>LR990646.1:19631327-22527545 GCA_905147715.2 Xestia xanthographa
TATAATGTTATGTTATGTAATGTTGCCTAACTTTCATTCAACACGTGGTAGCAATATTGATAACATTGTTAGAAAATGTAACCTGAACATGCGGTGTGTTAGAATAAATAAAGATGTTCAGATTCCTTACAGTAACATTGATGAAACTTACTTTACGATAATTAGTATAATAGGCTTGTGTCCTGAAAAAATCTAATTAGTCCGTCAGTTAGATTATCAAAAAATATTTGACACGTATTTTTTCTTGTGTTAAGTAAACCAAAATTGAGGAAGATACATTTAAAATATGAAGATGCTTTTATAAAATTCTCAATACGTCACGCCGTGCTATAATTTTAGTGCGTTGTGACGTCATGAGCCCCCACTCCCGAGTTTTGATGCGTTTTATCTTGACAAAGATAAAACGCATTAAAACTTATTCATTGATTTACAAAAACAAAAAATACTTGTCCATTATTTTCCAATACTCTAACTGACAGATTAAATAGATTCGCAACTTATTGATAGTGGAAACTAGCCTATTACCTATGTACGTCTGAAATTGCCAACCCATCTTGAGCAAGTGTGGAGACCAATACTCGTGCCTTCCCTATATGAGAAGAGGCCTTTTCCCAGCAGTGGGATAGTAATAATAATACCAAATTATTATTTATCATTATTCTTTTCTACTCCAGGGCAAACACCAACCTACACTCATAATTTTTTCTTTGTTTACTTTTTGCGATGTAAATTGTTTTTACTGCATCAGACTATTTTTTTTTCAACAAGTCAGTATTCAAGTCTGATTAAGAGTCATGCAAGGGGTAGTGGTAGTTAACAATTAAGTAATTGGGTAGTACGATACCGTTCTACCCAGTAACTGACTTGTCAAGTTCGGATAGGCAGTCTCATGATGAATGGAATTCAGGTTTTTGACTAATCAAAATTACTCTGACCACCTCTCCTGGCTGTACGGGTCGTATAAAGTTAAATCGACCCCGGTAGTAAACGGATTCCGTTAACTTAACACGAAAGTGAGAATTATGGATCCCGGAACACCAAATGCCGCTGATTAGAAGCTTGTTAACTAATTACTGCCTTCGATAGTATGTTTCGTAACTTGTTGTCATGGCGGAAGGATAATTGGCTCAGGATAATGAATCGCTATTAATACTGCATTAACACACACATATCTACTTTACGTATACATAGTATATGCAACATACATACCTATATGTGTGTTGTTTTTAAAGAAGCATAAAATAGCTTAACGAATTGTTGGCATTACCTCCTTGGTCATGGATTGAGGATATAACCTCAGTACTACGAAATACTCAGGTAATAACGTAATTCAGTTGTAGACCTAGAAATACATGGTTGCTAATGTTATAGCAACTATAATATTGTAAAATAAACTTTAAAATTCTAATCTAATCGTCGAACATGTTGCATTAGCGAAAGCATAGCGTGGGAACATACCTATTGAAAGTTATAATATTTCGGTGATATAATACGTATATAAAAAACTTTTTTGCAAAAAATAAAACCGACTGCAAAAAACAAAAAAGTGAAAAATAACTTTAGCTTCAGAAGTCGGTGGCAAAAAAAACTGAATCAAACAAACAAGTCACCGACTTCTGAAGCTAAAGTTATTTTTCACTTTTTTGTTTTTTGCAGTCGGTTTTTTTTTGCAAAAAAGTTTTTTATTTTTCCATTTTTAGTCGTAATATCATTATACAATTATGTGCTATACATTTATTTTACATTGTTAACAATACATATCATGGTAATAGGCTTATCCCCAATCAAATGGAAACTAACATAACTGTCAAAAAATATGGTTGTACTGTACAATCTGCGTACCCCCTCAGAGCATACAGGTGTGATGTTACGTCATGGTATTGTATAAACAATAAACATCCAAGCGATTCCAGCAATCACTGCAAATATGCCGTCTATTTTTGAAGAGTTCTATTGTATATCTCCGAAGATTAGCATCAGATCTTCACCAAATTGAAATGGGACCACACGGAAAGCACCAGCTTTCAAATAAAAAAAAAAATCATCAAAATCTGTTCAATCAGTCGAAAGTTCTGAGGTAAGAAACACAAAAAAAAATACAGTCGAATTGAGAACCTCCTCTTTTTGGAAGTCGGTTGAAAAGATGTTGCTTTATTGCTGTCCTATTTGACCCAAAGGTTGACTGGTAGAGAATACCTTGTGGCATTAAGTCCGCCTATGTACCAGTCTTGTACATGAAGTTTAAATAAATAAATAAAAGAAATGATATCGCTAGCACTAAAACGAAGATGCCTCGTCAATCAAAGGAAGCATGGACTGGTATATTAATTCTACACTATTAAATGAGCAATAAACAGGATGTAAACAAACCTATCACGAAACCGTGAACGAAGCATTCCGTACATCAAAGTGAGTAACTTTTCGCAAAAGTTATTGCTGGGAAACTACTTTTCTTTGGTGTGAAAAATCACATTTTACGGCAAAACTCAATGTAACGCATTCAACACATTATACTGATGGATCCATTGAGTAGTAAAAGTATTTAAAGTAAAGTTATAAAACTTGTAAAAAGTTGAAACGTTGACCCCCAATATCTCCGTAACTAGAAGGTTCCCAGGTACTGTCTAGAAAATAAAAAAATGATCGCAATGACGAGGAAAATAAGTAGGTACCTTTCAGCTTCGTTAAGGGGCTATTAACACTCTTGTTCAATATATATTTTATGTTTAATATATATTTTGTAATCATGATTTCGATGAAAGTTCAAATATACGGCTTTGCGAAGGCGAAAAATTGATCTAGTTAGGTCTTTTATCTTAGCACGATTTTTTACGTACAATAAATATTATAAGTAGGTACACAACTTAGTTTCAATCTTGTGATTGATTGTAAAACAAATTAATATAATTCCTTACATTGCGAAACTACGTCACGAACCTCAGTAGTTGATTAAGCTCACACCTTGAGAATTCAATTCTTAAGAATTGCATCTAGACATACATGATGTATTATTGTTATGCTTAGGTAAATACTTAGGAAGGCAGGTTCTTTTTCTCATAATATTATTATAACTGCAATTATTCTGCTGTATGGAAGTTTGTAACAGTTGATACTTTTCTAAGGCTAATGTCAGTATCTCTACTTCACTCTAAGTCATGGGTCTCGAGTTCTATCCCAAGACACGCTCCTCAAATTCTTCGGATTCATGTGCGTATTGTATAATTATCACTTGCTTTGATGAAAGAAAACATCGTGAGGAAAATGAACCAGCTTGCCTCAGAGATATTTCTTGACGGCATGTAAAGTCAGAGGCCATGGGCGGTATAAAAACTCTGACACCACCAGATTATTCTTTAAACACGCGATAAAGGCCTCCCACTAGGTGGACGCATGACCTGGTGAAGGTTGCAGGGATCCGCTGGATGTGAGTCGCACAGGACCGGTTGATGTGACGACACTTGGTGAGGTATAGGCCTCACCAAGTGGACATAGGTCCAGCAGTGGACGTATTTCAGCAGAAATGACGATGATGAACACGAAAAAGAAAAATAGACCACATATTTTTGAATTTCAAAATATGTTTTTGACTGAGGAAACGCTATCCTCGTGAGCTTAATACGTAGGAATTATTCAGTCAACTTGAAAACCTTCTGCATCATTATAATGCCAGCTGAAAGTCACACATCGGCTCCCCCAAGCAAGGGCAAACTGTCGAATCCGATGTTTCTCGAATTCAAGGGATTCGCACGGCCATCAAAAGGTCACCGGTCCACCTAGATAGCTTACCCACATATCTTAATTATAGGATTTTTCCTACTCGGTACTAACCAGCTAGCAGATAGGTGAAAAATAAAATAAAACATCTTTGTATGACGATAGTACTACGCAAGTAGTACTATTTTTATCCTTTTGAATGTGCGTGTATAAATGATCTTCTTTACGATGATAAACGTTTAATCCACATTGAGACCTGCGTAGGTATACTATGTTAGACCTTTGTACCTAACTATGTTTATCCTTTGTCCATTAGAACCAGCTCTTTGGTATAGGTACCTACAGGAAGCTAACAGCTATATATTTTTTTCTTTCCGTTATTGCAATCTATCAATCTTGCAGATATTCAGCAATATGTGTAAGGTTATATTTAATTAAATGACTTGTACGAAAGCCGTCCAGTGACTGCTCTGTTTATTCTTGTGCCTCTCAGAGAAGGTCTTGAGAAATCTTTCTTTTTAGTCTACGAACAACTGTTTGGGTGTTCATTAGATTGACTGCCAGCATATTTGGATGATTAGTGATTCGCTTCTTGTACGCTTTTGTCCTTTCCAAGATTTATTCTATAACACTAAATAGTCATTTTTTTATTCTTATAAGTGGGTACGCTTAAAAATGATAAAGTGAAATGCAATGTAGTGAAAATATGAATATTTTTAATACTTCGATCGACGGTGCGCCGCGCGGAGAGACACGACGACGGACAGTGAGCACCGCTCGTCCGCGCGGAAGAGCGGTGTCGTGTACTTTCGGCTGACAAATAGCTCGACCATTATAGCAAACCAAAGTGTTAAAAAAAAATTTCAGGAGTGGTGTTTATTCACAACCAATTTTTTTTCTAATTTCAGGTGAAATGTCAGTACTGTACCTCTTCACGAGATACCGGTTCAACTGGAACGAGGTCGATTTCAGCATGTTCTCTACTTACGCCATGTGTACTTCATTACTAGGTAATTATATCTTGATTATGGTTATTATCATCCTCCTCCACGGTGCATCGTAAATACAAACAGACAGTGTATTGGATGTAAAAACTACTGCGCAAGAAGTATTTGTTACAAGGAATTTTCCCATTTTTTTAGAAGCAGTATAAGTTCATTTACATTTTAATCTTAGCCCAAGAAGGCATTTCTCTACTGCTCATGAAGGCACGTGGGAACTAATTATGGTCGTTTCCCTGAACCACAAGTGGATCGTAAAGCTTCGAGAGCACAATATTTTTTTGAATAAAATGTCTTTTAGTCCCCTTAATGGATGAACGTTGAAGACAAAATCTTGGGAAAGTCAGCAATAAGAAAAATATAGAAAAACAAAAAAATTTAGACGTGTAAAGGAGGGTTTAAATCCCAAGCTTTCCCTAACTTAATAAAACACTAAACCTACGTCTATGACACCATACCATCCTACGCATGTAATCCTTTAAGGGTTTGCCAGAGATTGTACATAATAGTACTCCAGCATATCGCCAGTTACATATTAAATTAAGTGCCAATGTAAAGACAAGCTCGTTGCCATCAGTTGGGCATGAATCCAGCCTCTGTAGCTGTTACTGAGAAAGCCCTTTACACGAATTACACGTCTATATAGATGTCGTATGTTATTTAATCTTGTGGTGATTTTCAGGTACTTTATTTTCGGTGGGTGTATTCAGCCATCTACTGAAGTTTGACGATGCGATCATTGGTGTCATATCGTGTACCAGTAAGATATTGGCTGGTATAATGTACGCATTTGCCACGCAGACGTGGCACATATACATAGGTATGTACTATTTTTAAATGAGCTTAAAAACATAAGTACTGTGGATTTCAGCCTTTCTGTGTGGATCCGAATTTCTTTTTTGATGTGAAATATCTATAGGCACGGGTAAAAACGAAAAATGGCGTGGCGACGCATGCCGGGCGATGTGTCACCCACTGTCAAGTTGTCAACCCAGCTCGAACAATCCCGAAGAGTACCGACCTGTTGAAGCAGCATAAGATTACATTACATTCGCCGCGGTTTACAACAAGCCAGCTGGTCTTGGGGCACAACGCTGGGTTACAATCGCGTGACTTCGAGTTCGATCCCAGCCTAAGGATTTTCTTTTTGTGAATCGATTTTTTTTTCAGTAAAAAATCAGTCACATTTTATTTTTTCATTAAGCCATATTTAATTCCTGTCATAAAATAAGTACGATGTTTTACATCTGCCAGGCGTCTCGTGACGGCTCACAATTTTATCACTAAATACATTGCTAAATACAGGGTGGGGTCGCTATGTACCTACTAACCATTTGTGTCAACTTTTACTACTGGAATAACCCCAAATAATGTCGTTACATTTATTTTCACGTACTCACACAGCTGAACAACATATGGAACAGCTGATTATTATTTCTACCATTTGTGGGATGGTCCCATTATACAAACATTACACACACACATTACGACACACATACACATACACACACACATTACATTTTTTATGATGATGAATTCCATGACAACTATTCAGTCTTTCAGTTCTTTTATTTTCACCTTGTATGCTCTTACAGAGTCTAGAAGATATTTTAATCTTGTTTTTTTATTACAGCTCCATTGATAGAAATCTTCAATGGAACATCGTTCATAGCGATGAGGTCAATGGTCTCCAAATTGGTAGACCGACATGAATTGGGTAAGAATTATTTGTTATTTGTGCAATCTATAATAACTAAACTCAATAAAAAATGCATTTGACGATCCGAATGGCGCAGCGGTTGTGAGGCTGCCTTACGTTCTTAGGATCCCGGGTTCAAATCCTGTTAGTAACAAATGTTTGTATGATGAGCATGGACATTTGTTTCCGAGTCATGGATGCTTATATGTAAAATAAGTATATATGTATTTACAAACAAAATAATGTACCTATTTAGTATATCAACAATCTGGTGTCCACCACACCACCACACAAGCCTCGTTGCTTATTATGGCACTAGATGGCGCTGTGTGTAATGGCCAGCGATATTTATATTTATTTATTTTTAGTCAGAGTCTTTCTGGGGCAACGCCAATTTCAAATTTTGCTTCTACAACTGAATACTTACTTTTACATATTTAGTCTTGCTATACTGCTGTAGAGAATTAACTATAGTTGGTGCCAGTTAAGATGAGAATAGCGGTCATTGACCCACCAACACCACCAACTTTGAAAACCAAAAATAAGCCTGTTGAAGTCGTGAATCGTCATCTATCGTGATCTTCAACATTTTTTGTAATGAAAAACGATACATGGTATAATTGTTTTGGTTCGTACGAAGAGATATTAGGGAAAGGGCAATGACCGCTATTCTCATCTTAACTGCCACCAAGAAATTTAATCTCATCGTTACATGCAATTGTAGTTCTATCTTAGTAACAGAGACGGAGTCTGGATTCATATGCCTAATTGATGGCAATAGACTTGTCGTTACACCATCACGCCTGTAATTACAGAAGGGTTAGACAGAGGTGTACCTAATAGTACACCCACAATTCGCTAACTAAGTTTAAGTCCCATGTAATAGGGGGTGAGCCTATTACCATCAACCAGGTACAATTCCAGACTCTGTGGCTGCTACTGAGATATTCCTAATAGAAAAACCAATAACGCTTTGTCCGCCCGCAATCGAAACCAGGACTTCATGCATGGCAGTCGTTATTGCGACCACCGAGGCAGACTTTGATGATGTATTTTTTTAAATTCCAGGTAAAGTAAATTCGTTCTTCGGCGTGGCTGAAGCGATGATGCCGCTGCTCTACGCGCCCATGTACACTACACTGTACACTAAGACTCTCAAGACCTTCCCAGGAGCGTTCTTCTTGCTCGGTGGAGGTTTGACAATGCCAGCCGTTGTTATATTCTTGTAAGTATTGACTTTATATCTTGTAATGTTGGAGGCAGAGGAACTCGTAGCTAAATAATAACGACCACTCGGATAAACCTTTAGTTTAAGCGGCGTTTGCCTAGGTTGGTCGGTGGATGGGTGATCACTATCATTACATGGTGGGTTTCCTCCGTGCCCCGGAATTCATGTAAAGCCGTTGGTTCCGGCTGTCATTTGTAGATCTTTGCCAGGCGTGTGATCTTAACTTAAAGACGCTGTTTTGCCTCCTGGGACATTATAAAAAGTTTGAATCACTTCTCTGCGTCATTGTTGAACACATCATATGGACATTGTTTAACGTAGTGGAAAAAGGATGGTGCTATCCTTCAAGTACCTATAGGTCAATTAACTCTCTCATACTGGAATAAAATATGGCCTACGGAAAAAAAAATATGCGTGAAGGGACTTTCTCGCTGAAGTTTGTAAATCTATTGCACATTATATTGACATTATTATTATTATCATTACAGATGGTTGTATCTGGCAAACAAGAAACACATACAAGCAAATCTAGACAAAGAAGCAGAAATGAGAGCCAATACAGAGAAGATTGGCATGGAAAACAAAGCATACGAGACTGACGAAACTGATAAGAAAACAAATACAACAGATGATAAAAATGATATTGTCACATCACAAATAGAAATAGGATTCATAGAAAGTATGGTAAACAATAGTAAGGTACAACACTAGTTTAACGACACATGCCCTAGACTGTAAATAATTTAATGGGAATAGATACTTTTATATACAGAGATAAATACATTATGAAATAAGAAATCTTAATAGAAATCATTGTGAGGGAAGCGTGCTGAAAGAAGAAGTAGGCTGTGAAAAAAAAAGAAGAAAAAAAGAAGAATACCATTAAGTGTGACAGTCAATTCTCGAATTTGTTTTGCACACCACTGAACTTAAGAAGTCCAAGAGTGGTGGTGGCTTGTCCTAAAATACGCTTGTGTCCTGAAGAAATCTAATTAGTCCGTCAGTTAGATTATCAACAAAATATTTGACAAGTATTTTTTCTTTTGTTACGTAAACCAAAATTGACGAAGATACATCGCTTTTAAAATTCTCAATACGTCGTGCCGTGCGATAATTTTTAGTGCGTTGTGACGTCACGAGGCTCCCCACTCCCGAGTTTTGAAGCGTTTTATCTTTGTCAATATTCATTGATTTACAAAAACAAAAAATACGTGTTCATTATTTTCCAATACTCTAACTGACGGACTAAATAGATTTACAGTTTATTGATGGTGAAAACTAGCCTACACTATCACATTAATAGAAGTCTCACTAACCCACGTTGATGGCCCACCTTCTCCTTTAGGAGGCCACCTATAAATGTTAAAACTGACTAAATTTTTATTGACTTATTCTGTTTTATTCGTTCAACGAAGTGAATTTTTGAATTACTCTTGAAAATTTAAGAGAGGTCGAACTTTAATAAATAAGGCACCGGCTATTTATTGATGAATGCCTGCCTGATGCATATAAGATTTCGCCTTCAAATCTGCCTTACATGGTTTTCTGCAGCTATTCCTCACAGACCGATGACAAGGCTTTGGTTTTAGGCAACTTACTACCTATTTATTTTGTACAGTCGTGGTCTTTTCCGCCTGGTCAGTAAAAAAATCGCTTAAATAATGTGAAGGCGCCGAGCCACGCCCCCTTAAAGTTTAGGCCTATTAGGAAAGCGGCGCAAAATAACAATAACTCTCATTTGGCGTGCGTCGTCAGTGCGCTAGGCCGATCGGTATCTTTTCATTCATTATTTCTATGCAAAGTCAACGGGGCGGGGCTAGAGAGCGTTTCTATGTTGTAAGTGTAAGCAAAAATTAGCTTAGTTGTGATCAGGCGGGAGTGTCTTCGATAGTACATTTACATTAATCGACGGCCTCGACTCTAGTGACACAGTCAAAGACACAGTCTAAACTCTAGTGGTTGCGAAGCGCGACTGCTGCGCATGAGGTCCTGGGTTCGATTCCCAGGTCAGGCAGTGTCCGGGGCTGCGGGACTGTTCGAAAGAGATACCGCAGCCCTGGCACCCAAAGAGCAATGAAGGAACATAATGGGTTTTAGTCAGTAAAAGTCTGCTCTTCCCAGAGGTAGGGGTCATTTGATGATTTCCCATACGAAAAAAAAAAGTCGGGCAGTGTTATTGGGTTTATCCACCAGAAATTTCTTAGTGGTAGCCACGGAGTCTGGATTTGTGCTAGGTTGATGGCAATAGGCACGCTCCCTATTACAAGAGACTTAAACATAACTGGCGAAATGTGGGTGTACAATACCCTTCGGGGTTTACAGGCCTGGTGTTACGTTATGTATCAAAATTAATCTAAATTTAAACGATACAATGGTTTATTTGTTTTGGTTCGTACGAAGAGATATTAGGAAAAGGGCAATGACCGCTATTCTCATCTTAACTGGCATCAACTATATCTATTCTTCTTTTATCCTTCCAAAAATATTATTGACACGGTGTTTTAGATTCCTATGAGGAGCTTTAGACTTTGGCTTTCATTCTTCAACCAAAACGCAAGACAAAGTTTTGCACACCCAATGAAGTGATATAGTGAGCTAAATTTAAGTTAATGTACGTAGTTTTATGTTATCCTAATAATTATGTGTGAGTACTTATTTGATGAAAATAAAGAAATATTTTTATATCCTGGTTTTATTTTAAAGTCTGTAAAATATTTTCGTTATCTATACTAATATTATAAAGAGGAAAACTTTGTTTGTTTGTTTGTTTGTTTGTTTGTAATGAATAGGCTCAAAAACTACTGGACCGATTTAAAAAATTCTTTCACCATTCAAAAGCTACATTATCCACGAGTAACATAGGCTATATTTTAACCCCGTACTCCCACGGGAACGGGAACTACGCGGGTGAAACCGGTGAAACCGCGGGACGTCCGCTAGTAGGTAATAGAGTGGAACATTTTGAATTTTGGGTTGTTCCCCGGGCTGGGCAGTTTTGAATGAAGCTGAGGTACTTATTTAAAAAATACAGATTTCGACACTTCCTACGTATAATATCGTAACTGTATTTGATCAACTTTACAGTATCGCAATTCAAAGGTATGCAAACAGTTTATTGATGATAGTTAAGTCAAATAAGCTCATTTAGGAACCAAAATAAAATTGGCATACAGATATCCATAAAAAAAGTTTAAGCTTTTAT
This sequence comes from Xestia xanthographa, assembly GCA_905147715.2. Lineage (NCBI taxonomy): Eukaryota > Metazoa > Arthropoda > Insecta > Lepidoptera > Noctuidae > Xestia > Xestia xanthographa. Next base: position 19,642,172 of record LR990646.1, read on the forward strand.
TAATATATATTCTCTCTGACTTGGCATTACATGCCGTCGAGAAATATCTCTCAGGCATGCAGGTTTCCTCACGATGTTTTCCCGTCACGAAGCATGTGATAAGTCAGAGGCCCATGCATGGCATAAAAAATCTGACACCAGGTTAGACACTAACCACACGAAAAAGAAATATATTAAAGCTTTTATTTAATTACGAAGGTGTTGGCGGCCACGGGATCTCCCTCTTTAAGTGCTGATACGGTGTAGTAGTCATAGTTAAGTCCTTAGTCCGTGTCATGTTTCTTTCAATGCCTGATACGTTCATAACACGATCATGGTTTGGTACGCTGTAGTGGGCACTAGTGGGCGGACACCATAAGGGTTCTAAACTTAAACTGGTAATTAAAGAAAAGTGAACACAACACAACTTACTAGAAACATGAATTTATTCCATACTTTGACACTTAAGAGTACACGTAACTATCATACTCATTGCAAATATGACGTAAAAGTTCCAATATTAATATATTTCCAAAACAGTAAAATATTCAAACGTATAAAAATATAACAAACAAAGAATATTTGAGGCTTCTGCTACAGATTCATATAAGATCTTTTCAACATTCGTAAGCAATATCAAATTCATCCATTAAGTTCCTAGGGAAACCTTAAGACTTTTATTTATTTTTTTGTCTTTCGACAAACCAGTCTTGGTCCTTGTATGCACATTCTTATTTAAAATCTAGTACAAACATGTATGACAATTATTTTAATATAAAAATCTTAGAAATGGGGTTGGCCGGTGAAAGCTGAAAGCAGATGGCGCTAGCATAGTTTGTTCCCAATCTGACCAATGAGGTCAAGTCATTTAAAATATAAAATGACATTACCAGATTTTCTACCAATGACGATGCTTGGAACAAACTATGCTAGCGCCATTAGTTCCACAGTCGCCATCTCCATTGAAGACTGTTTCAAAACATTTATACTGTGCACAGAATTTCGTACACTTTATGAGGGATTTCTTTTCCTGCAAACGAGATGTACAGCACTTGGTGGCTGGGATGAACCTGGAAAAAGAATTATCAGATTTAAAAAAATATTAAAAGTGGTTAAAGAACATAATTATACCGAAAGAAACACAGAGATTAATAAAATATCTCTACTTCGCGCACGAGGTTGTCGACATATGGAGCTGTACGAGTATGTGAGCTCGGCTATCAGTGTGCAAATTTTCGTTACGGCCAATAGCCTGATGGCCAAGAGCTTCGACGATCATTGTTCGAGGCTCTCACTGGGCAGTTGGATCAAGGGCCTGATTCAGAAGGCAGTACTCCTCGATACGGTCCACATTGTGAGGAGGGTCTCTGGAGTCCTAACCGCCGGTGGCTTGAACCCTGCTCCCGAAAGCGGCGGACCACTATTTTTGTATTTTTGTTTCTAATGTTTTTCATATTTTTCTAAGAAACATTTAAAAATGTGTATAACAGATTAAGGAATCAAGTTTAAAGTTATCCTTCATAAAATACTGGTCCTGCGAATTATGTTAATTTACTACTATAGAAATAGACTCGATCGCTTTTATCTAAACATCGTTTAGGTCCTGACAGTGTCTACCATGGCAATAATGAAATTGACAGCTTTTGAGTACGTACTTGTACGTAACGTATCGGCAACACAAAAGATTGTTGAAATCTCCAAGACGTGAGTGTTTTCCGCGAAGGAATTTTGCACTAACTTAAGTATATTGATAGAATCAGCTGCTTACCTTGCCAGGAGTCAAAGACCCTTGTTCCTTAGCCCTGCCGATGTACAGGGGCTCTCCGCTAGATGTGTTGCCACCGGGCACCGCGTTCGGAGGAAACGACGCTTCGCGGCATTCCACCCATCGGATCCTTTCGGGACGAGCGCACAGTACCTGAAATTACAGAGAAAATTATGAATGTTACTTTGTTGTTTAATTTTCAAGTTTCAAGTCTGACAACCAGTGTAACTGGGATATCGTATTACCCAGTTCCAACTGGGTTGTGGCATAACCTTAGACCGAGTGCGTAACACCGAAATGCGCCGTCGGACGAAAGTCTACGACATCGGCGATGGGCGGTCTGGGCAGGACATCTGGCTAGACGCGGAGATGGCCGATGGAGCAAGGCTTTGACCGAGTGGTCGCCGTCCTAAAACTCGTTGGGTCGACGCCGTCGTCAAATATTTCCCATCGGACTGAGAAAGTGAGGGATGAGGGAGTTTAGAGTGCCTTTATTTATGCACACTCATATGCAGTACAATATATCCTGCGTCGATGAGCAATCTTCGCCAAGATAAGCCGCCAAGACCGAAAACACTATATAGGAGCGACTTTATGCATCTTATTATTATACCCATATTGAAATAAAAGTTCCCGAATTTAAATATTTGTCAAATTCGAGCACAAATCCTTGGTAGCGTAGCAGGGTAGCGGGGTAATTTGCAAACCTTGGTCTTTTAAATGAATCATGAAAAAAAACTGTTTTTGTCCGAAAGAAGTTAGTACGCTTATACATTGGTTTAACAATAACATCATTAAAATTGTAAGTAGGTATCCACGTCATTCTAAATATGTAGGTACGAGTACATAATAAAAAGAATGAGTCAGATTATTCGTCATACATATTGCAACTACGGCTGAAATAATTTCACTACATATTAGTTAGTCAATCTCACATACGGCAGGATATTTAAATTAGTGTGAATAAATACGATACGACAGATAGACGAAACCACCAGAAAAAGGTGGTGAGACGATTTGCACGCGTACCGCGAGGTTTGGAGGAGGCACGGGAAAAGAGCAAATGGAAGGAATTGGGGGAGGCCTTTGCCCAGCAGTTGGACAGTACAGTCTAGGAAAAAAAAAAAACTACGATATTCACAAACCAAAATTGTAATGATTAGTACATACATAGGCTACATACCTACATGAAAAATTTCCTAATTTTTTTTTGTAAGCATTAGTAAGTTAGGTTGAACTCGAATGTATTTATGTGAGTGCAGATTGGGTGCAGGAATAGGTCTGGCCCGCCGCGTTACCATGGATTTAATAGTTACCACGCGGATACTAAATAAATAATAATTATAATGTAGGTAACTCACAATTTTTTGATGAATCATAAATTTAACAGTAATTTTGGGTGAAACATCCAGGAAAGTTATTATAGAAGCATTTTATTTTTATTACCTTTAAATTCTTTGAAAATCGTTTGAAATGGTCACACCAGACAAATCCACTAGATAATATGACAATCTGCAAAAAATTTTTCCTGAATGCGACAAAGTAAGACATAGAATTATTATTAAAAAATATCCGTGTGAAAAAATATTTTTGTCTAAGTAAAATTCTGAGAACCTCAACTCTAATCTCGAACTTAATGAATGGACATAAGGTCGAAGGTCATGGTCAGCCATTCGTAGCGTTTTTATTCTATGGCGATCGGCGATTGTCATTGTCTAGACCACAAGGACAATTTGGGATGTGTAATGAATCAGTTACTATGGAACGAACGATAAGCAATATAATAATACACAGCGCCGAATAAATATACTTAATTAATAAAAATGTCGACGGCATTTGAGCTCGTTTCTATCTAAAAAGAATCAACACAGTTCTAGAATAGCTAACTGTACACACGTTAAGTATAGTTCATTAACGTTCAGTGGTTCCAGTGTTTGAACAGAACTTTCTCGAAGTATTAATCGACCGTATGCCAATCTTATTGTAATTAAGTTGACAAATGCGTGGCTGGCAAACAAATGTTTCGGTTTCCCCGAAGTTATATGATGAAACCTTTGAACGTTGACAAACAATACAACGTTATCTACGTACATAGATGTGTTATTGGGGTGATTCACGTTATGAATAGCTTAATGAATTATCTATGGTACAAGGGGCAAGTGAGTGAGCGAACACTTCTTGGCTCTAGGTCAGAAAGAAAAGAAATAAAAAATAAATAATTAAAAAAGTTACAACACCCGACTGCGTAAAAGAATAACTTAAATTAAAAAAATAAATGAAAAGAATAAAACAAGTTCAGAAGACACGACATATTGACTGCAACAGTCGGGACCCATATTGGATGTAATGTCTAGATTATTTAATGGGTCCCGACTGTTGCAGTCAATATGTCCTGTCTTCTGAACTTGTTTTATTCTTTTAAGTTTTTTTTTATATTTTAAGTTATTCTTTTACGCAGTCGGGTGTTTTAATTTTTTTAAATTATTTTTTTATTTTACACTTTTTAGTTCATCATCATCGTTTCAGCCGAAAGACGTCCACTGCTGGACATGGGCCTCCCCCAAAGGGGGTTTTTTGCCATAATCGCCACGCTTGGCAGGCGGGTTGGCGATCGCAGTACGGTTGTTACAAAAGCACAGAGAACGCTGCTGCCCATTCTCTGGTAAGTTTATGTACTTTTTAGTTACCATAATATCATACCATTTTAAAATACTCACGATGAGCCCTTTATCGAGCCGTCCAGGCTACAGAGCGTGCCAAACATTCGAATTTGGCGCTAAAAATCCGCCATTTTGTTTCTTTATTATTTTGATATATTTTGATACCCAGTGTCACTTTCACAGTAAATACGAATCTAACGACACCTCTCAAGCTAAAATCCATCTAGTCGTACAGGCAGCAGAGCGTGCCAAATATTTGAATTTTATTTACTTTTATTATACTACTTGCTGTTGCCCGCGGCTTCGCCCGCGTGAAGTTCGGTAACTGTCCCATGGGATCATACTAAAGGGAAAATACAAAAAAAAAAAAAACTATTCTACATGTTAATTCAGGTTATAAATTATGTGCCAAATTTCATAATCATCACAATTTACCATCACTATAACAATTACTATCACAATCACTATCACTATCACTGTCACATTCTCTATCACAATCACCATCACCATCACCATCACTATCACAATAACAATCACTATCACTATCACTATCACTATCACAATCACCATCACCATCACCATCACAATCACCATCACTGTCACATTCACCATCACAATCACCATCATTATCACTATCACTATCACAATCACAATCACAATCACAATCACAATCACAATCACAATCACAATCACAATCACAATCACAATCACAATCACAATCACAATCACAATCACAATCACAATCACAATCACAATCACAATCACAATCACAATCACAATCACAATCACAATCACAATCACTATCACTATCACTATCACTATCACTATCACTATCACTATCACTATCACTATCACAATCACTATCACTATCACTATCACTATCACTATCACTATCACAATCACAATCACAATCACTATCACCATCACGATCCCTATCACAATCGCTATCACAATCACCGTCACTATCACAATCACCATCATCGTTATCACAATTACCATCATCGTTATCACAATCACCATCATCGTTATTGCAATCATCATCATCATTGTCACAATCATCATCATCACAATCATCATTATCACAATCATCAACATTATCATAATCATCATCACCATTATCACAATCATCATCATCGTTATCACAATCATCATCATCATTATCACAATCATCATCATCATCGTTATCACAATCATCACAATAAATCAACAATAACCCTGTATAGAAGTCGAATCCGCCATCTTCTGGATCTCAAAATAAATGCCATATTCGTAATCAGCACCCCTGATAATCTCGAAATCGACACACATTGATTTTTAGACATTTTAAGTTTTTAACCCCATCGCACCCCAACGTTACAGGGGATGATGGTATTTCAGGTCCGCCACATTAAATCTTCAAATCGTTGTTTTTGTAATACACCATACAAATAATAACCATGTTGATTTTCAGACTTTATCGCCCCATTTCCCCCTTTAGGGGTTGAATTCTGTAACACCTTAGGGGTGAATTTTGAAAAACCCTTTTTTAGTGTACCCCTAAACCTCATAAGGAACCTATGGGCCCAATTTGGAATCTCTAGACTCAGCGGTTTGGGTTGTGCATCGATTTTAAGACTTTGCCACCCCATTTCCCCCTCTTAGGGGTTGAATTATGAGAAAACCTGATACCCGTTTCTACTCATTTATCAATAAAAACACTTCTGTGAAGTTTCGAATAAAATAGTCTAACAAATCTTGCTTCCCCATACAAAGTTTGGAGCCCCTTTTAACCCCCTTAAGGGGTGAATTTTGAAAAATCCTTTCTTAGTGCACCCCTAGACCACACAAGGAACCTAGTAATCAGTAGACCCAGCGGTTTGGGCTGTGCGTTGATATATCACCCAGTCAGTCGGTCAGTTTACCATTTTATAATTATATAGATTTGTCATTTCGAATTACATGCAAACATATAAGTTGTATATATTTTTGTAATAACCATTTAAAACCCTTGTTTTTGATACCCCACTCGATGGTATTACAAGAAAAAAAAAAAACGAACTCTACAATATGGCACCCCAAATCCACAATTTTTAATTGTTTTTTTATTATAATGTAGCCAGTGACACTCGCGCCATAAAGACGAATCTAACGACATTTATTCTATCCAAATCCCTTCATCCGTTGAGGAGTTACGAGGGAACAAAGAAACGGACGTACATTTATACAAACATACATACAGGGCAAACAAATAACCCTCCTTTTGGGCTTCGCTGCAGTCGGGTAAAAAGGTTTATTTGGCACAATCTTACCATGTATGCAAGAAACATGGACAAAACAGGATTACACGCAATAATTGCAGACAGATACAGATGCCGTGACGCTGAGTTTCAAATGAGCAACATAATAACGGAACACGTCATGAAATGCGTCTACTGTCTGACTCAAGCGTTTGGAGATAACGCTTCGTGAATGCAAATTATTTATGTGAACAGAATAATACACAAAACCTTGAAAAAAATACTGCACTGATTACACGACACAACTCACTAAATACATAGGGCTTAACATCATTTAAACCATTATTAGTATTACATTATTAGCACTCACATAGATACGTTATACCCTACAATTTACATAATAATAACTACGTTCGTGACAGTTGCTGTTACAAAACACGTAAAGTGAGTGACAACACGAGACTCTGTATAGAAATTCCGTAAGTCTAATTTATCACCAAAACTAGTCCGAACATCGGAAAAGCAGTCATACCAAGGGGTATCGTATTACCCAGTACTAACCCCAGTCAGTCCACAACCCATTGTGGGAGGTCAGATAGGCAGTCGCTCCATATAAAATACTGATATTCAGCTGCATCTGGCTAGACTGGAAGCCGACACCAACATAGTTGGGAAAAGTTTATCACCAAAAAACTGGGTAGGAGATCTAAAAACTGGGAAAGAAACAAAAAACCCAAGAAATAATTGAAAGAAATTCGAAGACATGTGACATCCCCATCGATAAGCCACCACGCGGGCCTAGTGTGATCTGTTCCGTGTGGTGGATTATTACGGGCCCTTGTTCCCACAGAGAGGAGGCTTGTGTCCCAGCAGTAAGAACATTACAGGCTGATTACGCTAAATAGTCAGAAATGCCACAATAACTGACGGTTAGTTTGAAATCAGAGTTAAATTCAGTGTAACGTACCTCGATACTCCTCACAGCATTTTCATCGCCTCCCCAAGCAACATAAGCTGCCTTGTGTTTCAAGGCCAGTTTGCCGGGAATGAGGTCTCCTTCGAACCTGGCTCGAATGACCCAGATGGGGCTGCCGTCGTACCCTTCATAGCCACCGACGACTGCTCGGTCGCTGAGCATGTGAGCATCGTTGGGGGTTGTTGCGACCCATTCCACTGCAGCTGGAATTGAACGAGAAAAGTTAGTTATATTAGTCAGTCATACAAGTCGGGAAAATGCAAGTATCGTACTGTTAGGACAACCATGCTGGCTTGTTTACTTGTTTGCCACACAATAATAATATCCGGTGTAAAGGATGCGGGATACCGACTGTAGACTCTAGCTTAGAAATTTTTAGTCCGTACAAAAAACCCGCTGTTTTTTTTTAAAGTGACACCCAGTTAGAATGCAACAGCTTTTTTTTAAATAAATGCTTTACAGATCCAACGCCGCTCCAGTATGGTATCTGTACAATACTTGAACTACATCTAGAATACATCCCAATCGTACACACCGTACTGCTAAGACGATTGTGTTTACATTTCAAAGCCATTGCTTTGCATTGGATAGGAGAAATAAGAATTACTAATGTGTGTTGCCAAAAATATCTGATGGTTTTTTGCTGGCTTTTTGTGACTGTGCGTCATTGAAATTTTTAGAATTCTAGCTAGAAATAGTGACCTTTTTGGCAATTTTGAAATTAGCTAAAGTACATTGGCCTCAGGAGAAGCGAAGACAGCAGATTTTGTCGATTGGATAAATTCAGTACGGATCATAATGTAGGCTGACGGGTTGGATATTCGAGTCCTATTATACTGTGTCAGTTATCACAAAAAGTCTCATTGACCAGTGTCAATGTCAGGTTGCAACTTAATACATTTAAAATAGACTCTTTAAAACCTGTGATAAACTTTGACACATTAAAAGTTGAACTTATGATAAGATAATTATTATATGCAGGTTATATTTACATCCATAAGCTGGAGTTGGGGACACATTCGGGTATCCGGGAGCGGGAGCGTAACCAAATCCTGGCGCCGACGGTGCCGCAGGATAGGACATCGCCGATGGTGGCTGCTGCCCGGGTTGGCCCTGCTGGCCCGGCTGGCCCGGCTGGTAGGGGTACCCGAAGCTAGGCTGGTATTGTGGTTGGTACTGCGGCGGGAAACCGGCTTGGCCTGGCGGTGGGGCACCCGCATTTACAGGGTTGTATATCTGAGGGTATATTTGTTGGCCCTGTGGTGGCGGGTACTGTTGAGGGTTGCCGTATGGATCTGAAATGAAAAAATAATTAATGAGCACAAATGTTAAGATCTTCTTATTTCTTTTTTAAATACTGGCTGACATTCAGGACAGATAATTTCATATCGATTCTGTTGCCATCTAATACTCGGAAGTAGTGGTAATTTGGACGTTGAAAAACAAGCATTTGAGGTGTCTTATTACATTCGAAAGTTTGTGGTCGCGAAAAAAAAATCGTATAGTTTATATATATGTTTATATAGTTTATAGTAGATATTTTTTTAGTAGGTTTAGTGTAGTATTGCGATTTGGTGACTGATCCATACGTAGATTCGAAAAGTCCATATACGCAAACATTTTATCGTTTTTCGAAGTTTTTTTTCATTCTCTCAGCTAGAGTAGTGGGCAAACGCGCCTAGACGAATTTTATAAACACTGATGATCTCATAGTTCCAAATTTAAAATGATACCGAAAGTGCTCGGGTGCGATCCGTCGATACGGGTGTACGTGTAATGGTATGCGTACATTCCAAACCAAAGCTTTTGAAAACATTTTTTCCCCTAAAAATACTTTCCTGTATGTTTATTTCCTTAATTCAATAAATAATTAGTTATGTCACAGTTATGTGCAATTATCGTATTGTTCGAATTTACCTAACTTTACGTGAAATAGTGTTATGCATAATAAACTGATTTTATGTGAGCGATAGAATTTATTAGTCCATCAGGAAACTAGTATTCTACCTTCCTATTTTCATATTTTGTGTGTATTTGGAAATCAAACTACGACTAGACAGTGTGACCCAGGTACTATTGCGCTAATTGACGATTTTCAACCTTATTACTTTTGGCATAATGGTGAAAAGTGGGAGAACGTCAGTGATGTCCATTATGGATAGACCCCAAAGATTCTCATCATCTATCAAGCCTGTAATCCCCTCAGTGTTACGCACAGGTAGGTTTTTTTTCGCATTTTGCCGGTATGTGCAAGTCCCATGTAATTAAGGAGCGATCCTATTGCCATCAACCGAGCCCAATCAATCCAGGCTCTGTGGCTGCTACTGAGAAATTCCTGATGGCAAAACTCAATGACACTGCCCGACCTGGGAAACGAACCCAGGACTCATGCTCAGCAGTAGTGCTTGCGATCACTAGGCCAGCGAGGTAATCACCAAAATATCTTTTTGGTGGTACCTACATTAGACAGTCAAACGATACTAATAAAAAAAATATATAAATAGGTATTTAATTATGGTGGATATGCGCATCAAAATTCCAACTAAACAACACTTTCCCCACGAATTAATGTTATAAAGATAAGCGTCATAATACCTACTTTGTAGCAAGATCAACACGATCACGCTAAGAAATGCTAGTTTTCACTAACTTTAGGCGACACCAACGTAGGATTTTCAACTCTCGGTTCAGATCATAGAGTTGAAATTCCAATATCAACATCATCCACACCGACTTCACCCACAGCTGGGTATAGGCCTCTTTTTCTTTATGCCAATCTGCATGTTCCTTTACCAGCCTCATCCAGGTTTTACCAACAGAAACTCCAACAGTGCATACTTTGACAGTCAAAAGGCACCTGGCCTTTTAGTGTTATAAAAAAGCACTAGTGCGGTAATACCTTAACAATACTGTTACCTAACAAGTCTTTTGGAAAGCTAAATAAGAGAAATTGGACGAGGAATTATATAAACAGAACAAAAGTAAGCCAAGTACCTACGTATTATGTAAATATTGTAGTCAAGCAAAGTCTGCAATTAGGTAGGGAGGTATCTTTTTTTATTTGTGGGCGTATTCACATCACGCTATAGATGAAACTGACTATATTTTTTATCTCACACTTTCAGATCCCAAAATAAACGCCAAAATAGATAACGCATTATAAAACGCAGTTACAAAGCAGTTAACTGGTTAAACAAAATAAAATTCTACGCTTAGAGAAGATACAAGAATTATTATTCAAATTCTTAGTAGGTAAACTATACAGGCTACGTATGTATAGTATGCGAAAAATATTTGATTTCAAGGTCAACGTTCATTATATCCACCCAAGTGTCTTTACAAAATACACAGTAAGTACATTAAAATGATGTCAATTAGGAACATGACAATTAAAAATCCGTTAACTAAGTAGCTACCTACTTAGATACTATGATTATGGTACCGTAAGTAATGACGAACAATCGAGACGACTTATAATGGAACGAAGATAACTGCTTTAAACAGGCAATATTTAGTAGACTTTAATACAGGTAAGTAAACAAAAACTGATGGAAAATGGTGTAACCGGCAAGCGACCTTTTTGGATTAACAACGGCATACGGCATCACATGCCAACGTGTTTGTTTGGAATCTATAGCGTTAGCTTATAAACATAACCTGAGCAAACGAAAATTACGAACAAATCTTAAAATTAAGTAATACTTACACCCAGACATATTGGAAATGTTTTAGTAATCACAGCACAAATGAACGAACCAACGTGAAACAGCAAACGAGTACTAAAGCCGACTGCCGGGTCACGGGTGATACGCAACAACAAAATAAATAGAATGGAATGACGCGTCCTCTATCGGATTGCCGGAGTGTCAGCTTCGAATTCAAAATGGCGGCGGCGCCGCGGTGGGCGCGGGAGGGGCGACGGAGACGCGCGGGAAGCAGGGTAGGAAACTCACAGATAAAGTAATAGTATGTACCGTTAGGGTGCCCGTAGACAGCTGACTATAATCAACTTACTAAACACAAACACAAGGCCTGCTTTTGTCTTGTTCTTCGTGTTTTGTGTTTATTTTAGTAGAATCGTTGTATGTAAACTGTTTCTGTATTTTGAATAGGCATTCAGTGTCTGCTACTAAGACGAGTAAGTCTTTGTACTTAGACATAGGGTCTACTTTCGCTCTTCTCTGTTTTTTAGTTTAATGTCATCTACTCATCTCCCTAGTTTCAAAAGTCACAGAAACCGGCTCCTGTGGTTCCGAGGCTGTGGTGCCGACTTCGATTCAACGCGCCATCTATACTTTATGACAAGAACTGCAAAGGGTATGTTCTTATATAAGCCCACTTCATCGTCAAGGAGGTTCAGTCTCATACACAATTCAGCTAGCTGTTTCTAGATGGCAGTTTCATCATTATTTATTTTGATCTTTTATATTATTAGCCATGTGGTATCCGGCAGAGTAGAATAGAACCAACCCATTACACTCACTCACGGTTCTGTCTGAGGCAGAACACCTTGAACCTCCGTAGACCTGAGGATGAGCAGCAGCGTTTTCTGTTAGTCTTTCATCACTGCGATCTCCAATCCGCCTTCCAAGCGTGGAGATTACGGCAAATTCCTCCCATCATGAGAGAGGCTTACGTCCAGCAGTGGACGTTATGGGCTGTTGTTGTTATTATATTATAGTTCAGGAATTTCTCAGTAGCAGCCACGGAGTCTGGATTTGTGCCCGGTTGATGGCAATAGGTTCCGCCTTTATTTTTTCTTCTTCGTCGTCACACTCTTGGCAGAGTAGTCGTGGTCGTCATCATTACCAAGTTAAAATTGCACTCAATGGTCCACTCAACGAATGCACAAGAAAAGCCACAGTACGGGAGGAACGGCGCGTCGGACTGCGAAGCTTGCCACCACCCCTGATGTGACGCCCCCTATGGGACATGGGTCTTAAATATAACTGGTGAAATGTGAGTGTAGGTTCTATTAGGTACACCTCTGTCTAACAGTTTATTATGTTATGTTATATTATCTAACTGTATGTCGCCCCTATCCTCCCGTCCGTTACTAAATCTCCAGGAGATTTATGTCAATTGTTTAACTATTGTGTCTTCTAATTAGTCGTTTAAAGGTTAATGAGACATGGGTCTTAAATATAATTGGTGAAATGTGAGTGTACTATTAAGTACTTACACCTTTGTCTAACCGTTTATTATGTTACGTTATATTATCGAACTGTCGCCCCCTATGGGACATAGGTCTTAAATATAACTGGTGAAATGTGAGTGTACTATTAGGTACACCTCTGTCTAACCGTTTATTATGTTATGTTATATCATAGAACTGTCGCCCTCTATGGGACATAGGTCTTAAATATAACTGATGAAATGTGAGTGTACTATTAGGTACACCTCTGTCTGATCGTTTATTATGTTATGTTATATTTTCTAACTGTCGCCCCTTAGGGGACATGGGTCTTAAATATAACTGGTGAAATGTGAGTGTACTATTAGGTACACCTCTGTCTAATCGTTTATTATGTTATGTTATATTTTCTAACTGTCGCCCCTTAGGGGACATGAGTCTTAAATATAACTGGTGAAATATGAGTGTACTATTAGGTACACCTCTGTCTAATCGTTTATTATGTTATATTATATTTTCTAACTGTCGCCCCTTAGGGGACATGGGTCTTAAATATAACTGGTGAAATGTGAGTGTACTATTAGGTACACCCCTGTCTGACCAAGAAATGGCCAGGAGTTAGTGGTACAGGATCTTCTGGATCGGTACTACCCTGAGACAAGGGCCGAGAATTGAGGCATGCCTCAATTTGCGAAAGGACGGTAGACAGCTCTTCGAACGTCAACGTAGAGTCACCTATCACGCGCTTCAGATGATGCTTTACGCTTTTTACCCCTGCTTCCCACAGTCCACCAAAGTTTGGAGCGTGGGGAGGGATAAAATGCCATTCTGTTTGAGAGGTCGCAAGAGCAGCTGCGATGTCTTTAAACATCGAGCTTTCCTGATTGAAAAGGATTTGTAGCTCCTTGGCAGCGCCCACAAAATTGGTGCCATTGTCGCTCCACATATGACGACAATGACCTCGCCTAGCAACGAACCGTTTGAACGCTGCCAGGAAACCCTCGGTGGTTAAATCTGAGACAGCTTCGATGTGTACTGCGCGTGTGGCCATACATATAAATAAGCAGATGTATCCCTTATAAGATCTCTGTCCGCGACCCTTCGAGACCCTCATGTTAATGGGGCCCGCATAATCGACACCCGAGTTAAGGAACGGTTTGCTGGGTGTCACTCTGCAAGCTGGGAGCTCTCCCATAAACTGTTGTTTCGTGGTCGCTGCATATCGAATACAGGGAACACAACGACGTATATGAGCTCTTACAATATTCTTTACGCGACTGATCCAATACTTGGTGCGTATAAAATTGAGTACCAGTTGCTGTCCTCCATGAAAAGTCTTTTCATGAGCGTCGGCTACAATTAACTTAGCCAAACTTGAGTCATGAGAAATAACAACTGGATGCTTTGTATCATCGAGTAGTTGAGAATGTCGCAGTCTTCCTCCAACACGCAATATGTCAGATTGGTCAAGAAATACATTTAATTTGAACAGAGAACTTGTTTTATCTAATGTACCTCTATGTGTATGTATCTAACTGTTGGTTAATGTGCCTTCTTCCATAAGAAGGTACATTAACCATCAGTTATACGTAAGTAAGATACAGAAAACGGCCGTAAGTGACTAGTACTCGTAACTGGGTTGTGGAACTTGTGGAGGTCAGATAGGCAGTCACTCCATATCAATATAGGACGCATCCAGTTGAAAGTCGACCCAAACAGTTTGGAAAATGTCACAGTAATTCAGTATACTAAACTTCTATTTCATTTATAGTTACTTTATTTTATAGTTACTTGAAGAGTGATATAACACAGCGAAACAAATGGTATAAATATAATTAATTAATTATAAATTAAATGTACTACAATCTGTTTATAAATAAATAAAGATTATTATTATTATTAATTATAGGTACAGATTTTTTTATGTAACAAGCCCGCCTCACTATTCCCAAACCACTGTAACTCCTGAAAGCCAGAATTAACTGTGGCGACCACCAGAAAAGCGCCGAGACAATGAAGCTCGACGATGTCCCAGAGAATGAATTTAACTGTCTTGGATTCCGCAACGAAATTAATCAGAAAAGTATAGAGGGAGGAGGAGTAGGAAAAAACCGTAATTTCCACTTCCCTCCATATCAGCAGGGCATAGGTACAGGTTGTAACCGATGGACGTGTAAACTGTTACCATGAAATTATTAGCAAATGAGAGCGCAACAGCTGAGCATGGGGTCCTATGTTCGATTCCCAGGTCGGGGCAAAGTGTTTTTGGGTTTTTTTCATTAGGAATTTTTCAGAAGCAGCCACGGCGTCTGGATTTGTGCCTGGTTGATGGCAATCGGCTTGCCCCCTATTACATGGAACTTAAACCTAACTGGCTAAATGTGGGTGTACTATTAGGACACTTTTTGCCTAATCCTTCAGGGATTGTAGGCATGATGATTATGATTGTTTATGTATTAGCGAAGAAGACCTCCGGAATAGGGTATATGCATGATTTTTTTTTATAACTCTAAACAAAGCGTAATAACATCAGAAATAGCAAAGTGAAATTATTTTTTTTATATCTATAAAAATACTAAGTTATAAGCATTTGAGACTGCCGATTAGACAGAGAGATCCGATACAGCGAATGACGTCATTCGCTTCATCGACGTACAAAATCCATACTAAATTCCGTTTATCTAGAAAGAGACAGAAACAAAATTTTAAATGGTTATAACTTTTGTGTTGTTTGGCCGATTTATGTCTTGTTTTCGCTCTCTGTCATTATTTTTATAGCACTTTAACATTCTGAATCGAAATAAAAAAAAGAAAATTTATGCATATTCCCTATTAATACGTATTATTAAATAGACTTCAAATTCAAATATTTCTTGCTCAACACAGTACATTTTATACATTTCCAGATGTCAAGTGAATGCGCAGTCCACTTTATTGTACCCATTCAGGCATGCAACGTTTATAATTATAATTATACAATTTCATAAAATTCAATTAATACCACAGAGTCGAAAATAAAATAAAATCGAATTAATACCTTAGACAATGTCATAACATCAAATTAATACGTCATAAAATGTCATAAATTTAATTAAGAAATAATAAATACAAATAGTACCCTATACAATGTCATAAAATCAAATCAATTCGTTACACAATGTCATTAATTCATATACATATTTTATAATAACTTGTACAATGTTATAAATTCAAATTAATATGTAGGTAATGACATAGATTAAAATTAATAAGTAATGTCAGAGTATATAATGTCAAAATAATTAAGAAATACCTATCTAAATGGAATTGAGAAAACAAAGAAAAAAAAAATTAATAAATTAATAATTAAATAATTTTCATAATATTTATTTAATTTAACACGGAAAAAAACTGGTGTTACATACAAAATTGCATAACACTTCTAGTGTGGCTGGCACTTTTTACCCGACTCCCAAGGAAGGGTTTTTATGGTACAGCCGGTGAACGAAAAAAACAGGTAGGTACAGCTGATTTTGAACGACTACAAAATGGTACATTTGTACTATTTAAAATCAGCATGTTCCTATTTTAAAAACACATGGCTATAGAAGTACTGAATCATCAAGACAGTATAGGATATGATTCGGCCGGCGAAGTTCATGACAGTTCGTACATTTATTGTAAACACGTTTGCAGATATATCCAGTTTGCGTGAAGCTACCAGTAAAATCATAGTCTTCACTTGATCAAAAGGCTGATTATCTGGAAAGAAAAACTTTTAAAATTACATTGTGGAGTCAAAAAAAATTCTCAGTAGCAGCCACGGAGTCTGGAGTCCGGCTGATGGCAAAGGGCTCGTCCCCTGTTACATGGGACTTAAAACTAACTGGCGACATGTGGGTGTACTGTTAGGAGGTACACCTCATCGGGATTACTAGGCGTGATGATAAGTTGTAAAATATTTGCTCATATCGATAGTATTATACAGGGTGTAAAAGACCTCCGGGTCTAAAATGGTAGCTTTAGCAGAATCCACGCAGAATCTTAGCATGAATCACGTTAGAAAATTAAATTTCTTAAAATGGACTTTATCTTTATGAATTTAAGTCCAATTTGAGAATTTTATTATTTTCACGTGATTCATATTACGATTCTGCTAAAGCGGCCATTTTAGACCCCCTCATCACGAAGCCGTCAACCAAGCATTCTGTACATCAAACTAAGTAACTTTACGCAAAAAATATTGCTGGGAAACGACTTAAAAAAAAAAATGTTCTGTGGTAGAACTCAATGTAACGCACTCAAAACATTGTGCTGATGGATGGATTGAATAGTACGGGGGTCGTGGAGGTGTTAAAAGTAAAAATATTACATTAAAAACTTGTATTTAAAAAAAATCATGCCAAAAAGTTGAAACTTTGACCCCCTATATCTCCGTAACTAGAAGGTTCCCAGGTATGGTGTAGAACAAAAAAATGATCGCAATGGCGAGGAGAACAAATGCCTTTCGGCTTCGTTAAGAGGTGTTTTACCCCCTCTAAGTAGCACGTGCGAAAGTATTCAGTATCGTGATAACTACTTTCGATTTTTAGATAGACAGAAAGTTCTTTTTTTAAATACATTGTTTTAATGAATGATTTTTACTTTAAACACCTCCACGACCCCCGTACTATTCAATCTATCCATTAGCCCAATGTTTTGAGTGAAAGTTTATTGTACAGCATGCTTTGTTGACGGCTTCGTCTTAAGGATTCGTTTACACCCTGCATTTTTAAACAGTTTGAACCGTAAACACAACATTACAGTTACTTAGGTAATTTTCTTTTAAATAATACCAGCCTATTACTGTCCCACTGCTGGGCAAAGGCCGTTTCTCATACAGAGAAGGCACAATCACTGACCATGCACCACACTTGGTCAAGACGGGTTGGCGATTTCAGACTTATATTAATAAGTTCAGGTTTCCCACGATGATTACCTTCTCTTGTGATTATGTAACATAGCCTAATGTAAAACAGACATCATCATACTCTGTCCAATATCAATGGGGAAGGCTGGTCAAAGGTGATTGTAGATGGCGTGTCCATAGCTTAGTCCCAATCTGTCCAATATAGACTACTTCTCAAGCAAGTCAATGATATAGACAAGCTATTTTGAAATATAAAATGACATTGACAGATTTTCAACCAATGACGATGCTTGGTACAAGCTATGCTAGCGCCATTAGTTCCACAGTTGCCATCCCCATTTTCATTAAACCTTACCTCCTTCAATTAATTGTAGTACGTGCAATAATAACGCTAAAGTTTTCTTCTTTTCCCTTGCGAACATCTCACACACGGTTGCCAAAAATATAGGACGGCAGTTAATGCACATATAAAGAAACACATCACTGAGGAACACTTCGGAATACTGCAAAGAAAGGGCATGTGAATATGAATTAATGAATTAATAAAGCTTTATTTAATTCCGTACATATTACAATAAACACATAAAGACTAAAAAACAATCGGGGCAGTCTTTGGGGACTGCCGATAGAAGTGAAAACCAAAAGTACTCAGGCCCCGCCCCAGTCGTAGCACTGGTAATGCCCCGCGCATGCCTATGTGGTGCTACGCCGTAGCGGATCGCCTACGAGTGATATGAAGCGTGACCGTACGTTACGTCAAGTGACGATGAGTTCAATGTTTTTCCTTCACCCAAAAAGAGCTCAACGCTCCTAAAGAAGTTTTCATTTCAAAAAAGAGTAAAGATAAGTTTTAAAATGTTTTTTTTTTGTTTCTCCTAGTATATTATAAAATATTATGTTATTTGTACGGACCCCTTCGGGTAAAAGCCTCCTCCAAGGAATGCGAGTAATATTTGTTGCTGGCTGGGTTTAGCCATCTCCAATATCTCATCCACCCATGTTTCTAATGCCTAGTGGACCAGTCCACCAAAAAAATACATACTCGTACTATAACCTGTCATAATTTCAGCCGAAACGCGTTCACTATTGGGCGAAGGCCTCTCCCAAGGGTCATCATATTGAACGGTCATATTCTTCTCGCTTTCAGCAGATTCATGCAGCTGAAGTAATTAGTAACCTCTTTAATTTATAACAATTCGATGTAATAATCACAATAACAATCACCTTTAAAGATGGAGACAAGGATCGACATATTGTCAATAGCGTGCATAACAACCATGAATTGTACATCGCAAATACCTGGAAAAAATAATGACAAAGTATCACTCAAGGTGCGGTCAAATCCGGGGTTGCGGGACTGTTCGAAAGAGATACCATGGCCCCGGAACACAAAGGGCGATGAAGGAACATGGATGGGTTTTAGTCAGTAAAAGTCTGACACTCCCTCCTGCTCCGCCCAGAGCGGGAGGAGTTATATGATGATTTCCCATACGAAAAAAAAAAAAAAAAAAAAAAAGGTGCGGTCAAATCAACCTGACCAGACTTCGGAGAGTCTGCAGTCCGGCAGATATTTCAATTATTATCTGAAAAATCCGATCAACATTCTCTATCTTCTGCCATGTCATCTTGAAACGATTGTCAGGAACAAAACGAGGTTTAAGGTTTAGCGCTACACGTTTCAGTGACATGTGGTGTAAGTGGGCCTTAGGCCTGAATTCCTGCAACGCTGATGTCGGTCGTGCACGGTCGGTCACGTCTGTCAGCGAGAAATATGAAATAAGTGACACGCGCGCCGCTGACTTCAGCGTGGCAGTATGGTGGTATATAGAACAAAATGTATACTCGTACGCGCGACCGACGTACGCGACCGACATCAGCGTATAGCAGGATTTCAGGTATTAGAACATTGTTTGAAATAATATGCGGTTTATCGTTACCTGACCACAGTAGATGACGTTAAATAGATGCATACAGTCAGCCAACTTGTCATATATTTGCATTAGTTCGAACCAACAGCAGTGCAAAGCCTCTTCTTGTATTACTTTAGGTTCAATGCAAATATTCTGCAAAGGAATACGTTTAGACATGTTTTATATGAATATAAAACTTTAAAAAATTATTAAAATACTGTGGTTGCTACAAAAACTCGCAATGAAGAAAATGTCAGGAAAGTTTTTCAGTATGAACGTGGTTGGGGCTATACCTATAGATCAGGGGAAGACCAAAGAATCGATGGATCGGCTGTGAAGGGTGATATGACTTAAAAGCGGTGACTGCTGAGATGACGACGAGTAATAGATGAGTGTAGAAGAAGAGAAGCCATACTTCGACGACTCCAAATATATTGGGATAAGGACGAGAGATGGATGAAGTAAGCTGCAAGTATGGGGAGTTTCGTTGAATAGGAGGCTTTAACTGATTTTATTACCTTTATAACAACGTCACAAATTGTATCCTGGAAAATAATCTTCTTTTGACGTGACATCGTGTTCTCAACTGCTCTCATCAACAATGTATTCAACATAACAATTCTTAAGTAAATATTAACAGCGATGAAGTATAAAATCGATCCTTGTAGCATAAGCAAAAAGAAATTAATATGGGCACCAATATTTTGATAGTGAAATTTTCTTAACCATAATGTGCTAAGTACTTGCACAATTGGCAAAATTATCAGTATTATTGAGATATGACGTCTTCTTTTAAATACCGTTTTGGTTTTGCCAAAATGTGTATCAAGATTATTGAGTTTACTGAACAATTGAACATAGTATTTTGTGTTGAAAATGGCTATGCAGAAGACTGAATACACTGCTTCAATGATGTTTAACATGCCAAAAGTTTTTGTCAAGATGTTTAATGGCACATCAGAATTCGTCTCTAGCCAACTGCGTGGTCGTATTATTACCATTGATACCACAAGATGAATTATGATAAAAATCAATGAGTAGATCTTGCTCAAGAACTTAGTACTGACAACATGATTTTTTTCGTATGAAACTAATTTTGATCCAAACAAAGACGCGAAATATATTAATGGCTTCGCAGCAATGGCTAGTGAATACGGAGACACTTTTTTATTCACTTCATTTTCGGAAATAGCGTCGACTGCTTTCACGTTAGAAAAAAATAACATGTTTTTCGAAGTTCGAAAATCGTTAACGTAAAACATCGTGCTCTTTCTGTGTCTGTGATGTGTCGATTGATAATGATAGAGTTACTGTCAAATATATAATAATTTATTGTTTAATAAAATAGATGGATTCTATACCATACATGATTTCTAATAACTTTCGTGATTAATTTGACTGTAGTGCAATCTCTTGTTTCCAGTATACTTTTTAATAAGTTATGAATTATGTACTCGTTACCCTTGTACTGTTTTGATAGGTACTGGTGTTGATTCTGTTGTGCACAAACTAAACTTATTTTAGGCTGTTGCTATCTTTTTCTCTCTAATAAAACGAGAAAGAGACGGACGTAATTTAGAGCTGTCAAATTTAGTTGGAACTAATGTTTCTATACAAATGATGGGTGCACATAAAAACACGTCGACTAAAAACACGGTGAAACGCAAGGCATAAACTAGTTTGACATCTCTAACTTAGTTCATAGCTATAGCCGTCCTTTTCTCGCACTGCTTTTTAGTAAAAGAAAGCAATAGCCTAAATTAAGTTTAGTTTGCGCACAACAGAATCGACACCACTATCTATTAAATATTAGGGTTCTGCATCTAAGTAACGGGTCGAAACAAAGCCAGAATTATTTTTAAAAAGTATTAGCATTAAATGTACGACAAAGCTTCTGATAAAAAAATGGACTTGGATTTGAAGTTTTTAATGAAGTTATTTTGTACTGTGCCTACAATAAAATTTTAGGTCCAATATCAAATCCGTGTTGTTCTACGGGTGCAAAACGTGGAAGGTAACCAAGGACATCTCTCGCCAAATTCAAGTCTTCGTCAACTGCTGTCTCCATCGCCTCCTCGGAATTTATTGGCTCCAGAACATCTCCAACGAAGAACTCCTGGAGAAATGACACGAGACTCCGTACGATCGCTAGATTAAACTGCATACATGGTGGTAAACTTAGTGTCGCACGGTGCTGACAGAAGCGAAGGGCATTGAAATGACGTGAAGCGTGAAGCTGTTCGTTCGCGATAAAGGACTACTTGCACGTACTCGGACACTCTCTGTCCCAGCTAGGGGAAATAGGATTTTAAGTCAAGGTATTTAATATTCACAGCCGTGTGGTATCCGGCAGAGTAGAATAGAACCAACCCATTACACTCACGGATGTCGTATAAGGCGACTAATGTCTGAGGCAGAACACCTTGCGCCTCCGTAGACCAGAGAATGGGCAGCAGCGTTTTCTGTTAGTCTTTCATCACTGCGAACTCCAATCCGCCTGCCAAGCGTGGAGATTACGGCAAATTCCTCCCATCATGGGAGAGGCTTATGTCCAGCAGAGTACGTTATGGGCTGTTGTAGTAGTATTTAATACTCGCATAGGTATTTAATCTTCAACTCTCGTCACAAATTCAGATTTTAATGGATTTCTAGAATATTATATCATGCAGCATGGAGCATAAAGCTGTCCGTTTGCGATGGAGGACTACTCGCACGTACTCTGATACTCTCTGCTCCAGCTAAGGGAAATAGGATTTTAAGTCAAGGTATTTAATATTCGCATAGGTATTTAATCTTCAACTCTCGACACAAATTCAGATTTTAATGGATTTCTAGAATATTATATAATGCAGCATGGAGCGTAAAGCTGTCCGTTTGCGATGGAGGACTACTCGCACGTACTCCGATATTCTCTGCCCCAGCTAAGGGAAATAGGATTTTAAGTCAAGGTATTTAATATTCGTATAGGTATTTATTCTTCAATTATTAACAAAAATTCAGATTTTAATTGATATCATAATAATATCATGCAGCTATTTCATTCATAGTACTGTCTTATTTTAATTACACCGGACCGGTCAATGTGGCAACACTTGGGGGAGGCCTATGTCCAGCAGTGGACGTCTTTCGGCTGAAATGATGATGATGATGATGATGACTGTCTTTAACCGGTATGTTTCCAGAAGTCCCCGAAAGGGAATAGAACATTGCTTACGGATTACGGGCAACTACAGGTTAAAATAAAGTATAAATAATAATTCACTGTACTTTAAAATAAAATAACATCATGTTTAAAATCATTATGATTTATTCATTAAATTCTAGTGTTCGGTCATTTCTTCAAAACACATTTATTAGTTAAAATTGAAGTCTTAGGTTTAGAGTAAATAATATAATCACTTGTGTACATTCCTAATTTCATTGGATTCAATTATCTACACTTGTGATCTTGGTGTGAATCTTCTCAATTCCTGGAAAGATATATAAAAGTAAGTAGTTATAATTCGTAATAAGACTGTCTAGTTGGTCTAGTAGTTGCAACTGCGGCTGTTGAGCATGGGGTTCGATTCCTGGGTCGGGCAAAATTGTTATTGGGTTTTTTCATCAAGAATTCTTTAGTAGCAGCCACGGAGTCTGAATTTGTGCCCGGTTGATGGCAATAGGCTCACCCCCTATTATATGGGTCTTAAAACTAACTGGCGAAATGTGGGTGTACTGATTACAAGGTGCGATGTTGTTTCATTTTTTTTCTGTTTCGTACAAGTTATTAATTATCCCAACCTTGACAGATATTTTGTTGTGATATCTTACATTAAAATATAATGTGGATGGACAGGTATTTTGATTAAGTAACTGCTTAAACTTTTAAGTCTCACTATCAGTTGTGACCTTTGAAAGAAAAGTTTAAATTCTGTGACGATATTGATTAGAATTTGGAAAACTCGTTGACATCGTATTTGATTTAATTTCTAGGGTTCCGCACCCAAAGGGTAAAAACGCGACCCTATTACTAACGGGTCCACCCTTTCTAGCAGAACTTTTTATGTCATAATATTACTTTGCATAACAGTAGATAGCATAAACTTAATTTCGCAGAAAATTGTTTGGCAGACACTCATTTATCATACATTCAAAACTCATAATTTTGTAAGTCAGAATCATCTTTAGGCATAAATTTCATACGCGTAAGAATTAAAAGTAGAACCATCTTATCGCAGAAAGTTCACAGTCAGAATCATCTTTTGGCATAAATTTCATATCGATAGTCATTAAAAGGCAGAACTATCATATTACAGAAAGTTTACAGTTAAAATCATCTTTTGGCGTACATTTCACTATGCATAATAATGGAAAGCCTCATCTATCACATAACAAAAAATTCATAGTTAGAATAATTTTGTATTTCTTACCATAATAATAAAATTGATTGAACATTATTTTTTTTCGCCACAAAAATACGACGATAATATTAATTGCTGCATATTTCTGATCAAGGAAGCATAAATGATGCATGCAGCAAGCATGCAGTATGCAAACATGAAAACAAGCATGCAGTATGCAAACATGCAAACCAGCATACACCATGCATGCATGCATCCAGCATGCAGCATGCAACCAAGCATGCAGCATGCAAAATGCAAGCAAGCATGCAACATGCAGCAGGCATGGTTTCTGTCACGGCACCGGCGCTCTAGGGTTCCGGCGGTCCCACGCGAGCATATCGTCGCAGATGTGTTTTACGCTCACCACCGCACTACGGCGGCGAGCGTTAAAACCACCTGCTCCTCAGCTCACGGGCCGCCTCACCCCTCCACGCCTACGCGAATTTAAATTACACTCTAGGGGTAGGGCAGACACGTGGAGTCGGTTTTGGAGCGATTCGTTTCTGTCACTACCTTTTTTAGCTTAACATATTGTCTTTTTAAGACAATACTTTAATTCTAATTTAAGGTTAAAAAGGCTATTTTAAAGAAATGGTAATAATGCCAAATAAAAATATTCCGAATGGAATTCTGCCATCTTCATAGTATGCCAAGTGAAATTGTACCAAATAATCATCGCTCTAAATAAACGAAATTATGCGGAATTTGAACATTTCCAACAGTAATTATACCAAATAAAATTCTGCCATCTTAAAAGTATGCCATTGTAAATTCGGACATACAAACATTCGGCCAAACAATAACTATATTAAATATCTTTTATGCCTTAAAAATATTCGTTTAAAGAAGATTATGCCAAGTGTGTTATGGCAAATAAATTTCGGAGCATCAAGATTCTGCCAGATAGAAGGAACCCATTACTAACACTCCGGTGTCCGTCGTCCAATCGTGAGAGCTAGACATTTTGAAATTTTCACAAATTATGTATTTCCGTTGCCAATATAACAACAAATACTAAAAACAGAATAAAATTAATATTTAAGGGGGCTCCCTACCAACAAACGTGATTTCTTTACTGTTTTGTCTTGTGTTGATAATGATACGGAACACTTCGTGCGCGAGTCCGACTCGAACTTAACCGGTTTTTTACTTTTGTGCTCTATAAATTCTACTCACCGCTGGAAATGTGGAAACATGAGAATTCAACAAAGTTACTAATAGCTACATTCGACATAATTATAAATACTTACACTGATTAACCATGTGATGAACACGCATACAAAAACAATGGACAAAATAACACATACAGTCCCCAAAGGGCCCATTTCCACACTTTATGGCTTCTTAAATATGGCACTCTTATGCAGCTGTAAGAATATAAAAGATATTAATGTTTTATTTTATTGGGACATCTAAGGGCTCATTTACGGAGACGCGGCGCGTTGCGCGGTGCGTCGTTCGGCGCGGCCCGCTTAAAATTCAAACATATGACAATGTATGAGAGCGTTGCAGCGATGCAGTGTTGCCCGCCGCGTGCACCGCCGCGGTCAACGCGGCAGTGCGGGCGCATATACAAACATATGATAGATGACACCGCCGCTGCACACACCGCCTCTCCGTAAACGGAAAAAGGCGCAACGCGCCGCGTGACGCGCTGCTCAACGCGCCGCCCGACGCTCCGCGTGTCCAGAAATGAGCACTAACAGTTCCACATTACAATGAAAGTATGACAGAATAAATTTAAAATTAAATAAACGTGTAACCCACACTAATAACCGCGAAATAATTATAAAAAAAAAAATGTATGAATAATTATATCAAAATAAACGTATTAATAAAAAAAAAACCTTCTGTCTGTGCCATTTTGAAATGCACGAATAAATCTAGCGGTTAAGTACAGCGGTGACTAATTTGTTTATTTTCCTCTAAATAATTAACAGTCAGGAAATGGATGTATAGCACAATGAAGCCTACCACATTATTTTAGGCCTCTACCTTTGAAAATTATGAATTTCTAGACAAACGTTATAAAAGCCTAAGGGGTGGAATTGACGGGCCTGTGAACGGTAAGCTATGGGCTAGCTCGCCGTCCGTCCGTCTTATGACGACAGGCCGTATCGACGGCGCGTTTGTGTTCCACGCGCTTCTCAAAGAGATGCAAGCAAAAGGAAGGGGTCCGCTAGGGCCGATGGCTGCCGGGGCTGCGAGACTGTTCGACAGAGATACCTGGTCCGCCCAGAGCGAGAGGAGTCATTTGATGATTTCCCAACCGAAAAAAATAAAATAGTCTCTGTGACGTCCGCTATCTCCCACTAGGCTTACGTGGGAGATTATGGCCCTCTTTCTACACAGAGCGGAGGCCTGCGTCCCAGCAGTGGGAGCCTATATATGTGTGAATTTCTAAAACCTCTTCTCAGTAGGCACATAGACGGCATTAAAAACTTACTTGCCCAAGTAGTAATAATACTTGAGATGAGACCTTGTCAGTTATCTCAGAAGTGGTATGCAGTTGGTTTTCTTTAAAAATAAAAGTTTCGGATTCTCGATGGTCATGTTGTCTTCGGAGAGCGGGGTTCTAAGAAGAATTTTATTGTTTACTTTGCTAGTTTTGTCACTATCATCATCTGTAGGACAAAAAAATGATGTTTCAATTAGAAAACGTAACTCAATAAAAAAATGACAAAAAATGTGCTATGCGCGCTTTCTGTTTTGCAAATTGAACTTTCTACTTAAAATTGGATTTAAGGAAAAATGGTCTTTAAATTTAATGGTTTGAATGGGAAACGATTCTATTTGCTTTGTTCTGAAGTTTGAAGTTCATAAGTGCTTATTGATGACCTAATTTAAATAATTGGTTGGACGTTGACTTTGGTAGGGAGAATTAAAGACGGCAGAGTGTCCATCTCATACAATCTGGCATTGCGCATTTTTCGTTTTATTTTGATTTGTATTCGAAAACGAAGATTGCCGGCGTATTTCCGGACAGGGCCGCGTGGCAGGTTCTGTGGGCTTTATTTTTGTGTAAGGTAATTTAATAGGGTGCAGTTTTAGTTTAGCCACATTTCCCGTTCACGGTAAATAAAAAAAAGCTTTAATGTAAGATCGATTTAAACGATGGCATTCCAAGACCTATCATAGGTATAATCTAGAAGCAAATACAATACACCATCCAAAAAATTGTTTAGATGTTGATTCAAGATATTGTATGCCATAGAAAAGAACCTTGCACCGTGTAAACGGTGCTTCAAACTTGTAGATACAGTGGCTTCAGGCCGCAAACTGACGACATATTTATTTTATGCTTCTAGCGCAATATAATAGACATTTTCTACGTAATTGTTAATTCAAACATTGGTTCCATGATTTTTAGCAAATTCAAGCCTAAAAACCATCTCCAGAGACACTTAAACATCACGCTACAGGGACGATATTTAGGTCAGTTATTCATTTATTAAACTAGGTACCAAAAAGCTAAATGCTTTATCAAATTAATCAAGATCATATACCTCCGAATATGATTCCGATGGCCCATAAGATAACAAGTATCGCAAATACAGCGACCAGTAGTGACAATACACAATCCAAGATTCTGCAAAAAAAGCTGACAGAGACTGTAAAATACAAAATACAGATTTAAATGAAAAATATAAATGAAGGTGTGACGACATTAATTTGGGCCGCGTTCCCACTATGTCGTGAGAGATTATCCTGTAGTGTTAAGTGTCGTGGCTTGTGTATTTAAATGGAGGTGTTCACATATAAGACGACGCGATTACTCTCGTCTACGACTTTTGCCAACTAAAAGCCAACGATAAAATTAATCGTCTCTTAGACTGACGAACACTAATCTATACTATACTATAATAATATTATAAAGAGGTAACATTTGTTTGTAAGTTTGTATGTTTGTATGTTTGTAAGTTTGTATGTTTGTAAGTTTGTATGTAGGGGGTAATCTCCGGAAGTAATGAACCAATTTTAAAAATTGTTTCACTGGTAGAAAGCTACATTATTCGTGAGTGCTATAGGCTATATTTTATTCCCGTACTCCCACGGGAACAGGAACTACGCGGGTGAAACCGCGGGACGTCAGCTAATCTATACTAATATTATAAAGAGGTAACATTTGTTTGTAAGTTTGTTTGTAGGGGGTAATCTCCGGAAGTTATGAACCGATAACAAAAATTCTTTCACCATTAGAAAGCTACATTCACCCTGAGTAACATAGGCTATATTTTATCCCCGTACTCCCACGGGAACGGGAACTACGCGGGTGAAACCACGGGACGTCAGCTAGTTACATATAAAATCCGATTTCTTACAAATGCCACTACATTGTATGTATGCTGATTTCGCTGTGAACTTAACAGGCAAGTTCATCGCGGAATCAGAACACAGAGCGATTTCAGACAAGCGCATTCTCGGTATTCTCTTAGCGGATTTTTACGCTTCAACAATGAACGTCGAGGCGTCTCCGAGGCCGATGAAGCGATGAAGGAACATGGATGGGTTTTAGTCAGTAAAAGTCTGACACTCCCTCCTGCTCCGCCCAGAGCGGGAGGAGTCATTTGATGATTTCCCATCCGAAAAACAAAAAAGGCGTCTCCGACTCGCGCTTATATGCGTGCTAACGCTCGTAAGCGTTGCGCGTGTGGCAAAAGGTGTGCCTACACGCGCTTCTAAAAAGGCGCTTACGCGTGCCGAAAATACGCATAACAGAACCGCCAAACGACCGCCCGACCACAATAATTGGGCCGTAGAAATAACACCCGTCTGGTTCATTGAGAATCCCGTGA
This sequence comes from Xestia xanthographa, assembly GCA_905147715.2. Classification (NCBI taxonomy): domain Eukaryota; kingdom Metazoa; phylum Arthropoda; class Insecta; order Lepidoptera; family Noctuidae; genus Xestia; species Xestia xanthographa. The sequence continues at coordinate 19,670,878 of LR990646.1, forward strand.
CGGTGTGGAAATAAAATATCCTACCTGTACCTACCACATTTTTGTGTATCTGGCCCATATATAAGGAATTTATGTTCTAAAACATGGATCCATGAGTAAGTATCGCCATAAACTTCCGTTTAAAAAAAGGACACTTAAATAAATTACTTTTCAATAGAATTGAAATAAACGATAAATTTTTTTAGAGAAAAAGACATTACCACAACAATAATTTTGACAAAATAATGTCAGTCTAGAACCACTGACAATTTTGTTTTAGAAATCCACAGCAGAAATAAAACGAATGGTGTATACTTAATAAGAAGATATAAATAATATATAAAAATAAAGTTTAAAAAAACTAAAACCCGACTACGTAAAAAGGAGTCTGAAAAGAACGAAACAAAAAAAACATTCAAATATAGAAATCCAGAAATGCATAGGTAGTAAAATGCAGTGGCGTAGCTACGGGGGGGCGGTGGGGGCCATGGCCCCAGGCGGTATACGATAGGGGGCGGCAGGAAGCGCCAATTTATTAATTTGGAAAATGTAAAAGAAAAATAGAAATCGCGCGCGCAATGTCATGCCATTCTTGCCATAGAAAACGATATAAATGTTGATATACAGGGAGATTGGTAATTAGGTGCAGGCCTTCAAATGGGTGATACCATTAAACACCTTATTTGCTACAATTTTGACCCCGATAACTCGGGGTCCAAACTGTTTTCAGAAAAACAAGGGAAGTTTCAAGAAGTTTTCAGAACATGACCTCTAAGGCGCTTATTTTCCAAAGGCAGATGTATTTTTTGACAAATTGGTTTTCGATAATATATGTTTTTCAAGGATACATTCGTTCATAAGCTATCAGAAAAGTATCAGTTTAACATCCTGAAAGGCTTAGATTTCTCACAATCAGCACTTTATAGTGGAGAGGTGATAAAGTTTCAAAATATCTTTAAAAGTTCGATTTCTCAAAAACCACCCAGTTTAGGCCCCAAGATATCAGGGTCAATAAAAAACAAGGGGCGGCGTATTTCCGGTCTGCCCCAAGCGGCGAAAACCCACGCTACGCCACTGGTAAAATGGTCAACCTATTACGATTATCTACTATGACTATGTATGGATTTCTTTTTGATTTATTTCCTTGTTTCGTCCTTGTAGACCCCTTTTTAGTAAGGTAGTAGTCGGGTTTTAGTTTTTGATGTGAAACATTTAGAACCAAAAAATGGCGTGGCGACCATGTGGCGACACATATCGTGAATGTCAAGTTGTCAACCCGGCCCGAACAATCCCGAAGATTACCGACCTGTTGAAGCAGCATAAGATCTACATATTCGTCACGGTTTACAACAAGCCAGCAGGTCTTGGAGCACAGCGCTGGATGACAATCTTGTGACTTCGAGTTCGTTCCCAGCATAAGGATTTTCTATAAGTGAATCGAGTCATTTGATTTTTTTTATTTTATGTAGGTATTTATTTTTTATATTGACTTCTTTTTTAAAGCATCTAATATACTTGTACAAAATAGTAACTACCAGGCGTCCCGTGACGGCTCATTTTTTTTTTTAATTTTCTTTTTATTTAATACTTTCCGTTTCCCGATCGGGATATACACTAACCGTGAAATATCTATCGTCGCCGCATTCAAAGCAAGGGTATAGACCGCGGCACCAATAGGCACAAATAAGAACTGGCTTATTATTCAGCATAATAGAGACTTCTAAGCCTCTTCAATTCCGTTAAAAATGCAGTATCGTGAGGATGGCATAAGAGTTTCCGCGGATCCAAGTGTACACGACGACACGACAAACACAACCAAGATCACCGAGATACCTAATCTTTTCAAATTCCTGAAAAAAAAAAACTGTAGCCGCATGTGACACATGTCATCAAAATAATGATAGCGTGATTCAGAAATATAAGATCCATACAGTGCCATCTATCGAACGACGGATTAATCAAAGTGCTAATACTTTGTTGCATCTGCATTTTTTAATAATACTTGATTTACTTCATTTAAGGGTCTATACCCCTCAAATGGCTTAGCATGATCTTCCGTTACGCCTAAAATACTGCAGCATTAATTTTGAAATAAATATAGTTGAGGATTAATGCTAAGTAGATACTATGTGTGACGAAAACACGATTCCATAAACTTTTTTCGATAGAAAAAAATCCAAAGTTACCTCCAAATCAAACAATAAACCGCTGCTATTCAAAAAGCACTTCAAATTAGACCATGAATCTTTGCATTAAATATAAGATGCAAACCTCAATAAAATATGTCAAAAAAGTGTAACCACTTTTGAAACACGACGACGTAGCTTTGAAACCACAAACATTTAAAAGTAAACATATGTCTGTCTCGCTTACACAAGTCACAAGAACAATACCGTCGCTTTGATTAGACAAAGTCGGCAATATCAACTTGCAATGGCGGGATGGGGTTGCCTACCCATGCGAAATTTTACCCAAATTTTGAAAGCCATAAAAAACATTTGATACATATAAAAATTAAGTTTAAAATATTTGAATTACGTATTTCTTATTGGATGTATTAGACGTTTATAATTAATGAAATAATTAAAACATTTTCTTTTTGAAAATTTTTCATTTCGTTTATTCATTTATATACAATTATTATTATTATTTTCATTTTTTCAATATTCCAATATTAAAACAACATAAAAAAAAACATTTAAAAAAACCTAAAACAATTAAATAATATTAAAATCACTTATTTCATCAATAACAAAACTCTCCCACAAATTAAACTAAAACAAGTTTTTAGTGGTTACACTGAACCTAATTATCAAAATTCAAAATTTCATTGTATTGATTGTGTTTTTACGGTGATATAAACCAATATATAAACACAGAAACAATAAAATTACGTGTGGAAAGTTATTCCGGTTAATTTGTTATGTTTTTGTGATTTTGAATCGCACTCTTTCACTACGCATTTGCCCATATTTTGTCACATGTCACTTCGGTACTCTTGTATTATATAGTGTATTATCTATGTTCGGTACTGCGTCAAACACATAGAGATAGAAAGAAATAAAACAGAACACTGAACTGACATAAGCTACGCATATGATCCTGCCCGTGGCAACGCCTTGGCGCGGTAATTGCTAATCTAGTGTAACATATATATCTACGAACTGAACTAACTATAAAATAGGTCTTATATGTTTTATTTTGTTAGTCCGATCAATAGATTTTTTGTAAATCGCAAAAAAAACCACTCATTTCGCACTATTCGGCCGCAGTGACTGACGTAACAACCGCTTTGTAGTGCAAGCTGATTAGAACTTTATTCAAACAGTATTTCAAACGAAGTTTGAACCACCACAAATAGAGTTGCTAATTTTAGGGTTAGTAGGGCCTTAAAAGCTTTTTCATCATCATCATTCGCCGACCCCAAATGAAAGAGGGTAATCTTTCATTTGTTGTCGGCGCAGCATGTCTTCTACCGCCATACTTCTCTACTCGTCATCTCATCAAACACTTCTTTTCTTGCCATATCATTCTTAGCACAGTCCATCCATTATTTCTTTGGTCTTCCTCTACTCACAAGTCACAAGCACGTATCCAAACTTTTGGTTCGGACACACACACATTTAAGTGAATCCCCTTCTGCAAATCTTGCTATCAAAATTAGGTTTGCTGTAAGAAAACCCAATTCTGGGTTAAGCTTGCCTTTGTACAATAGTATTTTGTTATATTTGTAATTTTGTGTGCAATGAAGAATAAGAATACCGTTATTATAATCTAAAATTCAAACGTAATGTTGGTTTGTTATACCGCGCGAACTTTACGACCGCAAAAATAATTAAATAATTTTAAACATGATATATTTTGAAACAATATGATGTAAATACATATTTGTAATGTGCTTGCCACCAGACACGTGATACCAAACACGTGATGATTATCTCAATTTAACTTTCAGTTTAAGTTTAATTTTGAAAATACCTAGAATATAAATGAAATAAATTGTTTATGCTAGAAGATAATAAAGAGTTTAGCTTGTACTTTTCATACAAGAACTTACTACATAACAGATATCCCACAGATGGATCGAGTAGGCTACCTACTCATGTGGAGTAGGTGTTGAAGTTTTTTACGAATGTAAAACACCCTTAACAAAGCCGAGAGACACTTGTTTCTTGTTGTTGTTAGTTGTAGCTGGGCTTTTGTTGAAGGCAGGGATTCGTAAATAAAAATAATAGTATAAGTGCAAATATATTTCAGTATCATCGTAGTACATTTCTTCAGATCGCAGCGTTGTATTGCTTGCTTTGTCACCTCCAATATCTTCATCTGATGGGCAAAAAAAAAACATAATTCTGGGAACAGTTTTAAACGTAAACGTTGAAAACTATTTTACAAGTGAAAAGGGTCCATACAAATTCAATAATTTGTATAGTTATAGCGGAACTGCGGCCTCGGCGCCATGTCTAATCAACTATTAAAAAACCGGCCAAGAGCGTGTCGGGCCACGCTCAGTGTAGGGTTCCGTAGTTTCCCGTCCGTCACAATAAGTGTTCTCACTTATGAGTTTAAAGGTGGGTATCCATTATGTAAAAATGCTTGCATATACGAATACTAATAACTGGCCGTGTGGTATCCGGCAGAGTAGAATAGAACCAACCCATTACACTGACGGGTGTCGTATAAGGCGACTAATGTCTGAGGCAGAACACCTTGCGCCTCCGTAGACCAGAGAATGGGCAGCAGCGTTTTCTGTTAGTATTTCATCACTGCGATCTCCAATCCGCCTGCCAAGCGTGGAGATTACGGCAAATCCTCCCATCATGGGAGAGGCTTATGTCCAGCAGTGGACGTTATGGGCTGTTGTAGTAGTAGTGTAGTAGTATACGAATATACTACAAACTTAGTCCAGAAATTATTTTGTACAACTTTTTGTACAAAAACTGTTGTTTCCATCAAGTTCAAAATGATTTTCCTAGAAAGTCCTTATAAGATTTTTCATATTTTCTAAACTTATGGTTCAAAAGTTAGAGGGGGGGACACATTGTTTTTACTTTTGGAGTGATGATTTCCGAAATTATTGACATTTTCAAAAAATGATTTTAGGAAACCCCTATTCATTTTTTCCTTTATACCTTTCCAACAATATATCACACGTTAGGGTTGAATATAAAAAAAAAACACTTTCCACTTTACATATAGGGGGGCTACCCTAATAAAACATTTTTTTCCAATTTTTATTTTACCATTTTGTCGGCTTAATTGATATACATATTGGTACTAAATTTCAGCTTTATAGTGCTAACGGTCACAGAGATTAAGCGGGGACGGACAGACGGACAGATGGACAGACATGACAAAACTATAAGGGTTCGTAGTTGACTACGGAACCCTAAAAACGAAGGGGAAATCTTGGTCACGTGGGCGTGGTTTAGATTTTTAAAGTTTTCGATGCATTTGCGTTATTGATGCAGGCGTTTGTTTTACTTACATAATATGAAAATTTTTGGTGTTTTACTTTTTCTTGAATGCGTTAACACATTTTTCACGGACACCTTAGTCTGAAAAAATCAATTCAAGAATCGTTTTATCAACATCTTAGTTTCTCGTTTTTAGTTGTAAGCTCTACTTGCACAATTCGTTGATCACAGAGTGGTGGGATAGGACCTTAAACACCGTGAACCACCGCCACCGTTAACATCGTGGAGTACGTGCGTCAGAAGACCAAGTACGTACGTAGCGAGAGTGCAGCTGTTGGAGTCGCGCCGCAACGTCAACTTTAAGGCGTTCGTGGTGCGAGTGCCAACGTGTTATCTGCACCTCGTCTTGGAGAACGACTTTTGGCCGCAGGGAGTGTTGCTCCGTCGCCTCCACGGGCAAGTGCCACATGAACGCACGGTGACATAGTGCACAAGTGAAGTGATACTATCGTTATAGTTTTAAGGTCCTTTAAATTAACATGTAGTTTGTATTTTATCACATGTATGTTAGTCTGTAAGGTATTTAAGTATGGGCCAAAGTTGCCTGGAAACAAATAAATGTTGTTGTTGTTAAACCATCTATAAAGATACTAAAACCACTCGCTAGAATCATTAGATTTAATATTTTATCATTAGAATTATTGGATTTCTCATAGGAATTACTTATTTGTTAACCATGAACTGAATGTTTAATCAAATGATGCAATAGTACATACTTCCGAATATGACTCCACATATCCATAAGATAAGAAGTATCACACCTACGATGAATCCAGCTGCCATTGCAAAACATAAAAAACACATTTCGCACCCGCTGTAAAATACAAAAAAAAAATGCAATGTAGGAGGATATCTATGTGACTACGCACGTCTAGACCGCCACTTTAGGGTCTTTACATGCACCACATTTACACTCCAGGGTAGAGTCATCTCGGGCCTGTGAACGGTGGGCTATGGGCTAGCTCGCCGTCCGTCCGTCTCATGACGACAGGCCGTGTCGACGGCGTGTTCGTGTTCCACGCGTGCCTCAAAACTGACTCAAAAAAGACTGGTTCCTGCCGGGGTTGCGGGACTGTTCGAAAGAGATACCGTGGCCCCGGAACACAAAGGGTGATGAAGGAACATGGATGGGTTTTAGTCAGTAAAAGTCTGACACTCCCTCCTGCTCCGCCCAGAGCGGGAGGAGTTATTTGATGATTTCCCATCCGAAAAAAAAAAAAAACCGGCCAAGTGCGAGTCGGACTCGCACACGAAGGGTTCCGTACCATTGGCTATATTGAGTATTTGTTGTTATAGCGGCAACAGAAATACATCATCTGTGAAAATTTCAACTGTCTAGCTATCACGGTTCATGAGATACAGCCTGGTGACAGACAGACGGACAGACGGACAGACGGACAGACAGCGAAGTCTTAGTAATAGGGTTCCGTTTTTACCCTTTGGGTACGGAACCCTAAAAAGGGGTCTTTGCCCACGGAATCTTTTTGTAGCGATGCCGATGCCGTCGCATTTTTTTTCCATCGCGCGTTGCGATGGAAGCGATGCAATCGCGCATCAGCATAGGTACGAGTAGCTTTGTATCGGCTCCTTTTGACGACTTCGGGGAAACGAAGAGTGGAGAGTTGAGAGAGCCGCGCGTGTATATGAATGGTTCCGAATAGTTGCATTTGGCTATAGGAACATGAAAAAATATATATACAGGGTTAATTTTCAATGACCAGTCAGTATTTAAAATTAAGATCTAATTATCAAACCAAAAGTGAATTTTAAATATTATTGTCGAAAAATATAAAATAAGATAATAGCATTCATTTGAAAATGTCCTAAAAATTTCCTAAATCATAAACCTAGTGGCCAGTGGGAATCAATGCAGCTAAATTTATGTGTGTGCTAACTGCTTCCTATCTAGGTTGTTGAACTGAATTGTGCTGTTGCAATATACACACGTTCGCTTTTTAATGGTGGACAGGAATTACATTTATTTAAAAAAATGTTTTTTTTTTCTTTATATCGAAAATATTATCGATTCTAAAGCATCTCTGAAAATTTTGCTGGTTATTGAAAACTAACCCTGTATATCTGAACCCACTTTTAGCTTTCTACCGCCATTCAGATGGGATCTCAAGGTGTGTAAGCTCCGCGGGAGACGCCCCGGGCGTCGGAGGCCACCGCAGGCGCGGGTCTGTAGACGGTGGGCTATGGGCTAGCTCGCCGTCCGTCCGTCTCATGACGACAGGCCGTGTCAAATCAAATCAAATCAAATCAAATAATTTATTCGCATAATATGGGTAAATAGATGGTACATAAATGTTACATTACATAATATAACAATGAGGATCCTCATATTAACCATTTCTGGTATATCGACGGCGCGTTCGTGTTCCACGCGCGCCTCAAAGAGAGTCAGCAAAAGGAAGGGGTCCGCAAGGACCCTGTCGATGCCTGTCGGGGTTGCGCGACAGTTCGAAACAGATACCGTGGCCCCGGAACACAAAGGGCAATGAAAGAACATGAATGGGTTTTAGTCAGTAAAAGTCTGACACTTCCTCCTGCTCCGCGCAGAGCGGGAGGAGTCATTTGATAATTTCCCATCCGAAAAAAAAAAAATTGTGTAAGCTCATGACCCTGCGCTCAGCTTTCACACCTGCAACCAACTAGACCAACGAGCAACGGCTACTGGCTTTATATCTTCATATACTACTTCATCTACGATTATTTAATAAAATATTTTACTTATGCTACCGAACGGCTTTCTTTCTGTTGCTAGCAATTACTCTATAAAACTGTTTCACCTTTCGTTTATTATTTACTAGCTTTCACCAGTGGCTTTGCGCGGGTGCATTTCTTTTTTCTTAAAAATCGTAGTATATTTGTTATTCTGATGTACGTATACTAACACACATACATACACTATAATTACTGTAAAATTTCATCAAAATCCAATCTGTGGGTATTGCGTGATAGCAGTATAAGTCTGACACTCCCTCCTGCTCCACCCAGAGCGGGAGGAGTCATTTGATGATTTCCCATCCGAAAAAAAAAAGTATCCGGTACAAACATCCACCTGTCCTTACAAACTCGCGTTTGTAATTTACAAACGCGACTTCTTACTACTAACAAGCAGACATGTTTCTATCATATCTGCGATGAGCGATTCTGCAGCAAGGTTAGTGTTGGTTCGCGTTTTGAAGACATTCTGCAGCAAGGTTAGTGCTGATTCGCGTTTTGAAGACATTCTGCAGCAAGGTTAGTGCTGATTCGCGTTTTGAAGACATTCTGCAGCAAGGTTAGTGCTGATTCGCGTTTTGAAGACATAACTCTGCTGCCGCTTACAGCTATTTTCAATAAACTACTAACAGGTATGTACTACGTACCAACGATAGGGTGCATTTTCGGTCTGTTTGACATTTGGTTTACCGACCGATAGAAACAAAACGTCACAGAAAAGCTTTCTTTGATTTTTCTATGTGACAGCTAGCTGACACCTGACACGGATAGGACTAACTTTGTTTATAGAAACACCGATAGCTACGAGAGTAGGTATACTAACTGACAGTTATACGTAAGTAAGTTATGGAAAACGGCCTTTAGTGTGCCCGGTATCAAAATTACACCTATTCTTTTAATTGCTTTTGTCATTCAATGTATCTCTATCTTCTGCTATGCTAGGGAATGGGCAACTACAGTACTTTCACAGTTTTTATGTCTTGTGACCGGGACTGCAACTACATAATTATAATGTTTAACTTTGTTTCGACAATTCATGAGTGCCTGTAACTGGCCTACTTGAAATAAATGCTTTGATTTTGATTCTGAAAAGTCATTAAATTCGTTCTAGCATTCTACCCGGGACTTCAACTGCGAGACAACAGTTAATCCAGGTTATGAACTATACCGGGGCTGCGGGACTGTTCGAAAGAGATACCGCGGCCCTGGGCAACACAAAGGGCTAAGAAGGAACATGGATGGGTTTAGTCAGTACAAGTCTGGCACTCCCTTAAGCTCCGCCCAGGGCGGAGGGGGGCATTAGTCAAACCAGGTTATGAACTATACCGGGGCTGCGGGACTGTTCGAAAGAGATACCGCGGCCCTGGAATACAAAGGGCTAAGAAGGAACATGGATGGGTTTTAGTCAGTACAAGTCTGACACTCCCTTCCGTTTCGTCCAGAGCGGAGGGGGGGGGGGGCATTAGTCAAACCAGGTTATGAACTATACCGGGGCTGCGGGACTATTCGAAAGAGTTACCGCTGCCCTGGAACACAAAGACCTAAGAAGGAACATGGATGGGTTTTAGTCTGGCACACACGCGCCAAACACACACCGTTGCCGTGTGTTTTGTTAAGTCTGGCAGTCCCTTACGCTTCGCCCAGAGCGGCGAGAGGCGGAGGGCATTTGATGATTTCCCATCCGAAAAAAAATGAACTATCAGTCTGCCAAATTCCATCCAAATCCGAACAACTGTTTTTGCATGATTGAGTAGGTAACAAACATTCAAACTTTCACATTTACGAGTATCTGCCTGAGGCTAAGAAGAATCATGCACAAATTAAATTGCTGATCATCAATGCCTCAAACATCGCCGTTGCTTAAAATGTTGTGTTTGTTAGATATATATATATATAAAATATAGTCCTCCTTACCAATTTCGATAACGTCGACCCTTTGAAACTATTTCCTTGCGTGTGTTGTATGGCTGGCCAGACCTAATTGGCTCTTAAATATCCGGGCAGTAAAGTTGACCGATAGAGTTATAGGTGTAGGTGTAGGAGGGCTTAGGTCTCTCTTTCCGTATCTGGCGTTTTTCTTTCAAAAAATCTTTGAAAACCAGCGACTTGATTCATTGAAAGTTTGTTTGTTACTAATGCTCAGATTCGTCCGCTGCTTATTCTGTTTATCACAGATTCTCTGGTTCTCAACAAATATTCAGACAGACATCTTGAACATGTCATGCAGCTATTTCGTTCATAGGTCTGACTTACTTTAAAATAAAATAACATCGTGTACGAAATCATTATAATTTATTATTGATCAATTAAACAAAACACTTTGTTCATTAGTCTTAATTTAATTGTAAAAAAACACTTCTTTTTCTTCCTAGATATTTCTTACTTAGTGTTAAGAAGTTAGACTTAAAGATATTCGCTCGTTTAAATATTTTCCAAATATTAGCCAAAAATACACCTCTTGAAGTCTGAAAAGATGTTATTTATATTTAAAGTATGTGCAGGCTAACTACACTAGCTTTAACCACAAATATACCTACCTATCAGTCTTGGTACGTAGGTATATTATATGGTGATTTACACTAGACGGAGGTAAAGTTTGTAAGTTTGGATGTAGGGGTAATCTTCGGAACTACTAAACCGAATCCGAAAAATGTTTCATAATGAGAAGCTATACGAGTATTACCTATCCCCAAATGTCAATGGCCAAAAAATAAACCGTAGTCGTCCCTGTGTGATAATTTCGGACAATAGCGCGAGCAAAGTCACTGACAAAAGCTGTGACGTATGAAAGAGTTGTCAGTGTCTTGATTTTTCGCGCCGAATTGAGAACCTTCTCCTTATTAGCAGTCGGTTAAAAATATGGATTTATCACTTGAGCAATTATTGCTATAAACTACCATTATGCCTTTAGGTACGCCCAAACGTACCTTCCAATGTCGATAGGGCAGAGCGTATCGAATAGTTAAATGATGAGAATATTTTTTGAATCAAATATTTTTAAGGAATAAATTTGGGGTTTCTTTTCGGTTTTTCTCTATAGCAAAAGAACAAATTCGAACCAAGCTCCTATCTTTAGACGTTTCATTAGTGTCCTAGTAGGCTTTTCTATACTATTATTATAAAGAGAAAAGATTTAATTTTTTGTTTCTTTATGTGTTTCATCATCATCATCAGCTTATTAATGTTCCCACTGCTGGGACACAGGCCTCCTCTCTGTGAGAGAAAATGGGCTATATAAATCCACCACGCGGGCCCAGTGCGGATTGGTAGATGTCACATGTCTTCGAATTCCTCACGATGTTCTCCTTCACCGGTTGTTTGTGTGTTTGTTACGATTTAACTCTAAAACTACTCGACCGATTTTAAAATTCTTTCACCAGTAGAAAGCCACGTCTTTATTGAGTAACATATGCTATATTTTATCCCCCTACTCCCACGGGAACGGGAACTACGCGAGTGAAACCGTATGACGTCCGCTAGTGTCAAATAAAATAAGCATGCGTAGTCACTTACAACAACTGATAGTCAACTTGAAGTCAAGTTTAACTTATCAGCAGTACCTACCTACTTACGGCCATTTTCAATAACTTACTGATCGGTTTCGGTAGGTTGCTATCTCTGTCTGTTTGACATTTTGCTTACGGTTAGAAACAAAACGTCACAGGAAATCTTTCTTTGATTTTTCTATGAATCAAGTGATAGGTAGGTGACAAGGATAGGATATTTCAAGCTAACTTTGTTTTTAGAAACACCGATAGCTGAGACACGTGATATATTAACTGTCAGTTAAACGTAAGTAACTTATAGAAAACGGGCCTTAAAGTAATTTGGTCTTGATTAAGGCGACTACAGGAGCTAAACGCGAGTTTTATAATGCAAAAAATCATATGATTCACTGCAATAAACAAATCCAGAAAAATATATGATATTCTTCAGGATATAATAATATGCTAGTACGACAGTGTTTTGAAAACATAAAACAACAAATTTTATTCAGTAAAAAAAATCACGAACTTACCTCTAAAAAATCTTTTAACGACTAAAAACCATACTATAATACATGCGATCATTCTGATTTTTTTGGCAAATAATTCTACAAGCAACGTATTAGCATCATAGTGTTTTACTTTATTAGTTCAATCAATAGATTTTTTGCAAATCGCAAAAAACCACTCATTTCGCACTATTCGGCCGCAGTGACTGACGTAACAACCACTTTAAACTATTTTTTTTAAAGCTGATTAGAACTGTATTCTAACAGTATTTCAAACGAAGTTTGAACCACCACAAATAGAGTTGCTAATTTAGCTCCTGTAGTCGCCTTAACAATTACCTACTACATTTGACATCGTTTTAGGTAAATACTTACGTACGCAAATCCATGGGATGAGCCAAAATATAAAATAAACACAACCAAATACCGCCATAATCCCCATAGTCAAGCTGCAAATCTGACAAAGGAATTTTACTACGAAGCTGTAATAATAAGAGAGATTTAATAACTATTAATTTACTAGAATTTATTTAAAATAGGTTTTTGGGACCAAGACCGCAGTCCCGGATTCCTCCTAAATATTTTTGAGGTGTATTTTGGGACCACAACAAAAAAAAAGTTAAAGTACAGTAAGCTGAAATAATATTGTGATTCTCAATTACATGAATTTATTATTTAAGTGAAACTTCTAAAAAGACGGGGTATTAGGAAAAAAATAACTTTCTACACTTGTATCAAAATGTATTATATTTGGTTTTATAAAAATGCCAGAAAAAGTTTACTATTTTTGGTTTTTTAAAATACCTACGAGAAAAAAAACATTCTCCACTTGTTTCATAGTGTAGGTACTATTTTTAGTTTTATTAAAATACGAAATAATTATGTTTGTTTGACCGCCCTTTCCCAAGGCATAACTTTGTTTGTGTTTGTTTTGTGGTCTCAAAATATCACTCAAAAATATTAAAGGGGAATCTGGGACCGCGGTCCTGGTCCCAAAAGCCCCCCGACCCATATCCTCCCTGCTCTCCATCTACATTTCAACATTTTGTGATGAAGTATGTTTTTTAGGACTATCTCGTTGGTCTATTGGTCCGCAAGTGCGACTGCTGAGCTTGAGGTCCTGGGTTCGATTCCCAGGTGGGGCAAAGTGTTATTGGATTTTTCCATCAGGAATTTCTCAGTTGTAGCCACAGAGTCTGCATTTGTGTCCAGTTGATGGCAATAGGCTCGCCCCTATTACATGGGACTTGAACGTAACTGGCGAAATGTGGCTGTACTGTTAGGTACAACTCTGCCTAAAACTTCGGGATTACAGGCCTGATTGCGGGCAAAGCCACCGGCAGGAGCTAGTAAGAACAAATCTGCCAGAAAGCAAAGACAAAGTATTACTTCGTAGCTGTATCTAACTCTAAAATATCAACATGGACGGAATGCTTATTACACTTGCTTTATAATACACGAATGGCAGAGAATCTAACCCTACTTTAATGCATCATCATCTGACTAGCCTTTTCCCAACTATGTTGGGGTCGGCTTCCAGTTTTAGCGGATGCAGCTGAGTACCAGTATTTGCATGGAGCAACTACGACCGTATCTGACCTCCACAACCCAGTCAGTACTAGGTAATACGATACCTATACGATACGAAGACTGGTTGTCAGACTTTTTGGACCTCTGACTGACGACTGTCAAAGATCTACAAACGACAGCCGGGGCCTACGGCTTAACGTGCTTGTCGAGGCACGAAGGAAACTCGGTATGTAATGGGTCACCCATCCACAGACCTACCTAGGCAAGCACGGCTTAACCTAACGATCGACCCGACTGGCTGTTATTATTTAGCCACGAGCTCTTCTAACCGAACCCTACTTTAATGCAAGAAACAATATTACTACGAGTATCACTCAGCTTTGCTTTACTTGAGAATAACCTAGCGCGACTTTTTAATTACTAATACCATCGCATAAAATTTCAAAATAGAATCTTCCGCGACCAGTCGGCTATTGTTTACATATTATTTATTTACAGACTCGCTGTGAACTTGTTCTATCGTATTTTATATTCCCGAAATAACACATCATGTTTATATTGTGCTGTGTGATGTAGGTAGGTAACAAGATATCTTGCAGAATGGTATAGAAATGTTCAACGGTGTTATATGAAGTTGAACAAACATTTCGGTTAAAAGTCGTCTACAGTTGGACGTAGGCCACTATATTATGAGTATGACCAGCATTGGACGATGTTGTATATTTTATCTATATTAATATACCTATTCTAAAGAGGAAAGATTTTTTTGTTAGTTTGTACGGAAAAATTCCGAGATCGATGTTTACCATTTTTCACCAATAGAAAGCAATATTATCAGGAAGTATACTTAGACTATAATTTATTTCCATAAAAATTTGAGATAAATTCATTATTTTGCGGACGAAGTCGAAACTCAACTAGTTCGAATTAAAGGGCCAAGAGATTGATGCGTGCCACGCGAAGCTCACGAAGGTAACACGCCCAAAGATATTGTTATTAATATCTAATTAGCTACAAAAAACTGACGAAAGCGAAACTGAAATTGTGATTACCTACCACATTTTTATGCGTTTGGCTTATACTTAAACAGGAATATATTCCTTATAAACAGTTCCGTGTGTCGGTATCGATATAAACTTCTGTTAACTTGAGAATGAACACTTAATTGTAAATATTTATTAGAGCGAGCAAAACGACTTGCAAGACATTTATATGACTTTGATTTGACGAATGTCTATCTATAGAATTTAAGCCAGAAAGAAATAGTTTATGATAAACGGAACGTAAAAATAATAGACAAAAAAGAGTTCAGTTTGTACTTTTTATTAAGTCATGATATTGACGTATAAAAGCACTCTTACGCTACCTGTTGGGTAGTCCTGCGAAGATCAGTTTATCTTGAAGTGCAGTTGGGTGTTGACATAAAGATACAGGATTTGCGGTCCCAAGTTGTTGGACCTGTTTTTATTCCTATAGGTACATGCGCATACATAATAATTATATGGGGTTATTTTACCAGCACCGAGTACCAATCCGTTCTTCCGAGTTATCCGAACTGGACACCTATATCTTTATGCAAGCAGCCATTGACTATCCTAAATTCATCTTTAAGAAGTAGCAGAACCCAGCTACACTTGATAATGACTTTGTATAAATTAAATATTGCTTTCCGTAATGTGCTGGTTTGTAAGTTCAGTCGATCGATTGATGTTCGACCTTCACAGACTTACATTAATTTTTGTACATTATATTACACAGATTTTTAATACGCTAAGTAAGCAATATACTAATATATATTTATAACTAGCGATGATGACTATAATAAAATAATAAAAAGCAATTTTTGTATAATTTTATCTTAACGCTAGAATAATTATTTATTTATTTACAATTAAAACTAGAGTTGAGAAGGAATGAAAGAAAAGATTACAGTTAGTTTGAAAATGGGTACTTATACTCTATTTAATAATACATTACAAAAAAAATTGTATGAAGTTACTAAATTATCTTGGTAGAGTTTCAGCTGATCAATTTTGAATATTAATACATTGCCTGTAAAGCATGTTATCGTGGTAAAACCCTGCTGGAGGCAAACATGTATTTTGAATTGAATTCTACCGTGGTCGTTATAGACCTTATTTCTCCATTGTTGTAGTAAGTAGAGATTTTTTTAAATAAAAAAAAGAGAAATTGTTAAAAATGTTCACTTTGTTCATCACCCATTGAAATCGAGAGAGATTGGAAGAATGTCCGTTTGTTAGAAGTAGTTTTTTTATAAATTAAATTAGTTTTGGATTATTCATGCTCATTTCGTTGAATCGCAGTGTTCTGGCGGGGTCTTCATCATCTGTTGGAAAAAAAGTTTAATTAAAAATTGTTTGAAATAGTTTCGCGACACAGACTTTTAATATACGATCATCATCTGCCTAGCCTTTTCCCAACTATGTTGGGGTCGGCTTCCAGTCTAACCGGATGCAGCTGAGTATCAGTATTTTACATGGAGCGACTGCCTATCTGACCTCCACAACCCAGTTCATACTGGGTAATACGATACCACTTTGGTAAGACTGGTTGTCAGACTTTTTGGGTCACTGACTACCTGTAACGACTGTCAAAGATGGACAAATGACAGCCGGGACCAACAGCTTAACGTGCTTTCCGAGGCACGGAGGAAACTCGGTATGTAAGGGTGGTCACCCATCCACAGACCAGCCTAGGCAAGCACGGCTTAACCTAAAGATCGACCCGAGCGGCTGTTATTATTTAGCCACGAGCTCCTCTAATTTTAATATACGATGCTAAATGAAAATGCTTGTTGGAATCATGTACTGAGCCTTGCTAAAAGCAATCATTTACCTAAGCTTGTAAGGTCTATAATCTTGTTTAATCTTCTGAGGAATAGTTTTCAATATTGTGGTACTGTTTCAGTGTCGTTTCAAATATGATAGCTTACTTAGCAAAATAACGCTATTTTGAACGCTTTCTAACACCAATTTCATGATTTCAAACATGTTAAGATACAGTCCATTCACAAGTGATGATATAAACTTTTTGTTTAGGTGTTAAATTATCCTATAGAATTTTAGTTAAATTATTTGCAACAAGCACAATCATTATCATCCATAGATTGACTAAATTCTGAAAATTTTAATTATGAAACGAGTATTTTTTTTTAAATTGACGTATTTACGTTACGTTTACACGGGGTGCTTATAGGTACTAGGGCTTCAGATCGTCAAGGATGCAGGCGATAGAAGATTTTGGACACTATCAGGGGACAAAGTATGATCAGATCACACTCGCAATGGATTTTAGATGAATGATTTCGCCAAATCAAGCCGGACTACTAAAGTATCATGGTATGATGCTATATAAAAAAAAATGCATACACATGAACATTTATAACCTCCTGCTTTTTTGAAGTCGGTTAAAAATGAATCAAAAGTACTTACTTCCAAATATGACTCCGACGCCCCATAGGATGAGGAGGATCACTGCCACGATGAACAGTAGAGTCACTATCAAACTGAGGATCTTGCACAGGAGATTACACACACAGCAACTGGAAAACACAAAATACGGGTTTAAATAAAATAGAGGTAAATATGTTATGGTACAAGGATCTTTAGGCGCATGGACAAAATCGCAAGTGTCGCCACCATCTTGGTTATTTGAAAGAAAGAAACCAGCGGATTAGGGCCTGCGCAGACGACAGACTTTTTGTGCGGATGAGTCTGGTATTCAGCTGCATCCGGTAAAACTGGAAGCCGACCCCAACAAAGTTGGGAAAAGGCTAGGCAGATGATGATGAGTCTGTGGCGCACAAAATGTCTGTCACCGATTTTACGCAGACTCAACGCACACGACGCACATCTTCGATCATTCTATTCTAGTGCAGATTGCATATAACTAAAAGTGTGCGCCGTCTGCGTTAGCACGTGTTGAAGCATACGTTCTATTATTTTCGCGCACTTTTGAGCGGCGCTGCGTGATCTGCCAGAATGACACGGATTTTTTGGCCGCCGGACTTTTTGCGCGTCATATGCGTTACTTTATATAGGTAATTGCTTAGGTCTATTTTCACAGACTAAAAAGTGCGTAACGAATAGTTTGTCGTCTGCGCAGGCCCTAAAGAAACAGAGAGTGCACCTGTGTTGGCACACACACTTGTTCGCGCGACGACCAAACAAGCTATAAAAAACCAAATTATGCTGATCTCTCATTGTACTGGAAATCGATACAAAGCGAGGCCATGTTACACCTAAAATGAGTTGCTTTATGTTTCATCGTGTGTATCTCCTGCGTACTTAGCTAATAATGATCTATTAAGACATTGGTGTCGATTCTGTTTTGCACAAACTAAACTTAATTTAGGCTATTGCATCTTTTTCTCGATAATAAAACGAGAAAGAGACCGACGTAATTTAGAGCTGTCAAATTTAGTTGGAACTAATATTTCCATACAAATGAAGGGTGCACGTAAAAACATGTCGACCAATAAAAACACGGTGAAGCGCAGGGCAGAAACTCGTTTGACATCTCTATAACTTAGTTCATAGCTATAGCCGTCCTTTTCTAGCACTGCCTTTTAGTACAGGATAGCAATAGCCTAAATTAAGTTTAGTTTGTGCACAACAGAATTGACATCATTATTATTTTTCAATACCATTTCACACCAAAAGGTTCACAATGACCCAACAACGACCTCTGTTAATGTCATTCAAGTGCCATAAGATTCATGTTGCTTAGAATTTTAGATAAGATACATCACGGTGTGAAGGAAAACATCGTGAGGAAATCGGCCAGTCTACCATTGTGAGAAAATGTATGAGTCAGCTGTGACTTTAAATCATTATGTTCAGCACGACTTACTTTCAATGGATTTCAATGTTATTCAATAGGTGCATTTAGCAGTAAAATGTCTTAACAAACCTGCTATTTATTTATTTAACATCTACTCGTTATATTTAAATAAGTCTACGTTTCTTTTGAAAGAGCACAAGGTTTCAATCAATTCGCACTTAGTGAGCTGAAACAATGTAAAACTAGTTTTATGTCCACTGCTTTGCTCGTATACTAATATAATTTTACGACAGCCATAAGTTCGTAACTAGAGCAAAATCGGTGTACCGTACCTACTTATAACAAGTGCCAAATACTTACCATGGCAATAAGTTCTACAAAGCGATTTTACGATGTACGATTTTAGCGTTATTCTCACCACGTGTCGTGTTTAACAATGAGGGATTTTCTTTTTAGCTCTTCCTTAGTCGCTGGTAGATAGCGCTGAACTTAGTATGATAATGCAAGGAACAGAACTTAAAAAAAAAACTGATTTTAACAAAGCGCGAGAAAACTAGGTTATATTCGGAAGGTTAAGCCACAGAGCATCGGGTTAAGCAAACGAATGAGTCAGGCAACGAGCGTATTGGACGTGACGCAATGTTTTTTTTTCAAGCGTTTTGCCTTTGGCACCAACTATCATAGTCCGTTCAATGCCATCTATAGAGTTCTTGGAAACAAAGTTTTTTTTTAATACCTCAAAAGGAAAACCTCTCATTCACACACGTCAGCGAGAAAAACAGTTTGCAAAAACTCGCCGCTGACTTCAGCGTCGCAGTATGGTGCTATTATAGAACGCAATGTAAACTCGTATGCGCGACCGACGCGCGCGACTGACCGCGCCTGATATCGCACATGATGTTTCTCAATTTGTTGGAACTAACACTTGCGAATTTCGTGTCTATTGTGTCAAAACTTGATAATTATCTAATTTTTTTCGTGATTTATCCATACTGGTTAGAAGGGTCACCGACGCACATATGATTACCACATGCAGTAAGTACATCATTCTGAACCAAAAAAAAAATATTTAAAAAAAATCTGCTATTTCACACCATTGCCCGTGTAGGTATGGAACAGCAATTTTTTATATGAAACATTTATTTATGTCATCATTATCTTGACCTTATCCGAATTCTTTTTGGGTCGGCGCAGCATATTTTCTTCTTCCATACTTCTCTATTTTTCGTCATCTTATCAGACACTTCTTTTCTTGCCATAATATCATTCTTAACACAGTCCATCCATCGTTTCATTGGTCTTCCTCTACTCATATACCCATCCACATTCATACTCAAAACTTAACTCACGTCATTTTCCTCATTCCTTGGCATCACATGCCCAGACCACGACGAAAAATTTATATATGTGGGGGTCAGAGTGATGTACCGAATTCGTTGTAACCATTTGTGCGTCGGGCGTCGGAATGTTTTCCACCTTGTATAACTCAGCCGTCAGCCGTCGGCGTCGTTTGATGACCCGACATCTACCTTTCACTGAGAATCTTAGTTGTGCGATGTAGAATTCAGTGAAGGTTGTTGTGGCAGTAACTCGTTGTCTACCGTCACAGTATCAAGTTTGTTGTATAGATGTCGCTACTGTCGCAGGGCAATATTATTTCTTTATAATTTTACTTTTTCACCGACTACGGCATAGCCAAAAGGAAGGGTTATGATTATAGCAGTCTATATGTATGTATGTAGTTACGTATGTTCTTCCTTAGCGCCTAAACTATTCATCCGATTTTGATGAAAAAGGTGTCAATCGATTCGTTATGAAAACCCGGGTAACATAATATAAGCTACATTTTAACCGCCTTCATTAAGTAGTCGGGTTTTAGTTTTAGAACTACTTGTTCCAGTTCATAGAAGATTAGGATCAAGGTTTTTCTTTGACATACAGTGATAAAGAATAAATGAGTCCTTTTATGTGATAATTCAAAGAAAAACAATAAATCAAAGTATTGCAAATCTTTATCATTCAATTTACCTCTGGCCTTATCTAAATTATCCTATTATTACGTGCCGATTAAATCAACAGTTTAAGATAAGGTATAGACAACACAATTCTAGGACTTTTTCCACTTCTTCGAAGATAATTAACACATTTTAAACAAAAGGTGTTAGGTACTGTCAAGAGGAAAAGATTTTTAAAAAGAGCGTGTAGAAATTATATTGAAACTAATTTTAATATTATTTCTATACGCTATTATTTCTATGGGGCCACCATAGCTGGTCTCAATCTGACCAATGAGGTTAAGCTATTTTGAAAAAATGACATTACCACATTTTCAACCAATGACGATGTTGGGAACAAGCCTGCTATGCTAGCGCCATTCGTTCCACAGTTTCGTTCCCCATTGACTTAAAACTTCTTTAGCAGACATTATTAATTTAGAATTAAATCTGTTCATTTTTTTCACAAAGAAAAGTAAAATCGTTTAAATGTAAAAATAAAATAAATAAATGTTTAAATGTAGAAGTAACGTTGGTCCTAAACTTGGCACAGCTTGCACCTTGGGCATCATCAGAAATACATATTTCACTATTTATCAACATAACTTGGCCTGTTCTAACGAGTCCCTAAATACAAAGTAACCCTAAATCAACATAATTTGTGGAGTCTCAGATAAGAGCAAGTACTTGGAAGGACTTGGGATAGGCCTTCGCCCAGTAGTGAGACAGCCTCGCCAAGGAAAAAAAAATGTTTAAAAAGTTTTTATTACAAAGGGCCATTTTATAGACGAGACTTATAAGGTCGACTCACGGTAAACGCTAGTAGAATACTTATTAGAATGTAGAGGTTGTTGGCAGAGACGAATAAATTAAGTACTTGTTATATGTAACAGTAGTAAAAAAAATAACAGTCATTTGTGTATTCAGATGTAATTTTTTGGTATTTCTTGTGTGTCATACAAATACTAAAATTAAATAAATGTAACATGTGGCGAGGAATTAATTATAAGAGAAGTGGTGTGCATTTCGTGACATGCTTATCTGTAATTTTCCTTATCTAAATCCGATCAGCAATTTCGATTTGTACGTGATTTAAAAAGAAAATGGATAGTTTTCTTTGTTCTATCATCAGTAGGTACTAGGTAAGCATATCTACACAAAGGTTGATTGATTGATTAAGCATAGGTTTTCTAATAATCTAAAATGAAAAATTATCATTTTTATTTTCCACGATTTTTTCCTTTACCTATAACGTAGGTACCTATGGTATTTTATCATGCCTAATTTGTTAACTGATACAATGATAAGATTGTTATAATGTTTTATTGGAATGTTTGTTTTCGCCATTTGTTATCTTTCACCTACATGTGTACAATAATTGTACATACGTGTGTTTCATAATTATCGATGGAAAAAATACACTTCCTTACTGTATTTTGTTGCAAGATTCCGATAACATATTGTATTCATTACAAACGAATGCGCAGAAACGTGATAGTTAAATGTTTAATTTATTGGAAATAAAGTAAACATTTTACTGAGACGAGTAAAACTAATAAATTGATTACTTTAAATGATTCTGCTGGTAACTGTACCGCTCGGTAGCATTACGAAGTTGATTGGTCAATTCTGTTTACGTCACGAGTGTACCAACCGGTGGAGATTTATACACTTACGAAGCCAGTGGCACGGTCCGACAGGCCTTGCGAACACGGATAATAATAGAACGTCTGACGATAACCATTTGTATCACAAAAATAATTAAAATGTTAGTTATGCTTAATCCAAAACACAGTAGTGATTAGTTTACAAAATCTATACTTTTGTTTTGTCTAGACAGAATACGTGCTAAGCAAAAACGTTTCGTGTCAAAGTGATGTTTATTTGAGGGCAAAAAACACAAATTATGACGTTGCAATTACGGAAAAGTGCATGGCTATTACGACAATTTACTTACGTACATACATTAATTGCCGCATAATTAAAAATGGGTACTTAATAGTAAGACTTTTATATGTTTTTTTACAACTTTACGTTCAGGCAACAACATAATCGGAAGGAAATTTTCGCGTCACGTGTGTTTAATTGAACTGTGCACAATTACCGTGTTATTATTGCTCATTTTTTACACGATTTATTTAGTAAACAAAACACATTGTTACTTAATGGAATACAAAAAACAGAACTTACCACATTTTGTCGTTTTAATGGAAATGATTTGAGTCACTTATTGTAACACAAGCAGTTGTTCACGACTGAAGCGTTACTGACCGATGTTACAGTTTAAAACTACAACAAAACTTATCAGAGCCTTATCGAATTTTATCTTTACCAATCGATACAATATTTCGGTAGACTAGATAATACCGGAGAACACCTGAGCTGATGTCTAGTTATAGAAAAAAATATTTTATTCAGTTTTATGATTTAAATAAGTGCTTATAATAAGATACGCAGAATTATCATTAACATACATTTACGAATTCGTTATATAATTTCCGCACTTTTTTGGTTTCACATAGAGTTTAGTTTTTTTTTATTTTTTTTTATTTGTCTTGTTGAAATTGATGCCTTGCTAGCACCGGCGTCGAGTGAATACTGAGGTGTATGATATTGATTGACAAAGATATGTATGAGAGAATGCACGTCAGTTTCCCTGATTTCGTTTCTGTAAGTGTATTTTTTTGTTGTTGTAAATCACGTTTGTTTTAACTCAAATGCTTCGGATAAACTGATGTTGAAGTGTATTTTATCTATACAAATAAATTAAATTGAAGTGTCTGTTTGTTATTTCAAAAAACAGTTTTTTACCGAATGCATTTGAAAGTCTCTGTTTGTTCCGGTTACTGTCTGAAAAGGTTGGACCAATTTTGACGGGACTTTTACTGGCCGATAGCTGCTGTTATAAGGAGTAACTAAGGTTACTTTTATTTTCAGGGCTCCGTGAAAAAAAAAATCTATTGAAATAGTCATCAAAATCCGATTCAACAGGGAAGTAATATTTTTGAAGTAATATTCATGAGTAATATTCATGGAGTTTCTTGCCCGTTCTTCTCCATCGCGATCTACGCTAGGGAATGGGCAACTACAGTACTTTCTCAAGTTATTATGTCTTGTGACTGGGATTGTAGTTTTGTTTTTTATTTTTTTGCATTTTTGACATTCAAAAGTGCCGTAATGGTCTAATTGAAATAAATGCTTTGAGTTTGAGTTTATACAAATTTCACGCGAACGAAACTCGCGAGTAATAATTGAAAAACTAAAATATTTACTGGTGCAACATGCATAGATCTCTATCTTATCATAATTTATAACTATCATTGGTTGCATACTGCAGTTATTAATTTATTAAAGACAGGTTACTTAATTAGTTATTTATGTATCACATTTACACATATGTCACATATGTCATATATTACATGTATCACGTATCTCATTGTTCACATTATCAATACATAATATACTAATTTTCCGTTACAGATCGTACTGGTTTCGTACTAAAGATATTATTAAAGATTCGGCTTATCAAAGAATTGCCAAAGATAACGGTTATCGTTAGATAAACTAAATAATTAGCATTAGGTCCTCAACGTGACCTGTATCCTGTATTAGCGGATGTCACGCGGTTTCACCCGTGTAGTTCCCGTTCCCGTGGGAATACAGGGACAAAAAGTAGCCGATGTCACCCGGGGATAAGTTCCTAACAGTGAAAGAATTTTTCAAATCGGTGCAGTAGTTTTTGAGTTTATTCGTTACATACAAAAATACAAATATTTCTTCCTTATAATATTAGTATAGATTTATTTAATCACTAGCGGACGTCACGCGGTTTCACCCGCGTATTGTTCCCATTTACGTTGGAGTACGGGGATAAAATATAGCCTATGTTACTCGCTGATAATGTAGATATCCATTGCTGAAAGAATTTTTAAGATCGGTTGAGTAGTTTTAGAGTTAAATCGTAACAAACTCACAAAAAATCAAATATTTCCTCTTTATAATATTAGTAGGTATAGAAGTATAGATGAAGCTTGCTGCTCCATGATTAAAGATAAATCAATCATTAATATAACATAACATCACGCCTGTAATCCTCGAAGGGTTAGGCAGAGGTGTACCTAATAGTAACACCCACATTCCAACAGTTATGTCTAACATAAATATAGTAAAGCAACATTTCGTCAGTTATTATTTTAGACCTATGTAATACGAGGCGAGCCTATTGCCATCAACTGGCCACAAATCCAGACTCCATGGATGCTACTGAAAAATTCACCCGACACCCGACAATTTACCTGACCCGGGAATCAAACCCAAGACCTCATGCTCAGCGGTCGCGATTGGACCACTAGACCAACGAGGCAGTGATATTTAAATACATAGATCAATCATTTGTGATTATGTTCGTCCAAAAATTCGTAAACTTTTTCAAACTGTATGAATAGAATAGAATAATCATTTATTCGTTAATGGACAGCAGCAACACAATAGAGCAGCACATACATATACATATAACAACAAACAGCTTAACAATTAATTAAACAGCTCAACTGCGCTGAGCATGCCTATAACGAAAGGGTCACCAACAACAACAACAACAACAACAGCCCATAACGTCCATTGCTGGACATAAGCCTCTCCCATGATGGGAGGAATTTGCCGTAATCTCCACGCTTGGCAGGCGGATTGGAAATCGCAGTGATGAAAGACTAACAGAAAACGCTGCTGCCCATTCTCAGGTCTACGGAGGCGCAAGGTGTTCTGCCTCAGACATTAGTCGCCTTATACGACACCCGTGAGTGTAATGGGTTGGTTCTATTCTACTCTGCTGGAGACCACACAGCGGAAAATAATAAAAATATTATTATTATTAATAAAAGTATAATATAAGGTTTAAATAAAGGCAGGCAAAACTCGACTCACGAGGCAATCAAAGAATTAGACATCTTGTCCTTTAACTCTTAGATTACTGTAGGTCAATGTGTGCCATAATCAGTGCACTTACTTTTGATTATTCAAAAGTTTTTATTAACTGTTTTATTTTCATTTATATCTTTGGTACTTTTAACTTCTCTTTGAAGCGTGTTATTAATATTTTACTTGTATTCTGTGAATAACGCTGCTGATTACATAATTGTTAATTTTAAGTTTTATGTCTCTATGCTTCATACATTAGTTTTATGCCTCAGACATTATAGTCGCCTTATACAACACCCGTGAGTGTAATGGGTTGGTTCTATTCTACTCTGCCGGATACCACACGGGTTTGGTCACCAACTTTCGGTCACCAACTCAGCATAATATGCTGGGTGTAAAACACTCAGCGCTGGTTTTCAGTAGCCCCCCCGCAGTGACACACGGATGAGGGTAGCAGGTAGTAAATAAATAATGTTATTGTATTAAATATTATTATTTTATTTTTTGCTATTATTATTCTGTTATTATTTCAGTACTGGTGAACCTTACTGCCCCGTTGACGCTAGTGAGGCTGAGGTTCTGGTTTCAATTCGTAGGTTCGGCAAAGCGGAGGATTTTTCCATTAGGTAGGTACGACACCCCCGTGCCTCTGAAAGCACATTGGGCAATGGTCCTGCACCTGACCTCGCGCCGTTCGTGGCGGATTGCGGTCTTACCAAATTATGAGAGAGGGGTACTGAAGGGCGGGGGGATCGGCGGTAAACCTGTATTTTACAAATTATGAGAGAGGGGGTATAGGAGGGAGGGGGGGATCGGCGGTAGACCTGTATTTGAGCTCAAGGTTTTGCACAATAATATTCGTCTTCGCTGATGAGCTCATGGCTTAATAATAACAGCCGCTCGGGTCGATCTCCAGGTTAAGCCACATTTGCCTAGGTTGGTCCGTGGCTGGGTGACCATCCATAACATATCGAGTTTCATCCGTGACTCGGAAAGCACGTTAAGCCGCCCGGTCTCGGCTGTCAATTGTAGTTGACATGCGCTAAGTAGTCAATGGCCCCAAAGTCTGACAAGTCTTACCAAGGGGTATCATATTACCCAATACTACCTGGGTTGTGGGGGTCAGATAACTGTGGGGTCAGAAATAAAATAAATTAAAATTGGATTCCCATGAGTCCCATGACGTCCCTGAAATAATTTCACTGGTCATCTTAGTAAGATATATTGAATTAACCCCGTCAATCTGCAGACACCTGGGGTTTTTTTAAATTCTTAAAATGGACGTTTTGGTTATGACCTTATAGTCCATTTTAAGAATTTAAATTTTTCAACGTGATTCACATTTTGATTCTGGTAAAGCGGCCATTTTAGGCCCGCTGTCTCTTACACCCTGTAGATTTTCAGTACGATGAGAGATCCGCATAAACTGCTATTGTATAGCTTGATTGGTCACCGTGCTTAGCTGCAAATGTCGATGGACTTTCGGTGTTTTACTTGAATTTAAAGAGCTAAAGAGTCATATTTATCTATACTTATAATATTGGCGAGTGTTCATTGAAACATTAACAATCATTGATATATTCCATGGTGAAGATAAAAGTTGTTATAAATAAAACACTTGATTAGAAATTGGTCAAAGATAAAAACCTTAGATTAGGAACGTGAGTATTTTTCCAACCTTTGTCAATGAAATAATAGCCACGTTTAAACTTATTATGTTGTGATACAATAATATAGCCACAAAATTTTATCAGACAAAGCTAAGACGGTTTGATCATGTTTTTATTTTTTGTGAGGTGCGGTGCCTTTCCTGCCCGCTTAGCATGAACGCCGTGGACACGAAAGAGAATCGACAAATCTTTTGTTCATCTGTCATTGAATCGACAAAATGACAGATGAACAAAAGATTCATCGATTCTCTTTCGTGTCTACGGCGTTCATGCCTTCCGATTGGTGTCAGAGTTTTTATGCCGCTCATAGGCTTCTGAATTGGCTTTAGAGAATGATATTTCTCGACGGTATGTCCGGAAATATCTCTCAGATATGCTGGTTTGGTTTCCTCGCGATGTTTTCCTTCACAAAAGCAAGCGATTACGTTAAACAATATGCATTTGAATCTAAACTCGAGACCTATGACTTGGCAGTCAGACGATCACACCATTTATTTATTTATTTATTTAGTACAGTATTTAAAACCATTAACACTAAATTAAATACCTAATCCTTTTACTCGGTCTTCTCGCAGAACCACAAACATTCCAACAATATCGTCTTCCATTCATCAGCAAACAAGTCCAATCCAGGGTTCGCTCCACGAGAGCGTTGAGCATCGTCAGCATACGCGGTATAGGGGAAGTGGATCGAACTACAGTGCGACTAAATGGAACATTAAACAATTTATGTTTCCTAGAGCGAATATAATTATTTGGAACAAATAATTGACACAGCTCAGCATGAAATTCCGAGGCTTAGACTATTACTGCTGATCATGTTTTGAGGATGAATGTAAGGCGACTCACAAAAGGCATTTCAAAGGCCGATGTGATTACACGAAAGCTCTTTATGAAGGTCACGTGCGTAGTATTCGCAACCAGTATATGTGTATGACCTCAATGTATGAACGTAGAGAAAACCAACATACTCTATGTTAGAATCGTAGCAAGTGGCGTTCTATTGTGTCTGCCTACATTTTAGAAAAAGACGTGAGACTGCATGCAAGTCAAATACTAAAAAAAAAAACAATCGCAGGGCAGTCTTTGGGGACTGCCGATAGAAGTGAAAACAAAAAGTAAACAGGCCCCTCCCCAGTCGTAGCACTAGTTGTGCCCCGCGCATGCCTGTGTGGTACTACGCCGAAGCGTATCGCCTACGAGTGCTACGAAGCGTGACCGCACGTTACGTTAAGTGACGATGAGTTCAATGTTTTTCCTACACCCAAAAAGTGCTCAACGCGCCTAAAGAAGTTTTCGCTTCAAAAAATTCAAAATCACTAGATAAAACTGAAAAAATGCACCGCGAAATAATCTAAATAACTTGTTCAAGTATTTTATTACCTAACAACTTATGACGATTACTTATACAAACTAAATATTTTCAGAAAAAAGGACTAAATTAAGATTAAACCTATACATATACAACGACGACTATGGGAGGTCAAAGTACTCCTCCACATCGCTGCTGTTATCCTGTCCAAAAGACTGGCAGCATTGCCACGTTGAATGGCATGGCATATATCTTTCAAACTTAAAACAAGTGGTAATATTTGTACTCTCGAAAACTTGAAGAAAGTTTTTAATAAGTCAGTAAGGCGAACATAATAGTAAACGATACCAATATAATAATTATTCGAATGACGTGTCTGAAACAATGTGAATCATGTTTGTTATTGTTGCCGCGTCTTAAAACGCACTCCAAATAGGTGTGGCTAAGAATGTCCGAGTATCTATTATTATTTGAAACCAAAGAAATTTCTTGTCCTTTAAAATGAATTACATTAAATTGATTTTTATCGACAAAGTATCAATCAACTTCATCTTTATTAAAGGAGACGACAGGGCACAATAATCACATTTTTGGACAAAGGGTGTGGTGGGGGCATTTATTAAAATTTATTCTCATCACCCCGTGAACGCAGTAAAGTGTGGGGAGTAATTTAAATATGTGAGGAAACAAAAACTCACAAAGTAGCAAAAATATAGAATTATTTCTTAGTTATTATTTTCAAATATTGAACTTAATTATACCTTCCAGGAAAATTCTGAAGATCTGAACAAAACAATATTTATTCAAAGATTCCATAAAATAAAATCTTCTTGTTCTAGTTTTCTTATAGTTGCTACGTATTTATGTGTAGGTTTAAGTCCAACGAGGCTTTGTAATAAAAAGTTTTGTATATTTTTTTTAACTTTTTCCATTAGAGCGGATTCCCCGGAGTGAGGCGGCGGCCGTTCGCGTGAGAATGAGCAATTTCCTCCCGACCGCCACGATTTCGATCTGACTTCCTGTCTGGGCAGCGATTTTAAAATTTATAGAATCGCTTTACATGAAATTGAAAATAAGAACAAAGGTGGGTCGTGTGTGGATGGAAGAAGCTATATTTTTATGGACGGTTCTCGTGATCTGAATATTCATCATTCGTTTCTTATTTCGTGATTCAAAAATACAACATTCCTGAGTCATGGGACCGTTTTTCAACGTTCCTGAAAAAGAAAACAATAAACGACGTTGGATTTCAAAAGAAAGAAATGAATTTCAGAACGAACGTACGTCGACGTTCACTAAAATTGGAACTCATTCTTCAACATTAAGATATAGAAGCAATTTTTATAGCAGCAATGGCCTTAGTTGGTTCTTTCTGAAGTCTGTAAATCAGGGTGATTGCAGATCGGAGCCGTAAGTTTCTATTGGCTGAACAATGCGTCGTTGGAATAACGAACTCAATTGTATTAAGTCAGTTGCACCTGAGCGAAGCGAGCTTTTTCGTAACGATGCCCCTTTAGTTTTATTGAATGACTGGTCCGGAGTCTGGAGGTACTTTGCTGGATGAACTTAGATGTTGTGTTGGCTGCAGGAAAATGTCATACCTATTATCATTTATGATTATTTAAAAAAAAGTTTTTATTTAATACTTAGTTTTTATTTAATTATGTAAATAAGATTTTATCAAATAAATTAAAGCATCAAAAAATGAAAAAAAAAAGCTGTTTTTATAAAAAGTTTATTATGAAATAAGATGCGAATGTTGAGGTGGGTGTATGGTGTGACAATAATGGATAAGGTAAGGAACGAGTTTATATCAGTTTAAAAAGAAGTTCAAAAGTTGCGTCAGTTACAGAAAAGTTGCAAGGGAATTGATGGTCTGAGTTGTCAAGTGATGAGGAGGGAAGAATCGCATGCGACTAAAAGAGTGGTGAATAAATGTTGATTGATAGAGAGGGAGAGGAAGATTGAAGAAACGATGGATGGATTGTGCGAGGAATGATATGAAAGATAAAGGAGTAAATGATAGTGTGACGGTTGACAGAGGAGAATGGAAGTAAAAAAACGTGTTGCGCCGACCGACGACCCAAGAAACATGGAACAAGGGCAAGAAGAAAATGATAGTAAGGTATAATAAAATAATAATATAATAAAAGTATAATCATCATCATCTGCCTAGCCTTTTCCCAACTTTGTTGGGGTCGGCTTCCAGTCTAACCGGATGTAGCTGAATACCAGTATTTTACATGGAGCGACTGCCTATCTGACCTCCACAATCCAGTTAGTACCGGTATTGAGTCCCTTGGTCCATCACGTCGGGGTCATCAATTATTGAGTCCCTTGGTGGTGGTGTGAGGTGTAGAGGTCCTTGTTGCGGTGTAGCCTTGCGTGGGGAGGATGATTAAAAGTCAGTGCGTGGAAACTACACTTAAACGTTTATTGATCTAGTTCACATTTACAGTCTAACTTAGTACACCACGCGATTTACAGGATGTCTCAATATAAAGACATGTTTGCACCACCACTGCGTGTAAGGGACTGGCGCTTGCGCACACCGTAGTCCCGGTTGGCGACTAAACATTTTGTCGCGTCAGCTTTTGTAGCGTAAGCCCCTACACCGGGTAATACGATACCCCTTGGTTTTTTTTTTGGGCCTCTGACTACCTAACGACTGTCAAAGATCTACAAATGACAGCCGGGACCAACGGCTTAACGTGCTTTCCGAGGCACGGAGGAAACTCGGTATGTAACGGGCGGTCACCCATCCACAGTCCAACCTAGGCAAACACGGCTTAACCTAACGATTGACCCGAGCGGCTGTAATTATTTAGCCACGAGCTCCTCAATATAATAAAAGTATAATATAAGGTTTAATTAAAGGCAGGCGAAACTCGACTCACGAGGCAATCAAAGAATTAGACATCTTGTCCTTTAACTTTTAGATTACTGTAGGTCAATGTGTGCCATAATCAGTGCACTTACTTTTGATTATTCAAAAGTTTAAAATAACTGTTTTATTTTCATTTATATCTTTAATACTTTTAACTTCTCGTTGAAGCGTGTTATTAATATTTTACTTGTATTCTGTGAATAACGCTGCTGATTACATAATTGTTAATTTTAAGTTTTATGTCTCTATGCTTTATTATGTAATTGTTTGTTGTTCCAAATAAAATAAAATAAAAAAATCAACAAATATTATTACGACCCGTTCATAAGAAAGTTTGCAGGCTTTACTATGTGTAGGGCCTTTTCTCTAACATTCCGAAATACTAAGAATATTAAACGCGCTTATTTATTTAGTAGAATTTATGATGGCCAAGCAATATGCCCGAGTTCACCGACGGTCTACCACTTTTCACCCTTATGGCCTTAGAAATAAGGTTGAAAAGTGGTCGTCCGTCGGTAGGCTCAGGAGTATGTATACGACGACGACGATGTTGCGTCACCTTAAGTTATAGCTAAGCTGAGCAAACCTCAACGAAAATAGAATGAAAATCGCAAAAAATTGTTTCTGTTCCCAAACAAGGGCAGTCCCCTGGTGCAAAACAAACATAAGATAACAAAGTTACTTACAATAACGAAACCATCCATAACTTTGAAGTATAGTAAATATTTGATTTCTGTCTCACTTTATCTTAACAAGATAGCCAAAGCTTGATGCCAAAGTTGTTAGCACTGTAACATTATTTGAAATTGTTATCCACGTTCAATTTCCTGTTTTAAAATTAAATTGTTAGAAAAACCAAGAACATTTTCATGAAATGACTGATTCGGTATATCCATCAGACGTATGGCCAAGAAAACTAATCAACTATTTTCATTGAAAAATTGCTTAATATCGTAGTCTTTTTGTTCTTCTTTGATTGTATAACACACACTCACATTGACACATAGAATATCGATAAAATCTAGAGTTCAAAATCAGCAAAATTTCCAACTCATTTCATTTAGTAGAAACAGCAGCAGATATTTTATTAAAATTTCATCAAAGTCCAGAAATGAAAAAGACTTCGTTGGTCACAAGTTCGTTCGATTCGAAACTTGAACGGGTCCGGTTCGACCCGTACCGTGATTGCACTCCGTCTTGAAAATTTCGAGCAAATACTTTACAAGCTTCGGTAAAGTTTTGGAACGCACGATGAGACTTTAAATGAAATATTACTTGTGGGTCAGTTCGCCGGTTCGCTTAGTTCGTTTTGTATCGAACTGTATAGCTATCTTCGTGGTAGGTGCTTTCTTCTGTTGTGTGATGTGACTACATCTACACGCTAAGAAAACATGGCCAACCCACCATGACCATCGAAACCATCCCGACCAACCGACCAACCAACCGATCCAACCGACCAACCAACCGATCGACCGATTTCGGCGATGACCATTTAAATTGAGCGACGAGACAGAAACGACAGTGTCAGGGGTTTGGGTTGGTAATAATAATAAAAATAAAAATCATTTAATTCAGGCAAGACGGCTATAAGAAATATACATTTTTCACAAATTCCAGAAAACAAACAAATTAAATATGAATGAAGTACGAGTAAGTTTACATTGTCGTATCCATTAATTTTATAAAAATAAGTTGAACATATTTAAAATTTAATCATTACAGTTGCAATTATAATTAAAATTAAAAATCATTAATAAATAAAAAGATATTAATTAAAAATTTATTGTTAGCAGGAATATTGACAGCCATATCAAATAAATTATTAGCTTCATATATGGCTCTCAATATTCCATTGTCAGAATCATGTACACGGCTCATAAAGGAGGCCCTCGCTTTTCTTAATACGGCATAGAAATCATCTACTCTGTTCTCCGCAAACATGCCGGACGCACTACACGTAATATAAAAAATATTTTATGTGTGTAAAGGGACTCTTAACGAAGCACTGGTTTGGTTACCGCTGACGTCCAAGCCTAAATACCGTACCCATATAGGTAATTATTTATTACTTCATTGCTTCTTTACTAGCCTATCAGATAAAACATTACCGGAAACACGACACAATATTATTTTTCATTGTTTTGATTAGATAATCCGAGAAAAACCGTCACCGTCGCCGTATGTAGAAATACCGTCATGCTAATTAATGTTTTTTCTGTAATTAACTTCTAAGAATGCTTATCTAGGTTCCGCCTAGGAAATTACATCACTGAAATATTTTACTCTGTTATCGACGTTATTTTGATAAAGATAAAGTTACGTTAGATCCGTATTCTAATAAATGTCAAGCGTTCCGTGTGCTCTTACCGTAGTTTGTGGCTTAGTCTGAAGTAGCCACTATGCCTATAATTGGCCTATACCTATAGTACATTTTTTTTTTTGGAGAGGAAATCATCAAATGACTCCTGCTCCGCCCGGAGCGGGAGGAGTCATTTGAGTGTCAGACTTTTATTGACTAAAAGAGATGTTAGCAAAAAGAAGGGGTCTCGATATGCTACGTTTAAACCGACTTCAACAATAGGAAGAGTCGTGGTTTTTCAGTAGTCGGGTTTTTTAATTCTTGTTAATACATAAACTAGTATGCTTGTTTGAATGATACGCATGGAGACCAATCAAAGCTATACAATTCCAGTTTATCGGAACAGATCTCTCAATGCATTGCATGATATTAATATGCATGTACATACCAGCAATATTTGAACAACTGATAAGTTGATTAGTGAGATAATGTTATTAGGTAAGTATCTACCTATATTCTAGCAAATAAATACATTTCGTTTCTTTTTATTTCATAGGAAATATACACGATACACGAAAGTGATGCCATGTTATACTGGATACGCAAGCGCGAGTGCTGAGCATAAGGTTAAAAAGATCGATGGTTAAAAACAAAACAAAACGTCTATACTTACGTATGCAAAGAGTACTTGGCATAGACGTTTTGATTTCTAGTCAGTCAGGTTTAGGCAATAGCCAGGTCATAGCACACTACACAAGCACTGCACCAGCACCGCACCAGCACAGCTGTTGCCCGGCGTTAACTCGAATTTAGGCTACGCCGCGCCGTCCACCCGCGGTGTGCGGTGCTTGTGTAGTGTGCCACGACCTTAAACCTTATATTGACTAGGAAGCACAATTCCTACCTTGCAATATACTTCTCCTGGTAAAATCTGAATGTATTATTACACAGGTACACCTCTGCCTAACCCTTCGAAATCCTCAAAGGCGTGATGTTATGTTGTAAGAAAGAAAAACGATAATTTGAGAGCATAATTTATTCTAGAAAGTTCAAGACTAAAGGTCGATCAAATTTTTAAATAAAATACGCATCATAATTATGCATAAATACATACCTATTTAAACAATAACACGTTTATCGGCAAAAAAATAATAGAATCAGTAGATAACAAGTTGTCATTATGTTTTCTACAATTGACTAATAAAGGTAACAACATTATGAGTCACGGGAAATACGTTATACGTTTTTGACGGAATTCGATAGATTAATGAATACTTGTTACGTAATATGACTCATTCATCGGGCTATACCTATACTTGTGAACACTTGAAGCAGTCATAAGATTGCTGTAGAATTAAACATTATTTAATACTGCGCTCCAAAACAAATATAGGTGACGTGGCTCAAAAGGCTGCCCAACTGAAATGGGACTGGGCAGGTCAAGTCTGCCGGATGCCGGACAAACTGTGAGCCAAAATAACAGGAAACTGATGCCCTGACACAGTAAGGCGGGGGTCGCGGCAGGCCACGAAGGAGATGGCGGGACGAACTAGACAGGTTCTGTCCGAACTGGAAGGAGGACGCGCGGGTTCACGAGAAGTGGGAAGAGTGAAGGGAGGCCTTTGCCCAGGAGTGGGACAGAGAAGGCAAGAAAAAAAAAACATTATTAAAATTATGTAGAACCTACCTCGTTGTACATATTGTTTGCTGTTTCCACTACTCCGATAACACTTCTTCACGGATGTGGAATAAAGCTACTGTTACACATGCTCTAAAATAGCATGCTAAAAAGCGTGCTGTAGAGTATGCTCAATACGAGCATGTTTATGAGCAGTTTACATTTGCTAGCAATAGGCATGCTAGTTTTAAGTATGCTCCTGAATAATTATGCTCAAAGCAAACATTCCTAATACACATGCCATTTTATAGCGTGCTTTCTCGCTCTCTATTACTTCAAAGTCATAGACAATCAAAAAGCTATCCGTATGGAGCTGAATAAGATCATCCTTTTGCTGGCGATGCAATGCATCCAGAAGCATAATTCAGCTCGGCAAAAAAAAGAAAAGAAAGATAAAGATTTAAGTCCTGTTGCAAACGACTGATCGATACTAGCATGCTCAATAAGCAAGCCTGTTTAGACGTGCTTAAAGCACGCCCCTTTCCACCCGCGCCACAGGTAGCATGCTCAAAAATCGCACGCCTGTCGATTTTTAAGCAAACTCGAAATGAGCATGCTAATTTTGAGCAACATTCCGACACACATGCTAATAATTTGCAACTGCTCAATAGAAGCATGCTTTCATGCTTGAAATGAGCATGTATAACTGTAGCTTAACTGCATGTGTGGCACCCCATACGCTCCTTTTAATAATAACATAACACATACCTTTTTGTTTTTTTTTTTTTATTTATTTATTCAAAATCTATATAACAATTACATATAAAAAGTCTGTCTAACTGTTTGTCGGCAGTTGTTCTCGTTTCACAATATCATTGTAACATATTTCGATTTTTATTATAACGTAACATAGTTTAAAAAAAACCGGCCGAGAGCGTGTCGGGCCACGCTCAGTGTAGGGTTCCGTAGTTTCCCATCCGTCACAATAAGTGTTCCCACTTATGAGTTTAAAGGTGGGTATCCATTATGTAAAAATGTTTGTATACGAATATACTACAAACTTAGTCCAGAAATGATTTTGTACAACTTTTTGTCTTTTTTGTACAAAAACTGTTCGGCTGCCCCATGACAAAACACAGTAAGTCGTTTTTTGCTAAATTTCAACTTTTTGCACAGATCGACTTACTTTTTTATGGCGAGTCTGGGAAAAAAACAAAAAAATATTCAAATAATATTCACAAAGTTAGACTACTGAAAAAACAAAGTAAATTGGCATTTTTGGTAAATTCGTGTGTCTTGCTCATAAAAAAACACAGTACTTGAACCAAAACAAAGTATTCTCGGCGTATATACTTTGTTATGAGAGTTAAGAAGCATTTACTTGGTTTTGAAATAGATTTTTTGTGTATTTTTTAAACCACAACATTAATTTCAAAACGAAGTAATAGATTTGTCGGCGCACATTAGCATTTGTCATTGTCAAGAGTGACAGGTTGTCAACGTCACTCTAGCGTAGCGTCGAGTCTGTGGTAGCGGGGCGGCCATCTTAGAATTCAGTTCTTTGAGAGCGGTCGCCAGCGCACCAAGTTTTCGACGAATCGATATCCATCGCCTTAATCATAGTGTATTTTATAGTGACTATTGTTGATCAGAATATTAGTGATTATCATTTACCCAAATGTAGAATTATTTTAATGTTATAAGAAAATCGTTTATTTTAATCTGATTGGACTACCCACATCCCCGTTGCAAGATGGATTCTGATAAAGGCCGTTCTGAGCTTTCATCTGTCGGCGCACATTAGCATTTGTCATTGTCAAGAGTGACAGGTTGTCAACGTCACTCTAGCGTAGCGTCGGAAACTTGGTGCGCTGGCGACCGCTCTCAAAGAACTGAATTCTAAGATGGCCGCCCCGCTACCACAGACTCGACGCTACGCTAGAGTGACGTTGACAACCTGTCACTCTTGACAATGACAAATGCTAATGTGCGCCGACAGATTCAACCGCTACAAAACAAAGTAACAAATAGGGTGACACTGCGTTTTGAAATGAGATCGCGAATTACTGTTTTGGATCGCTACTTGAATGAATAAATTCAATAAATTATTCGTTATCACAAGGAAGTAAATGCAATAACCATCACCCATAATAAATTACTGAAATGATAATTTATACGCTTCGTCTATGGCGTGGGAAATGAGCCTACTTTTTTTGACTTAGTTTTGATATCGAATCCGCACAGGCAATTTAGGTTCTACAAAGATAGTTCAATTGCACTTAAGTACATTGTAAATGTTTTGAAGTACCTACTTATAAACATTATGTCATAAACTTCATTTATTTACCTGCATAGGTACCTACCTATGTAGGTGAATAAATAAAGATTACAGTAATTGTTAGCCCTTTGTTCCCACGCTAAAACTAAAAAGGTTCTGCCTTTTGTTGATTCTATTGCATTTCTTTACCGTTGTAAAATAAATTACGTAGTTTAGGTATACAATCGTTTGTAGAAATATTAGTTTACGATATGCTATAAGTCATTATCGCCACCACAATGCACCTCTAAGTACTTACCACGTACTTTAACAATAAAAGACATGTTTGATGATTTTAACAGTAAACATCCAGGTGTCTGTGGCGTGGAAACGTACAGAAAAATACTTAAAAATATGCATATTTATTTAAAATGCCAAAAAGCGACGAATGTGTTGACTGTATTCAATATGAACAATATCAATGAATCCAGATTTTCAGGAAAACTGTGATTTTAGGAAGAAACTACAAGATCATAAAAAGAAAGCTGAAGAAGCAACAAATGAGTGCAACAAAGATAAACTTAAAGAAGAATCTGTCGATACTTTAATAGTGTCAATAGATCTTCAAAAAGTCATGTTAATACCGATGATGCCCTCGGTAAAAGACTGCTTTTTTACAGGTCGACTAGTTCTCTTTAATTTAACATTTACTCCACTGAAGAGTGCAGAAAAACGCAGTCTAAGAGCTACTGTGTTCTCTGGCATGAAGCAATGGCTGCCAGGGAAGCCTCTCCTTATATACTTTCATCAATGAGCATCGTTATATCAAGCATTTTATATTTTGGGCTGATAACTGTACAGCCCAAAATAAAAATTACATTTTATTCACAACGTTGACAACAATTGTTAATCTACCTAACGGGCCTGAATCAATTACAGTTAAGTATTTAACCAAGGGTCATACGCATATGACCGCTGATGGTGTTCACAGAATCATTGAAAATCATCTTAGAAAAATAATCAATGTATACGACTTTGATGACATGAAAGAGGCAATTAAAAATTCTCGTTAAAACTTAAATCAAGCGTCAATTACCCAGAATCAAGTATCTTAATAAAAAAAGGAAGAAATTAATGATTTGAAATCTTCATAATAAATAAAAAGGGCAAAAACCAAAACAAAGTAATCAGATATACTTTTAAATATATCACATTTTAAAGCCATAATTGAGAAAATAGTGCTTGTTCCGCTGGTATCAAAACAAAGTATGGTTATTATAACTTACTTACCAAAATAAAGTATTTGTATATACTAATTTTTTGCATGTGTTTTGAGGTGATTTTTTGGGAATTACAGATTTGAAGCCCCATTTCAAAACAAAGTATAGACAAAATCTGTTACCAAAACAAAGTAATTAGACCAAACAATACTTTTTCTGTATTCTCTTAACAGTATAGCATTTGGATAAATATTCTAAAAATAGGCCATATTTTTGTCTCCTAGAATAACTAACATCTATACATCTTACTCTTTATATTAAACCGGACTGACACAAAACACATTTTTGTCTGTACTGAAAAGTTCACCAAAAGTAGTTACTGTGTTTTGCCATGGGGCAGCCGTGTTGTTTCCATCAAGTTCAAAATGATTTTCCTAGAAAGTCCTTATAAAGTTCTACTTTTTAGATTTTTTTCATATTTTCTAAACTTATGGTTCAAAAGTTAGAGGAGGGGGGGGACACATTGTTTTTTACTTTTGGAGCGATTATTTCCGAAATTATTGACATTATCAAAAAATGATTTTAGAAAACCCCTATTCATTTTTAAATACCTTTCCAACAATATATCACACGTCAGGGTTGAAATTAAAAAAAAAATCACTTCGCTCTTTACATATAGGGGGGCTACCCTAATAAAACATTTTTTCCAATTTTTATTTTACCACTTTGTCGGCGTGATTGATATACATATTGGTACCAAATTTCAGCTTTCTAGTGCTAACGGTCACAGAGATTAAGCGAGGACGGACGGACGGACAGACATGGCGAAACTATAAGGGTTCCTAGTTGACTACGGAACCCTAAAAAGGGAAGTGAGTTTACAGAAAGAAACACATTTTATAAAGAATAATGCTATTGTCCAGACATAAAAAATTAGCTATGGACACAACGAGAGGTAATGTTTTTAAGAATATTTTTAAGCTGGTTTTTAGATTTAACATGCGATATCAGGTGTGGGGTTAGCTGATTCACTAACGACGCGACGACGGTAGTACATATTTTCTTGTGCGCTTACCAAAGTATTACTACACTACTTTGGAAAACAAAACATACATTTACATTTTACATTAGAAAAGTCTATAACAGTTCTTTTGTCAATCATATTTCATGTTTTTTTTTTTTTTATTCTATCTGAAATAAGTAGTAGATATATTTTAAGAGGTCATAAATCGTTATGTTAATAAATAGTTGCATGTGTGTTAGTAAAAATTAAAAAAAAAAAAATATATATATATTATAGATAGACTAAGTGTGAAAATGAGAGCACAAAATTGAACTGTCTGCCAATGCTGCGCAGTTTGGCAGAGTGTTACTAATGTAAAAATTGTATAATTTGCAATGAATAAATCATTTACATACATACATACGAGACTCACATTTTGCCATTTATGTGCAAGTTCCATTGCCATCAAACGGGCACAAATCCAAACTCCGGCGCTACTACTGACAAATTCTTCAGGGAAAAACCCAATAACACTATGCCCGACCTAGGAATCGAACTCTGGACCTCATGCTCAGCAGTCGTGCTTGCACCCACTAAACCAACGAGGCAGTCTTGCCCTTTTCATTGGCTCTTCATTGGCCCTTTTCGTTGGCCCTTTTCATTGGCCCTTTTCATTGGCGCTTTTCATTGGCCGTTTTCATTGGCACTTTTCATTAGCCCTTTTCATTGGCCCTTTTAATTGGCCCTTTTCATTGGCCCTTTTCATTGGCCCTTTTCATTGGCCCTTTTCAATGGCTCTTTTCAATGGCCCATTTCATTGGCCCTTTTCATTTACTTCCGTGTTTATTACGAGCTTTAAAGACCCATACTTACAACAACTCAAACATAAAAGCAACTTCTCCAATAAGCTGCTAGATAAACAAAGTGATATCCAGCAACTCCGCCAAGTCTCTAATTCAAACACTTCTAGAACTCAAACTATAAGTCATCCTTAATACCTAAGTAAGTGAGTATTTGTCTTTGAATAGAACTAGGAGAGCATGCGGCTATAAAGTTTCCACCAATTAATATTTGCTGAAGGTACTTTGGTAGTTTCAGAACTTAGATGCAGTTCCAAAGTGTTGAGAGGCAAACACACAGATCTCTAATTAAATGCCTTTACGATATATTGATGCTAGGAATGGAAAAGTTTTGATATTCATCGTAACGTCGCAGACTTTATAGATTTGATAGGATATTAATATTTTAGTCCCAGTTTCGAAAAGGCTGAACTTCGATTTCGAATCATCTGTTATCTATCATAACAGTTTATAAGTTATGTACAAAATTGGAGTACTTATTAATTTGAAGTAATCGAAAACGAATTCATACAAATTAGTCATGCTCATTTACAACTCTACTTTGTAATATTATCAAACATCTACGTAACTAATGTAATATGGTGGTCTTTTTAACGAAAAATACTTAAAAGGTACATAGTTTTTGCCCCAACTTCATCCGTTCT
This sequence comes from Xestia xanthographa, assembly GCA_905147715.2. Lineage (NCBI taxonomy): Eukaryota > Metazoa > Arthropoda > Insecta > Lepidoptera > Noctuidae > Xestia > Xestia xanthographa. The sequence continues at coordinate 19,712,069 of LR990646.1, forward strand.
TTTTCAGTATCTCGGTTACTTGTAACAAGACTTAGAACTTAGTGATAACCTGATATAGTTTCATGCAACTGCACACTAACCCGATCACATCAGTACTTACCTAAGTTTGAGATAGCAACTAAAAATCAATACTTTTTAATTCAATTACTATTGAGATCATCATCTACCTATCCTTTTCCCAACTATGTTGCTGACGGCTTTCGACTAAGGGTAAGACTGATTGTCAAACTTTTTGGGCCTCTGACTACCTAACGACTGTCAAAGATCTACAAATTTAATCTAAATCTAATAATCTATTTTCAATTACTACTGAGATATTGAATTAAAAATACAAAACTTTATACACATGCCTACAGGCGTGTGTATAAAGTTTTGTATTTTTAATTAAAGGGTACACCCTTTGAGGGTACAGAAGCGTACTTTCGGCCTTTCTACGGTAATATATTTGATGGACATACTTCTGGTGAGCAGCGGTGGCCCAGTGGTGGCCGCCCCAACTTACGAACAGTAAGTCGTGGGTTTGAACCCAGGCAGGCACATTACTTTGTGTAATTTATTTCATCACCACTGCTCTCAAAACGGTGAAGGAAAACATCGTAAGGAAACCGGCATGTCCTAGAATCAAAAATTCGAAGACATGTCACATCTACCAATCCGCACTGGGCCCGCGTGGTGGATTATAGCCCATTCTCTCTCATAGAGGGGAGGCCTGTGTCCCAGCAGTGGGAACATTAATTGGCTGATAATGATGATGATGACTTCTGGTGAAAAATTGTAAGCGCACAGAACCGCTTTTATTTCATAAAAAACAAAGTGTAGTTCTTTTAACGTATACGATTTCATTAAAGCATATATTAGAGAGATGAGTCACATGAATACACATCGTATTTAGTTATTAATGAAAACGATGATTCACTGATGTGCGTAGGTAACGAGACTGATTAAACAATACACACACACGCTTTCTGTTTCTGTTCGCTACAGGTAGCGAAGCATAATATACCGTAATCTAAATGTGTTGTGTTGTATATGCGATTTACGAGTAGGTAGAGGTAGAGTACCTACGTGTAACTTCCGGTGATGATAAATAAAGGGTGTAAAGCACCTCTTAACGAAGCTGAGAGGCACTTGTTTTCCTCGTCATTGCGATCATTTTTTTGTTCTACACCATACCTGGGAACCTTCTAGTTACAGAGATATTGGGGTCAAAGTTCCAACTTATTGACAAGATTTTTTTTTTAATGCAAGTTTTTAATATAAGATTTTTACTTTAAACAGCTCCACGACCCCCGTACTATCCAATCCATCCATCAGCACAATGTTTTGAGTGCGTTACGTTGAGTTCTACCACAAAAACATGATTTTTCACCCCAAAAAAAAAAAGTCGTTTCCCAGCAATAATTTTCTCGTAAAGTTACTAAGTTTGATGTACAGAATGCTTGGTTGACGGCTTCGTGATGAGGTCTTTTACACACTGTATGAAACACAGGGATGTGTGGAAGAGAAATAGGCTAGAAAAGGGGTGCCAATTGAAATGACGAGTAATAGAGAAGTGTGGAAGAGGGAGACATCGTGCTGCGTCGACTGGGATAAGAAGAAGAAGAGATTGAGATAAGAAGAAGAAAAGATTGTGATAAGAACAGAAGAATGACGTTAATACGCAGCACGATGTCTTCCTCTGCCGCGCTTCTCGCGTGGAAGAGGAAGACATGCTGCATCGACTGGGATAAGAAGAAGAAGAGATTGAGATAAGGACAAAAGAATGACGTTAATATCATTGTGGATGCTACAAGCAATATGTGATTCAGAAAACGGGACATTGACATACAGGTTGTAAACAACTTCATCACGAAGCCGTCAAACAAGCATTCTGTACATCAAACTAAGTAACTTTACGCAAAAATTATTGACTTTTTTTTTTTGGGGGTGAAAAATCATATTTTGTGGTAAAACTCAATGTAACGCACTCAAAACATTGTGCTGATGGATGGATTAAATAATACGGGGGTCGTGGAGGTGTTTTTAAAGTAAAAATCTTACATTAAAAACTTGTATTTAAAAAAAAGCTTGTCAAAAAGTTGGAGCTTTGACCCCCAATATCTCCGTATTTAGAAGGTTCCTAGGTATTGTGTAAAACAAAAAATTATCGCAATTAGCGAGGAGAACAAGTGTCTTTCAGCTTCGTTAAGAGGTGTTTACACCCTTAATACGGTACGAGGTATACAATATTTATTTATAAGACTTATTAATTGTAATGTATGTACCTATTTTAAACGATAGCATCCTCATTTTCATGGGTCTCGGATAAAAACCCAAACTAGAGAATTCCAATTTTACACAAACCCTAGTACAAATATTTAATTAGTTCTGTAGCGTCAATAATAACGTGTTGACGCCAAACATAGAATCATGTGCATACATACAACTAATTACGTGTCTAATGTGTAATTAGTGTGATGAGCATTCAGCCGTGTACATCTGATAAAGTTTAACCAATATTAATAGAGATACGAGATTAACTGTAAAATTAGTTCCAATATTCATCATTTAAATTAAGGTTAGGTAAATATTTTTCTTAGTATCACACGAAGTCAATCATATTTCTTATTAAAGGTACACGTACGATATAATAGGTACGGTAAGTCAACAAAAAATGTAATATAAAAAAAAAAACTCAGAAATAATAAGATGGTATTATGAAATGCTGAAATCAAAGGTATCGAATAATTTTGTGTCAATTAAGATGAACACTGTGTAAAAGTGACAATCTTAATCGACTTCTGTCACTGACTGTACAAGCAAGAATTCATGGAACTATAAAGTACAAGAATCAAAGAACTTATTTCAGTGCCTTAAACAATACAAGAGCAAGCTTTGTGAACGTCAATAACTTCTCGAGACTAAGGCGTCACAGAAAATGCTCGTCAATTTTCACTAGAAAAATGGCGGGAGGTCGAGGGAACTGTGCTTCACAATAAATCTGGTATATAATGTTAAATGCGGCGACCCAGGGTGCCTCTGAGGGCAATATGGATGGAGGACATCAATTCTTCTTTGCATCAGTGATGCTGGCCGCATATGATGGCGGTTTGAGCGTTAAAGATGTCCGCCGTTTGTCTTACGTTCCACGCCTTATGAAAATTACAGCTGATGGCTTTGTGAGTAAGTGCTAGGTTTGGATTTTGTGACCTAGATACAGTTGTATATTCCGTTATAAAGCCAACGATAGTTCTAATCACATTATTTTGCCATAGGCGAAATACACACTTATGAATCGTTATCTTTATCTAACTATATGAAACTGTGAAATATTACATGTTTATCGTAATTTATGCGAGATAGTTTTATTTTAATTTCATACATTTCTTGTCTTTAAGTCTGACATGTTATAATAAAAAATAGGCATTACTCTGATTTTGCTATAACCGTATATGTACCATTTTTCATTAACAAAACTCATAATCTTTTAATCTTATCAATGATGATGAATCATCAGATAAAATTCGGCAATGATAAACCGACGATGCAAGGAATAGGATTGCGAAAGTATAAATACCCTTTATGGTGCCTTGTATCTTATCTGAAACAGTTTACGTATAAAATATATCAGGCAGACAAAACTCATTCATCTCAACACTCAAAATCAAAGCTGATAAGCAATTATTCCGTTCATACATACAGGCATGCGTTAGTTACAAGCCGACATTGGTACTTTATGGCCAGCGCAATCCGGGGACGGGCAGGGCAGAGCATTTGATCTTTACTTTCTTATAATTGAATCTGTATCTTATTATCGCTAGCTACGTATGAATTTACCTAGGGTAAAAATGAAATGCATTGCTTCGCCGGCGACGGTATGCGCTAGCCTTTAGGTACTCTTGAGCTATGAAAACCGTCAGTACGGCTTCAACCGTAGGGCGTTGCGTTGTCAAAAAAAACTTAATATGGATGTTTGAGTGACTTTAAGTACAACATCCGGGAAGTAAATCAGGGTCAACTTTTTTGACTTCATAAAAACAGCGTGACGGTTTGTTGTATTGATCTACTGTTGAAACGAGACGACAAACAACAGGAAATATTGTATTAAAGAAAATAATGGAAACACTTAAAATACTGATAAAGTTTGTTTCAACTGAGTGACTAAATTAATAAAAATGTGATATTTTTTATCTTGTTCGGGGAACCGTAGCGCGTAGGGTGGTTTCATATTCTATTGTTTTTACAAAAAGTCATTTACAGGCTCTCAAAAAAGGTTACATTACGGACAATCACAGTGAGCATAGCGTATGGAAACTTCACCAAGAAACTCCATGACTCCATGTCGTAGAATGCAATCCAGAAATTCTGCTATCTCCACTTACCAAGTAGAAAACTAAATAATTACAACGATACTAAGCTGTGTGATCTCAAGCAAAGCAAGGAATGCTTCGGAGCGATAATTGCGAGCAGTTTACTAACGCGCAGTGGATATCAGATCCAGCTTAAACAGGAGCTTCCGTCCTTGCCTCCGAAGGACCGTTTCCGGAGGAAGCCGGACGTGGGGAGGTGGGAGGGACGTGAACTTAAGTCTGGTGTTCACTGACCGAACGGTACGGCAAGGCGTTTTAAGTAGACGTGTCATAACATAAAATATTTATCTACACCCATGCTATAAATCCTCTATAAAAGTATCTGAAACAGTTAGCTTATGGCCAACATTAAAACAGCCAGTGTCATAATAACCATTATAACATCCAAACGGGTGTTATAATGTTGTACTAAATTTCATTATGCAACTCCTTTTAAAAAAAGAACATTACAAACGCCGTAATTTAAAAAAAAACTTATAGGTTAATTCGAATTCACGTCGTATCCCGCCATTTTTGTTCGATATTAGTATTGCATTATGTACTTTGTATGTAACCCACATTCGTGTTTTAATACCCGTCATTATACAACAGTTGCATAAATAACTATTATGACACTTCTAGCTTTTGCCTGCAGCCTATCTCATACGAACCGTATGTTTTCTTATTCTTAAAGAAGAAAGAAAGTAGCCTATGCCACTTTAAATCCTACAAAAACATAACGTAACATCACGCCTGTAATCCCTGAAAGGTTAGGCAGAGGTGTACCTAATAAAATACCCACATTTCGCCAGTTATGTTTAAGTTCCATGTAATAGAGATTCAGATTCATTTATTTATTGTAAAACATAGGTATATCATATATCATATCGAGGACACTCCCGCCTGATCACCACTAAGCTAATTTTTGCTTGCACTTACAACTTAAAAACGCTCTCTAGCCCCGCCCCGTTGACTTTGTATAGAAATAATGAATGAAAAGATACCGATCGGCGGAGCGCACTGACGACGCACACCAAACGAGAGTTATTGTTATTTTGCGCGCCAAAGTTGACGCTTTCCTAATAGGCCTAAACTTTAAGGAGGCGTGGCTTGGCGCCTCCGCATGATTTAAGCAAAAAAAATGTAACTGATCAGGCGGAAAAGACCACGACTCAAGTTCTTATTTAGTAATACATTGAGGGCGCTATGTTCTGCCGCTATCTCGGGCGTACAAGAGTATTATAGTGAGTAGTATAAGAGTAGTATAGTGTGTGTTTGCATGCAATATCTAAAATTATAACAAGAGAACCTAATGCCATCAATCGGGCATAAAACTGGACTCCGTATCTGCTCCTGAGAAATTCCTGATGGGGAAAACCCAATAACACTTTGCCCGAGCCGGGAATCGAACCCAGAACATCATGCTAAGCAGTCGCACTTGCGACAACTTGAACTTCTGAAAAAAAAAAAAATGATCTGATGCTCCGTTTCAGTCTTTACAAATTAGTAAAACAGCCTGTATAGACAATAAGAAAACACATTGCCAATAAATATGAAGTTAGGAAATTTCACTGCAAAATCCGTACCAAAAGGCACTGTAATATGGCTCCTAACATTGCACGCTTACATTTATGTACCTTCTGATACAAAGGATAAGTGCCATCAGCCAATGGACGCCAGGCTTAAGCGGATTCTAAACAGATCGCAGTATATTTAGGTGTTTCCTGTAAAATAATTATTCAACATCGAGGTTGTTGGTGGGGGGATTAGTTGTGAGCATTTCGTGATATCCGTACAACATTCTGAGTATTTATGTCCATCATTATTAATCATCATTTCAGCCCCGAATTACCCACTGCCCTGTCTTCTGCCATTCTTCTCGGTTCTGGACATCGCTCATCCATCTGTTTCCCGCAACTTTGACGATATCGTCAATCCAACTCGCTATTGGGTGGTTCTGGTTTGGCCCAACCTTGACCACCGTTCGGCCAAATGTTTACTCCATCGAAAATCTCCATGTCTAGCTAGATGTCCTGCCCATGAACAATAAACAGCAAATAAAATCCCACCAAAAACATTTTCATGTAAAATATTGCTAAGACGAGACCATATGACTCGCACTGTCAAAAAGTTTTCAGATCTCATGTATAGCCAGGCTTCTAACTCTACAGGTCTAACTTCACAACCTCTACACCTTAGTCAAAATATATAATATCAATAAAATCTAAAGTATATGAGCTATGCAATTAAAACTTTATACGTTTAGTAAGTCCGCTACTGACAACATATCCCGATAATTTTGTTTATCTGGTATAATCCAAACCCAAGTTATCAGGGTTCAAAAAAACGGCGAAGTGCTTCAAGAAAAGGTAGGTAGTGCCCTTGCGCTTCGCTTGGATTGTCTTGGCGGGGGCACTCCCGTTCCCCTAGATTAGCCTTTTTTTCTATAATAAATCCTCCCGACAGAATTTCGGTCACAGCTACCAATCTCAACAGAGATTAGCTGCAGATGTTGTAGTGCACAAGTTTGTGCGCAAATACAGTTGCAGTCTCTATTCCTTTGCTTTGATAATCCGATAGGACGGCAGTCTGACACGGCCGAGGAGAGATCAGGCGTAGGACCAACGGCTTAAGGTGCATTCCGACGTACGGGGGTTCATGCAATCAACTTTTAAATTCCGGGTTCTACTGAGAAATTCCAAATGGAAAAACCCAGTAGGTAACACTTTATTTGACCTGAGAATCGAAGAGATCTCTTAGCAGTCGTACTTGCAACCATGTGCCGGGGGATTCCGATGACTAAGTTTCTATTTATAAACACTCCTCAAACTGAAGTACCAATCAAGGCTTTTGATGTTGTTCGATTTAATAAGCACACTTACTTTGATAAAAGAGTATTTTCCAGACACTGACAATATCAAAGTATATGCAGCCCACTCTTGTGGAGCTCGTGGCTAAATAATAACAGCCACTCGGGTTGATCTTTAGGTTAAGCCGCGTTTGCCTAGGTTGGTCCGAGGATGGGTGACCACCCATTACATCCCGAGTTTCCTCTGTGCCTCGGTTAGGCCGTTGCCGGGACCAACGGCTGTCATTTGTAAATTTTTGGCAGTCGTTCCAGGTTAGTCGTTACAGTCAGTGACCCAGTCTTACCAAGGAGTTTCGTATTACCCAATACTAACTGGGTTGTGGAGGTCAGATAGGCAGTCGCTCCTTGTAAAATACTAGTATTCAGATGCATCCGGTTACACTGGAAGCCGCCCCCAGCATAGTTGTGAAGAGTCAAGACTGGGAAGGTTTGTGACCGGTTTGTGACATTATTATAACCAATGAAAATGAAGTGACAATGAAATAGCCGGGTTTAACAGAAGCTATTAGAAATATTTATTTTGGAGAATATCTTTCTAATTAATTAAGTAGATTGAAACCATTTCATAATATAATTTAACTCCCCAGAAATTCAGTTTGCCAAAACCTATCCACTTCACCTTTACTGAAACTACATTTCCTCTTAAACTAGCGTTAATTTGTAACGGAGTAAATTTGAAACTTAATCGTTTAGTCTACATTTGACAGATTCTACGTATGACATCATATTCTACATAAACTTAAAAGAGTCAGAGTTACTCGACTCTTTGCAAATCCTGACTTTTCCGGAACAATTTTGAGGGGCATAATGTACACAACTTTGTATTTATACTGCAGGTATTCTAGATCAGGATTTTGCTGCAAGTCGTTATCGTGCTAAGTGGCACTTAAAACTTTAGAACAATATGAATGAAAATTTACAAACTTTTGTTCATTGAAAGTCTGCACGAAGCCACAAGCGTCATCTCTGTCAGAGCTTGGCCGTAAATAAAATGTCGCAGACAACTACAAGTTTTAATAAATTCGTCACCAAACTTCGGAGTCGAAAGTCTTACCTAATTAAGATAACGTCTTTGGTGGTGGGGGAATCCGGTACCCTGCGGTGCGAACTTCAAGTTTAGCAGTTTCGTGTTTGTCTTAGACAACTTGGACAGTGAAGTAACTAGTCAAACAAACTGGGCGCCCGTCGTCGGCACCGATTTAAGCCCAGCTTAACATCCAAATTAAATGCTGCTACACGTTCAGTTTTACGGATTGCGGGGTGCTTTAAACACTCTCCCGCAGTAGCCCACAAAGTATTATGAAAACCAGGCTATGTTCAAACTTTCCGTTTGCGCAGGAATTCTGTTGAATACTTACATTGTGGTTTAAAAACGCGAAAAACATTTTCATTCGCCGCAGGCTGTGCGCTGCATCAGCGGTTGCGAACAATAATACCAACAAAATAATGACGACTACTGTATTTTGTAGTTTTGTACAAAGAGCGAGATTGTTCATTCGATGTTACAGTAAAACGTGTTACACTAATATAACAGTTTCGACAGCTGTGTGTTTGCTGGCTTTGAGCTTGATATCTAAAGTTCTTGTATTAGTAGCAGGTTGACAGTACAGTAAAGTTGCGGCGGTTTCGGCAACTTGGGCTTTTGCGGCGTTTATATTGGATTGGTATAATAGCTTTTAATGTCAAAATATCGCGGTCTACCCCAAGGCAATCAATACTATGAAAATAATTACGTTGCAAAGTAACCTAGAAAGGCTGCTACGTTAACGTTTGCTAATATTTAAAACATTCAAGCTTAAATGAAAAAATAAAAACTGAAGTATAAATTTATCATTCCCACAGTATTACCACCGGAATACAGTGACAACTTACACTTACCCGGAAGTAAATTTGCTCTGAACAAACTTAAACACATCTCGAACGTCGGAAAACTTTGTAAATATGTAAGCGAGTGCGTATAGTAGCGATCTAAGTTATACGGGTCCCAGTCCCAAGTTTCGTATTAACTGTGAAACTTAAACATCAAAGCAACGAACTTGCTGTAGACCTCATACCTGCTGACAATTTCAATAACTAACTTTGTCATATCGCTTTACTTATGTACCTACTTGCCGTAAATTAAACCTTTCGACACTTGGTGCGACTATCGCTTTATTGCTCGCTCATATTACGTAACCTTTGTGCTGATTATGTTTTGAGCAATAACGAGCATAATTTTCATGGGTTTTTTGCTTCTGTTTATTGAAGTATGAAATTAACAAAACGTGATAGGTGTTGTTAAAGTTGTGTACCTTCAGGTATACAGCATACGGCTACACAAGTGTAGTGTTAGTAACATAGTTTTAAGTTTCTATTTACTAAGATAAATTGTATTTTACCATAATTAAGGATGATAGTTTCTAAGTTATACTTGTATATGAGCCAAAGTTGCCTGAAAATAAATAAATACATGTAAATTTAAAAAATCATATCTATGCACTCGCCTAAAATAAAATTGACATGCATAATTTAAAAAAAACATTCACAGAAAATACATGGTTTATAAAAAAAAATGTATTACCTAGGTTTAGGTAGGTACCTACCTAACTTAGGAAACCTGCAATTGATGGTTTAATGCCAGGTACGCTAGTGCATTTTATTATTAGTAGAACCAACATGCTTTCTTGAAAAAATCCTCTTGATTTCAGTCATAAATATTTTGCAAATGTCATCATCATCATCATCATCAGCCTATTAATGTTTCCACTGCTGGGACACAGGCCTCCTCTCTGTGAGAGGCAAATGTGATATAAAAATGAAAATATTAAATTCTCGATTCGAAATAAGTAAAAAACGTTGAAAACAAATTAAAGAGTGACTGAAGCGTTCTCATCCGAAGGATTAAGTATTTAACTAGGAGAGAGAAATAATTGATGAACATTTTCTCCTGATCTCTTTGTTGGGAACACGTTCATTAATCCCAAAGCCTCAGGCTGTTGTCTTTAAGCCATCACTTCAGTCTAATGAAAAACGAATTTATAATTGAGTACATAGAGGTGAGACTTGGCAGGTTGGTGTACCCAAGCATTCATCTTCGTTTTAAAACCCTCAAAGTTGTTTCAATGTTAATATATCTTCGACTTGTGAGTCTGGCTTTTCTCTTGGGACCGTTTTTTTTTTAATTTTACTGTGGAATTTATTTTGTTTTAAAGTTTTAAACTACTACCTAGCTATTTATAGGTATCAAAATTTGAAAAGATTACAAGGCGTCATAAAATTCATCCACATCGCTGTCAATGGGAAAAGTGCCCAGGACCATGACATCATCATCTGCCTAGCCTTTTCCCAACTATGTTGTCGGCTTCCAGTTTTACCGGATGCCGCTGAATACCAGTATTTTACATGAAGCGACTGCCTATCTGACCTCCACAACCCAGTTAGTACCAGGTAATACGATACCATCAGACTTTTTGGACCTCTGACTACCTAACGAATGTCAAAGATCTACTAATGACAACCGGGACCAACGGCTTAGCGTACTTTCCGAGGCACGGAGGAAACTCGGTATGTAATGGGTGGTCACCCATCCACAGACCAACCTAGGCAAGCACGGCTTAACCTAACGATCGACTCGGGCGGCTGTTATTATTCAGCCACGAGCTCCCAGGACTAAGACGTTGGATGGCAATGCTGATTTGTTGGCCAAAAAATAGGCCAACCCTCTGGTCACGTGAAGAGTCAACTAACCGCTTGGCGATTTCCCGAAATACTAGTTGGGGGCACTCGGATCCCATGGTCCTAGTGTTTCTACCCCAAACAACTCACACTACTAGCTTGAATTCATCAAAACAGGACAATTAAATTCTGTCTTTTAAAATTAGTTAGAGCGCACTACAGAACCTAAGGTTTTGTATGTTTTTATCGAACTAGTGCGAGATTAGTAATGGTGATTTTTGACATTCAGCATTACCTAAAGTTAATCGAGTCAACGTTACGCAATTTTGATTATTTTTTATTAAAGGGGTTTGAATACTTTGGCCTGCTATAGCGCAAATAATAATATTGTATAGATTTTATGCGTGGCAACATTATAAACAAGTATTGTATGATAAAAAATCTTCTAAAGCGTTTAGTGGTAATCGGTTTATCGGCGTTTAGTCTTAATCGCTCACTTAAGATCGACTGGACAGTAGTAGATATTTATTCTTAAAAATAGTAGTAAATTGTACTAGGGAAATTTTGACCTGACTACTTCGGTCGAAACAGATACCTAGTACAAATAATTATCTAAATATATAAAAGAAGAAACTGACTGACTGACTCATCTATCAACGCACAGCCCAAACCAATGGGTCTACAGATTCAAAATTTGGCATGTAGGTTCCTTAGGTGGTCTAGGGGTGCACTAAGAAAGGATTTTTCAAAATTGGGCTGAATTTTGAAAAATCCTTTTTTAGTGCACCCCTTAAGTTTAAAATTCACCCCCTAAGGGGTTAAACGGGGCTCCAAAGTTTGTATGGGGAAACAAGATTAGTTAGACTATTTTATTTGAAACTTCACAGGAGTACTCCTATTAATAAATGAGTAGAAACGGGTTTTAGGATTTTTAGAATACAACCCTTAAGAGGCGGAAATGGGGTGACAAAGTCTAAAAATCAATGTACAGCCCAAGCCGCTGAGTCTAGATATTCCAAATTTGGCACATTGGTTCCTTATGTGGTCTAAAGGTGCACTAAGAAAGGATTTGTAAAAATTCACCCCCTAAGGGGTTGAAACGGGGGTCTAAAGATTACATGGGTGAACAGGCTTCGGGATGCATTCCCTAGTCCTTCCTTTTCCTAACCATTTTGAATTCGCCGCCACTCGCACTCGCCCATGGCTGAGTGTGACAAGGACAACACATCGCTCCCGCCACCTGACGGCGTGAAGACGAATTAACCGGTTCGAACTCAACCAACGTGTCCGGCCGGCACAAATCCGCGCGCGCGGTGAAAAAACACCAAAAATATCGTGAAATACGACTGCTAGTGATACAATGTGGTGATCTCCTGGCTCCCAGCATCCCGTGAGTACCTGACCTCTCTCAATTTACATCTTTTAGCCTGTTTCTGAATAGGGAACTTCAAAAGCGTCTTTGGCAAAACGCGATACTCAATCATATTTGTGGTCCATTTCGAGCGCGAATACCTGTAGATTACAGTTTTTTCAGGCATTCTCAGGTTCAATTTCAATAGAAAACTCTGAGATTTGCTAGATTTTCGCATTTTAAAAGTATTATCCTACAAAATTGTGTTGGTCATACTCGCAGTGTAACCTTTGCAGATTCAGAGGTCATCTTAATTTGAGTCGGGTTATATCACAATAATTCACGTAATTTACGCATTTTATTGTTTGTAGTCTTATTTATCTATAACTATTCACGGTATTTATACACAAACAAACATAATTACACAACTATTTCACCTAAAGGTATTGATTTACACCTAATAAATCTCAACTTAGGTTCGTAATTTTATACCTACATTATTTTACACGTTCGTAACAAAATGGAGGAGGGTAAACTTAAGCTTCTTCAATCTCAACGCGAATATGTTTATCGTGATATCCAAATCCTTTACGACTTATCAAAAGCTATGATTCAAGATCGTTCAAAGGTATCGTCGTTCAAGGCGAGATATACTCGAATACATTCAATTCGCGAAGAATTCGTTGCGGTATGTAGTAAAAATACAAGCTTTGGAGTTAGCCATGAAACCTGATGCACAAGTGTGTCAAAAGTCTTTAAGTTCGTTTGATGATTTGTACTATGCCGTAATCAGTGCAGCGGCTGACTTGCAGATCGCCGATAGGAGCGGAAACGTCGATGGGACGTCGCAGGTGACGGCGCCGCCCGCGTGGAACGGGGCGTCCGACTCCATGCAAACGGGACGTAACGCGCGGCTACCTAAACTTGAGTTACCTAAATTCGATAGTAAAATAGAAAACTGGCAAACATTTTATGATATTTACAAAACTTTAATTCACGATAATAATTCGATTTCTCAAATAGAAAAATTTCATTATTTAGCGTCTTGTTTACAAGGCCCGGCTTTGTCTATTGTCAAAGGGATTCCGATGACCGCCGATAATTACGAAGTAGTTTTTAATAGTTTAATCGAGCGTTATCAAAACAAGCGTATTATAGCTTTAACATATCTAGACAAATTCTTTAACCAGCCAGTTTTAAAATCGGGTAACTTCCAAGATCTACAAACTTTAACAAACGTAATGTATGAGGCATACCATGCACTCCAAGCTTTAAAAATTGAAAATTTAGGTGATTTTATCTTCTTTACCTACTTTTTGACGACCCGATTGGCGCAGCGGTAGTGAGGCTGCCTTACGTTCATAGGGTCCCGGGTTCGAATCCCGATCGGAGCAAATGTTTGTGTGATGAGCATGGACATTTGTTTCCGAGTCATGGATGTTTATATGTATAATAAGTATGTATTTACAAACAAAAAAAAAGTATCTATGTAGTATATCAACTATCTGGTGACCACAACACAAGCCTCGTTGCTTAGTGTGGCACTAGATGGTGCTGTGTGTAATGTCCAGCAATATTTATTTATTTATTATTATTTATTTGTGAATTGTTAAAGTTTCTTCAAGATTATGTTAAAATCTTAGAAACTAGTCATTTATCTTCTAAATCTAATATCAATAACAATTATAACCCTCGTAACCATGAAGGGAAAAAACCCTCGCCCGCGTCTAGTAGGCAAAATAGCAGCGGATCCAAACGCTCATCTTATCTCGCAAAATCTATCCCACCTGCAAATGTGGCTTGTGCTCATTGCAGTGAGGCGCACTTGATTTATCAGTGCCCCACCTTTCAATCCTTAGATTCTCGTGCTAGACTCGCGTTAGTAGGTACAAGGAAAAAACAATATGTGTACAAATTGTTTACGTACAAATCACGTCATAGAAAAATGCTTATCTAAAATTTCTTGTACGGTGTGTGGATTACGTCATCATACCCTATTGCATACTGACCCAGCGCCATCCAGCGCCAGCGCAACCACTGGAGCGAACGTTACAGCTCATTCTCACGCCGCCGTTCCCAACCGTGATATGGTTTTATTAGGGACATGTCAGGCGCGCGCGTTCAACACCGCCGCCGGCACTCAATGTACCGTGCGTGCACTCGTGGACAGTGGGGCGCAGGATTGTTTTATCACCGCTGCGTGCGCGCGAACACTCGGGTTAAAACTCCGCCGGTGTAATCTTAGCATAGCCGGACTAGGACAAAACTCAGTCACACAAGTAAAGGGGGTGACGGAGTGCACTATACGACCTGTACATGGTGATGCTCCATACTTTAATATCAAGCCAGTCGTGTTAGATAACATCACTGCTCTAATACCTAGCGTTAAAGTACCATCAGTCGTTCGAGAACGTTGCAACCATCTAGTGTTAGCCGATCGCGACTTCGATGTTCCCGCCAAAATCGATTTATTAATTGGGGCCGAGCTATTCCACGAAATCTATGATGGTCAACGAATCAATCTGGGGCCCGGTTTACCTACCGCTCTGCATAGCGTTTTCGGGTGGATTTTGTCAGGGGCAGTAAACTTTAATTCTGCACATTTAAACACCGCGTGCTCTTTAGTGGCTACCACATTTAAATTAGATGAGCAAATTCAAAAATTTTGGGAAGTGGAGGAACCACCGCGCGCTGTTATAACTGTACCCGAAAATGATACCTGTGAACGTATGTACACCGATTTAACCTATCGCGAACCTAACGGACGATACGTCGTACCTATCCTCTTAAAGGATAGCGATCGTTCTTTGGGTGAATCTTACAATAGTACCTTGTCGCGTTTGACTCATCTTGAAAAGAGACTTAATCGTCAGACTGAACTTAAATCCGATTATGTTAATTTCATGCGCGAGTACGAGAATTTAAATCATATGTATCTCGTACCTAACCCTGCGGTACCTACTCTCAATCGTTATCTTATCCCTCACAGTTGCGTCGTTCGCCCAGAAAGCACGACCACTAAATTGAGAGTAGTTTTCGATGCTAGTTCTAAAACTACTAATGGTTTATCTTTAAATGATATTGTATTCACTGGCCCTAAGCTTCAAGTGGATATTGTAGATATCATAATCGGTTTCAGATTACACACAATAGTTTTAACTTGTGACATCTCAAAGATGTATAGAGGAATCTTGATTAGACCGGAGGATCGGAACTTTCAACACATACTATGGCGAGAATCTCCTAGTGATCCAGTTAAAGAGTACGAACTTGCGACTGTCACCTACGGAGTTAGTAGTTCACCTTATCTGGCCATCCGCACCCTCCACCAAGTAGCAGCCGATCATGGCGCCGCGTACCCACGCGCAGCTGAAGCTCTTCTTCATGAGACATATGTCGATGATATTACGACCGGCGCGCCATCTGTACGCGAAGCCATAGAACTAAAAGATCAACTTATCAGCTTATTAGGTTGTGCTCAACTTGAACTTAGAAAATGGAGTAGCAATTCACAATCCTTTCTTAAAACTTTGCCTGCAGATCACTGTCAAATACCTAAACTTTTTTCTGAAGAAAGTGATAAATCAACGTTAAAAATCTTAGGAGTCCAATATGATCCTGTGAGTGACAATTTCAGTTACTCACAGTCCCCAATCGAGGACAATAAATGTACCAAGCGTTCCATCTTATCTAGCATCGCGCGTATTTTCGATCCTCTTGGGTGGCTCACACCTTTTATCTTAAAAGCCAAATTGCTCCTTCAAGATTTGTGGCGTCTTAATCTTTCATGGGACGAACATGTGCCCAGTGACATAGCTCTAGAATGGCAAGGTTTTATAGCGGATCTTCATAACTTGAAACTAATAGAAATCCCTCGTAGGATTATACCTTCTCAATCTAAGGAATTTCAACTCATCGGATTCTGTGATGGGTCTACTAAAGCATATGGATGCTGTGTTTATCTCCGTGTCGTTACCTCTCACGACGTATAGGTTTATCTTTTAATTGCTAAGTCCAAAGTAGCACCTCTAAAAGTGTTGACTGTCAACCGCTTAGAGCTTTGCAGTGCTGTATTACTGTCCAAAGTAATAAATCACATTCATTCTTTGCTTAGTTCAAAAATCACATTGAATAAATCTATCTTGTTCACAGACAGCTCGACTGTATTGTCATGGTTGAATGCTGAGCCACACAAGCTTAAGACCTTCGTTGCCCACAGAGTGGTCCTAATTAATGACAGTCCTGTGCCAACTGAGTGGCGACACGTGTCCACCCATGACAATCCAGCCGACATCTGTAGTCGTGGCTTATCATGCTCATCTTTATCTGCTTCTCAAATCTGGTGGTCTGGTCCTCACTGGCTGTCCAACGAGCCCTGCAACTGGCCTGTTTCAGCAGTTGAAGTGCTCGATAACTTGCCAGAACTTAAGCCCGCCTCACGCGCGTGTCACACTGGTGTGACACGTGAAGCTGACTTGCTTAATTCCATCATGGAACGCCACTCCTCTCTTTCCCGAGTGGAAAGAGTGGTTGCATGGATCTACCGTTTCATTAACAACGCGAAAGCTAAACGTTCGGAGCGTAACTTATTACCTTATCTGACAGCCACTGAATTAATCCAATCTTTAGATCATTTAACAAAATATGTTCAACATCAAAGTTTTAATGATGTCACATCTCTAATAGCATCCAAGAAATCGTTACCCAAACATTTATCTAAACTCTCTCCTTTTCTTGACACTCGCGGAATCTTGCGAGTGGGGGGACGTCTCAAGCACGCGTCATTACCAGGTCGCGTCAAACAGCCATACCTCTTACCTAAGGTTTCACGACTGAGTACTCTTCTTATTGACCACTATCATACAACTTACCTTCATTGTGGGCCTCGCCTACTTCAATCTTTAATTATGCGTCGATTTTGGATACTCGGCATTAGAAATCTTATCAGATCACGGATATCAAGATGCGTGACCTGTTTTAAAATCAAACCTATTCCACTTCAACCTTTACAAGGGGATCTTCCATCTTCCCGACTACAACCGGGTCATTGTTTTCAAACAATCGGCATCGACTTCGGAGGTCCTTTTATGATAAAAGAAAGTAGACGTCGTAACGCTAAAACTTACAAAGCATATCTTTGCCTCATAGTCTGCCACGCGACCAAGGCCGTTCATCTTGAGCTGGTTACTGAGCTTACATCTGAAGCATTCATAGCGGCCTTAGATCGTTTTGTATCGCGGAGAGGACTTTGTCACTCCATAGTCACAGATGGCGGTACTAACTTCGTGGGTGCCAGACGTTACTTGTCGGAAGTTAGCGAAATGCTCAACCGCGATAGCGATAGTATTTCCAGTCACCTCGCTTCTCGAGGTATCACGTGGAAGCTCAATCCTCCTTCCGGTCCTCACTTCGGAGGCATTTTCGAGAGTGGTATAAAATCGACAAAATACCATCTCAAACGTATTATCGGATCCCAGATTCTTACTTTTGAAGAATTTTATACTATCTTAACGAAGGTGGAAGCCATGTTAAACTCTAGACCCTTAGTGGAACTATCTTCCGATCCCGGCGAGGTTGACGCTCTTACAGCTGGTCACTTCCTCATCGGTCGACCTTTAGTATCTCTGCCTGAACCGAGGTATGCTGAAAACGAGACATTACGTACTCGTTGGCAGCTATTACAGCGCCTATCACAGAGCTTTTGGCGCACTTGGCAAAGGGACTATTTGCATACCTTACAACAGCGAATGAAATGGTTTAAACACGGCAACCGTCAGCCAAAACTGAACGATCTTGTAACCATTCATGAACCCAACTTACCTGCTAACGAATGGAGGTTGGGTCGCGTTATACAGCTCCATCCGGGTAAAGATGACATTACTCGAGTTGTGACAGTGAAAACATGTAAAGGCTTACTTGTAAGACCTGCTGTCAAAATTTGTCCTCTTCCAATTGAACAAAATAATTAATTTATCCACATATATTTCTATATAATTTAACGCACTTCTAACATTTAAACATGTACAAGTATCTAGTATATATTATGTATCAAAATTATGTATTACCTTTAAACTTATTTTGTTCTTATTAGCTTAACTTTAAACTTAGAATCTTATCAGCATGATGACAAATGAATCTGCATAGGCCGTGCCTAAGTCTCGAACTTAATCTATCTTATCTTATGAAATCCCTGGTTGATTTCAAGTGGGGGGATATGAACAGGCTTCGGGATGCATTCCCTAGTCCTTCCTTTTCCTAACCATTTTGAATTCGCCGCCACTCGCACTCGCCCATGGCTGAGTGTGACAAGGACAACACATCGCTCCCGCCACCTGACGGCGTGAAGACGAATTAACCGGTTCGAACTCAACCAACGTGTCCGGCCGGCACAAATCCGCGCGCGCGGTGAAAAAACACCAAAAATATCGTGAAATACGACTGCTAGTGATACAATGTGGTGATCTCCTGGCTCCCAGCATCCCGTGAGTACCTGACCTCTCTCAATTTACATCTTTTAGCCTGTTTCTGAATAGGGAACTTCAAAAGCGTCTTTGGCAAAACGCGATACTCAATCAATGGGGAAATAGGATTAGTTAGACTTCTTTATTCGAAACTTAACGGGAGTACTCCCATCGATAAATGAGTTAAAATTTGTGTTTCAGGTTTTTTCAGAATTCAACCCCTAAAGGGGAAAATGGGGTAACAAAGCCTAACATTCAATATAAGTATTGTTTTTATGGTGAGTTGGATCGGGTGTATTACAAAAACAACGATTTTAAGATTTAATGTGGCAGACCTGAAATACTACCATTCCCTGTTGGGGTGCGATGGGGTTGAAATGTCTAAAAATCAATATGGGTGTCGATACCGAAATTATCAGGGATGCTGATTACGAAAATGGCATTTATTTTGAGATCCTGATGATAACGATTGTGATTACGATGATGATGATTGTGATAATGATGACGATGATTGTGATGATGATAATTTTGATTACAATGATAATGATTGTGATTACAATGATGATGATTGTGATATTGATGATTGTGATTATTTACTTTTATTATACTACTTGCTGTTGCCCGCGGCTTCGCCCGCGTGAAGTTCGGTAACTGTCCCATGGGATCATACTAAAGGGATAAATAGTATCCTACATGTTAACAAACAGGGGTGACAAAGTCTAAAAAACGGCCAAGTGCGAGTCGGACTCGTGCACGAAGGGTTCCGTACCAATTATTATAAAAAAATCACGTTTGTTGTATGGGAGCCCCCCTTTTTTTTTTTTTTTTTTTTTTTTTTTCGGATGGGAAATCATCAAATAACCCCTCCCGCTCTGGGCGGAGCAGGAGGGAGTGTCAGACTTTTACTGACTAAAACCCATCCATGTTCCTTCATCGCCCTTTGTGTTCCGGGGCCACGGTATCTCTTTCGAATAGTCCCGCAACCCCGGCAGGATGGGAGCCCCCCTTAAATTTTAATTTTATTCTATTTTTAGTATTTGTTGTTATAGCGGCAACAGAAATACATCATCTGTGAAAATTTCAACTGTCTAGCTGTCACGGTTCATGAGATACAGCCTGGTGACAGACAGACGGACAGACGGACAGACGGACCGACAGACGGACAGACAGCGAAGTCTTAGTAATAGGGTTCCGTTTTTACCCTTTGGGTACGGAACCCTAAAAATCAATGCACAGCCCAAGCCGCTGAGTCTAGAGATTTCAAATTTGGCACATTGGTTCCTTATGTGGTCTAAAGGTGCACTAAGAAAGGATTTGTAAAAATTCACCCCCTAAGGGGTTGAAACGGGGGTCCAAAGATTACATGGGGAAATAGGATTAGTTAGACTTCTTTATTCAAAACTTAACGGGAGTACTCCCATCGATAAATGAGTTAACATTTGTGTTTCAGGTTTTTTCAGAATTCAACCCCTAAAGGGGGAAATGGGGTAACAAAGCCTGAAATTCAACATAAGTATTGTTTTTATGGTGAGTTGGGTCGGGTGTATTACAAAAACAACGATTTTAAGATTTAATGTGGCAGACCTGAAATACTACCATTCCCTGTTGGGGTGCGATGGGGTTGAAATGTCTAAAAATCAATATGGGTGTCGATACCGAGATTATCAGGGATGCTGATTACGAAAATGGCATTTATTTTGAGATCCAGATGATAACGATTGTGATTACGATGATGATGATTGTGATAATGATGACGATGATTGTGATGATGATGATTTTGATTACGATGATAATGATTGTGATTACAATGATGATGATTGTGATAATGATGATTGTGATAACGATGATAATGATTGTGATTACGATGATAATATGTGTGATAGCGATAATGGTGATTGTGATAGTGGTTGTGATTGTAATGGTGATTGTGACAGTGATGGTGATTGTGATTATGATTGTGATAACGAGGATAGTGATTGTGATAGTGATTGTGATGGTGATTATGATGGTAATGGTGATTGTGATTGTGATAGTGTTGGTGATTGTGATAATGAAGGTGATTGTGATAATGATTATGGTTGTGATAGTGATGGCGATTGTGATCATGATGATTGTGATTAAGATGGTAGTGATTGTGATTACGATGATAATGATTGTTATGACGAGGATGGAGATTGTGATGATTATGATTGTGATTACGATAATAATGGTTGCGATTTCGATGATAATAATTGTGATAATGATGATAGCAATTGTGATTACGATGATAATGATTGTGATAACAATGATGGTGATTGTGATAGTGATTTTGATGGTAATTGTGAAAGTGGCGGTGATTGTGATGGTGATAGCGATGGTGATGGTGATTGTGATTGTGAAAGTGATGGTGATTGTGATAATAATGAAGATGATTGTGATAGTGATTTTGATGGTGATATTGATTTTGATGGTGATTGGTGATGATGGTGATTGTGATGGTAATTGTGAAAGTGGCGGTGATTGTGATGGTGATAGCGATGGTTATTGTGATTGTGAAAGTGATGCTGATTGTGATAATGATGAAGATGATTATGATTGTATTATGATTGATTGTATGATTGATGATTACTATGATAATGATTGTGATAACGAGGATAGTGATTGTGATAGTGATTGTCATGGTGATTATGATGGTGATGGTGATGGTGATGGTGATTGTGATAGCGATGGTTGTGATAACGAAGATGGAGATTATGATGATGGTGATTGTGATGATGATTGTGAAAGTGGCCGTGATTGTGATGGTGATAGCGATGGTGATTGTGATTGTGATTGTGAAAGTGATGGTGATTGTGATAATGATGAAGATGATTGTGATTGCTATGATAATGACTGTGATAACGAGGATAGTGATTGTGATGGTGATTGTGATGGTGATGGTGATGGTGATTGTGATTGTGATAGTGTTGGTGATTGTGATATTGATGGTGATTGTGATAATTTTTGTGGTTTTGATAGTGATGGCTATTGTGATTAAGATGATAGTGATTGTGATTACGATGATAATGATTGTGATTACGATTATAATGATTGTGATTACGATTATAATGATTGTGATTACGATTATAATGAATGTGATGACGAGGATGGAGATTGTGATGATAATGATTGTGAGTACGATGATAATGGTTGTGATTACGATGATAATGATTGTGATAATGATGATAGCGACTGTGATTACGATAATAATGATTGTGATAACGATGATGGTGATTGTGGTAGTGATATTGACTGTGATTGTGATGGTGATTGTGATTGTGATTGTGATAGTGATTGTGATTGTGATGGTGATTGTGATGGTGATTGTGATGGTGATTGTGATGGTGATTGTGATGGTGATTGTGATGGTGATTGTGATGGTGATTGTGATGGTGATTGTGATGGTGATTGTGATGGTGATTGTGATGGTGATTGTGATGGTGATTGTGATGGTGATTGTGATGGTGATTGTGATGGTGATTGTGATGGTGATTGTGATGGTGATTGTGATGGTGATTGTGATGGTGATTGTGATGGTGATTGTGATTGTGATGGTGATTGTGATGGTGATTGTGATGGTGATTGTGATGGTGATTGTGATGGTGATTGTGATGGTGATTGTGATGGTGATTGTGATGGTGATTGTGATGGTGATTGTGATGGTGATTGTGATGGTGATTGTGATGGTGATTGTGATGGTGATTGTGATGGTGATTGTGATGGTGATTGTGATGGTGATTCTGATGATGATTGAGGTAGTGATGGTGATTGTGATAGTGATGGTGATTGGGGTAAAAAGAAGAAAGAAAGAAAGAAAAATATTTATTTATCACAGGGACATGACATGCACAAAAAAATGAAAATAGAAACAATAAACATAACAAACATTCATTGCACGTCGTGAGTGCGATAAATGGGTTACCACTCAGCATGATGCTGTGCTATGGGGGCCCACAGCACAGCGCTGGTTTTCAGTGGTCACCCGTGAAAAGAAAAAAAATAACTAATGACTGTGTTTATGATGATAATGATTGTGATAACGATGATGGTGATTGTGATAGTTATTTTGATGTTGATGGTGATGGTGAGGGTGATTGTGATTGTGTTAGTGATAGTGATGGTGATTGTGATTGTGATGGTGATTGTGGTAATTATGGTGGTTGTGATAGTGATGGTGATTGGTGTTAATGATGGTGACTGTGATAATGATGGTGATTGTGATAATGATGGTGGTTGTGATAGTGATGATAATAATTGTGATGATTATGAAATTTGGCACATTGATAGTTTATAACCTGGATTAACATGTAGGACACTATTATCCCGTTAGTATGATCCAGTGGGACAGTTACCGAACTTCTCGCGGGCGAAGCCGCGGGCAACAGCTAGTGGTTAAATAAAGGTGGACTCACCATTTTCACTGTTATCATTCAAATATAATGGGGATTCCAATGTTTGGATTCCACGAATTTCTGATAACTTAATGGAATTTCATTTAAGTATCTAACATGTACAATTTTCTAGGAACTGTCCGAACCACTAACAACAGTGAATGGATGTGAATTTAAATTGATTGTAATATGTACACAGTAAGATACGAGTATATATCATAATAGGCAGGTATCTCTATATTCTAATAGGTATTATTAGGTACTAACAAATAACTTGAAATCGCCAACAACTGCTCATCATAATAGGCTTCCGTGTTTCACTCACTGAGGACATGTGTTTTTCCTTTTTGCCATGGTTTTCTGATCTGTGCGAGTCTTATACATGCCATGCTTCTTCCGGTAAATTGACCTAAGTCACAATACGCCGACATCTCGTTTGGTCTAGGCATAACGCGACTTAGGCACACTGCGTTATTGGTATACAGCGCGCAAAGGGTGTCTTCCACTCATTTGGCCGTTGGTCTGCTGGTCTATTAAAATAAGTCATTATAGGAGAAGGAAAAGACAGAAAAAAGAAAGAAAAGAAAGAAAAGAAAGAAAGAAAAGAAAGACAAGAAAGAAAAGAAAGAAAAGAAAGAAAAGAAAGACAAGAAAGAAAACAAAGAAAATAAAGAAAAGAAACAAAAGGAAGAAAACAAAGAAAAGAAAGAAAAAAAAACAAAAAAAAAACAAAAGAAAGAAAAGAAAGAAAAGAAAGAAAAGAAAGAAAAGAAAGAAGAGAAAGAAGAGAAAGAAAAGAAAGAAAAGAAAGAAAAGAAAGAAAAGAAATAAAAGAAATAAAAGAAAGAAAAAAAAGAAAAGAAAGAAAAGAAAGAAAAGAAAGAAAAGAAAGAAAAGAAAGAAAAGAAAGAAAAGAAAGAAAAGAAAGAAAAGAAAGAAAAGAAAGAAAAGAAAGAAAAGAAAGAAAAGAAAGAAAAGAAAGAAAAGAAAGAAAAGAAAGAAAAGAAATTAAAGAAAAAAAAGAAAGAAAAGAAAGAAAAGAAAGAAAAGAAAGAAAAGGAAGAAAAGAAAGAAAAGAAAGAAAATAAAGAAAAGAATGAAAAGAAAGAAAAGAAAGAAAAGAAAGAAAAGAAAGAAAAGTAAGAAAAGAAAGAAAAGAAAGAAAAGAAAGAAAAGAAAGAAAAGAAATAAAAGAAAGAAAAGAAAGAAAAGAAAGAAAAGAAAGAAAAGAAAGAAAAGAAAGAAAAGAAAGAAAAGAAAGAAAAGAAAGAAAAGGAAGAAAAGAAAGAAAAGAAAGAAAATAAAGAAAAGAATGAAAAGAAAGAAAAGAAAGAAAATAATAAAAGAAAGAAACAAAGAAAAGAAACAAAAATTATTTATTCGTCGCAAAGACATGACGTGCATATGTCGGATCAGGTCATGAGTACGGACGGGCGAATGTATCGAAAGCGCGCCAGTGGTGACATCACGCGACCTATTTACCAGTCTACCCCACCATGGCGGCTTCTACAGAGTCCTGATGTTAACAACACGCGGCGAGGCGGACATTCGATGTCTGATCGCAACGGAGTTAAGAAGTCTAGAAACTGTACCCGAATCATTGTGCCCAGTGTTAATGAGTCAAAGTGTAATGTCAAGTAATTTGTTAGACTCAGTGTATCTGTTTGAAAAGAGTAACCATGGAGTTTCTTGCCGGTTCTTCTCCATGGAAACTACCATGCCGAATCGTGCAATGTGAAATAAAATAGTGTATCGCATCCAGTGTGTTTTCATTAGCACGAGACCCGTATTCTGCCCACATAAGCTCGAGCCTAGCGAAATAAATTCCTGACAACCCGACACATACAATATTAAGAAAATAAACAATAAACATACAACGCATTTAGGCAAACACAAACATTTGGAATACCACAGAACCACATTTTAAATTGTAAGACAGAACGGAACAAAAACAAAAAAAAATTGCACGTCGTGAGTGCGACAAACAGGTTACCACTCAGCATGATGCTGTGCTATGGGGAGCCCACAGCATAGCGCTGGTTTTCAGTGGTCACCAGTGAAAAAACATACTGACTCATCTTTCAACACCATAAATACCAACCTCACTAATTTGTTCAATACCAACGGCACTTGCCGAAGCACGAGGGTCACACCGACAATTTACAACTTTGGGCTGCTTCTGCAGGGCTATTCCGTATCTCTGTGGACAGCTCGAAATGATGGTAACTGGGCTCAGTGTCCATCAAATAACTGTCAAAAGGTTAATTTCGTATTATGTATGACCAACCGCGATCAAATATGATGTCATCGGTGCCCATCGTGGCTGATAGTCACCGTAACTCATTTTGACAGACGCTTTCGTATCGATTCTTCTAATATTGCGATTGTGTAAGCATAGTGGACATCAAATTGATGACAACTGAGTTTGAAATGGCTTTCGGGAAAGACGTTACACCGTACCTGGGCTGTTAGTCACCGTAAAGTGATATTCACTCTGTGTAATACGTAATACCTACCAATATTTTGACATTCTCGGTTGTCATCAAAGTTCGGTGTACAACCGAAGCTTGTTAGTCACTGGAGATCAAAAAGATACGTAATAGCCCTACGTATATTTGTTCAGTCGTGTAGTATTACTCGCCGACTCATAGAGAGAGGTGAAAAAGAGCATCTGTTTTTGTTGTGCACTAAAATATATCTCCTGCGTCGAATTTCTGCCAAAATTGTCCACAATTACCGAAATTCGATCAGGAGGACCATACTATAATTTGTTCAATAAAGCAGACTAAATAATTCCTGCAAAAGTTAATTATAAAATACACAATGCCGTCAAAAATACACAGCCGAACCGTTAATGTTGAGGCAACAACATTATATATGCAAATTGTGGTGTTTCGGTGAAATATTGCTTTTAATAGTGTGCGACCGTTGATGCGGACAGATGCTGATAACATTAATATCATGCGGACGAATTCATCATGCGAGTGTTACGGAGCTGCGGAGATGAATATTGTTATAGTGGAGTGTTTGTGTTGTCATGGAACTGATGTTTTTGACTGAATTGGTGCAGAATAAATAATAAATAAATAAATATCGCTGGACGTTACACACAGCGCCATCTAGTGCCACACTAAGCAACGAGGCTTGTGTCGTGGACACCTGATAGTTGATATACTACATAGATGCTTTTTGTTTGTAAATACATACTTATTATACATATAAACATCCATGACTCGGAAACAAACGTCCATGCTCATCACACAAACGTTTGCTCCTACCAGGAATAAAACCCGACCCTAAGGACGTAAGGCAACCTCACTACCGCTGCGCCATTCGGGTCGTCAAAGAATGAATGCATGAAGAATGAAGCTAAAAGGTCGTAAGAAATCGACAATCTAGATATTAATGTCCTAAATGTATTGGATTGAATTAGCTACACTTCAACCAACTTATCTGTACAGGAGGGAAAACACAGAACTTAAAAAATGTACCAAGTTTGACATTGTGATACTTATACAGAGTCTGCATCATCCGACTACTGGGCAAAAACTTCTCTCCATGATTTCCAGCTGTTTTGATCCAAGGCCAATGTAGATCATTGATCGCTGGTCTTATACAGATAATTTCGCCATCTTCTACGAGTTTAACATATCAATGCAATTTTTCTTGACAAGCAGCGCCACCTTGCGACTGCTGAAAATCTTATGTGAATTCTGTTGCATGTCAATGCACAAATACGAAACGCTTTGAAAACAATGGAAGCTTGTCTAGGTCATTTTGAAAGTTTTTGTTCGTGTAGTTCAATTTATTAACCTTGTCATTTTAGGACTTTACATAAGAAAACACAAACAGGTCACAAAAAAAGTATAGACGCAAGAAATAAATAATATAACCTGACCTACATATTCATATTCACCTGTCGTAT
This sequence comes from Xestia xanthographa, assembly GCA_905147715.2. Taxonomy (NCBI): domain Eukaryota; kingdom Metazoa; phylum Arthropoda; class Insecta; order Lepidoptera; family Noctuidae; genus Xestia; species Xestia xanthographa. The sequence continues at coordinate 19,739,066 of LR990646.1, forward strand.
TCCATTAGAATTCGGTGGACGAGACACAACATATAGGTTATATACATTGGTACACACGTACACCGATATTCAGGCGCTTGGCAACAACGCCACATGAAGCCTTTTAGTTACGTGAGGGGTCCGAAGATCACGTTTAAACATGTGTGCTAGATGGATTTCCTATTCGCTATCTTAGAACTTTCATTGAATGCAAATCGAATCGAAAACCTGGAATAGGTCCTATGTCCAAGACACCGGTTTGGATTTTAGTTGGGTTTTGCAAGGCGATTGCCCATTTGGGGTTCTCTGCCGAAGGACGCTATAGATCCAACAATCACCAATCTTATGTGACCTTCAGAAACATCAAACTGAGACTTTTGCTTACTTCTGCTTAAACAGTTATCTTTTAAAGGGGCTTTGAGCAAACAACTGTTACTGGTAGCCTGCATTGTATCGCACGGATCGGAAAAGGCCTCCTCACTTTAAGGGGAAATCAGCTGATATACATCACTCAGGCCCCGTTATCACTGGTCGATGTCAGGTTTATTTTAGTTTCGGATAGGTCATGCCGGTTTCCTAAATTTGTCTTTCTTCACAAAGTAATTTCCTGTCTGGGTTAGAACTTGCATCTAGCAAGTCGAAGCTTTTTCCACTTGGCTGCCCCTGCTGTTTCTCATAAGTGTGAACAAGATAACGATAATGATGATGCCATCTAACCGATTTGCCACAGCCACTGTATTTGATGGCTTTCTAGGGTTGTTGAGAGCTTTGGTGTGCTGCTCTTTCATGTGATCCCAAGTTGCTAGCATATACAACTTTGGCCGAAAAAGCACAAAGCGGACACGTCAAAACACCATTGACGACATTTAAGGTATAGCTGCAGGTGGTCTAGCTTGCAACTTTCTTCTCTCTTCAAAGGCGTTGAATAAGATAAAATAATACCAATGTCTTACATTCGATAACAGCACGTATTGTCACTACTTTAGTAAATGAAACCACTGTACCATCAACAACGATTGTGTTACGTGACTCTGTTTTATTGCCAATGCATTTTGTGTAAGCTTTACTTGTTATATTGGCCATGGAAGTAGCTATTTATTAACTGGAAATTGTATTTTTTCTTTTAAGAGCACTGCAAGTTTATCAAGTTTGATTACAATTACTAGTAAGATTAAACTTCAACTAACACTCATTGTATTCACTTATCTTAATCTTTTCCCAACTATGTTGGGGTCGGCTTCAAGTCTAACCTGACACAGCTGAATATCAGTATTTTACGTGGAGCGACTGCTTATCAGACCTCCACAACTCAGTACTGGGTAATACAATACTTATTGGTAAGACTGGTGAACGCACTTTATTCATTACTAGCTGACGTCCCGCGGTTTCACCCGCGTAGTTCCCGTGGGAGTACGGAAATAATAATAGCCTATAGCACTCACGAATAATGTAGCTTTCTACCAGTGAAACAATTTTTAAAATTGGTTCATGACTTCCGGAGATTACCCCCTACATACAAACTTACAAACTTACAAACAAATGTTACCTCTTTATAATATTAGTATAGATTTAAATTATCACTTATCGTATAAAGACATGCAACAGACATTTATCCATTAAAGTTGACAGCACTACGATGTCAAATATTTACCTAGTTGCGGTACATAACTATTCATGATTGATGTAAATACATTCTCTGGGGTTTGTAAAACTCAAAGAGCACATTAATTTACACGTGACACAATAAAACAATTAATATTCATTTAACGTGAAATTTGATACTAATTAAAATAATAAATCGTTGAAATATTGGACACTGTGAATTGGTACATAATTAAAACATATTTATTTACTTAACCATAATACATTCATGAGGTTCAAATGAAAATTATACAATGTTTTTAAATAAAAAGGTAATACATACATACATACATAAATTTACGTCTTTTTCCCATGGGGGTAGACAGAAACCACAGAACGCCACCTCCTACGACCTTGAAAAATTTTTAAACCAAACGTTTGATTTATTTCTAGACACTTCAGTTTATCGAACGAATAAAACCGCGAGAATAAAAATTTATTCTATGAATTGAAGTTATAAGAAAGAATGGAATTCTATTGAAAACACACACAGGAAAACACATTGTTATGCAGGCAAGACGTCATTCATAACATGGAACGAACACATTCCTGAACAAATACGACTTAAAAGTTTCCTCATCGCCGTACTTTATAACAGATTTCAGCACTAAGAAAACTCACACCAAAGACCGAGATAGATATTCGATTTCTTCATTTTGTCAGCAATATTCAAATGGGGTCCGCAACGGAAATATTGCCCCGTAGCCTATATGCAAATTCTATTTGAAACGCGAAAGTTCCCACAAGAGCGTCGAACCTTCAATCGTGAAGGCAAACAGTTTCTATAAGATTAGTCGTGAGATGCTCCTTCTGCAGTCAATATTGACTTAGGCGGCCGTTGCAGACGGCGACTCGCTTTAAACATGGAAAAATATACTCAGTAGTGTAACGTTTCTTGGCTTTCACGTTGATTGTGTTTCTGGCATTTTATTTTATGGAATGAAATGGAAGCAGTAGGGTTGACATTCGAGTGGGTGCAGTCATGTTTGGTTTTTACAATGTTGTTAGTGGAGTGTAGTTGTGTTTTGAACTCCGAGGCGGAATCGACTGGGTTGAAATTATAGCCCAATTTCGATGTAGTACAGTTTGGCATTGGAATGGAATTGTGTTGAACAAAGAGCTGTGCACTCGTAACATAATGTTAGACATGCAATCAACACTTCATGGTCCAATATGTTGTAGGAAACGAAATTCTGGATGATTGCAATTCTCAAAATTGTAAATTCTATTTCTTTGTACGTAGTTGTTGATTATACGAAAAATGAAATGAATGTTATTTTAGCTTTTTAAATTTTTCCAGTGTAAAATCAAGGATATTGAAGAATGAATTCTGCCATACGATATGATTAAAGGTTCAACATTAACATCATTTTTGTTTTAAGACTTGTATATAATATAATGGAAATCTCTGAAGATTATTTTCAATACACAACCCTCTATTTCTTTCAAAACAGCACTTAAGATTTGACGACATCATTCGAAGAAGTGCTCTTTCAATTTCCCACAGAATTACATTTCCTTTCACAGTACTCTGGTATTACTGTGCATTTTTCTACGAAGCTGTGCAGCCTCCATTGCTGGAAGGTTCTCTCTTCTTTTTTTAAATGTGTGCGTTTCCTTCGCTTACGGACTTATTGTCTAGCGGACGGCCAGCTGTTTGCATTGCGGCTCCTGCATTCCCGCATTATGTTGCTTCGCGAAATGTAAAGAATTATTGCGTTTTGTGAGACGAGATGAAATGTGGACGGACGTCTGTTCGGTACTGGGATGTTTTACTGTTCAAAATTGGACAGTTTTACAAAGGGAGGAGTTTTGCAGCAGTTACATCAGAGATTGTGTAGAAAATAACTGTGATGTTTAAAATAATGTTGTTACTTTTGTTTATTGTTATTCTGAAGACCAAGTTTCGGTACAGAGTAAACTCACTTGAATCTAAACTAATATAATAAAGAGGTAAAATATGTTTGTGCGTTTGTATGTGGGGGTAAATCTTCGGAACTACTGATCCGATTCCGAAAATTCCTTCACTATCGGGAAGCTAACTTATTCCTGAGTGTTATAGACTACATTAAAAACGATCCCATGGTTAATTTCCGTGCATAATGGGAGCGGCGCCGCGAGTAAAAGCTAGTTTATACATTACGCCTCTGATTACCAAAAGGTTAGGCAGAGGTTTATTTCCAGTTCTAATAAAGTCCCATATTTATAATAAACCGTGGCAATGGGCTCGCCAACTTAAAGAAAAATAAATATTTCACAGAAAATAATAGTTACAGTTCAATAAATAATAATAATAAATATATAAATATTGCTGGACATTACACACACCGCTATCTAGTACCACACTAAGCAAGGAGGCTTGTGTCGTGGACACCAGATAGTTGATATCTGTGGTTGATATACTACATAGATACTTTTTGTTTGTATATTTTGTACATACTACATAATATAAAGGGTGTAAAACACCTCTTAACGAAGCCGAAAGACACTTGTTTTCCCCATCATTGCGATCATTTTTTTTTTCTATACCATACCTGGGAACCTTCTAGTTACGGATATTGGTGGTCAAAGTTTCAACTTTTTGACAAGTTTTTTTTTTATAATACAAGTTTTTAATGGAAGATTTTTACTTTAAATACCTCCAAGACCCCCGTACTATTCAATCCATCCAACAGCACAGTGTTTTGAGTGCGTTACATTGAGTTCTACCACAAAACAAGATTTTTGACCCCAAAAAAAAAGTAGTTTCCCAGCAATAATTTTTGCGTAAAGTTACTTAGTTTGATGTACAGAATGCTTGGTTAACAGCTTCGTGATGAGGTCTTTTACACCCTGTAGTTTATGTAGGCGTATGCTCGTTACTAATAAAGGATCAGGTACTACCAATTAAAGGACTATAAAAGACAATGCCGGCAATATGAGCCGAACAATAGGCCATAGGTAGGAATATGCAAGTACTGTTTTCATCAATCTGCCCAAGCAGCATGGCTATTATGGCTTTATGAAAAGTCATTGTTTTGAAACAAAAGCTTGTATGGCCGGCCCAGTACTTAAGGGGCTCCACCATGGCACACTAGCGCCACTTTAGTAAAAAAAACAGAGCTCGTTAAATACACAATTAATATGAAATCTGATAGACAAAATCAATGCTTTAGAGTTCTAGATTATTGACGTTTATATAGTTATAGTTATATAGTTAGAAAAATTGCAAAAAACGTCCGTTTTTTTTCCATTTTGTATCTGTAACGACAGCGAGCTATTTTTCAATGAGTTATGCAGACGTAAATAATTTAGAAAACCAAAAGATTGATTTTGTCAATCAGATTTCATATTAATTGTTGATTTAACGAGTTCTGATTTTTTTACCAAAGTGGCGCTAGTGGGCATGGCCCAGCTAAAAGGAATCATTCCCTCTCTATTATATGTCGATTCGCGAAACAAAAGACAGGCTGGTTTTGCTTGTATGTTTGGTAATACGCTATGAATGCAGGAATTCTAGTAAAGCTGTTATCCCATCAAAAACGTAAATGTCAAATGAGAGCCAAGTTCAATGTTATATGCCTCGGTTGTTGACTTCAGAGACAAAAGAAGTGAGATCTAAATGGGTGCCAAGTTCTGGGTCAGTCCTGAAATTCATTTATCTATCTAAATATATAAAAGAAGAAACTGACTGACTGACTGACTGACTGACTGACTGACTGACTGACTCATCTATCAACGCACAGCCCAAACCGCTGGGTCTACAAATTCCAAATTTGGCAAGTAGGTTCCTTATGTGGTCTAGGGGTGCACTAAGAAAGGATTTTTCAAAATTCACCCCCTTTTTTTTTTTTTTTTTTTTTTTTTTTTTCGGATGGGAAATCATCAAATAACCCCTCCCGCTCTGGGCGGAGCAGGAGGGAGTGTCAGACTTTTACTGACTAAAACCCATCCATGTTCCTTCATCGGCCTTTGTGTTCCGGGGCCACGGTATCTCTTTCGAATAGTCCCGCAACCCCGGCAGGCTTCGGTCCTTACGGACCCCTTCCCTTTTGCTGACTCTCTTTGAGGCGCGCGTGGAACACGAACGCGCCGTCGACACGGCCTGTCGTCATGAGACGGACGGACGGCGAGCTAGCCCATAGCCCACCGTCCACAGGCCCGCGAAAATTCACCCCCTAAGGGGGTTAAACGGGGCTCCAATGTTTGTATGGGGAAACAAGATTAGTTAGTCTATTTTATTCGAAACTTTACAGGAGGGCTCCTATTGATAAATGAGTAGAAACGGGTTTCAGGATTTTTCAGAATTCAACCCCTAAGAGGGGGAAAAGGGGTGACAAAGTCTAAAAATCAATGCACAGCCCAAACCGCTGAGTCTAGAGATTCCAAATTTGGCACATTGGTTCCTTATGTGGTCTAGGGGTGCACTAAGAAAGGATTTTCCAAAATTCATCCCCTAGGGGGGTTAAACGGTGCTCCAAAGTTTGTATGGGGAAACAAGATTAGTTAGTCTATTTTATTCGAAACTTTACAGGAGTGCTCCTATTGATAAATGAGTAGAAGCGGGTTTCAGGTTTTTTCAGAATTCAACCCCTAAGAGGGGAAAATGGGGTGGTAAGTAGGCAAAGTATAAAAATCAATGCAGAGCCCAAACCACTGAGTCTGGAGGTTCAAAATTTGGCACATAGGTTCTTTATGGGGTTTAGGGGTGCATTAAAAAAGGATTTTTCAAAATTAACCCCCTAAGGGGTTGAAAAGGGGGTCCAAAGATTACATGGGGAAATAAGATTAGTTAGACTACTTTATTCGAAACTTAATAGGAGTACTCCTATCGATAAATGAGTTAACATTTGTGTTTCAGGTTTTTTCAGAATTCAACCCCTAAAGGGGGAAATGGGGTAACAAAGCCCAAAAAAAAAAAACAACATAGGTATTGTTTGTATGGTGAATTGGGTCGCGTGTATTACAAAAACAACGTAATGTGGCGGACCTGAATTACCATCATTCCCAGTTAGGGTGCGATGGGGTTGAAATGTCTAAAAATCAATATAGGTGTAGAAACCGAGATTATCAGGGGTGCTGATGTCGAAAATGGCATTTATTTTGAGATCCAGAAGATAGCGGATTCAACTTCTGTACAGGGTTATTGTTGATTTATTGTGATGATTGTGATAACGATGATGATGATTGTTATAATGATGATGTTGATTGTGATGATGATGATTATGATTAAGATGATAATGATTGTGATTACGGTGATAATGATTGTGATAACGATGATGGTGATTGTGATAGTAATTTGATTGTGATTGTGATGGTGATGGTGATTGTGATTGCGATAGTGACGGTGATTATGATGGTGATAGTCATGGTGATCGTGATTGTGACAGTGATAGTAATGGTGATTGTGATAGTGATGGTGATTGTGATAGTGATAGTAATGGTGATTGTGATAATGATTGTGGTTGTGATAGTGATGGCAATTGTGATCATGATGATTATGATTAAGATGATAATGATTGAGATTACGATGATATTGATTGTGATTACGATGATAATGATTGTGATGACGAGGATGGAGATTGTGATGATGATGATTGTGATTACGATTACGATGATAATGATTGTTAAAATGATGATAGTGATTGTGATTGTGATGATGATTGTGATGGTGATTGTGATGGTGATTGTGATGGTGATAGTGATTGTGATGGTGATTGTGATAGTGATGGAGATTGTGATTGTAATAACGATGATAATGATTGTGATTACGATGATAATGATTCTGATAACGATGATGATGATTGTTATAATGATGATGTTGATTGTGATGATGATGATTATGATTAAGATGATAATGATTGTGATTACGGTGATAATGATTGTGATAACGATCATGGTGATTGTGATAGTAATTTGATTGTGATTGTGATGGTGATGGTGATTGTGATTGCGATAGTGACGGTGATTATGATGGTGATAGCCATGGTGATCGTGATTGTGACAGTGATAGTAATGGTGATTGTGATAGTGATGGTGATTGTGATAGTGATGGTGATTGTGATAGTGATAGTAATGGTGATTGTGATAATGATTGTGGTTGTGATAGTGATGGCAATTGTGATCATGATGATTATGATTAAGATGATAATGATTGAGATTACGATGATATTGATTGTGATTACGATGATAATGATTGTGATGACGAGGATGGAGATTGTGATGATGATGATTGTGATTACGATTACGATGATAATGATTGTTAAAATGATGATAGTGATTGTGATTGTGATGATGGTTGTGATGGTGATTGTGATGGTGATAGTGATTGTGATGGTGATTGTGATAGTGATGGAGATTGTGATTGTAATAACGATGATAATGATTGTGATTACGATAATAATGATTGTGATTACGATGATGATGATTGTGATTACGATGATGATGATTGTGATAACGATGATGGTGATTGTGATAGTGATTTTGATGGTGATTGTGATAGTGACGGTGATTGTGATGGTGATAGCGATGGTTATGGTGATTGTGATTGTGACAGTGATGGTGATAATGATGAAGGTGATTGTGATTACGATGATAATGATTGTGATTGTAATGGTGATTGTAATGGTGATGTGACGGTGATTGTGATGGTGATTTTGATTGTGATAGTGATAGTGATAGTGATGGTGATTGTGATAATGATTGTGGTTGTGATAGTGATGGCGATTGTGATTTAGATGAAAATGATTGTGATTACGATGATAATGATTGTGATGACAAGGATGGGGATTGTGATGATGATGATTGTGCTTACGATGATAATGATTGTGATGACAAGGATGGGGATTGTGATGATGATGATTGTGCTTACGATGATAATGATTGTTAAAATGATGATAGTGATAGTGATTGTGATCGAGATTCTGATGGTGATTTTGATGGTGATTGTGATGGTGATTGTGATGGTGATTGTGATTGTGATGGTGATGGTGATGGTGATTGTGATAGTGATGGTGATTGTGATTACGATAATAATGATTGTTATAACGATGATGGTGATTGTGATAGTGATTTTAATGGTTATTGTGATGGTGATGGTGATTGTGATATAGACGGTGATTGTGATGGTGATAGCGATGGTGATGGGGATTGTGATGGTGATTGTGATTGTGATGATGATTGTGATGGTGATTGCGATGATGATTGTGATAATGATTGTGATAATGATGGTGGTTGTGATAGTGATGGTGATTATGATGGTGATTGTGATAATGATGGTGACTGTGATTGTGATGGTGATTGTGATAATGATTGTGATAATGATGGTGGTTGTGATAGTGATGGTGATTGTGATGATAATAATAAATTGTGATGATTATTATATTTGGCACATAGATAGTTTAAAACCTAAATTAACGTGTAGGACACTATTTATCCCTTTAGTATAATTCAGTGGGGCAGTTACCGAAATGCACGCGGGCGAAGCCGCGGGCAACAGCTAGTATATGTATATAAAACAAAGACGGGTTTGTTACAACACTTATAACTCGAGATCTGCAGGATCAATTTTCATGGTTTTTGTTTCGTTGGATTTGTCTCCGCCCTGAATAGCAGAATACATTTTAAAAACAACGAAAACTTGACGAATACATAATTATGAAAATGAATCATTTTCCATTTAATTATGTTCCTTTGTTTCGTACCTGTCAAACATTTGTTTTCCTCCTGTCATCCTGTCAAATACTGTGATTGACATTTATGCATGCGTTCAGAAATGTATTTTGTGTAAACTATTTAAAAAGGGTGAATAAACTTTTTTCTGTATTTTTTTTTAATCAATTACGTAGGTAGTAGGTAGGTAGTAGGTAGGTAGTAGGTAGGTAGTAGGTAGGTAGTAGGTAGGTAGTAGGTAGGTAGTAGGTAGGTAGTAGGTAGGTAGTAGGTAGGTAGTAGGTAGGTAGTAGGTAGGTAGTAGGTAGGTAGTAGGTAGGTAGTAGGTAGGTAGTAGGTAGGTAGTAGGTAGGTAGTAGGTAGGTAGTAGGTAGGTAGTAGGTAGGTAGTAGGTAGGTAGTAGGTAGGTAGTAGGTAGGTAGTAGGTAGGTAGTAGGTAGGTAGTAGGTAGGTAGTAGGTAGGTAGTAGGTAGGTAGTAGGTAGGTAGTAGGTAGGTAGTAGGTAGGTAGTAGGTAGGTAGTAGGTAGGTAGTAGGTAGGTAGTAGGTAGGTAGTAGGTAGGTAGTAGGTAGGTAGTAGGTAGGTAGTAGGTAGGTAGTAGGTAGGTAGTAGGTAGGTAGTAGGTAGGTAGTAGGTAGGTAGTAGGTAGGTAGTAGGTAGGTAGTAGGTAGGTAGTAGGTAGGTAGTAGGTAGGTAGTAGGTAGGTAGTAGGTAGGTAGTAGGTAGGTAGTAGGTAGGTAGTAGGTAGGTAGTAGGTAGGTAGTAGGTAGGTAGTAGGTAGGTAGTAGGTAGGTAGTAGGTAGGTAGTAGGTAGGTAGTAGGTAGGTAGTAGGTAGGTAGTAGGTAGGTAGTAGGTAGGTAGTAGGTAGGTAGTAGGTAGGTAGTAGGTAGGTAGTAGGTAGGTAGTAGGTAGGTAGTAGGTAGGTAGTAGGTAGGTAGTAGGTAGGTAGTAGGTAGGTAGTAGGTAGGTAGTAGGTAGGTAGTAGGTAGGTAGTAGGTAGGTAGTAGGTAGGTAGTAGGTAGGTAGTAGGTAGGTAGTAGGTAGGTAGTAGGTAGGTAGTAGGTAGGTAGTAGGTAGGTAGTAGGTAGGTAGTAGGTAGGTAGTAGGTAGGTAGTAGGTAGGTAGTAGGTAGGTAGTAGGTAGGTAGTAGGTAGGTAGTAGGTAGGTAGTAGGTAGGTAGTAGGTAGGTAGTAGGTAGGTAGTAGGTAGGTAGTAGGTAGGTAGTAGGTAGGTAGTAGGTAGGTAGTAGGTAGGTAGTAGGTAGGTAGTAGGTAGGTAGTAGGTAGGTAGTAGGTAGGTAGTAGGTAGGTAGTAGGTAGGTAGTAGGTAGGTAGTAGGTAGGTAGTAGGTAGGTAGTAGGTAGGTAGTAGGTAGGTAGTAGGTAGGTAGTAGGTAGGTAGTAGGTAGGTAGTAGGTAGGTAGTAGGTAGGTAGTAGGTAGGTAGTAGGTAGGTAGTAGGTAGGTAGTAGGTAGGTAGTAGGTAGGTAGTAGGTAGGTAGTAGGTAGGTAGTAGGTAGGTAGTAGGTAGGTAGTAGGTAGGTAGTAGGTAGGTAGTAGGTAGGTAGTAGGTAGGTAGTAGGTAGGTAGTAGGTAGGTAGTAGGTAGGTAGTAGGTAGGTAGTAGGTAGGTAGTAGGTAGGTAGTAGGTAGGTAGTAGGTAGGTAGTAGGTAGGTAGTAGGTAGGTAGTAGGTAGGTAGTAGGTAGGTAGTAGGTAGGTAGTAGGTAGGTAGTAGGTAGGTAGTAGGTAGGTAGTAGGTAGGTAGTAGGTAGGTAGTAGGTAGGTAGTAGGTAGGTAGTAGGTAGGTAGTAGGTAGGTAGTAGGTAGTTTCTGCCCAAATATGCTCGAGCCTAGCGAAATAAAATCCTGACAACCCGATATACTTATTTATTTAATTACAACGGTTGTATTTCAACCAATTACTGTAACTTAAACTAGAACTGAAAGAGTAAGAGATAACCTAAAATTAAAATAAAGGTATTTTTCAGCTACATTGGAACAGAGTGAAAGAAAGACAACTAGGTCTCAACGAACGTTGATCGAATAAATGTACAGTTAGCAACATAATCCGATGGTATTTTTAGGGTTCCGTACAAAAAATGAAAAAAACGGAACCCTTATAGAATCACTCGTGCGTCTCTGTCTGTACGTCTGTTTGTCACAGCCAATTTGCTCCGAATCTACTGGACCAAATCAGGTAAAATTTGGTAGGATGGTGTAATTCTGTGATCCAAACACAAATGTGCAGCAGGGTCTTTTTTGGGGGACAAATTAGGAATTAAAAAATAAAAGTTTTGCAAACCTTACTTTGTCAGTTAACAAATGAAAGGACTCGTTATGAGGATCTCAAATATATATTTTTTTATTGTAAAATAAATAGTTTTAATTTTATGAAACGATTCATGAAAGAATACGAAAATTAACCACTGGAAAAATTTTAGACTCAGTAGTTTCGGAGATCAGGGGGGTCCCTGATCTCCGAAACTACTGAGTCTAAAATTTTGAAAACAAAATATAGTTTATTGCTTGTAGATTACAGGAGAACCTATAAAAATTCTATCAATTGAATATAGTTTATTGCTTGTAGATTACAGGAGAACCTATAAAAATTCTATCAATTGAAAATAAAGTGGTAAACTCAATATAATACGTTCACTTACGGAAAAATTGACTTTGGCATTGTACGGAACCCTTTCCCCGCGAGTCCAACTCTCACTTGGCCGATTATTTTGTTATTATTTTTGAATATAGTAGAGCTTCCTGGTATCGAATCCCAGTAGGAGCAAATGTTTGTGTGATGAGCATGACATTTGTATCGGAGTCATGGATGTATATTTATGTATAATAAGTATGTACTTCTAAACGAAAAGTATCTATGTAGTATATCAACTATCTGGTGTCCACGACACAAGCTTCGTTTCTTAGTGTGGCACTAGATGGCGCTGTGTGTAATGTCCAGAGATGTGTTTTATTGTCTAGCTTATGCTATTTTTCTGCGATAAATCGCCATAAACACTAAATAATCCGCCAGTTTTAATTCAAAATGACGTAAATACCTGTGAATAATAAACAATGGGCAACATTTGTACACGACTGGTGACAAAATAAACAACGCAATGCTACCTACATAACAAAACATCACGCCTGTAATCCCCGAAGGATCAGGCAGAGCACCACTAAAACATTTCACCAGTTGTTTGCATTATTATAATTCACTAGCGGAAGTCACGCGGTTTCACCCGCGTAGTTCCTGTTCCCGTGGGAGTACAGGAATAAAATATATCCCATATTACTCAAGGTGAATGTAGCTTTCTAATGGTGAAAGAATTTTTGAAATCGGCGCAGTAGTTTTTGAGTTTATTCATTACAAACATACACACAAAAATACAAATCTTTCCTCTTTATAATATTAGTGTGGATGTAGACTAAATACGTAGGCTAAGCAAGGTTACCGACGTAGCCCGAAGAATTGCTGAACTTAAGTGGCAGTGGGCAGGGCACATTGCTCGCAGAACGGATGGATAAGTTCTGTAGTAGCGACCGCGAACCGGAAGACGTTGCGTTGGAAGGCCTCCCACTAGATGGACCGATGACCTGGTGAAGGTTGACCAGAGAGCTTAAGTAGTAAAAAGGTGTTATTACTGTGGTTATACCACGGTAATATTATGATACAGTACTTTAACTCGGCCGCATGATAGAAATAAATGCCTACAGCCGCGCGGTACGTAAACATGCGTTAGTGCTGCCCGTCTCCAGCATTTAAATTACATTTGCCTACTTTCTGTTTCTATTTAGTTTTGTGATTGTAAATATCCTTTTTATATAAATAAATGAAATACTTTGTATACTGAATAGGAAGTGTTCAATAAAAATGCGTGTTGTTTTTTGATTGGTAGATTTAATTAAAAAAACATGTTTTTGGTTGAAAAACAAATCGGGCTTATAAATTTGCGACCGAAAAATATTTGCGCCTCGACTGGGTCGTACGAAATGCTTTATTGTTAAATTTTAAAGTATAGACACCGAAGTTTTAACACAAGCGTAAGTAGGTAGGTACCTACCGTATCATGATTCATTCAGAACCGCATATAACTACCTATTTCACTCGTCTCAATAACTTTCCGTTACTCTATTCGCTTTATTTATTAATCCAAATACATTTTTTTCGTGAGATAAAAGGAAATACTTATCCATTAAAAAGACACACATTATGTACCTACCTACTAGTAAGTAAAATTATTTTATAGTCTTACCTTTCAGAGTTTCCAGGTAATTTAAAAAAACTTATGTCTGGATGCGTTATTGACGAATTCGTACAACCAAAAACAGCACAATATTTCCTACTCGTCATATTAACTGATTTTTAGGGAAAAAATCGCGCGGTTATTGTTAAAAAAACAACACACTGTCCGTTCGACACTGCGGTACAGCCGTGACTGTCTGCGCCCCAAGCGCACCCCAAGATCGAGGCGCGTAGGTATAGCTCGCGTTTCGTCCGTTTCTATGAAGTTGGAGTACTGTATCATAATATTACTGTGGTTATACTATATGTCCCCAGCCGTACCCGATCGGGTACGGTGCATTGTTATTTTAATTGTGTCTGTAGTAATTGCGGGTATCGAAGAGCTACAAAACCCTCTAAGTGAGAGTTGAACTCGCGTGAAGAGGGTTCCGTACAATGCCAAAGTCTTATATTGAGTTTACCACTTTATTTTCAATTGATAGAATTCTCATAGGTTTTGCTATATTTTGTAAGTAATTAACTTTATTTGGTATTATTTTTTTTTAATTTTAGGTTCAGTAGTTTCAGAGATCCGGGAGGGGGGGAATGGTAAATTTTCGTCTTCTTCCATGAATAAAATGAAAACTAATGATTTTAAAATAATAACAAAAATATTTTTGAGATCCTCGTAACAACCCCTTTCATTTTGTATAAGACACAGTAAAGTTTTCAAAACTATTTATTTTTATTTCCTAATTTGTCCTCCGAAAATCACCCTTATTTAAAAATAAAAAAAAATACTTTGCACATCTGTGTTTGGGTCATAAGATTACACCATCCTACCAAATTTCGTCTGATTTGGTTCAGTAGATTCGGAGCAAATTGGCTCTTAGGGCCAGCCAGACGCAAGAGTGATCCAGTAAGGGTTCCGTTTTTTTTTTTTTTTCATTTTTTGTACGGAACCATAACCGGTATTAGGGTGTAAACAGATTCTTCAGGAAGCCGTCAACCAAGGATTCAGTACATTAAAGTAAGTAAGATATATTTATTTACTTTAACATGTGTACACATACAATAATAATAAGTGCACGTGATAACATAAAAAAAAAAACATTATATTCGAAGATTGTTTTGACCCCGTTGTACGAAAGCTATATATCCTAGACTCCTTGAGTAATATTTGATGAATCCACGTTTCATAATAGGTCCTGATATAGTTATGTCTTGCATGTTGAAAAGATTTTGATTTCAAGTAGGTATTTTATCACTATTTATTAAAATTTTGATGTAGTTAAAACGATGAATAAAATATGTTGTAATTGGTCTTAAAGTTTTTGCAAAGGAGAATGGCGAGATTAGATGTGATTCGGGACCTAGTGATATGTGCAGCGTACATTGTGGAAACTTATGAATAGTTAAAGAACGACTTAAGTCTAACAAAAACCGGCCAAGAGCGTGTCGGGCCACGTTCAGTGTGGGGTTCCGTAGTTTCCCGTCCGTCACAATAAGTGTTCCCACTTATGAGTTTAAAGGTGGGTATCCATTATGTAAAAATGCTTGCATATACGAATATACTACAAACTTAGTCCAGAAATTATTTTGTACAACTTTTTGTCTTTTTTGTACAAAAACTGTTGCTTCCATCAAGTTCAAAATGATTTTCCTAGAAAGTCCTTATAAAGTTCTACTTTTCAGATTTTTTTCATATTTTCTAAACTTATGGTTCAAAAGTTAGAGGGGGGGGGACACATTGTTTTTTTACTTTTGGAGCGATTATTTCCGAAATTATTGCCATTATCAAAAAATGATTTTAGGAAACCCCTATTCATTTTTAAATACCTTTCCAACAATATATCACACGTTAGGGTTGAAATTAAAAAAAAAAACATTTCCCACTTTACATATAGGGGGGCTACCCTTTTTTTTTTTTTTTTTTTTTCGGATGGGAAATCATCAAATAACTCCTCCCGCTCTGGGCGGAGCAGGAGGGAGTGTCAGACTTTTACTGACTAAAACCCATCCATGTTCCTTCATCGCCCTTTGTGTTCCGGGGCCACGGTATCTCTTTCGAACAGTCCCGCAACCCCGGCAGGCATCGGTCCCTACGGACCCTTCCCTTTTGCTGACTCTCTTTGAGGCGCGCGTGGAACACGAACGCGCCGTCGACACGGCCTGTCGTCATGAGACGGACGGACGGCGAGCTAGCCCATAGCCCACCGTCCACAGGCCCGCGCCTATGGTGGCCGGGGGCCACGTGGTGGTGGCCCCCGACGCCCGGGGCGTTTCCCGCGGCGGCCGGGATGTTGAGAGGTTCGCTCCCTGTCACGTTCCACCACCTCCTTCTCTAGCATTACTGCTTCGCAGAAGGAGGTGACGGCGTCCCATTCCGTCTCGCTCCGGACCATGGCTTGCACCAGGGCCGGACGCGAGAGGTCGCCGCCGCCAATCGCCGCTTCGAGGACACGGCGGTGCTCTGCCCACGCGGGGCACACCTCCACCGTGTGCTGCACCGTGTCCTCCGGTCGATCCTCACAGTGGAAGCACCCGGACGTTTCCTCCCGCCCGATTCGGTGCAGGAACCTCCCGAACACACCGTGTCCGGTGAGGACCTGCGTCAGGTGGAAGGTGAGGACGCCGTGGCGTCGCTCAAGCCACTCCTCAAAGAGGGGACTTATCGCCACTATCGTGGCGTGCCCTTAGGGGGGCTACCCTAATAAAACATTTTTTTCCAATTTTTATTTCACCACTTTGTCGGCGTAATTGATATACATATTTGTACCAAATTTCAGCTTTCTGGTGTTAACGGTCACAGAGATTAAGCGAGGACGGACGGACGGACAGACATGGCAAAACTATAAGGGTTCCTAGTTGACTACGGAACCCTAAAAAAGCAAATGGAAAGTAGGTTATAGAAGTTGTGAGAAAAAATATATGGAAGGTAGAAGATTATAACCTAACATAAGACACGGACTTATTGGTACATTCTACTACTAAAGTAGAATGGCAAAAAATAGCATTTATCCGTAATTCACGTAGTCGTTGAACACAAACAAACTATGGAATGATCCACAGACTATGTCCACAAATGAATTTGACACTGACGTTCTATTTCTCAATTGTAAGAAGGTAAATGTCAAACGTTGCGTTCGGAAACTGCACGATGACGTATTTTATATAAATTAAAATAATTCGTAACTTTTAATTCCCGTCACCTAGTAACTCAATATTTTTTACTAGCTGACCCACGCAACTTCGTCTGCGTCACATAAAAGAGAAACAGCTCACAAAAAGAATACATTTTTCCCCGTTTTTGCAATATTTTTCATTTATGCTCCGCTCCTTTTGGTTGCAGCGTGATGTTATATAGCCTATAGCCTTCCTCGATAAATGGACTACCCAACACTGAAAGAATCATTCACATCGGACCAGTAGTTCCAGAGATTAGCGCGTTCAAACAAACAAACAAACACTGCAGCTTTATAATATTATAAAAATAAAAATAAAATAAAATAAAATATATATTAATATAGTATAGATATAGAACTCTGATAAACTCTTAACTATAATTAATATATCCTAGACCGTGAACAGCGCTCCATTGATTTTTAAATTCAGTGGGTCCAACTTCGCTATTCTCCTTTCAATGTTATTCAAATGATAGCACAACCTTGTCTGGAAAAAGACTTGTAAATAAAATGTAGGCCTTTAAACTCCAAAGAAAATAATACACTTTATTTTAAAGGTTAAATATTAAACTTAAAACCACAAGAGACTTCGACGAAAAAATACACAATTTTTTAAAATGTAGGCTATATTTTAAGTTTTGTGAACTTTTAAACATTAAACTACGATGAACTAGATTTCACATTCTAAGGTACCTATTTGACGACGAATTAAGAGGGCTATTACACTTTTTCTTGTTTTTCAGTTTTTTAAGAGCACTCAAATACAAAAAAAAAAAGATTTATATTTTGAGCGCTCCCTAAAGAAATAATAAAATCAAATCACGCATCAAAAATCTCAGTTTAGATATGTGTGATTATGGTTTAGATATGGCCACAAAATTAAAAAAAATGCCCAGGAACGTCTTTTTCTTGTATTTAAGTGCTACACTCAAAAACAAGAAAAAGTGCAATAGCCCTCTTATAAATGTATTCAAAATAATTATTTTGATTGAACAAAAGATAATATGTTTTAGCAAACAATTATCCTAACCAAATACAAACTCTTTGTAATGACGAGTGTACAATTAGCATCGTCCTCGCCGCCGCAGTCGAATAACGAAGCGCGACGCCGCTCTTCACATGCAACTTGACTTCCAACCTTTATTAGAAACTGACTCTTATGAGCCTGAAGACTCCCAGTCTAAATGAAACTTTAAGCAAATAAGCTACGGTTCATTTTGAATTGAGAATTGGAGGGAAGTAAGGGTGAGTTTTGCGGTCACTGAAATCTGTAGATGTTGCACTTGCCTACCTCGCGATAGTGGATATAGTGAAGGGCTCTCCACTTAAGTAGGTATACATACCGCAACTTTCAGGCACTGCTACGATTTCGGATTGGTTCTGAATCATAATAATGAATGATACTCGTTTGTACAATGTTGTTTGTGGTCGTTTGTTAGTTGTCTTTTAACGGAACACAAATGAAAATAGTTTTTCAGACGTATGAAATGATTTATGACTTTTTGATGTTGGTATTTTGTCAGTGAATTTCCTCGAGGAAAAATAAAGGTTTAGATCAAATTGTTGTTATTGTCTTTGGTACTAGTTTTTTTTATATTTTTTGATACTTTTACAAATCATAAGTAATTACTAACTATTCTTGTATAATTGGGAAAACTTTACAATAACTGCCTCAAGTAAAGCCATAGGTACATATATTTTGATATACAACAAAGTCATTTTTTATTTGAGTAAACATAAACGAAGAGCCAAGCGAGGCCAAAAGGAAATCAAGTAGCTGCAATAAAAGAAAGAAATGGAGTCGCCTTTTGTGCAGCGCTGCAGCGCACAAAGTTACAAGCGCGAACTGAGGTATCAAGTAACTTTCAAAGTGTTTCAGTTCTATATTTTATCTTTAATCAGCTTCAGTCGATGGAAAATGTAATAACTGAAGCATTGAAAGAATCATGGGGTTTTAATTAAAAGTAGTTTGTTTTGTTTATTAGTTTGTTCATTGCTAAAAACGATTGTTATGGTTTCTGTATTTATTTCAGTTTTTTTTTTATCTGACTGCTCACTTTGAAATAATAATAATACCTATGTACAAAGATACGCCATGAATCAGATGGTTTATCTTTGTAGGTAAGGTTTGTATTGCAGCTAACTGGTCAGTTAGTAAGTACATTAAAAAGCTTTCGCGAATGATGATACTAAGTACTTTTAGTTAAGTAGGTAATACTGTTATTTTGCTTACATGTTGTTAAAAAAACCGGCCAAGTGCGAGTCGGACTCGCGCACGAAGGGTTCCGTACCATTATTATCAAAAAACCGGTCAAGAGCGTGTCGGGCCACGCTCAGTGTAGGGTTCCGTAGTTTCCCGTCCGTCACAATAAGTGTTCCCACTTATGAGTTTAAAGGTGGGTATCCATTATGTAAAAATGCTTGCATATACGAATATACTACAAACTTAGTCCAGAAATTATTTTGTACAACTTTTTGTCTTTTTTGTACAAAAACTGTTGTTTCCATTAAGTTCAAAATAATTTTCCTAGAAAGTCCTTATAAAGTTCTACTTTTCAGATTTTTTTCATATTTCCTAAACTTATGGTTCAAAAGTTAGAGGGGGGGGGGGACACATTGTTTTTTTACTTTTGGAGCGATTATTTCCGAAATTATTGACATTATCAAAAAATTATTTTAGAAAACCCCTATTCATTTTTAAATACCTTTCCAACAATATATCACACGTTAGGGTTGAAATAAAAAAAAAAAAACACTTCCCACTTTACATATAGGGGGGTGTTCCGTAACCATACATTTTTTATCTATGCGCGCACTGTGCTTGCGAACGAATGAGAAACGAGTCGAATCCAAGATGGCAGCAACTGCAATTGCCTAAGTGCGCGCTCCCTGTTAAAATCCTTGCATGAGGGTTAATCTTCGGTGAACGGCTTCTATCTGGACTTATTGTCATTCCTGAAAGCTTATACAGTGCAGTACACACTTTGGTGCACCAATTCGTGAGTGGCTCATCAGACCGGCCGGTCGCCGTGCAACGCCAGCCACGTGCTACATCAGGACAAGATTCCCTCGAAAAGCCACAGGAGGCTATCAGGTGAGTGACGCACTTTATGCTTGGAAGGTCTAACGATCTCCCCGCGAGCAAGCACAGTTAATCATATTCAACTAAAATACCGCCACGAAAACTGAGCTTGCC
This sequence comes from Xestia xanthographa, assembly GCA_905147715.2. NCBI lineage: Eukaryota > Metazoa > Arthropoda > Insecta > Lepidoptera > Noctuidae > Xestia > Xestia xanthographa. The sequence continues at coordinate 19,758,938 of LR990646.1, forward strand.
CTCCAATGTACCTACCACCATCGGCTTGGTACATTTTTTGGTGCCGAAACCAGGGAACAACGGATATAATTCGATAATATTCCTTCGTTTACCCGTAAACAGTAAAGTTCTCGTAAAATCTTAGGTAATTTTCAACATTCGACACAAAGAAATTAAAATCTTTTTTTTTTTCCCACTTACCCCCAACTATTTCCCACTTTTGGGCAATACATATTCGTTTTAGGTCGATTGCTATACATTACACTAGTTTATTTCGTTAATCGTTAAAAAACAAAAAAGTGCATTTTCAAACGTGCATCGATCTTTTCAATATTTTATCATCGATAAAATTATTTGTGTGTCCGATTCATTCTTGTTCATTTGCTGTACACTCGTGTGGCTACACGTATTTCGTTGTTATATTCTATCGAAATTGTCATACAAGTTGATATAACATCAAATCGAAACGTAATTAACCACAATTAACCATAGGTACTTAAAACAATTTTGTAAACTTCTGGATCGCCTAGTTTTGAAATTTGTATTTTTTCATCGCCGCCATATTAGTTCGAGTAGTTCTTTGTTCAACGATTTGAAATTGAATTGAACCATAGACAAATAGAATCTTGTTCAACGTTTAGTTTCTTTTTCTATATATTCTACGACAGTATTAATTTGTTGGATTAGCGTTGTACTGATTGAATGAATGAACTGTGATTGAACAGTTTACGTACGGTAACTTCGGATTGGGCGTTTCACTCAGTTTGAAACGGTTGTTTACATTTTTTTGTCTGTTTAATTGGACTTAGCGGTGCCATTACTTGTTCATTATATAGAATCTTATTGTTAAATATAGATCGTTTTAACGTTATTAAGGCTAATTAATAAACAAAATGCCTTATTATTCTAAAAGACCACTACGTAGATTGAGTAAAGGTAAATCAGTTGAAATCGAATACCCAACTGAACGCGACTTACCGGTATTGCGTAGAAAACGTACTTTAGCATTCAATAGGTTATCTAAGACGCTTGAAGTCGCTCTTTTAGCGGAAAATAATGTATGTGATTTAAGTAAATTTTTGGCACATTACTCAGACTTAACTAAAATTGTAAATAACTTTGAAGAAGCCCATGATGACATACTTAGCTTATGCGCGCTTACAGATGAACAACAAGCGGAACAAGATAGTATCAGATCCGACTTCGACGAACGATATTATGAGATTTTAGCGATACACCGACGCTTAACTAAGGTCGATGAGCACCACGAATATAACGATGAGCCAAATAAATCTCATAATGAGTCGTCGAGTGTACTCAAAGTAAAATTACCTAAAATTAACTTACCGCAATTTAGTGGTAACATAAAGTTGTGGCCCGAATTCTTCGATATCTTCACCTCGCTGATTCACGAGAATGGTTCACTTTCGGATACGGAACGCATGCACTACCTCGTCTCTAGTCTCACTGGTGATGCGTTAGCACTTATACGAACCTTTCCTGTGACGGGCTTATACTACCACGAAGCATACTCTGCATTGGTTGCGCGGTATAAAGACAAGCGGGAACTTGCCTTTACTTGCTGGAAGGAGATCTTGAACGTTAACCTAAAAGCCAACTCACCCATTGATTTGCGACGTGTCCTTGATTCTTTCAACGAAAATCTATCGATTCTCAAACGGCAAGGGCTACCGACGGATCAGTGGGATTTTGTAATCTGTTACCTTTTACTATCGAAAATGGATTCAAAATTGCGTTGTGCTTTTGAACAAGTTACTGCTTCTCGTGAGTTTCCAAGGTACAAAGATCTCAACGATTTTCTGTACATCAGATGCGAGGCTTCGGTTCGCGACACACACTTCTCCGCAAGTGGTTTCGACAACCGTGCCAACGAAAAACCACATAAGCCGAGTGGTTCACGAAATTTAAGTAAAAAACATACTTCGACATTTCTATCGAATACAGCAGTTGACAAACCTGTGGTTGCGCCCTCATCATCGAATTTAACCACATCGAACGCAACTGCACCATCGTCGTCAACATCGTCGCCTCCTTCACAAACTGCTCTTGTGCCACCAACTGAACCTCGAAAGTACAAGTGTCCGTTCTGTGGGGAAGACCATTCCATTAATCAGTGCATAGTTTACTGACAAATCTGTTCAGGAACGACTTGACTTTGTGAAGACCAGTCATTGGTGCTTCAACTGTTTGAAGCCATCACATGGCCTCAAAAACTGTAAATCAATGTTTAAGTGTCAAGTGTGTCGTCAAAGACCTCACACCTTGCTACATCAAGATCTAGATGTTTTGAAAACCGATAATACCGAAAAGGCCACTACCTCGCAGGTCAGTGTACTTACCAATATCGGTGATCGTTCCATGGTTCTGCTGTCCACAGCTAATATCGAAATTCGTGATTCATTGGCTCGTTACCAGACTTTTCGTGCGCTGATTGATTCCGGAAGTCAGGCCCACTTCATTACTGAACGTGCTGCTGAGCGTTTAGGTCTCCAACGAACGCAGTCAACGCGTAGGATTCACGGCCTAGGTCATGCTTCAACATCCGCTAGTGGTACAATCTGCTTAAGCGTAGGTGTCCACGACAACGATTTGTTTAGTATTGAAGCGTTAACATTACCTAAGATCTGCGGCAATATGCCAGTCGTTAAGCTGAACAAATCTGCGTGGCATCATATTCGAAATCTTAACCTAGCGGATCCTGATTGTCACTTACCTGGTCAAATCGATGTCCTTCTCGGTGCTGAGGTCTTCCCTTCACTACTGTTACCAGGTAGTGTTAGTGGAGGATTGCAGCAACCATCTGCAATCAACACTGTGTTTGGCTGGATCCTACTAGGAAACGTCAGTTGCAGTGATAATCACGAACTGCCAAAGTCGTTCTTCGTTTCAAACGATAATCTGCTCAATGAGCAGGTTAAGAAGTTCTGGGAAATGGACAACATTCCTCAGTCTACAAAGTTAACACCGGACGAAGAACTCTGTGAACAGAAATTCGTTACCGAACATTCCCGCGATGCTTCAGGGAGGTATACCGTTACCTTGCCTTTCAAAGATAAAGACAAGAATCTAACTTTTCCTGGATCGCGAGAATCTGCTTTACGTCGTTTTAAATCCTTAGAACGCAAGTTAGCGGCAAATGAGGCTTTATGCGAACAATACTGCGACTTTATGTCCGACTATTTACAAAGTGGTCACATGAGTCTAGTTCCTTCAAAGGAAATCAACCAGGGTCGTTATTACATACCTCATCACTGCGTTTTGCGACCCGACAGCGCAACGACAAAGCTAAGAGTGGTCTTCGACGCTTCTGCGAAAGACGCTCGTGGTGTGTCTTTGAATGAAGCTTTACTCGTAGGTCCTAAACTGCAGGCTAACATTGCCGAGATCCTTCTGCGCTTCCGGACACATTTTGTTGTATTCACAGCCGATATTCGTCAAATGTTTAGAAATGTTACTATGTCAACTGACGATCGAGATTTCCAAAGAATTTTTTGGCGATTTAAATCAACGGACCCGATTCAAGAGTATCGATTAAATACCATAACTTATGGGGTATCATCGTCTCCTTTTCTTGCTTGCCGCACTCTCAAACAACTTGTAGAAGATGAAACTGACTTATCTCTCGCTCGCGAAGTGATGACTTCCGATACATTCGTTGACGATATCGCGAGTGGCAGTTCTGATATCCAGACAGCCATCCAAGTCAAAACTCAGGTCATCCAACTGTTAAAGAGGGGTCAGTTTGAGCTGCGTAAGTGGGCTAGCAATGAACCAGAGGTGCTTGCTGATATACCTCCGGAACACTGTCTCACTGACTTTGTGTCTATGGATATCGAAAAGTCGAGCACCTTGAAAATCTTGGGCCTGAAGTGGTGTCCCAGGAGAGATAAATTCTTGTTTGAGGTCAAACCTATCGATCGCCAATGCACAAAGCGTACGATTCTAAGTGAACTCGCACGTATTTATGACCCCTTGGGTTTCTTAATTCCTATAACTTTCTTAGCTAAGTGCTTAGTTCAGAAGTTGTGGATGTTGGGTATTAATTGGGACGATTCACCGCCGTGTGAAATCGTCGAACAATGGCGTTGCTATACTGAGCAGTTACCTCTCATCAAGTCTTTGGAGATCCCTCGATGCATCTCTGTAAAAGATATGAAATCGTGTGAACTCCATGGCTTTGCTGATAGTTCCGAGTCAGGTTATGGAGCTGTAGTCTACTTACGTGTCACTTGCGTCGATGGTAGTGTATCTGTCTTCTTTCTGTCTTCAAAATCTCGCGTAGCACCTGTAAAAAGGATATCATTACCTCGTCTCGAATTGTGCGCGGCAGTTCTCCTGGCAGATCTTCTGAAGTTCGTCAGAGAAACCTATTCATCAATTTTCCCCATAGCTGACACTTGTGCGTGGTCAGATTCGATGGTGGCATTATCGTGGATTCGATCTTACTCGTCACGTTGGAAGACTTTTGTCGCCAACCGAGTGAGTCATATCCAAGATACTATTCCAGAAGCCCGCTGGAACCATGTCTCCAGTTCGGATAATCCAGCTGACATTGCCTCTCGAGGTCTTTATCCTGCTGAGTTGGTCAACAACTCGTTATGGTGGGCGGGGCCCTATTGGCTCGCTCAACCTTATCACACTTGGCCAAACAATAGTGACAATGTTAACGAGGCTGATGTATTATCTGAAGAGCGCGCGGTCTCTCTGTTTGTTCATAACGACACCAACGTCATTGATTCCTTACTCGAAAGTTTCTCATCAATTCGTAAAGCTCAACGAGTACTCGCGTATTGCATTCGCTTTGTAGAATGCGCTCGTAAAAAATCTTCACGAAGTTCTGACCATCATTTAAATCGAACAGAGCTTCATTACGCTTTATTGCTTTTCGTACGCAGAGTACAATCATTGCATTTCGATGAGGAAATAACTCGTTGAATGACTCAAAATCTCTTTCAAAACCTATGCAAAAACTTAACCCTTTCTTAGATAAATCGGGAATTCTTAGGGTGGGCGGTCGCCTATCTCGTTCTGGGCTCGAGTATGAGCATAAGCATCCTGCGCTGCTACCTAAGGATTCTAAACTAACGTTCATGATCATCGAAGCACTTCATCGTGAGAACTGTCATCCCGGTATAAATACAATGCAGTATCTTTTGACACAGCAATTTTGGATATTCTCACCAAAACGCGCAATCCGTCATTGTTTGTCGAAGTGCTTAAAGTGTTTCCGTACGCGCCCTACACCGCTTGAGCCTTTTATGAGCGATCTACCCGCGACTCGCATCAACCAAGTCAAGCCATTCTCAATCGTCGGCGTTGACTATGGCGGACCTTTTCGCATTAAGTTAGAACGACATCGAGGAGCTAAAATAAGTAAAGCTTACCTTTGCTTGTTTGTATGCTTCACAACGAAAGCAGTCCATTTGGAAGTCGCTTCGGACTTAACTTCAGACGCTTTTATAGCAGCGCTTCGCCGGTTTGTTGGCAGGCGGGGTCGTGTAAGCGTTATCCATTCAGATTGTGGAACTAACTTTGTGGGCGCTTGCAACCAACTAAATGAGTACATGAAGGACGCATCTAATATCGAAAACATAACATTTAAATTTAATGCTCCGGCTAGTAGTCATTTTGGCGGTGTATGGGAAATCCAAATAAAAGCAGTTAAATCCCATCTTTATCGTATTATCGGTGATCAGACATTAACGTTCGAAGAGATGACAACTTTGTTTGTACAAATCGAATCTATGCTGAACTCGCGCCCTCTTTACTCGCTGAGCTCAGATCCCAATGACTTAAACGTATTGACTCCGGGTCATTTCATAACTTTAGAGCCGCTTACTTCAGTCCCTGATGAGGATTTATCAAGCATTAATCTTACTCGGTTAGGAAGATGGCAACTCATCCAGCGATTCCAACAAGACTTTTGGAAACGCTGGAAGGTCGAATCTGCAATCGTTGACTCAGCGAGCGAAGTGGACTAAGCATTGCAAACCTTTAGCTGTAGATTCAATCGTGGTCATCAAAAACGAAAACACTATCCCGCTGCATTGGCCTCTTGCTCGGGTCACGGAATTACATCCGGGTCCTGACGGCGTGGTACGTGTGGCCACCGTGCGTATGGCGAATGGATCACTTCTTACGAGACCTCTTGTGAAGTTGTGCCCTCTGCCAACTCAGACTGACTAGACAGACCGTTTACCGTTACTTCAATTCGTTAGATTCTAGTTTTGTTTTAAGTTAGTGTTAATTTCAATTAGTGTTAATGTCAATCGATCACATCAGCTCTTCATTCGTTTTCATCCGTTGTTCTCGGGTTCCGCTCTTGTGTAGTGAAAATACTATGCATTTTGGTGGGCGGAATGTTCCGTAACCAATGATATTATAAAGAAGATACGCCATGTTCATACTGAATGGCGTTCAGATATCGTTGCGAGTAATTTAAAACTACGACAGCGATAGATAATACGGAAAAAAAAGCGATAGAAAGAGATAGCTAGCTATCAAAGTGCAACATTTGTGTCACTTTGTCCTCAACAATTTGTGCGTGCTAGTGCGATATCTACCTCTTTTTACTATATAATATCATTGTCCGTAACCATACATTTTTTATCTATGCGCGCACTGTGCTTGCGAACGAATGAGAAACGAGTCGAATCCAAGATGGCAGCAACTGCAATTGCCTAAGTGCGCGCTCCCTGTTAAAATCCTTGCATGAGGGTTAATCTTCGGTGAACGGCTTCTATCTGGACTTATTGTCATTCCTGAAAGCTTATACAGTGCAGTACACACTTTGGTGCACCAATTCGTGAGTGGCTCATCAGACCGGCCGGTCGCCGTGCAACGCCAGTCACGTGCCACATCAGGACAAGATTCCCTCGAAAAGCCACAGGAGGCTATCAGGTGAGTGACGCACTTTATGCTTGGAAGGTCTAACGATCTCCCCGCGAGCAAGCACAGTTAATCATATTCAACTAAAATACCGCCACGAAAACTGAGCTTGCCCTCCAATGTACCTACCACCATCGGCTTGGTACAGGGGGCTACCCTAATAAAACATTTGTTTCCAATTTTCATTTTACCACTTTGTCGGCGTGATTGATATACATATTGGTACCAAATTTCAGCTTTCTAGTGCTAACGGTCACAGAGATTAAGCGAGGACGGACGGACAGACATGGCGAAACTATAAGGGTTCCTAGTTGATTACGGAACCCTAAAAAGGGCAAAAAAATCACGTTTGTTGTATGGGAGCCCCCCTTAAATATTAATTTTATTCTGTTTTTATTGTTGTCATATCATGTTTTTTGTTGTCATAGCGGACACAGAAATACATCATCTGTGAAAATTTCAACTGTCTAGCTGTCACGGTTCATGAGATACAGCCTGGTGACAGACAGACGGACAGACGGACAGACATCGAAGTCTTAGTAATAGGGTTCCGTTTTTACCCTTTGGGTACGGAACCCTAAAGTTTCATTAATAGTCATTATTACCTACTGTGATATATTTGTAATAGTGGGTACTTAGAATAAGTTACTTGTACTTTGTGAGCGCTCGCCAGTCTCCGAATATACGCCTATAAGACGAGTCCATGTTTAATTGTGCTTCCAATAGTCCCAGCAGTTCCCCATATCTTTCAGTGGCGACGAGGACAGACGATTCTACGCGTGTTTCGTGCAATAGTAATTAAACAGGAACATTATCACCAGAGTAATCAAAATGTCGATTGGAAAAATCGCCGAGTTCAAAGTCCACAGTGACGATTGGCGGTTGTACGTGGAACGTTTAGAACAATATTTTATAGTTAACAAGATTCCTAACGAGTTACAAGTGCCTACGTTAATAACCGTGATGGGGGCGGAGTGTTACGAACTTCTTGTTAATTTGTGTACGCCCGCGCCGGTTAAACCTAAAAGCAAAACGTTGGCACAAATCGTTGACGTCATGGAAAAACACTTGCAACCAAAACCAAGTGAGTTGGCGGAGCGGTACAAGTTTCGACATAGGAAACAGAAAGAAGGTGAAACAATATCGGAATACGCGGCTATCTTGAAGAAAATGTCCAAAACATGTGAATTTGGGTCGTGGCTAGAAGAAAGCTTGAGAGATCAGCTAGTGTGTGGCATAACAAATGAAACCATACGACAACGATTGTTCGCCGAAAGCAATTTGGACTTCGGAAAAGCGTATACGTTGGCGGTAAGCATGGAGGCAGCAGAAAAAGACGCTGCAGCCGTGGAAGGACAGAGCGTGTCGAGAAGCGAGGGTGCATCCACGACGTCGGTGACGTGTCAAGCGATGTCAGCGGGCTCGCGGCGGAAGGGTACAGCGGCGGTGACCACTCGTGACGTCCGCGGAGCGGCAGCACCGCTTGATAGTGATACTATGCCGGTTAGCGGACGGTGGCGCGAAGCGCGCGCTTCGTCAGCGGCCGCACCCATAAAGCGGGGTGAGCGAGCGCAGCAACAGCAGTGTCGAGTGTGCGGCTCGCGTCATGACGCAAGCAAGTGCAAGTTCAGGCGTTATGCTTGCCGAGTTTGTAACCAAGTGGGACATTTGCGACGTATGTGTCCCAATTTATCGGAACACTACAACGTGGATATGGACGTGCTACAAGTAAGGAACTCCAATGAAAGTGATGGCGCGGAGAGCGATGAGGTAATATTTGTAGATGTTTGCAAATTATCAGCGATGCAGTGTAGTCCTATTTATGTTGAACTGAACGTAAATGATATTGACATTAAAATGGAATGCGACACCGGCAGTGCGGTGTCATGCATCAGCTGGGAGTGCTATAATAGATTATTTAATTATGTAAAACTTAGGTCTAGTAATTTAACACTAAGGTACTATACCGGCGAGTTAGTAAAACCCCTTGGGGTTATACAACCGTTAGTGAAATATAAAAACTTGCATAAGCAATTAGATTTATATGTTGTTGAGAATGGAAAAACATTACTATTAGGTCGGCAGTGGCATTCCTTGCCCGTGGTACAGTTGGCCAGGTCCGGTTGACTGGACCATGGTAAAAAAATTTAACAGTGTTACAGTTGACTGGACCATTTTTTGGATGGCAGAACTAAAAATACAATTACCTACAGTAACATATGATTGTAACAGTAATAATGTTGTGATGTACAAAAACAATGTATTTGATGCGGTTGCTTTCAGTTCCAAATACTGTGAAGTGTTCGCGGACGGGCTGGGGCGCTTCACCGGCGGCACGGTGAGCGTGTGCGTGCGCGAGGGGGCGAGGCCGGTGTTCATGCGCGTGCGCCCGCTGGCGTACGCGCTGCGCGAGCCGGTGGAGCGTGCGCTGGACCAGCTACAGCGTGACGGCATTCTCTCTCCTGTGGAGCGTTCTGACTGGGCAACACCCATCGTGCCGGTCGTCAAGAAGGACGGTAACATTAGAATTTGCGCAGATTACAAATTAACTTTAAACAAAGTAATAGAAGTTGACCGTTATCCGTTACCCAGAGTAGAGGAAGTACTACTGCGTTTGAAGGGTGGCCAGCATTTCAGTAAAATTGACCTTTCACAGGCATACGCTCAATTTGAGCTGGATGAAACAAAAAAATACACAGTGATCAACACTCATAAAGGATTATTTATGTATAATAGGCTAGTATATGGGTTGGCATCAAGTCCGGGCATCTTTCAAAGACATTTGGAGCAGTTGTTTGCAGATCTGCCACATGTGGGGGTGTTTTTGGATGACATTATAATAACGGGACCCACAAATGAAGCACACATGCGTAACTTGTGCAAAGTATTTGATCGCTTGAACAAATACGGACTTAGAGTAAAAAAAGAAAAATGTGTATTTTTTGCAGAATCAGTTAACTATCTAGGTCACACGATTAGTAAAGAAGGGGTCCACACGTGTCCAGACAAGGTAAAAGCTATAGTAAAAACTCCAGCACCCACAAATATAGGTGAATTAAGAGCGTTTATTGGTATGGTGATGTATTATGGGAAATTTATAAGGAATGTTAGTACAATTCTAGCGCCTTTGTATAAGTTGCTTAAAGCGGGAACTACGTACAGCTGGAATAGAGAATGTGAAGATGCGTTCAGTAAAGTGAAGCATTTATTAACATGTAGTGAAGTGCTAATGCACTATACGCCGGAGTTACCTATAATTTTAACAACAGACGCGAGCAGTGTAGGAATAGGCGCTGTGATAACGCACACAACAGCAAGGGGCGAGCGTCCCGTGGCGTACGCATCGCGCGCGCTCACGCAAGCCGAGCGGGCTTACTCGCAAATAGATCGAGAGGCGCTCGCTATTGTGTTTGGAGTTCGTAAATTCCATCAATATCTTTATGGTCGTAAATTTATATTAAGAACCGATCACAAGCCTCTCACTTATATTTTTGGTGATAAAGTCGGTATTCCGGTGATGGCCGCGTCTAGGTTACAGCGTTGGGCGGTGTTATTGGCTGGGTATACCTATGACATAGAATATGTATCTTCGAGTAAGAATTGTGCCGACGCATTATCACGACTACCGTACAAAGGATATAAAGAAAAGGTAGTATTGCAAAACGAAAATACTTATGTTAATTTCGTTGAAAATTTTTTACCAATTACGAGCCAAGACGTTAAGAAAGCGACCGCTGTAGATAAAGTTTTAAGTAGGATTTTAGTTTACATACGATCCGGTTGGCCTTCAACCTGTGTAGATGAAAGTATCAAACCATACTATATGAGGCGTAATGAGTTATATACGGAGTGTGATTGCATTATGTGGGGTTATCGTATGGTTATACCACCTTCGTTGCAGGATAACGTGTTAAAACAACTTCATAGCAGTCACATGGGAATCGTAAAAACAAAAAGCTTGGCACGTAGCTATGTATGGTGGCCTAATATTGACGCTGCCGTGGAAGCATTATGTAAACAATGTGAGACTTGTGCAGCGGAGGCGGATGCACCGCCGCGGGCCCCGATACAGCCGTGGCAGTATCACGAGCGCCCCTGGACAAGGGTTCATATCGATTTCCTAGGGCCATACAAAGGTCATACCTTCTTAGTTATTATTGATTCTTCTTCAAAATGGTTAGAAGTTTTTGAGATGACACGAACTAATGCATCAAGTGTTATTAAGGTTTTAAGAGCTACATTTGCAAGGTTTGGGTTGCCAGAGGAATTAGTATCTGATCAAGGCCCACCATTCACTAGTATGGAGTTTAAAACTTTCTTAAAAAACAACGGAATTAAACAGTTCTTTTCACCAGCCTATCACCCATCATCAAATGGGGCTGCGGAGAATGCAGTCAAGCTTTGCAAGCGGGCTATTAAGAAAGCGCATAGGGATTGTGTAGATATCGACACCGCACTACAAACGTTTCTGTTAGCATACCGAAACACCATGCACAGCACCACCGGGGAATCCCCGGCTATGCTGTTGCAGAGACGTCCATTACGCTCCAGACTTGATTTACTGCGTACCAACTTGGTCACAAAAGACAGAGTTCTTCAGGCCCAGAGACGTCAAGTGGAATTCGCGGGGGGAACAGACCGCAGTTTCAGAGAGGGGGATACCGTTTGGGCTCGTGAGTATGGTGTCAGTGATAGGTGGGTTAAAGGTACCGTAGAACGGGTAGACAGTGCCCGTAGATACTCAGTGGTAAAGGATAATGGTCAATCACTAAAAAGACATGTAGATCAAATGCGCCGAAGGTCACGCTTATCTGGTGTTACCTGTCCAGAGACTGTGGACAATACAGATCATGGGGGAGAGAGTGTGGTCGAGCCACTTAGCGAGGGGTTAGAACGGGTAGTAAAGGTAACCTCACCAGAGGCGACTACTAGGAATAAGGGGGAAACTTCAAACCCAGATATTAATACTCCTGAAGATTCGCTGGTTAATTTACAACCACAACCTCCGCCGCCGGAGAACCGTTCTCCTAAGCGAACACGTAAACCAGTAGATAGATTTAAAATTGTTTAACTAGGTTAAGAACTATTATTAGTTTACATTAAGTAGATATTGTTGTTTTGTTGTGTTTATTATAGTTTTTATTATTATTGCGTTCATAGATGTAGGTATTGTTGTATTGTGGTGGAGGTGTGATATATTTGTAATAGTGGGTACTTAGAATAAGTTACTTGTACTTTGTGAGCGCTCGCCAGTCTCCGAATATACGCCTATAAGACGAGTCCATGTTTAATTGTGCTCCCAATAGTCCCAGCAGTTCCCCATATCTTTCACCTACCAGTAGCGAAGGGTCAATTTTTGTAAGAGGTAAGCTGTAGTAAATCCACACACACACACACATCACACATCTTTAATGTCATCATCATCTTCCTGCCCCTATCCCATGTTACTTGTGGTCGGCGCAACACGTTTTTTTCTTCCATTCTCTCCTGTAAACCGTCACACAATCATTTACTACACTACAGCAGCCCATAACGTCCACTGCTGGACATAAGCCTCTCCCATGATTTGCCGTAATCTCCACGCTTGGCAGGCGGATTGGAGATCGCAGTGTTGAAATACTAACAGAAAACGCTGCTGCCCATTCTCTGGTCTACGGAGGCGCAAGGTGTTCTGCCTCAGACATTAGTCGCCTTATACGACACCCGTCACTGTAATGGGTTGGTTCTATTCTACTCTGCCGGATACCACACGGCTAATCATTTACACATCTTTAATGTGATATTATTATTTGTCTATAGCATACTGACTGTGCCATTTTCAAAAGGAATCCGGTAGGAATCGAGTTGTATGGAACCTTCGCCACTGTTACCTACTTACAATTATATAAAATCTGGATGACAGAGTTTTGCTGGTGTTTTTTTTTTCTAAAAATCATACCTAGCTACATTGATTTATCGCCCCCTAAACCTGCTTATGCCGAGATTCAGATTAGGTATATATAAAGGTTGTAAGAAACCTCTTAACGAAGTCGAAAGGCACTTATTTTCCCCTTCATTGCGATCATTTTTTTGTTCTACACCATACCTGGGAACCTTCTAGTTACGGAGATATTGGGGGTCAAAGTTACAAATTTTTGATAAGTTATTTTTTTTAAATACAAGTTTTTGATGTAAGACCTCCCGTACTATTCAATCTATCCATCAGCACAATGTTTTGAGTGAGTTACATTGAGTTCTAACACAAAACATAATTTTTCACCCCAAAAAAAAAGTCGTTTCCCAGCAATATTTTTTGCGTAAAGTTACTTAGTTTGATGTATAGTATGCTTGGTTGGCGGCTTCGTGATGAGGTCTTTTACACCCTGTATACTAGCTGATGCCCGCGGCTTCGCCCGCCCGCAAATTATATACTAAAACCTTCCTCTTGAATCACTCTATCTATTTAAAAAACCCGCATCAAAATCCGTTGCGTAGTTTTAAAGATAAAGCATACATAGGGACAGACGCGGCGGCGACTTTGTTTTATAATATGTAGTGAAATGATGTCGCGTCATGGGTGGCCGAGATGAGAAGTACCGGGTCTCCTTTACGATCCAACATAGTTCTACCTACGTAATTGTGGGAACTGTCGCGGGTACTCGAACGAAAGAACATTTAAATTAAAATAACTTTATTCAAACTAACGGTTTTACAAGAAACAAACACGTGCGTTAGTATTGAGCGTCTGCCAAGGCTGTCGGAGCTCGACTGTCGCAACACTCCGTCCCTCCCTTCTCCAGCCCTCGCTGCATCCCCTCTACCGACTATCGTGTCCAAGCGGTACGGCGCGCTTGCGTTTCCGGTAACGATATTATTAGTTCACAAACTAATTGTTAGATGGCGCTGCTTGTTGCACTATGGCGCCATTAATCCACGACATACTCGTCTATAATATATACAGGAATTGCTCGTTTAAAGGTATTATTAGATAGGTAGATACAATCGGTCATCGTCTGCCTAGTATTTTTCCAGCTTCTTGCTCCAATTGGGCTTCATACTGCAGAATATGCACAGCATAGGATGATCATGCCTATACCACTCCCACAGCTGGGACACAGGCCTCTTCTCTGAAAGAGATACACTGTACAGGCCTAGTGATGGTTACTTGGAGACAACTGCCTTATTACTGGCTTCCACAAGACTGTAGTTATTTACTAAAAGGATCTTCTTCTTAGAGTTTCGATGGCAAGCCAGATTGATTCAGCCCATTTGGCAATGAGTTTTGCATTTTCAGCTTATCACTATTAGCTCCTGAAACGTGCAAACAGTAGCACAGGCAGGACATGTTATCAAGTGTCCCATCGTTTGTTTGTCTTTGTATCTACTATTACCTTTGGTACGACTATCGCGTCCAGTCAGTGTTCTCAGTTCTGCCAAAACTGACCCGATTCCACCTCTGTTTTGTAACAGACTGACTCTTTTATCTTTCTGTAGCTCTATAAAATAGTTCCCTGTTCCCTATATTGTAGCTACATTGACGTGGATGTAGCAAGCTTCATTAGTAAGTTTATAAATCAAACAAACGGAAGCCGACAACGCGGGTAAGTTTTAAGCGGAGTTACAGGAAACCGATAGTGTTGGGTGCAGAAACTAATGAGTCATCTGTTTCTACGTTACGTTATGCTGCTATTCAAGTAATTAAATTGTTGTGGTTATCTTTTAGTGTATATTTGCATGACGGAGGTTTTATGTTTGTTTTTCGTTTTTGACATGTACTGTACAGTAAGACCACTTTAAGTGTGCCGTTCAAGGTACTTGTCAAGAAGAAATGCATCGATATGTCAAACTTTGTACAGTTTTCCCGCTTGCACAGATAAAGTTGGTTGTGTACTCGGATATTATTATCTTGTATCTGTCAAAATGTCGTCTTAACAAATAGAAAATGCCATTCGGACTTTGCTGAATCATTACAAGTAATGCGCGGCGGGTCGGTCGGGCGGCACGTCATGTGGCGCGTTGCGCGTTTTTCCGTTTTCGGAGAGGCGGTGTCATTTGCCATAGGTATGTTTGTACTTGATCATGCACCGCCGCGGGCAATCAATTAAAATCTGAAACTTTTTGGGTACGAAAAGTAAACATGTAGTTGCTTTAATGGGACCATTAACATGGAACATTAACATGAGTGGACGGATATTAAATGTAACCACAAATACAGAATATTGGTAGATAATAATTTGTATTATTATGTATGTGCTTAATGTGTACAATGTACAGTCGCCACATCGTATAATTATTTATTATTTGGTTTAAATAGTCATGTTTCATAATATTCTACAATTTTCAACTTACTACTACTGCTTATCGAACGAATTATTATGAAAAATTTGCGCGCGCGAACGCTTCTTCCTACCAAATGAAAAACAAATCAGTAACCACGAAGAAATCGGTAAACATATACATGAAAAAAAACAATGCCACCAGAATACATAAACACCTGCTTATAATCATGCTGCAGTTGTAATGTCAACAGCCTAGCTATGAAAATGTTTTTCAAATAATGTTTGTTCATCAAAATAATGTCCATCGGCCATTTTGAACTGACAGCATTTCCACTTCTCTGCTTTCGCGATTTGATGTCAAACAACCCTGCAGTCACGTCACAATGCAAACAGACATTTTACCGAGGGAGTTGATACAACATTATTCAGAACAGAACAGATAATACAATATTTACCAACCAACCCGTATGAGCCAACATTTGTTTCTCATTATTTCGGCTATCGCAGTCATTTGTGCCTACCCGATCATTTAAATATTTTCATTGAAATTATAATGTTGTGCCTTTGTAATTGAGTTCATTTCAAGTGGGTAATTGGAAGGATTTTGTAACAATTATTTTGGAATTTAAAAACATAATTTTGTAAGTACTTACAACCGAGTTCACTGCTAGTCGACCACTTTTTAACCTTACTACTTTTGGCACAAGTTTGAAAATAGCAGACCGTTAGTGAACTCGGTTGTAAACTTTATTACACAATCAGACTCAGTTTTTGTGTACAATATCATCATTGCCTTGTTGGTCTAATGGTCGCAAGCGCAACTTCGATTCCCGGGTCGGGCAAAGTGTTGTTGGGTTTTTCTATTAGGATTTTTTCTGGCCACGAAGTCTGGGTTTGTGCCTGGTTGATAGCAATAGGCTCGCCTTTTACATGGGCCTTAAAACATAACTTTCGAAATTTAACAAAAAGTTGCAATTGAATAGGGTAGATGACACAACAATCAATGAGGGATTTTCTTTTTAGCTCTTTCCTAGTCGCTGGATAGATGGCGCTAGGAGTAAGTATGATAATGCAAGGAACGGAACCTAAAAAAAACTGATTTAAACAAAGCGCGAGAAATGTAGGTTATATTCGGAAGGTTAAGCAAATGAAAGTGTCAGTAAACGAGAGTATGTCACGTGACACAATGTTTTTTTTTCAAGCGTTTTGGCTTTGGCACCAACTATCATAGTAAGTTCAACGCCATCTATAGAGTTCTTGGAAACTAAGTTTTTTTTTAAAACCTCAAAAGGAAAACCTCTCATTGAGATACTTTTTAAGAACTGTCAAAACGCGGTTCTCTCATAAATTTGTATGGCAATAGCCAACTGTGACGTCACTGTTTTTTGAACTCAATGACTTAACTATTTATTAACTTCAAAACAAATAAAAATTGAATTTGGCAATTAGTTGAAGATAAATCGGGTTGTCAGGCCCAAAATACAGTGTTTTTTTTTTAGATTGGTGTCTTGGAATTATTGTTTTATGGTGTCTACCCTATTGTTATGCACAATAAGCTTTTCGATAGCATAAGTTAATCCAATATTACATTTTTTACTTTCCCATCACACTAATAGAATATTTTTAACGTTTACACTAATAGAATGTTTTTTCATCTAGGCCTTAAGATTGATTTAAAGTATCCTTATTAAATATTATTTTAACCGTTCAAACTACTTCGACGCTATTGCTTAGTTTGAACAAAAGTAAAGAAAACCTAAACACAGAGGATCATTCCTTGAATCCCTGCGCTGAAGCAGCAGGATTAGCCAAGCGAATATTCATGACGATCGTCTCAAGCAGCCAGATGTCTGAGAAACCACTGAGCGCGTGATCTTAGCGAAGCAGCTAATGAGGACATTTCCTTGCTGTTTAGCTAGCAGAAACATACTGGTGTTTGCTTAGAATACGCTACACCAAGGAAAATACAACGTAAATGGAAATACAAAAGATCGAGTGGTACAACAACAACAACAACAACAGCCCATAACGTCCACTGCTGTATTTAAGCCTCTCCCATGATGGGAGGAATTTGCCGTAATCTCCACGCTTGGCAGGCGGATTGGAGATCGCAGTGATGAAACACTAACAGAAAACGCTGCTGCCCATTCTCTGGTCTACGGAGGCGCAAGGTGTTCTGCCTCAGACATTAGTCGCCTTATACGACACCCGTGAGTGTAATGGGTTGGTTCTATTCTACTCTGCCGGATACCACACGGCTGAACGAGTGGTAAAATCAGTGAAATCATTTATTTAAGGAGGAAGCGCCGGAGTAGCCACCGAAATTCCAATTTACTTACGTTTTTAGGATTCCGTACCCAAACGGGACCCTATTACTAAGACTCCACTATCCGTCTCTCGGTCTGTCTGTCACTAAGCTGCATCTGAACCGTGATAGCTAAACAGTTGAAATTTTCACAAATGATGTATTTTTGTTGCTGCTATAACAAATACTAAAAACAGAATAAAATAAAAGAACTTTTCCTGTCTACATGATTATAGTTTGTAAATAGTGTTTTTAAGTTTATATAGTATTGAGTATATTATATTGTATGTATTAGTTTAGAGTATAAAATAAGTTAATTTAAGTTTTTAACTGTATTGTTTTGTGCACATAAGTATATCCTCATCTGCAAATCTCGCAACAGAAATAAGGTTTGCTGTAAGAAAACCCAATTCTGGGTTAGGCTTGCCTTTGTACATAAGGTATATATTTTAATTTGTGTGTATATTTTTTTAATTTTGTGTGCAATAAAGAATAAGAATAAATAAGTATCGAAGGGGGCTCCTGTACAACGAACGTGATTTTTTTGCCGTTTTGTCTAATGTTGTGTGGATAATCAATGGTACGGAACCCTTCGTGCACGAGTCCGACTCGCACTTGCCCGGCTTTTGTAATTTGCAGGCCAATGTCAGGCTGTAAAAATATGTTGAACAAAATGTTATGCGCGACCGTAACATGATTTTATTACCTTCTTAGTTTATTTAATCATGAGATAGCTATTCTCAGTATTAACTCAGTAAAGCCATTTGTTACGGTCGTGAATCATAGCAACACATACCAGTTCATTTGCTATAAACCCATAATTGGGAAGGGCAATTAAATTAGAACTATATTAGTTAAGCCAAAATTACGTAGGTACTCAAATATTCACGTATATATTGTGTGGAGTTCATGATGTGCTCATTAGAATCCACTTTTAGTTCGCAATGTTTTTTCTATGTCAAAGCAGAACGAATTATTTATTTTGTTACCTTTAAGGCTGATGCTCCAGGGTAGCCCGCGAAATTCAATTTTTTTTACGTTTTTTTGCAATTTGCAGGCCAGTGCTAGGTTGTATGTTGATTAAAATATTATTCGCGGCTGTAAGACGTATATAGTTAAAGAATTATAATCATCAAAATCATCAATACAACCCTCCACGTTTATAAAGGTGTAGAACTAACTAGTTTAACTATATATGTGTTACAGCCGCGAATAATATTTTAATCAACATACAACCTAGCACGGGCCTGCAAATTGCAAAAAACGTAAGAAAATTTGAATTTCGCTGGCTACCCTGGAGCATTCACCTTAATCATTTGTTTTGAGTTTTGAATAATATAAGTTATACTAACTTATTTGTAATAATATTACTGTTACTGTCAGTATTTTGTTTAGTGAAACCTCTCAATTCTACAAAACCAACAAAGGTATAAATACTGCTTCTTATTCTGAAAACCTATTTTTTGAAGTCGATTTTTTTGTACGAAGATTCTTCAATCCATGAAATGCTAAAAACAGGATCCATAATTCCGTTTTTATTTTTCTTAAAAACTCTTTGTCTGTAAATATTTCATAAAAATATCTTTTTATAATCGAAATATTATTTGCTCTACGTAAAAAGGATTCTTTTTTATATTTTAAAACTAAACTTGTTCTCGCAGGGCACGTTTAGAGCCTCATCACAAAGGCTTCGTTGCACCACTCTACGCATTCTAATGCAAATTTCATTGAAATGCCCTCCCATTGTTATCACTTCCAGTCTCCAAGGAGAACTTGGTACTCACACATCTGCGATCTTTATATATGCGACTCCACGATATTATTAAAAATGTAATTTGAGGGGAGAAAATTTTGTGGAAATGTTCAAAGGAATATTAAACAAGAATTTGTATTTAAATTAGTAATGTCAAGTGTTTGGGAGCTTAGGTGCTTGTTGTACCGGTTTTTATCGCAAGAGCATGCCATATTAGGAATTTCTAACAGATTTTTGTTAAATGATAAATGATGTTTATTTTGCAAGTAGGTTTTTACAAACACTTTTACACGTCATTTTTTTAAACTAGATGGGGCCGGTGTTTCGTACCTGACTACTCTGAGAAGAAACAGCCGAAACAAACTCAGAGGTCATAGTCTCTTTTAAAGTCCAGACAATCTTGCTCAATTCACATGAGGACTATGCAGATTAGTGTCTGAGATGGTCTTTTGAAGAAAGAACCATACAGATTTGAGTGGACCTGTCCAGTCAGTGCAAGCATTTGTCAGTTAACGTGTAGCTCGACTTATAACTCAAGGAGCTCAACGAAACGACGAACAATACCAAAGAAAGGACATTTGGGTAGGTCGCTTAGAGTACTCAAACTGCCAGACAGTTGTGGGAAAAAATAAACAAAAAATATAAATGTGACCCACATGGTCCCGTGGTCCCATGGTCCCGTGGTCCAATGGCCATGGTGTTATCGGTTAAATAAATTGTGGTGTTCTATGAGTTAGTGAAATTAACAATGATGAGCAAAGGAACGGAGATGTTGACCGACCAAAAAAGGTTTTGTTGAGAAACATTCGCAAATGGACCAGAGACTCGAATGCTGGTGAGCTATGTCACCTAGCACCAGAAAAGGCGATATATTCGTAGGTAGTCAATCTTCAGTAATAAAACATGCACCAATTAGGAAGAATAACTGGGAGTTTCGTATTTAAAACTGTGAAAAAATAGCATAACCATAGAGTTTATTGCCGGTTCTTCTATAGAAAACAACCAACTTGAACCGTGCACCTTTTCTCGAAGATTTAATAAGTGCCCATGTAAACCTATGTGAAATGAAATATTTTGATTAACGATAAACGTCAATAAAGTTATTACTCACGTTTAAGATGACTAGATCAGATTGGGCAACAAAAGGAGCTTGTACTCATGCGCCACAAATCACGAAGTCACGCCCTTGTTTTATTAAGATGAATTCAATAATCCAGTCGTATTACAAACCGTAGCTAGACCCTATTCAGCGCAGTACATAAAGTAGGTACTTAACTCGTTAGACGTCACGGGACTAAAGAATAATGAAAGGTTTGTTTTGTATTTCAGAACCCACAATAGACATTCTTTTGAATAGTTAATGGGCAAAAAAGGCTTTGAAAAAAAAAAAACATGAAACAGCTCTGAATTTTATGGAAGCAGAATGAAAATGGATGAGTAATTACAAACATCCGTTACCTACTAAAAATACGTCTGAAACAAATCTAGAAAAACAAGATATTTACAAACATCTTGTTTTTTCCTCAAGTTTCAAAGTAAAAGTGAAAATGTACAAAGTTAGAGAGGAAAATAGTTGCTTAATAGGTGTTCTTTTTGTGAACGAATGAGTCAGCTCTGAGGTCAAAAGACGAGGTTGCGATATATGTGTCTAGATGCTGTAAAAAAAGATGCTTAACTTTAAGATTTATGGATTAACAAAGAATAAATGTAAGATTCATGGTTCAGGGGTGTAAGTCCTAAGACCGCTGGGAAAAGGTTAAGCAGATGAGAATTTATGATTATGTATAGTAATTTGCCGCCGAAGAAATTTGTATATGCATTTTAAGCAAGGAAAGAGTTTCAAATTATTATTGTTGTTCAGTCTTATTATCATTTTCCAACAGCGTTGTCCACTCCCAAATCCGAAAACACTGTAAAGTAATTACCTCATTCCAGTTATTTTGATAGGTAGTTATGAAAATCTGCGAATCATTCCATAGGATTCCAACGTGGTTGATATGTGTCTAAAAGACGCTGAAACTCAATTTATACCGTGATAAAGTAATCTGAATAATGTTCGTAAGGTTGTTTATTATGTTTCGCAAAAAATATAACATTAATTTTATGGCGTGAACATACGTCTAGCATTTGACGAGTTATCGTTGTTTTTACAGCATTAAACACGTTAGTCTTTATTATGACATACTGACTTTTAGAGCGCCGCTATTTCAGGTTAAATCATAATGGCAAAATGCTATAAACTTGTACATAAGATTTTATAATCTGTTTATTTAATTTGTAGTCATATCATCCTTCAGGAGGAGGAGCTCGTGGCTAAATAATAACAGCTGCTCGGGTCAATCTTTAGGTTAAGCAGCGCTTGCCTAGGTTGGTCTGTGGATGGGTGACCACACTTACATACCGAGTTTCCTCCGTGCCTCGGAAAGCACGTTAAGCTTTAAAAATGGACGATGGACGATGAGAATTACAGTCGTTACAGGTAGTCAGTGGCCCAAAAAGTCTGACAACCAGTCTTACCAAAATGGTATTATATTACCCAGTATGAACTGGGTTGTAGAGGTCAGATAGGCAGTCGCTCCATGTAAAATAACCAGTATTTTAGACTTAGACTGGAAGCCTACCCCAAAATAGTTGGGAAAAGGCTAGACATGATGATCATCCTTCACACAGTTTATCCATCGATTCTTTGGTCTTCCTCTACTCTTATAGCTATTATATTAGACGACCCAGGTGATGTAATTATGTTCGTTTATGTTTTATGCTTGATAAGAAATACAAACGTTGGTATTTGAGAAACAAAGGGTCTAGCACTATAAACAAATAGACACCTACACGAGTTTACTTTAAACAGCACCGGTTTAAGTTTCTCAGTCGTAACAACTTGCGTACATACAATGTTGTAAGTCGTATACATCGGGAAAACAAATAAAGTTCCAGTCGGAAAGTTCGTTTCGTATAACAGTCGTAATTTTCTCTATCTGTCCCTTGTAACAAATCTACTTGATCCTATTAAAATAAAAGGATAAGCAGACTTGTTCAAATACAATTTTAATTTAGGAAAGATAAAAAAAATACAGCTAGTTATAAAAAACTACCTAGCACGCACTCAGTTTTAAAGTTTATGCACTTAGATGGACAATAATGAGTTTACCACACTGTAAGAACGGGAACAGGCGTCAGGGTAGCAGGTCGATACCGGAGTAACCTTGAAGTTGTGCTCTGAAGCAGTAGAAACGGCGGCAGCGCAGATCTCAGAGTTCACTAGGACAGCTCAGCAGCAAGACAGTGCAGAACTCAGGGCCAGACGTAGGACAGCCCTGCGAGACCAGTAGACGGACAGGCACGTAGTGGGAGTGGGGTACGTGGGAGTAGAAGTCCCAGGAGAAACTTTCGTTGGATCCCCTGGACAGTTTAAGAATCTCACCGCCAAAACCAAGCTGCTCTCTGATACCCTCAAATCAGATTTCCGAGTCGTCCTTTCCACCGTCCGTCAGCTCGTTTTTTCCAAAGTAGTCTTCCTTTTTCAAATCTTAGTTTTCTTAGTGTCGCCATCATCTCAACTGACAAGTGTAGTCGGCCAGGACATATCCATGAGTGCGTAAATAATTTTATAATATAATTTAATATTAAGTTATTTAGTAAACAATCGTAATAATCTACAAAATATAATGGCTAAACACATATTGATAAAAATAATTTAAATTATACAAACCAAAAAGAGAAATCATAGAGCTAGACCATAGACTGAGCAGAAAGAGAATTAAAAAACTAACTGACAGTTTGACAATTTGACGCTTGACGTAAATATCACAACATGAAAAATTATAATAATATTTTATTTCAGCTATTTCCAAGTTAAAGAATCGTATTTAAATCGATTTGCTGAGTGTAGAAATATAAACAAATAAAAAGGATGATGAATAGTATTATGAATGGTGAATATGAAGCGTAAGTATAACATAATACTATATTTCCCCAACGACCCCGAGAAAACTTTTGGCCTAGAACAAAAATTTTGCTAAAGTTAAAGTATTACAGCATTCACAAAACTTACATAACTCATACAAACACACCGACATCTTACGAAGTTAGGTCAGGTAGGATTCACATTCAATGATCACTACTCAACCTGATAAATCAATAACTTTAAGGCTTATTTTAGGAGTTGTAATCCGCTCGCGTCTAAAACCACAAATGAGATGAAAATAGAAAGATTTTAACAAAGGCTTATTTTTAACGGAGTTGTCATCCGCTCCTAATCAACTTCAGTTGATATTTAGTTGACTTTTAGAGTCAATAGTTAACAAGGGCTTATTTTTATGGAGTTGTTCAACTTTTAGAGTCGATAGTTAACAATGGCTTATTTTTATGGAGTTGTCATCCGCTCCAATCAACTTTTAGAGTTGATAGTTAACAAGGGCTTATTTTTATGGAGTTGTCATCCGCTCCAATCAACTTTTAGAGTTGATAGTTAACAAGGGCTTATTTTTATGGAGTTGTCATCCGCTCCAATCAACTTTTAGAGTCGATAGTTAACATGGGCTTATTTTTATGGAGTTGTCATCCGCTCCAATCAACTTTTAGAGTCGATAAAAAGAAAAAAGTTAGTCATATTAACTTGAAGAAAAGAGAAGAATAGATATAAAGGAAGATTAAGAATAATCTTTTAATGGTTTAAGAAGCGATGAATGAATTAAAAAATAAATAGAGTTTTAGTACGCCGAAAATAACTCTATTATAGAAGAAGGAAAGAAGAAAGAGATGAGTCGTAAGTATAATAAGAAAATAGCAAAAGTACGAGTATAGGGATATCAAAACAGTGTAAAAGAACATAAACTTGGAGTATATAGGATCTGAGTTCTGAAATAGGATTCTAAAGTAGCCTACTTGTAGTGGATGAAGGGATTCAAGTACCTATGGAGTTTAAGAGAGAAGGAGGGAAAGAGGGGTCAGGTCAGAACCACAACACCGCGGACAGTAAACTCCGAGTAGACGTCAGGGCAGCTCCCGTTATACAGTAGTCGGTAAGCTCCGAGTTAAACGTCAAGGGCAGCAGTAAGTAAGCTCCGAGTAAACGTAAGGGCAGCTTCCGCAATACAGTAGCCGGTAAGCTCCGAGTAAAACGTCAAGATAGTCTGAGTGTTGGACACGGTGCAAAAGTGTTTAAAAATTTAAGAGTAAGACATTAAAGTCTAAAGAGGATTGATTTAATAATAATACAAGAAAAGAAAATTAAAAATCGTAAACCAAGGAGAACTTATTTGTGTTGGTGGTAAAATTCGGAACTAAAGCATAAAGTTTAGTACATATGATTGCCACCGCAAAGTTTGATAAACCTTAGTACCTAGTTTTGCCACCGCGCAAATAGACTAGTACTCCATGCCCATAATACTCCATGGCCCGTTTGTTACCTAGCAACCGATGACAAATAACAAGTCGATATAAATATTTTGAGAGCCCCACGTTGGGCGCCAATTTGTAACAAATCTACTTGATCCTATTAAAATAAAAGGATAAGCAGACTTGTTCAAATACAATTTTAATTTAGGAAAGATAAAAAAAATACAGCTAGTTATAAAAAACTACCTAGCACGCACTCAGTTTTAAAGTTTATGCTTAATAGGATCAAGTAGATTTGTTACAAATACAATTTTAATTTAGGAAAGATAAAAAATACAGCTAGTTATAAAAAACTACCTAGCACGCACTCAGTTTTAAAGTTTATGCACTTAGATGGACAATAATGAGTTTACCACACTGTAAGAACGGGAACAGGCGTCAGGGTAGCAGGTCGATACCGGAGTAACCTTGAAGTTGTGCTCTGAAGCAGTAGAAACGGCGGCAGCGCAGATCTCAGAGTTCACTAGGACAGCTCAGCAGCAAGACAGTGCAGAACTCAGGGCCAGACGTAGGACAGCCCTGCGAGACCAGTAGACGGACAGGCACGTAGTGGGAGTGGGGTACGTGGGAGTAGAAGTCCCAGGAGAAACTTTCGTTGGATCCCCTGGACAGTTTAAGAATCTCACCGCCAAAACCAAGCTGCTCTCTGATACCCTCAAATCAGATTTCCGAGTCGTCCTTTCCACCGTCCGTCAGCTCGTTTTTTCCAAAGTAGTCTTCCTTTTTCAAATCTTAGTTTTCTTAGTGTCGCCATCATCTCAACTGACAAGTGTAGTCGGCCAGGACATATCCATGAGTGCGTAAATAATTTTATAATATAATTTAATATTAAGTTATTTAGTAAACAATCGTAATAATCTACAAAATATAATGGCTAAACACATATTGATAAAAATAATTTAAATTATACAAACCAAAAAGAGAAATCATAGAGCTAGACCATAGACTGAGCAGAAAGAGAATTAAAAAACTAACTGACAGTTTGACAATTTGACGCTTGACGTAAATATCACAACATGAAAAATTATAATAATATTTTATTTCAGCTATTTCCAAGTTAAAGAATCGTATTTAAATCGATTTGCTGAGTGTAGAAATATAAACAAATAAAAAGGATGATGAATAGTATTATGAATGGTGAATATGAAGCGTAAGTATAACATAATACTATATTTCCCCAACGACCCCGAGAAAACTTTTGGCCTAGAACAAAAATTTTGCTAAAGTTAAAGTATTACAGCATTCACAAAACTTACATAACTCATACAAACACACCGACATCTTACGAAGTTAGGTCAGGTAGGATTCACATTCAATGATCACTACTCAACCTGATAAATCAATAACTTTAAGGCTTATTTTAGGAGTTGTAATCCGCTCGCGTCTAAAACCACAAATGAGATGAAAATAGAAAGATTTTAACAAAGGCTTATTTTTAACGGAGTTGTCATCCGCTCCTAATCAACTTCAGTTGATATTTAGTTGACTTTTAGAGTCAATAGTTAACAAGGGCTTATTTTTATGGAGTTGTTCAACTTTTAGAGTCGATAGTTAACAATGGCTTATTTTTATGGAGTTGTCATCCGCTCCAATCAACTTTTAGAGTTGATAGTTAACAAGGGCTTATTTTTATGGAGTTGTCATCCGCTCCAATCAACTTTTAGAGTTGATAGTTAACAAGGGCTTATTTTTATGGAGTTGTCATCCGCTCCAATCAACTTTTAGAGTCGATAGTTAACATGGGCTTATTTTTATGGAGTTGTCATCCGCTCCAATCAACTTTTAGAGTCGATAAAAAGAAAAAAGTTAGTCATATTAACTTGAAGAAAAGAGAAGAATAGATATAAAGGAAGATTAAGAATAATCTTTTAATGGTTTAAGAAGCGATGAATGAATTAAAAAATAAATAGAGTAACTCTATTATAGAAGAAGGAAAGAAGAAAGAGATGAGTCGTAAGTATAATAAGAAAATAGCAAAAGTACGAGTATAGGGATATCAAAACAGTGTAAAAGAACATAAACTTGGAGTATATAGGATCTGAGTTCTGAAATAGGATTCTAAAGTAGCCTACTTGTAGTGGATGAAGGGATTCAAGTACCTATGGAGTTTAAGAGAGAAGGAGGGAAAGAGGGGTCAGGTCAGAACCACAACACCGCGGACAGTAAACTCCGAGTAGACGTCAGGGCAGCTCCCGTTATACAGTAGTCGGTAAGCTCCGAGTTAAACGTCAAGGGCAGCAGTAAGTAAGCTCCGAGTAAACGTAAGGGCAGCTTCCGCAATACAGTAGCCGGTAAGCTCCGAGTAAAACGTCAAGATAGTCTGAGTGTTGGACACGGTGCAAAAGTGTTTAAAAATTTAAGAGTAAGACATTAAAGTCTAAAGAGGATTGATTTAATAATAATACAAGAAAAGAAAATTAAAAATCGTAAACCAAGGAGAACTTATTTGTGTTGGTGGTAAAATTCGGAACTAAAGCATAAAGTTTAGTACATATGATTGCCACCGCAAAGTTTGATAAACCTTAGTACCTAGTTTTGCCACCGCGCAAATAGACTAGTACTCCATGCCCATAATACTCCATGGCCCGTTTGTTACCTAGCAACCGATGACAAATAACAAGTCGATATAAATATTTTGAGAGCCCCACGTTGGGCGCCAATTTGTAACAAATCTACTTGATCCTATTAAAATAAAAGGATAAGCAGACTTGTTCAAATACAATTTTAATTTAGGAAAGATAAAAAAAATACAGCTAGTTATAAAAAACTACCTAGCACGCACTCAGTTTTAAAGTTTATGCTTAATAGGATCAAGTAGATTTGTTACAAATTCAATTTTAATTTAGGAAAGATAAAAAAAATACAGCTAGTTATAAAAAACTACCTAGCACGCACTCAGTTTTAAAGTTTATGCACTTAGATGGACAATAATGAGTTTACCACACTGTAAGAACGGGAACAGGCGTCAGGGTAGCAGGTCGATACCGGAGTAACCTTGAAGTTGTGCTCTGAAGCAGTAGAAACGGCGGCAGCGCAGATCTCAGAGTTCACTAGGACAGCTCAGCAGCAAGACAGTGCAGAACTCAGGGCCAGACGTAGGACAGCCCTGCGAGACCAGTAGACGGACAGGCACGTAGTGGGAGTGGGGTACGTGGGAGTAGAAGTCCCAGGAGAAACTTTCGTTGGATCCCCTGGACAGTTTAAGAATCTCACCGCCAAAACCAAGCTGCTCTCTGATACCCTCAAATCAGATTTCCGAGTCGTCCTTTCCACCGTCCGTCAGCTCGTTTTTTCCAAAGTAGTCTTCCTTTTTCAAATCTTAGTTTTCTTAGTGTCGCCATCATCTCAACTGACAAGTGTAGTCGGCCAGGACATATCCATGAGTGCGTAAATAATTTTATAATATAATTTAATATTAAGTTATTTAGTAAACAATCGTAATAATCTACAAAATATAATGGCTAAACACATATTGATAAAAATAATTTAAATTATACAAACCAAAAAGAGAAATCATAGAGCTAGACCATAGACTGAGCAGAAAGAGAATTAAAAAACTAACTGACAGTTTGACAATTTGACGCTTGACGTAAATATCACAACATGAAAAATTATAATAATATTTTATTTCAGCTATTTCCAAGTTAAAGAATCGTATTTAAATCGATTTGCTGAGTGTAGAAATATAAACAAATAAAAAGGATGATGAATAGTATTATGAATGGTGAATATGAAGCGTAAGTATAACACCCTTCATCTTGTTTCCTTTGGTAAATTAAATTCCACTTACCCACTTTATAATTTACCAACTGTAGACTGGACGTGTACTGTTTTAAATTTACGATGTAACCTAATGGGTATTTGGGTGGGTATTTCAGGAGAACATCTCTAAAGGGAATCGGGGTTTACGATGTAACATTGTAAGTTTATTTTTTATCGCTCGAATACTTATGAAAACTACGTAGGTCAAATATGAAAGCTATGAATTGCTCTTGACCATTTAACAAATGAAATTCTTTAGCGGCATCCCACAACATAGATAAAATTAAATGAACGTGGGCATTTCATAGCAGGAAACAGCATGTGCGATCTTTTATTACATTTTCTGCTTCTTATTTTTCGTAATCCTCTACATAATCTATCAACATTGCTTACAAGACGATCTCATTAATAATATTTCCACGCGTTCATATTCTTATTAATAACTTTTAATATTTATTTTTCTCACGCACAACTGAAATATATCTCTGGATCATTTCGTTTACGTAAACAACAAGTATGATTATAAACGAAAAATCCGAAAATAAATTCCGTAATAAATGTGGATTTATTACGAGCTATCCGAGGCGGAATGCGTGACGCGCACTGGATTCTAGCACAGGAATCTGAAACGTGAACCTTGGTATTTCAGAATCCACTACTTCGTTCTCACAGAATTTTATTGTAATCCAACCAATAAGAGCAATGGAAACTAAAATGAAAAATTCGGAATACTCACCTTTGTAATTTCGCTACATGGCCTCGTTGGGAATTATTCAATAACACTGACGAATGGGTTTTATAACGGAATTGATTACGGGCCAGATAACGAGATGTAATCGCACCGGGGGGAATAGAGACAAATGTCGTATTGGTTGCAGATTTACAGCGCGGCGCGCGCCATCTGGCGTGCCAATTTATGAGTTTAATCAGGAGCCGGCGTTGCCACCGGTTTGGGATCGCAGCGAGAACGGGCGCCGGCTTGTTCACTGTTCAAGCTTGCAAGCCGCACGTAGGCACACCCCTTTATATACTGCATTGGCTTTTAGCTGCTGCAAATTGATTTTAAGTGGTTTTGCTCGTTTTTATCCTTAATACCTCTTCCCATTGCTGATTTAGATCGGAGCTTTTGAGGATTGATTACGTTTACGGATAATTCGATTTGATTTGATTGTGTGAGTGCTGATTGGTTTTGTGTGATCTGAAACCTCAGAACAAATAAAAAACCAAGACGTATAGCGCTGCGATCAATGAATTGACGCTGGTTTCGTGAACATGTGTGCATTTTTTGAGCGTAGTTTAATTGTAGTTTGATGTAAATGTGTGCGTGTGAGCGTGTATGCACACAGCGGAGCTTAGTTTTGCGCTAGCTTCACTTTATTGTTCGCAGCGCTATGTATTGGTTTTTTATTTGGTCTGAGTCTGAACCTTACATTTATCTACATCCTGTTTATTAGTAAGAGAAGGGGTATAATTAGGAAACGTGAAACGGTTTTAACAGTATAGTTAAATATAAATCGGCTTTATTTCAATGTTAAATTAGTGACGGCCTTGTTGATCTAGTGAGCCGTGTGGTATCCGGCAGAGTAGAATAGAACCAACCCATTATACACTCACGGGTGTCATATAAGGCGACTAATGTCTGAGGCAGAACACCTTGCGCCTCCGTAGACCAGAGAATGGGCAGCAGCGTTTTCTGTTAGTCTTTCATCACTGCGATCTCCAATCCACCTGCCGAGCGTGGGGAGTACGGCAAATTCCTCCCGTCATGGGAGAGGTTTATGTCCAGCGGTGGATGTTATGGGCTGTTGTTGTTGTTGATCCAGTGATCGCAAGCGCGATTGTAGAGCATGAGGTCCTGGGTTCGATTCTTAGGTCGTGCAAAGTGTTAATGGGCCTTTCCATCAAGAATTTCTCAGTATCAGCCCCGAAGTATGGATTTGTGCCTGGTTGATGGCAAAAGGCTCGCTCCCTATTACATGGGACTCAAACATAACTGGTGAAATGTGGGTGTACCATTAGGTACACCTCTGCCTAACTTGATGATTATAGGTCTGATGTTATGTTATGTAATTAAGTGATTATAAGTTCGAATGAAGGTTAGAAAAGGTATGACATGATACCTTTTTTTAAGGTTTACATAAATTTTAATAGAAGTTCACTGAACTTTAATCTCTACCAATGCTCAGTAAATCCACTACGTACATTACGATTAAGATCGCAATTCTCTACGTGTAATGGCAAATTGCTAGTTCATCGCTAACGATCTCTGGAATAGCCCATTTCGGTTGAGCCTTACAAATTGTACGGGTAGGTCCACGATACGATTTCTCGTGCCGTGGTTGCCATTAGGCACGCAAACATGTAGACTCGGAACAGATATCTGTATTGAACTTGCATCTCTAAGTACTGATGCCATTACGTTAGCAAATGGATGATCTTCCCTCGTGTTGGGGAACGATAAATGAGAATAAGTCAGCAAGCGTAAGTCAGCAAGTTTGGTATTGAGGCAGACTCCAATTACTCACGGTGGAACTGACGTGGTACCTTTTGAGTAGCTAAGCGTCTCCTGTGGAAACTTTTTGAACGTAAATAAAATTTTATACAGTTTTTCAGCGTAGGCTGGTATTTTATTTGAGATGTTGCCACACAATCTAGGCCACTCTTTTTTTTCGGATTTGAAATTATCAAATGACTCCTCCCGCTCTGGGCGGAGCAGGAGGGAGTGTCAGACTTTAACTGACTAAAACCCATCCATGTTCCTTTATCGCCCTTTGTGTTCCGGGGCCACGGTATCTCTTTCGAACAGTCCCGCAACCGCGGCAGGCATCGGTCCTTACGGACCCCTTCCTTTTGCTGACATCTCTTTGAGGCGCGCGTGGAACACAAACGTGCCGTCGACAGGGCCTGTCGTCACAAGACGGACGGACGGCGAGCTAGCCCATAGCTCACCGTCCACAGGCCCGACACAATCTAGGCCTTGCCTTCGGTCACGCCGGAATACTAGAGCATAACCTCTCTGTATTGACATTTTATTATTTGTAAAATGTATTTTTATTGACATTTCTCATTTGTGATATTTTTGTTTGTTTTTATTTTAATTTACACTTTATTTATAATGTTTTATTTCAGTTGGCCTTCTATATTCGTATGATATTTTATTTGTGATTTAAATTGTTTTTTTTTTTCTCTATTCAAATGTTATGTCAGTAACGAGAAAACATAGCAAGAGCTTTAACTATTTATAAGATCCTTAATGTTTATACCTATGTTTAACAAATGAATGATTCTGATTGTCACCATCGCGATGGGTCCTACGTCCGCTGTCTTTCGGGGACATTTTTTATTTACAAGGTGGCGCCAACAATACGACAATAAATTAAACTGAGTATATCTCGTGTTGTCCCTGTTTCTATTTACAAAAAAAATCATTCGAATATATCCAGTAGTTTAGTCACTGGACTTTATTTTTCATTTGCGTTAGTAAATTGTTCACATGTTGCAAATGCAGTTTTGCAACTTACTCTTATAAGTCTCAATTTGAATTGTATTATCTTATTGCAAACTAAACTTGCAAGAGAAGAATGATTTTAAAAGAAAGGTAGTGACAGAATTTTTAATAAAATATGAGGATGAAATCTGATGTATCATTTTGATACTTGTACCTGCATGTTTTATTATTGTTATAGATTGATTTGTAGTTTGTTAATAGTGTACCTATTACTGTTCAATAATTTAAACCAGTTTACGAAAAACCTTAAGTCATGAGAAATCTACAGTCACTATTACCACTAATTTATTTATTACCACCACCCAGAATTCAATTACAGTATCATTTGTCTTAGTAAAAAAAAAACCGAAGTTGAATTGTTTCAGTTGATCTATAAATTGTTAAGTAAATCTTTATCTAGTCTAATTACGAACTCATGAATAATCTTATCACTTGCAATGCCAATTACTTTGTTAAAAGTACCTTTTATACATTTCAGTTAGTCAGCATCAGAATAACAAACTAAACAAAAACCAATAAACAATGTTGGCAAAGTAAACAGCACTTTCATTAGTTTCTAGAACAAGCCTGCCCGAGCAACATTATAATTTCGAAACTAACCAACTAGATATTAGCACATCTAACTTTTCTAATCAAACTCGCGTAGACTTGTATAATAAAAATGTATGTGTAACACGGATGTAGTGTATCCTAGAGAAGGCAAGCTCCTGTGTACATAGAATTTTGGATGCCAATGTCAGATCGTTTAAAATCTTGTCTTTTTTAAACTTTCAGGATCAGAACACATTATAATAAAAAAAATGAATAAAAAAAAAATAAAAAAAAATGATTAATAAATTCGCGATAAATACCCGTTTACATGTGTATTATAACAACAACAGCCCATAACGTCTACTGCTGGACATAAGCCTCTCCCATGATGGGAGGAATTTGCCGTAATCTCCACGCAACCGTTCCGTTCCGTGTATTATAATGCGTTTAAAATCATCTTAATAAGCATAACATCACGTCTGTAATCCTCGAAGTGTTAGACAGAGGTGTACCATAAAGTACACCCATATTTCGCCAGTTAAGTTTAAGTCTCATGGGGGCGGACCTATTGCTATGAACCGAACACAGTTCCAGATTCCGTGACTGCTGCTGAGAAATTCATAATGAATTAAAAAACCCTGATAACCCGTTGCCTGACCTGGAAATCGCCAAAATACTCAACCCTCGTGCTTAGCAGTCACGTGAAATCACATCTTTTTTTTTCATCTATTTTTTTTTCTTTTTTTTTTTTAATAGGCTACTTCAAGAAACTGCAAAGGAGAAGCTTTTGGTAGTCATAAGACATGCACACGGCAGATGGATGATATTTTGCTATTTTATTTCATAATTTACATAATAATATGCGGTGATACAAGAAAAGAAGACTATTAAGTAATCCTAAAATATGATTAAATTTTGCTTTATCGACTATGCGATTGATTTTAGTCGAAATAGTTTGTCTATAGTAATATTACAAATAGGTAAAATTTGATTGTAAGTTTGTATATAAGTAATCTTCGGAAGTACTGATCCGATCCCGAAAATTACATTGAAAACTGTCGAACATAACTGGAGTGAAGTCGTTAGCAAAAACTAGTACTAAATAAGTAAATACCACGTTTAAATCATCATGGCATCATTGGCATCATGACGGTACATTGTCAGTACATCTACGAAAACATAATGTACGTCAGAAAAAATCTGCACCTTTTTGGTAAAAGAGGTGATAGACATAATTACAGTACTAGAAATAGGGACCAACTCGTTCAGCCAGGCTTCAGACTCGCTAAAGTAGACTCATCTTTCATGGGGTACTGTTTGAGATACTATAATAAAATTCCACAAAGTATTCTTGAACTGAATGAGACGAAATTTAAAACATGTATCAAACGCACACTATGTAAGCAAGCTTATTACAAGTTGGGCGATTATATCGCTGATAAAAATGCGTGGCTCAAAGCTGGTCCTGCTCCACATGGACAGGGGCGCATAAATTGATAGCATTAAATAGATTTGTTGGAGCTGGTGAAGATTGTACAACTATCTTTGCATTGTATAGAATCAATCTCTAGTATTATATAATCGCATAGCCCATATTGTGTGAGTACTATGTACTAGAAAGCTATCATTCACTGAAATCCTACGTTTTTTTTTTCTTGACTTGAATGCGCCCTGGCGGTTGAGAGTATGTCATGCTCACTCTAATGTCTCGCTGATGGTGGCGCGTGTGTCGGATCATTTAGTTCCCTTCGAAATGGTTGAGCTGAATGGTGCTGATCCATGCGTCATGTTCGTGAACGGGCGCTGTCAGTTGTGACTGGTCATCTCTTAGTTGCCATGGCTTATTTGAATGTTTATTTTTTAATTGTATTTTTTTTGTTTTTACTATGGACACTTTTAACGTGCACATCTTGCTACATAGTTCTCACATAATATACCATCTTAACATGAATGATGTAACCAAGATTTTGTAACAACATTTTGATTTAAAAGAGTGTCCATGGAGTTTCTTGCCCGTTCTTCTCCATAGAGATCTACGCTAGGGAATGGGCAACTACAGTACTTTCACAGTTTTTATGTCTTGTGACTGGGACTGTAGCTACATTTAATTTTCATCTTTGTCTCAACAATTCAAAAGTGCCTGTAACTGGCCTACTTGAAATAAATGCTTTGATTTTGATTTCGAATCTCAACTCAATCGCAATAGTGTTTTCTTTTATCCACATTATATTCGCGACGTAGGGCTTTCACGAGGAAAAAATGCTTTTTTTCTTTCGGTTTATTGAATAGAGTATCTGACGATAAACGCACAAAGGCTGTGTTAGGCATAAATATTGCTTAAGTTATCGCTTAAAAGATCTATGGAGGTTGGGTGGTTGCCTATCGTTCGTCTGACAGTTATTGCGTTTTTTATGCGTGAAGTTTGGCATAAATTTTCTTTATATTACGAGATTTTATCTAAAATCTACCTTCACACATTTGCTTACTACGTGAAAAGTGGTAAAAACTTTTGTATTTATTTTATTTAAATATTAAAGATAGTATTTACTTGGTTTATTTAGTTGTCATTTATTTCCCAGTAACAGTACTGTGCTGACGCTACCGCGTGGTTCTGTAGAAAATCAAGCGGCGTAAATATTTTGGGGTCCGAGTGCTCACAGCCTTTCCAAGGAAGTTTCCAAACGTCTAATTGACGCTTCCCGTGACCCAAGGGCTGGCTTTAAGGGGACTACAGGACTAAACGCGAGTTTTATAATGCAAAAAAGCATATGATTCACTGCAATAAACAAAACCAGAAAAATATATGATATTCTTCAGGAGGGCGGGTTTCTTTTCTTTCTTTTCTAAGCTAGTACGATAGTGTTTTGAAAACATAATACAACAAATTTTACACGATAATTTAAAATCACGAACTTATCTACTTATCTCTAAAACATTCTTTTAACGAGTAAAAACCATTCTAAAATACATGCGATCATTCTGATTTTTTGGCAAATAATTCTAAAAGCAACTAATTGGTAGTAGTCGCCTTAACCTTGGTGAGAGGCTAAGCATTGCATAACAACGCGGTGACGCCGTTAGTTTCTTGGCCACATTACCAGCTCATAGCGTTGAGGAGTTTTTTTATTCCCTTTATAGTTAATTGTTTAAATTAAATTAGGTACGAGTATGTACGTTATAATGTTTTGATCAAATCAAATTATCTTACTTTTCGATTTAAATTAGATAAATTGATTTGATTATTTAGCTTGTTTGCCATAAGCACCATGTTTAGCAGACGGGTCGGTGAGAAGTCATCGACATGGTGACGCTTCGGAGCTTATGCCCATTTTCAAAGCAGTAGACGTCTATTGGGTGAAATTTAATTGATTTGTAATTAAACTCTTTTAATAAGTTGCCTTCTTGCTTAGTGACAGCGATTTGTAGGAAGACAAGTTTTTCTGTGGATACAACAACGTCAGATAAGTAAGAATAAAAGTTCATTAACCCGCATACATTTATTCAAATACTTAATTCCGAAAACAGAAATAATGACATAAACTTGTCCCGAATCGACCTTTATCGGGTTCCTTGACTTTTTCTAGTAATAAAAAACGATTCATAATGTATTGTCGGGGTACCTACACAGAGAAATTAAGGAAAGAGCAATGACCTTTAATTCTTACTTATCTGGCGGAGACTATAGGTACAATTATTTAATAAACCTATTTTATTAGACTTACCTACAATACGAACTTTCTTTTCAAAGAAAGACAAGATAGTCAAAAAGTCTCAGCCGTCCTAGATCTTGAACAGTCCGTTGGACGTAAATTGTGCTCTACTTTGTATAGTCGACAAAGTTACCATGCAAGCGAGGTACAAAGGAAACTCACTTCCCTCTCACCTCTTCAGTTTCAAAGGAAGAACTGGATCTGAGCAATTTTACTCATTGTGTACTTTGCAGTTAAGTGTCCGAACGGGTTCAAGTGAATGGCGCATCTTCAAAGTTACTACTACTATGTTGGAACTGGCTACAGTTTAATTAAAGTCACTACTAAAATTGAGTCACAATTATAGTATGTTCAGAAAACAATGTGTAACACTATGTAAGTATCCTTACCCCCGCGTCCTCAGCAAAGCGATCAATCGCGGTCCACAAATGTCGTCTTCATAATGTCTCTTATAAGTACTCGCAAACTCTGAAGGCGGTGTCGGCATGACGATCTAAATTAAATGAGCCAGGTGCATGTTGATGTGATGTTCTTTTTGGTTAGAACACAGCCTACCACAACAAATGAGACTAGGGTTACGTTCATAATATCGACTGTCACTACATCGACGATCGCTGTATCGACAACGTTCCATCGACGGGTTAATGAATCGACAGTACAGTAAATCGACGGTACGCTACATCGACAGTACACCAAATTGACGGTACGCGGGGTTACGTTCATAATATCGACAGTCCCTGCTACACAAAAACTTAGCTGCTTACACCGTTTTTTTCCAAATAAGGAAAAAAGTGAAAATGTTCTATTCTTTATTTACCGTTCAGATTTGGAAGACCTACATTACAAAGCTATAAAATATTGTATTGCCTGTATGTACCTAAATATATAAAGAGTTACTTTAAGCATGGCTATAGAGTTTTAAACATCACTTCAGCTAAATCGAAAATCAATCCAAATCACTGCCATTTACCGAGCCTGAAAAACATAAATCTGCTCCATTTTATCTTGAAATATATACCTACGTACGAATAAGTTAAGGCTTAATGTTCAATACATAGATAGAATGGAACCATTAAAATGGACATTCTCGTAAATAACTTATCACAATAACACATTATTGTAACATAACGCTGCTTTCATGTTCTATTGCTTATGTAACTATTTTGTTCGACTAGTAAGTATTGAGAAACCCTTCGTAATGAATAATTGAAGATTGGTATGAAATATTGTTTTAGAATGATAATTATGGAAAACTTGGAGTTTTTTTCATTTTTGCCGAACATAGGCTTCATTAATTACTTTTTCTGTAGAGATATTTACCAAATGAAATAGCCTATCTAACCACCTGTGATAATGCACAGAATCCATGGATTTTATTCTATAAGCGAAAATCAAAAATGTATTGGATTAAGCTACCATTATATCAATCCTGTTAAAACTCGGTATAGAAGCACAACACGTCGATTTAGAAATAGAAATATGTTTTAGACTAAAAGAAACTCCGTATCGTTGACGCGACAGTATTTAAAAAAAAACTGGCCAAGAGCGAGTCGGACTCGCGCACCGAGGGTTCTATACAAACTTTTTAAAGGACAAACTTAACTTTGCTGTTCGATCCCATGAAACGGCTATTGCACCAACCGCAAATAATATGTTTGTAATAGTAAAATCACTTTCTTTTTTGTTATTATACTACATATTTACAGTTTTCAGATTTTTTCCTATACATGTGCTGTAAGACATTGCTTCTCGCCAAATTTCGTGATTTTAGGTCAACAGGAACTACCATAATATAGGTTTTTGACCCAAAACCTATAGGGTACTTCCGGTTGACCTAGAATTGACAATTTTGTTTATAAGCAAGGTCTTACAGCAAAAGTAAAAGAAAAATTCCGAAAAATAAGAAAATTTGAAAATTAAGGTAAATTTTGGTACTTTGGTAGTTTTCGCGAAAATCTAAATTTGCCCTATCTTTTTATCATGTTGACTCAGGACCTTAATTTTTATACTAAGGACAAGACCTCAGTATCTGGTATAAATTTCAACTTGCTAGGTCCACCCGTTCCTGAGAAAATCGGTGGTGAGAGACGGACGGACAGACGGACAAGAAAGTGATCTAAGGGGGAGCCGCCCCCTAGATCCCCATCTAGGGGGTGGTTATAAGGGTTCGCCAATTCTACGGCGTCGTTGGTGGCAACGCAGAGGTCACTTGTGGGACGGTGGACTGTGGGACATAGTTTACGACACATCCACACCCATTTATTGCTTAATGGAACACATCAGGCAATAAATAAACTTCGACAAAATGGCCAACAATCGAACAGCCATTACAATAACTATACAAGCAAATACAGGCCAGTAACTGTAAACATAACCCTTTAATCGAAATACCAACCCGAAATATAGTCGAAGTTGGCTCGTAAACGTCACTATAAACTGACGCTGTTAACCGATCAATGTACATTGTGATCATGCGTCCGGTTAACTAATATTCAAATTAGTGACGTCATCGGATTAGGCTCGACGCCGCGCCGGTCTGCTCCCGTTGAGTACTCCGCCGCAGGTTATTATGGACGAAATGTGTGTGGTCATTAAAATTCGCCATCTTGTGACGTAACTCCGTTGGTTTGTTATTTTGAGTAGGTGGCGGAAGTAAGTGTTGCGTTACTTAATTATTTCTTGCGTGGTTTGGTTGGGTATCAAGTTAAAATAATTTACAAAACAAACCGTGTAAAATTTGTTTTTTTTTTTTATCGCACAATTGATTAAACTCCATATAAACTTTTATCCAATAAAGGAGTTATTAAGGCCCTTTTAAGGATATTCAAATATGTTAATTTTCGTCATAAAATCACCTCTAGTGCAAAAATGTCTGATTTAAGACCCGATCGTTCATGCTGTACGTTGTCTGTCTAAAAAAACGAAACTTCTTATTTTAAACGAATAGATACACCTGGCTTTTACTTGACTAACGGATTAGGATCGTATTATGTTTTGCCTGTTACTGTTCTGACATAATCCATAAACAATACATGCATGGAAAGGGAGGAAGTGGCATCTGACATGCCATGCCGGAAGATTATGATGGATCAAATTGATTATTCAAAGCTTATCTCACTTGGAACTGTCATGTCAGATCGAGATCCGGTTCAGACCTACTTAAGGGGACTAAAGGAGCTAAACGCCAGTTTTATAATGCAAAAAAAGCATATGATTCACTGCAATAAACAAAACCAGAAAAATATATGATATTTTTCAGGATCTATGCTAGTATGATAGTGTATTGAATACATAATACAAATAATTTTACTCGATAAAAAAAATCACGAAGTTATCTCTAAAAAAATCTTTTAACGAGTAAAAACCATACTAAAATACATGAGATCATTCTGATTTTTTGGCAAATAATTCTACAAGCAACATATTAGCATGATAGTGTTTCATTTTTTTAGTCCAATCAATAGATTTTTTGTAAATCGCAAAAAAACACTCATTTCGCATTATCGGCCCGCAGTGACTGACGTAACAACTACTTTGTAGTGCAAGCTGATTAGAACTTTATTCTAACAGTATTTCAAAGGATGTTTGAAACACCACAAATAGAGTTGCTAATTTAGCTCCTGTAGTCGCTTTAATCTAAGACCAGTTTTAGGTACTGGTACAGTAAAATGGCGGATTGGCTGCGGACAATTTAGTACGAAATCTGTGAATGTCCGGTGTTTGCAGCTGTGTCCATTATTTTTGTTCGAACGAACTTTTAGAAAAAAATATCTCTTAACTTAAGAGATCCAAGTAGATATCAATATTATTGATCACATGTGTATACACTTTTTCATTTCATTTCAGTATTTTAATCTATTGATTTCCAAGGTGAATGTTTCATTAATCATATATCATTTTATTTGCAAACAGTATTGGTGGTACATATTGCTCTTATAGTCAGTTGAGTTCCATAGACATAGTCAGATGTAGATGACATGCAAAATTTTACAATTTAATTAATGCAAGAGTATTCAATATTGTACATAATTATGTCTTTAAATAATCATACCCACAAATGATGTGAAAAATACAACCTTTTTTTTGCAAAGTTAATTATTATTGGTTTATATCTAAGCCAGCTTGTTATTTCATATCCGTGTGTTCAGAAATGACTACCTACCGCGAATGCGGGTTCTTGTGTTACTGAATTTGAGAGGGACTGCCTATCCGCCGCTGCATCATTGTTAGTTAACAAGCTCTGGATTTAGATCCATCGCTCGAATTTTGCAAGTTTGAATGACGGATTTTGTGATCCTAAATATATTTTATAAAATAATTACACAAAGTTAAAAATAAATAAAATAACAAAATAAATAGTTACTTATTTGGTTCGATTTACTCACGTCTTTCGGACTGAAAGGATAATATTTTCATAACTGACCACACGGCGAAGATAATGCTTAGATTTTTTGATAAAGGTAGTTAAATTTAAGCAACAGTTTTATCTCAAGGTTGTTACGTCTTTATTAATACGCATTAGTTTTAATAATATACCTAACACACTTTTGGGTCTTTTTAACAAATAGAGTCATTGATAGACGACCCGATCGGTGCAGCGGTGGTGAGGCTGCCTTACGTTCTTAGGGTCCCGGGTTCGAATCCCGGTTGGAGCAAATGTTTGTGTGATAAGCATGAACATTTGGTTCCGAGTCATGGATGTATAATAAGTATGTATTTACAAACAAAAAGTATCTATGTAGTATATCAACAATCCGGTGTCCACGACACAAGCCTCGTTGCTTAGTGTGGCACTAGATGGCGCTGTGTGTAATGTCCAGCGATATTTATTTATTAATAGACAATTTTCAAAAATATAATTCAATAGCACCACTTCTTCAAAACACATTCGTCATATTTCCATATTGGCAATATCAGACGAGAGGAAAGTTTACTTTTGCCCCGAGATTCATAAGATTGAACCAGCAAATAGAGAAGCTTACAAATCAAACAAAAGCCAAGTAAATATACGAAACAATGAAACGCATTGTCTCATAATACAAACTATAAGAAGCAGACGGCATCGTGAAAGATTCAATTTTCTTTTCATATTTTCTCTGCATTTTATTCAAATGGTGCCCGTTCCAATACTTTTATATCAAAATGTATATCGTTCACACAGCTTTGCGTCTAGAATATTCTGCTAATCTGATTACATTCAGTCAGAACGCTGAGATAGTCAAATACCTTTTAAGAGATTTATGTTCATTAGGTTTTTTAGGAATAGTAAAGCTATTTTCAGCACGATCTTGGAAGATCTTTTGTTTTGTTTTATTAGGGACTCCATTATCTTAAGAGGTAATTAATGCCATCTGGATTCGATGATTTGATTCTGGTTTTCTACTTTTAATTTGAAGTTATATATGTAGCATTGTATGTAATTACTTTTGTTGTATAAAGATCGACCCCGTTTGGATTAGTTTGTAGGTCTAGAATGTTTTTTTTATTTACACAAATTAACTTAGTATTATTGCGTTAACTACAATTATTTAAAAAAAAAACTTTAAGTTGATGCACTATAAACTAGATTTTCATTCAAAATAATGAAATGACGTTAAATATTTGTTGCAAAACTTGACTCCAATGCTTAAACATCAATTTAGCCTCCATAAAATTTCGTAAGATCATTTCAAGAAACCCTTTCTTAATTGGAACAAAAACTTTTAAAGAAGAAGTAAAAACAAGATAACCGGCACATCAACCAGCCTTTTCATTTCACTTTGAATTAAGATAAAGATGGCGTCGAATGCGCGGCAAATTGAAATGGAAATACCTCGCGGTGACCGTTTTTATTCGTTGCGTGGCTCGGGTCGACGAATACCCGTTATTTTACCTCGAGCAATTCTCCTGCAGATGAAAAAGTTTGACTTATCAATTCCACTCGCTATTCTGTATGCAGTCTTTAATTTTTCCAGTTTTCCACTGAGTTTTTCATTATTAAAGCAAGATGCTCGTTACCTCCATTTAGTTCGCTGAAAAGAAAAGCCAACGAAGGCGGTTGTTTCAGTCGGAATGAAAATAATAAATCAAGGGGTAGGTAGATAAGAGACGGCGCCTGGTCTATTTCATGCCCTCTGCATATATAATGGATCCTAGACTAAAGTGTTCGAGATTTATGTGGTAGTTTATTGTTTGAAACGTTAATTTAATTTGTTGAACAAACACATGGTTGAATTGAAACTTTTCATTTGTTAGCCACCGAAATGTTTTCGCTTGTCAGTACAGCTAAAATATTATCTTTTTTTTTGTCGTTCTGCTTGAGTAAATGTTTCGTGTACTTTCCTTTATTTCAGATACGAACGAGGAAAAATCTGTGAATAAGGCTTCGTCTGCAGTTGCAAGTATGATAAAACAAAGCCTGTAATATGACTTGGTAATGTTACAAAAGAAAAATTAAATCGCCTGGGACGCAAGTCGGTGGAATTTTCAGAATAAAATGGATGGATAAAGAATAGTTATTCCTTTGGAACCTCTGCTGTTGGATGATAAGTAATTCTGTCTTACATTCACAAAGTCACGACTTGAAGTTTGATACTAACTTTGTATGAAATATTGCTAG
Source organism: Xestia xanthographa (assembly GCA_905147715.2). NCBI lineage: Eukaryota > Metazoa > Arthropoda > Insecta > Lepidoptera > Noctuidae > Xestia > Xestia xanthographa. The sequence continues at coordinate 19,801,651 of LR990646.1, forward strand.
AAATATTATAGTGTAAGTAAGTAGGTACCTATTGAAATATTAGGTGTCTGACCTGTAATTCTTGCCACTTATTAATAAATAAACTAAACTAAACTAATATATAACAAGTTCCATCACTTTATGTGTTTTGCAATTGTTAAGTAATCCTTGTAGCAATAAGTCGCTAGTTACTTATAAATAGACTATAAAATTGTTAGACAACAGTAACAATTATATTTGACACAAGATTATTTTACATTGCCAACAGCTCGTCACATTTGGAGGATCAGGAGAGATAATCATCAAAATAACTTACTTCCACGAAATACACATTTATAGGTATGTACCTGTTGGTGCGAATTTCTTTTTGTATTTCCAGTACACTTTTGAGATACAATTTCATATTCTAGTTCTCTTATATATTATTCAAAACATCTTAAGATGTTCGTTTAGAAGAACAAAAAGTATACAAAAAAGCAACAAGAAATTTCCTTTTTTATATTTAACAGATTGAGATTGACGTATGTAAGTCCTAACTGGTTTTGCCGAAATTTCGGCTTATTGGGTGCTCAAATTTGACGTGGAAAAGACAGAGGCCTATCCGCTGTCAGATTTAGCACTGAGTTTCTGAATAGCTGAGTCAGCTTAATATAATATTGAACCAAATTCATAGCGAAATAAAAAGGCCTTTACAGTTTCAATTACAAATGAAAAATTGGACAAAGGAGCTGGTAATTGTTGTTGGGGAAGACCGCGGTTTAAATGAAAATTGATTGCCTGTTAATTACAGCGTTGAATAACGCTATTATAAATAAGTATTTATTCTTTTGGTAAATTACTTTGAACTTTCATTTTGTTCGCACAAATATTTTCATTCAACAAAGTGGCAGTTGTTTCGTTAACAGGCATTGAAAATCTGCTTTATGAGAATTTTCCATCCTTTTTTTTGTTTTCGAATGGTGTGGTAATCCTGTTTCCATATAAATTGCTTGCTGTTATGTGGCTGTTTGTATTGAAATGGTGCAAACTATGGCTTTATGGGCTACAAACGGCGCATAAATACAGGTTTATACTGCGAATACCGCATGGGATTTGGTAACATTCATGATTCTGGTACACTCAAAAGGAACGACTGAGAACAAGCTTTGTATTTATTTAGTAAGCGACTGTATTGTTTATAAAATATTTAACAATATTAATACATTATTTCGCTGCTTAAAAATAGGTAGTACTCATGTGGTTTGATTTGAGTACAACTAAAATTATAGTAAATAACTACACTCAAGTTCTTCTGGGACACTGGAGAAGCTGTAAAAGCTTACCTTTGTACCAATTATAATTTATTAATAATAATAATAAAAATCGTTTATTGGACTCAGTAAAAATATAGCCTAATACAATGTCATCCATTAGGGGGTGTACAAAGAAGGCTGCAAAAAAAAACTTTTAGTTTTTTTTTGACGATTTTTTTTTGGACGCCTGACTTCCAAACTAGGTAAAGAACCTGTATCTTGGAAATCAGTACACTTCCATGGACACAATTTCAATTGCAATTAAACATAGCACATAAGAGTTATAGGTTTGTATTCCCCGACGGAGAAAGCAGAGTTGTGTACCACACCCTCATTACGCCACTCAAAAGTCCCTATCACATAATTTATGTATTACAACACTAACAAACAATCACACCTAACATTTACGTAGGTACACTCACGAACAGTAGTATAAGGAAACAGCCAGTGATATGTCATAATTGTGGCAGGCCATAATGAGGCGACGGCGTACAAGCCTCCGATGGTTACACACAAAGCCATGATTTATAGCTCCGTGTGCCATTGTTAGCTTAATGAGATTGCACCGTCAGCACAATTGGTCTATAGCCACTGGCTTTGACTGTACGGAGTAAGGTGGTTATTGAATGAAATTGTTGAATGGATCCTTTATTCTACGTTATTGTGTAGGTACAGTGATGCATGAATGTTTTGGCTATATTTCTGAAATAGGACGCTGTTTGCACACTCGCTGCTGGGAAATAGTTTTCCATCCAAAGCTAATGTGGGCCTCTGGTCGTTGGTTAGGTCCAGCTCGTTGGGACGAGAAGATGGTGGGTCATCTTCTACGAGGTCTGCCGCGATGCCTTGTGGCTGTGTCGGAGCTCCGTAAAGTGGTTATTTTGACCCACATCCCATGGAACCAGTTTTGACTTTTTTTTAAATAGAATTTGTGAATTTGTTTTTTGTTTTTTCCGGGACTTTTTTCGGTGTTTAGTGAACAAGAATTTTTAAGAAGCAGTTATCAAACTAGAACGTCTAATTTATATAAATTTGCAATGCTCATAAGAATTCAGCAGGAAACTTTCATAGGAATGTTGATATTCGTAATAAAAAATCTCGCAGCTTTAATAGCTTTCATGTCGACTTAATAAATTTTAAATTTGCTGTATTATGAGAAAATGTATTAAAAAATTACATGAGAGGGTCATTTTGCAGAAAATTGTTAGATGAAATGACGAAACTTTAAGCGCCGGGGAATAAGAACTCACCAGGTCTAGAGAAAATTTAATTAAACAACTAATGAAAACGCGGAACCAAAGTTATGTGTCCATAAGTCTGGTCTGTTTAAAAATGTATTAATTTGTATCCAAGGTTTAATTTTAAGAATTCATGGAAATTTTTGCATGTTTTTTTTACGATTCGTAGTGTTACTACTTTCAAATTTAACTGTTTATCAAAAAGGCCAAGGATAGGAAAATTAATTTGTCTTACTCCATAATTTGTATAACAAACCACAGAAAATACTTTCATCTGAGGAAAATGTTGAAGTGGGGAAATGTACGACTACCATAAAACTATTATGTTATTTATGTAGCCAATATTTAAATTGAATATAATGAAAAAGAGAAAGCTTTTTTTGTTTGATTGAAACAAAACAATTTGATGGGTGCAAAGCAAAGCATGTGTTAATAAAACGATTGAGACCTATTCACTACAGAGACTCGTAGCTTGCTACGCCGTAGCAGTCGTAGCAAAACAGAAGTATCAAGCTGGTAACAACATAAACATTTTTCAAATAACACTCCCCACATTCCAATTAATTTATGCGTAGGTAACTCTGTTTATCTCAAAAAGGAAATGTAAGCGTGAAAATACCTTCTGCATTGTTAAACAAACACAGCCTCTACTTATGCAAAAGCCACGGTTCCGTAAGTAAGACCGGCTGTTTCAATTTCGTCACGTACCGTTTGCTTTCATTTTACTCGTAATGGCGTCGTAAAAATAAAACTTCGTTAAGTAAAGGCAATTGACACTGTGCTCAATTTTAAGACAAAACGTCTTGTAGATTTAACTATTTTACTCAAGTTGTTAATTTTGCTCGAAATAAGTAGTCTTTCCCGCATTTTTCTCTGAACTAAAAACAAATTATCAAAGTTTCAACGCCTGTAAATGAGAACACAGAATACCCATTAACGAGAATATTATTTCTAATTACAAAAGGTGTGGAAACAAAAACTTTGATAACTTCTTCAGATATTAAAGCCAAGAGCGTCTCCTTGGGGGCACATTGTTGTAGGAGCATTATCAGAGCGCTTTCTAAGATATATGAGTGGTGGCCCCGCCTTCTAACTGTGCAATGAACTTTAAATCCCCTTTACACCTGGGCCCGCCCACCAAATACAGTTGTTGTGGAAATAAATGCGATAAAATCGTACTTTATACGACATGCAAAGCTGAACTTAGTTTGTTCTGGTGTGAATTATGGTTTGAGCGTGTGAGAGGTAAGTACAGTGCCTTAATCGGCACAGGTCGTGAACCTCTTTGTTCCTGGAACAACTGACTGTGACAGGCTCTGCATTCACTCAACCTTTTCCCTCGGGAACAATAAAACTCCTTTGACGTTATCTGGAGTCTTCTGGTGGGAAACGGTTAACGTTTACTTAACCCAATTAGGCTGTGGTTCGACTGTGAGCGATTATTATTTAGTTTTACATATAGATAAAGTTCGATAGAGGTTAAGCTCTGTAAGGCAACTGTTTGGGTGAGACAAGTATACTTTTATGTGTTTTTAATTGTTCAATAAATCTTTTAAGGTCAACGAAGTAACATTTACTTAAGTTAAAGTTGCCATAAAATAATCTCACAATAGCTATACCTAGCTGTGTCAAAATCTCATGTTTTGTAATAAATCCTTAATCTTATGTTTTTAAAGAGCTTCTTATAAATCGCTAGAACTCTAAACGGTTCCTCCTTAAGGAAACGTATTAGCATTCCTGTCGGATAGTGTCGAGCGCGCAGGAGTTGAAACCAAACATGGCTGCCGCGCTACGAATCGCTTCCTTTACATTCAAATGCCGGAACAACACTTTCCGCTGTACAAATCACTCCGTCACTCCTATTTTATTCCCACACTATTTTAGTTTTTATGCACAACGATGTTTAAGTATGTATTTAAATATATTTCCTCGGATTGCCTTGTTGGTCTTGTGGTCACATGCTCGACTACTGAATACGAAGTCCTGGAATCGATCCGTAGACCAGAGAATGGGCAGCAGCTTTTTCTGTTAGTCTTTGATCACTGCGATCTCCCATCCGCCTGCCAAGCGTGGAGATTACGGCAAATTCCTCCCATTGTAGGAGAGGCTTATGTCCAGCAGTGGACGTTATGGGCTGTTGTAGTTGTAGTGATGGTAATTGGCTCGCCCCCTATAACTATTAAACATAATTGGCGAAATGCGGGTTTGAGCACCTCTGCCTAATCCTTCCGGGATTACAGTCGTGATATTAGCCTTCATGATGTCCCCACTGCTGATGGGCAAAGGCCTTCCCCTTACTCCTTCCATATCTCTCTATCATGTGCGATCTCTGGCCATGTTAATCGCCATAAGATTCCCAATTGTGGGTCTGTCTTGGAAACCTGCCACAAAATCGAAGACTTTTTATCAAATCGTCTATTAAAAAGTATCAAATGGTGAAACAAAATTGTAGGCGAAGCACAGTAATGCGAGCTTTATTTTTAGTAAATAAGTATGTACCTATGTAGCAGTTAAGTATCTTTGTAGCAATTAAGTACTTATGTAGTAGTTAGGTATTTGGTAACAGTAGAAAAATAACACGTGCAGACTGATTTGATGCATAGTTTGTTAGATAATAGGATAGTTGCAATAGAGTAATAGCATAAGGATTGTCTGAATGTTCACGTTATGTAAGATATATGCTATTAATGTATAATACAACTTATCTATAGGTAAAATTATCGTTATTAGGAATAATTATACCATTATGTAACCTTATATAGCATCAATAGGACCACTGTATCCTAAGATATCATTTATTAAGTATATAAACAGTAACATCACGTAGAAAGAGAAATTAGTAAGTAAAAACCCACCCGTAAATTCGGACTAGTGCCTTGGGCGAGTCCATTTGTAATTAGGGCACAGGGGTGAAGAGCGGGACGCGCGGGGCGGGGTGCCACCGGCTTACGCGCTACCGTATGGTGAACTGGCGGGGGTAACAGTGCGAGCCCACCGCTACCTGCGCTTACGCGCACGGATATAAATAAGGCGCCCCCAGGCGCATTAAAGTTACCCGATGACGCTATTACCCTCCTCCAGGAGAGTAGCCAGGAAACTAGCACGCTTAGAAGGCACAGACACAAACAGCCGTCATTCCGACCTCGCCGTCGAGGCCCGTCGCGACGCCCCGATACGAACCCTCCCCGTCCCTTGCTCGCGCCAGCCCGCGTGGCTGAGCCAGTAGTTCAAAATCAGTCCCTAATTAATGACACCACTCAGATCCAGCCTGTCCCCTTGCTGTCCTCTCCCAGCGACGCCCTAAGCCGAGGCCCGTACCCCGCAGGGGGTACCCTTAGCGTGTAGTCGTTTAGTTTGTAAGTTTTATGCCCTGGCTGGAGGCCTTACACTTAAGGTACCCACAGGATTGTCCGGTTAAGCAGACGACAACCTCTCTAGGTTGAACTGCGAGATGCCATTTCGAAAAAAAAAAAAAAAAACGCATTAAAGTTAGTCTTCTCACATCCTCCGTTCTCGTAACATCTATGTACTAGTTGTTACCCTGCGCCGCGAAGTAGTCAAAGTTTTAATAGTTTAAGTCTGCATTATAATTTTATTCGTGAAAAGTCTTGTGTAAATAGTACCAGTAAATAATTGTGACTCAGTTAGTTTTAAGATATCCGCTTTAATTGTGTGTAAAACTGATTTGGTGTAAATATAGTGTTTTTAAAGTTGATATCAGTGTTGTGTTATTTATTCCACATCCTCGTAAAGGGAACAGCGTCACCCCCGACCTACCTGATCCTATTTCAGTGTCGCATCGCCGACATTTTGGTCCTTCGAGCCGGATCTGGTTCGTCAAGAGGTGTGGAATAAATCATGAGTCAGAAGAGTACTATGACCACGCGCAGCAAAGTAAGGAAATTGGCCGTCGAAATGAGTCAGCGGCGCAAGAATGACGTCGTCTCGGACTCAGGCTTGCCGTCTGAAAGGACGCCGGGTTCACCATCGGCCGCACCAACAGTGGCATCAACGTCTGTACGAGATATTCCCCTGACGGGGCCCGGTCAAGTGTACGACTACAGAAGTACGTCAGAGGGACAGACAGTCGTTGGAAGGCGCCAGGGATCAAGACAAAGCAGCAGAGGCTCATCTAGGAATAGTCGCAAGAGCGTCGAATTCCTACGTAAAAGGATCGAGTACGAAGCTGAGCGCGACTTAGTACAGTTAAAGGAGAACCTCGTGAGGAAAAGGATGGAAGCAGACCTCGCTGAACTAGAAGCGGCTGCTGAGAGTGAGGACTCAAATTCAGATGTGGATACCGCACATCGCGTTGAAGAATGGATTAATACAACGCCCCAAGTGACTCAAACGGATACAGTGTTATCGGATACAGTGTTGCAGTCTGTAGCGCGCGCGCCTGTTGAAGTGGCCGCGTCCCGTGACACATCTGCGATCCAGGAGCAAAATGTGAGTAGAGTGAATGTTGAACCACTTACTTATCGTGAACGTACCGTGCCTCGAGAAATAAATGTGTCGCGTGTAATAGAGTCGTCTGCGTCAGTCCCGGTGGGAAACATAATGACACCTACTACGCAGACGTACTTGCCAGTGTCGACGGCAGTGAGATTCCGTCTGCCCGACAATAATCCCGTCTTTACCACTCCGGTCGCAAGTGTACCTCGAGTATCAACTCTTGAGTCGGATACACAGCGGCAGAGATATGACAGAGTGGGTGAAAGAGAAAGACGGCGAGAATCGTCAGGGGAAAGAGACAGGAAAATCGACCAACTGGCAGAAGCGATCACGGGCCTGGCACGTCCGCGGCCGGTACCAAGGCAGGCTTATGAATTGCCGCATTTTAATGGCGACCCTGCTGATTGGATTTCATATAGAAATATGTATTGGGACACGACTGAGTTATACAGTTTCAAGGCACACGAGAACATAGCAAGACTAAAAACCTCATTGCATGGCGAAGCTAAGACTGCGGTAGAAGATTTATTGCGAACGTCAACAGACCCGTCAGCAATAATGCGTGCCCTAGAGGAAGAGTTTGGTCACCCAACCCTAGTACTACAATGTGCACTGAAAAAGGTTAGAGATTTACCCAGAGTGACGGAAAGTGGCCGGGAGCTGAGGAAATTCTCTACGACTGTAAGAAACTGTGTGTCACTACTGAAGAATATTCGTGCGGAAGGTTACCTTAATAACCCACAGTTAGTGAGTGAACTGCTGAACAAGCTGACACCAGTACAACGTGCGCAGTATGGTGATTTCGCTATGGGTTTAGATAACTCACAGGGGGTGGACTTAAGAGTGTCACCGAGCTTAGAAATAGTATCGCACTTTTTAATACATTTGGCGCGATCGTCATCTTACTATGTACAGGCAACCATGTATGAGCCTAGTACATCGAAGCCTCCTGTGAAGCAGCAGCAGAAGCAAGTCTCCGGTCAAGCTCGACCAGTGAATACCGCACGGCCTGTCACTAACAGACCACCGTTGATGCAACGAGTGAACGCACAGAGTGACGAGTCTTCAGCACCGAAAGAGTGCATAATATGTAAAGGTGAACACGCCATAGAAAAGTGTGAACCTTTTAATAAGTTGAGTGTTCAACAACGATGGGACACAATCAAAGAGAAGAATATGTGTTTCAAGTGTCTTGTTAGAAAACACCCCAAGAGGTTTTGCCGCGCAGACAGATGCGAAAAGTGCGGCTATGGGCATCACATGTTGTTACACGCTGATAAAGCACCAAACAAAGAAGAGAGTGTAACGAACATTGGAGAATGGAGAGCCTCAGCCCTACTAAAAGTAATACCAGTGACTTTGTGCAATAAGAACAGTGACGACATACAGTGCTACGCGTTATTAGACGATGGTGCAACCGTGTCGCTAATAGACAGTTCACTCGCAACTAACTTAGCGGGTCCGCGTGTACCTCTCGTGCTCAAAACCGCGGGAGGCTACGGAGTGACAGATTTAACGTCGCGAGTGGTACAAACTCAAATAAAGGGACCTAATGGACAATGTCATAAAATAAAGTGTCGCACAATAGTGAACATCAACTTACCAACGCAAACAGTGTCCGCCGCAATGATAAGTGACAACGCGCACCTCAGCGACTTGGGTTGCGTGGAAATGAGGGGTGCCAAGCCGCTGCTGTTACTCGGGCAAGATAACTGGGAGCTGCTCGTCGGCCAGGACATTCGCCGTGGACGATCTGGTAAGCCAGTTGCCTCACTTACGAAGCTAGGTTGGGTCATACATGGACCACTTAGTAACGCTAACAATATAAATTCAGTAAATTGTATGACAGTCTCCCTTCCTGAGTTACACAATCTAGTAAAGTCACAATTCGAATTAGAAGCACTAGGCATTTCAGCGAACCTTCGAAAACATAAGGACGTTGAAAGAGCATTAAATGTTTTAGACAGCACTAGTCGTCGCGTTTCTGACAAGTCACAATGGGAAGTAGGTTTACTATGGAAACATGAGAATACACAGTTACCTAATAATTATAATCAGGCCCGTCAGAGATTATACGGTATTGAGAGACGCATGCGCAAGGACGCTGTGTTTGCCGAGGCGTACACCAAACAAATAGAGAGATTGCTAGATGAAGGTTATGCTCGTAAGGTAGAGGGGAATTTAGATAGCTCTCCGGTTTGGTACCTACCACACTTTGGTGTAGTGAACCCAAACAAGCCAGGGAAGCTGCGATTAGTGTTTGACGCGGCAGCTATATCTCACGGTACGTGTTTAAATGATAACTTGTTAACGGGACCTGACATGTTAAATTCATTGTTAGGTATTTTATTAAAATTTAGGCTAGGCCCCATAGCATTTTCAGGGGATATCGCTGACATGTTCATGCGAATAAGAATTAGGGCAGAGGATCAAGGTGCTCAATTGTTTTTATGGAGAGGGGCGGAACTAGATAGAGAACCAGATACATATGCGATGAATTCTATGATATTTGGTGCCGTCTCATCGCCAACCACGGCAATCTATATATTGAATAAAAATGCCAGTGAATTTATTAAAGATTATCCCGAAGCTGTTGAAGCTATAAAGACCAAGCATTATATGGACGATTATTTAGATAGTGCTTGGTCAGAGGAACAAGCTAACAGGCTGATTGAGCAAGTGACCAGAATACACGCCTCCGGTGGATTCATAATACGGGGGTGGGTCACGAACTCAACAGAGCTTAGGGATAGGTTAAAGTTAGACATGCCTGAAAGAATAGCGTTAGAAAAAGGAGTAGGCACGGTAGAAAGAACGCTAGGTTTAATCTGGTCACCTAAGGACGACGAATTAGGTTTTGATCTTTCGTTTAAACGTTTGCCGTCGGAACTTGTGAACGGTAGTGTAGTACCCACTAAACGCCAATTTTTGAGTTTAATAATGTCAATTTATGACCCACTGGGTTTCCTATATCCCTGTGTGATTCAATCACGCATCTTGATGCAAAGGATATGGAAGTCAGGGATCCAATGGGATGAAGTGCTAAAAGAAAAAGATGCCAAAGCATGGTTTAAGTGGCTGAAGAATTTATATCTTTTGAATGAAGTAAAGATACCACGGTGGTATGGGTTAAACTTAAAAGACCTAGAACTACATGTGTTCGGCGATGCAAGCGAGTTAGCTTACGCCGCAGTCGCTTACCTAGTAGGGTATAACTCCGACGGGAATAAGGAGACTGTCATGCTGCTAGGGAAAGCGCGAGTAGCACCACAAAAAGTTATCTCTATCCCTAGGTTAGAGCTACAAGCGGCAGTATTAGCCTGCCGACTAGCAGAGACTGTCGAAGAGGAGCTAGGGTTACTGATCAGGGAGAAATTTTATTGGACTGACAGTAAAACCGTACTAAAGTGGATCAACTCTGATGCTCAAGAGTTTCAAAGGTTCGTTTCTCATAGACTAGCAGAGATAGATAGGCTGTCAGAAAGAGGCAACTGGCGCTGGGTCCCCTCGGAGGACAACCCAGCTGACGAAGCGACCAGGTTATGTTGGCCCGATAATTGCACGAAGTGGCTCTCGGGCCCCTCGTTTTTATGTAACCCACAGGAGCAGTGGCCAGCGTGTCATGAGTCAGAGGCGGCGGAGGAGGACCTCGAGCGCATCCAGCAAGTCCACACGTCGGCGGCACCTGCGACACCGCTCCTGGACTACGAGCGGTACTCATCGTGGCCACGCATTCAGCGTGCTATGGCACGCATCCTCATCTTCATCGGCCGGTGTCGCAAGCATCGGGCCACGACGGAGCTGCAACCTCACGACTTAGAAGATGCACACAATCGCCTTATAAAGTTGTGCCAAGAGGAAAGCTTCCATGAAGAACGGGCTGCCATCTTAAAAGGGCTACCCGTACCCAACAACAGCAATATAAAAACATTGGACCCAATGATTACTGACGATTTATTATTAAGAGTCAGAGGACGTCTGAGTGCCTGCGAAGAGCTCACATTTAGCGAAAGGCACCCGATAATAGTAGATGGACGTCACCCATTAACCAGAAAGCTGATCGCTCACTATCACGCGACAGCTTTACACGCCAACCATGAGACCGTTGTAAATAACCTACGTGAAAAATACTGGATCACGAAGGTCAGAGCAGCAGTAAAGACGGTGGTTGCAAGTTGTCAGCTCTGTCGCATTCGCAGAGCCAAGCCCGCCCCACCAAAGATGGGCGACCTACCCCTAGCACGGCTAGAGACATCAAGAAGAGCTTTTGTGCGAGTGGGTGTGGACTACTTCGGCCCTATGGAGGTAGCAATTGGCCGGCGCCGCGAAAAGAGGTGGGGCGCATTATTTACCTGCCTCACCACGCGCGCCGTCCACCTAGAGTTAGCCACCTCGCTGAGCGCCGACTCAGCAATATTGGCCTTGCGGCGCCTGATAGCGCGCCGCGGGCAACCAGCACATATGTACTCTGACCAGGGTACAAACTTCATCGGGGCCAACACCGAGCTTCGAGCAGCCCTGAAAGACTTCGAGCACGCCAAAGTCAGAGACGAGGCCACAAACCGTGGCATAACGTGGCATTTCAACCCCCCGGCAGCACCTCACATGGGTGGCTGTTGGGAACGTCTAGTAAGGTCCGTGAAGAACGCGCTAAAGGCCACGCTGAAAGAACGAGCACCTCGTGAGGAGGTCCTTTACACCCTCCTCACAGAGGCCGAACTCATCGTGAACAGCCGACCGCTGAGCTACGTGTACGACGACCACAACCAACCTGTGGTCCTGACACCCAACCATTTACTCCTGGGCACTGCGTCCGGGAGTACTCCGTTTGCGCCGAGTGACAACGACGACATCGACTCCCGCCGGCAGTGGCGGCGCGTCAACGCGCTCGCCGACATGTTCTGGCGGCGCTGGCTGCGGGAATATCTCCCGACACTACAACGTCGCGATAAGTGGACAAATAATGTGCCAAATGTGCGTGTCAGTGATGTGGTAGTGATCGTGGACAACAATAAAGAACGAAGTGCATGGACAAAGGGTATAATCCAAGCGGTGTACCACGGAAATGATGGCATTATCCGTGTAGTCGATGTAAAAACCGTAAATGGGGTCCTGCGTCGGCCTGTAGCGAAGATTATTGTGCTTCCCACAGACCAAGATGTAATGCGGCTGAACCCTGTTACTGGGGGTGGAATGTAGGCGAAGCACAGTAATGCGAGCTTTATTTTTAGTAAATAAGTATGTACCTATGTAGCAGTTAAGTATCTTTGTAGCAATTAAGTACTTATGTAGTAGTTAGGTATTTGGTAACAGTAGAAAAATAACACGTGCAGACTGATTTGATGCATAGTTTGTTAGATAATAGGATAGTTGCAATAGAGTAATAGCATAAGGATTGTCTGAATGTTCACGTTATGTAAGATATATGCTATTAATGTATAATACAACTTATCTATAGGTAAAATTATCGTTATTAGGAATAATTATACCATTATGTAACCTTATATAGCATCAATAGGACCACTGTATCCTAAGATATCATTTATTAAGTATATAAACAGTAACATCACGTAGAAAGAGAAATTAGTAAGTAAAAACCCACCCGTAAATTCGGACTAGTGCCTTGGGCGAGTCCATTTGTAATTAGGGCACAGGGGTGAAGAGCGGGACGCGCGGGGCGGGGTGCCACCGGCTTACGCGCTACCGTATGGTGAACTGGCGGGGGTAACAGTGCGAGCCCACCGCTACCTGCGCTTACGCGCACGGATATAAATAAGGCGCCCCCAGGCGCATTAAAGTTAGTCTTCTCACATCCTCCGTTCTCGTAACATCTATGTACTAGCTGTTACCCTGCGCCGCGAAGTAGTCAAAGTTTTAATAGTTTAAAGTCTGCATTATAATTCGTGAAAAGTCTTGTGTAAATAGTACCAGTAAATAATTGTGACTCAGTTAGTTTTAAGATATCCGCTTTAATTGTGTGTAAAACTGATTTGGTGTGAATATAGTGTTTTTAAAGTTGATATCAGTGTTGTGTTATTTATTCCACATCCTCGTAAAGGGAACAGCGTCACCCCCGACCTACCTGATCCTATTTCAGTGTCGCATCGCCGACAAAAATATTTCTGTAAAGTTATCGACGGGCATATTGCCAAAGAGTTCACCGCACTGATTGGATCGCTCGTGCCAGATATAGCTGAATTTTAAAAAGAACCTTGAAACAATAACTCAGCATTTACTCAAGTAAAATTTATGTTGAAATGAAAAGCTCTGCGCACATTTTCTATTCAAATACAAAAGCTGTTTGAGGGTACCTTTCTTTTTTGTATTACTGCAGACAGACAAATGAAACAGCACTTTTCTAATAAATGTAAGAAGCAATTTCTCCGCAAAAAAAAACGGCCAAGTGCGAGTTCACCGAGGGTTCGGTATAAACTTGAAGGTATTTTCTTATTAAACTACATATTTACGGTTTTCAAATTCTTCCTTTACTTATGCTGTAAGACATTGCTTCTTGCCAAATTTTAATTTGAAATCGCAAAATATGCGACATAAACGGTCATAATAGTCCTACCTACCTCCCTGCGGGTCCGTGGCTTAGGCTCCCAGTGGTCGTGGCACCCGTGGCTGACGCCCCCGATTCGATAAGTTTAATTCAAAGCAATTTATTTTATTCGCGTTGATTTACAAGTTTAATTTTTTCACTACTCCAAGGAGAGCAGATTTGAGTATTTGATATTGCAGCTGGATACCTCCACGCGTTCCTGACAAACTGATCCTAAAAGAGTTCCGTTTTTGCCGACTGAGGTACGGAACCCTATGAAACTAATTGAAACTAAAACTGCGCTTTTCTTTACAAAGCAATAATATCCTGAACAAAAAAGCTACTGTAAATACAAATTAAACACTATCCCAGTCCTCGTCCAACAGAGATTATGTACAATAATTTCTTTTTAAATGCAAAAAGCTTAACATAACCAAAGTAAGAGCGAAGTTTCCACGTGAAAGTGCATTAACATTTCTTGAACAAGGCTTCAGTAGAACAGATGTTAAAGCCACAAGTCAAATAGACGTTGGAGAGAAACAAAAGCGATGGTCCGTAACACAGAAACTTGGGCGGGATTATACAAGATTGAATATTACATGGTACAGTTAGGATCTTGTACAACGTAGTGATTTCACCTATACATTTTGCTTTGAAACATGAAGACGTTGAGTTGTAAGCGTAGACTATTACACACAATTTTGGTTACACTAGAGAAGACATGACCAGTTATAAGCTCGTACATGCTTCATTAGAGGCTTAGGACTAGCTTCAACCTACGTCAGACAGACTATGGAGGAGATTTTGAGGTTTAACACTGTCTTGTCAAATGTCTTAAGGCATGTTATGTAACGTTAATTGTACAGTAAGTAGTAATTGTATAACGCTCATACAAGTAAATTTGATAAAATAGATTTAAAATGCAAATTTGCTCGTAAAGGGTCTCTTCACCCATTTCAATATCGTAATGTATCTCATTCCGTACTTGTGCAGTAATGTAATGTACAACGCACGGTTTATCAAGATGCTCCGTCAAAAAGGAACAGTACTTTTTTAAATCTTAGCAAAGAGTTTATATGTCAGAAAAGTGGTCAACATTTTATGAATAAAATTAACTTTGGGATATGAAATATAATAAATAAACATTTAATTCTTTAATTTAATTAATTTTGACAATTAATTACAACCATTTATCTGTAACAAAAACACAAAATTATTAATTTACTTTATTAGTAATACTGGCTGTTTTTTGAGTCTTTGCCTTAAGAGTCCGCCGTATAAAATCCACTCGCTAGAGTTTAGGCAAATTCGTTGCGATCCTATGTTCGTGTGCATTGTTCATGCAGATACACGCACACACGGGTTAAGATCGAGTGTAGTGGTCGCTTAAACCATTTTGATCTTTTAGTTATTTTTAAGTACCTAACATATTAAGTAGGTAGTAAGTACGGTTTAGAAATAAAAGTCATGAATTTGTGTGCTTATCACAATCAGTATGTCGTCTTATTGGATTTTCCATCAGGAATTTCTCAGTAGCAGCCATGGAGTCAGGATTTGTGCCCGGTTGATGGCAATAGGCTCGGCCCCTGTTACATGGGATTTCCACAGAACTGGCGAAATGTGGGTTTACTGTACTGTTAGGTGCATCGCTGCCTATACCTTCGGGGATTAAAGGCGTGATGTTATGATGGTTAAGTCATAATTATTAGATCCACGCAGATTAATATCTAAGATGATTTTGAGGAAAGAACCGTACACATTTGAGGGGACCTGGGGGTCTAAAATGGCCGCGTTAAAAATTTAAAATTCTTAAAATGGACTTTATGATCATAACTTTAAAGTACATTTTAAGAATTTTATTTTTTTAACGTGATTCATGCTAAGATTCTGCGTGGATTCTGCTAAAGCGGCCATTTTAGATTGCAAACATTTCACAGTTATCGTGTACGTCGACTCATCAACAATACAATAGGGTAGATGACAAACAAAAAATTAACGTCAGAAAGATTTGCAAAAAATATTGGACACAGATTTTTTTTATTTTTTCACGTTATCTAAAAATGAAGACGATACAGTGCGTCGAAAACTCGTGTGACGTCGCATTTGAGTACAGTTTTTACCGCAAAGTGTCGTCACAAGCCTCTCTCTATCTTTGACGCGGTTTATCTTCGTCAATTTTATTAATTTGATAAAACAAAAAACATGTATCCAATATTTTTCGATAATCTAATGGACGGACTAAACAGAATCATATTTTATTAGTCAGGATCATCCCTAAAAAAAAACATTGTTGTGTTCAACTTGTAACCCGCCTAAAGTACCGAAACTGTCAGACATTAGTTAAAAACTAAGTGAAAAGAAAGAAAGAAAATGGTCATATTAATGTCGTAGACAATTTGTATGTATGACGCGCCATTATTATGTATGGCGCGCCGTTATTATGTATGGTTGAAAAACGCCGCCATCATGTAATACGACGTCCTCACGTTCAGCTGGATTACAATTCGGCTGAAATAAAGTACGCCGCATTGAATGAGCTCTTCGCGTTCGTCAAAGCGGCGTAATAACGTGCCGCCGTTATACAAACTGGCGCATCGTCGATACCGCTTTGAAAGTTTTAGTTCCATTTATCACCGCAAGTGGCGCTGCATGATCATAACAAGAAACATGGCTACTTACATGGCGCTTTTCCCGCTTTTCAGTTTTTTTTTTTTCATTTTTTATTTCGATTTTTTTTCATTTTTTTTTTACCTACATGTTGAGAATTACGTGGCACGGGGCTACTAAAAGGGGGGTGAATTTTTCATTATTTTTGCGATAGGACGCACCGTTTTCGAGATATAAGCAAATTTAGAACCTGCTACGACTCCAGTGAAATGGCCGCTTTTCCCGCTTTTCAGTTTTTTTTTTTTTCATTTTTTATTTCGATTTTTTTTCATTTTTTTTTTACCTACATGTTGAGAATTACGTGGCACGGGGGTGTTTAAAGGGGGGTGAATTTTTCATTATTTTTGCGATAAGACGCACCGTTTTCGAGATATAAGCAAATTTAGAACCTGCTACGACTCCATGATGCGCGCTCGCTACGACTAGCATTTTACATTACACATCCACTTTTTGTCACAAATGTCGTCGTCGCTCCACCGGCCTTCGGCCTACACTCCTCATGCCAGCTAGCAAGACTTTTAGGACAATTTTAGTAGGTTATTTGAGGTATCGGAATTGCTGACAATACGGCTAAACGTTGGACGCCGCTTATCAAACGTATCGCCACCACAATCCGGCTGAACGTGAGGGCGCCGTATTACATAACGACGGCGTTTTACAATCCGGCGCGCCATTATGTGAAACAGCGTATTATACGAATTGGCTGCGACATTTATACAAGCAAATTTTGTTGGGTACATAATCTTCTAAAGCGTCACGTTTCAGAAATATGAGTTATGAAAGCTAAAGTCCATTCATGGTGGTCCATTAACACATTCATTATGTCTGAGACAGCAACGTTAGCTACGTTTTCGAATATATATATTGTTGGCTATTATTTAGGTTGAGAGTAGGGGTACGGCGGATGACGGTATAAAAGCGAGGTGGAAAGGGCGCGCGGCCCCGTTGGATTCGCCAGTGGTCCAGAGCTGACGTCTCCACTACAGCGCTGCAGACGGACTCCGGAGGAAGCTGACCAAATTGTGCTCCAAGTTGGGGGTACATTTGGAAAACTCCCGCTCGCGCGGACCGCAACCTACCCACTTTCCCTGTGTTCGTGCAAGTGCTTAGCACTGGTACGAGCACAGGGGGAGCCTCCCAGCTGCCCGGTGCCCTGAGCACCGTTGCGGTCGCGAGCCCACATACGAAGCAAGAAGCCAGTAAGAAGAAGATGTCCGGCGCCCGTGACTCGCCCGGTCACGGCGACGCCGACTACGAGGCTCGTCTCTGGGCGCTGGACCGGACGGTGTCGATGCCGAACATCGGCTTCGTGCTGCCTGATCCAGCGCCGCCTGGTCCCCCCCCCCCCTCATAGTGAGGAGAGGAAGACGACCGGCAAAAAGAGGTCCTCCAACTCCAGACGGAAGAAGAAGACGCCGCCCGAAGCCCGGGCAGAGAGGGAAGAAGACGGAGCGAGTCGAGGCGCGGCTGCTGATGCGTGTGGCCCGTCGACGTCACCGGCGCCTGCGCGTGCTGCGCCGGTGCCTCCGCCGAGCCAACCGCATGCCGTATCTGCGCGCCCGTCCTCGCACCGCCCGGGTCCATCTCAGCCCCCGGCCCCCGCCACCGCCGCCGCAAACACGGACCGCGCGCCAAAACAGCGCGCCACTGCATCCGCGCATGAGGCCGCGCGCGATCCCGCGCTGCCGCCCGTACAAGAACCGGCGACTCAGTGGCGCGCGCCCGCGCCCTTGTCGCCCACGCCGCTGCCACGCACCTTAGTGGCCTCCACGCTGACGGCACCAGCGCCATCTGTGCGCCCCGCTGCACAACACCACGCCACCATGGCTACGCGCCCCGCTGCGTCGACCGCGCCCCTAGGGGCTGCGTCCGTAGCGAGGCTCTCCAGCCGGGACCCCAGGCTGGCTCCGGGAGCGCGCCAGGCTCTCCTGGCGCCCCAGGTGCCTGCATCGCCGGCGCCCCCTCGTGCCTCGGCCTGCGACTCACCGGCAGAGCGGTCGGCATGCTCGTCGCGAGCCGGCTCGAGCATGTCGCTCGCATCTGCAGGGTCGGTTGACTCGGGGCCGAGTGCGCTGGGGAGGCGCACCCCAGTAGAAGCACCATCGCAGTCGCGGGGTTATGGCTCCGACTTTCGGGCGGAGCCGCGGCCCCAGCGACGTCGCCGCAGTACAGATGAGGCCGAGGAGGAGGCAAAGCGGTACTGCCTCGACCCGCCGCTGCAGCGCGACCGCGCGCCGCCGCGGGGCGGGCACGTCACCGCCGGGTCGCCTACCTTTGCGGAGGCTACCCGCCGCACGCCCCCCCCCTCACCAATACCGACGCCGACGACATCAGGGACGCAGCGTGGGGTGAGTGTTGACATCGCTGTCTCTCCCTCACAGCTTGCGGCCCCCCGGGACACGACCGCTGCGCAGCCCAAGCCAAAGCCGCCGAAGCGGCCGAGGTATCCTCCGCTGACGGTGGAAAAGCTGCCGGGATGGGCTTCTCACTTCAGGGCCCTCAAAGAAAAACTGGGCCACCCCCCCAGTGCCCAACCATTTGGCACTGGAATTCGGTTCACTCCAGAGAGTGAACTCGAATATAGGGTGGTCCAGCGCTATTTGACTGGCCTGGAGAAGGAGGATGGCACATCTTGGTACGCCTATTCGTTGCCAGCGGAGCGAAGCTGCAAGGTGGCCATCAGGGGGCTGCCTGTTGACACCACTCCACAGGAGATCGAGGAGGAGCTCCGCGCGATGGGACACAAGCCGGAATACGTTCGCCATATCAAGGCGAGTCAGGGACGCCCCGGCTGTGTGTTCCACGCCGTACTCAGTAGGACGCCTGAAGTACGCAGCATCTTCGGCACCTCCGTGTTCCTAAACATGCGGGGTGTCAGGATTGAAGCCTGGCGGGGCAAGCGTGGGCCCGCCCAGTGCCACCGGTGCCAGAAATGGAGGCACTCGTCGCACCACTGCCACCGACCGCTCGCCTGTGTCCGCTGCGGAGAGGGGCACTCTGCGCGGGATTGCCCCCGGCCACGTGACGAGCCAGCCACGTGTGTCAACTGCGGGGGCGACCATCCCGCCAACAACATTAAGTGCCCCTCCTTTCAGGCGGAGATAAGGGCTAACAGGCGGGCGGGCACAGCTGCCGCCATTACCGCCTCACAACGACCGAGCACGGTCGCTGAGAGGCCAACAGAGGTGGCCTCCACCGAGGCCCAAGGTGAGTCGCTGATGGCGGCGGCCAACGGGCCCACCAACAGGGGAGAAGCTCCCCCCTCCTCGAAGCGGCGGAGGGGAAAGAAGAGGAAGCGGGGGGGCAAGGGTAAGGCACCCGTGCCCCCCTCCGCACCTGAGGGAGAACAACCGGGCGACCAGCCCCCGACCCTGGTGCGGGCTGTAACTCCGGCTGCAGCCCCAACGCAGCCCGAAGACAGGAAGTCCGTTGGGCCGACAGCTGGCGCCGGCATTGCGCTGCCCGCGGCCCAACCAAAAGAACGACTCCGTGCCAACAGAGGCACCACCAGCGCCGGCCCAGCTGCCGGCTCAGAAGCCGAAAAGAAGGAGTTTACAGCCCGCGCCATCCAGCTGTTGATGGACCTGATCGGGGCCATCAGACAGGGCCGCGACGTGGAACTGGTCGTCCTTGACGGCCTAGCTGCGTTACTCTCCTTGTATAGTGGATAGACCGTCAAGGATGACTCAGGAGCGTCCGCGACCGGCATCGCATGGTCGCCCCCCCTCCGCCGCCTTTATCACCGGATTTGACCCAGGTAAGCTGTTCCTCGTTACACGCAGCTTACCTGCACAATATGACTCCACACACATCACTCACGCCCAGCTGTGCGACCTGTTCTAAGTTAATATAGGCAGGGCGCGCAGCTATAACCACACATGCACTCCTCTACAAGCACGTAGACACACGCGTGGACGCGGCCCTCGGGCCCGCGGAAAACGCACACATGGGCGGTGTTACACATACAATACCGCCCACACACACACGTCGTTTCCGCAGCCCGTACCACTGCCGGCTAGCTCTGGTTAGTGGGGCGGGCGGGAATCACACATCCACTGTAGGTGCGCTGTAAGTCGGTGCCTCTGTCGCTGGTTGTCTCCCGCTGGGCTTCCCTCGGGTAACCGGGGGTCTCACCTGGCGGAGACGGACCGCCGGGGCACTGTGAAGAAAGCAGCGCTGTGCAACAGCGCTGTGGCGCGCCTACAGTCACAATACAGCAACCACACACATGGGCGCATGTCATGCGCTCACCAAGTTTTGGACAATGTCCAATCCAAAGACGGGTCCGTTTTTACGGGCCGAGGTATGGCCTCCGCGGTCAGGGGGCACAGCCCCGATACCGCCTACCGCGCCCCCTTGCGGGGGCGCTGTGAATACTAGTCGTGTGAATACTAGTCGCGCGGCCCCCATTCTGCTGTCATCCGTCGTACGAGTAGGTCGTGAGTTTTTAAGTTGTGTTCTTCATACTGTATTTGAGTAATTCTTTTGTGTCATTTTCTTGATTGTATTTGTTTTGGAAATTCTGATAATTTTAGGTCAAGTAAATTTTGTTTTTATAAAATCTAATCCGCTTCTGATTTCTAATATCAGAAGTGGGATAAAGAAAACATTCCCACTTTCATCTTGATTATTGTTCTAATCCATTTCTTAAAAACAAAAACTTCCTTAATTTGAAAGTTACGAATATCATTTTCTTATGAGGGTACTTTTCTTTGTTTACGTTCGTTAACTGTCAATTACATTAACTCTGTGTTGAAGTTTTGTTTTGGTGTTTTTAACTAAGCTTTGAACAGCTTTCTTTGCTTACCTACATTCCTTTTAATTTTATAGTCATTTACGTTAACTAGGTTTGTGTTGAAGTTTTGTTTTGTTGTTTATAACCGAGTTTGAAACATGGATAAGCCGGGACGTTCACGTTCTCGTAATCAACGCACGCCTGAGTCGCGTAGCAGGTGCAAGCGTAAAAATCGTTCTCCGAATAAACGTTCACGCGGCGGTAAACACTCGCATAGCTGTTCGCGGGATCGATCGCCTGAACCTCGGCGCTCGCGCAGTCACTCGCGTAGTTTCACACCGCGTTATCAACGCTCGCGTAACCGACGTTCTCCAGATCGGCGTTCCCGAGGCCGACACTCGTGTAGCTACTCGCGCAGTTGTTCGCCGCATGCTAAGCGTATGCGCGGTCGTCGATCGGTTTCGCGGGGACGAGATAGCCGTTCTCGTGATCGAGGATGTCGCCGTGATAGGTCTTCACCATATCGTGCTACTAATGTTAACCGCAGAGAGAAATTTTCACGATCTGTTCGTACGCCTTCCTTGCCGCCATTGCAGAGAAATTGTGACTCTTTAAATACTGTGCTCTCACGTTTGGAGGCGCTAGAGAGGCGTTCGCATGCCCCAGTGTCAATTGAGCCTGCCGCCGGACCAGGCACGGAACAAATTGTTGAAGCGATACATTCGTTAAAATCTGTTGGTACTAGTCATTATTACGTCTCTAATTTTGACCCCAGTATTCATGACGTTGATACATGGTTTAGTGAAGTCGATAGGGCTAAACTTGCCAATAAATGGAGCGACCACGAATGTCTTTCACGCATAGGCAACTGTCTAAAAGGTGATGCTAAATCATGGCTCAATGAGTGGGTATCAAATGATAGATCGTGGTCAAACTTTAAAATTGATTTTAAACCATTGTGCATTAAAAGAATAGATTCGGCGGGTATTTTGTTTGAGGTAATGTCGACTAACTCGGATAAGTACCGTACGTATGCCGAGTATGCACGGAAGTCACTTTTGCGGTTACGTATTGTAAAAGGTCTTAGCGATGATCTAATTACAGAGATTGTTTTGAGAGGAATAACCGATCCTCAAGTGAAGGCAACAGCGACGAATGCTAACTTAAAACCCTTTGATTTGGTCAATTATCTGTCTACTTTTGTGAAACCTATCAAAACTACAGCTGTAGAAACAAGTAAACGCACAAGTCACCATTTTACTGCCAATAGAGACAAGAACAAATCCCAGGGTTTTAAGAAAGGTCCAACCAAGTGCTATAGTTGTGGTGAGTCTGGACATAAGCAAATTTCGTGCCCAAAACGGTCTAAGTCTAGTGCCAATACCGATTCAGGATCGAAACCATCTTCCTCTGAAAGTAGGCCAGTTTCAAGTGAAATCACGTGCGCTTATTGCAAAAAGCCGGGTCATGACATAAAATCATGTTTTGCCAGACGACGTGTTGATGAGCAACGTAATAATAAAAAAGTCAACTTCTGCTCAGCTCCTTTGCAAAACCGCAGTGATATTGTCGTAGGTGTCATTCAGGGCATTCCAGTAGAAATTTTAATCGACAGTGGTGCCATTGGCGTATCATTGATGTCGTCCTCGATTGTGACATATTTTTCTTGTGCCAAGAAGACTATTAACTGTCAAATAAAGGGGGTAGGTGAGTCAGTTACTCAAATCGATTCATATGTGACGCTTACAATCGAATTGGAAGGTATCTCACTGCAGGTAGATTTGTTGGTAGTTCCAAGCGAATGTATGAATGCCCCTGTCATTATTGGAACAGATGTGCTTAATAGGGATGGCGTTGTTTACATACGAACTAAGAATACTCAACGCATTATTCGCGATTCAAATCCATTGGCTGTGTCGACTGCAGCGTTGAATGTGCAGCCCGTTATCAACACTCCTTTAACTGGTGATGATTTGTCTAAGTTAAAAGCTATCTTAGAAGATTATTCTGAACACATGATCTCGGGTACCGCTACATCAACTGTTAATACCGGATGTATGCGCATTCAACTCAGCAGTGATGTCCCTGTACATTGTCGTCCTTATAAAATGTCTCACAATGAAAAGTTGAAGGTTCGCGACATTGTTCAAGACCTTATGTCTAAAGGCATCATACGGGAGTCGGAGTCGCCCTATTCTAGCCCCATTTTGTTGGTCAAAAAGAAGGATGGCTCCGACCGTATGTGTGTTGATTTTCGCGCTTTGAACAAAATAACTGTTAAGGATAGGTATCCCCTACCGCTAATTGACAATCACATTGATCGCTTGGGCAAGTGTGCGTTCTTCACCACGCTAGATATGGCCACAGGGTTTCACCAAATTCGGTTAGATGACGAATCTGTGCCATTAACAGGTTTCGTAACGCCCGAGGGTCATTTTGAATACATGAAAATGCCCTATGGCTTGGCTAATGCACCTATAGTGTATCAACGCATCATAAGCACTACATTACGCGATTTCATAGAATCTGGAAAAGTTTTGGTTTACATCGATGATTGTTTGATCCTGTCCGATACAGTTGACGAGGGTTTGCGGACCTTACGAGAGGTTTTGGCTACATTAACCCAGGCGGGTTTTTCGATCAACCTTAAAAAGTGTTCGTTTCTGTCTACCGAGATTGAATACCTAGGACGGATAATATCAAATGGCGAAGTACGCCCATCTCCCGGAAAAATTCAGGCTTTAGTCAAGTCTAGTCCCCCGCAAAATGTAAAGCAGGTGCGCCAATTTCTTGGGTTAGCAGGGTATTTTCGTAAATACATCCCAAACTACTCGACTAAGACAGCATGCATAGCACGTCTAACTCGCAAGGACGTTCAGTTTAGTTGGGGATCAGATCAAGAGCGTGTCAGGCAGGAGATAATCGCTAATCTGACCAGTGCACCTGTTTTGGCTATATTTGACCCGAGTTTACCCACGGAGGTTCATACCGATGCCAGCAGTTTGGGCTACGGTGCGGTTTTGTTGCAAGTCCATCAAGGCAACATTAAACGCGTGGTTACTTATTACAGCCAGGTGACTAAGGGTGCTGAGCCAAAATATCACTCATACGAGCTCGAGACCCTGGCTGTAGTAAAAGCGCTGAGGCATTTCCGGCACTACTTAGTTGGTTCACATTTCACGGTAGTTACAGACTGTAACGCACTGAAAGCTACTAAGAATAAAAAAGATTTGTTACCGCGTGTGGCAAGATGGTGGATTTACTTGCAAGATTTTGATTTTACCATCTCATACAGAAGAGGCGCCATGTTGCCGCACGCGGACTATTTGAGCCGCAACCCCACTAATTCGGTTAATAACATTGAAAGACCGCGTAATTGGGCTCAAATGGCGCAATCTGGTGACGAAGAGACCCGTAACATGATCGAGGCTGTGGGACGGGGAGAGTTAGACCCATCACGTTATCGGGTACAAAATGATGTCTTTTATTACCGGTACAGTCAGGTAGGGGAAGAGCCGAGGCTACTTTGCTATATACCGAAGGGCCAACGCTTAAGCCTCCTTAGGGTCTTTCACGATGAACACAGCCATATTGGCGCTGATAAAACGTTAGAGCTTATACTTAGACATTTTTGGTTTCCTGGCCTTAGGGCTTTTGTAAAAAAATACATACGTCATTGTATAACTTGTGTTTCTCATAAACGTGTTCCTAGAGCTCCTCTTCAACCTATTTCCTCTTGGCCTAAACCTGACGTCCCGTTCGACACCCTACACTTCGACGTGCTGGGCCCTTTGCCTGAATCGAAAGGATTTAAGCATGTGATGCTGGTCGTTGATGCCTTCACCAAGTTCTGCCTCCTTACTCCTATCCACCGCCAAGACTTGGACGAACTGAAGCAGGTCTGTAAGACTGTTATTTCCTTATTTGGAACACCGAAATTAATAGTGACCGACAGAGGCCGCATGTTCGACTCGTCTGGATTCAAGTCGTGGATGCAAGTCCTCGGAATCGAGCTACATCACATTACTGCCGAGATGCATCACGCTAACGGGCAAGTAGAACGGTACGCTCGAACTGTCTTAAACATGTTGCGAATTGAGGCAAATCACAGAAGACATGAATGGGCTGAAGAATTATGGCGTCTGCAACTAATTCTTAATATAACACAGCACAAGACTACACAAACGTCGCCTTTGAAACTGTTGGTGGGTCATGAAAACACTACGCCAGCGATTCGTGCTCTGGTGCGAGATGTCGCCCAGGAGCCTGCTACAAGTAGTCGTGAGGCAAGAAGAGAAATGGTCAGGCAGAGGACGGCCGAACGGTTAACTAGAAACCAGGCAGCAATGGACACATATGTTAACCGGGACAGACGTCCCGCTCGTGTGTTTCAGGAAGGCGACCATGTGTTCGTCATCAAGTATGCTCAGTCCACGGGCAAGCTTGACCATGGAATGCGCGGCCCCTATCGAGTGGTGCGTGTTCTTCCTCACGGCCGCTATGAGCTGAGGCTGTTGGCTGGATCATACGGGAAGAGCACATATGCTGCTGCTCAGTTTATGGTTCCCTGGGGAGGTGAATGGACTCCCGAATCTTGCTCTGCCTTCTTTGAGGGTGAGTCTCAGATCTGTATGATCTCTCTGATCCGGAAGTGTTGCATCTATTCTGATGAATGGTGCTGTTGGATCCTTGTCTGTCGGTGTGGTACACTCAGAGGGGTGTACCCACGACCTCGGAAGCTGGTCGGCCTTGCAAGCCGATCAGTCGCTGTGCAGTGTGAGGTCACAGTGTTCTTTATTAAGCATGTTGTTATGTTTTATGGTGTGGTTGTTTGAATGTGTAGTGTTCTAGAGACCTTAAGTTAAATGTGACCCATGGGATAGCTTATTTTGTTTTGGTAAACGAAATATTTCAAGTTTTACTCTAGAACACTGGCATTCAATTATTGTTTATTTCGTAACAGTACAACTAAAACTAACTCTAACCTACATAACTAATTTAGAAATGACACATGGTGAGTGACAAACTTACTACGATTTAAATTGTGATATTGCGATATGATTTCAGCGAATGATGATGATGAAAATGAAGATCCAAACCAGGACCAACTGGAGTCTTCGCCAACGCCAAATCAGCCTGAACTAGACGAGCCAGCACCAGGACCTTCTACTAGACCTGATGACGTGAGAGGAGAACCAGCACGAGGCCTGGATATGCCTGAAATTGACTAAACTGTAACCGGATCAGTCGACCGAGCCTGCCGTGGACGTCAGGGTGTCAGGAGAGGCCGTGTTGGCTATTATTTAGGTTGAGAGTAGGGGTACGGCGGATGACGGTATAAAAGCGAGGTGGAAAGGGCGCGCGGCCCCCATTCTGCTGTCATCCGTAGTACGAGTAGGTCGTGAGTTTTTAAGTTGTGTTCTTCATACTGTATTTGAGTAATTCTTTTGTGTCATTTTCTTGATTGTATTTGTTTTGGAAATTCTGATAATTTTAGGTCAAGTAAATTTTGTTTTTAAAAAATCTAATCCGCTTCTGATTTCTAATAATATATATATATTCGAAAACGTAGCTAACGTTGCTGTCTGGTAGCGTTGTGATCGCTACCAGTACAACTTTGATAGCTTAAATCTCGGAAACGTGACGCTTCTATCTATCCCACGGGAACGTCCTGCAAATAGCCTTTGACACTCGGCGATAATATAATTTAAAAAAATATATAAAGAGTTTTTGTAATCGGATCAGTAGTTCCGAATTACCCTCTACATCTAAACTTGCAAACACGCAAACCAAACATAGAATACAAACTTTACGCCGCCGCCGTCATCATAACATTAGTATTGAATCTGAACAAAATTTGAACAATCTCAGTAAACAAGCAAAGTTCTTTGTCTATAAAATGAAAATATAAAAAAAAACTTTTCAGATCAAAATATGGTAGTCGGCGTACAATCTCCGGAATATAATTTACGTAGAACACGTGACCGCGCGCAGCAAAGTCACACGTCCTCACTCTGGGATGGCCCGTTCGTTACTGAAGGGAACGGTTGAAAAGGATAGCGCTATTACTACCGCGTGCAAAACAAGGGACAGAAAGAGTGCGTGCTCGCTTAGAATAAAATAACGTAAGCGTCAAATCACATGTTGCTAATTACGAGAAAACCAAAGTAGAAAAATAAAAAATTAAGTCAACACGATGTTAGATAATATAGTTACCTATCTATTAGGCTAAAAATCACCATTAAATTCCTTAGGGTTTCAGAGATCCAATACAAAATAAGTGCAAAACGAGTTTTTTTTTGTATTTCTTTTCTATCGTGATTTTTTTATCCAATCGTGTTTTCGCTTCAACAGATTTAATGATTATAAGTCCAAGTTTAATGGTGTCCAAATAGCGAACTCTTAGGTCTTATAGATACTGAGATCTAGATCGCCCAATATCACCAAAACAGCAAATACAGGCTCATAAAAAAAAGCGCTGATGCGCGCGCATCGCTAATTTGTGAACAAGTAAAAGATTTATTCGTTTGCGAAAGTCCGAGTTTTATTTATTTCCTCGCAAATATGTTATAAAACGTCGTATGACATACGTGCGCTTTGATAATTACAGCCTTTGCTTTTCAACTTACCGCACTTATATCATAATGTACTATTTCAACTCTTTGTGCCGGCGATAAAAAAGTCACTGTACAGACAGTGACTTTTTATCGTCTTCATTCAGAACTGCTTCCTCTACTTTAATTTTTTCCAGACTACGTCGAAGCCAAAATAAAGGAGTATGATTTTAGCAGTCTATACATGTATTCATGTTTGTATTTACGTATGTTTCACCGTAGCGCCTAAACTTTTCATCCGATTTTGGTGATTAAGGTGTCAATCGATTCGTTATTATGACTCCCGTAACATAGGCTACATTTTAATCAGTGGTCAGATTCTCAAAACATCTTCACGATTATATTTATGTTTGGACCAGATTTATTTTCTATAATATTTACATACTGACTCTCATCATCATCATTCTCTTGCCCTTATCCCAATTCATTTGTGGTCGGCGCAGCATGTCTTCTTCTTCCATACTTCTTTATTTTTCGTCAACTAACTAACTACTAACTCTATAATAGAAATAAAAATATTGGGCCAGGATGGGTTAACAGTATTTTGCTGAAAATAAGTCTTTTGGTACATTAACTTCACTTTTGTCTTCATTGTTAAAATAATGGTCACTGATTTATTTATTTGTAATTTTGGACTCAATAAAACTTAACTTGATTCCGTTCACCATTAACCTCCACTGATTATTAATCTCATTCATATTCCTGTACAAAACATAATGTACTAACATCTTAAAGGATTTTAGCGTAACAAAAGTAACCAAAACGATTCACAATTCTCAGGGTTGCCTCATAAATAATACCTGAGTACAACGTAGGCCGTATACCGGGATTAATTTTATGTAATATGCCAGGCTCATACTTGTGCGAAGTTGTAGGACAGTGTGCTGGGGAATTCATAGCTTTTAGTTAATTATAACCACGTTTGGGAAGATATTGTACGTCGGCATTATCTTGGAGCTGTGTCAGACAAGGGCTATTAGCAGGGCTGCTAGTAATGTGATATTTAATAGAAGCCTGTTTTGTCATGTGATTAAGGAGACTGTGGTGAACGTAAGGTTTGAATTTTTAATAGTTTTAGTTCTTGCAAGGCTAGATATAATTAAGAGGCTTTGAAGTAGTATTTCAACGGGTTATTTGCACCTCGGGTTGAAGAGGATTTTTGGCCGTAGGGAGTGGTGTTCCTCGCTTCCACGGGCAATTGCCACATGATCGCGCAGTGACGTAGTACACAAGTGAAGTGTTACTAACGTAGTTTTAAGGGTCTTTTTACTAACATAATTTTTATTTTATCATATTTGTGTTACTCTGTAAATTATGCACATCTATGGGCCAAAGTTGCCTGACAATAAATGAACGTTGTTGTTATTACCATGTTGACACCTATCTATAAGAATCAATTTTTCGGAGAAATTCCTATCGAAAAATGCTGATGGTTTTTTGACGTTTTCATTTAATCAAACCCCTTGAACAGTCACTCCTACATCAACTAAATCAATGTACCCATCAAATTACAATTTACTATGAAAATCTAAAAACAGATTTCAAGTTTGAAAATACTTTCTTAGACCTCATCTTATTTTCCGCAAAAAATAAACAAAAATATGGAGGGTGCTACCTATTTATCTCTTTGTGTTACTTATTAGAGCCAGCTGAAGTATATGGGTGACTTAACCCGGAGTCGTTGTTGTAAGAAATTGCTTGTGGACATTGAAGAGGGTCGTTACGACCCTCTGTTTTTAATTTAATCTGTTTTTCAGATAACAGGTTCCTATTATGTATCGTAAAAGTGTGTATTAAATATACACTTTAGTCGCTTCTTGTGATATAAGTCGCCTTTGGGTATTGGATGATCTTATCGTAATAGATCCTTTCTGGTGTCTATGATACGATGATTTTTAATTATTAGTACAGGCACCAACGATACACCTTTGTCTGCATTAAACATATTTTTGTGAAGCGTAAATGTGTTTTTTCTGAAATAAATTTATTTGATAGGTAAGGGTGGATTATTAAACCTCCAATTGAACATAAATGGCTGGCAATTATTTTAAGCAATCATACAATAATAAAACTTTGTAATTTTTAAGGATGGTGGATATTATACAGCCATTATATGGTATTTATTTTATAACGGTGTAAAATAACACGCCCCGGGGAAACCGATTTTTGTATCAAAAATAAAAATAGCTTTCCAGCAATAATTTCTGCTTAATCTAATTTGCTTTGATGTACGACTGTGTATATGGCGTCTATGAACTAGATCTTTTTACAACCAGAATTAAGTTTTATTTGTAAGGAGCTGTTAACCGCGACTTCGTCTGCGTGGAATTTAATACAATAAAATGCTCTATTTTCTAAAAAAAAAAGTTAAGGAAACTTAGGCTTCACATCACCTATCTGCCAGTCAAAGTCCCGTTAAAATCGGTCCCGCCGTTTCGGACCGGAACACACAGACAGACAGCAGACAGACCAATTTTTTTTTTTTTTTGTAATGTGTACCTACCGTATATACTTTCATGCATATCAATTCAGTAGCAAATCTGTTATTTTGAAAGTACAATTAGACTCTTCAATATACCATTTGTATATAGATTCAGTGACAACCCTACTTATTATCAAGAAGATTGAGTGAAGTACTACTTCAGGTAAATGTTACCAAGGGAGATGGAAATAATAACAATAAGAAGGAATTAAGTGGTCTTAATAACTGGGTTCTGCCGTTCCACTGTAATGGTGAGGTAAGTTTGTGACGGGCCCCTAATTGTTTCGGAGATTCTTACAAAAAATGAGAATATTGTTAGTATTTGGTTGGTATATTCATCGCACGAAGTAAGTACTTCGTGGTTGGTCTATGGTTTTGATAGTGTAATAATTTGGAAATTTTGGTGAGCTTAAGGCGATTCTCACATCACGGTCGGGTGGTAGATCTTATTTAGCATTGGCTTGTATGAAATGTTGATGCCTATCACACGTACGCTGCCTGAATGCGCGGACGAGAAACAAATAAAAAAAACGGCTACGACAGGGTATAGTTCGGTTCAAACTTAATGGCTGCTCGGACGTTAGCTGTGAGTGACGGTCTGCGCAAGAATAACGCTTTAAACTTTATGGCGATTCTGCACATCTAATGTAAAGCTGCGCAGACAACAATTTAAGATATCAACGGGGCGCAGATGATGCATTGTTTTGTCTGTATAATGCGCAGACCGTCACTTGCTGCTAACTTTCGAGCCGCCATTAAGTTTGAACCGAACTATAGTAAATATGTTGTAACCTGTAAAAAAGTGTATGTTTGTGCTTCTTGCGTAATAATGATGAACGATGGTAAACATTTTTACTAAATTAGTTTCACTCGAGGACAGATGCGGTTGATTTATGATGAAAGTAAATAAAATTTTACTATGTAAATCTTGGTAAACTGTGAAATCTTAGACAATTTATTATTATTGAATTGTCGTATGGCTAAAATAATTCCACTAAATTAATTAATAACATCAGCTAACCCTAAACTAACACAACTAACAACCGTCTCAACAATACAAACATTTGTCATCGCACCCAACTTACACCAGAATCCACGCCACCACAGATCATAGTGACAGATAAATCAAATCCGTACTAATTCGTCCTTTACAATTGGCGAGCATGTACTGGTAATCCATGATCACGACGAGACCGGCTTTCGGACCCCCGAGACTCGTGTAATAAAGCTTACCCCGGTTCGATGAAGCCAGTAAATCAGACTGTCGTCTCGCATAGATATAGAGGGTTAACTAATTCTGATTTCACGTGTTCCTGACTCCTATCTTGCAGGACGGAAATTGCCAAGAAAACATGGCGGCTAGCCGAGGCCTGCTGCTTCTTATTTATTTTTATTTCTTCGGACACAGCGGTCGGTAAATAAATTGTTGTTTTAGGCGGCTTTATATTGCTATTAAAGACGAATGGAACCATAAATCAATTTATTACCGGCCTTAATGCTGGGACGTCGCTAAATAGCCGTTTACCTGATTACAGTGTGCCTAACTGCCGTTTGAATAAACTAGCATTAGGGGAATTAGAATAGGGTTGTTGTTACTTTGAGAATTACTTTTCATTATAGTGTTATTATTTTCCGATATTCTTTGTAGGTAAGGGTCGTGGGGCTTTCGGGACCAGGACCATGGTCCCGGATTCCCCCTAAATGTTTATGAGTGGTATTTGGGGACCACAAGAAAACAAAACAAAGTTATGTCTTGGGAAAGTACGGTCAACCTGACATATTTCGTATTTTCGTAGAAGATGGAATTACCTTCTTTAATTTATGTTAGCCTAGTACTTTTTCTAAGGTAAGGTAAGGTAAAACATATGCCAGTAAAAGCTGCCAACCAACTACATATTACTAACAGAAAGAAAAACTCGTTCAAAACTGTAAATGTATAACAGTAACCATAGTCTTTATTGTTATAGTACCTACATAGGTACTTTCTATTGAAATAACTACGAACGTACGTAAGAGGTGCTGTAAAAATTGCATTATGGCGCGTTTTATCACCCTATGAAGACTGCTCTAGTGCATGCACAAGTACCCTTATGGTCTAAATGACTAACTTTACAACTGAATCTATAGTATGAACTTCAGGTTGGAGTGTCTAGAATGCAAGTACATAAAACCCCATATGATTAAAAATAAGTCAATTTGGTTGCGTTCAGTAGTTTGGCATAATTCGTATTAAGGACCTGCCCCATGCTTCACGCGGTTGTTAAGACTTCATTTAAATCGAAATTTCTTGGTTAAAGTTTTGTTTAATATTAATTATCATGCATGAACACCATCTATATATCTATATCTATATTGTTACATATAATAAATCTGTAGAAAAATCGTTTTTGTACATCAAAAATATTTCGAAAAAAAATTGGCAGGGTGTGAAAGGATAACCAACAGAACTCATTTCCAGCATTTTTGGGATTTTTGTCTGTTTGTCTGTTTATCTGTTTGTCTGTTTCGATGATCAAGCATCACGTAAAATTTACGAAACCAATGTAGATAACTTTTATACATACAAATTGTGCGTATTTTTAGGTATTATTTAGTTTTTGTTTCATCGTAATCGGTTAATGCTATCAAAAGATATATGAATTTAAAGTGTTCAAGAAGAACTAATCATCAAATGTAAGATGCAGCGACATCTATTGTATTAAAATGGTACTAATGACTGAAAATGTGCTCACCAGAAAACTTTTAAATCAACTGACCGGCTTTAAAAAAGTTATTACAGCTTAGGGTACTTTAGATTAGTCTACATGATGCTGCTTTGAAAATTTACATAGCATGATTTCCGTGCATGTCCATTTCACTGCATTTTCTTAATCGAATGACCCTCGCCCGTGTCAGTTGCCTCAAGATTGGTTTTTTTTAACCGACATAGCAAAAAGAAGGAAGTTCTCAATTTGACGCGTAAATTTTTGTATGTATGACCACGCATAACTTTTTACAGAGAAGTCCGATATACATGGTCCTTTTTTTGTGAAAAGTTTAGGTATATCTCAAAGTTTGAGCTTGTGAACTTTCGACCTAGCTGGAGTATGACTGTCATCGAGTGTCTAAGGATGAAGACGTAGGTAAGGCTATAGAGGCAAGCCCTTATTTGAAAAAGCATGAGAGCATAAATGATAAATGTTACAAAAACAGGTAAAATTTATGTCTTTTAAAGAGCTTCCGTTGCGAGCGCTGCATAAACGATTAAAGTTACGCTACAATCATGTATAAGGGAATTCATCCTCTTAAAACGTTCTAAAAAAATCCACGATAGCATACTTATGTCTATCTTTTAAGGTTGACTCACATTCTCTCTAACCCTCTCTCTCTCTCTCTCATGTGACGCAGACGAAGTTGCGCGGGTCAGCTAGTCCGGAATAAATTCTCTTAACGATGTTAAAGATTGACTGAACATTTTACACATTTTTGATGAACAACGCAGCCAAAGAGCAATTGAGTAGCCTTTCACTATTTGCCTGAACCCAATTCTATGTCAAACATTTGGTTTACATCAAGAGAGGCTTGCAAAGGCTTATTGAGCAAACGCTATAGACAAAGAGCAGAGTAACATAAATATCCCAACACATACCTCTACCTACATCTCGACAAAACGTGTTCACAATTTCACAAAACGTTATTTAAAACGAGCATTAGGATATCAGGTGGTTATCTTCTCACGCAAGTCAAGCATCTCCGCAAAGAGCAGGAGGCTTCTCTTTGTTGTATTAAAGCTTCGTATTCATGGTAAAAAACGTTGAGTAACATTTGGCAAATATTGTTGTTTTCTGCACATCATAAAATGTTTGATATTCCGTTTTGATAAATTGATGGCAATTGACTGCTCTTTGGACTGTTAAACTGTTCAATAAGTCATAAAATGTAAGTGTGTAAGTATATGTGTGTGTATGTATGTGTATTGTAGCGCAAACTGAATTGTAGGTATTTATAGAACATTTTTTTGGAAACTAACTCGTGAATCGGATTCAAGACAACTTTACAGTGGCATATCATGTCCTCATGGCAAAGATATTAAAGACGAAAAAAAGAAATAGTATTTATTTAATTAAATTAAAAAAAAGTATTAAAAAAATAATTTCCGTACAGGACGAAAAAAATGGTTAAATTAACAGTAAAACAAAATTACCTATCATTATCATCACCATTTCAGCCGCAAGACGTCCACTGCTGGACATAGGCCTCCTCCAAGTGTCGCCACATTGATCGGTCCCGTACAACTCACATCCAGCGGATTCCCGCAACCTTTACCAGGTTATATGAAAAGTTAAATAGATTTAGGAAAATAATTTTAACAGGACAATAAAATAGCTCTTTGTGAAAAATCTCTGTAATATTCATGTTTGTGAAAAAAATCCGCTTTTTGGGAAAAGCGGATTTTTTTGCCCAGCAGGAGGTAAAAAAACCGTAACAAACGTTAAAACATTTTGATCTTAATTTCTTTCATGTACTCTTCACCTTTAGAAAATATCAGTCTATCAAAAATACCATTATTTTTACATTGTTATTAAAAGGAACGGCTTTTACCGTTTGATCTTATATACAGCTTCTATGTACCTTCACGTAAATACATACACAAACAATTTAAGACCTGAAGGTTGACTGAATTGAATAAGATATAAGTTACTATGAGCTCTGTATCGACGTAGCCACGTAGCGCTTGTAATTCTAAGAGACAAGATAAGTGTTCTCTCTCTACCTGTCACCATTTTTAGAACTTTATTCGCTTAAATTGAAGCTAAGAACACACCTAAAGGTGCGTACAGACTATGTAACATATTATATAAATTGTGTTTTATAACACGTCCACATTATGACATTGACATGTATAACATTCAGTGTCCACATTATCTGAATGATGTTATATAGCAATGTTATGTTATACGTATATAGTCTACTAGCTGACCCACGCAACTTCGTCTGCGTCACATAAGAGAGAAAAAGCTAACAAAAGGAATACATTTTCCCCGTTTTTGCAACATCTTTCATTTATGCTCCGCTCCTTTTGGTCGTAGCGTGATGGTATATAGCCTATAACCTTCCTCAATAAATGGGCTATCCAACACAAAAATATTTTTTCAATTCCAACCAGTAGTTCCTGAGATTAGCGCGTTCAAACAAACAAACAAACTCTTCAGCTTTATAATATTAGTATAGATACGTACCTTTAGGCACCGCTTTTATCGCAGGTGTTCTGGAAGATATTTCTTAATGAAATAAGCGGTACTTTTGCGCTATTTTGTCTGTATGTTATTTTCTGTATATTACATAACACCTTGACTGTAATCTCGGAAGAGTAAGGCAGAGGTGTACCTAATAGTACACCCACATTTTTTCAGTTAAGTTTAAAGTCCCATGTAATAGGGGGTGAGCCTACTGCCATCAACCGGGCACAAATCCCCAGACTTCAGAATTCCTGATACAAAAACCCAAAAAAAACACTTTGCCCGACCCGCCCCGCCCGACACTTTGGTCGGGCAAAGTGTTATTGGGTTTTTACTTTTCTTCACTACTCTCTAACGTCCGTCCGTCCGTCTCTATCCGTCTCTCTCACTCGCACTCATCTGCAGACGTGCGCGAGAGAGACGGATAGAGACGGACGGACGTTAGAGAGCCTCTGGACCAGGACCTCATGCCCAGCAGTCGCGACCACAAGACCAAAAAGGCAGCTGCGATAATTACACATACATAATATGTTTAGAGACATAACAAACCCATACATATTTATATATCTATAAAGACATAGGTACTTATTTAAAGTAATATGAGTGTGTAAAACACAGCTCACACAGGAGGAGCTCGTGGCTAGATAATAACAGCCGCTCAGTTAAGCCGTGGTTGCTTAGGTTGGTCTGTGGATGGGTGACCACCCATCACATACCTAGTTTCCTCCGTGCCTCAAAAAGCACGTTAAGCCGTTAGTCCCGGCTTTTATTTGTAGATCTTTGACAGTCGTCAGGTAATCAGGGGCCCAAAAAGTCTGACAACCAGTCTTACCAAGGGGTATCGTATTACCTGGTACTAACTGGGTTGTGGAGGTCAGATACGCAGTCGCTCCATGTAAAATACTGGTATTCAGCTTCATCCGGTAAAACTGGAAGCCGACCCCAACATAGTTGGGAAAAGGCTAGGCAGATGATGATGAGTGTGTAAAACACATCTCTGCTCCGTAAGCTTGTAAAGATATACAAGTGTTATCTACCTATCAGTCGTTCCGAGAACTTTATTTACTGAAATTGAAACTTAGAACTCCGCCTTGTCTTCCTGGTAGATTTTATTAAAGAGCTTCAATCTCTTTGACGCAGTTACGACGTAAGGACGATTTTTTGTATTTGAATATGAAAAATTGAATTTTCTTCGCTTATTGTTTCAGAGAACCACTAATTCTTATAGCTTGAACGGATATAATTATTCAAGAAAGTTTTTTGGAACTAGAAATAAACGTGAAATACAAAAGTGTGTATCACTTTTTGTAACATATTTCGCGTTTATGTTCAAGTAGTTTCAAGTAGAACTAACGACAATAGTTTCAATTTTGTAAATGCGTATAGGTATTTGGTTCTGAAAGGTGGCGCATAGCGAAACAGTGGGGGCGCTGGTGTCGGATAAATAAATAAAATTAGTAATTCCTAATTTTAATTAGGAATAAATCGCAACAGACGTTAATTACTAAGTGAGTATCGAGTATCGTCGATAAAGTTAATCAGAGGCCCTAGCGTGAGTGTGCGGTATAAACGTAATGTTGATTATTGAATTAAAATTATGAAAATACAATATTTATTCCCTTTAACATTTTAGTTACATTGTTTGCAACAAGTGCAATTAGTGTCATTCATGGATATGATTATGAATAAATTCTTAAAATTATGAAAATCATCATCATCATCATCATCATCAGCCTATTAATGTTCCCACTGCTGGGACACAGGCTTTCACTCTATGAGAGGGAATGGGCTATAATCCACCACGCGGGCCCAGTGCGGATTGGTAGATGTCACGTGTCTTCGCATTTTTGGTTCTAGGACATGCCGGTTTCCACACGATGTTTTCCTTCACCGTTTTGAGAGCAGCGGTGATGAAATAAATTACACAAAATAATGCGCCTGTCTGGGTTCGAACCCACGACTTACTGTTCGTAAGTCGGGGCCGCCACCACTAGACCACCGCTGCTCTCACCACTGGGCCACCGCTGCTCACTATGAAAATCACCCCTTATCTATTTCAGTCGCGAGTTAGATAAGCTTCTTCTGGGTTAGCTCGTTCCATTGTCGACCTCATCTCTGTCCTCAGGACAAAATTGAGGTCAAGAATAGGCCCAATAAATAAAATAAAAAAGGTGAAATGATTTTGTTTAATTAACCATTATTTAACTATTGTTTAACTATTATTTAACTATTATTAACTATTATATTAACTACAGTACTTTCACAGTTTTTATGTCTTGTGACTGGGACTGTAGCTACATTTAATTTTCATATTTGTTTCGACAATTCAAAAGTGCCTGTAACTGGCCTAGTTGAAATAAATGCTTTGATTTTGATTTTGATAAAAAATCGACGTTATTTACATCACGTTTACGCGCGCTCGTGCTAGTACCTCTGATTGACTTTATGAACGGTTACATAACATCAAAGTAAACGCAAATATAAACCTGTAACTTTGAAACAAAGTACTTAAAGCGTCTTAACAATATCAGCCCCAAAGTTTTTGAAATCGATCGGTCTTAATTATAAACGTTCGTTCAATGTGATTAACAAAATGGCTTTAATCCTGAATTCGACAAGATAATTAATTTGAAATGTAAGTCGAGTCAGAGTTTAGGCAAACGATTTTAACTTGACTGATTGTCTTTTGCAAATAACAGCAACTTTGGGTAGGATGGGAATTACTTTAGAGTTTTTATTTAACGCGAATAATGGGATATTATTATTAATTTCGTCGCTCCATGTAAAATTCTGGTATTCAGTTGCATTCGGTTAGACTAGAAGTTGACCCCAACATAATTGGGAAAAGGCTCGGCAGTTGATGATGATGATGAATGTGATATATTTTCATCATAAACAGGTCCACTTGATATTTAGATCACATTTAAAACAGAAATAGTACATTATGATATAAGTGCGGTAAGTTGAAAATTACAGCCGAGGCGATATTGCTAGCCCGAGCCGTAGGCGAGGGCTATAATAAAGCAGAAGCTGTAATTATCAAAGCGCACGTATGTCATACGACGTTTTATAACATATTTGCGAGGAAATAAATAAAACTCGGACTTTCTTATACGAATAAATCTTTTACTTGTTCACAAATTAGCGATGCGCACGCATCAGCGTTTTTTTAAGGCAAAGACAAAAAACAGCCAGTACTACTAAATAAAGTAAATTAATATTTTTGTGTTTTTCTTACAGATAAATGGTTGTAATTTATTGTCAAAATTAATTAAATTAAATAATTAAATGTTTATGTATTATATTTCATCTCCCACATTTAATTTTATTCATAAAATGTTGACCACTTTTCTGACATAAAAACTCTTTGCTAAGATTTAAAAAAAAACCGTTCCTTTTTGACGGAGCATCTTAATAAACCGTGCGTTGTACATTACATTACTGCACAAGTACGTAATGACATACATTACGATATTGAAATGGGTGAAATAAGAGACCCTTTACGAGCAAATGTGTTATAAAATAAATTAACGTAACTGACGGACTGAGCCCCGGTTTTTGGAATGAAAATGATCGACCTGTCAAAATAGAATGCAAGTCATAATTGGCTGTTGATAATTGAATCAACCAATCACAGCAGTTGATTGATTATTTTTGTGTTGATTTTCATTCCAGAAACAAGGGGTACCCTAGTATAAATAGAGCACAGCAGTACGTAAAGTATAGAGCAATTAAACTTTAATTAGTGGACATGTGACTTGACGACCCGAATGGCGCAGCGGTAGTGAAGCTGCTTTACGTACTTGGGGTTCCGTGTTCGAATCTCGGTAAGAGCAAATGTTTGTGTGATGAGCATGGACATTAATTTGTTTGGACATGGATGTTTATATGTATAATAAGTATGTATTTACAAACAAAAAGTATCTATGTAGAATATCAACTATCTGGTGTCCACGACACAAGCCTCGTTGCTTAGTGTGGCACTAGATGGCGCTGTGTGTAATGTCCAGCGATATTTATTTATTTATTTATGTAGCGGCACTACAAAAAGCACTACAGTACAAAAAGTACTGCAGCGTAAACCATCTGTGCCACGATTGGAGAACTAACATCAACACGCGCTGTCAAAGTTATCCACGACTGAAGACTATTTAAAACAAGCCGACAGCAACTGTTGAGGAGTAGCCCACCAGAAATAACATGCTCCCTTTTCCATGGGGGATGGAGAACATTACACCCTGAACCCATAACCATAACCCTAAACACCACCACCACCCACACCACCCACCCATACCATTCATAACCCTAAAGAAAAACCAATTTTAGTAAAAAAAAAACAACATTTTGTTACAATAATTGCACCTGGCAGTTGTCTTTTAGCCACCTGATAAGAGTACCAATTCGTTCGTCACAAAATTTTATATACAGTCAAAATAAAGCTGAAATTCGATTTATTCGTGTGTCGGAACGTGAATCCGCGATTTCGCCCTGTCGCATCATGGCGTGATTCGCGTTTGTCTCGCGTTCGATACAGCAGAATCGAGGCGAATTAACTCGCGTTAACGCGAAATAGCTCAGTGGTCGGGTTAAATGTAACATTAATTACTTGTTATACAGGTTTAAAGCGAATCGAGGCTTTAATATGTCCCTGATAACTTTAATGGGTTGCCGATGCAAAATTTTCCTTTGTACGCCGTAGTTTGTGTGGTAATTGTAAGTATCGGGGGCGATATATGGTTTCGTTGAATTGTTTTGGTAATTTCAAAGCTAATTTAGGTATTCTTGCTTGAATACCTAAATTAGCTTTCACAACGTCAATATGGGTTGATTACTTAGGTTGATACTTAGACTAGGTTGATAACTTAGGTTGATACTGACTTGATAGGTTAGACGACTCTTAAAAAAATACAAAGTATAATTTTATACTTACGTTTCAACTACTTTATTAATAAATGAAATTGGACGGGTCACGTGACCCACATGCGACCGCTCGCCAAAAGTCTCCACGCAATGGGTGCCTGACGATGGATGTCACCGCCAAAGCCGGCCTAGAAAGAAGTGGCGATCTGACCTGGACGCGTACTGCGATGGCTGGTTTAAAGTGGCGCATGAAAGGACTACCTGGAAAGATATGGGGAAGGCCTTTGTCCAGTAGTGGGACATCCAAGAACCGTTGAGGTCCTTGAGTAATAAGTCGAGCTACACGATAACTGACAAATGCTTGCACTGACTGGACAGGTCCACTCAAATTTGCGTGGTTCTTTCTTCAAAAGACCATCTCAGACACTAATTTGCATAGTCCTCATGTGAATTGAACAAGATTATGTCTGGACCTCAAAAGAGACTATGACCTCTTAGTTTATTTCAGCTGTTTTTTCTCAGAGTAGTCAGGTACGAAACACCGGACCATTCCAGTTAAAAAAAAAATGACGCGTAAAAGTGTTTGTAAAAACCTACTTGCAAAATAAACATAATTTATCATTTATCAAGGTTACTAAACACATATTCATATATATCAATTAATCTACAAGTTTAGCCTGAAACGAAGTCTGAGTAACGTTCGTTTATCTCAACGTCGCACAGATATTAGAGATGAAAAAAGTACCTTTAGAACGAAAACATGTTGCAAAACCTCACATAAATCCTATCTGCCCATCAATTTCTGTTTAATGCTTACATGGAGCTGTCATTCCGATTGGTGTTAAACTAGTCCAAACGCAATGGCGGAATAATCTAGGATTAGCGAGTGTAGCACCAAATATGGGTTGCAATATTTCGATCCAATTTTATTGCACTGTAGCGCTATTGCAAGATTTTGTCTGGATGAGCTAAAGCTGAATTAGAATTACTGGTTACTATTCGGTTTTGTAGACTGCACCCCTAGCCAAGTTACAAACGTATCGATTCTCTTTCTACAATGGTAAACGCCTCGGCGTAAGCGATTGTAGAAAGCGCTAAATTGGTAGCCAAGTTGACACAACTGAGTCGATCGCTCGTTCTCTGTCTGTAAAAAAAACCTACACTTTAGTCTATGGTGAGCGTTCCTACCAAAGAGTTTAGCGATCAACATTGTAGAAACAATAACATTCTATTCTATCATTTTGAACGATGTAAACTTGTCTACGAATTTTCTATTCGTTTGTATAGATCACGTGATCCCATTCATTTGAATAGTTTTCTACTAGCGTTAACGATTGTAAATTGTCAACTTGGCTGGAGGGGCTGATTGTTCGGTTGGGGTAGACGTGTTCTTGAGTAGAGACCGCGAATCGGACAGCGTAAAGTGGGATGCCCTCAGTCTCGGTGGAGCGATCTCCGCAGCATAGCAACTGGATAACAGTTTCCCAGAATCGAGTTAAGTGGCGTGCAATTGAGAGGTTCACCAGTTTACTGCTGTAGGCTATTGATAATGATTCGTTTTTTTTAAAGATATGTACTTCATATTTCTCTGCACCAAACAATAAACCTAGTCGTACTTTTCCTACATCTATTGAGCGTGGTTTTGTTTAACCAAACTATAATCGTAAAAATACTTGCATACTAAAGCAACATTGTACTCCACAACAAACTCCAAAACACTAAAGCGTAACTTCTTATTGTAGTCAAACAACAACAATTGCATTGTTTTTATTTCAAAGTTAGATCCCGGGTCACAAGACCGGTGGTCCTTCAGACAGAATAATAAAATCCGGGAAAATTTCCGGGATCCCGCCTTCGTGTTGGTCCGTTTTAATATTTTATTTCGTTTCCTTGTAATGTAGTAACTTGGCCGGAATGTCGTCAGTGATTAAGTGTATATTGTAACATATTATGTAACACGGTGTCGTTACAAATTCTGTTAAGGTTGAAACTTTCGGGAAATGAGTAAAGAAAACAGGAAGCCATGCGAATTATAACTTTCTTACCTTTATTTGCGAGTTACTCTAAGGATATCATTCATTATCTGCCTAGCCTTTTCCCAAGTTTTATTGGGGTCGGCTTCCACTTTAACCGAATGCAGCTAAATACCAGTATTTTACATGGAGCGACTGCCTATCTGACCTCCACAACCCAGTTAATACTGGGTAATACGATACCCTTTGGTAAGACTGGTTGTCAGACTTTTTAGGCCACTGACTACCTGTAACGATTGTCAAAGATCACAAATGACAGCCGGGACCAACTGCTTAACGTGCTTTCCAAAGCACAGAGGAAACTCGGTATGTAATGGGTGGTCACCCATCCACAGACCAACCTAGGCAAGCACGGTTTAACCTAAAGATCGACTCGAGTGGCTGTTATTATTTAGCCACGAGCTCCTAAGCATATAATTATTGCAAATTAAACATTTATACACTTTAAGGTACATCCAACACAATAATACCATAGATCCAGAACTGAACAGTAGCCTCCAAAAAAAATACAAAATGGGAGTTGCTGCTTTTTTAACCGACGAAAGGAAAGGAGGAGGTTCTCAATTCGAATCGTATATTTTTTAATCACCAATATACATTTGAACTCTGGTTGAAAGAAAGAAAGACAGAATGAAAACATATTTATCTCTCCGACGCAATTTGTCACACTCGTGACATCCTGCTCTTCGCTTGAGCGCTATCTGTCACACTTGTTGCACGCGCACCCGCCTCCAAAAAACTGCATTAAAAACCGTCTAAAACTGTCTACTCCACAGTTTATTACTCTGTGTTCAATTCGTTACTAAATTCCTCAATAATAAAATCGAACATCGCAACACTATTCCATTGACAACTTGCCGAAAAAAAAAAGAAACTTTCATTTGACATTAAACGACTGACATTGAACACTCCAATTTACCTGCGCAGCAAATGTCGTGATTACTCTGGTATTTTTAATGGTAGCTGATACTATTATATATCAAAATTATCCTTGTGAACCGTGCTTCATTATTTTGTCAACGTAAATTCGTTTTGGAATCTCGAAGTTGCAGTATTTCGCCCGTGAAAAAGTAGTTATTTCCGTTGTGAACGATGGCGGCGTAACTATTTTTTAGCTATACATTATGATTTGGACTTAAAG
The DNA here is from genome assembly GCA_905147715.2 of Xestia xanthographa. Taxonomy (NCBI): domain Eukaryota; kingdom Metazoa; phylum Arthropoda; class Insecta; order Lepidoptera; family Noctuidae; genus Xestia; species Xestia xanthographa. Next base: position 19,844,907 of record LR990646.1, read on the forward strand.
TATTACATTTTGATTTCTAGATAAGTAGATTCCTTATCTAATCAGCTTGACAACAGTATTTTTGAAATTGATCTAGGACTTGTAGTTTTTGAGCTACAGGTGTTTTTATCGGAACGGGCAGAAAATGTTTTAAAAATAGCCACAATTGTTGCATGTGCGCGGTTGAGGGATTTGCATCCCGCGCGTCGCGCGTCGGAGAGGTTAGGTTGGTATAGAATCACGTATTGTGTTCATATTTTTGTGGATGCTTACAGTCTGTATAATGTACTTTTTTGGAATTAAATCTTATTTTAAAACAAAATAGCTTTCTTACCGAGCTATAAGAAAAAAAAATCTGTTAAGTCTCCATTTAAGAAAGAAAAAAAGCGATTTTTCCGTAGCAATAAGAACAATCGAGTTGGTTGCAGCGAGTTTATTTTCCTCCTTCGGTTCCACTAAGATTCCTAAGCTCAATGGTCGGTCCATTGAACGTAGGAAGTTTTTCTAAGTGTGTGACGCGTAAGGACATTTAATTGGAAGAGTAGGTGTTTGTAGAAAAATCGTAACTGTAGACCAAGACGCACAGATTCTTTTATTTCTGCAAGCTTAACAGAATCACGTAGCATTACGTAGCGTGCAGTGTAAGTTGAGGCAAAAGATATTGTATAATTATTTATTATTAACCTAGAAGCACATTGTTTTGTCACCTTCCACTATGATATAAGCACTATTTTCAACATTATCCTGTGCTTTTCAACACGTTATTTGATAAGTAAATAATATATGTATTAGACTGAAGTTTTGGAGGTTTGGACCAAAATATATTTTGTTAGTTTATTATTTTTAGTTTATTTTATTATTCTATTAATAATAAGAAACTAACAAGATATATTTTGGTCCTTCGGCTCTTTTGTAAGCTTTGTAATCATAATTTTATTACTTTCCCTTTGTGTTTTCTGGGTTAAAATATTTTAACAAACAACGGTAAGGTAGTGAGGTCATTGACTCTTGCCTATACGAATACACAATGCTCTCGAACCGACAAGTACATCCACATCAATCATGTACACTTCTATGAACCGACAGAATAGCGTGCCAGTATTCGGGCATTCGGGCATCGAGGTATTTCACCCTACCTACAAGAAATAAATAATAGTACTAGAGATAGTCTTTTGTTAAAAGTAGTTGTAAAGATAATGCTCAATCAAATGCTTAACCATTTTAACACTAATAAAATATTACATGAGCAACAGTATGGTTTCACCAAAGGACGTTGTACAACTGACGCCGGTGTCACTTTATTAAAACACATATTTACTGCGTGGGAAGAGGCACAAGATGCCATAGGAATCTTTTGTGACCTTTCGAAGGCATTTGATTGCGTAAATCACGAAACCCTGATCTTGAAACTTCAGCATTACGGTTTAGGTAAACTTGCGCTCAGTTTAATAAAATCGTATTTGAATGATAGACAGCAGCAGGTACAAATAAATGGAGTAAACTCAATGGGTTTAAAAGTAAAAATGGGTGTACCACAAGGTTCGATATTGGGTCCCTTCCTCTTTTTAGTATATATTAATGACCTACCCCATCTATTTAACAACCATCCGCATATGGTGTTGTTTGCTGACGATACTTCTTTAATATTTAAAATAAACAGACGTGCCACTAATCTTAATGACGTAAATAACGCCCTACTGCAGGTCCACGATTGGTTTACCGCTAATAATTTAGTACTAAATGGGAAAAAAACTAAATGCATTAGATTTGCTCTACCAAATGTCAAAAGTAGTGATTGTGACATAATATTGAATCAAGAGAAACTAGAATTTGTCGATAAAACGGTTTTCTTGGGAATCACGCTCGACTCAAGGTTACAATGGGGTCCTCATCTAACATCTCTTGCAGGACGGCTAAGCTCAGCAGCATATGCTGTTAGAAAAATCCGTCAATTTACTGATGTTGATACCGCGAGGCTGGTCTATTTTAGTTATTTTCATAGTATTATGTCATACGGTATTTTACTATGGGGACGGGCTGCAGACATCGAGTCTATATTTATTCTGCAGAAAAGAGCCATCAGAGCCATTTATGAATTACGTAGACGCGATTCTCTAAGAGAACTGTTTAAGGAAATTAATATCATGACAGTACCTTGTCAATACATCTATGAAAACATCATGTACGTTAGAAAAAATCGGCATTTATTCAGTAAGAGAGGGGACAGACACCACTATAACACTAGAAATAGGGACCAACTAGTTCAGCCAGGTTTCAGGCTTGCTAAAGTGGATTCATCTTTCATGGGGTACTGTTTGAAATGTTACAATAAAATACCTCCCCACATTCTTCAACTGAATGAGACGAAATTTAAATCTTGTATAAAACGCACACTATGTAGGCAAGCATATTATAAGTTGGGGGATTACATTGATGATAAAAATGCTTGGCTAAATGCTGGTCCTGCTCCACAACCATAGGTGGGGGGGAGGGGGGCAAACTAATTGTTTGTACTGGACGGGCATTATTTGAGTCCATCGACACGTAAAGAAGAAGATGAAGAATTGATCCCATGTTAATGTATTGTGGAAGCTGCAGAAGATTGTAAAAATATACTTGCATTGTATAGATTCCAGTTCTTAGTATTATATAATTGCATAGCACATGTGTGAGTACTTTGTACTGTTCAGCCACCATTTACATTTATTTATCTTTCATTGACTTCAATATGCCTTGGTGACTGAGAGAATGTCATGCTCACTTAAATGTCTCGCTGATGGTGGCGGGTGTGTCGGGTCATTTAGTTCCCTTCAATATGGTTGAGTTGAATGGCGCCGGTACATGCGTCATGTCTGTGAACGGGCGCTGTCAGTTGGGACTGGTCATCTCTTAGCTGCCAAGGTTCATTTTAATTACTTTATTCATACATTTTTAATCTAATCTTTCACTCTGGATGCTCTTAGTGTGCACGTCTTTCTACATCGTTCTCACATTTATGTATAATCTCAAAATTAATGATGTAACCAAGATTTTGTAACAATATTTTGATTTTAAAAGAGTGTCCATGGAGTTTCTTGCCCATTCTTCTCCATAGAGATCTACGCTAGGGAATGGGCAACTACAGTACTTTCTCAAGTTATTATGCCTTGTGACTGGGACTGTAGCTTTGATTTTCTTTTTTGTATTTTTGACTTTCAAAAGTGCCGTAATGGTCTAATTGAAATAAATGCTTTGAGTTTGAGTTTGAGTTTGAGTTTGAGTTATCCAACAGTTTTTAACTAACATACACACATACATAAACCTGCGCCATCTTCTCATGGGACTTAGCTGAAACCTCAAAAAGCCACCTGCAACGATTCTGACGTGTAAGGAGATTGAGGTGGCTTTTTGACTCTACAATTGTACATTTCTTGTATAAAGGTTTATAAATTATTGAAATAACACTTATATGGGCTGCAAGTTACTTTCACATTTTCTTAAAATGGTGGTTTGGAAATACTGGAGGAGCTCGTGGCTAAATAATAACAGCCGCTCGGGTCAATCTTTAGGTTAAGCCGTGCTTGCCTAGGTTGGTCTGTGGATGGGTGACCACACTTACGTACCGAGTTTCCCCCCGTGCCTCGGAAAGCACGTTAAGCTATTGGTCCCGGCTGTCATTTGTCCATATTTGACAGTCGTTACACTTACAGGTAGTCAGTGGCCCAAAAAGTCTGACAACCACTCTTACCAAGTAGGTATCGTATTAACCAGTATGAACTGGGTTGTGGAGGTCAGATAGGCAGTCGCTCCATGTAAAATACTGGTATTCAGCTGCATCCGGTTAGACTGGAAGCCAACCCCAAAATAGTTGGGAAAAGGCTAGGCAGATGATGATGGTGGTTTGGAAATACAATCTTATTCACAACGAAGTAAAATACTAGAAAACCGATTCGCAAAGTGTTTTATGCTACATACGCGTTACACTTTTATAATTTTCCAATACCCGATAAAAACTAAAAGCAAATACTCAGGTAGAAACTCTTCATAAATTCCATAGCATAACTGTCAACCGTCATATCCGATATTAAATAAAAAAGCCAACACTCGCGGTATCGCTGTACCGTTAACTACGTTATCGCTCCCGTCAAAGTATCAAGCCCTTCCGACTTGTGTACGGATCATGGCCACACAGAAAATATAGTTGCAGAAGGCCTGATACAGTGAGAAAAAAAGGCGCACGCACACTTGAACATGAATGTAAGGAGGTCACAAACCATCCCAACACTTCTGCAGGCGACTGCTGCAGCAGCAAAGCTGGCCCAATCTCTTTGACAGGCTACAACAATACGACTCGTTTCTCCGCAACAGTCGAGCAGTGACCGTAGATCACAAAACATTGGTGCCTGTTAGAGACGGAACTAATGTTACACTTAAAGTACTTGGGAAAATTATCCGTGTTTTCGTATCCGTCACGGATATTATCGCGTAAGTAGTGTGTAGTAAAAAACCGTGAAAGTAAAAAACGAAACTAATGTTTTTTTTTTAGCAATAAACCGATTTTTTTGCAAAATTATGACTTTCGCGAAACTAAATATTACAAACACCGCTGCCGTCTATGTTGGCTTCGGGTTTGGAGTCAAAACAGGTCTACGGTCGCCTTTCGTTGGTCAGTCTATCCATAGAAATATGCCAAGAATATGAACAATCGAATAATATTTGTTTTTCTATAAATGACAATAGCTTGTGAAAGGGTAATAATGTATGCGTTTGCTTTTGCTCGGTGTAAGGCGGGAGCTGACCTTCTGAATTTATCTTTTTTGTACTTCCAACTTGTATACGGATCATGGTATAATGGAAACGCGACTGGAATTACATTTGATACGGGCGGTTTTTATCGGGTAATGAAATGGTTGCTGATTTAAATGATCGGGGTGCTTGTTTTTCATTTTTGCTTTGTTGTTTTGTTATGATTTAATCTCATTATGATATTAATATTTTGTGAATAAGTCTACCGGTAGACGTACTTCTGTAGCAAATTTTGTTAAAGGTAATAAAAAATCAGTAATTTGATAATAGGCATGACGGCAGCATCAAAAAATTGCAAATCTATTTAGTCCGTCAGTTAGAGTATTGGAAAATAATGGACACATATTTTTTGTTTTTGTAAATCAATGAATATTGACAAAGATAAAACGTATCAAGACTCGGGATGTCAGAATTAGCTTAAAATTATACCAAGGAGTGACGTATTGAGAATTTTAAAAGCGTCATATCTTCGTCAATTTTAAGAAAAAATATGTGTGTTTAATATTTTTTGGAAATCAATTTGACGGACTAATTAGATTTTTTTTGTCGTCTCGCCTATTACTATTATTAAAATCATGATGACGATTCCGTAAGCATCATGATTTTGGCAGTGGCTAAGCCAAGATTACAAGTTACATACGCACTCGCTGGTACGACAACATTTTTTGTTGGCCCGAAACTTCGCCACTTTTAAGGTTAAGTCGGTAGCAGAGCAGAAGTCTCTTGGTGGATCCGAGAATCACCCATTATAGGGGTAAAATTTGCTATTGTGTATGGCTATACCCAGTAGAAATCTGACCACTGCTATGACCTACTAGGTAAGTTCCAGTTGATCAATTCCTATTTGTTTAAACAAGAACAACCAATCAGTTTGTCTTAATCACTATCTACAATGCTACTGCAATTCTCACTCACAGTATGAGGATCGTGACCTAATTCCAGCAGATCTGCCGTCCTATAACTAGATGCCTAGCTGTCTTGATGTCTTAGAATGCATTACGATGCTGTGTTCTCAGATGTTTGAGCGCCTAGAAAGTGCTACACAAGCTGTGCTTCGATGATGACTTCAAATAATGTTTATTTATTTATTGATTTATTTATTACAAAATCCACAGCTCTTTACAATTTTTACCTAAACTATTAAACTTATCCTACAGCCAATTAAGGATTTACAATGTAATATCTGCACATTGATAAGAATACAGCGTGTGTGAGTGTGTGAGAGTGTGCCTGCGGAGTTAGAATAGGTGTGTGAGTATGTTATGTCGTGTGTGTGTGTGGTGATTGTCTGTATACCTTCTGTGCAACCCTATTTGTTTATTTATTTGTATTTGCTAATGTTGTAACGATTTAGGTATATTTTAGCTAAGTTAGTCAACAAGATTCTGTCCACTACACCATACCATACCATGAACGTGTCAGGCAAAAAATAAAAGCAGTCTTTAGTGTTTGTTGATTAAAAAGATAAGTCTTTAAAATGTGTGCTCACGAAAGTCAAATTTTCTTTCGTTGTTTCGCAAATTAGGTGCAGTCACAGATCATATCTTATCCAAAGAGCAATTTAGAGCGATTTTTGTCTGACATGATAATAATAATATCAGCCTATCACTGTAGACCAAACGGCTCTTCTCGTAAAGAGAAGGCACGAGCGATTTCGGACTTATGTATATCAATTTTTGAGTCCAGAATATAAAACAGTTTTAATTCGAGTTATGAATAAGAGCTTCTATATGCCAAATGACTCCTGGCATAAACCCGCACTGGCCCTGCGTGGTGGATTACAGCCCACTCTCTCCTAGTCATAACAGTAAGAATGTTTAAGACTGATTATTTCAAAACATCCAGAGGTTACCAATGGAAAATGTTAAAGTGTAGGCGATTGTGTGGGCTGTCTTTTCTAATCCTTTTTTTTTTTTTTTTTTTTTTCGGATGGGAAATCATCAAATAACCCCTCCCGCTCTGGGCGGAGCAGGAGGGAGTGTCAGACTTTTACTGACTAAAACCCATCCATGTTCCTTCATCGCCCTTTGTGTTCCGGGGCCACGGTATCTCTTTCGAATAGTCCCGCAACCCCGGCAGGCATCGGTCCTTACGGACCCCTTCCTTTTTGCTGACTCTCTTTGAGGCGCGCGTGGAACACGAACGCGCCGTCGACACGGCCTGTCGTCATGTCATGAGACGGACGGACGGCGAGCTAGCCCATAGCTCACCGTCCACAGGCCCGCGCCTACGGTGGCCGGGGGCTACGTGGTGGTGGCCCCCGACGCCCGGGGCGTCTCCCGCGGCGGCCGGGACGTTGAGAGGTTCTCTCCCTCTCACGTTCCGCCACCTCCTTCTCTAGCATTACTGCTTCGCAGAAGGAGGTGACGGCGTCCCATTCCGTCTCGCTCCGGACCATGGCTTGCACCAGGGCCGGACGCGAGAGGTCGCCGCCGCCGATCGCCGCTTCGAGGACACGGCGGTGCTCCGCTCACGCGGGGCACACCTCCACCGTGTGTTCCACCGTGTCCTCCGGTCGATCCTCACAATGGAAGCACCCGGGCGTTTCCTCCCGCCCGATTCGGTGCAGGAACCTCCCGAACACTCCGTGTCCGGTGAGGACCTGCGTCAGGCGGAAGGTGAGGACGCCGTGGCGTCTCTCAAGCCACTCCTCAAAGAGGGGACTTATCGCCACTATCGTGGCGTGCCCTGCACGGGGTTGCGACAGTCGCTCTCTCCATGTCGCCATGAGATCTCGCCGGAAGTCTGTCCGCTGAGCAACAATTTGCCGCGGCAGCGGAGTTTCCCCCCGGCTTAACGCCTCCGCGCGCCATTCATGTAGGCGCGCGAGGACTATCGCCTCCAGATCCCATGGCGGCAATCCGGCAAGGAGGCTCGCCGCCTCGCGGGCAATCGTGCGGTAGCCCCGGGCCAGCCTTACGGCTACCACCTTTTGGGGCGCGTTTAGGTAGTGGGCGGCTCGCCGCCTCAATGAACGCGCCCACACCGGGGCCCCGTAAAGGGCCATTGACCGCACGACTCCCGCGTAGAGCCTCCGGCAGGAGGCGTTCGGCCCCCCCAGATTGGGCAGGAGCCGCCTGAAGGCAGCCCCAGTCCGTTCCAGTTTGGGGGCCAAACGTCGGAAATGTTCTACGAAGTTCCACCGGCTGTCAAGGACAAGTCCCAAGTACTTTAACGTCGACTCAACGCCGATGGATACCCCTCCTACCGTCAGTGAGGATCCCGGAGGTGGCGCATTCCGAGGCCCATGAAAGCACATGGCCTCAGACTTGTGCAATGCCACCTCGAGACCCAATTGCCGGATCCTCTCAACGACTATCGCAACCCCGCGTGTCATCACTTCGGCCGCCGCCTCGTGCGACCCCCCCTGTGCTAGCACCAGCGTGTCGTCTGCGTAGCAAACCACGCTGACACCGCTAGGGAGGTCGGCGCGCAGCACCCAGTCGTACCCGATGTTCCACAAGGACGGCCCTAGGACCGATCCCTGCGGAACACCGCACGACATCTCTCGCCGGTTCCATTCTCCGCTGCGACCAGGGTAAATGACTGCCCTGTCCGTCAGGTAGTCCCCGACCACTCGACGGAGGTAGGTCGGCACCCGGTGATACCGGAGTGCCTCCCTAATGCAGCTCCAGGGCATGGAGTTGAAGGCGTTGGCGATGTCGAGAGACACCGCCAAGACAACCCCTCCTCTGGACACCGCATCCCCCGTCGTGAGGGCTCTCACGCGCATGATGGCGTCCACCGTTGAGCGCCCCTTGCGGAAACCGAACTGGTGTTCCGCAAGGTCCGGCCCAGTCCCCGCAAGGTGCTCGGCGAGGCGGTTTGCAATTACTCTTTCAAAGAGCTTGCCCACCTCGTCGAGCAGCACCACGGGCCGGTATGCGGACGGAGAGTCCGCAGGGCGCCCCGGCTTCCGAATGAGGACCAGCTTTCCCGTCTTCCAACGAAGCGGGAACTGGCCTCTCTCCAAGCATGCGCTAAGGAGCCCCTCTAGTCGGGGCCCGAGAGCCTCCGAGGCCAGGACCCAGGCTTTGCCAGGCAAGCCGTCGGGTCCCGGGGCGGTATTTTTGGCACTGAGCCTGCGTACCGCCACTCTCAGGTCTACCCCAGTCACTTCCGGAGCGTTGTCGTCGTCGTCCTGTTGGTCCGCTTCCAGCATCGCAGGCGGCGGAGCCATAGGCGGGGGTGGGTGTTCCCCTCGTGAAGGGAACAGAGTGCTCACCACGTCCTCCACGAGCTCAGGCCGGAGACTCTGCGTCAGTGGGGGGTGGGGGGGGTGGGGGGGGGGTCCAGGGGCGGAGTTTGTCCCGCACCAACTTGTAAGGGCGCCCCCACGGATATCTGTCGAGAGTCCCCAGCAACTCCTCGCGGGCCTGATCCCTGGCCCGCAGGACCGCTTCGCGGAGGGCGGTTTTCGCCGCTCTGTACCCCTCATAAAGCTCCGCCTCAATGGCTGCCGCACCCGGTGGGCGGATGCGGAGCCTGCGATGCCTGGCGTACAGGTGTCGTGCAGCCACGCACGCCTCGCGCAGAGATGTCAGCTCGCGCGACCACCAGTACACCTGACGCCGGGCGCTTCTTGGCCGAACACGGGGCATTGCCACGTCGCAGATGTCAGACATGGCCTCCTGGAACCACCCTGCCTCATTGTTAACGTCGGCAGGCCTGTCCGGTGATGTCACCCAGGCCTGCACGATCGAGGCTTCCAGGAGGAGCTCCCAGTCCAGCTGCTTCAGCGCCCAACGCGGACCACTCGGGGCCTGTTGGACCGGCGCGCTTGGGGTCTGGGTGGAGACGTCGAACCGGATGTACCGGTGGTCGGAATAGGTCTCCACCCCCTCCATAACACGCCAGTCAATGACACGCGGTGACAGAGCGGGGCTAGCGAACGAAATGTCCACCACCGACTCGCCCCGCATCCGCACACACGTGGGGACAGAACCCCGATTTAGGACGACCAGGCCCTTCTCCAGGGCCCAGTCTTCCACCATCCTTCCCCGCACGTCTGTGCAACGAGAACCCCAAGCCAAGTTCTTGGCATTGAAGTCCCCGAGGACAAGCACGGGGAGGGAATGGTTTCCGACGACAACACTCAACTCTGCGAGAGAGTTGTGGAACTCGGCGAGAGTTCAGCTCGGGGAGAAGTATACTCCTACCACTACGATCTCCCCGAACCGGGCTGCTACGCACCCCCGACCCCTCCTGACACCTTCAAGGGTCGGGGTACCGGCGGCGGCCGACGACACTATGGTCACTGAGCCGCTAAGGTCCGCCACCCAGTCTTCCCTGGGCAGGACAAAATACGGCTCAGCGACCACAGCGATGTTAATCGACCACTGCGCCATGCTCTGGAGCAACAGATCCTGAGCGCAGGCGCAGTGGTTGATATTCGCTTGGAGGAAGCGTAATGGGGCCGTTATTGGCACTCCATTACCGCTTCCTCCCTAGCCCCCTGCGAGGGCCCCTCTGTGGCGGCGACAGTGGCAGCGGCGGCGGCAGTTGCGGCTGCGGCGGTGGCGACGGTGGTGGTGGTGGCGGCGGAGGGCCTTCCCTTGCCTCTGGTGGCCTTGGTGGGCGGAGCGCAGGCCTTACTCCCAGCCCGGTGTTCGGCCGGCTTGCCGGCTGCCGCACATGCACCGCAGTGCGGCGTGGCGCAGCAAGCTGCGGACACATGCCCGGGCTGACTGCAGCGGAAGCAGAGTCCGCTGCGGTCAACCTCCGAGGCGCACCGTACTGACACGTGGTGTCCCACGTGGCAGCGGTAGCACCTCAGAGGTCTGGGCTCCAGCAGCTTTACCTGCGCTGAAACCCAGCCCACCAGTAGCCTACGGCCCTCCACTATTGTTTTGGCCGCCGTCACGGGGCAGCATACCGTAACGGTATGCATACCCGTGACGTCCGGACGTAGGGCGCCTGCCCTGACCTGCTCAGCAGGGCACCCACCGGACCTGGCGACGGCGGCCACCACCTCCTCCTTGGTCACTGAGTCGTCCAGACCCAGGATGCGCAGGTCTGCGCATCTGACGGGTCTGGACACTCGGGCGTCATCCGCGTTCAGGGACGCTCTGAGCTTTTCAGCCAGAGCGTCAGCGGACGACCCGCTGGTTTCGCCGGGGATCTCCAGCATACGAGCCCCCGTCGCGGTGACTTTAAGCCGGAGGCCCCCGGTGATCCCGAGCTCTCCGAGATCCACCGTCTCCTTCGCCTTTGCCAGCAGGTCGCGGTAGGACACGCCCCTTTTTTCCGCGTCCGGCTGTAGTGTAATCACTACAGCTGCGGTCTTCGGGGCGCGAAGCCTAGCCGCGATCTTCCTCGCCCTGTGCTGGCGCTGCCGCTCCTCATTACGGGCCTTTTTGGCCGCCTTTCGCCCCTTCTGTTTCTCCCCGACCACCTGCCATCCGGCTTCAGCCGAAGGAGGTGTAGGGGCCTGAGGGGGAGGTGGCGGCGGCGGCAGCTGGCATGCCGCAGGCGCTGGCCCACTCGCCGCAGGCGCTGGAGCCGACACAGTCGCCGCCTGTGCAGCCGTCTTGCCTTTTCTCCTCCTGGGCGCCTTTTTAGTCGGCGCCGGTTGTGCCGGGGCTGACTTTCCAGCGGGGGGGGGCGCGGGGCGCGCCGCAGCCCTGCTGGAGGATTGGCTCGCCGGCCCAGGTCCGGGTGTGGCAGCCGCAGCAGCCGCGTATGACACCGTGCTCGGCATCGTGCTCGGGCCCGCGGCTGCCTTGTTTGCACCCAGGGCGGGGCGCAGAACAATTCCCTCCAGGACGGAGAACCGCGCCTGGAAGGAAGCCAGCTCCTGCCGAACCAGGTTCAGGACCTGGTTCTCCACCGGCACGGGCTCGGCTTGTCGCTGTTGCTGCTGCTGTTGGTGGCCCCCATTTGGAGGCGCAGCACGGCTACCAGCCTCGCGCAGCTTGGCAAGGTCTGCTTGGAGCTTGGCATTCTCCTGTTGTAGAAGCTCCGTGGCGGCCGTCAGGCGGGCCACCTCCTCCCGCAGTTTGGCCACATCTCCCTCTGACGAAGGAGGAGGAGGGGGCCCCGCAAAGTTGGCCTCCGCTGCCGCCAAGATGGAGGCGGAAGCCGCGGGTATGGCCTTAAGTTTCGACGACGTCTTCACTTTATAGGCCACTCCCCTTATCGCGGCTTCCACCGCCTTTGCGAACCTGGCCTTACGCTCTGCATCGGAGCCGCCAGGTGCACCTGCCTCTTCGCCGGACCCTCGAGCAGATGTGCCCGGTTGGCGCCCTTCTTCGGCGAGACTCACCGACCTCTCGGGGGCAGATATCCCCCTCCCCCTGCCTCTGATCCCACCACGCTTGTTCGTGGGAATCTTTCTGGCCGAGGCCTCCTCTTCTCCGGATGACGACCTCCGGTCACCATCCCGCCTGGGTCGCTTGCGGAAGAACTTACTGTTCTCCGCGGGCGTCCCGGCCCTCACGCGGCGGGAGCTCTCTGAGCCTCCCGCGCTCACGTCACTGGATGCGATGTCGGACTCCGACGCCGCATCCCTCCTCTCCTCTCCTTTGCCGTTGCCGGCGGTGTTGGGTTTTTTAGAAATTTCCATATTGTTCCCACGAGTATGGGGGATTTAAAAGTCCATCTGGGCAGAGACCCCTTTACCCTAGATAAGCAGATTTTAGCATTTATTACTCGCCATGGGGGTCTGCAGGTACCCTGGCGAGGAGTGCACTAGCGACTGATTTGTTCCATGGAACACCCGTCAGTCATACATCCCCTCGCGGTGCGTCGCCACTTGGGATTCGGGGTAACTTTTTATAGAGGTTTTCTACCTCGCGGTCCGGGCGGTTAAGCCAAGACCCTCGGTCCCCTATCGAAACCCCGAGACGTGATCCACAGCGCTTCGATAGCCAGATTACGAGAATGACGGTGACAGAGGAGGACGGATCCTTCTCTGTCTGCTCGGAGGCAGGGTGAGTGCACACCGAGCCCGCCCTCATTCCTCTGCTGTGCCCTCTGCTTAACAGAGGGTCACGCAGAACAACGCTCCGTTGGTCCAGAATGGACCCTACCCTTGTCAGATTCATTAGCCGCGGCGGTCACATTCCCCGGGGGATAAAAGGAAACTCTCATTTCCCCTCATTCCCCGGAGAAGGATACCGCCACGTCCAGGGTGCACCGGCCCAGCAGCTGCTCTTCCCTCCAGACGTATCGAGAGGGACCAGCAGCCGCCAGACACACGTGGAGGACTTCTGACATCGCACCCCGTCTTTTCTAATCCTGACGATCAAAGTAAACAAATATTACTCCTATTTGAACAAAGCTTTCAGTCTGGGTTTTCAGTAGTAATTATAGAACTGCTGGGGTTTTACAGAAGCCTCTCCAGCCCGCTTAGCATGAACACCATAGAAACGTAAGAGAATCGACAAATCTTTTGTTCATCTATCATTTCGTCGATTCAATGCAGGTGGTTGAGAAAAAGCTAAAATGAAATGAGGTCGGCAACTGCGTTCAATGGTAAGACACAATGTGGAACTAATGGCGCTAGCATAGCTGGTTCCCAACACCGTCATTGGTTGAAAATGTGGTAATGTCATTTTATATTTCAAAATAGCTTAACCTCATTGGTCAGATTGAGACCAACTATGGTAGCGCCATCTTAGATTAACTTTGCCTGTGTGTCTGTATCTGTGTGTTTGTGTGTGTGTGTGTGTTGTGTAAATAAAACTTCAGTGGGGTCATTACTCTTGCTATTGCGCTGTTCAGTTCTACGACCTATCCTTACTTCCAGCTAGACCCTAAATAAGCAATAAAAGATCATTTGTGGCAGATTTGGTACGAAAAAGTTATTTACTGTGAACATTATCACTTTCCAAATAATAGCCAAAAGGCACCTAATAATATTGGAACAAGTTGTACAAGACGTGAATACCTGAAAAAAAAAATATGCCTTCAATTAACTCAAACCAGAACAATGGACAAAATAAAATTATGAATCCGATACGTGGTGCAAAATATTTTTACTTTTTAACCGACTTCATTAACCGACTTCAAAAAAGGCGGAGGTTATATGTTCGTATGTATGTATTTTTTTTTTTTTATGTATGTTACCTGATTTCTCTCCCATTTGTGGACCGATTTTCAAAATTCTTTTTTCGTTTGATAGAGTACACTCCTGAGGTGGTCCCATTTTAATTTGGTGAAGATCTGATGCTGACCTTCGGAGATATACAATGGAACTCTTCAAAAAGGGACGGCAAATCTGTTGTGATAGCTCCAATCGGTTGGATGTTCATTGTTTATACAATATCATGACGGAACATCACGCCTGTATGCTCTGAGGGGGTACGCAGAAGTGTACAATTTACCTGATTTCTCTCCCATTTGTGGACCGATTCTCAAAATTCTTTTTTTATTTGAAAAAGTATACTCCTGAGGTGGTCCCATTTTAATTTGGTGAAGATCTGATGCTGATCTTCGGAGATAAAATAGAACTCTTCAAAAAGGGACGGCAAATCTGTTGTGATAGCTCCAATCGGTTGGATGTTCATTGTTTATACAATATCATGACGGAACATCACGCCTGTATGCTCTGAGGGGGTACGCAGAAGTGTACAATTTACCTGATTTCTCTCCCATTTGTGGACCGATTTTCAAAATTATTTTTTACTTGAAAGAGTATACTCCTGAGGTGGTCCCATTTTAATTTGGTGAAGATCTGATGCTGATCTTCGGAGATATACAATAGAACTCTTCAAAAATAGACGGCAAATCTGTTGTGATAGCTCCAATCGGTTGGATGTTCATTGTTTAAACAACATCATGACGCAACATTACACCTCTTTGCTCTGAGGGGTACATAGATGTGTACAGTACACCCAGATTTCGACAGTTATGGCATGTTATGTTCCATTTATTGGGGATAAGCCATGACATGTATTGTTAACCATGTACAATGAATGCATAGCAAATATTTGTAAGTATAGGATATTACAACTAAAAATGGAAAAATAAAATAAAACTTTTTTGCCAAAAATAAAACCGACTTCAAAAAAAACAACAAACACAAAAAGAAAAAGACAAAAAAATACACTAAAAGAAAAACAAAAAAAAAACACTACAACAAAACACTACAACAAAACACTAAAACAAAACCACAAAAAAGTGAAAAATAACTTTAGCTTCAGAAGCCGGTGAGTAAAACACCAAATCAATCAAAGGTCAAGTTTCAGAAGTCGGTGACAAAAACACTAAATCAATTAAACAAGGTCACCGACTTCTGAAGCTTGACCTTTGATTGATGTGGTGTTTTACTCACCGGCTTCTGAAGCTAAAGTTATTTTTCACTTTTTTGTGGTTTTGTTTTAGTGTTTTGTTGTAGTGTTTTTTTTTTTGTTTTTCTTTTAGTGTATTTTTTTGTCCTTTTCTTTTTGTGTTTGTTGTTTTTTTTGAAGTCGGTTTTATTTTTGTATAAAACATAGCGAAACAGTTATTCAAAAAAACTGACAAAACGGTTTTATTTCAAAAACATGCCTTTGTCAATAATAAAAATGCAACAATTTTATTCATGATACTATTCTGTTTTGTATAATGTATAATGTAAACTGTAGCCTACAGCTGCTGTCTAAAATTTCAAAACAAAAAGCTTTCATTCACTGGTATTGAATATTTATTAAAATTATATTTTCAGGAATGTTTATTCATACTGACACGTTGGTTTAACGGGCGCAAATGCGCTTCTGCTGAGTTCACGCGTCTTGTTGTCGGTCGGGTAAAGTACAAGTATTTTTTTTAAATATTTTTTTTATAAATATTGCTGGACATTACACACAGGACATTTTTTCTGTTAGTCTTTCATCACTGCGATCTCCAATCCGCCTTCCAAGCGTGGAGATTACAGCAAATTCCTCCCATCATGGGAGTGGCTTATGTCCAGCAGTGGACGTTATGGGCTGTTGTTGTTGTTACACACAGCGCCATCTAGTGCCACACTAAGCCACGAGGCTTGTGTCGTGGACATCAGATAGTTGATATACCACATAGATACTTTTTGTTTGTAAATACATACTTATTATACATGTCGGATATGGTCATGAGTACGGACGGGCGAACGTATCGAAAGCGCGCCAGTGGTGACATCACGCGACCTACTTACCAGTCTACCCCACCATGGCGGCTTCTACCGAGTCCTGATATTAACAACACGCGGAGGGGCGGACATTCTGAGTCTGATCGCAGCGGAGTTAAGACGTCTTGAAGCTGTACCCGATTCATTGTGCCAAGTGTTAATGTGTGAAAGTGTAATGTCAAGTAATTTGTTAGACTCAGTGTATCTGTTTTAAAAGAGTAACCATGGAGTTTCTTGCCGGTTCTTCTCCATGGAAGCTACCAAGCCGAACCGTGCAATGTGAAATAAAATAGTGTATCGCATCCAGTGAGTTTTCATAGCACGAAACCCATCTACAGCCCACATAAGCTCGAGCCTAGCGAAATAAAATCCTGACCATCCCGACATACATATAAACATCCATGACTCGGAAACAAATATCCAAGCTCATCACACAAACATATGTTCCGACCGGGATTCGAACCCGGGACCCTAAGAACGTAGGTAAGGCAGTCTCACTACCGCTGCGCCATTCGGGTCGTCAAGGTATTTGTTTTTCCAGCAAGAATTTCTCAGTGCTGCCCGAAGTCTGGATTCGTGCTCGATCAATGGCAATAGGCTCGTCCTATTTAGCATGGGACTTAAAAATAACTGGTATAATGTTGGTGTGCTATAGATACACCTCTGTCTGCTCCACTGGGACAAAAAGGCGTGATGTTATGTTAAATGGTATAAAATTAACTCAGTCTCATTTTAATACAGAAATTTTGTGAAAAATACTTTGTTTTCGACTTCTTTGTTGAAATGGGGTCAAGTTGTCTGTATCAAGACCTGATGCAGTATGATGACATTGTCCGCATTGCAGGAAAGCTTTAGGTGTAAATAGTATAGCGCAGGAAAAAGTTGCACGAAAAGAGGGAAAAAGAAAAGGCTTAGGTTACGTCGAAGAGCTGAGAAGGCTATTGTGATGACAAAACATCACACACATAATCCCCGAAGGGTTGTGGGAGAATTGTGATTTTAGGCAATCTAAAAACATTGAAATTAATAATTGATAGAAGTCGTTTAAAATTGTTGTGTTAAAAGTTCTGTAGCCTAAAGTTAGCTGGATATTAATGACCCATGCGGAAGAGCTCGTAGCTAAATAAAAACAGCCACTCGGGTCGATCTTTAGGTTAATCCGCGCTTGCCTAGGTTGGTCTGTGGATGGGTGACCACTCAGTACATATCGAGTTTCCTCCGTGCCTCGGAAAGCACGTTAGGCAGTTGGTAGAAATTTGACAGTCGTTACAGGTCAGTGGCCCAAAAAGTCTGACAACTAGTCTTACCAAGGGATATTGTATTACCCAGTACTAACTGGGTTGTGGAGGTCAGATAGGCAGTTGCTACATGTATAATAAATTCAGCTATTCAGCTGCATCCGCTTAGACTGGAAGCCGACCCCAACTTAGTTGGGAAAAAGGCTAGGCAGATGTTGACTTGTTCGTTAATGTACTCACCATTTACGATAAAATCAGCGCTGCCATACATTTTTCGAAAAAGGGGTACAAATGTATAAAAACGGTTAAATTGCGATTTGAGAGTGGGGTCCAACTATAAAAGTCGTTTTAAATAATGTTGAGTACAGTAGCGTGTCTACCAGTCACATTTATTATTCTGATCTGTATAATCATGATTACCGGCATTGCACCAAAGGTAGCCCCAGCTACACACGATAACGTTAGAGAGCTATAAATTGTCACACTCTCAAGTTTCAAAATGGCCGCTCTTACGTTACAAACGCGTTAAATGTAGCGTCTATCAACGACGCATAAAACGAAGAGTGACAATGAAACAGATTAAGTCGCATTCAGACGGCCATTTGCTCTCATTCGCCATTCCGATTGTATCAGGCCGATTGACCAAACATGTTGGTTTTCTCAAACCATTAGTTATGCAAGGACTATAGCCGTTCGGTTACAAGTGTCTCTTGGTAAGCGAATAATGGAGATTGTAAGTGAGAATTTAGGAGTATTGGCTTTGTACGTAACAATACGTAGGTTAATTTTTGTTTCGCGTTCACACAATATTATATGGGTATGAACGTTGATTTCATTCATTTCAGTTTTTTTCATGTTTCTAACATATATAACGCATTGGAAAATGCTGAACGCTAAAATCCAACATCGATGAACCGAATTAAATATGAATGAATTTCCAATGTAGTGTTTACGCGTTTCACTTCGAGTGAACTATGCCAATTAGAAGACTGTATGAACAAAAAGTGATCCATCCGATATCAGCTTATGAAGTAATCAAGCTATTTAACAATCATTTAGCGGCAAGAAAAAGCAGGATAGTGATTTGCAACTATCATCGTTTCAATTATACAACAGCACAAAAATTTGACCACTAAAAACGAAAAACTTTAACCCTCTCACATTTTTGGAGTTGATTTTATTGGAAAAAAGTGCATACCTATTCTTTTACAGCAACTATCCTAGACTCGAGAAAACACGTCAGTGAATTACCGTGTACTTCAAACTACACTAACTTGTTTAGCACCCCACACATGCAGTAAATTGTTAAATCGGACTCCGGATAAAGTAATTCGTACACGGTATACTACTAGTACTATTTCTATTTTATAGTGACCGTTTCTATTTTACACCGGTCCCTGCTGAATTTGCTTCCGTATAAAAACGATATAAAAACGTGAGATGTATTCATGTCATCATCAGCCTGTTAATGTTCCTGCTGGGTCACCGGTCTCCTATGAGAGGGAATGGGCTATAATCCACCACGCGGGCCCAGTGCAGATTGGTAGATGTCACATGTCTTCGAATTTTTGGTTCTAGGACATGCCGGTTTCCTCAAGATGTTTTCCTTCACCGTTTTGAGAGCAGTGGTGATGAAATAAATTACACAAAGTGATGCGCCATAGCCGTGTGGTATCCGGCAGAGTAGAATAGAACCAACCCATTACACTCACGGATGTCGTATAAGGCGAATAACGTCTGAGGCAGAACACCTTGCGTCTCCGTAGACCAGAGAATGGGCAGCACCGTTTTCTGTTAGTCTTTCATCACTGCGATTTCCAATCCGCCTGCCAAGCGTGGAGATTACGGCAAATTCCTCCCATCACGGGAGAGGCTTATGTCCAGGAGTGGACGTTATGGGCTGTTGTCGTTGTTGTTGATGCGCCTGTCTTGGTTCGAACCCTCGACTTACTGTTCATAAGTCAGGGCCGCCACCACTGAGTCACCGCTGTTTTTGTCCTAACGGCAAGTCATTATCATCATCTTCTTGACCTTGTCCCATGTTATTTGGGGTCGGCCAAACACGTTTTTTTCTTCCATTATTTTCTGTCAACCGTCATGGTATAATTTACCACTTCCTCTTTCATATCCTTCCTCACACAATCCATCCATTGTTTCCCTGATCTTCCTCTCCCCATCCATCCATCAACATACCCATACTAAGACAGTCGATTATCTTTCTAGTCCTAACCACAAGTCTTGCCAGAAAATGTTTTCAGGATACCACAAGTAACTAGATAATTATTACAACTAATGTTTTTGCGTGGTGGTTTCTGGTGTTCTGTATGGTGTCGGACGTAAAGAATAGCACCATCCCATATCTTCCCGTGGGTGTCGTAAGAGGGCTAAGGGACTTACCAGAGAATGGGCAGCAGCGTTCTCTGTGCTTTTGTAACAACCGTACTGCGATCGCCAACCCGCCTGCCAAGCGTGACGATTATGGCAAAAACCCCCCTTTGGGGGAGGCCCATGTCCAGCAGTGGACGTCTTTCTGCTGCAATAGTAGTAGTAGTAGTAGTAGTAGTATAATTTTTCTGCGGCCGCTGCTAGAGGTGATATAATTAACACTTTCCATAGACATTACGATTGTTACAATAGGGATGACGACTGACTAAAAAAAATATGTTAATTCTGTTCAGCCCGTCAGTTAGATTATCGAAAAATATTGAATATTATGTGTTTTTTTGTGGGTCTCCCTTGTTTGACCGAAAGGAATTTTGACAAATTTTCATTTCCCAAAAAATGTTTCGCATTATTTCATTTGCCTAATTATTACTTAGCAAAAAATCTATTCTCAAAAAATTGTAACGCAAACCTAATGTTTGGGAAATGAACGTTTAAACTATAACTTGTTCACCAACTAGTACTTTTAACATTTTTTATTTAGTCAAATATTTAGTATCGTCAGTTTTCAATTCATGACCCTTTCCTATTCAGTCAAATGCTTCAATGACAAAAATGTGAACTGCTAAGTGGGTAGGAGGTAAATCATAAATGTCGCTCAATGTGGGTTAGTCAAGCAAAACACTATCAGAGTGAATTTCTCAGGCGAAAAATTGACGCGTCTAGGCTGAAATCGCAATGCTGCTTTACAGATAATGCAAAGATTTTTTTTCTCAGAATTAAAGTGACATGGATCTAAATGAAGCCACTTAAATTATATTTATAAGACTATTACTTTTTATGAAAAAAATCGGTAAATGATGAATTATAAATTTCTGTGTCTTGTCCACAATCACTTTCATACACAGCATTTACCTCTCAGGAAGATAATCTCCAACATATATAGGAAAAAGTATTTTGATTGCGTTAGGTAATGATTGACCAACATGACGTTAATTAGTTTTGAATGTTTAGACTCATAGTTAATGAGTACATGTCAACGGTAGATTTGTCCAAGCGAAATTACTAATTTCTATGGTCATTTTGTTTCACCGTCCTGAGCTTCCACCAATGAGTTTAAACGAACAATAAATCCCTGCTCGGCAAGAGACAGTAGTGCGCTTACGTGCAGTAAGAATGGTAGTGCACCATATCGCCAGGTCTTTCCGCCAAAAATTTAAGAACATGATTTCAGTTTACTCGGAACGAAATTTTGCAATTTCGGTGATCAGGTTTTAAAAGGATTTTTGCAAGAAATAAAGGTATCACTTTTATGCATGCTAAGTAGCCTTTGGTACACATTTAATATTTTAGAAAATAATAGTCATAGCCTTGATAGTTTCTTGTAAAAAAAAAAAAAATAGCCACGTTTCCAATTTCTGTGGGGCAATTTCTGTGGTTTCCGTGGCATCTCGTGGCCCACGGAAATTACACGACTACACAGAAATTGTACCAATCAATTATTGTACTAATGTTAATGAAGATTTTTGAAAAGAATCAATTCTTGTTATGCCGAAATTACTTTGACAGAACTAAGTCCTTTGCCCCCGACATTCATTAAAATAAAATTGTATTACTATTTCTTGAAAAAGTCATTCAATTGGAATTACTGAACTTTGAGGGTTGCATCCTCCGGGAGCTCCTCCTGGAAGCCTCGATCATGCAGGCCTGGGTGACAACACTGGCCAGACCTGCCGACGTTGACAATGAGGCAGGGTGGTTCCAGAAGGCCATGTCCGACATCTGCGACGTGCGCAGATGTCGGACACAGAGATCCATGGGGGCGCCCTTACAAGATGATGCGGGATAAACTCCGCACCTGGGCCCCCCTACTGACGCAGAGTCTCCGGCCTGAGCTCGTGGAGGACATGGTGAGTACTCTGTTCCCTTCGCGAGGGGAACATCGCTCCCCGCCTATGGCTCCACCGCCTGCGACGCTGGAAGCGGACCAACAGGACGACGACGAAAACACTCCGGAAGTGACTGGGGTAGACCTGAGTGGCGGTACGTAGGCTCAGTGACAAAAATACCGCCCCGGGACCCGACGGCTTGCCTGGCAAAGCCAGGGTCCTGGCCTCGGAGGCTCTCGGGCCCCGACTAGAGGGGCTCCTAAGTGCATGCTTGGAGAGAGGCCAGTTCCAGCTTCGTTAGAAGACGGGAAAGCTGGTCCTCATTCGGAAGACGGGGCACCCTGCGGAATCTCCGTCCGCATACCGGCCCGTGGTGCTGCTTGGCGAGGTGGGCAAGCTCTTTGAAAGAGTAATTGCAAACCGCCTCGCCGAGCACCTTGCGGGGTCGGGGCCGGATCTTGCGGAACACCAGTTTGGTTTCCGCAAGGGGCGCTCTACGGTGGACGCCATCATGTGCGTGAGAACCCTCACGACGGGGATGCGGTTTCCCGGGGTGGGGTTGTCTTGGTGGTGTCTCTCGACATCGCCAATGCCTTCAACACCATGCTCTGGAGCTGCATTAGGGAGGCACTCCGGTATCACCGGGTGCCGACCTACTTTCGTCGTGTGCTAGCTATGGGCTATCTCGCCGTCTGTCCGTCTCATGACGACAGACCGTGTCGACGGCGCATTCGTGTTCCACGCGCGCCTCAAAGAGAGTCAGCAATAGGAAGGGGTCCGCAAGGACCGATGCCTACCGGGGTTGCGGGACTGTTCGAAAGAGATACCGTGGCCCCGGAACACAAAGGGCGATGAAGGAACATGAATGGGTTTTCATGAAAATCTGAAAGTCCCTCCTGCTTCGCCCAGAGTGGGAGGAGTCATTTGATGATTTCCCATCCTCTTCATAGAAGTATAAAACATAATCAGTTCCTTAATTGCTAATTTTGTAAGACTGATTTATGCAAGTACACCACGATGTATTTTTAGAAATGCTTATTAAAATGATCAAATCGTTTATTTGTGATACATGGGTTACATGCAGGCGTTCATTACATAATTACGACGATAATATATATGTATATATTAACGACGATATTCGTATTATATCAATTTTTCATTAAACCTTATCTTTCTTTACTTATTATTAAAAAACAATGTAAATATTATAATAATTCACAATTTCGGTGCAAACGCAGAATTTCTGTGTCACCAATACAATTTCGGTGGTAATAATAAAATTTCTGTGGCTCGCCAATTTCGGTGGCCCAAATAACTCACTAAGTAATTTAATTATAATATCCCCTTTCAGAAAATGTATATATAACGTGGATATGTTGCGCTTTATTATTAAAGTTTTTCAAAAAACCTGAAAATGAAAATGTCCATGGAAATTAGGTAAAAAATCGAGTTGTTGAAATTGACTCATCACTGTGTTTTGTAGCGGAAGTTTCTTGACATTGTTACGATATATTAAGAATATTACTTTTTTTTTAGTTAGTAGCGTTTTTTTTCCATATTTTTTTTTCTATATCATGTAGTTGTTCCTGGGTCTGGGTCCGAGGTCACAGTTTTAACCTAACCTAACCTACCCATTTTGTTTATAGAAGAAATTAACCTAATCTAAATAGTTGAGTTCCGGGTAACCAACTAAAAAAAATTTTTTTTTTTCCATTAATGCAAGTCGTTTCTGGGACTCGCCGGCCGCTGCCGCGGCACAAAAAATCTTATTTTTGCTTTAAAATTTTTTGTGTTAACAAATCATTTCACCAAACGTTTATTGTCCGAAGATTGTTTGCTGTAATAAATCGCGAATAATAGCTAATTAACAGTCATCATTGATACCAGGTTTATCGATTCGTAACATCGCATGTAATTTATGTAAAATGGTAATTAAAACAGTGTCGCATATCACACATTATAATAGTTGACATAGCTCACAAAATAAGCTGAAGTGACAATGGCTATAATAGTCATAGAACCGATGACCTAAACCTTGACCTGACTTGACCTTGACTTTGGGGAAAAACGTGTTCTTGAGTGGAGACCTCGAATCGAAAAACGTAAGCTGGGATACTGTCAGGTTAGCTGGTGGAGATATGATCTGGAGAGTGGCTGGTATCAGCTGATTGAGAGTTGCTGAGATTGTTCTTTTATCAGCACTGCACCCCTAGCCAAGTTGACAATCTACAATCGTTAACGCTAGTAGAAAACTATTCAAATGAATAGGAATGACATCATCTCAACGTTAAATCACGTGATCAACACAAACGAATAGAAAATTCGTAGACAAGTTTACATCGTTCAAAATGATAGAATAGAATGTTATCGTTTCCACAATGTTGATCGCTAAACTCTGGTAGGAACGCTCACCATAGACTAAAGTGTAGGTTTTTTTCTACAGACATTAGAGAACAAGCGATCGACTCAGTCACCGTGTCAACTTGGCTACCAGTTTAGCGCTTTCTATAATCGCTTACGCCGAGGCGTTTACGATTGTAGAAAGAGAATCGATACGAAATGTTTGTAACTTGGCTAGGGGTGCTGGACTGCTGTAGGCTGATGATGATGATATTTTTTGTCACAGCTCTTCCAAATGATTTAAAGCTGATAAAATCAAGTACGTCAGATGTGGCCAACAATATTTGTGTACAGTTTTTATGCGAACACGATTCAGCTCGTAAACCTTGACCGAGTCGTAATATTTCGCGGAAATTTCATACACTCCCTTGCCGTGATATTAAATTTCTAAAAATATTGGCTTTTGTGGACGGACAAAGAGCATTTCAGTTGGTGATATTAAAAATTCCTCATGCATTGCAGTTTATATGATTAAAAATACACTTAAGTTTTATCTTTTAAAAAAGACATGGTTTGTTTTGTATTTACTTATAATCCTTTTGATTCACATGAATGTCAAAACCACAGTAAGAGCGAGGCCACACGATACGTTAACGGTACGGTGCGGTACCACACCGCAATTAATTCGAGCTATAGAGTGCCACACGAGCGGTGCAGCACCGCAGTACAACGCTGTTTACCGCGATGCAGTGCGACGCCGCAACGTCAATGACTCAGTCTTTCTTGTACTAAGATAGGAAGAAATCAATATCAATATTATCAGTACTCATCGTAAGAAAGATAAATATTAAATAGAATTTAAAAAAATTGTCGCACATAAAATGAATAAACACGTTCGATAAACTAACAATACTGCGGTGGCGGCATGTTGTCACTCCGGCGCCGCAGCGCATCACCCTTCCCCGCCTCGTCTCGCAGGTCACAAGCGCGGCGCGCTTGCCGTGCGATGCCGCACGGCAGTCCAACGCATAGTGTGACATGACTTACTGATTTATATGTAGGATGACGTTAAGACTCCGGCGCCGAACCACACCGTCAACGCATCGGCGCGGCGTGTGGCCGCGCTCTTATTGTTATTGTTTGCAAAAATGCTGCTGGTTGATTGCTGCCAAAAAGGAAGTGTATTCTCTGGTTATATTTAGTTGCAGCAGTCAGAAGTAAATGATTGTAGCTTATTAGAACATGAATAAAATCTAATTTCAAATTGAATGAAGAGTTGATGAAAAATAAACAAACAGGTCACAGACCTCGGGTTCACATGAAAAAGTTACAACTATTATGCTCCACTTAATGCAAATTACCTACTACTGGTGAGTTCGTGGTAGACCTAATAACTAAATAAAGCTATGTTTAGACTATTAGCGAAACCCCTAAAATCATCAAAATACCACTTTGTTACCTATTGATCCAAGGTAAAATTCTTAACTAAATGTTGTAGAAATTATCGGGAACCAATTATTTGAGAATCTTAATCGGACTTTTTGGGCCACTGACTACCCGTAACGACTGTCAAAGATGGACAAATGACAGCCGGGACCAACAGCTTAACGTGCTTTCCGAGGCACGGAGGAATTCGGTATGTAAGGGGGGTCACCTATCCACAGACCAACCTAGGCAAGCACGGCTTAACCTAAAGATCGACCCGAGTGGCTGTTATTAGGTATTTAGCCACGAGATCCACAAAAATAAATCCCTATCACTACGAATAACAAGTCTGATGCACGTTTAACACGCTTCGGTAATCGCTTTAGCAACCTTGTAGTTGTAGCACTTCTATTCATGAACCACGCTTGTTTAGCTCTCCCAACATGAGAGAAGAAGACAAACATGCAGTGCCAACAAGGCTTTATAACACGAATACCTAAACTGTTAAATCTAATCGCATAATACCAATATTGTACGTGTAGCGGTTCTACGAAATAACCATAGCGCTCGTAGCAGTGCTACGCTCACGTAGCAAATCGCTACGACAGCGTAGCGTGCTGTATTTAGTTCTAAGCGTTAACACACTACTGACAATAGACCGAGTTGGCGCACTAATGCGTTTACCGTGTTTAGCAGGACGTGGTCATGGTGTACACAGGAGATTGTTATTAATAAATTAATTTGTGGATTCTGTTGTTAGCACCTGCAACATGATGGTAAGTTTGAGAGGTTACATTTAAAAGAAGATCGTTCATAAATGGTAAAAATTGACAGAAGATCGAATTAAAGAATAAGAACTGTGTAACAGTTTTACTTATTGTTACCACCCCGTTTTTCAAACAAAAAACAGCAAAAACACTAGTTGTATGGTAGCCCCTTAAATATTTAATTTTAATTTAGTTTTTTATTTTTAAAGTGCAACACCTAAATATTTTGTGAATAATTTCAGCAGCAGAGGCTTAGTAATAGGGTCCCGTTGGTTACCCTTAGGGTACGGAATCCTGAAAACATCTATTATTGGGAAACGTCCTGAAATTTAACCCAAGACCCAATTTCAGCATCAAAATTCCACTGAAGCGTCAGTGACAAAGCCAGTAATATCTTTGTCTGATCACCACTGAA
Source organism: Xestia xanthographa (assembly GCA_905147715.2). NCBI lineage: Eukaryota > Metazoa > Arthropoda > Insecta > Lepidoptera > Noctuidae > Xestia > Xestia xanthographa. Next base: position 19,871,213 of record LR990646.1, read on the forward strand.
TATGTCAAAGGATTTAGAGTGATGGCTACATTGATACCTGCCGACGACCTTATTGTTTCTGACGAGCGCCACTACGCATAATGAACGGTTGAATTTCTCATGCGGGTCGGTAAATACTACCGAAGGCTGTTCCCGCTATCTGTTTGTAATTTGCCGCGCCGCGTTTACATATACTTACACACAATCAGTTATATCACACAGCGAGATAATGGGGAAACGGTAATGTGTCGTCCTATTGTCGTCGTTGATTCAACTGCTGAGGTCAATTTGATACACCCGTATCCTCTACGGGTGTTTAGTAATAAGTATATGTACGGCATTTTTGTCACATGACATAAAGTGTCTAATGATTACCAAACCATAGCCAAGGAAGAAGTAAAAAGCTGTAAATAAAAACAAAATTAAAAAACCCAACTGCGTTAAAAAACGAAAAGCAAAAAAAAGTATATTTGAAGTAGGCGGGCGGGACCTATTCCATATTTTTATAATTTTATAATCAAATGGGCGCATCCCTTCTTCAAAATGTGCTTCTTTTATTTTTCTAGCTTTTTACGGCATTCGGGTTTTTATCACTAATGTTTTATTAATTGGTTAAAACACTCATTCCCGGGTCATTATAGTCGTAACTGTCAGTAGCCGGTCCTCAATTAGTTCGTACCAATTTAACTGATAGAATTTTAAAAAATCAAAGAAAAAGTATCGCCTAAACTCAATTTCGTTTTACTCTGTGTTTATGAACTGACTGTAAATTGGTGTCTAAACTACTAGTACAGTATGTTGCGAGTAAACTGTTGCTTTACACTAGCTCGGTTGTAAAATTAATGTCGGTACAAAATAGTACGATGTTGCCTCAGCCACTTCCCCAGGCTATCGTTAGGGTAACTAAGGGATTATTACGGGACCGTATGCAGCAGCGTCCACCTGTGTTCTAGTAGCAACATATTTAGTAGTTGACTCACTAGCTTATAGTACCATGGTCTAATGAGTAGGTAGCCTGCAGAGCCTTAGCAGAGCTTGCTTGCTACACACGTGCGTGATGTCTCGCCAAGAAAGCATTCTGGCCATTTTCGCTGCTAAGTCAGCAGATGAAGTTAGTAAATAGGAATACTACAAGGGGCCTCGCGCATTATTTTGGCCGCAAAAGTTTCAACAAGGAGGAAGTTTAGTCGCAAACCACGCGTCTGACAATTTTTGTTCAAGAAAGTGGCCGGTTATTCGAAAATTTGTTGTCTTGGCCGCTTAGTGCGTGAGTTCCTTTAAAGATTATTATGGGACCGTGTGCAGCAGCGTCCAACTGTGTACTAGTAGCAACATATTTAGTAGTTGACTCACTAGCATAGAGTACCGTGGTCTAATGAGTAGGTAGCCTGCAGAGCCTTATCACAGCTTAATATACTCGGATAGTGCAGCGTCTATACACACACATGTGCGTGATGACTCGCCAAGAAAGCATTCTCGCCATTTTCGCTGCTAAGTCAGCAGATGAAGTTAGTAAAAAGGAATACTACAAGGGGCCTCGCGCATTATTTTGGCCGCAAAAGTTTCAACAAGGAGGAAGTTTAGTCGCAAACCACGCGCCCGACAAGTTTTGTTCGTGGCCGGTTATTTGAATATTCATCGTCGTGGCCGCTTAGTGCGTGGGGTCCTTTAAAGATTATTATGGGACCGTGCGCAGCAGCGTCCAACTGTGTACTAGTAGCAACATATTTAGTAGTTGACTCACTATAGCTTATAGTACCGTGGTCTACTGAGTAGGTAGCCTGCAGAGCCTTATCAGAGCTTAATATACTCGGATGGTGCGGTGTGTATACACACACATGTGCGTGATGTCTCGCCAAGAAAGCATTCTCGCCATTTTCGCTGCTAATTCAGCAGATGAAGTTAGTAAAAACGAATACTACAAGGGCCTCGTGCATTATTTTGGCTGCAAAAGTTTCAGCAAGGAGAAAGTTTAGTCGCAAACCACGCGTCTGACAATTTTTGTTCAAGAAAGTGGCCGGTTATTCGATGTGGCGGTGCGTGAGGTCCTATAAAGAGTATTACGGGCCCGTATGCAGCAACGTCCACCTGTGTACTAGTAGCAACATATTAAGTAGTTGACTCAAGAGCTCGGCACACAAATATTTAGCGTGCAGACACAAAAAGTGCGAGTAGCTTCTAACAATCAAACATATGCACATAAGTAGATCTTTTCGCACGTCAGTTAGAACTAGCGCCGCCATCTTATTTTTCAATATATTTTACAAATTATCACCAAAAGCTCCTCTCACTCAACGGTATTCAAGCTCCTAAACACTCCTGTACATACAATGGTACATAAACGCCATCAAAATTTGTTCGCTGTATATGCATACGCTGTCAAAAACTTTCCTTCACAGAATCAAATCCAACTCGTTAATTTGAACTGTCGAATGAAAAACTATAAACAGTCGCTTCGACTCGCTAACTAGGGTTGCCGAATAACTGAATATGTATCCAACTGCGAAAGCAAGTTCTGAATACAATTGCATCTACATACGAGTGTTATTTTTTCTTTCATATCGGTCGGTCCGTGCGGGTAGTATGCAAATATTTCTATCAATATTCATAGCCAGCGGCGTCATCGATAATTGAGTCTTACCTGACAACGTTGCCTTTGATTTTCATATTCGTTATCTCGCTTTTCGCCTGAAAAACTTTATAAGTTTCACTGGAAAAAGAATGTGAGGTAATTTTCGTGTCTCGCAGACTTTTTTACGTCTAGGTTTAGGTAAAAGTAAATATCGAATTTTTAACGCACATATTCTTTTGGGACGTGTTATATTGAAATATTGAAAATATTATAGTCTTGCTACGTGAGTAAAAAATCTTTTGTAGGCTTTTCTGTTTTCGAATACTTATACGCTTTATATTTTAGAGAAAATTCTCTATAGGTACTAGGAAGTTGTTTTAAAAATCGTCATGACCCTTTCTGGTTAATAAGAAGAAAATAAAACAACTATCCATTTTGAATATTTGAAGAAAATGAATTTGCAAATGACTTCAGCCAAAGGTGTTAGGATTTTACGTTAAAACGCCCTCAATAATTTTCAAAAAATTAAAACTAATATTTTTTGATAACTTAGTATGCTTTATAATAATACATTTCTTAATAAGAGATTTATATAAGGCATTTACGTTCGGGAAGACAAAATATATACAGAACACAGCAATATTCACAATCCGAGCTCAAAGAATATATACAAAATTTCAGTGGCGCTAGCGTTTTCTTCTAGCTCGTAATGAATTTTTATCAACGAAAATGTGGCACAAAAAATAGGGCTTCCGCTGCTTAGAGACGAGAGGCAGCCGAAATAGAATAAGGTCTGACTTACAAGGAAATCTAGATTGTGAGAGCGAATATCTTTTTTTTTAATCTACGTTCGTTTCGTCGAGAAAGGTGACCCAGAACCACACAATTGTACTGAGTAAAGGTCATCTACTACAAAAAATTCAAACCGAAGTACAATTTTACATCAAGATGATTAATGTTTGATAATCTGAATACCATCAAGTTAAATAATGGACCACAGAAGGTTGCATATTGTTCCTTTTATCCGCTTGCATTCAAGTAAAAGTTGCGAAGTAATAATTCATTTCCGACAATGATCCACTGTTATAGCTGGGAACTGAATCCGTTTGCGACCATTTAGCTGTAGTGCTGCAAAACATCGTGTTTTTTTCTCTCCACTCCACGTACATCGCTGACACAACTTTATGGGACCGCAATCTTCATAAATCTCAGCCCGGACGACCTTTTGTCTTTGTTCCGTTCTCTTAGGGTTTACGCAAATTCTGATCCCCGCAAATTGGCCACATTGCGTCCCCAACCGAAACGTGCATGTTATATCATTGAGAGACCAGTACCGTACAGGTAAATAAAAGTGAAGAAAAACTTGGAAACTTATGTAAATCGGGTTATGTGTGCCTTGAATAAGTAACTCGGTACACAATAAGAACGCCCTTTTTCTTTTCTTTTTAGCTTTCATAAAGAAAGTAGCAGCAAAAAGTCTTGAAGAACCTTCATGAATACAGGTATTTTTCCAAGTTGTTAAAGAGTGTTAGGCGAAACTAGAAACACTCTTTTATAAGTTAAGGCAGTTTTATGAATAATCAAAGTAAAGCTCCTTGTGAAGCCTTCTCTCTCGTCAGTTTGCGTTATATCAGTAATAATCCTTCCGTAGGAGGTATATTTACTGAGCCTAATTCATTATGCAGGTTTCCTCGAATCGTCCATAAAGGAGTTCTTTGAATATCGCCATTACATTAAATTGTTATCTGCGACGGGGCCCTCGGCGCACGGTTTTTTAATTAAAACAGGCAATTTGGCGCTGACTTAACCCAAGTTTTACAATTATGTTTTTGTCGTCGCGGTTACAAACTTTGTGTACTAAAGGAAATTTATTTTTAAAGAAAAGTTTCGTGGTTTCGAGATAAGGAATTTAATAATGAATTTAATTGTTGTTTAAGAATTTATACGAGAATAAATTGTGAAGGTTTGATGGTTATATAAACTTTAGCGCTGTGCCAAATTGTCTGGAGCTGGACTTCGGTACTGAGCATGATTCCAGATCGTTCGTTGGCCGACGATTTATCGAGTGGCGCGTGCTACTGGCGTGTTCCACTACTCTCGTCCGACGTTGCTGGCAAATGGAAAAGTTCCCCCGAAGTAACCCCCGGCTATCGAGGCCCCGATGTGTTACAACAAATTTTATACCAGCCAACGTCGGCAAACTTTCCGCGTACTGCTCAGCAAATAATAATGCCTGAATATTGGAAGCGATCGATACATAATATTTTAAAGTTCCTGTTTGTAGTTGAAGTGGACTCGCTGAGAGTTCCCGCAGTATATTTTAATAGCAGTATTCTTGACGGGGACGTTGTGAAGCTTTAATAAACATAAAACAACGTAGAATGAACAGCCAAATAAGGGAGGAATATTCATGAACGAAACTCAGTTGAAAGTTTTTGATAAGAAATTATGGTAATGATTTTAAATTGACCTAATCCATATTGCGGGGCCCGAAATTTGGGCAACAAAACTTGTTACGGCGGCGGCGGCCTGATGCGTCAACTCAAACTCAATTTTCTAATTAATTTATACTCGCTCTCAAAAGTTTGTTTGCAAGAATCGTGAAGATTTTATTGCGCTGTAAGATTTGGTAAAGTTTTTAAATGGCTCATTAAAGGATTGACAATATTAATTTGAATGTTAATGACCTCTTTTTATCTTCGTAGGAACGGAGGTTAATGATTGAATTTTTATGAAGGCAATTTAATTTATATGGGCGGTAGTCTATTCAATAAAATGATAAACACTCGGTGTACATTTTGCATGACGGATTTTCATGGCGTCAGTGATACCTATCCCACGTGTTTATATGTTACGCGGTTCATTTTAATACGCCACGTTCGTGCTTAAAAGCTTTCATGATATTAAATTGACACTTTCCACGTCTCGTCTGTGCAAAAACACATGACATGAAAACGCGTCGGCGTGAAAATGACATCACGTCACCAGGTCTGTTACGTGCTGCCGCCGGAGCCACACAGGCTGGAGTTTCGCTAGCTGCCCTGCTTGTTGTCCACTGTTGAACTGGAGAGTAAACAACTAAATACAAAAGCAAAACGTTACTTAGACCACACCATTAGACAACACGACTACCAGCGATGTACGGAAAAGAAGACACGAGGAAGTGTATCTAGATGCTAGTCGCGTCGCAAGTCACATCACGTGACGTCATGTACGGGACGTCATTGTAATATTGACTGGTAGAGAATGCCTTGTAGTATATAAAGTCAGCCGAAGTCCCTCTATTGTACAGAACGTCAAAGAATGTCAACTAACACGCATCGTAGCTCTAAACAGCAAGCAACCGGTCTGTGTGTCTTCAGCCTAAAGTTACTATTACAGTTTCGTGACTATCACCATTTAGGCCCGGAACAGGTTATAAAACAATCGATGATATTGTACCAAGAGGTGCGTATCTTTGTCTACCACCAGTTGAATCCCCCTTAATATATATGTTTACGATTAGTAGCGTTGTTAGAGGGTGCTATTTTGTACATATTCGTATACAAATGCTGAGAACTTGTATGGTATCTGGTAGTAATAGAATGGGTTTTGTATTGTAATATTTTTGGCAAGAAATCATACTGTATTTACTCGTAGTATATAGTAAAGTTATTGCGGCGAGGGTTATGACTTTTATATAAGTATGTATAAGGTTTAAAATTGTGGTGTCTACTATCTTTCGTGTTTAGAGAATAATAAGGAACACGTGCCTTCGACCATGAATAAGTAATTCCAGTAGTCAATCAAAGTATTCCTCTTCATCAATTAATGCCAGCTATTTCAGAAGCTTTGTATTTCAATGTACTTATTCTATTCACTTTCTGAGAAAGCTGTTAAGAGGCACTTTGCATTATTTTTCCAATGTCAATCTTTCAAGTTTTCTTGGAAACCCAACCATGCAAACTGTAGCGGTAAATTTTCGCGATGTTTTTGCGTTTCTTTTTTATTTTTGAATATCAGTTTTGTATATTTTATTAACAGATGAATTTGAAGAGGCTTCTATTTAACCAAACTTTGCTAAACCCTTCTGTCACTCTGTGCCATAATTCCCTTATCATACGAGCCTTGGCGATAGACTAATCTTTAGTACAGCACGATCAATGCCAGATAGAAGCAAATTCTTAATTGAAGACTTTAATTATCTTTCTATTCCGTGATAGCTCGTAAAGTTCGTAACTACGATTTAAGTTAGACTAAATAACTCTCAAATCGTAGTCTAGTCATAATAATTATTATTAGTTTTCTCGCTATTTTATTTTTTGGTATTTGATAGAATATCTATTAGTTTATTTTATGTGTTTATGTGTATTAGTATCAATATAAGTATAGACATTCTCGTTAACAAGAAGTTAGTTTTTGAGACATTATTTTGAAGTACCTTATCACTATGTTTTCCTATTTAACCCAAAGGTTGACTGGTTGAGAATGCCTATGTACCACTCTTGTACATGAAGTTTAAATAAATAAATAGCGCGCAATGTCCAAATATAACGTAACTATCAGGTTAGGCAGACGTTTGCCTACAAATTTCACCCGTTTTGTTTAAGTCTCATCTAATGGGGGCAAATAAGTAAGATTACCCAGTAAAAATAAATATTATTATTATAATTGACCGGTCCCATGCGACTCGCATCCATGTTAGAGTAAAATTTAATTAGCTCGGCAGGGTCTCCTCAGTCGGCACAGGTATAGATCTCTAGACACAATAAAACAAAAAACAATTGATTCTTTGGGGTCAATAACTTTAAGTAAACTGCACATCTTTTTACCCGACTGCGGCGAAGCCCAAAAGGAGGGTTATTGTTCGTTGTTTTATTTTGTCAGTTTTGTATCTGTAAACCTTTTAGTGGTTTGAAGGCTTGTAGACTGTAACCTTAAGAGCGGGCCTAAAGCAAAATCTTCAATCTTTGATTAGATTTTTAGAGTAGTAAATCATGTTCCAATTGGAAAAAAAGTATATGTTAGGAAACTTCATTATGAATGTGATGGTTGACATTGGCGAAAAACATAATAGGATAAAATTTTCTCGATAGAAAACCATCACAAAGTTACCTCTAATTTTCAACATTTTTGGTTTTTATTCTACCTTAGACTATATTTTATTATGCGACCACGACGAGTTTTTTTTTGTAAATTCTAAGAGTAGATAACTAAATGCGCAGCCATAAAAGTCCGCCCATTGTACTTTCGTTGCAATAAAGATTAAATGATGTTTTTAAAGTTTAAGTGTGTTACTAAACAATGTAACCCGGCTATTATTTTAGAATTTTGAAATATACTTCAGAAATATATTTTAGTAAGATAAAATCCAAATACCTTTTGTTTTTGAAATAATAAATCACTTGAACTTTAGAAATTTCAACAAACGTGGCCGAGAGTGAGCTAGAAAGTAGATATTTACTTCAAAACGTGTACGGCTCCTTGACAAAGATAGCGTTTCATAGTTTTATGATGAAGAAGACGTTTCCAAAATGTTCTTAAAAAAAAAATCAAATCCAGACTCCCTGACTGCTTCTGAGAAACTCTTATTGGAAAAACCCAATAACACTTTGCCCGACTCGGGAATCGAACCCAGGACCTCATTTCGGCAGTCGCACTTACTAGACCAATGGGGCAGTGAAATATTATCAGTTTTAAGACCAAGTTCAGTTCAGATTCGGAGACGAAAATCATTATTTCAAACTTACGGTCCAGTTTACTGAATACCAAATTATTAAGCATAACCATATGAATTAAAAAACTGCATAAATTGGAATATTTTACGTGAATGTAAAAATGGCTTATCTATTTTGGTGTAGAGTTTACCGTGTATAGTGATGTGAAAAATATAAAAATTCCCGCGTGTGAAGTATATATAATCCGTGAAATTGATATCAAAGTGTGGCGTTCGGGCGCATCGGAAACCGTCACGCCCTGTAGCATGCCAATGTTTCAAACCAAAAATGTGGATCCATTCGTTCTCATTCCAATATCAAACTTTTGTACAGCATCTTTAACTATTTTGTCTACAGTTTTATGTATTTAACGGGACCCTTTGCCAAAGCATGGTACAAACACACATCAAAAAAAGTTTGTGATCACTAGCATAAGCTGATATATTTTTTTTAAATTGAACTTTATCACGAGAAAAACTTTGTTGTGTTTTTTTTTTTTTTAAAAAAACACAACAAATTTAAAATACCCTGTTTGAAATTAAAAAAATAAAACTATTTTTTATCTACACTTCTACACGAATATTATAAAGAGGAAATATTTGTATTTTTGTGTGTATGTTTGTAATGAATAAACTCAAAAACTACTGCGTCGATTTCAAAAATTCTTTCACCATTAGAAAGCTACATTCACTCTGAGTAACATAGGCTACATTCACTCTGAGTATATATATTTTATCCCCGTACTACCACGGAAACGGGAATTACGCAGGTTCAACCGCGTGACGTCCGCTACTTTTTTTTTATAAAAACGTAACAAAAAATATTTCGAATTTTCAAAGTGATCACAAACTTTTTTTGATGTGTGTACGTATTGGAAAAACAAACGGCTGTCAAGTTTTGCTATTTGCTTTTTTCTTAGAATTCGTGTTATTCTCTGGACTCTGATCTCTATCATTAAAAATAATAAAGTAATCTTATAGTTTTTGTGTTTTAGATCCATTAGAGCGTCACTCCGACTCACACTTGACCAGTTTTCTTTCACTGTATCGTAGAAAAGAAAGTAATACATTTATCACGTCCAATGCGTGTAATAACGACGTGAAGATACATCCACATGAAGTTTAATCCGTGAAATTGATATAGGAGCGTGTCGCGGCGTCGTCGGCCCCGTCACGCGGTTTGACACGCCAATGTTTCACAGCTCGAAACGCGACTCCATTCCATTCTTTTATCCGCGCATCAAGCTTTTGTTCTACAAACCTTTAGTTTTGATATTGGATTCGCACCACGTACCCTTCTTTTTCAAGATTTATTGGATTACGGTGCGCGCTGTTTCGTGTTAGTAGCGGTGTGCAGTGGGTTATTATGTAATTTCTCACTGTGATGTTAAAATTGCGTCGATAAATCTTTTCAACATTAATTTCCGAATAAAAACAAATTATTATTTAATAAAGTATTGGTAAGTTAATATTAGTATAGTATAGTAGGAGCTTGTGGCTAAATAATAACAGCTGCTAGGGTCAATCTTTAGGTTAAGCCGTGCTTTCTTAGGTTGGTCTGTGGATGGGTGACCACCCATTACATACCGACTTTCCTCCGTGCCTCGGAAAGCACGTTAAACTGTTGGTCCCGAAGGCCCAAAAAGTCTGGCAACCAGTCTTACCAAGGGGTATCGTGTTACCCGGTACTAACTGGGTTGTGGAGGTCAGATAGGCAGTCGCTCCATGTAAAATACTGGTATTCAGCTGCATCCGGTTAGACTGGAAGCCGACTCCAAACATAGTTGGGAAAAGGCTAGGCAAATGAAAGTATTCTATTCTATAGTTTTTAGGGTTCCGTACCCAAAGGGTAAAAACGGAACCCTATTACTAAGACTTCGCTGTCTGTCGACAGACAGACGGACAGACAGCGAATCCACCGGGCGGTCACCAGGCTGTATCTCATGAACCGTGACAGCTAGACAGTTGAAATTTTCACAGATGATGTATTTCTGTTGCCGCTATAACAACAAATACTAAAAACAGAATAAAATTAATATTTAAGGGGGGCTCCCATACAACAAACGTGATTTTTTTGCCCTTTTTTTGATAATAATGGTACGGAACCCTTCGTGCGCGAGTCCGACTCGCACTTGGCCGGTTTTTTTCTAATGATCGGCGAATTGCATGTTTTAAATATTACAACGCACAACTTTTTTTAAATTAGAAACAAACGTATTAATATATTTATGTTCTTTTTTAGGAAATAATACATAAAGTGTTAGGATATTATTTTGATACCGGGCACTTGTATTTTCTCTGTAATGAGGCTTGGGACAGAATAACATTTGAATCATTACAGAGCTCTGGCTGGAGGGCATAATGCCGTAACTTCTCACTTGGCAAGCGTAATGGTAACACAGGTGCCGTATTTACCTACGTACGAATATAGTTGCAGGCCCTCAGGTCATTCCTTAGTGGTTCGCAGGTAGTGATATATTAATAGTTGTGACTGTGAAGAATAAGGTTAAAGTTAGTTTATACGTATGGTAATGTTATGGCCAAATTAATAGCCATTCAGTTTATCCCTGTTACACCATACAGAGAAATACTCCGTCGATGCCTGTCGAAGCAAATTATCGAAAATGAATCATGTTTAATATGTTTATGTAGCAACACGCCTCTGATTCGCAAAAGTGCAATTATTAAAAAATGTCAAAACATCGAGATTCCTGTGCTATTACCGAGTTGAATAATATACACATAAACCTTCCGGTAATCATATTTATTTATTTATTAAAAGGAGAACCAACAGCTAAAACAAGTATGCTAAAACAGGTGTAAAAGACCTCATCACGAAGCCGTCAACCAAGCATTCTGTACATCAAACTAAGTAACTTTACGCAAAAATTATTGCTGGGAAACGACTTTTTGTTTGGGGGTGAAAAATCATGTTTTGTGGTAGAACTCAATGTGACGCACTCAAAACATTGTCTTGATGGATGGATTGAATAGTATGGGGGTCGTAGATGTGTTTAAAGTAAAAATATTACATTAAAACCTTGTATTAAAAAAAAAAAACAAGTAGTCAAAAAGTTGGAACTTTGACCCCCAATATCTCCGTAACTAGAAGGTTCCCCAACAAAAACATGATCGCAATGACGAGGAGAACAAATGACTTTCGGCTTCGTTAAGAGGTGTTTTACACCCTTTATAATAATTGTATAGGCGACACAGAGCCAATTACAAGTTCTCACGAGTAGACACAGAGGTGGTAGTAGAAACCTTAGGATCACCAAATAGCAAGCACGATAATAATACAAATAGAAGGAATTAAAATATACAATAAGCACTAAATATACTCAGACACTAGGTATACATATTATATATATATAAATTAAAAATAAAGCACTACTTACGCGCTTTTAAAAAAGTTTGCATTCAGCCAAGTGCGTACAGAATAGGCTTTGATGGAATATAATATGTCCTAAACTACAGTAAACCGTATGAAAATTCATTGTAAAACTACGATGGTTTTAGTGGTTATCCATCCATCCATACTCACAAAATTTCTGGTTTTTATTATTATAGGTCGAGATCAAAAGTAAGATTGACTCGTGTGCACATACGCTACCTAATCATCTGCGTAGCCTTGTCTGGGTCGGCTTCCAGTCTAACAGGATGCAGCTGAGTACCAGTATTTTACATGGAACACCTATCTGACCTTCGGGTCTGACTATCGGGTAATACGATACCCTTTGGTATGACTGGTTAATTGAAAAAACGACGGCCTTTCGTGCTTTCCGAGGCATGGAGGAAAATCGGTATGTAATGGTACATTATGCTACCTAATACTGGATTCAGATCCTCTAGTTAACTTACATCACTTAAGAGCTTCACACACACATCACAACAATACAAACAGACCCACCCCACTAAATACATTAGTGTTGACGCAACCATTACCTGTGCAGTGACCGTAAATCTAATATTGTTGTATTGGCCGAGTTCCCTTTGGCACCGTTAATATTACCGATTCATAGATTAAGTACCAACGCTTGTCCCGGCCAATTATCGACTATTAATCATACCTAGTGTAAACATGAACGCCACATTAGTTTGTGACTGTACATAAAGCTGATATCAGATGATGTCTTCACTCGAGTGAGTGTTTAGATTTGTTTTGTTTCATATGCACACGGTACCGACTTGACCCTGAGATGGACGATGGAGTAGGTTTTTGACCTAATGGTGGCCAAGGGTTGGTCTAAGGAACCAGGGCCGTCCAAAAGCGCGTAGGGTTGACGATATCGTCAAAGTCGCAGGAGACAGGTGGATAAGGGACGCACAGAACAGAGAAGAATGGCAGAAGAAAGATAAGGCCCATAATACCCAACAGTGGGTGATTCCGGACTAAAATGATGATGATGACCGACTTGTTAGGTACATGAATGTTCGTCTGCTCTTTTTATTTAATTTTTCAATCATTCGGCGCGCAACTAAAAGATACTGAATGCCGAAATTCAACATCGTTGAGTACGTCTAGTAATTAATTCATTTGAATATGAACGTAGACCAAGCAAAATGAGTAAGTATATACGGATCGCAGCTGGTGACGTTATGAGTTACTGCCTATACTTATAGGAAAATATTATGTCTTTGTTATCTATGAGTGAAAATGTTAGTGAAATTCATAAACAAACAACAATTGATGTGTCAGATATCAGCTTAACGTAGCTACATAGAGATTATATTTGCTCGAATAATTACGATATTGGCTGCGATGTATTAGATGCCATAAATTATTTGCGGTTGTTCAATATGCATATGATATTAGTTATCGTGGATTTAGATTGGTTGATGTTAACTAGACAGTCTAAGGGCATTGACATACGAAGTTTGATGCCTGGTTTCATGCAATGAAAATAGTCATACTGCAAACATTGTTGGAACTCGAAAACAGACAAGAGCTTAGTCCTACCAAGCTCGTTCAATGCGCAAAAATTACAAACCTTTTGAAGATCTCTAAAACAGAAACTTCTATTTCACAGTAATTTATTAAGAGCAAGCTGGTTCGTGTCTGTAAAAATACCTCCAGACGCCTAAGAGTCTCGAGAGCAGATCTGTGCAAATAAAATTACCTTTCCGACGGTTAATTTGCGAAATGAATCACTTTCATTCGCAGGTTGCCCGTTGTTTTTGTTGAAAGATCTCGCCCGGAACCAAACCCTGTACTTGTCAACTACGAAATGAATTATGAGCAGTATTTACCGGAAGATGACATTTCTCGAATCGGCCCATTAATTCCTAATGGACCGTCGACGGCTACATTTCATCTGTTTGGCTGCACACCAGGCCTTCGCCGCAGAGCTATTTTCGGTAGCGTATCCGAAAATTTATAACTACGGGTTAGTTCTAAATCGTTGGATAGCGGCAAAGTAAGTGGGATTTATGATATGACGTTTTACGCTTTATTTGTTTGCCGGGTACCTTTTTTTCTCGAGGGCCTTTGCCAATTCCAGTGTCTCGGTTTACGATTTATCCTTTTAAATTCGGTACGATTAACATCAGAATTATGTTACAGTTTGGGAGGAGAGACTGCGCCGTCAGTTCTCCGCGTCTCCTACTTAATTACTTAGTTCGGGCCTTCATTATGGAAACAAATATTTACATAATCTGCAAGCGACTGAATACAAATATTATGGATGACATTTCAATTTAAAGTTTGCTGTTCACGTGCGTCATTCCTTTGGGGCGAAACATTTGGAACTCAATTTGAATTTGAAAACTGGATGTCAAAACTATTTTTGATATTTAGTTTATGCAAAACTATCAGCTTTCAAAAGTCTGCGCCTAATATTTTTGCATTGAAAAGGTTATAAAAGTTGGGAAAAACTGGACTTTTCAAACGCTAATGGTGCTGTCAGAAACTATGACCGTTGAATAGAAAGTAAAATGGTTTTTATTAGATTTGGACACAACAAAGTGCTTTCAAAAGCCACACACATTAAACGTAGGTTACAGTAATCTAGACTTTAGAATTATATAATTTATGAATAGTTCGACTCGAGGTGAAATGCCTCTATAGTCATATTTTTTATTTAAAGACTTGGCTTAGTGATTACTGATATACCACTGATTTAAAAGAATTTACAATATCAAAAGATCAATAAATTTTTTTTTTTTTTTTTCTGGAATTTTTATTTTTGAAAACTTGTGAAAAATGTAACTTCCGATGACTTGCCTGAATTAAATGAATTTAATTTATTTTTTATATAATAACCATCAGTTCTGGATTCTGATTCGGAGGAGCTCGTGGCTAAATAATAACAGCCGCTCGGATCGATCGTTAGGTTAAGCCGTGCTTACCTAGGTTGGTCTGTGGATGGGTGACCACCCATTACATACCGAGTTTCCTCCGTGCCTCGGAAAGCACGTTAAGCCGTTGGTCCCGGCTGTCATTTGTAGATCTTTGACAGTCGTTAGGTAGTCAGAGGCCCAATAAGTCTGACAACCAGTCTTACCAAGGAGTATCGTATTACCCGGTAATAACTGGGTTGTGGAGGTCAGATAGGCAGTCGCTCCATGTAAAATACTGGTATTCAGCTGCATCCGGTAAAAACTGGAAGCCGACCCCAATATAGTTGGGAAAAGGCTAGGCAGATGATGAGTTCTGGATTCCGTTTATCAATTTATACAAAAATCTCAACTTTCTCTCTCTGTCTCTCAACTTCAAGCACAAAGTACAGAGGCGGACTTAATGCCATAGACATTTTCTACCAGTCAACCTTTGGGTGATGCAGAGACAAGCAGTACATATCTTGACGTGATCGATGTAAACTTTAGGTTAACATACAGGCTGTTGAGGTTGTCAATGTGCAAACTTACCATGAATTGAGTGCGTTATTGTACGTATAGACCCACTAGCTCTGGACTCCTGTCTATACCTACTGTCCCACTGCTGGGCAAAGGCCTCCCAAGTTTTTCTGGATCGGTTTTCTCGCACCACTTCGTAGAGGCCTTTGTGGTTAGAAAAAATGTCTTGTTCTACCGTGGCGGATCAATCATGTGCTCAATTTGTGAAGTTCGATGTGATGATTGCGTCGATGTCCCTTAGAGGTGAACGCAGACATAGCCGCACCGCAGTCACCGCAGTCGCCGCAGTCGCCGCATTCTAATTTTTCTATGCAATCTCGCACATTGACATGGACACAGATTGTACACAGACACAGATTGCACACAGACACAGATTGCACACAGACACAGATTGCATAGAATTTTATACGAAGAATTGGAATGCGGTGACTGCGGTGCGGCTAGGTCTGCGTTCACCATAAATCGTGTTACTATACTTTTGAAATGAACGAAATAATAAACAGCTGAAATAAAATTGCTTTGTTCATCCACAAGTACGTACCTTTTACGGGTCTACCCAAAAGTGGGCAGTACTAACATCCACTTGCAGAATTAATTCCGGTAAGCGCATACCGTTTTGCTGAATTTACAATGAAAACAGACTTACAAATGATAGTGACTGATTAAAAGGCCATGTTTAGTAAATGAAGGACGGTGAAGTACAGAATTTCTCAAACTTAAGTTTAAATCATGAAAAATGCCTGCGTATATGATGTATGATAGAAGTTTCTTCTTTAAACAGATCAATCAACCAAGAAAAATAATACATTAATTTCTCATGGAAATCAATTCATAATTATTATTTCTCTCTCATTGAATGGAATAAGTCAATCCCATTTTGAACCTTGTTAATTTAATTATTATTTATTTATTATATTTCGTGCAGCATAAGCCATTAACACTAAATTAATTAATCCTTTTACTCGGTCTTCTCACAAAACCATAAACGTTGTAGTTTCAGCTAGATTTTAAAACGTTTTGAGATTGTTGAAGTATATAATTTCTTAACCCCATACTTAAAAAAACACCATAATCATTTAAATTGTTAGCACAATTACTCTTAATTCTTTCATAACACAGAATCTAATTGGCCTTCCATTATATACATCTAATTAAATGCCCACAAAATTAATTACCAAATGCCCACTAGACTTCCACCCCTAGGGAATGGTATTCACTTTGGGCAACACTGGTCCGGAGCGAAGCGGTATCTATTTGAAACCGCCTTTATATTTCAACTTCACCTTCCTAGACCGCACTCCATCCAATCTGCTGTAAAGGTTAACTAGCGGTTGATTTTGTGTTTGAGTAGATTTTATGTAGATGTTATTATTTTCTGTGTTTACTTTAGGGTAAGAAAAAAACAAACGAATGTTATGAAACTACATTTTTTGGCTATTTGGCCAAAAAAACCAGTTACAGATATTCGTGAATTATCGTGCGTCTTTTGGCTAACTACGGATGACTTTGTTGCTCGTAATCACCAGCTGAGTTCGTTTTGAGTGCCCACTTTGCGACGACCCGAATGGCGCGGCGGTAGTGAGGCTGCCTTACGTTCTTAGGGTCCCGGGTGGTCCCGGGTTCGAATCCCAGCAAATGTTTGTGTAATGAGCATGGACGTTTGTTTCTGAGTCATGTATGTTTATATGTATGTCGGGTTGACAGGAATTTATTTCGCTAGGCTCGAGCTTATGTGGGCTGTAGACGGGTTTCGTGCTATGAAAACACACTGGATGCGATACACTATTTTATTTCGCATTGCACGGTTCGGGTTGGTAGTTTCCATGGAGAAGAACCGGCAAGAAACTCCATGGTTACTCTTTTCAAACAGATACACTGAGACTAACAAATTACTTGACATTACACTTTCACACAATAAAACTAGGCTCAATGAATCGGTTACAATTTCAAGACGTCTCAACTCCGCTGCGATCAGACCCAGAATGTCCACCTCGCCGCGAGCTGTTGTTAACATCAGGACTCTGTAAAAGCCGCCATGGTGGGGTAGACTGGTAAGTAGGTCGCGTGATGTCACCACTGGCGCGCTTTCGATTCATTCGCCCGTCCGTACTCATGACCGGATCCGACATGTATAATAAGTATGTATTTACAAATAAAAAGTATATATGTAGTCTTAGTAAATTAGCATTTATAGATTTAAAAAAAATAACAACCATCAACAAGCGGTTTATTTTTTAACAATTAAATCACAATAAAAAAATACTAGAAAACTAATTATGCAAAACAAAATTAAAGTAGGCAGAATTGGCTATCCAAACGGGCAGAGATTCCTCGTAGTATGTTGACTCCATGGGAAAAAAGGGACGAAATGAATCGTGCAGCGGCTTATATAGCCGCGTGGTGGCTACTGTCTCGCTTCCCCTCCATGCAACGGCTTGACAATCGACTTTTCCGCTAACACGGCCTCTCCTGACTGGAGGACGTCCTCGTACTCCCGTGTCTCAGGCTGCAGAGCTTCTGCAGCACTGGTGGTGCTTAGACGTGCAGGTTCTGGCATCATCTCACCAGAAGGCACATTGTTGTGTCTGGCAGCTCGCTCAGTCGTGGACTCCACGTCATCGGATTACAGCTGCGCCTGAAAACACAAACAGCTTGTTTTACTACCCTGATTTAAAAAAAAAACACGTAATTTTCGCTTTTTTTTTTCTTTAATTACGTTTAAGAGACAATGCAACTGAAATACTGCAGATATCTCAGTCGCATCATTACTCTCATCCATCTCATTTCTCAAATAATAGCAAGACTCTGGGTCCACAGGAGGCCCACAGTGAAAAAGGTTCACACGAACTAAAGTAAAGTGTAAGAAACATAGGCACAACGTTAGCATATTTCTATCAACTCCTTATGGCATAGGCACGACGTTAGCATACCACATGATCTCAACACTTGTATGGCATAGGCACGACGTTAGCATACCACATGATCTCAACACTTGTATGGCATAGGCACGACGTTAGCATACCACATGATCTCAACACTTGTATGGCATAGGCACGACGTTAGCATACCACATGATCTCAACACTTGTATGGCATAGGCACGACGTTAGCATACCACATGATCTCAACACTTGTATGGCATAGGCACGACGTTAGCATACCACACAGTCTCTACACTTGTATGGCATAGGCACGACGTTAGCATACCAGCAAGTGTAGCACAAAGTTACCTTCGAAAAATGCAGCACACGCGTCAGGAGTCCACTCCCCTCGCCACGGCACCATAAACTCTGCCGCAGCCTGGGTCGATTTCCCATAAGAGCCTGCCTATTAGCTGCAGCTCGTATCGACCATGGGGAAGCGCCTTGACCACACGGTATGGCCCGCGTAGGCCGGAGTCGAGGTTGCCAGATACTTGTGCCTGTTTAATAACAAAAACACATGAATTAACATCAAACGACCGAGGAGTTCGACGATCAGCGTTAGCCGTTGCATCTTGCCGATGCTGCTTCGCCCTCAAACGCTCTGAAGCTCTCTGTCTTTGCATCTCTCTCAATGCCTCGCGGTTCGGATGAGAGTTTTCTAGACACGGTGACGTATGAGTGGTGTAGCCGCTTCTATGTCGACTAGAAGGTTCCAAGGGGATAGCCTGGTGGTTTTTTGTTTGGTTATGTTTAAAATCAATTGCAATCGCCACATGATGTCTGACCACTCGTTTTGTCGATGGTTGCATTCTATGCGAACCATGTTTAGTAACGTTCGACAATAACGTTCAACCTGCCCGTTGAAATGGTACATCTCAGGAGTGATGAGGTACACATCAACGCTTAGTTCTGTTACAAGCTTGGTGAACTCTGAGCTATGAAACATACGACCACGATCAGCTACAATTCATTTTGAAGTGCCAAACAAATAAATTACATTGGTAAAGAGTATTTTTAATTCGTTAGCATCTTGAGTCCAAACATGGGTTACAAAAAACAATATTTAGAAAAAGTGTCTACAACAATCAGCACATACCTATAACCATTAGACTGAGGTAATGGACCTAATGCATCCGCTTGTATCATCTCAAAGGATTAGACGGTTTCTCTCATGAATGTATAAGTTGATGTGGGGCTTTTGAGACTTTTTTTTTTTTACATTTTATGCAAATATGTCAATCTCTCACATATTTTTTGGACAAATGATTTTTAGGGAAGGGAACCAGAAACATCTCCTGATGAGATCTAATGTCTTATCAACTCCAGGATGATTATACTCGTCGTGAAAAATTCTGAGCCGAGTCTTTGGGTACAAAACATAAAAGTCTGGGATCTTCTCCCACATGGAGAATACTTATAATAGAGCAGGTTATTCTTTTGCTATGTAGCTTTTAGAGCATTCATTTTGTAACAGGGTCAGTTTTTGTTGCAAACCCAGAATATAGAGGCGGAAATAACTTGCTAGGCTCAGAAATTGACGGACCTGTTTGACGGTTTTTTTTTTTTTGAATAGGTGCCTCAACCAAAGTTTGGATTTTTCCCTTGCTCGGCTGTACCTGACCCTGACTTATGGTGCGTCCTAAGTACTCTATTTTTTGTTGATAGAAAAAAATAACATTTCTTAAGTTTGAGAGTAAAACCTGAATCGGTTAAAGTCTGTAGGACTTTACGTAGGCTCAACAAACTCCTCTATTGTGTGGCACATTACAAGTACCTACGTCATCTATGTATACCAGGACTTTACCAGACTCCAAGTGCCGACAAAGAGTTTTTGACATTCTTCGTTGATAAACCATAAAGCATTTTTAAATATTCATAGTGCCCCCTCTGGTGTAACGAATCCTGTGAGTGGTATTGCATCATTGTCTAGCGGTATCTGATGAAATCCTGTACTATCGGGATTTTACTGACAAAGATTAGCATTGTTGCCTATTGTTAGAATTAGCTTTTAGTTTAGCAAAACAAGTGTCGACCTTATGACCAGGCTTCTTGCAGAAACTACACGGTTCAGGTTTATTTGAACTATGAACAGAATTATTTTTTTGACCATCGTCATCACTAGTTATAGTTTTAGATTTCTTATTACAGCTAGATTGTTTATGGCCACGTTGGCCACACAAAAAACATTTGCACTCATCAAATCGCCGTGTACGTGTACTTACCGATTCTGAAAATTTATCGTTACGCGACGAATCGTTAGATTTCTTATTAGTACTATGGTCTGGCACACCTGATTTAATATAAATCGAAAAGAATTCTACTAATTCATTCGGCGTTAGTTTCGCGTTAGTAGCCGAAGCCCGAATTTGCGGATCCGTAATGCCTCGTATCACTATTGCTGAAATTAACTCGTCACTCAACCCTTTAACTATGCGCAATCGCAGTAGGGACCGGCGAGCATAATCAGCGTATGTCGGGTATTTATCAGAATTAGTGTTCATAACCTCATATAAAATATTTGCAATATCCGGTTTCCTAGGGCACAAAGGTTTAAACTCTTTCTTAAAATTGCTCCAACTACGGTCATTAGTGACCCACTCATTAAGCCAAGTCCTAGCGTCGCCTTTTAAGCAATTTCCAATTCGAGACAAACACTCATTATCATTCCAATAGTTTAAAACCCTAGCACGGTCTACTTCTTCGCACCAGGTATCTATATCGTTGATACTTGGATCGAAATTAGAAATATAATAAGATTGGTTAGATCTCACCGTCGTGTTGATTGAACGAATAGCGTCGATGAGGCGTTCGGTTGTACCGGCATCGCGGTTAGTCACAGCGCTCGCGGAGCGACCCGGCGAGGACGGAGCCGCCAACTCTTGTGGCTCTGCCGAAGTCTCAGCCGACTCCCGTGGCAGCAGCGGCGTCGTTGGGGACGCGACTGAACTCGCCTCACGTACTCGCGGCGGAGGAGTGTGACGCTGCTCCTCCAATGATGTCAGCCGATCTAGGATTTGTTGCATTTGTTCTGTTAGTAAATTCTTAGGTGACCTACGTAGTTTTCGAGTTTGACTAGAGCGCGAGTTCCGATGACAAGAACTCGAATCACGATTTCTAGACTTCAAACCACGGTTCTTAGAACGACTTCTGCTCTTACGGCTATTATTAGGCATATTTACACTGCCACTAACGCGCAAGCGTGGTGCGAGGAACTTTAATAGCTTATTTACTAAGCAAAACACTAATAGGGTTAGCTAATTAACTTTACTAGGCTGAATCTAGCAAACTAAACGAGCAACAATCTACAGGGCAACGTTCTATAAAATCTAATCTTATAAGCACTACCATTATCTTTTCAACAATGCACTAAACAAATTGGAACATACTCACCAGATTTTTCAACAATACGTTACCATGTAACAACTACCCGCAGTAATTATGATAATAGCAGAAAAAAAAAAACTTCACGTAATTACGAAGTAAGAAACAGTAGATTGTTCCTTTTTCAAATTCGAATAGCCAATTTTGCCTTAAATCAGGGTGCAGAACGATCAGGGCACGTGAGAATGTATCCCACTTCTGATCTTAGTAAATTAGCATTTATAGATTTAAAAAAAATAACAACCATCAACAAGCGGTTTATTTTTTAACAATTAAAATCACAATAAAAAAATACTAGAAAACTAATTATGCAAAACAAAATTAAAGTAGGCAGAATTGGCTATCCAAACGGGCAGAGATTCCTCGTAGTATGTTGACTCCATGGGAAAAAAGGGACGAAATGAATCGTGCAGCGGCTTATATAGCCGCGTGGTGGCTACTGTCTCGCTTCCCCTCCATGCAACGGCTTGACAATCGACTTTTCCGCTAACAGTAGTATATCAAATAACTAGTGTCCACGACACAAGCCTCTTTGCTTAGTGTGGCACTAAATGGCGCTGTGTGTAATGTTCAGCAATATATATATTTTTTTAATTTCACTTTGACTTCGTGTCTAAGAGGTGAAACGCTCTTGTATATAATAATAATAGGTAAAATAATTATTGTCATCAATATCTTGCTCTTATCTCAATTTATTTATAGTCAGAGCAGACTGCTACCTTTTCCTAACTATAACAGAAATCAACTCATCTTTCATACAGTTCATTTAGCAATACGAACAAAAATCCAGCAGCAAATGAACATATAGCATTTTCCAACTGCAGTCATGTCACTAGTTTTCTTTTTTTTTTAAATAGTTCATCACCCTTGTATACCTTTTAGCGATAAGTGCTCAGTCGAGTATAAGCTAACGTAGAGTTTATTTATGCTTCATACCGATACATCAACTTGAAGTACAGACCTCGTTACAAAAATATTCAAAAATAATAAACACCATACTGGTGATAGAATAAAATACAAACTTTCTTAAAGAAAACAAATACACGCTGCGATCATCTCAAATAATGGACTAATAGAATAGCGATTTTCAAATGCCAATGGACCACCATGTTTTTACTTTTATTTTCAAAACCAGACATGATGTATTTTTTGATAATCTATACATATAATAAATCTGTAGAAAAATCGTTTTTGTACATTGAATATATTTCGAAAAAAAATTGCCAGGGTGTTAAAGGATAGCCAACAGAACTCATTTCCAGCGTTTTTGAAATTTTTGTCTGTTTGTTTGTTTTGATGATCAAGCATCACGTAAAATATACTAAATAAAGTAATGAATCTTGCGAGTGGTCGCGAGATGGCACTTTCCAATTTTTATTTATTTTGTAAAAAAAAAATGGAAGGTCAACTGGAGGCCAACTCGCGACCAGTCGCGAGATTCACAGTCGCCAAATGACGAATGACTCACAAGAAAGAAACAAATTTACAAATACATCTTTCTTTTAATGCGTTTTTCTTGTAATACACAGTAAGAGAGTGCACTTTGTTATTTTGCATCTATTTCGTTCTGGTTTTGTACCTTTTTAACTACAAGAAGCTTTTTATGGAGCGAGTTCAAAACTACGACGCTTTGCCTCTTGGGGAATAAACAGAGAAACAAAGAAGTAACAATTGTTGTATCTACTGTATTCTTGCTACTCTATACATTTATGTTGTTACAAAGTTATTTTACGAGTAGGTGTAAATTATGTACCTATATACTCGTAGTTTGTGCTTAACTTTATAGTTTACATCTCGTTTTGAATATAGTGCAAAAAAATCAGTAACATTCTAAACTCAATTTCATTTTCAGTACAAAAGTGATGCTTATTTTTAAAGATCTATCTCAAAGAAGAAAAGAGATCAAGAATAATTAATAATAAGAAAAAAAAATATTAAGATCTATCTTAAAATTATGAGGATACTTTACCAAAACTACATGCACGGATCAATCAAAGTACATTAGCGAAGGCGTTGTAGTCGATAAAAAGCGCCAGGGACAATGCCTTTATGCTATACACGACGCTGTTGCACACGTTGCTGTATGTGTCCCGACTGCATCAGTCTACGAAGGTTGAGGAGATCGTAGACTACATGAAAGTGAAGATCAGCTGGACCTTGAGGGTCGAAAAGTTGTAGCCACGTCACCACACCAACTTCGAGTCGTTTGTGGTGCGAGTTCCGACACAACATCTCGACAAGTTTCTCAAGGAACAGTTTTTACCGAAGGGTGTATAGTCTACCGACGGTTTCGCGGCAGGCTACGTGACACCGCGCAGCGCAACACGACGCCGCTACTTCGTGTGTCATAGTTTAAGTGTAGTGCTACTAACATAGTTTTTTAAGTTGCTTAACTAACAAAAATTGTTATTAGTATGTATTTTTAGGCTAAGGTTTTTTATTTATCTATGGGTCTTTTTTACCTGAAATAAATGGTTTATTATTATACGCATAAGAATCCGAAAAATTGCGTAATTGCGAAAATTGCATACTGTATAATTGTCTCTTGCTACGGTGAAGGAAAACATCGTGAACAAACCAAACCAGCAGGCCTGAGGATATTTCAATGGCATGTAGGTAACACCAAGTCAGAAGCCCATGGGTGGCATAAAAACTTTGACACCAGGTTAGGCACTAACCACACAAACAAGAAAGGAGAATGCAGCTATGATTTTATTTTCCGTACTCGAACCTCGACAGTAGCAGCCATGGCTCACTTTTTTTCTTTACTATTTATGCCTTATTTCTTGGATATTATATTTCTATAAAATTTTTCATCATCATTCATCATCATTTCAGCCGAAAGACGTCCACTGCTGGACATAGGCCTCCCCCAAGTGTCGCCACATTGACCGGTCCCGTGCGACTCGCATCCAGCGGATTCCTGCAACCTTCACCAGGTCATCGGTCCACCCAGTGGGAGGCCTTCCAACGCAACGTCTTCCGGTTCGCGGTCGCCACTCCAGAACTTTTCGGCCCCATCGGCCATCCGTTCTGCGAGCAATGTGCCCTGCCCACTGCCACTTAAGTTTGGCAATTCTTCGGGCTACGTCGGTAACCTTTGTTCTCTTGCGGATGTCTTCATTTCTGATTCGATCGCGCAAGGAAACTCCGAGCATAGCCCTCTCCATTGCCCTTTGGGTGACTTTAAGCCTTCTGATGAGGCCCATTGTGAGCGACCACGTTTCGGTCCCGTATGTAATCGAGTGTCTGTCGATTTTTAATCCGAAATTTCTTCGTTATTTGGAGAAAATTTCTTGAAATTTAAGTTTTCCATCATAACTTAATTAAAAGTGTTGAGTGTCGATGTCTCGCCGAGACGATGCTCAACTTACAAACTTTAGTTAGAAAGTTGAGCTTTTTCTATTTTGCGCTCAATTATTTTGTTTTTAAATGAATAAACGAATGAGCCCGCTGGGAATGAAAATTTTATTTTGCTTTATCGCAATTTAAACTAAAACAAACTGGATTTTATTATTTTATTAACTACAGACCTATTAACCTTGTCTGTGACTTGTATCATCTGCCTAGCCTTATCCCAAGTGTGTTGGGGTAGGCTTCCAGTTTTACCGGATGCAGCTGAATACCGGTATTTTACATGGAGCGACCGCCTATCTGACCTCCACAACCCAGTTAGTACCGGGTAATACGATACCCCTTGGTAAGACTGGTTGTCAGACTTTTCGGGCCTCTGACTACCTAACGACTGTCAAAGATCTACAAATGACAGCCGGGACCAACGGCTTAACGTGCTTTCCGAGGCACGGAGGAAACTCGGTATGTAATGGGCGGTCACCCATCCACAGACCAACCTAGGCAAGCACGGCTTAACCTAATGATCGACGCGAGCGGCTGTTATTATTTAGCCACGAGCTCCTCGCTTGTCTGTGAATTGTAGACGAACAATTTGAAAAAAAAAATTGGTTATAAAATTTTCACTTCCCAGGACAGTTAGCAATCTAAACTCTTGCAAAGCTGATAAATGAAACCATCTAATCAGATTTCCTGACAACAACTTCATTTAAAACACCGAGCAAACATGCTAAGCGAACTCGCTTATCTCAACTCTATCTACTGATTAAAACTTTTAATCCAAAAACGCAAAGTGTTAAGCTAACGCTTTCAAATCTGGTGAGAAATTACTAAGATTAATGTCATTCTAAAAGTTCCACAAACATCTCTTAAGTCCCCGGGAAAAGTTTTGAAGTTTTTCTGCAAGGTGCAATGAATCTAAAGAGCAGAGCGTTATTAGAAAGTTCTCCAAGTAGGATTATTCGTACTCTGTCTGGAAATTTCTCGCGAAGAATATTATGGTTTCATAACTGAAAACTTGTATACTGGTCGTGTTTATTGCGCGTTTCCCGCCTTCAGTTTATAGAGAGATAAAAATGTTTCGATTGAACTTTGTGGTGTAACCTAGCGTTGCCCGCGGCTACGTCTGCAACATTATGGAGAGAACAGTGAGCGCGTTAAAATGCAACGTTTAGAGAACTGAACTAAGAAATTAATAGAGACCTTTTGAAACAATAATATCTTATTTATGGATATGTTACCGGAAAAGTATGTATACAATTCCTAAAATAGATAGGAAATTCATGATATATTTTGTAATTAACTACTAAGAGCCCACCACCCCATTCGTGTTAATTTACTTTAAACCCTGAATACTTACTTTGAATTCGGTTTACGTCGACTACGCCAATTACAACATTTTGATCTTTGATGTTCTTTTTTTATTCGCGTATTATTTATTTTATTCACAGAGAGCATTCGTTTTTATATACCGGATGACTTTTTTATCACTTTCCTTATGGCATACCTAGTTTTTTTTTTCTTTTTTCCACAGCTTAGAAAAAAATTGATCCATCATCAAAAAACGCTACAAATTTCCAGTAATCTTTTCATAATAATATGAGAACAAAGAGAAATTTTGGAAAAAAAAATGAAAAATATCGTATTTCAAATCATACGCAATACGCGTATGATTTGAATTTCGATTCTTTCTGTTTTTTTTTTCGTAAAAATAAAAGCTAAGTATGCCATTTGCTTCTACTCCGTTCTCCTAATATACCCATTTTTTTTGGAAAGTGATAAAAAGTCACCTGTCTAGCTTAGTATCATTTCGTAATTGCATACAATTCCTAGAAAATACATACATTTTACAGGAAATGGGCATATTAAAGAATCTTTGAAACATTATTTTACACTTTTCCTGATTAAGCTCGACTTTGTATATATTGCCTAGGAGTTGGGTACAATTCCTGGATTTCATACATTTCCGGTAACATTTATAAACTACAAATAGCAAGTGACTCGTACCTACATCTCAATAAAATTTCAGCGTCGTTCCATCCCGAAGCTATCAAGTAAAATAAAGACAATATCCAAGCCATAAATCTTCTTGAGAAATGGATGCGAAAATTGTAGATGCTAACAGAAAGGCAACGTCAACGGGAATAGTTCCCTGTCAAATACAATTTACCGATATTCGAAAACAAAAGCACCAGAATCAACGCTAATACGAAAAGTTGAACGACTGTTGTTTTACTGTTGTCAAAAAGTAAATTTTATTCAAGCTTTTGTCCCCTCGTACCTTATGTTTAAGGAGTTTCTTCGCCCCAGAGATAAATTATCGTATGAAAAGTTTACAGCAAAATGACAATCATTTATTCTCATTATTTCTTGAAACAAAGGAAAAAATCCAGTGAATATTACGCAATTTGTAAAAGTACGTTTATCATTCTCATTCTTTTTCCTTTCAGCTTTTCCGTAACCCCAATATGTTGGAAGTCGTGAATCTGAGGACAAGAAGTTACGCCATCCTTTTTTTCTAAAGGCTGAGTGATTTAAACGTTTGCTTCCCCAATTTAGGAGGCCGCCTGAAAAAGTCACGGCCCGACAGCTATGGATGAAAAAACGCTGATCGATTTTAGTTCAGTTACTTGAGGAAGTAGTTCACTGTTATTTACTGCATATTTAAAAGTGATTCGCGTAGTAAAACATGCATTACATAAAAAAAATGAACTCTTATGATGTTACAAACAATCTTTATTGTCCACAAACTTTTTTTCAAAAGTGTTGTTTACAAATAATAGTTTTTAGCTGGTACACAAATTTATTTTTCTTTGTTTAATTTTTTTCTGTTCTTTTGTTCAGTTCGGTTAAAGCTAACTTATTAGCCTTACTTGGGGACTGGACACCACGACACAGGGTATCCTAGTGTGGAGTCCAGGGAATGTACAGGGTTAGTTTTTGTGCCGGACGGGCGTTATCCGCTGATGGCGTGGATACGTGTACCTGGTGCTCTGCCTATACCCTATTACTACCGGGCGCACGCTTGTACTATACTTCGCCGCCAGACGGCGCTGACGTCCTACACCTAATTAACTGTAGCTGTAGCTGATCATTCTTCGCTATCTCAGGGCGTTGACCTAACGAGGGGGGATAGGGGTTACTGGGAAAATAAGACACTTATTTAACTTTCATGACTGTACAGGAAGCGATTTCAGGATTAATTCGCGCACTACTTTTTCACTGTTTACTTATACATATTTAATTGCCGTACTGATGACTACGATTCTAAGAAAAGTCGAGTTTACTAAGGTACTCCAGAACTTTACTGTAACGAGAACCCTGATTTCGCTTTCTGATTTCGGAAAACTTTAATGAAAATTTGATTATGGAAATGTACAATCTTTCTGCAAATTATAATTTTGAGCTTATGTTTAAACACATTATATACATCGCCACAATTCCACATAACGTTATTTATGTACAGACATAAAAACAACGAAAATCTTTATTAAAACGTGGAAATTATTTCCAAAAAACCAGACAACTTTTCCAAAAGTGTTTGGATGAAGGGTCTTACAGGCTGAATTACACGAAAACTGTTGCTGTGACTGTAAGTATATAATCGCCATATACTAGACGAGTATATGGTCCATCTAAAACTGTTACTTATTTTTTCGTGTCTGTATCTTTCAGCCTGTAGCGATCCTTCAACTGAAAATCTGTAAGACAATTTTTTCCTGTTTTTGTCTAATATGGCCGCGCTAGACCGTCATACTCTCGTCTAAGTGGTTCAACTATAAGCTAAGTTATAAAAAATTACTATATCCAGGCCTAGGTCGCAACCTAGGCTCCCTGGACCTCGCCAAAGCGTTAAATTATACTAAAAAACTCCACTTGCGAGCCCATATGTGTCTAGCGCGCCTGAAAATTACTATCTAACTATTCTAGATTCACTGATGGCACTTTGTTATTTCACTATATTGCCCATACACTGACTCTACACTATTTTTTAACTATAATCAACACTCTATGTGTTGGATTGGTGACGTTCGTCGCGAACAGTTTTCAATGACCAACCAAAATTTAAAATTAAGATCTAGATCTTAATTTTAAATTTAATTATTTTTTTAATTTAGATATCAAACCAAAAGTGCATTTTAAATATTATTGTCGAAAAATATAAAATAAAATAATAGCATTCATCTGAAAATTTCCTAAAAAATCCTAAATCATAAACCTAGTAGGAATCAATGCACTTGTGTGCGTGCATGCACTGCCAAATTTATGTGTGTGTTACCTGCTACCTATCTAGGTTGTTGAACTGAATTGTGCTGTTGCAATATCCACACGTTCGCTTTTTAGTGGTGGACAGGAGCTAAATTTTATTTACAAAAAAATGATCGTTTTTTCATTATATCAAAAATACTATCGATTCTTAACCATCTCTGAAAATTTGGCCGGTAGAAAACTAACCCGGTATAAAAATCTTGCGCTCAAGGTTTGTTTTTGTTACTAGTTTTTTTTTAATATTGTGACATGTTAAGCGCACTGAACATTTTCTATTTTATTTTGAAATCTTTATCCAACATTCTAACGTAGTCAATGAAGTAAACTCCTGTAGTTTTTTACAATTTATGTTAAGCTGATATGAAAACACGACCTATAAAAAGCTGTTCGTTCGCTTAAACAGCTAATTACGTACGACATGGAAAAACAGACAATAAGGACGAAAGTTCGAAAAAAAAATACTGTCTTCATTTTATAGCCAAGAGCGTTACATGAAAAATCTCGAATATCGATAATCCCGCGTACGTATTTCGAGTCATGGCGATAATAATTGACTTAAAGCAGGTTACAATCTAATTTTCTGCTAGGTAAATCGATACGGGGCTTGTCGACGTAAAATTGTATTATTTTGTACTGCAAATTGGATTCTGTGATCAGTGGGGACGTGACCGAAATATCTGATACGTTAATGTTTTTGAACTTGGAAACTGGATATTGAATACACGTGTTTTTGTCAAAACGTTATCTCAATCTCACGTTTGATGATAACAACTGTTTAAAAAAACCAGTAGCCTAAACAGTATCTAGCTACTGCTACGTTTTCATTTTACTGTCACTGTTAGAAAAATAGTAATTACTTTATCTTAGTGTGTCGATGACAATCTCAATTGATTCAGCCCAATCGTTTGTGGAACAACATGCACCACATTTACAGTCCAGGGTAGAGTCATCTCGGGCCTGTGGACGCAGAGCTATGGGCTAGCTCGCCATCCGTCCGTCTCATGACGACAGGCTATGTCGACGGCACGTTCGTGTTCCACGCGCGCGCAAGGGCCCATGCCTGCCGGGTCTGCGGGACTGTCGAAAGAGATACCGTGGCCTCGGAACACAAAGGGCGATGAAGGAACATGGATAGGTATTAGTCAGTAAAAGTCTGAAACTCCCTCCTGCTCCGCCCAGAGCGAGAGGAGTCATTTGATGATTTCCCATCCGAAAAACAAAGGGTAGAGTCATCTATAAATATCCAACTGAACAGGTTTTCCTTGCTTCGGCCAATTTGTGTCGGGTTATTAACTTATATTTTGAAAATGAAAAAAATAAAACAGTCTCAACTTACAAATGCCAAACGTTACTTTGTCTCCTAATAATACGTTAATACCAACTTAACATAACATAACATTGCGCCTGTAATCCCCGATAGTTAAAGTAGAGGTGTACCTAATATTACACCCACTTACCTACATACTAAATCACATGCGTATACAGGTCGCGGCACGTAAGTCTAGCGCTGAACGAAACGTGGAGGGGATATCTGCGCATGTTATACGACTGGAGAGCCAATCGGCGCAACGCACGCCCCAAGCCATTCTTATTTTTTACTTCTGCACAATAACGGTCACCGCTAGACTTTCGTGCCGCGACCTGTACGTATATCAATTAATTTAAGCATACATTTCTTAATACCTCTCAATCGGCGTTACCTTTAAACGATATTGATATAAACGGTACTGTGACTGCGAGTACCACTTTTTATCACAAAAAAAGTGAAACGCCCGTTGTTTTCATTTCATTCAGATGCTAATCAGAAAAGTATCTATTGAATTTCGTGTCACGCATCTTATTTATGAAAACACATTTTTCGTACCTAAGTAAATTGAAAAAGATTGATCTAAAACAAATATTGGTTTGATGTAGTTAATCAAGTTTGTACTTTACCAACTTATAATACAATTTCAGAACAGATTAGATAGGCAACTAATAAAAGAAAGTTTTTGTTTGTTTTTGTTCCTAAAGCCATTAATCTGCCATAATGTAGTCAGATCGTTGAATTTATTGCCACGATAACCGGGAACTCTGAAGACAGGAATTCTCAACAGTTAATAAATTTTCCGCTTTCATTAGAACCTAACATAATTAGTGTTGCTAATTAACAACGAGATGTTCTCCAAGTAAATTAAGAACGAATATCAAAGAATGTTAATTATGGAAGTGAAAAAAGGCTAAAGGAATACCGCAGATAAAGTTTTTTTACTTTCAACTTTTCTACATTAAGCTTGTAGAATGTACATCATTAAAGCATTAAAGTTGGAGTAATTACGTTTAATCGTAAAAGAATGTTGGTTACATCCAAGGTTTTGTATTAAGATCTGAATGATTAAAATAAGTTCTTAACAAAGCTATTAAGAAAACGACCGTAGGAAACTGGAGTTCAGTCGGGGATCTAATTACAAAGACGTTCGCCAAGACGTTCACAGCTCTACGAAAATTATTACTGCAATTTTTCATTCAAAACTTTCATGGGTATAACTTTGGGTGGAACATGAGACTCGGGGACTTTAAGTGAAGAGGATTTATCCTCAAATAAACAGAATTATGCATCAGAAGGCCGTTTGTTTCTTCTCTATTAGTTCCGTGCTGCATAAAATTAGTAAACAAAAAGGTCTTTGTAATAATGAAACTTTTCTTTTCTTATTCTTATTCTTTATTGCACACAAAATTATATATTATATAATTATAAATATATTATTATTATTTTATATTTATTATTCTTATTATTATTTATTATTATTCATTTTAAATAAATAAAAAATGGAACATAATATCACGCCTGTAATTCCTGAAGGGTTTGTCTGAGGTGTACCACACGCCTAATAGTACAACCCGCATATCGCCAGTATCTTAAGTCCCGTTTAATAGTGGGCGAGCCTATTGCCAATGGATTGATGCACAAATCTAGACGCCGTGGCTGCTACTGAGAAAATCCTTATGAAATAAAACTAATATTACTGTGTAGGCATTTAAAGACAGTAAAGATAAAAGGTGCAATTGGGTATAATATGTAATTACAATATTTAGGAAAAAAAGAAAATAAAGATAAGCCCCGTTGCTAGCCAACCAACCACACAAGCCCCTAGCAACGGGGTTTTCAGATCTGTCGCCAACAATCACCAGATAACTTGGCTTGAACTTTCTTTCTATAAAACTGCATACTTCAATGCTATGCCAATCTCAGTCGATGGTGTCAATTCTGTTGTGCACAAACTAAACTTAATTTAGGCTATTGCTATCTTTTTCTCTCTAATGGAATCCACGATCGGTTTAGCAGTAGCGCATGCGACCTCAATACTATACTTTGAAAGATTCTAATAATCTTTTCAGCTTTTATGAAGCACTTTACTGCATTTATGGAGGGTTTCATAAAGCAAAAGCAGCAATGTTTTATACTTCACTTTATTGCTGTAGTTTCATCATAGGGAACTACTCGTATTGTTATCAGTTATATGGGACCGTTGACCAATGACCTGGTGAAGGTTGCGGGAATCCATTGGATGCGAGTCGCACGGGACCGGCGAATGTGGCGACACTTGAGAGAGGCCTATATGCAGCAGGGGACGTCTTTCGGCTGAAATGATGATGATGATGATATGGGACCGTTAAGAATTAAATGGAAATATTTGAACTGGCATTTGCAGGAGTTATCTGTACGTGCCATATATTCTACGTACTTGATATTCTTAGTCGCTGACTTACCTCAAGTCAAGCTCTAAATCCACCCCATAAGACACATTGAGAGCAAAAGTTTGCTTATAAATTCACATAAAAGCACATCATTGGAGAGTTTTTGTAAGGAATCATCCGTCAAATTTGAGGATCCGTCACGATTTGGTGGGCGCTTAGAAACGTTGTCATGACGACTAGCTGAGCTATTGAGTTTTGTTTTTTTCAATTGCTTTGTTACAAGTTTACAACCATAATATACAGTTTTACCTAACTATACAATATTTTCTAATTTCTCTTCTTTTTTTTAAAGATGCTGTAAAATGGTTGGTACTGTTGGAGGATTAGCGACACGCTATTATAAGTTATTTTGATTTTCATCAACTCGTCCCAAATGGACCGTAGGCATGTGGGACGAGTTGATGAATTACTCTAGCAAAGCATTCATGATGATTCTAAACGAACATATGCCACAAATCATCTATTAAGGCTGATGAGGTTTCAATTGTTGGCATATTTTGATGAACCAGGTCACTTGAGGTTGCAAATCATATTTTATGTTTCAGTTTTTTTACCCTTTTCTTATATTATTAAGAAACATAATAACATTACAATTGACAAAATATACGTTCCAGAAAATCACAGAGGTTTGTTAGGAACATTGATTCAGCTGGTAGGAAAAAAAATAGAAGACAATATTTTTTTATGTTATTGATCGGTATGCATCCAAATGACTCATTTATTTTTCACACTGCATTTTATGCCAGTTCGCGAATGTTCTAGAAAATAATTGTCTTCTCCACGAGTTACATAATTGAAATAAAACAAAACAGAAGTTCTCAATGTTCTGGCATCTGCATTTGAAGACCGTAAAACAGGGCGATTTAATAATGTCTTGCATTGTCTGCTTGTCTTAAATAATTAGCCTGGCTCCTAGCGTTTCATTCCAGTCTTAATGCAATAAAACTATGTTTAGGTATTCAAGTAGCTAGTTAATTTTACAAATCTTAAAGTTGTTAATTAAATAAAAAAAACGAAAGCCAAACTTGTCTTTTTTAAACTTTCACGATCAGAACACATTATAAAACACATGTAAACGGGTATTAATCGCAAAAAAAAAAAAGTAAAATTCGCGATAAAAACCCGTCACTAATTAATAAACATAGAGAACCAAACTTATTACTACAAGGTGCTGCTTTACATCCTGGTCAAATTCAAGTAGGCATCTATGCCATTCAAATAAATGAAAAATAAATATCGTATTCCCTAAAATTCCTTGAAACAGCGCGCGCGAAACTGCGGCGCCCAGTTCCGCAACAATCGAATTAATTATTTATTCATTATTGACCAAGTGCCGTAATTTAAATTGATTACTTTTGTATTTTGTCACAAGCTCCTGAATTTTGACTAGATGCAAAACTGCACCTTATATTATAGCCAGCCCATATTAAAGGCAAAGTCCTCCCTCTAAAAAACATAACTGTCGAAAAATTTATCTGAAGGATATATGTTAATAAGTAAGTATGAGTTAAATGGAATCTAAAGCTGTGTGTACATAGGTCCACATCTTTTTTAATTAAGGAGAAAATAATGTCTTTGTACAGATAATGATCCAAAACACACAGAACACATACAGTGATGTAAAAGGCTTGCATCAAATTCAAAGTCCTCAAAAATCTACTGAAAACTGTTTTAATTCACGACAAAACTGTTTTGTCTACAATGGATAAAACTGATCTGTCATTGGTATGTGTTTTAGTTGAACTTTAGACACACTGATTGACAGTGTACTTACCGCGAAGTTAAATACCTATTTATTATGCTATTACCGCTTACACCGCTTTCCCCCGATCACGTCGAAAATGACGCTAAAGCACACAAATTATAAATTACATACTGAAAATATTGAGCAAATATGCTCAGCACTTGAGCGACGTGCATCGAGCTCAATATCGTTAATTTAAATTACATAGCCATCAAATATGGCGCCAGCTAATTGTTAATAAAGCGATAATTAATCTTGGAATTATTAATACTGAGGAACATTGAGTTTGGGGCGTCGAATATTAGGTTGAATAATGCCAGGTAGATTAAGTCAAAAGCTCTTTGGATGGTATTAAAATGAAAGATAATTCGTTGGTATATTGCACATAGTGTTGGTATTTAATTGTACCATTGAGATATAAATTGATTATTTCAAACTATACAAATAATAATAATAATAATTTATTTATTTCGAGCAACAAGACTCATAGTGTTAGTAACAATATACTTACAAACTATGTTAGTAATACATTTACAAACAAAATAAAACAGAACACAGATTGTGACATCATTGCTGCAAGGTGACAGGCGCAGCTGAAACCTTACAACAGTGGTTCACAAACACACAATCATGCCTACTCGCAATCATAGACAGGATGCTGTTGGCGCTGCCCCGCACCCTACGGACCAGGGATGCGCACCGTTTCCGCATCACCGTGTAGAAACAGTCTACGTGAGCTTCAGCAAACATCCCTGATGCGCTGCAGTATCGAGGCAACCCCATCAACACCCTGAATGCGTTATTGTATTGGACGCGAAGGGCGCTGTATGATTTTTGAGTATACAAACAAATAAATAAATAAATATTACAGCTTTTCACTGAATTAAACCTGGTTTATTTTTATTGAAATTATTTATTTGGATTTACTTTTCAATAACTTTTTGTTTTTTTTTTTTTTGCTAATGTACCGAGCGTTGATTGTATTATTTTATTTTTGAATTGTAAACATTAAATCCGTGTTGTGTTAGTTTTTAATGAATTTTCGACACAATGTAAACATTGTTTTTGAAATAAATGAATGCATATTTTATAAGTAAATACGGTACCTATAAAAAAAAAAACAATTTTAATTTTTTTGTGTCCGTCTGTTTCTTCCGGTTTACCTCTGAAACAGCTGGTCCGATTTTAACGAGACGTTTACTGGCAGATAGCTGATGTTATAAGAACTTAGGCTACTTTTATTTGAGAAAAAGAGTTTGGGTGCCGTTAAAAAAAAAAACATTTTGTTAATAAGATCCGATTTAACTAGAGAAGTAATATTTTTGGTATATTCCCACGCGGACAAAAGGTAGTAAATAAGATTGAGTGTGTGATAAACATAAATGTCTCATTTCTTTCCCATTTTCAATGACTATCAAAACAAGAACAAGTAACTTGCCGTGGTAACTCATATTACAGAACTGTCAAAAAATTACAGTTGTGATCATTTGAATCAACAAGCAATTTGGTTCTGTAGTCAATTATCTATACAATTATGTCCTTGATTTTAAACACAAATAACATAAGACACAAATTGCTCTGAACATATCTTTTAGTTTTATACAAACATGAAATCACGTAATTCCCCTAGAGGTCGAACCATACGTGGTCAGTTTTCGTTTTCCCCAGAGAAAACCATGTGCTACGAGCTTTCCATATTAAGAGGTATGCAGGTGCAAAGATTGTTTTTTTTTTATTTTAAACTGAAAACACAACCTTGCTAACACAAATATTAATAAAATTATACATACAAGCAACCGGATTAACTTACGCCATTTTGTTTTTTTTTTTCAAAGTAGCGGCCACGCATAACACCTATATTAATCGATAGCTGCTGGTATCAATACAAAAAAGTTTTGTATGAGGGCAAAATGTTTTAAAGTGCCAAGTTTCCGAGATATGAGCTTACTTAAACGACCCGATTGGCGCAGCGGTAGTGAGGCTGCCTTACGTTCTTAGGGTCCCGGGTTCGAATCTCGGTCGGAGCTAATGTTTGTGTGATGAGCATGGACATTTGTTTCCGAGTCATGGATGTTTATATGTATAATAAGTATGTATTTACAAAGAAAAAAATAGTATCTATGTAGTATATCAACTATCTGGTGTCCACGACACAAGCCTCGTTGCTTAGTGTGGCACTAGATGGCGCTGTGTGTAATATCCAGCACCCAGTAGCAGTATCCTGTGTGGAATAGTTATTTATTTATTTAAAAAGGCTT
The DNA here is from genome assembly GCA_905147715.2 of Xestia xanthographa. Classification (NCBI taxonomy): domain Eukaryota; kingdom Metazoa; phylum Arthropoda; class Insecta; order Lepidoptera; family Noctuidae; genus Xestia; species Xestia xanthographa. The sequence goes on from LR990646.1 coordinate 19,907,978, forward strand.
GTAACTTAATTTGTAAGATGATACATAAGTACTTTATAATAATATACAGGGTGTAAACAACCTCATCACGAAGCCGTCAACCAAGCATTCTGTAGATCAAACTAAGTAACTTTACGCAAAAATTATTGCTGGGAAACGACTTTGTTTTTGGGGTGAAAAATCATGTTTTGTGGTAGAAATCAATGTAACGCACTCAAAACATTGTGCTGATGGCTGGATTGAATAATATGGGGGTCGTGGAGGTGTTTGAAGTAAAAATCTTTAAAAAAAAAAACTTGTCAAAAAATTGGAACTTTGACCCCCAATACCTCCGTAACTATAAGGGGTATCTTTCGGGAACCTAGGTATGGTATAGAACAAAAAAATGATCGCATTGACGGGGAGAACAAGTGCCTTTCGGCTTCTTTATGAGGTCTTTTACACCCTTTATAGCTAACTTAATAATTTACGTTAATCTTAATGAGCTCATGCTGCCGTTTTAACGACAAAATAACTGTTTTCAATAATAAATTTTCAATCGTTCCAAAATAATATTTTGTCCAAAAATTTCATGAATATCTGCACATATCATAAATTATTTGCAAAAAATAAATAATAGAAACCTGATTCCATATTCCATACCAGAATTTATTAATCCATAGATCTACATACTCTCTACATTGACTGTTAACATTTTCCATGAGCGATTTTATAGTAGAAAAATCGAGTGTATATTTTATGAATGCTTCACAGAGGCTGGTCAATATTTTGAAGCCCTAGAGCGCAATTAATCAACTGAGGTTTTAATGAAATCCATATGAGCAACGTTACGATACGGTACGATACGATACAACGCCGTTTTTCATTGAACGTAAATAACTTTCATATATGTTTACGGCACTTGATTGGCGTGGTTACTCCTTTCCACTTAATGGAAGTATATAATGTTGTGATTTTATGAAAATAGAAGGTAATTAAAGTGTAGAGTTTTCTGCATTATTCATATACTAGTTATTGCCCGCGGTTTCGTCTGTATTTCCTCACTTAAGATGCAAAGTGTGAGATAAAAGGCTTCAATAATGTCGTTTTTGAGGTCCCCTAGGACTTATCAGCATAAATTTCATGACGGTTCCTATAGTGGTTTAGGCATAAAAGTTTACAGACAATCAGGTAGAGTAGGTAACTTTTTTAATAATAATATGAACCATACTACCGCACAACTACAAAAAGAAGCTTGTATGTAACAGTTTCAATGTTCACAACTTTGCGAGAATTCTAGACAAAAACAGCAATTATTCTCTAGTAGTAAATAAATTGACTATATATACTTTATGCTGTGCAATCAAGAATTCTAGACAAGAACTGCAATTATTCTCTAGTAGTAAATAACTTGACTACACTTTATGCTGTGCAATCAAGACGCCTTTGCAGCGCAACAAGCCAAAGAAAATATATCAAGGAACACTAATTATGATACACAAAATATTGCGGAATTCGTTAACTTTCAAAAGAATGAAAACTGCATAATAATTGAAGATGTACTGAGACTAACGAGGGCATCCAAAAAGTACATCAAAATCCGCAAACAGGGCGCAAAAGTAGACACTAGATGAAGTTTTTGTAAAATATGTCCTATTGCAAAGGTGTAGAGTAGAGTTTGGTTTAAAGTTTAATACGTTTGTTTACGTGTACAAAGACGAAAAAGTTTCACAACGCTTCGTTAAACTAGACGCTTGGGATTACATGCCCGAGACACTCATTTAGACTGTGTGGCGAACTGAAATCTTTGAACGCGTTTAAGGAGAAAAATTTAGTTTACTTTGTTTACCGTGTTCTAAATAAGACGGGTACTTCCTTTTTAAGGTTTATTTTCTATTTTGAAGTTTTGTTCAGTGGAAAATGTTAAAGGTAACGAGATAGTAAAACATGTGAAAAGCAAAAATGTTTCAGCAATGTGAATATCATAACCAAGACAAAATATGTCTGAAAAATTCTTAAGTAAACGTTTCTTCAACTTAATACCAGTGTGTACTAACATTTAGCTAACTAAAGTCATTCAATTTAAAATTCTCCTGCATTTGATGAATACCCACCCTTGCATAAAATCGCGCCCAGGTAAATTCCCTAGTGCAGCATAACTGCTGGACTAATCTGAACCACGGTATAAATAAATATTTATATACAGTCAACAAAACGCTCGGGATATGCATAACGTAATTTAGCTTTCGCGTGCAGAGAAACCGTTAACTTTAAAAATATTCAAATCTAGATACGTTACAAAAGTTCATATAAGCGAGAGCCAATGAGTTTTTCGAGGTACGCTATTTAGTGTGGCGTGTCGTGGGACAAATGTAGTAGCAATTTGTGGTATTTTTAATAGGCTTTACCAAGCTTATCACTGGTCCCAAGGGTGTCACATGAAGGAACTCTATAGTACAGATGCGTGTAACCATGGCTCTTTATCTTGGAAAAAAGACCAAACCGCAATTTAAAAAGTTTTAAAAAACGTTTTTATTGCTAAAGAATTTATGTTTTACAATGTCCCATGTACCTTAGTATGTGAGTCCGAGAGTCCGTCGCGCATTTGGCCAGTTTCTTGTAATTAAATAAACAGCCACTTTACTTCAAATTCAACAAACATTTTCTACACACTTTTTACGTTTGATATCCCCTATCTATACTAATACTAATATACTAATACTAATATACTAATACTAATATACTAATACTAATATACTAATACTAATATACTAATACTAATAATAATATTATAAAGAGGTAACATTTGTTTGTAAATTTGTAAGTTTGTATGTTTGTAAGTTTGTATGTAGGGGGTAATCTGCGGAAGTAATGAACCAATTTTAAAAATTGTTTCACCTGTAGACAGCTACATTATTCGTGAGTGCTATAGGCTATATTTTATTCCCGTACTCCCACGGGAACGGGAACTACGCGGGTGAAACCGCGGGACGTCAGCTAGTTTTATATAACTTCATTTGAACACCAATTTAAACACATCGCAGATTTTACACTAAACAGTTAACATTTCGTACTTCACAATAATACCTGTGATATCAAACCAAATAAATTGAAGTAATTAACAAAGCGCTAATTGCAACGCACCCAATTACAATGGAAATTCCGTGGGACACAAATACCTAACTTTATCAACACGAAGCTCTATAGACGAGTATCAAAGTTTCGCTCGAAGTGAGTTTTCATTGTGTCTTCCCTGGATTAATACGTGAACTTCTCAAAGGGTTATCTAAGTTTTGGGGACCACGTTTCTATTAATTACCCAAGTTTTAGCTCGATCGATATTAATTAATTAAGAAGTAGAGTTTGTCTCCAGTATCGCTAGAACATTTCCACACAATTTCGGGTTTTATTTTAATTCATTTCACGGTACTTTTCGAAGGTGTTAAGTCTGTTTAGCGTGTGAGAGAATTTGTGAAACGTTTCGTGTTTAGCTGATAAGTTTTGTCGTTCGTAGTCACGCTATTGTTACTGTCGGCGGGTTTATTTTATTTGAGTCGTCACTAAATTGTGTTTATGACTGCATTTATTATAAAGTTTGTTGTTAATGTGAGATGCTACCTGTAGAAGACATAATCAATAAATTCTAGTTCTTATTTAGATCCATTTAAGTAACAACACTGGCGCTATTTTTAAAAGCTTTGCTTCTTATTTGTCAAATAAGCCCAACAGCTATTACTGACTCAACAAATAGCTCAGCTATCGGGAAAAGTATTTTAAAAATACAAAGTAACTTAACGCGCCGTATTCCAGTACATTATCATTACCAGTAATTACTGTGTAAGGCTGTAAGTACACGGACGCAATTAGTCATGCTTTGAAAAATCAAAGTTATTTTCCGCCAGCGTAAAACATGGTGGCACGCGAGAAAGTCCTCGGTTTGTGCCACTTTATGGCCACGAAAATTGACCGACTCAACGAAACTTTCCAATTAAGCCATTACATAAATGACGGGTGACGTAGCTTTGAATAAATATTGCTCGGAGTTGTTTTGCAGACTTTTACACTGCGGTGCCGGTTAATGTACGTGAGATCGCATGTTTGACATGGAGTCGTGAGTAGGTGGAGTGCTGATAAAACTTATTTGTAAAACTCATGGAGTAACCATTTGCAGACGTTGCGTCATACTGCGAATTTCCGGTCAGTAATAATCACAGTATAAAAGAAGAATGTCGATCGTCGTTTTCACATTTTCCTCCTTTCCCTATCTCCTCTATGACGTCAGCTAAAAGCGTGACACGTTGCGGAGTCGTGTCGTGAAGTTATCGCCTTCCTTGACTTCCATGTTACTAACTTTATCGACATAATCACTCCGTTATTAATGCTAGAGTACGTAATAAACAAAGGTTTATATCTTCCGCACTATATTCGTAGAGCATGAATATGGAATAGATGGCTAGTAAATTTGATGTGGGCAAAACAAGTTTCGGATGCTGATTTTATTTTTCAAACATTTCTGTTTTTAGGATTTCGTACAAAATATGAAAACAATACGATTTGCTCCGAATCTACTGGACCAAATCAGGTAAAATTTGGTAGGATGATGACAATTGTCTTTTCAGGGGGGGGGGGGGGGGGCTGATCTCCGAAACGACTGACCCTAAAATTTCGAAAAAAATACAAAATATAGTTTATTGTTTGTAGATTACAGGAAAACCTATAAGAATTTTATCAATTGAAAGTAGTTCGGCAAATTTGGCTTTGCCATTGTACAGAACCCTCTCCACCCGTGTTCAACTAGCACTTAGCCGGATTTTCAAATCTATGCTTCTTTATTAAAATAGTACGAAAAACATAATACTCCTGAAGCAACAGAAGTAATGTTTGACAAGTGTCTCAACATGGTAAAAGTTATTATAATAAAAGTGTGCTCCATCTCCATAAACATCTTCATCTGCCTAGCCTTTTCACTACTAAGTTGAGGTCGGCTTCCAATCTAACCGGATGCAGCAGAATACCAGTATTTGACATAGAACGACTGCCTGTCTGACTTCACAACCGTTTGGTAGTGGGTATTACGACACTCTTTGGTTTTTCGGACCACACTTGTAATGGCTGTCAAAGTACTAGAAATAACAGCCGGACCTAAGAGGGGCTTAAGAGTCCTATTACATTTTTTACGCAAATTTTTGATTTTTACTTCCTGGATCAAATTATTTCGGTCGGCGTACACGAGTCGATAATAATAGCGATCTCCGGATGATTGTCGATTGATACTGACGAAAATTCGAAACGAGACTGACATGAGACTGAGGAGCGACCTGAATTGACGCAGAATTATAGTACTTTAATTTTATTTATTGTAATTTTGTCTTATTATATTGACAAACGAAAACAAATGAAACTTATTCATTGCAGATTGAAGTTTTATATCATACTAATTTATTTGATAAAATTTAGTTTATTTGGAATATAATGGACGCTGAATAAAGACATTTATGGCTTAAATTACGCTTTTTTTTACAATTTTTTCCGTGAAAATTCAAGAAATTTAAAGAAATTCTAAAACTCCAATAAACAAGTAAAACATTCAGCTAATTTTTCAATAATTTTAGCTTTTATAAGAATTGCATGTAACAATGTGAATTTGAGCGTCAAAGTTCCATCGCCGACGGTTTTTCTTGCAAACTGAGTTCGTAAAATATTTATAGTAAATTACACGAAAAGAAAAATGAAAATGTGTAACTCCAACTTACAAGAAAGAGACACAGAACACTATTGTTATTCATAAGCAAATAATTAAAATATCTAACTGATGCTGAAAATTACTGCGTCAAAAATCATGAATTTGCGTAAAAAATGTAATAGGACTCTTAAGAAGCGAGGAGAGATTAGATGGATACGTAGTTCATACAAACGTAATACCAAAATAATTTGTAAATCAAACATATTCTTAAGGTAGTGTGTCTTTATTCCGATTGGAATACAGAATAGGTTGCCAAATATATATTTTGAAAGGACAATGATATAAAGACGAGATATCAGGAATTTAAATTTTCAATATAAAACTTATTTTTATCATAACTCCTAATTAAATCAGTGTCCATATTCTGTAACCCAATTGAAATAAATAGGTACACACTACTTTAAGAACATGTTTGATTTACAAATTATTTTAGTATTACGGTTGTATGAAGGGTGTTTAGTCTCAACGGACCGCTGTCAATTCATTTTGGTCCGTTCAGACGTAGACAACTACGCATGCTACCGGCGTAGCATGCGTAGTGTTGTCCGGGGCACGTTGGAAACTCGGTATGTAATAAAATTGTTAACCCATTCACGTACTGTGAACTTTGGCAATGCTTAACCCTGTTATTATTTAGCCACGAGCCTGATGCAACAGAAACGATACTTGACAAGTTCCATAACGTGTTAAAATAAAAGTATATGTTCTGTCTCCATAAACATAAAATAAAATTAATAACGCCTGCAGTCACGTACTGCAATAACGCTTTAGAGAAAAAATCCCAAGAAAAATAAAATTATTTTTAAAACGTTTGAACACGCCAACTTTGTTTTCACATTATTGGAAGCAGACGTTGCAAGTTCAATAAAGAGCGTGTCACGCGTCAGTCCGTCTCTCGACCGACAAACGGACACGTAGGCAATAACATCGCCTCGATTCTACAACTTAACACTTTCAAATACACAGAAAAACCACCCTTACTACAAGCAAATACGATTGAGTTGGATAGCAAATAAAACTTGGCAACAAAGTACCTGCGTTATGAGTTGGACACTTTGACAGCGTACGCAACTTTAAGTAGGCAACTAGAGTGTTGAAATGGGTATCCAATATTTGTTTTTTTTTTAATGTATTGTCACTCGTATGATACGAGGTCACGCGGAAAAAATGAGGAGCTCTTATTTCACTAGGAAATTAATTAAAACGGGGAAACGGGACTGGAATAGTCTGCATATGAAAGATAAACGGAAATAGTGTAAGTCATTTATTTTTACAAGTCAAACGCACGTTAATTGCAAGACATAGTTTATCTGTAAATTAAATATTCAAGTAAAGAGAACTGACAATATTGTTTTAATTAATTACAGCTCAAGGGAGTTTTTAATGAAACATTGCACAGAATTGAATTAATTACGTTACTAGAATTTCATTATTTGAGTTTACATTCAGTTTCCTATGTTTTATTAAACCTTAAGTACTCGTAATGAGCAGCGGTGGTCCAGTGGTGGTAGCCCCGACTTACGAACAGTAAGTCGTGGGTTCGAACCCAGACAGGCACATTATTTTGTGTAATTTCACCACTGCTCTCAAAACGGAGAAGGAAAACATCGTGTGGAAACCAGCATGTCCTAGAACCAAAAATTTGAAGACAGGTGACATCTACCAATCCGCACTGGGCCCGCGTGGTAGATTACAGCCCATTCCCTCTCATCATGAGAAGAGACCGTGACCCAGCAGTGGGAACATAATAGGTTGATGATGAAGTACTCGTAAGTAGTAAAAAATCTTATTGGCCTCTCCTTATTGGCTTATTGACCTTATTGGTGAGTTTTTTCGAAGTAGTTGCAACCGGCGTGCGTGTCTGACCAGATGTAACATCGAGGACACTCGCGCCTGATCACCACTAAGCTTATTTTTGCTTGCACTCACAAAATAGAAACGCTCTCTAACCCCGCCCCGTTGACTTTGTATAGAAATAATGAATGAAAAGATACCGAATCGGCCGAGCGCACTGACGACGCACGCCAAACGAGAGTTATTGTTATTTTGCACGCCAAAGTTGAGGCTTTCCTAATAGGCCCAAACTTTAAGGGGGCGTGGCTCGGCACCTCCGCATGTTTTAAGCGAAAAAAAATTTAAATGGTAAGGCGGAAAAGACCCCGACTGTACGTATGAAAGTGTACGAGGCAAAAGGAGTATTTAGAAATCGTAGCTGGTGGCCTTCTGTGGGTTCTGCCTACCCCCATGAGAAAAGGCGTGAGTTTATGTATGTATTTATGTATGTATGTATAAAATAAAATGTTTGACTATCAAAGTCACTATTATCTTTATTTTAATATTTTACTCTGGACGCTCGTAATGAGCATGCGGCTCAGTCGCAAAATGACTACAGGTAGCAAAATGTCCCTTTCTCAGAATGTCCCTTTCGCAAAATGTCCCTTTCGCAAAATGTCCCTTTCGCAGAATGTCCCTTTCATAGAATGTCCCTTTTGCAAAATGTCCCTTTCGCAAAATATCATAAGGTCGAGAGCCAGTAGGTGTATTGACAACACAGAGGGGTACTGTAGTAATGTTTAATCAGTAAAATGGCTACATCGTTCTCACATTATATATAATCTCAACATGAATGATGTAACCAAGATTTTGTAACAATATTTTGATTGAAAAGAGTGTCCATGGAGTTTCTTGTCCGTTCTTCTCCATAGATATCTATGATAGGGAATGGGCAACTACAGTACTTTCTCAAGTTATGTCAGTTAATCATGTTTTGAGACTAGGACTGTAGCTTTGTTTTTTTTGTATTTTTGACATTTGAAAGTGCCGTAATGGTCTAATTTCTTTTTGAGTAGTTTATTTATAGTCAATGAGCTTGTGATGATTTGTCTTATTTTTTTCGGTCCAATAGGCTAGGCTACAAACATGACGATCCGAGTGTGGATCAGTTTTTTTAAATTTAAAGAGCACCGATATTCGGGGTGTTAGAAGTCAATAACAGACACCCATAGAAAGAACAGCTTTGTTATTCATCGATAAATCTGTTCATAACTGTCCCAAAATTAATAAAAGCGTAGTCACGAACTTGCGATCGAAAATAGACCCATCAAACAACGACTCAAAACGAAAACGTCCGAATAAACCCGAATCGATCACAAAGGCCACCAAAAGTGAAATATGACAGAAAAAATACACGTCCCAGCAAAACACTCACGTTGAAGCTTTAAAAATCGTCCTTTTGTTTACGACGCAATGAATTTGGAAATCCAGACGCCTGCCTGAAAAGGTGGGAGTCGCTTTGTTCCGTGTGAATAATTCGGTGCCGTGGTGCCAACGGTTTTATCGGAGTAATTCGCTTAAAATGAAACAGGTTAGGTTAGATTGATAAATGCAGTCGAGCCTCCTTCGTGAAACTGAAGGGTTTTCAGGCGTACGTAAGCTCCTTGAACTCGAGCTGTCACGGAATTTCAAACTTGGAACACGAATAATGAAGTGAGTATTGGCATCCCCGCCTTAAAGCTTCTTAGAAAGAGAGAGAAGAACCCCATCGATTACGTTTTCTACACAGTTACACACCCTTTTCAAAGTTTCCCCGGTTTCGGGGAATCAAATAGTGGAATACTTTTGTTTGTAGAATATTAGCTTTCGTCCGCACACTTCCCTACCACATTCCGAACCCGCGATGGGTTTAGGAATTTGGCAATATAAGGCAATTAAACAGGTTTTTTTCTGTAGTAAAAGAAGAATTGTTTTTATATTAACAGAACAAGTATAGCCTAAATTATTTTTGAAAAACATTCATGTCTAGCCTCTAGTTAGGAAAATCAAAGAAAGAAAAACGTACACAAAGTAAATTCGAAAGATATTATTATTATTTTTCTCTTATAACAAACTAATTTAAAATAAAGATTTCTTAGTATCAGTCTAGATCAAGGCTACTCAACTTATTCTGAAGGTGGGCCAAAATTTTAATTTCGTTTCGGCGCGGGCCATTTAGTAAATGAAACTTGCATAAACTAACTTTTTTTAACCAATTTCTGATGACTAGATGGCTATTGTGGCTGTAAAGATGCCTTCATATTTAAAATACTTATGTGAAGTAATTTCCAGTTAGGTAGTAGGCTTTAGGCTTTCTGAGAATGAGTCCATATGAAAGGAGCATTTCTTTCCGTTTCAAAAGACTATAATATTGACTATGACCACTGTCGGCGGGCCAATTCAAATGCGTTGGCGAGCCATATTGTGGCCCGCCGGCCTGGGGTTGAGCAGCCTTGGTCTAGTTACACTTTACGTACTTATTTCATTTTTAAGAAAAGAACAAATTAAGTGGGATAATCAGATCAACTGACTACTTGAAGAAAAGCTGAGCCAAATCAGCCTATTACGTTCCCACTGCTGGTATACAGGCTTACCGTCTTTAGGAGGTAGTGGGCCTCGGGCCTTGGGGTTTTCACTCACTATGCCAATTACTTACACCGTTTAGTGAAAAAATAATTATTACGAAAAAAAAGTGCCCGCCTAGGTTCTAACTTACGATACGTTAATAGAATGGCTTCTATTGAATAGAATGCCTAATGGCTCGTTAATAGAATGGCTTACAACTGGGTCGCCACTATTCTGCTGTTCAGAATGCAGTATTTTTAGTAGTAAGTGAAGTTTAATCATGTTTGAAAAAACTTCGCAATATTTTAGTTCTCTTTGAAAATATTAATGACATCGTTACAGCGTCGAGACGTTTCTCAGTTCAGTCGTTTGCTTGATAATCGAATACATGAATCACAATAAAACTCAGAAGGACGAAGCAATAAATTCTTATTTTATGAGAGAACTATTCGAGGATTTGTAAAACAATGACGTAATTTCTGCATTTAGTTAACTATTCTAAAAGTATTGTTGTCTTTTTCTTTCAGAGATACAAGAAAGAGATAGAAACTGTGAAGATGTTATTATGTTTGTTTTTGCTTGTTTTTTGTATTTATACCGAATAATCAGATGTTGTATTGTATGTATTGTATAACGGGCTGGTGTCCGCAAATCCACGTCCAAAGCGCATATTTATTGTCATCAAACATCAAAGGCTAATAAAATCATGTTGAAATAATCAATGAACAAGATTGAATACAAAAACTTGTTGTGGAAAACTAAATAAAATCGCAAAATCACTCAAATTTGGTGTTTTTCGGACTTCCTATTTTACACTAAATAGACTGAATGAATTTTATATTGATGTTGATGAATTTTACACTAATCTGGATGAAACTCGCTTGATGTGAAGCGATGATGCAGCCTAATGCGGCCGCCACACTATGCACCTTGCGCTGCTCATCGCTATGCTGCTCGCGCTGCCGCGATTTGCCGCGATGTTGCCCTCTCTGCCCACACACTGCTCTACTCGCGCAATTAATCGCGAAGGTCCTCACTTGTCATTTGCCTTTGTTGGACAATGGACGATGAATCTGCGGCAGCGTACACGCTATGCATTTTAGTATAGCTAATTATATCAATGTCATAAAAAGAAATATACATCGGCGTCGTCGTAGTCCTCGCCAACGGAAATGGTGGATCACATCACTGCGACTGCGCGATTAAGTGGCCAGCCCCTCGCGCTCGTATTGCCGGTCCTTTGACTCGCGCACAAAAACCAACAAAATAGGGAGCGGTGGGCACGACGAGGAGCATGACGTGCGGCATGACGAGTAATGTTGCCACATTATGTCTCTGCCTCCTTTCCTCGCTACATCCCATGCCACTCGTCGAGTGTGTGGCAGGCCCATTAGGTGAAGCACGCATGTCTTGAGAAAACCAATTTACTCGAACTTTAAAGAGATCCAGATTACGACTATATAATTTAAATTACGACTTATTGGTTCTGACTATGATGTAATAGATAACTATACACAGTAACGTTAGAACAGTATGCTCCAATGTAATACTCCCAGACAGAATAAACATTCCACAAAGCGTTACAAAAACTTTAGCGTAGTTTAATAAAGGTCCTACTTGACAGCTCTACTTTTCTTATTCCCTTGTAAAGGACAACAATATTGTATTCAAGTTCGATCGTTTTCCATTCGGATCGCCACCAATATGTCCAAACATTTTCTCTTTAACAGTATCCGAGTTTAGGGAAACCTTCTTTTTGTAAGGATCTGGGATATGAATTATGATAAACGGCCGCTTTTCGATGTCATCCTTAAATAATTTATTGTAGCTCTCTTGTGGGCGGAATTCAATATTTTGTGTTGTGATTTAGAGTTAGAAAAGTAAGTAAAAAAATAAGAAATCATGATTTTACGTAATTGATGTAAATGGTGTTGGATAACCAATGTTTCACCGAACTATGTTAATGAAATTATAATTTGGTTATTTTTGTTGTCCGATTTCATGGACCGAATTTTCTTTGTTAAGAGTTATGAACTATTTTATACAAAAGTCTGGTTTTATACAGAATGCAGTTGTTGTTTTAACTGTATATTACAACAGCTAACGTTTCAATACTATTTATTTTACAAACAACTTAATATTTAATTTGTTAAACACTTACTTTACAAAACATTCATTTGGCTAATGATGAGAATCATTAGCATTACAAATGTTTCGAATGACAACATCACGTTTATGAAAAAAAAAATTTATAGAAAAAAAATCTGAACCATTCACAAAGTGATCATGGTAGTAGACTTTCAGTAGTATTGGAATATCGAAAAACTAAAAATTTAACACACCTGCAAGCTGACAAAAAGCTATACACGTAAGGGTGAACTTGACAGGTTCACCAGGTACACCCAAAATCCATAGTTATACTGTCAAAGTTTAAAATGCCTACGACGACATGGCGCTGCCGATTGATTACATGGCGGGGCAGTACCTACTTTACATTTTGTGACAGCGTGTTTTTGTAGGATTAATATTTTTTAAGTGAATTATTTACCAAACTTGCTGTTGTAAAATGATGATTATGTATGACCAATCGTGTATTTGCTAATCGTTACTGGTCAAATGAACATATTTTGTGAATCAATTCTCGTAGAAATGACAGGACACTTATCACGCCTTTATTTCCCCGAAGGGTCAGGCAGAGATATACCATAGTACACCCAAATATTGCCACTTACGTTTCAGTCCCATGTAATAAAAGGTGAGCCTATTGCCATCAACGGGCACAAATCCAAACTCCGGGCCGCTACTGAGTAATTCCTCAATTTACATTACACCACGTTCTATAAAATACACGGAAACATAAACAAGACCAAAAACAAAATACCTTTGCCTAAGTCTTTATAAATTTTCCCCTTTCACATTATTTGTGGTAATACCTTCCCTATTAAGGGTTTAAATGTGCTACACTTCGTTTTTCCATAAATGTTTCTAATTCTTTTCAATTTGCACTTAAGCCTGCTTTCACAAAGTTAGCCACGGCTTGTTTATTCCGAGCTTGTTTTTGTTAAAAATTGGGTCATTGATAATCTTATTCTGGGTGACCTAGTACGTCTGATGGGATTAGATGTAGTGAAGGATAAAGCTGGTAAATAGAGCGTCTTGTCGATGTCGCTCGCCCTTATTTCCGATTGAATGGATTCATTTGTTACTGGAGTATTTCCAGATAAAAATATAAGAGAAATATTTTAGAACTCCGGTAGAGCTGCGAACATGTTTACTTAACTGTTAACTTAGTTAAATTAGTAATTTATCTACGTTAGCATTATTTTAATTGTGTATTCAATGTTTTTTTTTTTATCTAATTTCATTTCGCTGAAAACTATTCCACATGTTTTTGATTCACACAGTCTTTCATAATCGCAAATTCATTTATTCTGGTAATTTATACCCATTGTCATTTATCCTAATACTGTTGCTCACGACTTCGTTCACGTGGAGCTTTGATGTGTTTGATGTGTGAAAAAATTAACTTTATACCATTGCCACTCGAAAAAGGGCATTTTATTCATCGATAACAGTGAATCTCTTTCTCTCTTTTACTCACTGAGTGAATAAAGACATTTTGAATTTGGAACAAACACGAATTACTTACAAAAAAAAAACGCTGCTGCTGAAAGTACGTACTGGGAGGCTGAATGGAGCTATTCTATTCCAAATAAAAAAAAAACCCCGCCAATTTAGTTACGTTCTTTTATATCTGTTATTGTGGTTGTTTCTTAAGTAATTATAATAAAATGAGTTCTTCAGATATCGAAAATGAGAGACTGACACCGGAATCATTTCGTTCTAAAGCAGCAGTTATAGTAGATACGGGAGTTGTACCTGAAAACATACAATTTGTTCTGCGACTGGAAAACCACGAATGGCGCCAATTCCTTCTCTGAGTGCATATTTCTTAACTATTTCAATGAATGAACCAAGACTAAGAAGCCGTCGACACTTTGGAGCATATATTCTATGCTAAAAGCCACAGTGAGAATCAAACACAACATTGATATTTCAAACTACTCAAAGTTAATGATAAATGATAAATGATAAATGATGTTTATTTTGCAAGTAGGTTTTTACAAACACTTTTACACGTCATTTTTTAAAACTAGATGGGGCCGGTGTTTCGTACCTGACTACTCTGAGAAGAAACAGCCGAAACAAACTCAGAGGTCATAGTCTCTTTTAAAGTCCAGACAATCTTGCTCAATTCACATGAGGACTATGCAGATTAGTGTCTGAGATGGTCTTTTGAAGAAAGAACCATACAGATTTGAGTGGACCTGTCCAGTCAGTGCAAGCATTTGTCAGTTAACGTGTAGCTCGACTTATAACTCAAGGAGCTCAACGAAACGACGAACAATACCAAAGAAAGGACATTTGGGAAGGTCGCTTATAGTACTCAAACTGCCAGACAGTTGTGGGAAAAAAACAAACAAAAAATAAAAATGTGACCCACATGGTCCCCACATTCACAATAATCAAATAAAATTAATAACAAATTCTTTTCAAATGAATGTAAGTAAAAAAAAAAACACAAAAATCATTAAATGTCGCAATGATAAAAAAGTAAAATACTTAAAAAAATAAGTATTCATGTCAAATCAGTAAATGTCACATAAAACAATAAAAAATAAAAAAATAAAAGTAAAATAATAAAATACAAAAAATGACATACATAAACGGCTATCCGAGGGTAATAAGCCAAAGAAATCTAGAGTGCTTAGCTCCGAAAACATTGAACGTTTTCTAAATGATGCGCCTGACCACAGTTTTCTGGCCGTAAAAGTAAGTACCTACTTAATATATGTATAATTATTTACAAACCTACTGTGCTTCTAAGGTTTTCCTGTCAATACATATTTTTTAAATTATTGTTCACAGGTTGTGCTAATTTTCGGCGTGAATGGAGCCTGTCGCAGTAATGAATTATTACAGATAACTATAAACGACATCCAAAAACACTCGGATAATTTATTACTTATCGTTTTAACTGATACGAAAACTAAAATTGATAGAACGTTTGTAATACGCCAAGAATACGTAAAAATCGTCGAAAAATATCAAGCTTCACGGTCCACTAATACAAAAACCGACAGGTTTTTCTTACAATACCATAGCGGAAAATGTACTCGCCAACCTATTGGAATCAACAAAATAGGTGCGATGCCAAAAGAGATTGCCAGTTTCTTAAATCTATCGAATCCCGAAAAGTACACAAGACATTGCTTCCGCAGAAGCTCTGCCACCCTTTTAGCAAATTCAGGTGCTGATCTTATAGAACTAAAACGCCACGGAGGGTGGAGGTCCAGCACAGTAGCAGAAAGTTATATCGAGGATTCAATCGAAAATAAATCGAAAAGATGCAGCCGGATAGTTGAAAGTATAAATCTAAAACCGTCTGCTGTTGAGCCTTCTGCGCCACTATCTCCGGCGCGCCCTTTTACATCGAAAGGTTGTGAAACGACTACATTACAGCTGTCTCAGCAACAGCAACCACAAAATACGGCGACTTTGCCAAATACCCAAGTGTTGTCTAACACAACAGTTTCAAACCCAAACCAGCCTATAACACTAAATTTTAAAAATTGTTCTAAAATTACTATACATTTTTAATTTAATATTTAATCCTTTGTTGTTATAATACTGATTATTTAATAAAAACTGATAAATATAAATACCATGCTCCTTTTTTTATTTTCTCACAGTCAATGGTAAAAAGTAAAGTACACAACACGTGAATAAAAAATTTATCTCGGTACTTGTGTCCCTCGCTCCGCTCAGGATTCTAATCTAGAATCCCTCGCTACGCTCGTGATTCTACTCTAGAATCCTTCGCTGCTCTCGGGATCCAACTTACTCGTACCTCGAACTAAATTCCCTTTTTATTCACTTGTTGTATAATCTACTATTGTTTCAAATTTCATCCAGATCCGTTTAGCCGTTCTGGCGTGATTGAGAAACAAACATCCATTTATCCATCCAAACTTTCACATTTATAATATTAGTATAGATAATCACAGAAATAAAATATTTTTGTTTAACACAGACTATTTTTTTACATTATTTACACACTGTAACTCTATAATAGTAATCAAAATATGTACAAGTATCAAAAAGGGTAAGGGCATCAAAAAAATCGTTCACATCGCTGTCAACAGGAAAAGTGAAATAAAATATTAAATTAAGATATAAATAAAATAAAGTACAATACAAATAAAATATTAAAATTTAGAAACAAATAAAAGTAAGTACAACACAATTAATTCTTCATTCCTTTTCTAACCAACCAAAGAGTTTCATCGGAAAATATTCTCATAATTCTCAGAATATCGTTTTATCAAATATTTATTTCCTAAAAGACACAGTTTATACACGAAATATTTTTTGATACATACTAAGAATTGACGATTCACATTTCATTATGCAAAAGCTTATTGTATCAAAAGTTTAAGAGAAGTAAAGACTAGTCATGAGTCATCATCTTCCTGCCTGATAGTCTATTCCCTAAAGACTAATCACTAGTGGGAAACAATCAATTCTCCATAAAATAACAGATTACCCTTTTATAGGCATATTACTTGATAAAACAATATAAAATCCTGGATTTGACTGAACCTTGTTCGTTCTTTTATAATGATATTTTGATGTCGGGTATCTGAGCTCAAATCCCTTAATCGCCTTACTTTTTAAGATCACGTTGTTTAAGTCAAAAGTAGATTTATTCTCCATTAGGCCGCAATCTGAAAGCAATCTCGTTTTTATTGACGTAGTCCAAAAATACATTTTCTTTATCAGTTGATTTTTTATATTCTAGGAAAAGTTAATCCGTTAGATAAGTTTCATTAATAAATGACGAGGAAAGGCAGCTATCGTCAATGCATTACTTAGAGATTTCACAATTCTATGTCACCTAGATGATAATTTAAAAGATCCAGATAGTACTTACTACGGGTAAAAAGTGTTTATTGTTTTCACAAAACAATTTCATATGTCGTCTCCTATATCGTGTACTTTAACTCCAAGATTTTTTCAGTTCTTATACCTTGCGTGGCAGCTATTTTCCTTCTTGTTTGTGAAAACACAAAAAAAGCTTTTTCACTGAAACTTCATGTTCATTACAATTTATTCATACGCCCATATATTCCAACCGATGCCTAGATTCCAATAGCATTAGTAAAAGCACTTACCGATTTATTCAGATTTCATATCGACGTGAATCGGTACTTACTACTCGTAGACGTAGATCTACGATTTTATTTATAGAGTTTGTAAAGCACTGGTATTTACATAGAAACGACCATTGCCGTTCAAACTATGCTGAATATTTGATGACCATTCATTCTTATCCACAGAACATCATTGACTACGCCGATGCCTGTTATTTGGATGCCACCGAGGAGCTTTTAAATAAACTTGAGCGCTTGCAAAACATATGTATTCGTTTCGTTTTTAATCTTAAAAAATATGATCATGTTTCTAATTTTCGCAAAATGCTCAAGTGGCTCCCAATTCGACTTCGCAGGAACTCTCGGATATTGTGTTTGCTATTCAACATCCTTCACAATCCTAAAACGCCATCCTATCTGCGGGAACGGTTTTCCTACTCTTGTCCCTCTGATGCACCTTGCAGGACGCATCTTAGGAACCTCCTCAAATCCCCTCCACACTCTACCGACTTCTACTCCTACTCCTTCACTGTCCACGCCGTGCGGTTGTGGAATTCACTTCCGCCTGACATTAGGGACTGCCAAACTGTTGCAGTTTTCAAGAAAAGAGTAAAAGAACATTATCTATCCATTTCGTCATAATTGCATAAGTATTTATTATTAGTTTTTGTATTGTATTTATAGTATTGTTATATGTTTTTCTTTGTATTTATGAGTAGGTATGTATGTATTGTATATTATATTTAAAATATTTATCTGTTTTATGTATTCCATTTTCTTTTCTTTTTATTAACACACTATGTCTACATCTCTTTTTTAGTATCTCCTTTCGCAGGTATGCTGGAATAGATTTCTTTAGAAATAAGCATCACCTTTGTACTATTTTCTGTTCCTTTCTACTTTTAATTATATTTAGTGTGTACATAAATTGTTAAATAAATAAATAAATAAACATCAAATATTTATTTAAAAAAAATGTATTTTGTGGTTGCTACACATACACATAAGGATAGATAAACGCAAACAATTTGATGTTGCACAAACTTTGAATCGAGTTTACGAATGTTTATTTCATACGGCCGCCTCAGGAAACTCACTGAAATTACACGTCACAAGAGCAAATTCCGTACATCTTTAGTTGAGGAATTCATTATGAATTCAAAGTTTAAATTGCTGCCTCGAGTTACAACTCATCAGCGTTAAAAACTTTTTGAGAATAGCACTCCGCTTTATGTGGCATACGTCAGACGTCGGCAATGCCTTCCGTTAGTTTAATTAGTAAAGCGAGCCTAATTCCCCCAAGAGTGCGTTTAATGACCTCAATGAAAAACTTAAAGAAGCGAAGAACACGCTGTCTGCCCACAAACTTTGAAGCAATTGTGGATTTTTCTTGAGTTCCGCTTTTAGAAAGGTCGGAAGAAAAATTGTGCGGTTTACCTCGTTTTTTTGGAAAGATCTTGGCAGCGAACCGCCATCACTTTCCAGTTGGTGTAGAATGTCAAGCAATTTTATCAACAGGAAGGATGCGATGCATGACTATAACATAGTGGGCTGAACATATAATGGATTCTTTATAACATTAGGACTTCACTCCTTATAAGATTATTTATTTATAGGCTACGCTCTTCAATTGTCTAGGGAAACGCGTCCGCGCGTGAAAATGAGTGGTGAACTGATGAATTTGAGCGCCATTTTGTTTACGTTATGTTAAATAACACCTATTTAACATAACGTAAAAAAAATGCATTCGTTTAATAGAAAGGACAAACGGCAAATCAGTAAAACATGTGTGATATTTTTAAAAGCTCGATTAAAAAATAAAAACTCCGCTGTTTTTTAAGGCAAACACCTTCCTCTCTAATTAAAACAGACGCTATAATAAGTAAAAAATTCCTCCACTTTGAAACCGATTAAAAATTCATACCTAATTACAGCAAAACGGTACAAAATAAAAACGGCATTTCTTTGTGGCACTAACTTCTTCACCGCGAGGTGGCATTAATAATTCATGGCATATTGCTTCCAGTCGTTTGCCGTTATTAAGGCATCTTAACTATTGGCTGGAGCCCCGTTGCCGTCTGTGTTTAACTTAATGGCTCTATTACTTCAATGAGCGATTGCATGCATGCGAATGAAACAAGTTTATAATACTGTGCAGAAGTTCCTTGTGCAATCAAAAGTTTATTGCAAGTTTTATGGTAAACTGTCGGGTCGAGGATATATTAATTAGAAGGAGCTACTGTTGTTAGCAGTCTTACAATACGATACTAGTAACTAAAGCCGCGTCTGAAATTAAGTATTAAGTTAGGTGCAATGTGCTCATGCAGCGGCAAGTCAAAATATTTGAACTTTTGTTCCATATTTGTCCAACTCAAATCTTGAGTTGCGTTACTCAATTTCAGCTATGTACCGACTGATTTTATTCATCTATACGAGAAAAGAATAAGAAGTAATTCGCTTTCCCTTCCTAAATAAAGGAGATGGTCAAAAATTGTATGAGCCTATGTCCCAGAATGTACATATATAAAATCTACGTCATTTAATGTTAAAAATCTTCTATAACAAAAATAAAAAGGTTCATTTAGTTCAGCAGTCAGGGACAAAAGTTACAAAGGTTTAAATAACTTTTTTTATAAATAGTGGTGACAACCACATCAAATATATTGTATACACGAAAAGCAACATTGTTTCTTGAACCATGCTTTGTGAGGTAACTAAAACCCAGTTACAGTAACAAACCTACACTTTGTAAGTTGAAGGTTACATACATAATATTCTTAGAAACAGTTTCTGATGTAACAGAATGCATTTCGAACTAAGGTAATTTTCGAATCTTATTCGCAATACGGTACTCCATGTAGTATGTTATGCTAACAATGTTGTTACGGCTTAAGCTGCGTACAGGCTTGCGAGCACTACGCTTAAGTGGCTCAGCATAAGGTGTGTTGAGTTAGCTGCTAACAGTATATCAGGAGTGTTGAGCTGTATTTTATTTTATTCATTTGCTATTGATGGATTTTAAGGAAATAATGGGAAGTTGATGTAACTATAGTGAGCTAAATATTAGCAAGTTATGATTTATGAATAAAAAAGACACTTGGTTCAAAAGTGGTTTTAGAAAACTTGTTTTTTTTTTTAACTTTATCCATATTTATTCATACAAATAAATAAAATGTATTTTTGTTATTTCAAAATAACGGCTTTTTACTGACTGCATACGATACGGTACTTACAGTTATTTTTTGTAAAAAAATAATCCATTCCTTAATACAATATCGAGTCAAGGCTAAGTCGAGATTGAATTAAAAATCTCGAATAATCTCTTATAACGAACAACCCAGCCAAAGGGCGTTAACCAAAATCAATTCACTCACAAACATCAGGTAAGACGAGGGACACCGCCAAAGATCCGCTATAGATCAAAGTGCAAAAGTATCCGATAAGCATTACTCTTTCCTGTCATCCACACCGTTGGGATCCGTCCCACAATGCACGCCACCCCCCCGCCCGGGATCCACTCAATTTTAGTTTCTTTGTGCCACACTTGGCCTTGCAGTGACAGTTCGCCACTTATTTTATGTTTTGAATTGAATTTGCTTTGTTGTTTTGTTTGTTTTAATTTATGAATAGTTGTGACGTTGGAGAAGAGACATTTAATTATAATTTTATCAGCACTTTTGTCTTTCTCAGAAAATTGAAAAGTAAACCTCTGGTGAACTGCCCCATGATAATAACTGGTACATAACTGATACATTTCAATAGATGACCGCTGCAAACGAGTTTTAATCGAATAATTTCCACATTATCGGATAAGAGCACTCACGTTCAAAGGGTATTGGATCTTTCAATTACTCATTAAAAGCAAAATATAAGCCGTAAAAGCAACGATAAAATATCGTATTACTACGATCATAAACAGTAAAAGGCTTTTGATTGTTAACGAGGTAAAAGCTTCTGAGGTTGATAACAAATTTTACTAGACGTAATTCAAGTTCATACGTATATATTCCATTACAGCAACATATACCTGTATGTAATAATACTAAATTGACCCTTATTAATAGGTAGTTGTTCAAATCAATTACTAAGATCCAGGTAAATGAGCTCGTGGCTAAGTTATAACAGCCACTCAGGTCGATCGTTAGGTTAAGCCGTGCTTGCCTAGGTTGGTCTGTGGATGGGTGACCACCCATTACATATCGAGTTTCCTCCGTGCCTCGGAAAGCACGTTAAGCCTGGTTGGTCCTGGCTGTCATTTGTAGATCTTTGAGAGTCGTTAGGTAGTCAGAGGCCCAAAAAGTCTGACAACCAGTCTTACCAAGGGGTGTCGTATAGGCATATAGGTCAGATAGGCAGGCGCTCCATGTAAAATTCTGGTATTCAGCTGCATCTGGTAAGCCGACCCCAACATAGTTGGGAAAAGGCTAAGCAGATGATGACTAAGATCCAGTTACCCAATACAAAAAATATATCTTTTATAAATTATAATGTTTCTTTTTTTGTCTCTTGAACTTTACCTTTTCATTTTACGATGTCATGTGCTCCACACTTAAGGAAAGGCTGCTTCCTCTCATGCGTGGGTCGTAAGATACGACAAAGAGAGTTTTACCCTGGAGACATCTTTGCCATGCTATTTTCTTTGAGTATTGTCCCTAACTCGACAAGGTAGGTACAAATGTGAGATGAATATTTGTATTTGTTTCTGCATTTCAGTAAATATCAAGCCAATAAATATTTCAGCCCTAAAAATAAGAATAGACAGTTCTTTGGTTTCTGTATTTGATTTTAACTCAATGATGAGTCTGCTCATGATATGTGAAAGGTATGTGGAGGCCCATGGGCTCAGATACAATGTTAAGAATAGTGAAGTACTGGTATTCAAGGCAGGCACTAAAACCTACCCGATTTGGCCTCAGCTGAAGCTTTGCGGAAGTCCCTTAAACCAAGTCACATCTTTCAAGTATCTGGGCCACTGGGTTTCCGAGGACCTCAAGGACAGCTTAGACATTGAGCGTGAGCGTAGAGCGTTGGCTGTCCGCTGCAATATGTTGGTTGATTCACGAGAAAATATATTTAGAATTACCTTCGTCTGCGTGAAATTATTATAAACATGTATTATATAATAATATATTTTACTCCCTTATTTAAATTTTGTGGGTTTCATTGTTTTTGCAGGTTTCCTAATTATTTTACTAAAATAAAAGTAGCCTCAGTTACTAAGGCTACTTTTATTTTATTTCTCCTTATAACATCAACTACCTGCCAGTAAAAGTTTTGTCAAAATTGGTCCAGCCGTTTCGGGGATTAGCCCGAATAAACAGACGAGAGACGGACGGACACAAACAGAGTAAAAAAAAAAAGATTTTATGTTATTATTACCGTTTATTTACTTGTATGTGTACTTTTATAAGCATTCAGTAAAAAGCTGTTATTTTAAATTATAAACAGACATTCACTTTAATTTATTTGTACAGAAGAATCAAATCAAGTAACATTTTCCGAGAAACACTTCATTTTCCGAACTCTTTTGAGATCTTTATCAGCTTTCAATAAGTTGAAAGCTCTGAAAAGACTTGGAACATCGACGTGTCTTTCAGTAAAATGTGCTAAAGCTGTGGCACCGTTGAGAAAGGTAGCTTTAAATGAACAGCTTGTTCTGAAATACCTGGAACCAGGACTTAAGGAAGTATTTAGCGAGTTCCTTGAAAATTATTTCAAATTGCTCTATGTTAGACGCTGAATTATATAAAATGTTTCCTAAAGAATATTTATTTGTTTATGTCAGTTCTTATGTAATAAGATTGAGGTAAAAACTCAGGTATACTAAGCTTATGGTTAAAATAAAATGAATTTCCTTTGATAAGTAAAGATGAAAGGGACTTTTAATTAAACTTAAAAATAAATACATTATAGTAACAAAACATTACATCAGACTAATCTAATTTCGTGTCTAAAAAATTTCAGTTTTGATTAAATAAATGATACAATCTTCTTGAATAGAGCTAAGAAAATTAACGCTTTTCATAACTTTTGGCATAAGAATGGAAACATTGTTACGAAAAATGTAATAAAGTCTTTAGACGGAGGCAAATTAAAATGTAAATCACAAATTTTAATACACGCATTAGCACCCGAAATATTCTAATTATAACATTTTAAAATATGAAATACAAATGCAAATTACAGCAGTATTACAAGTATTCTGACAGGACTCATAAAAAAGTTGGCACACTGTGAACTTTCCCTTTGCATATTCATGGAGCAAACTCACTCGGAAGTTTTTGGTGAGAAATTATGATAATAATTTTATGCTAACTTCATCCGTCTTGGCGCTTTCATAAATTACGAGTTGTATCGGAGTAGGTGCATGCGGTTGGTCGCACTCGCACCTCGAGTTCTGAATAGAATTAATCCAGGTTAATGAAAGATTAAGTTCATCGGAAACTCGAAATTAATTTTGGCAATTCCGCCCTTTGAACTCTTTGAATTGTTTGGAATTACTGCTGAAATTAAAACGAGGTTGCTGTTACAAGGTAGAGGCTTAATTACCAACGCCTTCTTAGAAATGCTTCGGACTACAAATTGATATTCAAGAAATGTCTTGTAATGAATTAATTTTGTATATTGTTTTTGAGTTTATATTATATAATGGATGGACTGTGAAGTGATGAGAATAATTTAAAATAATCAAAATGTTCGGCTAAAATAATTAAACTTTAAATTAAAATACAGATGCTGCACTGTTTAAGACTTTCACGGTTTTTCACTACACCTAAAGTACTTACGGGATAATATTCGTGATTTTCTTTATTAATGAGCTCCCGATATTTCGACGCTGTGCCTTTAAGTGTAAAATACAGATGCTTGAAAGTCACAACAGTATCCGGAGACTAAAGTATTAAGCGCAGCGGCTGAGGCGTATCCTGTTCTCTTAACTATGTGCTAACAGCTCGCTAGTGCTTCTCTTAAGTAATTTTTGAACGGGGAATTTCTCCAACCGTGTTAAACAATAACCTAAAGAGCGAATTCATTATCCACTATCATGTGATCGCACTATACGTACACATTGTGCTACCATTCCGTCCAATTTCTCTAAAGGCGAACTCGAATTTGCCTAAGCCTCGTGGGGTATTCACGCTGGCGGGCTAAACAAAAGACGGCATATAGGAAGATTTATGAACAATTCACGATGCAATGATATGGGGTATCTATTCAAATCCTCCTCTGAATTCGAGGGCAGGTACTCGTATCAAGATGATGTATGCCCACGATACAGTACAATGGGCTCGTGGGTAATTTAGTTCGCTCGTTTCCACTGAATTGAATTTTTATGGGATATACGACGCACCTTATTGTTTATTTACAACTTTATTGTTATCAATTGTTTTGAAAATTTTACAAAAGGAATAATTTATTTAATTCGAATATTTTATTTAACTAGGTATAAAAGCATTAAACCAAAAGCTTACTTCCTTACTGAAGCAATAACTTAATAACAGTCGTCTTTGAAAATAATTAAAACAAGGTTGTTCCTGATTAAGTTTAAGGTCCCACGAACTTGTGAGAAATTTATATAACCTTGGCGGAAACTTGAAAGGTTTCAGTAATGAACAGACAATTTGTAATACTGTACACAACTATTAATAACACCCACCAGTAATGTTTATTACACGGGGCACGCGATACAGTGATTCCACTAAAAGCATCTCGACATAGGTAGGCCTCTTACAAAACTCTCGCAGGGAATGAAACACGCATTTTCTATTGAGAAAATTTTTATTCACTCAGCGTCCACTGAATAGTGTTTCGGATGGTTCAAAGAAATATTTTTCGGGAAGGTATTCGGTGCAGGGCATTAAATATTCACAGCAATATGCCGCGCTCGCATTCCAAAATAACTTGTGCAAATATACGTAAGTTTCTGTGTTTCAGAATGTTGCTGGTGCTTGAGTTAAATATCTCAAAAGTAGGTGCGAAAAAAGTGAAATGGCGTCGTTTCGTCAAGTCTCAGGTGTCCTTTTTGCGTCGCGTTAGACACATAATGTAATGAATACCTGTTATGTTGATATGTTTTCGGCTCTCTTCTCACACACCAGCCCTATTTATATCCAAAGGGTGTGTCACCATTACGTTTAATATTAACGGGGCGCTCCGCAAGCTTGGACAGTTTGAGAATTACTAAAAGGATAGTAACCACAGGGTAGCTATGTTTTATTTTAGTTCGGGACTCACTGAAAAACTTTTATTGAAAGTTAAATTTGTTTCGGAGCGTTTCGTTTACCCGTTGTCCAATCGTGCACAATGCAACTATTGGGCATCGGTCGTCTACATGGACGTTTATTTTTCAATGAAACTGGGAGTTGTCTCGGGAAAAACGGGAGGTTTGGCGACACGAGGTAAAAGGTTATTCGGTAAAAAGAATATTGGGTTCTCTCATGCTATTCAAGTGTCACTGAAAGGTCCTTATTCAACCTAAGTACATTAGCGGGACCCTTTTAACTTGGCGTTTGTTTGTCTAGTCACGTCGCGGCTGAATATAAATAACAAACACAATTTATGTAGGCCCCAAAGTGTAAAACCTAAGTAATTAATTAAATTAGTATAAATTTAATTTATGTCTTGACCTCAAAAACCTGAAAGGTCAAGACTTCAGACGCTCAACTTTATTTCTAATAGCTAAATTCAATAAGCGTGTAAGATAGATTAGAATACTAGATGAACTCGCGGTTTTGCCCAAAGTTTCCATGACAACATAGTTACATTACAACTCTAATCCCAGAAGGGTTAGGCAGAGGTTCCGTGGCTGCTTCTGAGAAATTCATCACCATCATCATTTCAGCCGAAAAACGTCCACTGCTGGACATAGGCTCCCCCAAGTATCGCCACATTAACTGTCCCGTGCGACTCGCATCCAGCGGATTCCCGCAACTTTCACCAGGTCATCGGTCCACCTAGTGAGAAATTCCTAATGGAAAATCCAATAACACTTTACCTGACCCGGGAATCGAACCCAGGACTTCATATTCAGCGGTCGTGCTTGCGGCGACTAGACCAACAAGATTCAGTAGTATTACTATCTCCATATGTGTAGTTTTGTAAATAAATTAATATTGACAAAGATAAAACGCATCAAAACTCAGGAGTAGGGGCTCGTGACGTCAGAACGCACTAAAAATTATACTACGGCCGCGGCGTGACGTATTGAGAATTTAAAGCGCCGTATCTTCGTCAATTTTGGTTTACGTAACAAAGAAAAAATACGGGTCAAATATTTTTTGATAATCTAACTGACTATGACAATTATTGTAATTTTTCATTAATATAGCTGAATATAACGAACAAGGAAATTATATTGAGTACTATAATATCTTATTTTTTAAATCTTATTTATCAACTTGATATTTATTGTGTTACAAATTCCCTAAGTTAGTCAAGTCAAGATCATCATCTGCCTAGCCTTTTCCCAACTATATTGGGGTCGGCTTCCAGTCTAACCGGATGCAGCTGAGTACCAGTATTTTACATGGAGCGACTGCCTATCTGACCTCCACAACCCAACCCAATTACTGGGAAATACGATACCCCTTGGTAAGATACGATACCCCTTGGTAAGTTAGTCAAGTCAAGATAAACTAAAATTTAAATAATTAATAAAAAATTTAAGCTTATCCTTAAGTTTTTCACAATATTTACTTCAGTAAAGATTCTAATGACACCTGACAATAAGAAGTTATGAATGGTTATTATTTAGATTATCCTCAGGTGTATTTTTATTCTGTACTCTCTAGTCTCCATTTTGTATTAGTAAAGAACCTATCTACTCCAAAAGGACCTAGTTAAACCAAAGGTGAGTGAACCCTCTCCAGTCCAGAACCTTGAAGACATCCTCCAGTGCAGCGGTCAACAGTTTCGGAGATATGACGTCTCCCTATCTCACACCTCGCTGCAGGAGGATATGTTTCGAGGCTTGGTCCTGAAGTCGGACTGACATGGTGGCGTTTTTGTACAAACACTTCAACACCTCGATGTACCGATAGTCGATTTGGCACCGTTGGAGAGACTGCAGTACAGCCCAGGTCTCGATCGAATCGAAGGCTTTCTCGTAGTCCACAAACGCTAAACAGAGAGGCAGGTTATACTCTTCGGTCTTCTGTATAACTTGCCGCAGCGTATGTATGTGGTCCACAGTGCTAAAGCCTTTTCGGAAACCGGCTTGTTCGGGTGGCTGGAAATCGTCAAACCTGCGCGCGAGACGATTCCTGATGACTCTAGAAAACAACTTGTAGACATGGCTTAGAAGTGAGATGGGCCTATAATTCTTCAACCGGGCATTGTCACCCTTTTTGAAGAAGAGTACCACCACACCCCTGCACCATGCCTGTGGCGTTTTCCCCTCAAGTATGACGGAATTAAACAGGTTCTGAAGGGCTTTAAGTACCGGTTTTCCACCCGCCTTCAGGAGTTCGGCCGTAATTCCGTCATCACCCGGTGACTTGTTGTTTTTGAGCTGCTTCAGAGCCATCCTAATCTCGTACAGGCTGACGTCCGGGATGTCTTCGGTATAGTGTCGGGTCAGTCTAGCTCTTGGGTCGTTTGCGAGATCTGCGACGGGTTTACTGGTTGACGTGTAGAACTGTCCATAGAAGCTTGGTTTGGCGGATAAGATCCTACCATCGTCGATCTTCAGTTTCGTGAGTTGGCTCTGCCCAATAGCCAGATATTAGGTATTTCAGATATTAGATATTAGGTATTTCACAAAGACATTCAAATATTTACGGGCGATAGACGGGAAAATACAAAGAAAATCGTTACTTGTTACTACTTAGTAACAAGTCAGTCTATCTACGCCCGCTTGTCAGTTAGCATTCGTGTGTCAATATCGAAAATGATGGAGATCAAAATATTTTGAAGTACAATATTCCCAAATTCCGTTGGTATTTTATTATCGAAAGTGTAGCCAAACCTTAAAATATAGGGCGTTTCAAATTATATTATCTATTATTCGCAATATTATCAGAGAGCCAAACTCGCCCCAATCTAACCAGATCAGAATTATAAACATCCCACCGATCCTTAGTTATATCCAGCATAAATCTGCGAAAACGTGAAGTGAATTAAACAGTACACAGTGAATAGCATCATAAACTACATTGTTTCAGTGTAATAAATCACAATATTCGAACGAGAATTGCGTCTGAATCCTAAAACGGTACAAGATAAACCGAGCCGTCGCAAAATATCCACATAAAACCGCAAAACATACGAAAATGATTTATAGTGGCCCCGATCTGTTAGGGCGGATTCGCGGGGCAAAAACAGATTATCGAAATTCCAGTTATATCCCAACAATCGGTTTAGTTTGGCGATGTACGAATATCTTGCCAGACGACAATATGGACACTCAATTAAAGTCACTTTATGTTTATACACACAACTTTTCCGAAGAAGAAAAGAAAATCTTACTAGTAAAAGTGGCCTTGCTTAGTACAGAAATAAAGGGCAAAGCTACCGTGACAAGTTCAAATTCTGTATCTTTATTGGTACAATCTCTACGAGAGTGCAAGATTGGTAGCAAGTCAATATAAACTATCGGTAATAAACCTACTTGCTTTTCAATCATACTGGGAGTGAAAACAGTAGGTCATACAAATATATCTCGATTTTTACTAAAATGCTTTGTGTTGCTGGAAATCCGCGCATGTGAGTTTTTAGGTATTAAGCATGCACTAATTATATTGACATTGTTTCACTCTAAACAGAAAAAAAGCGTGAAGAAATGTATGTCCCAACAGGCAATTTAATTGTTCAGCAATTTTACTCTTTACGTCAATTTACCGTATTATATGGCCATGAGCGGCATAAAAACTCTGACAGAAGGTTAGGCACTGATCACAAGAAAAATAAAAAAAAGACAAAAAATTACATTTCATAAATTGTAGCTTGAGTGAAAATTAGGAACATTATTATAATTATTTTATACAATGTTTCTGAAGTCTGATGTTCAAAGTAGATTAAGTGGAAGTTACGCACTAAGTGCGGTAAGTACACACCTACAAACTCTTCTTGGGAATAAACTATGGCTTCGTTGCGAACCTGTTTTATACCTTATAATTGTTTTCTTACTATAATCAGTAGTACACGGTTTTTGCTCTAAACTAGAAGAAAAAAATCACAACGATTCTTTTAATTGTTGTGTTCAATTAAAGATATATAAATGTGGGATGAAATGCTCGAACAACGAATAACCATTCATTCTCCGAATGAACGACGTGACGGAGCCGAAAGGTCCTAGAGTGGAAACCGTGTACCAAAAGACACATCGTGAAAAGCAATGACTTGGTCAAAGTCGCGGGAATCCGCTGAATGTGGGAAGCATAAGACCCGTCGATGTGAACATGCTTGCAATAGTCCAGCTGTGGACGTATTACGGCTAAATGATGATGATGACGATTTTGGGAAGCTCTAATAATCAACCGGTAGCTCGGATCCAGTTCCCAATGCTGGTGGGATGCAATTTTTTGTGTTTTTGAGATTAAAATGTAAATAATATGTTTGATGAATAAATAAAGGAAATAATAACGTAGGTTCCTCTCTCAAGAACCCTGACCACCGGTAGTTCGGACCTGTTCCCGATGATGGTGGGCTATTTTTTTATATTTTTAGATGTTTTTTTTTTTTATAATTTTAATAATAAAACTAAAAGTTTGAAAATGTAAATTGTATGTTAGAAAAAATTACAAACAGTTAAACATATGGTTTTTCATTCGTTCTAAGTTATGTTGAAACAATCATAATCAAAACATGCCGTTTTATTTATTTTTTAACGAGTATAACGTATATCTTATTCTTATTCCGGCACAGTGCACCCTCTTATCTTCTGACATCACAGTAACAGATCTGTACACATTTCTGTCATAAAAGGGCCGTCTCCCATAAAAACGGCCGGCCAAATTTGGCGAGTCTAAAAAATATTACGACATATTCAGCTGAGATTTTATCGCATTCTGATCATGTTATCCTTTGAGAATGTTGCATGAAATTAGGATTATGATTTGAACTCTGGTTCTGGTAGATTTGCTTTGTGAATTATTGTGACTTTGATAGATAAATGTGTAACTGTACAATTTTTATATAGGGAGAAGATATTGGTTAAGTGTTGTAAAGTTAATGTACAATTAAACTATTACCTATTGCGCTAAAAAGCTAAGCAAAAGAAATAAAGAAACGTGTTTTATCTAAACACAATGTTTTTAAACGGTGCATTCTAAAATGTAGCGTAATCAATAAATATAGTAAATATCAATTAATAAAAACCAATATATGCGAACACAGATCATAGAGCAATATTTCACAATTATATTATGGAATCATTAAAAATTGTGAAATATTTGACTGCTATTAAAATGATGTTGCCAACTTTAATAATACATAGGTTTAATGTTTCATGAAAGACGTTGACTTCAATACCTCACCGGCACATTTGTGACATTGCCATTTTTCAAATTTCACACCCTTTATTAAAGTACTTTTAAAGACTACAACACGAACATTAAGTATGCGTTTATTCTTCAGTTTTCAAACCAGCTATCACTCTTATATAAAACAAGCCTTTTGTAAAGATGTTGATGAACACGTCATCTATATCAGTCATATCAAATTCCGGCGACGTGGCTTGCTTGCCATTAGAACCTGCAACACATAAGGAATACAAATTCGCAATACGTACCTCTCTTATCAGTGCACAGGTGTACGCCACGTACCCTTATACTCACGACACTCATGGGATGACGTGGGATTGTTTATTCTTAGCAAGGGAATACACCTGTGTAGAAAAATATAAGAATTTATAGGTACTGTAGATCAATAAAGGTTTCAGGACATACAATATTCTGTTGACTTACCGTTCGTATTGTTTATAAGCTCGTGACTGTAACAATGATGTTAAAAAACTTCAGTCATAAAAAATATAAATTGCTGTTTATAACATCTAAAAATATTTCGTAGACTCTCTCTTCTGAATTATCTAAAGAAGCACCATTACTCCACCAAACCATTTTTTATCTAGTTAAGTCATATAATAATGATGACAATCTGCGACTAAAATCAAGCTACTTTGTAAACGCCCTTAAATAACTTTGTTCTTCGGTTAGCGCTCGGCTGTTTCCGCCGATCGCCGAACGACTCCTTCTGTCTTTATTTGCAGTCGGTGTTTGCAGCCGTAGCTGTCCGCGGCGTAGCACGGCAGTTGGCTCGTAGCGCTCGTAGCGGTCTGGCCTACGCTACCCTCTACGACAGTTCGGCGTAGAGATCTTGCTCAATTTCTTTCAGAGATTGCCACTGTAATTGGACGTTTTAGTAGCAGTATTTCATAATACTATAATTAGTATCGGTGTTCTATAAATTGTTAGTTAATAAGTGCTTGGAAAATACTCTTCGCAACAGGTAAGTCATTTAAAAACGACTTCTTATTTAGATTTTCATTGTTTCATAAAATGTGCAACGTAATACATCGGCCGGTGGCTATATTTCATTTGGTTTTGACGTGATTATTATGCGTTATAAATTATTAACGTTAATATTATGTGCGTCACACTGCTTCCATTTCCATTATGAGCTGCCAGCTAATATTATGGTAATGAAATCTCGCAGTATGGTGCGTAGCATTTACATAAACAAAAATGGGGTTTATATCGTGCCAACGCAACGGTGTTTCGTGTGTGCCGTAAGTAATATTTCATCTCGCGATACGAGCTTAACGCCGGCAACAATAACCGTACAAAAACTCTCGCAATTGTTCTAGTTTCGAACTTCCACTTGGTGCCAGAAACAATACGTTTGCGGGGAGAAAAACTGCTTGAATAATTACGATAAAAAAACGGCATGTATTTTACGAGCTGCTTTTACAATTGTAGCTTTATCTTGCCGTCAACGCCTTTCGCCTAAGGCTTTATGACACACTTTATTTTGATAAGTATCTGGCGACATCGTCTTGGAACTTCCTTTCTTTTGCACGAATCGTACTTTAAGTGTGTTTACTTCGTCTTCGGTGTATTTCGGGAGTAAATACTACGAATGTGCACAATAAGCTCACATTACGTTCCTTTTAAGGGAACAAGTGTCTATTTGGCGCTTACCCTCGCTTACACCCTGGGGTCGTATTCTATAGCGTCACGAGCGCTCGAGATAATTAATTAGCTCCTTTGATACCGACATAGGCAGCCGCTCGGTTCTTCGTGAGATCTTTACCGAAGAATGCTTCACTTTTTGTTTAGCTACCTTGTTTTCTGCTTTTAGTTTGTATGCAGAGTCTTAATGAGTTATTTTGCCGCGTGTACTTTCGTTTTTCATTGCATAATGTAGTGTTTCGAGGTG
Source organism: Xestia xanthographa (assembly GCA_905147715.2). Classification (NCBI taxonomy): domain Eukaryota; kingdom Metazoa; phylum Arthropoda; class Insecta; order Lepidoptera; family Noctuidae; genus Xestia; species Xestia xanthographa. The sequence goes on from LR990646.1 coordinate 19,940,642, forward strand.
TTTATTTTGTCACGTTTAGTTTTTTTGTAACTGAAGGAGCGTCTTTCAGTTTTCCCGCGACGTTTGTCGGGTTGTACCTTCTTTGTCACAACTCCATTATTATTTGTTCCTTTGAAAAAAAATCGGATAGCTTTTGTTTTTCTTATCCCGGAAGATTATAAGCTGAAGATCAACTTCGATAGAACATTTTTCAATATCAAAATTCTTTTTCCTTTTTGGACCGGACTTTTCCTCTAATATTTTTTCTTCGATGCTTTTATGTTGGCATTGTTCCATCTCAGTGAAATTAAAAAAGGGGATTCATCATCTGCACCAAGCGTCCAAATAAGGCCGGGGGCAGATGTTTGATAACTGACAAGAATATTTGAAAATTCCTTGCGCAAGTAAACTTTATACCCTGAGGGTATATTTTGTTCTTGTAAATTGGCCGTATTTTGGTCTGGAATTTAATTGGATCAATGTTCCAATAATGAGGTTATTGAATAGATTGTTTGTGTCTGTTTTCTTTGTTGCTGGTATGATTTTGGATTTTCCTTCGTGGTTCTATAGTTACATGCTAGTTACGTAAAATAATAAAATTGGCTCCCCATTTACTAGTTAAATTTTAATGGAATTGACGGGTGTCAATTAAAACATGTCACGAGCTAAATTATTTAAGCCTGTAATTTTGTAAAATGTATAGATTCAAAAATAAACTATTTGTAAAAAAATGTCTAGACACGAAAGGTTCTCAAAAGTTTCCGAGTTACTGATATCCGGTATTACGACATGTCATTACCTTTCTACATACCCATTACTTTGGCAATCAAGGACGGAATGAGGCCGATTTAACATAACTATCAGGTAGATAGATTGTTTTGATGTGTGTCGACGGCCAGTAATCAAAGGCATCAAAGGCTGTCATCCGAATGTAATGCATTCGTAAGTAAGCATTGAATTGACTGTTGCAAGGTTGTCAGCTTGTACCTGTTTAAACATGATATCATCATCATCAACTGCATGAGAGTTACTGAGAATCCAGTTGAGTGGCGTGTGACTAAGGAGGCCTATATCCAGCAGTGGGCTGCTGTCGGCTGATGATGATCATCACCAGCCTCTTTATTCTACAAGCCTATACGAAATTTCACGTGGCAGTAGAGACAAAATATTTTATCAAATATTTCGCAGATTGAGAGGAAAGTTAGGAATTCTTGCGTGAAAACACATATCATATACGTAAAGTGTAGACTTTTACAAATCATACCATCATCTGCCTAGATTTTCCCAACTATGTTGGGGTCGGCTTCCAGAATAACCGGATGCAGTTGAATACCAGTATTTCATGTGAAATACTGTATTCAGCTGCATCCGGTTGGTGGTTCGCCCATGTGGGCGACTGCCTATCTGGCCTGCACAACCCAGTTAATACGGGAAATGCGATAACCCTTGGTGTGGTTGTCAGATTACCTGGACACTTACCTACTGAAACAAATCCTAGTGAGTAACACTAAATAAAATTAACAAGATAAAACCAGCTGGCCTCGTGTCGTCAAAATGTAGTTTACAGGCCTACGATACTCAACACAGTCTTTTTCTGATGGAGTTAAGGTTTTAGCCTCGCATAATTATAGTTACTTCACATAAATAATAATAGATTTATTTACATTTATGTATTATTATAACATATAACGCAGTTTATCATAAACAAAACCTCTAAACCTACAGATAATAATCTTATTATTACACTTTTATATAAGTTTGAAAACGAAATCGAGCCAACAATTTTAATTAATAATTTACAAAGTTCAATGCCGGTCGTGGGACTTCATAATGTTTTCTCGCGCTATTATCTAAAAAGTAATTAAAGCCTGACAAAACTGTGTAAAATAATAAAGGTAGAGAGATGCTTGTTAATTTCCGTTTTTACACAAAACCTGTAAACCTGTTCGTATCTTTGTCTTTCAATTAAAAAAGTTATCTTTAAAAAGGTGCTTTTAAAGATAAAAATGTACTCGTATATATTTATAGATATGACTACATAACAGTACTTATACCTTTATGACACACACTGGTTAAAATCATTAAAAGAAAACAAGAAAGAAAAAATATTTATTTGTCGCAGAGACATTATGACGTACCTACTTACACACAAAATGACAAAAAAATAAACTGAACAATAAACATACAACGCATAACAAATATTTATAAATATACAGGATGGAACCATATATACCCATATATATTTATATACCCATTTAGAGAAAAATAGGGAAGATGAATATTTTATTTAAAACACTTCACAAATATACAAGTCGCCTTGAGAGCTTTTATAATCGCGCTTATGTATTACTTAGTATTAGCGCGGTAAGACAGAGAACGTCGATATACGCTTATTAATAATTTATTGGCAGTCGTGGATAGAACGCCCACTCTGTTCTATTCATACATTCTCAGAATGTACAGAGTGTAAATATTTTCTTCGAGTAAAATACGACGTCCTTGCAAGGAGAGAAATAGGAACAAAGAATGTAGGTATTGTCTGATAGGTCCTGGTTTTCATTTCTACAAATGATAATGGCGAAAAGAAGGTTTTTTTTTTACTTGATGGGGAAATTCTAAATGGATGCCTATATGATTTGTGAGGGGTATATCAGACTCATACTGACTAAAACCACACGGTGTTCCTCCTCTCTAGTGGAGACACAATTGCAATCTTCACAATCACCCCAGCAGATGAAAAGGAATACCTACCTCAAGAAATACAATAATTATAAGAAAATGATCCTGTAAGGTCGAATAATAACATAGGTAATAATGTAGGTTGATACATTTTACTTGCCTTAGTAAAAACCAATTGGTTTCTATCTTTCGATCATAATATGCCAGAAAATTGCTTGTCACAATTTTATTTTTCCGATACGTGCTAACCTTGACGTGACGAGTGTTTAGAGTACCAAATAAGGTATTTAGTTTCATCGCCCTTTTGCTCGAAATCGTACCAAATACACATTTTATTTTGTTACTGGAATGTAACTTTCTCAAATTCAAGTCTACAAATAAATAAAATCAGTTTTATTTGCAGCACTGCCTAGAGCTACCATTGTATCAACCCACCAATATGTAGATACCATTAGATTCTAAGAATCACACTACTACGTGTCGGCCCGTTTTAATTGCATTAGGGAATAGGAGGCTTCGTAGGTTTTGTCGATTTTTTGTTATTCCTGCCTCAGACGGGTATTTTTCTTTACAAAAAAGAGATGTCAGGGACGTATGACCCACTGCCCCCGGGGCATTCTCCGGGATGTATCGTATTACAAACTTTAACTTGGAACATGTTTTTTTTATATATGACACATACGTTATTTCTAAAAAGATTATGACATGTGTGTTGTGTAACAATATAATGGGTACATAAAACTTTTGGGTTGTTTTTTCTGTATAGTTGTTTTTTCTTCGTAAATATATTGTTAACAAGTTAGTTGGCTGCGGAAGGAAAAGTTAGAAGTAACATTAATGAAGCGACCTTGCTGTCATAACGTGGTTCTCTTTTATATTTAGTTCCAGTGATATAAACACAATTTCATTTGCAGTCATGGAAAAATTCTAGTACCTATAAGCTAAAATGTGTAATGGAAATCAAGTGAATCAAGTCTTTTTAGGGTTCCATAGTCCTAACAAGGAACCCTTATAGTTTCGGCATGTCCTTCCGTCTGTCTGAGGTTTTGATAAGAGACGGTTAGTACTAGAAAGCTACAAACTTGCATTGAAAAACAAAATCTAAAATAACTACGGAACTCTACACTGCGCGTGGCCCGACACGCACTTGGCCATTTTTAAGTTCGCCAATCAATTACCAAACCTACTTCTAAAAGCATCTACATCATAACGTCACAACCATCCACTTTTAGAACCTAACAAGGCCGTATAAATATTTATCTGGATGCAACAACAAAGCCCTGATCTGAGGTCAGCGTTCTAACTCTGCGTTCGACATAGAAGGCCGAATCTCCGCCACTGCGCCATTCGCAATGGCATCGATTGCTATCGGAACACTAGCGAGTATAGCAAAGATCCATTTTCGACGGTTGACTCTTACAATTTTGCGAGGTGATGGGCTGCTGGTTCTCTTTTCCATTTTCGGTTTAAATGGAACGTTTCGTTAAAGCTTAGTCGGACTAGCTTTTTGAATAAAGATACGATTTCAAATGGGAATAAGTACGTTTTACATGGCAATGGTTTCCATCAGTCTTCTATGTCAGAAGAAGTTGATAATAGATTGTCGCAATCACAATGTACGTAGGTACAAATGTATAGTGATTTAAAGCAAAGAAAAAATGTTATTTGAGCAAAGTAGATAAAACAAAATTCTATCGATTCGTACATTCTAAAAAATCTTAACCATTTATGCAAAATCGGGTCAGTTAAATGCTATGTATCGACCAGGTGAAAAAGATTCATGTCATGCTGTTTCAGTTTTCCTTTCTGTAAAGTCTGAAAGAATTCGCATCTTTCTATCTTAAGTGGACTACGTGAGCTCAACGCGAGTTTTATAATGCAAAAATATATGATTCACTGCAATAAACAAAACCAGAAAAATATATGATAGTCTTCAGGATATAATTAGTATAAGTATGAGTGTTTTGAGAACATAATACAACTAATTTTACTCGATAAAAAATCACGAACATAATCTCTAAAAATTTTTTTAACGAGTAATAACCAAGTAAAATACATGCATTTATTTTGATTGATGCGTTTATCATGATAGTGTTTTGTTTTGGTCCATTCAATCGATTTTTTGTAAATCGCAAAAAAACACTAATTCGCACTATTCGGCCCGCAGTGACTGACGCAACAACCACTTTGTAGTGCAAGCTGATTAGAACTTTATTCTAACAGCATTTCAAACGAACTTTGAACCACCACAAATAGAGTTGCTAATTTAGCTCCTATAGTCGCCTTAAACAAAGTGTACCCATGTAACAGATGGATCTACAAAACAGAATTATGTAACTATTAAGTTAGTTCCCTCAAATCGCCGGTTGATAGAACCTCAATCGACCTTTCGTCCTTTAATTTGAATGAAAACAGCCAACAATACAACTCCAACTATTTAAATTGAGATAAGCAAACGAGTTGGGTCGGTCGTACTTTTGTCACTCAACCGCCCCTAAATGACAAATTAATTAAATGAATGACCCTGAAACAATAAAAGCCCGAATACCAACCCTTAACTCGTCCGGATGGTCCATTGTTCCTCATTGTTATCACTTGAGTGATCAGCAGAAAGAACAACAGGTATAATAGTGACGTCACGGAAAAATAAAATTATTACGACAGTTTTTTGTAAACAATGCTGATGGGAGTTTTATGTTTGTAATAGAATTACGTTATGTGCTTGCCTCTAGTTTTTATTGCGTTATCACGTAAGTAGGATTTTATTGCTGAGGGGCGTTTCGCGTTTCTTTCCGTGTTATCTTTCTGTAATGCTGCAATGTTTCATACTGGGGTGGGAGGGTTAGGTTAGGAGTATTTGGAGTCTTACCTCGTGAAACTTTGTTGTGGAATAAACGTGTGAAAAGTTAAACTTTCACGGTGTTGAAAGAAAATTGTCTAAATGTATTGAAAGCTAGCTTTCTACTGCTTTGTGTTGTAATATTATATACTTCTTACTCAAAATACGAGTTATGCTTAAAATATATTTTAAGCTCAAATAACTGTAGGTTTAAACTAAAACGGAATTCCATTTAGTCACGATCTTTCAACGACCCTGTCCTAAATTACGTTACAGAAATAACTTTACCCAGCTTTGATAACTTCGAAAGTTTTCAAACTAAATTCATCCAAAATTATGTAGAGCTATCGTACTGAATCTCTTCAGAATTTAAAATAAACCAGGATCTTTAGATAAATTACGTAATGAATAATTCTCATCGCGTCAAAAATGTTTGTTATATAAATGAAGGGGTATATGAATCGCGAGGAGACCCTGGGAACACCAAGATCCCTTCCGGATGCCCTGAGAAGACCGGGAAGTTTGATCTGCTTCTGGAGGGAGGTGGGCTGGTTGGAGTAAACGGCCACCATGGCTCACGCACAATGGTCCACATAAAGGACTAAGTGCGGAAACCTAAACCCCATGATAGGGGTATATGAATGTTACTGTTAATGGCTGAACTACGGTAAATCCTCAGATTTTCCAGTTAACTATGATTTTCCAGGAAACCTAAGATTTACCAACTCGTCTTATTAAAAGTCCGAACTATTCGGTGATCATCGCTCACCTCGAACTTTTACCACCATACCCTCCGTATATATTAGGATTAGAAACATGTGTTGGTAAATGTAAAGATTTTATAAAGAAGAGACGACTTTTCGGGCTTATAAATAAACATATGATTTGGCACAGCTGGGCGGCGAAATTGAAAATATCTAGTTAAGTAGGTATACGAATCCGTTCAGAAAAACCCACTCTGCTTAGCTCGAATTAACCGACCCGAACATAATTCCGTAATGGCAGATGCAAGAGCCGAATGAATATATCTTTTTCTTCGTCGTCTCAATGATTCTCGAATAAATCGGTTATATTGTTCAACAAAAATTGACGAATCGAAAATGCCGACCCGAACAATACTTATTCAAGTTGGTAGCACCCCGTGTTATACAATGGTAAATAAAATGTTATTTGTAATTCCACGGACGATAACAAAATACGTGTCAGAGGCACGTGACGATGACAGGAGGGGTCTAAAGGTAACGGTAGAATTATATTAGAAATGTTCAAAGAGGTGTGAAATATTGTCTTATTATGTAGTTTTTTTTTGTTGTGTTGTCACACGTTCTTTGTGCTCGAAGGTAGTTTATTTATTTGTTGTAGTATATGTATATAACTCACTACAAAAGTCGACAATCGATATAATAGGAATTGTCGTCGTATTGAATCTAGTTCTTCGAACACAACAGCCAGTTGTATTGCTGAGGAGTTTTACACCACTTTTTCTTACCAGCTAAAAAAATCAGAAGTGGTGAAGGGCAAGTTTTTTGGGAGGCCGTCTTATGTAATTTTAACGTTCAAAAAGAGCTGATTCTCAGTCATATTTTAACAAATGAGTTCTAACTTTATTTTGTTGGATGATTTGCTGATAACTATACCGATGATATAAAAATCATATCATAAAATTCGTAGTGAAAAGGTTTTATAGCTTTAGGTAAAAAGGCAAAACAATCGTAGAAAACTGTCAGCGCGGCGCAAAAGCCTTCTTTTATTGCGTAGGTACAAACACAGTAGTCCAACACTTCTGAAGGCAAAGAGGGAGTAGCCATTGTTCTTTTTACCGTAATTACAGGCGTGGACAAAAGGCAAACGGGGTATAAAACCCCTTAGTGTGACAAGCACGTGGTTACATTCCCAGACGAGAAAAAAATGTCTACGCCCACTGTGGGTTCTGTACTACTGAGAATTGTATAGTTTGCTGTCTTTTATTAGTTTTCGCGATCTTCGTCCGCGTGAAATTATTATAAAAGTTTACTTTCCTTTTTGTTGAATCGGATTTTATTTACTATTTCAAAGGTTTTAATTTTTTTTTGCACAGAAACTTAAACCATTTTTAACCGACTTCAAAAAGGAGGAGTTTCTCAATTTCATTGTTTTTTTTAATGTATGTACATTGATTACGCTGAGATTTATGATCCGATTTACGTGATTCTTCTTTAATTTAATGCAAAATAGTTGCCATTTCGTCCCATAAAAAATTGTCATAGTTTGGCCCAGTAGTTTTTATTTTATGAACATTTTTACTTCAGTCGTGTGGTATAATGTCAAGTATGTTCACCGATTTCTCCTCCATTTGTGGAGCGATTCTCTTTTATTATTTAAAAGAGTATACTGTTGAGATAGTCGCATTTAAATTTGGTGAAGATCTGATGCTGATCTTCGGAGATATACAATGGAACTCTTCAAAACTAGACGGTAAATCGGTCGTGATTGCTGCAATCGCTTGGATGTTTATTGATACAAAATCATAACGTAACATCCCGCCAGTATGCTCTGAGTGGGTATTCAGATGTGCACAATACACCCATATTTCGACAGTTTAGGTATGTAATGTTCCATTTATTGGGGATAAGCCATGACATGTATTGTTAAAAATGTAAAATAAATGCATAGCAAATATTTGTATAAGGTATTACAACTAAAAATGGAAAAATAAAACAAACTTTTTGCAAAAAAAATAAAACAGACTTCAAAAAACACAAAAAAGTAAAAAATAATTTTAACTTCAGAAGTCGGTGACAAAAAAAAACTAAATAAATCAAACAAAGGTCGCCAACTTCTGAAGCTAAAATTATTTTTTACTTTTTTTGTGTTTTTTGAAGTCGGTTTTATTATTTTTGCAAAAAGTTAAACTAAAAGTATGCCCATTTCTTATAACATCAGCTATCTGCTAGTTGACCTTTGCCCAGTAGTTGGACAATACAGGCTAGATATAAATAATAATATAATCTACTTGTAAAAAATCCAGCCATTTTGTTTTCGGTAGCCGGAACAAACAGACAGACAGAGACAAAATTTTTTTTTTTTTTTATGTTATAGATTCCGATTTTACTTTCATAATTATGCATATTATGCATTCAGTCATTTAAAAAAATCAGTAATTTTAAAATTACAAACAGACACTTTAATTTTATGTATTTGTATGTATTAGTCTTATATGACAGAAAAACTAGAGTTAACTGTTTACGTGAAAATTTCATCAGATACAGCCCATTCAGTGGTGTAGGCTTAGTTATAGTGCCCCTTTGACACCCTGTGGAACGGAACCCTAATAATGCTTACAAAATATAGATACATGGTAACAGAATTCATGGAAGTTGAAGTAATTAAGTAATTATCACGTTTACTTTGAAATAAGTTACTTTTAGTAGGTATTTAATCATAATAAAATTAGAGTAATTAATTAGCGGTATTAATTGGAATTTCAATATCTTGATACTTTATTGCTAACTTATCATAGTGTTGTGTCATACACGTTATTTATTTGATGAATAAGTTCTTTGAAGATGTTAATTCGTATTTGTAATAGAAAACAAACTAATTACGCAGTTTACAAATATTTTTTAGTGATTACGGAGTACGAGTACGCACGATTATACCTTTATAAACATATTCCATTTTGAGCCCTATCATTTCCTTTCTTTCCTGGTATATTTCTGAAAAATCCCAAAGAAAATCAGAGATTACCACCTCAAACCAATTTTCCCTAACGAGACGAAAACATCACTCACCGCCACTCCAATTTCAACTGACTGCTAAAAACCTTATTATACGAACGCAACAGCGTTGCCCTGTATTACCCCCTAACAGCCAGTGTTACCCAATGCTACCCAGTGTCTCATAAACAACATCAATTTGCTGAACCCGTCTAATTGTGAGAGTGTACCTCAGTAACGTAACACCTGGAATGCGAAGCCTTAAATCCGTTGAGCTTACGACCTCACCGCACCTGATACCTGAAGTTTATTCTCAGAAACTTTATCATACGAAATCACACTTTATGTCTCCAGGATAAAGTTGGTTTTAGTAATCGATGGAGGAATTGAGTAGGTATGAAATTATGTGGGCGTAAAAATGATATGAGTGCATTAGACCGTAGCCTAATAATAGGTATGTTATTTGATATATGGCCCTAAAAACGGGTATTAGGAAATTTGGATCGCTGTAAATACTTACCAATTGTTGCTTTCTAATAATGCTAAGGATTGATATTCGATGAAAAGTTTTTATAAGTACCTACCTAGTCATATTGTCGTGAAAGTAAATGGGTTAGAGTTTCTGAGAGATTAGTGTAATACAGACACCAGCACATAAAGCGACTACAATCTGTCACATTTCTCTAATAGATTTTCTACTTTATCGGTAAAGTATTAGGTTCAAGGTCAATTGGGACAATTTTACAGTTTCGGGTGGCTTGATGAGTTCAAGCCTGTACATACGCTTAGAGGTACAAACATCAGGGGAGATTGTGTAAGCGCAAAGAGACAACATTTACATATCTATACTAATAATAATAATATTATAAAGAGGTAACATTTGTTTGTAAGTTTGTAAGTTTGTTTGTAGGGGGTAATCTCCGTAAGTAATGAACCGATTTCAAAAATTGTTTCACTGGTAGAAAGCTACATTATTCGTGAGTGCTATAGGCTATATTTTATTCCCGTACTCCCACGGGAACGGGAACTACGCGGGTGAAACCGCGGGACGTCAGCTAGTTGAGTAATAAATCGAAGGGCATTACAAAAAAGTTTATGCCCCAACTAGATGGTACGTATCGCGTTAGGCAGATAGTCATCCCTACTACTTTTGTATTTGTAGATTACAAAGACCACCTCAGTTATTTTAATTAATTGCTCTTACCATTCGTAAGTCTGTGGTAATCGGTTGTCGTGGTATGGGCATGTGATGCGGAGGAATGAAGAAAAAGTCGTGAGTAGAGTTTTGAGTATCAATGTGGATTGGTATATGAGTAGAGGAAGACCAAAGAAACGATGGAAGGACTGTGTTAAGAATGATATGGCAAGAAATGAAGTGTCTGATGAGATACCAAAAAAAAAAAAAAAATGAAATTAGAAGATATGCTGCGCCGATCCCAAATGGATTGGGATAAGGTGAAGAGAATGATGATGATACCATTTGTAAGTCTTATTTCACTTGCATCAGCTAACATCTTACCTCAACTGATTAAAGCATTCCTCTTGCGAATGTTCACATTATCATCATCATTTCAGCCGAAAGACGTCCACTGCTGGACATGGGCCTCCCCCAAAGGGGGGGGTTTTGCCATAGTCGCCACGCTTGGCAGGCGGGTTGGCGATCGCAGTGCGGTTGTTACAAAAGTACAGAGAACGCTGTTGCCCATTCTCTAGTAAGTCCTTTAGTCGCCTCTTCTCTTACGACACCCACGGGAAGATATGGAATGGTGCTATTCTTTACGTCCAACACCATACAGAACAACGAATGTTCACAGGTATAGTAAACAGTCTTGGCCAGCCAACGCTAAATTGAATTTAGACTATGCTCCCAAGAATTGCTAACTTCGGGATAGGAAACTCGATCCAAGCAATAGCCATAGTTGACGTCACTATCCGATGGTATTATTCGCTGCTATGTATATAACTAACAGATGTGTCCAACTATCTCTATTCGTTAGACTTGTCTATTTATTGACCTGAAAAGCTTTGCTTGAAACTGTAACGTATCTCTTAAGATAGGTTCTACGACAATGACACAGACATAAGACTGTCAAATGCAGTTTTATTACGTTATGGAACACGCTACTGGTGTTTTGTTGTCTTGCTTATATCACCCGTGTAGTATTCTGATTTATAGGCTGGCTCTTCACATAGCATATTTGTCTAAACATTTGCGTTATTTGATCAATCCGAAAAATGCAGTCTACCGTGTGTTCCTCTGTGGCCGGACCACAGTTTAGTACTCAGATGCTATAGTTCGAAATAATACCTACCTAAACTCTACTTTCATCAGAATACATATATATTTTTAGTACCTCAAGAGATATCTTTTTAATTAACAATTTATGTGGTCCGGCCGCCAGGCAGTACTCTCTGGCCGCGCCACCTCAAATTAAATGAAGTATAATGAACTATTAATAAATCAATATCCTGAAAAAACTACCTAAAGAGTACCTTGCATACGACAAATATGGTCCAATAAACCCCTTTAGTTAAGGAGTTATTGGTCGTAGGGTGTGGTCCGGCTGGAAGGTATACTCTGCAGCAAGTCAATTTTGCAATATTTAATATTAACTATCCTTAGATCAATTTATATAATAGTACCTTTTCTCTACTCTTCGTTGATACTTTTTTCTCTCAAGAAACTATTAATTTTGATTAATTAATCTTTAAATTATGTGGCGCGGCTAGGGAGGATTACTTTCAGCAAATATAACGAAATATGCTTTATTTCTTTATGCCAACGAAAACTGCATAGTAAGTACTTTATAAAAAGACGTGGACTTCATCTGTAAACTTTTATTTTTATTACCAACAATGATTTTGAAAAAGGTGCACTTTTTGGTTTTTGTTTACCTATCTACCTTAGAATAGGTAGTTAACTTGACGGTGTGCGTTTCGAGCTCTACGGTGGACGCCATCATGCGCGTGATAGCCCTCACGACGGGGGATGCGGTGTCCAGGGGTGGGATTGTCTTGGCGGTGTCTCTCGACATCGCCAACGCCTTCAACTCCATGCCCTGGAGCTGCATTAGGGAGGCACTCCGGTATCACCGGGTCCGACCTACCTCCGTCGAGTAGTCGGGGACTATCTGACGGACAGAGCCGTCATCTACCCCGGTCGCAGTGGAGAATGTAACCGGCGAGAGATGTCGTGCGGTGTTCCGCAGGGATCGGTCCTAGGGCCGCCCTTGTGGAACATCGGTTACGACTGGGTGCTGCGCGCCGACCTCCCTAGTGGTGTCAGCGTAGTTTGCTACGCTGACGACACGCTGGTGCTGGCCCAGGGGAGGTCGCACGAGGCGGCGGCCGAAGCGATGACACGCGGGGTTGCGACAGTCGTTGAGAGGATCCGGCAACTGGGTCTCGAGGTGGCATTGCACAAGTCCGAGGCCATGTGCTTTCATGGGCCTCGGAATGCGCCACCTCCGGGATCCTTACTCACGGTACGAGGCCCATCCATCGGTGTCGAGTCGACTTTGAAGTACCTAGGACTCGTCCTCGACAGCCGGTGGAACTTCGTGGAGCACTTCCGACGTTTGGCCCCCAAACTGGAACGGACTGGGGCTGCCTTCAGGCGGCTCCTGCCCAACCTGGGGGGGCCGAACGCCTCCTGCCGGAGGCTCTACGCGGGAGTCGTGCGGTCCATGGCCCTTTACGGGGCCCCGGTGTGGGCGCGTCCTTTGAGGCGGCGTGCCGCCCACTACCTGAACGCGCCCCAAAAGGTGGTAGCTGTAAGGCTGGCCCGGGGCTACCGCACGATTGCCCGCGAGGCGGCGAGCCTCCTTGCCGGATTGCCGCCATGGGATCTGGAGGCGATAGTCCTCGTGCACCTACACGAATGGCGCGCGGAGGCGCTACGCCGGGGGGAAACTCCGCTGCCGCGACAAATTGTCGCTCAGCGGACAGACTTCCGGCGGGATCTCATGGCGACATGGAGAGAGCGACTGTCGCAACCCCATGCAGGGCACGCCACGATAGTGGCGATAAGTCCCCTCTTTGAGGAGTGGCTTGAGAGACGCCATGGCGTCCTCACCTTCCGCCTGACGCAGGTCCTCACCGGACACGGAGTGTTTGGGAGGTTCCTGCACCGAGTCGAGCGGGAGGAAACGCCCGGGTGCTTCCATTGTGAGGATCGACCGGAGGACACGGTGGAGGTGTGCCCCGCGTGGGCGGAGCACCGCCGTGTCCTCGAAGCGGCGATCGGCGGCGGCGACCTCTCGCGTCCGGCCCTGGTGCAAGCCATGGTCCGGAGCGAGACGGAATGGGACGCCGTCACCTCCTTCTGCGAAGCAGTAATGCTAGAGGAGGTGGCGGAACGTGAGAGGGAGAGAACCTCTCAACGTCCCGGCCGCCGCGGGAGACGCCCCGGGCGTCGGGGGCCACCACCACGTGGCCCCCGGCCACCGTAGGCGCGGGCCTGTGGACGGTGAGCTATGGGCTAGCTCGCCGTCCGTCCGTCTCATGACGACAGGCCGTGTCGACGGCGCGTTCGTGTTCCACGCGCGCCTCAAAGAGAGTCAGCAAAAAGGAAGGGGTCCGTAAGGACCGATGCCTGCCGGGGTTGCGGGACTATTCGAAAGAGATACCGTGGCCCCGGAACACAAAGGGCGATGAAGGAACATGGATGGGTTTTAGTCAGTAAAAGTCTGACACTCCCTCCTGCTCCGCCCAGAGCAGGAGGGGTTATTTGATGATTTCCCATCCGAAAAAAAAAAAAAAAAAAAAACAAACGGTTTGCGTTTCGACCGCGGCCACGTTTTTTTTTTTAAACTAAGCCAAGATTTTGTAAAAAATTGTAAAAGTTGATTCCCAAAACCATAAATTTGTCAAAGTTATGGTTTAAAAGTTATAAGGGTTTGAACGTGGCCGCGCCATCGAAACGCGGAGAACCGCGCGGCCACGGAGATCTTTAAAACGAAGCGTTGCCGAGACCTGAAATTAAGGTAAATAACAGATTGAATTTTTAAATATATTGAAAAAATCCTAGGTTTAAATTTTAGGAGCTGTAAGACTAAAACCCCATGGCCGCACCATTGACGACCCAAATGGCGCAGCGGTGGTCAGGCTGCCTTACGTTCTTAGGGTCCTGGGTTCGAATCCCGGTTGGAGCAAATGTTTGTGTGATTGGCATGGACATTTGTTTCCAAGTCATGGATGTTTATGTGTATAATATGTATGTATTTACAAACAAAAAGTATATATGTAGTATATCAACTGTCTGGTGTCCACGACACAAGCCTCGTTGCTTAGTGTGGCACTAGATGGCGCTGTGTGTTCTTGTCCAGCGATATTTATTTATTTATTTTTATTTATTGCAACAGTGAAAAATACGTTATCGCAAATATCTCGCTGAAAAAGCATCGCAGAGGTCTGAAGTTTTTTGTACAACCTAGATTTGAATTTGTCAAAACTTGTAAAAATACACAAAATAATCCTAGGTTTATATTTCAGGAGCTGTAGTACGGTATCGCTTATAACCTTCAAAACGTTCTGAATGTTTCGATAGGGTGACCATGACTTATTGCTTACAGAAAACTTTCCACCTTTTGTATTAGAAATTATTTCTCAAGGTTGCTTAATTAAATTAAAATGGTAAGATACAAAAACATGTTTATTTCTTAAAAAATCACATAAATCACAGATTGCTAACTTACACATATTTGACAAAATCACAAATCATAGATTATTTATTTACTTACACTAAGAATTTTTTTTTATTATATTTTTTTTAATACGACTGTAAAATATGGTTTGTTTAAAATTACTTTTTTAGATTAAATTTTCTTTTTCATTATTTTGAATATCTTAATCATCTATTTATCTATATAAATAAAAACAAAAGGCCTGACTGACTGACTGACTGACTGACTCATCAACGCCCAGCCCAAACCCTTGGACTTAGAAAGCTGAAATTTTGCAAGGAAGTTCCCTTTATAATGTAGACAAGGAATAAGGAAGGATTTTTAGAAATTCAACCCCTAAGGGAGTTAAATAGGGGATGAAAGTTTGTATGAAAGTCCGTCAGTTTTAAAGTTAGGATCTTCAAATGTTGTGTTTAGGCTGACAATTAAAAAATAATTTATACGTGTCTCAGCGTTTTTCATAATTCTACCCCCAAAGGGTTAAAAAGGGGATGAAGCTGTTGTATATGAAAGTCCGTCAGTTTTAAAGTTAGGATCTTCAAATTTTGTGTTTAGGCTGATGATTAAAAACTAATTGATACGTGTCTCAGCGTTTTTCACAATTCCACCCCCGAAGGGTTAAAAAGGGGGATAAAGTTGTTTATGGGAAATCGTCAGTTTTAAAGTTAGGATCTTCAAATTTTGTGTTTAGGCTGATGATTAAAAATGAATTAATAAATGTCTCAGCGTTTTTTACAATTCCACCCCCGAAGGGTTAAAAAGGGGGATAAAGTTGTTTATGGAAAATCGTCTGTTTTAAAGTTAGGGTCTTCAAATTTTGTGTTTAGGCTGACGATTAAAAATTAATTGAAACGTGTCTCAGCGTTTTTCACAATTCCACCCCCGAAGGGTTAAAAAGGGGGATGAAGTTGTTTATGGAAAATCGTCTGTTTTAAAGTTGGGATCTTCAAATTTTGTGTTTAGGCTGATGATTAAAAAATAATTTATACGTGTCTCAGCGTTTTCCATAATTCTACCCCCAAAGGGTTAAAAAGGGGATGAAGATGTTGTATAAGAAAGTCCGTCAGTTTTAAAGTTAGGATCTTCAAATTTTGTGTTTAGGCTGATGATTAAAAATTAATTGATACGTGTCTCAGCGTTTTTCACAATTCCACCCCCGAAGGGTTAAAAAGGGGGATGAAGTTGTTTATGGGAAATCGTCAGTTTTAAAGTTAGGATCTTCAAATTTTGTGTTTAGGCTGATGATTAAAAATTAATTAATACGTGTTTCAGCGTTTTTACAATTCCACCCCCGAAGGGTTAAAAAGGGGGATGAAGTTGTTTATGGATAATCGTCTGTTTTAAAGTTAGGATCTTCAAATTTTGTGTTTAGGCTGATGATTAAAAAATAATTGATACGTGTCTCAGCGTTTTTCACAATTCCACCCCCGAAGGGTTAAAAAGGGGGATAAAGTTGTTTATGGAAAATCGTCTGTTTTAAAGTTAGGATCTTCAAATTTTGTGTTTAGGCTGATGATTAAAAAATAATTGACACGTGTCTCAGCGTTTTTCATAATTCTACCTCCAAAGGGTTAAAAAGGGGATGAAACTGTTGTGTATGAAAATCCATCAGTTTTAAAGTTAGGTGTTTCAAATTTTGTGTTTAGGCTGATGATTAAAAACTAATTGATACGTGTCTCAGCGTTTTTCACAATTCCACCCCCGAAGGGTTAAAAAGGGGGATAAAGTTGTTTATGGAAAATCGTCTGTTTTAAAGTTGGGATCTTCAAATTTTGTGTTTAGGCTGATGATTAAAAATTAATTGAAACGTGTCTCAGCGTTTTTCACAATTCCACCCCCGAAGGGTTAAAAAGGGGGATGAAGTTGTTTATGGAAAATCGTCTGTTTTAAAGTTGGGATCTTCAAATTTTGTGTTTAGGCTGATGATTAAAAAATAATTTATACGTGTCTCAGCGTTTTCCATAATTCTACCCCCAAAGGGTTAAAAAGGGGATGAAGATGTTGTATAAGAAAGTCCGTCAGTTTTAAAGTTAGGATCTTCAAATTTTGTGTTTAGGCTGATGATTAAAAATTAATTGATACGTGTCTCAGCGTTTTTCACAATTCCACCCCCGAAGGGTTAAAAAGGGGGATGAAGTTGTTTATGGGAAATCGTCAGTTTTAAAGTTAGGATCTTCAAATTTTGTGTTTAGGCTGATGATTAAAAATTAATTAATACGTGTTTCAGCGTTTTTACAATTCCACCCCCGAAGGGTTAAAAAGGAGGATGAAGTTGTTTATGGATAATCGTCTGTTTTAAAGTTGGGATCTTCAAATTTTGTGTTTAGGCTGATGATTAAAAAATAATTGACACGTGTCTCAGCGTTTTTCATAATTCTACCTCCAAAGGGTTAAAAAGGGGATGAAACTGTTGTGTATGAAAATCCGTCAGTTTTAAAGTTAGGATTTTCAAATTTTGTGTTTAGGCTGATGATTAAAAACTAATTGATACGTGTCTCAGCGTTTTTCACAATTCCACCCCCGAAGGGTTAAAAAGGGGGATAAAGTTGTTTATGGAAAATCGTCTGTTTTAAAGTTGGGATCTTCAAATTTTGTGTTTAGGCTGATGATTAAAAAATAATTGACACGTGTCTAAGCGTTTTTCATAATTCTACCCCCAAAGGGTTAAAAAGGGGATGAAGCTGTTGTGTATGAAAGTCCGTCAGTTTTAAAGTTAGGATCTTCAAATTTTGTGTTTAGGCTGATGATTAAAAAATAATTGATACGTGTCTCAGCGTTTTTCATAATTCTACCCCCAAAGGGTTAAAAAGGGGATGAAGCTGTTGTGTATGAAAGTCCGTCAGTTAGTTAGGATCTTCAAATTTTGTGTTTAGGCTGATGATTAAAAGTTAATTGATACATTTCTCAGCGTTTTTCATAGTACCATCCCGAAGGGTTAAAAAGGAGAATGAAGTTGTTTATGCAAAGTCCTTAATGTTCGAAGTAAAACTCACTAAATTTATTATCTAGGCTTATGGTTGGAAGCTAACGCAACGGTGTTTTTAAAAAATTCAACCCCTAAGGGGGTGAAAGATGAAAAGGAGGCTTGTTTGTAATATTCAAACAACCGCATTTTACTACATGCATATGAATGTATATAGGTTACATATACCAAAATAACATTTTTTGTCTGTTGTCTGTTTGTTCCGGCTAATCTCTGGAACGGCGGGACCGATTTTAACGGGACTTTTACTGGCAGATAGCTGATGAAATAAGGGGTAACTAAGGCTACTTCTATTTTAGAAAAAATCTATAGAGTAACACTCCTTCTGGCGCAGTCGGGTAAAAATATATAAAAGAAGAAGAAACTGACTGACTGACTGACTGACATATCAACGCACAGCCCAAACCACTACAGATTCCAAATTTGGCAAGTAGGTTCCTTATGTGGTCAAGGAGAGCACTAAGAAAGGATTTTTCAAAATCATTCATTAATCAAAAGGGCTCCAAAGTTTGTATGGGGAAACAAGATTAGTTAAACTGTTTTATTCGAAACTTAACAGGAGTACTCCTATCGATAATTGAGTAAACATTTGTGTTTCAGGTTTTTTCACAATTAAACCCCCAAGAGAGGGAAATGAGGTAACAAAGTATAAAAATCAATGCACAGCCTAAACCGCTGAGTCTAGAGATTCCAAATTTGTCAAATAGGTTCCATTATGAGGTTTAGGAGTGCACTAAGAAAAGATTTTTCAAAATTCACCCTCTAAGGGGCTGAAAGGGGGTCCAAAATTTACATGGGGAAATAACATTAGTTAGACTAATATATATAATAGTCTAACTAATGTCCTTTCGATAAATGAGTAAACATTTGTGTTTCAGGTTTTTTCAG
Organism: Xestia xanthographa; assembly: GCA_905147715.2. NCBI lineage: Eukaryota > Metazoa > Arthropoda > Insecta > Lepidoptera > Noctuidae > Xestia > Xestia xanthographa. Next base: position 19,959,389 of record LR990646.1, read on the forward strand.
AATTCAACTCCTAAATATGGAGAAATGGGGTGACAAAGTCTGTAAATCAACTCACAGCCCAAACCACTGGATCTAGAGATTTGAAATTTAGCACCTGTAGGTTTCTTATGAGGTCTAACGGTGCACTAAGAAAGGATTTTTCAAAATTTACTCCCTAAGGGGTGAAACGGGAGTCGAAAGTTTGTATGGGGAAACAAGATTAGTTAGACTGTTTTATTCGAAACTTCACAGGAGTATTCCTATCGATAAATGGGTAGAAATGGCAGGTTTTTTCAGAATTGAACCCCTAAAGGGGGAAATGGATTTGGTATTGTTTGTATGGTGTATCGGGTCGGGTGTATTACAAAAACAGCGATTTTAAGATTTAATATGGCGGACCTGAAATACCATCTTCCCCTATAGGAGTGCAATAGGGTCGAAATGTCTAAAAATCAATATGGGTGTCGATTCCGAGATTATCATTGGTGCTGATTACGAATATGGCATTTATTTTTAGATCCAAAAGATGGCGGATTCGACTTCTATACAGGATTATTGTTGATTTATCGTGATGATTGTGATAACGATGATGGTGATTGTGATAATGATTGTGGTAGTGATAGTGATTGTGATTGGAATAGTGATGGTGATGGTTGTTGTGATATCGATGATGATGATGGTGATTGTGACAGTGATAATGATGGTGATAGTGAGGGACCCGATTGTGATAGCGATTGTGATGATTATGAAGTTTGGCACATAGATAGTTTATAACCTGGATTAACACGTAGGATACCATTTAACCCTTTAGTATGATCCCGTGGGACAGTTACCGAACTTCACGCGGGCGAAGCCGCGGGCAACAGCTAGTAGACCATAATTATGTTAGAGTAGGTCATTGTATTGTCATAGGTTGTTCAGAACTTGCGTGCATTTCGGTTTTACCATCGTCATAACAAATCATTATGGAAATACCATGAAATGACACTTATTTCTGGCATAATACATATATTTCAAATCCTTTAGAAAAATTAAAAACAATTACTTTTTCAATTAAGATGCTTTTTCACATAGTAAGCAATGGATCCTCCATTGCTTGATAGCTGAAAAAGCACCTAACTGAACAATCTGTAATTTATGTGTTTTTTTTTATAATTAAAAAAATAAACTAAAATGAAACGATAAGATCATCATCATCATCATCAGCCTATTAATGTTCCCACTGCTGGGACACAGGCCTCCTCTGAGAGGGAATGGGCTATAATCCACCACGCTGGCCCAGTGCGGATTGGTAGATGTTACGCGATGTCAAAAACAAAATTATGTTTATTAGAAATAAACATACGACTCTTCATTTTTATTTAATTTAGGATCCTTGAGAAATAATTTCTAATACAATAGGCGGAATGTTTTCTGTAAACAATAAGTCATGGTCACCCTATCGAAACATTCAAAACGTTATTACAGGTTTTATATTATAAAATAAATATTGTTTTGCCTACTATCGTTAGTTCTACTTAATTAGGGTTTGTTTACAAAAAAAAAATCAAGCTAATACTTACTTTCTTCGATCAATAATCACGACTTATTTCTAAGCAATACCATACTACAGCTCCTGAAATATAAACCTAGGATTTTTTTGTACATTTTTATAAGTTTTGACAAATTCACATCTAGGTTTTACAAAAAACTTCAGACCTCTGCGATGCTTCTTCAGCGAGATATCGACGATAACGTGTTTTTCACCGTTTCAATGGCGTGGCCATGGGGTTTTAGTCTTACAGCTCCTAAAATACAAACCTAGGATTTTTCTGTGTATTTTTACAAGTTTTGACAAATCCAAATCTGTGTTTAAAAAAAACTTCAGACCTCTGCGATGCTTTTTCAGCGAGATATCGGCAATAACATATTTTTCACCGTTTCAATAGCGCGGCCATGGGGTTTTAAGATTTTTTTCAATACACTTCCTCGAAAACTGATCCTTAACGCACTACGATTAGGTACAACATGCAATGTATTTCACACGCGTGCGATTTTTTCCACTTTCCCGCACGTGTGCGGGCATGAAAATTACCACAGATAACTATACCTATAATTAGTCCAAATTGTTTCAATGCAAATTAAAAAAAAAACATACGTTACGTTTTTTTTCGTACGTTTTTTTTTAATTTTTGCAAAGCACTACGCGTCTTTACGGCATTATTTTTTTTTTTAAATTCAAATTGTGTTTATAAATAGAATATCATAGATAAACATGATTATTTAAAACTAATAGTTACTTTTGCACACAAATTAACATTTATTTGTGTTCTGAATTCAAAAATATAAAATAAATCTATTTTTTATATTAGGCTGTTTAACGGCTTCATACCATTGCCTCTCCTTCAACCTGGCGAAACTAAAGCGCGAAAAAAAAAAACGAAAATTAAAATCATAGTTTCATAGTTCGTGACAAAAATATTTTTCGTTATTTTATTTTATTTCTTCAAAAGTGTATTGAAAAACGTCGTTTGATACACGTGGACATTTGTTATTGCAATTCTCGGCTCATAAACACCCTCGCCTACGGCTCGGGTGTTATAATTCCGCCTCGAATACAATAACAAACTTTCTCCACTTGTATCAAAATGTACTATTTTTATATTTTTACTAATTTTTTGCAAATTCAATCTGTATTTACCTAAATTTCAGGTCTCTGCAACGCTTCGTTTTAAAGATCTCCGTGGCCGCGTGGTTCTCCGCGTTTCGATGGCGCGGCCACGTTCAAACCCTTATAACTTTTAAACCATAACTTTGACAAATGTATGGTTTTGGGAATCAACTTTTAATTTTTTTTACAAAATCTTGGCTTAGTTTTTTTAAAAAAAAAACACCGTGGCCGCGCGGTTGAAGCGCACACCGTCAAATTAACTACCTATTCTTAGGTAGATAGGTAAACAAAAACCAAAAAGTGCACCTTTTTCAAAATCATTGTTGATAATAAAAATAAAAGTTGATAGTTGAAGTCCACGTCTTTTTATAAAGTACTTATTATGCAGTTTTCGTTGGCATAAAGAAATAAAGCATATTTCGTTATATTTGCTGAAAGTAATCCTCCCTAGCCGCGCCACATACTTTAAAGATTAATTAATCAAAATGAATAGTTTCTTGAGAGAAAAAAGTATCAACGAAGAGTAGAGAAAAGGTACTATTATTTAAATTGATTTATGGATAGTTAATAATAAATATTGCAAAATTGACTTGCTGCAGAGTATACCTTCCAGCCGAACCACACCCTACGACCAATAACTCCTTAACTAAAGGGGTTTATTGGACCATATTTGTCGTATGCAAGGTACTCTTTAGGTAGTTTTTTTCAGGATATTGATTTATTAATAGTTCATTATACTCCATTTAATTTGAGGTGGCGTGGCCAGAGAGTACTGCCTGGCGGCCGGACCACATAAATTGTTAATTAAAAAGATATCTCTTGAGGTACTAAAAATATATATGTATTCTGATGAAAGTAGAGTTTAGGTAGGTATTATTTCGAACTATAGCATCTGAGTACTAAACTGTGGTCCGGCCACAGAGGAACATACCAGTCTACCTATTGTAATAATTTTCATTTTATGTACTGAAATAGCACAAATTTTTGGCCATATACGCCTAGTATAGTGACTTGCCAACATTAGGCGTTAGGACGACAGCTAGGTAACATGTAAAAAATTGTCTTTCGGGAGCACATTTCATTAACGAATCTCAAACACTAACAATTTCAACGATGTATCTACTGAATATTACTAATGAGAAAATAATTATTATTGATAATGGACCTAAAAAAAAGGCAGGCGCCATGTCCTTTAACAATAACTGAAGCACGCACACATTCAAAATGAAAAAAAAAATTAAAATGAAAAAATGAATGATGAAATGATGTTGGTAAATGTGTTTTATAGTAATTCAATGTGTTTTATTTATTTTACCTTTACTTTAACAATATGGGTAATTTTCCTTCATCTGGCATCCCTTTCACACAGTTATACGCCGCCGCCATTGTGATGCTTCAATTGTTTCATAGTGAAGTTCCTTCCGCCTTTTTTTTAGGTTCATGTTATTATTATTATTTCCTTTATTCATTTATAAACAAATTTGTTACATTTTTAAATATTAATTTAAAAATATATAAAAAACATTCAAAAATATAAAAAATTGTAGCCCACCGGTATCGGGAACAGGGTCCAAGCTACCGGCGGTCAGGGCTCCAGAGAGAGGAACCTCCTAACAATACGAGCCGTGTCCAGGAGTACCGCTTTCTGAATCAAGCCCTTGATCCAGCTGCCTAACGAGAGCCTCCTCAGGTATTGATCGAGGCTCTTGGCAATTAAGCCATGGGCTGATACGACTATCGGCACAATGATTGCTGAGTCCACTTCCCACATGTCAACAACCTCGCGAGCCAAGTCAAGATACTTGATTTGTTTATCTTTCTCGGCTTTCACGAGGTTCTCATCATGCGGGACCGTTATGTCAACAATCATTGCGCGCCGCTCTGATCGATCCACCACCACTATATCAGGCTTATTGGCTACAATAGTCCTGTCAGTGATGATGGATTGATCCCAGTACAATGTGATACAGCCATTATCGAGAACTGGGTCGGGCACATACCTATAGTAAGGCACTTCCGATTCCACAAGGTTGTATTTTAGAGCAAGTTGCTGATGGATAATCCTGGCTACAAGGTTGTGTCTATGCAGGTACTCTCCGTTAGCTAGACGAGAACACCCGGAGATAATGTGACGGATTGATTCACCTGGACGGTGGCATGCCCGACATATGTCAACCGTGCCATCCTTCACAATAAATCTCCGGTAGTTATTCGTCATCATAACTTCATCCATTATTGCACAGACAAAACCTTCGGTTTCTCCGAATAGGTCCCCGGAACGTAGCCAGGCTACGGACGCTAGTAGGTCTACATCGGGCCCATGGAGAGCGCGGAAAAAGCGTCCGTGAAGCTCCTTACTCTGCCATACCTCCCTGCGATCGTTAGTGTCAAGCACTGGAGGTTTGCGCCAGTTCTCTTTAGCCAAGGAGAGCGGGGTGAGGCCCTTGTCCACCGTGACGACATCTCGATGCATTCCCACATCAGTTCCTAGGAAATATTCCCTGAGGCTGCATATCTCGCGATTGTGGATAGTCTTAGCATTTAAAAAGCCTCGACCCCCACACTTCCGCGGGATATACAGTCTCATAACGGAAGAACGTGGGTGATGCATCCGATACGCCGTCAACAATTTACGGACCTTCGTATCCAAGGCGTCTAGTTCTGTTTGAGTCCATTTAAGTATGCCGAAAGAGTACATCAAAACCGGCATGACCCAACCGTTGAAGGCACGCACCTTATTGCCACCTGATAAAAGACTATTAAATACTTTTTTCAGGCGGCCAAAGAAGCGCTCCTTCAACGATTGCTTCATGTCAGCAACATTGACGCCCAGCGCTTCCGACATACCCAAATACTTATAGGTTTCGGTTGCTGAGAGGGATCGAAGAGTTATGGAATCTGAGAGCTGGGTTCCCACAGATTCCACAATCTCCCCTCGTTTTACATGCATGACCGCACATTTGTCCACACCAAATTCCATCCTGATGGCGCTACTGAAAGTGTCAGTTACCTTCAGTAACTCCATCAGTCGCAAATCGTTGGGGGCAAACAGTTTTAGGTCATCCATGTAAAGGAGGTGAGATATAACCTGATTACCTGACCATCTTTCCGCAACCGATAGCCTAAACCTGAATCCTCCAGCAGTGTGCTAAGAGGATTCAAGGCTAAGCAGAACCAAAGTGGACTCAAACTATCACCCTGAAATATACCTCGCTCTATCCTTATCGGCTCGCTATTCCTCTGAATCTGCCGACATCCTGGATAGCGAAGGACTGTCCTCCATTGCCCCATACACGACATCAGGAAGGTGCGCAGAGTTGCATCAACTTTATACAACTCTAGCACCCTCATGAGCCATGTATGTGGCACCGAGTCATAGGCCTTCTTATAGTCTATCCAGCATGTCGACAGATCCTTTCGGGAACGGCGAACCTGGTGACTAATGGCCATATCAATGAGGAGTAGCTCTTAGTACCACGGGACCCGTTCCTACATCCATTCTGAGAAGCGGACATGACAGAATTGTCATCTATGTGTTTGCTAATTTTAGTTCTCAAAATGGATGTAAGAACTTTATAGACAGTCGGGAGACAGGTGATCGGTCTATAATTTTTGGGTTCCGCAGTACTACCCGATTTATGGAGCAGGTGGGTTATGCCTGTTGTCAGGAACTCTGGCAGCGACCCAGACTCTAAGGCTGACTGGAACAGGGTCGCCAGGCGAGCGTGCGACCTTGTGAACCATTTTATCCAGAAGTTGTGCAGCCCATCCGGCCCTGGAGATTTCCAGTTAGGCAACGGACGGACTGCACGAGCTACGTCTTGGGGGCTGATAGTAATTGCCCCCATTTCTGATACTGGATCGCACGCTCGCTCAATCACCCGAGTCCATTCACCTTCAGCATGGCTGACAGGCACCGACCAGATGCTGCGCCAGAACGAACACATTGCATCATCATCCGGCAGGTGCGTGTCAGCCACACCTTGGTCCGGTCGCTCCCAAGCCCTATAAACCCACCTTTCATCTTTTTGGAATGTGCGATTCTGAGTGTATCGGTCCACCCGCCGCTTATACCTACGAATACGGTTTGCCCATGCATACACTTTCTGCTTCAGGAAGTCGATGCGTTCTGTGACACGGGACATGTAGTCTCGAGGACTGATATCAGTCCCCGAGAACGCCTGCCTCACAAAACGCATCACTCTAGGGCGAGTATTGCCCTCCCTGAAGCAGACCAGTTTGCCAATGAGTGCTCTGGCCCCACCAATACGTCGCTCAATCCTGTACTGCCATGCCGGAACGGCTGGTTTTGGTCGTGTAGCTCTGTCAGAAGGAAATTTGACATGAGCTACACGACATGCCGCTACAGCCGCACAATACAGGATTGAGTGAACATCGGTGAGGTCTTCGCAGTTATCAAAATAGCTTGATAACTGAGAATCCAGAACAGCCACCAGCGCCCTATTTTTGTTATGCATGGGCAAACGAGGTATACGTGGTCTCAGGCCTGGTTGCATGAACCGATATTCCCGAATCGCACCCTCCAAAGCACTCCTCATTTCTACATTGCACTGGGTACTTACATTAGTAACCATGTCATTACCCACGTCGTTATCGCAATTTGGTAATATGCTTGACTGTGGTGGAACCACAGCCTGCGACGGCGTGGCAATGACATGGCTACTCTGTATTTCAGTCCGCAAGCGATCAAGTACGGTATCATCCAACATACGATTACGCTAGATGACCCGCACCTGATCCGACAGTCGTTGTGCCGACACGTTGACAGCTGGCTCAAGCACCTGAAACAGAGAGAGCATCCTAACACGGTACGCAGTCAGGTTGTTTCCCCCCTCTGTAGCCCCATAGTATGCGCGCATGACATTCTCATTGATGGATTGCGTCCATCGCATGCGCTGCACACTTCCGCCGGGAGCTGGGACCCTATCAGAGGCCGGTGGGCCTCGAGGTCCTAAGCCGTCCGGCGGCCGGCGTCCTCCCCGTCGACGAGCAGGTGGTGGAGTCGTGGGCGGAGAGAAATACTCGTCGCTCGAGCTCGACGCAACTGCCACGGCCGGTGTCACAGCGCTCACGATGGGGCTGGGTTCCGGCGGCGGCGAGGCGGAGCTGAGCGACGAGTCCGGAGGCGGTAGGCGTGCGCGACGAGCAGCAGCTGATCTTGTTAACATTGGCGTTGTTTCATTTTGTTATTGATTTTGTTGGATGGTTTGTTGGTTTGACGATTTCATTTTTACATAATATGACATATGTCATAGGTCACAGATTTTCTTTATGTTTCTTGATATAAAAAGCAGATCTCACCAATGAGATTTTACCAATAGAGACGTCATACTGATTATAAAGAAATAAAAACATGGCGATATTTTACATGAGCGGCTAGCTGGGTGACGGCCAATGTCAGTCTATGACAGCAGCTAGATAGAGTGAAATGGGGAAAAATGGGTACCTATCAGGCAGCATGAAGAAAATAAACAGTAAATTTTCAATATAAAAATGTTTATTTACAAATAATAATATTATGTATGTTTTTTTTGATTCACTATCACTTCACTATCACTAAAGTTGAGAACAAATAGTTGAGTATGTTGTTGGCATTTGGCATCCATTCATCTTCTCGTCTTTGGGTTCTAACTACTTGTACCCATTTTTCTTTAATTAATCTGTCTTTATGAAATCTAAAACAAAATAGAAGTTAATAATGAAAGGCAAATGTTATATTTATCTAATAACAATGATATTCTAGTAAACAGTTATGTTGTGAGCGCACAATCGTGAAGACTCGAAAACGGCCCAATTGGGCCGTATAGCCTTTAGTCTGCAACACGCATGGCGACGAGCGATACGCTGCTACGAATTTAGATAAAAATTGTAAAAATGCCATCGTGCGTGTTCAGAAAGTGTACCAATTATGATACCAAAGTAAATAAAACACAAGGGATCTCATACTACATGTTGTAACTACTAAATATACTTCGATTTATTAATATTTTTCATTTTTTTTGTTAATATTCTGATATTTGGAGGATAAAAAAGAAAGAAATGGGAAATGCATTTTTGTCGTGAGTACGACAACGACGCGTAAACTCTAGAGTCCAGACATAGAACAACACTATCTGTCTCTTTTTTTCTTATTGGTTTTATCGAGCTATCCCTTTTGTGTCGTTTTGACTTGTAGTTGAAATGTAGAATGAATAAAAAGGTGTGGTGCCGCTGCTGCGCGAAACACTTTTTTCGGTGGTTATGTAGGTGTATAACATATCTGTTTATTAGAATATCATTGTCTACTATGGACAATATTGGACACCAGTGGTGAAAAATAATATGTGATATTCGAATAATATATTAGGCCAGGCCCCATATGGCCATATCACCCCAACATCCTTTAGCGTCGTTCGAACTGACAACACCGCGCGCCATTAGTTAATTTCGGCTTAATATGGGAGAAAACAGATCTTCCCTAGGTACCCTAGTTTTTGAGATATAAATGTAGCCCTGCTGGGGTAGGCTCTCTCCAGATCGGCCACCTATAAACCCTTATATCTCTTTTGAACCAGTAACCGACCAAATCTGATATTTGGCGACTAATTAGCGACAAAATTGATGTGTTATCAAAATTAAATCGTTCCTCGACCTTTATGAACTTAGGTTGTATTGATGATTTTGATGATTATAATTCTATAACTACATACGTCTTACAATCGCGAAAAATAGTTTAATCCTTTACAACCTAGCATTGGCCTGCAAAATGCAAAAAACGTAAGAAAAATTGAATTTCGCGAGCTAACCTGGAGCATCAGCCTTAATAAGTACCTACAGTCAGGACACCAAGTTGCCGTTCAATTGTAAACACCATGCTGTGTTACACTGTTACCCATATTGGGAGAAAATATCCCGGCAAGTAACACTAACTAAAGTAAAAGAAAAGAAGAAGTATTTTCTACATTGCATGATGTATGATAATCGAAATATATATAGGTATAGAATTATTGTGAGAGTATTATTTACAATATCTCCTTCATGATTCTGGCCTCGTAGTTTGTGAGACTATATTATAATTGCTTCTCATCTACTTCTCTTTGCTAGAAAAGAAAGCAAAGACAATGTTGTGCACAAACTAAACTTAATTTAGGCCATTGTTATCTCTCTAATAAAACGAGAAAGAGACGAACGTAATTTAGAGCTGTCAAATTTAGTTGTTGTATAGAAACAACTAAATTTGACAGCTCTAAATTACGTTAAGTTACGAGGATATATAATAAATTTATTTTTTGAAATATGTGCGTAAAGAAGTGAGCTTCGTCGCCAATGAATGTCAGTTTCTTTGACGTGCATATATTTTTTTCTATTTGTTTTCTTATGTAGGTAGTAGGTAGGTGTAGAGTATAGTAAAAACACAAGGAGTACCAGTAAGTAGAAAAAGTTGCATTCCTCACTGTAAAATTATGATTTTCGCTGTAAAATTCGTAAAAACACCGACCAACCAATTAGTAACCAATAACCAACAAATTAATAACCAACCGGTACTGTCAGTCCTTTTACACCTGCAGCCTGTGGGTTAACTATACACAGTGGGACATACAGCGATATGCGCGTTCAATACAATAACGCGTTCCGGGTGCTGATGGGGCTGCTGCGCCACTGCAGCGCCTCCGCGATGTTCCCAGCGGCTGACACCGGTGGCTTTACGTCCATCATGCGCAAACGGTGCGCATCTATCACGCGCCACACCCGCGACAATCCCAACAACATCCAGCGTGCGCTCTGGCGGATAGGTGGGTCTCTACGATACTGGTGCGCTGGATACGGCTGCACGCAGTCGTTTAGTGATTTGCCGCCATCATTGGGAAGTCCACCCGGACCTGCCACTTTTTCTTTATTTTTATTATAGGTAATTAAGTTTCAAAGTTTATTATTTATTACTATAAATATTTTTTTATAACCCTAGTTTGTAAGCTCGCAATTTTACTAACAAGTAGGGATGTAATCTTAGGATGAATCTGAAATAAATGATTTTTATTTATTTATTAGGTATTTTATTTATTTAGACATTATCGATTAGTTGCAAAATGAAATTTCAAAACTAGTTATCCTGGTTTCATTCATATACCATGGTCAACCTTAGCAGCGATTTCTTAGGGCATTTCGAAAAGTAATTTGTTTTACAGATACAGAATATATACAATGTTGTTCTGTACATATGTGTTTAGTAGACATTTATGTGGGGATGACAGATTGAGTGAGAGCGAAGATGTGTGAGAGAGAAAGAGTATGGGGAGTGTAGATTCTGACGGAAGACGTAAAGACGTTAAGATTTTTGTAAATACTAAATAAATTAAAATAAAATAGTTCAAGTGGTTTTTAAAGTGTTTGATTTCCCACATTTTCACGCCCACAAAAGTGGAATACTGGGAAATCAATAAAAGACGGGCCTATAGGTTGAAAACTGGAAAAAAAATTGACGACGTGCCGACGACGACGTAAAAAAATTTTCAGTTTTGAAGGCGGCCATTTTTAGTCATCAGACGCAACGGGTTTGAATTATAGTCACCCAGAAGACGAAATGGCGAAGGCTGGGACAAGCCAAAACCCTACCATGCAAGGATATTTTGCTGATGATATGGTGAAAAAATTCAGCGGCCACAATGAGATTTTACCAATAGAGACGTCATACTGATTATAAAGAAATAAAAACATGGCGATATTTCACATGAGCGGCTAGCTGGGTGACGGCCAATGTCAGTCTATGACAGCAGCTAGATAGAGTGAAATGGGGAAAAATGGGTACCTATCAGGCAGCATGAAGAAAATAAACAGTAAATTTTCAATATAAAAATGTTTATTTACAAATAATAATATTATGTATGTTTTTTTTGATTCACTATCACTTCACTATCACTAAAGTTGAGAACAAATAGTTGAGTATGTTGTTGGCATTTGGCATCCATTCATCTTCTCGTCTTTGGGTTCTAACTACTTGTACCCATTTTTCTTTAATTAATCCGTCTTTATGAAATCTAAAACAAAATAGAAGTTAATAATGAAAGGCAAATGTTATATTTATCTAATAACAATAATATTCTAGTAAACAGTTATGTTGTGAGCGCACAATCGTGAAGACTCGAAAACGGCCCAATTGGGCCGTATAGCCTTTAGTCTGCAACACGCATGGCGACGAGCGATACGCTGCTACGAATTTAGATAAAAATTGTAAAAATGCCATCGTGCGTGTTCAGAAAGTGTACCAATTATGATACCAAAGTAAATAAAACACAAGGGATCTCATACTACATGTTGTAACTACTAAATATACTTCGATTTATTAATATTTTTCATTTTTTTTGTTAATATTCTGATATTTGGAGGATAAAAAAGAAAGAAATGGGAAATGCATTTTTGTCGTGAGTACGACAACGACGCGTAAACTCTAGAGTCCAGACATAGAACAACACTATCTGTCTCTTTTTTTCTTATTGGTTTTATCGAGCTATCCCTTTTGTGTCGTTTTGACTTGTAGTTGAAATGTAGAATGAATAAAAAGGTGTGGTGCCGCTGCTGCGCGAAACACTTTTTTCGGTAGTTATGTAGGTGTATAACATATCTGTTTATTAGAATATCATTGTCTACTATGGACAATATTGGACACCAGTGGTGAAAAATAATATGTGATATTCGAATAATATATTAGGCCAGGCCCCATATGGCCATATCACCCCAACATCCTTTAGCGTCGTTCGAACTGACAACACCGCGCGCCATTATCTCGTTTTCTCTATCACTCATAAATGCAACACGCTACTTGTCTCTTTCGTGTAGGTGACAAAGCGGCAACAGCGCGGCAGTCATTTTTGAGTAAAATTAAATTTATGATTTTCCATTTTAAATAGAATAAACAGTACTTACAAATGAAAAGACACATCCTTCTTGATTTTTACAGCCGGCCCAGTATAAGTATTGCACTTTCTGAACACACAACTGCCTTATTTGTTTAATTTCCTATAGCAAACTCCCGTTAAACGTCAGTTCGCGTCGCGACCAGACGCAGGACGTGCACAGGACAGACTGAAGTCACATAAGCTGGTCAGCTTGTGTTTGCATTGCCACGCTGACGTCGGTAAAACGTATCTACCTCAGTATTATATATAACATCATTGGATCTCACGTTGTAATTTTAATGTTTATTGAAGACTATTATATATTTATAAAAAGGGAACTGGTATCTGGTTCTTTAAAATTATATCTGTAGTATTAAATTGTAAAAGAATTTTTGAATGAAATTTCAACAACTTGTTGACTCTTGTGTTGCCAGCTTTATTATTATTATTATTAGCCATTTGTGTCCCACTGCAGGGCAAAGGCCTCCCTTCCCTCTTTCCACTTATCCCTATCCAGTGCTGTTGTTCGCCAATCCTTGTGGAAAGAGTCGAGTTCGTCCCGCCATCTCCTTCTGGGCCTGCCGCGTTGCCGTTTGCTGCTGTTTGGGACCCAATGTGTGGTAATTTTCATGTTATTAATCGAGTAAAATGATAGCGTGACGGTGGTTGTCAGGGGAGAATGGAAGAAAACACCTCATGCAAGTAGTATGGGACAAAGCTGGGGATGTTTATGATTTTATAAATCAGCTTAAAATTGTTCCAGGGTAAGACAAAAGCTTCTACTCGTGCTAGAACACAGTTTTACTCAAGAGAAAGTTAACCTAACTTGCCGCCATTGCACTACTTACCTCGAACGTTCTAGTACCCTATAGTTTAATTTAAACAGCGTTCACTATACAGATAGTGGTAACAATTATGTTTTGCGAGGTTTAGTCGCGAAGAGCTCGAACTAACTTCTTGAGCTCTTGCTTAACAGTTTGATTAAGGGCTTGACGGTTCCCAAGTCGAGAGCTTCCTTATAAACTTCAACCACCGTAGCTTGTGTTGAGTACCTACTTGTATCGTACTTACAATATAAAGGAGAATTTGTGTTCGTTCGCGGGTGTATACAAATTTTGAGGAGAGCGTGTGCATATACGAGTAGGTACTCTGGAATAAAATAAATGAATGTAACATAAAACCATGAAAAGGAAAGGTTTTTACATAGTAAAGAATTTCTTAAGGAATAAAATTATGAAAGGATATGATCCGTCATAATTATCATACTCGTAAGCATACTCATAGAAGTTTAAGTTAGCTGGCACGGCAGTTGAACTTCGTAATTCAAACAAACAAAAAATAGAAGCGCTGTAAAAGTCAAACTGGTACCAACGACCGACTGACAGTACGTGTGTTTGTAAAAATACCGACAAATCCGATCGATACGAAAAGTTGCCTAATGAATGTGAGAATTGTGGAACTGGAATCGGTAGAAAAGTTTGTGTTTCAAAATCTATCTCAAATCAAATCTCAAATCTCAAATCTTTATTGCATTCCATATGTAATACATAGATGGTGTAATCAAATAATAAAAAAATCAATATGGACCCTGTCGGGCACAGCAACATTAGGATTATCAATAGAATGTTGCAGGTAATGGTTATTTTATGTTGAGCCTTCAACGAAATCTTATCATTCTGACCAGCTGTATATTTTTTTAAAGGAATCAGTCTTAAAGTAAGGATAAGAATAAGCATATTTTATTATATATAATCTTATTCTTATTCCTCGTAGCAGAAGTTTTGCGAACCAACATGTAGGATTTTTTTTTTTGTTAATGGCGTCTCGCACGTTGATTCTAAGAGGTAGTCATCTGCTTAACCGGACTATCCTGTGGCTTTGATTGTTAGGCCTCCAGAAGGAACAGCTATTTTATTTCACAACAAAATATACGTATTACAATTCAAAATCAGTTTAGAAAAAACAAACTATAAATAAAGAAGAAAATATTACCTATATAGTAAAAAAATAATATGACTTACTACAGAACAAAAACTGTAGTTATGCTACTAAGTCACTTAGCAAGTTAGTTTTCCGTGAAAAAGTTGTGTAATGCAGTGGTCATTTATCTCGAACGCCAGCCGCATGTGCCGCCGCGTCTGCCCGTAGCATCGTATTTTGTATTTGTTCCATATCTGTCGTGTGCCGCTATGATAATCGGCTTTATGCAAGAATGGCGAGTACTGTATCTATTTGTATTCGTTTTGTTGGTTGGTTGGTTGAGGTTAAACTCCTTTGTTATGGGACGTGATTTGTAGTTGATTTTACAGCCTTGAAAGTACGCAGCTAAAAAGTTGTGTAATGCAGTGGTCATTTATCTCAAACGCCAGCCGCATATGCGTCTGCCCGCATCATCGTATTTTGTATTTGTTCCATATCTGTCGTGTGCCGCTATGATAATCGGCTTTATGCAAGTATGGCGAGTACTGGATCTATTGGTATTCGTTTTGTTGGTTGAGGTTAAACTGCTTTGTAATGGGATGTATAATGTTTTGTAGTTGATTTTACAGCCTTGAAAGTACGTAGCTGCGTTTAAAACGTTCATCATGAACTGGCTCCTAAACGCCGTCATTAAAATTATTTTAGTAAAACTAAAGGCCCTCGAAAACAATTCATATACATACGTAAGTTACTATTTGAGTGTGTCAATGGATTGTGCCTAAAATATAAAGATTTACAAGAATATTTTTATACTGATTCCTATGAGTAAGGTTACTAGAAACAAAATTATCAATTCTGAACGCAACATCTTTCTCCTATTTATTCGTATCCTAACTTTCCAGACCAGTTAATAAAACAATTTTATTTGCGACACTATTTCAAAAGCATGCAAAACAAGTGATCAACATTCTACAAGGGACCTACCTCCCTGGTTTATGCAAACTAAATTTTCACCTCTTCCATGTTTCCAATCCCTAGAGAAACTATCAAAAGGAACTTGTATATTAACCGTCGCCTAGCAAATTCGATTTACCTTTTTTTTCTATCAATTGTTTATCTCGATAAACAAGTTCGGGGATATCCTAAATTGCCGTCTGTATATAAACCCAAAATAATTTCATATTTTTTATCTTGTTTTTCCTTTCCTTTATTTACGAAGTTACTCTTTATCCTTTTTTACATAAAGAGATATAATACTAAGCTTTTCATAATTCTACTTTAGCTGTAACTTGAGAAAAAGCGGCTTATACCCCTAGGCGCAGGGTTAACAACCTAATTTCATTTGTGAAGCTTCTAATATTTCAATCCGAGATGTTGTTGTTGTGCATATTTTGTAGGTTTTGAAGAGAGAAAGATTATTTGCAAAATAAGTGAATTCATTTACTCCAGAAAAACCCACCTACCTACCTTATGACAGATCATATAAAACTGAAGGGAATTATGCTTGTGCATTAAAAGTGGGTATACCAAAGAGGATTTAATAGGTATTCAATAAAGGAATTCCGGAGATAATGGTATAAAGACGGAAAGAGCTTAAGGTAATGTATTAGTAGCAACGACTCATGAATTATAAGTGCGTCTTGTTCACAATTTTCACTGGAGCACCATTATTTTAGAAAAATATTTTAAGTAATGAGCCTATTAAAAAAAAACCGGCCAAGTGCGAGTCGGACTCGCGCACGAAGGGTTCCGTACCATTATTATCAAAAAAGGGCAAAAAAATCACGTTTGTTGTATGGGAGCCCCCTTAAATATTAATTTTATTCTGTTTTTATTGTATTTGTTGTTATAGCGGCAACAGAAATACATCATCTGTGAAAATTTCAACTGTCTAGCTGTCACGGTTCATGAGATATAGCCTAGTGACAGACAGACGGACAGACGGACAGACAGACGGACAGACAGCGAAGTCTTAGTAATAGGGTTCCGTTTTTACCCTTTGGGTACGGAACCCTAAAAAAGGAAGATTAACAATATACAAAGAAACTAAATAGAGCATCCTTCACAATAACTGCCATTTTAGCTAATAAAAAGTTTCATACATCAAGTACAAAGAAAATACACCCATTTTTTTGTTCCGAATAAAATACCGATCTAAAATATCGATATCTAACTTATCTAGACCGTAGTGCTGTGACGTAAGACACAATATATCTTGAATCCAATTTCGATTGTCTTCAGGAAGGTCTCAGCACGCCAGACATTTCCCTACTCGATAAATTCAAGTTGGAGACTAACAACTGGACTGTCTACTTGGATTATCTGATAGCTTGCAGCTTAGCATTTGAAGTTATTGCGCAGCATAGACAGTTTAAGAACGTTTTTTGTTACTTAGATTGTGAGTTTATGGTGGAACCGTCAGGGCAGCCCATTAAATTCAAATTTTCTCACGTTTTTGCAACGTTCGGTCAGTGTCAGGCTGTATGTTGAACAAATATGATTCGCAGCCTTAATATATGTAATTACAGAATTATAATCATTAAAATCATCAATACAACCCTCTAAGTTCATTTAATCCCATTGAGTTACTATTTTATGAAAAAAATCATTCAATACGATTCCCCCTAAAGTACATTGTTTCCTCGGTGGATGCTATTAAGTACGCATAACTTAAAGACCATCACCATCACCATCACCATCAATTAGTTATCCACAGCAAGTTGTTAAATAGTTTGTATAGTTTTAACTTTTTTTTTTTTTCAAAATTAATATTCAAATTAATATTGGCTACTGCAATCACGATTGGGAAAAATATGAAAATTTCCCGAGTCATGATTGTAGTAGCTAATTTTAGAGCAAAATCAATAATTCCTTTTTTTCCACAACCTCATTATTTTGACTCAATTTCCCGTGCTTTCGATAAATTCGTAAAAAAACCGGACGCACAAAAAACAAAGGGCAGTATGTTATCCGTTGAAAAAACATGTCCGACCGAAAACGGTTCATTAAAACAAACCTAATCCTATTGCGGAAATTGTGATAACGGTCTGGTGGCGTGTCGGGTGGACTCGTGCGGTATCGTGCGAAGTCGTGTGGTATCGGACGGAGTCGGACGATGTCGGGCGTTGTCGCGGTGGTTAATAGTGCGGTGTGGTGCGGTTGCTGCGTTCTCGCTTAGAAGTCGCTTACTTGACTTCGCTTAACCTTTGATTGGCTGCTCCGTGCTTAGGGCTCTTTATTTACTTTATTTGGCGATTAATGCTCTCCACTTAAGCGCATCGTTATTACATAATTATTAAGTTGTTAAGTAGAAATCTATCAAATGACTACTGGACCTTACAGCTATCTAAGAAGGATTCGCCCAGCAATCACCTTTTTTGTGAAGTAAACCACCAGTATATCTCACCGAATATTAATTTTATGTGCAGGCTCCGGATTTTGATCTTCACATTTAATTTATTTAACGTCATTTATATTCAAACACAATTAAAACGAAAAACTGTTTACAAATGCTTTTTATTTTCAAGTCTTAACGTGCATCAATTATATTTTTTGTGATTAATAATTTAAACATCAATGAATTAAAATTACATCATTTTAATTATCTTTTGATTGGTTTTATTAATATAATAAAAATACCCGGGTGCGGCGTACCGAGATAACTGGCTGTCGTACAGACAGTTCCATTATATTTTCCGCCCGGCAATTTATCTCCCAGCGCTTTTTGTTGGCCATGCTTGTAAACTATGAATAGGGGAATCAATTCCATCGCCGGCACTCGAAACCAAATGAAAACCACGTAGCTACATCATTTTTATATCATAGCAATCATTTAGAGTCTCTTATTGTTCACAGATTTGATGAAAAGGAAAACATGGGCTGGACAAGGATACACACAACCATAAAACTACAGCACATGATGAAACAGCGGGTGAAGTAAATGCTGTTAGTGACAGCGAGGTTTTAGCCATGTATCGCAAAGTAATATATGCAGCAGTGGCCGCGCTGACACTACAAATAATTGGTGCAGCACGGCTGATGTGTCCGAGTGACCCTAACTGCGTTTGCGGTGGCACGCTCGCCGTTGAACTCAATTGCAACATCGATGGTGAGTGCACTTAAATGTTGACGCTTACGAATGCCTTTTAAAGCTCAGTCGCAACTTTCACAGCATGATTTCAATTTTTCTTCGCACAAAATTCTCTCCCTACTTTCCGTTACGTCACCGTAAGCGGATTACTTCATGTTCAGTTTTAAAGTCGCGTACAAGTGTCGTATATTTCAACAGCATTTTTACTAACGTAAGATAAACTTTTCAGGTCGAACAGTAAAAATAAATTTACTGCCAAACATCTACATAAATATTAAATGTGAGAACGCATCGAGTCTCGACTACAGCAAGCTACCAAAATGTGCCAACAATATGAGTTCGTTTAAATCTGTCAGCTTTAAAGATTGTCCATTACCAGCGTCCTCATTCAAAGATGTGATGACTAGCATGGGAGTATCGAAGACCATGGCACTGATATTCCAGAATGCGAAAAACTTGTCAGGATACTTTGACAGGAAGCACTTTACAGGATTAGAAGACTTGACAAAGTTACTTTTGTCGATAAATGGGATAACTCATCTTCCAGATAATTTGTTTATGGATATCAATAAGTTAACATGGCTCAACATAAGATCGAATACTATAAACCTCTCTGAAGAGTTGTTCAAGCCATTAGAAAAGCTGGAGACTTTAGAAATTAGCCACAATCACATGACCAATATTTCTTCGAATTTATTTTCCCATTTATCTTTCTTAAGGAAACTTTCTCTGTGGCAGAGTAACGTCACTTGGTTTTCTAAAGATCTTTTCACCGGCGTCGACGTGCTCGAGGAGTTAGATCTCAGTTCTAATGGTCTTAACGAACTTCCTGCGTCAATATTTAAGCCCTTGAAGAAATTAAAGAAGCTCACGTTATTCTCCAACAAATTTTCTTCGTTACCTCAGAATTTGTTCAGAAATAATGCGGAACTTGAAACGGTGGTGATACTAAATAATGACGTTAAACTGAGGGAGCTACCTAAATACCTTTTTGGGGATTTGCCAAACTTGAAAGAAATATATATTCAGAGAAGTGGTCTACAGACCGTGCCGTACGATGTTTTCGCCAATTCACCGCTAATTACAAACATATCATTAGCATACAATGACCTGACAACCCTACCCGAAGCTATTTTTAACGACCAAATAAATCTTCTCGAGCTGGACCTGAGTAACAACCGCCTAACCGAGCTAAAGCCTAAATTGTTTTCATCTTTAGTGAGATTGGAGAGGCTTAAATTATGTCATAACTCACTTGAGGAAATTTCTGGGTAAGTAAAATTTGTTGGCTCAATACCCTTTCATTCGATTATCGGGTTGTGACGTAATTTACTTTTATTACAGGCAAACCTTTTCGTCTCTACTTAGCCTAATATACTTGGGAATGGAACACAATAAATTGAAAACGATTTCGTCGTATTTGTTCAGTAATAATAAACAGAGAATGTCAATATCTCTGGCTTACAATAGACTTGATTTTGAGGACAAAGAGTTGACAAATAACTCTTGGTTGGTGAAAAGGAGGTCTCCTTTTACCCACACTTATAATTTGAAGCTTTTGAATGTAAGTCACAATCTATTTAATGTGGCTTTTGAGGATTGGTGGGTGAATGGCCATGAGAATTTGGATATTAGTCACAATTATATACAAAAACTTTGGGTAAGTGTTTTTAGTAATCTAAACACAAATAAAGGGTGTAAAACACCTCTTTACGAAGCTGAAAGGCACTTGTTCTCCCCGTAATTGCGATATTTTTTTTGTTCTACACCATACCTGGGAACCTTCTACGGAGATATTGGGGGTCAAAGTTCCAACTTTTTGACAAGTTTTTTTTTAAATACAAGTTTTTAAAGTAAAATTTTTACACGACCCCCGTACTATTCAATCCATCCATCAGCACAATGTTTTGAGTGCGTTACATTGAGTTCTACCACAAAACATGATTTTTCACCCCAAAAAAAAATGTCCTATCCCAGCAATAATTTTTGCATAAAGTTATTTAGTTTGATGTACAGAATGCTTGGTTGATGGCTTTGTGATGAGGTCTTTTACACCCTGTATAAATCGCGAAATAAACTTTAGAAGGTAATTTAAATAATGTGTTCTTTTACAGACTGATGAGAAGGCTTTAAACAAATATCGAGATATAATGAAAAAACCCATTAGAAACGTATGGATCACTAAAAATCCTCTCAAATGTGGATGTGAAAACTATCTGTTTATGGATTATTTACTGGAATATACAAAAACTAAGGTGAGTTTTATATTTAAGATAATACCATGCTCCCAAATTTTATTTAAGAATATGTAGAATGAAACGCAACTTATGCGTTCTTAATTGTTCCAGATCGTCGATATGAATAACGTGCGGTGTCCTCTTTGGGCTAAAGAAGCTTGTTACATGAGGTTCACAATTCTCATCACGCTCATGACCATTGTTATATCACTATACACCATTATTTTAATAGTCTTCATAATCTATAGAAGGCAAATTAGATCGATTGTGAAGAAAAAAATGAATGCTTTCAATTCAGCAGCTCCTAAAAAACAAAAGGCATTCAAAGTAAACCTAGACTTCTCTCTTAGAGATGAAGAGTTTGTTAATAACGAAATGTTACCAATCATGGATAAGACGGAATGTCTGAAAGATCTATTTCCTATAAAAAACGATAAAAATTCGAAGTACACATCTCATGGATTTAGAAAGATGGCAAATTTTAAACGTTACGTCAAAGTTGGGAAGCCACAAGCCAAAATCGTTCTCTTCACATCCAACTACCTAATGGTTCATTTTGATCAAGTTGACATCAAGAAAATACACAGTGAGATGTTGACAGCTGAAAATACCATTTACGTTTTCGCTGATATTGGACCCGAGAACTCAATATATGCGTTCCTAGAAGCTCAACGGGACGTTCAAAAGACGCTCAAGTGGGACGAAGAAAATTTCTGGCCGAAACTGCTTGATATGATAAGGGACTTCGCATTGGCTGAAGAACAAAAACAAGCGAACGGAACATTCTTTGATCCACCGGAATTTGTTGAACAATCTTTTGTGATTTCTAATGTCAAATCTCTGTCTTTGTCAAACCAACCGGACTGGCCCACCAACTATGATATCAACTCACTGAAAACCAGTTTCAATACACTGACCCACAGTCAAGTTTAGTTACACTCTCTATACTTAATTTAGCGAGGTAAAGACTGACTTCTCCGCTACGACAACATCTGAACTCAAAAATCATAGTTTTCGAATCTTCATTTCTTTTATATCTTTAAGTTAAGATGAAGTAGTACTTAATACGAATACTGCTTGTATAAAATTTTTATAAAACTATTTTATCATGTAAAAATTAGGATAATAATTTATTATTTATAACCTGTGAATAGTATCCAAACCGACTCGTTGTAGTTCGGTTTAACCATGTGATGCCTACTTCAAAGAAGTGTGTATCATCGATAACAATGGCAAATGTAATCAATATGTAAGCGTTTATTTTAAGTAAGTGTAAATAAATTTAATGAAACATTAATAATGAACGAAAACATTCAAGTTTCTTGGAAACTTCATGTTGTTAAGAGTTGTAAACTGCAGCTTATAATAAAACCTGTACTTTAACAACAAATTGGTCATTTTATTTATTTGTTATTACATAACATCAGGCCAGTAATGTCCGGAGGTTTAGGCAGAGGTGTATCTAACAGGTACACCCATATGTCGTCACGTATGTGTTTAAGTTCCATGTAATAGGGGGCGAGCCTATTGCCATCAACTGGGTACAAATCTTGACTCCGTGGCTGCTACTGAGAAATTCCTGATGGAAAAAAACCCAACTTTGCCCGACCCGGGTATCGAACCCAGGACTTCATGCTTAGCAGTCGCGCTTGCAACCACTAGACCAACGTAGCATAATTTTATTTATACCTTTCACAACTATAAAAATACTTTATACTCAGAATTTTACGATTAATTACACGAAGTAGGTAACAGTGACGGGAACATTCTGCGTACCTATTTTATGTTCGGCAGGTAAATTAATTTGATAAAATTAATGAATCAGGAAACCATCTTTTCCTTCTCGAAGCTTCCAACGTAAACATATTTATGTAAAGAGGTCAGAACAGTCTACCTCACGTCACCAGCACTTTGACCTTGAGCTAGTTAAGCATGTTACGGAGATTCAATAGAATGAGAGGCCAGCTTCTATTGGGTTTAGTTGGTTACATAGTCTAGCAGTAAACAATAAAATACTGGTATTCTGCTGCATCCGGTTAGACTGGAAGCCGACGTCAACGCATAGTTGGGAAAAGGCTGGTGAAAGAAAAGGATGATGATGACTTGCTTAACATATCAAAATTACGTAAACTAGGTAACTACTGAACATAATCATATATCGCTATAAAGATAACTGCGTAATATTTGCTACTTGGGGTAGTTTCGTAACAGCCTTGCAGTTAATTGCCATTTACATTAGCAGTTCAAAAACGTTTTTTTATTAATTAACAATATACTTTTGCAATATTTACAAAGATAATAATAAAAATAAATAGGGGTGCTATAGTCTGCGCCAGATAAGTAGGAATTAAAGGCCATTGCTCTTTCCTTAATTTCTCTGCGTAGGTACCCCGACAATTCATTATGAATCGTTTTTCATTACTAGAAAAAGTCAAGGATCACGATAAAAGGTCGTTTCGGGACAAGTTTATGTCATTATTTTTGTTTTCGGAATTATTTACCTATTTGAATAAATGTATGCGGGTTAATGACCTTTAATTCCTACTTATCTGGCGCAGACTATAGCTGATAAATTGATGATGATTGCACTATTTATTTATTTATTTAACAATTCATGTACACACTAAATATATAAAGAAAAGTAGAAAGGAACAGAAAATAGTACAAAGGTGATGCTTATTTCTAAAGAAATCTCTTCCAGCATACCTGTGAAAGGAGAAACTAAAGAAGAGATGTAGACATAGTGTGATAGTAAAAAGAAAAGAAAATGAAATACATAAAACAGATAACTATTTTAAATATAATATACAATACATACATACCTACTCATACAAAAAAAAAAACAAACAACGAACAACAAGAAAACAAACGATACAAAGAAAAACATATAACAATACTATAAATATAATACAATAACTAATAATAAATACTTATGCAATTATGACGAAATGGATAGGTAATGTTCTTTTACTCTTTTCTTGAAAACTGCAACAGCTATGCTATGCTATGTTGTTTTAGCACGTCAATCTCTCAACTTTATTCTTCAGCTGCTTTTTCGACAAAATCAAAAATCAAAATCAAAGCATTTATTTCAAGTAAGCCAGTTACAGGCACTTTTGAATTGTCGAAACAAAGATGAAAATTAAATGTAGCTACAGTCCCAGTCACAAGACATAAAAACTGTGAAAGTACTGTAGTTGCCCATTCCCTAGCGTAGATCTCTATGGAGAAGAATGGGCAAGAAACTCCATGGACACTCTTTTAAATCAGAATATTGTTACAAAATCTTGGTTACATCATTCACGTTGAGATGGTATATTATGTGAGAACAATGTAGCAAGATGTGCACGGTAAAAGTGTCCACAGCAAAAAAACACAAACAAAAAAAAAATACAATTCAAAATAATTCCTTCAAATAAGCCATGGCAACCAAGAGATGACCAGTCACAACTGACAGCGCCCGTTCACGGACATGACGCATGGATCAGCACCATTCAACTCAACCATTTTGAAGGGAACTAAATGATCCGACACATGCGCCACCATCAGCGAGACAATAGAGTGAGCATGACATACTCCAAACCGCCAGGGCACATTCAAGTCAAAAAAAAAAGACGTAGGTTTCCAGTGAATGATAGCTTTCTACTACATAGTACTCACACAATATGGGCTATGCATTTATATAATACTAAAGAGATTGATTCTATACAATGCAAAGATAGTTGTACAATCTTCAGCAGCTCCAACAATACAATTCAATGCTATCAATTTATGCGCCCCTGTCCATGTGGAGCAGGACCAGCATTGAGCCAAGCATTTTTATCATCGATATAATCGCTCAAATTGTAATATGCTTGCTTACATAGTGTGCGTTTAATGCATGTTTTAAATTTCGTCTCATTCAGTTCAAGAATACTTTGTGGAATTTTATTATAGCATCTCAAACAGTACCCCATGAAAGATGAGTCTACTTTAGCGAGTCTGAAACCTGGCTGAACTAGTTGGTCCCTATTTCTAGTACTGTAATTATGTCTGTCACCCCTTTTACCAAAAAGGTGCAGATTTTTTCTGACGTACATTATGTTTTCGTAGATGTATTGACAATGTACCGTCATGATGCCAATATCCTTAAACAGTTCCCTTAGAGAATCGCGCCTACGAAGATTATATATGGCTCTGATGGCTCTTTTCTGCAGAATAAATATAGACTCAATATCAGCAGCCCGTCCCCACAGCAAAATGCCATAAGACATTATACTATGAAAGTAACTAAAATAAACCAGTCTAGCGGTATCTACATCAGTATACTGACGGATTTTTCTAATGGCAAAGGCTGCTGAACTTAGCCGCCCCGCAAGAGATGTCAAATGAGAACCCCATTGTAGCCTTGAATCAAGCGTAATCCCCAGGAAAACCGTTTTATCTACGAATTCAAGTTTCTCTTTATTCAATATTATATCACAATCACTACTTTTAACATTCGGTAAAGCAAATCTTATGCATTTGGTTTTTTTTTCATTTAATACCAAATTGTTTGCTGTGAACCAATTTTGGACCTGAAGTAGGGCATTATTCACGTCATCTAGATTTTGGGCCCGCCTATTTATCTTAAAAATTAGGGAAGTGTCATCAGCAAATAACACCATATTTTGAGGTTGGTTTTTCAGTAAATAGGGTAGATCATTTATATATACTAGAAAGAGGAAAGGACCCAATATTGAGCCTTGTGGAACCCCCATTTTTACTTTTAACCCCTGTGAATTAACACCATTTATTTGAATATGTTGTTGTCTATCATTCAAATAAGATTTTACCAAACTAAGTGCAAGTTTACCCAGTCCGTAATGCTCAAGTTTCAAAAGTAATGTGTCGTGATTTACGCAATCAAACGCTTTGGAGAGGTCACAAAAAATTCCTATGGCGTCTTGAGACTCTTCCCACGCAGTAAATATGTGCTTTAATAAGGTTACACCGGCGTCAGTTGTACAACGTCCCTTGGTGAAGCCATACTGTTGATCATGTAAGATTCTGTTGGTGTTAAAATGATAGAGCATTTGATTAAGCATTACTTTTTCAAAAACCTTGCTAAAAACTGGTAACACGGATACAGGTCTATAATTATTAGTATCTTTACTGTCCCCGGATTTGAAAAGAGGTATGACTTTACTGTATTTCATTAAATCAGGGAAAACTCCTTGGTCTACACATAAATTAAAAATTAAAGCTAAGTAAGGGGCTATAGTCTCAAGTATGGATGTACAAACTTTGACAGACATTCCCCATAGATCTTCGGTTAGTTTGATCTTTATTTGCCGGAAAGTTTTAATAACAATCATAGGGTTAATGTGTTTAAATTTAAATTCAACCAGGCAGCCAGACACATTCGCCTTTAATAAACCAATTGAGAGTTCAGGTGAGGAAATAAGAGCCTCCGTTGTTTTTTGTGGTATATCGGTAAAGAATTTTACAAATTCTTGAGCTACTTCCTGATTAGAGCTTTTAGGACCACATGCTGTATCTAATGTGTAGCTAGTGTTACGTATTTTCTTCCTGTTAGTCTCATTATTTATAACTTTCCAAACTGTCTTTATTTTATTTTCTGCTGTTTTGATCTTGTTGCTAATGTGCAGTGCTTTAGCAACCTTGCATGTATTTCTAAAAATGTTTGAATACTTAGCAACATACTTGTTAAAAGTTTCAGTGTTTTTAAAAGGCTTAAGGCCATAAAGCTCAAATAGTCTTTCCCTACTTTTTCTGATACCTCTAGTTGCCCAATCACTAAATATGAATTTAGGGCAAATACTTTTTGTCTTCTTTTCAAAAGTTTTATTGAATTCCGTGTGAACTATTGAAAAGAAACGATCATACAATTGATCTATATTAATATCATCAAGGCCCATAACGCTTAACTTGTTCTGTAGCAAAATATTATACCTATTTAATCTGCTAGAAGTTATAGGTCTAAATTTAATTTGAACTTTTTGCGATGGGGGTGTATTACACCTGAAGGTTACAGTTTGTCCACTATGGTCAGAGGGTAGACAATTTACTATTGCTTTATCTAAATAATCACAATCGCAGAAAATATTATCTATACAAGTAGCAGAAGATGGAGTGACTCTAGTAGGTTCTGTAAAAGTGTTGGTCAAGTCAAATGACTTAAAAAGATTTAATAAGCGACTGCTATTTGCACATTCTTCTAAAATATTGATATTAAAATCACCACAAATAATTGTAGATTTATTACTGACTGCAAGTTTTGCCATCACATCTTCCATTATTGATTAAATCAAAGAAAAGTTTTGATAGTTTGGGGGTCTGTACACACACACAATTACATGCTTATCTAGCTCAACACAGGACAGTTCAACGCAATGTTCAACCGAGAGACCTACTATGTCATTACGTTGCTTATATTTAAAACAATTTCTTATTAATATTAGGGAACCTCCACGAAGCATAGTTTTACGGTTAAAGCAGCTACCCACCATATAGTTCTCATAATTGATAAGCATTTGGTAATCCTTAAGCCAATGTTCAGTAAAACATATAATGTCAAACTTACTATTTTCTAAAAACAATTCAATTTCTAATAATTTGGAAGAAATGCCTTGGATATTTTGGTGGAATAATTTCAAAGTGTTCTGCTGAGGCCCTTTTTTACTAACTAATTGAGTGCAAGAAGATACGTTGGTAGGATTAACAATATTGTTAATCGTACCTCCTGTTGTCTCATTTCCTAGTTTAAATTAATTTTTGGAGTGAGGCTGGAGACACCCGTACCATCCTCAGACAACAAGACCCTATCACTAATACTAATATACCCTAATTGAGAATTCTCCACGGTGACACATGGATCCTCCTCAGTACAATGTTTGTAAACATTTATAGCACTAGTGCTATATTCATTGAAAGTCACCTGTATATTAGTATTACTACTAATAGTCGCAGTGTTAATAATAGAACTAAACTTAGACATACTATTTATGTCTGTGTGAATATTATAAGCTAATAGCCGAGCTATTTTGTGTCTACATCTAATAGGTAGATACACCTTACCCCGTGTCGACTTCAGTTTACCAACAATAGTGTTGATATCCAGATATATAAGTCTGTCACTATAGTGACCTACTAAAAAATGTACATGGTTATTTAACATATGTATATAATTATTTTTTCTATTACCCAAATTTTCAAAAAATGGAAAACCACACAATATTATTTTGTTACAATTTAACTTTAACAACTCTGAAACACAGTCAGTGATGTCTTCCTTTTTAATCTTAGAACTATTACCAACACATATAGTAATGGTGGTACTAGGATCACAAACAGTCTTTGTTACTGATGCCATAATCTGTTTGTAGGTTGATCCTGGCATGCAATAATTTTGGGTACAATAACTCAGGTTATTACTGATCAATTTCCCTAACCCTCTACCTATACTATCAGAGAACATAACTGAAAGATTAGAACCAAGACTATTAGGTGAGACCAAATTACCTAAGTCAGGTATTGTATCTTGGGTGGAAATACAGTCCTGAGTACTCACAGCTAGGGACGGGTCCTCCGTTGCCTCAAGCTGGAGGGCATCATTGCTGGATTCCCTCTGACAAGTACACTGAGTGTTGCTGAGAGTCAGCGAGTCCACTTTGTCTACCAATGCATTTGTAGCAAGAATATGCTCTTTAATTTGATTTTCCGAGCATTCATATTTATTACATAAAGATTTTAGTGACTTATTAAGAGCCTGTATTTCTGATTGTAAGCGCTGAGTGTCAATTTCATAAATATTTATACTATCTTCCAATTTAATCTGATAGTTATTTAATTTATTAACTAGAGAAACACGTTCTTTCCTTAATTGAATATTTTTGGAAAGGTGTTTTTGTTGTTTCTTGTATTTATTACATTTTTTAATTATTCTATTTAATCGTGCATATTTCTTAATTTTATTTTTACTAATTTTGTGGCTGTAGTTATGCTTTAGTAAGGAGTCCTCTGTAAGGTCTATTGTTATAATGGAATGAGGGTTGCAATTTGTATTAACTAATTCATTATACAAATGTTCAGTTTCCATAGCCTGAGTATGATCCTTTTCCTTTTTCAAATTTAAAAGTTTGACATTTGCATGGACTAATTCATCCTCTAAGTCCCTAATTTTACATAAAGCCTCCTCATACAAGTTGCTACAAGAGTTGAACCCATCCGTGACCGCCCTTAGTTGATCCCGTTCATTGACAACATTCAAGAATTCCTGATGAAGGTCTACTAGCTCCCGTTTTAAGCTCGAGTTTTTGCTATTTACGTTAATGACCTCCTCCTCACTGTCCTCTCTCTCTTGCAACAGCTGCTGGCATTGGAGTTTAGAGTCCTTAAGTTCTTGGAGGGCCGTTCTCAATTTTAGCTCCATATCTTGAGCAGCAGCCTTACGGGTCATCACAGGCATGGTTTCCGGATTGGTTACTGAAAATTGTAAATAAAGAAACGGTGAGAACTAATAGGATAGACCAATGAAGAGAATTTAGAGATAAAAAAGGGGAAAAAACAGGGAAAAAGTTTGTGTTACTCAAAGAAATGAGGTAGGCTGCTATATTAGCTTGACAATAATTAAATTAGCTTACTGAATAATAATTTTTTATTGCTTCAATGAGAATTTTACTTTCTTAAGATTTTACTTTTTCATGTGGGTAGATTGCCTGGACTAAAAACTTATGATTATTACAATATTACTTCAAGACGTTAATGAAATAACTATCACGAACTTAATATTTAACTAATATTGAAAAGATTGATAGCAAGTATAAATCGTTAAAGTTTTACTTTTTACGAAATGACAATTGTCAACAATGCAATCTAGAACCTTAGAAGGAAATTAGCAAAAAAACAAAAACTATACTAGAATTGGCGTGGACGTGTTGTAAAGTTACGATTATGGGACGATTGTGTGCTATTCTAAATATAAAAGTAAACAAATACTCCCCGTATAAATCCGTAGTCCGAACATCAGCTGTTGGTTTTAGGTTACCGGTAACGTCGTTTCGTCGCTGTACAACCGAATCCTTTATTAATTAACAGGATAATATGTTTCCTGGGTATTTACACATTTAAAATACGATATTACATATGATTACACCTTAATTTAACTTAATTACTATTTAATTTTAATTTTAAAATACGGAACAAAATTTTGACCTTACCAACAAGAGATTTTACACTTACCAACAAGAGCTCTTGGTATAGGATCCAGAACCAGATCCAGGACCAGAGAAGTACTATCAAACCATCAAATCAGTTCGTTTCTGCTGCTAAGCTGTATTCTGGCTTAAAGGTATAAGTAAAAGGGCAGATGCCTACCGGTATCGAATCCATAATTGTATCAAATATTTAAATATGCTGTTTTGACTTCCGTACGTTTTTCTTTTCACGGGTGACCACTGAAAACCAGCGCTGTGCTGTGGGCCCCCCATAGGCTGAGTTGTGGGTGACCTATTTATCGCACACACGACGTGCAAGATATCAACCATTTTTTTTTAATTCACTTTTTGTTTATGTTCCGTTTTGTAATACTCTGAATGTTTGTAATGTTTATTGTTTCTGTTTTCAAATTTTGTATGCACGTCATGTCCCTGCGATGAATAAAGATTTTTTTCTTTCTTTCTTTCTTTCTCTGGTTGAAAGTAAGCTTGATAGCTTTCCAATATATAATTAAACTTCCCAAAACACGGTAATTTTATACGATATTCCATCGAACTTAGAAGCCGTATGGTAGCAGTTAACGTTAATTGAAAGGGTGGATTGCCTGGTATTGATTACCCTAACCTTCGATGTAGGCATATTTCCTCATAAAACCTTATAGGTGCCGATCGGTATCTTCACAGTAATAAATGAAAGCCATGTTAGTTGATTTTTTTTTCAATATTCTATATTGAAATGACATTAAAGGGAAGTAAGTGAGTGAATTGTGCTTTATCTTGATCACATTTATTGTTTGATTATTTATGTGGATTTAGGCCAACAAGTATTATACAGCGTGTATCAGAAAGGTGTGTCAAACCATCAAACTGAACAACATGGGGCCAACATCGTAATCGTTAAAAAAATAATCGAGTAGGTATTAAAACTTTGTATGGGACAGCTGATTATTTTTAGCCAGTTCGATGTTTGTGCCGTACAGAAAGTTGTTCAGTTTGATGGTTTGTAACACACCTTTCTGATTTATACGCTGTATAATATTTGTTGTCCTAAATACACATTTATAATCAAGCAGTAAATGTGATCAAGATAAAGCACAATTCACTCACTGATTTCTCTTTAATGTAATTCAAAAATAGAATATTGAAAAAAAAAATATCAATGAACGTGTGTGTACGACACTTTTAAATGTAACCAAAACTTTCTGATACATGCTCATACCCATAGACTGATGTCAGTTTCATATTGTAGAATAGAATTTGATATGCTAAGCACAATTTTGGATACATCTAATATTATTAAATCAACTGTCATTTCCTTCATGTTATAATGTCTCGTTGGTTTAGGGCTCACAAGCGCTTCTGATAAGCATGCGGTTCTGGGTTCAATTCCCAGGTCGGGCAAAGTTTTACTGGGCTTTTCCGTCATATTTTGAGGGAATCATGATTAATTGTGTCCACTTGATGATAATAGGCTGTCCTATTAAATAAACCTCAGTCTAACTCTACGATAATAACAGGCTTGTTATGATTGAAAAACAATGAATCAAGAGTCTATTCACTGATATTTTAATTTAATCACGCATCAATTGAACACAATTCAATCACTGATACGAGCCCATAACCCATAAAGTCAATACGCAATATAAAAACCAACATCAATATCGTATGGGAATAAATTGCGAGTGACAGTTGGTCGAGAACCTCCATCAATGTTAAACCAAACCATGGCAACGAGCAAGCGAGGGGTGCCGAGTAGAGCCGAATACAACCGAGCGAAGCCGACAGCAGCCGAGAGGACCCGACCATCACCGGTGGAAATATAACGGCAGTTTTATATCGGCAATAAATTGTCGGTTATGAAAACCTATGTATGTACAAATGTGCTGGTAATGGTCGTGAATAAATAAGCATGTACTTTTTATTTGGGATACGATTTCGTGCATTTTTGTGTGACATGTATGGATCTTATAAAAAAAAATAAGTTTGAATTCCTTCGTTTTTATGACTATAAAAACACACACACGAAGTAATATAAAACAAGTAGGGAATATACAGGTTGTAACATAATAGTCGTCGTGAGGAAACGCCATGTTCTAGAACCAAAAAATTCGAAGACATGTGACATCTACCAATCCGCACTGAGCCCGCGTGGAGAGGCCTGTGTCCCAGCAGTGGGAACATTAATAGGCTGATGATGATGATGATGATGAACATAATAAACGCAAGACCTCTCGTGTGGTGTCTCAGACAGTTTTACCATGCATAGTTGATTTTGTCTTATTGTTTATTCTTACATTTTAATTTTTTGGTAAGTAGTGTGAGTCTAATAAATACTTTTTCTTTTTTTTATCGTTGATCGCGTCAATTCTTATAAAAAGCCTTTTTTTAGGGTTCCGTACCCAAAGGGTAAAAACGGAACCCTATTACTAAAACTTCGCTGTCTGTCCGTCTGTCCGTCCGTCTGTCCGTCTGTCTGTCACCAGGCTGTATCTCATGAACCGTGACAGCTAGACAGTTGAAATTTTCACAGATGATGTATTTCTGTTACCGCTATAACAACAAATACTAAAAACAGAATAAAATTAATATTTAAGGGGGGCTCCCATACAACAAACGTGATTTTTTTGCCGTTTTGTCTAATGTATAGATAATGGTACGGAACCCTTCGTGCGCGAGTCAGACTCGCACTTGGCCGGTTTTTGCTAATTGCAAGATTTCGTAGATCAGAAGTTGTTCAGTTTCATTGTCCGACAGACCACACGGAATAAAAATTCTATTACGTCTCTCTTGGATCGTCCAAAGTGCAGGTATATAAAGGAAGGGATCAAGGGACATAGCCTAGTCAGAAGCGTGGTTTTGTGTTCACAACATACTTCTTATAACGTACTAAAAAAAGAGATTAAGTCGCAATGTCTTCAAAACATTATTAGATTTAACATGACGTATCAAAGTTTAACTAGAAAAACAATCGTGACTCCGGACCTACTATAGGTACATAAAAGTCGTTAAAATCACATAAAGCTAGAACAGATTGGTTTTCAAGATCACTATCTACACTTCGACAAATTGAGCTTTCTTCTAATGGTTTTTCAGTCCACACTGCAGTGAAACTACTTTCTTTGATTCAATAAACCTTTGACAATAGGATTAAGTATTGGAGATGCTTTTGTAATCAAAAATCACATTAAATCATAAATAACGAGACCAAGAAAGGAAATTAAGGGCATAAGAAAACGTATAAATAATACATGAAAAAAATCAACCCACTAACGGCCGTGAAAGCCGTTTATCTATTGTTTTTTAGGGTTCCGTACAAAAAATGAAAAAACCGGAACCCTTATAGGATCACTCGTGCGTCCGTCTGTCTGTACTTCTGTCTGTCACAGACAATTTGCTTCGAATCTACTCGACCAAATCAGGTGAAATTTGGTAGGATTATGTAATCCTATAACCCAAACACAGATGTGCAAAGTAAATAAATATTTTTTTTTTAATTATGGGTCATTTTCTGGGGACAAATTAGGAAATTAAAAAAAAAGTTTTGCAAACCTTACTGTTTCACATATCAAATGAAAGGGGTCATTATGAGATCTCAAATATCTTCTTGTTATTATTGTAAAATAAATAGTTTTGATTTTATTCATGGAAGAAGACGAAAATTGACTATTGCCCCCGGATCTTCGAAACTACTGAGCCTAAAATTTTGAAAAAAAATTACAAAATATAGTCCATTGCTTATAGAAAAACACAGGAAACCTATAAGAATTCTATCAATTGAAAATAAAGTGGTAAACTCAATATACTCGTAAGACTTTGGCATTGTACGGAACCGTCTCAACGCGAGTTCAACTCTCACTTAGCCGGATTTTTTTTTAATTATCATTTGATTCGGTGAAGGAAAACATCGTGAGGAAACCAGCATGCCTGAGAGACATTTTTAGACGGCATGTAAAACCAAGTCAGAGGCCCCTCTGACACCAGGTTAGATACTAACCATGGCTCGATCGATTCCCGTGGCAATGATGCGGTGGACGAACTCGCTAGAAGGAGATCGAACATGGCAGCGGTGGAACTGAACCTATCGTGCCACTCCCTTTCGGATACCTACGCACACTGGTAAGGAACCGAACTAGTGAACAACACTACAAGCTATGGCTAGACCACGGCGAGTGCAGGCAGACCAAGGAAGCACTTCCTACTATCGACGGCCGCCTCACCAAACGCGCTCTTCGGTTGACCAAACCGCAGCTGCGCACAGTTACAGCCGCCATTACTGGACACGGCTCTTTTAATAAACACCTTTTTGTCATAGGAGTCACGGACAGCCCCCTGTGCCGTGCCTGCATGGAGGAAGACGAGACAGCAGCCCACGTTCTTCTGCACTGCCCAGTGGTTGCAACATACAGGGCAAAGTACTTCGGTTCTCTCCGCAAGATTGTCAGCAACACCAATGCGCTGCTGGCCTTTCTCGGGGAGTTAGGGTGGATCGAATAAAATTCCCACCCGTACGCAAAATACGCGCTTTGACGTGGAGTTGCGGACACCAGCCCGCTATACAATACAATACAATACAAATAGGTACTAACCACACGATAAAGAAAGAAGCAATTTACGACGAAGTCTGTTGACAATAATTTTAACTAGAAACTGACGCCACACAAAATTAGCAACTTTATTCTTCGTTCTGCTGAGTAGAGAACCACAAAATGAGGTGGCTCATTTTGTGGCATGCTTCCCTGGTCTGTGCGCAATTCATATGACTACCCGCTGTCCAATGTATTGATCAATCAAACAGTGACCTACCTTACAATAGGGCACGTTCCCACGACGCAGGCCCATTAATATTAAACACATATTGCAACAAAGTAGTTTTCATATTATTTATACCAACCATTCACAGACTATAAATACTCCGGCCATACTGGACACACATTTACAAGTATCAGTAAATACCATCAACACAACAAAATACTCTCAATCACATTGCGGTAACCGAACGCAATAATGATTCAGTTTTAACTGATCATAATTCTACAATCACATATTTGGTGAGCGGTTACATTATCGCTGGAATCGATATGAACTGAAGTTTATATTTAAATTATTTTCCTGGAACTATTTTATCAACCATGTTTAATTATATAGATCGGACTAACGTACCCAGTGACGTCCGATCCTTAATTATGTGAAGTAATCCCGTCCTCATTTAGTACTTGTAGTTTGCACTTCTTGCTAACTCGCTGTCACATTTTTTAAAGATGAATCGATTTCATCAAAACGAAAATGTTATCTGTGGTCCGGTCTTGGCGCGCTCGTTCTTGACATCTGTCAACTCATTCTTTCAAAGCATTATGATCAGGATTTCGAGAAGATAACCGACACGGTTATCTATCGTAGTCCCGATACATTAGTCAACACAACTTTTAAAAAGGGGTGTAGATAAGACACTTTAAAACACATTTATGTAGGCTGATCTTCTGGGAAGGGTTGGGATACAATGAGGACGAGATTACTTCACATAATTAAGGATCGGACGTCACTAGGTAAGTTAGTCCGATCTATATAATTATGCTCCGTAATCTCGTCCTCATTTAGTACTTGTAGGTGTTCAAAGAAGTTGTGTTGGTAATATAATCAACATCTTTTAATCATTGAACAATGCAACCTAACATAGGTACTATTCTGAGTATTATTACTTAGGTACCAATTACACATTTATTTAAATAAAAGGTAACATATTAACATTCTTCTCTCTAACACTATCAACGTATCAACCAGTATCATATTAATCTTTTAAAGAGCTTAATTACTTTAATCAGACAGTTACCATTGACATTAAATTTAATCAACCAACAATAACAAGCAGTGTGTTCTATAGTATAGATACTAGAACACACTGCTTGTGCAAAAGCATTGGAATCACTAACTGTATATAGCTGCTCTTTCCTATCTTTCTTATTATCTATTTTCTTCCAATATTAATATCCACTTCAGAGGCTTTTCGTGCAGAAGCGTGCCTTGTGCTGTGTGATGTGAATTTGGGAGTATTTATTATTGAGTATTTATTTAGTTAGAATTTGTTTTATCCACCTACTAATAGTTGCAGTAGTGACGGCATGATATGGTTTTCTTATACTTAGTTATTTACAATCTTGTCTTATTATATTAGTAATTATCCTGATTATAAGAAATTTTATCAGTATACTTATGAGAGAGAGAGGTTCGAATTCTGTGTGCAGTCACAAGTGCTATTATGGTGGCTTATTCCCAGGAGCTCCAAATCTATTGTTCTCCAAACAATTTCTCTCCATACATTGATTCCCAACAGCTCCACGATTTTATTAGTTAAATAATAAAAATACTAAAATTCTTCCCAGCGGCTCCAAACCAAATTGCGTAAGGTCAACAAAACACAAATTGCTACCATCAATGTTATAATTTCGTGGTAAGTACTTGAAAATTTTGGAGCTCATGGGAAAGATTTTATTTATTACTTTTATATTGTTTTTTAATTTGGAGCCGCCGGGAATAAAATTATGGAGCGCCTGGGAATAAGCCATTATGGTAACTAACTTTTTGGTAATTAGTTCTAAACAAAGCGTTTCATTAGGAAATAGTTCAAATTAGACAAATAATTCAAAACAATACTGAGATCCCATACTACTTCATATTTGGGGTTCTTAGGTCTTAACCTAAATATTTCCCTGAAGAACCTTGACAGTCGGTCATCTGTGGTAATGTGGGGCCCTAGAACTAGAGAAATAGCTAACATATTGGTATTGAGTGATCTGTTATAGTTCCTCATTAAAATTTTAGTCAGTGAAGATATCACAGTGGGAACTAAGTCTAGGAGAAGGTCAATATCTTGGTTCTGACAATAGGAAATCCCCTGATTCAGAGCAATCTCATATCGCTTTTATGATGGGGTTCCATTATTATTATTTCAGAAATAACCATGGGCTCAAATAAGGGAAACCATGGTTGTGAGGGCCACCAAGGTACTACAACAATGCCTGTTGCCCCTTCCCTTTTTATTTTCTATAATATCTTACTAATAAGTGCAAATGGTGGGAATGTATAAAATAAATCATCATACCATTTTAACATTGCATAATATATAATTCTGACAATTTAAACTTGTTTGCAAATAGTTCAATCTGAGGATAAACAATAATAGTCTTGTAGGCTACATCACATAACTTCCATTCAATTTCTGTTTGGATGCCTAGATTCTAGATCTGCGATAGTGTTTTCTTTAGAACTGATATAAGATGCATAGATCCAAATGTGTCTTTCCTCACACCGTTGCCACAACTTTCTGGCTAAATTATTAAGGTGGGTAAAACGAGTGCCACCCATTTTATTGATGTAGGCTATGGCAGTTGTGTTATCTCTTTAATTCTAAGTAAACTTTCACAGTGTCTGAGTGTGCTTGCAAATGTTTTGAGCCCTATAAATGCTGCTAATAGTTCAAGGTAATATATATGAAACTTTTTATCATCAGTTGTCCAATGCCCATGGCTTCTGACGTCATTACATACCAGACCCCAGCCAGTTTGTCAAGCATCAAAAAATATTTCTAGAACAAAGTCAAATAGTTTTTACTGTTGTAGGATGTTGTAATGAGACAACCACCAATCTAGTCCTATCCTAATTCCTTTTGTGATAGGTAGCAGAGCCTTGTAATTTTCTTTGTTGTTTTGTTACTTTCCATAACCTTGGTGTAAGGCCAACCATATTCCACTGCTAGGCAAGCAGCAGCAAGGATACCTAGCAACTGAGCAAATTCTACTATTTTGCATATCCTCTTAGATTTAAAATTATTTAATAAGTTAGGGATGAAATTTTATATATCTTTTTCTGACGAAATGAGATATTAAACTGAACGGAATCTAACAGAAATCCTATATACTGACAGCATTGTCGGGGTTCTAAGGCACTCTTTTTAGTATTGAAACAAACCCAAGATTTTTTAAGAAAAAACTTAGTATATGAATAACCAAGGCACAAAATATCACCATCATCATCTGCCTAGCCTTTTCCCCACTATGTTGGGGTCGGCTTCCAGTTTTACCGGATGCAGCTGAATACCAGTATTTTACATGGAGCGAGTACCAGGTAATACGATACCCCTTGGTAAGACTGGTTTTTAGACTTTTTTGCACAAAATATCACCAAGATATAGAAAAGTAACCCCAATGGCCTCAGGTGACACATAACTGGCTTCATAATCTTTGTGAATACATATGGGGCTATGCTAAGCCCAAATTGAAGGCATGTAAACTCACAATGTATCTTGAAACTGAAACCGGAGAAATCTAGCATATTTTCTATGGGTAAGAAATATTTAAGCATTTTTCAAATCTATAGTTGCCATAAATCAACCTGGGGTCATGAGTTTGGTTGCTGTCCTTAAGTCTTCTAGTTTGAGTGATGTGTATCAATATATTTATTAAGTTTTTTGAGATTTAATATAAATCCAAGTGCCATCTGATTTTGGATGCAAAAATATGCTGGATAAAAATTGATTATCTGCGGATAAACATACACTATACACATACAATACTCCTATGTGTAGGAGTTTATTAATTTTCATAAAATTAGATTGCTTTCTTTCTGACTGAAGTTATTGTTTTTAGGAATGGAAGTTAGAACTGGAATTTCATAAAAGTGTAAGTAGTTTATAACCCGTGAGCCAATCATTGTATTGTTGGATAGGTGGTAAGATTATTCCAGACTTCAGTGAAATACTGCAATCTACCAGTGAGCTAGACGCATTCCTGTCCCCGACGTCGCGACTGGCGCCTCTGTGGTGAGTGCCTCGGGCGTGTTGCTAGTTTCACCTGGTTGTTCAGCTTCAGCACTGCGATAGAGGTCTTGCAGGTGTGTTCTTCAATTCCTGTCCTGACATTTTTTTTTTTTTGCATTAAACTTGTCCTGTAGGTTATCCCCAAACAGGTACTCAGATATTGGAGTCTGCCCCATTAGCTCCTTCATTTCCTTATTGAGGCCAAACAGGATTAGGGAGCGTCTGGTGATGCAGTTGCATGATAAATGTGACAAAGTAGTCTAGCTGCATCACTTGAAAGAGTTAAAATTTGATCACTACTCTCTCGGTTGGCGATTAGATTGTTTAACACTTTGTCTATTGATGGATTGGCAGCAGCCGAGGTGATCTGCTGCCCCCTGATTCGTTGGTCCCTTTTCACTCCGACATTCTCAGTGCGGCTGCCACTTATTCATTTAGTTTTGGCGGGTGCAACAAGCTGCCGTTACAATTATTGCTGACCATCACCACTTGCTGGTCGCGGTGAAGTTCTATAGGTGTCTTTGTGGGCTACGCCCCCTCATCTCAGCCTCTTTCTGATTTCGGTCAGTGGGTCGTCTTAGAGGCGGATATTAATATTCAATAAAGTTATTATAGCATAAATATTTTTTTAAATAATTTCAAATTAAATGTTAATCAAATTATTTTTTTTTAAATATTTCCTTCACTATGTGATTTGGACAAGTGTCTGTACTCAGAAGTGGCAATTATGGGGAATAGCTGTCGCAACGAGTCAGGCTGCGTCGGGTTTTATAGCATCAACTTCGGTCGCAATAACCACGGCTTCCCGTCGTGTTCGACTGGAGCGGGCTTCATACTCTTCTACAAAGAATAATTAAAGTTAGGCCTCTGCCTGGTCGAGTTTAAATCCACGGCTAACCTCTCGTGATAGCTCAAGGGATGCAGTAGGGACGAGATTATGAACAACTGAATGTGTACATCATCGGCTGCCCTCTCGTGAAAGCTCTTGTGATGTCGTTCTATTGTAGGATGGCTTAGATCATCGGCTAACCTCTCGTGAAAGCTCTAGTGATGTCTTACTAATTATTGGTTGGTGTTCTCATGGTTAACCTCTCGTGAAAACTCTAGAGGCATGTGCGAGCAACTGAACGTGTACACCATCGGCTGACCTCTCGTGAAAGCTCTTGTGATGTCGTTCTATTGTTAGATGGCTAAGATCATCGGCTAACCTCTCGTGAAAGCTTTAATGATGTCTTATAGGTTGGCACAATTGATGTTCTTATGGTTAACCTCTCGTGAAAACCCATGTGCATCTTAGGCCAGGGTGCCAGGTATACTTCTAGGAAAAGACGAGTGGATAGGTACATAAACAAAAGAGCTTACCAGTTTCGATGATGACTCCGTTTTCGCTTGTTCGACCGATTTTCTAGTTCCCGCAGACGTTCGTTGAGTTCTCTCATCTCTTCGTCTCGTTTTATTCGATGTTTTTCCATCTCGGTTTGGTAATTACAAATTTTTCGGAACTTTACTAACGGAAACGTGACCTGCGCGCTTCACAAAAAAGTACAATGAGTTGACAGATGTCAAGAACGAGCGCGCCAAGACCGGACCACAGATAACATTTTCGTTTTGATGAAATCGATTCATCTTTAAAAAATGTGACAGCGAGTTAGCAAGAAGTGCAAACTACAAGTACTAAATGAGGACGAGATTACGGAGCATAATTAAATGGAAACGACAGAATACATAGCCACGATTGATACAGAAGTTGGTATAAGTGGTCACAGTAAAGGTACGAACGGTTAAACGAACGTAATTATGAGTATGAGTCGCGTAATTTACGCCACGTTTTCATGAGAAAGTCTGGTTTGTATCACGCGACGACGACGTATAATTACGCTCGTTTGGC
Source organism: Xestia xanthographa (assembly GCA_905147715.2). Taxonomy (NCBI): domain Eukaryota; kingdom Metazoa; phylum Arthropoda; class Insecta; order Lepidoptera; family Noctuidae; genus Xestia; species Xestia xanthographa. The sequence goes on from LR990646.1 coordinate 20,000,052, forward strand.
CTCACCCTAAGTAAATATCTAATAAATATATAATAAATAGAAGCACCCCTAGCCAAGTTACAAACGTTTCGTATCGATTCTCTTTCTACTATCGTAAACGCCTCAGCATAAGCGATTGTAGAAAGCGCTAAATTGGTAGCCAAGTTGACACGACTGAGTCGATCGCTCGTTCTCTAATGTCTGTAGAAAAAACGTACACTTTAGTCTATGTTGAGCGGTCCTACCAAAGAGTTTAGCGATCAAAATTGTAGAAACGATAACATTCTATTCTATCATTTTGAACGATGTAAACTTGTCTACGAATTTTCTATTCGTTTGTGTTGATCATGTGGTTTAACGTTGAGATGATGTCATTCCCATTCATTTGAGTATAGTTTTCTACTAGCGTTAACGATTGTACATTGTCAACTTGGCTAGGGGTGCAGTTTAGATCTAAAAATTACTTCTGTAAGATTAGCATAGTTTCTACGACACAGGATCTCATCAAGAACAGAAAAAAACAGCGTTTTTCTATAGCAATTTTTCTTTGTCTTAGTCGCGTTTTCCTTTTCGCAAACCATGGGGTGAATCGCTAAATATCGCTCTTTTGAATGGGGTGATCCGTAGGGATGTTCTATTGTTTACCGAAAGCCACTCTGCGGTAAAAACGAGATAATATCAAGTTCCTGAGTAGATAAGGTTGCTTACCTGTCTATTAAAGACAATGCATTTCACAGGGTGTGCTCAGAGCTTGTGTAAAATAACCCCACTTTCTTCATGTTACCGTCAGATATTCAGTCGCCGAATTGACTTGGGTTCTTGATATTTCACCTCTTTGTTCCTCTATATACAAAGCTTTGTAGTCTGCGAATATTACTGGAAAAAGGATTTTGTTGAGGAAATATTGGCAAGAGTTCTGAAAAAGATATCTTTAGAGAACGCGGTACATCTTTACTAAGGTACAATCGTATTCTTTTTGTTTCTGAATCTCAATATACATCATTACCAACATATGGAATTTAACATACAATACTTGAGTGGGTACTATGTTGAAGAAATTTCTATTACCTAGTATCTGACATCAAATAAATTGAAATGATATGAATAATATAATCTGTCGCCTGAACAAGTCACTTAAACATTGCTATGTTCTGTATAGTGTACTAGACAACTGACATTTATTGGATACTAGACTGTGCTTCGCAGCTGGCGCCTGCGAGCTGCGTGTACATTTTTTATTCCTCTATATAGAAATAACCTATCCTGTCTGATTTAATGCACCATACTACATTTAATTAAGAAGATCTTTCGGCTTGTAAGTACCTGGTAATGTTAACAGTCACACACAATTAAAAAGCCATTGTACCTCGCGTAGATCTACGTTACGAAGGATTAAAGGCACTTTTGTACGCAAAACTTACTTAACAAGGAATTACAATTAATTGCCAATTCGCAAAGGTAGTTGAAAAATTATGGTGATGAGAACGCGACTATGGACAAAGATGGACAAGAAACACATACGTTACTCTTTTAAATTATTTGCACGATTGACGATATTATATTCTCAAACAAAAGATTGGTAAGTATATAAGCTAACGCATTCTGCTGACTGCATCAAAATTCCCGAAGCTATCATTTTCTTCCAAGTCTGATTCCAAATAAACTCACTATAAATCTATCTCAGCAATAGAACCGCATTAAGCCGCTTATTCTTCTTCAAATCAGCATAAAAGTTTTCATATCGATATCAGAGCTTCCCTGTACAATACGGATGCATTATTGCAATGTTTCACGGACTGGTGGCTGTATTCGCGGCACGTTGCTCGTCGGCGCGTCGTGTCCCCGGAGGGGTACCAAACGAGATTCGTCCGCAAACCCCGCAGATGTATAGACTCCCTAGCGGCTGTCTACATTTGCAACATTGATTAGTTTTGAGTTACTATTTTTGATTAGGGAATGTGTTTTCGTTGCCTGCTGAATCTGAAAAGACATTGTGAGATTTATTCCTTTACTTGGCAATTGTAAGGTAAAAACAATAGGAGCATTATTTTAGGGCTCCACCGGAGTCGGATTAAAATAACAACAACAAACAACAATCCATTTATTTCCAGGTAACAAAGACCCATAGATAAATACCCCTAAATATACATACTATACGTATTAAATATACATAACAATAATTTACTCAAAATAACAATTAAAACCTACAAATAAATATGATAGGTACTAATAACAATCCATATTATCGTGTCTCTCAAAACTAGTCTACTTTTCTTAAGTTTAACTTTTGTACTAATATCTATATACTCGTATTTTATCCAAGACTTTTTACGTCACACTGAAATCACCACACCAGGGAATCAAGGTAAAGAAATAAAACTAATAGAACTTTTAAAAAGCACTTACTACTACAGTATTAAACACAAAGAACTCTCAACTTTCCCTATTTTTTTTTAACTCCCAAATGACTTTATATTTAGTATTCACACGTTATTTTGATAAAAGCACAAAAAAACTATGGTAAAAGTCTGGCTGCATTGCAATGTTTCGCTTCGAGGGAGGGCAATGTTCGTGTTGCTACCCCCGCGAGGGCTGTGAAATGAGATTCGTCCCCATAATACGCAGATGTATGGTCTCCCTAGTGAGTGAGCTCTATTCCGCATTGATTAGTTTGAAATTATGATAGAAAATAATGTGGCAAAATTAATATTAACGGTAATTGTTAATAAATTTCAAAGTAGGTGGTCCTTTTGAACTGTGATTGATTTATGCTTTGATGTCTTTGAGCAAATATTCCACAACACAGTATACCTACAACTTGTGTGAAAGTAATTAAGCTAACGTAAATAAATTTATAATTTCCTTACTTGACAAATTCATATAATTTAAACTGAAGACCTCAAATATACTGCATCTTGAATTATTGAAAATTATCATCGCAGCAGTAAAATTGTGATTACCGTGCAAATAAATAATGAACCCAATTAATAACTCGTTTGAGATTGACTGAAAAATTCTTGAAGCGTACATGGAAATATCTCATTTATTTTCACAGCACCATTTTTTTTTGTTACACATTTATTGGTGAGCTGTATTTTTTTAACATCATTCACATGAACTCAGGAAAACATTATCCCTTTATACATTTCCTCAGTTCATTTCCTCTTAGAACTGGAGCACACATTCCATCATAAAGAAAAAACACAAAAACAAAAGAACGCTACAGTCAGTGACGTCATAAGATTGAGCGGTCCACGAATTAAGTACAAAGTCTGTCACCGGTACGTCGGTGATCAGGGCTTGCCTCATGAAATATTCATGTGCACGGATGCGGTCGAATGTACCGCCGCGATATATTTACCGCTGACCACGGTCGCCCGACGCCGAAATAATAACTGGGGTACATCGGTACAATGTATACGTAAATATACAACGTATACTTAGATATACGTTGCATTTGAGGGTTTCTTTGTTGTAATTATAGTGGACAGGGGTTCTTTTGATACAAAAACTTTTTTACAAAAAATAAAACCGACTTCAAAAAACACAAAAAAGTGAAAAATAACTTTAGCTTCAGAAGTCGGTGACTTTTGTTTGATTGATTTTTTTTTGTCACCGACTTCTGAAGCTAAAGTTATTTTTCACTTTTTTGTGTTTTTTGAAGTCGGTTTTATTTTTTGTAAAAAAGTTTTTTTATTTTACCATTTTTAGTTGTTCCCAAACAAATATTTGCTATGAATTTATTTGACTGGTAATAGGCGTGAGCAGCGGTGGCCCAGTGGTGGCGGCCCCGACTTACGAACAGCAAGTCGTGGGTTCGAACCCAGGCAGGCGTATTACTTTGTGTAATTTATTTTATCACCACTGCTCTCAAAACGGTGAAGGAAAACATCGTGAGGAAACCGGCATGTCCTAGAACCAAAAAATTCTAAGACATGTGATATCTACCAATCCGTGGGCCCGCGTGCTGGATTATAGCCCATTCTCTCTTATAGAGAGGAGGCCTGTGTCCCAGTAGTGGGAACATTAATAGGCTGATGATGAATAGGCGTATCCCCAATATATGGAACTTACCATACCTTTTATTTCGGATGGGAAATCATCAAATTACTACTCCCGCTCTGGGCGGAGCGGAAGGGTGTCAGACTTTTACTGACTAAAACCCATCCATGTTCCTTCTTAGCCCTTTGTGTTCCAGGGTCGCAGTATCTCTTTAGAACAGTCCCTTTTGCTGACATCTCTTTAAGGCGCGCGCGGAACACGAACGAACTGTCGAGATCTGGATGTATTGTACACATCTGCGTACCCCCTCAGAGCATACAGGCGTGATGTTACGTCATTTGAGGCGCACGCGGAACACGATCGCACCAACTTAACATACATAACTGTCGAAATCTGAGTGTATTGTACACATCTACCTACTCCCTCAGAGCATACAGGCGTGATGTTACGTCATGATGTTGTATAAACAATAAACTTCCAAGCGATTGCAACATTCACGGCACTTTTGCCATCTATTTTTGAAGAGTTCCAATGTATATCTCCGAAGATCAGCATCAGATGTTCACAAAATTTAAATGGGACCACACGGGAAGTACCAGCTTTCAAATAAAAAAAGAATCATCAAAATCGGTTCACCCAGTCGGAAGTTCTGAGGTAACAAACACAAAAAAAAAAAAAAAAAAAAAAAAAAAAAAAAAAAAGGAAGTCGGTTGAAAAGGAAAATGGGGTGGGATTTTTTCCTCGTTAGTAAGTTGATTGAGGAATAATTAAGTGGTGGTATTGAGTGGGGCTGTGTTTGATCCAGTAAAAAAAGGTTCGTCTGTATTGTATAGACGACTTTCTTTTGAAGTACGTGAGGGATAAACTAATTAATTATATTTTTACACAGAAGAATTTAAATTAGGAAAGCCTTTTAAAAGATTTCTTAGAGAAAATAATTAGAACTGGCTGGCACTGGTTTTAGCTTTTTTGTAGTTAAGTAGACCTTTCATGAAAGTCTATGACCACTGTGGCCAGTGATTACATACGGGACCGAAACGTGGTCGCTCACAATGGGCCTCATCAGAAGGCTTAAAGTCACCCAAAGGGCAATGGAGAGGGCTATGGTCGGAGTTTCCTTGCGCGATCGAATCAGAAATGAAGACATCCGTAAGAGAACCAAGGTTACCGACGTGGCCCGAAGAATTGCCAAACTTAAGTGGCAGTGGGCAGGGCACATTGCTCGCAGAACGGATGGCCGATGGGGCCGAAAAGTTCTGTAGTGGCGACCGCGAACCGGAAGACGTTGCGTTGGAAGGCCTCCCACTAGGTGGACCGATGACCTGGTGAAGGTTGTGGGAATCCACTGGATGCGAGTCGCACGGAACCGGTCAATGTGGCGACACTTGGGGGAGGCCTATGTCCAGCAGTGGACGTCTTTCGGCTGAAATGATGATGATGATGATGTGAGACCTTTCATTATACGTAGACATTGAAGGCGCATTGAAGGCGCCTTCTAAGTAAGAAAGTGTAACAATTTTAATTACGTACTACTTTTTGAATACTATTGTTTTGAAACTCTAAATCAAACGACTGGTAATACCACAAAATGAAATTAAACGAAATTCAGTGAAACTTTGAACAGATTCAGTGTACGAATAAATTGTTCACGAAACCGCCAGATTGAGTAAACTAAATTATGTTCGCCAAGGCGACTATGAACAGTCAGAGGTCTGAGTTACCCGCAAACCGGGATCTATTTATACACAAGTTAGTGGCAGATTAACAAAGAAGTTATAACTTGAATGTTCCAGCACTTCTATTGTCCAAATGGAGATTAGGCAGAGCCTCGGTGGATTTGCCTAATGCCTAGACGGACTGTTCGCCGGCTTAAAGCTGGATATTCGCGAAACAATACCTTGCATAAGTTTCATAATTATAGTATTAGGACGGAGATAAGCTGATGTTATGGCAAATTCCTGTTTGTGGTGTGCAGATATTGGTAGCGATATCAGATTTTGAAACACATCTTCTTAAATGATAAGAGGAGCTCGTGGCTAAATAATAACAGCCGCTCAGGTCGATCTTTAGGTTAAGCCATGCTTGCCTAGGTTGGTCTGTGGATGGGTGACCACCCATTACATACCAAGTTTCCTCCGTGCCTTGGAAAGCACGTTAAGCAGTTGGTCCCGGCTGTCATTTGTGATCTTTAACAGTCGTTACAGGTAGTTAGTGGCCCAAAATGTCTGACATCCAGTCTTACCAAGGGGGGTATCGTATTGCCCAGTACTAACTGGGTTGTGGAGGTCAGATAGGCAGTCGCTCCATGTAAAATACTGGTATTCAGCTGCAACCGGTTAGAATGGAAGCCGACCACAATAAAGCTTAAGAAAAGGCTAGGCAGATGATGATCTTCTTAAATGATAAATTACAGCTAGTCTTACTAAGAGGTTTTTGTTATGCTCGCCCTACTGACGCACTTCGTAGATCGCACCTTTGATCCCTACTTAAATCCCATCCTCATAAATTCAGCTATTACTCTTATTCCTTCTCCGTCCATGCTGTAAGGTTGTGGAACGCACTTCCGCCTATTAGCATTCGTGATTTGAAGACCATTTCACGGTTCAAATCCAGAGTGAAAGAGCATTACCTTTCCTCTCAACCATGATTTATTATATACATATTTATATTTATTAGTTTATATATCTAAGCATTATGTATGTATAATTATATTAATATTTACTCATATGTGTATTTATATGCCGTGTGGTATTCGGCAGAGTAGAATAGAACCAACCCATTACACTCACGGGTGTCGTATAAGGCGACTAATGTCTGAGGCAGAACACCTTGCACCTACGTAGACTAGAGAATGGGCAGCGTTTTCTGTTAGTCTTTCATCACTGCGATCTCCAATCCGCCTGCCAAGCGTGGAGATTACGGCAAATTCCTCCCATCATGAGAGAGGCTTATGTCTAGCAGTGGACGTTATGGGCTGTTGTTGTTGTTGTATTTATATATCTTAATATGTTAAGTTAGGTAAGGCACGTAATCTCTATTCTCTTCCTTTTCTCACACACTATTGTCTACAATTATTTTTCATTTCTCCTTTTGCAGGTCTGCTGGCAGAAATTTCTTAAGAAACAAGCAGTCCCTGTGTACTCATATTTTATAATGTATTTTCCTGTGTTATATACTGTGTCTACCTAAATAGTAAAATAAATATATAAAATAAGAGGGATCCTATTACTATGTTAATGGGTTGTGGAGGCCAGATAGGCAGTCACTCCATGTTAGGTACTCGGATTCAGCTTCACCTGGTGAGAATAGAAGCTCACTCAAACGTGGTTGGAAAAAGACTAGACATGCAATGATCTGTAATTGAAATATAGCATGCTTATTGAAATTACGAAAAAATATCAAGTGAAAATGTTTTCCTCACGAAACTATGTCGACCGAACAAAAGAGTTCACTTTCCCACAAAAGTATTTTATTCAACCAGAACACGTTATCGAAGGTGACTAAGTAAGCTTTTAAGAAAACCTAGTCTTTATGTAGGACATAAATTGTGTAAGTATTTACCTAAAAGTCATTTAATTTACTACGCCCCAGATCTACAACTATAGGTGTAATTTTAGTCTCTATTTGTTACGGTTATGACTGGTTTCATGCCCACTAACATAATATCTCACACTGATGTCGCCACAGGGTTCAATTTATGTATTTGTACATGGTAGTACACGTGTACAATTATTGAGTACATTAAACTGAAAGTGTGTACTAACATATTCAACATATCGATGAGCCTGGAGCTATACTTTACTGGGCAAACACGTTAGTGTTTGACGTTAGCTGTCAACATGGTCTTTCATAATTTTAGTTGACGAGAATTTACAAAGGAACTTCAAAGGTAATATCCAAAAAGAATGAAAACTATCTTAGCGATAACAACAACAACAACAGCCCATAACGTCCACTGCTGGACATAAGCCTCTCCCATGATGGGAGGAATTTTCCGTAATCTCCACGCTTGGCAGGCGGATTGGAGATCGCAGTGATGAAAGACTAACAGAAAACGCTGCTGCCCATTCTCAGGTCTACGGAGGCGCAAGGTGTTCTGCCTCAGACATTAGTCGCCTTATACGACACCCGTGGGTGTAATGGGTTGGTTCTATTCTACTCTGCCGGATACCACACGGCTACTTAGCGATAAGTTCAGCATATATTATCAGGTCTGTAATAACGGGTTAGGCAGAGGTGTACTTAAACACTCACATATCACCAGTTATGCTTAAGGCACAATGACTAAAAAAATGTAATTAGTCCGTCAGATAGATTTCTAAAAAGTATTGGACACATATTTTTTCTTTTTTCACGTAATCAAAAAATGACAACGATCCAGTGCATCGAAAACTCGCGTCACATTTGAGTACATTTCTTACTCAAATGTGACGTCACAAGCCCCCACTCATGATCTTTGACACGTTTTATCTTCGTAAGTTTTTATTAATTTAATATAACAAAAAACACGTATACAATATTTTTCGATAATCTAACTGACAGACTAAACAGAATCATATTTTTTTAGTCAGTCATCATCCCTATTTACCCGCCCTGGGTATTCACAGCAGTAGCAGTCAGTTCATTCAATATTTCATAGCCAGATTTATTTTGCAATCACTCCATTTAGTGAACAATGCTACTGCTGTGGTTTTCCTGCGTAAGCTTAACCCAATTAACAAGACCAGAACCATGGCCCTAAAATATTGTAAAGTTCTTATCTTCGATACTGTTTCAAATATTATGGAACTGGGCCATCTTGTGAGCAGTCTAGACAATCTTATTGTCAGCTTGTGACCTACAAAACTAAGTGAAATGGAAGTTTGGAGACTGAGAGAAACGGTCCATTTATCACTGACGAAAAATCAATTATTATGTTTAAATTGAGAATGCTGTTTTTTTATAAGTCTACACAGCGTTAAATTAAATTCGCTAATGAAACTGCAGATTTGATGAATATATATATCTTAATATGTTTCAGGTTAAGCCACATAGCCTAGTGGTGTGGTCGTGGGACTGCCAAGTCATAGGTCTCAAGTTCGAACCCAAGAGACGCACCTCTGATTTTTCGGATTCATGTGCTTTTTTTGTATAACTAGCATCTGCCAGCGGTTTCGCCCGCATGAAGTTTGATAATTATCCCGTGGGATCTTACTACCGGGGTAAAAAGTATATGTGTGTGTTTTTATCTTCGTTCGAATGACTTTTGTTTCTTAAGTAAATATTTGTATGCCCCAAAGGCCGAACATGATAGATCTTTTAGTTTATGAACAACCTGCATATCTTGTATGTATACTCATGTTTCTACAAATAAATGTCTTGTCTTGTCCTGTTAATCCAGCACCCCTAGCCAAGTTACAAACGTTTCGTATCGATTCTCTATCTACAATCGTAAACGCCTCAGAGCAAGCGATTGTAGAAAGCGCTAAAGTTGGAGCCAAGTTGACACGACTGAGTCGATCGCTCGTTCTCTAATGTCTGTAGAAAAAACCTACACTTTAGTCTATGGTGAGCGTTCCTACCAAAGAGTTTAGCGATCAACATTTTAGAAACGATAACATTCTATTCAATCATTTTGGACGATGTAAACTTCTCTACGAATTTTCTATTCGTTTGTGTTGATCACGTGATTTAACGTTGAGATGATGTCATTCCCATTCATTTGAATAGTTTTCTACTAGCGTTAACGATTGTAGATTGTCAACTTGCCTAGTGGTGCAGGTTACAAATTATCTGATTGCACATCCAAATCCATTCAGTAGTTTTTCCGTGAAAGAGTAACAAACATCCATACACCCATACTCACAAACTTTCGCATTTCTTTCTTCGTTGAAGGAAAACACCGTGAAGAAACCAGCTTGCTTGAGAGATATATCTTGACGGCATGTAAAAGCCAAGTCGATTAGCTCGTGGCTAAATAATAACAGCCGCTCGGGTCGATCTTTAGGTTAAGCCGTGCTTGCCTAGGTTGGTCTGTGGATGGGTGACCACCCTTACATACCGAGTTTCCTCCGTGCCTCGGAAAAGCACGTTAAGCTGTTAGTCTCGGCTGCCATTTGTCCATCTTTGACAGTCGTTACAGGTAGTCAGCAGTGGCCCAAAAAGTCTGACAACCAGTTTCACCAAAGTTGTACCGTATTACCCAGTATGAACTGGATTGTGGAGGTCAGATAGTCTGTCGCTCCATGTAAAATACTGGTACTCAGCTGCATGCGGTCAGACTGGAAGCCGACCCCAAAATAGTTGGGGAAAGGCAATGCAAGGCAGATGATGATGTAAAAGCCAAGTCAGAGGCTCATGGGCAAAATAAAAACTCTGAAACCAGGTTATGCACTAACTACACGATAAAGAAAGAAAATTTCTACGATGTCTGCAGAATTTTGCTCTCTAATTTTATTAAAGAAGGCCGCAAGCAAATTGCTTTAGCTTAGTTAAAACATTAATACACACATTATATGTAGGTATATACTTATAGCGGCAAATACCTATCGATTAACAAGAACCCCTTTCAGTTAAAAGTAATCGGAGATGGGCAGAACTTGAAGCTAATTGAAGTAAATTGCCCCAGTCGTTGGGCGACGGTAAAGGCGTGATGAATTCCGTGACGAATTGGTTTAAATAAAAGAGCAACTGCTGAGTTAAGTAGGATTATTTGCAGTTGCATTTTGTTTGTGGAGTCATCTTTCTTAAGTATTGTGTAATAATAGAAGATGAAGAACACGATGGAATGACTTCTGGTTAATTAAATATATGACTTGAAAACCTTTTTTATTTATTGGTTAAATACAGGGTGTAAACAGACTCATCACGAAAGTCGCTGGGAAAACGACTTTTTTGGGGTAAAAAATCATGTTTTGATGTAGAAGTCAATCTAACGCACTCAAAATATGCTGATGGATAGATTGAATAGTACTAGGTTCGTGGAGTTGTTTAAAGTAAAAATCTTACATTGAAAACTTGTATTTATGATCGCAGGGAGAATAAGTGCCTTTCGGCTTCTTAAATAATCTTTTTACACCATTTATAGCCAGTCGTTAACGAATAGTCAAATGAAATACATACTACTACTACCATGCTACTACCTATCTGTACTAGAAATAATGACTTCTACTTGAAGCAGAAAAACAGGAATTAATTCTAATAAAAAGGATTTTGCCGTCAGCGTGACAAGCGTTAAATGTTATGAAAACGTTTCCTTGTATAAATTAACTTATTTAAATGTGTTGGGTTGAATTTTATCTTCTGTTTCACTAATAGAGCGTTGTCACGCAAGAAATGTGACGCCCGAGTGACAGTGCGTTGACGACATTTTGTTATAAAAATTATGAATGCAATGACATGCAATTTGATTTTTCACTGAGTCACCAACTTTTTTATTTAATGGTGTTGGTTGTCAAAAGAAAACCGAGAATTTTAATGCATGCTGCAATGAAAATGAACAATAAATTAATTATTCGTTTTATAAATGAATATTGTTTTGTCCGTTATACACTACACAAGTTATTTTACCTACTTAGTGAGGTCTTTCACCGAAAATATTTTTTTTCTACTGTTTTACATCTTCGCATTACCTTTTTTTGATCCCTTCACGGCGTGGAAGAGTTAACATAAAATCGAAAAGCGCTTGTGACAAAAATACATCAAAGTAAAAAGCGAGTAAATGTTTATCAAAAAGGTTCTGTCTATAAACTGTCAACGCTGGGAGCGTGACATGCATGATTGTTAGGAACACTGGAATTACACGGATATTATGACGCCGTATTTACTACAAATTGAAACCATTATTATTATCGCTTTTGAATCGGTAACAAATATAATTTTTAATGTGATTTTATTGCCAGTACCTACTAATAAAATGTAAAAAGCGTCAATGCTCGTAGCGTGACACGATGTCCGTTCTTGGATTTTATATTAGAAACAATCTAAAATAAGGGCTCAGGCGCAAAATGTCGCAAATTGTTTTACTTCGAAAAAAGTTTTAAAAAAATCTTCATCAGTATTGTTTTTCCAATTGTGCTTCCGAAAAATATTGCAGTTTTTGATTGCACTAAGCACCACAAATTCTCATAAGCGTTAAATTTACACGAGAATAGTGTAGTGTAACTCTGTTGTTGAGTACAACGCCTAACATTGAAATTGCCTGCGTATCCCCTTAGAAAAATAGATTTTAGTTAAACAAACGCACAGGTTGATTAAAAGGGCGTTGAAAATTCGCTTCAACAACTAACATGTAGTAATAAAGCGTCGACGCTCGCAGCGTGACACGCGTGGCTGTCACGGAGAATGACGTCACATGGATATATCGAGTCAGTGAACGTTCAAAGTTTACCGATATTATGTTTGGTTTTTTACACTCTGTCATTGCGAAAACGGTAATGTTGCTTGTGAACGCTTACTGAAATGGATGAAATGTTTAGAAAGTATTAATTTTGTAAGTACCTTTAGCCGCGTTTTGTAATATATCTAGTTAAATTATAACCTTATAGAGGGAGATCCTGTGACCGCTAAACCTTCGTTATTTTATACAAGCTGGAACTTTTTCTGTGGTAGTACCTTACTAGATAGGTACTATATGCAATGTATTTTTTTGATTTTACATAACCAGCTCTGGTTCAGTACCTACTTAGTTAGTAAGAACCGGTTCTCGATACTCATGAACTAGAACTGGTTTTGCATGACATAAACGCAACGTACCGCCAATTCTAATTTAGAATAGAGTTCAAAAAGCAATATCAACATATTATTTTACCTTGTTTCATTCTCTTGTTAGACTGAGATAGTACGATACTCAAAAATTACCTTCATACTAAGTTGACTTTCAGTACGTTTGTAAGAGACAAAATTAATATAATAGCAGTATTTTATCCCTCCAAATTGTATAGTGTCTGGTCGCGACCGCAGACTAATTATAGTGATTAATGTCGCACCAACACATACTTATTCACATTATTCATGACAGTTTTTATTTATGTCGCCTGGTAGTTTATCTGTTTGAGTTTTTCTACTGTTTTGGTAATTGAAAAATGTGAACAGGTGTGTTTATTTTCAAATACTCAGTTCATTAAAAAATAAAAGTTTACAAACAGTCGCGACTATCGTCAAAACAAAATATTACAACTAAATCATATTGTCCCACCACTGGGCCTACTTTTTTAGGGTTGCGTTTGCAAATGGTAAAAAATGGAACCCTTATAGATTCGTCCTGTCAGTCTGCCTATCTTTCTGTCCGTATGTCACAGACATTTTACTCCGGCACTAAACAATTGAAATTTGAAGAGTAGGTGTTTTCTATAAACCGCTACACAAAAGTGATGTGAAATTTTGAAAAAAAAAAAACTAGGTTTGATCTTCGATACATTGTCATGTAGGTGAGAGCAGCAGTGGCCCAGTGGTGGCGGCCCCGACTTACGAACAGTACTTGGGCCTAATGGGCCCATTACCTCTCATAGAGAGGAGGCCTGTGTCCTAGCAGTGGGAACATTAATAGGCTGATGATGATAATGACATGTAAGTGAGTATTGAAAAACATTTTTTTCTACGCTTAAAACTGGCCAAGGTGCCTACAGACAGCTCTTGAAAAATGATATCGAAGTTCCCATAATACTTTTTTCTAGTGTTGGAGTCTGAATCGCACTTGGCCGGGTTTAGAGCTCCGAAAGACAAAACCTTTGCTAAATGTGCAAAATTAAACTTTCACCTTGATTGAATAGCCTGAATTTTTATTTTTGGAAAAAGGTAACAATTATATAGCAATCGTCAAAAGGTTATCAAATTCGAACCTGCCAAATTCTATCCAATACCCACGCAATTTTCTTGAATCCTAAATCAGCAAAAGAAATATTATTTCGTAAGCTTGGAAAATGATTATTATTCATATTAATTTTCATTGGTTTAAAAAGTTACCAGAAGAAATTGCAAATGACTTTCAAGGCTCGTAACTTTGCGAATTGCGAATGACGAGATTCACATTTAAGGTTCAGATTGTGCTACAAAATTGCTGATGTAAAAGTAATGTTCTTATATAAAAATATTTAGAGATCCTCGAGGAAGACAAATGAAAAAAAAAAACAGTTTTTGTTAGTGAAATAAATAATTCTTCCCATCAGCAGCAGTTAAAGATTTTTTTAACAACTCACTAGAATCTCTTATTGATTTATGAGAATGGTTCATTGGGTAGGTACCTAGGTACAGACCCAAAACTGACAAAATTATCCCAATCAACCATGACCCTAATGCTGTAGCGATAAAGTTGAAAATCTATTAAAGAAATTTGACAGATTGTAGTAGCTTGATGTGCCGACGTACCTATTGGACGCTCAAGCAATCTCGAATAAAAATTACAGTTAAATGATTTCGACTTAAAACGAACGTTTCAATCCGAGATCCAAGCTCATCATTCTAAAGTAAATACTTCCAAAACCAAGCCAAAACTTCTTATTAGTTAGCAAGAATCTTAATTGACACTAAAATAAGTTCTTACGACGAGACAGGCCACCGAGAAGCAAACAAAACTTGAAAGGCTCAAAAACCAAGAAGAAGAAAAAGTTTAATTACATTGCCTTTGTAAAAGACTGCAAATAAAAGGAACATGGTATTTAACAATAAAAACGTGACCTTAAATCCTTGGAACAGGCCTTAAATTAAGTTTTCCCGCCCATCATCATTATCCGTATCTTAGAAAATTTGAAACGCACCCTTTTACGAGCTATGAGACGGTGCCCGCCTTGTTCTTGTCTTCTGGCTTTGTCGTAATAAAAGTTATAACCCTCTCTGTATAGATACCCCCATATATTGTATACTTTTATATTGTCCGTTGTAGATTTATTAAATTGAGGTTCCTTGTCTATTTTCGTACTCCTATTTATCTAAATGATGATTATTTAATATTCAAGCGGGTTTATTTTTATTTGAATATTTTATTAGAATTGGTCCCGGTTGTCATTTGACGATTGATCATTTTGTTATCATTTATAGATATTTGACAGTAATTACAGGTAGTCAGTGGCTCGTCCGTCTGACAACCAGACCAACCAAAGGGTATAATTTTATCCACTACTAGCGGACGTCACGCGGTTTCACCCGCGTAGTTTCCGTTCCCGTGGGAGTACGGAGATAAAATATAGCCTATGTTACTCAGGGTGAATGTAGCTACATTCACTCTGAGTAACATAGGCTATATTTTTTAGAATGCTTTCAAATGGTGAAAGAATTTTTGAAATCGGCGCAGTAGTTTTTGAGTTTATTCATTACAAACATACACACACACAAAAATACGAATCTTTCATCTTTATAATATTAGTATAGACTAACTGGGTTGTAGAGGTCAGATGGGCAGTCGCTCCATATAAAGTACTGGTACATACCAGTATTCTACGGACCAGTCTTAACGAATCCAGCTACATAGCTGGGTTCGGTAAGACTGGACCCCACCTGCTGACTGCCGACTCCAACCTAGTAAGGAAAAGGCTAGGCAGATGATGAGAATTGGTCTTTAATAAATATAAAGCTATATTTAAAAATATATTTGTTCAATTTTCGAAATATTTCAATGGCTATCGCGCATGAATTCGCCGCTAGAGTGTCATACAGTGTTCACGCGTTGCGTGCTTTTTTATCACATATTTTTACTAATATTCACGATTGTGAAATTAGGATTTGAAGATTTTAAGTTACAAGTTAGGATCTAATTTGTTAGTACTTGGAGGAAAAATGATTTTTCAATGTTTAATGCTTGCTCATTTTAGGGGCAATTTTGGAAAATTGTATCTGAAGTATGCATAATACGCAATAAAATAAACTTTTTATAAAGTTATTGGTACTTTGAGGTATAAAATAGAATTAATGGTAGGACCTTACTCGCCAGTGGCGCCATCTGGTGAGCTCAAAAACGATAACCCTCATTGCCTAACTTACGTCTATGATCTATAAAATATCAAGGTAAAAAAAAAACTGTAAAAGTGGGCAATTTTGTTCGGTAGAGTAGCTAAACATATAAACATAACGGTATGCATATAGCACACAGGTTAGCTCATATGTCATCCACTGAAAAGCTGCACGCCATTATAACCTTTACCACACTTGAAACAAAAACCATAATAGCATATAAAAGTCCGGCAGATAGATAAGCAGGACTTTTCCTGGGTGCGTAATTTCATTTGTTTGGAAAATTTTCTTTCCCTAACCTCATCTGTTTTCATTACTCGCCCGTCCACTGAGCTCATTATTACTTTCAATATTGCTGTTTTACCTAAAGACCATTATTTATCATAATAAGTACGTGTAATATCTGCTCTTTGTGTCTTGAAATTTTTTTATGTTGTTACAGCAACTTGGTGATGAATCAGGCTTTTTAAGTGAAAACAATGTTTTTAACAGTGTTTTTAGGTACGTGTCGTTAGCAGAATTTTATGATTATTTAGCGACTAAGGTTTACCGTAATGTGATTAAAACTCTTGGTATTCATTTTTAAAGACATAGATACTGCGTCAACTGACAGAAAATGTAGTCAAGTTAATAATTTCCTTCAAAGACCTGCAAAACGAAGTTTTTTCCTTCAATTTTTAAAGCTCACTTCACAGTTTTTCAACGTTCGCTTAAGACGAGGGTTTAAAAATTAACATCTTTGTAAGCTTCGAGTATCGTCGACCCGCCTTGAAATATAGCATCCGAGGGAAGCAGAATCGCTGAGAACGGTCAATTTTATCTATAACGTTTCACTGCAGTAAATCGACAGTGATTTTTCAGACTGAAATATTAGCGGTTTCAGTCCCTATATCTCTAGGGCCGTACAGCGAGGAGACTGTTAATAAACACAATTTTTCCACGTCCGAAAAAAACGCGGGAAATCGAAACACAACAGAAAATACAGCCTCCTTTTTTTCGGCCTGCTTTTTACGCAGTGACATGTAGTGAAGTGACCGAATAATTTGCTCATTTGTCAACGTCTTCGCGTTGCCGAGGAGAAAAATGATTCAGTGAATCTGTCGGGGCGTCACGTCGCTGAATTAATTGAAATAAATTACCTACTCCGCGTCAACAGTTTAATCTTTAGCGGATATAATCTGATGCTTGTCAAAATTACTCACGAAAGTAATCATACCCGTATTACCCGATACCTATTTTATATTTCTAAAACTAACAAGAAATGAAAGGTCGCTTTGATGGTTTTAGTTGAATAAAATACCAACTCACATAAATTGAATGGTGGAAGTTTATTCGAACAGAAATATTAAAAGCTGACCCTGAAAAACACTGAAGGGCCGTTTAGAAACTAGTTGAGCGGAAATAGAAAAAAAAAATACGTTTGTAGAAACCCTAATAGCGAATTCCTACAATACAGCGTTTTCTGGTCGAACAAATTAGCTTACGTATCGACTTTTTGTAATGTCGGATTCGAGCAATGTGTTCATCGTACTGTAAGTTTGCTTTGCTGTTGCTCAAACAGTTCGGTCAGGAGCCTTTCAACCTCAATAGAATATTCAAAGGTCAGCCTGTGAAAATATGGCTCAATTGGAGCCACGATCCGCGCGGGATTTCCGCTTTAATATTCAGGCGATGAAAAATATCCCGTCATAAAAACCTGGTCCATATGAGTTTTTAGAGGCCGCGTATTTGAATATTGATGTTTATGGAAAGTACGGAACGAATACCGCACCTTTGGTGAAAGGTCCTGGTATAACGGGAGGCTTGGTCATAAATCCGGTGTAATGGAACTATAGATTTCTCCCGCACGACACGCTGGTGTAAACTTCATAATGGACATAATTTTTCATTATGTTTGCTTTTACGTATAAATATGTCACTGTTATGAACATAACGAAGAGTTCATTTTGTTAAAAAATGAGCCACTTTTCGTTGTTAAAATGATGAAAAATTGCCAACATTAAGTCCCCACTGCTGATGCAGGCTTTGAATGTTGTCAATCTATATTATATAACAAGATGTGAAGGGGGATTATTGTGGTAAATCTCATTTTGTTGGATCTTTTTTCTTTATTATGTGGTAAGCGCCTAACCTGATATCAGATTTTTTATGGCTCTGACTTGACTTTACATGCCGTCAAGAAATATCTCTCGAGCATTCTGGTTTCACCAAAGCAAGTGATATTTATACAATATGGACATGAATCCAAAAAAATAGAGGTGCCTTGGGTTCGAACTCGATACCAATGACTTGACCTATTTTGTTGGATAAAATGCTCTACTTTACTAATATAACTGCGTACTTATTTAATTGAAATATATAGTGATATATTAAAAAACTCAGATACTTAAAAATTGTCCTGCGTCAACCTTTATCTCCCCAGCCGTTCCCGAAAGGGAACAGAACATTGTTATTTTAATTGTGTCTGTAATTGCGGGTATCTAAAGGTTAACCTTTAGATACCCGCAATTACAGACATAAACTTTAGATACCCCCACTCCCCGCTGGGGAGATAAGGGTTAAAAAAAACTACTCTACTACAAAACGATCAATCTCCTCACTCACACCACCAAACACAGTGTTCCTCACACTTCATAGAAAATCTTCCGCATGTTAAACTTTCAAAGCTCTTCTTTAAATCATTTTTTAAAAACTTCAAGCGAGCGCGCACGCATGCATTACCGACAATAAAACAAGGTCCACTTAGCGATAGGCCCGCTCCAGAGAAAAAAAGGCATTAAGACGTAATTTATCACAGTTTCCACGCCATTAAACATGGAGACTGCAAAAACCGCGTACTATACGTGATAAGCTCCATAAGAACTGGATTGTCTGCGGACGAGAAAAAATGCTAGCAAATACGATGATAATCTTTGAATAGTATGAGTAGAGCTTCGAGTTTTATCGCTGTAGACTGTATGAGAATAGAACTAAATAAAAGAGAGACCATAATATTAAAAAAAAACCGGCCAAGAGCGTGTCGGGCCACGCTCAGTGTAGGGTTCCGTAGTTTCCCATCCGTCACAATAAGTATTCCCACTTATGAGTTTAAAGGTGGGTATCCATTATGTAAAAATGCTTGCATATACGAATATACTACAAACTTAGTCCAGAAATTATTTTGTATAACTTTTTGTCTTTTTTGTACAAAAACTTGTTTCCATCAAGTTCAAAATGATTTTCTTAGAAAGTCCTTATAAAGTTCTACTTTTCAGATTTTTTTCATATTTTCTAAACTTATGGTTCAAAAGTTAGAGGGGTGTGTCAAACAAAAAAATGTGTCCCCCACATTGTTTTTTTACTTTTGGAGCGATTATTTCCGAAATTATTGACATTATCAAAAAATGATTTTAGGAAACCCCTATTCATTTTTAAATACCTATCCAACAATATATCACACGTTAGGGTTGAAATTAAAAAAGAAATCACTTCCCACTTTACATATAGGGGGGCTACCCTAATAAAACATTTCTTTCCAATTTTTATTTTACCACTTTGTCGGCGTGATTGATATACATATTGGTACCAAATTTCAGCTTTCTAGTGCTAACGGTCACAGAGATTAAGCGAGGACGGACAGACGGACGGACGGACGGACAGACATGGCGAAACTATAAGGGTTCCTAGTTGACTACGGATCCCTAAAAAGCGTTCTAAACTACAAAACTGGCATAATCTATTAGCGATTAAAACCTTTTTTTTCTAAATAAAATTATAAAAAATTACCGGTACATTTTCGGTCTATAGTTTGTTATAATTGGGATGAGGACAACTACAGAGAACATTACTACTTATTCAAGCAGTATTTTTTCTATTCTTTTTCTTTTATATTTAAAATTGATCAGTTATACTTACAATATTGTTCTCAATATACTAGAGTACCTCCTTTCCTAATGAAGTAGGTACCATCAAAAGGCTTCAAGACCATCATAGCAAATAACTCAAAAGATTTGAGCTGTGAATAAAAATTCAAAGAGGTTTTATTTTAAAAGCAAACAAATCC
This sequence comes from Xestia xanthographa, assembly GCA_905147715.2. NCBI lineage: Eukaryota > Metazoa > Arthropoda > Insecta > Lepidoptera > Noctuidae > Xestia > Xestia xanthographa. Next base: position 20,019,997 of record LR990646.1, read on the forward strand.
TTTTTCATGCTCTAACAGTTATGAAAGGAAAACAGAGCTAAAATTCTTATATTGTAAATTATTGAGGCAGAATTAAATACCGCCTTAGGTTTTATTTACATAGGTATTTATTTTCAGAATTCATTAAAACCCCACTCTGATAATACAAAACTAATTAGGTACATAACATAATGTATGTTTGGTTATAAATAAAAACATCAATGTATTAAAGCTACTAATAGAAAAATTCAAACTAATATTGACAAAGAAAAAGACCAATTTGATATAAAATAAACTAACTAATTAAATAAACATCAGGACGTTTAGGTGTTTACTCCTCCACATCGCTGTCATCTGGAAACGTGCCCAGAAAAGTGGCACTAACTGGTAAAAATCTACTTGTTTTTTAATTTATTATTTAATATTGCCACGTAGGTATGTATTGTAATAATTGTATAAATATTATTATATAAAAAAAATACGATCCGCCTTTATCAAATGGAATAAATAAAATATAATACATTTATTTTGATAAACGAGAAGGTATCACAAAAAAAAATTCGAACTACAGGTAGGTTCACTATATAAACGACAATTTTACCAAAAATATTGAAATGATGGCATAAAAAATACCCTTTCAAAGGTTTGTTTAGATAAATTGGAAGAAATAAAGAAAGGCTTAGGTCGAATGTACGAAATGGTTGTGTCATTCAGACGAAAGTAAAATTTGAATAATTTACTGAATTTTTCTTTGGTTTTCTTTTTTAAATTGCAGTTCTTTATCTCAAGAATGTTTGTTTTTAGTTTTACAGCTGTCTTGTCTGTGATAAGTATCAAAGTTACGCAGACTTCATCATTTGCATAGGACCGTTTGGTATTCAACTTGTTCTTAAGTCATATAGGTATCCTATCTTCTTTACATATAAACCGATGAAGCAACGTAAGTACATACCATTTCTTGAGTCGTTCATCAACTCGTACCACAAGCCTACGGCCCATTCGGGACGAGTTGACTTTTTTAGACAACTTCTGATATTCATTGTTGAATAAAAAATAATCGAGCAGCTGTACTTTGTATAATCTGTCTTAACAATATTTTTAATCTGAACAACTGAATTTCAGCTAAGTTCTACTCAGAAATATTTTGTCAAGTTCCAAAAACGGATCTTAACAATATAATACGCGCTGTGTGACATTTTTATCCCAGCATTAATTTCATACGTAGCTTCAAGCTGTGGTGTTTTATTTCTAGTGTTTGCAAAATTTGGAGCACTGCCCATCACACAAGGGAAATGAAACGATATTATACCCATATATTTGGATAAACATATTTCCCGCACATTTACAACGCCAAATTAATTTGCATAAAAAATATTGCAAATTAATTTGGCGTGTCACCCCTCCTCATCCAAACTGGAGCATCGACCTAATCATCATTGGTGGTGAACTTTACATAATGGACATGCAGACATAGAGTCCGCTCTTCACCTATACCCATTGTTTCGCCTAAAGGCTAATGGGCGGGGGCCGACCGTGTTATTCAAGTGTCAAGAAGATGAATGTCACGTAATTTATGAGGTTCCGTTGAAAAACCGGCTTATTTTGATACCTGGCTCCCCGAGTCCATTGCATGACAACATATAATGCCGCGGTTTTCACGGTAATCCATGTTTTCATATTACGGTTTTGATTTTTTTTCCGTGACACGAAGTGGCTATTAACATTGTTGATGGGTTTGTACGCAATCGTTTTGAATTATAAAAAGTACTGACTATGATATAGTGTCATGGTAAATGTAATTTATCGTTTTTTTTGTGAGTTATCTGTTATAAAAAAGAGTTTTGTGCGTAATACATTTTCTAAGTATTTCATTTGTTTGTTCCGCAATAAGCTAAATGCAAATTCTTCAGAAAATATATTTCACAACTGGAACAAATAACGATTAGTGTGGAAGAACTTTTAATTACATTGGAACAAGTTATAGCGCAGAAAATATACGAGTTTAAGTTGTATTACTATGGAACAATATCTTATGAAGAAACTATTACGAAGAGCTTACGGATGAAAGTAACACTGGAATTTGATAGCGCTGTAAGTTCAGCGTATAATATTACACCATTTTAATTACAAAAATGTTTCAGTCATTACGGGTGCAAGGACAAATGTTTGTCACTGTGTTTGAGTGAGTTAGACTTCTATTATTGTTTTTATTATAGAGTAGGCGGCAAAGGACTTTATTCAAACACCTGTCTCTGTTTACTAAATAACAGTAAACGCAATAACATTCGAACAGGAGTGATTATTGTGTCTGTGGGCAATGATTATCGATGTTCCACTTGCTGGAGTATTCGAAGTGTCCCGACACCTGCACTTTAGAGGACCTAAAAGACGCCACAAATACCGCCATTAACGTGGCCACATGCTGGGCCCAAGAAATTGAAACAATTCGTACCATCGACACAAAAGAAGAAGAATGAATTATGTGCAAACAGTAATCAGGAACTGAGAGGTTCAAATAACCATAAAACAATGTAAACATTTCTCATCAACCAAACAATATTTGTTGAAATTTTCCCAAACTCTCGCTAAAGGGCCGTCAATATAAAACTTTTCAGAACTAATAAAATATTCTTAAAAATGTTCTAGAAAGAATATTAAAACGTAATCTACGGAGTATAAAAGTGGACAGCGGCCAACCGCTGTAAAAGTAGATTGTGTTAGAGGGTCCTAAAGAAAAAAGTGTAATGTAATATGGATCAATAACCCATTACAGCTAAACTTGGTGTGTGTTGAATATATTATACGAGTATTGTACCTACGACATCAGTATACTTTAGATATTACCTATATTACTACGTGCTAGTGTTAGCGTTTTGTCTCGTAAGAACAAATATTAGTAATTATAGAAACCATCATCATCATCATGTTGGCCTTTTGGTTATCCAAACTTGGATGTAGGTCTCTTCCCTCTTTTTGCACTCCTGTCGATCTTGTGCCCGACTCACCAAGTCTCGACCTCTGTGTCGTCGGATGTCCTCGGGCGTCCGCTCTGGGTTTCCATTCTAGGACTCGTCTTGTCCAGTGGCTCTTGTCCATTCTCGCATTGTGCACCGCCCATATCTTCTTTCTTTGCGCTATTACGGCCATAATGTCTCTAAATTTGGTCTTTCTTCGAATCCAATTATTCCGTTTCCGGTCCTTAAGGTCATCCCAAGCATAGCTCTCTCCATTCCCCTCTGCGCGAATCGGAGCTTCTCGGCGGACTTCTGCGTAAGTGTTATGGTTTTCGTACCATATGCTAGTACGGGCATGACACACTGTTCGAAGGCTCTAAGAGGTAGGGCTATTTTTCCACACAGTAGTTGTTTGTTATATAAAAACCACGTGATCAATAAACACACATGCTATTTGTTTAATTCTGAAAACTACTACAAAAATACTTTTGGCCCCGCCGAATTCTGGTAGTAATGAAGTTTCCTTTTTCATTTTATTGTATAAAATTATTCTCTACCAAGATGCTTTCGAACTTGAGAATGTAGTTCTTTGTTTTATTAATCATCCGCCAACATCTAACTTCTATAATGTTATATAGACAATTCAATGTTCGTTAACGATGTTTGCGGAAACAACGAAAACTATACATGAATACCCTTACAAAATGTTGTCATCACAACAGATAGGAAATCCCTTCTCTCTCTGCCCTTTCTAGCAATCGTACAATCCTGGCATTAAAACATGCTCAATACACAGTATTCTGATACAGTTATTCGCAAAAGTGAAATAGGGAAGTATCTTTGTCACAAAGCAGTTTCGCTTTTCAATCAGTATCAACATGACGCAATTTATCTTTGAACTGTACTTTATTGACAATAAGTATGTGCCTATACGAGATTGTATTAGGTTTTTTATGATTCCTTCAGAATGGAAAGCCTGTTTGTGAATCCTTTCGCCAATCAAAGGACTTATTTTTTCGAATCTCGAGTCAGAGTTGTTTAAGTTTAAATTACACTATATTTTAAATGAAAGCGGCCTATAGGATTTCTTGGATTTCGTCTTGTTGCCGTTCTGGGTTTATGTAAAGGATGAGCTTGTTTTCAATAGCAAAATAAATTCATCTTTTCGAAGTATTGAGGCTGAGAAACAACGTTTACTAACATATTTTTTTACCGAAAAAAAAAGAGGAGGTTCTCAATTCGACACGTATTTTTAGGGTTCCGTACCCAAAGGGTAAAAACGGAACCCTATTACTAAGACTTCGCTGTCTGTCCGTCTGTCTGTCACCAGGCTGTATCTCATGAACCGTGACAGTTGAAATTTTCACAGATGATGTATTTCTGTTGCCGCTATAACAACAAATACTAAAAACAGAATAAAATTAATATTTAAGGGGGGCTCCCATACAACAAACGTGATTTTTAGGGTTCCGTACCCAAAGGGTAAAAACGGAACCCTATTACTAAGACTTCGCTGTCTGTCCGTCTGTCTGTCCGTCTGTCTGTCACCAGGCTGTATCTCATGAACCGTGACAGCTAGACAGTTGAAATTTTCACAGATGATGTATTTCTGTTGCCGCTATAACAACAAATACTAAAAACAGAATAAAATTAATATTTAAGGGGGGCTCCCATACAACAAACGTGATTTTTTTGCCCTTTTTTGATAATAATGGTACGGAACCCTTCGTGCGCGAGTCCGACTCGCACTTGGCCGGTTTTTTATAATAATTGGTACGGAACCCTTCGTGCGCGAGTCCAAATCGCACTTGGCCGGTTTTTTATGTATGACCACGCATAACTGTTAGAGAAGTCCGATTTGAATGACTATTTCTTTTGTTTTAATCATTTCTCAAGACCAGAGAAGAGGTTTGTAAAATATTTCAGTTTTTACCTATTAATATTCATTTAAAGGCACGAACTTGTTCTAGGTAACAATAATTCATCTATTCAAATAAGGCTGAGAATAAACACTTTTTGAACGTCAACAGTTCTAATAGATAGCTCCCAAAGCTTCCACAATTCAGCGGCTACTAATATTTAATGTCGTTTGGGATGATAAAATTGCTTGTCTGTTATCATTATGCTGATATTCTACTAAATAAAGTAAATAGAAATGATTTTTAATAATTTACTAGATAAGGTCCTGGGTTCGAAGCTCATTTCAGGCACAATGTTTTCAGTTTTCAATTGGAATTTTTTAAGTAGTAGGCAGAAGTTAGGATTTGTGTTCGGTTGTCAGCAATAGCCTCGGTCAGACTGATACTGATACTGTTATCTTGCCTCATCCCACTGCTGGGATCTATAAGTCAAAATGGGAAGAATGCACACGTCCATGATTTTTCACTTTTTCCTTTTTTTAAAGGAAGGTTTTTACAATGAGAGGTTTTCTTTTTGAGGTATTAAAACAAAAACTTATTTTCCAAGAACTCTATAGATGGCGTTGAACTTACTATGGTAGTTGATTCCAAGGCCAAAACGCTTGAAAAAAAAACATTATGTCACGTCACATACTCTCGTTGACTGACACTATCATTTGCTTAACCTTCCAAATATAACCTTGTTTTCTCGCGCTTTGTTAAAATCCGTTTTTTTAGGTTCCGTGCCTTGCATTATCATACTAACTCCTAGCGCCATCTATCCAGCGACTAGGGAAGAGCTAAAAAGAAAATCCCTCATTACTTGTGACTTTAACACAACTGATGACATGTAGGTGTTCCATGATCCACCCCTCTGTAACACAGGCGTTCTATTATGTTATTTACTAGATTAGGTATCAATGACAATAACCATAAACCGTCTGTCTATAGTTCCTCAGCCACGAAATTCAACTTATCATAAACTGATATAAAAGTCCAATATACCTATCATATCCCCGAGCTAATTTTCTTCAACAGAGTTATGATAGATTCTGATAACTTCACTCAACATTACGGCACCGAGATTTAGACATAAAGATTATTATTTAGAACAACAGAATTTCTACTAAGCATTGTTTGTTTAGTACAAAAGTTAAATGGAAAATTAGAAACAACTCGATATTTTGTTGTTTTTGATTGACTTTGTTATCCACATTTTTGATTGAATAGACAGTTCAATATTGTTTTAGATTGAAATTAGATTTTAAAGGAAACATTTTGTAAAGTTATGTAATAACCAATTTTGAATTTATAATGAAGTTTGTTTAAAACATTGACACAATTAAATCACAATATAATAAATGGTGTAAAAACCTCTTAACGAAGCCGAAAGGCACTTGTCCTCTCCGTCATTACGATCACCTTCTAGTTAAAGTTATACATTTTTGACAAGTTTTTTTTTTCAAGTTTTTAATCTAACCTTTTTACTTTAAACACTTCCACAACTCCCGCACTATTCAATTCATCCATCAGCACAATGTTTTGAGTGCGTTAAATCGAGTTCTACAACAAAATATGATTTACACCCAAAAATAAAGTCGTTTCCCAGCAATATTTTTTGCGTAAAGTTACTTAGTTTGATGTACAGAATGATTGGTTGACGGCTTCGTGATGAGGTTGTTTACACCCTATATATACATATTATGACAAAACATTAACTGACATACATCATGTAAAGTATTTGAAATATAATATTAGGCTATTTAATCAATATGTATAATAATAATATCATTTCTAAAATAAATTGTACGAGAGAAAAGACGTTAGTGCGAACGAAGTTGTGAGAAAAAGCATTATAAATGTAAATATTGACAAAAGACACACATCGATAGATTGTTTAAGTCGATTGCGACTTCATGTTATACCTTCTTGGTCAAATATGGAGTAAGAACCTCCTACTTATATTGTTTTGGTGAACATTGAGGCAGGCGACTTTAACCTACCTAATGGTAGTGTACTTGTACAATCAGGTCATTCAAAGGTTGATAAAGATTAGTTTAACATTATACATCACGCCTTGTAATCCCCGAAGAGTTAGGTAGAGGTACCTATCTAACAATAGCACCCATATTTCGCCAGTTATTTTTAAGTCCCATGCAATAGGATGGTGTTATTCTTTACGTCCGTGTGGTGTCGGACGTAAAGAATAACACCATCCCATATCTTCCCGTGGGTGTCGTAAGAGGCGACTAAGGGACTTACCAGAGAATGGGCAGCAGCGCTCTCTGTGTCTTATGTAAGAACTGCACTCACTGCGATCGCCAACCCGCTTGCCAAGCGTGGCGATTATGGCAAAACCCCCCCATGAATAGCGCAACAAAGAAATGGCCCCTAGTGCCCGGCAGCCCGTCTACCCTCGACTACGGCAGCGGTCGAGGCTACGGCGTGGCAAGGGGTGCGAAGAATCTCCGGAAGGGATCCGGCTGCCAATACCAACGACTGGACCTGGCAACATATAACACGCGCACACTCCGGACCGACGAGAAGATAGCGGAACTCGAAGAGGAATTGAGCAGGCTGCGATGGAGTATTGTGGGATTATCTGAAGTCCGAAGAGAGGGGGAGGACACGATAATCCTGAAATCCGGTAACCTGCTCTATTTCCAAGAGGTTGACCGGCAGTCCCAGGGTGGTGTTGGGTTTATCGTCCACAAGTCCCTTGTGAACAACGTGGTGAAGATCGAGAGTGTGTCGACCAGGGTGGCGTACCTTATACTCAGAATATCCTCAAGATATTCGCTGAAGGTCATACAGGTCTACGCCCCGACCTCGGCACACCCCGACGACGAAGTGGAGACCATGTATGAGGATATATCTAAAGCCATGCATGGTTCCAAAACTCACTTCACAGTTGTCATGGGGGACTTCAACGCGAAACTGGGCAAACGAGACGGGGATGAGCTGCAGGTGGGGCAATTTGGAGTTGGACATCGGAATCGCCGGGGTCACCAACTGGCTAGTTTTATGGAGAAGGAGGGCCTCTATATGATGAACTCCTTCTTCAGAAAGCGTGAGCACAGGAAGTGGACCTGGCAGAGCCCCGATGGTGCAACTAGAAATGAGATCGACTTCATCATGTCAACCAAGAAGCAAATGTTCAATGATGTCTCTGTGATCAATTCGGTGAAAACCGGGAGCGATCACCGCATGGTAAGAGGCACATTGAACATCAATATCAAGCTTGAAAGGTATCGACTGATGAAGTCTACGCTCCGTCCAGCACAGATCCAAATCCAAAACCCCGAGAGCTTTCAGCTTGAACTCCAGAACCGTTTCGAGTGCCTAGGAAGCTCAGTGGACGAATACAACGATGGGTTCGTGGAAACTGTCCATACGACCGGGTCTAAGTTCTTCAAGGCGCGTCGTACAGATCAGAACAAGAGGCTCTCCGATCACACTCTCAAGCTCATGAAGGAGCGGCGTGAGATGATCCTGCAGTCTTCAGACGAGGCGTGTAAATACCGGCAGCTCAATAGACGGATCTCTAAATCCTTGAAGAGCGACCTCCGCCGCTTTAATACCGAGCGTATTAAAGACGCGATTGAGCGGAATAAAGGCTCCAAGGTATTTGCAAGGGATCTGGCTATTGGGCAGAGCCAGCTCACGAAACTGAAGACCGACGATGGTAGGATCTTATCCGCCAAACCGGAGCTTCTGAGGGAGATCGAGAGCTTCTATGGACAGTTGTACACATCAACCAGTAAACCCGTCGTAGATCTAGCCAACGACCCAAGAGCTAGACTGACCCGACACTATACCGAAGACATCCCGGACGTCAGCCTGTACGAGATTAGGATGGCTCTGAAGCAGCTCAAAAACAACAAGGCACCGGGTGATGACGGAATTACGGCCGAACTCCTGAAGGCGGGTGGAAAACCGGTACTTAAGGCCCTTCAGAAGCTGTTTAATTCCGTCATACTTGAGGGAAAAACGCCACAGGCATGGTGCAGGGGTGTGGTGGTGCTCTTCTTCAAAAAGGGTGACAATGCCCGGCTGAAGAATTATAGGCCCATCTCACTTCTAAGCCATGTCTACAAGTTGTTTTCTAGAGTCATCACGAATCGTCTCGCGCGCAGGTTTGACGATTTCCAGCCACTCGAACAAGCCGGTTTCCGAAAAGGCTTTAGCACCGTGGACCACATACATACGCTGCGGCAAGTTATACAGAAGACAGAAGAGTATAACCTGCCTCTCTGTTTAGCGTTTGTGGACTACGAGAAAGCCTTCGATTCGATCGAGACCTGGGCTGTACTGCAGTCTCTCCAACGGTGCCAAATCGATTATCGGTACATCGAGGTGTTGAAGTGTTTGTACAAAAACGCCACCATGTCAGTCCGACTTCAGGACCAAGCCTCGAAACCTATCCTTCTGCAGCGAGGTGTGAGACAGGGAGACGTCATATCTCCGAAACTGTTCACCGCTGCACTGGAGGATGTCTTCAAGGTTCTGGACTGGAGAGGACTAGGCATCAACGTCAATGGCGAGTACATCACTCACCTTCGGTTTGCCGATGATATAGTGGTAATGGCTGAGACCATGGAGGACCTCAGTACAATGCTCGATGACCTCAGTAGAGCTTCCGGAAGAGTGGGTCTAAAAATGAACATGGACAAGACTAAGGTCATGTTGAATGCCCATGTCACACCCACTCCTATCAAGATCGGAGACTCTACTCTCGAAGTTGTAAACGATTATGTGTACCTGGGACAAACGGTCCAGTTAGGTAGGTCTAACTTCGAGAAAGAGGTCAATCGTCGTATCCGACTCGTTTGGGCAGCGTTCGGGAAATTGCGCGGTATCTTCTCGTCCAACCTACCGCAGTGTCTCAAGACGAAACTCTATGACCAGTGTGTGTTGCCAGTGATTACATACGGGACCGAAACGTGGTCGCTCACAATGGGCCTCATCAGAAAGCTTAAGGTCACCCAAAGGGCAATGGAGAGGGCTATGCTCGGAGTTTCCTTGCGCGATCGAATCAGAAATGAAGACATCCGCAAGAGAACAAAGGTTACCGACGTAGCCCGAAGAATTGCCAAACTTAAGTGGCAGTGGGCAGGGCACATTGCTCGCAGAACGGATGGCCGATGGGGCCGAAAAGTTCTGGAGTGGCGACCGCGAACCGGAAGACGTTGCGTTGGAAGGCCTCCCACTAGGTGGACCGATGACCTGGTGAAGGTTGCAGGAATCCGCTGGATGCGAGTCGCACGGGACCGGTCAATGTGGCGACACTTGGGGGAGGCCTATGTCCAGCAGTGGACGTCTTTCGGCTGAAATGATGATGATGATGATGATGCAATAGGGGGTAAGCCTATGACCCGGGAATCGAACCCAGGACCTCATGAGCTAATCAAGATTATTTTAATGTATCCAAACTTCATGCTTAAACTAACACAACAAAGAAGTTTCCACTACATACGTATATCCCAGGATAAACTCGGAAACTACACTCCAGCATAAATTAACACAAACAAACCCCAAGATTATAGTGTTCAAATAACTAGACAAGCATTAATCCTATCCGAAGCTGAAAGGCTTGCTATGCATATTCAGGCAGCCAATAACCCCTCCTAGATAAATAGGATGAAGCATGCGTTGCCCATCCCTCAAGCGTTATGATGAAGTGATCGCACAGTACGGACTACTCATACAATATTCATGGGACGAGAATGCGGCAATTTGGCCGACATGTCCCATGTCCTACAAACAGCACATATGTATCTTAAGTTCGGAGACCAACACGTTAGTGATCTGGTGTGTGCTGAAGTGTTGAGCTTACTCTGACGTTATGGAAATCCTTTGGAGTGGCCGAATGATGGGCCATTGTGTAGTCCTTGACTGGATAGGGTTTACGGACGGTGACCAGGAATAGGGTTTTATTTACAGATGTTATCTACAATCAGAATTTCGTATGGTTTTGGACCATTATTTTGGTGAATAGCTACGGGAGTATTTAATTTTTTTTTTCTGATGTGAAATCATCAAATGACTCCTCTCGCTCTGGGCGGAGCAAGGGGGGGAGTGTCAGACGTTTACTGACAAAAACTCATCCATGTACCTTCATCGCCCTTTGTGTTCCGGGGCCACGGTATCTCTTTCGAACAGTCCCGCAGCCCCGGCAGGCATCGACCTTTGCCGACATCAACTCTCTTTGAGGTGTGCGTGGAACACGAACGTGCCGTCGATATGGCCTGTCGTCATGAGACGGACGGACGACGAGCTAGCCCATAGCCCACCGTCCACAGGCCCGCGCGGCGGCCGGGACGTGAGGTTCTCTCCCTCTCACCTTCCACTACCTCCTTCTCTAGCATTACTGCTTCGCAGAAGGAGGTGACGGCGTCCCATTCCGTCTCGCTCCGGACCATGGATTGAACCGTATCTAATGACCTTCGTTTTTACTTTCAAACGGCAGAAAGTGTTTAAAAACCAATGTGATTTAACGTCAATATCATTCTGCTGCCATTATCCCAATTAATTTGGGGTTGGCGCAGCATGTCTTCTTTTACCATACTTCTCTTTTACTTGTCATCTCATCAGACACCTCCTGGTGTCTTGCCATATCATCCTTCACACAGTCCATTCATAGTGTCGTTGATCTTCTTTTACTCTTCTACCCATCCACATTCATACTCACAACTTTCCTCATTCTTCCGCACCACATCACACTGTGATCTGTAATGCTTATTCTTTTGGAGAGAAGCCTTTGTCAGGCATGATATTGTATAAACTCGTTCGTCGTTATCTTTACTGCCAGTTTAATTGACAGGGACGTCTGGCTCTTATTAAGCTACTGATTTCGGGTCGGCTTGAATTTATGCTTTTGCGGTTGCACAACGACATGCTTTGCTTGCGCTTTGCTTGGTAGTATAGATGCAGGCCTACCTTACTGCCTCCTTCAGATGCGGTAAGGTGGCGGGGTCTTGAGGGAGAGCGCTACAGTCGCGTAGATCCTCAAGGCAAGTCTGGTGTGTTCTCCTTCACGTGGTTGCCACCCTGTTCTTGGTCTAATTCCTTAAGAAATAGACGTAACAAAAACCACCAGGCGCTTTTCAACCTAACCATGACCCTCCGTGACCGAGTGGGCGTGGGCTCGGCCGCCACTAAACCCAGCTGGCGCTGAGTAGGTAAATAGGTCACCTGCGCTAGGACCTGCGCAGTTGAGCGCCGTAAGCGGGGATGAAGGAGTCCTGGAGGGTTGAGCCGAGCGGCGCTGGCGGTAATGCGTCCGTGAAGCAACACGCCCTCTTTGGTCTGGATTTCAAGCGAAACGGTGGCCCTACCCAATAGCCAAGGGTAGGGAAATGGTCATAGTGTCCCGTCAGAGGGTCACGGCGAGGGGTGGGAGGTCCGCGGAGGTCGTCCTCGGATGGCCAAAGCGGTTGGTGAAGGTCATGCTGAAGGTGCAAGTGAAGGATTGATTAGTCGTCAACCAGATCAAGCACCCGATGTCGCACTGTAAGCCAGCCTCACGCCCCTATATCTCGAAGGTAGTCCTAACGGTTGAGCTAGTTTGTAGCGAGACGTTCCCAGGTGCGGGCTCCAAGGAGGGTGGGAAGCCGGAGAGATGAAATATTTACACAAAACTATGGATACCCAAAAACCAAAAGACACCACACACACACCACACACACACACAACAACCACACAAACACACACACCTAAAACACACTCACACGCACACACTGCACACATACACACCGGAGAGGAGGCGAAAGCCAATGATTCTCCCAAGAGGGGTGCTTGCAGCACCTCTCTAGCCCCCGGACGCTCCGCTGCTACCGCAGCGAGCTCCAGTGCGGGTACAGGTCCGGCAGTGGCGGGAACCGCTGCCAGGTCCAAATCTAAGTCCCGTAATAAACGGAGGAAGAAGGCGCTGCTCGGGACCAGTACCGCTCCTCCCTCTTTTTCAGGTGTGGAGCCCGCCACGAAGGTTAATTCCTCTGGCCGGGCTCCCCTCATACATCCTCCCCCGCCTACTGCTCCCCCCCCGGGCGACGCGTTCGCGCTCACCTGGCAGGTGCAGAGGAGCAGGCACAAAGGCAGGAAGGAGGATACGAAACGCCACTGCGCTGCACCTTCAGTGCAGAATGCCCCGGCCCCCTCGACGGACAACCCGAAGAGGAAGAACAGGCCGTCCCAGAGGCAGCGGCAGACACTGTGGAAGGGTAAGACTCCACAATCTAAACAGGCTAACGCCGCTGGTCGGGTAGAACCGTCTAGCGGCAATGTCAACTTCTCCGCAGGCAAGCGGTCGCAAGCCGAGGCCGGCACCAGCCGACCGGGACCTAGCCAACCAGCAGCCGGCGGAGCGAGTGGACCAGCCACGTCACAGCGACCTGTTCAGAGGGATCAGGCCGCGGCCAAGCGAGCTCTCAACGAGACCTTAACACCTCGAGGAGAGCGCAAGCGGCCGCGTCTTGATAAATCTAAACGGGACGCTAACAGAAGCTACGCCCAAGCTGCAAGCTCCGACCTGGATGTCGCAGTCACCTGCGAACGGACGGGTCACATCAGCAAGGAGGTGGCGAATCAGGTACTCGCGGCTATCCAATTGAAGATAGTCGCCGAGGCCTCTTCCCCTACACAGGACTCACCTGCACCGACCTTCAGAGCGAGGCCGGTGTTCAGCAGCGGGGCCCTTAGACTGTGGTGCGACAACGACCACACCTTATCCTGGATAAGGAAATTAATCTCCGAGTTGCCTCCCCCTACCAGCACCACGCTAGTGATCAGGAGGCAGGCGGACATCAGGCGCCGGGTGAGATGCGGAATCTCCATCCCCGACGAACAGGGGATCTTCACGGAGCCGTCCATCATTGGGCGTACTCTGTGTTACCAGAACCCTTGGGTTGGAGTTAGGGAGTGGGTGATGCAGGGCGCCTATAAACAGGCCGACGCATGGTACGTGGTGGTTGGGGTCCCTGAGGACCAAATTCCGACCCTGATGAAGGCCGAGCGCCGTCTCAAATTTGGTGTTGGGACGGTGTACGTGAAATTCCAGGGTCCGAACGGCAGATTTGTCGACGTCCCTCAGGGTTATCCGACCGCTGAAGCCAGCGCCGACACACAGGCGGTGGAGGCAACTCCACCCCCAACAAACACCGCGGAAACACCCGCGGTTGAGCCTGCAGTAGCAGTGCCAGCCGCCCCTACAGCCGCTAGCGTGGGCGCCGTCCTCTCGGGGGAGGAGCTCGAGGACAACATCCTGTCCTCGGCCTCTGACCTGGAGGGGGACGGCTTCGACGCGGGCGACCTGTTTGCCGGGCTGCGGCTAGCAGGAGACGAGGAAGGAACGTCCAGCGATGGCGTCCCCTTCGTCGACCTGTAAGGTCCTGCAGGCCAACCTCCACCACAGCCAGACCGCGACGGCTCAGCTGCGGAAGTGGCTGGAGGTTCAGCACACGGCCATTGCCTTGATCCAGGAGCCGTGGATCAGGGCGGGCCAAATACAAGGACTCTCCAACCTCGGTGGTAAGCTCCTAGTAAGTACAGATCATGACAAGCCCAGATCGTGCATCTATGTGACACGTAACATTAAAACACAGCCACTAACAGATTTCTGTTGCAGGGATGTCTCTGCAGCTAGGCTACTGATACAGCGGGGGGACACAGTAGCATCTGTGGTCTTCGCCTCCGCTTACATGCCCGAGGAAGAGGACCCGCCGCCGCATGAACTCGCCCGCCTCGTGACTTATTGCGAGAGCACAGGGCTTGAAGTTGTCATAGGCGCTGACGCGAACGCTCATCATCCTCTGTGGGGCATGGACACGCTAAATGCTCGGGGTAAGGCTTTAGTAGATTACTTATTTACAACAAACCTAACCCTACTGAACATAGGCTCTGAACCAACCTTCGTAAACAGACGTAGCCAAACTATCATAGACCTCACTCTGGCATCGGAGGGTGCAGCGGCCATCACCACTGGCTGGCAGGTCTCCAAGGAGGCTTCCTGCTCGGACCACAGGTGGATCCGCTTTGACATTCAGGTCTGTGTAACACCAATACTGCCACGGAGAAACCCGCGTAATACTGACTGCGCTGCATACACACGCTTCCTCGAAACCAAACTTGCGTCAACAAACTACGGGATGACCTACGAGGACACGCCGCAGATCGACGAGCGTGTAAGTCATCTCACGAAATCAATGCTAGACAGCTACCACTCATCCTGCCCCGAGACCACTCCGCCCACAACACCAGGGAAACAACCATGGTGGGGAGCGGATCTGGAACGCAAGCGCGGGAAGGTAAGGTCAGCCCTAAACAGAGCCATGAACACCTGTGCTGATGAGGATTGGGACGCGTACTACGCGGCCAAAAAATGCTACAAAAAATGCATCAGGTTCAGGAGCACCACTGGATGGCGAAAATACTGTGGCAGCATCGAATCCTGCCAACAAGCAAACAGGGTAAGGAAGATCCTGGCCCAGCAGAACACGACTGGGCCCGCTGTTCTCCGCAAACCTGACAACACACTTACCACCTCGCCAGAAGAGGCGATGCGCGTCCTTATTGAAACTCACTTCCCAGGCTGCGCTTTTACACAGGCCATCGACTGGACAGAGGTAACCCAAACACCGTCAGAAAACGACTGGCGCTATGCACACAAAGTCATCACGCTGGAAAAACTCCAGTGGGCGATCCGGTGCTTCCATCCTTTTAAGGCAGCTGGTCCGGACGGAATCTTTCCTGCCTTACTGCAGTGGGGCGGGACCTCCGTCGCGAACAGACTGGTACCCATAATGAGAGCGTGTTTGGCATTCAGATACGTTCCAAAAGGATGGAGGGAAGTGAAAGTCATATTCATTCCTAAGCCAGGTAAGAGTGACTATACCAACGCCAAACACCACCGAGCAATCAGCCTAACCTCCTTTCTCCTTAAAACCATGGAGAAAATGTGCGAAAGAGAGCTGAGGGACGGCGTATTAAAAACTATCCCACTACATACTAACCAACACGCATACAGCTCGGGTAAGTCCACGGAATCCGCCCTCCATTTAGTGGTCGGCCGGATAGAAGAGGCGATTCATCAGAAGGGCACTTGCCTGGGCACCTTCATAGACATCGAGGGAGCATTCGATAAAACAAACTTTTCCAGCATAAACACCGCGCTCTCTCGTCACGGAGCAGAACAGGTACTTATAGACTGGATTACTAACATGCTAAGTAAACGAGTGGTTCGACTTGAAGGGGAGCAGCAGATGGCCATGATAGCCAGAGGCTGCCCCCAAGGTGGCGTACTATCCCCGCTCCTTTGGAATCTGGTTATAAATGACCTCATTACGAAACTCAACGCGAACCATTTCTACACGATAGGGTATGCCGACGACCTCGCTATCCTCATTTCGGGGAAAGTGACGGGGACAATCTGCGACCTCACTCAACAGGCACTACGCACCGTTGAACGATGGTGCAGAGAGTTCGATCTCTCAGTGAACCCCACGAAAACTGAACTAGTCATGTTTACCCAAAAACGAACACTAGGCCCTTATCGCCTACCCAAACTCTTTGATACAGAACTCCAGTTAGCTAATGAGGTCAAGTATCTGGGAGTCATCCTAGACAGCAAGTTAAACTGGAGCAGCCACTTAGACAATAAAATAAACAGGGCCTGCATTACCTTCTGGCAATGCAGGAGGATGATAGGTAAGAAGTGGGGCTTATCTCCTAAAATTATACTTTGGTTATACAGCGCGGTGATCCGACCTATGATCACGTATGGGGCAGTGGTCTGGTGGCCCCGCACCAAACTAACTACAGCCTCCATCAAACTGCAACGCTTGCAAAGGCATGCCTGCATGGCGATCACAGGCTGCATGAGGACTACTCCGACTGCGGCTCTTGAAGCCATGTTGGGGCTGCCACCGCTACATCTGTTCATACAGCAGGAAGCGACAATGACGGCGGTACGCCTCAAAACACTTCAAATCTGGGGTAAGAGAGAAACACAGCACACCGCGGTACTGGAGGGATTCTACAACGACTTCCCCCTGGCGAAAGCAACAAACGATCGGATACCAAAACAATTCGTATTCGATAAAAAATATAAAATCCAGCTCCATGAGGATCACCGCTGCGAGGGATTAAATCCTGCGGAACTGCGGATCTTCACGGATGGATCTAAAACAGGTACTGGCACTGGCGCTGGAGTCTTCTCGGAGGATCTCAACATCCACATAGCCAAACCTCTGGGGGCCCACAACACGGTATTTCAGGCAGAATGCATGGGCATTTCCCTGGCGGCATCTGCCATCTTAGCCAGGGAGGTTGTGGACCACTCAATTCGTATACTCTCAGACAGCATGGCTGTACTGCTAGCACTGAATAACCACACAGTGAACTCTGGGTTAATACACGAGTGTCACCAACGCCTGAACCAGGTTGGTAATCTCAATAATATAACTATCCAATGGATCAAAGGACACAGCGATTCCCGTGGCAATGATGCGGCGGACGAACTCGCTAGAAGGGGATCGAGCACGGCAGCGGTGGGACCCGAACCTATCGTACCACTCCCTTTCGGATACCTACGTACACTGGTAAGGAAACGAACTAGCGAACAACACCACAAGCTGTGGCTGGACCACGGCGAGTGTAGGCAGGCCAAGGAAGCACTTCCTGCTATCAATGGCCGCTTCACCAAACGCGCGCTGCGGTTGACCAAACTACAGCTGCGCACAGTTACAGCCGCCGTTACCGGACACGGCTCTTTTAATAAACACCTCTTTGTCTTAGGAGTCACAGACAGCCCCCTGTGCCGTGCCTGCATGGAGGAGGACGAGACAGCAGCCCACGTGCTTCTGCACTGCCCAGTGGTTGCAACATACAGGGCAAAGTACTTTGGTAACCCAGGTACTCTCCGCGAGATAGTCAGCAACATTGGGGCGTTGCTGGCGTTTCTCGGGGAATTGGGATGGATAGAATAGTTTCCCACCCGCACGCAAAATACGCGCTTCGACGTGGAGTTGCGGACACCAGCCCGTTATACAATACAATACAATACAAAGCTACTGATTTGAGGTGACGTGGCTTTATTGATACATAGCACAACTCAATTAGCGAGAACAATAAATCCATACGCCTACGTTCTGGTTTGAAAACGACAACAAAACAAGCAAGTAACAGTATTCAACTACATATTATCATGCAAATCTAACTCTTAGACCTTATGACCTAAGGGTTATGTTAGCTCATTCGAGATCTAGGTTAGCGATCTCAAATGTCAAAGGTAGGTTATATTTAACTTAAGACCAAAGAATTCCTGAGATGTTTGCAGCACCCAGTCCAATAAAACGAACTTTGAACTTCTTTATTTCTACTCTCTCTGAAAATAAAACTGAAAATCATGGCACTAGATCAAAGGTGCCGCTAGTAATAAAGTCCATTGTGACAGGTAGGGCTATTATCGTCCAGCACTCGAGAATTTTATAGTTTTAATAGTTAAGTAAAACCACCTTTGGTTACGTTAGGTATGTCACAAATTCGTGCATTACTCTAAGCCTGAAGGACAGAATTACGTGATCTCCCAATACCATTTTATTTGGCATGTTTTCTCCTAACTAAATTGGTGTTGACAGTTTAATTATTACCTGCAATTTTTGGTTCAAAACAAGATCGACAACTAGTGTACAATGTATCAGTATCGTACTGATAATGTTGGTTATTGAAGCAAAGGTCTTAATTTGAATTATATCTTGATAACGTTGAGATACTGGGGTCTCAGACTCTATCATAGACATCAGATATCTATAATTGCTTATGTCAGATATCATTCCGCATGTTGAATAGTATACTAGTTCAGATTATAGGGGATTCATGTCCCAACATAATACAGGAATAGGGAATTCGTATAATGGGGAACAGATTGCCTGTCACGTCAACCATGAATCGGATACGTCGTTGAATGTCAAGCACGCAATTAAATGTCTCAGCCCATACCGCAGAGGACAGTATGATGGTATTTTGATTTATCTTTTATAGTACTCAGCGTCGTTTCGTCCCATGGACCCTTTCATCCGATAAGAGCACTCGACAACCGACCGTACTTCAACACAAAATCAATATCACTTCGAAGAACTTACGTCATACATATTCTTCGTATAAAAGATCGGCAAAAGTTTGTGTAGTGAGCTAAGTTCAACAAAGTAAATATCAAATAAAAACCTAACAGAAAATAAAATCCAAGCCAAAAATATATAGGCTCGTCTGACACCCGGAAAAATTCCTCCAACTTGGCTAATAAAGATTTATCGTTGCGATAAAAAATTTCATAGCAGTGAGTTGGCCGTAAATAATTCGTGGCATACCTGCGAATGCTGATTTGACATGGGTCAGGGCCCCGAACTCGAGCCGCATAATATTTCATTCCTTCCGACTCAAATCACAAGTCCAACCACGGTGCAAATTGAAATTTCGCTCGGACATCGCACTCTTTATTGGTTTGTGTCTTATCTAAGCATCAGATAATAATCTGTCGGATTTGTTTACAACTAACATATTTTGTGTAGGCAAGCTTGAAATAAATAAGTGTGGTGGTCCGTCGTGATTTCAGAAGGAAAATAACTTCATAAAAATAAAACTAGACAATGAGAAATTGTAAAGACTCCAGGGCATTTCAGAACATTAAACAGGGCATTTTCGATCAAAATAGAAACTACAATTATTAAAAAAGGATTATTGACGAATAAATCAACGTTGAAGTTGATCGTTTTTCAAGCTTCATTAATTCAAGCACAGCTTGAAAGAATATAAAATGTCTCAGACATTTAAATTTTGTTTAAAATGCAAAGTAAGTTTCTTGCGCCTTTAATTAGTGTTCCTTTTCTGAAATAAGTGTTAATTAGTTTTCACAAGTCATGTAAAAGGAGAGGAAAGTAAATTAAAGTAAAAGAGATAAGCGTGTTTTATGGATAATTAAAACTAATAAATTCCATCTATTTTTTTTTTCAGGAGCCAAGCAATTGGGAGACCTCCATAGGATAATGAATCCTATCGCAAACAATTTAAGTACTAAATTGTTTTGTGAATCAATTGATCCGAACGGACAAAAACAAAGCTCTCACATTTGGCTGTTTGTCCCACACTCATTAATTTGACCGCGCGGCTAACCCCAGAATGTCCTGAGCTATTAACTACCGAAACTGGGTATGCAATAAATTGAGACTTTTCATATATAAATCAGGGCCGAGGCGTGTCGCAGAAGGTCTGCAGATAAACCGGATAGTATAAGAGTGAGGGACATTACTCGGAGCAGCTGCGGCGGACCGGCGTCGCGAACTCACTCACATTACAACCAGTTTTATGTGAGGACTGGGCGAATCTTGCTTTAATACTGTACGTTTCTGGAGAAACTTGCACAAATTGAAACGCGGAGGCCTCGGATAATTGAAATATTTCGTACAGTACGACGGAAACTTCATAATTGTAGTCGGAAATATCTTAATTAAATTGTCAGGCTTTTAATTGATTTGGTATTTCGGTGTTCAAAATCAAATTAAACATTATTTTAAATACCATAGATGATTAAAGGGAATTAAATTTGAGCAAATTATTCGGGATAACCAATACAATTTAACACAAAACAGCAATATCCTACAGCAATATTCATTCACAAAAGTCAATTAATTGACGCCACTATATTATACCGGACTGAAAAATGTGTCAAAACACAAACTTCATCAACACTGAATCATTACCACAAATAATCGAATATTCCATTTTCGAGATTGGAATATTCCGCAATTAATTATTTGCCCCCGGACTCAGATGAAAATATTCTTCTGTGAAAAGAAAAAAACATAAATGAAAATTAACTTAAAGTGCTTGAAGCTCTCCACATTCCCGGCCATGTTTCCTTGGCTCTTAAATCCGGATATCCGGCTTCATCTCAGATTCTTTATTTGTCTTAAGGATGAATTTCGCCATAACGGATGAAGAGGTTTTATTTTTAGTCAAGAAAAAAAGTTAAAAAACAGGGAGAATGTGATGTATGAGTATAGATTAAAGGATATAAATTGATGCGGACGAAGTGTTATGAGAAAAGTTTTTGAAAGTTTTTATGTTTCGTGTATCGAAATTTAAAAGCCGCCTCATCAAATATCGTTCACGTCTTTTTTTAAGAATGCATTTTTTTAAATAAAGCATAGCGGGTATCGTCTCTTTGCTTTATGAATATCAGTTAGTCGAATGAGGAAAAAGGGTACCAGTTTCATACGATACACTGTACATTACGGTACATTCCTACTAAGTGTAAGCACTCTGTGGAGCGACTTGTAGTATAGGGAAAAGATTGAAAGCACAAGAGCGCGCGACAGGTCACCAATGCGTTGAACCGACCACGTCAAAACTGCACTCAATGGTCCACTCCACGAATGCACAAGAAAAGCCACAGTACGGGAGGAATGCAGGTGACGGATTGTGAAGCTTACCACCACCCCTTATGTGACAATCATGACAACTCTGCCAAGAGTGTGACGACGAAGAAGAGTGTAAGCAATCTAAGACATCTATAAGTTGGTATCTAAAAAAAATTAAAACTTGTGAAAATTCAAATCAAAACAACAAGCATTTTTTTTTCTCTATTATTATCAATAATCTAAAATTAAACGCTTCTGAAAATCTCTATTTTGCAACGACCTAAAACCGATACTTTCCTTAAACGTATTTTATTTTTACATTTTCCAAACAATCGAGTCCAAATCCAAACGCTACCGATTGTTAGAATTCGATTCATGTGTTTCAAAAGTATAGGTACTAGATTTATATGAAAAAAAAACAAAGCAGAGGAAAAAATGGTACATCAATAAACAAAAGTAAAATCCTACGAAATGGAAATCTTGTAAATTATAAATCTACCCTGAATGGAATTGAAATCTACATAATGGTTTGCGCAGAGAAAAAATGTGAGTACTGAACAGAACGACAATAATACAAAACATTCGGGAACAAAGCGTGGCTTTGGATGAAGTACTATAACAGTGGTTATATGACTATGTATCACACTCTTTATACATAGACTACTATGAACGCAAGTATTTTTGTGTGTGAATGTGAATGTCTAACATTAATGTAATTAATTATTATTTTCGTCCTTTACAAACGAGCTCGTGGCTAAATAATAACAGCCGCTCGTATTGATCTTCGGCTTAAACCGCACTTGCCTAGGTTGCTCCGTGGATGGGTTTTACCCATTACGTACCAAGGTTATGCCATGCCTCGAAAAGCCCGTCATGTCTGGCTGTCTATAGTAGATCTTTGACAGTCGCTACAGGTAGTCGGAGGCCCGAAAGTCTGAGAATCCAAGGATATCATATTACCCAGTAGTAGCTCGGTTGTGGGGGTTAGGTAGGCATTCGCACTATGTAAAATACTGTAACTTAGCTGCCTCCGGTTAGACTGAAAGACAACCCTAATATAGGCGGGCAAAAGGCGCAGATGATTTTACGATGGCATAATGTACAGAAGTTATCTGTATGTTACGAAATCCCATGTGGTAGAATACTTTTTTACGTTCATTTAATTTAGGTGTACAAAAAATGAATACTCTTTTTAAACGCATGGGCGCTACGCAAACGTAGCAAAGTGCTACGCCGTAGCTCACCGCGTAGCAAGGCGTAAGCAAGCGCAGTGAATTACATACATGTGGTGTGTGCGTCTGAGCTTTTTTACCTTAAATGAATTATTAAACTAGTAAGTACTTTTTATTTAAATAATGGGTTTCTTTCAACAAGCTACGTGAAAATGATTCTAGAAAATAAACTGCAGATTATGTTGCGTTAATTTATCGTTGCCAATATTATAATTTGAGGATCCCATTCAAAAACCAACCTGATAAAGGCAGTACCATAGTTGTAAAGACTTGAGCAAAAAATCAAATTACATAACTACACATTTTTAATAATCCCTGCATATATATACGTACATTCGCGATATATTTTTAGTCCTATTTTAACTAGTCGGGGATTTTATTTTCTTTATATCAGTGGCCGAGCGATTTCCTGCTGGCAGTATCGCGGGTTCGATTCCGACACAGAACAAATATTTATAGGCCTACAGGTAGTTGTTCCAGGTCTGAATGTTTATTTATGTGAGTTAAAATGTTTGTAAACGCAAAAACGATACAGGAGAAATTACTAGTGTAGGGCAACGTTTAAAAAAACGTTGTGATTGTATAGTAGTACTTAACTGATACCTTTTTTTTGTAATCCTTCAAAAGAATCTCGTTTCTAATATAGACTGATACTCACTCTTCAAAGGATACAGGGCACATCATCTATTACGGCCTAATCTATGGGGACCGATCGGTTATCCTAGTTACTGCCGATTGTTCTTTGTTTAGCTTCCGCAACTCCTTATATCGACAAGAAAACTTTTCGTGTTGACCAATTAATTGCCTTTCATGCTTTAGTTGGTGACCAATAGGGTGGTAATAGTGGTCAATGCTCTTTCTTCTTATCTTTCGAAAGTTCTAAACAAAAAACTATATTTGAGTTGTTTATCATAGGTTAAACATTTTAACGACTACAATCGTATCAACGATACGTACCAGATATCAACAAACGTTATATCTGTTTTTTAATCCAGTAGTATTTTACCGTCTACCAATCCATACTATAATAATATAATAATAATAATACCAGCCTATTACTGTCCCACTGCTGGGCAACGGCCTGTTCTCAACAGAGAAGGCACGACCATTGATCACCACGCTTGCTCAAGACGGGATGGCGATTTCAGACTTATATTAATTATTAGTGCAGGTTTTCTCACGATGATTTCCTTCACCGATGTCTGTGATGTCCAGATAAACTTAGAAAGTACATAGGTATTTATATTATAATCAATGTCAAAATATATGGTGACGATATAGCGGTCATTGCCCTTTTCCCTAATCTCTTTGCGTGGGAGTCCGAACAACAAAATCATTCGTGAAAAATCTTCGATTATAAGTATCATCCCAGTTTATTTCTGTTTTTAAATCCAAACATCTCGAGGATTAAATGTAGGTGAGGTCAATGACCGCTGTTGCTACCTTATTTGGCTCCTTACTTTGGGTGATAAAAGGTAAATGCCCAGCTATAAGCAATGCTCGGCCTATCAGCATCGCCTTACTACGACCGGTCGCACACTTTAGTTCGCATATCGTTATGTCATCGCCTCGAATCTGATCACCTAGTAAAATAATATTCGGTGCAGTGCTTATAAGTATATCCCATATTTCTGTTTTTTATTTCTGATCGTTTTTCACAATAAAGTTTAAAACTAAAACTTTGGTCTCACGTCCACACATGAAATACTTTTCCAAGTAATGGCGACACAATATTTCATTTTCGTCCTTCACGCTATAGTAATTTTATTACTGGGATCAATTTTACGACATTCGATACTTTTACGGGTGTTGAACCTAAAACGTAAAAGGGTTACTGTTACGTCCTGCGTTACTTTACTTTACTTTACCTCCTTTGTCCTTATATGGAGTTTTGAGAAGCTATTCTATGTTTTTAATAGATTCTGGTTTTATTGTCGCAGGATACTATACGAGTGTACGAGATTTATGACGGTTTGGATGTAAAGTTTGACTTTACGATGTAATCAGGAGTTGGGACAACGGCTTTAATAAGTTGTGTCGGATTTGGTTAAAATCTCGTAGATTTCCGCGCTATAAAACAAATTGATATTCAGTTTATATTTTGGTTCTAGAGTAAAGGGTTGTTGTTTTTCTTGTGAAGGGTTTTTTTAAGAGAAATACATACCATAATACCCGTGCGTACCGTAATCCCCGAGGGCATAGGCTGAGATGTACCTAATAGTACTCCCACATATCACCAGTTATTTTTTAAGCACCATGTAAAAGGGGGCGAGCCTATGCCCATCAATTGGGCATTAATCCAGACTCCGTGACTGCTACTGAGAAATTACTGATGGTAAAAACCGACCAGCCAGTCTGAGTCAGTCAGTTTGAGAGAATGGGTAGCAGTATTTTCTGTTTGTAATAAATGCTCATCTCTTTATATACCTTCAAATATCAAAAACAGATATATATGAAGACAATTTCATTACTTATTGATCTTGTTTACGCAACGAAATTACCAACCCTCTTTCAATATTAAACAGAAACCTGTTTCATATAACATAATATCAAGCAATACCAAAATAACTCATTAGAATTTCATAAAGTAATTCAATGAGGAACCAACAAGAGTAAACGATGTTGCCGAGATCGCATATTATGTTTTATGTTTCCTCAAAGCCGGATTATCATCTGGTAAAGCGAATGTTGGCAAAAATACCATATTATGTGGTGGTTGCAGTACTTAATCGCAGGATTTGCAGTGCTGTGTGCTCGACTGAATTTATGCAGTACAGCGTGACACTTTTGTAGAGGAGATCTTTAATTTGAATAAGACAGTGATATATTGCCGTGGATTTATGCAGTGTTATGCTTTCTTATTGTACTAGAATGGGATTAATTAGATTTACCAAGCCAATTTTGAAAAATGAAACACGTCTGCTGTTGGGAAAGTTATTAGAGAATGAAATTAAATAAACAAATAGACAAAGTCAAATCTAGTTGATTGTTGATCCTTAAAAAGCTAAGGAAGTAATTGTACCGTCTCCACTTCCAAGTTTCCTTCGCTTCTTAAATATTTAACTCGTTTACAAAATACTATCTTTCACGAACACTGACAGCAAACTGCACTAAAACTTGAAGACAAGCACCTATACTTTAACTTCTTCATCAACAACGTCCTTTTTAATATAAATCGTCGGATTGCGATACACGTCACGTACCAGGAGTACAATGGCCGCGAGGGAGCGACGCCAGCCGGCCGAATTATCCCGCCGGTGTACACAGACCACGTGACCGCTCCGCTCTCCTGATCGCCTGGTACCCTGGTAGCATAGAACAAAAGCCATTCCTTTATTTAAGGCTTTTAGACGTATTGTTTGGCCGTAAAAGGATGGAAGCCATGAAATATTCAAGCGTATATACTCTGTACAAGCCTGTTGGTGTCACAAGCCAGTAATCTATCTGCCCGGAAACAAAGGAAACCAGTACTTTATTCAAGACTTCTGCCACGAAATATTTAGACGGCTTGAATTAGTGAAACCATCCGTCCAAGTTTGTCTTGTCAGTTTATCGTAGACTAAATCAGACTGATACACGCAAGGAACATCTAAAACATGCTCAGTCATAATAAATGGCTCGATTTTGTACTTACAAAACGAAACTATGAAACGTTAGGTAACAAAAAGTTTTTATATGGGGTGATACAATTTCCCGGTAAAACTACATTTCTGTATAAGTTAATTAAACAATGGACATTCCAAACATTTAACGACAACATTTACAACACCAAACTACAAATTAACGACAAAAGCAATTAATACAGAGAGATATTGCCGGTTCTTAACAGTCGTAATGCTTCAGCATTTAATTTCTTAGGCCATGGATTAAACTTGGACCATCTTGCGTTAAGTCCCGGTCTCGAGCCAAATTAAAAAGCTGAGGATGCACAAAATATTTTGGCAAATTTCCTCGAGCGTGGCTGGAGTGCAGGCCGAGTGTGGAGGCTCATTGCCTAGAATTCCCTCCGGAGGAGAATGCGAATCACGTCCTAGGCCAAGAGAATTCCAGCGCTTTGGACGATCTCTCAAATTATCCGTTGGACAGAGTGCTCTGGATGTAATTCCGAACATTAGTGGGATTGCTCGTATGTGAGATCAATAGATCGGAAAAATATTTGGTACTCACAGTATTGGAGTTGCCGAGTTGCCTGATGTATGAAAACTATTCACGTCGTACATATCCGGCTACGTTTAAATGCAATTCACATGAATGGATGTTCTTTTCTACCATTGGTCGGTAATAAAATACTAGAATTAGTAATGAATAAATATCGTGTTGAATTAAAACATGACGTTCTCCATGTTTTTATCGATCACAAACACCAACATTAACGCAACGCATTGTTTTGATCAAACATTACTCGATAGTATCCCTACACTAGAATACACGTCATAGTAGGTAATCAAAATGCAAATTAACATTTGTCAAAGTAAATATTGCGCTGTTATATACCTTTTAATGGCTATAAAGCTCGCAATTAACTTCAGGCTGTTGTTATGGACGGTTTGTATGTATTTTTATTAAACTAGCGATCGTTAACTGGATGTGGGCGAATTAAATCAGAGGTCATTTAGTTTTACTGATGTCGATAATTACTGGCGTGCTCGACGACTCGTTATACGTACCGCATATAAGTATGCGTACTTGAGCGTGATTATAAACATGTGTGTGGTTATGTGTGTTGGTGGTTTTAGAAGCAAATTGGGAAATAAATAATAAAGTTCTTTATTTGTCCTCACAATGACAAACTTAGTCTAGGTTTCACATTATTATTTGTTTTTTTGGTAATGTGAAGAGCTGGTGTCTGATTTAGGCGTAAAATGCCTGTATTACAAATATCACCAGCATGAAAATGGTATGATGGAATTAGAGTTTATTTAAGTACCATAGTATATGCGGTACTGATGTACAGAATGTGGGTATACCATAGTATACCCACGTTTTGTTGGGTTTAGACCTAAAACAGAGGGTGAGCCTATTGCCAACAACTGCTACGTACTGAGAAATTGACGACCCGAATGGCGCTGTTTGTGTGATGGGCATGGACATTTGTTTCCGAGTCATGGATTTATATGTATAACAAGTATGTATTTACAAACAAAAAGTATCTATGTAGTATATCAACTATCTGGTGTCCACGACAGAAGCCTCGTTGCTTAGTGTGGCACTAGATGGCGCTGTGAAAAAAACAGCAGTTTATTATTAAAAAATAAAATAAAAAAATTAACAAATGACCGGGGTTTTTTTTAATTTTATTTTTTTTAATTTTCATGATCAAACTCAGTAACCTTTTGGAATTAAAAACCAGGGCCTCCATGCTCAGCAGAAGAGCTTATGATCTTGTGACCATAAGCCCTTCTGCCTGCGCTGGCGCAAGCCTAAACCGTACAGCACGTGTGTACAGAGTTCAATTTGATTTTACCTAAAACAAGAGTATACGGGGTGAAAGTAGCATCGACGCACAGAGCCTATACTACCTCAAATTAGCAACTCTATTTGTGGTGGTTCAAACTTCGTTTGTAGTACTGTCATAATAAAGTTCTAATCAGCTTGCACTACAAAGTGGTTGTTACGTCAGTCACTGCAGGCCGAATAGTGCGAAATGAGTGGTTTATATTATTCTTTATAAAATCAAATTTTCGTCTTTTGGAAAAACATAAAAAACATAAGACCTGCTTTATAGTTACTTCAGTTAATATGCAAAGTTTCATGATCTAATTTGAAGTACTTTTTGAATACCAGCGGTTTATTGTTCGATTTGGAGGTTACTTTGGATTTTTTTTTTCTATCGAGAAAATTTTACGTAATCGTGTTTTCGCCAAACATAAGACCTAACATTAATCTTCAACTTTACTATATATTTATTTCAAAATTAATGCTGCAGTATTTTAGGCGTATCGGAGGATCATGCTAAGCCATTTGAGGTAGTATAGGCCCTTAAGTGTTCATTCAGTACCTACATCATTCCGAACCCAATTTTACAACGGAAAATATATCAGGTATTTCCTTAAAAACTGAAATTCGGTCAAAATGTATGCAACTGCAGATATTTTTTTTATTGCCTGTGAATAATTTCTATGTAGGCTGGGTTCAGAATGATGTACTGTTTACGAGGTAACCGTTTGTTCGAAGATGTCCGTTCTACACTGTATTCTTAATTAATTTAAATCACACACTCTTATCTCCCCAACAAAAAAAAAAAACTAATATTCACTCTTCCAAACAACGCATACACCCACCCAAACAAGTTTCCACCATTATCATAAACATAATGGCTAATAATCTAAAACATA
This sequence comes from Xestia xanthographa, assembly GCA_905147715.2. Lineage (NCBI taxonomy): Eukaryota > Metazoa > Arthropoda > Insecta > Lepidoptera > Noctuidae > Xestia > Xestia xanthographa. Next base: position 20,048,807 of record LR990646.1, read on the forward strand.
CTCTAGTGTGTACTGTACATAACCAACCGGTTTATCCCTAGCGGGTATTGGAACTGTTATCGCACTATGCAAATTCAATTGCGCAGTGCACTCTACACGACAACTTGGGGGCTGTGCAATTGATCGTTATTACCCAATAAGCTCTAAGAATTGTTTTGGGGCAGTTGTTTATTGACATTGGGTTATGGTATATTCGGTGTAATGTTTGGTATCGATGATAATTACCACAGGGTTTTGAGTAAGAGAGATACAGTCAGGGTTTAATAAGGGTAGAGCTTAACTAAACTCAGTAAAGAAACTCTTCTTCTTTCTTCTGTTTAGTGTGTTTAATGCCTAATTTGATGCCAGAGTTTTATGCTGCAAATGGGCCTTTGACTTTACATGCCGTCGCGAAATATCTCTCGGCATGTCGGTTTCCTTGCGATGTCAAGAAACTTTTAAATTAAGTCAATGTTTTATATAAAATTATCGCTGTATTTCTCTTATATACATATATCCGCGCTCAACCCTCAAACGGGCGAAGCCTGGTGAAATGAAATGAAATTTCAATTACAAATACTTCTGACAGTATATTTTACGTAACCAAAAATACATATGACAAAATGGATAATAAAGAGTGAATTTAGAGTTCTCTTTGAGTGCTTTACGGCTTTAAAAGAATAGCCCAACAACACCACGTGACGATTACAGAACTATCCCAGAGAAAATATTTCATTGTAGCTATTTATGTGACCCATGTTTAGCAGATGTCTGCTGTCTGATAAAGTATACCGCAATACGCTGGAAAGGTCCCAGACAGTACGTTTAGCCGTTCGTCTAGATTAATGTCACAACATATTGGATGTTTCAGCCAAAATCTTGCTGAAAAGTGTACTATTATGCTAATATGGCATATAGTCTTTGTGACTAGAACTATATTTTTAACAGAATGGGTAATTTGCGTAGTAAATAATAACTGATGAATGAGGTTTAGTTATTTGAATCTGGGTAAAGACTACGTAACTGTTTGCATGAGATTCAGATCAGGCAGTGTGTAGCTTAGTCTTGTTAAATAATAATATACTTTTTTCATCCCTCTAACAAAGAACCAGGAAGCTCCCAAACAGTGTAACCAGACTCTATTTTGAAGTAACCAGATACTAACGACGTTCCACAACTTCGTGTGACATTGTACCTACATTGCCACTGCCACCGTTGCCTGGAACTTACGACTACATGAATAAAACATAAGCCAAAACTTCGACGAAATCGAGAATTAATCCTTACAAGTCATATAACACGAACAGTGTTATATGAACAACGGATGTTACGCTACGGATATGAGTGGTTCAAAACATAGTTTATAATAACACATGGCAGTAACTGAGTCGTATGTTTGAGTTACGACAGGAGCCGAGAGCTTTCCACTCCACGATATTCGAACATTGTATTCGCAACGTATGACGTCGCATAAACATACATGTTTGTATAAAAACCGACATTGCGCGCGAACCACTTGAATGTTTTTACTAACGTCATGAAATAATAAAATAATTTAGAACGACGACGTCCTGACTACGATGTCCTCTGGAATCGTGCCAAGCACCGCGGGATGCAACGTTATCCGGGCCTCGAGTACAAACTTTTAAGAAGCATACTCCTGTCTAACTTTGCCGTTATTATAAAATGTAAGAGGCGACGCAAATAGCGTACTAGTAGAAGTTCGACGGATTTTTAGACGTTTCGAACAACGTTTATGGGCCGAACTCGAGCCGCGTCGAACATTGGATGCTCGCAAATTTTTATCACCCAGTGTAGTGCCATCCGTACGCGCTATGGGTATCGATAATCCGTGCATAACCATTCCATTTGCACGTGACACGTATAGTGCGAGTTATGTGTTTCCGCGTTAGTTGGCACATGTTGCAGCGTATTAAATTAGTCGTATCAGCAGATAGCTTGATATTGGTACAGTTGGCATCTGCGCAGAGCGCGCACATGTGCGACATTGGCCGCGTCTCATGCATCATTCAGACGGAACCTGCATCCAATCGCTCTTACATTTAGGTTATAGCTCACCGCTTACGTGATAAATCGCAACTCTGGAGGAAACTTGTAGTATCATCACGAGCAGCCATGTGCTACATGGTTTTTATCAGATTTTTCCAGCTGGTTACGAGAGCTCATGTAAAATGCATGCGGTAGCCGTGTTTGTAATTGCTGTAACAGCTTTTGCATTACGTCCTAATATTAAAAGACATTTACCTACGTATGCCTGCATTTTTAAGCGTTATTCAACGAGTTTTATACAGTAAAAATTATACGCGAGTTTTTAAATTTTAACTCGACGAGTTTTTCAAATACTGTGTTTACATTTTATCTAATTCAAATGTCATTTGACTCCAGATTCTACTCTCAGCATGTTATATTCAATTACCATTAAAAAACTTACTTTTGATAAGTTCAACTGTTTCTCAAATCTCGATTTATAATACCCTCTCTTGAAGGCTATATAATAAGGCTTCACGATCAAATATCAATCTCCAATTTAATTAATTACATGTAATTTATAAGATTTCTATATCCCATCTCACTAAAGCCAATAAACGCAACGCAACATTTCTCTGCGTCTCAAGTATCATTCATTAATAAGTTCAGTGCAATACAAAATCTATGAGCAATATAACCCGTGATATTGCCATTTCACATTAAATGGTAGTAATTGGAATCCCTGTCAAGTATGAAATTGGCGTCTTCATTGAGAAACCGGAGACGAAATGTACCGCTCTCTAATGCAATATGGGAGTGAATTTCCCGGGACCGAAAATTGCGTGGCATCAATGAAATCGCTACTAAAACACATAGTTATAATGTTCTCACATTTTTTTCCGGTTAGGTGAAAGAGTAATCTATGTGTAGCACTAAATATTTTATTTAATTGGATTAATGGACACTCCAAAAAAATTAATTAAACCTCGAAATCTTTCATTGCCGTGTTTGTCCACACTTCACCTTGTTGTGTATTATTCCTCATTGATAAAAATCTATTGGTTATTTATACTAAAACCTAGTTTTATTTGATACATGAATAGTTAAAGTATTGTTACGGAATACATTTATTCAAATATTTAAACAATACAACGAATGGTTAATAAAAAATCATTTGTCCCAGAACTACCGTTCATCGCCGTGTCCTAATCATGTTCAAGGATATTGTTTTACCTACGACTTGCATCCCCCCTCCCGGTATGCTAAACGTTGCATATTAGTGCTGCCTAAGTGCTCAACGTGGAAGGACGTACACACGTGCCTGCGTTTTCGCGCCATAAATGTAAGTATTCAATTTTTATGTTACTGGTCATTTATTCTTTCATCGCCGTGGATAGGTATAACTATATTTGAATAAGTTTTTTAGTAAGCATTCGATAGAACACCCATTTCTCTTAAGTTCATTTGTGAAGTGTTTATTTCTTCGAATAGTTAATAGATTTTTTGTTATTTATATTTTTTGCCTTGATTTTCATCGCCGTGCTTTCATTGCCGTGGTTTCCGTGGCCGAAATTTGCTATGGCAATGAAAAAAAGACACGGCAATGAAAAAAATTTCATTTCCATGCCTTGTAAAACAATTTAGTTTCATTGCCGTGGCCAGGTATTTAATTTCCGTGACTTGTGTTTTCATCGCCATGGTATGATTAGGCAAAGAAAACATCTTTTGTCACCTGTAATACAGGTAATACCGATTACTGACAGTACAGGGAGTATGTATAAGAAAAGAAAGACTGTAGTATTAAAGTCTCTAAGTAGTGTTGCGAGTGTAATTCAACAGTCTTTGTTTACTTATTGTACTCTCATTCTTTTTTTGTAATAAATCTCCTTACCCAAATTTTACTCCCATACAAGTGTTGGAATCAAGACCTCTTATAAAAAGTCATTTTTATTCTATCTATCTGTCTATCTCATTAAATAAAATATTTTTTAATTTCCGTGGATTGATTCTTTCATTGCCATGGCACAGTTCTTTCATGGCCGTGGACGCTTGTTTCATTGCCGTGCACGCATGTTTCATCGCCGTGGCACGAAATTTTTAATCCTGATATGTCGTTAGTTTTTTAAGTTATCTGCTAGACATTAAGCAAGCATATATACATTCTCAAAAACTTTAATAAAAGCGTTTTTTTTAAAAAAAAAAAACCTAAAATGAAAAAAAAACACGGAAATGAAGATTTTATAGGACCTGTTGAAATTCACTCATGGATGTTAGCAGAGTATTATTGTATGTATGTTTATTTGCTCTTATATTCATTCAGTATGTATTTATTGCTCGTTCAGGGTAAATTCAGCTGATGAATAGTGTTAGTGGCTATAATTTATTTAACTGGACGGAAGAGCTTGCTATAGTCTCCGCCCGATAAGTATGAATTAAAGGTCATTGCTCTAATTTCTCTGCGTAGGTACCCCGACAATACATTATGAACCATTTTTTATTACTAGAAAAGGTCAAGCATCACGATAAAGGTCGTTTCGGGACAAGTTTATGTCATTATTTCTGTTTCCGGAATTATGCATTTGAATAAATGTATGTGGGTTAATGGCCTTTAATTCTTAATTATCAGGCGGAGACTATATAGTTGGTGATACTGATGAATTGTCATGTGATCATATGTAGTTGTTGAAATCCCCGTAGGGTTAGGCGAAGTTGTACCTAATAATACACCCTGCACATTTCGCCAGTTATGTTTAAGTCCTATGTAATAGGGGGCAAGCCTAATGCCATCAACCGGGCACAAATCAATACGCCGCAGCTCCGTTTACAATTTCTGGTGGAAAAAACCCAAAAAGCAGTTTGCCCGACCGTTGACTCGAACCCAGGTTCTCATGTAAATTAAGTCAAGTGTTAAAAAGATTGGCTATGTAGAGTATTATTCTCTATAACTCAAACCAGGCTCTGTCAAGAAGACAGACAAGTCTAATGGTACAGTCACGAGCAACAATATGTATACACTTTCCTAAATTTAAAAGCAATTTTCGCGAGAAATAACGATTGCAACTTGGAGATAGGATTTTTTCCATAAAAATATGAGTTCCAAAATACTATGTTCGTAACAACATAAAATTTTAATTTAAAAAATTGGAAAAAATACTTTTAAAAGTTGTAGGTGTTAACGTATTGGCGCTCGTGGCTGTACCTATAGTCTGCGCCAGATAAGTAGGAATTAAAGGTCATTGCTCTTTCCTTAATTTCTCTGCGTAGGTACCCCGACAATACATTATGAATCGTTTTTTAGTCAAGGATCACGGTAAAGGTAGTTTCGGTACAAGTTTATGTCATTATTTATGTTTTCGGAATTATGTATTTAAATAAATGTATGCGGGTTAATGACCTTTATTTCCTACGTAACTGGCGCAGACTATAATATAGTAATATATCACCTTAGTAGGTACTATCGAGGACACTCCCGCCTGACCACCACTAAGCTCATTTTTGCTTGCACTCGCAACATAAAAACGCTCTCTAGCCCCGCCCCGTTGACTTTGTGTAGAAAAAAAATGAATGAAAAGATACCGAATCGGCCGAGCGCACTGACGACGCACGCCAAACGAGAGTTATTGTTATTTTGCGCGCCAAAGTTGACGCTTTCCTAATAGGCCCAAACTTTAAGGGGGCGTGGCTTGGCGCCTCCGCATGATTTAAGCGAAAAAAAATTAAAATAGTCAGGCGGAAAAGACCCCCATAGTACCTACTTTAATTTGTTTTTCGTACACGCTATCGTAACTCTTTTGTTCAAACCCCCTTAAAAGCACGAAGGGCTGATTCTGCAAATCATTTTATGAACCCACGTGTAAAGTGCCTACTGCATTTGAAAGTGCCTCTTCATCCTCGAGTTTCGCGCACCTATTCTTATGATAGACGTGAGATAAGGCCGCTTTTGCTTTGTAATCTCTTAGCTGCTTTTTAGTAGCTCTAGACAAGTGGAAATACAGGGGAATGGCTTGACTGAGGTGCTCGTATGTGCATCTTTTCTAAATCTGCATGTCCTGGGCGTAAACAGGTCATGTGTTCTTACTACGTTTTAGAATTCAAATTGCTAATCCATTAAGTTATTCTTGGTATAGAAATAAGTTCATTCAACCTTTATCCAGCAGTAGAATTTTATAGGATTGGAAATATTATACGCTATTATGTTTGATGATATCAATTAATACATTAGCGATCCTGATTAAAATTGTATTCACGTTACGTTTACTTAGCGCGCTCGTGGTAGGGCCTCAGAAGGTTCTTTTTAGGGTTCCGTACCCAAAGGGTAAAAACGGAACCCTGTCCGTCTGTCCGTCTGTCCATCTGTCCATCTGTCTGTCACAAGGCTGTATCTCATGAACCGTGATAGCTAGACAGTTGAAATGTTTACAGATGATGTATTTCAATTGCCAATATAACAACAAATATTAAAAACAGAATAAAATAAATATTTCAGAGGGGCTCATGGGAGCCCCTCTGAAATATTCTTTCTACCACAAACGTGATTTTTTTGCCGTTTTGAGTAATGTTGTATAGATAATGGTACGGGACCCTTCGTGCGCGAGTCCAACTCGCACTTGACCGGTTTTTTTTATATAATTAAATGTTTTTTTTAAATAACAATTTCATTCACGCATGTACCAACTAAGAGTTGAGTGGTTGGAGTACAAAACGAATCAAAGAGGTCAAAACGTACGTAAGCATAAACTGGAAAGTTACTTCAAAACCTACACGAGCGGAGCCTTTTACGTTACAGCGAGTAGGTATACATTTAGTCGTAAAAAATAATGTTTTTTTAGTATCACCCCCAGTACTTTACATGCTAAAACCAGGGCTTATAGTCGCGGCTTATCCTTTCATTAATGTATTCAAGGTTCTGAATTTATGCTCACGACCTATTATTTCATGCGAGCTGAGTTAATATAATTTTCATTTTATGTTAATTAATTATTCAATAGGTGGTGGAAATATTTCACACTATTAACAAATTTTAGTTATTCAAATGGTAGAATTAAATGGCGTACCTACATCATCAGTTGATTTAAGCTAAAGCTGATGAATATCGTTATGTTACACGTCACATTTTAGTTGAGGCTTGCTGTGGCTCTGGCTTTTACCTTGGCCACAGGTTAAGCATTGCCATACAAACTGGCAATGCCGTCAGTCTATTGGGTACATTAAGGGCCTATACTACCTCAAATTAGCAACTCTATTTGCGGTTGTTCAAACTTCGTTTGAAATACTGTTAGAATAAAGTTCTAATCAGCTTGCACTACAAAGTGGTTGTTACGTCAGTCACTGCGGGCCGAATAGTGCGAAATGAGTGGTTTTTTGCACAAAAAATCCATTGATTGGACTAAACAAATTAATAACATAAGACCTGCTTTATAGTTAGTTCAGTTAGTATGCAAAGTTTCATGATCTAATTTGAAGTACTAAATTTTATGATTGCCAGCGGTTTATTGTTCAGTTTAGAGTTAACTTTGGGATTTTTTATGGAATCGTGTTTTCGCCAAACATAGAACTTAACATTAATCCTCACCTTTACCATATATTTATTTCAAAATTAATACTGCAGTATTTTAGGCGTAACGGAGGATCATGCTAAGCCATTTGAGGTAGTATAGGCTCTTAAAGGTTGGCAGCGTTGAAGAGGAGTTTTTTGATGCTATATTTTGGTTTGTTGTAAGTTTAAGTTATTTAAGGTTCACTCGTCCGCGCGGTCGGATGGAGGCGGTGAAGCAAATGTATGGACGGTAAGCCGCGCAGAGAGGCGGTGAGCGCCGCTCGTCCATGCGGTCGGGTGGTGGCGTGTGTTAGGCAGTAACAGATTTCATACAAACCAGTGCGACGTCAGATTCGCTTCAACGCCCGAATCCACAGACGCACATTTGTGCGATAACGTCTCAATGTTTTTATTGTTAATAAATGGTTAACAATTTAAAATCAACGAATATATTATTATGTTACAGTGACTTACAAAAACCAAAAAAAAAATTAAAACAGCAATTATTTGAAAGTAAAAATGAAGTTTTCGCTAGCTTTTTAATTTTATCGGAAGTGTTTTTTTTTTAATCCATTATCATACTGAACTTCACATTGGTTCATTTGTTATTTCGAAATATGTTTTTCGAAATTACTTCAAAATTGACGGCTGGTTCCTAGAATGTTAATGGATCAAGTAAATCCTTTTTATGTTATTATTTGATATTGGTTTTAAATTAAATTTCGGTTCAATGAAAACAGTTGTTGTTGTTGTTGATAATATTCTGCTTGATTTTATAAAGGTTGACTTATTTCCATTGAGGTTCAAGATTCAAACGAAATACATTCGTGGTTTCACTTATTTTTTCACATTGGTTCATATTGGTTTTAAATTAAATTTCGCTTCAGTGAAAATAATTATTGTTGTTGATATTTCTGCTTGATTTTATAAAGGTTTAATTATTTGCATTGAGGTATAACATATTTACAAGAAATATATATATAATGGTTTTACTTATTTTTTCATGCACAAAGCATACATTCGAAATTCTAATAGGTACACATTAATTGACGACCCGATTGGCGCAGCGGTAGTGAGGCTGCCTTACGTTCTTAGGGTCCCGGGTTCTAATCCCGGTCGGAGCAAATGTTTGTGTGATGTGCATGGACATTTGTTTCCGAGTCATGGATGTTTATATGCAGAATAGTATGTATTTACAAACAAAAAGTATCTATGTAATATATCAACTATCTAATGTCCACGACACAAGCCTCGTTGCTTAGTGTGGCACTAGATGGCGCTGTGTGTAATGTCCAGCAATATTTATTTATTATTATTTATTAATGTGCCTGTAAATTTTATGTTGCTACAATACTGTTAAGTCAATCCAAGTGGCATTAAGTGTTGTTTTTGGCCGTGTGTTATCCGGCAGAGTGGAATAGAACCAACCCATTACACTCACGGGTGTCGTACAAGGCGACTAATGTCTGAGGCAGAACACCTTGCGCCTCCGTAGACCAGAGAATGGGCAGCTGCGTTTTCTGTTAGTCTTTCATCACTGCGATCTCCAATCCGCCTGCCAAGCGTGGAGATTACGGCAAACTCCTCCCATCATGGGAGAGGCTTATGTCCAGCAGTGGACGTTATGGGCTGTTGTAGTAGTGTAGTTACTATCTTCTGTTTTAGTAGCGTAATTATCCTAGCGACAAACATGAGAAATCCTTAACAAGGCATCCTTTTAAATAACCCACCTGCAAGAACATTTTCTCTGCTCAACTAAAGACCATTTTTAGTTTTAGGAAAAAGCACGCGACTGCCGACAAAGAAGTCTTCAAAAGTCGTTTGAAATAACAACAGCGAATCAATTACTAGTACACGGCATTTTGGAGCTAATAACTCTTTTACCTGCAAGCTGAGTTCGTTGCGGCTTGCGGGGAAGGCGTACTCCTTAATCACTAAACCTCACGAACGGGCCCGTACAAGTCAGGGACTGGTACCCATTTTTTACATCCCCATTCTTCATAAATAAGCATAATGATAAAGCGCGTTCATTGGCTGTCTGGAACAGAATTAATTAGTTACTAATAGTTTGTGAGCGTAATTGGAATTTTCTTTGCTGACTCAGTTTCTTCTTGAATCGGAATGGTTGATAAGGCAATATTAATTGTGGTTTTAAATATATCTTCACAGTATTGTTTCACCACCACATTGCAATTTTCTTGCCATCTCGAAAATCTTGAAAAATTGCTAAATAAGTCCACAACTACAACAAATACGGATTTTATTATTTCCGGAATGCTGTCATTTTTTTTAGTTTAAAATATGTTGATTCTTATTGGTCGTAGTTTTACTTTGTAAACATTTCTAAGTTCTACCAAATTAGTTGTTGTTACGTGCTTTGGACGTGTAGTTACGGACACCAGCCCGATATACAATACAATATATCTACCAATGTCTTTAAGACTTCTAACTAAAAGAGATATTGGACCCTTTGGGAATGAACGGTAACCGAACAATACAATTCTATAAACTTAAATACAGCTGAAATCCTGCTGAAACTTGCAATTCACTTCAACGAGATATCTCAAACGAAACCCAAGTTAAAGGATTATTTCGAAATACTCGATAACGAGAAGTCGCGGGTGGTTCGGAAACGGTCCACGAATAAAATGGACTTACAATAGAGCTGACCGGGCAATTGAAATATAAAATGATTAAGTGCGATTTCTACTTGTCGATGATCAATATTTTGTCCATCCAGTAGCGGAACTGACGACTAGACAACTCTGTCGTTCGACCAATAAGTCCTTTTTTTTTGGATGGGAAATCATCAAATGACTCCTCCGCTCTGGGCGGAGCAGTAGGGGAGTGTCAGACTTTTACTGACTAAAACCCATCCATGCTTCTTAGCCCTTTGTGTTCCGGGGCCACGGTATCTCTTTCAAACAGTCCCGCATCCCCGGCAGGCATCGGTCCTTGCTTTTGCTGACATCTCTTTGAAGCGCGCGTGGTGTGAAGTCTTGGAGTGTACAATTGTACATGCCTGGACAGGAAGTTGTGCACAACAGGCAGGAGAGACCAGTATGCACTATTGCATATCTAATAGTGCGATGGTCATAATTTAAGTTCAAGAATATGCTATCGAAGAACGAATTTCTCGCGAGTCCAGCGCACCTATAACCTCCTCAAACGTCCTAACATCCCTATTTACTTAACACTCGCACAAAGTGGAAAATTATAGTCAATTTAGAAAACAAATGAATAAGCAAAACTGGGCTACTAGCATGAATAAGACCAATTTACATAAATTACAAAACATTCTCAAAGACATGGTTCCTTAAATCATTATTCATAATTATCGTGTACATATTGAGTAGGTACACATTTCTACATACATACATAAGCACATGTATTTTTCCCATGGAGGTGAGCAGAAATCGCGGGACGCCACCTGCCATACATGCCATTCTTACATACTCTTTAGCTTCGTTCACATTCCACATCACCCTACTCTCTAACGTTTCGTCCATATATTCGGATCTAGCCGTCTCTCTCACTCGCACTCATTTGCAGACGTGCGCGAGTATAGGGCCTCTGCTCAAACACACGTGAGTACTAAGCACCTGACTTCTCTAAACAACCTTATTAATAAGTTCAGTTTAAATCCTTCTAGGGCGACCCCCATTCATTGTATTATACTATTAATAATAATATTTCCTAATGATTCCATTTCCGACTGCATTCAACACAGTTCAATAGCACTGAATAGTTTTGATGATAAATTGATAATTCTATCAGTTCGTAGCCGTAGATCCTTTGTTGGATTCCCACATTGAAATTCGTATTTGCTTTCTGCGATACAATTGTCTGTAGAATAGAAACTGAATATTGTATCTCTGTTTGCTCTGTGAATAGCTATTTTGTATGGCTTTTGACAAGTTTGTCACTACATCTTCTTTTAAAGAGAGAAAAAAGCGATGCATTGATTTACTTTTAGTTACGCGAGCCTGTGACATCATAATAAGCATTAAATTGGGAGTATCATTATCTGCCTAGCCTTTTCCCAACTATGTTGATCAGCTTCCAGGCTAAGCGGATGCAGCTGAATACCAGTATTTTAAATGGAGCGACTGCCTATCTGACCTCTACAACTCAGTTAGTACTGGGTAATTGGTACCTAACACTAGTTTTCTGACTTTCCGGCCACTGACTACCTGTAACGACTGTCAAAGATCACAGCTTAAGTCACTGGATTTATAAACATTAAATGTAGCAGAAGAGCTCCTTTTACAGATTTTTGAAAATTCATCCCTTTGAGGAGTTAAATAGGGTTGAAGGTTTATTAAAACTCGTCATTTTACCGAAATCCTATCAGACGCACGGCCAGTCTAATAACAAACTGCAAAGTAACATTTTACTGGATCAAAACTCAGTCAATTCCCTCGGTTATTCAGAAACAAAGGAATCTGTTTAACAAAGTATGCATATTTGAAGATGCTTTTATAAATACAAAGTCCAATTTTACTGAAAACCAAGGTTTTATCAAGAAAATGTAAGAAAAATCTGAGAAAATTCTTGGACTCATACGAGCGAAAAACCGCTTTAGCTTTAACCTACTTTCATATTTATAAGGTGTAGGTGTATTTTAGTTTTTTGTTTCACTTCAAAATGTATGAAACAGTACAATTTTTTTTCGGGAATTTGGTCCCCTAATAAATGTTGTTCATAATGATGAGTACGTATACAATGAACGGTTGAAGTTTACCGATATCTATAACAACGAATTTTGTAAAAGCACCGATGAGCCAACTTGTGGTTAAAATGAAACAAAATACTTTTTTTTTGTTTTCGGATGGGAAATCATCAAATGACTCCTCCCGCTCTGGGCGGAGCAGGAGGGAGTATCAGACTTTTACTGATTAAAACTCATCCATGTTCCTTCACCGCCCTTTGTATTCCTGGTCCACGGTATCTCTTTCGAACAGTCCCGCAGCCCCCGCAGGCATCGGCCCTTGCGGAATTTGTTGACTCTCTTTGAAGCGCGCGTGGAACTCTAACGCGCCGTCGACACGGCCTGTCGTCATGAGGACGAGTGAACGGCGAGCTAGCCCATAGCTCTCCGTGCACAGGCCCGCGCCTACGGTGGCCGGGGGCCACCACATGGCCCCGACGCCCGGGGCGTCTCCTGCGGACAAATTACAAAATAGTTTCCTTAGAAAAGTAAAAAAATTGATCGTTATTAGGTCATTTGACATAACCAATCAATCTCTTTACACAGCGTATTGCGTTCGATGAAAACTTTGCAGATAAATAAAAAAATATTCGACTGCCTCGTTGGTCTAGTAGTCGCAAGCACGACTGCTGAGCATGAGGTCCTGCATTCGATTACCGGGCCGGGCAAAGTGTCATTGGCTTTTTCCATCAGGAATTTCTCAGTAGCAGTCACGGAGTTTGGATTTGCGCCCGGTTGATGGCAATAGATTCATCCCCTATTACATGGAACTTAAACTTAAATGTGAATGTACTGTCATGTACACCTCTGCCTAACCCCTCCCGCCTGAATTACAGGCATGATGTTATGCTATCGAAAATAACCGTACAAAATTCCCATCCAATACTACACAGGGTCCATAACTCCACAAAACTTCTCCAATATCTATTGATTATTTCGCCATCAACGAGACAGTAAGGTTGCAAGTTATCTACGGACTCATGCAATAGCAATTTCCAGTAGAAATGTCTATAGAGGCGCAGGTGGTAAAAGAAATTGTCCCCCATTATGTACACTTTGCCGGACCATTTTATGGCAACTGATGGCAAATTGTTTGGAACGTGAGATGAACGGAAAGAAATTTCTCTGTTAATATTCATGTCTCGGTTGGACCTTATGACTGCACGAAGCCTTGCCGAGATTATTGCAAAAGGTTTTTCTTAGTTTTTATTTATTCCATGTGCGTAGTGTCTCGCCTAAAATATAAGTAACATAAGGATTCTGGGGCAATAGGTACTGAGAACGTACAGGTTTGTTCATACAATATTCGTCTGTGTGTGTGTTGACCTAGGGTCCGTTTTAATAAAGACAATTTATTATATTGCTCGTTTTGCTTATTATCTTTGATACAAATTCTGATTACGGCCACTATATCATGTCGAAAAATAATAACCAAGCCGGTTTCCTGCTTATTGTATCCTTGCTAGAAATATGAGAAGTAATTGTGACTTCGGCTTTGTCGCACCAACTTTCAGTTTCCCGAGTTTGGTCAGACCAAGCTAGGAAGTGATAGTTTTATATTGAAGACACATATTGCGGTCTTTATTTATTACATTCGTATACAATGTACAACATTTATTTCACAGTTATCAGAAGCGTACAGTATGCAGCGGGTAATAATGTCCATCATATGTAATAGGATTTCAGAAAATAAACCACTATTACAAAATACCAAGAAAATGGTTTACTTTGATAGACACGAACACTTTTCCAAGTATTGTGAAAGCTCGCGTCGTGGTTTATAAAGGCTAGGGCTGACTAGCGTGTAAAACTGTAAATTATGCAATTACCAACCCTCTCGTCAGATTCGATGTGCAGTGTGCACACGCCACTAGAATGACGTCATAATTTTCAGCCAGAACTCATGAATCCAATCCTGTTTATCGTATGCAAAGTAAAACGTTACATGGAGTAATGGTTCGTATACACGATGGGCGATGTTTGGCACAGTTTAACGCCCTTTTGATGGTTTATTACTTTTAAACGCTTTGGTCAGGGCAACGTTGCAGGACCAGATAAATTATTTTCGGCCAGTCACAAACGATTGCAGTTGGAACAGCCTTTGGGTGCGTGGATCGCGTGATACCAAAGAGGTGGTTCGACGACCAAATTTTTTTCTTTTAATTTTAATTCTGGTATATTGTACACTATGATCCTAAGTTGCTTTGCGGTCTATGAACTAATCAAACTCAAACTCAAAGCCTAACCTATCTAGTTACTCCTTATAACACCAGCTATCTGATAATAAAACTCCCGTCAAAATCGGTTAAGCCGATTTGGAGAATTGCCGAAACAAAAAGACAGAGAGAAAAACGCTATGTTCTTTCATAAACATTCAATAAAAAGCTGTTATTTTGAAATTACAAACTCACACTTTTCAGTTTTTTGTGTTGATATCAATTGTTGGTAGGTACCAACTATTGATAAAAAAAGTATACCGAGTTGATTATACCTGCGTATTTAAGTATTTAATTATATAGAGACCTACACTCAGCATTGGGTGGCCTAGGGTTGAAGAAGAATCTAAATAAAAATCAATATCACTAACATGTAATCAAATGTAAAGGCAATAATTAGTCTAGCTACCAATATGATAGCCTGTACCTACATCGTTAGAAGTAATTAATATTATTACGAGCAGTGATGAAATTCCCCAGATTTCAATTTCTAGTTTTACCTGCAAAATTAATTAATGTTAAGTAAATCTAGTATTAAATTTAGCGAGTATCGTATTTCGTTACTTCTAAGACATCTGCAAATTATCCAGTAGGAACATTTGATACGTTTAAATTGGATTAAATTTCAATTAGACGATTAAATTTTTGAGAGCACTCAGAACAAGGGGCATATCTTAAGAAAATAATAATTCATGCTTCAAAATGTGCGGCTGAAGAGCGAAGATTTGTATTAATTATTTTATTAAAGCTGGCGAAAATTTAGAAAATAATTTCTATTTTCGTATGACTTCGGACTTGTAGAAATGAAAATAGCTTAAACAATTGTTTGTCAATAATGTTGTAAATGATATTTTTTTATGAAAGTAGGTACTAAGGTATCATAAAACTGAAAGTCCATGAATCTTATAATAAAGCTCAAGTAACAAATTGTAACGCGACGTGATATTAAAATTCAGAAACATTACGCGGTTCGCGCGCTTACTAGATAGACCCTTCAAAAACACAATTTCACTGACAAATAGCCGAGCAACGTGATACCCCAACGAAAAAGGGAAATCATTAGGAACAAAACAAGCTTTTATACTAAAGTTGAAAAGCTAAATACAGTGAAAGTATGTGTGTATTCATAGCTTGACATAATTGCGACCACCATCAACGGGACCGAATGAATGGCGTCGTGACGAGCCATGATGGCTGCGGAGCGTGCGCCAGTGTGCCGCTCTTTTGATGAAACCATGATTACACCATACATACTCATACGTGCCTGTATGCATAAAGAAAAAACTAGAAACGACAAGGATGTAAGATAGTGTGTCTTGGAAAATGGAATTTCTGCGGTATTGTGTTATGTGCGGTGCCGGAAAATTATGTTGGCGCGCTTTTGAATATTAAGTTCATATTTTACTGGTAATAATGTGTTGTATATTAAGTTTTAGTACTGTTTTGGTAAAGTAAAGCTAATTTTCAATTTTATGTTGGTATCGTTGTTTAAGTAATACTAGATAATGCTCACGGCTTCGCCCACGTGGTATTCGGTACTGTCTCACAGGATCGTAGTGCCAAGTATCCTGAATGTTAATTCAGGTTATAAACTATCTGTGTGCTAAATTTCACCCAAATCTGTTCAATAGTTTTTGCGTGAAAGAGTAGTAAACATCCACCCACCAGTCCTCACAAACTTTTGCAATTATAATGATTGGTTTTGTTAAAACAGCTGATGAAAACAAAAGAAAAAGACAACTAGCATTATTTTTCCTTGCAACAACACAACAAAACCAACAACTTTGGAAGTTTCTAGGCTAATTTAAATTACCGACCTTTCTCCAACAAAAACTATAATGTGTCTGGTCTACTCAACTTTGACGAGGTACCTCGTATTCTAGCGTGGTCGTCAGCTCTGAACTTAAGGTCCCCCGACGCGGACTCACTACGAAATTCCCCAACTTTATAGCCCTCTAGGCTACGTGGTACTAGTATCTTTACAACTCGCATCACGAGGGAAGACGGACTAACTTTAAAATGTCAGCTATTGTATGAATAGATGACATTGTATAGTTAATATGTCGAAATTTTCTGAGGTCCGCAAAAGTTTTCACATAAGGCGTTAGAGAAAACTTGTTATGCATTCCTCAACCTTGTTTCTCGGCATAGAAGTTCTATGCTGAAATGTTTTGGTACTATCGGTTTCAAACAGCTGTACTATTTGTGAAAAGAATAAAATAGACTATCAAAGGATCTTTTTCTTACAAACACTTGTACCAGGAAAGTAAAACGTATACGAAGTTTACTTTAATCTTATTAGTTACCCACCCAAACTAAGGCAAATGTAGAAAATACATAAAAGTTGTCATATAAGAGGTTCTTGTAAGTTTCTTGGAAATTCGGATAAAGTAGCTTGTTATTGAGCAGTCTGAATGTCTTCACATAAAAAAAAAACCGGCCAAAAGCGAGTCGAAATCGGTCATGAAGGATTCTGTAACATCGTAGTAGGGTTTAAGTTTTAATTTATTTTATAATTTTTTGCGGCAACAGAAATACATTATCATCATCATCTGTCTAGCCTTTTCCCAAGTTTTATTGGGGTTGGCTTCCAGTCTAACCGGATGCAGCTGAATACCAGTATTTTACATGGAGCGACTGCCTATCTGACCTCCACAGCCCAGTTAGTACTGAGTAATACGATACCCCTTGGTAAGACGGGTTGTCAGACTTTTTGGGCCACTGACTGCCTGTAATGACTGCCAAACATCACAAATGACAGCCGGGACCAACTGCTTAACGTGCTTTCCGAGGCACGAGGGAAACTCGATATGTAATGGGTGGTCAATCATCCACATACCAACCTAGGCAAGTAACAGAAATTCATATTCTTTGAAAATTTCAACTGTATACGTACCTATTACGGATCATGAGAGCCCACTGACAGACGGACGGCAAGCAGAGGCTTAGTAATAGGGTCCCGTTGGTTACTCTTCGGATACGGAACCCTATAAAGCAACTGCTAACATCAGTTTTTAGGCAAACACATTTTTTTGCAATCCTGAAATCCGGAATAAAAATCACGCCAAAACTGAAAATACCGATCAGTAATCCGCATACCTGTTTGTTAGCTTTAACAAAATTGTAAAATAACGTTCACCAGTTCGTCAATGTCCCTTCCAGTTAAACGCCACGTCAATGATACGTACATACGCGACTCGGCTAGGTTGACACGCCTTTGTATTGCGCGCATTCAGCTATGGGTTAAATAAAAACTGAGCTCTGCAAAATGTGAAAAAAAAAAACACACGAGCTCTCCCCGTTTTGGCGACAATCTGAGAATTTTCCGTTACAATTTATCCAGAAATATTCAGATGAAGTTCTAATATGCAGATATAAGCCGCAAGAGCTACGTAGCTATGAACCTATTTTGTTTCATACAAATGCCCGTGTTAATTAAATATTCATACCGTCAAAACCATAGCAAATGTGAATCTAGCATTTAGGAGGAAGATTCATAAACTAAAATATTCCAAAGCTATGTAAAATAATATTCTATGTTTATTTCAGTCACAAACAGGTTTCAGTTCAAAAATTCTAAATGCAATTTTTGCAAATATTTATTCAAACCTGGTATTCTTCTGAGCTTAGATACAAGCCTGCCTCTTTGTATTCTAACGTTACATCGTTTAGCTTGGTTGCATGCGGTATAAAGTCCGCATTTATGACGTCAGCAGGGGCCTAAACTTATGCTTACAACACGCACCTTATTAACGTTAACAAGGAAGGGCATGCGAGACCTTAATTTGAGCCAAGTTATTAAATTTGAATATAAGACCCCCACGGCGGTCGTGTAATAAAATAATCTACATTGGGAATATCTAAGGAAACCCACACACTATTTAATTAAGGCTCGTGTAGGTATAATGTGTCGTTTATTTTCTTTTCTGTTTAAGCTTTTCGTGTAGAGCTATTTTTGTTTATATAAGTCCCGCTTGAAACTAGAGACTGGCGAAGCGTTTAAAGATCGCATTAGAGGATAAGGCGAAAGGAGCATGGCGGGTCAAGTCCTCCACTTATGTGAACAATAGTTACTTACACTCAGTGAACTTTTACAACTTGCACAAAAAAATAAAATTAGACTATTTAGCAACAATGAACATAATATTGTATTGTTAGGAGGTTCCTCTCTCTGGTAGCTTGGACCCTGTTCCCGATACCGGTGGGCTACAATTTTTTTTAAAATTTTTAAACGTTTTTTTTTTTTTTTTTTTTTTTTAATAATATTTATAAATGTAACGAATTTGTTTAAAAATGAATAAAGGAACATAATATATGTTATATGGAGGTTTTTTGTTGAAAATAATGGATAATTATTGTAACAGTAAAATAATTTCTCAGAAAACCTTTTCAGATTTTGTGAATAACAAAATAATATAATAAATCGGATTTCATGCAAATTTTTCTGCTCCATATTTTGACAAAGGATCTTTAAGCTTCCAAAACCTTTCCTTTTGTGGGATTACATTTTGTAATCTGCTTCTGTCAGATGCTTGCTCACCTCCCTTTTGGGAGGCATAACCAAAAAATATTATAATTAAAATTCGAAAAGTACTTGTGTTGGAAAGGAAAATTGATTACTATCGTGGGACTAGATGGAGCTTTTACCCACTTACCGTTATTTACACACTAGTCCCAGCTTTAAACCTAAGAGGGAATTCTCGTACATAATAGCTTAAAGCGACACAACCGCTTTTCGTGTTTATTTTCTACTATCCAAGCCATCTGAAACGATGAAACCAACCCTTAATAATAAAAAACACGACTAAATATAGACCTTAAGTTTACTCCGTTCGGGTTTAATTCTATATTTGAATTACAGAAATAACAAGGCTCTACGTCATGAGATAATTATAGGTTGGATCCAACGATATTGTGTTATCCCATACAAATAGAACATTATGTAAAGGTTAGCGTCTCATGTTTAAATACGCTCGTTAACGTTTTAAGTCAATCAACGCCTTGAAAGGAGTTTTTAGATCAAGACACCTGTTTTGATATATGTATAATAGAATTTGATAATTGAATAGACAACAGCTTTGTTTATTCTAAGATATATCAATCTTGGTCTGAAAATCATGACGCTACACATGTTCTATGTACCATACCAAAAAGCTTAATATTTTACTACAAAATTGCGTTTACACTACTTAGTTGTATGAGTAATAAATTCATGCCAGTCTCAAAGGTGCGTAATTAGTGTTTTTGCTATGGTTTATTAATTATGGTCGTTAATGAAGTTCAATTAGTAAGTTGGGCTATCAATCTTCCACTCTCCTGGAGACAGAATGATGTATGACCTCGTAGTGATGAGGCGTACCCAACATTTTGGGACATTATTTGCGAAAATCGTTAACTATTATCAGTTACGAGTGATCTAGTGTTTCTGTTTGATTAAACGGTTAACAAACAGGAATCAGTTGCTGTTGTTTTATACAGAAATACTATTCCGAGGTATTTTCCCAGTAAAATTAAATCAAGTACGACGACATTGTTATACTTTCTATAAAATTACTCCGCCATACTGGATTATAAAACTTAATTGGGTTGTAAAACAATGTGCTGAATGTAATAATATTCAGATTATCCCGTATACGAAATTCGTAACAATATTTGTTAACGTTACAAAATATTTCCATACAACGACGAGGTTCGGTACAAAGTAAGTAAAGCACACAAAGAGGCTGTCAATGTGGGTAATCCACGAGAAAACAAGGCGAAATATTTGTTTGGTGAGCTGTCGACTTGCGTAGACACGAATATCGAACCTGGGGAAATAAAAATAAAACATGTAACCCCGAAACGTACCTCTCTCCGAATTGGGATTTGAGGTGTCTCTCGAACGGACATCGGTTTCGGAAAACGAGCGATTACTGTTTCGGTTCTGATTATTCGAATTTCAAATTGATTCCTAGAATAAACTAGTAGGTATAGACTGGCTACTATCAATTATTAATTACTTCGCTGTACCTGAAACTAATTATTTCCAAGAACCTTTGAATGTTGATACGAAAATAAACGTAAGTAAGCATTATGGGTGTAGGTAGATTGAATAATTATACCTTGTAATTTTGAACGTACTTACACTAATAGTTACACAAAATACTAGTTAGTGACTACAGCCCTCATAACATTAGCTTAGATTACATAAGAGTTAGCATGACTGCCTCGTTGATCTATTGGTGGCAAGCGCGACCGCTGAGCATTGGGTTCTGGGTTCGATTCTCAGGTCGGGCAAAGTGTTATTGGGTTTTTATATTTGGTATTTTTCGGTAGCAGTCACGGAGTCTGGATTTGCGCCCGGTTGATGGCAATAGGCTCGTCCCCTATTACAAGGGACTTAATCATAACGGCTCGGAGTTTCCTTGCGTGATCGAATCAAAAATGAAGACATCCGCAAAAGAACCAAGGTCACCGACGTAGCCCGAATAATTGCCAACCTTAAGTGGCAGTGGGCAGGGCACATTGCTCGCAGAACGGATGGCCGATGGGGCCGAAAAGTTCTAGAGTGGCGACCGCGAACCGGAAGACGATGCGTTGGAAGACCTCCCACTAGGTGGACCGATGACCTGGTGAAGGTTGCGGGAATACGTTGGATGCGAGTTGCACGGGACCGGTCAATGTTGTGACACTTGGGGGAGGCCTATGTCCAGCAGTGGACATCTTTCGGCTGAAATAATGGTGATGATGATGATGAATCATAACTGACTAAAATGTTCTATTAGTTACATCTCTACCTAATCCTTCGGAAATTACAGGCGTGAAGTTACGTTATGTTGGCATATCCTTCCCTTGTTCCTCGAAATATATTTTCTTGATATCCGATAATTCCTAACATATTAAGCAGAGGGAATGGTTTCCGACGACAACATTCAACTCTGCGAGAGAGTTGTGGAACTCGGCGAGAGTTCGGCTCGGGGAGAAGTAGACACCCACCACTACGATCTCCCCGAACCGGACTGCTACACACCCCCGACCCCTCCTGACATTTTCAAGGGTCGGAGTACCGGCGGCGGCCGACGACACTATGGTCACTGAGCCGCTAAGGTCCGCCACCCAGTCTTCCCTGGGCAGGACGAAATACGGCTCAGCGACCACAGCAATGTTGATCAACCACTGCGCCATGCTCTGGAGCAACAGATCCTGAGCGCAGGCGCAGTGGTTGATGTTCGCTTGGAGGAAGCGTAATGGGGCCGTTATTGGCACTCCATTACCGCTTCCTCCCTAGCCCCCTGCGAGGGCCCCTCTGTGGCGGCGACAGTGGCAGCGGCAACGGTGGCAGTTGCGGCTGCGGCGGCGGCGGTGGCGACGGTGGTGGTGGTGGCGGCGGAGGGCCTCCCCTTGCCTCTGGTGGCCTTGGTGGGTGCAGCGCAGGCCTTGCTTCCAGCCCGGTGGTCGGCTGGCTTGCCAGCCGCCGCACAGGCACCGCAGTGCGGCGTGGCACAGCAAGCCGCGGATACGTGACCGGGCTGGCTGCAACGGAAGCAGAGTCCGCTGCGGTCAACCTCCGAGGCGCACTGTACTGACACGTGGTGTCCCACGTGGCAGCGATAGCACCTCAGAGGTCTGGGCTCTAGCAGCTTCACCTGCGCTGAGACCCAGCCCACCAGTAGCCTTCGGCCCTCCGTTATGGCTTTAGCCGCCGTCACCGGGCAGCATACCGTAACGGTATGCATACCCGTGGAGTCCGGGCGAATGGCGCCTGCCCTGACCTGATCGGCAGGGCACCCTCCGGACCTGGCGACGGCAGCCACCACCTCTTCCTCGGTAACCGAGTCGTCCAGACCCAGGATGCGCAGGTCTGCGCATCTGACGGGCCTGGACACTCGGGCCTCGTCCGCGTTTAGGGACGCTCTGAGCTTTTCAGCCAGAGCGTCGGCGGACGAGCCGCTGGTTTCGCCGGGGATCTCCAGCAATCGAGCCCCTGTCGCGGTGACTTTAAGCCGGAGGCCCCCGGTGATCCCAAGCTCACTGAGGTTCACCGCCTCTTTCGCCTTCGCCAGAAGGTCGCGGTAGGACACGCCCCTCTTTTCCGCGTCGGGCTGTAGTGTGATCACTACAGCCGCGGTCTTCGGGGCGCGAAGCCTAGCCGCGATCTTTCGCGCCCTGTGCTGGCGCTGCCGCTCCACATTTCGGGCCTTTTTGGCCGCCTTCTTCCCCTTCTTCTTCTCCCCGACCACCTGCCATCCGGCTTCAGCCGCAGGTGTCGGGGGCTGGGGGGGCGGTGGTGGCGGCGGCAGCTGGCTTGCCGCAGGCACTGGCCCAATCGCCGCTGGCACTGGCGCCGCTGGCGCTGGAGCCGACACAGTCGCCGCATGTGCAGCCGCTGGCGCTGGAGCCGACACAGTCGCCGCCTGTTTAGCCGCCTTGCCCTTTCTCCTCCTGGGCGCCTTCTTAGTCGGCGCCGGTTGCGCCGGAGCTGACTTTCCAGGGGGAGCGGGCACCGCAGCCCTGCCGGAGGACTGGCTCGACGGGCCAGGTCCGGGTGCGGCAGCCGCAGCAGCCGCGTATGACACCGTACTCGGCATCGTGCTCGGGCCCGCGGCTGCCTTCTTTGCACCCAGGGCGGGGCGCAGTATGGGACCCCCCTTAACTATTGATTTAATTCTGTTTCTAGCATTTGTTGTTATAGCGGCAACAGAAATACATCATCTGTGAAAATTTCAACTGTCTAGCTGTCACGGTTCATGAGATACAGCCTGGTGACAGACAGACGGACAGACGGATAGACGGACAGACAGCGAAGTCTTAGTAATAGGGTTCCGTTTTTACCCTTTGGGTACGGAACCATAACAACCAAACATAAAACAACTTCTTCAGCCCGTAAAACGGAACAAACCATGACGATACAGTACAGTTTTCTTGGAGTTTCAATAAATATTTTATTACCGCACATAGTTAGGAAGTGGCGAAACTTTTTCGATAACTCCGTTGGCTAACAGCTAAACTCCTTGTTCCACTGTTGTTCCATGGCTCGAATCTTTTCGATAGCCTTTGTTTAGACATTATGAGAATGTACGAATTGTCGTGAACATGGGCTTTAGCGTCTAATATCTCTGGTGGCTATTACTTCTGTTATCGGAAAATACTTTTCTCGCTCGATTTCGTAGTTTGTGGGTTTGTTGCGTTTATTATTTTCTTTTAAGAAGCGTTTAAGGGTAAAATGTTTTTTTAAGGAATAAGTGTTTAAGAAAATGTTTATACTTTTGTACACCATAATAAACCACATCTTTTTCAAGTAAAGTCACATCTTTTCCCGTGATCTGAGGCAAAAAGTAAAGAAGTGGCTGAAAAAACTCTAGAGAGAAAATAATAAAAAGTGGGTAGCTCTTTGCCCTGAAGGTGGGAAAAACTACAAAACTATAGTTGCTGCCAGTTAAGATTGCAATAGCGGTCATTGCCCTTTCTCCTATGTCTCCTCGTAAGAACCAAAACAAATGAACCATGTATCGTTTTTCTTTAGAAAAAAACCGGCCAAGTGCGAGTCGGACTCGCGCACGAAGGGTTCCGTACCATTATCTATACATTAAACAAAACGGCAAAAAAATCACGTTTGTTGTATGGGAGCCCCCCCTTTTTTTTTTTTTTTTTTTTTCGGATGGGAAATCATCAAATAACCCCTCCCGCTCTGGGCGGAGCAGGAGGGAGTGTCAGACTTTTACTGACTAAAACCCATCCATGTTCCTTCATCGCCCTTTGTGTTCCGGGGCCACGGTATCTCTTTCGAATAGTCCCGCAACCCCGGCAGGCATCGGTCCTTACGGACCCCTTCCTTTTTGCTGACTCTCTTTGAGGCGCGCGTGGAACACGAACGCGCCGTCGACACGGCCTGTCGTCATGTCATGAGACGGACGGACGGCGAGCTAGCCCATAGCTCACCGTCCACAGGCCCGCGCCTACGGTGGCCGGGGGCTACGTGGTGGTGGCCCCCGACGCCCGGGGCGTCTCCCGCGGCGGCCGGGACGTTGAGAGGTTCTCTCCCTCTCACGTTCCGCCACCTCCTTCTCTAGCATTACTGCTTCGCAGAAGGAGGTGACGGCGTCCCATTCCGTCTCGCTCCGGACCATGGCTTGCACCAGGGCCGGACGCGAGAGGTCGCCGCCGCCGATCGCCGCTTCGAGGACACGGCGGTGCTCCGCCCACGCGGGGCACACCTCCACCGTGTGTTCCACCGTGTCCTCCGGTCGATCCTCACAATGGAAGCACCCGGGCGTTTCCTCCCGCGCGATTCGGTGCAGGAACCTTCCGAACACTCCGTGTCCGGTGAGGACCTGCGTCAGGCGGAAGGTGAGGACGCCGTGGCGTCTCTCAAGCCACTCCTCAAAGAGGGGACTTATCGCCACTATTGTGGCGTGCCCTGCACGGGGTTGCGACAGTCGCTCTCTCCATGTCGCCATGAGATCCCGCCGGAAGTCTGTCCGCTGAGCGACAATTTGTCGCTGCAGCGGAGTTTCCCCCCGGCGTAGCGCCTCCGCGCGCCATTCATGCAGGCGCGCGAGGACTATCGCCTCCAGATCCCATGGCGGCAATCCGGCAAGGAGGCTCGCCGCCTCGCGGGCAATCGTGCGGTAGCCCCGGGCCAGCCTTACGGCTACTACCTTTTGGGGCGCGTTCAGGTAGTGGGCGGCACGCCGCCTCAAAGAACGCGCCCACACCGGGGCCCCGTAAAGGGCCATGGACCGCACGACTCCCGCGTAGAGCCTCCGGCAGGAGGCGTTCGGCCCCCCCAGGTTGGGCAGGAGCCGCCTGAAGGCAGCCCCAGTCCGTTCCAGTTTGGGGGCCAAACGTCGGAAGTGCTCCACGAAGTTCCACCGGCTGTCGAGGACGAGTCCTGGGTACTTCAAAGTCGACTCGACACCGATGGATACCCCTCCTACCGTGAGTATGGGAGCCCCCTTAAATATTAATTTTATTCTGTTTTTAGTATTTGTTGTTATAGCGGCAACAGAAATACATCATCTGTGAAAATTTCAACTGTCTAGCTGTCACGGTTCATGAGATACAGCCTGGTGACAGACAGACGGACAGACGGACAGACGGACAGACAGCGAAGTCTTAGTAATAGGGTTCCGTTTTTACCCTTTGGGTACGGAACCCTAAAAAAATGTTGAAGATCACCATAGATGACGATTCAAGACTTGAACAGGCTTATTTTTGGATTTCAAAGTTAAGAACTTTAAAAAATGTAGGTGGGTCAATGATCGCTATTGCAATTTTAACTGGCAGCAACTATACACCCGCTACGATTTAAGTAAAAAAATAACGAAATTTAAGTGCCGAACTAAATTGCGTAGCAACAAACCGGCAAATAACATTAAAATCAAATCGAACACAAAAACCTAGTTGCACCGCATTGCTACAACTGAAAACCAATCTAAAACTAAAAATACACTAAAATGTACAAACTGTAACAAATGCCGTACAAAACTCATTCCATTGATTTATTTTTTGTTGTGCCAACGTTTTGTGAATCCTTGTCGAGATTGCGTGAGTATGTGTACAGTCAACAAAAGCGGTAAGTATCCAGTATTCAGCCAGCTAGAATTCCTTTTTCATTTATGTTTTATTTTTAGTGTTTTGATGAGCAAGATGGAGGAGCTCGTGGCTAAATAATAACAGCCGCTCGGGTCGATCGTTAGGTTAAGCCGTGCTTGCCTAGGTTGGTCTGTGGATGGGTGACCACCCATTACATACCGAAGTTTCCTCCGTGCCTCGGAAAGCACGTTAAGCCGTTGGTCCCGGCTGTCATTTGTAGATCTTTGACAGTCGTTAGGTAGTCAGAGGCCCAATAAGTCTGACAACCAGTCTTACCAAGGGGTATCGTATTACCCGGTACTAACTGGGTTGTGGAGGTCAGACAGGCAGTCGCTCCATGTAAAATACTGGTATTCAGCTGCATCCGGTAAAACTGGAAGCCGACCCCAATATAGTTGGGAAAAGGCTAGGCAGATGATGATGATGAGCAAGACCGTTCATGTGTCGTTGAAATACATGACTGAGTACTAATGAATATATCTGTGTCATCATCATCATCAGCCTATTAATGTTCCCACTGCTGGGACACAGGCCCTCTCTATGAGAGGGAATATATGTATATCTATTGAGAGGGGATATAGTGAGGGAATGTATATTATATCTGTCTAGTGCATATTTATTTTTTGCTTGTTTATACTTTGCTGTCCGTCTACCTAAAAAAACATACTAGCCAAGAGCGAGTCAGACTCGCACCCCAAGGGTTCCGTACAAACTTTTTAAAGGACAAACTTAACTTTGCTGTTCGATCCCATGAAACGGCTATTGCACCAACCGCAAATTATAAGTTCGTAATAGTAAAATCGCTTTTTTGTTATGTTTTTCCTTTTGAGATATGGAACCCTAAAAAGAGTTTTGAAAACTATCTCAAGGTGCGTGCTGCTGTCAATGTAGGTAATCAAATGTAAAAAAAAAATGTCACTGTGTTGAAATTGATTAAAATTACAGCTGTTAGGATGTATACAATTAAGCCGATAATTTAATAACTCTTTAGTCTATGTTTTTAATACTCATATTTACTTAAAGTAAAATACTGACTGCATAAACATGCATTTGTGATTATATATTTATTTCAATATGACCAAAGCTACTAGTCCCTATAATTCGACAGCTGTCATTTTTAATCAAGTTAGATTTTATGAACTGACTCTAAATGTTAATAATAGGGAATATGCGTGTAATTTTATCTACACTTAAATTAAATAAAATACAGTGTTATCAACCCATGAAAAGTATTTTAAGTTAAGTTCAACTATTGCTTGTCGCTCAAAAATAATATCAAACTCCAGCAATTTTCTATGACAGTTCAAAAGTCCGTGACTATCGCGGCCATGACGTGACGTCATTTACCTCAATCTGCCTTGTTTATATCAACTTTTTTGGCCTTATTATAGTAATTTTACTAATTGTATGTGCTTTATTCGAGCAAAAATTTCAGTAACGATTTTATAATAAAATACAAAATACAAAAAAATGTTTTTATTCAATAAATTTGTTACAACAATGGGTGGTTGTGTTTGGGGACTCCTTTTAAGCAATTTTTGCCTGTGTTAGGAGAAAATATTAGTGAAACTTTAACTACTTATCAAATAAAAGTGTTTCTTTGACACAGCACTCAGACGTTACTTTAATATACCGCCGTTATCGAGGACGACGTGTTTTGAAAGCACGTTCCGTTTCACCAAAAACAAGCTACATAAACCAAAAAAAATGTAAAATAAGTGATGTTTCAGAAACTTAACTCCTGAAGTCCCAGCCGTGCCCAAATGTGCCCATTTGGGCACGGCCATTTGGGTGCATTGTTATTTTAATTGTGTCTGTAATTGCGAGTATTGAAGTGAGCTGACCACGCTGACCACGATGTTTTTATGCGCCAATACAAGGCATTTTTAATAAATAAAAATAAATTTGTATTTCTTGCATATTCCCTATTACTAACATTAATTAATAAATATTTCAAGCATCTTTAATTCCCTCAAGTTAAGGTGCATGACGCTATATGAACAAGAAGACCACAAGACTCCTTTTGTAGACTGTACAGTAGTAAGAACGAGTGTCGAGGTTCATTTGAATGCAGGTTGTCTCTCGGGGCATCAGGCAGGCTCTAATACAGAGTGATATCATCTGACTGCTGTCACGTCGGAGGAACGCAGCGATTTACACACGGAAACTTATTTTGTCGGAAGGATCATGGAAGACGTTTAGATATTCGTGTGCACATGTTCAGATTAGATAGGATTTATGGAAGTTGATGTCTTCGGCGTGATGGTGTCGGGTTTCAGAGTGTTCTCTTCGAGAATTTTAGGTTGTAAAATAATAAGAAATTGTTCTTTTGAACTGACATTGTCACTAACATTATTATCACAGTAACCAGGATATTTACCATGTTTACCATTGAACTGATCCGTTTTCACGTTTACCTGTGAACATGGTGCTTGCAACAGCGCCGAAATATCGGAATCTCAAAACACAAGTCATCATCTGCCTAGCCTCGGGGTCGGCTTCCAGTCTAACTGGATGCAGCTGAATACCAGTATTTTACATAGAGCGACTGCCTATCTGACCTCCACAACCCAGTTAGTACTGGATAATACGATACCCCTTGGTAAGACTGGTTGTCAGACTTTTTGGGCCACTGACTACCTGTAACGACTGTCAAAGATCACAAATGACAGCCGGGACCAACTGCTTAACGTGCTTTCCGAGGCACGGAGGAAACTCGGTATGTAATGGGTGGTCACCCATCCACAGACCAACCTAGGCAAGCACGGCTTAACTTAAAGATCGACCCGAGTGGCTGTTATTATAGCCACGAGCTTCTCAAAACAAACAGTAAACATGGTAAGTTATGATTTTTCTTTAGTTGTCTGAAACAATTAGTGACACTTCTATTTGCCTAAATCATCCAATTTCCAATTCCAGCTATCTACGTATAACGTTTCGATGACAACCAACAAAAAATCGATAGTATTAATAAAACGCCCGTCAACACTATACCAAACCAATAAAGGTTCAGCGTAACAGAAAATAGCTTCAGAAAATCGCTGAATAATCATAAGTCGAAAACGTGTTTCCTTCAGATATCGATAACTCAGCGATTTTCTAAAATGGCAATGTTTCACAGAAATATATTTTAACGATGTTATTTTTTCCCCTCTCGTCTATTTACTGTACCTCACTAAACAAGATGGAGAGAGCCCACAGCTTACGAACACATTTAGATATTTAATAAACTATTCTGAGTTTTCACCTTTGGAATTTTGCCTATATTTCTGTTTTGTCTATTATTTAGATTATTTGAATTAAAATGTCCAATTCTACAAATGTGTTTCTGCTTTTATATTTGATGGCAGATTGGCACGACCATGTTTTATTCACAACAATCAACTGCTGGACATTAGCCTTGCCCAAATGGACGTTATAACTCTGGCCGTAGCTGTAAATACGAGCAGATTGCAAATGGAACAAAACTCGAACCTACCTGGAATTTTCAAGGTAAAATTCGATTGTCATAAATAAATTCAAAAACATTTTAGACTAGAGCACTCAGCGGCTAAAACCAGTGACAAACACCGTGCGCTAGCTAAAAGCAATTTCATTTGAATTTCGATATAGTCTATTCTGGTGACACATCCTTACATGACTCTTTTGGGGTGGAATAATTGAATTAGGGACACAAATATACCCACATGTCCTTTGGGCGCAATAATACTCGGCCATAAGGCATGCAAGCCGCAAATATTCTGTACGGGAAGCGGAAAATACACATCGCATCCATTACAGGAACAATGGTGTGAGAACTCCACGATGTACATTCGCCTTAATTATTTATCATCAGATGAGTGCCTACCTGTGTTCCACCCGACACTTGAATGACAGCCTAATTCAAATTGTTGTCCGTCTCACAATTTGTGTAATATTCCGGTCTATACTAAGTTCTGTAATTTGCTTTTAAGTGTGACGTGAGGTCAAGTATTAGGGAAATGTCTTGCTTGGCCGATGTTTCAGTATTATATTATATTTTGCTTTTAAGCAATAATTATTTGATTTGAGCTTCTGGGAATTTACTTAATATTTGTCAAATAAACCAGTAATATATACTACTGTCACCATATGGTGATGATGATAATTATGTCCATGATGTTTATTACGTCCTTATGGGTTAAATCTAGTTTCGGCCTTGAATTTACAATACGGCCTTCAATTGAATATTAACAATTCAAAAATACCTTGTTTAATTAGGTACCCTTCATTACAATTTTATTGACATTATTGCACTGCGGCAACAATAAAAAAACACTATATCTGATGACATTATACGCCAACCATTATTCCGATCGAAATTGATAAAGAGTATTAGTAACATAGAAAGATTTCCTGATAAAAGTAACACAAAAACCCAATTCACGTAATACTATTCTATAGGAAACACTGAAGCTCTTTCTTGTGTATTATCAAAGAAATTGAAAGTGTTTTGTTAAATAGCCTTTACGATACTTGAATGCACCGGGAATCCACTGGATCCGAGAAGCACTGGACCAGTCAACGACATGGAGACGTTTGACGGAGACCTATGTCCAAATGTGTAGAAGATGTTGCACGATCTGGTATAGAAGCCTCACTACCCGCCAATCGCAATATCCGCCTAATGGACTCACTACATATCGGCGGCAAGAGATGTGCAACATTTTTATATACCGCTGATTTGTCGCCGACTTTGCATGGAAGTTTACAGCGACATAAGAACTGTAGTTCAAAACTTACACTGTCTCGTTTTTTTTTTGTTGGACAAGCTTGCCACACTATTCCCAAACCACTACAACTCCTGAAAGCGAAAATAAACCACTGTTGATTCTGGCTTTCAAGAGTTGCGGTGGTGGTCGCCACTGCGACTACCAGAAAAGTGCCGAAACAATGAACGCTCGACGAAGTCCCAGAAACACAATTTAACTGTTTTGGATCCCGCAACGAAATTACACTGTCACTTACGGGATCACTATAATTCGGACTATATTTCATACCAAACGTACCGATATGAATCAAATCGAACATAAACCCAACCTAAAAATAGTACGCACACACGTAAAAAAAAAATGATGAAGAAGAAAATTCCCATCCCGCATAACACTCCATCTAGCGACAGTTTCACTTTGTGTCTGAATCTAATAATACAGCGCTGCATTGGCCTACATTTGGTCTCTGTTGCAGACAGCTGAAACTCAGCTGAAGTGGGTATATTTTGGCGCCAGTATGGATTTGTGAGCGTTACACAAATAGGAGCTTAATGTGGATAATTTTGCTTTGTGATAATTCTACACAACGTCATGACTGTTTACCCCGAAAGGTTTGGCAGAGATGAATACTGAAAAAACTAATACATAATTACATTCCGCCAGTTATATTTTAGTACCATATTATTGGGGTGAGCCTATTGCCAGAAACCGGCCACAAATTCTATCTGCAGACTGATATGTAAGGGTTGTATTAATTAACTACTTTAAGATGTGTATTACTATAATATATGCACCTTTGTAACCATTTATATGCACTATCCTATGAAATATAAGTCAGTATTATTCGAGCATTCGTTGGTTTCATTTACCATCAACACCGCTCCTTACTTGGCGACCCGGCCAGAGGAAGCTATACGCGCTCCGCGAATACACTGAATAATAACTAATACTCCGGGAATACTGGAAAATTTCTAATAACTCTGCTCGACCTGGAAAACGGATCCAGAACCTCACAAATAAATATATTTTGATTTACGAAATCAAAATAATAGACTATGAAACAAGTAACTGCTTCAGTGCTCCGAACGCGACTCTTGAGTGTAAAGTCTTATTGGATTCAGCAAGTACTCGTATTTAGTGTCATGGAAAGATCTAGAGCTCCTTGTTAAAGTGTTCTTACTGGGAATTACTAGCACCCTAACGAATTTGTCTACTAAGAGGCTTTGCTGTATTCCCATGGTGCAGAAAAATAACAGGCACTTGTGTATTTTCAACGTTGGCGCTCATGACAATCTCATCAGTTTTCAGGCGGTTTTTTCAATATCACATTCATTACGCCCCTGTTTCTCCAAAAGTTAAACAGAGTAATATCTGTAGGTACCTTTGACTCATTAACACTTCGACAGTTACGTTTGGTCGAAGGCCCGTTTAGGAGTCGCATGGTTCCATGCCATAGGGGTCGAGTCTACTACAGTGGTAGTAGACTCATGGGACCATGGGATCATTTTTTTTTTAGAAAAAAAAATTATTGTATTAATTTAGTTTCTTCATAGATATAACAGGCAACCACATCAAATTGCTTCTCTAATTTAACTAATAATGCGCTTAAGCCGAAACTAGTAAATGTCCCCGAACTAGCCGAAATGTCATTCGCCGGAATTTCGCGTCCGATAGGGCCATAAATCACAGATCCTTCGAAGCCTATCGCCCTGGTACCGAGCTTCAAATGACAGCGCTCTGTACTTAATGCTTACTATATAAAACCGGGCTAGTAGCTAGCTTAGAATAGAAATTGTGCCTTGGTCTACATAACTAAGTTAGTACAAGGACCCTTGTAGAGACTTGAGTCTGACTTTGACTTTATTATGTGAGGGAGGGTCTCTCTTTTCTTAGAATGGAATGACGAGACAATTTATTTTTTGTTTTCATAATCGGCTAAGAATTTTAAAGATATTTTCTTTTTATTTCATTTATTCAACAACAAATTACATTGTGTCTGAATGTGATATTACTGTAGCTTTGAACTTAGATCATACTCATTACATTAACCAAATATTTACAAAAAAAGTAGAATGCAAAATTATTTTTATTAAGTTTCCTTACCTAAAATAAATCAATTAAGTCTCTTGCATTTTGCATAATATTACTGTTGATTACCCCAGTACTGATAAAATATTATCTACCTTTTCTCAACTCACTATTACCTTGATATAAGTTAATTTAAACCTAAAGTACTTCACTTCAAAGTAAGACACAAATCCTTAGTAATTATTCTCTAAAACAAAATATGATCATTATGTTTAGAGAAACATCGTTAGACAGGACTCATGTAAAAGCCTTAACTATAGCCGAATTAATGTTATCTCCAAGATGATACGTAGTGGAATTATCAACAGCACCCGCTAAAGTCACACTCACACCAATATCCCAAAATATAAGGCTGAAAATCCTGTAGTTCAAGTGTATTATTCGAGTTGTTATTTTGTGAATATCATGTCACATGTTCCGCTTGTTATCGTGTAGAGCCGCCATTCCATAGCGGCGTGCGGACACACTACACGCGTTAGTTGCACCGTCCTGTAGTCATGGGGTTATCTAATTAACTCTAGACGGGAGTTATGGAGTTTTGTATTTCAATTAGATGGTTTCTGTCTGAATGAAGTAAAGAAAAGTTACAATGCTAAATCGTTGTTTAATGGTTATATTTTTCATTGGAGTTTGAACACCCTACCTAACTTTTTCCGTTTTATTTTATTTTCACAATAGCAGCCTTGCATAAAACCTGTATTAACCAATAGCTAGCAACAATACAAACAAGTTTTGAATAGGAACAAAGCTTTTAAAGCGTTGCGTTTCTTAGACATAATTTATAAAATGTGAAATCTTCACCATCAGGAAAACTTTGATATAATTATGCTTACATTTCGGAAAATAAAAAAAGTATAAAATAAATTTCGGAGGTTAAGCAATCCAGGCTTTATACAAAAATAATCTAACCTCTTTTTTACTTTATTTAATTACCAACAACAGGCATATAATTTTTTGACTCCAATTCGTAAAACTCAAACTTCTATCCTATCTTTCATATACTCAGACCTGATATATGGAAATATACCTATCTTTAACTAAATTTCAATACACACAGTTTCCTAAAGACAATACAAGCTAATTTTACATACGACCCAACGTTTACAATCGGCCTTCGTGCTCCCAGGCATCCGGAGTACACTCTCAAAGAAACAAAACGGCTCTGGAGCCGGAAGTGCCGTGATAAGGAAACCGGATGCCGATCCTTGGCTAACGAACAACTAGCAAGGACCAACCAGGAACACCAGACCCCTAGACGGGCCTTCAACCAAGCCATAATTTACTTGTTTTCAAGAATCGAGGGGAGGAAGGGGTGTCATAATAAATTGGATGGTCCTATCTACATGCTAATATAATGTAGTAATGCCAATGTGACGTGAAAGCAAACTTCCTTTGATACTCCACTCCTTAAACATACGCGTCTTTATAACGTAAAAGTTATTTGAGTAGCGAATATGTTTTATGGGGAAAATGTCAGGGAAGAGATAATGGACGGAAGTTGGGATGTATGCCTGTGTTTTTCATAAAAAATAAATGATGTAAGTAAATATTTCATCAGCTGTAGTCATGCCTTATTGACTAGAATCAGATAAGAGACTAGTGCCTAAGCTCAACCCCTTCAAAGCACATTTAAACAGAATGCACACGTACATAAGTGCGGTAAGTAATTTTTAGCAAAAAAATACACGATAAGTAATGATTACAATTTATTCAGGGGTTAGTGTGTGTATGTCCGTATGTGTGTGAGTAAGGAAAAATAAACCATATTCAATACATAAAGGGATGGACGTCTTGGATGGCTTTTTGGTAAATTGGCGAGAAGAAGCACACCATCGCGAGAAGTGGAAAAAATGGAGGGAGGCCTTTGCTCAGGAGTGAGACAATACGGGATAAATGGTGTAAATCACCTCTTAACGAAGCCGAAAAGCACTTGTACTCCCCGTCGTTGCGATCATTTTTAGGGTTCCGTACCCAAAGGGTAAAAACAGAACTGTTCGCGACGAACGTCACCAATCCAACACATAGAGTGTTGATTAATAGTTAAAAAATAGTGTAGAGTCAGTGTATGGGCAATATAGTGAAATAACAAAGTGCCATCAGTGAATCTAGAATAGTTAGATAGTAATTTTCAGTCGCGCTAGACACATATAGGCTCGCAAGTGGAGTTTTTTAGTGTAACTTAACGCTTTGGCGAGGTCCAGGGAGCCTAGGTTGCGACCTAGGCCTGGATATAGTAATTTTTTATAACTTAGATTGTAGTTGAACCACTTAGACGAGAGTATGACGGTCTAGCGCGGCCATATTAGACAAAAACAGAAAAAAATTGTCTTACAGATTTTCAGTTGAAGGATCACTACAGGCTGAAAGATACAGACACGAAAAAATAAGTAACAGTTTTAGATGGACCATATACTCGTCTAGTATATGGCGATTATATACTTACAGTCACAGCAACAGTTTTCGTGTAATTCAGCCTGTAAGACCCTTCATCCAAACACCTTTGGAAAAGTTGTCTGGTTTTTTGGAAATAATTTCCACGTTTTAATAAAGATTTTCGTTGTTTTTATGTCTGTACATAAATAACGTTATGTGGAATTGTGGCGATGTATATAAAGTGTTTAAACATAAGCTCAAAATTGTAATTTGCAGAAAGATTGTACATTTCCATAATCAAATTTTCATTAAAGTTTTCCAAAATCAGAAAGCGAAATCAGGGTTCTCGTTACAGTAAAGTTCTGGAGTACCTTAGTAAACTCGACTTTTCTTAGAATCGTAGTCATCAGTACGGCAAATATGTATAAGTAAATAGTGAAAAAGTAGTGCGCGAATTAATCCTGAAATCGCTTCCTGTACAGTTATGAAAGTTAAATAAGTGTCTTATTTTCCCAGTAACCCCTATCCCCCTCGTTAGGTCAACGCCCTGAGATAGCGAAGAATGATCAGCTACAGCTATAGTTAATTAGGTGTAGGACGTCAGCGCCGTCTGGCGGCGAAGTATAGTACAAGCGTGCGCCCGGTAGTAATAGGGTATAGGCAGAGCACCAGGTACACGTATCCACGCCATCAGCGGATAACGCCCGTCCGGCACATTGTTTGGTCCTTCAGAACCGGATTATTCTCGCGAATCTCAGTGCGTCGAAGTGTCGATACCTATGTGAAAGTGAATCGAAGTTATATACATTCCAAAAATTAAGTAATAGCAGTGCGACGAAGTTATAAACTTACAAGAACAGTGTATCAAAGTTAAATACTCAAAGCTTGTGTCAACAGTGCGTCAACGTTATATACCAAGCTTATGTGAACAGTACCTCAACGTTATACACAAAAAGGCTTATGTACACAGTCAAGTACATAGGTTACAGTAAATAGTCACGTGTATAACGATATAACCACATAAGTTTTAGTAAACAGTGAAGTATATAACGACAGTACACAAGTGATAGTAAATAGTGAAGTGTTTAACAACAGTACATATGTGACAGTATACAGTGAACAGTACGTATGTAATAGTAAACAGTGCATATGTGACAGTCAACAGTAAAGTTTATAACAGCATATAAGAACAGTGAACAGTTTATGTGACAGTGAATAGTGGAAGTATATAACGACGATAATACGAGGGACAGAAAATAGTGAGGTAAGCAGATATATTTGACAGCCAGTGTATAACAGCAAGTACATATATAACAGCAAGTATATAACAGCAAGTATATGTATAACAGCAAGTACATAACAGCAAGTATATAACAAGTATATAAGTCAAGTATATAAGCCAAGTATATAAGCCAAGTATATAAGCCAAGTATATAACCAAGTATATAAGGCGAGTATATAACCAAGTATATAAGCCAAGTATATAAGCCAAGTATATAAGGCGAGTATAGAGCCAAGTATATAAGGCGAGTATAGAACCAAGTATATAAGGCGAGTATATAACCAAGTATATAAGCCAAGTATATAAGCAGGTACATAACTTAAGTACATAAGAAAGTATATAACACAAGTACATAAGTTAAGTTTATAAGAAGCTAACAGAGTTAAGATTGTTTATTTACACAGAAGGATTATACAGAGAAATTTACAGAGAAGCTTATATTACGTTGATAGTTATACAGTGAAGATATAGAGTAAAGATTGTTTATTTACACAGGAAGGTTATACAATAGAGTTTACAGAGAGTTTACAGAGAGGCTTATATACATATATTATACTTATATACTGAAGCAAATAGTTAAACATCAAGATTTAATTGTTTAATTCCGAAACCAAGATGCCGGTAACAAGATCGCAAGGCAAATCGTATGCTGAGCCACGCCAAGAGACACCGTCGGCATCAGCTATTCATCATCAGTTGCCGCCACGATCACCGTCATCTATAGAACAGCTGGCAATTCGCCCTACTGTTACACAGGGGGCTCAAAGCGTACCTGGTTCATCAGCTGCTACCAGGAGAACCAGGTCCAAGGAAAATTCGGAAACAACAGTGAAGCCTTCAGATACCGCAAGAAAAATACAGGATGAGGAATCATCACGAGCCGTACCGATGACTACCCGGGGTGACGCCCGTAACGAACAGATTCGGTCGCCGTCAAACAGGACGACGCGACCAAACAGAAAAATTTCACGAGCCCGCGAGGCTTTATTAAAGATTAAGTTGGAGCTTGCACAAATAGCACTTCAGAGGGCCGAAGAAGAGGACTCCGAAGCTGAATACATGGATGACAGAAACTCTAACGATGAATACGTGCGTTCCTGGTTGGAAGAAGCGCCCGACGCAGCGCGGATTCCGCAAGATGACGTCGCCGAGGGGAACCCTACAGAAATACAGAACCCCCCCCCTGCGGTCATCAACAGTACAGATATAGATAACCAGAGACAGGCACCATCGTTACATCCTACAGTTCCTACAGATAGAAACGTGCAAAGCAATATAGAACCAACTCAGAAGATCAAAGACAACAGGGGGGGAGATTTACGTCCATTTATTACGGAACTTACGTCCACCATAGCGTCGCTAGCCGACAAAAAAACAGATACAGGGACATCGAATCAACCCTCGGCGTCGAAGATCATCATGACCCTGCCGAATTTCAGTGGGTCACATACAGAATGGCTTTCATTCCGCGCCATATATGATACGACTCGGGCGTATTTCAACGATGTCGAGAATACAGCAAGACTCAGGAGGTGCTTACATGGAAGAGCATTGGATACAGTGAGTTCAGAGCTCATAGGACACGCAAGGCCAGATGACATCATGAGGGAACTTGAGCTGCAGTTCGGCCGTCCAGATTCGATAGCACAGGCCGAAACAGAGAGGCTGAAAGGATTGCCACGCTGCAGCGAAGCACCGAAAGACATCTGCACGTTTGCCAGCCGGGTGAGAAGCGGCATAGTGACTCTGCGAGCACTAAAAAAGGATTACTACCTCGTCAACGCTGAGCTAATGAGAATCCTAACAGAAAAGCTGCCCAACTCCCTGCGTGTACGTTGGTACAGAACATTCACAGACAAGTACCAGTCAGTGCCAGATCTGTCACTTTTCAGCGAGTTCATTACAGAACAAGCTCGCTACTGCAGTGCCTTCGCTCCACCTGAGAACATACACTCGACAGAGAATCCGGGAAAGCGGGTTGTGCAAAGAGCACATACGACCACAGACAAACCGACTTCAAAATGTCGAATCTGTGAAAAGGAAGGTCATCAAGAGTCTGATTGCAAGAAGTTCAGAGAGGCATCCAACAACAGCAAGTGGGAACTAGCGAAGAAGCACGGCCTCTGCTTCCGCTGTCTGCAACGTCGTCGCAGCGACCACAAGTGCAAGCCGAAGAAATGCGATATACAGGGGTGCAAAGCCACGCATCATAGACTGCTGCACTTCGTCAGGAAGACAACGGAAGAGGAGCCGAAACAGGAAGCTTCAAATGAAATAGTCGCCAGTTCGCGAGCAACAGCCAGTCAAGCGTACCTCAAGATGGTACCAGTACGAGTCGTCGGACCGGCGGGAGAAGCATCCACGTTCGCTTTCCTCGACGATGGATCTACAGTTTCGCTCATCGACGAGGAAATCGCGGAGCGAGTTGGAGCAAGGGGCCGCATCGAACCCCTGAAGATAGGCGCCATCGGAGACACCGTGATCGACACACCCATGTCGAGAAGGGTAACAGTTACACTCTCCAGCCAAGTGAAGGACAAGATGCCCTTCAGAGCGCGCACCATACCGAAGCTCAATCTCGCGACGCAGACGGTCAGTGAGGAAGACATCGCTCACTGCAAACATCTGGATGACCTCAGGCAACAGTTGACGTACAACAGCGGCGCGCCAAAGATACTGATAGGCCAAGATAATTGGCACCTTTTGCTGGCCACCGAGGTCCGCAGAGGGCCCAAGAACCAGCCGGTCGCCTCACTTACGGCACTGGGCTGGACTCTACACGGCGCGCAAACCAGAACACTTGGTCACCAAGTGAATTTCGTCAACAGACTCACAGCAAAAGAAGAAGATCTCGACGAACAGTTGCGTGAATTTTTCGCGCTTGAATCGCTGGTCATTAACCCCCGCAGACCAGACTCCGACCCGGAACAGAAAGCGGAAGCCATATTGGACCGTCATACCAGACAGACAGAAGACGGCCATATAGAAACAGCGCTGCTCTGGAAAAACGAAAATATCGAAATGCCAGACAGCTACGGGACAGCACTCAACAGGCTCGTCTCAACAGAAAAGAAGCTCGATAGCAAGCCTGCTCTTCGAGATAGATATACAGAACAAATGAACGCGTACATCAGCAAGGGTTACGCCGAAAAGGCACCCGAAACAAGTACAGTTGGTAGGACTTGGTACCTACCCCATTTCGACGTGTTCAATCCGATGAAACCGGAGAAACTCCGCATAGTTCACGACGCCGCAGCCAAATCTAGAGGGATGTCATTGAACGACTTCCTACTCACGGGTCCAGACCTACTACAGTCGCTGCCCGGCGTCATGATGAGATTCCGCCAACATCCGATAGCAGTCGCCGGCGACATAGCAGAGATGTTCATGCAGGTGAAGGTGCGTAAACAGGACAGAGACGCCCTTCGTTATCTTTGGAGAGGCGACAGACTAGAAGGCGCCCCTGAAGAATACCGCATGACGTCAATAATTTTCGGCGCTGCAAGCTCACCGTGCACAGCTATATACGCGAAAAATTGGAACGCAAAAAAGCACAGTGAGACTCAACCAGAAGCGGTGGAAGCCATCATACAGAGTCACTATATGGATGACTACCTAGACAGTTACAGAACCGTCGAAGAAGCGACGAAAACAGCAACAGCGGTGAAGAACATTCACCTACAGGCAAAATTTGAACTCAAAAAATGGGTATCAAACAGCGCAAAATTGATAGAAAATATAGACCCGACACAGAACAGGACTGAAGAAGTCAACAACGGGAAGACAGACACAGAAAAAATACTCGGACTAATATGGAAACCGAGTGAAGACAGGCTAGGCTTCAACCTTACGCTCGCACGATTACCGAGCGGAATCCTGGATAAAGAAGCGCCAACGAAGAGAGAAGCACTCAAGATCGTCATGTCGTTGTACGATCCACTAGGCCTCGTCTCCCCAGTAACCATTCGAGCCAAACAGATACTTCAGGAGGCATGGAGGCGAGGAACCAGCTGGGACCAGGTACTCGAACCCGACCTGTCCGCCCAGTGGAAGAACTGGGTACAACATCTACGACAGCTGAAAAACGTCAGCCTACCGAGGTGCTATCCAGGATACAGCGAAACCCTAGAAACAGAAGTCCACGTATTCACCGACGCGAGCGAAATGGCATATGCGACAGCGGTCTATTGGAGATCAACAACAGCAGATGGCAAGCAGCATGTCACCCTCGTCATGGCAAAGGCGAAGGTGGCACCGATTAAGCTACAATCAATACCGCGCCTCGAATTACAGGCCGCGGTGTTAGGAACCCGCGTAGCAGCAGCCGTCATAAAAGAGCACAGCATCAAACCCGCATCAGTGACATACTGGACAGACAGCAAGACCGCCCTCACGTGGATACGAAGAGGATCGCGGGTATACAAACCGTTCGTAGCCCATCGCATAGCATCCATTGAGGAAAACAGTAAAGTCGAAGACTGGCGATGGGTGCCCACGAAAATGAATATAGCAGACAGCGCTACTCGCGACGTACCGCACCACTTTGACTCGAGTCATGAGTGGTTTTGTGGACCTGGTTTCCTGTATAACGAACCATCCACATGGCCAACAGAAAAACCTCCAATCAATACAGAAACAGGGGAGGAAAGAACACACACAGTCACCGAAAGCAAGGGCAACAATACCCCAGCGCTAACAGAAGTGGTTCCGGATCCGACACGATTCTCGAAGTGGGAAAGACTACTCCGTGCTACAGCTTGCGTTCTACGCTTTATAGATCTCTGCCAAAAAAGGAAAGAGAAAACGTTCTACAAACGAACACAGAAGAACGCCGAAAAGGATCCGGATTGGAGGAAACAGAAGAAGGCGACCACCCTTCCCAAAAAGACGGCGAGAACAACCGGCACTCAAGTCGAGGGATATCCCCTAGAAGCGGAACTTCTCCGAAGAGCAGAGACATTACTCATACAGGTCTCACAACAACAGTCGTTCGCCAAGGAAATAGCGAATCTACAGCAAGGGAAGTCCGTGGAAAAAGACAGTCGACTGAAGCCACTCCGAATAGAACTTACAGATAAAATTATACGGCTGAAAAGTCGTATCGCCGCCGTCACAGAAATAGCCGATGATGCGAAGCGACCACCCATATTGGACGGTGACCACCGCATTACCCAGTTGTATATAGACTGGACTCACAGGAGCCTACAACACAGCGGCACAGAGCTCACCATCAACGAGGTGCGACAACATTATTGGGTCATCAGAATGCGACCCACGACAAAGAAAATACTGACACAATGTCTACAGTGTCGTATTCGCAAGGCACAACCATCCGTGCCTGCGACCGGCGACCATCCGAGAACGCGCCTAGCACATCATCAGAGGCCGTTCACCTACACAGGCCTTGACTATTTCGGGCCATTGTCAGTTACAGTTGGTCGACAACACCAAAAAAGGTACGTAGCCCTATTTACATGTCTGACCACCAGAGCCGTCCACCTCGAGATAGCCGCCAGCCTCAGCGCAGACTCCGCAGTACTGGCACTGCGCCGGTTCGCTGCGCGTCGAGGCTGCCCAGCCGAGATCCACTCCGACAACGGCACCAACATGCACGGTGCCGACAGGGAGCTCCGAGACGCCTTCCAATGGGAGGCCAGTCGCCGTGGCATCGTGTGGCGCTTTATAACGCCCTCAGCGCCCTTCATGGGGGGCGCCTGGGAGCGCCTCGTCCGCTGCGTGAAGACCGCATTGTATGCTGTCCTCCACGAGAGACACCCGCACGAAGAGGTTTTGTCTACCCTATTGTGTGAAGCGGAATATACAGTAAACAGCCGACCGCTCACACACGTATCAGTGGACAGCAACGACGACGAAGCCATCACGCCCAACCATTTTCTTCTCGGCGGGTCAGCAAGGTTGCCAACCCCTGGCACCTTCACCGAACAAGACATCGACAGCAAAAAGATGTGGCGGCGCTCACAGATTCTCGCCGACATGTTCTGGCGTCGCTGGGTACGAGAGTACCTGCCAGAGCTACAGTACCGGCGGGAGCCGCACAGCCGCGGGCCGGGTCTACAGGTCAATGACCCCGTCCTCATAGCCGACGGCCAGCTGCCACGAAACACGTGGCCGCGAGGCCGCATAGTAGCTGTCTTC
Source organism: Xestia xanthographa (assembly GCA_905147715.2). Lineage (NCBI taxonomy): Eukaryota > Metazoa > Arthropoda > Insecta > Lepidoptera > Noctuidae > Xestia > Xestia xanthographa. The sequence goes on from LR990646.1 coordinate 20,091,441, forward strand.
CCCGGGGGCGACGGCGAAATCCGGATCGCTGAGGTGCGCACTTCCGGCGGCACCTTGAAGCGTCCGGTGAAGAAACTCGTCCCACTACCGAAGTGATCCAGACAGCGGGGCGTCCAGGCGGTGAGCATCGTGACGGCGGGAGTCACGACTACGGTCGTCGCTCGCCGGCATGATGTAGCGCCGCGCCGACATGACAGCGAGTCGTCACTGCACTACACGGCGGGAGAAATGTTCGCGACGAACGTCACCAATCCAACACATAGAGTGTTGATTAATAGTTAAAAAATAGTGTAGAGTCAGTGTATGGGCAATATAGTGAAATAACAAAGTGCCATCAGTGAATCTAGAATAGTTAGATAGTAATTTTCAGTCGCGCTAGACACATATAGGCTCGCAAGTGGAGTTTTTTAGTGTAACTTAACGCTTTGGCGAGGTCCAGGGAGCCTAGGTTGCGACCTAGGCCTGGATATAGTAATTTTTTATAACTTAGATTGTAGTTGAACCACTTAGACGAGAGTATGACGGTCTAGCGCGGCCATATTAGACAAAAACAGAAAAAAATTGTCTTACAGATTTTCAGTTGAAGGATCGCTACAGGCTGAAAGATACAGACACGAAAAAATAAGTAACAGTTTTAGATGGACCATATACTCGTCTAGTATATGGCGATTATATACTTACAGTCACAGCAACAGTTTTCGTGTAATTCAGCCTGTAAGACCCTTCATCCAAACACCTTTGGAAAAGTTGTCTGGTTTTTTGGAAATAATTTCCACGTTTTAATAAAGATTTTCGTTGTTTTTATGTCTGTACATAAATAACGTTATGTGGAATTGTGGCGATGTATATAAAGTGTTTAAACATAAGCTCAAAATTGTAATTTGCAGAAAGATTGTACATTTCCATAATCAAATTTTCATTAAAGTTTTCCAAAATCAGAAAGCGAAATCAGGGTTCTCGTTACAGTAAAGTTCTGGAGTACCTTAGTAAACTCGACTTTTCTTAGAATCGTAGTCATCAGTACGGCAAATATGTATAAGTAAATAGTGAAAAAGTAGTGCGCGAATTAATCCTGAAATCGCTTCCTGTACAGTTATGAAAGTTAAATAAGTGTCTTATTTTCCCAGTAACCCCTATCCCCCTCGTTAGGTCAACGCCCTGAGATAGCGAAGAATGATCAGCTACAGCTATAGTTAATTAGGTGTAGGACGTCAGCGCCGTCTGGCGGCGAAGTATAGTACAAGCGTGCGCCCGGTAGTAATAGGGTATAGGCAGAGCACCAGGTACACGTATCCACGCCATCAGCGGATAACGCCCGTCCGGCACAAGAACCCTATTACTAAGACTTCGCTGTCTGTCCGTCTGTCTGTCCGTCTGTCCGTCTGTCCGTCTGTCCGTCTGTCTGTCACCAGGCTGTATCTCATGAACCGTGACAGCTAGACAGTTGAAATTTTCACAGATGATGTATTTCTGTTGCAGCTATAACAACAAATACTAAAAACAGAATAAAATTAATATTTAAGGGGGGCTCCCATACAACAAACGTGATTTTTTTTATAATAATTGGTACGGAACCCTTCGTGCGCGAGTCCGACTCGCACTTGGCCGGTTTTTTTGTTCTACACTACCTGGGAACCTTAGAGAAAAAAAAAATACATATGTATAATAAAAAAATAAGGAATATTGACATGGTTTAAATATTAATGACCATAAATAGACTTAGTTTGATTAAAGACCAATTTGAAATGAGAATAGTGTAAGAGAGTATTTCATCTGTGGACCAATTAATTAATATAAGCCTTTAATTCCTCTTAATAAAGAACAACTTTCACAAAATTGTAGGAGCTCTAAAGCTAAACCTTTACAATCCACTTTCATTGTAGCGAGCTTAATAAAGCAACAAATCTTTGTTAAAATCTAAAAAAAATTGCACACCACTTAAAAATATCTCTAATCTCACATAACAATAAATATTCTTGTTCTACTCAACCATTCCAGACTGAAATAAAGATCACACTGGATAAAACGGCTTTTGATAAAAAAAAAAACTCTTTTCAAATAAAACTTTCAAGCGAATAGCGACTTTGGTCCACAGAAGTTAAGGTTCAATTTAATAGTAGGTCATCATTGAGTAGTTAGCATACGGATGCAGTTCATTACTTGTAAGTACGGTGTAATGAAAATGGAATCTCTGGAGGAAAGGAACTGGAAAGTAGCGTTATAAATGTGTAATTACAGAGCTATATCGTGTAAGGTATATTCTAAAAGATTTCTCAAGATTTCAAGCAATCAGCGTAACGGATTATGGAGATAAGAATGAAGATAAAATATTTGAGCAGTGGCTTTAACTAATGGTTCAGTCTACGTGCGAACTTTGTAATGTTCTTATAGCATAGCCATTTTTAGTGGATATAGCTTATAGTATTATGCTATACACTTCATATTCACCATTCATAATACTATTTATCATCCTTTTTATTTGTTTATGTCTACACTCAGCAAATCGATCTAAAAACGATTCGTTTACTTAAAAAATAGCTGAAATAATATTAACTCATAATTTTCATGTTGTGACACATACGTCAAGGGTCAAATTGTCAAACTGTCAGTTATTTTTTATTTCTCTTTCTGCGTAGTCTATGATAGTTACTTTTTGGTTTTTAAAATTAAAATTATTTTTATCAATATGTGTTTAGCTTTTGTATGTTATAGATTATTACGATTGTTTACTAAATAACTTAATTTTAAATTATATTTATAAAATTCTTTACGCACTCGTGGATATTTCCTGGCCGACTACACTAGACACATGAGATGATGGCCACACGAAGAAAACTAATGTTTGAAAATTGAAAAAGGAAGACTACTTTGAAAAACGTGCTTACGAACGGCTGGAAGCAGTCTACTCTTGAACCTGATATCATAAGCATCAGAAAACAGTTTAGCTTTTGCTGCTACATTCTTATATTACCCAGGGGATCCCGCTTAAGATTCCGCCTGGTGCCTCTACTCCCGATCTTCGGAAGCTAACTACGTGCCTGACTTACTACTTGTCTCGCAAAGCTATCCTGACGTCTGGCCCTGAGATCTACTCTGCCTTACTACAGAGCTGACCTAGTGGACTCTGAGATCTGCACGACGCCCTTCCAGCAGAGGTTTCCTGAAGCTGATCCTCGAAGTTGCCCTGGTATTGACCTGCTACCCTGACGCCTGTTCCCGTCTCCTACAGTGTCGAACTGATCCCTAACCAACTAAGTGCGTGAACTATAAAAATATCCTAGAGTGCGTGCTAGGTAAGTCTTTTATAATTAGCTGTAGGTGTTTTGAATTTTCCCTGTAAATATCTTTCCCCTATTAAATTTTAATTGAACAAGTCTGCTTATGACGAATAATATATGAAGAAGACAACATACTGTGTCGACCCCAAATAATAATATAATAATATATATATATATAATATACGGACAAGACAATTATGATGGAAGATGGACCTGATCTACCATTTCGTGATAATAAACCTAAAGATTTCATTAAATAGGTAGTTCATTGAATAGGTACAACATTTTTCGCAAATACTTTTCTTCGCTCAGAAATACCACGTGTATCATTTACCATGAAATGCTGTCCGAGCTAAGACATATCTGGACAGTTTCCTTCATCAGACGTTCACAAATATGTTACCGTCTAATAAGCGAAGGTAACAAAAGATTCAGACGCAGCTGTTCGGCCAGTAAAAATTGCGAAGGAGACACTCGTAAAATGGAAGGACTCAAGAAGTGATTGATGATCTAAAAACTCAAAGATAAACGCTTGAAGTATTTTTCTCAGATAATCTAAAAATTTCAGCGGTTTTCTGCTTATCTTGAGAAAGTTTTGACAGTAATTTTTGCGGGAAAAAACACTGTAATGCGTAAGAAGTTATAAACAGTAAGGAAAAGTGAGTTATGACTGATTTATAGAAGAATCTTAACTTTAAAGGAAAAACATTTAAGTGGAACGTATGCCGATTTTTTACGAACATATGTAGGTACCTAAATTACATGACGCACCAAAAATCACCAAACCCAATATTACAAAAGTATGGGGTAAAGCCGGTAAAGCATACCAATTTAATCAAATCGTAAAGGATAAGCAACAGACGAGACCTAAATACCAAACACTCAAACGGACCGCTATAAGCACCCTCGAACGAAGAGCCAACGACTTGACTGTACCAAAATATAATGACCTCGGAACTGGGACAAAACAAAAGATAGGAATAAAAATATAAGGACTATTGAAGAGGAAATAATCAAAGAGTGGGTTTGGACCCAACCCGTGGGAAGTTACACATGAAAGGCAAACCAAAATGTCTTGCGATTAAATCTGTCTGTACCCGCATTTCTGTCCCATCGACTCATTTAATTGAGTGGAAATACTGAACGTTTGGGGTCGTGTTCCAATTTAGTATAAATTCAGTGGACACGTGTTTGCAGATTGCAGTCTATTTATTTAATATGAGAAAGCTAATGCCTTGGTAATGAAATATTTCGTGGATTTCTTCCGGCAGTAACGGTAGATTGAGTACAACCTTTTCGTTTTATGGAACAAGTCATAATTTTATAATATCTGCCATTAAATATCCTTAGCTTTATGCGTATCTATCCTATTTAAAAACTGTTCTATTAAAAATAAAAGAATATTACCGAAATTTCGATTCCAGTTCAGCAGCCAGATCGAGCAAAGTGTATATAGGGTTTTTCGTTCAGGAATTTCTCAGGAGCAGCTACGATTTGTGCCCGGTTGATGGCAATAGGCTCGCGCCCTATAACATGGAACTTAAAAATAACTTGCAAAATGTGTTAGTACTTTTATATACACTTCTCCTTAACCCTTTTGTGATCACAGGAGTGATTTTATGTTATTTTTGAAAATAATATTGCCGTCTTTCGTCCAAATATAATTACTTCGCCACTCATCCGAATCAGAAAACTTATATTCCACCAAAAAAGATCATCAGGAACCAACTCAGTATAATCTAAAAAATAAGCTGTCCTAGAGTGAACCTAAAACTAATTTCAAGCTCTCAAAACTAACTTCTATTTTCTTCATTAATTAGGTTCGTCTCAGTTTACTTATACAGTTTGTCTTAGACCAAATTCAAGTTAAGGTTCTGCACTTTGCTTAACCCACCCTAAGTTTGCCTAACAACTTCTAAAAACTTATTAAGCTAAGTCCCTAACTGAAACTTACTAGTTGAGTAGGAACTTCTGTTACGTAACTAGGGTTCTTTCAAAATTAAGAAGTTTATGGTCATGTTTGGGACTCCAAACTATGATGAATTTTCTTTAAACAAAAACGAGCTAGAAATTTCCCGCAACAACACACCATAAGTTTTACTATTAATAGTGCAAATGGAATCAGTAGGTAGTTGTTATACAACATGACATACATATCGAAACTTATTGCCTCGCCTGCAGGCCTAGCCAAGTTACAAACGCTTCGTATCGATTTTCTTTCTACAATCGCTTACGCCGCCGAGGCGTTTACGCGATTGTAGAAAGCGCTAAAGTGGTAGTCAAGTTGACACGACTGAGTCAATCGCCCGTTCTGTCTAAAAAACCTACACTTTAGTCTATGGTGAATTGGTGAGCGTTCCTACCAAAGAGTATAGCGATCAATATTGTAGTTCAAACGATAACATTCTGTTCTATCATTTTGAACGATGTAAACTTGTCTAAGAATTTTCTATTCGTTTTTGTTGATCACGTGATTTAACGTTGAGATGATGTCATTGATTAGTTTTCTACTAGCGTTAACGATTGTAGATTGTCAACTTGGCTAAGCCTGCTGGTCTAATAGTCGCAAGTGCGACTGCAGCTGAGCATGAGGTTTTGGGTTCGATTCCCAGGTCGGGCAAAGTGGTATTGGGCTTTTTCATCAGGAATTTCTCAGTACCAGCCACGGAGTCTGGATATGTGGTTGGTGGCAATATGCTCGCCCCTAATTACAACTTAAACAAAACTGGCGAAATGTGGGTGTACTAATGGATACACCTCTGGCTAACCCTTCGATGATTACAGGCGTGATTTATCTATCTATACTAATATTATAAAGACGCATTTATATTACACACACACACACATTTTTTATTTAATATATATATATTTTTTTAATATTTATTTACATTTGTTTGTAAGTTTGTATGTAGGGGGTAATCAAAAAAAAAAAAATCTTTCATCGTTAATTAGAAAGCTACATTCACCCCGAGTGACATAGGCTAGAAGAGTTTTTATTGAGTAACATAGGCTATATTTTATTCCCGTACTCCCACGGGAACGGGAACTACGCGGGTGAAACCGCGTGACGTCCGCTAGTCTATACTATAATACTATATACAGGGTGGAATTTTGTAATGCCACCTGGAGGGAAAGTACTCTTAATACTGCAGATAGAAAATTTTGCTCAAAGGAAACATTCCTTTATTTTAAAAAAGAAATTAATCTGCATTCAAAGATTTTAAAAATTCGCGTGCCACACTCTGGAATCGAACCGGCTAAATTCCAAAAAAATACATCCTGTACTTTTATGCCACCAATCGATAGGGTCAATCATAAGGATTAAATCTCTCTAGCAAACATTATAAATTAAATGAAAGGAAAACCATGAAATCTAAAGTTATAAATTCAATGGGATAAATTTATTACGATAAAGCAATTTTATTCAAAGGATGGACCTTTACAATTGAAGAAAAAAGATTTTAATTTGCACGTGTTTGCTTGTGCAAATTGTTATCTTCCTATCTAAATAGTTCTTCTCATTTTAATCAATAAATGTAGTCAAAAGATAATTGTTTATTAGGTTCTAACATAAGTAATTGGATCGGACCTTTGAGTAAAAGTGCTTTATGTTGTCCCATTGAATTTATAAGTTAAGATTTCATAATTTTCCTTTCATTTAATTTATCATGTTTGTTAGAGGGATTTGATCTTTATGATTGACCCTATCGATTGGTGCCATAAAAGTACAGGATGTTATTTTTTTTTCAATTTAGCCGGTTCGATTCCCGAGTGTGGCACGCGAATTTACAAAATCTTTGAATGCAGATTAATTTCTTTTTAAAAATAAAGGAATGTTTCCTTTGAGTAAAATTTTCTATCTGCAGTATTAAGAGTACTTTCCCTCCAGGTGGCATTACAAAATTCCAACCTGTATACTATAATATTATAAAGAAGTAACATTTGTTTGTAAGTTTGTATGTTTGTAAGTTTGTATGTAGGAGGTAATATCCGGAAGTAATGAACCAATTTTAAAAATTGTTTCACTGGTAGAAAGCTACATTATTCGTGAGTGCTTTAAGCTATATTTTATCCCCGTACTCCCACGGGAACGGGAACTACACGGGTGAAACCACGTGACATCCGCTAGTGTTATATGTAACACTAGCGGACGTCATGTCTATGTTACTCAATAAAGACTGAAAGAATTTTTGAAATCAGTGCAGGATTTTTTGAGTTTCTTCATTACAAACATACGCACAAAAATACAAATCTGTCCTCTTTTCATGCTGAGATTGGGGCCTTTTGGCCTCGTACAGGACCAAGTTCATTTCATGTTTTTTTTTTATTTTTCTCTTTGTTTAATTTTTTTTATATTAGTTGTACTGTTAATTTTACCATTTTAATTTGTGTTTTGTCCTGTGCAGGCTAATAAATGCTTTTTCTTTCTTTTTCTTTATAATATTAGTGTAGATGAATTGCTCTGAATAAAGACCAAAGTTAATCCACAATCAATACCAAACAAAGCCTGCACGTTACACAATTCATTTTTATTTCCAGTTCCACTTCAATGACGGACACTTGAAACACTGTTTACGTTCGATCGGGGATCACCATGGCAACCATAATAATCGAAACCGAGATCAACATGGCTTTCCAAGAGATACTTACGTTGTATCGCGTCGAAGGCGAAGTTTTAACGAGTTCGAATCTATCGTAAACTATACTACACTACTTTGCATAATACATATAAATTTTATGTAAGTAGAAAAGGCTTGGGCTTATTTAACAAGAGTTACCTTTAGTAAGACAGAAAGTTTAATATTATTAAAAGTCATCATCATCTGCCTAGCCTTTTCCCAACTATGTTGGGGTCGGCTTCTAGTCTAACCAGATGCAGCTGAATACCAGTATTTTACATGGAGCGACTGCCTATCTGACTTCCACAACCCAATTAGTACTGAGAAATACGATACCCCTTGGTAAGACTGGTTGTCAGACTTTTTGGGTCACTGACTACCTGTAACGACTGTCAAAGATATGAAAATGACAGCCGGGACCAACGGCTTAACGTGCTTTCCGAGGCACGGAGGAAACCCGGTATGTAATGGGTGGTCACCCATCCACAGACCAACCTAGGCAAGCACGGCTTAACCTAAAGATCGACCCGAGCGGCTGTTATTATCTAGCCACGGGCTCCTCAATATTAATATCAATATATCTATATTACAGGAAAATGCCACGTCAAAGGAGCTTTCGTATATATTATTTTATATAAGATATAAAAGTTCAAAAGAGAAAAAATATGACGTCTTCTCAATACAAAGCTATGTTGTGAAAACATACAATACAATTTTGAAAATAGTCAGGCAAAAATAGACACTCAATAAAAATATAATGTTACCTGTGTCAACACCAGAGAAATGATGAGGGTGACGACCTCAAAATAAAAATAACATTGTTTGGACAGAGATGATATCAATTTACAACCGTTTCGGCGCAGAATGTCCAATTCACAAAATGTCCAATTCGCAAAATGTCCAATTCGCAAAATGACCAATTCGCAAAATGACCAATTTGCAAACGTGGTAACTGTCTGGCTGACTGTAGTAACCGAAAGCGAAACCAGGGTAGGCAGAGGTGTACCTTCCACCCTCATACCCTATTTTTCCAGTTATGTTTTAAGTTCCATGTAAAGGGGGCCTATTAAAGCCTATTGCCATCAACCGGGCACAAATCCGGAAGCCACCGTGGCTGCTACTGAGAGATTCCTGATTGAAAAATCCAATGACACTTCGCCCGACCTGAGAATCGAACCCAGGCCCTCACCTCATGCGACCACTACGTATAACAATAAGGCCATCAAAAATTATGAAACTAAAATGTACTGAAAATGACTACTTTTCTTTGTTAGCAAGACGTACTAACATTGCGATTGTGCCCTTGATTTCTACTAAGCAACAATCTTTCACACATCAACTGGCACTTGGTTAAATGTCCACCAAATTGGCCCTCGAGGGAATAACCGTGTCAAAATACTTATTACTTCTACCCATTCAATAGCCAAAAATATTTACGTATTTTGCAAGGAGCGCAAAGTAAAAGCTTTCCGAGTCGTATTGACAAACCACTCTAAGTGAACGTTTATATGGTGGTAAGACGGCAGGTAACATGTATCTGCAAAACACGCTTTCAATGTACCCTTGGGATCTTCCCCGACAATTTGTACAGCGTTTTCAATACACAAGCACTTTTGTATTGAAAGTAAAAACATTTCCATCTCCGTAAAACGACCCCGAGGTAACATTTGGTAGAAACATTTGTGAGCTTACATCTGTACAAGTATTTTTTGGCCTATTAAAGTAGAAATCAGAGAAGCGAGGTTGGCAGATTACCGACATGTTTTCAGCAAAAGAAAGATATTAAAAAGCAATCTACTTTAATTTCCATGAAACTCGTAACACGAAAAAGAAAAATTAATATTTTGCCCTCGCTCTTAATTGCTTTTGACCGTAGAAAATAGCAGATGGAGTGCACCGCGTGTTAAGCGAATTTCAATATTTACAAGATATTCACTTGAAAAAAGGTTTGATTTACCTCACAAGCTAATATTCTGTAAAAAAACACATTTTTATTATACTATTCCAATAATATGTATTTCAACAATGAAAACAGTATGAAACAAAAACAGAGAAAGTTATTTGAGAAAATAGTACCATACTAAGTAGTAAACTGATGATTTTGGAAAATAAATACCTTTACCTTGTAAAATGTACTTTTGTTTAATAATACAAGTCGAAATCCAACATTATGTGCATAAAAAGCATAGTACTGCTAGCAAAACCATTTCAAAAATCAACAAAACGAAAATTCGAATTATTTACTCAGAGAGATGCTACGTACCTTTTTAATTTAAATAGATCTGTAATAGACGTCGAGTATAAAACGTCGGGCACCCATTATAATATAGTGGGGTGGTGCTGCCATATTATAATGGGTTCTTTACAATATCACCCCACACCGCCACCGCTTGGCGCCTGTGTGGGACCTTTTAATGCTACTGGATGATTTAATAGCCTATTCATAGGACACATAGACAAATATTTATTGCATGGTATAGTGGTTGGAAATTATTTTATTGTCACGATATTTTTTTCTTTTGAGGTGCGATGTAGGGAGCTAAGTAATATTGTGCAAATTGAGACAATTGGAACATTTTACTTTTGTACTTAGATTTTTTTATTCGTTTCCTAAAGCTGATGTATTAAAATGGTTTTAAGTTGACTTTTTATGGAAAGACGTTTTATTTATTAAGGGTCGTTTTCCTAAGGCAAAACTAGCTTTTATTTTTCTAGATTAAAAACTATTTATTTTATTTTAAGCGCTTGTAAAGTTTTCTTTCGTTTTATAAAGCTTATAAAGATAGCAGTAGTCATTTAAAAGTATAATATCTGCACTGTGCGAATGTTTAATTATTTTAAAATTATTTTAATATTATTTTTATTATTTCTAATTTTGTTTTCAGTTTTCATTTATTTTGATTTTAATTTCCCAATTGCTAATATCATCATCTGCCTAGCCTTTTCCCAACTATGTTGGGGTCGGCTTCCAGTTTTACCGGATGCAGCTGAATACCAGTATTTTACATGGAGCGACTGCCTATCTGACCTCCACAACCCAGTTAGTACCGGGTAATACGATACCCCTTGGTAAAACTGGTTGTCAGACTTTTTGGGCCACTGACTACCTAACGACTGTCAAGGATCTACAAATGACAGCCGGCACCAACGGCTTAACGTGCTTTCCGAGGCACGGAGGAAACTCGGTATGTAATGGGTGGTCACCCATCCACAGACCAACCTAGGCAAGCACGGCTTAACCTAACGATTGACCCGAGCGGCTGTTATTATTTAGCCACGAGCTCCTCTATTCCCAATTGCTAATATGACATTGTTAATTTTATTTCATTTTAAATTTTATTTTACCAATTTTGTTACCTAATGTGTTTGATTTTGATTTTAATTTCCCAATTGCTACTAAGACAATGATAATTTTATTTCATTTTTTATTTTATTTTTCCAATTTTGTTGTTTGATTTTAATTATTATTCTAATTTTGATTTGTTTTATTACTATAGCTTTGTTAACTTAGTTATACATTTTATTGTGCATACTGTGGTCTCCTGTAAGTGAAGGAGTACACCTACGAGATACTTTTGTCGTCCATTACTTATTTCATGTTTTTGTGTACATCCTTTATTGGAGATCCTAAATAAATAAATAAATGTAACATCTCTTAAATAGAATGAGCCATTTTCTCGTTGGGCTATTATCTAAATCCTTATTTCCTCTGAACTGTTCCTACGATTGCGGTTCTAATTAGAAAGTCCTTACAGACGGACAGTTTACCTGGATTATCTTCCGCCTCCAATGTTCCATTCCATTTGAACAGTGTGTGAAACTCCTTAGATTTTGCAGGAGAATTTAATGCTTGAAAATAGAAAATATATATTTGGCAGGTGTCACGTTCTGAAGATAATATGAGCAGACGTCTGCATTCTATAAAAAGTTAGATTAAAGAAAACTTGGTTTGAAATGTAGAAATGTTTTGGGAGTACTTGATATCAGCTTATTATTTGTCAAACAAAAACTTAAAGGTTTTACCTCCAATCATGAGTAACTTGCAAATAGTATTTTCGGCATGAATCGCAAAAACTATATTATTTAGGACAGTCGGTACAACAGTACTATATTATATTACCTATAACTAAAAGGATATTTATAGCCGACTGCGGAGAAGCCCAAAAAGAAGATTATTTTAAAGTTAAGTAAATATGGTAACCAGTAAAATTTAAAAAGCTTGTATGAAAACTGAATAAAATAATGGACTTCATTAGAAATATATAGAACTCCAATAGCCTTTGGCTACCAATTCATTTCGTTGACTTACCAAGAAATCTACCTTTAGAATCTTTTAAACCTCCGTTGTCGTACACCGTCGCGGTTGTATCATGTATGAAATGGAACGAACTCAAACGTCTGAATACAAGAGAAGACTGCACTGGCTTGTTTTCAAATGGTTATCATCATGATTACGTTTGGGTAAAATATCATAGCTTTTCAAGATGATAAGATAATATTCCTCAAACTGAAAAAAGTACATTAATCGAAACGATACGAATAAACTCGATTGTCCAAGAGAAGTGTCTAAAATCAGCTCGCGGTAATGATCCTACATTAGACCACCGCTACCGAAATTAAAAATAGATGTTTTCGAAATGGAACGAATATCGGCTTAATGTTCCAACTCGATTAGCCGAGTGCCCAAAACCAGCTTCTTCTGAAAACTGTTCATAACATACCTACTAACAAAAGCTTACAAAAAAGAATGAGAACACTGTTTATAAAGTTAATCATCAGACTCAATAGCATACTAAGCATCCCAACTTAAAAGTTTCATAATAACGGTGATTGCAGAGTTCCGGACGGAATGCAGACAAAGGCGAATTTAATCTCATGTATTGATCAAAATTGTAAACAGATAGAAGCGTACATTCCTGTACAACGTTCAACGTGAACGAGCTTCGCTGAAAGCATCTAGTGATGTGCAGATAGCGTTGTGGAGTCGATGTTTTAGTCGATTGTTCTGTGTGTTTTTGTATCGAGTAATGATTAACAACAAAATAAAGTGCTCCTTAATTCTATAATTACCGTATTGCGATTCATAAAGAATGTTGCAGATATGATGTTCAAGCATCGCAATTTTCCCAAACGGTAATGATGATGATGATGATCAACATAGCCAAATACTTAACGATGCCGACTTTTGCTTGGTATATTACTGGTCAGGCAGGCAGACACATAACTTCATCACCACACCACCCACCACCACCACCTTCATCGCTACCGCCACCGCCACCGCCACCATCACCGCCATCTTCTTTCTTCGTTCATCACCACTTCTCCCAAAACGGTGACGGACAATTTCGTGAGGAATTAAGAAAATTCAAATACATGTGACATCCATCTATCTACTTGCCACATAGTGGATTACGGTCGACTTGTAACATAGAGGAGTCCTGTGTCCTATCAATGGGAATGCCTAATTTAATTCCATCGAGAATCGATTCATAATTCAGCATTTCAGTTGTTCCAGATCGCTCGGTGAGAACCTTGTTGCTGACGTGTAATACGATAAGCTGGCCGACGCTCCAGGATTCACCACACGTCCCGAAGCACATTTTCACATACGATACATCTCTAAACACGATAAGGCAAATAACGAGTTACGATACAAATGACAACAAAAGATATACAAAGGCAAATGAAAAAACCTTTTTTTTTGTCAACGACTATCGAATAGCATAACTTTTCTACTCGAAATATATTAGAATATCTTATTGTTTTAACATGCCTAGACGGTAATACGATAAAATATGAGGCTGAAAGTTTTGTAGATACAAAGTTATGAAAATTAAGTTCGGGATCCGAGATACTCATATCCTTTACTGAAATGCAACGAGAGTAACTTTTTCCAGCATGTTATAATCTTCTTATTGAATACCGCGGTTGCGTTCACTTTAAATGTTGTAGTTGAAAAAGGCTGAAACTAAGTTGATACCTATTTTTATGAAAAGAAGTCTGCCGTGTTGGTCTAGTGGTCGCTCTGTGACTACTGTGCATCAGGTCCTGGGTTAGATTCCTTGGTCGGGCAAAGTGATATTGGGATTTCCATCAGGAATTTCTCAGTAGCAGCCATGGAGTCTGGATTTGCGCCCGGTTGATGGCAATAGGCTCGCCATCTATTATATTACATGGTATTTAAACATAACTGGTTAAAAGTGGCTGTCTAACCCCTTCCGGGATAACAGGTGTGAATGTTATGTAATGTTTTATGAAAAAAAATTGCTGCCGGACCCTATCGATTAAAATCAACTCATTATTAATACCAGCGGTTTTCAATTTCATTTTGCCATTCAACATAGTTTTTTTTACAAAAGGCCTTTTTGATCTCGATAAAATATCGAAAGAAAATATCAATGTATCATAATTTTAATTTTAAAGTACTTCGGAACGCAAAAAATAACTAGAGTGCCCATCAATTGCCGACACTTTATCGTCTAAAATTGACGTCTGATTAACATCGGAAGGTATTTTGTACTATATCTGAATCCATTCATAATAATAACAGTCTACCCGTGAGTGATTAAACTTATCGTACATCCATACTAATAATAAAAATACGAAAATAACTTCGTCTGTTATTAGTCTACTTGTCTTTTCGTTAATTTTTCACACCAAAACGACTAAGCGGATTTGGATGAAATATGGCATACAGATAAACCTAGGTTGACATAAGTTACTTTTATCACGGCTCTACAGTCCTCTTTGATAATCACAAGGTAACCGAGATCTTGCAAAAGTATTTAATTGAAAAAGTGTCCATTCAGTTTCTTCTCCATACCAGATCTACGCTTTGGACATCTTGATATTTTTTTATTGTGACCAAAATCAAAATTATTAGCATTCAAAGCATATAATTCAAATAGGCCAGTTACATGCAATTTTGAATTGTCGAAACAAAGATGAAAATTAAATGTAGCTGCAGTCCCAGTCACAAGACATAAAAACTGTAAAAGTACTGTAGTTGTCCGTTCCCTAGCGTAGATCTCTATGGAGAAGAACAGGCAGGAAACTCCATGGATCCTCTTTTAAATAAAAAATTGTTACAAAATCTTGGTAACATCATTCATGTTGAGATGGTATATTATGTGAGAACAACGTAGCAAGATGTGCACGTTAAAATTGTCCATAGTAAAAACAAAAAATACAATTCAAAAATGAACCTGTGTGATACCTTGTGACTGGGAATGTAGCTTTATTCTTTTGTTTTTGACCTTCAAAAGTGCCTCTAATTGAAATAATTGTTTTGAGTTAGAGTCTGATAATATCCAGCATCCACGTAGGCATCCACATAGTCGCAGGCAAACGCTAGTCTTAAATAATTTCCTTCTATATCTACATTTGAGCCGGTCGCCTCCGACAAGTTTATTCCCGAGCCGGGTAGCGAATATGGAGAGATATCTAATCTGGTGTCAGTCATCTTGATGAATGCCGAGTACGGGGTGTATCTCCGGTAGTTATTGCTCGACGTGACAGATGGAGAGTCCTATCGCCGGGTTGGGTACACCTAGGGTTAGCACAAGGGGTTAGGATGACAGTTTTGTAGGCGTTTCTGTGGATGAATTGGAAAGGGTACGTGTTTGTCTTGGATTATCAACGTTGTGATTTAGACTACAGTATGACTATAAAGTACCTACTATACGAAGCCTATTTATTGAATTAACTAAGAAAAATAAAAGGTACAAAAACAGAGTGATTGCCTATGAAAGTGAGGCAAGCAAATCATAAAAAAAAACAAACAAATGAAAAAAGAAAAACCAAATCATCAACACATCATCATCATCATCATCTTCATTGTCATCATCTTTCATTGCAAATAAATGATTTGATTTGATTTGATTTTGATTTGAAGCGTTCACTATATTTTATGTATGCTACAACTTCCTGAAAAGATTTATTCTGCCAATTACCGCTTTTGTCAAAACAAATATTGAACCATCACTGTCTAATTAATAATGAACTAGCAAGCAAAGTTAAATAGCGGTCCGTAATAAAAACGCCAGACGCCATTATAATAAGAAAACAGACGAAATTATTCCGCCAACTGACCTGTACCTTCGCAAATGCATAGAGTAGAAAGGTGCAGAAAGACCACTTCATAAAATGACCAAAAACGCACGAAGGCATAAATGCCCGTTTTCACTTTAACTACGAGAGGCATAAAAATATAATGCGTAAACATAATGGACATTTTTATCATTATAAGCCAAAGATGCTAGGGAAGAGACGAGAGAAGCGGGCAAAAGACAGCAGGCTAGAGGCCTCTGCCTTTGCCCTGCAGTGGCACAACATAGGCTTACAAGACAACATAGACTCATCCTTACTCTTTTCGCGATCTAATGCGATTGTAGGTCAATCCTTTATGAAAGAGTCCAGCTCGTTCCGATATCACTTTCTGCTTCTTTCGGCTTTCCGAGGTGTCAGTTTATTTTCGAAAAAAATAAACATATTAAGTGGAAGACGATTTACAATACAGATGCGTAATACTTCTTTAACAGAAACAGATTTCTAACAAAATAGGTGAAAAGCGTAGGCATCGTTACAAAAATGTGTTGTTGCTAACAAACAAATGGTGAAATGGGAGTGGTTGTTTATTGATGTTTTTTTCTTCAGGTTAAAAAAGGCATCCGTACAGCGTATGCAAGCGCACACGCGACTGTCAATTTTCTAGCATAGTTTGAGAATGCTGTGTGTCACGTCAGTATGTGGGTGCCCCTGTTTTCTCTCGTTAAATGAAGCTGGCCTTCTGTGTCAGTCTATTCTGTGGCAAAAGGTGAGCATTGCGAACCTAATTAGAATAATTTTCTGACTCACAAAATTATTGATGGAAATATTTCGTTCCGCCTGAATGAATTTATGAACCGATTCTGTGGGAAAGGTATCTACGAGAATTTTTCAATCAAAGGTAAGCGACGAGTGATTGTTTTATATTTATTATGGTTTAAACGTAGACGTGTAAAATAATTTGGAAGTTTTTGTGGACTGTTATACCGGACTTTTTTATCACTTTCCAAAAAAATGAAAAAAAAGAATGAAATTCAAATCATACGCGTGTTGCGTATGATTATACGTAGAAGATTACAAAATTTCACTTTTTTCTAAATTTTAGGTATGCCATAAGCTTCTACTCCGTTCACCTATTATACCCATTTTTTTTTGGAAATTGATAAAAAAGTCACCTGTATATACAGGTACGTTAACATATTGCCACGGTTGTTATCCCAGCATTAAACACCCTTATGTTTAAGTAGCTTAGTTACATTGTTGTACAAAACATGTCTGGAAACCTGAAGCTCTATCGGTGAGTCCTGTGTTTATCCTACTAATGTACCACATAGGCACTCCCAAATACCACTCAACCCGTCCGCGGTAAAATAACAAGCGTATAGTGAAAAGCAGATTACAGGAAAAAGGAGATCAATGGTTTTAGTGGCAGGTTTGTTAAACAAACTGGCAGACAAAATTGAACAGGTATTTAGAATCAACTGTTGATGTCAGGCAATCAGTTTTTTTTTTGCTGTTGCAATAAAATATAGCAATGTTTAACATTCCACTATTTAGATTGGAGCACGAAATATAAATATTTTAAGTACTTTAACTGTTTTTATTTAAGGGCCTATACTACCTCAAATGGTTTAGCATGATCCTCCGTTACGCCTAAAATATTGCAGCATTAATTTTGAAATAAATATATAGTAAAGTTGAGGATTAATGTTGTTAGGTCCTATGTTTAGCGAAAACACGATTCCATAAAATTTTCTCGATAGAAAAAAAATCCAAAGTTACCTCCAAATCGAACAATAAACCGCTGGTATTCAAAAAGTACTTCAAATTAGATCATGAAACTTTGCATACTAACTGAACTGTCTATAAAGCAGGTCTTATGTTTCTTATTTTTTCCAAAAGACGGAAATTTGATTTTATAAAGAATAAAAACCACTTATTTCGCACTATTCGGACTGCAGTGACTGACGTAACAACCACTTTGTAGTGCAAGCTAATTAGAACGTTATTCTAACAGTATTTAAAACAAAGTGTTAACCACCACAAATAGAGTTGCTAATTTGAGATAGTATAGGCTCATACCAACGAACATAACATATCTAAAAAACAGATTTTGGTTCATGTATCACCGAGTTCTCTGATAATCGACCACTTTTCAACCTTATTACTTAGAGCATATATGTTTCAGTTTCAAGTCTAGTTACTGCTAAGTCTTGCTACGCAGCGAGCTACGGCGTAGCACTATGCTACGATTGCGTAAAGTCCGGTCGCGGCCAGCGAGTCACAATTTACATAGATTCAAGACATTCAAAATGTTCTTTTAAAGTTCCGTACCCGAAGGTACCGCCTTATTAAGCCTCCACTGTCCGTCCGTTCATGTATCTGTCAGAGGGCTGTATTTCATGATCCGTAATATGTAGACAGATGAAATTTCACAGAATATGTATTTATGTTGCCGCTATAAGATCAAATACCCCTACGATGGTACGGAATTTATTTTGAATTTACGATGTTACGGAATTATGTGCAATCCGACTCGTAATTGTCCGGTCTTTTATATTGTTAAAATTCACTTTCATGCTTATTCGTCTCATACCTACACTTTTATGGCGTAAGTTGAACTACCATTTAGTTTTTAATTACTAACTTCAATTAAATAAGTAAAGGTTCAGGCAATAACATTACAGGACAAACATTAGTCCGTTTGCAATTTACAATAATTTGTCGTAAACGACCACTGGAGAAACTTAATCGTTCGTGTAGTTACACTAATTCGTAGTTCCATTACTTTTTGCCGAATAATTTGTTTCTTATTTCCTACTAAGTTGTAGTAAATTACTTCGATTATAGCTGTACGCTTGGTTGCAAACTACATTCAGTGACCAACTTTTGGGGATATGGGTCGTATTAATATATTGGGCTGTGCTTATTACTTGATTGGAATAAGGTCAAAGCCATACCAAAGTACAAATTCATCATCTGCCCAGCCTTTTCCCAACTTTTTTGGGGTCGGCTGCCAGTAATGGGTAAAACCCCTACCCCTTACCCTTGGTAAGACTGGTTGATAGACTTTTGGGCCACTGACTACCTGTAACGACTGTCAAAGATCTACAAATGACAGCCGGGACCAACGCAATGGCGTAAGGTGCTTTTCGCGGCACTTAGGAAACTTGGTAGGCGATGATGGTCACCCATCCACAGACTGGCCTTGGTAGGCGCGGCTTAACCTTGAAGATCGACCCACATGGGTATTATTAAGCGTGGGCCAGACTGTTGTAAATAAGCCTTCTCACACCTCCACATCGGTCTCCACAACAACAACACGCACTGTTGACGCACTGTTGTAAACCGCCGGTGGAGACCGATGTGGAGGTGTGTGGAGGGCTTATTTACAACAGTCTGGCATTTTATTTAGCCACGAGCTTCTCACAAAAGCACAAAGTATGAAAAATTATCGCTTTCTTTGCTGTAAACATTACTAGCTCATCACGTTACCACAGCTGGGCCACAGACCTCCTCACTGTGAGAGCAAGGTCACAATCCACTACGAGAGTTCAGTGCAGGTTAGTACCTTAATTCTTTAGTATATAACATAACACCATCACGCCTGTAATCCCAGAAGGATTAAGCAGAGGTTTACCTATTAGTACACCCACGTTTCGCCAGTTATGTTTAAGTCCCATGTAATAGTGGGCTCTCGTATTGCCATCAACCGAGCACAAATTCCGACTCCTCCCGTGGCTGCTACTGACAAATTCCTTGAACCCAAAAACAATTTTCCCGACCCGGGAATCGAACCTCATGCTCAGTCAGCATTCGCGTTTGCGACCAATTGAACAATGAGGCAGTTCCTTAGTATGTCTATCAGAAAAATTGGTTGTACCAACATTAGTTGTTGTACCTGGGGTACTGAGTGCTCTGCTCCCGTGAAAACGATTTTTTTTTAGTTATGAGACTTCGCTAGATTGATTTCGGCCCCATAAACTCTATTGCAGTTTTCATCGAAATCATAGAGCCGTTTTCGAAATCATAATTATAAATATTGCTCATTTAATAGATCGATTAATCTCGATTATTTATTGTGTTTTTGCTGTTTTTTTTTTGCTTGCAGACGGTGCCTTTTTACAAAGCAAAACTATTTCTTGTAAAGCATAAAACCCTGAGCATTAAATCGTATCCTCTCTAAAGGAATATTCTATTTGCAAAACGTTCTATAGTGAATATTACTAGAACAGCTTATCTCTAATGGTTGCTCCTTGTGCATCTGATAGGTTTATTATAAATTTAACAGTCGTTCATTCTCAAAGCTTTTAGCTCTCGCAGTCTTCCTAGGATATCGGAAATTACTATTATGAATTCCATTACTTAAGCAAGCTTCCCTTTATCTTAGCGTTTTTCCTGACGTTTGTCAGGTTATACTTTGTTTAAAATAACTGGAATAATATGGAATATAATTTACTAAGATTTACTAAAAACAAAATGCAAAGTGTTATTGGGTTTTTCCATCGAGAATTTAGTGTAAAAAATGCCATAGTTAACCTATTTACATTTCGTAAACGTTGTGATATGACACATCGATGATTTTTTTAATTCAAAACGGGATTTCAGCATCAGTGGTGAACGACCACAATTTAAAAAAAAAAATTTTTTCATCAACGTTTTCAATTACTCGTGTTCTTAGTTGCACATTCTTTGCCATGACAATCATAAAGGCAAATCTCTAGGCACTTTTGCAATAATTACAGCAATAAGATTTCTTGCCTGTCGCAATACAATGATTAATCAGTCATGACGACACGCCAAGTTCATTTTTTCTTACTCTACTTTTCTTCGACATTGCATGCAGTATTTTTAGCTTAATAACTTTATAATATCCCATCGATATAATCACATAAGAGTTGGCACGCTAAACTAACACGACCTTATTACAAAACAAGGGGACTCAGAGGGCCTAGATAATGTTTCTTTTGGCGAAAATTATTATGGAATAATCAAAAACCGAAAACCTTTTGTCAAGCCTTTTGAAAGTCCTTGTAACAATACAAAACAGTTCTCAAGTCTAAGCGTCTAGGTCAACATTTAATTTAAATAAAAGTTCGACTTAAAACCTGACGTTTAACTTTTAAATGTATAAAAAAAATTATGCCCCATTTGAATAAAATTCAAAATACAACAACAGTCTCGAAAATTTTAGCTTGTACTAAAGTTAGCACTCGTCTTGTAATGAGACGGCCAGAATTTCCCGTTTTAATATCGTAATGGCGTCTGTACAACACCCTTAATTTAGTTTTCCTCCGGTCAATTACTGACGAAGCAAATTGCAACTGGAATATCTGAATAAAACATTTTTAATTAGCCATTCATTTGCAAAGTAACTGCCCGTTCTTATTTGTTAAATGCTAGTCAAATAACATGGCATCTTTTTAAAGAATGTTCTTCTTTAACAGCGTTCTGTCTTACTGTTAGCAGGATTTATTTAATCATCTGTTTCGTAAACTATGAGTTCTTCAAATAGTTAAAATAAAGACGGTGATATTCTTGAAAAAAAAAAATAGAACTTAAAATAATTCTATTCTTGTGATCACTAACAAGAGCAATTTGTGTTGCGCTTTGTAACTAAACAGCCTCATTCCAACACACAAATGGAGTTGCTTACAAACTCATCTACAAGCTGAAACTATTTCCAGACAAATCCTATAATAGACGTATAACTACTCATTACTATCTGATAAACTGTTTCCTAGTCCCCATTGTTCCAATAATTGCCGGCCGGCAGCCACACGCAAACAATGCCACCGATTATTATCACGATACTCATGAAAATCTCATTATCTTCAGATCTGGCGTTATTCTTCGTGCGCCCTTTGTCCGTACGGGCCGCAATCACGTTCGCCTCACAAACAAACCCGGATAAATGGTAGGTGATGCGGTTTTATTACTGTTTGTGAACGATTGGGGTGTCGTTGAGATTCGTCAGCGAATCGTATACGCAGATGTGTGATAGATACGCAGCTATTTTTTCTTTTCCTTGTTGGGGAAATCGAAGGATATCAAAGCTTTGTTTAAGAGGTTGGCGGAAGTCGTTACGGGTTATTTAACTGAACATGGAAAGGAACTGGAGCGACTAATAAGAGGGAGGTCATTATGAGTGTGCATATAATCGACATCTTGCCTTATTTGTGGAAGGAGAAAATGGTTAAAAGCGAAGGCTAAACGCGAGTACCTATTCGGTTATAAATGAGTTAGCTAGCAATAATTATGTGTAAACACGTATTTAACTCGAAATTCGGTAAGCAACTATTTATTAACAAAAACAATGTGAATCTCATAAAAATAGGTTTTAATTACCTTTTTAGGGTTCCGTAGTCAACTAGGAACCCTTATAGTTTCGCCATGTCTGTCCGTCCGTCCGTCTGTCCGTCCTCGCTTAATCTCTGTGACCGTTAACACTAGAAAGCTGAAATTTGGTACCAATATGTATATCAATCACGCCGACAAAGTGGTAAAATAAAAATTGGAAAAAAATGTTTTATTAGGGTAGCCCCCCTATATGTAAAGTGGGAAGTGATTTTTTTTTAATTTCAACCCTAACGTGCGATATATTGTTGGAAAGGTATTTAAAAATGAATAGGGGTTTCCTAAAATAATTTTTTGATAATGTCAATAATTTCGGAAATAATCGCTCCAAAAGTAAAAACCCCCCTCTAACTTTTGAACCATAAGTTTAGAAAATATGAAAAAAATCTGAAAAGTAGAAATTTATAAGGACTTTTTAGGAAAATCATTTTGAACTTGATGGAAACAACAGTTTTTGTACAAAAAAAATTCTGGACTAAGTTTGTAGTATATTCGTATATGCAAGCATTTTTACATAATGGATTTCATTCATATAAGCCATGGCAACCAAGAGATGACCAGTCACAACTGACAGCGCCCGTTCACGGACACCACCTTTAAACTCATAAGTGGGAACACTTATTGTGACGGACGGGAAACTACGGAACCCTACACTGAGCGTGGCCCGACACACTCTTGACCGGTTTTTTTTTAATTTTAGAACGGGCAAAATGTACACCTAGAATTTCATTATTAGAACTAGAATCGAGAAATAATATTAAAAGTCTCGTAAAGTTATATCTTCGAATTCTTTCATATTAGGTCGAATTTTGCCGTCTTTTTCTATTCCAATAGTAGTTTCGAGTCAAACAAGGTACTACGTCCCCTCAAAGATGGCAATTTGAATTCCTAATGGATCAATAACTATTTCAGTTTTGTCTTTGTCCTACAGAGCAAGTCCCAAAGGAATTTGCTGTATTTGCCTTCATTTCCCGACAAAGAAAATGAGGAGAATTTCTAAGGAATTTTCAATTGAAATTGACAATTTAGATAAATGCCTCGCCTTGCTTAATTGCGATTAAAACGGGGCGTTTGGGAAATGGAATTAATGGAAGCAAGGTGTCAAGGTTTACTGCAAAATTTAAAGCGAAGGACGACGCTGCAGGTGTGTAATAAATTCACATCAAACGAAGGCCGAATTCAATCACGATAATAAACAAAATTCTTCGTAAAATTGTTCGTGTTATGAGCAATATTTCACTCGCTAAAATTTCTCTCTCTTGCTCAAACCGAAAGAGAAAAAGCTGAATAAAAAATATGCCTTTTATTACAAATTGCCACCCGACAGTTCAAAGCCTTTATTCACGTTTCCGATCCCAACACTAGTCTAGAGCAGTTATCGCATAAAATCCCAACTACCCCCTTACTCAGTCATGCAAAAACGCTTTCAAATCGGGAACTTAGATATGACGAGAGCAATTTCCCTAGTGACATAAAACACAGAATAGCTAGACTCTTTTTTCACGCTAAATTGAACTAAAAGGCTTTCAGTAGCAGACGGAGCAGGATGCGGCCGACGCCGGACTTCCGGCTTTACGTGCTTCAGACTTTACATGCAGAGTTTTTCTCCCCCTCTCTCTCTTATTTATAGTTCCCTTCAATGTTTCATTGGGCGAGAACATGAGTGGCAAATTTTGCTGAAAGTTTCGCCGAATTTGTGGGTAAATAAAGTTGAGCGGTAAAGGTGTTTTTTAAAATGTTTTTGGTACTTTTTATTAGGTGTACGTGCAGGCAAATTAGCTTAGCGTTTAATAACGGTGCTTTCGGACATAGTTCAGTTTTCGTTCAGTGTAACTTTATCCTAGGTACAATATTAAAGACCCGGCTCAATTACAAATAAACCTCTGGTTGTGTTACCTTTGAAAATTATTTTTAGTAGAAACTACTTCACATTTTAGATGCACTTAGGAAAGGAATAATGCGACATACCAAAGTCATTCATTATCTGATCACATTTTACCCAAAACTTTGAACCATAAAAAGTTAACCACACAGCTAAACCGAGGTTTAACGAGCGTAAAGCAGAACTAAATGTGAAGTTATAATAATGTAGTTTAGATAGAGTTAGTTCAAAAGTTTATATATGAGCGGCGGCGTGTTTTAACCGAATTGATGTCATTATGTTAACGCATGTAATCCAACTACAGCAATAGCATAAACTCATAATTGGGCAGGAAGGTTATGTATTGCGGTTCAGGTGAACGCAACTGGAATTTGAAGTAATCATTGTAACAAGACCAAAACAATATGACCTTGTCCTTTTTAGAAGGGAATTAATGATGATATTTGCGAGTGTATTAAAATAACTGCTGCCAACTAATTGAATACAATGTTTTGTACTCTTTTACTATACGAAGAAAATTAATAACTTCAATACCAAACCAATATTTTTATTTTACCTTGTCCCATTGACGTTTGAAATCTTACTTATCTTTTGTCTATTATCATAAATGAGAAAGTTTGTAAGGACGGATGTTTGTTACTCTTACACACAAAAACTACTGAAGTGATTTTCCAAAACTTTATAGTAATACTAGCTGTTGCCCGCCAACAACGTGGTGGCTTTTTTTGGGACAAGCCCGCCACACTGTTCCCAAAGCACTGTAACTCCTGAAAGCCAGAATCAACAGTGGCGACCACCAGAAAAGCGCCGAGACAAGGAAGCTCGACGAAGTCCCAGAGAATGAATTTAACTGTCTTGGATCCCGCAACGAAATTAATCAGAAAAGTAAAGCGGAGGAGTAGGAAAATCCGTAATTTCCACTTCCCTCCATATCAGCAGGAGACAGAAAGAAACAAGGCCAATAGGCGCAAAGGGACGTTTACAACTGGGATAGGCCCAGTTGCCTAGCACCACGGATAAAATATTAACATTAATGGGTCCTAAGTTGTGAGCAGTTATACCTATTTGATTCCAATAATGGTATAGCAAAAACGCTTGAACGCACGGAAATTTGTTCTAGTTTCTACAAGGTCTGTGTAGTAAATAACTCCAGATGTAACCTGTACACTATCCAACATAATATTGCGTTCATTCTGCCAAAGACTGCACTCCCATAAAATATGATGTGCTGATTGTTCATATTCGCTGTCAGATGTGGAACATTGACAAAAAGGCGAGTCAACAAGCTTGAAGGAAAATAATTTACTCTTAAAGTTACCATGACCGGTGAGAAATTGAGCAACACAGTGATCAACCTCCAGCCATATCCTGGCCAGCCGTTCACAAACGGATGGAAAGAACTGGTGGAGGTGTCGGCCCTTGATGGAACTATCCCACCTACATTGCCATTCAGACAAACGTGGTGGCTTGTGACTTATTTATCGTCATGGCAATGCAAACTTTCAGACGAAACTGAAGTCGCTAATATTCAAGCCGCAAATCATAGTGAGTCAACGGTATACGCGACATAAACATATAGTAATATAGCATTAATATTAGATTTAAAACATCAGAATAACATTAATGCTTTGATTAATAAAGATTTTGTGCAACAAGCAGAATTTACGCGAGCGAAGCCGCGGGCCGTAGCTATAGTATTGTTATACGAGTAATTATCATATTGATGAATTAAAGTGACACATTACTATTAACATTCATAATTCTATAACAATAAATACAGACAAATCATTTCAGTGCACCGTCACTATTTGAGCGAATCCACACAACAGTTCACCTACAATAATAGTTATATAGTTAATCACCTAACAAAGCGAAACATTGATATATGTTCCGATCAGAGATACCTATGTTTTTGTCGGCTTCGGATTTTCACTCGAATAATTAGTATTCTGTTACTGTCCTGAGGGCTAATTGGATTGTTAGTCAAATTGACGTACAAACACCGACATCGGCGTCAGCAGCGGCATCATTTTGCTTCGTACACGCTTCGACGAAAGATTTATAGTATAAATCTTTCTTTTCTTTAGGGTTTGTTGAGTTTGATATTGTATTAATTTCTGGAGCTAAATAAAGTTGTTGCTCTATTAATTGTTATGTGATTTTATCAATATAGAACTATGTAAATAAGATTCCGCATAGCTATTATTCAGATAGTTGGTGCCAGTTAAGATGAGAATAGCGGTCATTGACCCACCTACATTTATTAAACTTCTTAACTTTTAAAACCAAAAATAAGCCTGTTCAAGTCTGGAATCGTCATCTATCGTAATCTTCAAAAAATTTTGTTATGAAAAACGATACATGGTTTAAATGTTTTGGTTTGTACGAAGAGAAATTAGGGAAAGGGCAATGACCGCTATTCTCATCTTAACTGGCACCAACTATAGGACGTGGTTATTCATCCTTTTGCGTGAACAATATCAAAAAGCACTGACTTAAGTAATTTCAGTGAGAGTTTTTAAAATTTTGTATGTGGCGAATAATTATGATTTATTTTTTAACCGACTTCCAAAAGGAGGAGGTTCTCAATTCGATTGGTTTTTTTTTTTTGTATGTACACCGATTACGCTGACATTTATGATCCGATTTACGTGATTATTCTTTTGTTTGATGCGGAATAGTTGCCATTTGGTCCCATAAAAATTTAACATAGTTTGGCGCAGTAGTTTTCATTTTATGAACATTTTTATTTCAGTTGTGTGGTATTATTTCATGTATGTTCACCGATTTGAGGAGCGATTCTCAAAATTATTTTTTATTTGAAAAAATATACTCCTGAGATGGTTGCATTTAAATTTAGTGAAGATCTGGTGCTGATCTTCGGAGATATACAATGGAACTCTTCAAAACTAGATGGTAAATCGGTCGTGATTGCTGCAATCGCTTGGATGTTTATTGTTTATACAACATCATGACGTACCATCACGCCTGTGTGCTCTGAGGGGTACGCAGATGTGTACAATATACCCAAATTTCGACAGTTTAGGTATGTTAAGTTCCATTTATTGGGGATAAGCCTATTACCATGACACGTATTGTTAACAATGTAAAATAAATGCATAGTAAATATTTGTATAGGATATTACAACTAAAAATGGAAAAATATAAAAAACTTTTTTAGCAAAAAAATAAAACCGACTTCAAAAAACACAAAAAAGTGAAAAATAACTTTAACTTCAGAAGTCGGTGACAAAAAAAAACTAAATGAATCAAACAAAGGTCACCGACTTTTGAAGCTAAAGTTATTTTTCACTTTTTTGTGTTTTTATCATTATCATCTTCCTGCCCTTATCCCATGTTACTTTGGGTTGGCGCAATACGTTTTCGTCTTCCATTCTCCCCTGTCAATATGTTTTATTTTTACTAAAATACTTTGTATTCTGTTACAGTCCCGGAGGCTAATTGGATTGACTCTACATACACACATCAAAAAAAGTTTGCGATCACTTTGAAAAATCGAAATCTTTTTTGTTACGGTAGATTATATTTGATTATTTTTTTTAATTTCAAACATGGTATTTCTATTTATAGAAAACACACAACAAACATTTTTTCTTGATAAAGTTCAGTTTAAAAAATTATATCAGCTTATGCTTGTGATCACAAACTTTTTTTGATGTGTGCATTGACATCGGCGTCAGCGGTTGAATGATTTTGCTTCGTACACGCATCGAAGGAGATCAATAATATTTTTTAATAATGTTTCCACTAATAATATTTCCACTAATATCACTGGTGGACGTTTTTACGATCATAATTCCACTTGCAAAGGTCAACATGGAAAAAGGTTTTTAGGCACGGCCTTTGTTCGTTGGTAAAATAATGGCAAGGCAAACAATGTCTCCAGAAATCTTGATTGTCTTGAAAACATAATTTTAAGTAAAGAAGAAGAGGTCGAACATAGATCATCTAACTTATCTCCAACACAAACTTCTTGAAAGTCTACAAAAACCTAAACTCATAACTTACAAGTTCAAACCACCTTTCAGAACAAACTGTAGACAATTCAGAAACAGCGTTAATACAAAACATATCTCAACAAACTTGTAAACTATAAATTATCTCTTAAACACTAATTTCCTTTACAAACACATTAAACTGAGTCTTGGCTTATATGAAATTGATGGAGTGGATTTGATACACGAACTGTTGCCATAACTACCAATATTATGATGATTTACTGGTGTTGTAGGGTTCCATTAGAATTTCTTAGTTACTGGTCGGAGACTAGATTCATAACCGGTTGATATTGTATACAACCTACGCCCAAAACTTGGGATAATACGATAGATGTAATGTTATTAAAATTTACAAGTACCTGGGCCTTGAAAAGAGAGAAAACAATTTTTCCAAATAATAATATCAGACCTAACTAGATCGATTTTTAACCCAAGTATACCAACAACTAACTACAACTTTCGTCGAAATCATTAGAGCCGTTTTCGAGAACATGATTACAAATTATATAAATACAAAATATTACTCGTTTGTACTGTATTATACTGAACCTAGACTTGTTTACGTTCAAGGATAAAAGTTACAAACATCGAACAACCTTAACTAATTATGTGACGCTCTTATCTCCATCCCCCAAATTCTGATATAAACAAGAGTAGGTATATATCCAAGCATTTCAAGTAGATTATCGACTTTAGAGACTCTCACAACATGAAGTGCTCTTGACAGGTGAGAACAAGTGCTTCTCAATGGTTTTTCTCATCCCACTCATCGTCTAACCGCAGCTAAGACAAAGTAACCCGCAGATTTTATTGTATCTAACCGCGACGCTCTCTATTCCATCTCCAAACTTTCAACAAACATTGTAATATAAAACAAACATAAGGCGACATTAA
Source organism: Xestia xanthographa (assembly GCA_905147715.2). NCBI lineage: Eukaryota > Metazoa > Arthropoda > Insecta > Lepidoptera > Noctuidae > Xestia > Xestia xanthographa. The sequence continues at coordinate 20,120,536 of LR990646.1, forward strand.
ATTCAAGCAAATTCAAGAGAACTCGCTTTATTTTGTTTACTAACGCAGCGTGTTATTTGCTTTTCAAATGTATGTACCTAAGCTTGACTCAGACTTGTTTATATTACGTATTGTATCAGTCCCTTTCTTTGGAAACTAAGGCCTAACTTTGTAGAATATTCTCCTTGGTTTGTTGTAACAACTTGTACAAGATGATAAGCAGAATTGGTACAATCAGCATGTGTGTAACTAAAAACATGAGTACGAAATTTCAACAATTCGTTTTGCTTTATTCTAAAAATGTTCACTTTTTAGTAGTAGTCCGTTCGTCCATCTGTCTGTAAACGGGCTGTATCTCAAATGGTTGCCTTATAACTTTGGGAGCTGACTGTACTGTCCAAAAAACAGTTGAAATGTATGGTTGACGAAATGGGATTCAATATATTATGAAGATTAAAATAGTAACGAGTTGACACACTTTTTCACTTGTTACGCACGTCTTTTGTTTAGTTGTCGAAATGGGAAAGTTACGAGATGGGCCCTCGTGATCCGTAATAAGTAGACAGTTGAATTTTTTTACCGAATTTCTGTTGCCGCTGTAAACAACAAATAATTAAAAATTAAAGGGCGGTCGATAGTACAGAACCCTAAATGCGCGAGTCCGACTCGCACTTGACCGGTTTTTTGGACATTTTTGACATTTGGACTGTGTGCAATGTGTTTAAAATCCACGCCTAAAAAATGTAAATAAATAATTATGAAAAGGAAAATTTCTTTCTTTTATCGTGTGGTAAGTGCCTAACTTGGTGTCAGAGTTTTTATGCCGTTCATGGGCCTCTAACTTGGCTTAACATGCCGTCGAGAAATATCTTTCAGGAATGCTAGTTTCCTTACGATATTTTAAAAGGAAAATGGTATAAAAAAAAAACATAACAATGTATACCATTGTTGTACTTAGTCCCTGTAAGATACAACGTTAAATAAAACAACGCAGTAAAAAGCTCCAATAAATAAACTTCCACACAAATTGGCACTATAGCAAAATAAATTTCATACAGGAAGACGGCGGCACTAAACGTTTGAAAGTTTTTCTGTTGCCAACATTGGCGGCTCAGTAACAAAAGCGGATAAATCGGCCGAGAATACCATGCATTGTATTCGTATTAAGTGAGAATAGACGACGCCATCCCTCGACGCGACAATAGCATCCCACAGTTCCCACTGATGTAGCAGGCATAGATAGTGCAAACAATGAGACTTTAGACGCCGCTGTGAATATTTTTGCGAGTTTTTATCGCGTAAAAGGGAAATATAAAATGTATCAACTTCTTATCAACGTGAGGGAGTCGTAAAAGTGACTGAGAAAAAGGGTTACGGCTTTTCTAGAGCGTTTTATTTATCTAGAGGCGCAACAATGCCTCTTTTCTTCAGTAGGCCTGGCAATCTATCGTCTGTTTACAGTTATCACTTGAGTTCTCATGTAGTTTTTCCTTCAACTGTTCATTTGCGAAAGAAAACCTAATATTTTTGTCATATTCTTCAATCCTTTTTTATTTATTCCGTGGTCTGTTTATTTCGCTACATTATCGTAATTGTAATTGTGACCATAAAACAAGATCTAACATTTTAGCAAACAACTAACCAAGAACACCATCAGTGTATTATGGTGAGCACGTCTACAAAAACATTAATCTTATCAAAGCAATTACATAATGAACAGCTTGTCTGCTTCACTTCCCCGTTTTATTTTAATTCCCTAAAAGCTTTGCAGTTTTCAATAATCTCGTTTTTTTTTGCTCGTCGTGATTAATCCCGGATTTTCCAAGGGTGGCTCCTGTTCCGATCTTATATACTTTGCTCAGCTTTAGATATCACAGTTTTTAATATAAAAATACCAGCCATTATTTTTTACCTGGCCTCTTCTAATGAAGACAAAGCATTGGCCAGGACCAAGTGTGTCCTTTGCATGTTTTAATTGCAGACTTAAATAAGCCTCAGGTCTAGACAAAGTGTACATCTACCATTCATCAGAAAACGATGATGGAATCTTCTTCTTAGCGTATCGTCATAAAGTTCAAATGTGATTAGCCCAAAACACAGCCACGCAAACTCTGCTCACTGATGCAGTAAATTAGAGATCATCAAGCGCGCAGGTGATAAGACATGCGGTGCAAGATGGAAGATAGGCCATTGTCTGTGAGGAGACGCCGCATAAGCACTTGAGATCTGAACCATCCCATCCCCATCTGTAGAGATTGTCTTTACTCCGGCCGACTTAGGTTCGAAGTCTAAAAAAAGTAAAAGTATAAAATGCTTTGAAAGTGATTCTCACTTGTATAAGTCCTCTAGTTTCTCCTCTTGTTTGGGTGTTTGAAAGGATTTCTTACAACGCAAGACCAAGAAACGTTAGATGGACTGTGTGAAAGATAATATGGATACAAAAGTGGCTAATGAGATGACTGCTAGAGAAGAAGACATATGCTCGGACCAAAATAAATTGCGATAAAGGCAGGAGAATGATTTTGATGATGATGCTAGTCAGTCAAATAAAGAAATAGCCTTATAAAGAATGAAATCGTCCAAGGAAGAGAAAAGAATGCAAGAAAAAGGAATAAATGATAGCGTGACAGTAGACAGAGAAGAATAGAGGAAACAAACAAGTTGCGCCGATCCCAAGTAAAATGGGACAATGGCAGAAAGATAATGATAATGATGATGCTAGTCAGTGTCTTAAAGATTTATGGCAAAAGAACATGATTATGTGAATGCACAATGTGTACGAGCTAGGTTCCGAACTATTTTCAATATAACCTAACAATAATAAGCTCTAGCTCTGCAAGCAAATAATAACTCCACAGCCAATCACACAGAGTGAAGTGGTTTCCCGATTGCTCATAGACTTAAGTTGTACACTAATAAGACTTCGACTGCCGCTCGTTCGAGTGTTTTGACTTCTGAGTGGATCGAGTCGCGAGGCAGACATTTGGAATTGAATGCCAAAGTTTTGCTTTTACCTAGCTGCAAATACATGTTTGAGGAAATATCTGGGAGATATATGCATGACTGAGATCATGTGATGCTTATATGATAACTGAATCAGATATAACAATGCCTTGCCTTCTTTTCAAGCTTCGTTGCAGTCGAGTAAACAGTGTTTACAACAATGTGCTTATAGATGAGCTAGGATAGTAGCAAGTGCTATAATTTCTGCCTACCTCCATGCCTCTCCCAGTTCCATGAATTACAAATGGATCGTCATTATTGGTTAACTTTTATGCCTGTCAGTGAAGGAATAGGGTATATGCATGATCTTTTTTTATCACTCTAAACAAAATGTATTAACATCAGAAATAGCAAAGTGAAATATTTTTTTTTATATCTATAAAAATACTAAGTTAAACATGATTGGACAGAGAGATCCGATACAGCGAATGACGTCATTCGCTGCATCGACGTACAAATTCCATACTAAATTCCGTTTATCTATAAGAAAGATATATAGAAACAAAAGTTTAAAATGTTATAACTTTTGTGTTGTTTGGCCGATCTATGTCTTGTTTTCGCTTTTTGTCATTATTTTTATAGTACTTCAACATTCCGTATCGAAATAAAAAAAAAGAAATTTTATGCATATTCCTTATTGATGAAAAACAATACATTTTTAATATTGACTGATCCAGCTTCTATTCTTCCATGTAATCACAATGTGAGAGGAACGCTGAGACTCTGGAGGATTTGGAACTAATGCCGCCGATGCTGCCCAGCAGGATAGATCTAACAGGACAAAATCACCCGTTCTCCGGGCAAGTGGGGATCTCAGTAAATCTAGGAGAGTGCAGAAATGGTTTGACGGGTTAGTTAGACCGTCACGCAGTGTTTCTTTGGTTAATCTGATAAGTGGATTAAGTGTCTTTTGTTTTTTTTTTATTCCTTTTTCAAAAAATATTATTTTAATATGTGAAAGTCAGTAAACCCAAGATAATTCACGATGCGATTTTCAAAAATAGGAGAAGTTAAAAAGTTTGTAATGTACTATCGAGGACACTCCCGCCTGACCACCACTAAGCTAATTTTTGCTTGCACTCGCAACATAGAAACGCTCTCTAGCCCCGCCCCGTTGACTTTGTGTAGAAATAATGACGACGCACGCCAAACGAGAGTTATTGTTATTTTGCGCGCCAAAGTTAACGCTTTTCAGATAGGCCCAAATTTCAAGGGGGCGTGGCGCGGCGCCTCCGCATGATTTAAGCGAAAAAATGTTAAACTGGTCAGGCGGAAAAGACCACGATAGTACCTACGTAGTGAACATGAGCCTACACCATTGCTACATTAATAGTAGGTGTTGTCAGATTTCCTTCATTGGCCAACAAAAGATTCATTGAATTTCATTCACATGTGGATGCATTCGTCTTCATCCCTACTCGAGTGACTCGCATTTAGTCGGTACAATATTGTTAGTTCGCTCTACTGTCCCTTTGAGCGAACTAGCACGGGCTGAGTCCGTATCACTTGGGTGGTCAAACACGGTTCAAATGTTTGTTTAATAATGTGAAATAGATGGCTTAGTGTAGTCCGTGTTAATTTACGGAACTGTGATTTACTACAGATGATTTATTTTCGAGAAAGTTAAGTTTAAAGCAGTCTTGTCTCTTTAAGATATAAAGATCGGAATTTTGGATTGTGATTTTTTTAATTTTTTCCGTAAATTTTTTTAATGCGTTAATTCTTTAAAGCAAAAAACCTCTTAATTCTTGTGTGTTATTTCTGTTTCACTATAACCAAACTCCTGGTTGGATGTCTTTTTAACTGTACATCATCAAGCACTAAGCCTAAATAAATTCAAATCGTTTATAAAACGGAAGCTGTGACTGAAAGCCTACTATCATGTTAATCACTATCTTGAAGATAAAAAAGCTTGGGATTAAGCTGCTCCAATGAAATTTGCTCTGTGAATGTCGAAATTTCGGACTTCGCTTGTTTGTTATTGATTCCTTTCTTTTATACACTCTGACATTGAATTTTTTTTTACATGTATTTTATTATTTTACTTTTATTTTTTTATTATTTTATGTGACTTTTACTGATTTGACATGAATACTTATTTTATTAAGTATTTTACTTTTTTATTTTATTATCATTGCGACATTTAATGATTTTTGTGATTTTTTTTTTTACTTTCATTCATTTGAAAAGAATTTGTTAATAATTTTATTTGATTATTGTGAATGTGGGGACCATGTGGGTCACATTTTTATTTTTTGTTTGTTTTTTTTTTTCCCACAACTGTCTGGCAGTTTGAGTAAATAAGCGACCTTCCCAAATGTCTTTTCTTTTGTATTGTTCGTCGTTTCGTTGAGCTCCTTGAGTTATAAGTCGAGCTACACGTTAACTGACAAATGCTTGCACTGACTGGACAGGTCCACTCAAATCTGTATGGTTCTTTCTTCAAAAGACCATCTCAGACACTAATCTGCATAGTCCTCATGTGAATTGAGCAAGATTGTCTGGACTTTAAAAGAGACTATGACCTCTGAGTTTGTTTCGGTTGTTTCTTCTCAGAGTAGTCAGGTACGAAACACCGGCCCCATCTAGTTTTAAAAAATGACGTGTAAAAGTGTTTGTAAAAACCTACTTGCAAAATAAACATCATTTATCATTTATCTCCAATGGCGAAACGATATAATATGTTGAAGTCTCTATTTTTTTCTCTTCTACTTGAAGTATTTTCTCTTATAAAAACACGTTTTTATTTCCCCCTAAAGGAACGCACGCAAGCTACAACAGTGTAAGTCTACGACAAGAAAACACTGACCACAAAAGAGCAGAAGCGAATAGTAAACGACTGAAAGAGAGAGGCACTGTTAGACAAGGAGGACCAAATATGCGACACAACACAGCCACAAGCCACGTAACTCCATCAAACTGTAATAATACGCCCACAGTGGCAATAAACAAAACAATAATTCTAAAAGCGATTAATAATAGCTGGCATGTTACCAACTTGCAAAACGGTCGATGCGAACCACTTTAGGTCCGAAGTCTCCCTCTAGTTTGTCGTCTTAAAGCCGTAAGACAACTTAAGACATTTCGAAGCGCTCTCCAAGTGAGAGCTGGAACTTAAGATTGTAAGTCTAGTTAGATAGTCATTGTGCTGTGGATGTAATAGATTTAGAATTCTTTTTATAGAAGGTGAAGTGTTTTCTTAGAGGGAGTTAAGTAGTTTCCACTTGTTATTTGGTGTAGAACGCTCATGATTCAACATTTCAACCCAGTTTCAGAATTTGCAGGCACTTTGGGTTGTCAAAAACAGTAAGAAAATACACTTAGAAAAGGTAGAAGAAACTGGTTTAACGTTCAAAACAAAGATTCATAATATGCAAGGTGTAAACGGACCCTACAAAAAGCCGGTTTTTCGGTTAACCCTTTAACAGGCATAACGATCAGGGAAACGGAAAATAATGCCAAAAAAACTGAAATTTATTTTCTGCCAATAACACCTACGTCTAAGGTATTATTGGCAGAAAATAAAGGAGACAGTTTTTTTAGGCCCTCTTCGATGTTGCGGATATTCATATTACTTACACCAAAAAAAAGTAACCATTTTAATCTAATAATAAACGAAAGATTACATAGAAACGAAACCGGAATCTTAAAATCATAACAAATAAGTTGTATTATGATATTTTTTTGCAAGTCAAATCATTCCTGTTGTGGTCAATGCCATTTGACGGAAAATACTTACGTAAATAGGGGCGTTTTTTTCGTTTACAAAAAAAAAGTACGGTATCCATTGGTACTAATATCTGCTTTAATTAAAATATAATATAATATAAAAAGAAATAATATTAAACTGTGAGCTTTCTAATGCTATTTTAGAGGTTTCCGCTAAAATCTTTTAGATGGTATAGAAAACCATCATGGCACGGAACGTTGTAAATTCGTCTTTTTGGTGGTTGACTGACAACTTCATTTGACATTTGACGTGTTATTGTTATTGTTTATTGTTAGATTCACGTTTTCATTTTCGAATTTCTCATCATTCCGGTTAGACATGGCTTAGCTAATATTACCACTGTAATCTAGAAATTATAAGGAAGAAATCTATATACGTTTCATTAATATCTGTATGTCTGTTACAATTTTATGTGAGTGGCCTGTTCTCCAAACAAAAAAAATTGTCTCCTTTCAGTTTTTTTACACTTTGTTAAGTTCATTGAATATTTAATGAGTGATTGATAAGTCTTTAAATAACCTTTGTACAACAATAGAATACCAACCAGCAACACGTTATTTAAGAGTCCTATTACATTTTTTAGGCAAATTTTTGATTTTTACTTCCTGGATCAAATTATTTCGGTCGGCGTACATGAGTCGATAATAATAGCGATATATGGACGATTGTCGATTGATATTGACGAATATTAGAGACGAGACTGACATGAGACTGAGGAGCGAGCTGAATTGAGAATTATAGTAGGTACTTTATTTTATTTATTGTATTTTTGTCTTATGATATTGACAAACGAAAACTAATGAAACTTATTCATTTTAGATCGAAGTTTTATATCATATTAATTTGTTTGATAAAATTGAGTTTATTTGGAATATAATGGACGCTGAATTAAGACATTTATGGCTTAAATTACTATTTCTTTACGATTTTTCCGTGAAAAATCAAGGAATTTAAAGAAATTCTAAAACTCCAATAAACAAGTAAAACATTCAACTTATCTTTTAGTAATTTTAGCTTTAATATGAATTGAATGTAACTATGTGAATTTGATCGTTAAAGTTCCATCGTCGATGGTTTTTCTTGCAAACTGAGTTCGTAAAATATTTATAGTAAATTACACGAAAAGAAAAATGAAAATGTGTAACTCCAACTTACAAGAAAGAGAATGGCACTATCGTTATTCTTAAGCAAATAATTAAAATATCTTACTGCTGCTGAGAATTACTGCGTCAAAAATCATGAATTTACGTAAAAAATGTATTAGGACTCTTAATTAATGAGCTCAAAAATATGATGGGAAAAATATTCCCTTTGCCGTATAGGGTAATAATCTCGTTTTACTATAGCACTCAATGTAACGCATTCAAAACATTATGCTGATGGATACATTGAATAGTACTGGAATCGTGGAGGTATTTAAAGTTACACATTTTAAAAAATTGTGTTAAAAAAAATAACTTGTGAAAAAGTTGGAAATTTGGCCCCCAATATCTCCGTAACTAGAAGGTTCAAATATGGTATAGAACAAAAAAAAAATCGCAATGAGGGAGAACAAGTGCCTTATCCCCACTAGAAGAGAAACGGGCATTGGTCACAAAGACTTCGCACTGGTTGTTAGCGATTTCATTAATGGAACGTTATAGCGTTATTTAGTAATTTTCATGAAGTTAATTCCTATTTTAATATTATAAAATCTTATACAAAGTAAACTAACCAATAGTTACACAATCATTGAAATACCAATAAAAAGAAAATATGCTAAAGTTTTAATAGAAAAAAGTTTATTATTTCACTGGTAGAATTTCAAAAAAATGATGTTTTTCAAAACTTTACTCCGAAGATTCCTACGTAGTAACAAAAACATTGAAGTTTTCCAATACCAAACTCTATTACCGAAGTAATAACAGTTTATACTACTTTCTGTTTGTGGGTGTGTTTTGGTGAAATTAAGTTTAAAAGAAACTTGTCAAGGGTAAGCGAAGTAGGCATTTGTTTTAACAATGTCTACCAAGCCTACAATAATATTATTTTATGTAACACTAGCTGTTGCCCACGACGTTCGTTCGCGTGAAAATTTCATGTGTCATGTGTGACACTCTCGTTGGTGGAGTGGTCCTAATCGCGACTCCTAAGCATGAGGTCCTGGGTTCGATTCCCGGGACGGGCAAAGTGTTATTGGATTATTCCATCAAGAATTGCTCAGTAGCAACCACGGAGTCTGGTTTTGTGCCCGGTTGATGGCAATAGGCTCGCCCCCTATTACATGGGACTTCAACATAACTGGCGAAATGTGGGTGTACGATTAAGTACACCTCTACCTAACCATTCAGGGATTTCAGGCGTGATGTTATGTTATGTGTGAGATATTGCTTGAACAAAATGTGATAATGTGAAAAGGTGTACTTTTGGATGCTGTAATTCTGGGCGGCAGAGGTAGTCCGAACACAATATTAAATGGCGTTGAGGCAACGATATGGCTTAAAAACCGTAACATTATGGCGCTATACAACTTTTTTTTCGAAGTGGAAATCAAACGCCTTGTTTTATGCAATTAACTTATCAAAATATCACGCCTCTAATTCCTAAAAGGTTATGTGGCTGAAGTGTACACCCACAATTTACCAGTTATGTTAAAGTATTTTCACTTCTCAAAAGTTCGCCTTTATTTCGTGCGTAGGCGACATAAAGTCGCAACTTCATAGAATAACCACTTTATTTTAATTTGTTTTAAGAACAAGGCAAGGATACCAACAGCCAAAGTACACAATAATACTTCATGAAATAAACTTATATTTTTTATTTCGTCCATTTATTATTTCTCATTTCATGTAACTTTCAATTTTAATTAAATTTACAATATTTACATCTTGCTGTTTCATTTCCTCGCAATCGAAGTGAAAAGTAGAGTGTACACTCGCATAAAATGGTGCGTTATATGCACTTGATGTACAATCTACTATTGAGGGCGTTATTACTGCCATAAACCGGGCAGGTACAGAAAACATCCTGATGGAAAAACCCGCGGGACTGTCCCCGACCTGGAAATCGCACCTTATATCACATGATCATCAGTAACGTTTTGTGACCATTAGACCAAGGAGGCATTAATTACGTGTATGTTGTAGGTAGGTAGGTATTTACGTTTGTCATCACTAAAAGTTAAGTGATGTATAATCATCCTATATTGTTCCCACTGCTGGGACACTGGCCTCCTCTCTAATCTATTCGTGGGAGTTTTTGTTTCTAAGACATGCCGGTTTCCTCACGATGTTTTCCTTTACCGTTTTTGAGAGCAGTGGTGATGAAATAAATTACAAAAAAAACCATGCGCCTGCCTGGGTTCGAACCCACTACTTACTGCTTGTAAGTCGGGGCCGCCACCACTGTGCCGCCCATTTTTTTTTTCGGGTGGGAAATCATCAAATGACTCATCCCGCTCTGGGCGGAGCAGGAGGGAGTGTCAGACGTTTACTGACTAAAACCCATATATGTTCCTTCATCGCCCTTTGTGTTCCGGGGCCACGGTATCTCTTTCGAACAGTCCCACAGCTCCGGCAGGCATCGGCCCTTGAGGACCCCTTCCTTTTGCTGACATCTCTTTGAGGAGCGCGTGGAACACGAACGCGCCGTCGACACGGCCTGTTGTCATAAGACGGATGGACGGCGAGCTAGCCCATAGCTCACCGTCCGCAGGCCCCCCCTGCTCTCCAAAATTGTTCTACCTTGTTTTTATGTAGGAATAACACACACATTATACGTGGGTTGATTGTATTCAAATTCGACGTTTTTATTTGTGCCTACATCCGAGCGGCCTGTTGTCTTTTAATGTTTTTCTATAATTTCCATTTGGCTGGCAGGCAAAAATCGCTTTAAACGATAAAGCGGTCCCTTGTTATTCCTTTTAATTTTTAACCGACTTCCAAAAAGAGGAGGTTATCAGTTCGTCAATTTTTTTTGTTGTGTGTATGTTCAGCGATATTTTCGCCAATTGTGAACCAATTTCAATGATTATTTTTTGTTTGGAAGAACTTTACTTCGCGGTGGTCTTGTTTAAATTTATGACGATCTAATGCTGATCTTCGGAAATATACAATGGAACTCTTCAATTATAGACGGAAAATCGGTCGTGATTGCTGCAACCGCTTAGATGTTTAGTGTTTTCACAACATCATAACATGACATCACGCTTGTATGCTCTGGATATGTGTACAGATGTGTACAGTACACCCACATTTCGAAGAGTTTTTTATTTAATCAAAGAATTACCATTGCCATCCACGTGGCAATGCTGTCAGCCTTCTGGGACACTCTAAGAAGAGTGAGACTCTAAGAAGAGTGCCCAGAAGGCTGGCAGCATTGCAGCTGCTTCTACATCATTCGCTGTCAATAAGAATTGACAGCGAATGATGTAGAAGAATGTGTTGACGCTCTGTTGTTCTTTCCCCATTTTATTACTTGTACATATGTTTATTATTATTTGAGATCTATTTTTGGTTTGTAATTAATATAATATACTCTTACAAACCAGAAGCGAAAATCGTTTAAAAAAAAATAACTGTCTACAACAACCTAACGCTTTTATTTAACTTCAAAATAATTGTAATCACCACAATAATAATTAGAGGAGCACTATAATCACACAACCAAAGTAACGTCCGTCGCATCCGAGAGCCGCACGTAAAGTGAGCCGAGTCCTTTTTTTTTTTTTTTTTTTTTTTTTTTTTTTTTTAGGAGGGACCACTCGCAGTTGCAATTCTAGACGATTGCTTGACTGCTTAACCGGACAATTCTGTGGTGGCCAAAAATTACTTTAAGGCCCCCAGCCAGGGCTTACAAACTAACAGGAATTACACATTAAATGAACCGTCACTAAGGGCACCTCCTGTGGGGTTCGGGCCTCGGCTTAGTGGGTCATTGGCAAGAGGGCAGCAAGGGACAACAACAGGCTGGGTCGGATCATTAATTGGCTCATCGAGCATGTCGGGCTGGGGTCGGGCAGTGATGTTACTGGGGGGTCGCGGGGGTCCACGCCGGCGGGACCGGATTCGCGGTTTAAATCGGTTTTTGTATTTGTACCTACGTAGTGTACTCGTTTCCCTACAGCTCTCTTGATAAAGGGTGATGGGATCATCGGGAGTGACAAGGGTAAGTCTGGGTCTACGAATCCTAGATATGTTAGAGGGGGCATAACTGGCTGCTGAGGAGATCAGCGGGTTAGGGTGTTTTTCGGCTGAATCGAAAAAGCCCTTGGTCAGACGTTTCATGTACTGCATCATGGTGGGGATTTTGAGATCAACGTGGAGTTGCTCATTCCTAACGTAAGGTGGGGCACCTGTGGCCTTTCGCAAGAACCTATTCTGGAGGGTCTGCATCTTATGAAGATGGTAGGGTTTGGTGTGCGCAAAAACGGGACATGCGAAAGTCATGATAGGCCTGATGCACGCGGTGTAAATACGCAATTTGCACTTGAGTGACAATTTGCTACGTGCGTTCAGAATATAGTGAAGCCTACCGAGAGCAAAGGCGGCACGCGAACGCACCGTCTTTATGTGCTCACTAAAGTTAAGACGTCGGTCTAGGATAACACCCAAGTACTTGGCTCGCTTCGCCCAAGGGATCGGCTTGCCAAGCATGGTGATCGGACTGGGGGTCTCGGGGAAGAGTTGACGGGGGCTTGAGAAAAGTACCGCCTGGCTCTTGTCGGGATTGACCTCGATTCTCCATTTCCGGAACCAATCGCCTAAGGCGTTTGCGGACTTCTGGAGAATACGAGTAATACTAGCGGGAGTTCTACCGGAGTAAAAAATGGCCGTGTCATCGGCGAAGAGTGCTAGCTCGGACGCTGCACTCTTAGGGATGTCGCTGGTGTACAGCGTGAATGCTAATGGGGAGATCACCGATCCCTGAGGGACACCGGCGCGGATCGGATGAGGGGCTGAGAGTGCACCTTCGATACGGTATCGGAATGTGCGGTTTGACAGAAAGTCACGAAGGATGAGCACGAGACGATCGGGCACACCGAGCTGGTATAGCTTGTATATCAGCCCGTTGTGCCAGACCTTGTCGAATGCTTTCGCGATATCGAAGAACAAGGCACCGGTCATCAGGCCTCGCTGAAAGCGGGCGCTGATGTGCTCGACAATGCGATGCACTTGTTGGACACAAGAGTGTTGGGATCTAAATCCAAACTGCTCCTTTGGAATTAAACTCTTTGCCTCGGCGTAGTCTTTGAGACGCTTATAAATAAGCCTCTCGTAGATTTTGCCTATGACATTGAGGAGACTAATGGGGCGGTAACTACTCGGGGAGGATTTAGGCTTGCCCGGTTTGGGAATACCAATAACGGTAGCCTGCTTCCACGATTGTGGGAAGATGTTGTTAGTTAATGCGCTATTGAAGATAGCGGTCAATAACACTATAAGGGCGGGGGAGAAAAGTTTGAACACCCTATTGGTGATTCCATCAGAGCCAGGGGCTTTTCTAGATTTGAGACCTTTTATGATGTCCTCTACCTCGTCTGGAGTGACTGGGGGAATGGGATCATCAGGGTCTTCGACGGGCGGTAGTGAGGTTCTGCGTTCAACTTCAGCATCCACCTTTGTGAGGTGAGCTATGTCTACTGGCAGGGTACTGGGGGAGCATTGGGCCTCTAGGCTGTCGGCTAGGCACTCGGCTTTATCGTCGTCCTCAAAAGCGACGGTGTTGTCGGAACGAATGAGAGGGGGCATAGCGGCGACTTCAGTGGAACGAAGTTTCCTCTGCAAGTCCCAGAAAGCCGTATGGGTCGGTTCGAGTTCACCGAGCATCTTGTCCCAGCGCTCCTCACGCAGCTTTTTGATGCATCCGCTTACTTTGCGTTGTAAGCGGCGCATAAAAGCTTTGTTAGCGGCGCAGGGAAAAGAGCTGTAGGCACGGACGGCCGCGTTCTTCTCAGTCACAAGATCACGCACATCATCCGGGAGTTTCCAGCGGTGATCATCCGCCGGAACTTCCCTTGAACAATCGTTCAGGACTGATTGTACGTGTTCTGTGAATAAGCTGATCGCGGCCTCCGTGTCGGCTACAGTTTCGATGTTGTCGAGGATCTGGTCTAAGTGAGGGGACTCGGTGGATTTCAGCAAATCGCTTACTTTCCTCCAGTCCGTGATAGTTTTAGTGGAGGGAGGCCTAGTGGGGTCATAGGGACCTATCCTAGGAGCAAGTTCTATGATAACTGGTCTATGGTCAGAGTTGAGTTCGTCAAGCGCTTCTATAGAATGTAACCGCAAGTTTACATTCTTCAGAAGCGCGACGTCTAGCACGTCAGGGCTATGATTTACGTTGTGTGGGAAATGAGTGGGATGCATTGGGGCAATGACATCGAAGTTAAGGGTGGAGCAAAGATCGTATAAAATCTTGCCTCTGTGGGTTTCTAAGCGACTATTCCACGCAGGGTGTTTCGCGTTGAGATCCCCCGCCAGAAGGACGGAGTCACTCAGATTGAGGAGGACAGTGAGGTCATCTTTAACGGAAGCGTTAATCGCCGCGGCGGTTAAGTTGGTACTGGCAGGTGGAAGGTAAGCCGAGATAATAGTGATGGATTGATGACCTGTCATGCCCAGCCGACAGACTGAGACTTCAAAACAGGAAACGGGGGGAGGGGCTATGGGGATGCAGTACAGACTAGATTTATAGTAAACAAGAGTACCCCGTCTGTGGCAGTGAGACCTGTCATTGCGAACTAACCGATAGTTGGCAATATTCGGGTCTCTCTGATGGGGTTTTAAAAATGTCTCTTGCACTAATAGGATGTCTAGTTGATGGTCGCGGAGGAAAGTGGCGATCTCATCACGTTGGGTCGTAAGACCATTGGCGTTGAAAGTCCCTATTTTAAGGGATTTCGGTTTGAACCTACTGGGGGGGACTTTATCCATTATAGGCTCGGTTGTGGGGGAGGTTTCTGAGGGCCTGCGCAACGTCTGGGTACGCATTGTATACTTGGACAAGCAATCTCAAGTCACCGTTGCAGGCAATGGTATCGCGCGTCATCTGAATGGCACGCGGGGAGTGGAATACCGCGAAGGTACTGCCTAGGACTCTGACCGGGTCATAGGGATCGAGATGATGTTGATAGTTCGCGGGGGGGGGAGTAGGGGCCGCGAAAGTAAACGGGGCAAAGTGCGTCGGGGGCATCTTTGCCAAGTGGCGTGGTGCTGAAGGCGGTGGGCGACGAGGATCAGCGGGCGCGATGGGGCGAGGCGCTACGGGCGCCGGGGGTAGGGGCGCTGAAGGCGCTGGAGGGCGAGGCGCTGAGGGCGCTGGAGGGGAAGGCGCTATAGGAGCGGCCTGCTGGGCAGTGGGGTTAGGATTGGGGGGCGGCGTGGCAGGCAGTGCCATCAGGGGTGGGATTGCCTGAGGGGCAGGTGCTTGGTGGGGCCTCAGAGCCGGGAAGTGCGCCTGGTGGTTTAAGAATTCCACGGGCTGGGGCGCTGGGGTCCTAGATAGCTGGGGAGCTGACTGACAAGGGAGGGGCATTCCCTCAGTTGCCTATTATTGGCGCGCTGGGCCAATTTGGGGGCGGAAGATTTGGGAGCCTTGGGGCATCCGCGGTAATTGGCGGGATGGCCAGACTCACCGCACAGTACACAGCTCGGAGGCTCAGTGCACAAAGTACGGTCTTTAGGGCGAGGGCACTCGGCAGTGCCGTGGTCCCCCAGACACTTGACGCATCTGGGTTGTCCGAAACAGTTACGTTGCGCGTGGCCGTACAGCTGGCAACGATGACACTGTGTCATGACTCCGGTCTTTACAGGCTTCTCAATACGGAGGCCTGAGAGACCGCAAATCTTAGAGATTTTGTGGATGGGATGGTGCCCTTCCACGCGGTCACAAACAACGAGCACCATGTTGTAGGGCGAGGAATTTGAGCGACCTCCGACCCTACGGTGCATGCGGTGGACCTCGGCTACAGGGATGTTCTGAGCCGTGAGGTCGTCCTTAATCTCCTGAGGGGAGATCTCAATCGGGATATTTTTGACTACTACCCTGGTAGGGGTTTCGTCCTGGGGGGTGTGGGTGTGATACCTAATACCCCTGACTTTGAGGAACTTGGAGAGCTCCCGGTAGTCGTTGGGGGTTGCTGTCATAACTTTAATGCCCTGCTCTACGGCACGGGCATTAATGTAATTTATGCGACGTTCGTTGCACGTCTTCGAAACTTCCGTCCATTTACCCTTATCATGGATGAATAGGGGCGGAGGACGGTGTTTCTTGGGTGCCTGAGTGGCGGAATCGGGGGTGGCGTCAGCCGGGGTGGCTACGGCCATTGGGCTTAAGGGGCGGCTCTGAGAGGGGCCTGCAGTCGACTGAGACTGGGGCGGAAGAGCGCTGATTATGGCTGGCTTCTTTGAGGAAGAAGCCAAAGGGGATTTACCCTTTTTCCTCTTTCCCTTTCCGACGATTTGATAATCGTCTTCGGAGGATGAGGAGGGGGAGGAGTCGGACTCTGAGGCCGAGGCATCGTCTGAGTGGGAAACTTCCATCTCAGTGTCATTAAGTGACGGGGTAATAATATTATCCTCTGGGGATTGTATGGGCGTGGCTTCCATTGGAACTGGAGCCGAGGGGGTAGATTCCAGCGCATCGCTGAAATCTACAAGCTCGGGCTGAGGTGTGCTTTCGCTGTCCTCCGAGCCGTTGCTTGTTTGGGGCTTGTATTGCCACTCGTTTTTTAGAGGCTCTAAGAGCGCGTCATATTTAGCCCTAACGTGGGGACTCTCATCAGACATCAACTCATTGAGGAGGATCCTCAGCTGAGCTAACATCGTCGGTTTTATTAGCGGAGCCATGTTTATGGCGAAAATCCTATGGGGACCTAAGGTTCATTACCACCTACGCTAGTCCCGAGGAGATACGTAAACGTATACCCCCCGGGCAGACAGCTCCCTTAAAAACGAACCCACCCTTGAGTTTTTCCTAGTGCTATACTGGCGAGAAGAAAAACACAAACAAACTCGCCAGCTACACTGCTGTCTGAATTGGCCTGAAGGGCCTGAAGACCTAGGTTAAGCCTAATCCTAACTCCCCAGGTGGGATAACCCGGGGATGTGTTTGTCTCCCTGCTGGTGACGCAGGGAGGTGAGTACTTAAGGTGTGCCCTAAGCTTGTAAACCTGCCGCCAATCTTATTGGGCGACAGGGCCCTAGTCCCGCAAGGGGCTCTAGTGCGAAGGGGTAGACACTCCCAACCGACACTAGGTGTGTCGCTGTGAACGAAACCAGAGACTAGGTTTGACGAGGGAAGCCCCCAAGGCCAAGGTCCTAGCTCTCGACTCCAATGGGATGCCTCGCCCTGAAGGGGTTTGGCGGGTAGGATTGGGTCACCACCCTCTTGGCTTCGTTGGCACCGTGAGGTTTCAACCAAGAACCACAGAAAATTGTGGATTTTCCCTGAAGGGGCAAAAACGCGGGACGTTTGACCTGTTAGGGTGTTTGTCTTGAAAAAGACAGTTTTCGATTCGAACCAACTACGGGTGTAGCTGATCCGAAACGGCGCAGCACCACACAGTCAGAGCGCAAGGCTAAGACTATAGTAGTACTACGACTTGGCAGGCGGAGCTCGGCGGGCAGCGGCGCTACGAAGTAGCAGCGACGGCGGCGAGACGAGATCGGGAGCAGACGACAGTGCGGAGCGTACGTGTGCACGCTACGGCAGCCGAACGTCGAATGTTCGGCTGCCGTAGCGTGCGTGTTTTTTTTTTTTTTTTTTTTTTTTAGGAGGGATCACTCGCAGTTGCAACGCTAGACGGTTGCTTGACTGCTTAACCGGACAATCCTGTGGTGGCCAAAAATTACTTTAAGGCCCCCAGCCAGGGCTTCAAAACTAACAGGAATTACACATTAAATGAACCGTCACTAAGGGCACCCCCTGTGGGGTTCGGGCCTCGGCTCAGTGAGTCATTGGCAAGAGGGCAGCAAGGGACAACAACAGGCTGGGTTGGATCATTAATTGGCTCATCGAGCATGTCGGGCTGGGGTCGGGCAGTGATGTTACTGGGGGGTCGCGGGGGTCCACGCCGGCGGGACCGGATTCGCGGTTTAAATCGGTTTTTGTATTTGTACCTACGTAGTGTACTCGTTTCCCTACAGCTCTCTTGATAAAGGGTGATGGGATCATCGGGAGTGACAAGGGTAAGTCTGGGTCTTCGAATCCTAGATATGTTAGAGGGGGCATAACTGGCTGCTGAGGAGATCAGCGGGTTAGGGTGTTTTTCGGCTGAATCGAAAAAGCCCTTGGTCAGACGTTTCATGTACTGCATCATGGTGGGGATTTTGAGATCAACGTGGAGTTGCTCATTCCTAACGTAAGGTGGGGCACCTGTGGCCTTTCGCAAGAACCTATTCTGGAGGGTCTGCATCTTATGAAGATGGTAGGGTTTGGTGTGCGCAAAAACGGGACATGCGAAAGTCATGATAGGCCTGATGCACGCGGTGTAAATACGCAATTTGCACTTGAGTGACAATTTGCTACGTGCGTTCAGAATATAGTGAAGCCTACCGAGAGCAAAGGCGGCACGCGAACGCACCGTCTTTATGTGCTCACTAAAGTTAAGACGTCGGTCTAGGATAACACCCAAGTACTTGGCTCGCTTCGCCCAAGGGATCGGCTTGCCAAGCATGGTGATCGGACTGGGTGAGCCGAGTCCAAGTGACGCAGCCTTTTTATAACGTTCCGCTCGCCTCAGACTCGGTTGTGGGGGAACTTGCTAAGAATACATATTATGGAGTTGAAAAATAATTAAGACTTCAGTATTATAATTAGTAATTCCTTGATATTTTATCTAGATTGAAACCTGATTCAAATCAATTGATGAAACATATTTTTTGTACTTTTTTATGTTAATGTTCTATAGGTAGGTACCTAATATAGGTGCCCTGCCAAACCCTTCAGGTAAAAACAGGCTTTAATGTAATTTTATTTTATTTTTTCATAATATTATAAAAGCAGTTTGATATGATTGTACTTAATCTTGTTACTCTTCGTTATTTTTGCACTTGAGAGTGGCGAACAAGAGTAGACGACCAGTGGGAGGATAAAATACCTAAACATCTGCGTCACTCTTGAAACTTGCAGATAGGTACCTACCTATAAGGGCTCTTGTTTGAGAAAAGTTATAAGCAAAAATAAAGGTTCAACTCATTTTGTGTTTGAATATGTACATAATTATACTGTAATAATGAAAACATTTTACGCATTCAATTTTTTTGTACATACCCGCTGCTAATTAAATGCAATCATAAATTAATTTGCTCACTCAACAAATAAATTAAACCAAAAGCAGCCTCACGGGACATCACTTTATTTATTTTAGACCAAATGTGCTTTCAATAATTATTTAAATCAGTGTTCATGAACATGCTAAAAACATGTATGTTTATTATAATTTGTATGCCTACTGTTAATTACTTAATTACCATGACACGAGCAAACATTAGGCATTGCAATTGGTATGTATGTTACCGGAAATGTATGAAATCTAGGAATTGTACACAATTCCTAGTAAATGTTTGACTTGTTCAAAAAAAAAAAACATCATTTTTTTAATGTAATTTAAATCTTTATCATAAATGATATTAATGATAGAAGCGAAAAATTCTCAATTCTTTTGTTTTTAATTATTATAGACAATTTAAAATTGATAACATTTTGAAATTAGTCACGTGACTAGAAACGCGCCAAAATCGATCGCCATGTTGGCTACGTCACAATGTTAAAGGAATTGCTGAACAAGACAGTGTGAATTTTCGTGAACTTTCAGCATTAGATTTTATAATAAAAAATATGTCACGGCAGCTGTTTTATACGATAAGTTTGTAGTTAATATCTACAATAACGTGTTGAGGTCGGTAAAACGACATCAGTTTATTGCCAAATATGTGTAAAATACTTAGTACTACACCCTTCCAAAAAATAGGTAACATAAATGCACTGGAAGTATTGTACTTAAAGAAGATTCTCGTTTGCTAATAGAACTCGAAAGGTCAAAATGAAAACAGTATCACATTGATTCTATCTGCGTTCTTATTTTCGTCATTATTCATACATAATTTTCAAACAAAACACAATCAAAGTCTTGACAATATTACTAAAAAAACCATGTTGCAAACCTAACACTTCTTTTAATAGTGCTGACCGCAAACCCAAGTTTTGTCATCACGATTAAAAAGTTGCATTCAGCCTAATCCATACTCGCAATGAAATCAAGTCTGAAAAAAAAGAGTTGATACTAAATACTGAAAACTCCTTGGTATAATTTCTAATAATTATGATAAACTATCATTTTTAATAATGTAATTTAGTAATTATTCGATGCTTTTGATTGATTTCAAGAGAAGGAGATTATAATAATGAGAAATAAGTACAGAAATCTGTAATATATAAAAAAAAAACAAAATTCTTGCGGCTACGGCTAAATTCGCGTAGTTTTTTTAGTTTCTAAATTTAAACTAGAAATGCGCTCGCAATTCACATTTATGAGTATTTTTATTTACTACATCATTTATTTGTTGTGAATTTTGTTTTGTAATAACTGAAGGTTGGATATAGTGCGCCAAGGGTCTTTGTAGGCATAGTTTTGATTGATCCACCAAAGATAAATAAATATTATCAACTCTAAAACCTTTAAAAGATTTTTACAATACCTACCAAGATCCTTGGCGCACTATTCCAACCTTCAGTTCCAACCAATAGAAGAAAAAAACGTGTGCGTCTCGGGACGCTAGACTGAAGTGATAACTTAAATTAAACTAATTTTTGTTGAACTACTTATTTGATATTGAAATTGTTTAAAAATAAACAAGTTAGTGGCGTTAGTTCACATTTTGTCCACGCGCGTTGGGTTGGTTGGAATACCTACAATGTACAAAAACTATTAAGATTACCTATAAAAAAGCACAATATTATAATAAATATTTATTGTTTTTACGCAATATTATTTAAATTAATAACAATATTATTTTAATTTCCATTCGTCGATTATTAAAATCCTTAATTTAATTACTCGAGTTAATCCAAATTTACAAAACAAGAATCGATTGGAATAATCGCTTTTACACATCATCACAAAGATTTGAAAAAAAAATGTCGACATGTCATGTCGTCAACGTCAATAATAGTAGATTGTATCATAAGGGAGCAAAATAATATTTTTACGGCGAGGGCGCTTTTTTGAATCCAGAGCGAAGTGAGGGATTCTAGAGTAGAATCCCGAGCGTAGCGAGGGATTCTTTAATAGAATCCTGAACGTAGCGAGGGATTCAAAGTACGTCGCCCGAGCCAAAAATATATTTTTCATCCCTTCTATTCCAAAAGTGTCGTTTTGTTCCCCTTTTAGCGGGAGCAAAGTAGCTCTTTTCTCCACTAGACTTTTTAGCGGGCAGTAATGAGATTTGAATTTGGAACATGAATCGTTCATTGAAATCGAACGCAAATTGTATAAATGACTGGCTGTAAGTGTTTGCTGTACGGTGCGGGGGTCAGCACCCGCATTGTAGAAAATATTAAATTAAGAGTTGCAGATAGTTCGCCCATGGCGTTGTCACCGCGCTCTTCTACATCAAAGGAATCAGTGCCTTTTCCTGAGCTCCAGCCAGATACTGAGATTACAAACACTCAAAATACTGGATGACTTTTTTATCACTTTCCAAAAAAATGGGTATATTAGGTGAACGGAGTAGAAGCTTATGGCATACCTAGTTTTGTTTTTCTTTTTTCCACAGTTTAGAAAAGAATTGATCCATCATCAAAAATCGCTACAAATTTCAAGTGAACTTTTCATATTAGAACAAAGAAAGATAAATTAAAAAAACAAAAAATGTAAAATATCGAATTTCAAATCAAACGATTTTTTTTTTTTTTTTTAAATTTCGAATTAAAAAAAAAAAAACTAAGTGTGGCATTTGCTTCTACTCCGTTCACCTATTATACCCATTTTATTTTGAAAGTGATATAAATGTCATCCTGTATAAATAAATCCACAACTATATCAATCCCAAACAAGACACACACAGTGACAATACATTTTCAAAATTTCGCCAGTGTATTAGATATATATATAAATTTGTAATTGACCTTTTTTAAATTCATGTCATTTTTTTAATTAAACTTATTCATTAATTACTTGAAAGTGTCTCTTATTTATTTTCTCATAGAACGAGATGAAAAGTAGAGTATATGACTCGAGAGCAAACATATTTTTCCCTCAGGCGATGTACTTTGAATCCCTCGCTACGCTCAGGATTCTATTTTAGAATCCCTCGCTATGCTCGGGATTCTATTCTAGAATCCTTCGCTTCGCTGTGGAATCAAAATAGCGCCCTCGCCGTAAAAATACTATTTTGCTCCCTTGTCATACAATCTACTATTGCGCCCGAGTGATACACTCTACTTTTCATCACCCACTATGAGAAAATAAAAAGCGCCTCATAATTTTAACCGACTTCAAAAAGGAGAAGGATCTCAATTCTACTGTTTTTTTTTTTAGTGTATTTACACCAGTAAACCAGTAGTTTTCATTTTATGAACATTTTTACTTCAGTCGTGTGGTCTAATTTCAACATGTAAAATAAATGCATATCTAATATTTGGATAGGATATTACAACTAAAAATGGAAAAATAAAAAAAAATCTTTTTTGCAATATATAAAACCGACTTCACAAAACACAAAAACGTTAAAAATAACTTTAGCTTCAGAAGTCGGTGACAAAAAAAAAACTAAATGAATCAAACAAAGGTCTAAAGATCTAAAGTTATTTTTCACTTTATTGTGTTTTTTATTCACTGTCACTTGAAGAACTAATTTTTCAAAACAAAACCATGAATTTCTAACAATTCATGAAAATTGACGAAAACGCGGTCTGTAGTTCGCGCGTTTTTTTTTTTAATCAGCTAGCGCAGCGCGGCGGCGGGCGCGACTATAGGCCGCGTCGTACCAGCCAGTCTTTAATCAAACAATATTTGCGTTCGATTTCTTTCGGCGCTGAACACTAAGATGTTCCAAATTCAAAAAGTGCGCCGCAAAGATAATTGCGGCGCACTTATAAAGAGGAATAAAAACTCATTACTGCCCGCTAAAAGTTTATTATAGAAAACACCACCTTTGGGTGCACTTAAAGGCGAACCAAGTCGTCCTTTTCGAATAGGTGGGATGAAAAATAGTAGATTGTATGACAAGGGAGCAAAATAGTATTTTTACGGCGAGGGCGCTATTTTGATTCCAGAGCGAAGCGAAGGATTCTAGAATAGAATCCCGAGCATAGCGAGGGATTCTAAAATAGAATCCTGAGCGTAGCGAGGGATTCAAAGTACATCGCCTGAGGGAAAAATATGTTTGCTCTCGAGTCATATACTCTACTTTTCATCTCGTTCTATGAGAAAATAAATAAGAGACACTTTTAAGTAATTAATGAATAAGTTTAATTAAAAAAATGACATGAATTTATAAAAGGTCAATTACAAATTTATATCTAATAGATATAAATATAAATGGCACTGGCAAAATTTTGAAAATTTATTGTCACTGTGTGTATTTTGTTTAAGGATTGATATAGTCAGTACAAGTCTGACACTCCCTCCTGCTCCGCCCAGAGCGGGAGGAGTTATTTGAAGATTTCCCAGCCGAAAAAAAAAAAAAAAAAAAAAAAGGATTGATATAGTTGTGGATTTATTTATACATTTTTTGTTTTTTAATTACTCTTTCTTTGTTCTAATATGAAAAGTTTACTTGAAATTTGTAGCGTTTTTTGATGATGGATCAATTCTCTTCTAAACTGTGGAAATAGAAAAACAAAACTAGTTATGCTTTAAGCTTCTACTCCATTCACCGAATATACCCATTTTTTTTGGAAAGTGATAAAAAAGTCATCCAGTATTTTGAGTGTTTGTAATCTCAGTATCTGGCTGGTGCTCAGGGAAAGGCTCCTTTGATGTAGAAGAGCGCGGTGAGAACGGCATGGGCGAACTATCTGCAACTCATAATTTAATATTTTCAACAATGCGCGTGCTGACCCCCGCACCGTACAGCAAACACTTGCAGCCAGTCATCTATACAATTTTCGTTCGATTTCAATGAACAATTCATGTTCCAAATTCAAATCTCATTACTGCCCGCTAAAAAGTCTAGTGGAGAAAAGAGCTACTTTGCTCCCGCTAAACGGGGAACAAAACGACACTTTTCGAATAGAAGGGATGAAAATACAAATTGAGTAGTGGTAATAAATATTACGTGTTATTGGTCCTGTGTTAGTAAATTATGCTAAGATCTGGGTATTTTCAAGTTGTATAAAATATTTGGAATGATATTTTTTGTCATATTTGTTATCGAATCTATACGCGTCTGTGTGATAATGTGAAAAATAAAAATGTAAACACGCAAAATTGCCGCAAAACTTTGACTTTAGATTTTAAAATTCATTATTACCATTACTTATTTGAATGGAACTATGGATGAATTCGTCACATAATTAAATGACGACTTAATTATTCTCAACATAGTAGAGCTGGGATGTCCGAATAATATTTTTTTATGATTTCTAGCCTCGGCTCTCAAAATGGCGATGACCCTATTTACGCACTTGGATTTTATTAGGGTAAATAGAATCATGCGTGCTAAATATATAACTTTTAATGATGTTGACCTACGATCCTTTTATCCAACTCTCTTAATTAACGCACACTCATAGTATTTGAGAAACAGAATATTAATAATGACAAGAAATCATCGATGCTAGGTCAAAACACTGTATCAGCTGTACGGTACGATGAGTAAGTATTAACATTGTGACGTCACACACGCGCTCGGGTTTATTCGGGAACTGTCGGCGTGTTTTCGGTACGGGGTTCGAGAATGTATTTTTAATCTAATATAACTTTCTTATTATGACAAAAAAAAAATCTAAATATATAAAATAAGAAACTGACTGACTGACTGACTCATCTATCAACGCACAGCCCAAACCGCTGGGTCTACAGACTCCAAATTTGGCAAGTACGTTCCTTATGTGGTCTAGGGGTGCACTAAGAAAGGATTTTTCAAAATTCACCCCCTAAGGGGGTTATACGGGGCTCCAAAGATTACATGGGGAATAAAGATCAGTTAGACTACTTTATTCGAAACTTAACAGGAGTACTCCTATCGATAAATGAGTTAACATTTGTGTTTCAGGTTTTTTCAGAATTCAATCCCTAAAGGGGAAAATGGGGTAACAAAGCCTGAAATTCAACATAGGTATTGTTTGTATGGTGAATTGGGTCGGGTGTATTACAAAAACAACGATTTTAAGATTTAATGTGGCGGACCTGAAATACCATCATTCCCTGTTGGGGTGCGATGGGGTTGAAATGTCTAAAAATCAATATGGGTGTCGAAACCAAGATTATCAGGGGTGCTGATTTCGAAAATGGCATTTATTTTGAGATCCAGAAGATGGCGGATTCGACTTCTATACAGGGTTATTGTTGGTTTATTGTGATGATTGTGATAACGATGATGATGATTGTTATAATGATGATGATGATGATTGTGATTACGATGATAACGATTGTGATTACGATGATGATGATTGAGATAATGATCATGATGATTGTGATGATGATTTTGATTACGATGATAATGAGTTTGATAACGATGATAGTGATTGTGATAGTGATGGCGATTGCGATAGTGACGGTGATTGTGATGGCGATTGTGATGGCGATTGTGATGGTGATAGCGATGGTTGTGATAACGAGGATGGAGATTGTGATGATGATGATTATGATTAAGATGATAATGATTGTGATTACGATGATAATGATTGTGATAACGATGATGGTGATTGTGATAGTGATTTTGATGGTGATTGTGATGGTGATAGTGATGGTGGTTGTGATAGTGATGGTGATTGTGACAGTTACCGAACTGCACGCGGGCGAAGCCACGGGGAACAGCTAGTCTAGTATAATACTCAATTCCGAGCCTACTTAGGAAATGTGTAAAATAATGTTGCAAAGATTCTTTAATACACACATTTCCTGGGACATGTATGCATTTCGTAGGAATAGTATGTAATTCCGAAATGATACTAAGAAATTTATAAAAACGAATGCTCTCTATGAATAAAATAAATAAAACACGTCTGAGAACCGAAATTAGAATTTTTATTAAGATAATTATTTAGAAAGAGATTAGATTAGTTTATAGTTAATAGTTTTTTTTTATTTGTTTGAGGTTGATTAATAGGTTTTCTGAATGGTTTTAAAAAAATAACCACGAAAGGGTATAGCGGGGTCTATTCGCTCGCATTGCTCGCTCGTTCGACCCCACTATACCCTTCTAATCTATAAGCTGTCGGGGTGCCTCAAGACAGTATAAAAAAAATTAAAAGCTAAACATTTTAAAGTGTGATAAAGTGTGACTTTTAAAATGCATTTAAATATTCCCCCTTAAGAACATCAAGAATGTAACACATTTCCGATCGCTCTTTAGGAAATGTATAGATATCCTAGGAAAAATGCATATTATACAATATATCATACATTTAATATCTATATTAGCCGTGCGGTATCCGGCAGAGTAGAATAGAACCAACCCATTACACTCACGGGTGTCGTATAGGCGACTAATGTCTGAGGCAGAACACCTTGCACCTCCGTAGACCTGAGAATGGGCAGCAGCGTTTTCTGTTAGTCTTTCATCACTGCGATCTTCAATCCGCCTGCCAAGCGTGGAGATTATGGCAAATTCCTCCCATCATGGGAGAGGCTTATGTCCAGCAGTGGACGTTATGGGCTGTTGCAGTAGTTGTAGTAATATCAATTTTAGGAATTGTCTACATTTCCTAGGAAATGTATACAATGACGGATTTCATACATTTCCGGTGACATGTACATTAACTTTAAAAGCTGAATCCCGCCATGATGAAATTACATACAGATAGAATATTGTCGGGCTCGCGTTTGTTCCAAATTCGAATCCCATCAAGTGCTCAAATTCATGTCATTATGACGTAATACGGCGTTCTAACGTAAATAGAATGATGAAGAGGGATTACTTCTAAACACTAAAACCGACATACTAATAATGCAGGTTTATAAATTGTTTGTTAAATTCAGTTATTAATGTGCTGCATACAATTTGTAATTCTGCGCCATTTTGATATGGTGGGCAGGGAATTATAAAAGCAATTGCTGTTATTGTTTCATAATCCTTTTGTTCATCAACATTCATACACCGTGGTATTCATTCATCATCATCATCATAATCATCTACAACCCCACCTCACCCACTGCTGAGCATAGACCTCTCATACATGCCAAGCTCCACGTTCCTATGCAAACGTCAGCAAGGATATACCCGCGATGGCAGGAATATCGTCTGCCCATCACGCCGCATGGTATTCATTGCCCTGCATAAATATATATATATATATATATATATATATATATATATATATATATATTATATATCTCTACATCTCTACATATAATAAAACAGTAAAAAAACAGTGTCTGTACATTGAATATATTAAAAAGAAATAATTGAGGGGGGTTTAGAAACAGTAATAGAGCACGAATCCAAAAAAAAAAACTGTCTGTTTGTCTGTGTTTCTGTTTGTTTGTGGGTCTGTTTGTTTGTACACGCTAATCTTCGGAACTACTGGACGGTATTATTATTATTATCAGCCATTTGTGTCCCACTGCAGGGCAAAGGCCTCCCTTCCTTCCTTCCACTTATCCCTATCTAGTGCTGTTATGCGCCAATCCTTGTGATAGGAGTCGAGTTCGTCCCGCCATCTCCTTCTGGGCCTGCCGCGTTGCCGTTTGCTGCTGTTTGGGACCCATTTTGTGGTAGCTTTAGCCCATAGCTCCTCCGGCATGCGACAGATGTGGCCAGCCCAGTTCCATTTGAGCTTGGCGGCCGTGTGACCTACATCGGCCATTTGAGTTTTGGAACGCAGTATCGAGTTCCTTACACGATCAGTAAGTTTCACTCCAAGGATACTGCGCTCCATTGCTCGCTGACAGACCCCAAGTGTGGACTTTTGACGGTTGGTTAATGACCATGTCTGCGCTCCATAGGTGAGGGTATGAAGAATGCACATGTCCATGAGTTTTCTCTTCAGTGAGAGAGGGAGAGTTCCCTTCATTATTTGCTTCATCGACCAATAGCTCTTCCAGGCGTTTTCGGTACGTCGAGCAACTTCTTTATCGTGTCTTGCCTGGAAGGAGACTATTTGGCCGAGATATATGTACTGGACGGTATTAAATGATTTTTTTTTGTTGTATAGGTATTAAGTCTGGGCAACATATAGGCTATAATTTATCTTGGAAACTTGAAGACCTGATGCAGAACCGCAACAGACCAGCTAAACTATAAGAGAAACAAAAATGGTACCATAGCAAAAATTGTTCCACGTGATGAGAATTTTCTGCACAGAGAATAAATTTGAAGATCTGGAACACCTAATGTGGAACTCCAAGAGCCCTCAGCTACACTAACATATATAGGAATGTTGTTTTAGCAAAAGTTGTTCAATCTGATGAGCACTCTCTGTTGACTTATATAAATCGAAGATCAGAAACATCTGATGTTGAAATCAAAGCTATCACTAATTTCAATGTATAATTATTAATATAATATAAGCTGGGAGTACCTCCACGCGGTGAAGGTGGTAACAGTTTAGGACTGATTTTCGATGACGATGGTATATCATTGAAAATTTGACTCTACTGGCCAAAAGTCCCTTTTTTTTATCGAATAAATATCCGGCTTATGTTATTTTAGTGTTTAATTTCCTTTTCCATTTATCTCCGTGGCACCGTAGCCTACCCAGTAACGCAGCGGAGCAGTCACTTAGATTTTAGTAAAACTATAACCATGCCTA
Source organism: Xestia xanthographa (assembly GCA_905147715.2). Taxonomy (NCBI): domain Eukaryota; kingdom Metazoa; phylum Arthropoda; class Insecta; order Lepidoptera; family Noctuidae; genus Xestia; species Xestia xanthographa. Next base: position 20,149,148 of record LR990646.1, read on the forward strand.
GAAAGAGGTCAAGTCTTTCCCAATGTTCCAAAGGAGCTAAAAGATTGAGGATCATAAGATCCTAAGAATCTACCGAAGAGCGTCAGGAGAGACTTGATGCTGTTCGAGAACATCAGGCTTCAACTCGCTCCGTGGAAACCTCTTTGGATCGCGAAGCACGCCTGCGTTCTCAGCGTATTTACGCATCTACATCCAGGTCTCTAGAGACCAGTGAAGAATATGATGCGCGACTGACCGCTGATCGTGAACGTCTGCATTGTCTCGCGAGTTGGAGACGTTCACTGAAAGAGAATTACGCTTGAGTTCTCAGCGTATCTACGTACACATCGACTTCTAGGTATATAGAGACAAGTAGGGAACGTGATGCGCGACTGACTGCTGATCGTGAACGTCACGCATTGTCTCGCGAGTCGGAGACGTTCACGGATAGAGAATTGCGCTTCGACATCAGACGTATCAGATCTTCGATTTTGACGACCCCGTTATCGCTGACATAAGCAACAGGTTCCGCGTACGAAGTCGCGGGCAGAAGCTAGTAATAAATAAATAAAAATAAATAAATATGGCTGGACATTATACATAGCGCCATTACCCTTTAGAGCCACATTAAGCAACGAGGCTTGTGTCGTGGACACTAGATAGTTGATATACTACATAGATACTTTTTGTTTGTAAATACATACTTATTATACATATAAACATACACTATACTACAAATGTCACTTACGGGATATCTTCCGTGATTATTTTGAGCTCCCGATATTTCGACGCTGTTGCAAGCGCCATGATCGCGGGTTAACTGGAGAATGCGGGTGGCTGGAAAAAATTGTTAGGAGCAGACAAATCTGTCTACCCTCTTTCTTTGTCTTTTGCTACGCGCACTACTGGAACTCGACACTAAGTCACGGCAAAAAACACTCACAGTATCACTCGGTTTTGTGGAGTCCTTATTATGTTGCTGGATGCTACTTTTGGGACTCCACAAAACCGAGTGATACTGTGAGTGTTTTTTGCCGTGACTTAGTGTCGAGTTCCAGTAGTGCGCGTAGCAAAAGACAAAGAAAGAGGGTAGACAGATTTGTCTGCTCCTAACAATTTTTTCCAGCCACCCGCATTCTCCAGTTAACCCGCGATCATGGCGCTTGCAACAGCGTCGAAATATCGGGAGCTCAAAATAATAAATAATCACGGAAGATATCCCGTAAGTGACATTTGTAGTATAGTTATGAACCGTGAAAGCTTAAAACAGTGTTTAAACATACACTAGTTATACATATAAACATACATGAGTCCGAAACAAATGCCCATGGTCATCACACAAACATTTGCTCTTACCGGGATTAAAACCCGGGACCCTAAGAACTTAAGGTAGCCTCACTACCACTGCGCCATACGGGTCGTCCATAACATAGGTAGTGTATTTCATACGTAAAGTGTGCCAAATCTGGATTTTCATTCAGTCCCTATGTCAATATTGATTTTGGTGAATTCTTTTAGCACGGCAGGAAGACCATACAGACAGACTGCAAACAAGAAGTTCTGAAATAGGGCGTAGTCGATCAAACGACCATTGCTTGCCTTCAAACCAGACCACATCAACGCTGTTTTGTGACAGAAATATGCACTTTGGAAGTACCCCACAAAGAGCTTTACTTCTCATAACTGCAATTAATCACAAAAACGACTATCCCAGCTCTACTCAGAACAGACCTACACAGTAAAAAACGCATTAACAAACAGCAACAGTACTCTCGTAATAAAATCTCATAATCTCGCAAAAAGGAGTCAGAACATTCACCTTTTTTAATTACAAGCGCTTTAAAGCGTACGTAGCATGCGCCACAGCGCTGAATAAAATTCACAATGCGTTTTGGAGCTTAACCAGTATAGAACTTTCACGAATAGGATTCTCTCGTAAAACACATTTAAAAGATAATAGCTACGATAGTGCCTATCTAAGTTATAGTCTCGTCCTGATTTAAATGTCTAGATTTAATTTTCCTTATCGTCGTGAAAAAAGGAATTTGAGAAATTCTACTTAGTTCTACGACGATCCTGCTTTACTCGCGCTCTAGCTATGTTTATACAAGTCTTATCAGATCGTCTCGTTTTTACTTCTGAGAATTTCGAATTATATTTTGTTAATAGAAGAGGATTTCGTTTTTATGGAACTGGATCAACATTTCCAAGAAAGTATTTCATCGGTTTCTTTCAAGGCATTTTCTTATCTGACTACGTGTGGTTATACTGAATACTGATAACACGTATAACTAATCCAGCTGCCTTGTGTGTGATTATAGGGCTCTCCTCCTCCGATCATTTGTTGTAGTGGTTTCTAGAGAGGCTTAAAAGGGATTGACATGTCTACGAGCCCCTTGTTTTTGTATACCGAACACATTCCCTGCATAAATCTGTACACATATATTGTGGAATGCTGAAAACATTCCACAATCCGTCATTCGGATCTTTTTATTTTAACGTTTGTCGTCTCATAAATTCACAGGGCAATATTTAGCGTTCATAAAATAAATTGTACGTATTGAATACTTCGGCTTTTCCCAATATAATATAGTAAACAACATGGACTGTTTACATTTGAAGAGTAAACTAAACAGTAAGGTAAATAATGACTATCGTGATGTTACTTTGTGTGGACTATATCGGTCAATATTATGTAGCTTTACAAAATAAAGAAACTATACATCATCATTTGCCTAGCCTTTTCCCAACTATGTTGGGGTCGGCTTCCAGTTTTACTGGATGCAGCTGAATACCAGTATTTTACATGGAGCGACTGCCTATCTGACCTCCACAACCCAATTAGTACCGGGTAATACGATATTCCTTGGTAAGACTGGTTGTCAGACTTTTTTGGGCCTCTGATGACTACCTAACGACTGTCAAAGATTTACAAATGACAGCCGGGACCAACGGCTTAACGTGCTTTCCGAGGCCGGAGGAAACTCGGTATGTAATGGGTGGTCACCCATCCACAGACCAACCTAGGCAAGCACGGCTTAACCTAACGATTGACCCGAGCGGCTGTTATTATTTAGCCACTGTTGGACACAGAAAAGTCACCAATTTGTTAAAAGCATCCACAAGATGAATTGCCAAACTCCTATTGGTGAAAAACAAGCCGTTTTTGTAAAAAGAAACCAAGAATTCTACTAATGTAACGCGCCCTTCGGTTAGGAGTGCGGTAGGGTGGCCATTAGGAGATTAAAACAGAGACACACCTGTAACGTGGTGCAGTGAAACCGCAGCTCGACTGCGCCTGTATCCTGCCGTAAAATATGGATACCTTACCGCTTACATTTGGCTGGTAGGCTCAAATGTACCATATTATTTTGTGTTTTGCTGCATCCTAATCGTAGTAACATTTTATGTATTAAATTAAATTGTGATTGGCGAAAATGTTGTTTCGCTTGTAGTTAGCATTTTTCATCCTTGATAAGTGACTCATATATGGTCATGTTATAAATAAATACTTTTTAAACATTCTTAGAACACGTTTTGATATATTTTTTAAAGGAAAAAACTGTGTTTCTTACGTACGGTAGCTAAAAAAAACATATTTGTCTATGACGGCATATAGGTACAGGCATTGCATAATCTAAGCCTAGTGTCAACGCGCATAGCGTAGAAGTAATCAAAATATTTCAAACGCGCGTTACTTTTTTGTCACGATTTTGATCTGGAACCTCTGGTGTTAAAGCCGACATACTTACCTTAATATTTTAATTTCAATAAAAAACTATTTAAAAGTTCGCATCACTAGTCTTAGCACCTAAGTTATAAATAATACGAAGCTACGTGACGATAACATGAAGATGGATGGATTCTTTACACCCATTTAATTTTATAGAAGCTACATATACATATAACCATACTTTCGTCAAGTTACAACAAACATGGTCCATAATTTAACACGGACTATAAAATCAAATCTAATTTGAAAGCTATAATGGAACCACAAATTGCGTCATAAATGAGATAACTTCGTAGGCGGTGTAACCGAACAAGACCATGGTACATATTTAACAAAGTCGTAAAGTTAACTGCTTCAATAAAATACGTTATCTGTCGCGAGTAAAATTGAGTGTAGAGCATATAATAATATTGAGTTTAGATTACATACACACGTGGGAAAAGAAAAGTAATGGTCTTATCTAATAAAATACTTAAATTTCAATAATATCAATCATCTTTGTTAAACAAGTGGATACAAAATTTTGTGAGGTCCCTGTTCCAGTGCGAGATGATGGACCTGAGTAACAGGGAGCCAGTGCTACAAAGAGGAGTTATTACAGAATCATAAGCAAAAATAATAACAAAAATAAAACTATAGTAAACAACAATAAAATAAAATCAAAGACACAAGCTGAAAGTTTTGGTAAAAAATTACATAAAATACAGAAACGACAGCCATGATGGAAAACCAAAATTTTTCGTAGAAGATGGAATTACCTTCTTTAATTTATGTTAGCCTAGTACTTTTTCTAATACCCCGTCACTTCAATAATAAATTCATGTTATTGTTGATCACAATATTATTTCAGCTTACTGTACTCTAACTTTTTTTTTCTAGTGGTCCCAAAATACCACTCAAAAATATTTAAGGGGAATCCGGGACCGCGGTCCTGGTCCCGAAAGCCCCCCGACCCAATTAAAGACGACTTTTCCGTTTTTCCAACATACATAACAATTACATAACATAACATCATCATCTGCCTAGCCTTTTTCCAACTATGTTGGGATCGGCTTCCAGTTTTACCGGATGCAGCGGAATACCAGTATTTTACATGGAGCGACTGCCTATCTGACCTCCACAACCCAGTTAGTACCGGGTAATACGATACCCCTTGGTAAGACTGGTTGTCAGACTTTTTGGGCCTCTGACTACCTAACGACTGTCAAAGATCTACAAATGACAGCCGGGGCCAACGGCTTAACGTGGTTTCCGAGGCACGGAGGAAGCTCGGTATGTAATGGGCGGTCACCCATCCATAGACCAACCTAGGCAAGCACGGCTTAACCTAACGATCCACCCGAGTGGCTGTTATTATTTAGCCACGAGCTCCTTCTTAGTAGCTTTCGATTACATAACATAACATCACGCCTGTAATCCCCGAAGGGTTAGACAGAGGTGTAGGTACCTAGTAGTACACCCACATGACAATTACTATAGTTCAAAATAGTCACATTCACTAACCTATTTCTTGATTAAGCTCGCCTTTGCACATAAGCTAGAATTTCAATGCAATTTATATGTAATTTTTGTGTGCAGTAAAGAATAAGAATAACTTGTTACTTCTTTCAAGACCATAACAAAGAAATACTTTTGTTAAAAGAATACGAACATTTTCTCATGAAACAATTCCAATACAGCCATTCAGCATACATTACACGTACTGTGAACGTTTTATGATATTCATTACGAAAGCATTCAAAATGGCGATAGCGGTCACATAGTCACATCATCGCCGACAGTTAATATTGATAGTGAAATTTACCACAAAATAGAAAGGATACAATACAACAAATTGCATTTAAATCGGTACTATTTTGACAGCAGTGGACCTTATAATGCTGGGCTGCCAATTTGCTAATTTTCACTGAAAATAAACACATTGTACAGTATATAAACTTTCGTTTATAATACCAACAAAGTAATGAAAACCAAGAGCAGCGGTGGCCCAGTGGTGGCGGCCCCAACTTACACACAGTAAGTCGTGGGTTCGAACCCAGACAAGCGCATTACTTTGTGTAATTTATTTCATCACCACTGCTCTCAAAGCGGTGAACGAAATCATCGTGAGGAACCCGGCATTTCCTAGATCCAAAAAATTCGAAGACATGTGACGTCTACCAATCCCCACTGGGCCCACGGGTTGTATTGTAGCCCATTCCCTCATAGAGAGGAGGCCTGTGTCCCAGCAGTGGGAACATTAATAGGCTGATGATGATGAATGAAAATCAAATTGCTTAACGATCATCCTGTTATTTGGCACTAGTTTGTTTGTTGTATCGTTTTTGCCGTACCTAATGCAGAGATTAATTAGCCAGTCAGCATTTTTTTTAAAGCTAACTGACTACTCTCATTACGCGGCACATCCTTAAATCCCTATCGTCACCAGCGAAAGTTGTTTTAACGCCATTTCCTCGTGGAAAAAGGTGGCATTAATAAAAAAGGATCATGGCAAAAAGAGACCCCTCGTTTTAGCCCCCATGAGGAAAATATATTTCGTTATGTAAGTACACTACCGTGACAACTTAAAAACCAGTTACTTACTGACACAATAGCACTCGCAACATATTTCTTTAACCCCAGATTGTACCAAAAATACACATTTTCAATACACAACACGTACCGATATAAAAAAATATTGAGGACCAATATCTATACGGCCGTTTCTCCAGGTTTATGTAGTCACAAAATGTTAGGTTTTATTTTTTCTGACGCTGTAACTTACAATCTGGAAGTAGGTTTGGACTGGACCCCAATTTGGGTAAAAGTTTTTGCCTTGAACTGTTTTGTGGTCATGTTGTCCTTTTCTCCAAACTTAAACACTTGGGGATTATTGTTGTCCAGATGGTTATAACTACCATATAAATTGGAGTTATCTTTTTGGCAGCCGGCACAAAAAATATAAATGTTTAGTCTGGTTTAGCCAAATGAGTTGTATTTATTAGACTCGCAGGACGAACCAACTTACTGAGTAAAATAAAATGTCTACTACGAATTGTGATGGCTATACATGTAATACATAAAGGTAATAAAAATACCTTCCCATCACTAGCATCCTGATGCATCAAACGGTTTTAATGATTAATATTTATATTCGAGTCAGCTTTAAAAGATCATTCAGTGGTGGAAGAAACATCAGCACACAAAACCAAAAAGGCTACCGAGTTAACCAATCTAAAATTAGTAATGGAACTGTCAATCTCTAAAGCTGAAAACGATTTGAATAACGAACACAAAAATGCCAACAAAAGGGTTTAAAAAGTAATTCCAGCGCCAATTCTTCTTACGTAAATTAAAAAAAAGAGAAACTGGTTGCTATCAATATCCATAAATAACAATCTCAGTGGCAAGTGACAGAGGTTTTCCATTATGCCCTATTCAGTGCCAACTACCACTTCACTTCAACCTTTTTGGTTTATTTTTTATTTATCACTGGGCTAATGGCAGCTGGCTGAAAATACAAAGTAAAGAACGAAGATATTTTTAAAGCGTAGGCAAAACTTGGCACGTGTAACGATTAACGAGGCTTTGAGTCCAAGGCTCGATTCTTAACGGCAATTAATTTGTTTTTCCTCAAAAAAATAGACATATATTTAAAAATAGATTTTTGTCTCTTAACACAATCTGAACTAAGCTTGCTATAGCTAAAAAACACTAGTGTGTTGTCATTCTCGCACCACGTTGCTATTATCTACCTATCATGGGGTTTAGGTTTCCGCACTTAGTCCTTAAAGTGGACCATTTGATTGTGCGTGAGCCATGGTGGCGTTTACTCCAACCAGTCCACCTCCCTCCAGAAGCAGATCAAACTTCCCGGTCTTCTCAGGGCATCCGCAAGTGATGTTGGTGTTCCAAGAGTCTCCTCGCGAATGTGGGTAACGCCAGTGCACTCAAGGAGCACATGCGCCACCGTTTCCTCCGCCTCCATGCACGCTCTGCACAGGGGAGTCTGCTCTGTCAGTGATACCTAGGATGTGGAAGTGTTTATTCAGTGAACAGTGTCCAGTGATGGTCCCCGCCACCAGTCGTAGGCTATCTCTGTCCAGGCGCAGTGCTGCTATTACCTATCTTTTTTTCCTAGTCCTCTATCACCCGTACTCTAAAACATAAAGCTTAGGTTACGCATGAAAAGTATCTAAAGAGCAGTCACACCACAGCCAACCACGTACAGACATAGGTACATAAATTATTCACCAACTCTCTCAACACCCCAAAGCATCGTCGTTTGCAGCAAATGAACGATATCACCTTCGTACGTACAAACACAATTAGTAATCTAAATATATAAAAGAAGAAACTGACTGACTGACTGACTGACTGACTGACTGACTGACTGACTGACTGACTCATCTATCAACGCACAGCCCAAACCGCTGGGTCTACAGATTCCAAATTTGGCAAGTAGGTTCCTTATGTGGTCTAGGGGTGCACTAAGAAAGGATTTTTCAAAATTCATCCCCTAAAGGGGTTAAACGGGGCTCCAAAGTTTGTATGGGGAAACAAGATTAGTTAGACTATTTTATTCGAAACTTCACAGGAGTGCTCCTATTGATAAATGAGTAGAAACGGGTTTCAGGTTTTTTCAGTATTCAACCCCTAAGAGGGGGAAATGGGGTGGCAAAGTATAAAAATCAATGAAAAGCCCAAACCACTGAGTCTAGAAATTCCAAATTTGGCAAGTAGGTTCCTTATGTGGTCTAGGGTTGCACTAAGAAAGGATTTTTCAAAATTCAACCCCTAAGGGGGTTGAACGGGAATCTAAAGTTTGAATGGGTAAAACAAGATTAGTTAGACTATTTTATTCGAAACTTCACAGGAGTGCTCCTATTGATAAATGAGTAGAAACGGGTTTCAGGTTTTTTCAGAATTCAACCCCTAAGAGGGGGAAATGGGGTGGCAAAGTATAAAAATCAATGCACAGCCCAAACCGCTGAGTCTAGAGATTCCAAATTTGGCACAAAGGTTCTTTATGAGGTTTAGGGGTGCATTAAGAAAGGATTTTTCTAAATTCACCCCCATAGGGGTTGGAACGGGAGTCCAAAGATTACGTGGGGAAATAAGATTAGTTAGACTACTTTATTCGAAACTTAACAGGAGTACTCCTATCGATAAATGAGTTAACGTTTGTGTTTCAGTTTTTTTTCAGAATTCAACCCCTAAAGGGGGAAATGGGGTAACAAAGCCTGAAATTCAATATAGGTATTGTTTTTATGGTGAATTGGGTCGGGTGTATTATAAAAACAACGATTTTAAGATTTAATGTGGCAGACCTGAAATACTACCATTCCCTGTTGGGGTGCGATGGGGTTGAAATGTCTAAAAATCAATATGGGTGTCGATACCGAGATTATCAGGGGCGCTGATTACGAAAATGGCATTTATTTTGAGATCCAGATGATAATGATTGTGATTACGATGATGATGATTGTGATAATGACGACGATGATTGTGATGACGATGATTTTGATTACGATGATAATGATTGTGATTACGATGATGATGATTGTGATAATGATGATTGTGATAACGATGATAATGATTGTGATTACAATGATAATAAGTGTGATAACGATGATGGTGATTGTGATAGTGATTGTGATTGTAATGGTGATTGTGACAGTGACGGTGATTGTGATAGTGTCGGTGATTTTGATGGTGATAGCGATGGTTGTGATAACGAGGACGGAGATTGTGATGATGATGATTGTGATTAAGATGATAATGATTGTGATTACGATGATAATGATTGTGATAACGATGATGGTGATTGTGATAGTGATTGTGATGGTGATGCTGATTGTGATGGTGATGCTGATTTTGATGGTGATGCTGATTGTGATGGTGATTGTGAAAGTGGCAGTGATTGTGATGGTGATAGCGATGGTGATTGTGATTGTGATTGTGACGGTGATGGTGATTGTAATAATGGTGTAGATTATTGTGATTACTATGATAAAGATTGTGATAACGAGGGTAGTGATTGTGATGGTGATTATGATGGTGATGGTGATTGTGATGGTGATGGTGATTGTGATTTTGATTGTGATAGTGTTGGTGATTGTGATAATGATGGTGATTGTGATAATGATTGTGGTTGAGATAGAGATGGCGATTGTGATCATGATGATTGTGATTACGATTATAATGATTGTGATGACGAGGATGGATATTGTGATGATGATGATTGTGAATATGATGATAATGGTTGTGATTACGATGATAGTGATTGTGATAATGATGATAGCGATTGTGATTACGATGATAATGATTGTGATAACGATGATGGTGATTGTGATATTGATGTTGATGGTGATTGTGATGGTGATTGTGATGGTGATTGTGATGGTGATTGTGATGGTGATTGTGATGGTGATTGTGATGGTGATTGTGATGGTGATTGTGATGGTGATTGTGATGGTGATTGTGATGGTGATTGTGATGGTGATTGTGATGGTGATTGTGATGGTGATTGTGATGGTGATTGTGATGGTGATTGTGATGGTGATTGTGATGGTGATTGTGATGGTGATTGTGATGGTGATTGTGATAGTGATTGTGATGCTGATTGTGATGGTGATTGTGATGGTGATTGTGATGGTGATTGTGATGGTGATTGTGATGGTGATTGTGAGGGTGATTGTGATGGTGATTGTGATGGTGATTGTGATGGTGATGGTTATTGTGATGGTGATAGTGATGGTGATTGTGATGGTGATAGCGATGGTGATAGCGATGGTGATTGTGATGGTGATTGTGATGGTGATTGTGATGGTGATTGTGATGGTGATTGTGATGGTGATTGTGATGGTGATTGTGATACTGATTTTGATGGTGATTGTGATGGTGATGATGATTGTGATAGTTATTCTGAGAGTGGTGATGATTGTGATGGTGATAGCGATAGTGATTGTGATGGTGATTGTGATGATGATTGTGATGGTGATTGTGATGGTGATTGTGATGGTGATTGTGATGGTGATTGTGATGGTGATGGTGATGTGATTGTGATGGTGATTGTGATGGTGATTGTGATGGTGATTTTGGTGGTGATTGAGATAGTGATGGTGAGTGTGATAATAACTGTGATTACGATGATAATTATTGTGATAACGATGATGGTGATTGTGATAGTTATTTTGATGGTGATTGTGATGGTGATGGTGATTGTGATAGTGATTGTGATAGTGATAGTGATGGGGATTGTGATGGTGATTATAATTGTGATGGTGATTGTGATTGTTATGGTGATTGTGATAGTGATGGTGATTGTGATTGTTATGGTGATTGTGATGGTGATTGAGATAGTGATGGTGATGGTGATGTTGATGGTGAGTGTGATAATGACTGTGATTACGATGATAATTATTGTGATAACGATGATGGTGATTGTGATAGTTATTTTGATGGTGATGGTGATTGTGATAGTGATTGTGATAGCGATAGTGATGGGGATTGTGATGGTGATTGTGATGGTGATTGTGATAGCGATAGTGATGGGGATTGTGATGGTGATTGTGATGGTGATTGTGATGGTGATTGTGATGGTGATTGTGATGGTGATTGTGATGGTGATTGTGATGGTGATTGTGATTGTGATGGTGATTGTGATGGTGATTGTGATGGTGATTGTGATGGTGATTGTGATGGTGATTGTGATGGTGATTGTGATGGTGATTGTGATGATGATTGTGATAGTTATTTTGATGGTGACTGTGATGGTGATGGTGATTGTGATAGCGATAGTGATGGGGATTGTGATTGTGACAGTGATGGTGATTGTGATTGTGATTGTTATGGTGATTGTGATGGTGATTAAGATAATGATTGTGGTAATTATGGTGGTTGTGTTAATGATGATAATTGGTGATAATGATGGTGACTGTGATAGTGATGGTGATGGGGATTGTGATGGTGATTGTGATAGTGATAGTGATGGTGATTGTGATAATGATGGCGGTTGTGATAGTGATGGTGATTGTGATAATAATAATTGTGATGATTAAGAAATGTGGCACATAGATAGTTTATAACCTGGATTAACATGGAGGACACTATTATCTCTTTAGTATGATCCAGTGGGACAGTTACCGAACTTCACGCGGGCGAAGCCGCGGGCAACAGCTAGTTAGGCATAAGACTACTAGCTGCTAACGATCAATACACACTGTAGTTGTTTACGTGATCAGTGCACTGTCGCGTGTGGTACACGGATGTGGAGAATGTGTAGCTGTTCAAAATACTGCTTTGTAAAAAAAATAAGTTAAAACTAAAACCTGACTACCGAAAATTCACGCTCTAAAAAGTATGAAACAAGAAAATATTCTCGTCTGAAATTGTTACGTAGGTACCTACGAACAATTCAATATTTATCGTCGATTAAATAAACCACTTACACGTTATATCTTTTAGTGTATTTAATAAAAATCCATAGTGATGTACAAAGGAAAGTCGTGGTCATATACCACTTTGCCCTAAAGTTTATAAGTTTATGATCCTTTACTACTGTTATAATGTACTGTTTTGTCCCTCCTTTTTGTTTTGTCGTAGTCGGGTAAAAAATGTAGCTTTCATTTTACAATGTAGTCAGGACATTTACAGATCAAAAGTGAACGAGGAAAACGGTCGTCAGTAGTCACATTTATTGATTTTTAACCTAATTTAACATTACCTCCTACTAAATAGAATCTCAATTGTCTTTAATAGAATCTAACACGCTCTTGCCCGATTTAGAAAAGTTATTCTAACTTAATCTTGATGCATTACGATAAACAGCACACAATATTACCCAAAAAAAATAAAATTAATGATCTGTGGGCTAAAATAATGACAAAAACAAGAAAAACGGACCCAAGATAACACAGCAGCTTAACAAATTACATTTACAAGAATAAAATATTGCGAGCTTCATTAATCTTCTTGTAAGTGAGATTCGAGGTCGTGACTTTATTGTCTAAACTTAAGGACAATGTGTCACCAAATGAGAACGTTAGGGATTAGGTCCCAGTGTCAATCAGTGGTGGCTTTGGTAATCTTGCTTCGTAATTGTGCCAGAAATCCAATTACCGTGCGATTCGGGATTAATCAGGCCCTGACATTAATATGCCTGACAATCTGACTCCCTTCGAGTGTGCTGTCAGTCCACAGCCGCTGGTTGCAATGGTTAATGGAAACTATGTTGGTATTTCAATTATTGTTGACAGGTAAAATAATGGCTTACCGCTTTTACTGCTAAAACTATGATTTATGAATATTCAAAATATACCAAATTGCAATGGTTTTTGTCTATAAATTCCAAACAAGCCGTATGTTTGTTTGCGTAAGTTAGTATCGCGAAGACGGCTTCAGACTCTCTTCCGCTTGGAATCCAGTGATCACTAACTGTACTCGTCAAGTGAAATCATCTCAGTATGCGGACACTGTTAGTGTAGTCTGCTGTCCTAGTGTGTGCCCTAATTAACATTTATGAAGATCAAGTGAGGGTAGTTGAATAAACACCTTCGCTTTGCTGTGGCGGTACCTCCAATACTTCGGTCTTCCCGCGACCACGGCTGGTGCAATCCAGTCGAAACTTCGGGCTTATATTAAAGGTAAAACTCGCGATAAATACCCGTTTCCATATTATATGTTTTATAATACATCGCAGTACCTTCAGTATCTTTCGATTCCCAAATACGTCTAGCTTAAGAAAAGCCACTTATTCCGCCTGAATGCCTTTTGAGATCGCTTTAGTTTGATGCTCTGTGAACTAAACAAACACAAGTTCTAAAGTAAAATGTTGTTTTATTTCAAAGTAGACTTCTCGTTACATTTTATCTCAAGAGTCTCGGAATGAAAAAAACATTTTAATATTACACTCAAAATCCTTAATGATCTCGTCCTTCTAATCCCCCAACATTATTTCAAGGGTACAATAAAAGTATTCCAATATTTTTTTCCTTCGTGACATCTAAAAAGGAGCTTGTTCCAATTCTTCAGAGAGCTTAGCAGTCATCAACGTTTGTGAGTGGCAAATGAGAGCGAATTCAACGTGGATGTCAAACAAGCCGACTCAAAGAGGCTCTAATGAGTCCCCAATTCAAGTGTTTCGGTATTCAACGTCTTTGTTGGCTCAGCAGAGTACCTACCTGCGGGGCTCCCAATCAGTCGGGATCGTTACCTAATTAGTGCTCTCGGCTAGAAATGAGGTACTTAATGTATATACAATTTCTGATTTCCATGAAAACTTTCTTTATGTGCACGATTCGTTACTTTGGGGTGTTTATGAGTAACGTAATTAGAGGAGATTCATTAAAATTTTCTGGTTCATTTTACCTTATAACTTTTTGGGTGAATATACTTGCATAGAAAAAGCAAAAGAATTCAGTAGCAGAAACAAAAACGTGAAACGTTCGATAAAAACCTGTAAAATTATTAGTAATAGGGATGATGACTGACTAAAAAAAATGTGATTCTGTTTAGTCCGTCAATTAGATTTCCGAAAAATATTGGATACGTGTTTTTAGGGTTCCGTACCCAAAGGGTAAAAACGGAACCCTATTACTAAGACTTCGCTGTCTGTCCGTCTGTCCGTCTGGCCGTCAGTCCGTCTGTCCGTCTGTCCGTCTGTCCGTCTGTCCGTCTGTCACACACTGTCAACAGAAATACATCATCTGTGAAAATTTCAACTGTCTAGCTGTCACGGTTCATGAGATACAGCCTGGTGACAGACAGACGGACAGACGGACAGACAGCGAAGTCTTAGTAATATGGTTCCGTTTTAACCCTTTGGGTACGGAACCCTAAAAAGTCCCATTTTTTGTCATCAGTTACGTTTTTCTAACAAAAGCCACTTAATTTTTTTTTTTTTAATTCTCAATGTACAGCTTTACTTTCGTTACTGTTTTATTATATATATAGAAAACACTCACACACCCATGTGATGTTCCAGAGGTAATCCCAAAAGCCTAGTAATAAAGAAAAATATATTTCACAGCAAAAATAATCCAATCTCCCATAAATTTATGAGTGAAAAAAGACATTTTATTACAGTAATAACTCAACGAAGCTCACGTAAGTACTTTAATCTAAACAATAAGGTCCTTCTGTCGTCCGTTTTAATAGAATTTGATGAAAAGCCGGGAATAAACAGGACACAAGTGCAACCGGAAATTAAAGGGACCCGACGGTATCCGTTGTTCGAGTAAATACCCGTATATATTGTCGCTATAGAAAAACAACAGTTTCCCGACGGGCACAAACAAACGTTGCTGATTAATGTTTTTGTTGGCTGTACAGTGAAAATATCAAGCAAATAAAATGATTTATTAAAAACTATTATTTTATATGCCTTCGGGATTTTTTTCAAAGGACATGTTTGGTCAAGTTTTAGGTTACTCCTGTAAAAACACTACGTATGTTTGGAATTCAAGTTTTTTTTAACACGTGTTTAGACCACATACTTATGTTGGAGTCGGCTTCTAGTCTCACCGTATGCAGCTAAATACCAATACCTATGTTACATAATTCGACTGCCTACTTGACCTCCACAACCCCGTACTGGGTAATACGATACCCCTTGGTAAGGTTGGTTGTCAGACTTTCAGGCCACTGACTACCTGTAACGACTGTCAAAGATCTACAAAGGACAGTTGGAACCAACGGCTTAACGTGCTATCCGAGGCACGAACGAAACTCGATATGTAATGGGTGGTCCTCCATCCACGTACCAACCTTGGGGAGCACGGCTTAACCGACCGAACCCAGCGGTTGTTATTGTTTGTCCACGAGCTCTCGTAACACGTATATCGGCCACATGGTATATAATTATTACATACATAAACCGTTCATTATCTACAAAGGTTTGGCACGTGTACTTTTAGACGGAGGAAATCTTTGTCATTTTATTCTGATCCTTGTTTACTTAACAATAGAGTGTTTTTCTTGCGTTAGGTATATCCCATTTCATCTATACCTTGAACCACCATATTACCTTTATCATAAGACATTAAGTCATCTTCTGCCTAGCCTTTTCCCAACTATGTTGGGGTCGGCTTTCAGTCTAACCGGATGCAGCTGAAATACCAGTATTTTACATGGAGCGACTGCTTATCTGACCTCCACAACCCAGTTATTACTGGGTAATACGATACGTCCTCTAGGTGAGACTGGTTGTTAAACTTTCAGGCCCCTAACTAGTTAGTTAGGGGCCTGAAAGTCTAACAACCAGTCTTTATAGGTATAAAGACTCAAAGATCTACAAATTACAATTGGAACCAACGGCTTAACGTTTTATCCGAGGCATGAAGAAAACTCGGTATGTAATGGGTGGTCGACCATCCTTGGACCAACCTAGGCGAGCACGGCTAAAGGTGCCGATGCGGTGCCGGTATAGTGTGCCATGACCTTTAACCGACAGAGTGGTTGTTATTGTTTATCCACGAGCTCACCTAACACGTGTATCGACCACATGGTATATAATTAATATACGTACATACATAAACCGTTCATTATCTACAAAGGTTTTCGAGGCACGTGTAACTGTCAATAGAGGAAATATTTGTAATTTTATTCTTATCCTTGTTTACTTATCAATTTAGTTTTTTTCTTGATTTAGGTATATTTCGCGTTTCCCATTTTCCAGCGCTGCGGTATTTGTTTTTCATCTATCGCAGCATCATGCTGAGATAGGAGCCTTTTTGGCCTCGCACAGGTCTTTTTTTAATATTTAGTTTTAGATCGGGTCGTTCCTGTGCTTTTCCCAAATAAATATTTTTCTTTCTTCTTTCTATTTCCAAAGCATACTCGTAGACTTTGTGAATATTACCTTTATCATAAGACAGGTGATAATGATACAGGTAACTAGCCTATATCGACCACAGCGGCTGCATTTAATAACTTTCTAGGTTGTTTGAGAGCTACTGTATTACCATAAAAAGAGTGGCAACACTGCCCGAGTGACATGTAAAATTTTTGTTCCGTATTTAGAATTAAATAAAATTAGTAAATAAGATAGATTAAGGTGAAATTGTTTGTGTAAACGTATCATAAATGCATAAATACTCAGGAAAATTGTTATCCTGATAATTAATTAAGTTTTCGGCACTACAACGGTACCGGTAACCTAAAAAAAAAACAGCTGACGCCCTAACTACGGAGATAAACGGATATTTCGGGGAAGTATTGTTTACTTTTTATTTAACAACAGCACAAACGTCTCTTTAGCTCTATAACACATCCATGTCCATTTCTAGTAATTCGCTAATTTATTACCCTGTACTGGTTCTAAATCTCTTTGTTGACAACCGGTCTTGAACAACAAAACTGAGTAATTCCATAACTCTGTTTATTCGAATCAATCTTTTCAATACAAATGATTAGATTATCGTTTAAGATAATTTATTGTGCATTATTGTCTTGCATTAATATCTTATAATTATTTTTTATTTTTTTTTTTTTTCTTATAAGCAACATACCCACATAGGAAAAAGTAAATCCCTAAGACAATAGAACCATTGAAACTGAATATTTATTCAATTAGTTACATTGAATTGGATAATCTTTTAAAACTAATATAGCAGCCTACCTCATTTCATTTCATATCTTAAACTTTTTGCTTTCCCTTTCAACGCTAACTTCCCTTTATTTGTCTATTCTATTAGTTCACACCGTTTCTTTACTTCTAATTTTCAGTAACCAATCCTGATACCATGCCTGTGATGACCCGTAAGGCTACTGCACAGGATATGGAGCTAAAATTGAGAACGGCCCTCCAAGAACTCAAAGAATCCAACCTCCAAGTCCAAGAACTGTTACATGAGAGAGAAGAGAGCGAGGTGGAAGTCGATAAAGTTAATAGCAAAAACTCCAGCTTAAAACGGGAGCTAGTAGACCTACATCAGCAATACTTGGACGTTGTTGATGAACGGGATCAACTGAAGGTGGTGACGGATGGTTTCCATAATTGTAGTAACTTATATGAGGAGGCTTTATATAAAATTAGGGACCTAGAAGATGAGTTAATTCATGCCAATAGTTGTATAATAAAGTTACAGAAAGAAAAAGCATGTAATCAGGTTTCAGAAACAAGCCTTTTATATAATGAATTATTAAATAGTAATTGTAACCCCCCTTCCTTAATAACCATTGATCTGACTGAAGATTCCTTACTAAAACAGAACTATACAGTTAGCAATAAGAAAATTAAAAAATATGCAAAACTGAATAGAATAATTAAAAAATGTTATCAATATAGGAAACAACACAAACTCTTTTCCAAACATATTCCACTGAGGAAAGAGCGTGTTGATTTAGTTAATAAGTTAAATAATTACCAAATTAAATTAGAGGACAGCATAAAAATTTATGAAATTGATACTCAGCATTTGCAGTCTGAAATACAGGTACTTCAGGACTCACTAAGTTCCCTTTCTAGTAGGTATAAGATTTCACAGAACCAAATTAGGGAACATATTTCTGCAGCAAATGAGTTGGTATTGGGTCAATGTAGTTGCCAGACAGTTACCAACCATGATACTATCCAGCCTAAGGTAATGGAGGACCCATACCAGGTTGAGAATTTGTCTCAGGACAGCATATTGAACCAACAATCAACTAATTTAACACTAGATTATTTACACGTGGTACAGCCTGAGTTGTTTGATAGTCTGCCTGAGACTGGTAATTTTGTTTCTCCTAGTAGTCAGGATTGTGTTCATTCAGTTATGTTCTCTGACAGTATAGGTAGGGGGCTAAGTAAATTAATTAGTAATAACCTGAGTTACTGTACCCAAAACAATTGTATGCCAGGGTCAACCTACAAACAGATTATGGCATCGGTAACAAAGACTGTTTGTGATCATAATACCACCATTAGTATATGTGTTGGTAATAGTTCAAAGATTAAAAAGGAAGACATTACTGACTGTGTTTCAGAGTTGTTGCAGTTAAAGTGTAGTAAAATAATATTGTGTTCTTTTCCATTTTTTGAAAGTTTAAGTACCAGGAAAAACAATTATATTCACATGTTAAATAAACATTTATATTTTTTAGCAGGTCATTATAGTGACAAACTTGTATATCTTGATATCAACACTTTTGTTGATAAACTTAGATCGACTCGGGGTAAAGTGTATCTACCTATTAGTTGTAGACACAAAATAGCTCGGCTATTAGCTTATAATATTCACACAGACATAATTAGTATGTCTAAGTTTAGTTATATTATTAACACTGCGACTATTAGTAATAATACTAATATACAGGTGACTTTAAATGAAGATAGCATTAGTGCTATAGATGTTTACAAACATTCTGAGGAGGATCCATGCGTCACCGTGGAAAATCCTCAATTAGGCTTTATTAGTGATAGGGTCTTGTTGTCTGAGGATGGCACGGGAGTCTCCTGCCTCACTCCAAATATTAATATTAATTTAAACTAGGAAGTGAGACAACAGAAGGTACCATTAACAATATGGTTAATCCTTCCAACAGCAAGGTATCTTCTTGCACTCAGTTAGTTAGTAAAAAAGGGCCTCAGCAGAACACCTTAAAATTATTCCACCAAAATATCCAAGGCATTTCTTCCAAATTATTAGAAATTGAATTGTTTTTAGAAAATAGTAAGTTTGACATTATTTGTTTTACTGAACATTGGCTAAAGGATTACCAAATGCTTATTAATTATGAAAACTATATGGTGGGTAGCTGCTTTAACCGTAAAACTATGCTTCGTGGAGGTTCCCTAATATTAATAAAAAAATGTTTTAAATATAAGCAACGTAATGACATAGTAGGTCTCTCGGTTGAACATTGCGTCGAACTGTCCTGTGTTGAGCTAGATAAGCATGTAATTGTATGTGTGTACAGACCCCCAAACTATCAAAACTTTTCCTTATTTGAATCAATAATGGAAGATGTCCTGGCAAAACTTACAGCCAGTAATAAATCTACAATTATTTGTGGTGATTTCAATATCAATATTTTAGAAGAAAGTTCAAATAGCAGTCGGTTATTAAATCTTTTTAAGTCATTTGACTTGACCAACACTTTTATAGAACCTACTAGAGTCACTCCATCTTCTGCTACTTGTATAGATAATGTTTTCTGTGATTGTGATTACTTAGATAAAGCCATATTAAATTGTCTGCCGTCTGACCATAGCGGACAAACTGTAACTTTTAGGTGTAATACACCATTGCAAAAAGTCCAGATTAAATTTAGACCTATAACTTCTAGCAAATTAAATAGATATAATATTTCCCTACAGAACAAGTTAGATGTTATGAGCCATGAAGATATTAATGTAAATCAATTGTATGATCGTTTCTTTTCAATAGTTCACACGGAATTCAACAAAACTTTTGAACAGAAGACAAAAAGTATTTGCCCCAAATTTATATTTAGTGATTGGGCAACTAGAGGTATCAGAAAAAGTAGGGAAAGACTATTTGAGCTATATGGTCTTAAGCCTTTTATAAACACTGAAACTTTTAACAAGTATGTTGCTAAGTATTCAAAAATCTTTAGAAATACATGCAAGGTTGCTAAAGCCCTGCACATTAGCAACAAGATCAAAACAGCAGAAAACAAAATAAAGACAGTTTGGAAAGTCATAAATAATGAAACTAACAGGAAGAAAATACGTAACACTAGATACACGTTAGATTCAGCATGTGGTCCTAAAAGCTCTAATCTGGAAGTAGCTCAAGAATTTGTAAATTTCTTTACCGATATACCATTAAAAACTACGGAGGCTCTTAATTCCTCACCTGAAGTCTCAATTGGATTATTAAAGGCGAATGTATCTGGCTGCACGGCTGAATTTAAATTTAAACACATAAACCCAATGATAGTTATTAAAGCTTTCCGGGAAATAAAAATCAAACTAACCGAAGATCTATGGGGAATGTCTATCAAAGTGTGTACATCCATACTTGAGACTATAGCCCCATACTTAGCTTTAATTTTTAATTTGTGTGTAGACCAAGGAGTTTTCCCTGATCTAATGAAATACAGTAAAGTGATACCTCTTTTCAAATCCGGGGACAGTAAAGATACTAATAATTATAGACCTGTATCCGTGTTGCCAGTTTTTAGCAAGGTGTTTGAAAAAGTAATGCTTAATCAAATGCTCAATCATTTTAACACCAACAAAATTTTACACGATCAACAGTATGGTTTCACCAAGGGACGTTGTACGACTGACGCCGGTGTTACCTTATTAAAGCACATATTTACTGCGTGGGAAGAGTCTCAAGACGCCATAGGAATATTTTGTGACCTTTCCAAAGCATTTGATTGCGTAAATCACGACACATTACTTTTGAAACTTGAGCATTACGGACTAGGTCAACTTGCACTTAGTTTGGTGAAATCATACACACATCAAAAGTATCTAGGGATCAACATATATTTTTGCAATAACTTTTTTCCTGATTGATATTAATTAAAATTTTCTTTAAGGATTCATCAAATAAAGTGTTTTTGTTTGTCACAGTAACGATAAACCAAGTCACCTTTGCATTAATAAAGAAATTTGCCATTTTCCTAATAAAGGGATTTTTGACATTTGAACCACTAACATTAAAGTTCGAAAAAATGACTGAAAACACAGTTTTCTTTAAAATTTTATTGGGTAACTTAAACAATGAATAATCCGTGTTTCTACCGCGAACACTAACAACACAAGAACATCGGTTTGGCATACTCAAAATGAGTTCATCCAAATCACGCTGTGGAATGGCCGCCCATGTTCGTTGCAACAACAAAAAAAGGTCTTCTTGCGACTGGATACCCTCCATATTCGGCAGAGCTCTTCTCTGTAGCATATCCCATGCATGCTCAATCGGGTTCAAGTCTGGCGACTGAGCAGGCCAGGGCAGGACATTGATGTTAGCTGCGGCGAGAGTCTGTCTTACAACTCTTGCGGTGTGCGGTCGTGCATTATCATGCATTAACTGAAATAAGGGACCGATTTGCACTTGTAGAGGAACGATGACGTCTGATACAATCGTCTCAGCATAAATTTGAGCGTTGAGGTTGCCTCTGATCCAAATCAACTCAGTTCTTCCGCCGATCCAAATACCCGCCCATACCATGGTGGTTCCACCACTATAAGGATGGACTTCCTGGCAGGATTTTAATCGCTGTTGGCGTCCAGGGGTTCTCCAGTGTCGTATACGTCTTGTATCCGGTCTCATACCAAAACGAGACTCATCAGAAAAGCACACGAAACGCCATTGTTCTTCTGCCCAATTTCTGTGTTCAAGAGCCCATTGATATCGAATCCTACGATTGTGCATTGCTATAGGTGGTACCCGTAGCGGTCTTCGGGAATGAAGGTTCACTTCATGCAAGCGGTTTCTGACTGTTTGGTCGCTAATTAAGTTCCCTGAAGAGTGATGAAGCCTCACGGCTAACATCATGGCGATTATTGTTGGAGCTCTTCGAGTTAAGATTTGAATGTATCGGTCTTGTCTCCGTGTGGTGCAGCGATACCGTCCTCCATGGCGCTCAGCCACGGTACCAGTGCTTCGGTAACGTGTCCAAAGTCGACTGATAACACTCTGACTTGTATTCAGAGCTAAAGCTACAGTACGTTGCCGGGAACCAGCTTCTATCATTCCCACGGCTCTGAGCATTTCTTCCCTGCTTAAATGACGTCGCCGCTCCATAATAACGTTGGTTTTAATCAGTAGTAGGGAAACAGTAGCACTAATAATGTCTTCAATGCGTTGTATGTTTTTATAGGGAAAATATTGACAGCTTATTTTCATCTTTTACTCGAATTTGATTGAGAGTTCCTGATTCAAATTATGAAATGCACCAAAAAGGATCCATATAAATTTATAAAATCATAAATTTATTACAAAGCCACATCTCAATCTCAAGAAATCCGCATAAAAATGCTTGATCCCTAGACACTTTTGATGTGTGTATTTGAGTGATAGACAACAACTTGTTCAAATAAATGGTGTTAATTCAAAGGGTTTAAAAGTAAAAATGGGGGTTCCGCAAGGCTCGATATTGGGTCCTTTCCTCTTTCTCGTGTATATAAATGATCTACCCTATTTATTGAAAAACCAACCTCAAAATATGGTGTTGTTTGCTGATGACACTTCCCTAATTTTTAAGATAAATAGACGGGCCCAAAATCTAGATGACCTGAATAATGCCCTACTTCAGGTCCAAAATTGGTTCACAGCAAACAATTTGGTATTAAATGAAAAAAAAACTAAATGCATAAGATTTGCTTTACCCAATGTTAAGAGTAGTGATTGTGAAATAATATTGAATAAAGAGAAACTTGAATTCGTAGATAAAACGGTTTTCCTGGGGATTACGCTTGATTCAAGGCTACAATGGGGTTCACATTTAACATCCCTTGCGGGGCGGCTAAGTTCAGCAGCATACGCTATTAGAAAAATCCGTCAATTTACTGATGTAGATACCGCTAGACTGGTGTATTTTAGTTACTTTCATAGTATAATGTCTTATGGCATTTTGCTATGGGGACGGGCTGCAGATATTGAATCTATATTTATTCTGCAAAAAAGAGCCATCAGAGCCATATATAATCTTCGTAGGCGCGATTCTCTAAGGGAACTGTTTAAAGATATTGGCATCATGACGGTACATTGTCAGTATATCTACGAAAACATAATGTACGTCAGAAAAAATCTGCATCTTTTTGGTAAAAGAGGTGACAGACATAATTACAGTACTAGAAATAGGGACCAACTAGTTCAGCCAGGCTTCAGACTCGCTAAAGTAGACTCATCTTTCATGGGGTACTGTTTGAGATGCTATAATAAAATTCCACAAAGTATTCTTGAACTGAATGAGACGAAATTTAAAACATGCATCAAACGCACACTATGTAAGCAAGCTTATTACAAGTTGGGCGATTATATCGCTGATAAAAATGCGTGGCTCAATGCTGGTCCTGCTCCACATGGACAGGGGCGCATAAATTAGATAAATTAGATAGCATTACATATAATTGTTGGAGCTGCTGAAGATTGTACAACTATCTTTGCATTGTATAGATTCAATCTCTAGTATTATATAATCGCATAGCCCATATTGTGTGAGTACTATGTAAAGCTATCATTCACTGGAATCCTACGTCTTTTCTTGACTTGAATGTGCCCAGGCAGTTGAGAGTATGTCATGCTCACTCTAATGTCTCGCTGATGGTGGCGCGTGTGTCCGATCATTTGGTTCCCTACAAAATGGTTGAGTTAAATGGTGCTGATCCATGCGTCATGTTCGTGAACGGGCGCTGTCAGTTGTGACTGGTCATCTCTTAGTTGCCGTGGCTTATTTTAATGTTATTTTTTAATTGTATTTTTTGTTTTTACTATGGACACTTTTAACGTGCACATCTTGCTACATTGTTCTCACATAATATACCATCTCAACACGAATGATGTAACCAAGATTTTGTAACAATTTTATGATTTAAAAGAGTGTCCATGGAGTTTCTTGCCCGTTCTTCTCCATAGAGATCTACGCTAGGGAACGGGCAACTACAGTACTTTCACAGTTTTTATGTCTTGTGACTGGGACTGTAGCTACATTTAATTTTCATCTTTGTTTCGACAATTCAAAAGTGCCTGCAACTGGCCTACTTGAAATAAATGATTTGATTTTGATTTTGATTTTGAAATAAAACAAATACCTATTATTCGTAAACTAACCCTAACCGGCCAAAAATCCCGGCTCCATGGCTGCTACTTAGAAATTCCTGATGTAAAACCCAATAACATTTTCCCCTTAAAAACATTGACCCACTAACAAAATTATGAACACAGTTTTGCGTAAAGTCTTACGATTGCACGCCTTTTTTTTTCGGATGGGAAATCATCAAATGACTTCTCCCGCTCTGGGCGGAGCAGGAGGGAGTGTCAGACTTTTACCGACTAAAACCCATCCATGATCCTTCATCGCCCTTTGTGTTCCGGGGCCACGGTATCTCTTTCGAACAGTCCCGCAACCCCGGCAGGCATCGGTCCTTACGGACCCCTTCCTTTTTGCTGACTCTCTTTGAGGCGCGCGTGGAACACCGACACGCCGTCGACACGGCCTGTCGTCATGAGACGGACGGACGGCGAGCTAGCCCATAGCCCACCGTCCACAGGCCCGCGACGATTGCACGCCTACGTGTATCTTTTGTAGACTACACATTACGAAATTAACGCTTTGATTCGGTCATCGCTTCTTGTTCTTTATCGTGTAGTTAGTTTCAAACTTGTTGTCAGAGTTTTTATGCCACTGACTTGTTTTTTTTTTTTTATTCGGGGTCTCGGGGCCCGGGCCGAGCCCTACCATAGGTTGGGAACATATGTTTTAGAGCCATATTTCAGTAAAAATAAGGTTTAAGTTAGCTCGGCACGAGGAGTACCGTTTTTGGTACACTTGTGCCTGAGAGGAGGTAATCAAAGTGACACAAAGATAAAATATTTAAAATTAAATGTGTGTAGTTATCTAACTCTGCAAATATATGTCTTAACGTTACAAAACATGTTGCTTCCCACGCACAAGCTTTGTAAGCCTCTTTGTGGATAATACCTACCTGCTGTATATTTCTGAACGTTTTTATAAGGACAAAGGAACAACAGAATTCCTACTAATTTTACACAATACTGAGGTATTGTGTAATAGTAGTATAGTACCATAGTACCATAGTCTTCAAGATAAAGAATTTTCCTTTAGTCAATTTCTGAAATACTTCGAAGGAAGTTTGTAGTTTTTCTTTGTCTAGTCGTTTTCACCTTCAACGCTTGAGTGGAGGGTAGCCTAAATATTTACTCACATAAAATTAATTTAATTCAGAACACTCTCACACACTCTGAATATTTTGTAAATATATGCTGCTGATGGTACTGTGGGGGTGACGAGAGTGCGTTGGGAGCTTTTAAAAGGCACTTAATCAGATGAACTGAAAGTACCACTAATCAAACAAAATGAATTACCTTTTGAGCAGGAAGAATGTGTATCTTATGATGTAAGAATAAATGCTATTAAAGGAAATCAGGGTGTTCCAAACTCAAACTCAAACCATTTATTTCAATTAGACCATTACGGCACTTTTAAACGTCAAGGATACAAAAAAAAACAAAGCTACAGTCCCAGTCACAAGGCATAATAACTTGAGAAAGTACTGTAGTTGCCCATTCCCTAGCGTAGATCTCTATGGAGAGGAACGGGCAAGAAACTCCATGGACACTCTTTTAAATCAAAATGTTGTTACAAAATCTATGTTACATCATTAATTTTGTGATTATACATATATGTGAGAACGATGTAGAAAGACGTTAAGAGACACAATAAGAGCGTCCAGAGCAAAAGATTAGATCCATTCTCATACAATACTGTTAAGCATTTGTTGGGTTGACAGAGGAGCATGGAATAAGATGATATGTTGCGTAAAGTAGAATAGGATAAGAGCAGAAAGAAGGCTGATGGTAATTTGTAAAATAAAATAAAAAAATCCGCCCAAGAGCGAGTCGGACTCGCGCACCAAGGGTTCCGTACAAACCTTTTTTAAGGACAAGCTTAACTTTGCTGTTCGATCCCATGAAACGGCT
Source organism: Xestia xanthographa (assembly GCA_905147715.2). Taxonomy (NCBI): domain Eukaryota; kingdom Metazoa; phylum Arthropoda; class Insecta; order Lepidoptera; family Noctuidae; genus Xestia; species Xestia xanthographa. Next base: position 20,175,467 of record LR990646.1, read on the forward strand.
ATTGCACCAACCGCAAATAATAAGTTTGTAATAGTAAATTTGCTTTTTTTTGTTATTAAACTACATATTTACGGTTTTAACACCTTTCTCTATACATGTGCTGTAAGACATTGCTTCTCGCCAAATTTCGTGATTCTAGGTCAACGGGAACTACTTACCATTTAGGTTTTCGACCCAAAACCTATAGGGTACTTCTGATTGACCTAGAACTTGCAATTTTGGGTAAAAGCAAGGTCGTATAGCACAAGTAAAGGGGAACGTCCGAAAAATAAAAAACGTTGAAAATTATGGTAAATTTTGGTACTTATAAGTTTTCACGAAAATCTAAATTTGCCCATATCGTTTTACCATGTTGACTCAGGACCTTGATTTGTATACAACTAATAGGGACCATAAACTTCAGTATCTGGTATAAATTTCAAATTGCTAGGTCTATTTATTATTATTTATCTATTTTCGTGAGAAAATCGGTGGTGGCAGACGGACGGACAGACGGACAGATGGACAAGAAAGTGATCTTATAAGGGTTCTTTTTTACCTATTGTGGTACGGAACCCTAAAAATACCGTTGTCCTCAGTTAAATCAATGACAATATTATGAGAAACGTATGGACCTATTGATTTTAAAACTGATAATATTCAGCATAACTGTTCCGTTACGATTCAAAAGAATTACGATTCGATGGAATGGTGCCAAAAGTCATTCAGAGCTCAACATCACCACTTTTCGACTCAAGTTTAATTTTTACACCTTTTATATTATGGCCGATGAATCTTTGATTTACGTTTTATAGTAAGGTTTTGGACATATTTACACTGTGGTTGAAACGCAGTATGGAATGCGATGTTTAAGGACTCAATGATGGTGTAGCCATGTTTATAATAAGACCCCAGAGCTATGCAGGTGACATTATGTCGGGTACTATTTGAGTCTATCGACACGCAAAGAACGAGAAGGATAAGACCCCAGACGTACTGTGAGCAAATTACGTTGAAAAAATTAATGAATCCACCTAAAAACTTTTATGGTGCAGTTGAATGGTGATCCAACTTCTCTAATCTATCATTAGCCTCTTTGCCAAGCAATGAGTTTGACACACACATGGAGGACGTCCATGATTTGCTTAAGAAATCGCAGTCAAAAACATTCGTGCGTAACATCAACATTTATTTACAAAAAAAAAATACGAAGAATGCTCGTATGAGCTCACTTCACACAGATCAATATGCCAAAAAAATTGCACTGGACTGCAATGCGTACAGCTGTAAACGCAAAAAACTACCGACACCTCTCTCTCGCCCAATTTCGAGCAACTCTTGACTTTTTTGTCATAGGCCAGACACATCAGTCGGATATCATACCCTGCAAAATTGAGCTGACGTTAACAAAACGCCACAGCCAGTGCTGTAGGCAATATTTTTTCCGCTGCGTTTGGCTTTCCGGGAATTATTCGTACGTCACGAAAAAAACACGACCGACGGAGATTAGCTATAAAAATAGGTGCCTCTAAAGCCTTTTAAGGTTTACGTGCGGCTGGGAAGGGTAATTCCTAATCAAATAAAAAAAGAAGGAGTTTCTTTTGCTACTTTATTTTCTTTTTAAAATGATGGACTTTTTTTCCCCATTAATAAAATGCGAAATATACCTGTTTATGACTATAGGTACAAACTTGCAGATAGCCCGTGATGGTATGTATTTATTTATATGGTTAACATAAAATACACACCATCATGGACGAGTTCTCCATCATGGGTTCTGTATGGTGTCGGACGTAAAGAATAGCACCATCCCATATCTTCCCGTGGGTGTCGTAAGAGGCGACTAAGGGACTTACCAGAGAATGGGCAGCAGCGTTCTCAGTGCTTTTGTAACAACCGTACTGCGATCGCCAACCCGCCTGCCAAGCGTGGCGATTATGGCAAAACCCCCCCCCCTTTGGGGGAGGCCCATGTCCAGCAGTGGACGTCTTTCGGCTGAAATGATGATGAAGGACTCGAGTAACTGGCCAAACGTGAGATCCTAATAATGAAAAAAAATATAGACACAAATATTTTCTTTTTAATTTGTATTACATTCTAAGTAAATTTTGTTATTATCATTACTCTCTAAGTAGCTTAATTAGGATACATTTTGCAAGGTCTTGTTTTTGACATTAACGAAATTCGTCAATAAATTCAATTAGCTACGTCTCCCTTTGCGTCCTTTCTACTTAAACAAGATGAGGATTTTCCTAATTAATACTTATTCTAATTAGCTGGAACACTCCTAATTTTCGTATCGATAATACGAAATGTGCTGAGATATAATACTTATCTACCTTTATAGCAGCAGGTCTTATCTATTGTTATTTTAAAAGCAATATTTAAATATCTCAATGTATCCGTTGATCGGCTGCTTCATATTCAACGACGGAGCTCCCAGCAATCACGGCTACTCGTAAAACCTAACGATCATCATCTGCCTAGCCTTTTCCCAACTGTGTTGGGGTCGGCTTCCAGTTTTACCGGATGCAGCTGAATACCAGTATTTTACATGGAGCGACTGCCTATCTGACCCCCACAACCAAGTTAGTACCGGGTAATACGATACCCCTTGGTAACACTGGTTGTCAGACTTTTTGGTCCTCTGACTACCTAACGACTGTCAAAGATCTACAAATGACAGCCGGGACCAACGGCTTAGCGTGCTTTCCGAGGCACGGAGGAAACTCGGTATGTAATGGGTGGTCACCCATCCACAGACCAACCTAGGCAAGCACGGCTTAACCTAACGATTGACCCGAGCGGCTGTTATTATTTAGCCACGAGCTCCTCGTAAAACCTAACGATATCAGATTTTATCCCTTCACAGAGCTTTAATAATAATCTCCAAAAATTTAGGGTAAACGCCCCTGATCTTGTCAAGTCTCAGCTTAGCGCCCTATTGAGGAGGATACCCCGGATTTTGTGGTAATTTTCTGGTAACACGGTTTTTGTTAAGTTGTTCGTGTGTCCTTTTTAGGGTTCCGTAGTCAACTAGGAACCCTTATAGTTTTGCCATGTCTGTCCATCCGTCCGTCTGTCCGTCCTCGCTTAATCTCTGTGACCGTTAGCACTAGAAAGCTTAAATTTGGTACCAATATGTATATCAATCACGCCGACAAAGTGCTAAAATAAAAATTGGAAAAAATGTTTTATTAGGGTAGCCCCCCTATATGTAAAGTGGGAAGTGATTTTTTTTTTTAATTTCACCCCTTACGTGTGATATATAGTTGGAAAGGTATTTAAAAATGAATACGTGTTTTTTAAAATCATTTTTTGATAATGTCAATAATTTCGGAAATAATCGCTCCAAAAGTAAAAAAACAATGTGTCATCTTATGTCAACTTATGGTTCAAAAGTTAGAGGGGGGGGGGGGGGGCTCTAACTTTTGAACCATAAGTTTAGAAAATATGAAAAAAAACTGAAAAGTAGAACTTTATAAGGACTTTTTAGGAAAATCATTTTGAACTTGATGGAAACAACAGTTTTTGTACAAAAAAGACAAAAAGTTGTACAAAATAATTTCTGGACTAAGTTTGTAGTATATTCGTATATGCAAGCATTTTTACATAATGGATACCCACCTTTAAACTCATAAGTGGGAACACTTATTGTGACGGACGGGAAACTACGGAACCCTACACTGAGCGTGGCCCGTCACGCTCTTGGCCGGTTTTTTATATTAACGTGTTATGTCGTGTGAGCTTTGTTTTTCAATAATTAACGGGTACACCATCGCGAGAAGTGGAAGGGATGGGGGAGGCCTTTGCTCAGGAGTGGGACAATAGGTACGGGCAAGCTAAAAAAAAAAAAAAGTAAAAATAAAAAGTAGAATAAAAATGATTTCATAAAACGGACGTACATTTTAACGAATTAATTCTTGCTCATTGAAAACAAATTGAATCATGTATTTTATGTCAAAGTAACATCATAATATTGATACCGATTCCGATATTATAAATTGATTCAGACACACGTTATTAACACTAATGGTAATGCCAGTATTAATGGACTTGCGTTAAAATCCTTTCAATCCAGGCACACTATAATTCAGCCTAGTTTCCATCCATTTTCAGTAGAGCCGCACGCAAAAGCTTGTTCATAACCTAAATTTGAAAATCCTCGTAATCAAGATTAATCGTGTTTTCACTTTACATGTAAATACTTTCAGTGATTCAACCTTTTTCGGGGCTTAATTTATAAATGTCTGAACCGGAGTCCTTAAAATGTCAATGCTTAAAGCCATTCAAAGCCCACTCAAATTCATGAACATAAATAGCACAGGTTTATCACTCGCTTCACGTACGCGTGATTTTAATCCTCTGGAAATAAAAATTGGTTACAACGAATGTGGAAAATGAAATTGCAGGGGAGCTCATTGCTCGAGATTCCACATTTCATTCGCAGGATATTCGCTGGAGGGCTATCCGGATCTCTCTAGCCTGAAATAACTGTCGCATAATGTTGATATAAAGCGGGCCTCGGCTTGGTGGCAACTGACTGGAATTGTGTGACGCCTTCGCTTTGATTTAACTAGTAGCTATGACACCTTGCAAGCCTTTGCAGGAAGATTTAAGAGCACTGTATATTTAAGCTCTCTCGTTCAGTGATCCTTTTACGGCTGGGTGCCGGTGGGATATTGCGAGCATTGAAAATGTGAGTAGTCTTTGCGATAGGATGCGGTTTTCAGAAAATATGAACATTTTTGTCTCGAAACGAACAGTAATAGTTTGTTCTATGCATTTCTGCAGTAATCTAGAATTCGTAATTTTATTTGTTGCACTGTGCACTGCTACTTTAATAGTATAAACGGGCTCTAGAGCAAAGTTTGTTAGAACAATTTCTTTAACTGCGGTTCACGTATTTTCGCACAATTTTAAATACTTTTCAAAAAGACATGACCATTACATACATAAATGTAGTATATATTAAAACCTAGGTAATTGAGGGGTGAAATAAAACAATGCTAGGTATATAAAAAATATAGCGAGAACAAAATCTAACATCATTAATATGGCGTTAATGATGTTAGGTTTTGTTCTCGCTATTTTTGTACAAAAGGAACGACAACAGTCTCCATCATGACACAGTACACGCGTATCCATTGTGATAATTACTTCCAACAATGTTAATTTATTCTGTCACAGTTCATTCGTACATTCAATAGGTACACGAGAAAGCACTTATGTCCCTATTTTTACAACAGCGCCAACAAAAACTTGTACAAAAGCTCGAATTTATTTACCAGTAACAATAAATATATTGAAACAGGTGTAGAATTGTACACAGGGTGGCCATTCACGAAATTACTTTCTCCCAATTTAGTCTAGTCGAATAGTCCCACGTCTCATTAGGGGGAAACGAGAATATTGTACCTTCTTTAAACGGTTGTTTAGTATTGCCAGAGGAAAATTTTGTAGATGCCGAATTATTGGTCTATAACGGAATTATTCGAGTGTAAAGTCAAAATCGAGTAAAACATCGTGGGGAAACCAGTATTTCCTAGAACCAAAAAATTCGAAGACATGTGACATGTACCAATCCGCACTGGGCCCGCGTGGTGGATTTTGCCCATTCCGTCCCATTCCCTGTGTCTCAGCAGTGGGAACATTAATAGGCTGATGATGATGACGAAGTTTTAAAGCAGATTTTTATAAACTTATCAGAAGACCTCGTGGCTAAATAATAACAGCCGCTCGGGTCGATCTTTAGGTTAAGCCGTGCTTGCCTAGGTTGGTTTGTGGATGGGTGACCACCCATTACATACCGAGTTTCCTCCGTGCCTCGGAAAGCACGTTAAGCAGTTGGTCCCGGCTGTCAGTGGCCCAAAATGTCTGACAACCAGTCTTACCAAGGGGTATCGTATTACCCAGTACTAACTGGGTTGTGGAGGTCAGATAGGCGCTCCATATTAAACACTGGTATTCAGCTGCATCCGGTTAGACTGGAAGCCGACCCCAATAAAACTTGGGAAAAGAATAGGCAGATGATGATTTATAAACTTATCATCATCACCATTCTCCTGCCCTTTTTTTTTCGGATGGCAAAACATCAAATGACTCCTCCCGCTCTGGGCGGAGCAGGAGGGAGTGTCAGACTTTTACTGACTAAAACCCATGTTCCTTCATCGCCCTTTGTGTTCCGGGGCCACGGTATCTCTTTCGAACAGTCCCGCAACCCCGGAACAGTAGGTTATAAATAGTGTTGCCAGTACCGATTGGGTTAAAATCAGGGCAGATGGTAAAAGAAATTGGGATTTAGGGTTTTAAATCGGGACAAACAAAAAAAAACACCTTTTTTTTTCAAATAACTGTCTTAATTTTAGCTTTTCTACTATGAATACTATAGTTGCTGCCAGTTAAGATGACAATTGCGTTCATTGACCCACCTACATTTATTAAAGTTCTTAACCAAATAAAAAACGATACATGGTTCATTTGTTTTGGTTCGTAGTTTCGTACGAAGAGATACAATGAACGCTATTGTCATCATAACTGGCAGCAAATAGTTGCTGCCAGTTGTACTCCGTTTACTTATTCTACCCATTTTTTTTGGAAAGTGATAAAAAATTCATCCTGTATATGTGAATCTACCATTAAGCTTTAGATACTCAACCTCACTTAATTTATGAAAGCCTATCCTATCAACCAATATGTTCTATTATTGACTAGAGTTTAATTAATCAGGAATAAGGCCAACTGAACTGATTAATTTATTAATGAGGATCAACAGAATAATCTATTACCCATACATACAGTCGATTACATAGATTTGTATGGTTATCATTAATATTATTGCATGTTGTGTTGTTTATTTGAAAGGAGGTGAATATTATTATGGTCCCTTTTCTTACCTACGAGAATCTTACTACTACACTGGCCTGCAAAAATAAGTATCACACTTTTAAAATTTCATTTTTTTCTAAACTCAATAGAAGTAAGAGATTTAAAATAAAAAACTTTTTATATGAATTTTTATCACCTTTAGTCAATGATATTATAAAGAAGATACGCCATGTTCATACTGAATGGCGTTCAGATATCGTTGCGAGTAATTTAAAACTACGACAGCGATAGATAATACGGAACGTATAAGATAGAAAGAGATAGCTAGCTATCAAAGTGCAACAATTGTATCACTTTGTCCTCAACAATTTGTGCGTGCTAGTGCGATATCTACCTCTTTTTACTATATAATATCATTGCCTTTAGTAGTTTCTATGTACAAAATTAAACTCTTTTTGGAGTCCTTTTTGTTTCGAAAGTATATTGTGTACTTAGAATCTTATTGCAATTTTAAAAGTGTGATACTTATTTTTGCAGGCCAGTGTAGTATAAATGCGAATGTTTGTGGGATGTTTGTCACTCTTTTACGCCAAAACCAGTGAACGGATTTTGATGAAATTTGGCAAACATATAGTTTATAACCTAGATTAACTAATAAAATACTTTTTGTTTCGGCAGTACGATCCCGGGAAACACTTAACCAACTTCATGCACGCGAAGCCGCGAGCATGATCTATTGTGTAATAATTATATGAGAGGGTTTTAAAGGCAAGCCATCCAGATAAAAAAAAAACATGGTGAACTATCGTTGACTGCATCATAAAGGTTCGAAATTTCGAAGGTTCGAAAAACGAACGTTTTAAGATTGTTTTTTTTTTCAAAGTGTGCCTGTCGACTTCATGTTGTTGCTACCGCATAATCTCATTTCTATGAAATGAAATTTTCTCTTTATTATTCCAACATCTTCAGTGGACTTTTTTTCTCTTGAAGTAGGTAATCTTATTTTTCTTGGTAATGAAATCAAAATACGTTATAAAACTAATTTCAAAGATGTTCTAAGTATATCTTCGTAATAATTATTGTATTTTCATCGGACTAGCTTCTGACTAGAACTAGAAAATATAGCCGAACGACTTTGCAGCGATTAACAGTAAAATAAACTATGATTGTGCTAAATCTGTTCTAAAGAGGAGGTGAAAAAAAAGGCTAAAGAAAGATGTTCAAGGAGATCACTAATTAGATATACGGAGGAAACAAGTAATAAGAAGATTAAGTATCAGTTTCTAGAAAACAAGCGGATGTTTACAGCTTGTTCTAGAAAATAAAATAAAAGAATACTGTTAGTTCTGTTAACAATCTGTATAAATACGAAAAATACTTCGTAAAGTGTACCTAGATTATTTTTCCTTACGAAACAATATTATCTTCTCTAATATTTATTTATACTAATATTATAAAGAGGTCTTTGTTTGTAGGTAATCTCCGGAACTAATAATCTGATAAAAAAAAATCTTTCACTTGTATATTATTCCACATTATTTGTGGCTGCTATAATTATAAGCTATAAATTATATTATTTTATATCATGCATATTAGCCGAGCTACAAGCTATCATATTTTTCACGGATGAAGTCGCGAGCGAAGTGCTAGTTTGATCGATTTAAATACAGAAAACACTAAATTCAAAAACTAGCGACACGTGCTAAAACATCGTCTGCCGGCCACGCACGAAACATACACGGAATTTAATCTCAATTTCAATTTCAGAATGGAATTTTTAATTTCACCATTTCAGTGACAATGCCACCGGCCACATTTAGCAGACTATATTTCTTGCCAAGAATACATAAATCCAAGTTGTAAAGTTAAGGTGAACGCTCTGAACGATAATGAAGCCATCTATTGGTAAATGACACGGAAAAACGAGATTAGAATTCGCTTTCGATAGCAATAAAAATTAAAGCTTTTCCTCTGCGTTAGATCGCTCCCGGAGCGATTGCAATCTATATTCAGTATAAAAATCCTCTTAACTTTATGTCTGATCAAAGTAGTTGAATAAATTAAAATGTATTGCTAGTAATAGCTAGCTACAGCTTCTGTGGTACCTTTAATCCGAATAAGGAAAGAGTAGGTAGACAAAAATGTTTGAAAAGTACCCAAATAGCTCCTTTTGTATCTAAAATTCTCAACAAATACATAACTGACCAAAACCGCTTAGCATAACTTAAACGCAACAAAGCTTCTGCTCAGTTTTGTAGAAGCAAAGCTAACAGGTCAGACTACGCCCTCTCAGGAATTACACCTGACAGAACTATTCACAACTGGCCCCCGACATGCATAGTTTAGGGCACAACTTGTTCCAGCGCATGTCTGAATTTTGAAGTGCTAACTATCTGGCGTGAATAGTGGAAGCGGTTATCCGCTTTTAGTTACCCCATTCTTATGGATCACGTGGTTGCTCGTAAAGTTGTGAGCCACTTTATTGCGGTAAACATAGAACACGCAATCCCAAGAGGAGCAATGAGCAGGTAACTGCGGTAGCCAACTTTAAAGCTAATATTAGTTCAGCCACGGCACCGGAAAATGGGTAGCGTAGTGATTGGCTGTGGCACAGACCGGACTTTCAAATGTCCAATCAGAGTGCGACGCCAACGACTCCAATTAAATTCGATTGAATGGGAAAATTCTAGCGCCGTCAGGCATTCTGTTATTTGTAAACTTATTGAATGACGCAATCAAAATCTTGTTCGGTTCGAATCCAAAACAAATCTGACAACAGTTGTACAGTTGGTTATTTCTGTTTATTTATTATCTACAGCGTTCACGTTTTCCTAAAAAAGCGTATCGAATTTTGATTATCTGAAATTATAGATCTCTGCTTTTGCTACTTGCAATATAAAGGTAAATGGTTCGGCTACAATGTGAATTTGAACTTTCAATTAACAAATGAACTGCACGTACTTAGTACAACTACATTAAATGTCTGGATAGCCAAGAAGTACACCTACTCAATTCTAAAAACTAATTCCACCGCTCAAACAACGCGACATTTAACAATCTAAAAGCGGCAAAAAGTAACCGTTTTTCAGCGTACCGGTAATCGTTACATTTATTACTGTGTGTGTCGGAGCTCCGGCATAATTACGCGACCACAATTGGGAGGAGGGCGACGCAATTAGCCATTTCACAGGATCCGAGCCGTTGTCACTTCGACTCTAATGACTTCAACTAGTTCCATTGCACGCCCGCAAAGGCCGGAACGACTTTTTCAAGCCGTTCTTTAGTCTGGCTACAGAAATGTAATTTAAAACCTAGAGAGAGGATTTTAGCTCTATAAACTACGGAAGTCTCAACGGTTAATTATAACAATTAACTGTTGCGACATTCGTTGCTGAGTTGTGAATCATTAGACCTGTTAAATAGCTGGTGTTGTGAACAATTTTCTGCTGGTAGTTACATAATAATGGATGAGCAAGGTGGAGTGACGACATAGCACTTTGAATCGGGGATTTTATGCTTTTCGTTTGTATTATACTGTATGGTCAAGTAGGTCGTCAGAGGCGTTAGTCAGGTCATTAATGGTACAGGTGAACGGATATTTGGGACTGTTGTGAAAAAGACAAAGCAGTGCTGTAGTAACACCTGCACTTGGTGTTGCCTGAAATGATAGCCATACCGACGATGGACGGTCAGAGTTGAGTGATTGATAAATTAATCATCAATCATTATTATAATTACACATACAAAACGAGTAAGCTTCTATCACCCTGTTTATGAACAAAAGGAAAATACATAAACAGTAATTCGCGATATGCACGAGATGAAAATGGATGTGGTTTCTCTTTGGCAGGCACCGTAATCTAACCCATTACGTTCATTTTAAATTACCTTACACATCTCTGATTGAATTTAAGGTTATTGAATATAAAAGCGTTCTGATAAAACAGGGTTTATGAAATAAACATAAAAGAGCAGGCAAAAACAAATATTTAATAAATAAAAACAACATATAACAAGCTCCCTTTGCGGGGTTTAATATAAAAATTCAATATTATTCCCCAAACGTGATCGACGCCATTTCTAAATTATTTTTTGTTCGTTCAGTAATTTAACTCGTTTTAAAGCTTTGGGGCTGATCATTAGTTTTCATGATTGCGTCTGTACTTATGTATAAAAAAAACCACCGCAATTGTTCCAACTGAAATGGCCTCTGGAAATTCAACGAACGAGTTTGAAACCTTCACGGATGTTGGTGAACACAAATTAAGCAACATTTCAGATGCTATTTTTGTTGAAAGTTCAAAAACTAGGGGTGAGCTAACGTCCTGAACTTAGTTTACGAGTGTTGGAAACAAAGGTAAAGTTAGATATTGCTATCTCGATTGTACAGTTGTTTTCACTTTTGTTATCGATTCTGTTTTCACACACGTGGACTCGAGTTGTATACCACAACAGGAAGTAATTTTAACTTTACGTATATATATAACCTCACTTTATGGGTTTTGTGTGAGTACTCATAAAATGTTGTTGTTCTTATGTTCAAAACCACTGCTGAGAAAATGTGTTATCTAGTCATTTTACCAGACTCATAAATGATTAAACAGCCGCACGGTCGATCTCCAAGGTTAAGCCGTACTTGCACAGGCCGGTGCTTGGATGTATGACCATGTTTCCTACGTGCCTCGAAAAGCACATTAAGGCCTTTTGTAGATCTTTGATAATATTTATAGAAAGTCAGAGGCCCGAAAATATGACAATTAGTCTTACCAAAGGGTATCTATTTCTTAGTACAAACTGGGTTGTGGAGTTCAGATAGGCAACCGTTCCATGTAAAAAACTGGTATTCAGCTGCATCCGGTTAAACTGAAAACCGACCCTATCAACATAGTCGAAAAATGACTAACCACATGGTGATGATGAATTTTTACAATTTCTTAGCAGTCAATTGACTGTCAGACAACGCACACAATTCATTCAGATTGAACAATGAAAATTAAAAAATATTTTTTCAAGAATATCTAAATCAAACATGAATACCCTGTGGTGCGACGATTTTCGCCGGCAACAGTCCGGTAACAGCCGGATGAGTCACCGAGGATAAATTCAAATGGCGAACAATTGAAAATAGCAATGCTTCACAACGTACCTACTTTAGTACGTTACGGATACGTGTCTGGCTGTTGGTGCATGTGAATTTTGAATTTAAAGGTTTGAAAACGCACCCACGATACAGGAGAAATTCTTAGTGTGGAGCAAAGCTAAAAAAAAAAAAAAAACTGGTGTTAAAATTAAATAGAAAATAATTTATTGTTGCCACAGGTAATTACAATTTTAATGTCAATATTGGCCTTTTTTCGATGCCCTTGTATAGTTTGTTGTTAGTTTATTTATTCGTTTTTTTAATACTTAGTTTTTTATTAATTATGTAAATAATTATTAAAAACAAAGTTTATCTCTTACATCAGCCTGGATATGTGTATAACCTATTACATGGGACTTAAAAATAACTAGCAAAATGTGGGTGTATTATAAATGATAAGGTCTACATAAGCCTTTGGGAATAGGGAATATGCATACATTTTCTTTTTTTCATTTCGATACGGAATGTTAAAAATCTATAAAAATAATGACTAAAAGCGAAAACAAGACATAAATCGGCCAAACAACACAAAAGTTATAACCATTTAAAATTTTTTTTCTGTCTCTTTCTAGATAAATAGAACTTAGTATGGATTTTGTACGTTGATGCAGCGAATGACGTCATTCGCTGTATCGGATTTCTCTGTCTAATCAGCAGTTTCAAATGCTTATAACTTAGTACTTTTTATAGATATTAAAAAAATAATTTTACTTTGCTATTTCTGATGTTAATACGCTTTGTTTAGAGTGATAAAAATATTACCGGCGTGATGTTATGTTATGTTCTGTAACATAGGGTGTACTAACTTAATACTTTAGGGTTTGCCCATATCTTTTTATCATTTTGACTCAAGACCTTGATTTTTATACACCTAATAGGGACTATAGACTTCAGTATCTGTTATAAATTTCAACTTGCTAGGTCTACCAGGTTCCTGAGAAAATTGGTGGTGACAGACAGACGGACAAGAAAGTGATTTTTTAGGGGTTCCTTTTTTACCTTTTGAAATAGGGAACCCTAAAAATTAAAAGTACTATCAAGGGATTTAGGTACAACGTAATATACAAGGGACCGCTTTATCGCTTAAAGCGATTTCTGCCTGGCAACCAAATGGAAATTAAAGAAAAACATTGAAAGACAACAGGCCGCTTGGATGTAGGCACAAATAAAAACGTCGAATTTGAATACAATCAACCCAAGTACAATGTGTGTGTTATTCCTACATAAAAACAAGGTAGAACAATTTTGGAGAGCAGGGGTGCCTGCGGACGGTGAGCTATGGGCTAGCTCGCCGTTCGTCCGTCTTATGACAACAGGCCGTGTCGACGGCGCGTTCGTGTTCCACGCGAGCCTCAAAGAGAGTCAGCAAAAAGGAAGGGGTCCGTAAGGACCGATGCCTGCCGGGGTTGCGGAACTGTTCGAAAGAGATAACGTGGCTCCGGAACACAAAGGGCGATGAAGGAACATGGATAGGTTTTAGTCAGTAAAAGTCTGACACTCCCTCCTGCTCCGCCCAGAGCGGGAGGAGTCATTTGATGATTTCCCAAACGAAAAAAAAAACCGGCCAAGAGCGTGTCGGGCCACGCTCAGTGTAGAGTTCCGTAGTTTCCCGTCCGTCACAATAAGTGTTCCCACTTATGAGTTTAAAGGTGGGTATCCATTATGTAAAAATGCTTGCATATACGAATATACTACAAACTTAGTCCAGAAATTATTTTGTACAACTTTTTGTCTTTTTTGTAGAAAAACTGTTGTTTCCATCAAGTTCAAAATGATTTTCCTAGAAAGTCCTTATAAAGTTCTACTTTTCAGATTTTTTTCATATTTTCTAAACTTATGGTTCAAAAGTTAGAGGGGGGGGACACATTGTTTTTTTACTTTTGGAGCGATTATTTCCGACATTATTGACATTATCAAAAAATGATTTTAGGAAACCCCTATTCATTTTTAAATACCTTTCCAACAATATATCATACGTTAGGGTTGAAATTAAAAAAAAAAATCACTTACCACTTTACATATAGGGGGGCTACCCTAATAAACATTTTTTTCCAATTTTAATTTTACCACTTTGTCGGCGTGATTGATATACATATTGGTACCAAATTTCAGCTTTCTAGTGCTAACGGTCACAGAGATTAAGCGAGGACGGACAGACGGACGGACGGACAGACATGGCGAAACTATAAGGGTTCCTAGTTGACTACGGAACCCTAAAAAAGGGTGAACTAAAACTGGTTGGGTAAACGGCGGCCTGTATAGCATTTTCTGAACTATCTTTCTATCTTTATGGTTGGAGTTAGCTTCCAGTCTAACCGGATGCAACTGAATACAAGTATTTTAGATGGAGGGACATAATGATAGGGATATAAACAAAACAGGTGAAAGTTATATCTCCTTCCTTACTTATACCTACAGTAAACAAAACTTGAACAACACAAACTACGTCAACACTTGAAACTCCATACAGCCATAAAGTTTTGGGTCGCACAATAACCTACTCCAGAGCACATAGGGTAAGTACCGTAAGTAGTGACAAATTGCTACCCATCGTCTACGATCACTAGAACACGACTCCCTCATCCCTAGTTGATTGCGACAACTTGTGAAATATGTTAAGCAGTTCACAATGCCTTCGCTAAATTAAAGTCTCTAACATATTTCAGTTAATAAAACCGTTGAAAACTCACAGCGAATATAAAAATAAAGTGTTTGCAATATCTGTAAAAGAACACAGCTCAAAGGAAACAAAGGAAAAAAATCGCACGAACAATTTTTGAGAATTATTGAAACACAAACACTCTCACACACCTGCGGTCTGCTGTTCCGATGTAAATATTTATCGGTATGTCGTGAACAATCAATGATATGGGCAGTTTATGTGTTTAAATCCAATTCAATTCGATACTGAGCCTCTGCAATACGCATGTTGCGTCGCAATCCCCTTAGCATTCGATTCGGGGAGTCCAACCTGATTGCCAATTTATTGACTGGGCCATCTCCTTTATCTTGGATGTCCACAACCTGGATCAAGTTGACACAAAGACAATTTGTGAGCATTCGGTAATCCGAGCTTATGGACCATTGATGGCCGTTGTTAATGTCGTGAAAAAAGTGGGTTGCGTGGAATTGGATTTGGTACAAAAATAGATTGTATTGAAAGGCTGGAAAAACTATGTCGGTATTATGAGACTTTTTTTATATGATTTGCCTATTTTAATCCAAATTTTCTTAATTTTATTATTGTATGCACGACAACACGTAAGTCAATATTTTTAGCGGTTTTGACATTTTGATGCCGTTTGCCAGAGAATCGGAATAGGTATGCGTTGTTCCAGCCAATCAGAAACAAATACCGTCACTATATAATTTCAAGTGAACACAAATTATATAATGGTATTGTACCATTACCTACATGTAAATATGCAGTTTGATTCTCTTGTAAAGTTGCTATTGTTATTGACTTACGTGGTTTTAGAACATCACTAACTAGAAAGCATTCATTTGCCCCAAAATATTATCCGCCACACTAGGTAATCTCTCTTGACCCTTCATCATCAACCGTCCAAAGTCTGCCAATGATAACATCAACAAAATTATCATAAGTAACATCCCCTTTCCCCCTCGATATAACCTTTATAATCTGATAAACTATCAAGCAGGAATAAGCAGGAAGTCTCCTCCTACACAAATCGTTAGTGAAGTCGAGTCTAAAGATCAGCGATAAGCGATGGACTGTGCGATAGGCTAACAACCTCGTTACTTATGCACTATTGTAACCTTTAGACTCGTATCGCTAATGGCTAAACTGTTGCTAAGTCAGACCGCGTTAGTGTAATTTCCTCCTGCTTAAAATATGGTCGGTAAATGTGAAAAACGTGTGTTGGGTGTGTTTTTGAAGAGTGTTGTGTCAGTAGCGCGTTTATTTAACTTGTTCCTAGCTTTTTAATATAGTATGTCAGAATGTCAAATATCGCAAAGAAATATTGCCTTAGTAACTAGGCCAACACACTAATATTATAAACTAGCTTATACCCCCGGTTTCGCCCGCGTGGAGTCCAGTCATTGTCTTACGAGATCGTACTACCGGGATGGCAGGAGGAGCTCAAGGCAAAATAATAACAGCCGCTCGAGTCGATCTTTAGGATAAGCCGTGCTTGCCTAGGTTGGTCTGTTGATGGGTCACCACCCATTACATACCGAGTTTCCTCCGTGCCTCGGAAAGAACGTTAAGCCGTTGGTCCCGAATGTCCCTTGTAAATCTTTGATAGTCGTTACAGGTAGTCAGGGGCCTAAAAAGTCTGACAACCAGTCTTATCGTATTACCCAGTACTAACTTGGTTAGTAGAATTAGCCGTGTGGTATCTGGCAGAGTAGAATAGAACCAACCGATTACACTCACGGGTGTCGTAAGGCGACTAATGTCTGAGGTAGAACACCTTGCGCCTCCGAAGACCTGAGAATGGGCAGCAGCGTTTTCTGTTAGTCTTTCATCACTGCGATCTCCAATCCGCCTGCCAAGCGTGGAGATTACGGCATATTCCTCGCATCATGGGAGAGGCTTATGTCCAGCAGTGGACGTTATGGGCTGATGTAGTAGTGTAGTGTAACTTGGTTGTGGAGGTCAGATAAGCAGTTCGCTCCATGTATAGTGGTATTCAGCTGCATCCGGTTAGACTGGAAGCCGACCCCAACATAGTTGGGTAAAGGCTAGGCAGATGTTGAGTAGCAAAACCATCCTCTCAAACTTTCGCATTATTAATATTAGAGGATCGATAAAGATTGTAAGAGGTGTAATCTCCAAAACTACTCATCTTATTTCAAAAACTGCCTGGCTTCACTATTACCGAGAGTCACAGAATAAATTATACTCATATTTTATGTTAATAATAGAAAAATAACGCAGGCAAAGTCAGCAATTAGTCGAATATAACCCTTACCCAACCTTGGAAACTTATAAACGAGGACACGAAAACACACCACATCGTCTTGATACAAATTCCTTTCACGACACCACGATTTACTTGTAAAAGAACCCGTGTTCGTCGTAACATTTTAAAATGCCCACAGGAAGAAATGTTGAGGGCATCGTAAAATGCAGCTAAAGACTGAAATTTATTTCAGGTGGGGCGGAAAAAGGGTTCGCTTGAGGGGAGCGGAGTTGTAAGGCAGTCACGTACCGGACTCTCGTAAATGGATTAAGAACTAGTTGTACTCTTGGTTGAAAGTAAGCAATTTTGTTAAATGGGTTCGGGTTACAATCATTTGTAAGCCGATTTTGTTGTCATTTTTTTCAGGTTTTGCAGGTAAAATACCGAACACTAACAGTAAATAAAGGCAACGTTTGCTATTCATATTTACAATTATTCTGGTTTGCTGCGCGGTTCTTGCGCATTGAGCGCTACGAATATGCTACGTCGTAGCGACCAGCCTACGACAGACGTAGCGATGTTGCCACGGTGCACCGTGCGACGACGGTGCTACTATGATGGACACGCTTAGCTTTGGAAACCCTACTACTTTATTAAAAACTAGCTGACAACCATAAGTTCCCGTTCCCGTGAGAGTACGGGAATAAAATATAGCCTATAGCACTCACGAAAAATGTAGCTTTCTACCAGTGAAACAATTTTTAAAATTGGTTTATTACTTCCGGAGATTACCCCCTACATACAAACTTACAAACAAATGTTACCTCTTTAAAATATTAGTATAGATAGACTAGCGGACGTCACGCGGTTTCACCCGCGTAGTTCCCGTTCTCGTAAGAGTACGGGGATAAAATATAGCCTATGTTACTCAGGGTGAATGTAGCTTTCTAATGGTGAATGAATTTTTGAAATCGGTTCATTACTTCCGGAGATTACCCCCTACATACAAACTTACAAACAAATGTTACCTCTTCATAATATGTATTAGTATAGACAAGCGCCACGGATTCGGCAACAGACCAGTTTTCATTATTGTAGTTCATAACAAACGCACAAGTCTAAATTATGTGTAATATATGAACTAATAACCTCAGTAAGGTACAGAAATCCCGGCTTAAAACCATTCAAGATTGTATTATTCTCAACATTAGACTTGCAACAACAAAGCTCCCAGGACGTTAGTTCTAACATGAACTATTACTACGTTAACATATTTCTCGGGAATGAGTCTTTAGGCAGTTCAATCTTGAATAAATTAGTTAGAATATCTGCTAGTAAACCTGTACCCTTCAAACTAGGGTAGAAGTATGTTAGAGGGTGTATAATTCGAACTGGATAATATGTTCTAGAACCTTCGTTAGGGACTCTCTACAAATGTTGTCGCTGTGACTGAGGGTTTATTATTCTGCGTAAACTTATGTAAGTTTTGCTTTATAGGGCATGCCAGGCTTAATTGGATTAGCTGATGATTTACATAAACTGGTTTACGGAATGTAAACATGAATGTCAAGGGTTCAGTATTCAAAAAATAATCTTAATCGATGTTACTGAAAATAAGATTGAACAAGATGAAAATATTATGTTACAAGTGTAAAACTCATATGTCAATCAAACACCAGCTCAGGTTAACAACTAAATCATTTATTCACCTACGTACATCTCGTTACCTCGGGATACCCTCAGTTACATTTATAATTTTATGTCTTACATATCGACATCCCCCTTTTTCAAAAAATAAAAACAAAAAAAAAAAAACAAATAGTTACAATTTTGAATTTAACACATTAATTTCATGCATGACAAACTCATTTTTAGAACAATTAAAACAGTATAACTTTACTTCTATAAAATTAATACGTTATAAGGATACTATAAAAAAAACATAACATTAAAATAATACATGCATTCAACTCGTAGATAATCTGAATAAAATAAATAGTAATGTAGTCTCATCAACCATTTAGGTATTTGTTGTTACCATTATTATATCAACAAAAAGACAAACTACTACATTTCAATAACACACACTTTAAACTATTAAAATACTGTAGATACATTTAATCATTTAGCATTCATAAAAACATAATTATTAATTCTATTACAAGTTCATAATTATTTGTGATTTTTATTACAGTGGGAAATGATAATTGAATTGATTTTACATTAATGTTATTAAAACAACTGGCAAAAGAATTAAGTATAAAGTATAATATTGAAAGTGTTAACTACATTTATTTATTCAATTTGGAATATAAAACAATACATAATAAATCATTGACCAACATTTAATAATTGGAATTGTATTACAACTATTTACTAAATTTTTGCATTTCCACTAACTTCCATTATCACTGAAATAGGCACCCTATAAAATACATAACTGATAATGCTGCCTACACAACGCAACGCAACACTGTCTTACTTTACTGTAATGTTCATGTTTGCTTCCAATTTCGACCTTATTATGACGACGGATAAGTCCACCGGTCAGGCTCCCTCACAGTCCTGCCAAAACGAGTAGTGTATAAGTTAGATGACTGCGAGTGTGAACTAGACGGAGAATCTTCGCGGCGTTCCGGTACGGTGACATCATCATAGTTTAGTAATGGCCGCGAGCGATCAGCTGTTGGGGAATACGCTGTGTCTACTATCAAATGCCTACGATTACGTATTAAACTTCCACCACGATCGAGATTAATACTGTATGATCTTATTCCAACAAAAGCTGCAACAACTCCGCTTATCCATTTCTTATTTACTCTGACTTTTATTCTTTGACCTACTTTTAACGGAATCATATCTTTTGCGCCTTTGTTGTAATACCGAGCCTGTTTACTCTGTCGATTATCTAACTCACACCTAACGTTTGTTTGTACTTTTGGTTTTAACAGTTTTGGTGAGCATGGTACCAAACTTCTTAATTTTCTACTATAAAGTAATTCTGCTGGCGATGCTAGTGTGCTACCTAAAGGTGTGTTCGAATACCCCAACAAACCTAGCCTATAATCTGAGTTATCGAACATAGTCTTTTTCATAATATTTTTTACAATTTGAACTGACCTCTCTGCCTGTCCGTTCGATTGTGCATATCGTGGTGATGACGTAATATGATTGAATTTCCAGTCTTTTGAAAATATTTTGAATTGGACAGAATTGTATTCTGGTCCGTTATCTGACACAACAATGTTGGGAATTCCTTGCCTGGAGAATATTTTCTTCAATTTTGAAATTACTTCATCTGATGTCAATGATTTCAATTTTACACATTCTATAAATTTGCTATAGTAATCAACAACCAATAAAAATAAGCTGTTATTGAAATGAAACGTATCTGTGGCTACTTTACACCACGGTCTATTTGGAATGTCATGAGAAATCAAGGTCTCCTTTCTATTTTCATTTTTATGTGTAACACACGCTTGACACTTGCTGATATAATCTTCTAACTGACTGTTTATGTTTGGCCAAAACATTGTCTCACGCATACGTAACTTACACTTTTCCAATCCTAAATGACCTAAGTGAATGTTTTTTAACATTTCAGACCTCATACTTTTCGGTATCACTATGCAATTACCTTTCCAAACCAAATTATGCAACACTGACAGATCATGACGGTAGATCCAATACGGTTTTAACTCATCATTAAGTTGTTGTTTGTGTTCTGGCCAACCCTGCTGTATACACTTCATTAATTGTTGTAGCTCACTGTCTAAATATGTATTTTTTTGTAATTGTACAAAATGCGTATCCATTAAGAGATTGCATGCTATTACCGCGCACACCTGTGCCTTAGCATCAAAGTGATCGCGCAGATCTACACTCCGATAAGAAACCGGTTCCGCCGCGCGCGACAGTGTATCTGCTATGTATAGGTACTTTCCTGGTTTATATACTAAATTGAATGAATACAACTGTAGACGTAATAACATGCGCTGGAGTCGCGCAGGCGCACTTGCTATTGGTTTGTTTATTATGTTTACCAGGGGCTTGTGGTCTGTTTCGACAACTACGTCTGATTTTCCGTAAATATAAGTATAAAATTTTTCACATGCAAACACACAGGCCAGCAACTCCTTTTCAATTTGCGCATAATTTTGTTCTGCTTTAGTAAGAGATCGTGACGCATAACTAACTGGAAGATTGTTTTGCAATAAACAGGCCCCTAAACCACTTTTGCTCGCGTCTACCGATATCACCACTGGATTGCTTGCATCAAAATACTGTAACACCGGCTTATTTGTTAGGCATTGTTTTAATTTGCTAAATGCATTTTGGTGTTCAGGTGTCCAGTGCCATTCTACTTCTTTCTTTAGAAGTAACCGCAAAGGGTTTGTTTTTTCCGATAAATTCGGTATGAACCTACCCACATAATTTATTAATCCTAAAAACCTTTCTAAATCTTTTGTGTTTTCCGTTTTATGGCTCGATTCAAATCCCGTGGATCTAAACATATTCGTAAATCACCATTGGGTTTCCTTACTACTGTCATACTGTTAACCCAATCCGTAGGTCCTTCTACCCTCGCTATTATTTTTTGTTTTTCCATCTCATCCAATTTCAATTTTAAACTTTCTTTTAAAGACACTGGCAATTTTCGTGGAGCATGTACAACTGGGCTTATGCCACTATCTATGCTTATTTTATATTCTCCTGGCATACAACCTACGCCCTCAAAAACGTCTTTATATTCAGCAAAAATACTATTTTTATATTCTGAGCTATTTTCTGAGCTGGTAACGGCTAGTGTTAATTTTATTAAACTTAATTCCCGACAGCTGTCGCGGCCCAATATTGGAGGAGAAGTTACATCAGCTATTAAAAAGTCAATAATGTAATCCAACTCTTTATATTTTACTTTTAAATTACAGCTACCAACTACTGTGATGTCACTGCCCGAATACCCTCGAAGTTTGATATTGGTCGGGATAAGATAGTCTTTAGGTATTTTTAACGTTTCTAAATAATTATAGGGTAAAACATTAACATCCGCACCAGTATCAATTTTAAATGAAACTACTTTGTTATTTATCGCTAACTTTACACACCAGTCACTTGAAGAATTGTTTACATAATAGATTACCTGATCGTTTGACCCGTCCTCGTCCCTTTGTACTTCATATACCCTACAAACGCGTGAAAAATGGTTTAAACTGTTACACTTCAAACACCGTTTTCCAATCGCTGGACACTTATAACCGATGTGATCCAATCCACACGATCGGCACGACCGTCCGTCTCGCTGATTAGCGTTTCCATCGTAACCCCTCGACGTTGACGCCTTTGGATAATGTTGTGGCGAATACGATGATGTTCCGCGGCCTGCTCCCTGTCGAGAGCGGCGCACCGACGCTCCTCGATGTTGCTGACCACGGCGTTGTCGCGATACCCAATGGACTTGATTACTGGTCTCATCTTCTACGTTATCACTCTTCGCGCTGTTTGTTCGTGATACACAATACGCACAGTGTTCCACGGAATCTTTCTTTATATTTCCTGCTTGTACACGCGATAACTGTGCTATGTTGCATATTTCTACGGCCTTTTGCAATGTTAATTTGGGTTCTCGAAGAAGGCGTTCTCGAAGTGATCCGTCCTTAATTCCACAAATTAATCGGTCTCGTACTAAATCGTCACACAATCCCTCGAATTCACATTTTACAGCCAATTTCTTTAATTCCAACGAGAATTGTTCAACTGATTCGCCATCCTTTTGCTCACGTATAAAAAATGTATGCCTTTGTACAGTTATATTTTTTCTTTGTAGAAAAACACCATCAAACTTTTCTATTAAACTTTTCAAATCGATGAATTGCTCCGTGAATTGATCATAAATCTCTCGACACTGTTCTCCCACAACATGTAAAAATATGTTCATTTGCACCTTCTGAGTCTTCTTATTAAGCTCACATGCTTCAAAATATATTAAAAATGCAGTCTTCCATTTTTCCCATTCCTTGGAGACGTTTCCAGATGTCGAATTTTCCACGTTGTTGTTGAAACAAAATGGAGACGGTGGCGGCAGTACAGTTTCCATTGTTGATT
The DNA here is from genome assembly GCA_905147715.2 of Xestia xanthographa. Classification (NCBI taxonomy): domain Eukaryota; kingdom Metazoa; phylum Arthropoda; class Insecta; order Lepidoptera; family Noctuidae; genus Xestia; species Xestia xanthographa. Next base: position 20,198,390 of record LR990646.1, read on the forward strand.
AGGTAAATAGTGCTCCGCAGGTTCACTTATTCTCAATGGTTAATCACCACTTTCGATTTTGATCGATCGAATGCAAAATTTATCTACTTTAAGTATTTAACGAAGTATCCTTTCGGCTGCGCCATGTAAAACTCATATGTCAATCAAACACCAGCTCAGGTTAACAACTAAATCATTTATTCACCTACGTACATCTCGTTACCTCGGGATACCCTCAGTTACATTTATAATTTTATGTCTTACATATCGACAACAAGTACTGGTGAATTAGATCTATCATAACTAATAATACTAAATCCACTCATTTGTTGTACTTTCAATAAAAATCTTAGATTTTTTTTTAACCGAAGAATAAGTCACTTACTTATTCAACAATCAATTTGACGACCCCAATGGCGCAGCGGTAGTCAGGCTGCCATACGTTCTTAGGGTCCCGGGTTCGAATCCCGGTTGGAGCAAACATGGACATTTGTTTCCGAGTCATGGATGTGTTTATATATATTTACAAACAAAAACTATCTATGTAGTATATCAACTATATGGTGTCCACGACACAAGAATCGTTGCTTAGTGTGGCACTAGATGTGACCACTGTCTATGAGACTACTGTGTATTATTTTATGTCCAGCGATATTTTATTTTATTATTTATTTATTTTTATAATACCTAGTAACTGGGCTGAAGTTTTGAACAAAGCCGAAGGTTCACAGCAAGCGCTGAAATTGAACAAACTGTTACGAATGAGAGCGCGATTTAAGAGGTGACTGGCGGAGGACTAGTTGAAAATTTGCAAGGTAATTTTAATCATCTTGTTAAATTGTTTATAACAGTCAAAATTAACACTTCATTTTAAAGGCTAAAAATGTCATAATTATAATAACGTTTAGCCAATCTTGAACAAAATTTCTTAGGGTTATTAGACCTTTAGCTTCGGCTTTGATTTCGGCCAGAAATCGACCTTCGGTTGGACACTAACAACCAATACAAAAACAAGATCTTATGTATGCTATATAGGAGCCTTTTTACGTAGATCCTGTTGAACTTGATGCTTAAAGGTCATGATCTTTAAACGGTTCTTAGCATGGGCGTTAACATAGCCGTGTTCTTGCCTTTAGCTTTCATACATGTACTTTGACAGTGACAAACAGCTTAACCAGGTACTATCGTGAACACTCCCGTCTGATCACCACTAAGCTAATTTTTGCTTGCACTCGCAACATAGAAACGCTCTCTAGCCCCGTCCCGTTGACTTTGTATAGAAATAATGAATGACAGACAATACCGATCGGCCGAGCGCACTGACGACACACGGCAAACGAGAACAATTATTATTTTGCACCCCAAATTGACGCTTTCCGAATAGGCCTAAACTTTAAGGGGGCGTGGCTCGGCGCCTCTGCATGATTTAAGGGAAAAAAAATAACTGATCAGGCGGAAAAGACCACGACTGTACGTGCTGAGTAACGTTTATGAATCTCTTGCCAGTTGTGACAAGGAATAAACAAGACTTTTACAACCTGCGTGTCTCGTTCCGCAACATGTAACATAACAAAAACTGAAGATAAAACTGCCACTCGCCCTATAAAGCCCTAGTATCTAACTTATTTAATCTCTGGTAGCCCCTATCCTATATTCATTATTTATTTTTCCTCGAGCCGCGTTTACCCTCGTCCTAGTTACATCGCTATTTCGATCACAGCAGAATAAACTAACATGAAAATACGTACATAGATTTGTTTTTTTATTTATTCAGTAACTTCATAAAAATAACAATAACGTTATTAAATATTTATGCTCTAGTATTCCCTGTTCAACTGTAAAACATAGTCTGTTCAAGTACTGTATTATTTTAACTAATAATATAAATAAATGTGAAAGTGATTTTGTTTGTTTGATAATTTCACGTCACACCTTAACCTCTGAACAGATTTCAATGAAATTTGGTGTAAGGATAGACCGCGACCTTGGTTAGGAAATAGGATAATCCAGTAAGATGTTCCCGTGGGATAATATCCTACCACTATTCAAGTAAGCCTACGGACAAAATCTAAATCAGAATAAAAAAATAAAAAGTAGCAATAACGTTACCAAAATATGTATGCTGTAGTATTCCCTGTTGAAAAACATACTATATTAAAAAAAAAATTCTTTTTTTTATTATTTTAGCTTTTATTACACGTGATTTACTTTAAAATAACAGGTTACACGATAGTAACATTCAGGGGAGCGTGAACCGGCTAAACAGGGCCGTTATTACGTATTGGTGCTAAATCCGGGGAAGCGACATAAAAAGGGGAGGCTTATATTTAGCGGTGGGCGAAACCAGGTCGTGTGATAATGATCGTTTTATCGCGTCGTGCTTTTGTTATAGACAACAATATGGTGTAAAAATAGCGGTAGCTAATATTGTCTTCTTTTCTCTTTGGTGAATATGACACAAAAATTAATAATATTAATCAGAAGTAGGACACTCACACGTGCGAGTATAGTTCTGATTGTTATTACACTTATTACACAGAATAGGCATGACGACAGTATCAAAAAATTGCAAATCTACTAAGTTCGACAGTCAGAGTATTGGAAAATAATGGATACATATTTTTTGTTTTTGTAAATCAATGAATATTGACAAAGATAAAACGCATCAAAACTCGGGAGTGGGGGCTCGTGACGTCGGAACTAGCTAAAAATTATACCAATGCGTGACGTATTGAGAATTTTAAAAGTGTTATATCTTCGTCAATTTTGGTTTACGCAACAAAAAAGAAATGTGTCCAATATTTTTTGGAAATCTATCTGACGGACTAATTAGATTTTTTTTGTCGTCTCGCCTATTGTGGTCAAGTGGATGATGTATGAATAAGTATTCCTATTCATACGTATGGTCCGTCTGTATGGTGTCGGACGTAAAGAATAGTACCATCCCATATCTTCCCGTGGGTGTCGTAAGAGGCGACTAAAGGACTTACCGAGAATGGGCAGCAGCGTTCTCTGTGCTTTTGTAACAACCGTACTGCGATCGCCAACCCGCCTGCCAAGCGTGGCGATTATGGCAAAACCCCCCTTTAGGGGAGGCCTATGTCCAGCAGTGGACGTCTTTCGGCTGAAATGATGATGATGATGATGATGATTCATACGTATACGTAACCACAATTCTGTGTAAGATTTACCTAAATATTTACGATCTTGATACTTTGTTCCAATTATTAATTACATAATCCTTAAGGAAAAATAAACAAATAAAAGATACTTTTCTTCCATTCACAATCTGCCTTTCCACTCCGCCTGAAACAAAAACAAAAAACAAAACATCAAACAAAACAATATACATTAATTACACCCCTAAACTCTCACAATAAAAATAAAAATTAAAACTCCAGACCGTAACCTCCCGATAAACAGAAACACGTTTTAAGACCCCGTCTTAGTTAATAGACGAACTCAATTAACAAAATGGCCACCGAACCAAACAAACAACAAACGAAGAATCAAATGAGCTCTCAAACAGCGTCTGTAGGTAATTAAAACGTAATAATTGAAGCGTCTGGAACCTCCATATCATTATAATGAGAACTAGTGTTGTACTCGCTTCAAACGACCTTCGTTAGCGCGATCGTGAACAAAATTAATGACGTAATGTGGTTGTTCATACTACATTTGGTATGTTGCGGTCTAATTATGTTCCTGTCACTGGTTTTGACTCGAACGCTTGCACTTGTAATCTTTGTTTGCTCATCACTGGTTATTGTGGCGTAGGGTGGTAATTTTGTTTCGCGCACGTAATGTTTTGATGAAGGAACAATTTGGGAAAAGGTTTGAATTCCCTGCTCGTCGATTCAGAATCTAACGAGAGTATTTTTATGTTGCATTCCCTGAAACACCGAACGTTTCAATGCATTTTAATTCACAATATTAGTCTCTAATGTCCAATTCTCGTAATTTTATTAATCTTGAATCGAAATTTTCTTAAACTTTTCCACCAAGAGAGTTTGATTATCAAGCAATGGTTATTCTTGCAATTTTATCGCTTATTAGATTAGCCAATGACCATTTACTGTTGGACCGTATCCACCAAAGGTTAACCAGCACAAAAAAATAATACCAAAATATACTTCCCCAAACAGTATTTAGCTCCAAAAGGTACAACGTATAAAAATAACGTCTAATTTCGTCACCGCGCCGCCACCGCTCGCTCTGAGAGAAATTAATAAACTTTTTCTGTTCCTTGTTTGCAGAAAATCTCATTATGTACGGAGAAACATATTAAAACAAAGATTGTTAAAATGAGTAACAATCTACGTTTTACAGTTAGTAATAGTTTTGCTGATCATTATAAATTTTGCTTCAGAATATAAAAGCAAATGTTTATTGAAAAAGTTATTTCCTGTCTGCAGAGCTCAGAATGTTTCCTATTGGAAAAGTTATGATACATCAAAACATCGAATATCTTCGCGATGTCAGATGGAGTTTTATTTTTCGATGGTTCAGATGTTTCAGTTTTAAAGATGATGTAAGTTGGACTATGTCATTTGAAGCCGTGAATTATATAAGCCTGAAAACTTTAAACATTAGCTTTATGGTGATACAACAAAGTGTGCCGCAATTTTTATGTATGGACCGCAAAAATTAGGTCTCAGAATAAAACATTCGGTGGTCTTCAGAATGATGAGTCACTGCTGAGCTTTCCCACCTCGCAAAAGACAAGGCGAAATTTTCCGAGTTGATGGCTAACCTTTTATTTTAGAGGCACCAGAAGAAGAAAAAAATGTGGGTGTGAACTGAGGGTCCATACCGGTATTTCGCAAATAAAAATAGAAGGATTTAGTAGAAGTCTTAAAACAATTTGTAATCAATTATTTTAAAAACTACAGCCCTTAAAGTGTGGCCACTCAGTCCTCACTGACCATCAGCCAGATCTTGGAAATTATCTGGAAAATTAAGTTTTTGTGACACATTTAGTAAAAAATAAAGAGTTGTTCAGAAAACACTGTAACGTGATCCGTTCTTATTCATAACATAAGAAAATACCTCTCCGTGACCAATATTATTTGTGACCATTGGAGTCCTACTTCTGTGACACAAATAAACGTTGCGATTGATCACAAATCGTTACTTTTTATCATTCCAGAAACATCTGCCCCTTGATCTCCCCAATTTCCGGCCGAAGCGCCTTCTTATTCCAAACTTTGACCAACTTTTGGGGAGCGTTCAATATTATTACAATTTTTATGGTGGCTTTAGTATTTACATAATGATTGGGTGTTCTATTATTCGTAAAAGGGCTTATGTGACTTATTTCTGAAGCAATGCTGTGTGTTATTTTGGTTCATTTTATGGAATGGTACTCTCAACCGGTTAAATCTATACAATATACGTAAAGAGTTAAAATTTGTAAGTTTGTATGTAGAGGAAAATCTCCGGAACTACTGAACCGATTCTAAAAATTCTTACACTGATGAAAAGCTACATTATCCCCAAGTATATTTAAATACTACTTTTCGTGAGATCAGTTCCGACTTTTACGCAAGCGAAGCCTCGGGCAAAAGCTAGTCTACACTAATATTATAAATAGGAAAGATTTGTATTTTTGTGTGTGTATATGTTTGTAATGAATAAACTCAAAAACTACTGCGCCGATATCAAAAATTATTTCACTATTAAAAAGCTACATTCACCCTGAGTAACGTAGACTATATTTTATCGCCGTACTTCCACACGAACGGGAACTACGTGGGTAGTTTATATGTTCAAGTCGAGTTCTGTGCTTTACAATATTGTTTTATCATACCAGCCTAACAGCTTCTTCAAACAATCAATGATACTTTAGACAATCACTATATAATTAATAGTTATGCTATTAATAACAATTTCATGCAAACTCCATTTCAGAGAAACAGACAAGCAATTGCATACATCTAGCGTATTCTAAGTTCAATTATGCGCAATCGAATACAATCTCATTATGCTATTGCCACGCAATGAACATCTGTTATGTTTCGCAGAACTATTGTTATAACCAGTTATAGAAAAAATAATATTAATTTATCTATGAACACGTCTTTGTGTGTGTTTATTGTTAATTTCCATTGTATTGTGTTGTTTATTCATGCTGGATTATTATAATGTTGTTGTTATCAGTGTGATCTGTATGGCCCTCGATTTTATGGTCTACTAGCTAATGCCCACGGCTTCACCCACGTGGAGTTTGGAAATTGCCCTCAGGATCTTAATTCTGGGATAATAAGCAATATTTGTATTATTTGTGCTATAACGCAGTAACGCACTAGTGTCTAGCCCGGTGCGTTACCAGGCCGCCGCCGCCACCACCCCGCGCCCTCTGGCTTCGTTTCCGCGACCCCTTATATTTAAATGAATATTATGTATAAGTTGGAGTAATATTTCGTTTTTGTTTCATCACAATCACTTCATTTTATGAAAAGTTAGAAACGGTACACGTGTACTTATATTATTTTAAATTGAATACAAAATTTAGCGAAATAACAACTTCAATACAAAACTTCATCCCCTTTTCGCCCCCTTTAGGGTTGAAATTCTAACAACACCGTTGCGTTAGCTTTCAACCATAAGCCTTGATATAAAATTTAATGAATTTACTTCGAAAATTATGGACTTCCCATAAAACACAACACAACTTAATTCCCTTTTTACCCTTTGCGGATGAAATTATCAAAAACGCTGAGACACGTATAAATTGATTTTCAATTGTCAGCCTAAACACAAAATTTGAAGATCCTAAATTTAAAACTGATGGACTTTCATACAAACGTTCATCCCCTATTTAACTCCCTTAGGGATTGAATTTTAAAAAATCCTTCCTTATTCCTTGTCTACATTATAAAGAGAACCTCTGTGCAAAATTTCAGCTTTCAGGTCCAAGGGTTTGGGATGGGCATTGATGAGTCATTCAGTCAGTCAGGACTTTTCTTTTTATTTAAATATATAAGATGGATAGATGAAGTAAAATAACAGACTACCTATTTAAAGAGAAAGTTGTGTGTATTAAATACAAAACACAACCTTCAAGTGAAAGGGCACACAATATAAAGAATTTTCATTGAACACACGAGTATGTACTCGTGTGTTCAATGAAAAAAGGATTCCGATTCTTCTTTTTCACGAATCGATGACTCAGATTTTGTCCCACGTGTCCGTACTAACCTGGACAGCTCTGACGTTTGCCTCATTCAAGTTCTAGAGGGTGCAATTAGTTGTACACGACGTGCAGGAGAGAAGGTGTGGCATAATATATCCCGCTTTAATAAATATCGCTCGCTGGACCATATAGTGCCACACTAAGCAACGAGGCTTGTATCGTGGACACCAGGTAGTTGATAATACTACACAGATACTTTTTGTTTGTGAATAAATACTTATCTACACTAATATTATGAAGAGGAAAGATTTCTATTTTTTTGTGTATGTTTGTAATGAATAAACTCAAAAACTACTGCGCCGATTTCAAAAATTCTTTCACCATTAGAAAGCTACATTCACCTTGAGTAACATAGGTTATATTTTATCTCCGTGCTCCCACGGGAACGGGAACTACGCGGGTGAAACCGCGTGACGTCCGTAGTTATACATATAAACATCCATGACTCGGAAACAAATGTCCATGCTCATCACACAAACATTTGCTCCTACCGGGATTCGAACCCGGGACCCTAAGAACCGGAAGACGTTGCGTTGGAAGACCTCCCACTAGGTGGACCGATGACCTGGTGAAGCTTGCGAGATTCTGCTGGATGCAAGTCGCACGGGACCGGTCAATGTGGCGAACCTTGGGAGAAGCCTAGGTTCAGCAGTGGACGTCTTTCAGCTGAAATGATGATGATGATGATCCTAAGAACATAAGGAAGGCAGCCTCACTACCGCTGCTGTGCCATTCGGGTCGCCAGACAATAATAAAAAATAATAATAACCTAACTACACAGATTGGCGCAAACATTCAACGTTATTCAGACTCACAAGGCCGAAAAATAACCGTATCAATATACCTGGCAGTGACAAAAGATTCCATGATGAGAAAGATAGCCAGCATTCTTAGTACCTATTATCGCTAACCATCGCGCCGAGCTACGCGTGCCTGTACTACCAATGAATCCATCTCTTATTGGCTCCACGAGATTGGATCCGGGCTCAAGACCTTATTAAGGATTAGGAGCCTGTTCGCTAGACCTAGTTTATTTTATTTTTTTGCCTTTTCGTCATATCTGTTCTGATGTCTATGAGGAAAACACACAGTATTGGGTCGGTATTGAATTATATTCTGGCAAAAATCCGTCACGAAATAAGGATAAAATAATATTTCACTAGTGGATTATTCTCACTATACGTGAAAACCAAATATGTTTGGACCATTTACAGAGCGTAATAAGAAGTATTTTTAAAAGGTTGGACCACTTATGGAAATGATACCTATAATGCTTTCCATAAGCACTATAATTTCAGTAGAATGGATATCGATATTTTACAACTGATTTTGTTTATGGGTGTGTCAATAATGTAGTCTTTTTTTCGGTGAAAACTACTACCAGCATGGAATTTATTTTTCAATACACTTCCTCGAAAACTGGTCCATAAGGTATATGGGTACTGGTCTATTAGGTACAACATGCAATGTATTTCACACGCGTGCGTTTTTTTCCATTTTCCCGCACGTGTGCCGGAATGAAAATTGCCACAGATAACTATACCTATATTTAGTCCAAATTGGTTCAATGCCTATAGTCAGAGGTGAATGTTTTTTTTTTTAGTTTCGGCAAAGCACTACGCGTCTTTACGGCTTAAATATTTTTTGAATATTCAAATTGTGTTTATAAATAGAATATCATAGATAAACATGATTATTAAAAACTTATAGTTACTTTTAAACACAAATTAACATTTATTTGTGTTCTGAATTCAAAAATATAAAATAAATCTATTTTTAATATGAGTGAATTTCTCAGACGAAAAATTTACGCGTCTAGGCTGAAATCGCAGTGCTGCTTTACAGATAATGCAACGATTTTTTTTCTCAGAATTAAAGTGACATGAATCTAAATGAAGCCACTTAAATTATATTTATAAGACTATTACTTTTTATGAAAAAAATCGGTAAATGATGAATTATCAATTTCTGTGTCTTGTCCACAATCACTTTCATACACAGCATTTACCTCTCAGGAAGATAATCTCCAACATATATAGGAAAAAGTATTTTGATTGCGTTAAGTAATGATTGACCTACATGACGTTAATTAGTTTTGAATGTTTAGACTCATAGTTAATGAGTACATGTCAACGGTAGGTTTGTCCAAGCGAAATTACTAATTTCTATGGTCATTTTGTTTCACCGTCCTGAGCTTCCACCAATGAGTTTAAACGAACAATAAATCCCTGCTCGGCAAGAGACAGTAGTGCACTTACGTGCAGTAAGAATGGTAGTCCACCATATCGCCAGGTCTTTCCGCCAAAAATTTAAGAACATGATTTCAGTTTACTCGGAACGAAATTTTGCAATTTCGGTGATCAGGTTTTAAAAGGATTTTTGCAAGAAATAAAGGTATCACTTTTATGCATGCTAAGTAGCCTTTGGTATACATTTAATATTTTAGAAAATAATAGTCATAGCCTTGATAGTTTCTTGTAAAAAAAAAAAAAATAGCCATGTTTCCAATTTCTGTGAGGCAATTTCTGTGGTTTCCGTGGCATCTCGTGGCCCACGGAAATTACACGACTACACAGAAATTGTACCAATCAATTATTGTACTAATGTTAATGAAGATTTTTGAAAAGAATCAATACTTGTTATGCCGAAATTACTTTGACAGAACTAAGTCCTTTGCCCCCGACATTCATTAAAATAAAAATGTATTACTATTTCTTGAAAAAGTCATTCAATTGGATTTACTGAACTTTGAGGGTTGCATCCTCCGGGAGCTCCTCCTGGAAGCCTCGATCATGTAGGCCTGGGTGACATCACCGGCCACACCTGCCGACGTTGACAATGAGGCAGGGTGGTTCCAGGAGGCCATGTCCAACATCTGCGACGTGCGCAGATGTCGAGTCTCCAGCATCTCCTCGTGGGCCAGGGATCTGGCCCGCGAGGAGATTCTGGGGACTCTCGACAGAGATCCGTGGGGGCGCCCTTACAAGAAGATGCGGGATAAACTCCTTACCTGGGCCCCCCTACTGACGCAGAGTCTCCGGCCTGAGCTCGTGGAAGACATGGTAATTACTCTGTTCCCTTCGCGAGGGGAACATCGCTCCCCGCCTATGGCTCCACCGCCTGCGATGCTGTAAGCGGACCAACAGGACGACGACGAAAACACTCCGGAAGTGACTGGGGTAGACCTGAGAGTGGCGGTACGTACGCTCAGTGTCAAAAATACCGCCCCGGGACCCGACGGCTTGCCTGGCAAAGCCAGGGTCCTGGCCTCTGAGGCTTTCGGGCCCCGACTAGAGGGGCTCCTAAGTGCATGCTTGGAGAGAGGCCAGTTCCCGCTTCGTTGAAAGACGGGAAAGCTGGTCCTCATTCGGAAGCCGGGGCACCCTGGGGAATCTCCGTCCACATACCGGCCCGTGGTGCTGCTCGGCGAGGTGGGCAAGCTCTTTGAAAGAGTAATTGCAAACCGCCTCGCCGGATCTTGCGGAACACCAGTTTGGTTTCCGCAAGGGGCGCTCTACGGTGGACGCCATCATGTGCGTGAGAGCCCTCACGACGGGGATGTGGTTTCCCGGGGTGGGGTTGTATTGGTGGTGTCTGTTGACATCGCCAATGCCTTCAACACCATGCCCTGGAGCTGCATTAGCGTCGTGTGGTCGAGTCGACTTTGAAGTACCTAGGACTCGTCTTCAACAGCCGGTGGAACTTCGTGGAGCACTTCCGACGTTTGGCCCCCAAACTGAAACGGACCGGGGCTGCCTTCCGGCGCTCCTGCCTAACCTGGGGGGGGGGGCAAACGCCTCCTGCCGGAGACTCTACGCGAGAGTCGTGCGGTCCATGCACATGCAGTCGTGGCCGGCGGCCACGTGGTGGGCCTGTGGTCGGTGGGCTATGGGCTAGCTCGCCATCTGTCCGTCTCATGATGACAGACCGTGTCGACGGCGCGTTCGTGTTCCACGCGCGCCTCAGAGAGAGTAAGCAATAGGAAGGGGTCCTCAAGGACCGATGCCTGCCGGGGTTGCGGGACTGTTTGAAAGAGATACCGTGGCCCCGGAACACAAAGGGCGATAAAGGAACATGAATGGGTTTTAGTCAGTAAAAGTCTGAAAGTCCCTCCTGCTTCGCCCAGAGCGGGACGAGTCATTTGATGATTTCCCATCGTCTTCATAGAAGTATAAAACATAATCAGTTCCTTAATTGCTAATTTTGTAACACTGATTTATGCAAGTATGTTATGTGTTATGTTGTATTTTTAGAAATGCTTATTAAAATGATCAAATCGATTATTTGTGATACATGGGTTACATGCAGGTGTTCATTACATAATTACGACGATAATATATATATATATTAACGACGATATTCGTATTATATCAGTTTTTCATTAAACCTTATCTTTCTTTACTTATTATTAAAAAACAATGTATATATATAATAATTCACAATTTCGGTGCAAACGCAGAATTTCTGTGTCACCAATACAATTTCGGTGGCAATAATAAAATTTCTGTGGGTCGCCAATTTCGGTGGCCCAAATAACTCACTAAGTAATTGAATTATAATATCCCCTTTCAGAAAATGTATATATAACGTGGATATGTTGCGCTTTATTATTAAAGTTTTTCAAAAAACCTGAAAATGAAAATGTCCATGGAAATTAGGTAAAAAATCGAGTTGTTGAAATTGACTCATATTAGGCTGTTTAACGGCTATTCAATACGTTAAGGCACTTTTATTCAAAGGATGGACCTTACTTTAATGTATATTAGAGAGATTTGATCTTTATGATTGACCCTATTGATTGCTGTCATAAAAGTACAGGGTGTTATTTTTCTTTAATTTTGCCGGTTCGATTCCCGAGTCTGGCAAGCTAATTTTCAAAATCTTTGAATGCAGTTTAATTTCTTTTTAAAAATAAAGGAATGTTTCCTTTGAGTAAAATTTGCTATCTCCGGTATTTAGAGTACTTTCCCTCCAGGTGGCATTGAAAAATTCCACACTGTATACTCATTTCTTATTTTATCTATTTATAGACGTTACCTTCTACATCTCTATAAACTCTTTATTGTATCAACTGCAAATACATTCAGAGTATAAATTACAAACAACAGTTATTATAAATTACTACGTCTTATCAAGAGCAGGAAGAAGTGATGAAGTAGTTTTATTGTTTTAAAACTTTGTTTACTTGTTAAGAAAAATGGTAAAAGTTTTCTTTGTGATGTTACTAGTGTCTCATGATGCTGGCTGTTTCTTTATTTTACTTAATTGAGGTTTATTTTATTTTTAAACAGGTTGGATCGACGCTAAAAGGGTTACGTGTTCACTACATCATCCTGAATTTATTTATTTTCTTATTTATTTATTTAACTCTTCACGAAGCACTAAGAATTCTGTACATCAAACTAATTAAGTAACCCTAAGCAAAAATTATTGCTTGGAAATGTTTTTTTTTTGGGGTGAAAAATCACGTTTTATGGTGACACTCAATGTAACGCACTCAAAACATTGTGCTGATGGATTGAATAGTGTGGGGGGTCGTGGAGGTGTTTGAAGTTAAAGTTTACATTAAAAAAAATGTATTAAAAAAACTTGTGAAAATGTTGGTACTTTGACCCCCAATATCTCTTTAACCAGACGGTTCCCAGGTATCTAGAACAAAAAAAATATCACAATGATGGAAAAAACAAGTGCCTTTCGGCTTCGTTAAGTCCTTTTAAAAAAAAATTGTTGTTTCCTAAAAAAGTGGCAGTTGTTTCGCCTACATGGTCAAAGTATGTAACAGCTGATTCATTTTTAAATTACCTACTCAAAAATAAGTGCTAACTGGTGGTAAGCTTCGGTGTCCTTTGCACCTTCTATAATTATAAGTTTGTTATCAACTATAAAAATAGTAGACGGGAGCGATAAAAAAAGCGAACGAGCGAGCGTCAAAAATGTAATAATGTATGTAATTTGCATGTAATTAATTATTGTATGCCCAATGGGCGGGACATAGCTGATCACAATCTAATTATTTTAAGACCTGTATTATGTTCCTACCTCATCATCATCATCATCTGCCTAGCCTTTTCCCAACTTTATGTTCCTACCTATGATCCACAATAAAGATATTGATTGATTGATTGATTGATACACACTAGTTCTTTTTTTATATAACTATGTAGTTTTCTTACATTGGTAACATTGGAATACTTATAGATTAATGTGTTAGTACAGAAAATATTTGGTACATTTTTATCAAACTTCAAAATCGGTCAAAATACTACATAGTTACTACTCTATGCGTCTCAAAATTATTCAAAGAATTTTTCAAACTAGCAACATCGACTTAACGTGTCAAGTAGATACCATAATGTTTCTAACAGCATTATTCATACGGAAGCTTTAGCGACACGTACCCAGCTCTTGTATAAACAACTCACAAACTTACTCAGATAATACCACTAAGTTAAGAGTTCCTTCGCTAGTTCTTATATTTTCTGAACCGCTTAAAAACTTCGTGTTCTATCTTAAATCGCTTTAATTGGATTCTTTAAAAATGGTTTACATAGTACTTACTGATTCGTTAGTCTAGTGGTCGCAAGCGCGACTGCTGACCATAAAGTCCTGGGTTCGATTCCCAGTTCGGGCAAAGTTTTATTGGGTTTTTCCATCAGGCATTCGTCAGTTGCAGCCACGGGGGCAGGATTTGCGCCCGATTATATGAGATTTAAAAATAACTCGTGAAATGGTCGGACAAGCCATTTTTGGTTTACATTTTACAATGTAATTTGAGAGTTAAACCAAATAGCCTGTTCAACCGTACTATTAAGTACACCTCTGCTTCTGCCTCACTCTGAATAACGTGATGCTATGTATGGATCACATAGTATGATTTTAGGACATAGTTTATTATCCTCAGCCAAATCAATTTCTACCACATGTTTTCCTCGATAAACGATACTTCTGTATTGGTATCTAACAATTTGTTAGTAAGGATTATAATTATTCCTTCTATTAATAGAATCCAATTTATTTTGCGGGCATTTGAGATGCTTCGACGTATATCCTTATTTTCATTAAGGTTTAAGTACTATTGACGCCATTTTAAGTCGTTCTTTAATAGAAGACCAATCTTCGTACTTTAACTAAGCGAAAATTAAGGATTAATTTATTTTTTTAATAACAGTATTACGTACATTTTTTTTAGTCATATTCATTGTCATTTATTCATAAACAGATAACTTGTATCTGAATTTAAACACAAACATTATATAATTACAGTAGTCACACTAAATAAATTACATTTTACAACAACAATTTTACATCAACAATTTAAAAATAATCAATTTTAAAAATAATCAGTTCACATTTCATCAAATGTCGACATGTAAATGAAACAATATGGCCAAAAGCTTAAAATTAAAAAAAATAATAACAATAAAATAATTATCAAAAGATAAATTTGATACATTGATATAATTAATTAAAAATAATAACATCAATAAATTCAATGAAATTGAACATGGTTTTCTCAATAAAAATAAAAATTACAGTTAAGGGCTATATTATTATATCCCTCAAATGGCTTAGCATGATCCTCCGTTACGCCTAAAATACTGCAGCATTAATTTTGAAATAAATATATGGTAAAGGAGGATTAATGCTAGGTACTATGTGTGACGAAAACACGATTCCATAAACTTTTCTGATAGAAAAAAAATTCCAAAGTTACCTCCAAATCGAATAATAAACCGTTGGTATTCAAGTTAGATCATTAAACTTTGCATACTAACTGAACTAACTATAAAGCAGGTCTTATGTGTTTTACTTTTTTAGTCCAATTAATAGATTTTTTGTAAATCGCAAAAAACCACTCATTTCGCACTATTCGGTCACAGTGACTGTCGTAACAACCGCTTTGTAGTGCAAGCTGATTAGAACTTTATTCTAACAGCATTCCAAACGAAGTTTGAACCACCACAAATAGAGTTGCTAATTGTAGGGTTAAAAGGGCCTTAAATAAAATTACAGCTCTTCTACCGCATATACAGTATAAGTATAATGTACAGTTCTTCTAGATATTAACAGAAGCCAAAAGAATATTTGGATATTTATCTGCCTACGATCACTCGTCGCCTCCGAGCCTCGCAATGACAGTCTTGGCCTTTTCCCAATTTTCAATAATTATTCCTTATTTACCACTTGCGGAAGAAGTAAACATAAATTCGACGACAGATAACCGACCTTAGTTTTTTTTCTTGTTCTTCATGGTCTCTTTTCCGGCCTGTAAATATATTTTGGGACAGCTATAAAAAACGGAGCCAACAAAATTGAAAACCATTTTAATGATTTTGATCCAAGCTCAGCCGTGTGGTATCCGGCAGAGTAGAATAGAACCAACCCATTACACTGACGGATGTCGTATAAGGCGACTAATGTCTGTGGCAGAACACCTTGCGCCTCTGTAGACCAGAGAATGGGCAGTAGCGTTTTCTGTTAGTCTTTCATCACTGCCATCTCCAATCCGCCTGCCAAGCGTGGAGATTACGGCAAATTCCTCCCATCATGGAAGAGGCTTAGGTCCAGCAGTGGACGTTATGGACTGTTGTTGCGTTGTTGTTGATCCAAGCTCTGATATCAGAACTGATCTATGGTACTGTAGACGAGTTAAAACTCAACTCTAGTTGTTCCAAAGTGATCTAGTTGTATTTCATCTTAATTTTACACTTAGATAAGTCCCTGTGGTAAACTGATTTCCTTTTCGTTTTACAATAATAAAATTGTATTCAAATCAGTTTCCATTTTTTTTCTCATTTACAATTCCTTGCCAAACATTATACATGGCCAGTTATAAAACCGAACGGTTTCTTTTTGAACCAAAACTCGATAATTGACCGAATAACTATCTGGAATCAAAAGTTGCGGATTTGTATGCGGACCGAGCGTATATTTATGGTAATTTATGTCGGCGACCCGGTGTAAAACTTTCACAAGCCCGAAATCGTATTTAGAGCAGTCGGATGGAGCCATCTTTATTAGTTCAGGAGCTGGACATTATGTCATTACATCATCTGTTTAATAAAATAGTCATGCACTCCATGTTCATCATCATCATCATCATCAGCCTATTAATGTTCCGACTGCTGGGATACAGGCCTCCTCTCAATGAGAGGAGCACTCCATGTTAATCGACACATATCATGAAAAACCGGCCCAAGTGCGACTCAGACTCGCGCATGAAGGGTTTCCGTACCATTGTAGAAGACAAAAAAAAATTAAAGAGGGCTATAATTTTTACTTAATAAGGTCGTCTACCTATAACGTACAGCCCACTGACAGACAGTCGGACGGACAGACGAACGGCGGAGGCTTAGTAATAGAATCCTGTTGATACTGTTGGTTGTTTTCTGATGGTAATACAAAATCAATTATTCTTTTATTATAACTGTAATGTCTAAGCTATTCTTTAGTTTTATTTAGAATTTATAGTTTTTTTTGCGATTATTGTATTTTGAAAAGATATTCACTAGATGCTACCAGCCTCTAACGTTACATTTTTCTGGTAGGAGTCAGAAAACTGTAAAATCACAATGAGCACTCACCTACCTTTTTTTTTATTGATATTATCAAGAAACTTATTAACATTACAATTGACAAAATACATGTTCCAGAAAACCACAGAGGTGAACCTAACTTTCAGTTTGGAGGAGAGTGAAACTGCCCACCTTCAACCGATTTTTCAATACTTAAAATCACCAGACTTCTTGCCGAAGCATCTAGTAAATATCTTTTCAAAATACAATAGTCGCAAAAAATCTATAAATTCTAAATAGAACTCTAAGTTTTACAATAAAAGTTCAAAACGCTTTTATATGAAGCAAGTTCTAAGAATCCATCCCAACCATTTCATATGTCGTGAAAAAGTGCCTAGTTCTCCATGAAATTGCCCAAAAAAAAAAACTACACTAGCTCCTGAACCACAAAGATATTCCTGATAAAAAGTGTGGTTTTACCCTCACGAATATCTACAAACTTTGTATGAAGAGATCAACAGTACATTACAATTGAGACTTCAAAATAAAACTAGTATTTGTTTGATATTATTTTGACGCGCGATGTCGTTTCGTATTACTTTTGTGTATTCACTGGAATTGAAGGTGTGTATAAATATATACTACTGCGTACAACTCTCGAGTTCTTTGTAATGTAGGGCGTTTCATTTCACAGTGATGCTTTATCGAGCTACGCTATTTTATCACCGTTTTTTGTCATATATATTTTTGACGCGATTGATGGAAATGGTGCGAGATTCCTTGAAATAAAGCTTTGCACTAATGAATAGGTACTCGAATAATATTGAGGTTTTAACAAAATATAATTATACAAATTATATCGTTTAAACAATCTTCGCACCATGTTATGTTAAACTTTATTCTTAAGAATTACAGCTCGTGATGAATAATTGTGTTTTTTTTATTATTCAGAATTCCATCCGTTATCGGTTTCTCTTTCAATAGATCTATTTGAGAACAACAGTTAAATCATAAATAATTGAATCCAGACTCAAATAAATCCTCTATTCAGCACAACTACTATCTAACTCCGTTAAAGCTCACCTCTACAAAATCAAACAAGAAAATATAACACACTGAATGCAAACCAAATAAAACTAGAAAACACGATCGCAATGCAATCGGTTAAAGTCAGCAATAATGGAGTTTTATTGATGTCAATACCTTTTCTACATTGGAAATCGTAACCGCCAGCTACCATTGTGTCAATAGTATCCAGTGTCCATACACAAACGAATTAAATCAACTCGTAACAAAGGAAAACCTTTTCCCATTAGGCAAAAGTAAACTGTAGTAATTGAGTTTGAATTGCTTTAAAGATTTATTCGCACTATGTTTGTGTTGCCGGCCTATATCGAAAAATTAAACGGTCCCCACATTTTAATTGAATTCTAATTGAAAAAGGGCGACCTTCGCGGTGAAGAGTGAATTTAATTTACGAATATAAAAGTGTGAAGAATAATGGGAAACCATTTGGGAGGTTACCGTTTACCGATAATCGATAACCTGTCTTTTTTTGTTGTGGACACTTTTGAATGTTGGGGAATTTCCAACGTGGACGGTGTTACTGTGAATATTATTCGGGAAAGAATGCTTTCCTTTTATTCGATATGTTTTAGGTTTTCTGATCTTGATAAACGTGACTTTTGTAATTCGGTTTTTATATTTTTATTCATTCTTTTTAATAGTATCGAGAAACTTACCTACTTACGAAATGTTGAACCCGCACGTAAAGTTGAAGTTGAATTTTCGATTAGTGATGAACTGAGCATCATCTGAATAGCATTTTCTTAACCATATTGAACTAAAAGAGTTAATTTAAATTAAATCGATCTTTGTCTTAAAACAATGAAGGACACTCAATAAATTTAGAACGTGAGCAACATTTTTAGGTGTCGAGAACCCGAGACGGACATTTATTAATGTCACAATGTTAAAAAGTAGTTACCTAATTTCAAATTTAAAGGTTAGTAAAGCACATTTAATTGATGTCAATCGAACTGCCAAGCATCCCGTTCCTGAAAATCTCTTTTTGCGGGCATTAGTTTCCTATATAAATACAAATATCACAAAATAAATAATGGCAGTACCCAAGTACGAATGTTCATTTCACGAGTGAATGTTCGGCGCGTAACAAAAGCTCAACCAACGAATGATTGCATACGTATGTTACGTAGCTCCTT
The DNA here is from genome assembly GCA_905147715.2 of Xestia xanthographa. Classification (NCBI taxonomy): domain Eukaryota; kingdom Metazoa; phylum Arthropoda; class Insecta; order Lepidoptera; family Noctuidae; genus Xestia; species Xestia xanthographa. The sequence continues at coordinate 20,217,301 of LR990646.1, forward strand.
GTGTAGCGCCTCGTATTTATATTTGTATTTATGTTTTTTAGGTACATAGTTCGCAGCCCTTTGCGATGGTCCGACCAGATAAGCTCTTCTCTCGAAAAGAAATTTCATGATGCGCTTCAGTTGGCCAAGGATATACGGAGATGGCGATACATCGTCAGGGAAAAAATGATTTCAAGGGAGGATCACGACCCTCCGTAATGAGGAGCATGACTTTAGGAGGAGGAGGAGGTACATTGTTCAGTTTACCTAACATCTAATTTATACACAAAAATACAAATATTTAGAAAAGATTCTGAAATGCTCAGTTTCAACAACATAATTTTAAGGAATATTGTAACTGCCTATTTCTGTTTTACTACAACTTTGTTAGTAAGAACTTATCTCATTATTCTTTAGACAACCTCAAATACGTGTATAAGACAGATAATATTTTTTAAAAGAAAATCTAGACATGCAAACAAAACTTCGTTAAGAAAACCGCGCATGTTTTAATCTTAAAACAATATAATCTTTCTTTCTTTATTTACTAAATCTTCTGGCTAAATTATTTACGAAATCTTTTGGCTAAACAAGCCTTAATTAAATTGGAAATAGTACACTTGACTGGCAGAAATAGGGACGGTTCTCTTCTCCTAACTGAAAATTAATGTAGCGAAATTAAATTTAGCCACTCGCAGAGTACCATATTAAAATTATCAAATCAAATACTATTTTCATTTTGTTGATTTTGGGGAGGAAATGGGTTCGGTAACACTTGTTTTAAAACGTATTGTTTTAGATAAACAAAGAGAAGGCTCTCCTCTTCCTCTACATACATATACCTACCTTTTTCCTTGGGGTAAGCAGAAACTCTAGAACGCCACCTGCTATAAACGTACTCCTTTTGTAATTAAGTACTGATGCACTGGTCTTTCACACCCAACTTCGGCTTCGTTTCGGGCACATACCGTGTAATAAGTTCTTATTACACGGTAATAAGTACCTATGAATTGTCGCACTTATTGTAATTTTAGTCTTTAATACTTATAAATTTATAATACAATCATTATGTATATTTTACATTTTAGTGACATAGCATTTTTCTCTGTACGTACACACAAAGTAAACGTGACCTGGATATTTGTGTTATGCTTCATTGCAAAAATAATAGAATTTTGCAGAGAAGTTAGCTAAACAAACTGTTTTTTCTTACTTTGAATAGAACCATAATAATTATGTACCTAGCATATTTATAGATAAGTTATTTACTAGTTGTTTAAGGAATCTTAGATAATATGTATGTATAAGCGCTTGAGTGAGTTACCTGAGATACAGGTTTATTCCTAGTTCAGGTAGAATCAAATTATTGTATACCTATAGTTTTTAAGGCCTCTGTAATATTTTTGGATTTCAATTATTTCAATAAACAATTTCAATTTCAATTTCATACCTTATGGCAAAATCAACAACAGGTAAGTGTAATTTTTGTAGTAATTCCGTTCAGCTGTTTATCACATATTGACAGAGTGTGTCCGCAACGAAGAATTAAGATACAGATTAGATTGTAGGCTTAGAGAAATCCGGGGTTGCGGGACTGTTCGAAAGAGATACCGTGGCCCCGGAACACAAAGGGCGATGAAGGAACATGGATGGGTTTTAGTCAGTAAAATTCTGACACTCACTCCTGCTCCGCCCAGAGCGGGAGGAGTAATTTGATGATTTCCCATCCGAAAAAATAAAATAAAAAAAAAAGCTTAGAGAAATAGGTTAGTGCAACATTGTTCTGGCTGCGCCAGCTTGCTTTCTGACGCAGCTAGGGCACTGTACAGACTAGCTATGTTAAGATTTAGTTGATGTACATTCGATATTCTGGTCTGTATGGTGTTGGACGTAAAGAATAGCACCATCCCATATCTTCCCGTGGGTGTCGTAAGAGGCGACTAAGGGACTTACCAGAGAATGGGCAGCAGCGTTCTCTGTGTTTTGTAACAACCGTACTGCGATCGCCAACCCGCCTGCCAAGCGTGGCGATTATGGCAAAAGCCACCCTTAGGGCTCCCCCAAAGGGTGGCGTGGTAGGCCTCCGCCTATGTCCAGCAGTGGACGTCTTTTGGCTGAAATGATGATGATGACATTCGATATTTGTTAAAAATTGTAAAAACAGCCAGCCATAATCGCATGCGCGACAAAGCCTTTTTTCTAGAATAAAAAAAAAACTTCTCTGCTATACTTATAGGTACGGTAAGTACCTGGGCATTAGGTATGTTTCTTAACAAACTAATCTAAAGAAGTGATATAATTATCCCATAATTTTATTATCAAGCTCGCCTACCTTTTTCTAATCGAAACCTAATCCTAGACCTTGTACCAATCCAACTTCTTTGCTAAAAGAAAAACCCAATTATCGTCGCTCTTGCTACTAGCTCGAACAAATGAGACGGTCAATTACAAGGCATAGATATTCTAGTTCCAGATATAAAACGTAGACACCGAAGTAGGTACCTACTATCGCATTTAAAGACAGGGTAAATTGATAACCTAACCTGATTATTATAGTCCGTATCAAGCAGAATCTTTTGGCGTGTCTTCAAAATTTGAATAATCGCCGCCATTTTTTTTTATTTATAATTATTAGTATAGCTAGCCAGTACTCAATTCAATTCATTTATTTAATAACGATATATAAAATAAATGAATGTCTATAGCTAAATTATATAAGAATATCATACAAAACATGAAACATCATTCATGCAATCCATATTAAAATCATTATAATCAAAAGGAATACTAAGAATTAAAAAAAAAGAGAACAAAAAAAAAAGATTTAAAAATTAATGTCATGTGTCAATTCATAAAATACAATAAAAATGCCCTACTATATCACTGCTAAAAGACATTCCCCATAACCTTCCAGAACTCTTCACCTGAACCACCTCGTATCATCCTTCGTGATGATGAAAATGGCTATATTATCATGGCAAAATTATGAAAGTGTATACTCGCTCAACTATTCATTCCCCTAACGGTACATCTAATAAGGTTGGTACCTTTATGTGGATGTAAAGTCTGTCTGTTGCTAAGGGATACATTCAATTTTCCCTTTACGCCCCGTCTAACCTTACAATCAGTGTAAAAGCTTTTATCTTTTCTCTATAAATATAAATCTTTTCTGTCTGGTTTGCCTATTACTTTGAAACTTGCATGCCTATATCATCTTTAACGTCGCATCATGCTATTTGGAAAGTATCGATACTTTTTTCGCTTTGAAGATTTATCGATGAAAGTTTGCGTGTGTAGTGGGTACAAAATAAAACGATAAGATCGTAATAGGGTTGTAAGAGTTCTTAGGCCGCACGTTTTCAGCACTATAGTGCTTTCTATTACTAACTGACGCATTTTCATACAAACTTTCAACACCATTTTCACGCAGTAAGGGCCGGCGCACGTAGCGCAGTAATATCTAAAATCAATGAATCCGCGCGCAATCTGTTAATCGATTAGAGATATTATTTCAGTGAGTACAATGTCGATAATAGTTTGACAGTGAAAATGCTCTGCGCTGCGCTCCGCTATATGTACGCCCATATGGATTCAATTTTCCAAAGCCCTTTCTTAGTTGTAATTATATGTGTATGCCAAATTTTTACCCCAATCTAACCATTTGGTTTGAGATTAGAGACCACCATTTGAAATTTGGAGGAGCTCGTGGCTAAATAATAACAGCCGCTCGGGGCGATCGTTAGGTTAAGCCGTGCTTGCCTAGGTTGGTCTGTGGATGAGTGACAACCCATTACATGCTGAGTTTCCTCCGTGCCTCGGAAAGCACGTTAAGCCGTTGCTCCCGTCTGTCATTTGTAGATGTTTGACAGTCGTTAGGTGGTCAGAGGCCCAAAAAGTCTGACAACCAGTCTTACCAAGGGGTATCCTATTACCCGGTACTAACTGGGTTGTGGAGGTCAGATAGGCAGTCGCTCCATGTAAAATACTGGTATTTAGCTGCATCCGGTAAAACTGGAAGCCGACCCCAACATAGTTGGGAAAAGGCTAGGCAGATGATGATTGGAGACCACCATTTGTAAGAATTGTTTTTAAAACTGTCTTGTTATATGAGTACGTTACATAGTAGGTAGATACCCAGATCACTTCACAGCTTCAACTATGAAAATGGATTTACGAGAGGACAGTTTTGAATATAAAACTGCTGTAAACTTTTGTTATGAAGATCCCATAAACATTATGGAAACATATTTAGCAGTATTTATTTCAAAACAGATTTCACAGAAGCTCTATGAAAGCAACGAATTTTGGTTTGGAGGTTCATCATCATCATCATTTCAGCCGAAAGACGTCTACTGCCGGATATAGGCCTCCCCCGAAGGGGAGCTTTTGCCATAATCGCCACGCTTGGCAGGCGGGTTGGCGATCGCAGTACGGTTGTTACAAAAGCACAGAGAACGCTGCTGCCAATTCTCTGGTAAGTCCCTTAGTCGCGTCTTACGACACCCACGGGAAGATATGGGATGGTGCTATTCTTTACGTCCGACAGCATACGGTATAGAACATTCGTTGCTTACTACGTCAATTCGTGACACATGTGTAACATATCGTAAGATACATTTGTCTATAAACATGTTTGATTCGTTATTATGTACCTTTACTCGAACAGGAAGGAAAAATCATAAAAAATATTTGAATGTGTGAGAAAAACTCAATTTTCCTCCTCATAACGACACATTGAAAAAGGAAAAATATTCGAATGAATATATATTTTTTTAATTCTTCTAAATGTCTACGTCTACACGTAGACATTTCGAAGAATTCTTCCCATTTGTCTATACTATAATATTATAAAGAGGAAAACTTTGTTTGTTTGTTTGTAATGAATAGGCTCAAAAACTACTGGACCGATTTAAAAAATTCTTTCTTCATTCGAAAGCTATATTATCCACGAGTAACATAGGCTATATTTTATCCCCGTACTCCCACGGGAACGGGAACTACGCGGGTGAAACCACGGGACGTCCGCTAGTCTTATATAACGAGATCAAACTCTTCACATTATATTTTTCAAGGCATACAACTTCTATCACAAAACATAAACATCACATCGCAATTTTAATTTCGAAGAGTAGGCACAGATTCACCCATAGTATACCAACAATTCGCTAGTTATGTTTAGACTCATATGATAGGGGGCGAGCCTATTGACATCAACAGGGCACGAATCAAGACTCTGGGCTGCTACTGAGGAATTTCCGAAGGGTAAACCCGATAATACTAAGTCCAACCACGGAATCGAATCCATAATCTCATAATAAAAAAAGGGAAATCATCGACACGACGAAAAAGAAGATCTCAAGATCAATTGCGGCCTCTGTCAATTTTTATTTTATCTATTTCCAAAGAAAAGACAATTTTAATCAACACATACCGATTACATAATTACACAAAGATCTACAATTACGGCATACATAACCACATAATGAGTTCGCAATAATTGTTTACTATACTGACATTATACCTCTCTATTCAAATTAATTGAAAGCGGTCGATACAAGCCTCTACGTCGTCGGCAACCAACAGAACTCGTGCTGATTTATTATGTGAGCTCAGTTTCACGGAATTTGTAGGGGATTTGCATATGTAACACGAATTTTGTTGGGAGTTTCGAACTTATAGCTACGGCATTAGATGCTGAGTATGTTTATTGGTATGTCTATTGTTTATAGTATATTAAACTGGCATACGCATGAACCTTCTTGGAAATTGTATTACTTCTATTATATTTGATACGTTCTGGCTTGATATTGACGAATAAGTTATCTACAATAACTACACTAATATTATAAGAGTAAAGATATGTATTTTTGTGTGTATGTTTGTAATGAATAAACTCAAAAACTACTGCGCCGATTTCAATAATTCTTTCATTATTAGAAAGCTACATTCACCTTGAGTAACATAAGCTATATTTTATCCCCGTACTCCCACGGGAACGGGAACTACGCGGGTGAAACCGCTTGACGTCCGCTATTGTAATTATAAAAACAGTCAGAGTGACGGACATGACTGTTGATGGCAGGAGAGGGAGAGGAAGGTCAAAGAAAAGATGAATGGATTGTGTGAGGAGTGATATGAAAGAGAAAGGAGTAAATGATGCCGTGACGTCTGACAGGGGAGAATGGAATAAGAAAATGTGTTGCGCCGACCACTGAAGTATGTAAAAACCATACTCAGCAAATAACTTTATATTTGCGTCATTCACTCGCGCAATCGTAACGTTTTGCCTAATAAGCATTTTTTTTGTGAACAAATAATTGTACTTTTTAAGGCATTGAACAAACCGCCGTCAAACCGCCAACATGTCTTTTTTTTTATTATAACAATCGTCTGCCACCTACCACATAAGAAAGTCAGCACTCTGCATGGCGACCCTGCCACACCGGCCAACTGAAGAAATAAGCTATGGAAGATTTTTGGAAGAAATAAATAAATATGGGCAAGTCATATTCAAAAGAAGAGGTGATCGTCGCACAAAATGCCAACGGCGAAGCTTCCGCAAATACCACGTCGGAGCATCATCAAACAAACCACATCATTCAAACCTTATTGATCGTCGCTGTCGTTCTGATCGTCGCTGCAACCGTCTACTATATCTTGAAGAAGTGCCGCAGAAGCGCTATCAGCACTTTGAGGCGAGAACTGAACGCCGTTTCAATAGATAACCTCGCACGAGCTACAAACCAGTAAGAAAAAAGAAGAGGAGTCCAGGGTGATCCCGGCCCACATCAAGAGGAGTCCAGGGTAATCCCGGCCCGGCCCAGCCATAAGAAAGTCAGCACTCTGCACCATTAGAATATTATTGTTGTTAAATGTCTTTTGTGTATTTTATCTAAGGGCCTTAGTTGCCTGATAATAAAATGATTATTATTATTAGTGTGGCACTAGATGGCCTTTTGTGTAACGTCCAGTGATATTTATTTATAATTCATCTTTTGTGTAATGTCCAGTGATATTTATTTATAATTCATCTTTTGTGTAATGTCCAGTGATATTTATTTATAATTCATCTTTTGTGTAATGTCCAGTGATATTTATTTATAATTCATCTTTTGTATAATGTTCAGTGATATTTATTTATAATTCATCTTTTGTGTAATGTCCAGTGATATTTATTTATAATTCATCTTTTGTATAATGTCCAGTGATATTTATTTATAATTCATCTTTTGTGTAATGTCCAGTGATATTTAGTTATAATTCATCTTTATCCTGCCCTTGTCTCATTCTATACAAACACACTCTAAGCAACGAGGCTTGTGTCGTGGACACCAGTTAGTTGATATACTACATAGATACTTTTTGTTTGTAAATACTTACTTATTATACATATAAACTACATGACTCGGGAAACAAATGTCCATGCTCGTCACACAAACATTTGCTCCTACCGGGATTCGAACCCGGGAACCTAAGAACGTAAGGCAGCCTCACTACTGCTGCGCCAATCGGGTCGTCAACAAGAACATAACAACAACAGAACAGAAGAACAGTCAGATACTTTATTTTTTGTAACTACCTATACTTATGTATTTCCTGAATGGATGATTGCATTGACTAAAACTAAATCTCTCGTGTATGGTTGACCGCACGTCTCTGGTGACAATACCAGAAATGCGAGGCCAACTTTGGCCTCGCATTCTATTGAAACTCGGAAATATACTACACCAGCTTCAGGTCAAAATATACCACTATCATGCGGTCTACTGTACAATAGCCCTGAGCACATTTACACGAAACAAATATTGTAATTTATGCGAGAAACAAACGGGAGACAACTACGAGTAATCAGTTTCTTGTAGGAACCAGCGACAGTAAATTCGTCAAAATAGTCAAGTCCTAAAGTAACTTCATTAAAATGTCTTAGAGCACTAAAGTACTTGGTGATTGTATACGAAATTCCTTGTATTAAAATTTAATGGGAAATGTCGTCTCCCTCTGCAGCTGGGACTCGCGAAATCTCCATTAAGTTCAGTATTTAGGTGCTAATTGGGACTATTTACGTCACACAGCTTTCTCTTAGAATCGAATGCACTTTATAAGTCTTTTGAGAACAACATATTGTTTGTAGCTCAGTTAAGTAGGTCTTTTTGTTCATTTAGTGATGAAGCAGAGATTTATTATTTGAGTGACTTCACTGTGTGTTCCGGAAAAAAACAGTGGCGTTTGTCTAAAATTCGTCACAACTTTTAATATACGAGGAAAAGCGACTTGCGACTAGCTTTTCCTTGTATATTAAAGTGTAAAAGAGATGGTCTCTTTGTTATTTTGTCGGGAATAATTTCCAACTTTGAGTTCTACTTCTTTATCCACGAAAATATTTTCATCACTTTTACGTAGTCAGTTACCACAGAACGTTTAAATCAACACCACGTAACATCTCATAACATCATTACAGGAACAAATGAGTACACGTCCTGTTTATAACTTGAAGTTTCTCAAGTTACGCCTACGTCGCCGTCAACGAGTAGAATTAGCAGGAAAAGTATCATTAACTTCGTTTATTTTACCTTCTGCTGTTTTTGTTTTTGTTATTAAAATAATAACCAGCATCTTGTTCTTTGATCAGGGCTGAGAATAGACCACCTCATACTCTTTCCGTTTCTTTGATGTTTCAAGTTAAGGTGTGCTAGTAAGTGGGCAGGAAAATATATTCGTATATTTTCAATCAAACCGTTTGTAAATAAATAAATAAATATCGCTGGACATTACACACAGCGCCATCTAGTGCCACACTAAGCAACGAGGCTTGTGTCGTGGACACCAGATAGTCGATATACTACATAGATATGGCGGATCAGGTCATGAGTACGGGCGAATGTATCGAAAGCGCGCCAGTGGTGACATCACGCGACCTACTTACCAGTCTACCCCACCATGGCGGCTTCTACAGAGTCCTGATGTTAACAACACGCGGCGAGGCGGACATTCTATGTCTGATCGCAGCGGAGTTAAGAAGTCTTGAAACTGTACCCGAATCATTGTGCCCAGTGTTAATGTGTCAAAGTGTAATGTCAAGTAATTTGTTAGACTCAGTGTATCTGTTTGAAAAGAGTAACCCATGGAGTTTCTTGCCGGTTCTTCTCCACGGAAACTACCATGCCGAACCGTGCAATGTGAAAAATAAAATAGTGTATCGCATCTAGTGTGTTTTCATAGCACGAAACCCGTCTACAGCCCACATAAGCTCGAGCCTAGCGAAATAAATTCCTGACAACCCGATAGATACTTTTTTTTGTTTGTAAATACATACTTAATAAACATATAAACATCCAGGACTCGAAAACAAATGTCCATGCACACAATCATTTGCTTCTACCGGGATACGAACTTGGGACCCTAAGAACGTAAGGCAGCCTCAGTACCGCCATTCGGGTCGTCTATCTATGTATCGAACAAGCTATTTGATTTACAGTTTAACCCACAAATTACACTGTAAAATTTAAACCAACTATCTTGTTCGACCGTACGTTATTTACGAACTACAAATAGATCTAAAATAATAATAAAAATATGAAGAATACATCTATACAAATATTAAAAGGAGGTATAGTGTATGTTTGAAAGTTTAGATATAGGTTAACCCTCGGAACCTAAGTAAATTCTTTCACTAATGGGAAGCTCCACTATCCTCGAGTGTCATAGGCTATATTTAAACATTCCCGTGGGATAATCCGACCATAACGCGAGCCAAGCGGCGCGCAACAGCAAACTTTCTATAAAATATGTTCAATAAGTTTTATACATTATTTTATCGTCATATAATGGTCTCAAAATACTTGGTAAATTATGTTACCAATGTTCAAACCTGATCTCTTTACCTACCAATCGTAGGAACCTGTTGTTTTGTTTATTTGTAAACCTTACCCGAAAGTGCTTCTAAAGAGATAATACCTAATAATAATAATATATTTATTTAATTTGACAACATGGGTCCACTGGTTAGTACACAAACAAACTTATCAACTAAGTGTTAGTATTTATTAACTAAGTACACATAAATATTTCTATTATTTTTCATCCCTGCCACACGAGCAACCGGACAAAGTGTTTTTACTATCGGTGCATCGTGCTGTTCAGCTAGGTTTTTCAAAATACTGTTGTGGCTAGCCCTCATTCTGCCTATTAAGGATGCGGTATTTTTCCTCATAATGGCATAAAAGTCATCAGTTCGTGCTGCAGCAAACATGCTTGACGCGCTGCAGAACCTGGGCAACCTCAACAGCACCCTGAAGCCATTATTTCTTTTATATTGCACACGCAGATTATCTACGTAGAGCCCTCCGCGTATAGCTGACCCACAAACTGTTCGTGTAGATGTTAATGATCCTACATAATAATTATAGGAACAGTTCAAGAGTGCTTATCAAATAAAGCTAAGAGGTCAATTAACAATATTTAGCTCTAATTACATTATTAATGTACCATAACAAGCTGTTAGCAGAGCTCAAACTAATCAATTATTGATGACTCTGAACAAGCAGTCCCAATACAAACACGGATGTTTGTTATACTTACATGAATCAGAAATCTGGATCATTTCCCTTGAGAAAAAAATCATAAAAGACAAATATCGTAATAAAGGATTGATAATGTCTATTTGAAGATTTAATATAAAAGTATCCATTTTATTTTCAAATGTTTTGAATAGTAATAGGGTTAAGATTTTGTAATCTTGTTTTAGTTGTTCGATTTAAAGATTTTCACATATGAATTAAATCAATCTCGTAATATATTTGAATGTCTTTGAAACCAATCAATTACGTTTACTTAATCTACTAAAATGGAATAGATATTTTTTAAAGAGTTTTTGGTTATTATGTACAGGCTTCTGTCAGCTCTGAATCTTTGCACAACAACAGTATTAATATTATATCAAACGGCAACCATATAGGGACCGCAGATACTTGTAATTGTATGAAGATGACAACATTTCTTGAACTCAATATACTACCAGTACCTTCATATAAATTAACCAGAATTCCTGAAACTCCAAGAACACGATAACAAAGTGTCTTCATTACAAAATTGCCAACAAACTTATACAATATTGACGCCATTAAAATTTAATATCCATATTGTCGTCTGTTTATTCATATTAGACTTACAGATATTATACGAACACGGAATGAACATTAGCTGATTTCGAATTCGAATAAGCAAAACATATCGGCGACATTTGCTAGAAACATGTTTATTCAAATCAGACCGCTTGGTATCGTATAAATCCTCATTGTTGCTTTGATAGTGAAAGCCAAAGCATGCAATATTTTTCTTGTATACATTTTATTTATGGACTATGAGCTTGATGGATAATTCTGATATTCGTTTCTTCCATTATTTTTGTTTATGAGTGGATAAAAAATGAATTTTGTTTATTTGGGGTTCGTTATTTGGGGGATCGGTTTCGCAAGACTTTGGTATTCAAAGTAGTATTTACATGTTGCTACTGTTTATAGGTTTTTATAGAATAGAAAAGAAGAGTAGAAACATTTCTATTCCTTCAGTTAAGTTGAAACTTACGTCAACTTGTCGTATAACCTTTGAAACATCTTTCAAATAACGCAAAATTTTGATTCGACATTAAAATAAGTTAGAGGTCAATTTGCTTAGCAATTAACTTCCCTTTTTTTTTGGGATGGGAAATCATCAAATGACTCCTTCCGCTCTGGGCGGAACAGGAGGGAGGGTCAGACTTTTACTGACTAAAACCCATCCATGTTCCTTCATCGCCCTTTGTGTTCCGGGGCCACGGTATCTCTTTCGAACAGTCCCGCAGCCCTGGCAGGCATCGGTCCTTGCGGACCCTTTCCTTTTGCTGACTCTCTTTGAGGCGCGCGTGGAACACGAACTCGCCGTCGACACAGCAATTAACTTCCCTGACTTCATCTGTTTATTCGTGTCGTAGTGTACTTTATTTTTTTTTTGTTTTGTTGTTCTTCAGTACAATTTGGTCATTCTTGCTGAATAGTGGCGTTTTTTGTTAACCATGTATCATTTTATACAACACATAAAAGTGTTCAGTGTAGAAAGAAGTATAAAGGTATTCATAGGCCAACAATGTCTGGCCAGCAATTTCTCACTGTCGCGGGGTATGCATTATTGCAATTTTTATACCAACCAAACGTATGGTTCCCTGGAGTACTATACACTAGGAAAGGTAGAAAAAACATTGTACATACATGCTTGAGCATATTTGTACTAGTTTTTACCTATGTCTCTAACAACAAGTCTGTTAACAAGCTAGAAGTACACACATGACGACAGACATTTACACAAAAGATTTTAAAATAATTAAATTAAATTTAAAAAATATAATTATATTTATTTCAACTAAGCCCAATTGTTAGTACATAGAATTGTTCTTAAAAAACTATTTTTAGTAAACAAAAACATGATGTTAAGTACATTATGTTTTTTTTTGTCTGAGTTATTGAATAGGTTCTTCAGATAGGTCAGGTGTATTCGCAGCTGACGTGCAAGTATGGCCAGATGTATGAACGTGAAAGGAGTATGTAAAGAGTGTCGTAGGTGGCCTTCTGTAGTTTCTTTCTTGTCTTTTTTTTTAAAAAAAAAAACGTTGCCCCACCCTAGGAATTTTTCCTGTAACGTACCCTTTTTTTTTTTTTTTTTTCGGATGGGAAATCATCAAATAACTCCTCCCGCTCTGGGCGGAGCAGGAGGGTATGTCAGACTTTTACTGACTAAAACCCATCCATGTTCCTTCATCGCCCTTTGTGTTCCGGGGCCACGGTATCTCTTTCGAATAGTCCCGCAACCCCGGCAGGCATCGGTCCTTACGGACCCCTTCCCTTTTGCTGACTCTCTTTGAGGCGCGCGTGGAACACGAACGCGCCGTCGACACGGCCTGTCGTCATGAAACGGATGGACGGCGAGCTAGCCCATAGCTCACCGTCCACAGGCCCGCGCCTACGGTGGCCGGGGGCCACGTGGTGGTGGCCCCCGACGCCCGGGGCGTCTCCCGCGGCGGCCGGGACGTTGAGAGGTTCTCTCCCTCTCACGTTCCGCCACCTCCTTCTCTAGCATTACTGCTTCGCAGAAGGAGGTGACGGCGTCCCATTCCGTCTCGCTCCGGACCATGGCTTGCACCAGGGCCGGACGCGAGAGGTCGCCGCCGCCGATCGCCGCTTCGAGGACACGGCGGTGCTCCGCCCACGCGGGGCACACTTCCACCGTGTGTTCCACCGTGTCCTCCGGTCGATCCTCACAATGGAAGCACCCGGGCGTTTCCTCCCGCCCGATTCGGTGCAGGAACCTCCCGAACACTCCGTGTCCGGTGAGGACCTGCGTCAGGCGGAAGGTGAGGACGCCGTGGCGTCTCTCAAGCCACTCCTCAAAGAGGGGACTTATCGCCACTATCGTGGCGTGCCCTGCACGGGGTTGCGACAGTCGCTCTCTCCATGTCGCCATGAGATCCCGCCGGAAGTCTGTCCGCTGAGCGACAATTTGTCGCTGCAGCGGAGTTTCCCCCCGGCGTAGCGCCTCCGCGCGCCATTCATGTAGGCGCGCGAGGACTATCGCCTCTAGATCCCATGGCGGCAATCCGGCAAGGAGGCTCGCCGCCTCGCGGGAGATCGTACGGTACCGCCGGGCCAGCCTTACGGCTACTACCTTTTGGGGCGCGTTCAAATAGTGGGCGGCTCGCAGCCTCAATGAACGCGCCCACACCGGGGCCCCGTAAAGGGCCATTGACCGCACGACTCCCGTGTAGAGCCTCCGGCAGGAGGCGTTCGGCCCCCCAGATTGGGCAGGAGCCGCCTGAAGGCAGCCCCAGTCCGTTCCAGTTTGGGGGCCAAACGTCGGAAATGTTCTACGAAGTTCCACCGGCTGTCAAGGACAAGTCCCAAGTACTTTAACGTCGACTCAACGCCGATGGATACCCTTCCTACCGTCAGTGAGGACCCCGGAGGTGGCGCATTCCGAGGCCCATGAAAGCACATGGCCTCAGACTTGTGCAGTGCCACCTCGAGACCCAGTTGCCGGATCCTCTCAACGACTATCGCAACCCCGCGTGTCATCGCTTCGGCCGCCGCCTCGTGCGACCTCCCCTGTGCCAGCACCAGCGTGTCGTCAGCGTAGCACACTACGCTGACACCGCTAGGGAGGTCGGCGCGCAGCACCCAGTCGTACCCGATGTTCCACAAGGGCGGCCCTAGGACCGATCCCTGCGGAACACCGCACGACATCTCTCGCCGGTTCCATTCTCCGCTGCGACCGGGGTAGATGACGGCTCTGTCCGTCAGATAGTCCCCGACCACTCGACGGAGGTAGGTTGGCACCCGGTGATACCGGAGTGCCTTCCTAATGCAGCTCTAGGGCATGGAGTTGAAGGCGTTGGCGATGTCGAGAGACACCGCCAAGACAACCCCACCCCTGGAAACCGCATCCCCCGTCGTGAGGGCTCTCACGCGCATGATGGCGTCCACCGTAGAGCGCCCCTTGCGGAAACCAAACTGGTGTTCCGCAAGGTCCGGCCCAGTCCCCGCAAGGTGCTCGGCGAGGCGGTTTGCAATGACTCTTTCAAAGAGCTTGCCCACCTCGTCGAGCAGCACCACGGGCCGGTATGCGGACGGAGAGTCCGCAGGGCGCCCCGGCTTCCGGATGAGGACCAGCTTCCCCGTCTTCCAACGAAGCGGGAACTGGCCTCCCTCCAAGCATGCGCTTAGGAGCCCCTCCAGTCGGGGCCCAAGAGCCTCTGAGGCCAGGACCCAGGCTTTACCAGGCAAGCCGTTGGGTCCCGGGGCGGTATTTTTGGCACTGAGCCTGCGTACCGCCACTCTCTGGTCTACCCCGGTCACTTCTGGAGCGTTGTCGTCGTCGTCCTGTTGGTCCGCTTCCAGCATCGCAGGTGGCGGAGCCATAGGCGGGGGTGGATGATCCCCTCGCGAAGGGAACAGAGTGCTCACCACGTCCTCCACGAGCTCAGGCCGGAGACTCTGCGTCAGTGGGGGGGCCCAGGGGCGGAGTTTATCCCGCACCAATTTGTAAGGGCGCCCCCACGGATCTCTGTCGAGAGTCCCCAGCAACTCCTCGCGGGCCAGGTCCCTGGCCCGCAAGACAGCCTCACGGAGGGCGGTCTTCGCCGCTCTGTACCCCTCATAAAGCTCCGCCTCAATGGTTGCCGCATCGGGTGGGCGGATGCGGAGCCTGCGATGCCTGGCGTACAGGTGTCGCGCAGCCACGCATGCCTCGCGCAGAGACGTCAGCTCACGCGACCACCAGTACACTTGACGCCGGGCGCTTCCTGGCCGGACTCGGGGCATTTCCACGTCACATATATCGGACATGGCCTCCTGGAACCATCCTGCCTCATTGTTGACGTCGGCAGGCCTGTCCGGTGATGTCACCCAGGCCTGCACGATCGAGGCTTCCAGGAGGAGCTCCCGGTCTTCCGGCCGGCCGGCTTCAGCGCCCAACGCGGACCACTCGGGGCCTGTTGGACCGGCGCGCTTGAGGTCTCGGTGGAGACGTCGAACCGGATGTACCGGTGGTCGGAATAGGTCTCCACCCCCTCCATAACACGCCAGTCAATGACACGCGGCGACAGAGCGGGGCTAGCGAACGAAATTTCCACTACCGACTTGCCCCGCATCCGCACACACGTGGGGACAGAACCCCGATTTAGGACGACCAGGCCCTTCTCCAGGGCCCAGTCTTCCACCATCCTTCCCCGCACGTCTGTGCAACGAGAACCCCAAGCCAAGTTTTTGGCATTGAAGTCCCCGAGGACAAGCACGGGGAGGGTATGGTTTTCGACGACAACTGTAACGTACCCTGCGTTGACAAACATTTGATGCATTTTTTTTTTTCTGATTGTAATTAGATAAGAATAATAGATATCCTATAATAGTTATTTATGATACTAGTGCGGTAAGTTGGTCTTTACAAACGAGTAGACGAATGTAAGCCCGAGACGAAGTCCAGGGCTTACCATAGTCCGAGTTTGTAAATACCAATTTCTGCACGTGTGTCATACAATGTTTTTCAACACATTTGCGAGAAAACAGTACAATTTGTAATAAAACAAACAGCGACCCCAAAAACCACGAAAACGACAGCCTTGAAGAAAAAAACCGAAAATATTCATCAGCGCCATCTTGAATTTTCATTTTGACCTCATTTTCATTATCAGCGACCCCAAAAACAACGAAAACGACAACAATGAAGAACAACCGAAAATTTTTGCCGGCGCCATCTTATATTTTCATTTTCACCTTATTTTATTATTATTACAACAGAATTGACACCATTATACTGTAATAGGTTTTTATTTGAAAGTGCAGGTTTATGGTTTCTTTCTGAGTGTTGGGTGACCGTTATTGAATACTGACGTCATGTAATAGGACCGATTGCCTTTTGCAGCTCAATTTGATGGATGTGTCTGGCCGTCCACACTCGATACCTGTTAAACTATGAATATTGAATGTCCGATAACTAACATGAATTTGTATCGTATACTGTTGCAGTACCTGTACAATTAGGTATGTTAGTTACATTGACTAACTGGCGGGAATTATTGATGGCAGCATATAATATTAGTCTAGTAGATTACGATTAGATGTTATAGATGTATTTCTGATTTCGGCACCAAATCATTATTATAAAGTTTTTTTTTCCTTGCACTAAATGGCAATTTGAACATAGAAGAAAACAAAAGAAGAAACAAAGTCGGCATACAAAATTTAAATAAAGAATAAAACCATAAAAGGAGGTTTAACACTTCTCGTTGGCTTTAACACAACCATTCTATTTTTATTGTAGATTATTATGAAAAACAAAGTGCAAAAATAACTATTTTTACAACACTAGTAGTACTTTTCTTCCGATACCATTCTTTAAAACTGTATTTTTGACTCCCAAAACACAAAACTCATTTATAAAGAGGAGTCATGATAAGGCTTGTTTCCACACGGCTTAGCCCAAAGCGACACAATGCAACATGATTGATGGAGCGCTCAACATTACATACAGTGTATCCTGTACTTTATAAAACGCTTAAGGCGATATCTACTTAACAAAATTAAACTTTTAAAGACGCAAATGTCTGCATCGTTGGTCGAGTGATCGCAAGCGCCAGCTAAGCATGAGGTCACGGTTTGATTCCCGGATCAAGCAAAGAGCTATTGGTCTTTTTCATAAGGAATTTCTCAGTAGCAGATATGGACTCTGGATTCGTGCCCAGTTGATGGCAATAGGCTCACACCCTATTACATCTTCATCTGCCTTTTCCCAACTATGTTGGGGTTGGCTTCCAGTCTAACCGGATGCAGCTGAATACCAGTATTTTACATGGAGCGACTGCCTATCTGACCTCCAAAACCCAGTTAGTAACGGATAATACGATACCCCCTGTTAAGACTTGTTGTCAGATTTTGTGGCTCACTGACTACCTGTACCGACTGTGAAAAATCTATAAATGACAGCCTGGACCAACTGCTTAACGTGCTTTCCGAGGCACGGAGGAAACTCGGTATGTAATGGTCACCCATCCACAGACCAACCTAGGCAAGCACGGCTTAACCTAAAGATCGACCCGAGTGGCTGTTATTATTTAGCCGCGAGCTCGCCTCCTATTAAGTACATGGAACTTAAACAGAACTGTCGAAATGTGAGTGTACTGTTGCACCGTTGCCTCTGTATACATTTTGTAACAGTACCCAGCAACAAACTACATCCCCCAATTAATTTATTCGACGTGTTTGTGGTTTTACACGATACTAGATATAATTAATATCACATTTATTTTCACGTGCTTGAATTACTGAACTGTTACAACGCCTGAATTATTGCTGATAATTCATTGCGGCTGTTTGCGGTGTTTCTATTCTGGATACGTGATCTAAATACAGGCTTTTGTTCCAATAGAATATTTTTGATTTAAAACCACAACAAATAACAGAATGGAACAATTTATTTAATTGCGGTGCATTGAATAAGCGTCCGTTAGTGACGACAGGATGTATTTTATGTTAGTAGAGATAAGTTATTGTCTGACGTACCCAGGTCATTGTTTAACAGTCTGCTAAATATTGCACAAAGGCCACTAAAGTGAGACTTATGAGGGCTTTAGTGTTTCCCATATTTCTTTACGGTGCTGAGACATGGACTTTAAGAGAAAGCGAGAAAAAGAAGATAGACGCCCTCGAAATGTGGTGCTGGAGGAGAATGCTTGGCATAACCTGGACACAGTTCCGAACCAACGTCTCAATTCCTCCCGGAACTTCGAATTAAACAGCGTCTTTCTTCCATCTTCCAATGTCGTATCCTCACTTTCTTTGGACATATTACACGTCAAGAAGACACATCTGTGGAGTGACTTGTAGTGCAGGGAAAGCTTGAAGGCACAAGAGCGCACGGCAGGTCACCAATGCGTTGGACCGACCAAGTTAAAACTGCACTCAATGGTCAACTCCACGAATGCACAAGAAAAGCCACAGTACAGGAGGAATGGGGACAGATTGTGAAGCTTGCCACCACCCCTGATGTGACGACCCCGACCACTCTGCCAAGAGTGTGACGACGAAGAAGAAGAAATATTTCAATCTTTTTACCACAGTATGAGCATTTTGAGCAAGCGTGGTGACCAATGCTCGTGCCTTCTCTGTATGAGAAGAGACCTTTGCCCAGCAGTGGGACAGTGTCAGGCTGGTATAATTTCTAATGTCTTGCTCATCATGTTTTGCTTACCCAACATGATGAGCAAGATAGTGTGCAGCGTGTCGCTTTACGCCACGCACGTGAAAAAGGCCGTAAGATACGATATTTGATGTTTTGCAGCAACCTGATTACATATCTTTGTACATACTAACTGTGACGTCATATAAAGGACAGAGGAAACCAAATGGAAGATTTTGATATTTGAGCAATTGCAATAATTACAATATGAGTCTATTCACTTCAACACTGTAAAAATTATATCTTGAATACCTGAAACAATAACTTCTTCTCCTGAATTTGCTAATAGTTTACTATGAAACGTTGCCTTGTTTTAATATCATACAAATATACTCATACCTCTCAAAGAACTAACCTAAAGGTATCAACTGATGTCCAGAACACAGCAATAACGCCGGGTACAGAACACTTTCGGACTAGCATTCCTCTTAAACAAAATCTTCCATTTCAGCATTGAAACAATTATTGGTATTTCTCGTGAACAAGATATGAGTTTAATACATATACCTACAGATTTGAAACCCGAAGATAAAGAAAATAATGCTATTGAAAAAATAGAAAAGCCCCATCCTGAGAGCGGATTTTATTGCGCTATTAAAATTTATTTATTAATATAGGTTCACCAACAGTTTCTGTGTTTAGCATTAAGGTATACATAGGTTTTACAGTCTTGGACTTACACAGTCGCCAATTCCTATCATAATTGCTAGGAAATATTGACAATGCTGGTCCTTGACCACTGTAAAGATCTGCTGAGCGAGTTTAGCTTCTGTTCAGGCGCCTCCGACCATTCGGAAATCTTCGGCTGCTGTCGGATGACAGCAGGCGACAGCGGGAGGCGGCAAGAGGTGCGGCGTGCGACGTGCGGGACGCCACTGGCCCACTTCGCTACCGATCTCTGAAGACAACGCGCGCGCACATTCCTTACGTTTACCAAAAGTATTATTGTACCTACCTATTTTGGATTATACTTTTTTAAATTACAGTCCATTGTTTTTGAGTTAAGCTCTTAGTTAGGTCAATAACAGCTTAATTTTATGAAATTAGCCCTACATTCGTTAAATTCTATTTTGGGTCCGCGCAACACTTTTTCTTCTACCATTTTTTTTATAATTTAAAAGGTAGTCACAAATTCGTAAATGAATATTAAAACAATCTTAATACTAAACAACTTTAATCACGATATCTTTTATGATATGCTTGGCATCTAAATAAATAAGGCTTTGTCGCTCGATGTTCTTGTGTATGTACTGTAAGTTGAATTACTATTGGTGTTGGTAGCTCAGTTTTCGAAGAGAATCTTCCGATCAACCATTATTATTTAATTGGTTCCCGAAAAACGAATCTTTAAAATATTTGTTATTTCCTCATTGCAACGTGATCAGTAACTTTACGCAAAAATTATTGCTGGGAAACGACTTTTTTTTTGGGGTGAAAAATCACATTTGACGGTAGGACTCAATGTAACACACTCAAAACATCATGTTGATGGATGATTGAATAGTACGAGAGTGGTGGACGGTGTTTAAAGTAATGTTCATACATTAAAAACAGTATTTATTAAAACTTGTGAAAAAGTTGGAACTTTGATCCCGCATATCTCCGTAACTAGAAGTTTCCCAGGTATGGTCTAGCTCTAGAACAAAAAAAAAACGTGTGAGTGATAACTTAAACTAATTTAAGTTGAACTATTTAATATCGAAATTGTTTAAAAACAAACAAAATAGTAGCTTTAGTTCAGATTTTGGCCAAGCGCCAAAAGATCCTTGTACAGTCAAAAGATCCATGTAACACTGTAGTATAGACAACAAAATAGTGACGTTAGTTCAGATTTTGACCACGCGCCAAAAGATCCTTGTACAGTCAAAAGATCCACATAATACTATACTAAACACAGCAAATCGAACACAGATATTTTTAGTGAGTTTAACCTTTTTTGAATAAAATCGGAGTGAGTTTTTAGACCTGTGTCAAAATAAAAAGTATTTTAAATCAAAAGCACTAAGATTATATCAACTTCGAAGCAAAAACCCAACCGCCGAAATAACTCTCTATCCCTTTTTAACCCCGTTAGGGGATGAATTTCAATAAAATACGAAACACGTCTTCCATCAATTCTGTTAAAAAAGGTTTATGCAAAATTTGAAGTAGATTGGACCAAGGAATGACGTTGTCCCATACAAACTTTGCCCCCCTTTTTCACCCCCTTAGGGGTAGAATTTCGGAAAATCCTTTCTTATCGGATGCCTACGTCATACAAAGAACACACCCTCCAAGTTTCAGGTCTTTACAATGAGCGGTTTAGGCTGTGCGTTGATGCGTCAGTCAGTCATTCAGGAACTACTTCGTCCCGAACTCTTTCGTTACCGTTCCGAACCAAATCACCCTCCTGTAATAAGTTATAACTTCAAAATGATCGCAATAATGACGGGGAGAACAAGTACCTTTCGGCTTCGTTAAGGGTCTTTTTACACCCTGTATCAAATAATTTCAGTAGGCCAGATAAAAGAACGGTGATTTAATTTAGCTTCAGACCAAACCAGATTAGTAATCACAGTAACACTAAGTTCCAAAATAATATCACGAAAACTCCTCTGTAATACCTACGACCAAACAAAATCATTTCAATCATTTAGACTTAAAAATACCACGTCCAAATAGCTCACACACAAAAAATACTCTTTGTATCTCTTATACCTAAAGAGGAAATCTATAGAGAGGTTATCTATAAAGGAAAAGTCTACACGAGGAACCGGATACAATAGAGCGCTTGATAGCAGTTTGGCACGTGTAAGAGAACACGTGTTCTCACTACGTATATAAAACAGTATGGTAATTCAGATGACGTATTCAATTCTTCGTAAGTGATGAACGATCCGTTCGGAGCTCACGATTCAGCGGGCTGAATGAAAGCGATTCATCTTCGCTGTAACACCACAAAAGCCAACGTTTGTGTTAAGATGAAACAGTAGCTCGGTATACATATGTGGAGAAAAGATACCTAATGGGTACATAGAAGGATATAGTTGCCGTTAGCGTATGTGAAAGATTGTAGGAAAGATGAAGAAGCTAGAAAAAGGGTAAACTTGAGAACACGGCTGATGGCGAACTATGAAAACCGGCCAAGTGCGAGTCGCACTCGAGCATGAAGGGTTCCGTACCATCTTAGTAGGAGAGCCCCTTTTAATTTTATTTCATTTTATTGCAGCAACAGCAATAAACATTCTATGAAAATTTCAACTGTCTACCTATGACGGATCATGAGATACAGCCCACTGACAGGCAGATAGACGGACAGTGGATTCTTAGTGTACGAACACAGTGGCCGCTCGAATCGAGCGTGCGGCGGGGCGGTGCGTGCAGCGTTCATGTCAAACACATGCATTTATACGTGAGTGACCTGAGTAGACGCCCGCCGCGCGGCGGCTGCAGCGTGCGTGTTTGCGTCTTGCGGGGCGTCCGGCGTCGCGTCGCGAGCGAGTTCAAACCTGTTTGTTTCGGAGCGGCGGGCGGGCGGTGAGACGAGCGTGCGCGCGTTGTCGTTTAAAGAAAGTTCGAACAAGAGTGTGAAGAGAACTAGCAATAAAACTGGGAATTGAAATTAAATAATATTGATTTATTAACAGTAAACGTACTTAAACAAGGCAAGGTTAGGTATACGTAGGAAAAATGTTTTTAATTAATTCTATTTTGCCAAAAGTAGTCTGAAAACTGCTGTCGTATATTTCTCGCGGCCGGTGGATTCACCCGAACCACCCCGAACGCAGAGCGTGCACTATGGCCACTCATTGAACGCGCGGTCGGCCGCTCGACGCCGGCGCCGCCCAACGCTATTGCACTCAGGCCATACACTTAGTAGTATGGTCCCGTTTTTATTTTTATATTATTTATGGTTGTGATTATATTATTATTATTGCGCCCGATTTAAAATGAAGCGTTAATATTATAATGAAAGTGCACAATTGACTGCGTAGCGATCGTAGCTCTGACGTCACGCGTCGTAGCAATCTCGTAGCTAATTACGTAGCCAACTGCTACGAACTATTAGAAAACATTATTGTTTCTAAAATACGAGAAAGATCATTAAATATTTAGTAACCGAAGTTTTCTTATTTGTTTAAAAGATGCCCCAGGTATTAATTTGTTCCAAATAATTAACCATTTTCGTCGATAAAGCAGATATTACGTTATTATATTCGATGTTTGCTCTTTGTATTTTGAATCAATGCGTAGTACCTGACCATTTTATTTTATACTTTGAAATCCAATATTGTCGATATCTACATATTTTTACCAGTCCGGAAACTTTTATATTTTCACAGTTTGATGAGTATTCATTTAGTCAATTTTATGTACATTTTCATTACGTCGTGAGTATACAAATATCGGAAAAAAATACCAATATAAAAATACAAGCGGTGTTACTTGTATTTTTGTACCTGTAAATGGTGAAAAATGTTTGATAAAGAAAAGCTCATTCATTAATTTACTGAAAACCGTATAGAAGCATACTTACTAATCCCGAGTGGACACCTTAAGTCGCGTATATTGCCACAGAGAATTATTTTAAAAATTCAACGGGATAAAAGCGTGACTCAGATCCAGGAAACAAGCATAAATCAAGATGTTACGAATTTTGTAATAATTTACCGTACACTTCAATGATAGAATCGCTAGGTCAGTCGATAAACCAGGATCATCAACCTCAATATTCTTCAACAATAAGAGCTGCACAAGACGCTCCATCACTTTGCCCAGGACAGTACCAAGGGAAATTCATCTGTAGTTGGCAGCAGAACTAAGATCCCCATGTCTTATTCTTTGTGATATGTACCACCATTGTTCTCATTAAGGCTTCAGGTAAGTGAGAGTACTTAATACATAAATTTAAAAGTGCATATAGCTTGATGTGTGTGAATTAATTATAAAACATATGTAAACGGGTATTTATCGCTTCAGTCTTCCCGCGACCACGGCTGGTGCAATCCGTCCGAAACGTCGGGCTTATATTAAAGGTAAAACTCGCGATAAATACCCGTTTACATAATGTTTTATAATATGTATGAATTCCCCCGCATGAACCAAGTGTATGTTACCAGATGAATGCTCAGCCTATCCGTAAGTAAAACTTACCACGAATACCGATTTACCCTTTCCCCCAGATAACCACTCCACAAAAATGAGAGTAGGTACTCCAATTGATAAACGGACAGGTGAGTGAATATGAATAAGACCGGTCGTACACTCATGGGTGACGATCGCGATCACCCGTGGTAGTGGATTGAGGCAATTCATCTTACTCCTGTGCGGATACTGAAACCGGTAGTGTGTTCCTTGGTTAAGCTTGTTGCGGGACAAGGATAATATTTTATTTTTCGTACCTAAGAATTTGCAGACTGTTATAAACTTCGAAGGGATGTGTGGCGTAACTTTTTCCTGGTTATTTGACATTACTATTTATTAAGATGTTGACACAATTAATTATTAATTCTAGAAATATTAGGTACACCATAAATACACATTAAGAACGCAAAATAGTGCTTCTGTATCAGTCTGATGACAAAAATTACTGTTGACACATTTGTCTATACAAAATCCGTTAGACCAAGGATGAGTTATTGGGCCTGAAGAGACAGCAAATGACGCTTTCTTTCGGCTCGTTCAATTTGGCGAGCGATGCACCAAATACCCTTTATTCCCGTCTGCCACCACCGGTCTGACACCACTGGTGGTAGTTGCAACTATTTGTCGCATCTACCACCACTGGTCCCTGCACCATAATACAAGAAATACTTGCGTTGTGTAAACTTTGTTTTCATTACGAGCTTACATAATAACATCAAGCCTCTAATTATCTGAAGGGTTACCTATAAGTACACCTATTTCCCCAGTTATGTTACAAATTAGTAACCTTGTTAACCTACCTACTTCATAATTATTACCAACATCAAAATAGGTTACCCGTAACCAAACTCCTGGCCACACTACCTATGAATGGATACCTCCTACTCACCTGCCAGCGTTAGTGAATAGCCGACGGGTCAGAGTTCGACCCGTGATCGACATCAGCCCCTGAATAGACACAGGATTTTAACCCTTTCGCCAAAAACGAAGACTGATCCGCTCAGAACGAAAGATAAGGAAAACGAACGACGTGAAATATCGCCTCTCTTCAAACAATTTATCATGGGAGATAAGTGTTTATAATCTTCAGAGAAATATCGGTTTATGTGTTTATTTTTCCTGAAAAGTGAATGTTAAAATATTGCAGTGAGGAACGTCGAAACAAAAATAATTTAAACAAACTCAGTTCATTTGTAACCGATTTCCATATGACAAAAATACAACACAAACAGACCCATTGTGAGTATCTAAGCAACAAAATATACCAACTTGAGTAAAAAAAAACGACAACGAACTAGTGAAACTAATATTCTACAAGATATGTCGTCGTACCTATAACCCATACATGCATATACAATTCAAAGGTAACCTGCAAATCAACTTGAGGGATTTCTTATGTCGGCCTTTGAACCTTTGAGAACGTAAAAAAGGAATAAATCAACAGACATCTGCGCAGTATAGATCAAATTTAATAAATTGAGATACAATACTTCAAAGAATTTCCCAACTTTCTCGTTTTCCCCACGGCTCACTTGAATATTTTGTTGAGTTCTCCTTTCATGTACTTGGAATTTCACGTTTTATAGTTTTAATAACCTTGGATATCAAGGCTTCATTCAGACGGTAATAAAAGTAAGAAATAAAATTCTAAGTATTAACTCGTAAAACTACTTTGTAGATACTTAGAACCAAGTACATAGGTACATTGAAGCGCTTTGAGCACCTTTCCATGAGAGAATATTTTCATGGAAATTCCCTAGCACGCTTTATTAATTTATGGCTACTCATCATTTTAAGGTAAGCACACAAGGGTGCTACGTCGTGTCATTTGATCCCCAATTAAGAGTAGGGTAAGGTATCCTCAGTTCCCGCTTAGCAATTAATAATGACAGGAGGGAAAAAGACAGCATGTCATATTTTGCTCTTTCTAGCATATAACTAATACAGCCATAGGAAGGTGTCAATCATAATGATAATGAAAATTTACTATTTGCCCCAAAAAGGCAATCAATTCAAATTCGGTGCGTGATTTGCTTGACAAACCGATTTCGTCCAATATGACTCCACTCGACTTGCGGAATAATTGAAAGAGGGTGACCACAGATTTCATCCGACGCTCTCGTACTGTCCAAGTCATGAGGCACAAGCGTATCGGTGCTTAGAAAGGCACTTTTTGATAACTTTTCCGTTGAGATATATGTATTGCTCATTAAAATTGCGTAAGCACGGTCGGACGAGAGAATGTTGGAAGACGAAGTGAGGATCATTAAAGTGGCGGAAGAAACTGGATAGCCATGACACAAAACCGCAAAAAAATGAGAGATTTAGAAGAGACCTACACTCAGCATTGGGAGACCAAAGGTTGAAGAAGGAAGAGAGAGAAGCACTTATTAATAAAAACGTTAGCAAGTTACTACCAATCAAAGACATAACGACGTAGTTCGTTTTGTCCCATCTTTGCTACCAGTAAACACCAGATTAATCATACATTTTCAAGAGTTACAGTTCTATCGTTCAATCATACGGTTACAGTTGCGATACCTTTTAACGAGGCTTATGATGGCCCAGTGGTGGCGGACCCGACTCGACTAACGAGTCGAGTCGGGGCCGCCACCACTGGGCCCACTGGGCCCACTGGGGCCACTGGGCCTGGGATCTGGGTTAGAAGCCACGACATACGGTTCGTTAACAGTATGTCGTGGGTTCTAACCCAGACAGGCCCATTACTTTGTGTAATTTCATCACAACTGCTCTCAAAACGGTGAAGGAAAACATCGTGACATGTCCTAGAACCAAAAAATTCGAAGACATGTTACATCTACCAATCCGCACTGGGTCCGCGTGGTGGATTATAGCCCATTCCCTTTCATAGAGAGGAGACCTGTGTCCCAGCAGTGGGAACATTAATTAGCTGATGATGATGATGATAACAAACCTTGGAAAGCCTAGTCATCATCATCTGCCTAACATTTTCCCAATTATGTTGGGGTTGGCTTCCAGTCTAATCGGATGCAGCTTAATACTAGTATTTTACACGGAGCGACTGCCTATCTGACCTCCACAACCCAATGAGTACTGGGTAATACGATACCCCTTGGAAAGTCTAGTATTAAACTGATTATTAAGGACAAATTGAATATATCATATTAAGTAGCTATCTAACGATACACGAGCCATAATATTGATTGTTAAAATGACACGTGTAACTACAGCAATTAAGATTACTTATCTACTAACATGACTATTATAGCTTCAATTTCCTTTCCAATACTCAAATTGATTCCGTAAAATGTTTCATTTACGTGAACTTACCGATCGATCAGTTGAAAAGTCTGTCTTTTCAACCCATTACAACACGAACACGCTTTTTACTTATCACTTAGTTTTAAGTCCTGAAGTACGTATTCCCTTTCACGTGTGATTTCCCCGGACGCTCCTTATAGGCTGTTACTTACTACAGGAAAAAGCGATTCCAACATCATAAATACTAAGCTCCTACATTATTTGATTACCTTTTGAGTTACCGTAGGTTCAGTAAATCGATGTTATGGAGCGGAGTGGGGTTAACCAGGAAGTTTAGAGTTACATGAAAATTTAATGTACAGCGAAAATGTTTCGGTGGTTCTTTTTGTGAAATTTTATTTTATGTTTGCAAGGAAATGGGTTTTTTTATTGTAAGCAAGGAGCTAAAAGTCTTGCTTTTTGCGGCTTAACGGTACTAACTTTAACGTGCTAAGTACTTTGTTTTCCCAGGGATGTGCCCTAACAGGTGTTGCATAGAGAATGTTTCTATGTCGGTCTTTTAAGAGGATACCATCCATGTGATGCCCACCGTACCTCGGTTTTAGTGAGGATTCATAAGAATCATAGAATTTAGTACTTAATAGATTTAAGAACTAAAACCAACCATTTTCCAAACGACTATCAAGAACACTTTTAAATTGGAACATAAATAACACCGGCAAGAGGAAAGTATGTTACAGTTCAAGCTACTCGAGCCGCACCGTGTGCGTCGTCTGTGGGGAGCGCGCACGCACAAGCCCGCCATGAACTACGAGAAGCTGAGCCGCGCGCTGCGCTACTACTACGACGGTGACATGATCTCCAAAGTGTCCGGCAAGAGGTACGTATGTTACAGTTCAAGCTACTCGAGCAGGCGCGTGTGCGTCGTCTGTGGGAAGCGCGCACGCACAAGCACGCCATGAACTACGAGAAGCTGAGCCGCGCGCTGCGCTACTACTACGACGGTGACATGATCTCCAAGGTGTCCGGCAAGAGGTACGTATGTTACAATTCAAGCTACTCGAGCCGACATAACACAGCGTTTTTGTACCACGCTCCCGCTCTGCTTATGACCACACCCAATACCCTAGAATGGGCTAAGATAATGATCTCTGGAATGGGGAGGGCTGCGGATTACTTTTCTCAATCAGCGCGTCGTAATAAATATTTGATGAGCTATGGTACAACATTTATTTACAACTAATTTCATTTCTTTGTAGTCTATTGGCTCGAAAATATTTTGATTTCGAGACAATATTAACTATTATGCTTTTGTTTTCAATGAAAGACTATTTTGTAAAAAAAAACATAAGATTCGTGCACAGTTCAAGACAAAAATATCTACACTCCAAGCGAGACTCAAAAGCTTGTCTTTCGTATAATCCAATACACTTGAAATGTCATACAATTCCCAAAAGCATGTGTGCGAAGATGCATCATTATTTACATTATTGAGAAGATTATTGTTGAAATAAGTGTTTATATATTCTTGCCCTTGACTGAACAAGGTGGATCGACGACCTAGTGAAGGTCACGAGTATCGTTCGAAGGTCAATGTGGCGATTCTTAAGTAAGGTCACGGAGGCTTTGTAGGACAGCTGACAGTGATTTAATGTCTGAAAATTGGTTTTATCTTTCATGTTTATCAGGGCATCCGTGGAACGCAAACTTATACCAGATTTCCTATTGCGCCTATATGAGCTATCTCATGATAGGAAATCTAGTATGAGTTCGCGTTTGCTTCACTACTGTTTGTAAAAATGGTAATAAACTTAATTAACAAAATAATAGAGTCGCAAATAGCGTGTGTTTGAAACGGGTACGTATCATAATACCTAATCCTAACTATTTTCGGTATAGCTACGGTCCAAAGACCTACTGTTTCAAATACCTAAAGATCGTTTCACAGATTTTTGTAATAACTAATGAACGTAATCCCTAAAGGACCATTCATCTACGGTTGACTCACCTAAACTCAGTATTGCTTAGTGCTTTTCTGCATTGGGTCTTGCTAACTGGCGTGAGGAGGGTTAGGCCGAAGGCCGGCGGAGCGACGACGACACTTGTGACTGAAAGTGGGTGTGTAATGTAAAATGCGAGCGTAGCGAGCGCGCGTCTCATCCAATCAATGTCATATCTTAAAAAACCATTAGATTAATCGTTCGTTTAGTGCGATTGATTTTAGTTGAATCAAAATGAGGTAAGTTATACGGTAGTTGAGTCGACCAATATGTGTTATGAACATATGTGAATCAACCGTAGTTATATCGAAAATAGTTAGGAATAGCGGACGTCCCGCGGTTTCACCCGCGTAGTTCCCATTCCAGTGAGAGTACGGGGATAAAATATAGCCTATGTTACTCGTGGATAATGTAGCTTTCAAATGGTGAAAGAATTTTTTAAATCGGTCCAGTAGTTTTTGATCCTATTCATTACAACCAAACAAACAAAGTTTTCCTCTTTATAATATTATAATATAGTATATAGTATAGATAAACTTAGGTATTGTGAAACGTAACCATTTGAAACACACGCTATTTGTAGCTCAGTATGCAGTAGCCGTAAGTCTACAAGGCTAGGTCAACTGTGTCATAAAACCAGGCGTGGGTGGGTAGAGTGGACCATAACTTACCAAACCTAGCCCACAAATAAAGCTTGGTCTTGTGAGCACATATTTTGTAATATAATATGTTATTATAGACATGACTATCTGAAAGGTCTGACATAAGAGAAATATTTTCCCCAGCAACAAATCCACGTGAAAACCCATTCATACTCACCAAATTTGTGTTCAACTTTCTATTTACAGCATCTTTTAAGGGCAATACACCCAAAACTCTTATTTTCCCGGAAATTGCTTCACCCCTAATTATCTTCTCAAACTTCAGGATTAACGAACTCGGAACGAGTAAGGAGCGAGTGGTGGGAGTAAATTACATGCGTCTAACTTCATTACGACACGCAGAGGTTTAGGTTGCGGCCATGAAGTTAGCGGTAGCGGAGAAGTGATGGAAACAAAAGTCACGTAGTTGCCAATCCACCACCCGCTTTCATTCCGCAGCCTCGCCACCGCTATCTGCTCTACCACCGCTATCTGCCTCCCCACCGCTAGTTTCGTGGCCGCAACCTTAGTCCCTCGCTCGCCGTGGTGTTACGTGCCGCCGACCCTAACTTATAAGGGTTCGTTAAAGGTACACAACTTACTGTACTTGGTTTCTTATGTAGTGGGTAGACTGTTTATGTGTGACAACAAAACAGTTTAAGAAGAAAAGTAATTAGATTAGAATAAAAGAGTAAAGTAGAGGTGCTGAGATTAATGTTGTACAAGTAAATCAAAACTTGTACGGTTTCAGACAACATTTTTAATATGGACGCAATTATTACGCAACTAACCTTCAGTTTTTATCATCGCGTAAGTTTTGGTGGTCAGTCATTACCAAAGTTAAGCTCATACAAACTATGACATCCATATCTGCAACTTTACTGAGATGTCTAGAATTGCGCGAATAGGGTAAATGAACCATAAAACAATAATTCCAAGACACCAACCTCAAGAAAATACTTTTTATTGAGCCTGAAAACCAGATTTATTTTCAATTAATTGCCAAATTCGATTTTTAGTTGCTTTGAAATCAATAAATAGTCATTGAGTTGAATAAACAGTGACGTCACAGTTTGCTATTGCCATACAAAATCTATGAGAGAACCACGTTTTGACAGCTAAAAAGTATCTCAATTGATTGGTGTGTCATCTACCCCATTGTTATAGATATTGCAAATAATTGAGTTTAGATGTAGTAAAATATTTGATTCTTCTTTTTTTACTTTTTGCAACTTAGAGGAGCTCGTGGCTAAATAATAACAGCCGCTCGGGTCGATCTTTACGTTAAACCGTGTTTGCCTAGGTTGGTCTGTGGATGGGTGACCCATACATACCGAGTTTCCTCCGTGCCTCAGAAAGAACGTAAAGCAGTTGGTCCCGGCTGTCATTTGTAGATCTTTGATAGTCGTTATAGGTAGTCAAGTGGCCCAAAAGTCTGACAACCACTCTTACCAAGGGGTATCGTATTACCCAGTACTAACTGGGTTGCGAAGGACAGGTAGGCAGTCGCTCCATGTAAAATACTGGTATTCAGCTGCATCCGGTAAAACTGGAAGCCGACCCCAACATAGTTGGGAAAAGGTTAGGCAGATGATGCAACTTGAAAAAACAAAACATGGAAAGAAAAGCCCCACCATTGCTGCATATAACTTTCATTGATAAACTAGAAATCAATAGCGCAAGGTCGCTGTCGCGTCGCAATGTTTCAAGCGGAATTTATGAACGTTGTGATTTTTACCCGGCTACAGCTTAACCCAAAAGGAGGGTGATGTTTTATCAAATACTACAACAAAAACACTATCCACAGGGGTTTGGGCAGAGGTATTATGTAGTCTTTGATGAGAGTTACCCCTCGACCACCCGTAGATAGAGTGACAGGTACATTTTCTAAATCAATGGAGTGCATGTAGTTGACATTTTTCGATTGCGTGTGTATCCCTTCGTTAGCTTGTCATTTCCACGAAAGATTAGTTTGGAACTTTGTAGATATTATTATGTTATTATTACTACAGAAGGGCCCCAGCTTGTTGTTGAATGTAACATTAAAGACAAGAAATTTTAGATGTGTACTAAATTACTAAATAGGCAGTTGCTCCATGTAAAATACTGGTATTCAGCTGCGTCCGGTTAGACTGGAAGCCGACCTCAACATAGTTGGGAAAAAGCTAGGCAGACGATTACTAAATTATTACTTTTACTAAGATAAATATAATAGAAAAATAATAGGGATGACGAAGCAAAAGGGCGCTCCCATTTTTTTTTTCGGATGGGAAATCATCAAATGACTCCTCCTGCTCCGCCCAGAGCGGATGGGAAATCATCAAATGACTCCTCCCGCTCTGAGCGGAGCAGGAGGAAGTGTCAGATTTTTACTGACTAAAACCCATCCATGTTCCTTCATCGCCCGTCCTTCATTGCCATAATTCATTGCCATAATTCATTGCGACGAAGCGCGCTCTCTCATCAGAGCATTCGCCTGAAATGTAACAGTTCAAATTCAAGCGTTACATTGGATGGTGTATGTCTACAAAACGCAATCCAATGAAACTTGCATTATTATGCCGTTCCAATTACCATCCAAACGTTATACGTAAACAGAAACCAATTAATTAAATTCGTATCGAAAACTGAGTCAATTAGCTCATACAGGTGATATTGGAAACTTTGATGGTTAAACTGTTGACTTTGGCAAACCTCTTGTTTGCAGCCTATTTTCGTGGTACTAAACTCATTTGTATGTCGGATCCGGTCGGTAGTTATTAGATGTAGTACTTAGTGATTAGACTTACGGACTTGGAATGAATCGTAAGCGTGCCAGTGGTAACATTACGCGACCTACTTACCAGTCTACCCACACCACAGTGCGCTTCTGCAGAGTCGTGATGTTTTAAGCTTGCAGTGAGAAGGACATTCAGTGTCTAATCGCAGCGGAGTTGAGACGTCCCGAAACTGTACCCGATTCATTGCGCTCCGTGGTAATCACCCAGTGTATCTACTACATTATGTAATAAAACCTCGACAATTAGATGCAAGGTTCCAAATAGTCGCTTTCTACGGAGAAGAAAGAAGTAAAGAAGATAGAAAGAAGCTCTGTACTTCTCAATGACTTTACATTTGTTCAGAATTTCTTGTTTCTATGATGTGACTAAATGCACAACAAGAATGTTTTTGTTGTGCATTTAGTCACATCATAGAAACAAGAAATCCTTGTACCTTGTATTTACAAGTTCAAGGAGGTATAATAATATATAATAATGCTGCTATTGATTCTCGACCCGAATCGATAATAAAATGGGTAGGTTTTTTTTTTTAATTTACGGAAATCGGTAAATGTAAACCAGGATGTAATAAAAACGCAGCCCGTCTGTAATTAGCCCTATAACCGCGCCTTCACACACACAAATAAACGTACACAGCGACATGTCGCACGATGGGTGATTGTTTAGTGTTATTCTGAAATACTGTCAAATTTAAACAATTTAAAATAGCAGCTTTATTAATTATTGACCGGGTATCGTAATTTAAATTGATTATTTATGTATTTTGACTAGGATGCAAAACTACGCGTTGTATTTTTATGTCGACGATAACTCTTAGTACTTACTAACTTAGTACTTACTCACTTTTCCTATAAAAAGCATGTATTCATGCATTCGGTAGTATGTTCCTACTTTCAACTTGACTCCCAGATGTTTCACAGGCCAGTCAAGCATTCACCTATTAACATACAATGTTGATTCTGTAGATTACATAAGCATAAGTGGCGTGCATGTTGGTTTAATGTTAATGCATTACTTGCGCTTGCATATGGCGACGTGTATAAACATGACATCCTATGCTTTGAATACATATTATTGTCAATAGACCATTGCCCTCTACTACATAACATCATAACATATATATCCTCCCGCTTTGGGCGGAGCAGGAGGGAGCATTTGATGATTTACCAAAGGAATAAATACATACACACATATATATATATGATATTATTCCGTGGACAATAGTGTGGGTTATGCGTTTGTTTACTATTAGACTTAAGCTAACTATTAATATTACAACGTGTAACTGTTTTTTGTCCCAAATAAATAAAATAAAATAAAATAAATAAACATCACGCTTGTAAGCCCCGAAGGGTCCCAGAGGTGTACCTACCTAATAGTAGACCCACATTTTGCCAGTTATGTCTAAGTCCCATGTAATAGGGGGGGAGCCTATTGCCATCAACCGGGAGCCCTTTACTGTGTAGGTTAAAAAATGCTGGAACATTGGAGTCCTTTCACAATAATTTTACCAATGAGTTTGCTTCACTCTCAAAATTAAAGGCATCTTTATTTCCTCTCCAAAAAAGTTTTTATTGGAATGATTGTGCTTTGTGACATAGAACGCAGGTGTTGCAACTCGAAAAGATGTCGTTCGCCGATTTGAAGAAAAAGATTTAAATAACCACGATCATACGATCACCGCCTTCTTTGTAGATTTCACGTTATTGGTTCATCTTATCATGGAATAAAATGGAAATCTAGGCTGAAAACCAAAATACTTATATTGTGGTTTAGCATCATGAAAAACAAAAGAGATGATAAGATTTATAGTACAGTAGTGTATCCAAAATGGTGGATATACCTAGGTAACCTTACAAAACGAGTTATGTTGAAATACCATTACAGAAATGATAAAGGTAGGTACAGTATATTTTAGGTAAAAGGATAAACAAAAAACCTTTTATCCATATCTAGAAATGAACCTTTATCTGGTAGAAAGATGTAAAGGTACATATTTCATGACTATAAGCCTCATCCACTCATGTTAGCCGGGCCAGAAATCATTACGTACAACCCAACACGCAAACATAAAGAATATCATTCATTCATTGAACCAACATATTACGTTCCCTTGTTCCAAATACTATATGGTTTATTAAATAAAATGTGACGTGCTATTACAGTAACCTCCACCGCCAGACATGAGGTCAACGCTCAAGGCATATGTGTGTTGCGACACTGACTGTGGGTGCGGAAAAACAAAAAGAGAGAGCAAATAAGAGAGAAAACATATGAAAAAAGTTGCTTAAACATGCCATGAGACACCATTGTGGAAATCCTCAATGGATCTGATCAGACGACCCGATTGGCGCAGCGGTAGTGAGGCTGCCTTACGTTCTTAGGGTCCCGGGTTCGAATCACACCGGCTCATCACACAAACATTTGCTCCGACTGGCAAATGTTTGTGCGATGAGCATGGACATTTGTTTCCGAGTCATGGATGTTTATATGTATAATAAGTATTTATTTACAAACAAAAAGTATCTATGTAGTATATTAAATATCTGGTGTCCACGACACAAGCCTTGTTGCTTGGTGTGGCACTAGGTGGCGCTGTGTGTAATGTCCAGCAATATTTATATTTATTTATTTTATTATCTCCTCCGCCCTGGGAAGAGCGGAAGGGTCTGTCAGAGTCGAATCGACTAAAACCACACCGGTGTTCCCTCGCACACTGGCGTGGGGGGCAGCGGGATGTGATGCAACTTCCGCTGCCCCGGACTAGTATGTATGCTTGACCTGCGGGCCTCGTCCCGGGGGGGGGAGTGAGGTGTAAAACGTTACGTCCAAGAGAGGCACGCGTGAAACACTACGCACCGTCTTCTCGGGTTCAGTGTAATGGGGGCGACGTATGTCAAAGACTCCGTCCATGGACCTGTTAAGGCGCCGCGCCGATGAACAGTGGCTTAATTAGAATCGCCTTGAACTAAAATGACCCAATTTTTTTACTTGACACAAGTGGCATTGACTGAAGTCGTATTCAGAACGTAAAGCCGCGTTCCCAGTATATTGTGACGACAGATAATCGTGCAGTTTTAAGTGTCGTGGCTTGTGTATTTAAATGGAGGTGTTCACATATAGGACGACGCGATTACTGTCGTCCACGACTTTTGCCAACTAAAAACCAACCGTAAATTGAAAGTGGGAACGCGACCTAAAGGTACGCGGGCGACAGTGCCAGTGACTTTTATTACTAAATTGGTATTTGATGGCGTATTGACAGTGGTTGACGTCAAGTCAACTTTATACGTTCATCGACATAACTGTCAACTGTCGTCGCTTTTATATTGACGAAGGGAAGTTCCTGAAACGTATTGATTTGACAGGTAAGGGATGTAGGTATACTAACCGGTACCTACCCCGTTTTGTGTCATAGCAAAATGCAAAACAAACTTAAAATAATGAGGGTTTGTGCCCATCAGTGGATTGCGATAAGAATCGTGTTGCAATTAGCCGGAAACTAGAATTGAGAATTTGTATTTGAATGGTAATACGATTCATGATATTGGAGGACATATAAGCTTCACAATATCGAACGCCTTTGACAAATATACGGTAGCGCGTTTACAGTAAAGGACCATGTAATATTATCGATTACAGATTCAGTTGCATAAAGGCTGCGTGTGTGATACGACTCCCGCCTAACAATATACTAATGACATTGTACTAAGCTAGCATTGTAGATAAAGGGTGTAAATCACCTCTTAACGAAGCCGAAAAGCACTTGTGTTCCCCGTTATTACGATATTTTTTTTGTTCTACACCATACCTGGGAACCTTTTAGTTACGGAGATATTGGGGGTCAAAGTTCCAACTTATTGACAAGTTTTTTTTTTTTTTATACAGGTTTTCAATGTAAGATTTTTAACGATCTTTAAACACCTCCACGACCCCCGTACTATTCAATCCATCCATCAGCACAATGTTTTGAGTGCGTTACATTGAGTTCTACCACAAAACATGATTTTTCACCCCAAAAAAAAAGGTTTCCCAGCAACAATTTTTGCGTAAAGTTACTTTGGTTAGTTGTTTGATGTACAGAATGCTTGGTTGACGGCTTCGTGATGAGGTCTTTTACACCCTGTAGACTGTTAGCCTGCGTCATCTCACTGCTGGGGAGAGGCCTCTCCCTATTACTGCCAGTTGTTTCAATCCAGGGCTAATGTGGACTGGTTGTTGGTTTTGTCCAGCTCGTTCCGCCATCTTCTACGAGGTCGCAGCGATGCCTTTCGCTGGTGCAGGACTCCAAATGATGGATATTTTGGCCCATAGCTCCTTGGGCATGCGGCAGACGTAGCCATTCCAGTAGTATCACTTACTTATAATGAGCGGATTGATTTAATTATTTGTAGGTATACCCCCAAAACTCTTATTTTACAACACCGTAAGATATTTTTAGGGTTCCGTACAAAAAAATAAAAAACGGAACCCTTATAGTAGGACTACTCGTGGGTCTGTATGTACGTCCGTCTGTCACAGCCAATTTGCTCCTAAACTACTGGACCAAATCAGGTGAAATTTGGTATTATGGTGTAATCCTATGATGTGCAAAGTAAATAATTTAAAATAGGGGTCAATTTCGGGGGACAAATTAGGAAATAATAAAAAGTTTTGCAATTCTTACTGTGTCTTAAATCAAATAAAAGGGCACGTTATGAGGATCTCAAATATATTTTAATTATTGGAAAAAGTG
The DNA here is from genome assembly GCA_905147715.2 of Xestia xanthographa. Taxonomy (NCBI): domain Eukaryota; kingdom Metazoa; phylum Arthropoda; class Insecta; order Lepidoptera; family Noctuidae; genus Xestia; species Xestia xanthographa. Next base: position 20,254,559 of record LR990646.1, read on the forward strand.
ATGAGATATTAAGTTGAAACTTTCAAAATATAGATCAACATCTCAATATCTTCCTTTAGTGACTGATTCATCTTCAGCCTATTAATGTTCCCACTGCTGGGACACAGGCCTCCTCTCTATGAGAGGGAATGGGCTATAATCCACCATGCGGGCCCAGTGCGGATTGGTAGATGTCACATGTCTTCGAATTTTTTGGTTCTAGGACACCGGCCGGTTTCCTCACGATGTTTTCCTTCACCGTTTTGAAAGCAGTGGTAATAAAATAAATTACACAAAGTAATGTGCCTATCTGGGTTCAAACCCACGACTTACTGTTCGTAAGTCGGGGCCGCCACCACTGGGCCACCGCTACTCCGTGAGTGAGTGATTACATAAAGGTATTTTATTTTTTTAATTAAATAAAATAATAAATTATATACTTACTATAATTTAAATAAATAATAAAAAAGAAGAAAAAAATCTAATAATTAAATTAAATTAACCTAAACCTTCATGAAATAGCAAATATTTTGGAACAGACCATACAGTCGTCTGAGTACCTATATTATATATTCACATCGACAGCGGTTACGCATTCAGATGCGATTGGTTCCGACTGTTCTGTGCGATAGGCACAGAGCTCGCATACACATTTAATAAACTGTACTTACTGAGTGTTTAATCCGTGAAATGTTTCATATTTTCACAGGAAAATTATATAAAATATCGTTGAAATCATATAACCCACCACACATATTTTTAAGAAGCTTTTGTTTGGCTTTATTTTGTTTAATATTCATGTTTATTATTATTTATTATTCGTGTTTTCGTTATATTGTAATCATCCCGTATGACGACCCGATTGGCGCAGCGGTAGTGAGGCTGCCTTACGTTGTTAGGGTCCCGGGTTCGAATCCCGGTAGGAGCAAATGTTTGTGTGATGAGCATGGACATTTGTTTCCTAGTCATGGATGTTTGTATGTATAATAAGTATGTATTTACAAACAAAAAGTATCTATGTAGTATATCAACTATCTGGTGTCCACGACACAAGCCTCGTTGCTTAGTGTGGCACTAGATGGCGCTGTGTGTAATGTCCAGCGATATTTATTTATTATTTATTTATTATTTATTTATCCACACACACCACACCACACACACATACACCATACACACACACGCATCACCATTATATAAATTACTTGCAATTGTCTAAATTCTATCAGGATCGGAATGTTATTGCTGTTTACACTAGCACCAAGTGGCACCTAAATGATTGCTTAGCGATGTAACTCTGTTGGAATTTGAACTCGTCGACCTAAGCCAAGAGTTGAAAATTCGACAACGCTCTTTTGTTTAGACATTCATTGAGCAGTCGCCTTGTAATTCGATTAGACAGGCGTGGCCCTCGGCGACCGTAGGCGCGAGCCTGTGGACGGTAGGCTATGGGCTAGCTCGCCGTCCATCCGTCTCATGAGGACAGGCTGTGTCGACGGCGCAGGAGTGTTCCACGCTCGCTTCAAAAAGAGTCAGCAATAGGCAGGCATCGGCCCTTGTGGACCCCTTGGTCCACAAGGGCCGATGCCTGCCGGGGTTGCGGGACTGTTCGAAAGAGATACCGTGGCCCCGGAACACAAAGAGCGATGAAGGCACATGGATGGGTTTTAGTCAGTAAAAGTCTGACACTCCCTCCTGCTCCGTCCAGAGCGGGAGGAGTCATTTGATGATTTCCCATCCGAAAAAAAGGCAGTCACGTAACTTACTTATTATTGTTGTAGATCATTATAAATATGAAAGTTTGTGAAGATTGTTGGACACCCGGTAGTACGATCTCGTGGTATAATTACCGAAGTCCACGTGGGCGATGCTACGGGCATAAGTTAATTAGTTAGTTATAATTTATTTGCAAATGATATAAATCAAATTATTGAACTAATAAAAACACAGCCATAGTGTTTACTTCGTTATACACACAACGACTTGTTTAACTATCCAAAGAGACTGTCTTACATCCGCCTCACAAGACCCCATTCTCAGGCACTTTCCATATAATTCAAGACTAATTAAGTCTTCAGAGGCTGTAACGAGGACCAAGTGAGTGAGAGGTGGTAATTAGGGTCCCTTTCTCACTGAAACATTAAAATTTCACCTTCACTCGAGTAACGAGTCATTACCAACTCTTTGATGCATACTAATTGTGTTCGCTTTTGGACGTAATTGTAATTAAAGATAGACTCAATGTGCACGCTGCAGGTAAAGTAGGTGTTTTTTTTAGTGAACTTGTTTGTTTTGTTCAAGTGGCTGCTGAAACTTTTATAGGTTAGCAAGGCGTTCTGCACTATTAGTATTAACTCCATTAAAAATGCGAGTTGGCTAGTGAAAGAAATATCGGTAGATATTCAGATGCATCCGGTTATACTGGAAGCTAAACCCAATATTGTTGGAAAAAGGTAGACACCTGCTGATTGGCTGGTAAAAGGTCTAGACCAAACTAGCCAACAGTTGAAACGTCAATTTTGATACTCCATGTGTATGTGTAGCAAAAAAGTTGCGGAACGTAGTGAAAGTAACAGTAAATCGCATTTTTAAAACAAGCGCTTTGCTTAAATGCTTAATACAAAACGGTTGTGTTGTGAAAAGTGAATATTAATAATATTGGAAATATTTGACTATTGATCACGGATCCCGGGCCTGGCAAAATAATGTCATTAGTCAATTTTCAAAGTTGAATAAATTAAGAACAAAAACAAAAATCTTCTCCGGTTAATTGCCAGTCGTTATGGAACTGTCGGTTCTACCGGAATGAGAATAATTAATTATGGCCTCAAGCTCGTAAATCGAGACACATGCAGTCTCCGTAAATTGGAAATTGGGTCCGAAGTAGCCCATTATACAGCCTGCAGATAACTGTGGAAATTGAGCTTTTGTTAAACTCTGTCACAGTAATGTTAGCCTTCCATTCAGTGGTTTTAAGCTTCATTGGATAGAACATCATTAGCATATCAGCCTGTTAATGTCAATTCTGATGAACAGAGGACGTCTGGTGACTCGAAAATTCCGAGATCATTCCGGATTGGCTGATGGACTGGCGACCGTAGTACGTTATTAGCAGAGAGGACGTTTTTGCGGAACGTTTTGACGATAAATCTAGTGTATTTACATATATACATATTTTATTACAAATTTTGCATTACTGACAAAATTACGGTGAGCATGTATTCAAGAAAGTGGTTTTCTGTCTGCGACACGTTGTTCGGATATTCGAACAAAAGTACTAGGCTAGCATGAATTGAAGATGGTATTTCAATCATAAGTTTATCAAATCATAATATTGTCCACCTACATATTATATACATATATAGATAGCATATACCTATACGTATATATTATATTATTACCAACTCAGATACCTAGAATATAAAACAACACATTAAAAGCTCAGCCGTTTTTAGTTTAATGTGTGTAATGTACTCTGTAAGAGCCTTGTCGAGGTGAAATAATAGACAATGCATCAACGCCAAGAAAAATCACTGTTAGTATCTTTCAATAGCATCCACAGCGCACACATCTGGAAAGCCTGAACTGTGGTTGATAAAATCAAAAACTAGATAAGTAAAGCTTAATAAAGTTTTCTAGCATAAACAGTAAACACACTCCCAAATTCCAATTTCAAAACACAGATCAACGCAAACAAAAACAACGCGTTCCATTATTAATTCTAAACCTTTCAAAATCAATTTCGAATTTCGATAGTCATGTCAAAAGTGAACGCGCTCCAACATAAAACAACGGTTTCGTCCGAAACACGAGCCAAAAGCGATATTTTCAACTGATAAATCCCCAAGGGTGACTTGTTCATCTTCCGCTTCACTAATAACAGAGAAAACAACTCGCAAAAAATATTTTTCAAAGCCCAATGAATCACCCATCAAAGAGTATTATCTCTCTTCCATATTTAAATATTCATTTAAACCTTTTTCTATGGCCCGTCACGCATTTGACCTAAAGTCACTCGGATTTAATAACGTTCTTTTGGCTAAAATTTAAACGACAATTTGTGGGCCCTCATCTGCCTCAAAGACCGCTAATTGCCCTTTCTCCAACAAATTAATAATCAAGAGGTAAAAATTGTGCGAAAGAAAATTGTTCTCGTTGCATTTAAAAGGTTTTACGTCTCGGTTTCACAATAAAACTGTTTTAACTGTATAGATCGTTAGTATATTTTATAACTGGTAACAAGGAAAGTATTTATAGCGGAACTTTTATAGCTACTTTTATAGTTATCACCATTGGTTTAACCTACTTCTAAGCTCTTGTAATTACAAGAATACTCGAGGTTCCTTTTTTCAAAACGGTTTAAGGCGATTACAGGAGCTAAACGCGAGTTTTATAATGCAAAAAGCATATGATTCACTGCAATAAACAAAACCAGAAAAATATATGATATTCTTCAGGATATAAGCTAGTACAATAGTGTTTTGAAAAGGGTATCATTTAAGCTATCACCAATTTAATTATTTTTGCGTTCCTTAAATAATAGGGTTTGCCCTCAAAATAGTAGATTTGTCACCAAAATGTAGTCACCAAACAATATAAAATCAAATCCACAATAAATCACCTAAAATCATGAAGATATAGGGTCTAGTACCAAATAAATGTCTTTGTATGTAATATAAAAGGTTTGTCCTAATAAGTATTTAAGCAAACTAATTTAAAGAGATCACCAATCGACGGACCTACTTCTGAATGGTTTATAAAAAAATAACCACGAAGGGTATGGCGGGGTCTATTCGCTCGCTTCGCTCCCTCATTCGACCCCGCCATACCCTTCTAACCTAATCTATCCGTGTCGGGGTGCCCCAAGTCGGCCTAGGCAAAACTAGTTTGTCATCAACCACCTCATTAAAATTATAAATTGGTGACAGATCTACCATTCTGAGCACAAAGCTATTATTTAAGTAATAAAACTATTATTATAAGAACGATGTTTAAATTCATGTAATGCACTACAATGTTATTGGTAATCCATCTCTTATTTTACACATATATTAACATTAATTTGATAATTGGAACCTGGGAACACTTTTTGTTTATCTGAGAACGAACATATTTCGTGGCGATAGATCTATTTATTATGTGATACAACTTGATGACAAATATAAATTTTGGTGACAAGAAATATAGTCCCCTTTTGAAAACATAATACAACTAATTTTATTTGATAAAAAAAAACACGATCTTATCTCAAAAAAAATCTTTTAACGAGTAAAAACCATACTAAAATACATGCGATCATTCTGATTTTTTGGCAAATAAAGAATTATTCGCCAAAAAATCAGAATATGTTGCTTTTAGAAAAAAGCAACAAAGTGTTTTACTTTTTTAATCCAATCAATAGATTTTTTGCAATTCGCAAAAAACCACTCATTTCGGCCGCAGTGACTGACGTAACAACCACTTTGTAGTGCAAGCTGATTAGAACTTTATTCCAATAACATTTCAAACGAAGTTTGAACCACCACAAATAGAGTTGCTAATTTTGCTCCTGTAGTCGCCTTAAGCAGAGGTGTACCTAATAGTACACCCACATTTCACAGGTTATGTTTTTTAATTACCATGTATTACATGGGAATTAAAAACATAACCAGCCTATTGCCATCAACCGGGCATAAATCTAGAAAAAACCAAAAAAAAACTTTGCCCGACCTGGAAATCGGACCCAGCAACTCATGATCAGCAGTCGAGCTTTTGCAAAGGCAAAAGTCGGCAGGACCAAATTAAATATCGTTTCCGTAAATCAACGTAGTTGCCCATGTAAAAGTCCGATTCATTTAGCACCAGAGTTTTATTATTCTGACGACATTTCATATTTCTTTAAACCCAACACTTATGCAACGATACTTTTGCAAACAAAAACAAAGCCTATACCAGCGAGGCTTTTAATCTCATATTTCTTTTTATATTCCTGCAGCCGGAGCACCGAAACGCGATATCACACCGCGATTATTGGAATACATACAAAGTGAAAACTTTGTTTACGGTGTAACAGAATATAGCTCTTTGTTCCTCTTAACCCGCCGCGATATCCGTATTCTTCTTTATGGCACACTGTACTTCCGCTGCACTTAGTTCCTCAGAAAATTCTCATAAAGAGTATCTCTGTAATGCGATTCACTTGCTCTTACTTTAAAAGCATTGAAATCGTCAAGCGAAGAAAACTGAATTTCACGGCTAATAAACTCATAAAATATAAGCCAGTATTACATTATTTTCGGAAAGAGAATCTTGGAAGTTTTTCTTTCCCCTTCTGCTTAATGCAGAAAATTAAAAAGACATTTCGTCTACACATTTCTTACTTCTACAAAAAGGTCTGAGCACTCATTTTAATTGAAAAGAATTTTATTATAAAGAAAGTTCCGGTAAGATATAAAACTTATTCTATTACTTACGTAAGACCTGCTCATTATTCGGGACATGTTCAAAAATTTCGAAACTTCTACTTCGGCTCGCATAATGGCCTTTCGACTACCTTTCAAAAAAGAAGAATCGTTGAATTTGGGCAACATTAGACACTCCCGCGCCATTAATTCGGGGCAGAAGTTAACTTAGTTGGCGCGTACAAATTACATCAGTCTTAGTTTAGTAACACGGAAATGTTTGCGGAATTCTTTAAGAGGCGTAGGTACATTATTCCGACGTCGGATTCCGACAATCCAGTGAATCGAGTCTGCGGATAATTCGTCTCGTAGGCCATTCGATCGACCTAATTCGGGGAGATCTCATTCGGCTAATGGGCGTAATGTTTCACCTGAGTGCGTCTACGGCAGTGGATTGAAGTATTTGTTCAGCGAATGATGGCCCTTTACAATTCACGTTAAGGAAAAGTAAGAAGTCGGTAGCTGAATAATTTATACCAACGTTCTTTGAAAGCAGATGTGCCGTATTGTTTTAAACAGCAACTAAAGCATTTACTTAAGAGGGTTATATATTGAGAGGATAGTAGTACCTCAATGAACCCATAGTTTCGAAAATAGAATAGCAGATTAAGATAAAAATAACGTTCGTATGACAAACATTTCACAATAAACCACAGACTTGTCGTACCAATAATATAAATAAAAAGTAAAAACGGTTTTTTTTTTAAACGTATGTCACGTGTAGCGTACAGTCAACTGCATATCAGCGGTAACAATTTGTCATTGACAGCGCCTTTATGTCATAGGAGTAAGGGCGATTTTCCTAGTGCATCAGTTACCACTGAAAACCGATTCGACTGTATACGAGGTGTCGCTTTGTATCCTGGTCAAATTCAAGGAGGTATCTATGCTAATGATTCTCGACCCAAATCGATAATTAAAAAGGTAGTTTTTTTTTCTTATTTACGGAAATCGATAAGTGTAAAAAACCGCCGCAATAAAACGCAGCCTGTCTGTAACTGGCCTTATAATCGCGTCTTCACACACAAATAAACGCACACAGACATGTCGCGCGATGGGTGATTCTTCTATTACTTTCGTGTTATTCTGAAATACTGTCAAAATTAAACAATTTAAAATAACAGCTTTATTAAATTGATTATTTATGCCTTTTGTGACAAGCTCATGAATTATGACTAGGATGCAAAACTACACCTTGTATAACTAACACACTCACACGTCCGCACGCACCCTTTCTTATTAGTAAACAGCCCTGAACAGGCTTAACAAAACTTAAATCAAAGCAACCTTCCTATAAGCTACGTAAAAGAAAACGACAAAGAACTAACTTATAAGCAAATCTCGTAGCGCTGAGGGCGGCAATAAACATTCTTGGGCAAACATGGCTCGATATGAAAGAATTGAACTTTCCCGTCTTGCTATAATATCTAATTTACATGATTTTATGAGAAACAACGCCTCACGTCCGGCGTTCGACAGTAGCGAAGCCAAACAAAGGAATATCCCTTCATACGATAGTTTACTATGTTTGGGTTTCGACTTTATGCACTGTACCATGAATATTTTATTTTACGTGACCAACATCTCTATCGCTTGTTTAAGCTAACGTGGAATGCAAAAATATTTGCTGGAATAACAGTTTTGGCTGATTTATGAATTTTATTGGGGTTGTATGACGTTGGTTGTTATTTACTTTGCTGATATTGCATCGTAGATGTGCAGGATTTTGTAACAAATCAATACAGCTTTCCCTTAAAATATCTTGTTGAAAATCTCATATCATCCACAGACCAAAAGCTCTGTGGCAGTATTTTAGGCAACATTTCGAGAGAATTTCAGTAGTTGACGTGGGTACGTCACTACGTTATCTGCGATACGGTCAGAATGAGCGGTCAGGGCGAACGACATGACAGCCCGTCTGAGTCAGTCCTAATCAGGGCTAGACATTAAGTGGGTAGATGTCTAATTATAGAGCTTAGTGCATTTTAGGACTCTCATACAATTTTGGAGGTCACTATATAATAGTGCACTAAGCTAAAAAAACCGGCCAAGTGCGAGTCGGACTCGCACACGAAGGGTTCCGTACCATTGACTATATTTAGTATTTGTTGTTATAGCGGCAACAGAAATAATCCAAGGTAATCCAAGGTACAAGATTTACAAGCAGTGTCTTCGTCGTGGTAAAATTTAGAAGTGAGGCGATGGCCGGCGCGCGCGACCGCGCTCACGCTGCCGCCACCCGCGCGCCCCTCAGCCACCGCCGACGCCCGATGCTGCTGCCGCAGCCCGCGTGCCCTCTCAGCCACCGCGCGCCTCCAGCCGGTCGTCGGCATGCCATGCATAGACACATCATCTGTGAAAATTTCAACTGTCTAGCTGTCACGGTTCATGAGATACAGCCTGGTGACAGACAGACGGACAGATGGACAGACAGCGAAGTCTTAGTAATAGGGTTCCGTTTTTACCCTTTGGGTACGGAACCCTAAAAAGAAAAAAATATTTTTTTTAAAAAACTTAGAATAACGCGACACGATTTTTACATTACAACTCCCATGTTTACAGTTGGGCCTGATCGTACATTGTTTGTTTTTAAAATACAATGTATCGATGGAACTCATGAACTATCCATATGTACCTCATAAAAAACTTTCGGAGGCGCTATAACGGCAAAGAAACGAGCTAAACGGCAGCATGATACTTTATTACAGTAATTAATGTTACACACCAAAAAAGACATTAAAAATGACCAGCCAACGGTCAACTAGAAAACCCATTAAAATAAACTACAAAACCTCTTAATTACAAACACGCGTTAATTTCTGCCGCGCACGTAAATACATATTCCGATGGCGTCGGCGAATATGGATGTATGACGAGGTAGAGCGGTATAGAAATTCCAGCGGTCGACAATGGTCGTAATTCCGTCGTCGCTCGGACGCGGTCGCGCGGTCTACTCCGGACGTGAGAGCGAATACATAATGACATCCGATGGTCACATTTGTAATTTTATTACCACAGCCCCATTCTTGTTATGGTAATCCTAATGACCCAGAGTTTGTTACGGCCGTGAAAATTGCTGCAATATTGCGAGGCGCCTAAATCTTCCTGTATAAAAAGTAAGGAAATGTTTTATTCTCGAGGCGGGAATGTTTTAGGTGTCGAGTTGTTTTTGTTTGTGTCCGTTTTATTTGTCAACGTGACATATAGAATTTATTTAGAGGCTTAGTAGATGTTTGTATATCCATCGGATGAAATACTAACGTAGCTATATATTTTCATATTCAACATAAAAAACATGTGAACGTACGTACGTAAATAATATACGGTAAACAAAAAGAAACATGAATATCTAAAACAATAAACATCAAACACACAACACGTATTAAAAAACTGTTCATCTGAAGTACCTACACGAAACCAAAAAAAAACAAAACATATATTGTCACGACCACACTAAAATGAAACCTGTGATAAATTACACAAAGTAAATAAAGAATATAGACTACACAAACACGTAAACAGAATAAAAAAGAGGTCTAAGTATAACCCAGATGGTAATGACACTACAAAAACATTTTATTATTCACAAACAGTATCAAAGAAGAAAGTTCCGGCTCGCCCAAATTATTTGCATCAGAAAGAGGGTAGTTCGCACTACCAACTACTTGTTTCCTTGCAAGTAGAGTGGGACTAGCAAAAACATCCGAAAGGTATTTGAATGCAGATTGTACAAGGTTTTGTTCGAAAATGTATGTAAGTTAAGAAGCTTACAGTGTTTGTCACAAACATTGAGTCAGTTTACATAGAACCCTGTTGTTCTATTAAGTGAGTGAATTTCTCAGACGAAAAATTTACGCGTCTAGGCTGAAATTGCAGTGCTGCTTTACAGATAATGGAAAGATTTTTTTTCTCAGAATTAAAGTGACATGAATCTAAATGAAGCCACTTAAATTATATTTATAATACTATTACTTTTTATGAAAAAATCGGTAAATGATGAATTATCAATTTCTGTGTCTTGTCCACAATCACTTTCATACACAGCATTTACCTCTCAGGAAGATAATCTCCAACTTATATAGGAAAAAGTATTTTGATTGCGTTAAGTAATGATTGACCTACAAGAAGTTAATTAGTTTTGAATGTTTATACTCATAGTTAATGAGTACATGTCAACGGTAGGTTTGTCCAAGCGTAATTCAAGAATAATTAAGTCTTTAGAGGCTGTAACGAGGACCAAGTGAGAGGTGGTAATTAGGGTCCCTTTCTCACTGAAACACTAAAATTTCACCTTCACTCGAGTAACGTGTCATTACCAACTCTTTGATGCATACTAATTGTGTTCGCTTTTGGACGTAATTGTAATTAAAGATAGACTCAATGTGCACGCTGCAGGTAAAGTAGGTGTTTTTTAATGATCTTGTTTGTTTTGTTAGTTTCTTCTGAAACTTTGTAGGTTAGCAAGGCGTTCTGCACTATTAGTATTAACTCCATTAAAAATGCGAGTTGGCTAGTGAAAGAAATATCGGTAGATATTCAGATGCATCCGGTTATACTGGAAGCTAAACCCAATATTGTTGGAAAAAGGTAGACACCTGCTGATTGGCTGGTAAAAGGTCTAGACCAAACTAGCCAACAGTTGAAACGTCAATTTTGATACTCCATGTGTATGTGTAGCATAAAAGTTGCGGAACGTAGTGAAAGTAACAGTAAATCGCATTTTTAAAACAAGCGCTTTGCTTAAATGCTTAATGCAAAACGGTTGTGTTGTGAAAAGTGAATATTAATAATATTGGAAATATTTGACTATTGATCACGGATCCCGGGCCTGGCAAAATAATGTCATTAGTCAATTTTCAAAGTTGAATAAATTAAGAACAAAAACAAAAATCTTCTCCGGTTAATTGCCAGTCGTTATGGAACTGTCGGTTCTACCGGAATGAGAATAATTAATTATGGCCTCAAGCTCGTAAATCGAGACACATGCAGTCTCCGTAAATTGGAAATTGGGTCCGAAGTAGCCCATTATACAGCCTGCAGATAACTGTGGAAATTGAGCTTTTGTTAAACTCTGTCACAGTAATGTTAGCCTTCCATTCAGTGGTTTTAAGCTTCATTGGATAGAACATCATTAGCATATCAGCCTGTCAATGTCAATTCTGATGAACAGAGGACGTCTGGTGACTCGAAAATTCCGAGATCATTCCGGATTGGCTGATGGACTGGCGACCGTAGTACGTTATTAGCAGAGAGGACGTTTTTGCGGAACGTTTTGACGATAAATCTAGTGTATTTACATATATATTTTATTACAAATTTTGCATTACTGACAAAATTACGGTGAGCATGTATTTAAGAAAGTGGTTTTCTGTCTGCGACACGTTGTTCGGATATTCGAACAAAAGTACTAGGCTAGCATGAATTGAAGATGGTATTTCAATCATAAGTTTATCAAATCATAATATTGTCCACCTACATATTATATATATATATAGATAGCATATACCTATACGTATATATTATATTATTACCAACTCAGATACCTAGAATATAAAACAACACATTAAAAGCTCAGCCGTTTTTAGTTTAATGTGTGTAATGTACTCTGTAAGAGCCTTGTCGAGGTTGAAATAATAGACAATGCATCAACGCCAAGAAAAATCACTGTTAGTATCTTTCAATAGCATCCACAGCGCACACATCTGGAAAGCCTGAACTGTGGTTGATAAAATCAAAAACTAGATAAGTAAAGCTTAATAAAGTTTTCTAGCATAAACAGTAAACACACTCCCAAATTCCAATTTCAAAACACAGATCAACGCAAACAAAAACAACGCGTTCCATTATTAATTCTAAACCTTTCAAAATCAATTTCGAATTTCGATAGTCATGTCAAAAGTGAACGCGCTCCAACATAAAACAACGGTTTCGTCCGAAACACGAGCCAAAAGCGATATTTTCAACTGATAAATCCCCAAGGGTGACTTGTTCATCTTCCGCTTCACTAATAACAGAGAAAACAACTCGCAAAAAATATTTTTCAAAGCCCAATGAATCACCCATCAAAGAGTATTATCTCTCTTCCATATTTAAATATTCATTTAAACCTTTTTCTATGGCCCGTCACGCATTTGACCTAAAGTCACTCGGATTTAATAACGCTCTTTTGGCTAAAATTTAAACGACAATTTGTGGGCCCTCATCTGCCTCAAAGACCGCTAATTGCCCTTTCTCCAACAAATTAATAATCAAGAGGTAAAAATTGTGCGAAAGAAAATTGTTCTCGTTGCATTTAAAAGGTTTTACGTCTCGGTTTCACAATAAAACTGTTTTAACTGTATAGATCGTTAGTATATTTTATAACTGGTAACAAGGAAAGTATTTATAGCGGAACTTTTATAGCTACTTTTATAGTCATCACCATTGGTTTAACCTACTTCTATAAAGCTCTTATAATTACAAGAATACTCGGGGTTCCTTTTTTAAAAATGGTTTAAGGCGATTACAGGAGCTAAACGCGAGTTTTATAATGCAAAAAGCATATGATTCACTGCAATAAACAAAACCAGGAAAATAGATTATATTCTTCAGGATATAAGCTAGTACAATAGTGTTTTGAAAACATAATACTACTAATTTTATTCGATAAAAATGAACACAAACTTATCTCTAAAAAAATCTTTTAACGAGTAAAAACCATACTAAAATACATGCGATCATTCTGATTTTTTGGCAAATCATTCTAAAAGCAATATGTTAGCAACATAGTGTTTTACTTTTTTAGTCCAATCAATAGATTTTTTTCAGATCGCAAAAAACCACTCATTTCGCACTATTCGGCCGCAGTGACCGACGGCGACGTAACAACCACGTTGTAGTGCAAGCTGATTAGAACTTTATTCCAATAACATTTCAAACGAGGTTTGAACCACCACAAATATAGTTGCTAATTTAGCTCCTGTAGTCGCCTTAAGCAGTGGTGTACCTACACCCACATTTCACAGGTTATGTTTTTTAATTACCATGTATTACATGGGAATTAAAAACATAACTAGCCTATTGCCATCAACCGGGCATAAATCTAGAAAAAACCCAATAAAACTTTGCCCGACCTGGAAATCCGACCCAGCAACTCATGATCAGCAGCCGTGCTTTTGCAAAGACAAAAGTCAGCAGAGCCAAATTAAATATCGTTTCCGTAAATCAACGTAGTTGCCCATGTAAAAGTCCGATTCATTAAGCACCACAGTTTTATTATTCTGACGACATTTCATATTTCTTTAAACCCAACACTTATGCAACGATACTTTTGCAAACAAAAACAAAGCCTATACCAGCGAGGCTTTTAATCTCATATTTCTTTTTATATTCCTGCAGCCGGAGCACCGAAACGCGATATCACACCGCGATTATTGGAATACGTACAAAGTGAAAACTTTGTTTACGGTGTAACAGAATATAGCTCTTTGTTCCTCTTAACCCGCCGCGATATTCGTATTCTTCTTTATGGCACACTGTACTTCCGCGGCACTTAGTTCCTCAGAAAATTCTCATAACGAGTATCTCTGTAATGCGATTCACTTACTTTAAAAGCATTGAAATCGTCAAGCGAAGAAAACTGAATTTCACGGCTAATAAACTCATAAAATATAAGCCAGTATTACATTATTTTCGGAAAGAGAATCTTGGAAGTTTTTCTTTCCCCTTCTGCTTAATGCAGAAAACTAAAAAGACATTTCGTCTACACATTTCTTACTTCTACAAAAAGGTCTGAGCACTCATTTTAATTGAAAAGAATTTTATTATAAAGAAAGTTCCGGTAAGATATAAAACTTATTCTATTACTTACGTAAGACCTGCTCATTATTCGGGACATGTTCAAAAATTTCGAAACTTCTACTTCGGCTCGCATAATGGCCTTTCGACTACCTTTCAAAAAAGAAGAATCGTTGAATTTGGGCAACATTAGACACTCCCGCGCCATTAATTCGGGGCAGAAGTTAACTTAGTTGGCGCGTACAAATTACATCAGTCTTAGTTTAGTAACACGGAAATGTTTGCGGAATTCTTTAAGAGGCGTAGGTACATTATTCCGACGTCGGATTCCGACAATCCAGTGAATCGAGTCTGCGGATAATTCGTCTCGTAGGCCATTCGATCGACCTAATTCGGGGAGATCTCATTCGGCTAATGGGCGTAATGTTTCACCTGAGTGCGTCTACGGCAGTGGATTGAAGTATTTGTTCAGCGAATGATGGCCCTTTACAATTCACGTTAAGGAAAAGTAAGAAGTCGGTAGGTGAATAATTTATAGCAACGTTCTTTGAAAGCAGATGTGCCGTGTTGTTTTAAACAGAAACTAAAGCATTTAGTAAAGAGGGTTATTTATTGAGAGGATAGTAATACCTATTCCCAATGAACCCATAGTTTCAAAAATAGAATGATAACAGATTAAGATAAAAATAACGTTCGAATGACAAATATTTCACAACCAATCACAGAATGTTCGTACCAAATGTATAAATAAAAGGTTAAATCGGACATTAAAAAAAAACCCTTGCTGTTGTGTGTCACGTGTAGCGTACAATCAACTGCACATCAGCGGTAACAAATTGTCATTGACAGCGCCTTTACGTCATAGGAGTAAGGGCGATTTTCCTAATACAACAGTTACCACTGAAAACCGATTCGACTGTTTACAAGGTGTCGTATCTATGCTAATGATTCGCGACCCAAATCGATAATAAAATAGGTAGTTTTTTTTTCTTATTTACGGAAATCTATAAGTGTAAAAAACTACCGTAACCAAACGAAGCCCGTCTGTTTCTGGCCCTATAATCGCGTCTTCACACACAAATAAACGCACACAGACATGTCGCGCGATGGGTGATTCTTCTATTACTTTCGTGTTATTCTGAAAAAAAAAATCTGAAATACTGCCAAATTTAAACAATTTAAAATAACAGCTTTTTTAAATTGATTATTTATGCCTTTTGTGACAAGCTCCTGAATTATGACTAGGGTGCAAAACTACACCTTGTATAACTGACACACTCACACATCCGCACGCACCCTTTCTTATTAGTAAACAGCCCTGAACAGGCTTAACAAAACTAAAATCAAAGCAACCTCCCTATAAGCTTCGTAAAAGAAAACGACAAAGAACTAACTTATAAGCAAATCTCGTAGCGCTGAGGGCGGCAATAAACATTCTTGGGCAAACATGGCTCGATATGAAGGAATTGAACTTTCCCGTCTTGCTATAATAATTTACATGATTTTATGAGAAACAACGCCTCACGTCCGGCGTTCGACAGTAGCGAAGCCAAACAAAGGAATATCCCTTCATACGAGAGTTTACTATGTTTGGGTTTCGACTTTATGCACTGTACCATGAATATTTTATTTTACGTGACCAACATCTCTATCGCTTGTTTAAGCTATCGTGGAATGCAAAAATATTTGCTGGAATAACAGTTTTGGCTGATTTATGAATTTTATTTGGGTTGTATGACGTTGGTTGTTATTTACTTTGCTGATATTGCATCGTAGATATGCAGGATTTTGTAACAAATAAATACAGCTTTCCCTTAAAATATCTTGTTGAAAATCTCATATCATCCACAGACCAAAAGCTCTGTAGCAGTATTTTAGGCAACATTACGAGAGAATTTCAGTAGTTGACGTGGGTACGTCACTACGTTATCTGCGATACGGTCAGAATGAGCGGTCAGGGCGAACGACATGACAGCCCGTCTGAGTCAGTCCTAATCAGGGCTAGACATTAAGTGGGTAGATGTCAAGTTTCGTCGCGGCACTCGTGCGAGCGAGTCGTGTAACAATTGTTTACGTCGTGATCGGAGCACTGATAAGCAAGTATATACTAGCTTAAAAAGGTGCGGCACGTGGCCGGCCGGCCGGCTACCTGCTCACTGACGCAGATGCGACGCGTTTACGAGTACAATGAGTGATACTAATGAGTCTAGTAATGACATAAATAATGATCCAATGAATGAAATTTGTACCTTAAATGAAGATTCAGACATTGTAGATAGTGCAATATTAACCAAAAAAATAAGAAAAGAAAGCAGTGATGAAGAATGGACAGAAGTAAAACGAAAAGACAAAAAACTGAAGGAAACGGAAAAGATAGAAATATATATATCTAGCAATGAAAAACTACCAAAACAATTTAGTCTAGCTAAGATGTTTAGAGATCAGAATATAAAAGATATTAGTAGGGTAAAGTTTCTTAATCCCTATCGAGTTCGCATAGAACTGACTTGCGAAATTAGCGCTGAGAAATTAGAGACATGTGAATTCTTTATCGATAAGGGATGGAATATTTACAGAGCAATGGAAAAGAATTTGTCATACGGTGTAATTCGAGATGTTGACTTGGAAATGACAGAGGAAAACATTTTAGAAAGTATATTGTGCCCTGAACCAACCAAACTTTTATCTGTACATCGGTTGAACCGCAAGAACTTTGAGGAAGAAGGGTGGACACCCAGCGAAGCGGTTCGTCTTTGTTTTAAAGGTCCCTATTTACCACCTTATGTTTATACTAACGGCTTAAGAATACAGGTAGAATCATACGTATTTCCAGTGTCTCAATGTTCGCGTTGCTGGAAATATGGTCATATACTGAAAAAGTGTCCTAGTACGAAAGTGGTGTGCCCCAAATGCGGAAAAAACCATGACAATTGTGAAACCACAAACATGATATGTGTTAACTGCAAAGGAGGACATATTTCCCTCTCAAAAACATGTCCAATCTTCTTAAAAGAAAAAAGACTAAGGGAGCTCATGTCCGAGTTTAATTGCACTTATAGAAAAGCCTTGACTATTTATGTCCCTAAAGACGAACCAACTCTCAAGGAAGTGAACACGGAAAGAAAGGATACTGCTATAAAGCCAGCACTCCAAGTCGTGGATATAGTGCCTACTCCAAGTACTAGTAGTCCGACTTATGCTAAAGTGACAGCTAAGGCACAGATACATAAACTTAAACAAAAGACAGACTCTAAACTGAAACAGAAGAGAGAAGAGAAATTAGACCTGGAGTCTATAGAGTGGAGTAAAACGGAAGTAGAAGAATATAATGAAGCTGAGACAAAAAACTCGAAAGAAAAAGAAGAAAAACAGAGAGATGTCAGTTTCAAGGAATTATTACAGAGATTGAAAGAAATAATATTCATGAAAGGAAGCACTATTCAAATGATTTGCAAAGGGGTACTGAAAACTTGTATTGAGTGGTTAATTTTAGTTGTAATTGACAATGTAGCAGATTGGCCTGTTCTTAAATTAATTATTGATTATTTCTCAAATGGCAGATAAATATACAAGTATTGTTAAATTAAATATTATCCAATGGAATGCACAAAGCATCAGGCCAAAGTTATGTGAGTTTGAGAATCTGTTAATACAAGACAAGATTCACATTGCAGTGCTAAGCGAAACATGGTTACAACCAGACAGTTATTTTAAAGTTAAAGATTACAATATATTTCGAAAAGACAGAAACGATTCATATGGAGGCGTAGCTATACTAACACACAAGTCAATTAAATCACAGATTTGCCAAAACTTTCAAAATTCTAACTCGGGGATAGAAATAATACATGTTAAAGTGTATAACTGTAATCAAATTGAAAACGTGATATCGATTTACTGTCCACCTTCTATAAATACTAGCCAGTCAGACTGGGATCAACTATTTTTACAGGTAAATAGCAAAACCCTACTTTTGGGTGACTTCAATGGACACCATACCAATTGGTCCAATAAAATAGACACGAGAGCTAACCAAATATTTGATGCACTTATTGGTAGTAGCTTTGTTTCACTAAACAGTGGCGATCACACGCGTATTAAGCTAGTTAATGACGTTTTGCAACAGTCGTCCCCCGACATTTCGTTAGTATCATCCGATATAAGCCTAACTTTAAACTGGAAAGTGTTGAAGGAGACATTGGGAAGCGATCATTGTGTTATTAAAATTGCAACATACTTTGAAGCCACTAATGTTTACATGTCTCGTCGAAATTATAAAAAGGCTGACTGGGCAGGATACCAAAAACTTTTAAATGACCTTTTCGATAAATTGATACTACCAAATGATTTACAAAAAGGATATGATTTATTTATAGACTATTTAGACATGGCTGCAGACCTTTTTATACCATATACTAAAATTAATATGAACCCAGAAAGAAATTTTACTCCTAAACCATATTGGTGTCCCAACCTGTCTAAAGCGGTAGCAGAGCGCCGTTTAGCGCTTTCCAAGTTTCGTCGCAACCCATCACCAGATAACCTTACAATCCTTCAAAGTAAAATCAGTGAGGCTCAACGAAACATACGGTGCTCTAGAAATAAGTCATTTCAGGGCTTTTGTTCTACTCTTGATCAAACTTCAACTCATAGTGAGTTGTGGCGTAAAATGCGATGGATTAAGGGATATAACGCACCAAAATCCCATATTGACAATATTAAAGCCAGCGAATTACTATGTAGTTTAGCCCCAGATTTCGTGTCGTGTGACAACCCTTTATTTACATCGGACAATCCAAAACTTGAAGTACCTATTACAATCCAAGAGCTCAATAAATGCCTAAAAAGTAAAGATACAGCCCCTGGCTGTGACAAGATCTCGTATTCTATGATAACATACTTACCTGAGAACGGGAAACAAATTCTACTCAATTTATTTAATTTGTTTTTAAGATACTCGTTTGTACCCAAACAATGGCGCGATATAGTGGTGGTGCCGATTCCTAAACCTGGACGCGACCCTTCTTTGGCCTCTTCCCTTCGCCCGATAGCTATGATCTCGTGTCTGTGCAAAACTTTCCATAACATTCTACTCAATAGACTAGAATGGTTTATAGAAAAGAACCGTATGTTAGACCAGAATACCACAGGATTCAGAAAGTGCCGATCGACTTTGAATAATCTCACCAGTTTAGTTTCGAGGATTCAAACAGGTTTTTCTGAAAAACAAAAGACTGTATGCTGTTTTATTGATCTGGACAATGCTTACAACAATGTGGATGTTCATAGCTTATTACGTATAATGGACGGCATAGGTGTGGGACTAAAAATTTGCAACTATCTTTGGAACTTTTTACAGGCAAGAAATTTAAGAATCCAACTTGGCACGGATTCACTGAGTAGAACTACTTCTCGTGGCTTGGCCCAGGGTGACCCTTTGTCACCACTGTTATTTAATATAGCTACTATTAATATATGTAAAAAGATAAATAACGTTTGTATTTCGCAGTTTGCAGATGACTTTGTTTTATATTTCACTACTAACAATATTTTAGAGGCAACACATAAACTACAAATGGCTTTGAATTTGTTTAGCAAATTAATCCAAGATATAGGTTTAAATATTTCAGCTAGTAAAAGTAAAATTTGTATATTTAAAAATGGTTTCAAGAAAGATACTATTGATATTAAAACAAATAATAGATCCCTCCAAGTAGTTGAGAACTATAAATATTTGGGATTGTGGTTAGATAGATCTCTAAGATGGTCGAAACATATAAATGAGTTAAAAGAAAAATCATCAAAATTTCTGAATGTGTTTAAAATACTAACTGGCCCAGGTTGGGGCATACACCCTAGCCATTTACGTCGTTTATACATTGCCATTATACGCAGTAGAATAGATTATGCTAGTTTTTTGTACGATAATAGTTACCAATCCCATCTAATTAAATTAACCAAAATCCAAAACCAATGTTTGAGAGTCATTGGAGGTTTTATTAAAAGTACACCGATACACGTAATGGAATGCGAACTCCATCTGCAGCCGTTACATGTCCGTAGATATTACTTGGCTGGAAAGTATTTTTTGAAGCTCAAATCTTTTGTAAATGGGGACACTTGTGAAATTGTTACGAATCTTAATATTTGTTGCCAAGATACTTATTGGAGACGCAAAAAGAAACCACTGATAGCTCACATGTCTGAAACATATAGTAACATATCAGTCCACTGTAATGAGGTATTAGGATTATTTTCGCTTAACACGTGGCTAAGCGGTGTTAACTTGTCTTGTACCATCAAACCACAAATTAAAGAGATTACCGAAGCTAAGAAAGCATACAATAATACTCAACTTCGAACTATTTGTAGCAATTATTTTAACAAGAGCTATTCTGGTTATTACCGTATTTATACGGATGGATCTAAAGTCCGAGCTAATGTTGGAGCCGCGTTTTACGACCCCCTAAGTAATACTGCCTGTAAGTTTAAATTAAATTCAAAAATTTCTGTCATGCATTCCGAATTAATCGCTATCTTTGAAGCTATATCATACCTTGAATCGGTAAATTTTCAGGATTCCGTAATATATTCTGACTGTAAAAGCGCACTCCAACATTTGGTGAAGTGTTTAAGTGAGTCTGGTGGCTATCCGGTAGCATACCAAATAATAGATCATATAAGTAGACTAAGATATAAAGATAAAAATATTGTTTTACAATGGTTGCCTTCCCATATCGGCATTGGAGAAAACGAAAAAGTAGATAATTTAGCCAAACAAGCATGTTTTGAGGGGGTGCCGTTGGCATATAAACCCTACTGGACTGAGATTTTAGGTGAAGTTAAATTGAAATGTTTCGATATTTGGAAAGAATATTTTGACGAGAAGTCATTGACCAAAGGTATTTGGTATCGCACGATGCAACCCACTATCCATAACTATCCTTGGTTTGATAATGCCGATATGAGTAGGCAGGAAATCGTGACAAGTTTGAGGCTTCGCTCCGGACACATCCCATTGAATAGTTTTGCTGCATTGATGGGCAAAGTTACGTCTCCAAACTGCACAGAATGCGATAAGGTCGAAGACGTTACGCATATTATAGTGGAGTGTGTCCGGAATGAGGCCGAAAGAAATTTGATTCAAAACAAATTTAATATAAATATTCACGAGTTAGGAGCATGCAATATAATTCTAGCTTTTCCAGCTTCTGAAACTGCTAGAATTATATATAAATTAGTTAACCTAGGAATTAAGCGTAGATAGTAAGTTTTGCATGTATAAGTATAGTATTTCTATGAGGGTGACATGTTCGCTATGTGAACAAACCCTCCCTAATAAATAAAGATTTAAAAAAAAAATAAGTGGGTAGATGTCTAATTATAGAGCTTAGTGCATTTTAGGACTTTCATACAATTTTGGAGGATTATATTCTATAATCCTCCAAAATAGACACTATATAATAGTGCACTAAGCTAAAAAAACCGGCCAAGTGCGAGTCGGACTCGCACACGAAGGGTTCCGTACCATTGACTATATTTAGTATTTGTTGTTATAGCGGCAACAGAAATAATCCAAGGTAATCCAAGGTACAAGATTTACAAGCAGTGTCTTCGTCGTGGTAAAATTTAGAAGTGAGGCGATGGTCGGCGCGCGCGACCGCGCTCACGCTGCCGCCACCCGCGCGCCCCTCAGCCACCGCCGACGCCCGATGCTGCTGCCGCAGCCCGCGTGCCCTCTCAGCCACCGCGCGCCTCCAGCCGGTCGTCGGCATGCCATGCATAGACACATCATCTGTGAAAATTTCAACTGTCTAGCTGTCACGGTTCATGAGATACAGCCTGGTGACAGACAGACGGACAGATGGACAGACAGCGAAGTCTTAGTAATAGGGTTCCGTTTTTACCCTTTGGGTACGGAACCCTAAAAAGAAAAAAATATTTAAAAAAAAAAACTTAGAATAACGCGACACGATTTTTACATTACAACTCCCATGTTTACAGTTGGGCCTGATCGTACATTGTTTGTTTTTAAAATACAATATATCGATGGAACTCATGAACTATCCATATGTACCTCATAAAAAACTTTCGGAGGCGCTATAACGGCAAAGTAACGAGCTAAACGGCAGCATGATACTTTATTACAGTAATTAATGTTACACACCAAAAAAGACATTAAAAATGACCAGCCAACGGTCAACTAGAAAACCCATTAAAATAAACTACAAAACCTCTTAATTACAAACACGCGTTAATTTCTGCCGCGCACGTAAATACATATTCCGATGGCGTCGGCGAATATGGATGTATGACGAGGTAGGGCGGTATAGAAATTCCAGCGGTCGACAATGGTCGTAATTCCGTCGTCGCTCGGACGCGGTCGCGCGGTCTACTCCGGACGTGAGAGCGAATACATAATGACATCCGATGGTCACATTTGTAATTTTATTACCACAGCCCCATTCTTGTTATGGTAATCCTAATGACCCAGAGTTTGTTACGGCCGTGAAAATTGCTGCAATATTGCGAGGCGCCTAAATCTTCCTGTATAAAAAGTAAGGAAATGTTTTATTCTCGAGGCGGGAATGTTTTAGGTGTCGAGTTGTTTTTGTTTGTGTCCGTTTTATTTGTCGACGTGACACATAGAATTTATTTAGAGGATTAGTAGATGTTTTTATATCCATCGGATGGAATACTAACGTAGCTATATACACACATCAAAAGTATCTAGGGATCAACATATATTTTTGCAATAACTTTTCTCCTGATTGATATTAATTAAAATTTTCTTTAAGGATTCATCAAATAAAGTGTTTTCGTTTGTCACAGTAACGATAAACCAAGTTACCTTTGCATTAATAAATAAATTTGCCATTTTCCTAATAAAGGGATTTTTGACATTTGAACCACTAACATTAAAGTTCGAAAAAATGACTGAAAACACAGTTTTCTTTAAAATTTTATTGGGTAACTTAAACAATTAATAATCCGTGTTTCTACCGCGAACACTAACAACACAAGAACATCGGTTTGGCATACTCAAAATGAGTTCATCCAAACCACGTTGTGGAATGGCCGCCCATGTTCGTTGCAACAACAAAAAAAGGTCTTCTTGCGACTGGATACCCTCCATATTCGGCAGAGCTCTTCTCTGTAGCATATCCCATGCATGCTCAATCGGGTTCAAGTCTGGCGACTGAGCAGGCCAGGGCAGGACATTGATGTTAGCTGCGGCGAGAGTCTGTCTTACAACGCTTGCGGTGTGCGGTCGTGCATTATCATGCATTAACTGAAATAAGGGACCGATTTGCACTTGTAGAGGAACGATGACGTCTGATACAATCGTCTCAGCATAAATTTGAGCGTTGAGGTTGCCTCTGATCCAAATCAACTCAGTTCTTCCGCCGATCCAAATACCCGCCCATACCATGATGGTTCCACCACTATAAGGATGGACTTCCTGGCAGGATTTTAATCGCTGTTGGCGTCCAGGGGTTCTCCAGTGTCGTATACGTCTTGTATCCGGTCTCATACCAAAACGAGACTCATCAGAAAAGCACACGAAACGCCATTGTTCTTCTGCCCAATTTCTGTGTTCAAGAGCCCATTGATATCGAATCCTACGATTGTGCATTGCTATAGGTGGTACCCGTAGCGGTCTTCGGGAATGAAGGTTCACTTCATGCAAGCGGTTTCTGACTGTTTGGTCGCTAATTAAGTTCCCTGAAGAGTGATGAAGCCTCACGGCTAACATCATGGCGGTTATTGTTGGAGCTCTTCGAGTTAAGATTTGAATGTATCGGTCTTGTCTCCGTGTGGTGCAGCGATACCGTCCTCCATGGCGCTCAGCCACGGTACCAGTGCTTCGGTAACGTGTCCAAAGTCGACTGATAACACTCTGACTTGTATTCAGAGCTAAAGCTACAGTACGTTGCCGGGAACCAGCTTCTATCATTCCCACGGCTCTGAGCATTTCTTCCCTGCTTAAATGACGTCGCCGCTCCATAATAACGTTGGTTTTAATCAGTAGTAGGGAAACAGTAGCACTAATAATGTCTTCAATGCGTTGTATGTTTTTATAGGGAAAATATTGACAGCTTATTTTCATCTTTTACTAGAATTTGATTGAGAGTTCCTGATTCAAATTATGAAATGCACCAAAAAGGATCCATATAAATTTATAAAATCATAAATTTATTACAAAGCCACATCTCAATCTCAAGAAATCCGCATAAAAATGCTTGATCCCTAGACACTTTTGATGTGTGTATTTTCATATTAAAACATAAAAAAACATACAAAACATGCGAACGTACGTACGTATAATAATATACGGTAAACAAAAAAAAACATGAATATCTAAAACAATAAACATCAAACACACAACACGTATTAACAAACTGTTCATCTGAAGTACTTACACGAAACCAATAAAAAACAAAACAAATATTGTCACGACCTCACTAAAATGAAACCTGTAATAAATTACACAGAGTAAATAAAGAATAGAGACTACACAAACACGTAAACAGAATAAAAAAGAGGTCTAAGTATAACCCAGATGGTAACGACACTACAAAAACATTTTATTATTCACAAACAGTATCAAAGAAGAAAGTTCCGGCTCGCCCAAATTATTTGCATCAGAAAGAGGGTAGTTCGCACTACCAACTACTTGTTTCCTTGCAAGTAGAGTGGGACTAGCAAAAACATCCGAAAGGTATTTGAATGCAGATTGTACAAGGTTTTGTTCGAAAATGTATGTAAGTTAAGAAGCTTACAGTGTTTGTCACAAACATTGAGTCAGTTTACATAGAACCCTGTTGTTCTATTAGGTAATCCTTTGAGGAAGTGGTAAAGTTAAATGTGTAAATCTGGCGTTAAAATTGGGCACTCTATTTGGGGTACATTGTTCCTGGGAATGAAGCGGCATGGCGTGTCTAGTATGTTAGTATTAGGAATTTAGTATAAAATTCCGATCTAGTGCGGTCACGTACAGAATGTAGGATAGGTCCGATAGAATATTTCAGCAGGCAAGAATCCAATCTCGCAAGATTCTCAGGATTTCGTGTCACATACTAAATTCCTAATAAGTAAGAAATATATTAATAATAGAGGAAGAACCGAGTATTTAAGAGGAAGGCTCAAATTGGCGCCGGTCACTAAAAAGTTGTGAGGTAATCGACAGTCATGGTATGGGCATATCATGCTGAGGAATTAGAACAATGTGGTGAGGAAAGTTTTGAGTATGATATGGATGGCTTTAAGAGTGGAGGAAGACCAACGAAACAATGGATGGACTGTGTGAAGGATGATACGTCTAGAAAGGAGGTGACTGCTGAGAGGACGACTAATAGAAAAAACTGGCTGTCTGTAAAGTCGGTTTACGGACGATAATTTTACGTGACAACGACTTTGAGTGGTAAAATAAACTTTTTATGTCTGTCTCTCTCGCTCTTAGGCGGGACGCGTGCCTCTCACTCGCTCTCATTGTGAGCCGCATAACGTGACCCAGTTTCTTGAAGTGTCACCCGGCAAACCAATTTATAAGACGTTGTCACGTCAAAATATACAATAAGAAGAAATCTGCGCTGGTCCCAAATGAATTGTATGTAGCAAGGGCAGGAGAATGATTACGTGCATTCACAATCGATAGATATCATTAATTTCAATCACTTTGGAAAACTGCTATCAAAATTCAGACAATCAAATAAAACTTTGAACTGTAGTTTCCATTATAATATTAACTACTAGCGGACGTCACGCGGTTTCACCCGCGTAGTTCCCGTTCCTTTGGGAGTACGGGGATAAAATATAGCCTATGTTACTCAGGGTGAATGAAGCTTTCTAATGGTGAAAGAATTTTGGAAATCGGCGTAGTAATTTTTGAGTTTATACATAACAAACATACACACACACACAAAAATGCAAATCTTTCCTCTTAATAATTTTAGTGTAGATGTATATTCCCAAAGTTTTTCCCTACATATCTGGCTAATGTGTCTACCAGCCCTGCCAGAGATATAGTATGTGTAAAGTTTTAATATTACAACTCGATACATCCAATAAATACATTCGTACCATATGCGCTCACAATTGTGGTATTACATTGCATATTCCATAAAAGAACTGGCTACAACTCAAATCTGGCGTCGGTCCCTGGATAAATCTTCAAATATACAATATTAATACAGGAGTAAATGGAGAAATTTATTATGGATGAGCTATGAACCTTTGCGGTGTTACCAGCGGGTTTTTTTCATTACAAATGGGTTTAATTTTCAACGGACAACATTCGAATTGAGATTCTATTTCGTAAAAATGAAATACTTCCTCTTTCAATTTAAAAAGACAGGTATGAAAAGGCGTTTATTGAATTCTATTTTCAACCGACTTCCAAAAAGAGGAGGTTCTCAATTCGAATGTATTTTTTTTTTTTTTTTTTTGTGTTTGTTACCTCAGAACTTTCGACTGGGTGAACCGATTTTGATGATTCTTTTTTTGTTTGAAAGCTGGTGCTTCCCGAGTGGTCCCATTTAAATTTTGTAAACATCTGACGCTGATCTTCGGAGATATACAATGGAACTCTTCAAAAATAGACGGCAAATCTGCCGTGAATGTTGCAATCGCTTGGATGTTTATTGTTTATACAACACATGACGTATCATCACGCCTGTATGCTCTGAGGGGGTACACAGATGTGAACAATACACCCAGATTTCGACAGTTTTGTATGTTAAGTTGGCGCGATCGTGTTCCTCGCGCGCTTCAAATGACGAAACATCACGCCTGTATGCTCTGAGGGGGTACGCAGATGTATACAATACACCCAGATTTCGATAGTTAGGTATGTTAAGTTAGCGCGTTCGTGTTCCGCGCGCGCCTCAAAGAGATGTCAGCAAAAGGGACTGTTCTAAAGAGATACTGCGGCCTTGGAACACAAAGGGCGATGAAGGAACATGGATGGGTTTTAGTCAGTAAAAGTCTGACACTCCCTCCTGCTCCGCCCAGAGCGGGAGGGGTCATCATCATCATCAGCCTATTAATGTTCCCACTGCTGGGACATAGGCCTCCTCTCTATGAGAGGGAGGGGTAATTTGATGATTTCCCATCTGAAAAAAAAACAAGGTAGGTATGTTAAGTTCCACATATTGGGGATACGCCTATTACCATGACATGTATTGTTAACAATGTCAAATAAATTCATGGCAAATATTTGTTTGGGAACAACTAAAAATGGAAAAATAAAAAAAAAACTGACAAAAAAACTAAATCAATCAAACAAAGGTCACCGACTTCTGAAGCTAAAGTTATTTTTCACTTTTTTGTGTTTTTTTGAAGTCGGTTTTATTTTTTTGCAAAAAAGTTTTTTGGTTATTTTTTCTAGAGCAATAATAATTTCGTAAGTATTAAT
Source organism: Xestia xanthographa (assembly GCA_905147715.2). Taxonomy (NCBI): domain Eukaryota; kingdom Metazoa; phylum Arthropoda; class Insecta; order Lepidoptera; family Noctuidae; genus Xestia; species Xestia xanthographa. The sequence continues at coordinate 20,282,168 of LR990646.1, forward strand.
ATATACTGAATATATACTAAAATGAATTAGAAATGTCGTAAATTCGAATACAGTACCAATCTAATATCAATGTAGACTTCTTTATATTACCTTGTTTTCGTTCCAAAATATCTAACCTTTCTCAGGTTACTAGAATAAATTCCCATTACCAAAAGACATTACCATCCCGTTCCATACTGGGACATTAACTGAACTTATCTACGTAAGTATTAGCCAGTTTCATTTTATGTCTCTGTCACCGACATTGCAGAAGATAGTTGGCACTTTGACTGTTTGTTGGGAACTAACTCACCAAACTTATTTGAAATGAGTTTCTCATCATAACCGATGGAGGAATCAAAGATGAAAGGTCGGCCACTCGATCTCGAGGGATACATTGAGACGTTTCCAATTTGTAATAAACTTGATCGTAACAAATCTGAAATATTAGAAGGCATTGTAAATTGGATCACGTTTTACGTCTTAGACGGAAAAGTCTTCAGGGATTTTTGTTCCATTTCTGGTATTAAAGCTGTATAACTTCTGACGATCGACGTTCACAAACTTTTTTTTTTGTTAAAAGAAGTGTATCCGTAAAAGCTTTAGAATAATTTAAGCACTCACCGTCCTGGCTGTAACTATCGGCATTTGGGCGAAGTACCTTGGCGAACCCAAACAAATTCCTGCGCGACGTCTTATTGAGGACGGAAACGACGATCGCTATCGACTTATTATACAAATGGCCGATTTCTGAGCAACAGTAACAATATCTTACCATGAAAAATTACGACTCAATAGTGTTGCGGTCTCTCTTGGCTCCGTTTTGCAATAAAATCGGTGCCTCATAGACCATTCCCCATATTTGTGATTCTCAACGTGAACTCACACTGATCTTTTACACACAAACCAATTTTGTCGAACACAGTTTTGGGGGAAGAATGATGTATTGTGAGAATATTTTGCTCGGGACAAGCGCCAATATCAGATATTGTTCGATAAAAATATACGTTTAATATTCGACCTCACGATATTGGTCGTATGAGTAAAACATAGTAACATATCTAGAAAATATATCTCTTTTCATATGTTTTACACGCGAAGGTCTTTGTCCGGCGGTTCATCGACCTATTTCAGTATTTAACTACGTAATCCTAATAAAAGGTTTAACATCGTGTTGCTGACAGTAAAAGATAAAAAGTACGGAGCATATAGCAAACAAAATGTCCGACTTGTAAAGGAAAATCTTTCACAGATTTTTTAATTAATTGGATGGGTAATATTCCAGCACAAGTTTTTGAATCTCAAATAAGGATAACGGTTATTATAGTGCTGGTAGACGAAGCTCTGTGGACTAACAAGTAATACAATCTTTAAACTCGTCTTAACATAGTTAAGCGTGGTTTTCAAATCGGCTCCATGGTTAAAGTTCTGTCGTTACCACACAAGCTATTCAAAATGCGGGCAAAACAAGCCGGTAAAAGAATAAAAATGCAACGAAAACTGTTCGCAGTACCTGACAATCGCTCCGAGAAGACTTTAATATAAAATTACTGACACGTTCTCTTTCCAATAATGATTCCAAGAACGGAAAACGAACACGAAATAGAAAATTAATATTCACAAAACCTTTTACAAAATCAATACGCTTTTCTCCAAAAAAGTTGATAACTTCGCCTGTAACCAAACCCTTTCAAGCAACCGAGAGTCTGTCGAAACAGTTTTTAAAGTAATCTATTGAAAGATTCCACTTATCAATTAATAGCTGTGGAAAACGATGACTGAGCACAGCTTAATCTCTTTCTGCCGTCTCACTGCCCAGCTATTAGCCTAATGGACCGGCGAACCTCGGCGACGACGTAACGAATCCAATATAATTCTGCTGAGTATTAAAACAAAAACAATCGGATTAGGTTTTTATTCAGTTTTGAAAACAAGCTGTACGGGCATTGGTTAATTCGACGTTTTTAGGGACAAACGAATCGAGTGACCAGCCTAATGATTCGTTTACATTAGTCGATAACTCGTTTATAGGAAAACGGTATCTTCGTATTCGACAACACGGTTTACGTATACGGTTGTCGTTTCGGAATTCGGGAGACGTGTGTATTTTAACCGAATTACAAAACGTGGTTCTGGATTTTCCTGCAGTACAATTTGTGGAGATAGGTAAATATTTTTTGGGTACATGGTAACCTATGTCATCTAATCCAGTTATTACATCTTTTAATGTCTTTGGATATTTTTTGTCTGGCAAAAAAAAGAATTATTTTCATGTGTCTAAACACCATTCATGACACAATTGGTACCAAATTCGAATGTTTCGTACCTGTGTAACTGTTGCATTATTACGAACTACAACTATTGTAACTTCTAACCTCATGAAACGTCTAAGAAGGGATCAAGGAGTTTCAAAACTTCTCTAAATAAATTCAACTATAAAACTGTCATTGCGACATTTCTTTTATTTTATTCTTTCTTTTTACCCGTGTGCTGAAATAAAATAAAATTATTGAGTTCTAGCTACTAGCTGTAAAAGTTTCAGCTTTGAAACTGTTCCTGCTCAAGTTTGAGAGGGGAAAAGAGTCACTGAAGTAATCGTTAAACTAAATAACATTTCAATATAGTTTTTGAAAAATAAAACGGTCAACTTTTAAAATAATATTGTTGAGTTTGTAAAGAGTATTAGCTTAGTTATAACTGTAACTTCGCTGTTTGACCACTTGAATCTAAACGCCTGTCAATATTACTACTATGAGATCATAATAATGAGGCTAGCAACAATGTAGTTTAAAACATCTATCCGTGCCATCAGGCTGTGATCAAACCTTGCCGAAACTTTGCTTGCAACCGTGCCGAAATATTGGGAACTCAAATAAATATTAAACATTGTAAACATCCCGTCTTAAGTAATAATGATATTGTTAGCGACTATGTCAGTTTAAAAACTTATATTTCCATCTTCAACGTTTCAGTTAGGTATACTAACTGAAGATTGAAACACTTACTGAGACTATTGTTAAAGCTTGTGATGCTGTAATTCATCCCATTTACAACACCTAACCTTGTTCTGCTTACAATTACGCTTTAGAATAACCAGACTACTCAAATGGAGTTCCTATTCATAATCGGACAGGTCAAACGTCACACAAGCGCATCTCAATGCACCATGTTCGATTGCATTGACAGAGTTAGAGACAGAGAGAGACAGAGTTAAGCTAAGGATTGGCATCACCGATTAACCTCATTTTGTCGAACAAAAATGAGATCTCTATAACCTCACATTTCCGTAAAGGTTTTTACTAGCTGATCCTGATTTGATGTTATGCCGTTTTGGTGCTTATAGGTGTGCATCGCAACATATAACTTCATATATTTTATTCACTTTTGTGTCCGTAGGTGTGACCGTGACATCACAGTGGGCCCTATCAGAATACCAGCGTTGCGGTATTTGTTTTTCATCTATCGCAGCATCATGCTGAGATAGGAGCTTTTTTGGTCTTCTTTCCATTATTTAGTTTTAGATTTTTTTTATTTATTATTCTCTTTGTAGTTCCTGTCCTTGTCCCAAATAATATTTTTCTTTCTTTCTTATACAAAGAATAGTGAACTGTTCGAGCTCAGACGACGCTAATCCAGTGCAATGCTTTTACGTGTGCGTTGACCTGCACTACTAACGTTTCGAATATCCATCACTGACTTTACACCTTTGTTGTAATGGATTCAGTAGATCAGTTGAATGGCTTTGAAAGGTCGAGTGGTAGTCAATGCTTACTGCTGCAGTACTATTGTTTAAGCATGTGAAGCTTGTCTGTAACAGACGATGACGCACCATCTATGGAATACTCATTACCATTGAGTAGCGAGCAAATGGAATGGTTACGTGAAGGTGAAAACTGTAGGCTGCTTATATATAAGTGAGATTTACTAAGACGGAGACTTTCATTTTTGGAAAGACTGCAGAAAATAGGCAGGTACAAGGAAACCCTTGTACGTGCTCACGATTATGAAAAAAATGCTAACCATGATAGACACACGGTAAGCAGTAGAGAAACCATAAGCCAAGCATTGAATAGATACAGAACATTGTAAGCAAGGTAAGGGCACTTGTCATGATCAAATGATAAGAGATCTACTAGCTTAGCCGTAGCCCATTTGTGCTATAAGTTCTATCAACAATAAAGTATTTTTTAAATATTAATATGGTCATAGGCCTCCTTCAAGTGTCACCACGTCGCCCAGTCCTCTACTTTTTGCATGCAGTGGATACCCGCGATTTTCACCAGGTCATTAGTCTACCTCAGACATATAATGTACGTCAAATTGAAGTGATTATTTTACGCTTGGTGTGCTATAAAGACATGAACACTCCATGTACTTCTTACTCCTCACACAAAACGAAACAACAGCAGTGATTCCAGACAGGCGTTCCATACATCATCTCACTTCAACGGATCAATGATTGATGCTCGCTCACAAATCGCCGTGTCATTGTTATCATTGAACGTCTACCCGCGGTGTTTACATTTCAGCGTCATTTAACATTTAGTTTGTAAACTGCGGTGGTAGGTTTTTTTTGATGAAATAATGCTTGTAAGTGATCGTTGATGGATTGCCACGATACTTTTACCATGAATTTTCTTTAATAATTTGGCTTACTCACTTACTCATACAACTAGATAACATATTTCTGCAGATTTTTTTTTCTCCAGATCTAAAACACACCTAAATACCTCAGTTTTATTTTTATCAACTTATTAAATAAATACCTATGCTAGATCTTTTAACTTCTAACAAAAAGGTTAGTAACTTAATTAACGTTTTGGTGTAAACGAAAGTGGCTTTTAATATTTTAATAATTTTATTTTTATATTTTGTTAGTCTAGGTATTTTTATGGTGAAAATCCTTTGAAATTTATTTTGAGTTGAATACAAAAGTGGTTGCTTTTAAACAAATTATCAGACCAACACTGAAAAATGTGTTGAGATATTGTCTTTTCTTAACAAAAGATTTTCCCATTCTTGTTTGCTTACTACACACAACTAACCGCAGCTATAATAAGTTACAGTCACCATAAACAACGAGCTGCTTTTGTCGTAGCCGTCGTAGGCGCCGTGCTACGATCTCGTAGCAGTTTCTAGTTTCTAAGTTTGACACACTATCGATTCAGTGAATTTTTCTATCGGGAGTAGTTGTGAAAAAGGAACATGCAGTAATTTTTATGGACAAAAAAATAAAGCCTGTCGAAATCAGTAACAGGCAATATAAATTATATGAATAAGGAAAACTGAAATTAATTACCTAATAAAAGTCTTCAAATGATTCGTTCAGTAACATACAACGCAAAGTATAAACTGCTGGGCCTACAAGCATACAAATTTGCACATGGGTATCATAATATACGAAAGTACTAATACTAAGGACGGAGTTATCAAGTTCGTTTAGTAGTTATCAAGTATCCTTGGAATCTGTCATTTTTGACGATGGGATATCCCACTAGATACACACGCTTAGGAATTAATAAAAGGTACAAATCCAACGCATTTGTCTGCGTCACGTGCATAGCAACACGGACACCGGTCCAGTGAAGCGTCGTTATCTCCCTTCGTTAGGCCAAAATCGTGTCCACGCATAATTTTAAAAACACATGCAACGCAACATTAGCGGAACGTTGGTTCCTTTTTTTAATGTGTTGTAAAACAATTATTTTTGCACAATCTTCTTACTTTTCTTAGTTTACTTACTATAATAAATGTGAATGATTGTGAAGGTCGATGGATGGATGTTTCACGCAAAAACACTGAATGGATTTGCATGAAATTTGATTAAGGCCCTTTTAACCCTAAAATTAGCAACTATATTTGTGGTGGTTCAAACTTCGTTTGAAATACTGTTAGAATAAAGTTCTAATCAGTTTGCATTACAAAGTGGTTGTTACGTCAGTCACTGCGGCCGAATAGTGCGAAATGAGTGGTTTTTTGCGATTTACAAAAAATCTATTGATTGGACTAAAAAAATAAAACACATAAGACCTGCTTTATAGTTAGTTCAGTTAGTGTGCAAAGTTTCATGATCTAATTTGAAGTACTTTTTGAATACCTTTTAGTATTTGATTTGGAGGTAACTTTGGAATTTTTTCTAAAGAGAAAAGTTTATGGAATCGTGTTTTCGTCACACATGGGACTTAGCATTAATCCTCAACTTTACCATACATTTATTTCAAAATATATCATGCAGTATTTTAGGAGGATTATGCTAAGCCATTTGAGGGATATATAGCCCTTAACACAGGATTTTTATCTCCAGTAGTTTTATCTTCAGGTGCATAGTAGTCGAAATCGGCATGCTTGTATGTCTAGACATAATTATGAATGCAATCGAAGCCATAGAACGTAAAAAGAACATTGTAAAAGAGCTGTTTAACAACTTTGGTGTCACCTCCTCTATCTTTCTATGTAAGTATCGTTTCAAAGTTGAAACTTTTACACGACATGACAAAAAGGCATGAGTTTTTGTTTGTAATCACTATGGCATCAGACTTCGAGCCAACCCGTTTACCATAAGTTACATGCACGAGCCCACTCAAGCACAATCCCCTACCTTACACCCATCAGCAGGCAATAAATCACTCTCCTATAAAAAACCATCGTACCCACAAAATATAGCAACGTGTTCCTAAAATTAGTTTTAATCTCATAAGGATGGCCGCTCGAGAAAGCCCGTGCTGGCCACATATGGGATTAACGCCGGCCGTCCAACCCGCCTGGCGTATTAACCGACCAGTTTACGATTATTACGTTGCACTTACAACTCTTAGGGGCAGCCGCCCGACTATCCATGGCCGGTTTATAGCAATCATTAGGGCTCGATCAATGGTTGCCAAACTTATTTTGTTGCTTTTTTGAATTAGGAATCGCGAGTCAAACGTTGGCTTAAGCTGGGCTTTCAGTGAAGGATTTGGAGATAGTAAATGCTTGAACTGCTTCAGTGAATAACGGGGCCTTTTTACCAACTTCTTTTCTTTTTTTTCCGAAACATTTTCAATGTTACTTTGTTGATTCACGTAATGCATACGATGTTATTTTTAAACATAACTCGAACAACAGCTGTATATTTTTATATGTTTATATTCTCATAAACAGAATTTAGGGTCAGTAAAAAAGCAAAATTAAAAATATTAGTCTCCGCTAAGGAGTCTAAATCGATTTAGATTAACTACTTTATCATTTAACCTCTATTTTTTGCTCTAATCCAAATTCTATCCCGTACTTTGAGCACCACTGCCGTTCAATAGGCCGTTTCGATTCAAAGTAGTTATTGCAAGCTATGAAATGTGCTTCGACAGTACCGCGAGAGTGTTGGTACTTTATAAAGTTATATCGTAAACATTTATAGGCCATTCTCCATATTTAATCTTAGTCTGTGATCGGTTAACGAGATAGGCTTTGGTTATGTAGCATGTAGGTCGTAGGGACTACGGCGCCCTAATACCCTTAGTAATAAGGTTGAAAAGTGAGCGCTTCACTGAACGCTGTAGTACCTATTGATTTTGTAAACAAGGTTATAGTAGTAGTGATATGATAATGGTTTTTGCAACCATTAGGTTTATACATGTAATGTAAGTTGTTGTACAATCATGTAATAATTTTGTATTATAACATGACAGTCTAAATTAGGCTTTTGCACTTTGGACTACTAGGTATAGATAATATAATTGTCAATGACAAGTTGTCATGAAGTTTGCAAGATTCGGACTTTGTTTTCGACATACTTCTGTACTGTGCGAAATCATCATAACAGTTATTGCGAGTGCACATACTGGTTTTAGATTTAATGATCAAACTGCTAACAAAGTCTCCAATTACCATTAAGATGAGTTTATAATTATTAATATTATAAAACTGAAGAGTTTGTTTGGTTTCACGCGGTTATCTCAAGAACTACTGGTTCGAATTGAATAATTTTAATGTAAGATAGCCCATTTATAAAGAAAGACTACAAACAACACGCTACGACCAAAAAGAGCGGAGCATCAATAAAAACTTTTGCAAAAATGGGGAAAATAGTATTTTTCTTATAATAATTTCACACGGGCAAAGGTCGCGGGCAACAGCTAGTTTAGGAATAAGATATTTGTCGCAGTAGCAAGAAATCGACAAATATCCTACAAGAACCAACATCTCACATAAGTAATAACAACAAAATAACCGATGAGATATCCTACTCGATATTGTCCTACTAAAAAAAATAAACCCTGATACTTTACATAAAGAAGTACAAAATAACAAGACAACAATAGAGTATTTCCCAAAGGGAACGATTAATCAAAAGGAGGCAAACACGAGACGTCACGGGAGCATACATTTATCACTATCAAAATCTGAAGGAACTGAGGAACTAAGTCCAAACACACACTTTTGTGGTGAAATAGAAACTAGATCGATCGAACTGTGAGGTTGAGTCGAGTTATTTCTTGCTGCGGTCACTCCCAAGATAAGTGACCATTTCTGGTTAAACTAGGAGTCAGTGAGTAAATAATAATCCGTAAAAATAACTTACAATCTGTATGCCTTAGCCAGAAGGTGTCGTAGTAGATGGTTGGACGAGCTAGACAAAACAAACGATGAAATAACTGGCAGTCATGCAGAGAGGCGCTTGCCCAGCCGTAGGATGAAGCTATACAGTATCAGTATGCCTTAGATACAAGGTGACGAATATGTCGCTTGCATCCGTCATAATAAACAAACGCTATGAAACTCGTATCCGAGGAGCTCGTGGCTAAATAATAACAGCCGCTCGGGTCGATCGTTACGTTAAGCCGGGCTTGCCTAGGTTGGTCAGTGGATGGGTAACCACCCATTACATACCGAGTTTCCTCCGTGCCTCGGAAAGCACGTTAAGCCGTTGGTCCCGGCTGTCATTTGTAGATCTTTGACAGCCGTTAGGTAGTCAGGCCCAAAAAGTCTGACAACCATTCTTACCAAGGGGTATCGTATTACCCGGTACTAACTGAGTTGTGGAAGTCAGATAGGCAGACGCTCCATGGAATTTGGTATTCAGCTGCATCCGGTAAAACTGGAAGCCGATCCCAACATAGTTGGAAAAGGCTAGGCAGGTGATGATATGAGACTCGTATCCGATACATAAAAGTTTACATACATGAATCGCAATCGTTCACGCATTCATAATAGACAGTCAAAAACCGCAGACTGGCAAGGTGATTTTAAGACACAATAGTCCAATACACAATACATTATTAAAAAACCGGCCAAGAGCGTGTCGGGCCACGCCCAGTGTAGGGTTCCGTAGTTTCCCGTCCGTCACAATAAGTGTTCCCACTTATGAGTTTAAAGATGGGTATCCATTATGTAAAAATGCTTGCATATACGAATATACTACAAAACTACAAACTTAGTCCAGAAATTATTTTGTACAACTTTTTGTCTTTTTTGTACAAAAACTGTTGTTTCCATCAAGTTCAAAATGATTTTCCTAGAAAGTCCTTATAAAGTTCTACTTTTCAGATTTTTTTCATATTTTCTAAACTTATGGTTCAAAAGTTAGAGGGGGGGGGGGACACATTGTTTTTTACTTTTGGAGCGATTATTTCCGAAATTATTGACATTATCAAAAAATGATTTTAGAAAACCCCTATTCATGTTTAAATACCTTTCCAACAATATATCACACATTAGGGTTGAAATTAAAAAAAAGTCACTTCCCTCTTTTTTTTGACCCTAATAAAACATTTTTTTCCAATTTTTATTTTACCACTTCGGCGTGATTGATATACATATTGGTACCAAATTTCAGCTTTCTAGTGCTAACGGTCACAGAGATTAGGCGAGGACGGACAGACGGACGGATGGACAGACATGGCGAAACTATAAGGGTTTCTAGTTGACTACGGAACCCTAAAAAGGCTCAGTTATGTGAGACTTTAAAAAATAAACAAATATTTTAGGTAAACAGAAAATACATTTATTTATGCTGCAAGTTAATAATTAAGAACCAGTATTGCATAATTAATTAATCTGATGCATTTCTTAGTTTTCCTTTTTCGTTTTTTTATAAACAAGAAAAGCGAGCTGTAAAAGAATTTAATTAAACTAGTATCTCATTCAGATACAAGTTTTAATATTCTCTTTTGATTTAATTAACGACTTATTCAGAAAAATGGGAAATTTTATGAAACTGTCCATGATTTCATTAAAAAATATATAATTAAAATAGGGCAGGAGTTTGAAAATTCTGAAAAGAAAACAATTTTCTTCCTTCATTCAAACTTTGTTCGGATCGATATAATTTCCGTTTTTCAGACCAGATAAAATTAATAACACTGAATAATATACTTTTTCCGATACTTTCAAAAACAAAGTTGCAAAGAATTTCAACAGAAAAGGATACAACTAATTGAAACACGGGAACTTTATCTACCTGAGAGTTTTGTAACTATAGAACTTTTACTTTTAAGAAAATCAAAAGGGAAATCATATTACAAAAAGGTAGACTAACGTTATTTTACCTTTTTTATTTACCTAGGAACCTGGCCTAATTTGTTAGAAGGTACATAAGTGGTTTGTTAGCTCAGAAGGAATCTATAAGCATCTTCTCGTGTAGCACACAATGGACCCATCCTACTTATGTAATCCTTTAGTCGAGTCTTGTGACGCCCACAGGAACTGACGGCATTGTTGTAGCTTTTGTACTGGGTTTACATAAATAATGATCTATTACCTGTCTTTGTTCTTTTCACTTCAGCTATTTTTATTTATTCTGTCCCTTTTATAAGGTATTGATAGTTGTACATGTTGTTTTATAATTTTATTTAAACAAAACACTGATTCGTTTAAAAATGGAATTACTAGAGCGAAAGAAACTATGTATTTTTACCTGACTGCGTCAGAAGGAGGGTTATGTTTTTACCCAACTGCGCCAGAAGGAGGGTTATGTTTTTCGAGAGTATGTATGTATGTAAGTATGTATGCATAAATGTTTAGCACGCTCTGCTGCCTGAACGGCTCAATAGATTTTAGCTTGAGAGGTGTCTTTAGATTCATATTTACTGTGAGAAACACACTGAGAACATCAAAATAAAAAAAAATAAAAAATGCCTAATTTTTGGCGCTAAATTCATATGTTTGGCACGGTCTGCAGCCTGAACGGCTCGATAAAGGGCTCATCATGAGGATTTTAAAATGGGATATCTAAGTAAATAAAAAGTGTAAAATAAAAAAACTAATAATTAAAAAAAGTCGGGACCCATTAAATAATCAAGACTAAATCATAACATCCCATATGGGTCCCGACTGTTGCAGTCAATATGTCCTGTCTCCTGAACTTGTTATATAATTTTCAGTTTTTATTTAAGGTAATTAGTCACTTTTTGCGCAGTCGGGTTTTTTTTATTTTTAGGTAATTAGTCACTTTTTGCGCAGTCGGGTTTTTTTTATTTTTTTTATTATTATTTTTTTATCATAAAGAACTGACGCATATAAAATCTTTCCACAATTTTCAACAAAAGAACAATCAATTCGATTGTACGAACGGTAAAAAAAGAAATAACCAGCCAATTTGCGTTTTCAACATCAACATCAGGCGTGTTATTTAAGCCGTACAAGTTGACCCAAAATACCTCTATTTACATTTCACCATTCAAAAGTGCTGGCAACTTTTCCGCTCGCCATTCAACGTGGATGGTGGATACACGGCTTTTTATCTTTCAAACCCCAACTCTTTTTGTTGCGTTGCCTCGCACTCAAAATAACCAATGCATATAAAATGATTCATGGTCTCAACGTGCGCGCAGGTCGCTGCATATCGTGCTTACACGGTCGCATTAATTACAAAATGTATTCTGGACTGGGTGTTATGCTTTGTGCAGGATTAGGGCTTTGTTGTTTCAATTTTTAGTCTAAAAGTGGATAGTGAGCGGGTGAATTTACGTGTAATGTTATGTTTCGGATTCGGGACATTAAGTCGTGCGCACATTTGTGGTGTTACGACTTGGAACGCTGCAGTAGAGAGAACTTTGAGCTTGGAATGTGAAACGAAGCTTGGTCAGTACCTTTTGTTGAGGAACTATTGTACCTGGTGTTGGATATCGATGTTTTATATTAAGGGGACTATAGGAGCTAAATGCGAGTTTTATAATGCAAAAAAGCATACATGATTCACGGCAATAAAAAAAACAGAAAATTATATGATATTCTTCAGGATATATATTATGCTAGTATGAAAGTGTTTTGAGAACATAATACAACTAATTTTACTCGTTAAAAAAAATCACCAACTTATCTCTAAAAATTTCTTTTAACGAGTAAAAACCATTCTAAAATACGTGCGATCATTGTAATTTTTTGGCAAATAATTGTACAAGCAACATATTAGCATGATAATGTTTTATTTTTTTAATCCAATTAATAGATTTTTTGTAATTCCCAAAAAACCACTCATTTCGCACTTTTCGACCCGCAGTGACTGACATAACAACCACTTTGTAGTGCAAGCTGATTAGAACTTTATTCTAACAGTATTTCAAAAGAAGTTTGAACCACCACAAATAGAGTTGCTAATTTAGCTCCTGTAGTCGCCTTAAGGAAAATGAATAATAATAATTCGATACCTTTGGGTAGAAAGGTCGTATAAACCATTTTGGCCCAATTGAGTTATATATACTATTTTTCTCAGATTTTTTTTCTCTATCGATCTGTATATACGCCATGCAGAAATTCGCACAAAAATGGTTAATACGACCCAGAAAATTTCGGTCATAGCCTCTTAAAAAAGGTAAATTTTCAATGTAAAAGCCAAATGGTTTTTGTTTGTAGTTTTGTTATGATGTAATGACCTTAATTTATATTAACTCAGGGCGTAAAAATAGTCGTTAATTGTAAATGGTTTATACGCCCTAACGTGTTAAATGCATTACCTAAACATAGTTTAAATTCAACGTCGTAAATCCAAAGGCAGTTCGCGACGTTGGTGTATAAACCATGTTCATTGCAAGAAGCACTTTACGACCAACACACAAGGCTCGCATTTGACGCGCAGCGACAAGCAAAAGAGCGAGCGGGATAGACAGATACCGGCCGGCGCATTTCGATACCTTTGGGTAGAAAGGTCGTATAAACCAAAACCCGACTTTTCAGGAGAGCAGAACAACTTTTTTTTTTACATAAAAATGTATAACTTTTTTGTTTTTGAAGTTATAAAAAAATGATTTATGAGTAAGGTTCTTACAATTTGCAAATGAAAAAGGTTAAATCATCAAAACCTATCTATCTTCTTTAGTTTTAAAGTTAGCTTGAATTCACGTCTTAGAAAAAATCAATTCTTGGTTAATACGACCCATGAAAATGTACTTTAAAAAAACTGTATAGGTCGTATATCCATTTTTGGTAAGCTTATGGTCACATTTACTGTCGTAAAAACCCATATACCTATGTAGTTTTTTTTGTATTAAAAACCATTTATAATCATAGATCAATTGAATTTTGACTAATAAACAATGCTGTTACTCTCAGAATTAGTAGGAACTTAATTATTATTATTCTAATACCCAATAATGATCGATTCAAATAAAATAAAACTACCTGAAATACGAAATCAACGTTTATTAAGTATTATAATACCATCTAATCAATATTTACTATTATTTCAATAATGGTACAACATACTTAACAGGTTTAACATTTTTAAATTGAAAAATAATTATAACAACTTAAACTGAAAAGTGAAATAAGCCGTGCGGTATTACCCGAACAAGGTGTAAGCAATGATGCACATGAAAAGATGATGATTATAAAAAATAAAATAAATTCATTTAATTCAGATGTCACAAGATCCATATAAGTAGCTACATTCATAATTTATCCACGTTCACTATTATGTCCTCAACTGCACTCTAGAAAAACAAATTGCAAATATCGGATGTAAAATATAGAGATTTAAAATGTCTATGTGATAATGGCATTATACCAAAAAGGTGATAATCACCACCATGACCATGATTATCTTAACTTACCCCATGGAAATGTGGCTGACTCTCTTACGCTAACCGACGAAGAAGACGAGGAAGAGCTAATTGAATAATACAATTATTATTATGTATAAAAGAATAATAACTTTTCGTATTTATGTAATTTCACATTTCGTTCGTTAGTAAAATATTATTTAGTAAAAAAACAAGACTATGTTAAATATTGTATTCTTTGTCACCTATTTTTTTTTGAAAATGTGTTTCTCAATTCATAATTCGTGTTAAAATAATTTATAATAATATTTACTTACCTTAATTAATTACCTTAGTGGTTTAAAAAATGCTACTCTGCTAAAACAAATGTACAAATTTTTAAATGGTAAATAAATGAAAAAAAAAAAAAAATAGTAACAATTCATAAATAATTTTAAACTAATTATGAATACAAAATATCATAAATAAGTTACTTTTTAGTACATAAGTTAGTTACGTTTAGTTCTTGATCGTTTTTTTATTTTTTTTTGTATTTCGTTGCAATTCAATAAATTACTAATTAGTAAGTAAGCCTTAGTACAAAGGCTTAATTCAATAATTTATTGAATTAAGTACATACAATATGTACAAAAATTAAAAAAAAACCGGCCAAGTGCGAATCGGGCTCGCGCACGAAGGGTTCCGTACCAATTATTATAAAAAATCACGTTTGTTGTATGGGAGCCCCCCTTAAATATTAATTCTATTCTATTAGTAATAAATAGTTAGTATTTGCTGTTATAGCGGCAACAGAAATACATCATCTGTGAAAATTTCAACTGTTTAGCTGTCACGGTTCATGAGATACAGCCTGGTGACAGACAGACGGACAGACGGACAGACGGACAGCCGGACAGACGGACAGACAGCGAAGTCTTAGTAATAGGGTTCCGTTTTTACCCTTTGGGTACGGAACCCTAAAAACGATCAAGTCATAATTTTATAAATGATTAAAATGCCTGATTACTTTAATTTAGAAGAAGTAGATTTTTTTATTTCACTTTTCAGTTGTATTTTTCAATTTAAAAATGTTAAACCTGTTAAGTATGTTGTACCAATAAAGAAATAATAGTAAATGTTGATTAGAAGGTATTATAATACTTAATAAATGTTGATTTCGTATTTCAGGTAGTTTTATTTTATTTGAATCGATCATTATTGGGTATTAGAATAATAATAATTAAGTTCCTACTAATTCTGAGAGTAACAGGATTGTTTATTAGTCAAAATTCAATTGATCTATGATTATAAATGGTTTTTAATACAAAAAAAAAAACTACATGTATGGGTTTTTACGACAGTAAATGTGACCATAAGCTTACCAAAAATGGATATACGACCTATACAGTTTTTTTAAAGTACATTTTCATGGGGTGTATTAACCAAGAATAGATTTTTTGTAAGACGTAAATCCAAGCTAACTTTGAAACTAAAGAAGATAGAAAGGTTTTGATGATTTAACCTTTTTCATTTGCAAATTGTAAGAACCTTTCTCATAAATCATTTTTTTATAACTTCAAAAACAAAAAGTTATACATTTTTATGTAAAAAAAAAAGTTTTTCTGCTCTCCTGAAAAGTCGGGTTTTGGTTTATACGACCTTTCTACCCAAAGGTATCAAATCTAACAAAATGACAGGCGACGGATCGTGTTATATTTTTTTTATAGTCGATGAAGAAAGAAGACCCTGGCGAATATGTGTTTTTCTACGTGCGTTGTGCAACAAAGAGTATTTTATGTATCTCAATTGATAAAAAGAAATACTCGTGATTGCAAACATTCATTTAAAGTCTCATATCGCCAAAATACAGTGAACAAACAATGATTTATGCTGGTTTTTAATCTGTATCAAATCCTAATAAATGGCCTGTAGTGATAAATTACAAATAATATCATAATTATCACATTCTTTATTAGTACTTGGGGCCTCAAAGCAATGCGTCATCTCGCTCATAATGTAAACGGAGTGAACAGGGCTAATTAATATAATTAATGGAGTAATATATCAGAGTTCTCATATCGTCTTAGCAAACACGTTCAAATTGCAAATAATGTTGAGTTATGTTTGTATTAACCTTGATATGCCTACATACATTAATTACCCTTGAAATCATAGATCGACTATGAAAGCATTCCAGTAGGTGGTGACATTGCCGCTCGTTTCAATGGCGACAAGTTTTAATAGACTTAATATAATATCACGCCTTGTAATCCCCAAAAGGCATAGGTGTACCTAATAAGTACACCTACATTTCGCTAGTTATATTTAAGTCCCATTGTAATAGGGGGTGAGTCTATTGCCATCAACTGGGCACAAATCCACTCACAAATCCACTACGGAGTCTGGATTTGTGACCCAGAAGCCACAGGGCTGCTACTGAGAAAGTGCTGATGGAAAGACCCAATAACACTCTGCCAAAGCCGGGAATCGAACCCAGGTTCTCATGACTAACGAGCCAGTTTCAATAGAGTTACTTATAAACAGGTAACTTTTACCTTTGGAATTGGAATTTATTTTTTTGGTTTACTATCTCGTAATTTATTTTGGAGATTTTCTATCATTTTACGCTCTCTTGCAATACAAACAAAAGTTTTCTTACACTGTTTTAAGTTTCACGGTTCAGAACTATACCTTAAATGTCACTTACTACGGGATATCTTCCGTGATTATTGTTTAATTTTGAGCTCCCGATATTTCGACGCTGTTGCAAGCTCCATGATCGCGGGTTAACTGCGCACCATATCTGGAGGTTTTCTTGTTTGTTTTCAATAAACAATTAAATGATTTATAGATATTATACATACATAAATCATATCAGTTGAACAAACACAGCTAGCTTGCGAATGTACCCGGGTTCGAGTATCGGTTTTATAGATGCCTCAAGTTTGCATTCGATGACCGATCGATCTCCAACAGGAAATAAAGCGGTTGGGGACAGTTTCGCATGCAATAGCTGTTTCGATTTACTGAACTACGCCGGTTTAAGCTTGACCCAACGAACTGTAGGTTGTCACAGTAGAAGTATGAAACAGTAGAGCAACTAGTCATTTTTTTTAATAATTATGAGTATTTTGTTATTTAAGACACGTTTTATCGGAGCATTAGTGTGGTCAACCAGTATTTTATGTGTCTACTTATTTACTACATTACGGAACATGCAAACTTTATTGTGCTCATAAAAATGAAACTAATCAATAATGTTATGAAAAGTACAGAGTGGAATCCTACCGACTTTAAGAAGGTTACTATGTATTTCCCTCGGTTCCGGACTCGGTTCGGGACCCTTCCCTTGGTTATTAAAAAAAAACAGATGTTTTCTACAAATATGCAATACCTGCGCAGTCAAAAGGTATGCGACAGCTGATGCTGATGCTGTCACATACATTTTGTCATATACATAAAAAAATACTAATGAAAAATTTAGATTTTCGGTTTTAGCGTCAGTTTCCCGTTCACCTTGTATATGAAAGATAAACTTCAATGATTTTTCAGGATCTAGTTACACAGATACACCTCATTCGCTTTTTATGACACCTACGAAAAACACGTTACAGAGGATATAAAAACGTAATACCACCTACGAAAAACATAACAAGGTAACATCCCTTTTATTATCAGGACCTAACATTGTAACCAGCAAAACCTTTTACCCATACACGGCACTCTAACAAAAGTATGTACCCAATACTAGAAATCAGTGTCAATACAGGCCGCTGTAAAAATAAACGGTTCCAATTTTCCCGGTGTACTCCCAATAAAAACATTAGCGATCGTCGGGGCGTGAAATTTCCTTTTTACATGCGTGCCTACACAGTACGGAATAAATCAACGTATATGCTTAATGATATGGCTGTTAAATAAATGGGCTGTTCCTATTTAAAAAATGAGTTTTTACTGGAATAAAGGGTAATTTGATACTCGCGTAGATGTCTGTCACGTTTCAGAGATTTTTCTATTTGGCATTGCACTGGCATCGCTTTTCCGTAGAAAAAGTGATTATGTCCGAAAAAAAAACCGACTTAAAATAAACACTAAAATGTCTCAAACACTAAAAATACAACTGAACTGAGAGGACCTCCTAATTTTTAGAAGTAGATTAAAAAACATACATGACCGGACCGGCTAATTTGTTGATTGAAGCAACAGTTATTGGACGAAATATGAGGCAAAACGACTAATAAATTGTAAAACTATATACACAAATAATGAACCATTTTTTTTCCTAAATGCCTTCCCAGAACAGGCAGATAAAACTAGTGCACGCAAAGGTCATGAGAACCATTTTAGACACTGTCATTTGCTATGATATAACATTTTCTTCAGACATTCTTCAAGTGCGCAATTTCATTTCATTCTGTCACCTTGTCATCAAAAGTGACGTCAGGGCCGAAGAATGACTTTGGACCGTATATGCCAACACAATAATATCCTGCTGGAGCAACAACAATACGTTTTGACAGATTGGGGAGACCAAGGGTTGGCCAATGACCCCACCTCTTTTCCTACAAAATGGGTCTAGGTGTATCTATCGAGTCTGAAGTATTACTATTAGGGGCAGCGCAGACTTTTTGTGTGTACACCAAGGGTTGACCAATAACCCTACCTCTTTCCCTACAAAATGGTTCTAGGTGTATCTATGAAGTCCGAAGTATTACTATTAGGGGCAGCGCAGACTTTTTGTGTGTACAATTCTGCGACAAACAAAATCTCTGCGACAAATTTTGCGTGACTGATGAGTAATGACTGTGTTTAAAAAAGTAGTCAAACACATCAATCACGCAAAATTTGTCGCAGAATTTTTGTCTGTCGCACACAAAGAATGTCGTCTGCGTTGCCCCAAGACGCTCGTGCAGGTTGTAACAGTAAGTTATCATGTTTGAAAAATCTTGAAGTAATTGTGCAATTAGTGTTTTCTACGTTAGAACTCAACACGAAAACCCGTGTGTTCCGTTCTTAATGATATGTTTGTACTGCAGCAATAAACTCTGCGGCCTACACCTATTAAAAAGTACTCACTTTAATGTATGTATAGGTAAAGTTAAGGTCTCAATAAAATGAGCGCTCTATTTCGTTAAATTTAAATCGATTTAACTGCAAATTGGAATTTGATTGGATGTGCCGATCGCGGGTGGCTTGAAATGAATTTTTGGGACTATTGGAAACCGTAATAGTATAGCCCCGTAGGTATTACTTTACAAACGAATTGCTCGTAAACGATTACATTCATTAATTATAATTAATATTGAGTCAAAGTTTCTGACATCATTTATCATATTTTAATTGACGATCAATTTTGGGTCTGCCGTAATTGTTTTTCTTGTTAAAATGTGTTCCGAGGAAACTTATTTTTAATAATAAGGCGTTTTAATTATCTTAATTGATACTTAGGACCGATTTCGTCAAGAGTATAGACACTTAAGGTATTGTCATAACATACCTACTTCTACAAGCATACAATCATTGCATTTGAAATCCAAAGTCAGCACTGGACGTACCTGAATATATACGAAATCATTAAAATATTTGCTCTACCGATATACTTTGTACCGAATATTTGTAACATAGTCGTAAAACTATGTTATATTTTGCAGTGTAGGTAATGACTGCAAAAACATTTCAAGCACATAAAACATTCCACTCATGTGGGTACTTCATAACTCTATAATATAACATTACCCTCAAACGTTGTATCGAGTTTTCCATTTCATTTAATATTCACAAAGTTTATCAACGTTAACGTTTCCACTCGAATGGAAATCCTTGCAAACTCCACCAACTTTTCACATTAAGAAATGACAAACATAAAACATTTATTTAAATTCGTGCATTTGTGGGTAAGTACTTGAACTATTCACAAACAAAATGTCCACGTATATTCGAGGTTGGTAGACGAAAAGCGGAACTTCAAAGGATGTAATGCGGAGGCCCGTTTAGTGGGGGCAGATGGGAGTCGGGTCGCGGTCAGCTTCATTTCCGAACACAAACCTAGATCAGCGGCTGTCCACAGGGTTGACCAAACTCACGGATTACTTACTTGCGCTCAAGTTTGTTTAGGAGCCGGGTGGTATATTTTAGAGGAAAAAGTTGAATTGCGGCTTGATAGCGGTAGGTGTAGTAATGTGTGAATTTAGATTTTAGAAGTGTATCTATCTAAATGCAAATAGTCTAATCTAGGCAAATCATCTGCGTAGCCTTTTCCCAACTATGTTGGGGTCAGCTTCCAATCTAACCGGATGCAGCTAAATACCAGTACTTTACACAGCGCGCAACGGAAATTCGGGATGTAGTTGATGGTCACCCATCCTCAGACGAACCTTGGCAGGTACAGCTTAGCCTTGAAGACCGACGATATTATTTAGCAACGAACTCTTCTATCGAACCTAGCCAATGAGTAAAATATTTTTATAGGACGATCGTAACAAACTCCTCCGTACTTTTACTGATCAGCAGAGTATTAATTTATCTACTACTTTGTAATTATAATTATTATGACCACACAATAAGGCACGCTAAAACAAAAAAATATTTAAAAAAAAGAAAATAAAAAGCATTTATTAGCCCGCACAGGACAATACACATAAAATAAAAAAATGGTGAAATTATCAGTACAATAATAACAATTAAACAGAAAAAAAAAACATAAAACTACAAAAAAAACGAAATTAGTCCTGAACGAGGCCAAAAGGCCCCCCTATCTCAGCATGGTGCTGTAACATTAAAAAACGTTACAGCGCCAACGAGTTACTATAATCTCCTTCTCACTGGAACAAATCTAATTTACGTGACCCAAAACTATAATTTGGTCTCGGTAATACATTTGTGTCATTAGCATTTTGGCACCCAGAGAGAGCCAAATCTTACATAATAATATGCAGTAGTACAGCCTCAAATGATTTTACTACATACATTGGTTTCTTGAGCTCACCAATAAATTATAATTCCCACTCTAAATTAATTAGAGGATTTGAGAGGTAGTAAATCCTGGAAATCCAAGATTTATGTGCACTTATGATCCGTTTACAAATCTTTTTACTTTAATTCTGTATCACTAAGTGATCTTTATTTTGATTCTGATAAGGTTGTTGTTTGTGTTGCTGTCAGAGGGCATAGAGTCTAGTGTCTAACCAGAGGGCAATCCGCGATACTGATATAAGAAAAGTGAAAAATGTAATGGATTGACTTAAACCACCGAAAAGCTTCTGTCAATGCTGTTGAAGTTATTGTAGAAATACGAAATACTTTGAAAGCGATTGCCACTTGTCTAGGCCCTCACGATATTTGGCCTTTAAGCCACTTATACTCCCAAATCAAATTAGAAAATTAACGAATGAAAACTTTAAAAAATCCCAAGTCTGGCAACCCTACATGTCGAAACTGCGATGTCACATTAAGGTCTAAACCTCTAACATATTGTACGCTATCCGATAGCAAATGAGTCTATTGCGGTGAATTTTCTGCTGGACAGAGATTTTAACGCAAATACGCTCGTGACCTATAAATTATCGACCGAAGGAAATAAAATCGATTTGTGGTTAAATTAAGACCTAAGTAATAACTTCAATGTGAGGACGACGTTTTCCGTGGCTCATAAATGTCATTACCAAGAACTGAAATTCCAACAGCACGTGCACAAAACCATAGGTAATTCACACTAGGCACAAAAGGATTTACCAACCCATTCGGTTGGTATATTAGTGCTTCGTCGTAAATTAAAACACTAAATACATTAATATCGCGCGTAAAGTCTGAATTAAAAAGAAGTAATAGGTACAGAGATCATCGATTCGGGTAATTCCCAGTGTAGCTCGAACTAAAATCAAGGACAGTTGATGGAAATATTTTATGTGGTGTATGTAATGTAACATCACACCACATAAATTCGTGGACTACATTGATGAATCCCCTTTAAATAGAAGGGTGTTTCCCAGCCTAATTTTAATAAATTACAGTTGCTTTTTTACCATTATTTAATTAAAGAAACTGCTCACAAACTCATTGCTCTTTGTTGATGCCACGAAAGAAGAATTGCTACGTGCTGCACATTTATTTAACTTTTTATATATAACTGACGACAGAGTTGGTTAGCTCAGTTGTACGTGAGCCTTATGTGGGCCACTTAATTATACCATCTGGACCAAGTAGCAAGCTAACCGAGTAGTTTATTGTGATAGTGTACTCTAACTGTACGTACTTTGAGTTCATTACAGCAACTAGCTAAATGTTGAGTATTGTCATTGCTTAGTTTAGTAGAATTGTTACTATTCTGTGTGAGTGAACAAAATGGTAAGGCTGCGTTTATACCAAATGTATAGTAGTCGGCCGTCGATTGTGAGCATAGCATATCAGACTACAGCATTCTGAAGGTGTTTGCAGAGAGGCTGGATGGGCCTACAATGGGGAGGTTTATCAAGCTACACGTTGGCAACAAAGCTTGCTAAACCTTCCTGTGATTTTTAGTTTTTAGTGTTCCTGCATGTTACTAATATAGTTTTTAAGGAAGATGTAATACTAACACCCTATGGGCCTTGATGCCTTTTTTTTCGGATGGGAAATCATCATATGACTTCTCCCGCTCTGGACGGAGCAGGAGGTAGTGTCAGACTTTTACTGACTAAAACCCATCCATATTCCTTCATCGCCCTTTGTGTTCCGGGGCCACGGTATCTCTTTCGAACAGTCCCGCAACCCCGGCAGACATCGGCCCTTGCGGACCCCTGATGATGATTGATGCCTGACAATAAAACATTTTAATTTTATTTATGTTTTTGTTACAATTTCTGGGACAGACTACCTCTGTGTGAGAGGGGTGCACTACAATCCCCCCAGGCCCAGTGCGGGTTGGTAGATGTCACATGTCTTCGACATAAGGGCCGGACTTAACCGAAGCGGAGACAAGACGAGATGAGTTGTATACCACCAATAGAATTTCGTTATTTCTAGCTTTGGTGGAAACGGTTGAGCAGAGAGGAGAGAAGATGTGTGGCAATTGTTTAGGCCAGCGGAGACGGAGACGTGAGCAGTTTGCTGTGTGTGGCTTGAGGCGAGCGGTGCACACCTCCGCTCTTCTCCGCTTTGCCCGCATAGCTTCAGTGGATACACACTAGGGTTTACGCATCTCCTGTCCTCTCCGCTACGCACATCTCTCGTCTCCGCTTTGGTGGATTCCGGGCTTAAGTTTGGTGTAAACGCGGCCTAAAATTTTGTATTAGGTAAATGTGGCATGATATGTCTAAGAATATTAACCACGGATGAAGTACTTTGATCCAAATAATCTAGATGGACTTGTTTGTGTCTTGTCACTCATAAATAAAATTCTTTCATATTTATGTCCGTGTCCTTCAATGAGAAGATAGTTTGCAAGATAAAATAAGATATTATTCAAGGAAAGGCTTCGGTAAGGAAATATTTTTCTCACAACTTTTTTACCTCACATTTATACCAAGAAAAACAAAAAAAAAATAAACAATAAATTTTCGTAAGACCGTTTGATAAGCTAAGAAAATAACACAACATTTTTCTAATATCACTACGAGATCTAGGATTTCATCATCTACGCTGTTTTGTTGCTCATCGAGTCCTGCGCTTGGCAAGCAATTTTCTCGATAAAATACTTAGCATTCACACGACATCTACGATTAAAAGGGAGATAAAACTAGCTCCTATTCAGCTTTAATTGCATCTTAGGAAAAACTGTACAATAATGTTAAACGTTAATCTAAGTTTTATTCTAAGACAACGCTTCGATGTCCAATGAGCTTCTACTTGTACTTAAATCATTTATTATTTTAAAACTACTATGTAAATATAACGGTAAACTATTTTAATAACACACTACTACTACTACTACTACTACAACAGCCCATAACGTCCACTGCTGGACATAAGCCTCTCCCATGATGGGAGGAATTTGCCGTAATCTCCACGCTTGGCAGGCGGATTGGAGATCGCAGTGATGAAAAACTAACAGACAACGCTGCTGCCCGTTCTCTGGTCTACGGAGGCGCAAGGTGTTCTGCCTCAGACATTAGTCGCCTTATACGACACCCGTGAGTGTAATGGGTTGGTTCTATTCTACTCTGCCGGATACCACACGGCTAATAACACACTATATGTAAGTATGTACTAAGAAATACACAACTTGAGACGCAATACATGTGCCCAATGTTATCAGAGTTTGTTCAACCGTGATTGAGTAACAAAATTCCAAACATATTTACGAACCGTCACATTCCCTACATGAGTGGAATTGCCAGCATATTTGCTCATCCACAAATCCTAATAAACTCCCAACTCGACCTATCTTTCCATGACGCTATCCTCTAAATATCACGAAAGCTACTTGAAACCGTCACCACGAAAAAGCTTGGCGCAAAATAATTTCGCCCGTCGCATCACTTGACCCCCACTCAAGTCAATAGTGGCCGTTGATGGGCCAGCCCACCCGATGTTGGTCATAAATAAATAAGTGTCTACACCACCGACACTTGACGGAACTGCTGTAGCTTATACTTGGAGCTAGTTAGTATTAGCCAGTGAACTATGAAGTTGATGACGTCATCAGTGGAGATAGTTTCTTGGTAAGTGGATTGTGTAGCTTTCTACAGGGCATAAGAACTGTTGATCTGTTGTGCGAACTATTTTCTTAACTTTACATACCTATTTAACAAAAATAAATCGGGTTTGTCGTAACCCCGGTCGAAATAAGGTCAAGTATATTTTTAAAAGAGACAGTAAAATAAATTGCTTTCCTCATTGTTTGTCTTTTCATTTTAATATATCCGTGTAAATGTCTATTTACATTTATTTTAATATATATTAATATATATATATATATATATATATTGTTCGCGACGAACGTCACCAATCCAGCACATAAAGTGTTGCTTTACAGTTAAAAATAGTGTAGAGTCAGTGTATGGGCAATATAGTGGTATATAACAAGTGCCATCAGTGAATTAGAATAGTTAGATAGTATTTTACAGACGCGCTAGACACATATAGGCTCGCAAGTGGAGTTTCTTAGTATAATTTAACGTTTTCGCGAGGTCCAGGTAGCCTAGGTTGCGACCTAGGCCTGGATATAGTCTTTTTTTATAACTTAGCTTATAGTTGAACCACTTAGACGAGAGTATGACGGTCTAGCGCGGCCATATTCGACAAAAACAAGAAAAAATTGTCTTACAGATTTACAGTTGAAGGATCGTTACAGGCTGAAAAATACAGACACGAAAAAATAAGTAACAGTTTTAGATGGGCCATATACTCGTATAGTATATGGCAATTATATACTTACAGTCACAGCAACAGTTTTCGTGTAATTCAGCCTGAAAGACCCTTCCTCCAGACACTTTTGGAAAAGTTGTCTGGTTTTATGGAAATAATTTCCACAGTTTAATAAAGATATTCGTTGTTTCTATGTCTGTACATAAATAACGTTATGTAGAAGTGTGGTGATGTATATAATGTGTTTAAACATAAGCTCAAAATTGTAATCTGCAGAAAGATTGTACATTTACATAATCAATTTTTCATTAAAGTTTTCCGAAATCAGGGTCCTCGTTATAGTAAAGTTCTGGAGTACCTTATTAAACTCGACTTTTCTTGGAATTGTAGTCATCAGTACGGTAAATATAATATAGTAACAGTGAATAAGTAGTGCGCGAATAATCCTGAAATCGCTTCCTGTACAGTCATGAAAGTTAAATAAGTGTCTTATTTTCCCAGTAACCCCTATCCCCCTTCGTTAGGTCTACACCTGAGATAGCGAAGAATGATCAGCTACAGTTAATTAGGTGTAGGACGTCAGCTCCGTCTGGCGGCGAAGTATAGTACAAGCGTGCGCCCGGTAATAATAGGGTATAGGCAGACCACCAGGTACACGTATTCACGTCATCAGCGGATAACGCCCGTCCGGCATATATATATATATATACTAGCTGTTGCCCGCGGCTTCGCCCACGTGCAGTTCGGTAACTGTCCCACTGAATCATACTAAAGGGATAAACAGTGTCCTACATGTTAATCCAGGTTATAAACTATATATGTGCCAAATTTCATAATCATCACAATTTATTATTATCATCACAATCACCATCACTATCCGAACCACCATCACTATCACACCCACCATCATTATCACAATCGTTATCACAATCATCATCACTATCAAAACCACCATCATTATCACAATCACGATCAGTATCACAGTCACCAACATTATCACAATCACGATCAGTATCACAGTCACCAACATTATCACAATCACCATCACTATCGCAACCACCATCATTATCACAATCATTATCACAATCATCATCACAATCACCATCACAATCACCATCACCATCACAATCCCCATCACCATCGCTATCACCATCACAATCACCGTCACAATCACAATCACCATCACCATCACAATTACCATCAAATCACTATCACAATCCAGCATCGTTATCACAGACTTTATCATCGTAATCACAATCACCATCACAATCACCATCACTATCACAATCACCATCACCATCACAATCACCATCACAATCACCATCACGATCACTATCATCATTTTAACAATCATCGTAATCACAATTATCATCATCACAATCTCCATCCTCGTCATCACAATCATTATCATCGTAACCTCAATCATTTTCATAATCACAAACATCATGATCACAATTGCCATCACTATCACAACCACAATCATTATCACAATCACCATCACTATCACTATCACAATCACAATCACAATCACCATCACTATCACTACCACTATCACTATCACTATCACTATCACAATCACAATCAGCATTACAATCACCTTTACCATCACCATTACAATCACCATTACAATCACTATCTCAATCACTATCATCGTAATCACAATCACCTTCATGATTATCACCATCACTGTCACAATCACAATCCCCATCACCATCACAATCACCGTCACTATCACAATCACTATCACAATCACCATCACCATCAAAATCACAATCACCATCATCGTTATCACAATCACCATCACAATCATCATCACAATCACAATCACCATCACGGTCACAATCACTATCATCATTTTAACAATCATTATCATCGTAATCACAACCACTATCATCGTAATCACAATCATCGTCATCACAACCTCCATCCTCGTTTTCACAATCATTATCATCGTAATCACAATCACGATAACCATCGCTATCACCATCACAATTACCGTCACTATCACAATCACCATCACCATCACCATCACCATCACAATCACCATCAAAATCATTATCACAATCACCCTCATCGTTACCTATCACAATCATTATCATCGTAAATTCGTAATCACAATCATTATCATCTTAATCATAATCATCATCATCACAATCTCCATCCTCGTTATCACAACCATCGCTATCACCATCACAATCACCGTCACTATCACAATCGCCATCACTATCACAATCACAATCACTATCACAATCACCATCGTCGTTATCAAACTCATTATCATCGTAATCACAATCATCATCATCACAATTATCATCGTCATTATAACAATCATCATCATCGTTATCATAATCAGCACAATAGATCAACAATAACCCAGAATAGAAGTTGAATCCGCCATCTTCTGGATCTCAAAATAAATGCCAATTTCGACATCAGCACCCCTGATAATCTCGGTTTCGACACCCATATTGATTTTTAGACATTTCAACCCCATCGCACCCCAACAGGGAATGATGGTAATTCAGGTCCGCCACATTAAATCTTAAAATCGTTGTTTTTGTAATACACCCAACCCAATTCACCATACAAACAATACCTATGTTGAATTTCAGGCATTGTTACCCCATTTCCCCCTTTAGGGGTTGAATTCTGAAAATACATGAAACACAAATGTTAGCTCATTTATCGATAGGAGTACTCCTGTGAAGTTTCGAATAAAATAGTGTAACTAATCTTGTTTCCCCATACAAACTTTGGAGCCCCTTTTAACCCCCTTAGGGGATGAATTTTGAAACATCCTTTCTTAGTGCACCCCTAGACCCCATAAAAAACCTATGTGCCAAATTTGGAATCTCTAGACTCAGTGGTTTGGGCTGTGCATTGTTTTTTATACTTTGCCACCCCATTTCCCCCTCTTAGGGGTTGAATTCTGAAAAAACCTGAAACCCGTTTTTACTCATTTATTAATAGGAGCACTCCTGTGAAGTTTCGAATAAAATAGTCTAACTAATCTTGTTTCCCCATACAAACTTTGGAGCCCTGTTTAACCCCCTTAGGGGGTGAATTTTGGAAAATCCTTTCTTAGTGCACCTCTAGACTACATGAGGAACCTACATGCCAAATTTGGAATCTGTAGACCCAGCGGTTTGGGCTGTGCGTTGATAGATGAGTCAGTCAGTCAGTCAGTCAGTCAGTTTCTTCTTTTATATATTTAGACTAGCTGTTGCCCGCGGCTTCGCCCGCGTGAAGTTCGGTAACTGTCCCACTGGATCATACTAAAGGGATAATAGTGTCCTCCATGTTAATCCAGGTTATAAACTATCTATGTGCCGCATTTCATAATCATCACAATCATTATTATTACAATCACCATCACTATCACAACCGCCATCATTATCACAATCACCATCACTATCATTGTCACAATCACAATCACCATCACAATCCCCATCACTATCACCATCACAATCACAATCACCATCACAATCACCATCACAATCACCATCACAATCACCATCACCATCACAATCACCATCACAATCACCATCACAATCACCATCACAATCACCATCACAATCACCATCACAATCACCATCACAATCACAATCACCATCACAATCACCATCACAATCACCATCACAATCACCATCACATTTTTATCTTCTGACATTTATCATTTGAAATTTCTTAAATTTTATTGTTGACATTCTGAGAATATTTATTGATCGACTTACTTTGATTTTTATGAATGTACTAATATAATTATAATATTTTTATATAAGTAGGTATTTGTTGCAAGTAAATAACTGAATTTAATTTAATTTGATGATAATATTTGTACGCCAAATGGCAAAACATAGAGCACTTAAAAAAAAAATGTAACACCTCACACACTGTAACTACCTATGTTTACAAATAAACATTCTGATACTGAAAAAAAAAAAAACAAAAAAAGACACCATCACAATCACCATCACAATTACAATCACAATCACTATCACAATCACCATCATCGTTATCACACTTATTATCATTGTAATCACAATCATTATCATCGTTATCACAATCGTCATTATCACAATCATCATCATCGTAATCACAATCATTATAATCGTAATCAAAATCATCATCATCACAATCATCGTCATCATTATCACAATCATCATCATCGTAATCACAATTATTATCATCTGGATCTCAAAATAAATGCCATTTTCGTAATCAGCACCCCTGACAATCTCGGTATCGACACCCATATTGATTTTTAGACATTTCAACCCCATCGCACCCCAAAAGGGAATAGTAGTATTTCAGGTCTGCCACATTAAATCTTAAAATCATTGTTTTTGTAATACACTTAACCCAATTCACCATAAAAACAATACCTATGTTGAATTTCAGGCTTTGCTACCCCATTTCCCCCTTTAGGGGTTGAATTCTGAAAAAACTGAAACACAAACGTTAACTCATTTATCGATAGGAGTACTCCTGTTAAGTTTCGAATAAAGTAGTCTAACTAATCTTATTTCCCCACGTAATCTTTGGACTCCCGTTCCAACCCCTAAGGGGGTGAATTTTGAAAAATCCTTTCTTAATGCACCCCTAAACCTCATAAAGAACCTTTGTGCCAAATTTGGAATCTCTAGACTCAGCGGTTTGGGCTGTGCATTGATTTTTATACTTTGCCACCCCATTTCCCCCTCTTAGGGGTTGAATTCTGAAAAAACCTGAAACCCGTTTCTACTCATTTATCAATAGGAGCACTCCTGTGAAGTTTCGAATAAAATAGTCTAACTAATCTTGTTTTACCCATACAAACTTTGGTTTCCCGTTTAACCCCCTTAGGGGTTGAATTTTGAAAAATCCTTTCTTAGTGCACCCCTAGACCCCATTAGGAACCTACTTGCCAAATTTGGAATCTCTAGACTCAGCGGTTTGGGCTGTGCATTAGTCTTTATACTTTGCCACCCCATTTCCCCCTCTTAGGGATTGAATTCTGAAAAAACCTGAAACCCGTTTCTACTCATTTATCAATAGGAGCACTCCTGTGAAGTTTCGAATAAAATAGTCTAACTAATCTTGTTTCCCCATACAAACTTTGGAGCCCCGTTTAACCCCTTTAGGGGATGAATTTTGAAAAATCCTTTCTTAGTGCACCCCTAGACTACATGAGGAACCTACTTGCCAAATTTGGAATCTGTAGACCCAGCGGTTTGGGCTGTGCGTTGATAGATGAGTCAGTCAGTCAGTCAGTCAGTCAGTCAATCAGTCAGTCAGTTTCTTCTTTTATATATTTAGATAGTGTTTGATATATATGTATAGTATTTATATATCCTTGTAGTATATCGTAGTATTAAATTAAATTATTCTCTCTTTTTCAGAAGTGACACCTACCACTGCTTGTCTCTGCATCACCCAAAGGTTGACTGGTAGAAAATGCCTATGGCTAATGCCTCCGCCTCTGTACTTTGTGCTTAAAGTGTTAAATAAATAAATCATTATTTTATTCCATAATTCTTAGAGTCCAATGACTGGAAATACAATTGTTGGTCGTCTAGCGGCGAGATAGGCAGACGACATTGTTGCCATCGCGGGTCAATCCTGCATGGGGACTGGCACAGGAGCGTGGATTGGCACAAACAAATAGAGACCCTATAAGCATGTACCCGTAACTGTCAAATTTTCCGAATTGATTCGGAAAAATTATGCGACTACGATAAAGTTGAAAATCTATTGAAGAAATTTGACAGACTGTAGTAGCTTGATGTTCTGGCATCTGTACCCAGAATTGGTTGAAGTTGGGCTGCACGCGGTGACATATTTTCCTATCGGGGGGCACGGCAGTGCCCCCGCCAAGTCGAGTGCGAAGCAAACACTGCCGTACCATCCTTTACTGGAACCATTTCGCCGCATTTTCAGGCCCCTATTTGAGAACCTCTGGATAAGACCAGAACGCAGAAATTTTCGTCATCCAGTAAACTATAATCACATACTTAAAATCCAAAATTTCAAGTATGTAGGTCATTTAGTTCCGAAGTTAAGCGAAAGCAAAGTTTCGCATTTATGATACTCACTCACTCATGATCACCAAATTTCAGCTCTCTGAGTTTATGGGAAGTACTAGTTCTGTACTTCCCATAAACTCAGAGAGCTGAAATTTGGTACAGAGTTAGGGTTTAATGGCCACATAAAGGGAAAACTATAAAACTAGGATAATCGAAGATCTGGAGTACCTGGTGACCCTGATTAGAAAACACAAGAGCCCAACCAAACTATTAGAGATCGACATACCGCCTTTACAAAAAATATTCAACTTGGTGGGCCGCTTCATTTGATGTCAAAAATCGAAGGTCTGAAGTATCTGATGAAAAACCCTTAGCTGGTCTCACCTCTCATTCCTCTCTTTCTCTCCCCTTGAATCAACGTTTTCCAAGTGGCAATTTTCCATCGTCAATGGGTAAAGGTTCTGGCGACAGATTGGTGCAAAGGTGTCATGGAGCACCTGTGGTTTTGTACCCTTGTGTACTCTTCAACGGTCAAGTCACACAACATTAACTATAATAATAAAGACATCGCAGTAAGGAACCTTAGACTTGGCACGAGTTTGTCTAGATTTCATTATTTTTTAGAGATAAACAAGCAGCTCCATCGAGACTTGGCTAGTTTTTAACAGAATGTTTTTGGTGGGATTTAGTTATCATCATTATATGTCTAGACTCGTAACAAACTCAAACTAGAGTTAACAAAGACAATTTGAAGTAAATTTCTCATGAAAAATGAAAGAGCATTCTGCATTAGTCTGCCGTAGAAAAAAAAACTTTATGAAAACATATTACACCAAAATTGGTACTTACGTAAATTAGGCTGGCTCATATTTTATGAAAAGATGTTACTTACACGAGTAGAGGGAACATAACTAAAATATTTCACACACTTAAAAATGTAGAGTGCCCAAGTGAGACTTATGACGTGCGACGACGGTGCGGCTTTGTATGAAATATTATTTTAGCTAAAAAGTTAAACGGTCATCGACCTAGCTTAATCATTCTACTTTCATAGAACTTCTCGAAGTGTACCTAATAGTAATTTTGGACAAATTAAGTAAGTAATACCTTCTTGCAGAATATCTCTGAAATTCTGCAAGAAGCTTTTCATTTACTTCTTGGCTATCACAATCTTTTTTTCTATTTAACCCTAATGCTAGTTAAGTTAGCCAGCGAACACCTTGTTGCATAGTCCTGCTATGTACCACTACATCAAGTATAGCCCTGACAAACGGTTACCACGTTTTCAGTACATCATTCTGAACCAGGGCCACATAGAATTTTTCGACGTTCACTTAAAAAAAAAACAGCTGTCCCGTGCATTTCGACCGTGTAGTGTGCACTTTTATAATAAACAGCTGTTTTTTTGAAGTGAAAACTTCATTATCCGCATTGAGCACTTTTCGGCTGAAGGAAAAACATTGCACGATCGTCATCTCACATCACGCTTCGTAGCACTCGTAGCCGATCCGCTACGGCGTAGCACCACTTAGGCGTGCGCGGGGCACTACTCGTAGCAGTGCTACGACGGGGGAGGGGGGAGATGTTTCAAAATGTATGGATTCACAAGTTACTTAGTTTTCACATCTATCGGCAGTCCCCAAAGACTGCCCCGCATGATTTTTTAAATAATCGATGTAAAATGTGTATGTTATGGGGGGTTCAGAATGATGTACTGAATACGTGACCGTTTATGCGTCGATGTCCCTTCCACCCTGTTTATAAATAAAATAAATTTTCCTAAAAATTAAATGAATAAATAAACAAATCACCACTCACAGCGAATAAAGCTAAAAAGTATAGAAGTGAAAATTGACAGCTATTGGCCTTCTAATCTCTCCCTACTCTAGGGACCTGTCGATACCCACACATAGGCACAACAAAGCCCTGTCAATACCTCACTCATCCGAAAAGAAAACATAACGAAAGTAATTTTACAAAAAAACCTCCACCACGTTGAGAATGTGATCTGAATAATAATGTTCTATCAACTCCCTTATCACGAGCTCACAGCTTATCAAATTTGTTGGCCAGCCTTTATTAAGCCTCTTGAGATTTTCATTAACTTTATATCTCAGAAAACACAATGGAGTTCACATAAAATGTAATTGTTTCAGTCAGAAAAATATAATACAGAAAGATATTGAGCCCCAGCGAACGTTAAATTTAAATTATACGAGAGCCTATGAACAGCGTCCAGTGGTATTTTATTAACTTAATAGGACTTAAGTTAGGCATAATTATCTTGGGTAAAAGTTTTAATTTTATACATTCCGCTGAAATATCTTTGAAAATATTACTTCGTTTGTTTTATTTTTTATCTCTCTAGCTTGGTAATATGCGAATTTTAATGAAAATTCGTTTAAAAGTTATAGGTATATCGATAATAGTTCCTTTTAGCCAAAAAGTTTAAAAAGAGTGCACATATTATCAGTTTAATTTAATTAAAGTATTAGGAAGAAAATAAAATGTGACGTTATAACGCACGTTAGACCTAAATATGTGACGTTTATTTACGTCTGGTGAATTTTAGAGGATAAAGTATCTTTGACAGCCTTCGCGTGGGTATCATTATAAAGAAAGAATCTTCAGCGCCTCGGATAACGTACAGTACTTATAAGTGTGTGTTAAACTTTAACCAGCTCGTTACCTAATGGAAGTAAAAGTAACCTTTCACGAAGCCAAAAGAGACTTGTTCTGCCCTTCATTACAATATTTTTTTTGTTCTAGACCATACCGTCTAATTATGGGGGTAAAACTTCCAACTTTATCAACAACTAGCTGTTGCCCGCGGCTTCGCTCGCGTGCAGTTCGGTAACTGTCCCACTGAATCATACTAAAGGGATGAATAGTGTCCTTAATGTTAATCCAGGTTATAAACTATCTATGTGCAAATTTCATAATCATCACAATTTATTATTATCATCACAATCACCATCACTATCACAACCACCATCACTATCACAACCACCATCATTATCACAATCATTATCACAATCAACATCACAATCACCATCGCTATCACCATCACAATCACCGTCACTATCACAATAACTATCGTAATCACCATCACAATCACCGTCACTATCACAATTACTATCATAATCACCATCACCATCACAATTACTATCATAATCACCATCATCGTTATCACAATCTTTAACATCGTAATCACAATCATTATCACAATCACCATTACAATCACCATCACAATTACAATCACCATCACAATCACCATCACAATCACCATCACCATCACAATCACCATCACAATCACCATCACAATCATGATCACAATCACTATCATCATTGCAACAATCATAATCATCGTAATCACAACCATTATCATTGTAATCACAATCATCATCATCACAATCTCCATCCTCGTCATCACAATCATTATCATCGTAATCACAATCATTATCATCGTAATCACAATCATTATCATCGTAATCTTAATAATTTTCATCTTAATCACAATCGTCATGATCACAAATTCACAATCGCCATAACTATCACAACCACAATCATTATCACAGTCACCATCACTATCACAACCACTATCACAAAGACTATCACAACCACTATCATTATCACAATCGTTATCACAATCACCATCACTATCACAACCACCATCACAATCATTATCACAATCACCATCACAATCACCATTACCATCACAATCCCCATCACCATCGCTATCACCATGACAATCACCATCACTATTGCAATCACCATCAACATCACCATCACATTTACTATCAAAGTCACTATCATCGTTATCACAATCATTATCATCGTTATCACAATGATTATCACAATCACTATCACACACCATCAAAATCACCAACACAATCACCATCACAATCGTCATCACAATCACCATCACAATCACCATCGCAATCACAATCGCCATCACAATCACCATCACAATCACCATCACAATCACTATCACAATCACCATCACAATCACCATCACAATCACCAACACAATCACCATCACAATCACTCTCATTATTTTAACAATCATTATTATCGTAATCACAACCATTAACATTGTAATCACAATCTCCATCCTCGTCATCACAATCATTATCATCGTAATCACAATCATTATCATCGTAATCACAATAATTATCATCGTTATCACAATCATTATCATCGTAATCAATTGTGATTAAGATGAAAATGATCATGATTATTGCATCATGATCACAAATTCACAATCGCCATCACTATCACAACCACAATCATTATCACGATCACAATCACCATCACTATCACAATAACAATCACAATTACAATCACCATCACCATCACCATCACAATCACCATCACAATCACTAACCTCGTTATCACAATCATTATCATCGTAATCACGATCATCTTCATCATTATCACAATCACCATCACTGTCACAATCACAATCGCCATCACCATCGCTATCACCATCACAATCACCGTCACTATCACAATCACTATCACAATCACCATCACAATCACTATCAAAATCACTATCACAATCACCATCATCGTTATCACAATCATTATCATCGTCATCAAAATCATCATCACAATCATCATGATCATTATCACAATCATCATCATCGTAATCACAATAGTTATCATCGTTATCACAATCATCACAATAAATCAACAATAACCCTGTATATACGTAGAAGTCGAATCCGCCGTCTTCTGGATCTCAAAATAAATGCCATTTTCGAAATCAACACCCCTGATAATCTCGGTTTTGACACCCATATTGATTTTTAGACATTTCAACCCCATCGCACCCCTACAGGGAATGATGGTAATTCAGGTCCGCCACATTAAATCTTAAAATTGTTGTTTTTGTAATACACTCGACCAAATTCACCATACAAACAATACTTATGTTGAATTTCAGGCTCTGTTACCGCATTTCCCCCTTTAGGGGTTGAATTCTGAAAAAACCTGAAACACAATTTTTTAACTCATTTATCGATAGGAGTACTCCTGTTAAGTTTCGAATAAAGTAGTCTAACTAATCTTATTTGCCCATGTAATCTTTGGACCCCCGTTTCAACCCCTTAGGGGATGAATTTTGAAACCCCTTTCTTAGTGCACCCCTAAACCTCATAAAGAACCTATGTGCCAGATTTGGAATCTCTAGACTCAGCAGTTTGGGCTGTGCATTGATTTTTATACTTTGCCACCCCATTTCCCCCTCTTAGGGGTTGAATTCTGAAAAAACCTGAAACACGTTTCTACTCATTTATCAATAGGAGCACTCCTGGGAAGTTTCGAATAAAATAGTCTAACAAATCTTGTTTCCCCATACAAACTTTGGAGCCCCGTTTAACCCCCTTAGGGGGTGAATTTTGAAAAATCGTTTCTTAGTGCACCCCTAGATCACATAAGGAACCAATGTGCCAAATTTTTAATCTGTAGACTCAGCGGTTTGGGCTGTGCATTGATTTTTATACTTTGCCACCCCATTCTCCCTCTTAGGGGTTGATTTCTGAAAAAACCTGAAACCCATTTCTACTCATTTATCAATAGTAGCACTCCTGTGAAGTTTCGATTAAAATAGTCTAACTAATCTTGTTTCCCCATACAAACTTTGGAGCCCCGTTTAACCCCCTTAGGGGATGAATTTTGAAAAATCCTTTCTTAGTGTATCCCTAGACCACATAAGGAACCTATTTGCTAAATTTGGAATCTGTAGACCCAGCGGTTTGGGCTGTGTGATAGATGAGTCAGTCAGTCAGTCAGTCAGTCAG
This sequence comes from Xestia xanthographa, assembly GCA_905147715.2. Taxonomy (NCBI): domain Eukaryota; kingdom Metazoa; phylum Arthropoda; class Insecta; order Lepidoptera; family Noctuidae; genus Xestia; species Xestia xanthographa. The sequence goes on from LR990646.1 coordinate 20,319,191, forward strand.
TCAGTTTCTTCTTTTATATATTTAGATTATTTTCCACCCCCCTTTTTTTTCTGATGTGAAATCATCAAATGACTCCTCCCGCTCTGGGCAGAGCAGGAAGGAGTGTCAGACTTTTACTGACTAAAACCTATCCATGTTCCTTCATCGCCCTTTGTGTTCCGGAGCCACGGTATCTCTTTCGAACAGTCCCCACTACCACCCCCCTACTATTCAATGCGTCCATCAGCACAATGTTTTGAGTGCGTTACATTGAGACCTATTGTAAAACGTAATTTTTTACCCAAAATAAATCATTGCCCAGCAATAATTTTTGCTTAGAGTTACTTAGTTTGATGTACGGAATGCTTGGCTGACGACTTCGTGAAAGGTCTGTTTACACTTTGTGTACACATTACGTATTATTCAAAGAACATAATTATGGTACCTGTATATTATTGAATCAAATCACGCATTAAAGTCAATTCTTCGACGAATACATACACACATCAAAAAAAGTTTGAGATCACTTTGAAAAATCGAAATCTTTTTTGTTACGGTAGACTAGATAATGATTTCTTTTTAGATTTTTTATTTTAAAATATAGATTTAGAATATAAAACAATAAAACCGTTCAATTGTTTTTAAAGAAAACGCACAACAAAGATTTTTTCTTGATAAAGTTCAATTTAAAAAATTATATCAGCTTATTATTATTAAACGTTTATTTCAGATTATTATCATCCATATACAAAAAAAGTTACATAATTAATTAATTATAAAACACAATACAATATGCAATATGCATTATTTATGCTAGTGACCACAAACTTTTTTCGATGAGTGTATGTATGTATTTAATTAAAATGTCTAGACGTTTAAACACGTAAACATTTAAACGATGAAAGTTTAAAACGGAGTTCGTGTAAAACTAAGTTGAGCTTGAACCAACATTGGGAGGAAACGTAAGCAGTGCCAAAAAAGTTTTTAGTCATTTGAGAATTCTATGAGAATACAATAAGAGGTTAATATTTTATTTTCTGTTGTGTAATTTTCTTTCGTTACAATCTTTTAACGGGTTAAATAAGGACCGCTTGGAAATCCCATGGATTTAATTGTCAATACGAAAAAAAGGTTAACATGCAGTGAGCTTGAGCTATAGTTTTGTCCATAGCAAGGATAAACGTAGGGGGACGTTTTCCTTGCTATGGATAAAACTATTGCTCGAGCGTGTAAGTGGTCACTGGAAGAAAATAAAAAACACGACATACAACATGATTACGGAATAAAGCACGCACATACGACTGAAAAAACATAAATATGTTTTTGTTTGTAAGATGAAAGCCATAGTGTATTTCTGCCATCAACATTTTCCAAAGTCTCTCGCTCGAAGCTAATAAAATAAATGTCAAAATATGTTATTAATTATGACACGAACATGTTGCAACATCATCAGTATTACTGTTTTGCTAGTTTATTTCACCCCTAAATCAAAAACAACCGTAAATAAAAGTCCAAAACAAAACATGACGTATTACCGCATTGCTTCCCATATATAAGGAGTCATCTGTTACAGGAAAATATTGTATCCACGAAATAAGTTAATTCGTTTGTTTGCAGGCAAGTTCCGATTCAGGCCACGCGCCAGAAGAACTATGTAGCATAAAAAAAATGATAAAGGATCTAATGGCGAAAATGACATGTTCTTGAGATACAATGTTTCACCAGTTGATATGTCGTAAAACGTTTATGACAGATATGAAGATACGATAGGTATCAGAGAAGCTCGTGGTTAAATAAAAACAACCGCACGGGCCGACCTTCCGTCCATTACAGACCAAGTTTCCTACAAGCCTCGGAAAGCACATAAAGTCTATGGTCCCAGCTGTCATTTGTCGATTTTTGACAGTCGTTACAGGTAGTCAGTGGCCTGTAAGTCTAACAACTAGTCTTGCCTAGGGGTATCGTGTTATATAGTACTGGTTGCGGAGGTCTGATAAACAGTCGCTCCATGTAAAATACTGGTATCCAGCTGTTTCTGGTTAGACTGGAAGCCGACCCCCACATAGTTGGGAAAAGGCTAGGCAGCTGATGGAGTACCAACTTCTATGCTATAGTTAGGCTACCCCTAAATCAAAAACAAAGACCAAAACAAAGTATAACCGCATTACTTCCCATAAATAACGGGACAACTGTTACAAGAAAATGTTGTATCTATGAAATACGTTAATTCGCGTGTGCTCGTAGGCGATGAGCCAACAAATTATGATTATTTATAGTTGCGTGTGTGCCAACGTCGTGTGATACCGCATGGTTCGCTTGGAAGAGAAAAAAGAGAATAATTAGAACGTGTCTTTGTTGCGGTTTAACCTCTCGTATACTGTACGCTCGTATTACGAACGTAGATTTGCGCTCGAAAACAAGTTACCGCAGTCAGCCGGAGGGTATTTCTATGCGTAAACGTGGAACCACGTGCATGCCCTTTTCGTGCTTTCCGCGGTGTCACTGCTTAAGATGTAGTAGCCTAAGTGCCAAAGCCAAAGTGTATGCTTGGATAGTTTGGTCATGTAGAGGAGCTGAGTGAAAGGCGACCAACGAAGGATAAGGCAGATGTATGTGGAAACGCCGCAGACGCGAGAGAAACGGGTGGACATTTATTTTCATCTAATTCCCCGACCCCCCCCCCCCCCCCCCCTATTAATTGTGAATTTCAAATAATAGACAAATAATTTGCAATAACATAATATTACGACTATAAATTAAGATGTAAGCTATCTTATCTTTAAAGTTGGATCAAACTGCACACGGTGTGCAAATTTGATTAAAATCGGTTAAGTAGTTTAGGAGTCCATCGCGGACAAACAACGTGACACGTAATTTATATATATTAAGAAAGATTGGTGATTTTATTCAAAAAGGTTAAGTGCGTATAACTCGCAGCCGGCATGCGTGTATGACCTGATGTATGAACGTGGAGGAAACAAAAGGAGTATTAGTCGTTCTGCAGTTTCTAGCTACCCCCATTAAAAAAGGAGTAAGTAGGTAAGTTTAAAATATAGGCGTCACAACAAACTTTCACAGAAAGACACTTCTGCAGCACTCTTTACTTTAGCAGGGGTGAAGTTAATGATATTGAACCAATATAAATACTTTCAAGCGTGTATTGAGATCAATTTTGCTTGACAATAATTTTGACCTAGGTAAATCCACTACGAATCTTGTCACCGCGATTCAGAAAAGTGACGTAACGGTACAACGCCATCTATCGGCATAAAGTAAACAATTTTCTCAAACAGGTGTATAAACTCAAAAGTTCTAATATAAGATTCATGTGCACGCCTTTTTGTTTTCAAACTTCTTTATTACTTACGATAGAGGATATAATGACAAAGATGTCACGTTCTTGAGATACAATGTTTCACCAGTTGATATGTAGTAAAACGTTTATGACATAAAATTGTGTCTTTGATGAGAATCGGATATCTTACGACTCTAAGATAATTCTCGAAAGAACCTCCTTTTAAACTGTTTGCAATGTAATGCGTTTAGATAAATTGTAAAACAAACACTATCACTTTAATAGTTATTTATGCAACTGTTGTATAATGAGGGGTATTAAAACACGAATGTGGGTTTATCACACGAGGCGAAGCCGAGTGTGATAATAGTATCACATGAGTGTTTTAATACCTAATTATGTACAGTTGCATACAAGACTTTATCTACATCCATGATATGAATCCTCCATAAAAGGTTCTGAAACCATAGGGTGTTGCAGTGTTCTAAGAAGTCTATGTAAATTCATGGAAAGTTTAATTGCTTGTATTTCATACAAACAAACCGTGTATAGGTAGTAATATAATTATTTACATTTTTGGATTGTTCAATTATCAAAATTCACAAAGCTTGTATCACTCATTTTTGTAAACAACAAAGTACATAATGCAATACTAATATCCAAATGTCGAACAAAAATGGCGGGATACGACGTGAATTCGAATTAACCTATAAGTTTTTTTTTTAAATTACGGCGCTGTGGTAGTGAATCGCACGTGCTAGACGTTCGATTCACTACCACATTCGATGTTCTTTTTTTAAAACGAGTTGCATAATGAAATTCAGTACAACATTATAACACCCGTTTGGGTGTTATAATGGTTATTAAGACACTGGCTGTTTTAATGTTGGCCATAAGCTAACTGTTTCAGATACCTTTATAGAGGATTTATAGCATGGGTGTAGATAAATGCGTTTAGTTAATTTCTCTGACCATTTTAAACAATCCCATAGACATTAAAAATCATTAATAAGTGCACTAAACTTTTCCTCCAGCAATCCAGTTGCAGAGTAGCGTATAAATTATCCAAACGCTGCAGCTTTGGCCCTCCACACTCCGTTAATAATTCCCCACATGATTACCGGTTGCCGTTTGCCGATGGAATTAGTCTGAATTTTTCATTAGACCCGCTATCTAATTATAGCAAGGAACGGTTACAGGTATTTACGCCGTAATTACTGAAATTCTGTTATTTCCTCGAAACCATCAATGTAGGTAATTATGCGGTATGGAACGCAGGTCTTGGTATGTAGCTGCATTTAATTCACACCTACACTTTGACGTGAAATTAAATGCCCCGGACCATTCTCATTTCATTTCCATATAGACGAAAATTCCATTGCTTGAGCGATTATGGGCGAGCCTGGCGTAGGCAGAATTCTACACATAATTAACATTAATTTTTGTGGTGTCCTCGTTTATTTTATTTCAATGAGAGAGGTCTTTTGTTGAAAGAAGCTAGGAAAATTTCGTATTTACCTACACGTAAGGTATTAATAGGAAGTGGTTAACAAGCAGCGAAATAATTATTACCTACAGTAATTTCACTCGAAATTTTGATAAATGTAACTCCAAATGTAATTCAATAAAACAGCCCCAGTTTTATTGAATTACATTTGGAGTTACATTTATATTTGAAACACTAGAGTGCTGTGGGGTTCGAGTGCCCACATAGTACTTCAGGATATCGCCTAGTTCTTGGTCGACTCTTCACGTAACCGTTGCCATCCAACGTGGCAATGCTGCCAGAGTTCTGGGCACTTTTCCTGTTGAAAGCGATATGGACAAATTTTTTGACACCCTGAAATTCTTTGCCCATTTTGACACTTGAACATATTTTTATTTCCAATTTGTAGTTTGCAGTGTCTATTTGTAGTCTGTAAATCTATTACGTATATAAAAATCTTGTGTCACAGTGTTGTTATCGAACTCCTCCAAAACGACTCGACCGATTTTTATGATTTTTTTTGTGTATATTTGGTAGGTCTGAGAATAGGTCGTAGGCTAATTTTTAGTCACACACATACGCATCATTTCCACGTGAACTAAGTCGCGGCAACAGCTAGTAATGTACATTTCTAATTAATTCAAATAATAAAACTTGTTTTCAAACATAAAATACATTCTTAATTAGCCATAGAACAAAGAAATGGAACTTCATACGAAGTTCAACCGATCAATGAGGATTAGACTTAAGGTTCTATTAAAGCCCACTCCATTTGTTCAAATCCTCTAGGATTGTCGTGGTGTTTGTGCCATAGACTATTTAGCGCAGTTTGTTCGGCTTAATTGATGGAAAGGGATTATTGTAATGCTTGCAGACTTGTTGCATATCCACATTCGTGGGATTTGTACCCGTTGTTTGTGATAATTCTCGGAAAAGGAGCGTCGAAACGCTAAAGGATTAAGTGTAACATTTATTTATTTATTTAGACTTCATGTACAATAGTGGTACGTAGGCGGACTTAATGCCACAAGGCATTCTCTACCAGTCAACCTTTGGGTTATTGTGATAGAGTACAGCATTCAATTTATCTGCTTTGTGGGTAACAATATAATGCTAAAGGTTTTCGTTATTTATTGGCAATGCTAAGGCAACACTAAAATCTATCGTAAAACATGTAATAATGATTAAAATTTAAGTCACTTTTCATATCTCTCAAGATGACCTGTGATCGCATTGCTCTTATAGACTGCGCAAAGGAGTTCGACACGGTTTAGATAATGTACTTCGGAGTTTTTAATGTTAATTTAATACGTATAGTATATACATCTCGATCGATCAAAGCGTGAAATCGTGGGAGTAGGACGCTAATTACGCTAATTTAAATTAAAAAAAAAACGTATTGCTTGATTATATCAGTGTAGGTACCGTATTGAGCAAAACTTGAGACACAACACCAACATTTTCAATATATGCAGACAGTCTGCAATGCAAATGAACCAGAACTTTCAAACACAATACACGTACACTACACACATACGTATAGCTGGAAAACTTGGTACGATCAGTGCACAAAGATAGAAGTCTTAGTAGTTGCTTCCAACTTTTGTGCGTGACCGGCGTTTTACCACTTACTGGGTTCTTGGCTTGCGCCAGAGTTCCGATCAAATTGAACACGAAGCGCACACTTGCAGTTTCTCAGTGCCGAATGAGAGCAATTTTGCTTTAGTATTATTTTGGACACGTTTGTAATATGTCTGTTTGTGGGTTTGCGGAGGTAGTGCTGCAAATTGGGTGAGACAAGTTTGAGACTTTTTAGTTTTAATAATAATAATATATTTATTTAATTTGACAACATTGGTCCACTGGTTAGTACACAAACAAACTTATGAACTAAGTGTTAGTATTTATTAACTAAGTACACATAGTTTTGTTTTATTCAAATACTTTTCAGTGCTTCATACAGGGTGGAGGTGCCACACAAAAATAGTTCCCACGTATTCAGTACATTTTTAAATCATCTGTATCCTACAAAATTGCAAAACAAAAGTGAAATACATTAAAATAAAATCAATTTGCACATTTATAACACTAACACATTACATACAATCAAATATTTGCACATTTATTACACTAACACATTACATACAATGAAATAAAAACAACAATCAGCACACAACAACAATAGTAACAATACACAACAATCAGTACATTATGTCGTCGTCGTCATCGTCATCAGCCTATTAATATTCCCACTGCTTTGACACAAGCCTCCTCTCTATAAGAGGGACATTATATCATTTACCTAGAATTAAATAATTTACAATTAAATCAAAATAACATCAAAATTTAAACAAAATTGTGTTAGTGCTGGGGACTGCAACACTCGTGAAGAAAATACTGTAAGCTTATTTCAAGCCTTTTCTAGATTAGTCACCATACCTACATCAATTCAATCATTGTCATTACAGAAAATGAGTGTTTCACATCACACACGAAATCACATGATTCGAAAAGGAAAATCAGCAAGCTAGACCTTTTGGTCTGTCGCGCCTAAACGGTCTAGCGAATAAGCACAAAAGAGAGCAATTGAGTACCAGAATGTGAATACAATTTGATTGCCACTCACCCTTCCATATTCGTGATAGACGGCCGTCGGACTGAAACGTGTCCAGCTGTGACGCATGGCGGCCATTTTACACGCCTTAATAATAACTGTCAAATCATGTCCGCTCAGTCCTAGAGCAAATAATCATTTAGGAAATTAATGCTATGGTATTTATGTGTGATTTATCAATCTTTTGATATGAATGAGAGCTATTTGTTTACTCAATATCTGTGTGGATAAAGTACATGCATTTATTGGACTGTTATTCTCGTGTTTTGTACAAACATGGGAAATGAAACCGCATTAATTTATGTTTGAAAACGTTACGAATTTTCACAGAGTCATGCTAAAACAACATAAAACGGGCACATTTACAGCTTATTTCATGTGGAAATATAAACTAGAGCCTGCCTTCTCAGCTCACATAATTCGACACCGCGGCCGTAAAAAATTGCATGCTGCGTAATCCGAGCGACCGTGCACGAAATGCGGTATGCTACTTAAATTATATAAAGAGCCTTATTTACTCATATTAAATGCTAACATGCCGTCATAATAAGATTATGTTCATTTCATTAAGCGTGCCCGTAACACGGTAATCCCGTGGTGTTAATTAAAACAAACGAAATTAATTTAATATTCCAGATACATCTGTTTACGCCGGATTCGTTACTTTGTATTCGTGCATTTTATTGTTGTTTATAATTACTGTTTGCGCTGTGTAATGAGTGAGTTCGCGTCTGACCGAATTCATTAATTAAAGTAGTAAGCTAAGGGAATTTTACGATGTTAATATGATGACCAAATCGAATAGTAATAATTTAGAAGCTTACTTTATCATTTTATAAAGTTACTGTAGGTATTAATAGCATACCTTTAATAGTAATATACGGCATGCGATCTAGAACATTTAAAGTTTACATTAGTTAAAAGTAACCCTGATGTGTCAACTTTTAGGCTTTGGTCTGGCTGTACAAAACTAGAAAATATACTTTAAAAATAAAAAACAAATCGTTTGTAATATGAGATTATACAAAAGACGCTCCACGTCGTGGAAAATAATTTATTCAGAAACCACCGCCCCCTGTGGTCAAATGAACAGGTGTCCTGATTGCGCAACTAAAATAATGATTACCTACAATGTTAACATTCTCTCATGGTATTTCGGCGAAGAATTTAATTAAATCTTATAGAAACCACATTGACGAGTATCAACTCTTATTTATCGATATCGTCTTTCTTTTTCGTGTGGTTAGTGCCTAACCCGAGTTGTTATGCCACCCATGGGCCACTGACTGAATACTACTCTGTCAAGAAAGTACCGGGAAAAGATCAATAATACACAAAATGTCTGTTATTCATCCAAATTAATGTTATCACCTTCAAAGTATGCTCCTTTAGAAACGATACACTTGCGCCAACGAATAATCCATTCATCAAAACATTTTTTAAACGCTGCTTCCGGAATTGAGTTCAGTTCTCGCCGCGAATTCTCCTTTATGTCTTCTATCGATTGAAAACGGGTGCCACGAAGTGGTAATTTGAGTTTAGGAAAAAGAAAAAAGTCAGCAGGAGCCATATCTGGTGAATATGGTGGTTGCTGGATGGTATTTGTTGAGTGTTTGGTCAAAAATTCGTTCACAATGATAGCCTTGTGCGAAGGCGCATTGTCGTGGTGCAAAATCCAAGAATTTTCTTTCCACAAATCTGGCCTTTTTCGTCGAATTTGCTCTCTTAAACGCCGCATAACGCTCAAATAATATTCTTTATTTACCGTTAGACCTTCCGGTAAGAATTCAGAGTGCACAGCACCGCGATAGTCAAAGAAAACAGTCAACATGACTTTGACTTTTGATCGACTTTGGCGTGGTTTTTTCGGTTTCGGTTCAATTGGAAGGCGCCACTCCGAAGCTTGTTGACTAGTTTGCAGGTCAAACTCGTAAACCTACGTCTCGTCACCAGTAACAATGCGTTTCATGAATGTTGGGTCCGAACTGACTCGTTCTAGCATGTCCTCAGCGACTTTCATGCGATTGAGTTTTTGGAGAAAATTCAGATCTTTTGGGACTAGCCGAGCAGCAACATGTTTCATACCCAAATGATTAGTTAAAATGGTACGGATCGACTCGTGAGATACAGAAAGTTCGGCGGCTATCTCTCTCAGAGTTGAATGGGGATTTTCAGTCACAATTTTCTTCACTTTTGCGATGTTAACTTCAGTTGCAGACGTTGACGGCCTACCAGAGCGAAGCAAATCTTCCATCACATCTCGACCGCTTTTGAACGCTTTGAACCACTCATAAGCACGAGTTTTTGATAAAGTCGATTCACCGTAAGCCTTCTGTAACATTTTCAGTGACTCCGAACACGAAATTCCATTGGCGTTGCAAAATTTAAGACAAACTCTTTGTTCGATATTTTTGTCCATTATGAAATTCGCAATACACACTATATATGATATTACTAAAACCAGCACTGTATTTAATATAAATAACAGATGCAACTCAAACTCCGCGCCAAAATGGAAAACAGTTGTGCCAATCTAACAACTACAAAAAAACAAAAATTTGAATTTGGAACCATAAACAAATCATCCATTCCCGATACTTTTTTGACTGAATGTATATCTCAGGCATGCTGGTTCGGTTTCCTCACGATGTTTTCCTTCACCGATGCAAGTGATAAAAGCAAAATCAAAAATAAAGCATGTATTTCAGTAGGCCAACAATGTCAAGTGTTTCAACAATTCAAAAGTGCCTGTAACTACAGGCACTTTTGAATTGTTGAAACAAAGGTGAAAATTAAATGTAGCTACAGTCCCAGTTACAAGGCATAAAAACTGTGAAAGTACTGTAGTTGCCCATTGCCTAGCGTAGATCTCTATGGACGGGCAAGAAACTCCATGGACACTTTTTTTAATCAGAAAATTTTTACAAAACCTTGGTTACATCATTCATATTTGGATGGTAGTTACATTATGTGAGAACAATGTACGTAATGCACGTTAAAAGTGGCCATAGTAAAAAACAAAAAACAAACAATTCAAAAATAAAATTATTAATTCAAATATAAATACAATACGCACATGAATCTGAAAAGTCAGACTGAGGTGCGTGTCTTAGGATCGAACTTGAGACCTGGCAGTACGACGATCACCCCTCTTTGCTATCATATTTATTTGTATTTATCCATTTAGAACAGTAGTTGAGTATAAAACAATTCCCCGATAAACATCTCCAAAGACAACATTCAGAAAACGGCAATAATTTCATTCTTTAGCACAACTCTTCCCTATCACAGGGGAATAGGTCTGTCATTGGCAAATATTTGGTGAGATATTTATTTGTATTTATCCATTTAGAACAGTAGTTGAGTACAAAACAATTCCTCGATAAACATCTCCAAAGACAACATTCAGAAAACGAACATAATTTCATTCTTTGGCAAAACTCTACCCTATCACAGGGGAGTAGGTCTGTCATTTGCAAATATTTGGTGACCACACACCTTTTCCTCAGGCAGAGATCTAACTATTTTCACTTACCTACGGCCCACAGCGCATGTATTGACATTTCAACTCATGAAAATTAACCAATCCTTGGAAATATCAGGCAATATACCCGATCCCTTTTGTTACGATTCCGTGAATTATCAATAACGTTTTGGATCAAATAAATCTGTTAGTTCAAATATCAGGTTATTCCAAGTAAATAACCTTTGGGCAATGATATTCTAACAAACAGATATGTTATACACCTACAAAACCACCGAAAAAAGTGTGCCGCGGGGGAGAGCCAGCTCACATACACGCAGTGACGCAGAATAAAGGAAAAACAGGCCAATTGACACGTTTTCGAGTCTTCACGATTGCGCGCTCATAACATATCTGTTTAATTAAATATCATTGCCTTTGGGATAACTGGAATGTGTACCGAAACAAAAGTCCTAATTGAACTATATCAATTCATTAAATAAAAATAATTTATTCATTGAATACAGTTGAAAGTTAATCACAGAATAGTTTTAATGAAATTGTCCTTCACCTGATACAGGTTTCTTTAAGTAGATCATTAACTGATGGTGTCCCATGCAATAGGCTCGCCATCTATTGCATGGGACCGAAATATGGGTGTACTTTTAGCACTCCTCAGCTCAACCATTCGGGTAAAACAAGTATGATTAATATTATGATTGACTTAGATAAGATACAACGCATTTTATTTCATTTAGTTATTGTTATTTTTTGTAATTTGTTGGTTCACCCTTGTTTGGTATAACAACTTTTGATGTAATGTTACTAATTCGAACAACGTTTAAGAAAATAATCAATTTGTATAATATCGATTAACATAATTTTCATTTCATCGAATATTTATTTGCGATAACAACATTTGCGCTATTGATCAAAAGGTATAATGTTCATTTGATGTAATGTTCAGGTGGTATAACATTTATTTTATCGAATACTCAATTGGTGTAATGTTATGCAGAAAAGAAAACATAATAAATATTCACATTTTTTTTATTTTGAAAAAGGAAACAGACTAATCTGAAATTAAATGCTATCAAATTTTAATGAGGTGGTTGATGACAAACTAGTTTTGCCTAGGCTTACTTGGGGCACCCCGACACGGATAGATTAGGTTAGAAGGGTATGGCGGGGTCGAATGAGCGAGCGAAGCGAGCGAATAGACCCCGCCATACCCTTCGTGGTTATTTTTTTATAAACCATTCAGGAGTAGGAGCCTCGCGGAGCGGGGCTCCGTCAACCGGGTCTCCCTCGACTCGGATGCAAGAGCATAACAGTTCAATTTCTGGTGGTCATAAATATATTTTTGGTTCTAATTTTACGATAAAATGGGGATTAATTTTGGTGATCATTTACTAATTTTGGCAATCAAAGGTGATTTTTTTGCCGTTACATTTTGCTAAATCTGGTGGTTCGTTAATTGTATGCCATAAATAATTATCAATGAATTCAGTAGGTGAAGGAACAATGTTAGTTTATAGACAATGAAAGGAAACGAATTATTAATTAACTGAATATTCGGTACGATCTTTCGACTAAATCATTATTAGTCTAGTGAAACATTAGTTTAAATAAAATTAGTGCATTTGAAAATTCGGTCAAACGACATTATTTCAAAGAAATAAGTATGCTAAATAAAAATCTACCAATTATGTTCGATCAAATGAATAATTATACGAAATGACTTTATTGTAACTAAAATTAGCCGAAGCGATTTTCGACAAAACGTTGTTATACCAAACAAGGGTGAACCTAATTTGTTATTTACCAACATAGGATAAGTTCATACTAACAATGAATGGATCAATTGGTCTGAAATATTTTTTTTGAATTTGAATTTTACATAACATCACGCCTGTTATTCCCAAAGGGTAAGGCAAGGATGCGGCGAAATGTAATAATAGTAAAGGGTGTAAAACACCTCTTAACGAAGCCGAAAGGCACTTTTTCTCCTCGTAATTGCGATCATTTCTTTTGTTCTACACCATACGTGGGAACCTTCTAGTTACGGAGATATTGGGGGTCAAAGTTCCGACTTTTTGACAAGTTTTTTTTTTTAATACAAGTTTTCAATGTAAGATTTTTACTTTAAACACCTCCACGACCCCCGTACAATCAGCACAATGTTTTGAGTGCGTTACATTGAGTTCTACCTTCCCAAAAAAAAGTCGTTTCCCAGCAATAATTTTTGCGTAAAGTTACTTAGTTTGCTGCACGGAATGCTTGGTTGACGGCTTCTTGAGGTCGTTCGTTGAGGTCTTTTACACCCTGTATATTTATTCAAACATAGAAATGGCACTATAAATAGATACAATTTAAATCTTAAAAATAACGTTGGTATAACAATCTACGATGCCTGTACTAGGTTAAATCTGTATCACAGGTGGCAATTTTCTAATAAATACAATTTGAACAATACATTTCTTAACAATCATCATCATCATCATTTCAGCCGACCACCGACATCATTTCTTAACAATATTTAACATAAAATAATAATAAATATAATAATAATAAATAAATATAATAAATATACCTAAAATACTTTAATGCTATTATAAGATACGAACAAAAATATATAATTAACTAAGGTCACACAAATGTAGATAAATGTAAGAAAACAATTTGTTGCACTTATTTCCTATTAGTATACTACACTCACATTCCAACAGTTATGTTGAAGTCCAATGTTATAGCGGGCGAGCCTATTACCATCAACCGTGCACAATCCACACTCCGTGGCTGCTACTGGGGGTCTAAAATGGCCGTTTTAGCAGAACCCACGCAGAATCTTAGTATGAATCACGTTAAAAAAATTAAATTCTTAAAATGGACTTTATGTCCATAACCATAGAGTCGAGAGCGGACGTTTTAGACCCCCTGAGAGGAAAAACCAATAACAATTTGCCCGACTCAGAAGTCGAACCCAGGACATCATGCTCAGCAGCCGCCATTTCGTCCCGGCCCGACATGGCAATCCCAATGTTAATCAAAACCTTGTGTTGGCACTATCTAGGTATGAAAGAGTAAGTAAGAATGAATTATCCTTGCCCGTCGATTTCGCCGTGATAAAAAATACTTACACAAAAACATCTCATCAACAACATTCATTAGCTGCAACGCTAAACATACCAATCTAATCGAATAAAACCTCAAATAAAATCCCTTTACAAGCCAAACTCACCCAATACATCTGCCAAACAAAAGTAATAATAATACTTTTACTTTCAATCCAATCACAATTAGGTAAGTAACCCATGTAATTACTTAAAGTCTCCCAGATCTACTCGGCCCAACAAAAAGAACCTGGCTATTTCATCGGTTACAAAGGGAATTTTGCCAAACTTCATCAAGGGTTTCGAAGAAAAAGTCGGATTCGGAGAAAAAAGATTTGACCCTCGAAAGTTGGGGGCACCTGACGTACGTAAGGGACTGGGAGAAATGTCTTTATCTTATTTTGTAAAGCTATCATTCTTACCCCTGTTTTAAATTATTCTTTATCATGCTCAATGTCGAGTCATCCCGCGATCATAGCGCTTGTAACAGCGTGCAGCGTCAAAATATCGGGAGCTTACAATAGTTGAAAATCATCAAAGATACCCCGTAAGTAACAGTATAACTTTATGTTCAATGTCGTCTCAAAAACAATGAGGAGCTCGTGGCTAAATAATAACAGCCGCTCGGGTCGATCGTTAGGTTAAGCCGTGCTTGCCTAGGTTGGTCTGTGGATGGGTGACCACCCATTACATACCGAGTTTCCTCCGTGCCTCGGAAAGCACGTTAAGCCGTTGGTCCCGGCTGTCATTTGTAGATCTTTGACAGTCGTTAGGTAGTCAGAGGCCCAAAAAGTCTGACAACCAGTCTTACCAAGGGGTATCGTATTACCCGGTACTAACTGGGTTGTGGAGGTCAGATAGGCAGTCGCTCCATATAAAACACTGGTATTCAGCTGCATCCGGTAAAACTGGAAGCCGACCCCAACTAAGTTGGGAAAAGGCTAGGCAGATGATGATGTCGTCTCAAAAACAATATATCTTCTTTAATTAGTATACTAGTAGCAGCAGTAGTTGCAGTGATATATGGTGTGAGTAGTGTTGCCAGGGACCTCCCGATTTTCAGGGGTCTGAGGATGCGTCCCGATTTGCACCTGATCGGGACGCTAAATGTCCCGATAAATAAATAACTTTAATAAAAACCATAATTATTACCAAAAAATAATATGTAATTATGTATTACATCAGTCGCATTCGAATCACCATGTCGAGAGCGACAATGCGGTCAAAATCGTGCACATCGCATCACTACTCACTCTCACTCTCTCGCTCAGAACCGAAACCGAACCGACATCGACACTCGAACATGTCAAAATGAAATTCAAATTAAAACTATCTTTAGCATGACGTGCAGTGAATTTTATAACTACGTTATAAAAAAAGGCAATCCTAAAGGCAGCAAGTAAAATGTTACGAAAATATAATTCTAATAAAAAATAAGTTATTTAAACATATAAAACGGCGTTATAATAATACATAACTACGATTTTATGTTGTAATATTTTGTCTATTCGTCCAGCAAGTTATTGTACAATTGAAATAAGATTGACTAAATTAGTAATATTAGTAGTAGAAAAGCTATAAATTAAGACAGTTATTTAAAAAAAAAAAGTTATATTTTGTTTGTCCCGATTTAAAACCCTAAATCCCGATTTATTTTACCATCTGCCTCGATTATAATACAATCGGACCTGGCAACACTAGGTGTGAGAGTTGGAAAAACTCGGACACTAGTTTAGGCACTAACCACACGATAAAGAAAGAAGTGTACGTTTATGTTCATTGTCGTCTAAAAAACAATATCTCTTCTTCAAGTAAACTTCGTTTAAGAAACGTTCAACCACACCGAAAATAGATCCTGTCGGAGGATTACCCACAGTATTTAATTAATCTGCTTCTAAAGAACCTTTTAGCACCGAAATCAAAATCTCAATTTACCAATTCCATCGAAACCCTTCTTAATTACACAAATTATAACGCAAATCTAATCGTGTCTTGTTATCACACTATTAACTCTAAGTGGTAAATTAGGAGAGGAATTGCTTGGATATGCTAATTTGTGGTATTCATGATTGCATCTGCACAAAGCCGCAATTTCTAGTGCACACAGAATTAGCTGCATGGAGATAAGTACTTGGAACTTTTGCAATTAACGAAGGATTACATATGAGTGCGCGTGTTTAAATATTTAACTTATGGGTAGGGTTCTTTATGGTTAAGTGTGCCCAGTGAAGTGCTGAAATATTTAATATGGTCAACAAGTAACTGATGTTATGTTCAGTACTGGTCAAATACTGCGGGGCACCTAAATACATCATCATCATCATCATTTCAGCCGAAAGACGTCCACTGCTGGACATAGACCTCCCCCAAGTGTCACCACATTGACCGGTCCCGTGCGACTCGCATCCAGCGGATTCCCGCAACCTTCACCAGGTCATCAGTCCACCTAGTGGGAGGCCTTCCAACGAAACGTCTTCCGGTTCGCGGTCGAACTTTTCGGCTACATCGGCCATCCGTTCTACGAGCAATGTGCCCTGCCCACTGCCACTTAAGTTTGGTAATTCTTCGGTCTACGTCGGTAACCTTGATTCTCTTGCGGATCTCTTCATTTCTGATTCGATCGCGCAAGGAAACTCCGAGCATAGCCCTCTCCATTGCCCTTTGGGTGACTTTAAGCCTTCTGATGAGGCCCATCTTGAGCGACCACGTTTCGGTCCCGTATGTAATCACTGGCAACACACACTGGTCATAGACTTTCGTCTTGAGACACTGCGGTAAGTTGGACGAGAGGATACCGCGCAACTTCCCGAACGCTGCCCAGCCGAGTCGGATTCGACGATTGACCTCTCTCTCGAAGTTAATCCTACCTAGCTGGACCGTTTGTCCCAGGTACAAATTTCGTCTACAACTTCGAGTGTAAAGTCTCCGATCTTGATAGGAGTGGGTGTGACATGGGCATTCAACTTTAAATACTACTATCAAACAGAAATAAGATACTATAGGTAGATTTTATCAGAAAAAACAGAATATGTTATGTTGTACCTAGGACTATCATAAGACGCTAGGTGCACGCTCACCCGCTGTTTGCTGTCTCCTCGTGTCGCACAAACTTGGCGGATCCGTTGCACCTTTGCGATGTTTAGAAAAAAAAAAACAGTGTTTGTTTTTGTCATTTAACAAAGTTATTGTGACCAGAAAGTCGGAAATTTGCTTACTAACCAGTTTTCTTAATATAGAAGAGCGCCAAGTCGTTAACATATTATAGTCGCCTGTAATACACATAATCAATTCTGTACAGTAATCAAAGTAAAATTAGTATTAGTACCATGCCAAAAGTGAACTCGTGCGGTAATAGGTATTCGCTGAACACCAATATTTTAATGATAACTGAGCTTTCCGAAGAAACGTTCAAGTGGAGCCATTAAGTTGAAATGTCATGTCAAATTAATTATTATTATTTGAATTTTGATCCACGTTAGTTTGTCTATGTTTGATTGTATTTGAATATTCCACTATTTTGAAAGGCTAAAGACTATTTAAGGTGATTGCTCCAGGGTAGCCCGCGAAATTCAAATTTTCTTACGTTTTTTGCAATTTACAGACCAGTGCTAGGTTGTATGTTGATTAAAATATTATTCTGTAACTACATAGGTCTTAGAGTCGCGAACAATATTTTAATAAACATACAACCTAGCCTAACCTAATTTGAATTTCGCGGACTACCCTTGAGCATCAGCCTTAAACATTCAATACTTCAGTCCGATTCAATAAACTCAGAGCAAAACCGATCTTTTTAAACAAAATATCGGAAAAATTCAAAGAGCTAGGTATTTGAAATATAAAAACAGTATTAACGTCCATATACTGTATCCTTTCTATCTCTTTGCACAGACCATCAAGCAAAGGCAAAGGCAAATAAGCATAAAAAGTAAAGGAAAAATAAGTATAAAATACTTCGTAAAAGTGTGGCCATAATATAATTTATTTTGTTTTGATGTTGTTCTTCCTATACGAGCCTCAGATAAGGGAAACTTTGCCTCAGTAAAAGTAAGTAATCAATGTGGTGTTATTAATGGCTTTTGTTGTACTCCATTGGTTACGGTGTTTGTTTGGAATTCAAATGCTTGAGTTCTGTTTTTTTTAATGTTTCGAATATGGAACGTTATACGACTGGATGAGCGCTGTTGTTTGGAATTCAAATACTCAAGTTCTATTTTTTTTTTTAATGTTTCGAATATGGAACGTTAAACGACTGGATGAGCGATATTTAAGATTTTAGATTCATATTTTTTGACATTTAATACGAGTGTTAGAAAATATCAAACGGCTAGGATTTTCTAGTTCTCATTTTTTACTTTAAATCCATAAGAACTCATATATTTACCATGGCTCAAAAAATTAGGGCATGATCGTCAAATTATCGCTGTTTTTTTTTCTTGTTGTTGTTACCATTACCATTGTCAGAAGAAAAAAAAAACAAAACGTTTTCCTGATAATTCAATGTCTACTCGTCTAGCTCTCCGTGGAAACTGCCTAAAACTGGCTTAATATTTTAGCAAATAGGCATAAATTAACAGTATGGCCGGCAAACAAATACTAAGCGATGTGTGTTTGTTTGTATGCAAATGCAATTGTTTTGATGTTCATGCGAATACTAGCATTGTGCATAATATGTTGTTTGTTAAATGCATTTGGACATTAGTATTAAACGGCGTACATTAATATTAAACGGCGTATTAAACGGAAAAAAGAGGGCGCTGCAGTGCCGCTGTCAACATCGTTGTCCGTTTAACTCTGTCTTAATTAATATAAACAATACGAATTTTGGATAAAAAATTAGTTGAGAAGTTCTCTATTGTGATAAATCAAAACGTCGTAGTGAAGTTATGGTGAAAAGTGAAGAACTTTTACTTTTATAAACCGAAAAGTGATAGCGACAATAACAACCTTGTCCTCGATAGTTATGAAAAACTGAGGCGTAACGATATAGCCGAACTGTGAATTAAGGACTGTTACATGTACCTCATAAAGAAAATCATCATTTAACGCAAGGTTAGTCAAATTGAAAAGCAATTATTAAGAACATAACCTTAAAAATCGATCGAAAACAAAACTGCCGTTAAAACAGCGCCATCTAACGAAGAAACTAACAGTCATATGGGTGGTCTCGCTATTGACCACTAGAGGGCCATACTAGTTATAATAAATACATCACAAGTGCATACGTAGCGCCATCTAGCGACGAGTAGCAGAATTAAGCATCAGGTAATCAATCTTTTTCATCGTTAACCATGGAAGAAGTTATGGATGCACTTCGCAAGATCCAGAAAGATCTAGACGAACAAAAAACGGCTATTCCAAAGAGCGCTGAAAATATAACAGAGAAAGTAACAGAAAATGTAAACAAAATAATAGATGAAAAATTTAGAACTTGGGATGAAAATCAGGAAAAGCTCAAAGAGAAAATAGAAAACCAAGAACAAAGGCTCACTATATTAGAAAAACAGGCAAGGCGTAGAAACATTGTTTTCTTTGGTATAGAAGAAAATGAAAGATCTTATTTTGATCTGGAGATCAATATAATAACTTTTATAAACAAATATTTCTCACAAAAATTAAATTGCAGTGACATACAAGAGGCCAAAAGAATAGGCAGAAAATCGGATAAACCACGACCTATTGTGGTAACACTCAACACACTGGGAAAAAAAATCAAGATTATGATGGAGAAAGCGGCTTTAAAGGAAACTCCTTATTATATTAAAGAAGATTATCCTCAACACGTACTGGAGACAAGGAAAATGCTCCAAGAACTAATAAAGATTGAAAGAGAAAAAGGCAACAACGCAGTAATTAAATACGACAAAATAATCATCCTAAAAAATAAAACAAGGCCTGAATCAACCGATAACAGGAAAAGAAATCTCTCGACCTCACCACAGCAATACGATAACAGTGAGAATAATATCAAGCCTCGTAGTACGCAAGCTGCTAAGAAAAATAAAACCTTTCAAACGCGTACAACGCCGCAGAGATCTTCCAGCTTTTCAGAAGGAATAATTAAACCTGGTATACTAAACTACCTAGTTAACAAAAATGGAAAAAGTCAAGAGGAAGAAAATAACACCAATATTATCTAGCAATTAACAGCACCTCTCTCAGAAGATAAACAGATAAAACAAAAATCAAACAACACAGCAAAACATCATCCAAGCCGGCCGGTCACCGAGGATGATTACGACCACAACCTTCCAAAGGAAACACATTCAAGAAACTCAAAAATAAGTAAACATAACCAGCTCTACATATCCACTTACAATGTTAGAACATTGTCTTCACACGAAAGACTAATTGAACTAACTGAGGCTCTATCAAATATAAAATATGATATCATAGGAATCTCTGAAGCGCGACGTCTCGGCAACAAAATAGTAGAATACGAAGATTTTATTCTCTGCCACACGGGTGAAACACCAGGCATGTACGGAGTCGGCTTCATAATTAAGAAATACCTAAAACAATATTTGGCAAGCTATATCGGCATTTCTGAACGAGTAGCATTATTACAATTGGACCTACCAAGTAAGAAACTTACATTAATTCAAGCCTACGCCCCTACGGAGGCTGCGAACGAAGAGGAGATCACTGCTTTCTATGAGAACATCTACAAGGCCATGGATATGGCGTATAAAGATTTCATTCTAATGGGAGATTTTAACGCAAAAATAGGCCAACCACAAAGAGGCGAACATCTAATAATGAAACAGAACGGCTATGGAGAGAGAAACGCAAGAGGTCAAATACTAATAGATTTTGCCTTGGAGAACAAATTATCAATTGTCAATACATTTTACAAGAAGAACCTGAAAAAAAGATGGACATGGCGCTCCCCGAACGGACAATATAAGAATGAAATAGACTATATATTAACCAACCGACCACAAATGATTCAAAATATTGAAACCTTAAGCGTAAATTACCCATCAGATCACAGACCACTCAGAACAGTAATAACACTCACGAAACCAATAAAAAGTAGAGCACATTTTAATAATAACAACAAGTATAGCGCTCTCAAAAATGAACAAGAAATATTACTATACATAGAGTCGCTAAAAAACTACATACCTGCACTACTAGATACGAACTCTGAAGATAATGTCCAAAAATATCATGACAAATTAATAAACTCTATCCAAATTAGCTTATGCAGAGCACGGGATACAAATATTCAAACAAAATACCGTAATGTATTATCAGAACGCACGAAAAACCTCATAAAAAGAAGACAAGAATTACAGAAAACTAGCAATAAAACTCGTGCCGGAAAAAATGAACTAAAAGCTCTATATAAGGTAATAAGTAAATATATAAAAACCGACTACAAGAAACACAGAAGAGATGTTTTTGAAAAACATTTGGAACAAAGTGGAAGCGTCAAAAAGGGACTTAAAGAATTACGTTCAAAAAAAATATGGATTGAAGGATTAAAAGTGGCAGGCAGAACTGCGTGTAGTCGCAAAGACATTTTAAACATTGCAACGGATTTTTATAAAAAATTATATAGCGACGCAAATCAATACGACATTGCGTACGATAATCCAGTGGCACACACAACATCACATCGCTGCATAGATCCGATAGAGTGTAGCGAAATAATAGAGGCCATAAAGAAGCTAAAACCTGAAAAAAGTCCAGGCTCAGATAATATTACCAATGATGCCTTAAAAATAGCCCAACTCATATTAGCTGCCCCATTAGCAAAATTGTTTAACAAAGTAATAGAAACGTTTGAAACGCCTTCAGAATGGTCTGAATCCCACATTACTTTAATTTATAAAAAAGGAGATCCTAAGGATATAGAGAATTACAGGCCCATAAGCCTAATGTCCACAATATATAAACTCTTTGCTACAATTTTAAATAAGAGAATAAGCACAACACTAGAACAAAGACAACCTACCGAACAAGCTGGTTTTAGAAAAGGGTTCTCAACTGTAGACCACATACATACCTTAGAGTTGATAATTGAAAAATACCGGGAATATCACAGACCACTATATATATCGCTTTCATAGACTATCGGAAAGCATTCGACACGATTTCACATGAAAGTATTTGGGAAACTCTAAAAGATCAGAATGTGGAAGAAGAATACATTAAGATCCTAAGAAACATATACAGTAAGTGCACTAGTAGAGTGAAGCTAGAGACAACTGGGCCAAGCTTTCCTGTCAAGAGAGGAGTACGACAAGGGGACCCCCTCTCCCCAAAAATATTTATTGCAGTACTAGAGTCCATAATATATAAACTAGACTGGAAAAAACATGGATTATATATAAAAGGAAAATACTTAAGTCACCTCAGATTTGCAGACGACCTGGTTTTGCTCTCCGAAACGAGCAGCCAACTACAACACATGATTGAAACTCTTGACAAAGCTAGCAGGCAAGTAGGACTTGAAATGAACGTCACCAAAACTAACACAATGACCAACCACATAAAAACAAATATAGAACTGGATGGTGAAGTATTAAAATATGTCGAACAATATACTTATCTAGGTAAACAAATAGGATTCAACAGAGACAGCAATGAATTAGAAATAGAAAGGAGAGTAAAAAACACATGGAATAAATACTGGAGTTTTAAAGAAGTATTTAAGAATGATATGCCCATAAAACTAAAGAAGAAAGTCATGGATTCATGCCTTATCCCATGCTTAACATATGCATGCCAAACCTGGAAGTTCACGACCAAAACCAAAAACAAAATAATCACATGTCAAAGGGGAATGGAGCGGAGTATGATGAAAATAAAAAAAATACAAAAAATAAGGCATACAGATATAAGGGCAAAAACAAAAGCAATGGATGCTCTAAACCATGCACAAAGGTTAAAGTGGAAATGGGCTGGACATGTAGCGCGACTCAAAGATCACAGATGGACCAAAACCATAACATCATGGCAGGGTCCCCCGGGCAAACGTCATAAAGGTAGACCCCACGCGCGATGGGAGGACGACATTAAGAAAATAGCCGGGCCGCAATGGATACAGATAGCCCAAGACCGTGAAAAATGGAAAACTTTGGAAGAGGCCTTCACCTGAAAGGGGTTCCTAATTTAATGTTATATAATAAGTTAACAATAATAAAGTTGCTAATTGGAAAAAAAAAAAGTACTATATTATAAATATAAGCAGATGAGCAACATTGTGCACAATATATATTTTAATTAGTTTTTAAGGTAAATTATTAGGTTTAAATTGTAGCATGTTTCTAGGAAATAAAAGGCTTTTTTTTTTATTTTTTATTTTTTTTTTAATTTTTTTTTTTTATTTTTTATTTATTTATTAAACGGCGACGTCATATGCACAGCTGTGTAATCATCTCATCGCAGTTGGATCGACATTTGCATTATTAAATTGCCTCTCGCTTGGCAAATATTGACCAAACTAAGGTTGTCACTAAGACAAAACGGATATCACATTGACGACCCGATTGGCGCACCGGTAGTGAGGCTGCCTTACGTTCTTAGGGTCCTGGGTTCAAATCCCGGTCGGAGCAAATGTTTGTGTGATGAGCATGGACATTTGTTTCCGAGTCATGGATGTTTATATGTATACGTATAATAAGTATGTATTTACAAACAAAAAAGTATCTATGTAGTATATCAACTATCTGGTGTCCACGACACAAGCCTCGTTGCTTAGTGTGGCACTAGATGGCGCTGTGTGTAATGTCCAGCAATATTTTTTTTTTATTTTTTATTTTAACATAAATAAAGATGTAAGTATAGAACTGCCTCGTTGATTAATATGGTCGCAAGTATGACAGCTGAGCATGAGGTTCTGGGTTCGATTCCCGGGTCGGGCAAAGTGTGATTGGGTTTTTTCCATAAGAAATTTCTCAGTAGCAGCCACGGAGTCTGGATTTGCGCCCAGTTGATGGCAATAGGCTCGCCCCCTATTACATGGGACTTAAACATAACTGGCGAAATGTGGGTGTACTATTAGGTACACCTCTGTCTAACCCTTTGGGGATTACAGGCGTGATGTTATGATAAGTAAAAATATAGGTAGGTTAAGTACTGTTAATGTAGAAACTGTAGAATTTTTTTATCATTTTGTCATTTGTTTAAGACCATAAAACACAAGCTAGCTAGTCTGTTTACCACCACGACACAAGAAAAGTGTATTCAAATTAAGTATTTTTTTTTTTCAAGAATAAAAAAAAATAAAAAAAGTAAGTTTATTGGCACAAAAAACCTTTGTATTTTGAAGAATGAAATTTTCTTTATTAGTTTTTTTTCTGAAATATGATGATTGTCTTTTTTAAACTTTCACGATCTGATCACATTATAATACATATGGAAACGGAGACAGAACGGGTTATAAACATTTATGAAGATCAAATGAGGGTAGTTGAATAAACACCTTCGCTTTGCTGTGGCGGTACCTCCAATACTTCAGTCTTCCCGCGACCACGGCTGGTGCAATCCGGTCGAAACGTCGGGCTTTTATATTAATGGTAAAATTCGCGATAAACACCCGTTTCCATGTTCAATAATATGATGATTATTATGATTGTTACTTAAGCATAGTAAAAAAATCTAAATCCAACGCGACGAGTCACACAAAACAAAAAAACTAAAGTTAAACTATCAATTCGTGCAATATGGTTCCAGTGCAGGCTGGCACCTTCAACTTTCATTTTATAACACAAGTGTTGCAAAACTTTCTCAATAGCTATTTCCTTCCGCATGCGTTTGAAGTTCGAACAGAACTTTTAGAATTCATAGAATTTCTCGTTCCTGCTCTTTGTCCTTTAAGTTTTCTCGGACCCTTTTATATAAAAGAATATGGTAAGTGAAATATAAATAGATACTACTCGGTAAAACTGTGTAAAAAGATCGATAC
The DNA here is from genome assembly GCA_905147715.2 of Xestia xanthographa. NCBI lineage: Eukaryota > Metazoa > Arthropoda > Insecta > Lepidoptera > Noctuidae > Xestia > Xestia xanthographa. The sequence goes on from LR990646.1 coordinate 20,344,059, forward strand.
GTTATTAAAAGTCAAAAGTAACTTACTTTTACTCATAAATCAAAGTCACGGAAAGCCTACAAACCGCTACAAATACAGTACGGTACATCTAGTAAAACAAAACTATACTAAAACTATAATTACATTAAAACAAAACACAATCTTGTACCTGTATACCTCGTACAAAAATAATTGGTTGCTTTAATATTCGTTCGAAGTGCTCACTCAAACTCGAGTTAACACTAAAATGCTGCAGGTCCCGACAGTGTGACAACGGGCCCTCCCGGCCCCCCAAGTCGTAAAATGACACGCAGTCACAGCTGAATTAACGTTCCCAGATTACGATTCCTGGGTCCTAGAGGTGGGTCACTAATAAATCTGCTCGAATAAACCCAGTCATAACCGCAGGGTTATAAAACTTTACAGGCCCGTGAAATAAATTTCCATACATTGAGTGCAGAGCCTACGTCGTCGGTTATATACGCATACAAATGTTACCATTACGCGTGAGATTTTGAATTAATGATGTTATTGCTTCCAGTGTTTCGTTGGCTCATAAAATATGTAGGTAATGTAAAATTGTAGAGGCCATTTTTGTTATTTTTTTAAATGAAATAACAGGCACAGTTTGTTTGGGGGCTGTATGTGGTTTGGGCTTTCAATTACCTACTAATTTAAACCTAGTGATATTTGTACCACAAAATTTTTAGTTTACCAGGAACATTGCTAACCCATTTAAGAAAACTGCCTCAACTCTATTGACGCGTCTACGCAAACACTACAGCCGTTAGATTGGGCACCATTCTTTAGTTCGTCGTCACGTTCAAGCCTACATGGTGACCGACTATTAAAATATGTGCCGTGTGGCAACGGCTTTACACACAAGTGACATGACTATCAAAACGGGTTGTGTGTCAACAGCTTTAGAGCTCTTCATATCATAGAGGGGTAACCATGACCGTGCTTTTAGATGATCTTGCCTCCAAAAGTAAAAACATAAAATATGTATCTGTCCAACAGGCAGACAGAGACTGCAGCTTGCTTCAGAGATATTTCTAATAGACCCAAGACTCAGTAGTTATTATTCCGCTTAAGATCAACGAGGCAACCAACTAAAGAGATTTTTTTAAAAGGCACTTCATTGTCACGTCTTTTAAATAAAATTATTTATTGCATTATTATTTTTTTATGAAAACTTACAGAATTTGTTCTTACTTCCCTCTCATAGAGAGGAGGCCTGTGGCCCAGCAGTGGGAACATTAATAGGCTAATGATGATGAATAAACTGAACAGGTTGTTTTCGACATTTTAATTTTTACTTCTGCGACATCAAACGAAATTATAAACCGAATCCTTTGATTTTACATGAAGGGACGGAATATCTTTGGGTAAATAATTTTATGGATGCGTTTTATTTTGTTAACTTATTCCACTTCGTGTCAACTTACTTTGAAAAACACGGAACGAATCCAATTCATGTTTTATTTATGTCGTTTAAAAAGGGATACCAGCAAATAAAATATTGACGAACATTAAACACGTGAACCCAATGAAAAGATTGTCTAAGTAGCCTTACCTTTAGAAGTGTTTTGGTTATTTTATCTTCATGCTTGTTTCCTTACTGACATCAGAAAAAGAGTATCTGCCGTCTTATGGTGCATCCACACCGCAGTTATTTTTTGTAGAGCAACGTTACCAGATTTTTTCAAACGATTTAAACCATAAGTTGATGGTTAAGTTCATCAAATGAGAAAATTTGACGGATGTTTAAGTTCATAATCGAATGAGAACATTTACCAGTTTGTGGTAACTTGATGCGCTGGCTGTACTAGTTTTCATAAGTGAGTGACTTTAGCAGTGACAATTCTGTTTGAACAGCAAAACCCATAGAGTGACGCAGTAGGAATAAATAGATACCTATAAATTCAAGCAGTGACAAAAATCCTACATTTTCAATTTCTAGAACTCCATGATTTCAGATAATGTGACCATAAATTAAGAACATGTCATTGAAAACAAACTTTTAACATTCAAAGTGCTTTACAAAAGAGCTCCGAAAGCTCGCGTGTACAAAATTCAATTTGATAAAAACGAACCTTTACTTTGTTATTAGTTTCGTAGTTTTATTTTTCCATTTAAAGTTTCCAAATGAAATATTCAATTTGGAACATTTTATTCAAATTAATGAATCCAATTATTATTTTGCAGATAATGGATGGGTCTATCAAAATGTTATTTTACACTGGAGATGTTATCAAAATATTAATTAATTTTATACTTGAAAATGGGTTTTTGGGGCACTCGAGCATTAATTTCTACCCACAAGTAACAAGGTAACTGTAGAAAAAATACCTGCTCTTTATATTATTTTGCATAAAACTATTTTCTAAATCAGTCCTCAGGAAAGATGCGACATTTCCTTATTCACTCAATGCTAAGGAACTGTCATGGACGTAACTGTCACAGTCGCCATTTTGATTCCTTGAACTAAATTGAAAAATGTTCTATTTTAAGAACTAGGTCGTTAAACGTCCCCACCTTGAGCGCGAAGGCTCGTGACTAAATAATTACAGCAGCACGGGTAGTTCTTCGAGGTAAAGCAGCGCTTGCTAAGGTCAGACTGTGGATAGGTGACCATCCACTACACACTGAGTTTCCTCCGTGCATCAGAAAGAACGTTAAGCCGTCAGTTCCTGCTGTCATTTGTAGAGTTTTGACAGGTATTACAGGTAGTCAGTGGCCAGAAAATCTGACAACCAGTCTTACCGAGGAGTATCGAATTATCCAGTACTAACTGGGTTGAGGAGGTCTTATAGGCAGTAGTCGCTCATTATAAATACTGGTGTTCAGCTGCATCCAGATAGAGTGGAACCCGACCCCAGTATAAGCCTAAGACCGACGAGACCCCCGGCTAAGACCTATGTTCGTAAATTTTAAGTTATGAGCGTCCCCAATTCCCTAAACCCTCTTCATTATATACTCATTTTCCGTCACAAGCAAGTATAGGTCATTAACCTCGTGTTTTTACTGTTTGTATCTGAGCGTGATCTTGTTGAAACTACCCATGGTAATAAAGTTTGGAGTTTAAAGAGTGCATAAAATAAACTACCAGTCTATCAACGTTACAGGAACTTTAACTACATTTGTTTACTCTTAGTAATATAATTTAAAAGGCTTTTACATACATTAAAGGTAGGTTAGAAAAGCTATTTGATACGTGTTTGGTTGTTCATCGATTAAGGACAATGAGCAATGGTGGGCCCACCTCTCAATCTAAATAAGATACTCATGAATGAATAGGTATTTTAAGCAGAATAAAACTTAGTATTACGACTAAGGTTAAAAGTGAGTACTTTCGGAGTTATACTGCCTATTACTCGTATACTGCCTTATGTGATCTTAATCTAAGCAAAGCGGGTCTGGTTTTGCAAAAATTGTAGAACAAAATGCATTATTAGAGGTTAGTAACAAAAAAAAAACCGGCCAAGTGCAAGTAGGACTCGCGCACGAAGGGTTCCGTACCATTATCTATACATTAGACAAAACGGCAAAAAAATCACGATTGTTGTATGGGAGCCCCCATTAAATATTAATTTTATTCTGTTTTTAGTATTTGTTGTTATAGCGGCAACAGATATACATCATCTGTGAAAATTTGAACTGTCTAGCTGTCACGGTTCATGAGATACAGCCTGGTGACAAACAGACGGACAGACGGACAGACAGACGGACAGACAGCGAAGTCTTAGTAATAGGGTTCCGTTTTTACCCTTTGGGTACGGAACCCTAAAAAAGAAAAAAGCCAGGCGGTCACCCGTCCAAATAGTGACCGCACCCGATGTTGCTTAACTTCGGTGATCGGACGAGAAGTAAAATTTGTTCTGGGTCTGGCAAGTTGGAAGAAACGCGATAACACAATATTTTAAAGTAAAATACCTGCATGTATTATTAGTATTCTATTATAAAAATCCATAAAGTATATTAGACTGAGGCGACTTTAAGACGTTGTATCTCCGAAAGTACTAACATTTGACCATAGTTTTATTAGTAACTAATGTTCCGCTTAAAAATCCCTATCTAACGGTATATCAAACTTTACTATTGAAGGGTGGGCCCAGACCCCATACATTTGTTTCCCACTCTCCTTTGTTCTACATAAAATCACGCTTGTAATCCCCCTAGTAGCATTTACCGTTGGCTTCCATACGCCAACAGTTGGGAATGTATTGGCAGACGGTTAGTTATTCCGCCAACCTAAACTTTAAATAGGCCCGTTGTCATAAACACGCACTATTTGCCCAACGGATAGCCAACGACGGGTCTGCTGTTACTATTCTTACTGTTGGGAGATTTTTGTAGGGATTTAAGTAATGATAGCAACATCGGTCCAACTTAAAAACCCTTCAATGGGACTGTTACTGTTACTCCTACGGGGTGGTAGCGGGTAGCGGGCACTTGTCGCCCGGCCCGCCCGCTATTGTTTTATTCATTTGTGAGGCGTGCGCCTGAGGCTGCGGAGTATTTGTTTTGTTCGCATCAACGAAGATATTAGCCTGATGATAGGCAGGCTGTCTGTCTTTACCAAGGACACCACCCAAGGACAGGCCCCTCTTTGTGGCACCGTGTCATAACTTTATGCTATACAAAATTTATATCTCATTTTATAATGTACATGTTTTTTTATTAACATTTATTTCACCATATCATTGAAAAACGTAATAAAAAATGTATAGGTATCTGAATCTCAGCACATTTGCTAGCGAAACCTAGTTTAAATGTTGCCAAATGTCAAACAATATTTCAATTAAAATCGGAATCGATTGATTGAAATCGATACTTAATTTCAATGTCTAGTTTACATCAAACACTGGCATAACTGTGTTTTTGGTAATGTTTTACTATTGCTAGGCCCACTTACATGACATAAAATCAAAAGAAATTACAAATATAACTTTACAAGCTATCTTTTTTGTACAAAATAACAAGAATGTTTTATACATCATTATGCATCTGTCATGCATGACATTAAAACAACTGAATGACTTAAAAAGCTTGAACAAAGAAGTTATTTTGAAAAAATACGTTGATAATCGATATTGAAAATCGATTGAACAATAATTATACCTGGCAACATGGTTTATGACATGACAGAGATCTATCTGTCAAATCAAACATTATATTTTTATATAAATTATTTTTCCTATAGTTGAATTATATTCCTCCGTATTTACGTCTGTAACGTTACGATATACTGCTAGCGAGTTGAGCGTTTGCGTTCCTCAATTGGTTTTGTTGTAAGACATCGAACTTTTGTTTTATTGCTAGGTGAGCGAATTGACTCAAGTTATAAAATGTCTACACCCGGGTTGAGATCGGACAAACCGTCCACTCTCTCGACGGTGTATAAATTGTTCCCTACGTTCGGCGCCTAATCTTCGTAGACGACCTATTGAAGATCTAGACGAACAAATGCTCATCCTTCTACGATCCTGGGTAACGCCGACACCGGTAAGTTTTTATTATCTTTATCAGATTTCCATGCACACGCTATAGTGTTCATTATTTTAGCTTATGAGTTTATGCGGAGGCCTAAGTTCAACTGTAAATGTCTACCTACAAGCTGGTATTATAATAAATGTGCATTAATGTTTTAAAAGCGGATGCAAACAAAACATTATTAAGTAATTGGTGTAATTATCATCATAATAATTATGTCTGTATAATAAAACTTGTACAAAATAATTGGGTTGTATAAAGGGTCTCAACTCACACATGTTTACCTGCACAAGTAGTGCAGGTAAACATGTGTGAGTTTCTACGAAGAACCGGCACAGCCAATTTATGTGAAAATATATCCTAATAGTGGACATAATTATATCTTACAAAGGTACATGTACATTTTTTTTTACTTTTCAGGTATCATCTGATGATATCCTGTGCATGGAATGTTTCCTGTTGTTGCAAGTTCGGATATTATCAAACACACCTCCATGTCAAATTGAAGTATCCCCGCTTCTTGGACATCTAAACATATGTTTTGGATGTGGTATCTCTATTGCAAGTCGCAGAACTCACCGAGTTTCCCAAGACTGTCCTCAAAGGACCTTTGTTTTAAGATGGACTCCAGCTCATCACGTAAGTGTTATTGACTTGGCAGCATTGCTGCATTTAATTGTTGGTATTATTAAACAAAAGTTTTTGTCAATAAAAATAATAATTTGTTCTTTTTTAGGTCATTCATTTGGATAGAGTTTGTCGTGCATGTTGGGCGGCTGCAAGTAGAGATATTCAAAATTCAAGACAAGCACTTCCTGTCATTAACAGACCTGCACTGGAGTTGGTGGATTCTGAAAATATTGATTGAACTGTATTTAGGCATGATTTTTACAAAACGTGTAAAGATTGTCTTGATTTGTCAATAACCTAATTTACGAATATAATTACCTATTCAACTAACATTATTTGTATTTCATTTAATTTCAGCTAATTAATTGACAAAGTAGGCCAACGCAGACGACACAACGTTCTCTCATGTACTCATCACGTCAAAGTGCTAAAGAGAGAATACTGTATGGTAGGTGACTTTTGTATGTTATCATCAGGGTTGGCCTTATAGGGCTGTTTTCAGAGCGACGCGTCTTGCCAGCGCCGGCCGTACGCGCGTCGCTGTACACGAACCTTATCGTCTTCAAAATAAGGTTGGTTTTTCAAAACACATCGCTGAAACCAACCTTATTTTGAAGCTGATAAGGTTCATGTACAGCGACGCGCTTACGGCTGGCGCTGGCGAGACGCGTCGCTCTGAAACCAGCCATAGAACCAACCAACATACAACCGCTTGCCTAAATGTATTATGTGTCGTTGGGCCTACCCATAACACGTTTTCCTCGGGCCTTCGTAGGGCAATGCACGTTGGCCCCATCGCAAGTTGGGCCTTCGTAGGCAAATCCACGTAGGCCATCAGTTTTGGGCCCAACCCGCAAACTGCCCGCCAATTGTATGCATTTGCCAACTAACCAGAGGTATGTGGCCCAACTAAATGCCAACAAAAAATGCTACTAGGGCCCAGTGTTAGGCAGAGATGCACAGTTATAGTACACATTTTGCCTGTTATTTTGAAGTCCCATGTAATATCAGCCTATTGCCATCAACTGTGCACAATCCAGACTCCGTAGCTGTTACTGTGAAACTCCTGACGGAAAAACCCAATAACACTTTGCCCGACCTGGGAATCGAATCCAGTACCTCATGCTTAGCAGTCGCGCTTGCGACTACTCAACAAAAATGTAGGTAATTGTAAAATGATACTGCTTGTTCAGGACTCTGTCTAGACTAAACACATAAGTAAGTAAGTATTCGAGTTTGTAACTAATTGCTTTCGTGCTATAAGATTGAATGTAAGTTGCACGTCATAAAACAACAAGACGTAGTGTTAAGGACCTTTGTTATTATACCAATATCTGATTTGGAAGTACCATGACATTTATTCTTCTATTCTATATCTTACGGTTTATGTCTGAGGTGTATACACGCACGGGAACGCACGGGAAGGAGTCCGAAAGGGCTGATGCCTGCCGGGGCTGCGGGAATGTTCGAAAGAGATACCGCGGCCCTGGAACACAAACAGCTAAGAAGGAATTTTGGTTTGTATGGGTTTTGGTCAGTAAAGTCTGACACTTCCGCTCCGACCAGAGCGGGGGGATCATTTGATGATTTCCCAACCGAAAAAAAAGGTGTGTATAACTGTCAAAGCACAAATATGTCTATACGAAAATTATACACGGTGTAAACGAACCTTTCACGAAACCGTCAACTAAGCATTCTGTACATCAAACTAAATGAACAAAGTTTATGATGGTGTGAAAAGTCACGGTTTACGGTAGTAATTAATGTAACGCACTCGAAACATTGTGCTGATCATGTTTGTGTTACGGCTACTAGCCGAAGTGCGGCTACACCTGGTTTTAGCCGGCTAGAACTAGGTGCAGCCGGCCATATGCGGTTAAACCTAGGTGTATCCTCTTATCTTCGGTTAGAACTAGGTTTAGCCTTCATCATAGCGGCTAGAACTAGGTGCAGCCACACACCGGTGGTTAAACTTAGGTGTATTTATCATCGCCTGGAACTAGGTTTTCAGTTCAGTAATGAGGTGGTTGATGACAAACTAGTTTTGCCTAGGCCGACTTGGGGCACCCCGACACAGATAGATTAGGTTAGAAGGGCCATACCCTTCGTGGTTATTTTTTTATAAACCATTCAGAAGTAGGAGCCCCGACCGCGGCGCCTGTTGACCGGTTCTCCCTCTCGGGACTCGGATGCATCTGCGGGGGTAATACGAAATCGAATTAATCGGGAAACGCAAGATAAGAATCTCAAAACAAAACCAATAATTATGCTTAACTGAACTAAAAACCTAGTTCTAGCCGATGATAAATAAGACACACCTAAGTTTAAAACACGGTGTGCGGCTGCACCTAGTTCTAGCCGCTATGATGAAGGCTAAACCTCGTTCTAACCGAAGATAAGAGGATACACCTAGTTTTAACCGCATGTGGCCGGCTGCACCTAGTTCTAGCCGGCTAAAACTAGGTGTAGCCGCACTTCGGCTATTAGCCGTAACATATGCATTGAATAGTACGGGGGTCATGGAGGTATTTCAAGAAGTTTGACCTTCAGTATGACCTTAGTAAACTTTTCATTTATTGTATTTTTTTTATTTTTCAAAAACCGGCCAAGTGCGAGTCGGACTCGCACACGAAGGGTTCCGTACCATTGACTATATATTTGGTATTTGTTGTTATAGCGGCAACAGAAATACATCATCTGTGAAAATTTCAACTGTCTAGCTGTCACGGTTCATAAGATACAGCCTGGTGACAGACAGACGGACAGACAGTGAAGTCTTAGTAATAGGGTTCCGTTTTTACCCTCTGGGTACGGAACCCTAAAAATGGTAAATCAGTTTTACGGTCAACTATATTTATATTTTATAGCGTAGCTCCTCGATAGACTTCCTGGCATTTCAGTTCCTGTAGCTCCAGTTTCCAGGCCGGAAAAACAGTAACATCGATGTAGGTTAACGCAGTTAGCCTAGCCTCTGCAAATAGTAACCCCGACACTAGTTACCGGCTTGGCAAGATGATAATGATGTTATCGCGACTGACTTCAAAGACTAACTAGCCGGTGGGAAGGTAGGTAGCCGTTTCAAACTAAGTTGTTGACACCATGCAGGTTTATGAATTCTTTAACCTGGTGTCAGAGTTTCTAAGCCGCCCATGGGCCTTTGACTTGGCTTTAGATGCCGTCGAGAAAAAATCGCTCTGGATGCTGGTTTCCTCACGATGTTTTACTTCACCGATGCAAGTGATAATTATATAATACGCACATGAATTCGAAAAATCAACAAACCGTGAAATTAAATTCATACGAGATTAGCCGCAGAATTTTTGATTTTTACAAGCTTTTATTTAGTTTCATGTTTGTCTGTCTGTAATCAAATCTTGCAAGTTAAAGTTCTACTTCCCGGTTATTGATTGAGCTGAAATTTTGCACGCATATGTATATCGCGTGACAGTACAATATTATGATTGAAAGGAATCTTACATTAAGTATTACTAAAGTACAGTTTGACATGTTCAACTTCATATATTCTCAATATAGTAATCGTGTTTTATACCTTCATACGTGGAAACACTAATGAGGTTATCAAAGCAAAGTAAGTCTACTTATACCTGATTCGCATGCAACTATTATAACCACATACGTAGAACTACTAACCGTATAATTCCTCATTACCCCAAGCAATATACTCATTCTTTGAAAAGTTATTAACATTGATTCTAAGTAAAGGCTACAAAAAATACGCTAAAGGAACGTAATAAAAAGGCTATAAAACTTAAAGCACACGTTAGGAGTATATTGATACAAAATGGCGTCGTTACCTGTACCAAATTGCGCACACTTAAGCGACACACCGATATGCCTTACAAAGTTCTTCATATCAGTTTGGGCATTATCCTTTGGAACGTTGAATGCTCTTTCAAAGGGCAAACTTGTATATGATAGATAGTTTATGTGGGAACACTGATGGGTTTTGTGATTTATGTCTATGGACATTTTTATAAAGATGGGACGAAACCTACGCTTCTTGCGCAAGAAACGAGGTCTCATCATGGCTGAAATTGTTCGCCCAATTTTCACAAAATCTATAATATTATAGACTAGCGCACGTCACGCGGTTTCACCCGCATAGTTTCCGTTCCAGTGGGAGTACAGGGATAAAATATAGCCTATGTTACTCGCTGATAATGTAGCTATCCATTGCAGAAAGTTTTTTTCAAATCGGTCCAGTAGTTTTAAAGTTTATTCGTCACATACAAAAATACAAATCTTTCCTCTTTATAATATTAGTATAGATATAGGTATAGACAGTATAGAAAACCCCTTCAAGTGTGCTTTTGGGAAATAAATCTGAGTCATATTTATTACTATACTAGCTTATCCCCGCGGCATCGCCTGCGTGTAGTTTGGTAATCATCTCACGGGATCGCAGTACCGTTATTAAAAATATTCAGGTTATAAACTATATAATATGTGCGCCAAATTTCTCCAAATACGGTCAACTCGTGAAAAGTCATAAAACAAACAAACATCCATACATCGTCACAAAGTTTCGTATTTATAATATTAGTTGGACGAACTGCATTTTTAGTTAACCTGACTTTACACCACAAATATAACCCAGTACTAACACATAAAGGTATCATACATACATAAGTATCATACATTGTAAAGTTTAATATAAAAGTTAAATAACACTAGTAAACAAACCAGTCTCACGTGGAAGCGCTGTGTTAACTTGCTCATTACCTGTATTTGCAACTAAACACAACTTTTGTTACGGAAATGTTTACGATACCAACTCGCAAACGCAACTGGGTTCCGTGCAAATAAATATATTTACAGCTGCAGCTAGATTCTGGTCTAGAATGTTTAGACTGATCTCGATAGTTTAGCAAATATGCTAAATGGTTTGGAACAACTGAGTCTGTGTGTTTGTTTTGGTTAATCAATAAAGTTTATGTATCTAGATAGATAAACTTCGGCAAGCGTAAGGTTAGACCTCAGGCTCGGTGAAGCGATGATGTTCGCTGGGTGGCTGTTAGCAACTGGATGAGAGTTGCCGAGAATCGAGTTGAGTGGAATGCGATTGCAGAGCCCTTTGTCCAGCAGTGGACTGCTGTAGGCTGGGGATGACCTAGCTACTAACATCCCGAAAATATCGGCTGTAAATTAAAAACAAGCTATTTTTTCCGGCGAACTTACATATAACCATTTGAAGTAACCATTAATTACTAATACACATGTAAACGGGTATTTATCGCGAATTTTACCTTTAATATAAGCCTGACGTTTCGACCGGATTACACCACCCGTGGTTGCGGGAAGACTGAAGTATTGGAGGTACCGCCGCAGCAAAGCGAAGGTAATTCAACTACCCTCACTTGATTTTCATAAATGTTAATTAGGGCCGGTTCACACTAGGACAGCACACTACACTAACAGTGTCCGCATACTAAGATGATTTCACTTGACTAGTACACTTAGTGATCCCTGGATTCCAAGCGGGAGAGAGTCTGAAGCCTTCTTCGCGATTGAAAGGATACTTCTTGATCTCAATCGCTTCCCGAACCATTTTCTTATAGTAGTGCTTTTCATTGGAAAGATTTTTTGGGTAAAAACCCAAAAAAAGGCGATAAATAACCGTTTACATGTGTATTATAATGTGTTCTGATCATTAATTACTAACCTTTTTTAGGGTTCCGTACCCAAAGGGTAAAAACGGAACCCTATTACTAAGACTTCGCTGTCTCTCCGTCTGTCCGTCTGTCCGTCTGTCTGTCACCAGGCTGTATCTCATGAACCGTGACAGCTAGACAGTTGAAATTTTCACAGATGATGTATTTCTGTTGCCGCTATAACAACAAATACTAAAAACAGAATAAAATTAATATTTAAGGGGGGCTCCCATACAACAAACGTGATTTTTTTGCCGTTTTGTCTAATGTATAGATAATGGTACGGAACCCTTCGTGCGCGAGTCCGACTCGCAATTGGCCGGTTTTTTAAAAAATACTCGTAATGCTTATCTTCAATTTGATAGGCTTTGAAGCAAAATCATTTTGAAACAAGAGCTTTGGTGATCTTGGTCACTTAGAACACGCCATTATTCAAATTTTTAGCGGTCGGCGCAACATATCTTCTTCTTCCATACTTCTCTATTACTCTTCTATTCTCTTACTATTGATAAAAAAGGACTCTCGTTCTGAAAAGGTTTCTAAAGTGTAAGGTTTCGAAAGGGTTCTATAAGTGACGTTTGCTAGCTCTCAAAAACTGATTTGCTAACAAACTCATTAAAATTTCTTGCTCATGGTTTCGCGACTCAGAGCTGACAAAAAATATCCTCAAAATATATCCTCGTGTATTTACCTCAACCCTAATATTCAGCCCTAGTATCCTAAATGAATTACAAGCTAATCAAAACTTTCGTTCCAATGTATTCTGACCGCATTGAAATTTTACTGTAATTGTCAAACTTTTAATTGTTATTAGCGTAATTACAGTTCGGTAGGTACAGCAATTAGGGACTTAACTACTATTAATTTTCTGTTCGGTCATTTTCTTTCGTAATTTTCATTAACAGTGTGCTAGAAGTTGAAAAAGAGGTAAGTAGTATTGAGTATCTTACAACTAAACAGAATGTTGTTTTTTTTTCGTCTTGTTTTAATTTTTTTTACTGTATTTGGAAATTACTGTGACAATAAACTCCAATTTTATTTTAACCCGTTAGCCAAAAAGAAACAATGAATTTACAATTTAGCGGCTCGAAATATTCCAGAGTGAAAATTTATTTTTAGTTTTGTTAATTACAAGCGTTTCCAGTCAGTAACTAACTGGATTATTTATTAATTTTCGTTTTAAAAGTTATCACGAAATCCATTTTGTAGTAGGTATGTGGTTTAGCTGTAATCTACCTAAAACAAAGGATTCATAAACAGTGTTATTTTGTGGATGAGTTGTCTATACTAATATTATAAAGAGGAAAACTTTGTTTGTTTGTTTGTTTGTAATGAATAGGCTCAATAACTACTAGACCGATTTAAAAAATTCTTTCACCATTCGAAAGCTACATTATCCACGAGTAACATAGGCTATATTTTATCCCCGTACTCCTACGGGAACGGGAACTACGCGGGTGAAACCGCGGGACGTCCGCTAGTATTATATATTTTCTATTCTGAGAAAAAAATACCACAAAAATTAGTATTCAGAAGAAATTTTAATCATAACATCACCATCGATTGCCATCAACTGGGCTAAAATCCAGACTCCGAGGCTGGTACTGAGAAATTCCTGATGGAAAAACCCAGTAAAACATTGTCCAACCTGGGAATCGAACCCAGGACCACATGCAATTCTAATAATTTTTTCGATCATCATCATCATCATCATATCAGCCCGGAATCACCCACTGCTGGGTATAGGCCTCCCCTAATATTTTATGTCAAACTCAAACTCAAAGCGTTTATTTCAATTAAACCATTACGGCACTATTGAATGTCAAAATTACAAAAAAAAAAACAAAGCTACAGTCCCAGTCACAAGACATAATAACTTGAGAGAGTACTGTAGTTGCCCATTCCCTAGCGTAGACCTCTATGGAGAAGAACGGGCAAGAAATTCCATGGACACTCTTTTAAATCAAAATTTTGTTACATAATCTTTTTTACATTCATGTTGAGATTTTACATATACACACATCAAAAGTGTCTAGGGATCAAGCATTTTTATGCGGATTTCTTGAGATTGAGATGTGGCTTTGTAATAAATTTATGATTTTATAAATTTATATGGATCCTTTTTGGTGCATTTCATAATTTGAATCAGGAACTCTCAATCAAATTCGAGTAAAAGATGAAAATAAGCTGTCAATATTTTCCCTATAAAAACATACAACGCATTGAAGACATTATTAGTGCTACTGTTTCCCTACTACTGATTAAAACCAACGTTATTATGGAGCGGCGACGTCATTTAAGCAGGGAAGAAATGCTCAGAGCCGTGGGAATGATAGAAGCTGGTTCCCGGCAACGTACTGTAGCTTTAGCTCTGAATACAAGTCAGAGTGTTATCAGTCGACTTTGGACACGTTACCGAAGCACTGGTACCGTGGCTGAGCGCCATGGAGGACGGTATCGCTGCACCACACGGAGACAAGACCGATACATTCAAATCTTAACTCGAAGAGCTCCAACAATAACCGCCATGATGTTAGCCGTGAGGCTTCATCACTCTTCAGGGAATTTAATTAGCGACCAAACAGTCAGAAACCGCTTGCATGAAGTGAACCTTCATTCCCGAAGACCGCTACGGGTACCACCTATAGCAATGCACAATCGTAGGATTCGATATCAATGGGCTCTTGAACACAGAAATTGGGCAGAAGAACAATGGCGTTTCGTGTGCTTTTCTGATGAGTCTCGTTTTGGTATGAGACCGGATACAAGACGTATACGACACTGGAGAACCCCTGGACGCCAACAGCGATTAAAATCCTGCCAGGAAGTCCATCCTTATAGTGGTGGAACCATCATGGTATGGGCGGGTATTTGGATCGGCGGAAGAACTGAGTTGATTTGGATCAGAGGCGACCTCAACGCTCAAATTTATGCTGAGACGATTGTATCAGACGTCATCGTTCCTCTACAAGTGCAAATCGGTCCCTTATTTCAGTTAATGCATGATAATGCACGACCGCACACCGCAAGAGTTGTAAGACAGACTCTCGCCGCAGCTAACATCAATGTCCTGCCCTGGCCTGCTCAGTCGCCAGACTTGAACCCGATTGAGCATGCATGGGATATGCTACAGAGAAGAGCTCTGCCGAATATGGAGGGTATCCAGTCGCAAGAAGACCTTTTTTTGTTGTTGCAACGAACATGGGCGGCCATTCCACAGCGTGATTTGGATGAACTCATTTTGAGTACGCCAAACCGATGTTCTTGTGTTGTTAGTGTTCGCGGTAGAAACACGGATTATTAATTGTTTAAGTTACCCAATAAAATTTTAAAGAAAACTGTGTTTTCAGTCATTTTTTCGAACTTTAATGTTAGTGGTTCAAATGTCAAAAATCCCTTTATTAGGAAAATGGCAAATTTCTTTATTAATGCAAAGGTGACTTGGTTTATCGTTACTGTGACAAACGAAAACACTTTATTTGATGAATCCTTAAAGAAAATTTTAATTAATATCAATCAGGAGAAAAGTTATTGCAAAAATATATGTTGATCCCTAGATACTTTTGATGTGTGTATGTGTGATGTAATACCATACCTAAAACAATAAGATCAATAAGATACAAATACATTGTTAAGAACAACAATTCAAAGAGAAGAAACACAGTTACCAGCTAGACTGTCTCATATTTCTACTAATATTATTTGTTGTCTACGAACTTGCGAACTACGGCTGTCGGTGCTGTATATCTCTTGGTAGAAACCTGATATTGAACGCTGAAGGCACAGAATATGCTTACTTACATGACCTTAGTTTGATCTAGGTTGTTTATGTCAATAGATCTAGGACTTTACTAGTCTAGGAATCAATCTGTCGATCAAAGTTAGTATCAGGAGTTTTCGAAGCCTTTTTATGGCTTGTTGTTAGTTTCTTTATTTTGGTTTATTTCATAGTTTTTCATGTACATAGTTACAACAACAACAACAACAGCCTATAACACCCACTGCTGGACATAAGCCTCTCGCATGATGGGAGGAATTTGCCGTAATCTCCACGCTTGGCAGGCGGATTGGAGATCGCAATGATGAAAGACTAACAGAAAACGCTACTGCCCATTCTCTGGTCTACGGAGGCGCAAGGTGTTCTGCCTGAGACATTAGTCGCCTTATACGACACCCGTGAGTGTAATGGGTTGGTTCTATTCTACTCTACCGGATACCACAAGGCTTGTACTATCGAGGACACTCCCGCCTGACCACCACTAAGCTCATTTTTGCTTGCACTCGCAACATAAAAACGCTCTCTAGCCCCGCCCCGTTGACTTTGTGTAGAAAAAATGAATCAAAAGATACCGAATCGGCCGAGCGCATTGACGACGCACGCCAAACGAGAGTTATTGTTACTTTGCGCGCCAAAGTTGACGCTTTCCTAATAAGCTTAAACTTTAAGGGGGCGTGACTCGGCGCCACCGCATGAATTAAGCGAAAAAAAAATTAAATGGTCAGGCGGAAATGACCCCGATAGTACATAGTTAGTTTATGAGTAAATAAATAATTAAATATACATACATATAAACATAATTATTATGTTAAGACTCAAGACAAGAAAAAATAAGAAAAGAAGAAGGTGAGATGACGAGTAATAGAGAAGAATGAAAAGAAGAAAACATGCTGCGCCGACCACAAATAAATTTGGATAAAAGCGAATTATGAAAAAAACGAGGAAAATTGTGATCTTTTTTGTGTTGTCCAATTCATAGGTCAAATAGAAAGAGGTCAATCGTCGAATCCGACTCGGCTGGGCAGCGTTCGGGAAGTTGCGCGGTATCTTCTCGTCCAACCTACCGCAGTGTCTCAAGACGAAAGTCTATGACCAGTCTGTGTTGCCAGTGATTACATACGGGACCGAAACGTGGTCGCTCACAATGGGCCTCATCAGAAGGCTTAAAGTCACCCAAAGGGCAATGGAGAGGGCTATGCTCGGAGTTTCCTTGCGCGATCGAATCAGAAATGAAGACATCCGCAAGAGAACCAAGGTTACCGACGTAGGCCGAAGAATTGCCAAACTTAAGTGGCAGTGGGCAGGGCACATTGCTCGCAGAACGGATGGCCGATGGGGCTGAAAAGTTCTGGAGTGGCAACCGCGAACCGGAAGACGTTGCGTTGGAAGGCCTCCCACTAGGTGGACCGATGACCTGGTGAAGGTTGCGGGAATCCGCTGGATGCGAGTCGCACGGGACCGTTCAATGTGGCGACACTTGGGGTAGGCCTATGTCCAGCAGTGGACGTCTTTCGGCTGAAATGATGATGATGATGATGAATTCATAGGTCTACTGTAAGGTCCACTTGCATCAAAGACCACTAAACGTTTAATATAATAGTTATTTATGCAACTGTTGTATAATGAGGGGTATTAAAACACGAATGTGGGTTTATCACACGAGGCGAAGCCGAGTGTGATAATAGTATCACATGAGTGTTTTAATACCTAATTATGTACAGTTGCATACAAGACTTTATCTACATCCATGATATGAATCCTCCATAAAAGGCTCTGAAACCATAGGGTGTTGTAGTGTTGTAAGAAGTCTATGTAAATTCATGGAAAGTCTAATTGCTGAGTATTTAATACAAACAAACCATGTATAGGTAATAATATAATTATTTACATTTTGGATTGTACAATTATTAAAATGCACAAAGTTTGTATCACTCATTTTTGTAAACAACAAAGTACCTACATAATGCAATACTAATATCGAACAAAAATGGCGGGATTCGATGTGAATTCAAATTAACCTTTTTTTTTTTTCGGCGCTGTGGTAGTGAATCGCACGTGCATGACAATGTTCTTTTTTTAAAACGAGTTGCATAATGAAATTCAGTACAACATTATAACACCCGTTCGGGTGTTATAATGGTTATTATGACACTGACTGTTTTAATGTTGGCCTTAAGCTAACTGTTTCAGATACTTTTATAGAGGATTTATAGCATGGGTGTAGATAAAACGTATTTATAACATCATCCTCTTTGTAATTTTCGATCGATTGACAGGTTGTGCAAGCGAGCTTAAATAAATTTCCTCTGTAGCTTTATTTCAAACTAATAATATAACAGTGATTATCTTCATCATCATCATCATCTGCCAAACCTTTTCCCAACTATATTGGGGTCGGCTTCCAGTCTAACCGGATGCACCAGTACTTTACATGGAGCGACTGCCTATCTAACTACCACAACCCAATATTTTTCTTCATAAAATTGCATATTATTATCTTTTTCTATCTCAAGACTCACAAGGAGCTCGTGGCTAAATAATAACAGCCGCTCGGGTCGATCTTTAGGTTAAGCCGTGTTTGCCTAGGTTGGTCTGTGGATGGGTGACCACCCATTAGGTACTCATATCGGGTTTCCTCTATGCCTTGGTCCCGGCTGTCATTTGCAGATCTTTGATATAGGTAGTCAGAGGCCCAAAAAGTCTGACAACCAGTCTTAGCAAGGGGTATCGTATTAAGCAATACTAACTGGGTTGTGGAGGTCAGATAGGCACTCGCTTCATGTAAAATACTGGTATTCAGCTGCATCTGGTTAGACTGGAAGCCGACCCCAACACAGTTGGGAAAAGGCTAGGCAGATGATGTTGATCTCTATACTCACAAGTCCTAAACAAATAGGACAGGTACACAGGTAACAGTCGAAACAAAACACGTTTTAATTAGTATACTTTGTAAAATTGAGAGAACGCGGTTACTGTTGACTGAACGACATGTTAGCTCTATTTCAGAGAAACCTGACATTAATTAAGCCAATTATAAAAACAGACGTGAAGTTAATTTTATCTGACAGTGTTGTTTAATGTTCAAAGTAAAGTTGCTTTAATGTCGTGCGCCTCAAATGATAAATATTTCAATTTGTTGCAACACATAGAGCACGGAATTGCCCGCAGTTTTAATAAAAACGTTGTTGCGTGGCTTTCTGAACATAAGGCACGCTTGGTTTGTATGGCAAGTGTTATTTTGGATGTAGATTTTCTGGGCTACAAAAACAACATAAAACAAAAAGTAGTACAGCGCTATCTATGACACGAACGATGAACTAAACTGAGAATTCCTACTTCGCGCAAGCAGAGTTATCCGCGACTCAAGACTATACAAGAACCCGACACCAACTGTCGGGCAGTGGCCCAACAGACATAACACCCATCTGGTCGGAGGATCCTCCCTCTTCTACGGGGGATGAAGAGCTTTACACCCTGTTCTTCATACTCCCAAATAGCCATACGGGGGACATCCAAGGCTAGACAAGCGCGAACCTCCAACAACACCGCCTCTAAGCTATCTCTAGGCTAACGAAGCACCTCCGCGTTTTCTGTATAAACGCATCGATCAAAATCTAAAATACTACAGTACTGTTTTCAACACATAATCGGAAAGCACAATCTTCCTTCACTTCGAAACCGCGACCTAACCAGTTTCAAGGGATACGACAGCCGTTACGAACAATGCAGCGTCGTTCCATCACTCGATACCAAAAGCCTAATCATCTGAGCACCTCACTCACCCAGTACAATGTTCCCAGCATTAATCAAAGGCAGCAGATCTGAGGCTTCATTCGTATCTGACAGTTACCCGCTTTGATCCCCACTACCCAGTACGTTTCCAATACTATTAGAGCCTCCTTACTAATAGACTGAAGGCCTACGTTCCCTTTGATCCCAAGACAGAAGGATATTTGAGGACCCGGTTCCTATTATGTTTCTAATCCTTTATATTAGAACGGATCTGATATTGGCATGTCGTTCGCAATTTAACGCTCTGAGGTCTGATAATATATCTATCTGGTGAGTTGTGGGGATGTTACAGACGGATTGTGTCGTCGACACAACCACTGAACAGATTAATTGTTTTGCCTTGATGTGTAAGCACGAGGAGATACATTTTATCTCAGACAAACTGGTAGATTAAAATAGAAAAGTCAAATGATAAGGTAACTTTTCATAATTTCTGACAGAAGTCGGTTGAGTCAAAGTTTAAAATAATTTGTGCACAAAATTCTGGAAGCACACAGTCGGTGTTTTGTTTTAAACAGATATCAACGGTGCAAGCAATAGTAAAGAAACTCGCAAAATAGTTTAGTCATTCCAGTGCGAATGCAACAGGCAACTTTGGGACTAAATCTTAACCGGGGACTATTTAGACTACTTACATTCACACATGTACAGGAGGATTTAAAATAATTTACGAAGTGTTATACTTTAGGCTATGTTGCGAAACAAAAAAAGAATGTTCGCGGCAAGAAAACAAATTGTAACAGACATTCCGTATGCCGCGGTGGATATTAAATTCTTTCCCTTTTGTTACTGTCGCTTCGCTTATTTTGTTTACAATTTGCGGAAAATTTTAGACGCAAGTCAACTTTTTGTCGAGTTTGTTGGATTTTAAATTGTTAAAATGCTTGCTTTGAATAAATTTAATTCCAGGAAAGTGCCTACAACTTTCATAATGACTCACTTTTCACCGCAAACATTTGTAAGAACCTGCTTATTTCATTCGCTTAACGCGTTTATTTATCTTTCTGAGGCGTCTTTAACACAATAAAGGAAGTTATTAGAATAATTAAATTATTTCTCTCTGCTTATTTTGTAGAATGAACCAGAATACCCTGTATATTTTAAGTGGGTACTGAGACGTTTAATAAACACGTCCACTTTACACTTTAGAATTCTCATAAACTGCCGTATAATAAATAAGGAATATGATATCATCATCTGTAAAATTCTCAAGGATAAATCTTACAAATGAGCCCAATTTATGACTGAGTACCTACTTACCAGAATTAGTTTCAGACTTTTTTGCCGAAATCCCATCTCACAACTTAAAGATGAAAACTTTTTCTAATAACCGAATACATTTCGTATATTTACGAATGCCTGAGAAATAAGTTTAATCGTAAACGCGAAAGAGTTTCGACTGAATGCGTCAGTAAAGTTTGATAAGTTTCTGAACGTTACCGTAATAAGTTCTGAGTATTTTGACTTGAATATTTTACATAAAATCACGCCCATAATTCCCAAAGAGTTAGTCAGAGATGTACTCATATACGTATAGCACACCCACCAAATATTTTAAGTTTCTATGTTACTACATAGAACACACACTATACACACTTACTTACTCATATAGCACACCCACCGAACATTTTAAGTTTCTATGTTACTACATAGAACACACACTATACACACTTACTCATATAGCACACCCACCGAATATTTTAAGTTTCTATGTTACTACATAGAACACACACTATACACACTTACTCATATAGCACACCCACCGAATATTTTAAGTTACTATGTTACTACATAGAACACACACTATACACACTTACTCATATAGCACACCCACCGAATATTTTAAGTTTCTATGTTACTTACTACATAGAATACACACTTACTAGCGGCTAGCTTATTAGCATCATCATCATCATCATCATTATCATTATGTTGCCCTTATTACTGCGCCGACCCCAATTCGTTTGGGGTCGAGACAGCATGTCTTCTTTCTACCGCCATACTTCTCTATTTTTTGTCATCTCATCAGACACTTCTTTTCTTGCCATATCATTCTTAACACAGTCTATCCATCGTTTCTTTGGTCTTCCTCTACTCATATACCCATCCACATTGATAATGATACTCAAAACTTTCCTCACGACATTTTCCTCATTCCTCCGCATCACATGCCCATACCACGACAACCGATTACCACGCAACTTTTCAGTCACCGGCGCCACTTTCAGACTTCCTCTTATATACTCATTTCTTACTTTATCCATTCGAGTAACACCACACATCCCCCTTAGCATTCTCATCTCCGCGACATGCAAATGCCTTTCATTCATCCCTTTTGTGGCCCAACATTCTAATCCATACAAAACAGCAGGTCTAACCATTGTTTTATAAATCTTCTCCTTAAGTTTAAGGGGAATGCGGGAGTCGCAGATTGTTCCCGTGACCTGCCGCAATTTCATCCATCCCGTGTTAATTCTGTGCTTTACACTACGAGCTATTTCGCTATCGTTTATTGCCATCAACGTGGCACAAATTCAGAGTCAACGCCGCTACTGAGAAATACATGATGGTAATTAATACCGAATAACACTTAGAACCTCATGTTCAGCTGTACTAATCCAACAAGGCAGTATTTTACTCAGAAAAAAAAAAACAATTTCCATTTGAACTATCGAATTATTGAATTTCTTGTGGGGAGCTCTTTTATATCGTAGCGGTGGTTACTACTGTGCGTGACAGCTATCAGAGTACCAAGAGCGACCACTTTACATTCATTTTTAAATTAAATCTGCAAGCAATAAACATATAAAATAGAGCCTTGGCTCGGAATTTGTAGGCAAGATTAAATTTAATTGAATTAACATTAGACAACAGAGGAGCTCGTGGCTTAATAATTACAGCCACTCGGTCAGCTTGACCTAAAGATCGACATCTTTAGGTCAAGCTGTACTTGCCTAGGTTAGTCCGTGGATGGGTGACCACACATTACTTACCGAGTTTCCTAAGCACGCTATGCCGTTGGTCCCGGCTGTCAATTGTAGATCTTTGACTGTCGTTACAAATAGTGCCCTAAAATTCTGACAATCAGTCTTACTAAAGGGTAACGTGTTACCGCGTAAAATACAGGTATTCAGCTACATCCGGTTAGACTGAAAGCCGATCCCAACATAGTTGGGAAAAGACTAGGCCGATGATGATAAATTGATCAAACATCTGCCTTAACTCGAAAATTACGAGCCGTCCTAACTACAATAGTTAGCGTGATTGATTATGACAAATTAATTTCAAGTTAAAAGACTTCAAAAGTGATTTTCACTGTCCAAAGCATCTGAATGGAAAACAGATGAATCTCTTTCTAAATGTAAAATTGTTTTTTAAGAAAAGTTTTAAGAGAATCCCTCTCATCAAAACATTTATTACGCTTTGAAGGTTACTTGTACCTAATTGGTTTTTGAGAACTTTGTAATTCAATTTTAATTTCTTAATCTAGAAATTTCCAAAAGAAATTAGCGTCTTAACGTAAAAAGTTTTTACGACTTTAGAAGTTTCGCATACCTGCGTATCTTTGCTTTTTATTTTTAGTAGAAATCAGAGTGAAATAAAAGAGAAAAAATCCTGACTTGATAACACTGAAATAGTCAAACAATTAGTAAACGTTGTTATTGGTCGTTGTTACGATATAAGAGAAAATACCTTTAATCTGTAGAATCTAGTGGTAGCGACCGTTGATTGATTCACGTTAAGATATTCTCTAAGCTAGTAAAAAGAAATGATTACAGAACAGCTAACATTATACAAGATATAGTATTGCATCCTAGTCAAAATTCAGGAGTTTGTCACAAAAGACATAAATAATCAATTTTAATTAATTAACGAATACCCTGTCAATAATTAATAAAGCTGCTATTTTAAATTGTTTAAATTTGACAGTATTTCAGAATAACACGAAAGTATTAGAAGAATCACCCATCGCGCGACATGTCTCTGTGTGCGTTTATTTGTGTGTGTGAAGGCGCGGTTATAGGGCCAGTTACAGATGGGCTGCTTTTTAATACGGGTGGTTTACACTCACCGATTTCTTTAAATAAGCAAAAAAAAATGTAACCATTTTATTATTGATTCGGGTCGTGAATCATTAACATAGATACCTCCTTGAATTGGACCAGGATGCAAAGCGACACCGCCCTTTTACCAACTCGCTCTGGGCCCACTTGATAGACCACTCCAGCTCAAGATGAAGCTTGTGTCCCTGGATTGATATCATTATAGGTAGGTTAATTTGGCAAAAAAAAAACTAAAAACGTTAAAATAACTAGCCCTTGAAATTAAATCTCAACAAGCTTATAGTAAAAAAAAAATGTTTTTAAAAATTGGTCTGGCCTATTTTTTCTCCGCAAACCCTTTAAATTGATACCTAATTATGGAGATGCTTACATATTAACTAGGCCGCCATCATTGGGAGTCCGTCGCATTGGATTTAAAACGCAGTCACTTTAATTATAACGATGCATTGGTGTCGATCATGGTGTCGATTCTGTTGTGCACAAACTAAACTTAATTTAGGCTATTGTTATCTTTTTCTCTCTAATAAAACGAGAAAGAGACGGACGTAATTTAGAGCTGTCAAATTTAGTTGGAACTAATATTTCCATATAAATGAAGGACGGACGTAAAAACATGTCGACTAAAAACACGGTGAAGCGCAAGGCATAAACTAGTTTGTCATCTTGAGATGGCTATCAAAATGCTGAGTCCACGTGGATTAAAAATCTTTCGCACGTTTAGTTGGGCAGTGAATCTATTGACGTAATAAAAAAAAAAAACTGTGACTACGAACACATCACATCTGTAATGCGTAAATAACTAAGATAAGACAAAAGACATACGGAAACGAGCTAACTTCTTAGAAAAATGCTCTAAAAGCAACTTAAACTGTCAAATAATTAGAGATTTATTTGACATTTGGAGTTGGGTCCGATACTTGAAATAATATTTGAATTGCTGTCTCGTATTACTAAAGATTTTGAAAGGATGTTGTTAAGAAAAAAAACCTCTGCGGGGCACTTACTGCACGACATAAATATGTCAAACGTTAATAATTAGAAAGAAGTTTCGAGAAGGCCCTTAAGAAAGTTACACCCACACGCGAAGGGATCAACCAATAACGAGCTTGCAATATTTTTCTCAAGGTTTATTTTAATTATTACAGGACTCTGAAAGGCGGGGCTTAGACGGGAGACTGAATTTGATGCAACAGATCACTGACACTTGAGAAGTGACGTTCAGAAACGGAGGTCGTTCTGCCTTATTAGCAGTATAGATGCAGTGTTGTATAATTTGTAATTCCTATCTTTTGTTTTGTAAAAATTGGTGTTAGATCTAAAATTATAAACTCAGTGCGTCTCTCAAGCCGCTACTACGTTCAACAATTCACGATAGTGAATTGTTCGTGAGTAAAATACTATCAAGTCACGTGAGTTTTGAGATGGCTATCAAAATGCTGAGTCCACGTGGATTAAAAATCTTTCTCACGTTTAGTTGGGCAGTGAATCTATTGACGTAATAAAAACAACTGCGACTACGAACACATCACATCTGTAATGTGTAAATCACTAGTTAAGACAAAGGGCATACGGAAACGAGCCAACTTCTTAGAAATATTCTCTAAAAGCAACTTAAACTGTCAAATGATTAGAGATTTATTTGACATTTGGAGTTGGGTCCGATACTTGAAATAATATCTGAATTACTGTCTCGTATTATTAAAGATTTTTGAAAGGATGTTTTGAGAGAAAAAACCTCTGCGGGGCACTTATTGCACGACATAAATATGTCAATTTAATTACTTAAAAGGAAGTTTCGAGAAGGCCCATAAGAAAGTTACACCCACACGCGAAGGGATCAACCAATAACGAGCTTGCAATGTTTTTTTCTCAAGGGTATTTTAAAAATTACAGAAACGCTGAAGGCGGGGCTTGAACGATCTTTTGGAGACGGGAGGCTGGATTGAATGCAACAGATCAGGGACACTTGGGAAGTGACCTACAGAGACGGAGGTCGCCTTGCCTTATTAAGCAGTTTAGAAGCAGTGTTGCATAATTTGCAATTCCTATCTTTTGTTTTGTAAAAATTGGTGTTAGATCTAAAATTATAAACTCAGTGCGTCTCTCAAGCCGCTACTACGTTCAACAATTCACGATAGTGAATTGTTCGTGAGTAAAATACTATCAAGTCACGTGAGTTTGCATTAATTAACGGGAACGACACTTACAATTTCTAATCCATATAAATTCTATAAGAAAATTGAATAAAACCTCTAATCAGTATGAATCCTGATTCTCCTCCAAACTTCGAGAAATTAAAGTTATTACATCAAGGCATTCTTGAGTGGGGTGATTATCATAATTGTCCTGACAAAAGATACATGGACACTAGAGACGAGATCGGAGAAATGAGGGTTGTGTGTGTCGTTACCCAGGCTATCCAAACATTTAAAGTCGTCACTATCATTAGAACAGACGTAATAAATTAGTCCCTAATGTAATTTTGATTGGACGACTAATAGATAATTTCAGCTAAATTTTATAATGAATTCCTTCCATTAATATGTGTGTCTTACTAGGATGATTTTTAAGGAGAGCGGTTTAAAACCGTCTTTGTGTAACTTGTACTTATAACCGTGAATATTATATACATATGAAAATTGTGTTTATTTTAAGTTAGTTGGCAAAATAACGGTTTTTTCTGTTTCGATATTTGGATTTTTCCGTTATTATTTCGAAGCCATAGGAACCCAAATATCGGCTTTAATTCCACTAACGTTGGATTTAGAGCTAATTCACACACACCAGTTTCGTGATGATGGTTTGGAAGGCAAAAATAAATGAGAACCCGTCTTAAATCGGTAAACTCACTCTCAGGATTCATCTCTGAGAAAGATGTAAAATACAGAAATGATCTCAAACGAGTGAAAGTAATGTAACTCTAGATATTGATGAGTATTCCTTATATCTTCATAAATTACATTGGATACCCAAATTGAGTAAATAATGACTGGGATAGATCATAGTTCTGAACCAATAAAATAATAGAACTTGATCTTTCTTTAATAAAATATATACTCCAAGTAAATAGTACAAGTGAATTGTGTTGAAGTGATACATCATACTTTATAATAACTGAAACCATGATGTCCCATTTGGATCTTTTAAAACGTCTGTTAACTAGACTTCTGACTATATTTGCCTATCCTACCCTGAATCTACACCGATTGTATTAAATAAATTATTTTGATTAACTAAACTATAAAACTGGTTTTTCTTTATAGAGTAATTTCCCTTTTGTTGCCTTTTTCAGATACTTATATACTCTGAACACTTGTATAGGTACACGTTTGCAACCCGTCTATTAAAGACAGTAACTCAACACAGAATTTCGACTTACATTCTTGATAAAATCAATATAGCACAACCAGACTAGTTCTACTATTAATTACGAGATCAAAGTAGAGAGAGAGGGAGATTTAAGAGAGGGAATAACTTATCCTTCAGATAAGCTATTCGGATATTAAAATTGCACTCTAAACCCGATTAAATTCCTCATTCACCACGACGAGCAACAGAGGCCATCTGTACTACAATACCCGACAAGAGCTCGAGACATCAATCTTTACCCAGTAGACAATAGAATCATGTTAGGAGGCCCCGAGATACGATGGTAACAGATATAGTTCAATCGACTAGTTTCAAAGACCTCTATTATTACAGTTATCATCCTTTTATTATAACACAAGAATTAGTACATATATGGAAGGCTACAAGTGCAAATGGGAGCGTCAATCACACTCTCCTCTCAGACCTATCCCTAATTTGTTTTGGGTGGCCACCCAGTTAAATTCCGTAGTTTGAAAAGATATAAAAAATATATATCAGATATCTGATCAGGAGGTAAAAAGATGCTTAGCACACCTATGATTATGATCGCTTCGCAGCGGGTTAGGTACATAAGGGAAGGTCTATAAACCTCCAATAACTGCCGTAAGGCAGGCCTTGAGCCAGGCCCTAGGAAATTCCCTCGACGCTCACTAATTTGGCTTGATCAGTGCAGATACCATAGTATCGCTACAAAGTAAAGTTCACCTGTGTTCAACTAACTGGAACACTCATTCTTAGTTGCACTAGGAAATAACGAGTCAACTTGTTGGTGATATTTGATAAAACCAAGATTTTATTTGGTTAAATTGAAGTAATCTAATATAATTATTGTTCTTTATTAATTAGTAGAGTTAATCTATCAAGGTCAAGAGACACGGTAGGTTAATTATGACCTAAGGTGAACCCAGTCAGAGAACCGGTGGATATACTTTGTCCGACCATGCTATGTACTAGGATAAACGTAAATGTAGACGACATAAAGACTAATGAGGCAATAATTACCTATCTGTTGACAATGGTATCTCTTAGCTGATTCTAAAACTACTCTACGAACTTGACAATATATAGACGATCACATGCCGTACACTCCACATAGGGTTGTACCACCACATAAAAATGGTACCGTGACCATAGGATTGCAGCTACGTGTCAAAAAAAAAAAATCGACACGACTGGTCCAGAACGAATTAAAAACATACTATATTATCACACAACGTAGGAAACAGAGTTCAGAGTATTGTTAGGATATTCGCTTTCAGAGATGCCGGAAGCAGAAAAGAAGATCCACCTCGCACAACTGCATTATTATGTATAATGTATGTAATTATGAATCTATGTGTAAATACACACGTGTAAATTTACAGGAACCGATCACCTAGACAAAGATTGCAGAGGCGGACTATAAATGATTACATATAGATATGAATCTACATATAAATTTCATTTATATAATTGTATGTAACCTAATCATAACCATGTTGTTTACAGGATAAAGAAGATACACAAATAACATCTTTGGGTTGTTATAAAATCAGCAAAACATCTAAAAAAAAAAAAAAAAAAAAAAATAGCAATTCCAGTATCGTTCGGGTTATAAATTAAAACTAACATTGTAATACTTAGGGCTCGCGGGGGCCGGGGGCGTGGTGTCAATTACGGGATTTTAAACTCAAAAGGGTAGTTTCATTTGTTTAACGCGTAAAATGTCTGAGAAACGACGGGGCAGGAGTTTGAAAAAACAAACAATGGATGATAATATCCATGACGGTGAGAGTAGCGGGCCGAAGGGGCATTCTAACGGGACCATTGATAATGTCACTCTAGATATTATATTATTGCAGAAAATGGACGAGTTTAGGCAAAAACTCGAGACAATGAGTTCGCACGGTAGTAATGAGGGCGGAGTAGGTACATCTTCGCACGAGATCGTAGGGGAATCTAACGATTTAGGACCTAGGGCCAATATGCGGGAGACTGCTAATTTAATCGCGGAAGATAATAGTACGATGTCGTCTATCACTCGGAACATATTCGTGGTTCAACCTACGATTAGCAAACCCATCTTTGACGGGAAATTGAAAATTAACCCGATCACATTTATAAAAAGTCTGAAAAGGTATATCAAATCGATTAACGCTCACGATAGAGAGGTAGATATCGCTTTGGAATGTGTCACGGGGCATGTACGGAAGGTTATGAGCTTTCGGGTCGCGAAGTGAAAGCACTAATCGGTTGGTGTTAATAGAGTTCAAATTAGGTAGCACTTTAGTGGAGGCACCAGTACTGATCATGCGTAGACTACCTAGGTCTTTGATATTAGGGGTCGACTGGCTTGAACGTGTGAAGGGGGTGGTAAATTGCGGAGAGGAACGAACGTTGACGATAGAGCACTTGGGAGTTAGATCGAACATAAAATTAGACTCGAATTGTGAGATTGAACGATTGGGGGGCGCAGCGAACGCCAGCATATTTAATTCAATGATAGGACGTGACATTCGGCAAACAAATAACTCAAACCAGAATGTCGAGACAAATGTCAATTCAAATATCGTGACCGATCGCGCACCAAATTGAAAGAAACAGTTAAGACAATACTACTTTGAGTGACGAACAAAAGGATCTATTGTTACCGATATTAAATACGAGCACGTCATAAAGTTGGTAGATGAGGAGCCGTTTGTTAGACGCAGCTACCCGGTACCATTTGGGCATAGAGAACAGGTTAGGAAAAAGTTGGCCGAGCTAGAAAGTCTAGGGGTTATTCAACAAGAGGCGACGCCATATTGCAGTCCGTTAACATACACCAAAAAAAACGAGATAGAACAATAAATGGGTTACTACAATAAAAACACAACGTAATTTTATGGTTCTAGAAATTGTGAGAGACGGCTCGACTAGGGTTACAACGGCTACAATAACTTAATATGTTTAATTAGATAATGGTTTAGTTATCGTGATTGAATTCTTCAACCACTGGCAGCGGGTTCAAGTCCCGCATGCATTATCAGTTGATATAATAATATGTACCTGTATTCCATTGTCATGGATTTTGGGTTCGGTTCCCGCCTAGTGCAATAGTTGCTAAGTAATTAGATTCCTGTGTCACGGCTAGTGGGTTCAATTCCCATATGCTATAAGTGGAGGTACCTAGTTTTAAGTAGGTAACAGTTTGCAAGATTGTTGCTTGTGTTCTAGTTCAACAGTTAAATGATGGGTTCGACTCCCTGTTAACGCAAGTGTCGTGTCCTAATAGTACACAGACAGATTTAAATACAAGTTTACAATTGAAAGTTTTGTATTGATATGAGTATGAGTGGTAGTGAGTAGAGTAGTATGAGTATATTAATAGCGGTTAGATACTGAGAAGCATGAAGCTTACAAGAGGAGAGTTAATTAATTAAGCTTCCAGGATATGTCAATCATCGCTCGGCTGTCACTAGACTTTACTTGACTTAGACTTTACAACGTACGTTGCGTTCGGGTCAAAGTTTCATCAAATTCAGCTGACATCGGCTGACTTCACCATCAGCTGTAGAGTGGCGCCATTAACGAAGCTAAGTTTCACTTTTACGAGTAATAGACGCTATAGATGACCATA
Organism: Xestia xanthographa; assembly: GCA_905147715.2. Taxonomy (NCBI): domain Eukaryota; kingdom Metazoa; phylum Arthropoda; class Insecta; order Lepidoptera; family Noctuidae; genus Xestia; species Xestia xanthographa. Next base: position 20,374,437 of record LR990646.1, read on the forward strand.
GCCACGTGGTATTTCACTGTTATCGCAACCATAACTGTATTAATGTTTTAAGCTATAGGTCTATATAAACCTTCCTATTCAGTTCCAATATTGGTACCTGATAGGTAATATTCTTGCATAATTATTTTAATATTCAAGTGAGGACATCACAAAGCTGTGTTGTGTAACGTGGTTACAACCTAATTGGCCAACAACTGGTTGGATAACCTAGTGTGTCTCATTTCAAAGTTAGGGTCAAGTTTCTTATTTGATTAATGAAGTTACACGAAATGTATTGTAGATGTTAGATTGGCACTTATTCAATATATCAATGTATAAATGATATTTATTTCAAATCATATAACATTGATTTTCTAATACAACTTTCCAACTCTAATTGGAATTCAGAACTGCTCTTTCCTCTTGAAATCGGAGGGGGGGTGTCTAATTGGAATAAAATCTAATATGTCTATGTGCGGACTATTTCAGCAACTCCTGGATACGACTACGATCAGCTGACTGAGCTGACTCCGCGCTAAGGTGCATTGGGAGAGGCCTCTGTTCAGCGGCAACTGCATAAGGCTGAGTTTAGAACGAGGGAGCACCGCAGGTAGCTTCGCTCGATAGCACAAATACTCTTATTTATGAGGCTCTGGTATGTAAAACTAAATTATTAGCATGCACAGGTCTTTTGAAATTACCCGAAACGTGGTAAATGACAAGAGTATTTTGAGGGACAATACGTTCAAATACAGGAATTATGTATGGATTAAAGATACTTCTGCGAAACTAAACCAAATTATAATAGCAGACGAAGTATCTTACAAGACCAATGTTCCAGTTGGAAACAAGTAATCTGATTAGGCGAACATAGCAGATGGGACCTTTGAATTTTATAGTTATGTCATGGAAAGGCACGGCTTATTCTATTGTGAAAGCAAAACGAAGTAAATCAAATCAACAATTAGAGACGATAGAACAGATTCGACAACAGGCGCGTTTGAATACAGTTAGAGCGGCCGACAATAAAGAAAGGTATTATAACAAGAATCATCTGTTGATTCGATTCGAGATAGGAGATCTTGTGAAGTTAAAGACTTTCGCGAAGTCAGATGCAGACAAGAAAATAACTCGGAAATTTATGAGGTTATTTGAGGGGCATATAAAATAGGCGCGATACCTTACAATAATGTTTATACCTTGGTAGACGTCCTTACCGGAAGGATCAGGGGGAATTACAATGCCATCCACCTGTTCCGTTACTACACTAGCAAATGAAAAAAATTTTTTGCGCCGGATAATTCATTGAGACAAGCAACAATAGGTCCGCGATACAACAATGAGAGATGAAGTTTTATGAGGGTAAAGTCAATGGGGACTGTGAGAGTAAGAATAGAAACGTGGGAATATATGTATAGGCGTGGGAGCAACTGAGGAGTTGTGAGAAATTGTAGTGAATACGGTTGAAATAGATTTTGAAACGACGAGTTGAGTAGGAAGCTAGTGAGGGCGACGTTTCAGAAATATATTTGGGGGCGTGTGAGATGGCTATCAAAATGCTGAGTCCACGTGGATTAAAAATCTTTCTCACGTTTAGTTGGGCAGTGAATCTATTGACGTAATAAAAACAACTGCGACTACGAACACATCACATCTGTAATGTGTAAATCACTAGTTAAGACAAAGGGCATACGGAAACGAGCCAACTTCTTAGAAATATTCTCTAAAAGCAACTTAAACTGTCAAATGATTAGAGATTTATTTGACATTTGGAGTTGGGTCCGATACTTGAAATAATATCTGAATTACTGTCTCGTATTATTAAAGATTTTTGAAAGGATGTTTTGAGAGAAAAAACCTCTGCGGGGCACTTATTGCACGACATAAATATGTCAATTTAATTACTTAAAAGGAAGTTTCGAGAAGGCCCATAAGAAAGTTACACCCACACGCGAAGGGATCAACCAATAACGAGCTTGCAATGTTTTTTTCTCAAGGGTATTTTAAAAATTACAGAAACGCTGAAGGCGGGGCTTGAACGATCTTTTGGAGACGGGAGGCTGGATTGAATGCAACAGATCAGGGACACTTGGGAAGTGACCTACAGAGACGGAGGTCGCCTTGCCTTATTAAGCAGTTTAGAAGCAGTGTTGCATAATTTGCAATTCCTATCTTTTGTTTTGTAAAAATTGGTGTTAGATCTAAAATTATAAACTCAGTGCGTCTCTCAAGCCGCTACTACGTTCAACAATTCACGATAGTGAATTGTTCGTGAGTAAAATACTATCAAGTCACGTGAGTTTGCATTAATTAACGGGAACGACACTTACAATTTCTAATCCATATAAATTCTATAAGAAAATTGAATAAAACCTCTAATCAGTATGAATCCTGATTCTCCTCCAAACTTCGAGAAATTAAAGTTATTACATCAAGGCATTCTTGAGTGGGGTGATTATCATAATTGTCCTGACAAAAGATACATGGACACTAGAGACGAGATCGGAGAAATGAGGGTTGTGTGTGTCGTTACCCAGGCTATCCAAACATTTAAAGTCGTCACTATCATTAGAACAGACGTAATAAATTAGTCCCTAATGTAATTTTGATTGGACGACTAATAGATAATTTCAGCTAAATTTTATAATGAATTCCTTCCATTAATATGTGTGTCTTACTAGGATGATTTTTAAGGAGAGCGGTTTAAAACCGTCTTTGTGTAACTTGTACTTATAACCGTGAATATTATATACATATGAAAATTGTGTTTATTTTAAGTTAGTTGGCAAAATAACGGTTTTTTCTGTTTCGATATTTGGATTTTTCCGTTATTATTTCGAAGCCATAGGAACCCAAATATCGGCTTTAATTCCACTAACGTTGGATTTAGAGCTAATTCACACACACCAGTTTCGTGATGATGGTTTGGAAGGCAAAAATAAATGAGAACCCGTCTTAAATCGGTAAACTCACTCTCAGGATTCATCTCTGAGAAAGATGTAAAATACAGAAATGATCTCAAACGAGTGAAAGTAATGTAACTCTAGATATTGATGAGTATTCCTTATATCTTCATAAATTACATTGGATACCCAAATTGAGTAAATAATGACTGGGATAGATCATAGTTCTGAACCAATAAAATAATAGAACTTGATCTTTCTTTAATAAAATATATACTCCAAGTAAATAGTACAAGTGAATTGTGTTGAAGTGATACATCATACTTTATAATAACTGAAACCATGATGTCCCATTTGGATCTTTTAAAACGTCTGTTAACTAGACTTCTGACTATATTTGCCTATCCTACCCTGAATCTACACCGATTGTATTAAATAAATTATTTTGATTAACTAAACTATAAAACTGGTTTTCTTTATAGAGTAATTTCCCTTTTGTTGCCTTTTTCAGATACTTATATACTCTGAACACTTGTATAGGTACACGTTTGCAACCCGTCTATTAAAGACAGTAACTCAACACAGAATTTCGACTTACATTCTTGATAAAATCAATATAGCACAACCAGACTAGTTCTACTATTAATTACGAGATCAAAGTAGAGAGAGAGGGAGATTTAAGAGAGGGAATAACTTATCCTTCAGATAAGCTATTCGGATATTAAAATTGCACTCTAAACCCGATTAAATTCCTCATTCACCACGACGAGCAACAGAGGCCATCTGTACTACAATACCCGACAAGAGCTCGAGACATCAATCTTTACCCAGTAGACAATAGAATCATGTTAGGAGGCCCCGAGATACGATGGTAACAGATATAGTTCAATCGACTAGTTTCAAAGACCTCTATTATTACAGTTATCATCCTTTTATTATAACACAAGAATTAGTACATATATGGAAGGCTACAAGTGCAAATGGGAGCGTCAATCACACTCTCCTCTCAGACCTATCCCTAATTTGTTTTGGGTGGCCACCCAGTTAAATTCCGTAGTTTGAAAAGATATAAAAAATATATATCAGATATCTGATCAGGAGGTAAAAAGATGCTTAGCACACCTATGATTATGATCGCTTCGCAGCGGGTTAGGTACATAAGGGAAGGTCTATAAACCTCCAATAACTGCCGTAAGGCAGGCCTTGAGCCAGGCCCTAGGAAATTCCCTCGACGCTCACTAATTTGGCTTGATCAGTGCAGATACCATAGTATCGCTACAAAGTAAAGTTCACCTGTGTTCAACTAACTGGAACACTCATTCTTAGTTGCACTAGGAAATAACGAGTCAACTTGTTGGTGATATTTGATAAAACCAAGATTTTATTTGGTTAAATTGAAGTAATCTAATATAATTATTGTTCTTTATTAATTAGTAGAGTTAATCTATCAAGGTCAAGAGACACGGTAGGTTAATTATGACCTAAGGTGAACCCAGTCAGAGAACCGGTGGATATACTTTGTCCGACCATGCTATGTACTAGGATAAACGTAAATGTAGACGACATAAAGACTAATGAGGCAATAATTACCTATCTGTTGACAATGGTATCTCTTAGCTGATTCTAAAACTACTCTACGAACTTGACAATATATAGACGATCACATGCCGTACACTCCACATAGGGTTGTACCACCACAGTTTGCATTAATTAACGGGGACGACACTTACAATTTCTAATCTATATAAATTCTATAAGAAAATTGAATAAAACCTCTAATCAGTATGAATCCTGATTCTCCTCGAAACTTCGAGAAATTAAAGTTATTACATCAAGGCATTCTTAAGTGGGGTGATTATCATAATTGTCCTGACAAAAGATGCATGGACACTAGAGACGAGACCGGAGAAATGAGGGTTGTGTGTGTCGTTACCCAGGCTATCCAAACATTTAAAGTCGTCACTATCATAAGAACAGACGTCCCTAATTTAAATTTGATTGGACGATTAATAGATAATTTCAGTCAAATTTTATTGTGAATTTCTTCCATTAATATGTGTGTCTTACTAGGATGTTTTCGAGGAGAACGGTTTGTGCCGTCTTTTTGTAACTTGTACGTATAACCGTGAATATTAGACACATATGCAAATTGTGTTTATTTTAAGTTTGTTGACAAAATAACTGTTTTTTCTGTTTCGATATTTGGATTTTTCCGTTATTATTTCGAAGCCATAGGAACCCAAATCCACTAATGTTGGATTTAGAGTTAATTCACACACCAGTTTCGTGATGATGGGCAGGAAGGCAAAAATAAATGAGAACCTGTCTCAAATCGGTAAACTCACGGGAGGTCATGATAAAGGAGTCATCTCTGAGAAAGATATAAAATACAGAAATGAACTCAAACGAGCGAAAGGAATGTAACTCTAGATATTGATAAGTATTTCTTATATCGCCATAAATTGCATTGGATACCCAAATTGAGTAAATAATGACTGGGATAGATCATAGTTCTGAACCAATAAAATAATAGAATTTGATCTTTCATTAATTAAATATATACTCTGAATAAATAGTACAAGTGAATTGTGTTGAAGTGATACATCGTACTTTATCATAACTGAAACCATGATGTCCCATTTGGATCTTTTAAAACGTCTGTTAGCTAGATTTCTGACTTTGCCTATCCTTCCCTGAATCTACACCGATTGTATTAAATAAATGATTTTGATTAACTAAACTATAAAACTGGTTTTCTTTATAGAATAATTTCCCTTTTGTTCAATATCTTTATTTTTGTTGCCCTTTCAGATACTTATAATTATACTCTGAACACTTGTATAGGTACACTTTTGCAACCCGTCTATTAAAGACAGTAACTCAACACAGAATTTCGACTTACATTCTTGATAAAATCAATATAGCACAACCAGACTAGTTCTACTATTAATTACGAGATCAAAGTAGAGAGAGAGGGAGATTTAAGAGAAGGAATAACTTATCCTTCAGATAAGCTATTCGGATATTAAAATTGCACACTAAACCCGATTAAATTCCTCATTCACCACGATGAGCAACATGACCAGCTGTACTACACTACCCTACGGGAGCTCGAGACATCAATCTTTACCCAGTAGACAATAGAATCATGTTAGGAGGCACCGAAATACGATGGTAACAGATATAGTTCAATCGACTAGTTTCAAAGACCTCTATTATTACAGCTATCATCCTTTTATTATATCACATGAATTAGTACATATATGGAAGGCTACAAGTGCAAATGGGAGCGTCAATCACACTCTCCTCTCAGACCTATCCCTGATTTGTTTTGGGTGGCCACCCAGTTAAATTCCGTAGTTTGAAAATATATATAAATATATATCAGATATCTGATCAGGAGGTAAAAAGATGCTTAGCACACCTATGATTATGATCGCTTCGCAGCGGGTTAGGTACATAAGGGAAGGTCTATAAACTTCCAATAACTGCCGTAAGGCAGGCCTTGAGCCAGGCCCTAGGAAATCCCCTCGACGCTCACTAATTTGGCTTGATCAGTGCAGATACCATAGTATCGCTACATAGTAAAGCTCACCTGTGTTTAACTAACTCGAACACTCACTCTTAGTTGTACTAGGAAATAACGAGTCAAGTTGTTGGTGAAATTTGATAAAACCAAGGATTTATTTAATTCAATTGAAGTAATCTAATATAATTATTGTTCTTTCTTAATTAGTAGAGTTAATCTATCAAGGTCAAGAGACACGGTAGGTTAATTATGACCTAAGGTGAACCCAGTCAGAGAACCGGTGGATATACTTTGTCCGACCATGCTATGTACTAGGATAAACGTAAATGTAGACGACATAAAGACTAATGAGGCAATAATTAACTATCTGTTAACAATGGTATCTCTTAGCTGATTCTAAAACTACTCTATGAATTTGACAATATAATATAGACGATCACATGCCTTACACTCCACTAGGGGTTGTACCACCACAATCTCTAACTTAGTTCATAGCTATAGCCATCCTTTTCTCGCACTGCCTTTTAGTAAAAGATAGCAATAGACTAAATTAAGTTTAGTTTGTGCACAACAGAATCGACACCATTGTCATCCAAACTAAAGTAGGTTGGGATAACAAAATTCAATTGCAAGATTGGACCTAAGCAAATAAACATGGCAAGTTAAGTAAAAGCTTGTGAAAAAAATATCCTTTACACAAAAAAAAAACTAAAATAAAAATGTTAATTCCTAAAACAGAAAACACAAACAAACCTTGTAAAAACAAGAGCCTTTAATCAAAACCTTTTTACCGTTATTTTCTATACATAAATTGGTTCATCCCTTGTGTGTTTGTTCGAAAGAGTAACTTAATCGCCTAGACATGACGTCACTTTGGTACAAAACTGTCAATAGGCCGAGCAAACAGACCCTTTGTCCTGTATAAATACAAGTTGATGGACTTTTACAGCCGTTCGACCTCACTGATCCGAACCTGCCAAGTGCGTATCCGAAATAATCCGAATACGCGTAGAGTCGCATATCTATGTGTTCAGGGATTTGTATTAAACCTTTTTTAACCGACTTCCAAAAAGAGGAGGTTGTCAATTCATCTGAATGTTTTTTGTTTTTTTTTTTTGTGTTCAGCCTTTTTTTCGCCAATTGTGAACAGATTTCGATGATTCTCTTTTTGTTTGGAAGAAAATTACTTCGCGGTGGTCCCGTTTAAATTTTGTGAAGATCTGATGGTGATCTTCGGAGAAATATAATGGAACTCTTCAATTATAGACAGCAAATCGGTCGTGATTGCTGCAATCGCTTGGAGGATTGTTGTTTTCAGTACATAAACTTTAACCGATTTGTAAAATAACATAACATCAGGCATTGTAATCCCCGAAAGGTTACACAAAGGTGTACATAGCAGTGCTCCCACATTTCGCCAGTTATTTTTAACCGACTTCCAAAAGGAGGAGGAATTTTTGTTTTTTTTTTTGTATTTATGTTCAGCGATATCTTCGCCAATTGTGACACGATTTTGATGGTTTTTTTTTTGTTTGGAATAATATTGTTTCGCGGTGGTCCCGTTTAAGTTTGGTGAAGATCTGATGCAGATTTTCGGAGATATACAAGGCGAAAAAAAACTGAAATATAACTTTAGCTTTAAAAGTCAGTGGCAAAAAAAACTGAATACCGAACCGAACAAACAAAAGTCACTGACTTCTGAAGCTAAAGTTATTTTTCACTTTTTTTTGTGTTTTTTGAGTCGGTTTTATTTTTTGCAAAAAATCTTTTTTTCTTTTCCATGTAATTGGGGAGTAAAACCAGGTATTCATACACATTCATACCTAGTTTTTTAACTACCTCGTTGGTCTAGTGGTTATAAGTGCAACTGATGAGCATGAGGTCCTTGAGTCCATGAGGTTTTCGATTCCCATGTCGGGCATAGTGTTATTGGGTTTTTCCATCAGGCATTTCTCAGTAGCAGCCAAGGATTCTAGATTTGTACCCGGTCGATGGGAATAGTCTTGCCCCATATTACATGCGACTTAAACGTAACTGGCGAAATGTGGGTCTACTATAAGGTACCTGCCGAACCCTTCAGGGATTACAGGCGTAATTTTATGTATGAATACTTAGTTTATTAGATTTAAGCACGTTAAGCCGTTGGTCCTGCGCCTGATATATCTCCGGTCGTGTCGGATTGCCGACCCATCGGACTGTAGAGGCACTACAAAAACAACAATGATGAACTTTAGTTCATCATGACCATGATCGATCATGATCATGATTGTTGATCATGTTCTCATATTGTGTTTCGCTGTTTACAGCGAAACACATGAGAATTTCTACATCGCGCAAGCAGAGTTATCCGCGACTGAAGACTATATACGAGAACCCGACAACAACTGTCGGGCAGTAACTCACCAGACGTAACACCTGTCTGGTTGGAGGATCCTCCCTTTTCTACGGGGGATAAAGAGCTTTACACCCTTTTCTTCATACCCCCAAAGGACTATGAGAGTGAGGGAATGGAGAGTGCACCTGTGTCTGCGCACACACTTGTGCACTATAATATCTCCCGCGCCGATGGCTAATCTGCGCTAAGATTGGCCGACGTGACCGAAAACGGTCAGGAGGACAATCATTATTAGATTTCACATTTATAAGATACCTATTTGAAAGTTGCAGTAGGTTTGGAACTCAATATATGAACTTTATCGTTTTACGACGTAACTCTCAAAAATATTCAATACAACAACTGTAACATATTCACTCTGTAATATATTTAAAAACACAAACATGTTTTTGGTTTGTATAAAGTTTTTGTTTTCAGCTTACATTTGTGGCTACTGAATTAAACATGACTTTGTTTAGTTTAGTTCTCGTCTGATATTTTGTTTCTACAATTATGATTTTCATTTCAGTTTCAGAATAATAATACAAAGTTTTCTTTTTGTTTCAGCACTGTCTAGCTCAGCTACTTAACTTGGCAGCACAATCTACATACCAAACCAATACTTAGTGTGACGTTGAATATAAATTAAGAACGACGTACATGTTGTTTGTTAGTACTACATATTTATTTTATGTATCTTCTGCGTTCCTCAAACGGAAATGTCATGACAAAGTCACATTATGTTAAATTACCTACATACAGGGTATAAAACTGTCTAAAAATTGTGAAAGAGTTGGCACTTTGACCCCTAATATAATAAATAAATATATATATATTGTATTAATTTAAATTTTATTTTGTCTAGTATATTTGAGTATTGTGTGGTGTGTATTTGTCTCTGATTATTTAAATTCCATGTAACATTATTTTGAGTGTGTTTTATGAACTAAGTTATGAATCGTTGTGTCTGATGCAAATAAATTATTATTATATCCATAACTAGAAGGTGTCCAGATATTTTCGAGAACAAAAATGATCGCAAATGACAAGGAGAATCGGCTTCGTTAAGCCCATTATGTAAAGTCTAGAACACTGACTGATTCTGATTCTGATTCTGAACACATTCAACTAACTTTTCAAAACACTATTAAGTACTAAATGGGCAAAGATAGAACGAGATAGAAATCGGATTCATATTCCGGAGGTCATCGGTCGTAACTGCTGGCGCGATGCGATCAATCACGGGCAGTCACAGAACAGATTTACCTAAAGTATAAAATTCAATTTTGGCTTGACAGTATACGATCGAGTGCCGACGCTTTGCATCTACCTAGGTAAATAGACTGTGAAGTCGTTTACTTTAAAGAAGTTAGGTCAAGACTACATAGAATCTTCTTCTTATTTTTGAGTGGTTAGTGCCTAACCTGGTGAATTGTCTTTTTTAAACTTTCACGATCAAAACACATTATAAAACATATATAAACGGGTATTTTATTGAGTCTTCCCGCGACCACGGCTGGTGCAATCCGGTCGAAACGTCGGGCAAATATTAAAGGTAAAAATTCGCGAAAATACCCGTTTATATATGTTTTATAACCTGGTGAACACTAAAATCGCGCACACTGTCTATTTGTATTGGAGTAAACAAGACGTCACTATTACTGGGCGGTCAGGTTTTAGAAGAAAATAATGAATAAATATTGAAATAAAAAAAAAGTGTGGATTACTTGTGAAATATGACTCGTTAGCGGTTTAAGTATGAATGTGTTGACTTCATGTTTTTAATTGCAGACCCATACGTCAAAAAAATAAAGACATGGAACCGTTAATGATGATTTTAAGACCACTCTTTGCAATTATTTTCTATCGAGCCGATTTCGTCAAATTATGTATCGAGTCCGTCCACGGTCTTTGAAATATGATGAATATTGCTAGAACAAATATTTTTTCCTACAAAAACTGCTTAAATAACATCAATTTCAACAAATTAGGTGTTGTCAGCCCCTTAATGCCACCCATATGCCTCTGACTAAATAGAATAAAATGTCGTAGTTAGGGGCAACTATGATGGAATTACCAGTACATTTACATTCACTTTTCGACTGTAAAGAAAATAAGGGTTTTGACGTTTTATATACTCACTACGAACTTTGCTCTCCCTTTGAGTAATCTAGGCATAAACTATGTTTTTTCTTACCCCTCTTCTTACCTACTATTCCTTCAACGAAATTATCGTTGAAGGATTCAAGACAGTTGAATAATTTCTCCGGCACTTATTCTTTGTTCATACAAAAATAAAAACATACAAAGAAATTGCAATATTACTTATAGCTTGTGTAAAAAGGCAAGCTTGAATTGAGTTTTCTTACAGCAAACCTCATTTCAATAGCGAGTTTTTCAAAAATGATACAAGTGCAAAAATAGTTCATTAATTTATAAACTTAACTTTTTTTTCAAATTAATACATGTAATAATATTTACATACTAACTCTATAATAGAAATAAAAATATTTACAAGTATCAAAAAGGGTTACAGGGCGTCGAAAAATTCGTCCACATCGCTGTCAACAGGAAAACTTAACTTAACTTAAAAAAGACATTTATCCGCCTGTATTTTTGAATACTCTCTACACGAATTTTTCGTGATTTTTTTTTACATTTTTCTATTGTTATTTTTTGAAAAACAAAACACGAAAAATGAAATCTATATTTTTTTTAAACTTAAAAAAAAACAGTCCCAATCGCTCCGAGTTCAATGATCGAGTTTATGGCTTTCGGTTCCCGATCGACCTAAAAATAATGGTATATAACAAGCTTTTTAATTTAGTTGATGTTGATGAACAAAAAGAAACCCTGCATAGTGCAGCAAGATTACATCGGTGTCAAGTACCCGACGACAAAATTAAATAAGTAATTCGGCCCTCAGGGAAATTCACGCCTGGCAACACTCATGTTTTATTTAGCTAGTTTGATTAGCACCATGTGAGAAATATGTATGAAATATAACAAGTAATGAAAACATTATTTCATTGGTTTCGCTATCATATAGATTTCCCCGGGGCAAGTGGGTGATACAAGCAACCAAAGTTGCTTGATCTCCCCCTTCGTTCAGTCGACTATTATTTTGTATTACTTCGGGAAATCACTGAAGAGTGTCAGGGGTCAAACTAAAGTGGTGTGTTGAAAGTATTTCGCGATTAAACAAATGTAAAGGTCTTATTTACCTTATCCTATTGATCATTTCAGCAGTAAGTCCTACGTAAATACTTAAGTATTGACAACTTGCTCATCCTTAGAGACTTTAGATGTCCTAATAAGATGACGAGTTTATTTTTTTTGCTGTAGTCTGATTCCTGGAAACTGTTTCTATTTTATCTGGAAACTTTTTCTATTTCATAATGGAGGTAGCCATTAAACGAACACTTATTTTAGGGTAGAAAAAAAGTAATTGACGTGATATGTTACAGTCAAAACTGTTAATCGGTCAAAACCACTTTTGACTGGTGTCAGTCAAAAAACCCTTATGAAGTTAAAATGTATTTTCTGCATTTAAAATATTATGTTGATTTAGAACGCCACAATTGTAATTACCTAGTCCTAGAAATAAATTATGTTTTTCGAAGAGTTACAAAAAAAACCTTTCAACCTAATAAGTTTCTAAGTAAATGTTAGTTTTTGTTGAAATAGTTTTCACCAGTCAAAAGTAGTTTTGACTGAAACAGTTTTGTCTGTGACTTATAGGGTGTAAAAAACCTTTTAACGAAACCGAAATGCACTTGTTCTCCCCATCATTGCGATATTTTTTTTGCTCTACACCATACCTGGAAATCTTCTAGTTACGGAGATATTGGGGGTCAAAGTTCCAACTTTTTGACAAGTTATTGTTTAAAAACAAGTTTTTAATGTAAGATTTTTACTTTAAACACCTCCACGACCCCCGTACTATTCAATCCATCCATCAGCACAATGTTTTGAGTGCGTTACATTGAGTTCTACCACAAAACATGATTTTTCACCCCAAAAAAGAAGTCGTTTCCCAGCAATAATTTTTGCGTAAAGTTTCTTAGTTTGATGTACAGACTACAGAATGCTTGGTTGACGGCTTCGTGATGAGGTCTTTTACACCCTGTATAGATTTCCATGTAGCTTAAAATATATGTACCTATATGACCGCACCTGCCATATCAGGACAAGGCAGACCTACTTCTCAGTCATACTAATAAGAGAATCAGGAACACGCATGCTTAATAAATGGATCGTTATACTTCACCTTTCATCACGGTTCACTTTGATTCGCTCCATATGCCAGTCATCACCCCAATTAGGAATTAAAAGGATTGCGTGCGACAAATTAATTATTTTAATACTTTCTTTTCAAAATAGTAAGGCGATAAAAACTATGCGACGACTGAGGTTTTTTTACGTTTTCAGTCGTGCGTATTTTGTAATGCACGCACGTGTTTTCCACATGCTTGCCGCCGTATTTAACTTTTTCATACATGTATTTGGTGTCAAGATATTATAACACATGGAAACGGGTATTTATCGCGAATTTTACCTCAATAAAAGCCCGAAGTAAAAAAAAAATCTAAAAAATTCGCGATAAATTCCCATTTCCATATGTTTTAGCCGTGTGGTATCCGGCAGAGTAGAATAGAACCAACCCATTACACTGACGGGTGTCGTATAAGGCGACTAATGTCTGAGGCAGAACACCTTGCGCCTCCGTAGACCAGAGAATGGGCAGCAGCGTTTTCTGTTAGTCTTTTATCACTGCGATCTCCAATCCGCCTGCCAAGCGTGGAGATTACGGCAAATCCTCCCATCATGGGAGAGGCTTATGTCCAGCAGTGGACGTTATGGGCTGTTGTAGTAGTAGTATATGTTTTATAATGTGTTCCGATCGTGAAAATTTAAAAAGACAATAGGCGAGACGACAAAAAAAATCTAATTAGTCCTTCAGATAGATTTCAAAAAAATATTGGACACATACACTTTTAAAATTCTCAATACGTCACGCCTTGGTATAATTTTTAGCTAGTTCTGGCGTCACGAGCCCCCACCTCCCGAGTTTTGATGCGTTTTATCTTTGTCAATATTCATTGATTTACAAAAACAAAAAATATGTGTCCATTATTTTCCAATACTCTAACTGACGGACTAAATAGATTTGCAATTTTTTTTAAATGTCGTCATGCCTATTGTCAAGACATTGTCTTTACAAAATAGTTTAACAGGTCAGTGCGAAGATAAAATTTTGTCTTACGTTGGAAATAGTGCGACGCCGACATCGGTTACTGAATTCGGTCACCATCTTTATGGGCTCTCGCTCGTTGACTGTGCTAAGTTATACACGTTCATTTATCGCCAGACCAAAGACCAAGGAAAAGATCTTCACAAACCATCTTTGATAACCCGAATGGCACAGCGGTAATGAGGCTGCCTTACGTTCTTAGAGTCCCGGGTCCGAATCTTGGTAGGAGCATGTACATTTTTTCCGAGTCATGGATGTTTATGTATAGTAAGAATGTATTTACAAACAGAAAGTATATATGTAGCATATCAACTATCTGGTGTCCACGACACACGCCTCGTTGCTTAGTGTGGCACTAGATGGCGCTGTGTGTAATGTCCAGCGATATTTAATTATTATAACTACAACACTATGGTACAGCCAGTCTTAAAAAGATGTAGCATGCAATATTATGGAACACAAATAAAACACAAATGGAACACAAATTCTTGTTTACATCTTTTTGAGGCTGACTGTTCTCTAGATCTCAACGGTATTCTTAGTCTGTGGTTCGCATAAAATACGTAGTAGGTAGCACTTATATGTACGTACTAGTGTCGGTATAACCTAGGAAAAGGTCGAGTGCCACTAAGTAATGTCTCAAGTGTCTAATACTAAAGACCAAGATCATTCATTTAGTTGTAACAATATTTCATCTCCCACCTACACATTATTAGAGAAGCCCTACAATTGTTCTAGAACCTTTCCTGTAAAAACAGTACCTACCTTGCTTGGAAAATACACTTCAGTTCGTATCCACGAAGTGTGCCTAATTTTAAGGATGTTATCGAAAATTTCATTAATGATAATGAATGTTTATGTATGAAAAGGGAAAGGAAGACTGTGTGAGAGGGGGAGATTGTGTGAGGAATAATATGAAATAAAAAAACCGGCCAAATGCGAGTTGAACTCGCGTGGAAAGGGTTCCGTACAATGGCAAAGTCAAATTTTCCGTAAGTGAACGTATTATATTGAGTTTACCACTTTATTTTCAATTGATAGAATTCTTGTAGGTGCTCCTGTAATCTACAAGCAATGAACTATATTTTGTATTTTTCTCAAAATTTTAGGCTTAGTAGTTTCGGAGATCAGGGGGAGAATGGTCAATTTGATATATGACACAGTAAGGTTTGCAAAACATTTTTTTTAATTTCGTAATTTGTTCCCCTGAAAATGACCCTTATTTAAAAAATATTTATTTAATTTGCACATCTGTGTTTGGGTCATAGGATTACACCATCGTACCAAATTTCATCTGATTTGGTCGAGTAAATTAGCTGTGACAGACACAGACAGACAGACGCACGAGTATAAGAGGGTTGCGTTTTTTAGGGTTCCGTAGTCAACTAGGAACCCTTATAGTTTCGCCATGTCTGTCCGTCCGTCTGTCCGTCCTCTCTTAATCTCTGTGACCGTTAGCACTAGAAATCTGAAATTTGGTACCAATATGTATATCAATCACGCCGACAAAGTGGTAAAATAAAAATTGGAAAAAAAATGTTTTATTAGGGTAGCCCCCCTATATGTAAAGTGGGAAGTTTTTTTTTTTTTAATTTCAAACCTAACGTGTGATATATTGTTGGAAAGGTATTTAAAAATGAATAGGGGTTTTCTAAAATCATTTTTTGATAATGTCAATAATTTCGGAAATAATCGCTCGAAAAGTAAAAAACATTGTGTCCCCTCTAACTTTTGAACCATAAGTTTAGAAAATATGAAAAAAATCTGAAAAGTAGAACTTTATAAGGACTTTCTAGGAAAATTATTTTGAACTTGATGAAAACAACAGTTTTTGTACAAAAAAGACAAAATTTGTACAAAATAATTTCTGGACTAAGTTTGTAGTATATTCGTAATGCAAGCATTTTTTTTAACTTCGTTTACATATTTTATTATCCTGAACATATCTACGGAACCCTACACTGAGCGTGGCCCGACACGCTCTTGGCCGCTTTTCATTTGTTTAACGGAACCCTAAAAAGAGTGAATGATGACGTGACGTCTGACAGGGAGGAATCGAAGAAGAAAACGTGTTGCGCCGACCCCAAGTATAATGTCACAAAGGCAGGAAGATGAGGATGATAATGGAACAACGAGACGAGATTTTTCCAGTTTTCCCCACCAGTGGGGACATGGCAGTGATAGTGGGGACAACGGGAATACACCTCAATATATGACACGTTTTAAGAAAAAAACTAAGAGGCATCAAACCAACGAAATAACATAGCTTTGATCTTCGCAATAATTTAATCGAACAAATCACTTTTGGAATTCGCTAGAAAATTTAATTTAGGTACTACCAGAATTCCCTATTAATTAATACGAGTGAGAATCATATGACTGGCACGTTTTCGCACGGATTCTGTACTCAACGTTTTATTTTGACGTGAGGTATTCAAGCATACCTTTCGACTAATTAATCATAACGTTTTGCTGAAAATATCACATTTGCGAGAATATCTATTTGAAGATTTAATTACGAGCTTTTAGCCTGAATTGCTCATTGTATGATTTATGAAATTTCCTAGTAGAGAGCTTAATAGAATAAAGCATTTATCTCTAAATGTTAATTTTTTATCACGTACATCTTTTTTCTTAAACCAATATTGTAAATCATGAAACGCTTCACTTCGGGTCTGAAAATTGGAAAAAATAAATATACATATGCGAACTTAACGATAAATAATCAAACCCAACTTCGTAGAAACCATAAAGCCTTGAACGTATTTCCATACAAATGTCCGACTTTATACATTTTTTCGCCATTAAGTGTAAAAAATTGGACATTTTACCCTCTTAAATAAGGAAGACCGTGGTCAATGTTTGCCCCTCTGTTAAGGATTGCTAATATCAATAAAATTTTTACCCTCCAAAATATTAATAAACTTTGGGCCAATGTTACTTTACCGACCCTTGTCCCTGCCTACATATGTAAGGAAATTACTGAAATGTTTTGCAAAGTTATCTTATTAAGCCGAATATCGAAGTTTAAATATTGATATTAAGGTATTTGTATTCATGAGTTGTTTTTGTGTTATGTTTATCGGACTCTGCTTTTGTTGGGAATTTGTTGCCCACGCATGTTTTGACTTGCATGTATTTACGTAACAATTACAAGATAGACCGGGAATGCCTGGGATATCGATGGTTGAAAAATAAATGACTCGTTTAGCAAATATCATTTTTGTGCCAAGGACAAAGACATTAGTTTTTTTTTTTTTTTTAGATTAATAGAGAGAGCAGACCAGGATAGCAGGTATGCTATCCTGGTCATTTTTCGTGTGTATAAAACTGGGAAGAAAAAGAGTAGGAGTGGCGAAAACCTATAAATACTTACGACAACTATAAATTAGGTAACATAATATAAAATCACACCAGCCTGTACCTAATAGGATAGATGACAAAAAAAAATTGAATTAGTCTGTCTGATAGATTTCTAAAAATATTGTAATCATATTTTTTTCTTTTTTCCACGTAAACAAAAAACCGGTCAAGTGCGAGTCGGACTCGCATACGAAGGGTTCCGTACCATTGACTATATTTAGTATTTGTTGTTATAGCGGCAACAGAAATAAGTACATCATCTGTGAAAATTTCAACTGTCTAGCTGTCACGGTTCATGAGATACAGCCAGGTGACAGACAGACGGACAGACAGCGAAGTCTTAGTAATAGGGTTCCATACCCTTTTACCCGTTTACCCTTTGGGTACGGAACCCTAAAAATGAAGACGATACAGTGCGTCGAAAACTCGTGTGACATCACATTTGAGTACAATTTTCCTCAAATATGACGTCACAAGCCGACCCACTCATGATCTTTGACACGTCTTCGTCAATTTTTATTAATTTGATAAAACAAAAAAACACGTATTCAATATGTTTCGATAATCTAACTGACGGACTAATCATATTTTTTTTAGTCAGTCATCATCCCTATTCTTGGAGGGTTGGTACGCTCACATTTCGCCAGTTATGTTTAACAACAACAACAACAGCCCATAACGTCCACTGCTGGACATAAGCCTCTCCCATGACGGGAGGAATTTGCCGTAATCTCCACGCTTGGCAGGCGGATTGGAGATCGCAGTGATGAAAGACTAACAGAAAACGCTGCTGCCCATTCTCTGGTCTACGGAGGCGCACGGTCAGTTATGTTTAAGTGCCATGTAATAGGGGGCCATTGCCAAGTGACTGATGTATTCGATGGAAAATTAACTTTTTAAGACTGGTTTTTTTGGATACCTACTGGTGTCGATTCTGTTGTGCACAAACTAAACTTAATTTAGGCTATTGCTATCTTTTTCTTTCTAATAAAACGAGAAAGAGGTGCCGATTCCCTTGTTCACAAACTAAACTAAATTTAAGTTGAATGCATCTTTTTCATTCTATTTCATTAGGAAAAGGACAGAAGATAAATATTAGTTTAATCCTGTCAAATTAGTCAGCATCTGACGTAATTTGATGTAATTTTAGTAGTCAACTTTTTAATCGCGTCTAAAACTTGTATGGCGCTGATTAATTTGACAGAACGTAGCTAAAATTTATCTTCTGTCCTTTTCTTAATGAAATAGAAAGAAAAAGATGCACTGAACTTAATTTTGGTTTAGTTTGTAAACAAGGTAATCGGCACCAGAGACGGACTTAATTTAGTGCTGTCAAATTTAGTTGGAACTAATATTTCCATACAAATGAAGAGTGCACGTAAAAACATGTCTACTAAAAACACGGTGAAGCACAAGGCATAAACTAGTTTGACATCTCTAACTTAGTTCATAGCTGTAGCTGTCCTTTTCTCGCACTGCCTTTTAGTAAAAGATAGCAATAGCCTAAATTAAATTTAGTTTGTGCACAACAGAATCGACACCAATATTTCACTACGTCACACTGCCACACCTAATGCCATGATTTTCTCATCTTTCTACCTTATAAATCTCTTTTGCTAAATTAAATCAGTCTAAACCACATTATCTCCACTGCTTATTATATTTAATGAGTGTATGATGCGTGAGTCCCAGATTAGATTACAAATTAACCAATCTTTTACACTGAGCCCCAATTATTTTATACTAATTGGATAACCAATTACCGTTATAATTAGTCTGTACAGTAAGAATGAAGACGTGAGCTTTTCCCGAGATTTTTCGATGATTTTTTTTGTTCCCTACAATATCATACAGGTAATTCAAATACATTATATTGAAATAATGTATCATATCGCAAATGAATAAACCTTTCAACGCTCACCGAAACACGAACTTTCCTAAAGCTCGTACGTTAGAAGGTTAGTAAGCACATTCGAGTTTCACAAGTATTGTAGAAATAAGACAAACTTTCCGTACTTAAAATGTTCTCGACACAAACTCAGATAATTTTTAACACTCGCATCTCGAACAATTCTCACATATGTGAGTGCACAACTCGAAAGTCATGTCTCAAGCGCTGTCAACGAAAGAAAAGTTTAGATTTAGAGGGGTCTTCAAGTTTGGATGTTTTCAACTCCCACGCTACAGGAGTACTCGGCTTTCTTGGCCAACTTGGCCAACTTCTGACACCTTCTTCCAGCCCTCTAACGTTATTTACAAGACGACTCCAGCAACCTATTCAAAGGATATTCTATTAAGGAGTTCTTACAACTTTATTTTCTGCGCCGGGGAAGGTAATCACTAAGATACGACGACGTTTTGCCCGATCGCGTTATACGCTGAATTCACTTACGTTAAATGTTAGGAATTTACGTTTTTGATGTTATTAAGTGAGCAATTATAAGTTACTGACGATTACGAGTTTCAGAGTTTTGAAGTACAAAGTTAACAAGTGGGATGAACGATGAACTACGCTTTCATGTGCGGAAATTTCATTCGTCATTTGTTTGTTGTTCGCAAACAATTTAATAAGAAGAGAAATGACACGAGTGAGGGGTTGCTTTAATTACTTTTCTTTGAGACTCGTATGTTACGACATAACATATCCATTTAATGTTATTTTGTTCAGAATTTAGAGCTGAAATTGAGAGCTCTTTGTCTTTTCAATCAAGCAAAACTTGAAAAGACGTGACATTATCTCATTAAAATGTAACGAAACGACTTTTTAATCACTACGATTGCCAGCTTGTTTGTATAGGTATACATGTGTAGACAACCTTACGATACATATTTAGCAGATATTCGTTAGTTTCACAACGATTTCACATCACAAGACGCGGCAGCCTCCATCACGTGAAGCATTCCGAGAATTTCTATCTCAATTTTAGCACCTAGGATTTTCCACACCTGAAGGTTTTCCGAGAAAGGTGTTTTAGTGTTTAATTTATACGTGTGCCAAGCTGTTGGCGGCTCACTAACTTTGTTATAAAGTATTGTTACTGACGTGAGTAACAGAGTAGGTAGTACCCGTGGAACCTATACAGAAGTAAGATAGATATTGCGTATGTGTTCTATATAGAAATTATATGAAGACGGTGGGTGATTTTTTATTTTTTATTTACCAGCCCTGTGGTATCCGGCAGAGTAGAATAGAACCAACCCATTACACTCGCGGGTGTCGTATAAGGTGACTAATGTCTGAGGCAGAACACCTTGCGCCTCCGTAGACCAGAGAATGGGCAGCAGCGTTTTCTGTTAGTCTTTCATCACTGCGATCTCCAATCCGCCTGCCAAGCGTGGAGATTACGGCAAATTCCTCCCGTCATGGTAGAGGCTTATGTCCAGCAGTGGACGTTATGGGCTGTTGTTGTTGTTGTTGTGGGTGAGTTTTTGTCATGAACAACTGTTAATGTACTTTACGATAGTTGTCTTAAAATTATAGAATGTACAAGTATTAAGAAAAACAAAAGGTACCTGTCGCAGTTCATTTGCCATCAAAAATTCATCTACAAATATACACTTGACTTTAAGTCATAAAATCAAGTAAGTATTTTTCCTGAAAGTATGCATCATCTCTTAAACCACACCACACCACCACTTCTCTAATTAATTAATTATTGTAAAATTGTCCCACAAAACAAACACTCAAACCATTGTTCTAGAATCCTTTCAACAACTGTTTAATTCATGTCCTCAAAAGCTTTCAAAATCCCTTATTTCTACGAACCACCAAACACTACTTCATTTACCTAAGAAAGTATTAGCATTAATTTACTCGCACTCGCGGCTTTTAACTAAAACTACATAAAGCGGGTTCCGTTCCAGTAGATTAAGTGAAGCCTCAAACTCGTTAGTCTAGAGGCAACAATCACTACTGCTGAGCATGAGCTCCTTTTTTGTATCGGATGGGAAATCATCAAATGACTCCTCCCGCTCCGGGCGGAGCAGGAGGGAGTGTCAGACTTTTACTGACTAAAACCCATCCATGTTCCTTCATCGCCCTTTGTGTTCCGGGGCCACGGTATCTCTTTCGAACAGTCCCGCAGCCACGGCAGGCGTCGGCTCTTGCGGACCCCTTCCTTTTGCTGACTCTCTTCGAGGCGTGCGTGGGACACGAACGCGCCGTCGACACGGCGAGCATGAGTTCCTGGGTTCGGCTTGAGTCTAGGTAAAGTGTTATTGGTTTTCTCATCAAGAAGCTCCCAGTAGCTGTAGTCCTGTAGTAGCCCTGATTGTGCATTGACTTTAGACTTTTTTTAACGTTGCTCCACACTGGGAATGTCTCCTGTATCGTGGATGCATTTACAAACATTTAAACTTACATAGATACACAAACCGCCAGACCCGGAACAACTACAGGTCATACAGATATTTGTTCCGTGCGGGGATCGAACCCCCGCGACACGCAGCGCAGCAGCTTATCGCTCAGCCACTGCGCCATGAGACTTACACATAACTATCAAACTGTACCTAACTGTACGGACGGTACGCCAAACCCGTTGGGATTACGAACGAGATATTATTATGGTTTACGCTCACTCGATAAAACACATAAAAGCTTTCGCGGTATTTAACTAAACTACTCAAAGCTCTTCTCTAATCGATTTAGCTCAGCAATTAATACAGGTACATAACGTTGTGACGTCAGCAGCCTCGCAGCGTTTACTTGAACACGTTATTATCGTTCGGTATTTAGCTGATTCAGCATCCTGTACCGACAGTACTAAACCTTTAAGGCGGGGGGCACACGAGCGACTGAGTGCTAAGACATTTATCTTCTTAACATTGTAATGTTTGTTGGTTTTAATTAGTGACTCAGATATGATGTGTGTGTATGATGACAGGAGAATAGAAGACAAATAATAATAAAAATAAAAATAAAATTTTTGTCTAAAATAAAAATATTTTATTTTAGACAAAAAGTCCATAGGCAAGGCAAGATTGTTAGTAACAAGAATTTTGCTTCTATCTATTGTTAGTTATTAAAAGTAACAGCAACAAACTGGACACACCGTCTACAACCGTCTGCACAGTAGGCTCACCGGTTCCACAACACATGGAGTTCAGTGAACCTACTGAGTAGAACAGTATTGGTTCTCTCTACAAAAATGTGTTAACTCAACCAGTATGTGGAATGGGATGAGGGCAGGAAGATGAGAAAGAGACATGTAACCCTAATTCAGAAATTTAATCCCAACATAAAGCGATCAAAACTCCTCATCAAACTCATCTCGTTGCGATAAAATAATTACTTTCTTGGCAATACAGAATATGAAACAGTTGACTATCTGTCAGACAGGTCATAGCCTAATAAACGACTCCGCTCCCTCTAGGCAAAAATAATATAATTCAAATATGGGCTTTATGTATTGCTCTTTAGATACACTTTACATTGGTGTCGATTCTGTTGTGCACAAACTAAACTTAATTTAGGCTATTGCTATCTTTTTCTCTCTAATAAAACGAGAAAGAGGCGGGCATAATTTAGAGCTGTCAAATTTAGTTGGAACTAATATTTCTATACAAATATAAAGGGTGAACGTAAAATCATGTCGACTAAAAACACGGTGAAGCACAAAGCATAAACTAGTTTGACATCTCTAACTTAGTTCATAGCTATAGCCGTCCTTTTCTCGCACTGCCTTTTAGTAAAAGATAGCAATAGCCTAAATTAAGTTTAGTTTGTGCACAACAGAATCGACACCTTTGGCAACATACATTAGCAGACAGCTCGCTGTCAGCGCGGTTACCGCCGTCAGACTGCTCGGTTGCCAATGTAAAGTATATCTAAAGAGCAATACATAAAGCCCATATTTGCATTATATTCTTTTTTCCGGGTGGGAGCGGAGTCGTTTCTCCGCTCCTGATAACCCTTTACGATTACTTTTTGAATGGCAATAAGCTCGCTTCCTATTAGGTACATGGGACTTAAACATAAAGCTATCGAAATATGGGTGTATACTATTAGGTACACCTTTACTGCCTAACCCTTCGGGGATTACAGGCGTGATGTTATGTTATGTAAGTACCTTTACGATGATCGGGGGTTCCGGCTTAACTTACTCTCTGAGGCACTGAGGGGCTTCAGTAAGCCAACCCTAGCAACCTGTGAACATAAGTCGATCAGTGGGGCCACTTAGCCACGAGCCACTCCAAGTAGTCACTTATACGCATATGTTTTGGGTAAAATATGCAAACATAACACGCCCTGAAACCACAGGTGCGAACGGAATTTCATCAATTTTGGATGATTATGAAACCTTTCTCTCGTATTAAGGGTAGCCTCCTAATATATGTTACTGAGTAATTAAGTTAAAAACTGTTGGCAAAAATATCTCTACAACGTACATACCTAAAGACAAAATGGGCAATGTTTATGTAATGAAAATTTACTTATTTGAATACACGAAGTATTTATTTTAGAATACTTACCTACCGGCAATGATATTATATAGTAAAAAGAGGTAGATATCGCACTAGCACGCACAAATTGTTGAGGACAAAGTGATACAATTGTTGCACTTTGATAGCTAGCTATCTCTTTCTATCTTATACGTTCCGTATTATCTATCGCTGTCGTAGTTTTAAATTACTCGCAACGATATCTGAACGCCATTCAGTATGAACATGGCGTATCTTCTTTATAATATCATTGCCTACCGGTCAATGTGGCGACACTTGTGGGAGGCCTATTTCCAGCAGTGGACGTCTTCCGGCTGAAATGATGATGATGACCTACCTATACTTTTATACTTCCATTTTTTATAATGCCATAGCCAGTTTAAAGTCAAATTCATGAAGCTGCTCAAATACCTACAACTCAATGCGCCACGGACTGAAACCTCAGTAAGAACAAAATCCATTCCAATACAAGCTCATTAAAACTCCAAGAAAATGCGCAAGCACAAAACAAAACAGCATCGCGACTCTTTGTCGACATATTTTTCTTCCGTCATACAGTCTGCGCACCGCCTTACAATGCAGAGGTAGCCGCTTGGCGTCTAGCCAGACCCTCCACACATCTAGTGCCCACTTTACCGCGCTGGCGAAACTATGTGACCGGAGTCATACGAACTGTGAATGGTCGCCGACGGTGCCTTACAAATCACTGGAAGATGGGGTTCCGTTTTTTTTACAAGATGGGAACTTGGTTTTTGCTCCTAAGATCGGAAGTTAGTGCTTCAATGGATAGGAAATCCTCCTCGTCATTTTCCGCCTTTCCGAAGTTAAGATGATCGAAACTAAAACTTAGACAGCCATGTGAGAAGTTTAGCGTTCGAGATTGATTCTATCCACTCGACAACATAGATGGATCACTTACTCAGAGAATATCTTGCTTTGATTTATGACTTAAAATAAAACGTGATCTGTGTCAGAAAAAAAAAGAAATGAAAATAAAAAGTGACATTTCTCAAAAAATCCGCTAACATTTTCGTAATACCCTCTCAAAAAACACCATGCCTCACTTTTGTAATATCCATGCAAATACAGTACCATGACGAATACCGCAAAATAACCTGAGGGGAATTCTCGATGGGGTATCAAGGTATTTCCCTGTGACTAATCGAGCTTGACGTGTTATAATTTCATTAAAATTTTACCCCTCAGGCGAATAACGGTGAAGTGAGTGGAGACGAAAGGGGAATTGACCGCTGAGTCAATAGGTATCGAATGTTGATATGGAAGTGATTTTAAATCTAAACTGGGTATGAATATATCGTTATCGTATAATATGTCGTTTTAACCAAAGCAAAATATTTACGTTACTTTCAGCACGAAATATTTTGATTATTTAAAAATTATTTAAAAATGGAATGACCAGTTTGGCTTTCAATTATAATCTACAGGGTATAAACACACACTTCACGAAGCCGTCAACCAAGCATTGTCTACATCAAAGTGAGTAACTCTGCGCAAAAATTATTGCTAGGAAACTACTTTTCTTTTGGGGTGATAAATCACATTTTACGGTAAAACTCAATGTGACGCATTCAACACGACGTTACATTGTTACATACGTTGACGAACGTTAAACTTAGAAGAAGTAGAGAGAACAAGAAAAGAGTATCATTATCTGCCTAGCCTTTTCCCAACCATGTTGGGGTCGGCTTCCAGTCTAACCGGCTGCAGCTGAAATACCAGTATTTTACATGGAGCGACTGCCTATCTGACCACCATAACCCAGATAGTATTAAGTAATACGAAATCCCTTGGTAAGACTGGTTGTCAGACTTATTGGGCCACTGACTATATCTAACGAATGTCAAAGATCTACAAATGACAGCCGGGACCAACATTCTTTGGGAAGAAACTCGGTATGTAAGGGTGTTCGCCCATCTGCCGGGGTTGCGGGACTGTTCGAAAGAGATACCGTGGCCCCGGAACACAAAGGGCGATGAAGGAACATGGATGGGTTTTAGTCAGTAAAAGTCTGACACTCCCTCCTGCTCCGCCCAGAGCGGGAGGAGTTATTTGATGATTTCCCATCCGAAAAAAAAAAAAGAATAAAAAGGGTGTTCGCCCATCCACAGATCAACCTAGGGGTTAGCCCAAAGATCGACCCGAGCGGCTTTTATTATTTAGCCACGAGCTTCTCCTCCTCACAAGAAAAGAGTATCTGGACAGAAATAAGCGGGAACTTTCCCCGCAGTCGGACAGCAATGGAGCATTTTTATTGAAACCTATCAAGACATGTGAAAACGCCACCACTTTACCTATATCACCAATTCAGTAATAATCTACATCCACGGACCACTACTCGATCTTATTATTATTTGTCCACTAGACATGATTAAATAATTCACATTATTATAAACATAATTCACTAAACGTTCACAATTTCTGTATACATTTTCTGCGCCGAGGGGCATTTCCATCACACCCTAAGAAGCTTATCTTTACTAACAGCGCTACCAAAGGGACCGGCTTTCATCTGAGATCACCAATTTCTTACTTGATTGGGCCGGATGATGGCTTTTGGAACAAAGGACTCGATCAAGCCGATGCAACAAATATGTTACGATACACATCATATACATATGTGTGCTAGCTTTTATTCGCGGTTTTGCTCGCCATATTGATCTTGTTTCCAATAAAGCTTTAGGTAATGCTCTGCCAAGCTTACTGATTGAGTTATTTCCTGTCGTGTATTATATGGCAAAGCCAGGTAAACCTGTTTTAATCTACATGAAAGTATAATATACGGTTCTTTTAACAAAATGTCATTGTTTTGTCTGTCTTCCTGGCCGTCTGTCTGTTTTTTCCACCTAATCTCCGAAACGGTTGAACCGATTTTGACAAAACTTTCACTGGCAGATAGCAGATGTCATAAGGAGTAGCTTAGGCTTTTATTCTAGAAAATGGATTAGGGTTCCGTGCAAAAAAACTGAAACCCATGAAATTGTCAACAAAATCCAGGAAAACCCATTTTTTTTCTCCTAACCTACACGCACATGATAGGCTAAAACAAAAGGTCAGGACTTAATTCTCTACAGAGTAACCTCAAAAGACTAACTATACCAACACTTCATTCAATTGAAACTTTTTTCACAAGAATTGAAATAGACAGCAGACCTGACAGCCATGTTGATCTAGTTCGGAACTTGTTGTAACTGTCGATAGTGAGATTCTATGCCGACTCAAATGCCAGAGGAAACAATACCTTTTGATTTCACGGAACCGATAGTTTAAAATACCTATCGGTTTTATTGTTTCAGAAAGTGAATAGCCTTTAAAAATTGGACTATCACTACTCCCTAAGATTAGTTATAAAAAGAACTGTGCTATTCATAAATACAGGATTACTTTTTTATCACTTTCCAAAAAAATGGCATCCTTAGTTTTTCTTTTTCCTTAGAAAAAAAAAAAATCGAATTTCAAATTTTACAAAATTTTAAATTCGATATTTTTCATTTACTTTTTACAAAATTTCACTTTGTTCTAATATGAAAAGTTTACTTGAAATTTGTAGCGTTTTTTGATGATAGATCTAAGTTGTGGATTTTTTTTTAAAAAAAAAAGCTATGTATGCCATAAGCTTCTACTGCGTTCACTTAATATACCCATTTTTTTTGGCAATTGATAAAAAAATCATTCGGTATAGGTGGAAACTTGTAATTGGCCTTCTACATATTACTTCTGACAACTCGAATGTATTAGCTGTAAGTTTTATTTTATTTTATTCATAAAATAATGTAAGTCGGTTCTACGGGATCGTTTAACCGAGATAAATAGTAGGTATGTTGTGTACTTACCCAGGGCATTGTCTACCAATGTGCCAAATTCAATCGAAATCCGTTCAGCTGATAAATCGAAGAGGTAACAGAGAGACAGAGAAGCAGCACACAGAGTTATTTTTGCATTTATAATTTTTTGTTAGTACCTATATTTATTTTATTTATTTATTTAGAATCTCTAACAAAGGACGACGACAAAAGTATCACGTAAGTGTACTCCTTCACTTCCAGGAGACCACAACATGCATAATAAAATGTATAACTAAGTTAACAAAAATTAAAATCAAAATTCTACTCAAACATTTGGTAAAAAATAATGATAATAGCAACGCCTTATCAGCAATTAGAAAATTAAAATCAAAAATAATAGAATTGGACAAATAAAATTAAAATAATAATAAAAAAATATATATATTTTATGTTGTTTCACAAAGTGAATATGTTGTTTCACAAAGCCTTCAAAAATTGAACTACTAACTACACCCTAGGAATGGATTTAAAACAATAACGTTATCATTAATTTAATAATAATAATAATTCCTTTATTTTCAGGCTACTTTGGCCCATAGATAAATACCTTACAGACTAACATATATATCATAATAGTACAAAGTGTGTTAGTATATAAACTTAAAACTAAGTTAGTAAAACACACTTCACTGAATTCAATTCAATGAACAATCAATTCAAACTACAACTACAACTACTTCAATTTAATGAACTATAAATAAAATAAAGGTCTAAATTACCAAGTTTCATATTTCCAACGTGTAGTTGATATTTAAAGCTACATTGGAGCAGTTTTAATGAGTTTCAAAATTAATCTACGTAATTGAAACTTTTATAACGTTATTTTACATGCGAACGCTTTGAGGGATTAAAAGTATCAACATTAACAGCAGGTCAGTGGTAATAAATTATTATGCTCAGTGCTGGGATCTGTGGTACAATGCTGTTAAGTTAGGGAGGTTTTAAAACTGTGAAATATTACCCGACCCTGCTCTAGAATTCAAAAGCTTGGAAAAAAACGCAATTAAAATACGTTTTTAACATCGTATTGTGAATTTCTATTTATATTGTAGCAGCGAAAAAGACACGTGGCTAGTTTATAACAGCCGATCTTTAGGTTAAGCCGCACTTGTCTAGGTTGGTCCGTGGATGGGTGACCACACATTACATGCTGAGTTTCCTACGTGCCTCGGAAAGCACGTTAAGCCGTTAGTCATTTGTAGATTTTGGACAGTAGTTACAAGTATTCAGTGGTCTGAAAGATTGACATTCAGTCTTACCAACGGATTATCTGTGCCAACGGGTATCGTATTGCACCAGTATGTACTCACTGGTTTGTGGAGGTCAGATAGGTAGTCGTCCCATGTAAAATACTAGTATTCAGCTTTATTCAGCAGAGCCCAACACAGTTGGGAAAAGGCTGGGCAGATGATGATTTGAAAAAAAAAATACCTACTATACGCGTGGTGGCGTGTATTAGAAAGGTGTATCATGGTACCCGTAGGTGATTCTTCTGAAACTTCATTAACTATTCAAGTTTTATATTTGGGACAGCTGATGTTTTTTTCGCGATATCGGTGTTGGTTCCTCAGAGAAAGTGGTTCAGTTTGGTGATCTATACCATATTCATATCCTGACACATGCTGAGTTGTTGACATACCTTTTCCAACATTTTCAATGCTACATTCCCACAATAAAAATGGTGTGCTAATTTTAAAATATCAAATATCCCTTTTTATGGCTAACAATAAAATAAAACAAAAACATGCTACTATCGCAATTTTCTTTAAAATGTTCTCGGAAAAAAATACACCACGAAAAGGTGACGATATATTCCTTTAGTTCAATATGCACTTCATCTTGTTTTATCTGCATACGTAAAAGGTTCGAGAGGTAGGTATCACCAAAAAGGTTTATTTTACGGCCTCGTGGCGAAACTGTACTGCAGCTAACTACAACTTCAGTGGAATGTAGTCCAGTCCACAGTCCACTGTAGTCTGTACAGTTTTCGGAGGTTTATGCGACCTGGCGTTTTATTTTCTACGCGTTACAAACCTTTTAGAAACTAGGAATGTAGCACAGCGAGTGATTTTTGTATTTTTTAGTAAGCATAGAAAAACCTCCAGCGGATCTACGATATTTTTTGTAAATATTTGATGTTTATTTATCTTGTTTCCAGGTCAAAAATCCTGCAGTTGTGAAATACGAATCGTTTGCAATGTTTCGAATTGTAAAAACCCTTGTAAAAAAATAACGACCGTTTTTTCTAACCAATCTGTGCATATTGGTTCTATTGACGGCTCTAAAACTGTTGTTTTTGACCTAGGACTTATTGGTTTTGTTTAAACTTATCTTGGTTTCAACTAGATATTCGCACACCGAATGATTGCACAATTTGATGCGTAGAGTACGTTTCATTATGAGTATACAAACATATTCTCCTTAGCTATTAATGAGGATTATCTATTTTCACCATACATGAGGCGGGAAAGGTTCTCTCACAGCTTATTAAGCAGGATGACGATCTCAAACAAAGGATACTATTATTTTTAAAAGTTAACAATGTGAATACACAAAACTATATAGCGATAGACCTAAAGATATCCTGTACAGATTTTCCGCCCTAAACTCGACCTCGTCTGACTTTCCCAACTATTTTAGGGTCAGCTTCCAATCTAACCGGATGCAGCTGAACACCACTATTTTACATGGAGCGACTCAAACTCAAAGCATTTATTTCAATTAGACCATTACGGAACTTTTGAATGTCAAAAATGCAAAAAAAAAACCAAGTTACAGCCCCAGTCACAAGACATAATAACTTGAGTAAGTACTGTAGTTGCCCATTCCCTAGCGTAGATCTCTATGGAGAAGAACGGGCAAGAAACTCCATGGACACTCTCTTAAATCACACTGACTGCCTATCTGACCTCCACAACCCAGTTACTACAGGGTAATACGATACCCTTTAGTAACACTGATTGTCAGACTCTCAGGCCACGGACTATCTGTAATGACTATTCAAAGATCTACTAATGACAGCCGAGATCAACGGTTTACCGTCCCATACAATTTCAACTTCTATATTGAATTTCATTCGCAAACTTAGTCGACACGTTGAAACTTGCTCCGTATTTTTTCTTGTAGAGAACACATTTTTGTAAGTACTTGGAAGTACTCGGAATCCAATTGCTACTAATTCTACTCACTAAAAAAACCGGCCAAGTGCGTGTCGGGCCACGCGCAGTGTAGGGTTCCGTAGTAGCCCGTTATATTTTTGATATTGTTTTTCAATGCAAGCCTTCACCCGTTATAAACAAGCAACTACTCCATCTTAGTCACTTTAAAGGATTTATTCTAAGGATTTTGTATTTGGTACAAAATTATCGAACACCCAAGTTCAACGACTGTTACTGCTAAACTAATAAAGTTATCTTAACTGCTATAGTTTTTCTTTAAAGTTCATGAAATGCACTATCATTATACAGCTTTCCCGTACTAACGGTCTCTTAGCAAACCCTTGGAGACACAGACAGACGGACATGACGAAACTATTAGGGTTCCTTGTCAGGGCTACGGAACCCTAAAAAATGCAAAATAATTCTGGAGAAGTATTCATTATCTTCACATCTTTCTCTTAGCAAAATTGAAAATAGAAATTAGACGATTGGACGCAATCTTAGCTTTAACGAAGGATTAATAATATTCCACATACCGAAATTCGTCTAAATTGCAAATACATTCTCCAGTATCTTATGAAAAGCTACCAAATTACCAATATCTTCAGATTAACTCTCATTGTTTGCCAAACTTATAAGTTAAGACACATTCTATATCAGCATAGGCGTAAGATAGAACTAATGAAAGGGCAGCGTTTCTAGATAATTGCGAAGATATGAGGACAATCCGACTTATCGCGGGAACTATCTGCGAAGATATATTATGTCTGTTGATGAAGCAAGTTCTCAAGCGAGCCTACCTTCATTAGTACGTTACATTTCGTCTTGATTTAGAATTGAGTATCTAGTTAGTTCTATGTAGGCATATTAGAGTCAGCTTTCATCATGGAATGTAATTTTAGTACCAAATTGCGAGTTATATAATAACTGGAATCAAAATTATTACTGTTAGTTGAATATTGAAATATCTAAACTAATATTATAAAAAGGTAACATTTGTTTGTAAGTTTGTATGTTTGTAAGTTTGTATGAAGGGGTAATCTCCGGAAGTAATGAACCGATTTCAAAAATTCTTTCACTTTTCGAAAGCTACATTCACCCTGAGTGACATAGGCTGCGTGACGTCCGCTAGTATTATATATAGCACTAGCTGACGTCCAGCGGTTTCACCCGCGTAGTTCCCGTTCCCGTGGGAGTACGGGAATAAAATATAG
Source organism: Xestia xanthographa (assembly GCA_905147715.2). Taxonomy (NCBI): domain Eukaryota; kingdom Metazoa; phylum Arthropoda; class Insecta; order Lepidoptera; family Noctuidae; genus Xestia; species Xestia xanthographa. The sequence continues at coordinate 20,406,515 of LR990646.1, forward strand.
CCTATAGCACTCACGAATATTGTAGCTTTCTACCAGTGAAACAATTTTTAAAGTTGGTTCAATACTTCCGGAGATTACCCCCTACATACAAACTTACAAACAAATGTTACCTCTTTATAATATTAGTATAGAAGTATAGGTATAGATATAGATATATAAAATAATGTTCGCAGAAAATCTTTTATTAGGTCAGCAAATTGCAACTTCATGCATATTAATAACCTGGTATACTACCTAAGTACTGTTTTAACATAACATAACATCACGCTTGTAATCCCCGAAGGGTTAGGCAGAGGTGTACCTAACAGTACACCCACATTTCGATAGTTATGTTTAAGTCCCAAGTAATAGGGGGCGAAGAACTTGCCACTAACTTGGCACAAAAGTACTGTTTTATTATTTGGTTATTTACACTGGGTAGGTAGGGACCTACTAAATAACGACAGAAACATAAGACGATTTTCTTCCTAGCATATATATGGCAATCAGGATTTTAAAGATAGCTGTGCACTCTCGCTGAGACTCTCCGAGGCAGGGCAATGTACTCCCGCCTGATCACCACTAAGCTCGTTTTTCCTCGCACTCGCAACATAAAAACGCTCTCGAGCTCCGCCCCGTTGAATTTGTGTAGAAAAAATGAATGAAAAGATACCGAATCGGCCGAGCGGATTGACGACGCACGCCAAACGAGAGTTATTGTTATTTTGCGCGCCAAAGTTGACGCTTTCCTAATAGGCCCAAACTTTAAGGGGGCGTGGCTCCGGCGCCTCCGCATGATTTAAGCGAAACAATTTTAAAATGGTCAGGCGGAAAAGACCCCGATAGTACAGTGTACGTACAGCCACGCGAGGGCATCGAGGCTGGCTATAGTCGAACGCTACTATATAAACTCTGGTACTCACCCTTGCTCGAGCCAGCCCGCAAAGCTGACCCTGTAGTTTTAAACCTGTACCTAAATAATGATCTTGTTCCGATCCAGCCTGTTCCTCGCTGTCCTCCCCCAGCGACGCCGAGCCGAGGCTCGTACCACAAAGGGGTTGCCCTTAGCATGTAGTCGATTAGATTTTCAGTTTATTTTGTCCCTGGCTGGAGGCCTTACACTCAAGGCACCTACAGGATAGTCCGGTTATGCAGACGACAACCTCCTAAGGTGACCTGCGTGATGCCACTAACAAAAAAACCACCATAAGACAAAAAGACGATGTTGTATGTTCCCCTTGCATCAGCATTCATCCAATAGGGGTATATGCATGTTTTTTTTTATCACTCTAAACAAAGCATAACATCAGAAATAGCAAATTGAAATTAGTTTTTTAATATCTATAAAAAATGCTAAGGTATAAGGCATTTGAAACTGCTGATTAGACAGAGAGATCCGATAAAGCGAATGACGTCATGCTCTGCATCGACGTACAAAATCCATACTCAATTCCGTTTATCTAGAAAGAGATAGAAACAAAAGTTTGAATGGTTGGAAATTGGAATTGGAAATTGTGTTGTTTGGCCGATTTACGTCTTGTTTTCGCTTTTTGTCATTATTTTTATAGTACTTTAACATTCCATATCGAAATAGAAAAAAAATAAAACCGACTTCAAAAAACACATAAAAGTGAAAAATAACTTTAGCTTCAGAAGTCGGTGACTTTTGTTTGATTGATATATTTTTTGTCACCGACTTCTGAAGCTAAAGTTATTTTTCACTTTTATGTGTTTTTTGAAGTCTGTTTTATTTTTTGTAAAAAAGTTTTTTATTTTACCATTTTTAGTTGTTCCCAAACAAATATTTGCTATGAATTTATTTGACTGGTAATAGGCGTGAGCAGCGGTGGCCCAGTGGTGGCGGCCCCGACTTACGAACAGCAAGTCATGGGTTCGAACCCAGGCAGGCGTATCACTTTGTGTAATTTATTTCATCACCACTGCTCTCAAAACGGTATAGGAAAACATCGTGAGGAAACCGGCATGTCCTAGAACCAAAAATTCTAAAACATGTGACATCTACCAATCCGTGGGCCCGCGTGCTGGATTATAGCCCATTCTCTCTTATAGAGAGGAGGCCTGTGTCCCAGTAGTGGGAACATTAATAGGCTGATGATGAATAGGCGTATCCCCAATATATGGAACTTAGCGTATCTTTTTTTTTCGGATGGGAAATCATCAAATTACCCCTCCCGCTCTGGGCGGAGCGGAAGGGAGTGTCAGACTTTTACTGACCAAAACCCATCCATTAACCTTCTTAGCCCTTTGTGTTCCAGGGTCCCAGTATCTCTTTAGAACAGTCCCTTTTGCTGACATCTCTTTGAGACGCGCGCGGAACACGAACGAACTGTCGAGATCTAGGTGTATTGTACACATCTGCGTATCCCCTCAGAGCATACAGGCGTGATGTTACGTCATTTGAGGCGCACGCAGAACACGATCGCACCAACTTAACATACCTAATTGTCGAAATCTGGGTGTATCGTACACATCTACCTACTCCCTCAGAGAATACAGGCGTGATGTTACGTCATGATGTTGTATAAACAATAAGCATCCAAGCGATTGCAACATTCACGGCACTTTTGCCGTCTATTTTTGAAGAGTTCCATTGTATGTCTCCGAAGATCAGCATCAGATGTTCAAAAATTTAAATGGGACCACACGGGAAGCACCAGCTTTCAAATAAAAAAAGAATCATCAAAATCGGTTCACCCAGTCGGAAGTTCTGAGGTAACAAACACAAAAAAAAAAAAAAAAAAAAAAAATACAGTCGAATTGAGAACCTCCTTTTTTTGGAAGTCGGTTGAAAAAGAAAATTCATGCATATTCCCTATTATTAGTTGGCTAAAATGGAAAAGCGGGAAAGAAGATAGGGGCATACTGCGACTTCAGACTTGTTGGTGCTCCCAAAGATACCTACCCTATATAAAAATAGTCGTCTCAACGCATTTACGACAATCTTATGACATCCTAGAAAGCAGGGTGCGTCCTTATTGTGAGTTCAATTTCCGCACGGGGGCACACTGTTTGCACGCCCTTGGATATACGCAAGAGAGTAACAAAATTGAAAAAACTATAATAGTACTAACCAGAATTGTGTCAATACATTTTACCTATTAGCATCGATATCACATCTCATTACAAGTTTAATTTAGCAAAGCACTATAGTAAATCTACTAGATACCCAACAAGGAACTAAATTAAAACACGAACAAGATCAACAACACCCAACCAACCGCTCCACCGTCAAGTTAAAGCAAAAATAAAATCAACGAAAGACCTAATCCGGCGATACTGCAAACATTTTCAACACGTAAACGAAAGCAAAACAAAGTGTTTCTACCAAAATTAAAATAAAACCTTGTGTGTACTGTAACCACTTTGCCCATCCGTAGTATTTTATGCGAATCGTCCGAAAACTAACATGGATTTGAGTGGATTCAAATTGAAATCAAACATGGTTGCCTCAGCAGACCAAATCGATCTGCAGTCAGATGCCAATTAGTGTTGTTGACGTAAGCACTAGTGATGCTCCGGTGCTCAGTGTAGTGATGCATCTGCACCCAGATTGACTAATAAATTACTTTACGTTATAAAGGGTGTACAAAACCTCTTAACGAAGCCGAAAAGCATTTGTTCTCCCCGTCATTGCGATCATTTTTTGTTTACTGCATACCTGGGAACCACCTAGTTACGGAGATATTAGGGGTCAAAGTTTCAACTTTCTAACAAGTTTTTTTTTAAACACTTGTATTTAAATAAACTTGTAAAAAAAAAATCGTAGTAAGATTTTTATTTAAAACACTTCCACGACCCCCGTACTGTTCAATCCATCCATCAGCACAATGTTTTGAGTGCGTTACGTTGAGTTCTACCACAAAACATGTTTTTTCACCTCAAAAAAAAAGTCGTTGCCCAGCAATAATTTTTTTTAAAGTTACTCATAGTTTGATGCACAGAATGCTTGGTTGACGGCTTCGTGATGAAGTTGTTTACACCCTGTATTGAATTTGTGGGTTATTAATTAGGGTCATACCTTCATAGCTGATTTGGCATTGCGGAGTTGTGTGGTTATGAGGCTAATATTCGGCTTACCGTAAAGTTTGATTTGCCAGCTGGTGTGGTAATTTAGGCCGTGTCACCGGTAACTTATAAACCTTTCGTTTTTGTAGATGACGTAATGAAATCAATGGTTAATTTACGAACAAGATTAGCATAACCAGCTTGTAATGTTCCCACTGCTGGGACTTGAACATCTGCTCTTTATTTTTTTAAACAAGGACATACTGTTTCCGTTTACTTACAATGTTTTTCTTTTCCGTTTTAAAAGCGGCTTCTTACCTTACTAACTGAAAATCTGGATAAATAGATAAGTTTAATATAAAATTAAAACAAATCAATAGCCGTAACAATCGGCAAATAGGCAAATGCGTTTGGTCTCTAGAGCACCACAAAGGAACAAACATACATATATATATATAGACTTATAAACTCATTACCTTCCTCAGTCGGGTAAAAAAACCACTATCGACGAAAAATATGACGTACCTTTACCCTACAAAATATTCCTTATTACATTATGAAGTTCCCATCAAACGCACCAGGTAATACCATCAGGTACCCACAAAATTACCCAATGCAAAGTTTACGTTCACTGCTTATAACCTTACTATCAGACGATCACATCTCGCGGCTTATAGGAACGTAAAACTATAGTCCTTTCACATTTATTCTTCTTACTTACCTTTGACACCTGCAGGTCAACAGCAACAGCAACCTTATTTTCACGAAAATAAAGATTACTATCGTTCAGACAGACTGAATGTTTCAATTAACAAACTGAATTTTAAAACAGTTATTCCCAACCGATTGAGATGGAATTTTACCTATACGTTGAGTTTGGGTGACCGTGCATGATTGGTTATGTGAGTTCATTCTAAATCCAATATGGCGGACTCCCAAAGATGGCGGACTTGTTATGCACACCGATGATATGGGTAGCAATTAAAAATGGTTTGCTGAGAAAAATACGAAAAAATATGATGTCACACCTGTTTTTAAAAACTTGTTTTAAAAAAAAATCTTTACTGTACCTAAGCTTGTTTTACACTAAATAGGCTTGCATTCGGCGGCAACTCGCTTGATGTAAAGCGGTGATGCGACCTTGGGAGCACGCGTGTCTAGAAGAAACTTTGTAAAGGTCCTAAACACAACCTTATTGCTACGAACCTAAATATTAATTTTGACAGCGATACAAGGGCGGAGGTACAATAACTGTGAATGGACTGTAGCTCCGTTCACGACCCAACTTATTAAACTTATGTAGTTTCGGTTCGGTGAATGGGATTGGGAACATCACTATTTCGCTAAAAGCTGATGGCGATGTTGTCCGTGCTGATATTATCTGTTTAATCAACAAATGTGTTTCTGCTGTGCGGGTATAAAGTTGTAAGTTTTGCAGAGTTTGGGGTGCTGGTTTTGAATTTAAGTAGAGAAGATCTGCATTCAAAATTGCAGAAAATATAATCAGACTGAGATTGGAAAGGCTAGACAATTCTTTAACAGAGATCAACACAAAACGCTTTTTTTTTTAGTTTTCTTATTTCATATTAATTATTCAAGTAAGGTTACATTAAATACAGGCTGTAAATAGAATAAAAATAATAATAAAAATTAAGACTAAAAGTAAGTTTTCACAATGTTTAAACAACGAAGATAATATGACACTAGGCTTCAAAATACTCCTCCGAATAGCTATCATCCGGGAACATGGGAGTATATCCTTGCAAGTATTAACATTAAGATGTAAAAACAACCTCATTGTTGGTATCCCTACCAGCGGGGATATGTCTATCTATCATGGGGTATAGGTTTTCGCACTTAATCCTTGAAGTGAACCATTGTGCGTGAGCCATGGTGGCCGATTACTCTAACCAGCCCACCTCCCTCCAGAAGCAGATTAAACTTCCCGGTCTCCTCAGGGCATCCGCAAGGGATCTTGGTGTTCCCAGGGTCTCCTCGCGAATCTTGGTAACGCCTGTGCACTCAAGGAGCACATGCGTCACCGTTTCCTCCGCCTCCATGTATGCTCTGCACAGGGGACTGTCAGTAATTCCTAGGAGTCACATTCTCCCGAGGAGTCTCTTACATTGCCATAGGGGTATACTGGCTTTTGTAATGATGTAGTCAGTGTGTTTTGCCCAGTTTTGCTGTTTGTCCAAAAAAATGCCCAGGTATTTGGTTTCAGTCGATAGGCTTAGGGTTGTCCCAAAGAAACTTGATAATTGTAACATTGCCAGCTTCCTTTTCTTTGTGAAGAGGACGAGTTCGGTTTTGGTAGGGTTCACTGCTAGTCTATATTCCTTGCACCAGTCTTCTACTATTCTTAGGGCTTGGCGCATAAGGTTGCATAGTGTGTGCCGTTTATTATTATGGTCAAATCATCGGCATAGCCCACCGTGTAGTAGCCTCTGCTGTTGAGACGTTTGATGAGGCTGTCTACTACGAGGTTCCATAGTAGTGGCGAGAGGCCACCACCTTGAGAGCAGCCCTTCGCCACTATTGCTCTAGTGGTGTCGTTTACCGTAACTTGTACGGCTTTCAGTTGGAGCATATTTGTGATCCATCCTCGCAGGGTCGAGTCCACACCGTGTTCCTCGAGGGCTGCGTTGATGCTAAGGAAGACGGTTTTGTCAAAAGCGCCTGCTATGAAGCCTTGCTCTTGCTATGAAGACGGCTAGTGAGGAGCATTTGTGGTCCACTGCACATTCGATTTTGGAGATCACACTATGCAGCGCAGATTCTGTTGATTTTCCTGAGGAATACGGGTGTTGTTGTTTGAGGAGTGGTCGCTCCCGAAGAGGTCCGTCCCGAATGTGTCGATCACAGAGTCTCTCGAGGGTTTTCAGTAGGAAAGATGTTAGGCTTATTAATCTTTACGCCTTAGGTTGTGTGTAATCTGGTTTGCCGGGTTTAGGGATGAAAATGACTTTCACCTCTCGCCATGCAAGTGGTATGTATTTCTGCGCTATGCAGGCTCGGTAGATGGCGGTCAGCCACGGCGTTAGGACGTCTACTCCCCATTGTAGCAGGGCGGGGAAAATTTCGTCTAAGCCTGCGGATTTATATGGTTTAAAAGTCTTTATTGCGGGGATATGTCAATAGGGATATTTGGAACGGGGGAGAAATTGGGTTCCCCAAAGGACCAAAAGAAAACAAATGAACACGCTTGGCTGCCAGTGCACTTTCTCGTTATCCTAAAGTCTGATTTACATTGATCCAGTAGCTGGATCCAGCTTCACAGGATTCTAGCGCAGGAGGAGGCATTGACAGTGGATCAGGCAGTTTACATTCAGTCCAGTAGACAGTCTTACTTTATTGAGGTACATTACGCAGCGACGACTGGCCATTGCTTTTACACGGATTCAGTGCCACCGGCACGTGGTGCGCGGTGTACGGGGAAGGACACTGGATTGAAAAATAGGAACGAATTCTATTCCGATCCAGCGCTGGATACTGGACGCTGTACTGGATTGTAACGTGTTTACATTAACACAGTGCCTATCCAGCGCCGGAATCCAGTGAACTGGATCCAGCTACTGGATCAATGTTACAAGTACTTTATACGTATTATTAAAATAAGATAATTTCCTTTTTTTTATCTAACAATGCATGATATAGTATCCGTATACATAGTTTTTTCCGAAAACTACCACCTGCCAAATGGAGCAGGAGGGAGTGTCAGACTTTTACTGACTAAAACCCATCCATGTTCCTTCATCGCCCTTTGTGTTCCGGGGCCACGGTATCTCTTTCGTACAGTCCCGCAGCCCCGGCAGGTACATACGAAGGTGACAATGAAAGTTCTTAGAAAATCAAAAACTGAACAAACTAGCAACTTAATAGTTTTATTTTATCGTTTACAAGTGGCCAGTTCTAAAAACTTTCAGTGTCGCCCTCGTACTTACCCCTACACTCCATTTCTTCAACTATAATTTTACTTACTAACATTCCATTCCTCCCACTATAATTAACTCCTTTCTCATTATCAGAATTCTATATACCACTGCAACATTAACCTCCGTTAAAAACGTTCTTAATTACGTGACAGTAATTGTGGAAACGACCCAGTTAACGCGACATTAAACTGATATTAGAAGTCGATTAAGCTTCCCCAGTTACTTCCTTAGTACGTTCATTACCTACTTACCTACGTCCGCTTAGCTTCCGAAGCATCGGATGCCAAGTTTGCAATTTGCAAAATGCAGTAATAGGTACCTATAGGAAAGGCATTGACAATTGAATAAAAAAGTCTCAATAAATTTTGAGTTTTCATAAAATCCTTTTACTATTTACGGCAGAATTCCGTGGCATGTAGCATCGCAAGCTCCAAGTTTGCAATGTATAATGCAGTGGCAGTAGGTATGGAAGAAGCAATCAAAATGGCTAAAGAAACATGAAATAACATTACGCCTGTAATCCCCGCAGGGTTGGTAGAGGTGTAGCCACTAGTTTATCCACATTTTGCCAGTTATGTTTAAGTCTCTTTACCATTTGTCTGGTGTGGAATACCGACACACGAACTAGGAACACGTTTACAATTTAGAAAATGCAGTGGCAGTCGGTATAGAAGCAAAGACCGACTCACAAAAACGGGTCTGACTACTTAACAGTCCTCAATAAAATGATGATCCTTTTTCTATAAACTCAAACTCAAAACTCAAACCATTTATTTCAATTAGACCATTACGGAACTTTTGAAAGTCAAAAATACAAAAAAGAAAATCAAAGCCACAGTCCCAGTCACAAGGCATAATAACTTGAGAAAGTACTGTAGTTGCCCATTCCCTAGCGTAGATCTCTATGGAGAAGAACGAGCAAGAAACTCCATCGACACTCTTTTAAAATCAAAATATTGTTACAAAATCTTGGTTACATCATTAATTTTGAGATTATACATTTATGTGAGAACGATGTAGAAAGACGTGCACACTAAGAGCATCCAGAGTAAAAGATTAGCTCAAAAATATATATGTACTTACTGAATTCTAAATCAAACGACGCCGAAAGATTGCAATTTTCAAAATGCAAAAGAAAAGCGTCGAAAAACGAAAACATGAAAATACGTCTAACTAATAGTCCTATATAAAAAAGCCCCTAAATGATCCTTTTACTATTAACGACGGAATTCAAGAACTCCGTCTAAAAAAAGAATGACAACACTCACCTCAAGAGGGCTTTTGAAAAAATTACGTCATAAATTGAAAGTAGGTATCCCCCTCGCGAACGATACTCAGACTGAAAAAACATTGAATAACAAAAAGAAAAATTATATTTAATGCGTACCAGCCGTTTTCCATGACCTCCTTGAGCGCTAAAAATCGTTAAGAGACCCTTTGTGAAACGCTCCGATGTATTTTTTTTTATTATTTTTCTTTGTCTCAGAACCTTCAGAAGTACCCTGTCTGTTAAAATGAAATATTCGGCCCGTGAAATAATTGCGGCGGTAATTTTTAGCCCTCATTTAACGTTTTATTTTTGCGGCAGACAAAAAATGTACCCGAGAGTGGTCCTTCGTTAATCCTGGATAATTATTGCGCCTCTGTTGTTACCAAAAGGCACGTGTTACAAATGGAAATTTATTTTTGGGTAAATATTTACATTTGCAAATTGGCACAATGATCATTAAAGTTCGAAGAGTTTAATTCGACTCAGGACAACTTAGGGCAATTAACCCAAATAAAGTTTACTGTTGGACATTGGTAAATTGATCCCTACAGGCTGATAATAGATAGAGGAAAGGTCATAAACTTTTACCAGTCACATTGTGGAATGAATATTTTCACACCTGCATGGGTATTGTGGAAATCAACCTGAGACCAAAATACATACCTGCTTCCAAACTTTTGAAAGCGCTGTCTTGCGGAAAAAGGTGGAACTACATGCAGAATTCGAAAAGGAAAACCAAATGTATGAAACGTGAGGAAAGCAAATTGCTACTGCAAAACTATTCCACACCCCTCGCTAGATGTCACTCTTTTACTAAACGCGTTGCTCCATCGCTTACCCTGAAAACCACCACCCAAACAAAGCCACATGCTGTACTAATTCTGAAAATTCCCGACAGATGGCGTTGTACGTTTGAAAATTCTTCGCAATTATTGCGTGGAAAACAGTATGAGCGGTAAACGATTAAACTAATTACATACAATTATTTCTCAATTGCAGTTATTACGGTTTCCATCGAATATAACAAGGGTTTCATTCGATGAATTTGTGTGGGTAGTTATTTCTTTTTAATTGTGTTGAAAGGTAAATAAATTGGTCACGCGTCCTAAATAATAGTTCCACGTATAAGTTTAATTGAACGAATGAAGGGAATTCAACTTTTACTGGAATCAAAAGATTAAAAATAAGTTCAGTTAAGGTACTTCCCCTTACTGCCCCGCTAAAAGTTTCCACACTGTATAGGTAGAGAAAGGTGTCTCTGAAGAAGGGAGGTCCGTATCGTTTTAATAAAGTTTTTATTCTCCGTGTAAACAGCGTATACGTATACATAGTCTTTGGTGTGTCCAATGTTTGTTTAAATAGGGATGTGCAAGAAATACAAAATTCTTTTGATTTATTAAAAATACCTTGTGTTGGCGCATTAAAACATTATTGTAAGCTTGTTTAAGATTCTAAAACATCACTTATTTTACAATTTATTCTTTTATGTTTCATCTTTTTGGTGAAACGTAACGCACTCTCAAAACGCGTCGTCCTCGATTTCGCCGGTAGTGACGTCAAAGTCTATGTGTCAAGAACACTTTTATTTGTTTCGTGTGTGCACTTTTAAAGTCGTTAAAGTTTCACTAAAATTTTATTGTAATATCGTTTTCGCAATTTTTGCTTGAATAAAGCACAAGCAATTAGTAAAATTACTATAATCAGGCCAAAAAATGAGATGTTAACAAGGCAGATTGAGGAAAATGACGTCACATCATGGCCGCGACAGTCACGGACGTTTGAACTATCATAGAAAATTGCAGGAGTTTAATATTATTTTTGAGCGACAAGCCATAGTTAAACTTAACTTTTAATACTTTTCTTGGGTTGATAACACTGTATTTTATTGATTTAGGTTAAGAAAAAATTACCCACATATTCCCTATTGTCAAAATATCTTGCCTCTGCAGTATTGAGTAAGTAGAGTAAGTATACTAATCAAACAAAAAGATACTAAACTACAAACACAAAGAAACTAATAAACCAAAAGCAACTTCATAATTGCGCACAGAAAACAGAAACAATACACCAACAGACTAACTTAACCAACGCTATTCTAGTCCGTCGAACTGTATTGCAACTCAGTGAGTTATCATTGAAGTGTGGCCAGACAGACTGCAGGGTATTTCAACTTTAATCGAGTTGTGGAGCGCATTATGTTTGCATTGCGATGGCTCGGATGGCTCCTGCCAATCCACAATTGGATCTTGATAGGATTACCTACCGCTCTGTGCTAAATCAAGTGCTTGGAAGCTGGGATATGTGATATGGATTGAGGATGATGATATGTGTGACCTCTTTAATTAGTGCGACTGTCTTGGTATTACAACAGATATCCACTGATCGAAACCTACTTAAGTTGAAATATAAGTAAACAAACATATGTGTTTAGGAGAATAACTTTAAATCCTAAGTTAAGGCCCTTCTAACCCTAAAATTAGCAACTCTATTTGTGGTGGTTCAAACTTCGTTTGAAATACTGTTACAATAAAGTTCTAATCAGCTTGCACTACAAAGCGGTTGTTACGTCAGTCACTGCGGCCGAATAGTTCGAAATGAGTGGTTTTTTGCGATTTACAAAAAATCTATTGATTGGACTAAAAAATAAAACACATAAGACCTGCTTTAAAGTTAGTTCAGTTAGTGTATGCAAAGTTTCATGATCTAATTTGAAGTACTTTTTGAATACCAGCGGTTTATTGTTCGATTTGGAGGTAACTTTGGAATTTTTTCCTATCGAGAAAAGTTTATGGAATCGTGTTTTCGTTACACATAGTACCTAGCATGAATCCTCAACTTTACCATATATTTATTTCAAAATTAATGCTGCAGTATTTTAAGCGTAACGGAGGACCATGCTAAGCCGTGGTTAAATAATAACAGCCGGGTCGACCTTTAGGTTAAGCCGTGCTTGCCTAGGGTGGTCTGTAGATGGGTGACCACCCATTACATGCGAATTTCCTCCGTGCCTCGGAGAGCACGTTAAACAGGTTGGTCCCGGCTGTCATTTATAGATCTTTGACAGTCGTTACAGGTAGTCAGTGGCCCAAAAAGTCTGACAACCATTTTTACCAAGGGGTATCGTATTCCCCAGTACTAACTGGGTTATGGAGGTTCAGCTACATCCGGTTAGACTGGGAGGCGACCCCAACGAAGTTGGAAGTTGGGAAAAGGCTAGGCAGATGATGATGATACACATAAAATTAAGCAACTTTAAATAGGTACTTAAAAGACTTTTATAACACATTTGCTCGTAAAGGGTCTCTTATTTCACCCATTTCAATATCGTAATGTATCTCATTACGTACTTGTGCAGTAATGTAAATGCTTCGTCTAAAACGAACGGTACTTTTTAAAATCTTAGCAAAGAGTTTTTATGTCAGAAAAGTGGTCAATATTTTATGAATAAAATTAACTGTGGGAGATGAAATAGAATAAATAAACATTTAATTCTTTAATTTAATTAATTTTGACAATAAATTACAACCATTTATCTGTAACAAAAACACAAAAATATTAATTTACTTTATTAGTAATACTGGCTGTTTTGTGTCTTTGCCTTAAAAAAAATGCGCTGATGCGCGGGCATCTTTAATTTGTGAACAAGTAAAAGATTTATTCGTTTAAAAAAGTCCCGAGTTTTATTTATTTCCTCGCAAATATGTTATAAAACATCGTATGACATACGTGCGCTTTGATAATTACAGCCTCTGCTTTATTATAGCCCTCGCCTACGGCTCGTGCTAGCAATATCGCCTCTGCTGTAATTTTCAACTTACCGCACTTATATCATAATGTACTATGTCCACAGTACAAGTCGTTCTGTAATATAATTAATTTACAGTAGCATAACGTCAACGCCTCAATTTCAGCTCTTGAAAGATTCATTGGTGCTTATATTGTCAGATTCACTGCTGAATATTTTTAAGAAACATATATATGCTTGTATGGTACTGTATTACGCGAATGGATAATACAAGAAATGAGTACTATAACAGCTATAGGAAAGAGTAAGTAAAGTCGTTTGCGGTAGAATGAACACGTAATGAGAAGAGATGAGGACTACATAGTTAAAAAAGCCTTAAATCTACCGGAGAAAAAGAGAAGTAGAGGACACCCTCCGTACACATGGTACACTAGTATGACCAGCCTCACAAATAAAGAAAAACTACCCGACCCGACAACCCTAGACAGAACGTCATGGATGGCGCAGAAAAATTAGGAGAGCCGACCCCACTTAATGTGGGATGGAGCAAAGAACAAGAAGAAGAGTACTTTATCAGGAAGTCTGAAAGTGACGCCGCCGGTAACTGAAAAGTTGTATGGCTGTCGTGGTATGGGCAATATAGGGCATGCGATGCGGAGCAATGAGGAAAATGTCGTGAGGAAAGTTTTGAGTATGACTGTGAATGTGTCTAAATGTAGAGAAAGACTAAAGAAACGATGGATGGACTGTGTGAAGGATATGACACGAAAGGTGTCTCATGAGATGACGAGTAAGAGAAGTATGGAAGAAGAAGACATGCTGCGTTGACCTCAAATAAATTGGGGAAGAGAATGATAATGAAATATTATGTTGAATCCACAATTTCATGAAATTCATATTATTATAGGATAGATAACAAAGATTACAAACAACGTAAGACACCGTAAGTACACCAGCAGGCCTAGTCAAGTTACTAACGTTTCGTATCGATTTTCTTTCTACAATCGTAAACGACTCGGCGTAAGCGATTGTAGAAAGCGCTAAATTGGTAGCCGAGTTGCCACGACTGCCTGATCGCTCGTTCTCTAATGTCTGTAGAAAAAACCTACACTAAAGTGTACGCTCAACATAAACTAAAGTCTATGTTGAGCGTTCCTACCAGAGTATAGCGATCAACATTGTAGAAACGATAACATTCTATTCTATCATTTTGAACGATGTAAACTTGTCTACGAATTTTCTATTCGTTTGTGTTGATGACGTGATTTAACGTTGAGATGATGTCATTCCCATACATTTGATTACTTTTCTACTAGCGTTAACGATTGTAGATTGTCAACTTGGCTAAGCCTGCAGTAGTTAAAAACATTCTCGTGTACTTATTTTATCCATCCAACTACTGGACTCTTGGACAGTGAACTACTTTAGTTCCCCAGAGGACCACGAGCTTGGGTCAGGTGTGCTTTAAAAGCACTTTGTGAATTTTTACTTGCTACTTCATTTTAGAAAGATTTTTCTTAGAGTTACGAGAACGCAGAGGTGTATAATGATCCTGGTTCTGGGTTCGATTTCTAGGTCGGACAAAGTGTTAATGAGTTTTTACATCAGGAAGCAGCCACGGATTCTGGATTCGTGTCCGGTTGATGGCAATAGGCTCGCCCCCAATTACATGGAACTTAAACATAATTGGCGAAATGTGGGTGTACTATTAGGTACACCCTCTGCCTAACCCTTCGGGGATTACAGGCGTAAAGTTACGTATGTCAAACTTCATCATCAGCCTATTAATGTTCCCACTGCTGGGACACAGGCCTCCTCTCTATGAGAGGGAATGGGCTATAATCCACCACGCGGGCCCAGTGCGGATTGGTAGATGTCACATGTCTTCGAATTTTTTGGTTCTAGGACATGCCGGTTTTCTCACGATGTTTTCCTTCACCGTTTTTAGAGCAGCGGTGATGAAATAAATTACACAAAGTAATACGTCTGCCTGGGTTCGTACCCTCGACTTACTGTTCGTAAGTCGGGGCCGCCACCACTGGGCCACCGCTGCTCATCAAACTTAATTCTCATAACATCAGGCAGTCGCTGCATGTAAGATACTGGTATTCAGCTGCATCCGGTAAAACTACAAGCCAACCCCAACAAAGTTGGGAAAAGGCTAGGCAGATGATGATATATCCACTCCACCAGTTTACTCTACAAACAACTTCTTTCAAAGGCAAATATCTTATAAATTAAAGCTTTAATTACCACTCTTTGACTTCAGATATCGAGTACTAAGAGGTCTCCCGTTCCAACTTAATTGGCTTTCTGTACTTACAATAACAGTAATTGCAACTATCGGAGAAAGAAAACAATGAACAAAAACATTTTCCATTTCCCTGCTAAGAAAACTGTGCTATCTGAAATAAATATTTTTGTATGAGATTCCTCGTCGACTTCTGAACTCTTGTGACCCGTGTGTGAGTGTCGTGTGTGTGCGTGTGTGGCCTGTTTGGGTATAAAGGGTGTAAAACACCTCTTAACGAAGCCGAAAGTCACTTGTTCTCCCCGTCATTGCGATCATTTTTTTTGTTCTACGCCATACCTGGGAACCTTCTAGTTACGGAGATATTGGGGGTCAAAGTTCCAACTTTTTGACAAGTTTTTTTTTTTAGTTCAAGTTTTTAATGAAAGATTTTTGCTTTAAACATACACATATTCAACCCATTCATCAGAACAGTGTTTTGAGTGCGTTACATTGAGTTCTACCACAAAACATGATTTTTCACCCCAAAAAAAAAAGTCGTTTCCCAGCAATAAATTTGTGTAAAGTTACTTAGTTTGATGTACAGAATGCTTGGTTGACGGCTTCGTGATGCGGTCTTTTACACCCTGTGTGTGTGTGTTATGTGTCCTGTAAACTAATTGTTTGTACTGGTCGGGCTTTATTTGAGTCCATCGACACGTAAAGAAGAAGATGAAGAATTGATTCCCATGTTAATGTATTGTGGAAGCTGCAGAAGATTGTAAAAATATACTTGCATTGTATAGATTCCAGTTCATAGTATTATATAATTGCATAGCACATGTGTGAGTACTTTGTACTGTTCAGCCACCATTTACATTTATTTATCTTTCATTGACTTGAATATGCCTTGGTGACTGAGAGAATGTCATGCTCACTTAAATGTCTCGCTGATGGTGGCGGGTGTGTCGGGTCATATAATTCCCTTCAATATGGTCGAGTTGAATGGCGCCGGTACATGCGTCATGTCTGTGAACGGGCGCTGTCAGTTGGGACTGGTCATCTCTTAGCTGCCAAGGTTCATTTTAATTACTTTATTCATACATTTTTGATCTAATGTTTTACTCTGGATGCTCTTACTGTGCACGTCTTTCTACATCGTTCTCACATATATGTATAATCTCAAAATTAATGATGTAACCAAGATTTTGTAACAATATTTTGATTTTAAAAGAGTGTCCATGGAGTTTCTTGCCCGTTCTTCTCCATAGAGATCTACGCTAGGGAATGGGCAACTATAGTACTTTTTCAAGTTATTATGCCTTGTGACTGGGACTGTAGCTTTGATTTTCTTTTTTGTATTTTTGACTTTCAAAAGTGCCGAAATGGTCAAATAGAAATAAATGCTTTGAGTTTGAGTTTGAGTATGTGTGACCAACCATTTAATTCAACTAACGGTTCTTTTAGGAAGAAACTTGAAGAAACATATTCTTGAACAATAAATTCGAAGATACGTGACACCCATCAACGTGCTCTACTCACCATAACAAACTAATAGGAGCTCTGCACCCCAACAGCGAGAAAGTTTGAATTCATACTTAGTTCTATTTACTGGAATGCCTCGTTTTACAAGTGGCCGCAAGCGCGACAGAGCAAGAGGTCATGGGTTCGGTATCCATCAGAATGTCTCAGTGGCAGGCACCGAATCTGGGTTTGAGCCTGGTTGATGGCAATAGGACGGCCCTTATTACACGGGACTTAAACCATAACTGGCGAAATGTGGGTGTAGTATTAGGTACACCTCTGCCTTACCCCTCGGGAATTACAGCCGTGATGTTAGGCAAGTTCTATTTTCACTGCAACAGGGGCCTATTCCGCTCTACATTTACCTACATCGTTAGTTTAGTTTGCACTGCATGCGCCAAGCAAAAGTTTTATCAATGCCTAATGATCCCGGGAACTCGAAGTTACCCATCCACCATGCGTTTGGTGATTAGAGTATCATAGAGTTGTGAATCTCGTTGTAGGTAAGCCGTACGTAATTTACCATAGTCATAAAGGGTGTAAAAAACCTCTTAACGAAGCCGAAAGGCACTTGTTCTCCCCATCATTGCGACCTTTTTTTGTGCATACCTGGGAATCTTCTAGTTACGGAGATATTGGGGGTCAAAGTTCCAATTTTATGACAAGTTTTTTTTTTGAAATACAAGATTTTATTGTAAGATTTTTTACTTTGAACACCTCCACGACCCCCGTACTATTAAATCCATCCATCAGCACAATGTATTAAGTGCGTTACATTGAGTTCTACCACAAAACATTATTTTTTGGGTCGTTTACGTAAAGCTACTTAGTTTGATGTACAGAATGCTTGTTTGACGGATTCGTGATGAGGTTGTTTACACCCGTATACTTGTTTACTATCGTGAGTTTAAACCTATAAGCAGGCACAGTATTTTGTGCAATTTATTTCATCACCAAAGCTCTAACAACGGTGAAAAAACAAGGAATAAATATAGCGTGACGGTTGACAAAAAAAAGAATGGAAAAAAAACGTGTTGTGCCGACACCGACCCTGGAACAAGGGCAGAAAGATCATGCTCTCAAAACGATGAAGAAAAATGTCGTGAGAAAACCGAAGAACCTAAAATTCAAAGACATGTACATCTACAAACCCGCACTGGGCTACTGTAGGCAGATTATGATTTTGCTTATGCATGCACACGTAAACCGCAAACCACTATACCGTACCATAATCCAGGTTCCAAGTAAATATCCCCGAACACCTACATTTTGTGTTTCACTCCACTCCGTAAACGTTGTAGTCCAAGTATTAGAGTAAAACCAAACGTAAACCGGTAAGTCCACAGCGCTAAACCGAAAATGCGCTCACGTGGTCCTGAACAAACAAATTGCAATGTATGTAAACAGAGGACGGTAGTGCCCCAAGCTCGGCACACGGTAGCGATTTTCGTCAATCGCCTGAAACAAAGAACCGGGGTGAATATTAAAAGGGCTGTGACACTCGAGCCGGTTTTTCATCAGGCAACAGACACCAGGGTGCCTCTTTCAAACCCTCCTTTTGAGATCCCGCGCAAGATTAGGCACTAGTTCTTATGGTGTGACCGTAGTGATGTTGAAAAGGTGTTAAGATTAGGTAAGCCAAAAATGTATCGATAGAATGGAACTCTATCGAGCACGTGACTGCAAGTAAATTTATCCGAAGAGTTTTACCACGTGTTTGGGTTATCACTCGTAACTTTGGGAGTGGCTACTGAGATGACATGTAGATAAGTATTGAAGAAAATAATATACTGCGCTAACTTCATTGCGATAAGGGCAGAAGAATAATGAGTTGTACATATTAATCATTCATTTTGGAACATCACCTTTTACAAAATGTATGTTCACAGATTTTAGCATGCACCTCCACAGTCAAAATAATGTAACCCTAAACCCTCAAAATAATGAAAAGTTCAACGATTTTCATGTACTGAACCACATTGTCTCAGTAGACTCTCAATCTACATAATAAGTTTGAAAAGCATGACATGTAATAAAATGTCCATAAGTACAAAGCATTTTCTATAACCGCAATT
The DNA here is from genome assembly GCA_905147715.2 of Xestia xanthographa. NCBI lineage: Eukaryota > Metazoa > Arthropoda > Insecta > Lepidoptera > Noctuidae > Xestia > Xestia xanthographa. Next base: position 20,425,299 of record LR990646.1, read on the forward strand.
TTAAAACAGAAACCTACTACCGGTAGTTTTAAAACCCATTAAATATTAACGTCAAAAACATCGACAAGTACTCCATCACTAGCTCGTTATTGCACGTCATCACCAGTATAGAGCGTCGCGACGCCCGCCACTCGACACCGCGATGATTCAGCATTCTCAATCCAAAAGCCTTTTACGATTCCTCTTTCATTCTCACCGAGTGAATTCGACTCTCGTTCCCACGCAGTTTTGAACGCGACTGTACTACAACCTATGTGACAGTGGTTTGTTGATGCTCATTTATTCATTGGTTTCTAAATTTGGACTTTATGGTTTTATTATTGTGTGGCAATACTTTCTCATTTATCTCTAATGCCCGAGTTGCCAAACTCCTAAAATACACAAAATATTAAGAAAGTTGGCTTTAAATTGTACAGAAAATCAAAATAACATACTGTACAATATGACCACCTTGAGTGTCTCTTGTCAAGAAAAAATACAACGATATGTTCGTGGCTAAATAATACAGCTGCTCGGGTCGATCTTTAGGGTAAGCCATGCTTGCCTAGGTTGGTCTGTGAATGGGTGACCACCCATTACATACCGAGTTTCCTCCGTGCCTCGGAAAGCACGTTAAGCACGTCCCGGCTGTCATTAGTCAATCTTTGACAGTCGTTACAGGTAGTCAGTGGCCCAAAAAGTCTGACAATCAGTCATACCAAGTGGTATCGTATTACCCAGTGCTAACTGGGTGATGGAGGTCAGATAGGCAGTCACTCCGTGTAAAATACTGGTATTCAGCTGCATCCGGTTAGACTAGAAGCCGACCTCAACATAGTTGGGAAAAGGCTAGGCAGATGATGATGTCAAGCTTGGTACATTTATTTAAGTTATGTTTTTCCAACCTGTACAGATAATTTGGCTGAAGTGTATAAAATATCTTCTGGCGCTCCAATGACGTATACAGTGGTCCTGTTAATGAACAGTAGTAAAATTGTATTGAAAAAAAAATGGCTGCATTAAATCCGATTTTTGCCACGAGTAAAAGATTCTTGTACAGTTGCATAGCTTTATCTATGAATAGGACAACGTTTGTTGGTACAAATAAAAAAGAAAAAAAAAACTGTGCTTTCATAAAACCTTTCCAAACGTGACGAAACATTTCCGCGAAAAAGTTTTCAGTGAAAAGCTTTCGCAACAAAAACCTCTGTAGCCAAAGAATAGCCCTGGTTTTGTTCAAACTAAAGCAAATTGCCTGAATTGGGCCATCCTGCAGTGTTAACCGAACTTTGTTACATTACAAAGTTTTACACTGACCGAGCAATTTAAGTTGGTGAATTACTATTGGCTGGAATCCGTCTTAACTGGACCATAAACGAATTTAACGGTTTATTTCTAATGCATTCCCTACGATATGGAATTTCAACATTACTGGTGGAATATGGGTATCCTATCAGGTACACCACTGCCTAACCCTTGAGAGATTACAGGCGTGATGTTATGATTCAAGCTCCTCTCAAAATCTACTTTTATTAAACACTAGCTGACCCACGCAACTTCGTCTGCGTCACATAAGAGAGAAAAAGCTAACAAAAGGAATACATTTTCCCCGTTTTTGCAACATCTTTCATTTATGCTCCGCTCCTTTTGGTCGTAGCGTGATGTTATATAGCCTATAACCTTCCTCAATAAATGGGCTATCCAACACAAAAATATTTTTTCAATTCCAACCAGTAGGTACTGAGATTAGCGCGTTCAAACAAACAAACAAACTCTTCAGCTTTATAATATTAGTATAGATACATAGCTTCCCACATTTCTGGTTTAAAGCAGAACACAAAATGAAATTACTGGTACCAGTTTTATGGCTAGTAAAAATAAAATTCCGTCTACTTTATTATACCACAAACGTCAATAATATCACATAAAATCGTTATCAGTTCACAATTATTATTTAAGTGGCCATTTCACAAGTCATAATATTGGAATGCTGCCTGTATGGCGGATTATGACCCGCTCTCTCTCATGGAAAGGCTTGCAAATTGTGACAAGATGACTAAGTATACTTCGAGGTTTGGTAAGCGACGTAACAAGACTTACACCTTGTGCAGAAGGTGTGGCAGGTCATCGTTGATCGTACCACATAAAAAATCAAAATCAAAATTGTTTTTTTATAATAATCTAATACTAGCGGACGTCACGCGGTTTCACCCGCTTAGTTCCCGTTCCCGTGGGAGTACGGGGATAAATATGATAGCCTATGTTACTCAGGGTGAATGTAGCTTTCTAATAGTGAAAGAATGTTTGAAATCGGTTCATTACTTCCGGAGATTACCCCTTACATACAAACTTACAAACAAATGTTACCTCTTTATAATATTAGAAGAAAGAAGAAGATGGCGTAAGTCATAATAGGCTAGGAAGTAAAAAAACCTTTTGATTCCGTAAAGCTCATAAGAAACTTGAAATTAATGTTGTTGCGTTCCTCCCACATGTCAGTGAAGTTTGAACGAAGGAAGACCACCGAAATTTGAACCGCAGCGGACCGCATGCATCACCTGAAAATTGTGAGGAACCGTTTTGCGTGCGCTTCAAGGAGCACAAACCAAAGTGTAGCCTCGTCGTAAACTTATTGCTAAACATCATCATCTGCCTAGCCTTTTCCCAACTATGCTAGGGTCGTCTTCCAGTCTAACCGGATGCAGCTGAATAACAGTATTTTACATGAAATGACTGCCTATCTGACCTCCACAACCCAGTTAGTACCTACTGGGAAATACGATACCTCTTGGTAAGACTGGTTGTCAGACTTTTTGGGTCACTGACTACCTGTAACGACTGTCAAAGATCTACAAATTAATGACAGCCGGGACCAATGGCTTAACGTGCTTTCCGAGGCACGGAGGAAACTCGGTATGTACTGGGTGGTCACCCATCCACAGGCCAACCTAGACAAGCACAGCTGAACCTAAAGATCGACCCGAGCGGCTGTTATTATTAAACTTATTGTTAAACAAACATAAAAAACCTATTTTCGGATAGTGGGAACGCTATAGGGTAATTATGCCTACCGCCAGTTCAAATGCCAAGTAATTTGTAAATAATGCAGTGAACATCGGAAATGGCAAATCTGCTGTCTGAATTCTACAACCATTATTTTTGGAAAACTTCCGTCGAAACCTAGGCTTCATTTTCCATTGAATAATGCTGGGTATTTCTAGACCACCCAGCCATAACCCGGCTTAATAAATCTTAATAATAAAAAACCGGTATCGCGTGAAAAATCTTAATAAATATAAGCATCAATCAAACGAGTGGTATGAGGCCAATGAAAAATGGCGATTGCCATTAAAATGTAAACGCACAATGTTCGCACGCGACGTTCATAATTACAACGTTTAAGTTACATCAATCATCGGACGGATTTCTGCTGAGTTTTTATTGCGTACCGTTGTATCCTTGTTTTGATAGAGTATGATGATGCGAACTAAAGGCCTAGACGTTCTATCAGAGATGATGATAATGAAACATCCTTATCATTATACTTTTATCAGAATATTTGACTCAAGTAAGATCATCTGAAAAATATTCTTTCCCAAGTGTATAGTCCAATACAATAACGCGTTCAGGGTACTCTTGGGGCTGCCTCGCTTCTGTAGCGCATCGGGGATGTTTGCCGAGGCGCATGTGGATTGTTTCTACACAGTCATGCGCAAGCGGTGCACATCCCTGGTGCGCAGGGTGCGGGCCAGCCGCAACAGTATCCTGAAGGCCTGAAGGTTTTTGCTGAACGTTTCGACTGTCAGTACATGAACCATTGTGTTGACATTACGCCTGTAATGTTTCACGTACTGACTAAGGCTAAGATATTGTTTTAATTTGATTTGATTTTATAATAATTTTAATTTCAATTGTGATGTTGATTTTAATTTGATTTGATTTTAATTTGATTAAATTTTGTTAATAATTTTAATAGTGATTTTAATTTTATTTCATTTTAATTTGATTTCATTTTGTTAATAATTGACTAGTAATTTTGAAATGACGACCTGATTGGCGCAGCGGTAGTGTGGCTGCCTTACGTTCTTAGGGTCCCGGGTTCGAATCCCGGTCGGAGCAAATGTTTGTGTGGTGAGCATGGACATTTGTTTCCGAGTCGTGGATGTTTATATGTATAATAAGTATGTATTTACAAATAAAAAAAAGTATCTATGTAGTATATCAACTATTTGGTGTCCACGACACAAGCCTCGTTGCTTAGTGTGGCACCAGATGGCGCTGTGTGTAATGTCCAGCGATATATTTATATTTATATTTATAATTTTAATATTATTTGTGCTGTTGCTTTTGTTATTTGTAATTCTGTTTAATTGTACCTATGATCCACAGTTGATTGATATAAATAAATAAAAAAATAGTAATAGTTTCTATGAGTATATATTATATTATTATCTAGCAAAATTTATATGTGTACTAAAATGTAGGTCGAGCGATTCAAACGCAGGTGTTAACTTGAGAAGGATCCTTTGAGCTATGCGCCGTCAAAGGGTTCACGCTAACAAGTATAATGACCATTATAGTGCAGCTTAGTTATTTACATATACATAGGTGGGTAGGTAGGTAACACAAATGTAATAGGTATATGTATAAATACCTATTACATTTGTGTTCTCATACATATTTTTGGTTTATATCCAACTAGCTGACGTCCCGCGGTTACACCCGCGTAGTTCCCGTTCCCGTGGGAGTACGGGAATAAAATATAGCCAATAGCACTCAAGAATAATGTAGCTTTCTACCAGTGAAACAATTTTTAAAATTGGTTCATTACTTCCGGAGATTACCCCCTACATACAAACTTATAAACATACAAACTTACAAACAAATGTTACCTCTTTATAATATTAGTATAGATTATTATTATCATTAGTATTAGTACAAATTAGTTGGACGTACGACTTTGTATGTTTGTAAGTTTGTATGTAGGCATACAAACTTACAAACAAATGTTACCTCTTTATAATATTAGTATAGACTAATACCCGCGTGGAGTTCAAGTAATGTCCCAAGGGATCATACTACCGAGATAAAACGTATCCTATGTGTTAATCCAGGTTGTAAACTATCTGTGTGACAAATTTCATCCAAATCCGTTTAGGAGTTTTTGCGTGAAAGAGTAACAAAATATCCATACTACTACAGAAACTTTCGCATTCATTATAGTAGCAAGATGAGATGAATTTCGAATCTTTGCGTATTTATGATGAGCTTAAGAATAAAGCTTTCTACCTGTAACAGTCTTGGCTGTTGTACTTAATATTTCTACTACAGCCACTTTTCCGTGTAACAATATGTAACACGAATAACGCGGTGACATTGTGTGACCACAAGATACTCACAATTACATAAAGTAATCGCTAAAGTGTAGTAAGGGGCCGCCTCCACGAGCGAGAGAATCGCGGCGATCGTCCTTGCCACGTTTTTCTATACACTCTCTTTTGGGCCGTCTCCACGAGCGAGAGAATCGCGGCGATATTTTTGTATAGAAATACGTTGAATTGCCGCGATTCTCTCGCTCGTGGAGGCGAGCCCTTAGTGACGTCAGTCGTCTCCCAGCAGTAGCCCAGCGGACTCCATTTTATGGAAAGCTATCACTTTTCTCTATCCCTCCAAAAAATAAAAAACTATTTCCATTTGTGGAAACGTAGGGACTTAGAAAATGCGTTCGAGATGAAAGAACCTTTTTATTTTGATACACCTCTTTGCTTATTGCATATTTATGGAACTCTTCGTGCATTCATGACAACAATCTTCTAGAATAGAGACAAAAATAAATGGAATTGAAGTGCCTGTAGCTTGCAGTGAAATAAGTTTTTTATAAAATAGAGACGATACGACCAACAAAACGACACACCAAAATGCCAGAAAATAAAAAAACACAATGTATCAAAACATTTCGTAAAAAAAAACCGGCCAAGTGCGAGTCGGACTCGCGCACGAAGGGTTCCGTACCATTATCTATACATTAGACAAAACGGCAAAAAAATCACGTTTGTTGTATGGGAGCCCCCCTTAAATATTACTTTATTCTGTTTTTAGTATTTGTTGTTATAGCGGCAACAGAAATACATCATCTGTGAAAATTTCAACTGTCTAGCTGTCACGGTTCATTAGATACAGCCTGGTGACAGACAGACGGACAGACAGCGAAGTCTTAGTAATAGGGTTCCGTTTTTACCCTTTGGGTACGGAACCCTTAAAATGAAACGACGCGTGCGAAACCGCGGGCACTAGTAATTATGCTTATTCCTAAACCATACATTTACAAGGAACATGATATCATCGACGTATCGTCTAACAGTTTCTTTCACTTTTCCTTAACCTTCAACTAACACCTCCGCTAAAATCTTAACCCTGCAACATCTCACCGTCACACGACACGGTCTCGGGCGCGCAACTCAAACAGTATCACACTCGGTATTAATGTACCGTGAGTGAAGCACAGTGGAACTTGCTCTAAGTTATGCAACACACCACGGAGACGTGTCTACAGTTCGAAGTTCCCTACAGGGACGAACGATTCGCTCTCGGTAAATTATGAACGTGTCAACGTATGTGTTTGCTTTAGTTCATATTCAGTGGGTGTGGAGAAATTTGGGAAGCTATAAGTGGTCGGTTTTTGGGAAATTGGAGTAGTGAGACAAAGCTAAATATTTGAATGCGTTGCGCGTTTATGCTGTTTTATTGGTGACAAGCTTCTGGTCGCGGCTACGCTCGCGTCATGTACGGAAATTAATCCGCGGGAACGCTTATATTTAAGCGTTCTACGCGGCTATTGCCTATGAGATTCGGGATAATGCAGCTTCCCTTTAGTTAAAGATTTTTAGGAATTGTATCAGTAGTTCTAAAAATTACCCCCTACAATATAAACTTACAAACAAACCGTTATAATATTAGTATAGATCCTAACTTCACAAAGTTTTCAGCCGTAGGTTGGAGTAGCTACTATTTATTTTTATAAAAGCCCTTGCCTTGCTTGCAGCTACGCCAGCGTGGAAATTATTCCATGATAACGTACTACGTTAGCGTATCCAGATCATTGCTTCAAATTAAAATGTTGCTTAGTCTGTTAAAGCATGTCAGAGTTACAACCTTTTCCGATCAATCAGCAAAATCATCGAATCTATAGTAGGAATATCGACCCAAATAGAGTTAGCACTGTCGTAGTACCTGCATACGTATAACGCAGATTTGTAGCTGCGAGTATTGAAACCTAACGTGCACGCTTGTGTCAGGCAAGCGATTTGAGAACAAAGGAGGCGGACGGCAACGCGGGCTCTTTTCAAATATTCCTCCATAATGGGATACACACTGATCTTCGTTTTGAACAGCATTTAGGGCTACCTTACGTTCTGTTATTTACTAACAATAATTTATTTGGTGAAATGGACGAGCTTTACAGAGCCAATGATCACTGGTTCATATTACCCCTGAAATAACTGAAAATCATGGGAGAAACCATTGTCCAGTAAGTAGTCGAATGGAGCAGGCTCACGTTGACAATGACTTGGTTAAAAGAAACTCGAAATAAACTAGGTAAAACCAAGTTCGCTTGAAGTTTTTTCAGCTATTTTCAATTTAAAATAAATGATACGACAGCAATTCATTATGTAATGCCTTCTGAAAATTTAATTTACGTTTCTCAGTACAAGAACACGAAAGAGATTCAAGCGCCTCCTGGTTTTGGTACCATCGTACTTGCTAAAAGAAACAGTGAACGACCGTCTGTATGTCCCACTGGCCGCGTCCGCGCACATACTTCACCGCCAATTTGTTAGCACCTCACAAAGCAACCTCTTTTAATATTATTCTGCGAGGCAGGGAACCCTCTCAAATTAAACGCTACAATATAATATTTGTGGCATTATGAAAAGCTTGCAAACTGGATGCTATTCCCGAGGATTCCCTCTTCACTTTTTTTGTGAGCGAGTCAAGTGTTGCAGCCCGAATTCTTTCGTTTATTTTAATGTTTTAATTTTTTTAACGCTGTAAATAGGTTTGAAAGTTCGTGATTATAACAAAACTTATTAGATGAGATTCCAAAAAGTTAAAAGTATTAATAGAAAACAAACGAAACATAGTAATTTAGAAGGCTTTTAATAACTTCTCATTTTTACCCCTGACGTTCCCAACAAATACTTACTACAACAGGCACAAGTGACAAATAATTCTTTTACAGGGTATACTTTTAAACCAAAGCCGTAATGAACAAATATCCATTGCAGGCATTATCTGTTTCTGGCAAGTGTTTTATTAATCGACAAAAAGTTGAAGCACGCAGAAATAAGCAACAACATACGTAAACAGTACGAACCTATTGCAAACACTGTTCCCCCCCTATTTGCAGCAAATTATGTTGGATTTTGTAGTAAACATACGAACCTACAAATGACGACTACGTTGAAAAACTCTCCATTGAAAGAAAACCAACCTGTACCTAAAACTCACCTTTTGTTCAAGTAACAAGTGTCTTCCGAAGTAGCTATTAACTACTCCAGAGAGCGAAGAGAGCCGACAACGAGGTCTCATTTCTACTAGAATACGAGGGTCGAGGGTCCACCGCCTTTTGTGTTTTCTGTACGCTTTTAACAATCATTTTCACAGAAATTATACCACTGAAAATGCAGGAGTATTGTTGAATTTGACGCTGGTGACGATCCTGCAAACCGTCTCAAGGCATACAAATTTTAACTTGCGTAGAAAAGAAACCGATTCCTTCTCATAGAGAGGAGGCCGTGGGACAGCAGTGGGAACATTAATAGGCTGATGATGGAAAATACATATTTTCTTAATAAAATTAAATGCTATTATTGCATACAGATATTCTACTCTGGACTGCTTTCAGAAATCAACCTATACCCTTTGTGATACCTAAATTAATGGTTAAATAAAAACGCACTTGGAAAGTCTACTCTCAGCGCTGAAAATATGATAGTTTTAACCGTCTATTTAGACCTTCCACAAAGCTACAAGATCATAACGACATATTGACATATTCAAATATCACTGTATTAATTTGTCTGTTAGCAAAAGACAAAAATATGTTTATTTTATATAAATGAATTACACAATGAGAGGTTTTCCTTTTGAGGTTTTAAAAAAAAACTTAGTTTCCAAGAACTCCATAGATGGCGTTGAACTTACTATGCCAAAGCCAAAACGCTTGAAAAAAAAAACATTGTGTCACGACACATACTCTCGTTTACAGACACTTTCATTTGCTTAACCTTCCGAATATAACCAACATTTATCGCGCTTTGTTAAAATCAGTTTTTTTAGGTTCCGTTCCTTGCATTATCATACTTACTCCTAGCACCATCTATCCAGCGACTAGGGAAGAGCTAAAAAGAAAATCCCTCATTGACACAGCTCTGAAAGTTCCCAACACGAAAATAACATAGAAGAATAAATTAGAGGTGTGAAATTGTCTTTGGTTATTTTTGTCAAGCGAGAAACTTTCAGGTGCTATAATGTAAAACAATAGAAGGCAGCTAAGTGCACCATCTCGTTGACAAGCTGTCTGCAGTCCTGCTTTTCTTTATAACTCGAAAATATTGTTTGACAAATAATAGCAGATGGGTTTTGAGTGTCGAGTTCGTTTTTTTGTATTTGCATTTCATCTGTACCTATCTATTTGTTTATTAAACATAACAAAGTACATAAATACTATATAATATACTGCTTTATACATAGTTCTAGTTGTAGTATGTAAAAAATGTACATTATAAATACTTAATCAATATGATTGATGATAAAACTTATTTAATAAAACTGTCACGATCACGACTGGTTTATTTCCGATACAGTTTCTCCTTACACTCAAATCTCACATTTTAAAGCCATAGATTATATAATTAAAGCAGTACGCAATCAAGCATGAACCTCCAGCTACGCAATAACGTCTGAGAACATTCCATCAGACGCATAGAATATGAACGAACTAACTTAACAACTAAATGAATAATAAGCACAACACCCGCATACATCCCTCGATAGTAATACGTCACGTCCCGACGCTGGTCCAATTATTTGCCCAGTTAATTATGTACGTTCAAATCCAGACCGATGAGGCCACACTAAATGACCTAACCGCAATACGGCCTAATGTGTATACAATTCTAAATTTCAGGGCAATATCTGGCTCAATAACACTTGCGCCATTTACTCTCTAGTGGAATAGACATCACATTGGCTTATACGCACCTACTGCTGATGGGAACAACGCAATCCCTACCCTTACAACTTATCATACAGTCCAATTTTATTGAAACACGAGGTTTTTGGATCAAGTTGGCACTGAAACTAGAACGTTACAACTACATCAAACCTTTTAACGCATTCTAGTCTCTGCCTGAATGGTAGTAGAATGTAATTTAGATTGCGGCGTATGAGCAATATACCAGACCGATTTATTCTATTTCATGCCGGCACAAATTGCCGACAGTTAGGTTAACTGTTGCTCGCAGTGCTTTCTATCTTTGCTATTGTATTTTCCCCTGATGGATTGCAAAGCATATTAGTGCAAAAACAGGAATATATACATTTTTGCGTAGTATGCTCTTGATACAATCATAATCTTGTAAATAGGAATGGGGAGAACTTTTCTAATGAAAGAAAATTAAGGGGAAGTTTGGGATCACATGAATACGGTACATTCAGACAATTTCAAATTACGTAAAGCAGCTGCCACGAACATATAGTATTGGGACACAATATATTTAGATAAAAACAAACCAAATAAAAGTGGAAGAGGAAGTAATATGTACTTACATTAATTAAATAGCAGGAACACGATAAAAATGAACATTTTCAATAAATATAATCATCCCAACACCGTCTTTCCTTAAATTTACTTGCCACTCCACTCAACTTGATGATTCGCTCTCCCATACAACTAAATACTAATGTGAAAAGACCCTTACATCTGCCAAACTACAGATAGCGAAGTAAACATAACTGCCCATCAAAAGCCCGTTAGATGGCGTCCACGGATGGTATCAATTCACAAGTATCAATCCACATAAATTTATGAGGCGATATCCTGTTTATTGCATCGCTGGCCGTAGCGAACCAATAAAAGTGCCTTGTTTTATGTTAAAAGTTTATGAGTAATATTTTATAAAAATAAATAAAATACACAAGGGAGAAACGATTTTACACTCGCATAAATCGCGTGGGATGCTTTATGTTTATTATAAACCAGGATATAAGGCGGGCTTTGCTAACTAGGCCGTGACGGACAAACGTTAACTTCGAATGCAAATTCTTTATAATTTACATACCTACCAGTTCCGTAAAAATGTTTCTGTATGGTTTTGTATGGCCCCCACTTCAGTGGTAACAAGAACAATATAAGCTGTTTGAATGTTGATAGTATATGAATAGTTTGTAGACTCCTTACACTCACACTCTAGGCCAGCTCTTAAGCCAAAAAGTGATACCACAAACGTATTTGACACAACACTATCGAAATAAATGCCATTTATTTTTATTATTGCTTATGGTATTAGTAGTAATAATTAGCATTTATTTCGATACTGTTGTGTGTATCCACTCCAAAAAAGTACATGTAGTATTAAAAAAAATCATTTAAGGAATGAAAAGTAAGGTAATGTCATAGTAAGGACGATGTAATTTCATTAGTATCATAGTCGGCCCATAATATAATTTTCAAGTTACAACACAGAACTCCATTCAGTGAGAAGGCATAGGATATCCCTATATATCTAGAGTCCACGTGTAAAATCACATCTCTCTGAACACGTTTTATCATTTCAGCACTGCTCAATCAAACCCGTAATTCAAACTAATTTGTGAAGTAGCCTCCGAGTCATCTCTTGACCTGCAACAAATAGAATCTACGAGCTTTTCGACTAACATATATCCATATTTTGTGATATTTGGTTTCGCTCACAACCTCAACTTCAGGTCGGTGTTCCGGGAAAAGCCAGAATATCGAAAATCTCAGGTTTAACTGGCAAATCTGAGGATTTAGAAACCAACAAAAGTATTGGTAAATATTAAGATTGATATAAATATAATAAAAAGTTTATTTAGGTTTGACTTGGTCGCATGGTAGGGTTTTTTTTAAATAGTTTCTTCACTAATTAGTTTGGCGTTTGGCCGCAACTCGCCTGATGAAGAAACCAATTCACTCGAACCTTGAAGAGATTCAGATTATAATTATGGGGAAGCAGAGAAACAGGCACTGAAATCCAGACAGGCGGATTCACAATAAATGGGTTATTGTACATTCGCCATAAAGTCAATTCGTCACATTTTTGTAACCTCCATACATTTATAGTGTATTCGTCACATGCATAAAAAATATGTGAAAATTCGTCACAAGTTTTCATAGGTACATAATTTTTGCGTATTATCAACATAAATAAAAGAATTAGCGACGATTATTTGGTTTTCGAACTGGTTTGGTTTCTACACATCCATAACGTCAAAATCCGTTGTCGGCCGAAAGTCTTCGACTTTGGGGACAGGGCGATAAACCGAAAGTGTAGTTGGGCAGGACATCTGGGTAGACGTGGAAATGGCCGATGGAGTAAGGTTTTGACCGACTGGTGTCCAAGGTTGGGACTAAGAAACCAGGGCCGTCCAAAAGCGTGTCGGGTGGACGATATCGTCAAGATCGTGGGAAACGGATGCATAACGGACGCTCAGAACAGAGAAGAGTGGCAGAAGAAAGGGGAGGCCTATACCCAACAGTGGGTGATTCGGGCTGAAATTTTAATGATAATGATGATGACACAGTCATACACTAACAGAGTGCCTGGGCACTGGGACTGTCTGGTGGCCTGGCATAACAAGATGTTTTTTATGAGACGGGACAATAAGGGCCGGTACCTAAACCTTGTAGGTAACTGCAAAAAAAAATTCTACTGCTTTTAACATTTTGAGTAATTGTTCATTAATTCAAATTCAAATATTTTATTTCACATAGGCCTAGATGGGCACATATAAAACGTCAATAAAGGTGCATGGTTTGCGTTGGTCGTTTCCATGGAGGAAAACTGGCAAGAAACTCCATGGTTACTCTTTTCAAATCATTAGGTAGGTATTACGATATTATTTTGTTACAGCATTAGTATTTAAGTATGGGGGGACAGCGTAGGCCCGACAATAGGTTGTTGCTTACTATACAAAAAACGTAAAAACTAAAACAGAAAAATATTCAACAAAAGTTAACAAGCACCTGGGGATCTACAAAGCCAGGGGGCCTGGGGGTCTATATTGACTCATTCACAAATAAAAGTTAAAAATATAATCTATACAAAGGTAAGAAACTTTAGTATATAAAAAAAAACAACAACACTGCTGTAATATGACAAAGATGAAAAAAAAAAAATATTTGAAAACTATTGTAAAAATCTAAATCGAATCTCATTCTTTACTGAATCTCAGGTTTAACCAACTGGAAAATTTTATAATTTACGCTAGTTCGTCTTTGTACAGTAACACCTACACAATACACATTACGTAGTAACAATTATACTAACGTTTGCCCTGATAGCAGGAACTAGTTAAAAAGTAGTGTTGTGCGCGGTATGGGCACGTGATGGTGCGTTCTATGGGTTAAGTTTAATTGAACCCGGTACCTCCCCACCGGCACCGTGAAATAGTGTATGAACGAATTTAGTGTAACTAATGTTCTTTTTAGCAATTTACGGTGCACTGAAGACAGGATCACACGACTGCACTTAGTAGCCAACTTTTTGTTTTGGAAGTTTCATAACTTACATTTCGATTGATTGTGACGTTCAGAGACTAGTTGCTGTCTATCCACTTCTTATGTTACCGAACGCAACAAACTATGACTAATAGGTTCGATAATTTACGTACATATTTCCGTTCTCTGGTTAAGACCAGAGAACATTAATAAATATGTACAATGTCGATAAGAGCCCTGATCCTGGAGTTACTAGAGCACTAAAATTCAAGATGAACGGGTTAAACGATGAAGGAAAACATCGTGAGGAAACCGGCATGTCCTAAAACCATAAAAACGAAAACATGTGACATCCACCAACCCGGTTTGGGCCTTCTTGTAGGATAGACTCACAGCGAAAGGGCCAGCCAGCTGTGGGAACGCTGTAGGCTAATTACGCCGCACACAGATAAACTTACGTCGTTTTTCATCATTTCTAAGAACAGACTACTTCATAACAAAAAGAATTTCAGAATATCTAACTCCTGGGCCTATTACGTATCTTTCTGATATCCAGTACTATCAAGCTTCGGTTGTACACCGAACTTTGATGACAACCGAGAATATCATAATATTGGTATTACGTATCGCACTGAGTTGATATCACTTTACGGTGACTAACAGCCCGGGTACGATGTAACGTCTTTCACGAAAGCCACTTCAAACTTAGTTGTCATCAATTTGTTGTCCACTATGCTTACATAATCGAAATAATCTAAGTATCGATACGAAAGCGTCTGTCAAAATGAGTTACAGTGACTATCAGCCACGATGACCATATTTGATCGCGACTGGTCATACATAGTACGAAACTAACCTTTTGACAGTTATTTGATGGACACTGAGCCCAGTGACTATCATTTCGAGCTGTCAACAGAGATACGTAATAGCTCTGCTGACGTAAAGAGTTCCCGTATTCCTCCCATGAAGTCATTAGTCTCTTACTCGCAGTATGTTTAAAAGGAAAATCGTTCAGTGCTTCCCGATAGTTTACCGAAGTATCGAAACTAAGGTAACGGGACTCATCAGTCTTTAAAGGTGAACTATATTTTACCAAGAAGTGATTTATCCCTCTTCGGATGGATAAGTTTGGGGTAAGGAACTTTTACAGGATTTTATTTATGATGAAATTGATTTGGTGATGGAGTAATGCTGTTCGGCTTCAAAATTGTGTTAGGGCAATTCGCATGAATAGCTTTCTAGTAGTTAAATGCAACTAGTTGCTATGGTGTGCAACTTGATAGTTACAGTTACTTTATTATGTACTATTGAAGACACTCCCGCCTGATCACCACTAAGCTAATTTTTGCTTGCACTTACAACATAGAAATGCTCTCTAGTCCCGCCCCGTTGACTTTGTACCCATAGAAATATTGAATTAAAATATACCGATCGGCCGAGCGCATTGACGACGCACGGTAAACGAAAGTTATTGTTATTTTGCGCGCCAAAGTTGATGCTTTCCTAATAGGCCTATACTTTAATAGGGCGTGGCTCGGCGCCTCCGCATGATTTAAGCGAAAAAAAATTAACTGATCAGGCGGAAAAGACCAAGTCTTGGTCTTTTCCGCCTGATCAGTTAATGTTTTACTACTTAACTACTAATTGAATTAAAAAAAATAGGTGAATCCACGCGAATACTCCCGACAAACTGTTCTGCAGTTTGTCAGGAGATTTGTGTAGTTTGATTTGTGTAAGTACCTACATTTCAGACATTCTCTGTGAATCTTACGTGAATAGAAAACTATTTCCTAAAAGGCTACACGGTCCCATTCACTGCAGAGAACAGAAGAGAAAATTTATTTATTTCGATATTTCTGCTTCAGGCGCACACACTCAAATAACAAAACATTTCGAGATAACCCAACCAGTTTCAGATTCCAACCTGATCACTCAAAAATATGAAAAATCACAAAGACACCACTTGCAATTCTGTAGAAACAGTCTAAAAATGTTCGCAAGAGAATAGTATAAAGGTGGCGCGTCGTTAATCTACTAGTAGTTTCAATAAAGCTGTCTTATTCTTTGTGTCGTGCAACAAAGGAATTCCTAGCTCTTGGTGTTACAGCTTGGTGCAAGAAACCTTTATATGTAGTGTTAATTTGATCACGGACAAGAGCGGTTGTGCAGACACACGATCCGTTACGTTAGTTGCGTCTCTTAGTTAGCTTAGAATTAAAAGAAACAAAACATATTTGTTTTAGGATGGTTGATTGGATTTAGTAATATGGGGAGATTTTTGTCTTCGATGAGATTTGGACGATTCAAAAGAACTGGCTTGAAACCGAATAGAATAACATAAACCCCTGAAGGGTTAGGCAGAGGTCTAATGGTACACCCACATTTTTCCATTTATGTTAAAGTCCCATGTAATAGAGCGTCAGCCTATTGCCATCAACCGGGCTCAAATTCATATTTCGTAGCTGCTACTCAGAAATTCCTGATGGAAAAAACCAATAACACTTTACAAAACCTGGGACTCGAACCTACGACCTTACGCCCAGCAGACGCGTTTGCGACCACTAAACTCCGTAATCGAAGAGTTATAAATAAATCTTAACAATTAATCAATCTTAATACCTAAGCTCGTATGGCTTACCACGAGCTTACGGCTTACTACGAGCTTCGGTAATAAGATTTATAAACAAACACAACAACAATAAACAAAACTTTTGCTGTTGTTAGTTTATGATTTTCTTTTTCAAACGGCAAGGTTGTGCTGCAGATGAATGAATAGAATATGAATAGACTTTAACTTTGATAGCTCATATCTTGGAAACGTGACAGTTTAGAACATATTGTTTCGTATCATCATCTGCCTATCATTTTCCAAACTATGTTCGGGTCGGCTTCCAGTTTTATCAGGTGCAGCTGAATACCAGTATTTTACATGGAGCGACTGCTTATCTGACCTCCACAACCCAGTTAGTACCGGGTAATACGATACCCCTTGGTAAGACTGGTTGTCAGACTTTTAGGGCCTCTGACTACCTAACGACTATCAAAGATCTACAAATGACAGCCGGGACCAACAGCTTAACGTGCTTTCAGAGGCACGGAGGAAACTCGGTATGTAATGGGTGGTCACCCATCCACAGACCAACCTAGGCAAGCACGGCTTAACCTAACGATCGACCGGAGCGGCTGTTATTATTTAGCCACGAACTAAACACAAAACAACAACATATTGTCTCGTGTAAAACTGGTTTATACTGATACCAACTATCGATTAATACAGATTTAATGCGTGACCGCAACTTTGAAAACAAAAAAAATGGCGGAAGTTAGCTTTAAAGTTAAAGGTAGCCAATAAATTCAAACCCCTTTGTTTATTAATAAAAACTGTTTATTCTGTTTCAATCCTGTAGCTGAGCGTATACAACCAATTTGGCAAAAGAAAACAATCTAATAATCCACATTTCAGAATACTGACCCAAACAGTATATCGTACAGGTAGAGTTCTACACATGATACTCTTATTTTACTGGTTACCTGTTGCCTTTCACCCGGGTCCGTCTGACAGTTATTACGTTACCCGCTCCTTATGGCTTCCTTTACCCGTATATTGTACCTGCATTCAATTTTATGAAGAGTTAGAGCTGTGTTATTTAAGGTGTAAGCTCCGCGGTTGCTCGCGATATTCAATTCAATTTTTTGGATTTGAATTTTTTTTGGGTAGGACTACCCCCACAACAAAAAAAATGTTTACTCTCTTACATTTATTAAGGTGGAAGCCACGGTAACTCGCGCAATTCAATTTTTCTTACGTTTTTTAGGGTTCCGTACCCAAAGGATAAAAACGGAACCCTATTACTAAGACTTCGCTGTCTGTCCGTCTGTCAGTCTGTCCGTCTGTCCATCTGTCTGTCACCAGGCTGTATCTCATGAACCGTGACAGCTAGACAGTTGAAATTTTCACAGATGATGTATTTCTGTTGCCGCTATAACAACAAATACTAAAAACCGAATAAAATTAATATTTAAGGGGGGCTCCCATACAACAAACGTGATTTTTTTGCCCTTTTTTTTTATAATAATGGTACGGAACCCTTCGTGCCTGAGTCCGACTCGCACTTGGCCGGTTTTTTTGCAATTTGCAGGTCAGTATCTTGTTTAACTGTAGGTATGACTTTTTTAAGAAATAGTCATTCAAGACAGTTACATGAACTTAGAGGGTTGTATTGATGATTTTAATGATTATAATTTTGTAACAACATACGTGTTACAGCCGTGAATCATATTTTAATCAACATACAACCTGACACTGACCTGCAAATTGCAAAAAACTTAAGAAAATTTGAATTTCGCGGCGCGGCGCGGGCTACCGTGGCTTCCACCTTAATAAATGTAAACATATTTTTTTTGTGGGTAGACCTACCCAAAAAAAATCCAAATTCAATAAATATCTATTTAAATGCAATTAATACATTAACAGTAAGAGACAGCACAAGATCTAAACACCGACAGTCTATTTTTTTTTATTAGGTACCGCCTGAAATTATTACCTCATGACTAAATAATATCAGCCGTTCGGGTCGATCTTTAGGTTAAGCCGTGCTTGCCGAGGTTGGTCCGTGAATGAGTGACCACCTATTACGTACCGAGTTTCCTTCGTGCTTTGCTGTTGGTCCCGGTTGGCAGTGTCAGTGACCTGAAAGTCTGACAACAGTCTTACCAAGGGTTATCGTATTATCCTATACTAACTGGGTTGTAGAGGACAGATAGGCAGTCGCTCCATGTAAAATACCGGTATTCAGCTGCATCCAGTTAGACTGGAAGCCGACCCCAACATAGTTGGGAAAAGGCTAGGCAGATGATGAGCGCCTGAGTATTCTAAGGTCTAGAAGCATGTACTAAATTCGCAGTAATAGTTTGCGCGGGACTTACACCCATTGATAGATAAAAAACTTTTTTTAATATATCAATGCTTACAGCCTATATTTTAAAGCATTTTAAAGAAATTCTTGGAACTGCAATCTCTCTGAAACCTTATAATCATCATCAACTGCCTAGCCTTTTCCCAAGTTTTATTGGGGTCGGCTTCCAGTCTAACCGGATGCAGCTAAATACCAGTATTTTACATTGAGCGACTGCCTATCTGACCTCCACAACCCAGTTAGTACTGGGTAATTCGATACCCCTTGGTAAGACTGGTTGGCAGACTTTTTGGGCCACTGACTACCTGTAACGACTGTCAAAGATCACAAATGACAGCCGGGACCAACTGCTTAACGTGCTTTCCGAGGCACGGAGAAAACTCGGTATGTAATGGGTGGTCACCCATCCACTGACCAACCTAGGCAAGCACGGCTTAACCTAAAGATCGACCCGAGCGGCTGTTATTATTAAGCCACGAGCTCCTCCTCTGAAACCTTATAATAAAACATTTTAATTAATCCGCTACAGGAGTATGATAACATTTTAATCATAAAACTCGACATTAATCAACATCCACTTTGACTCGCTCGATGATAGAAACATGCATGCTGATACTGATCAAAAATTCATACGCTTAATAATGCGCCCTAACATTTTTAATAATGTAAATTGATTAAAACCTTTTCACGTAAACTCGCTCGGAAAATAAAGCGTAAAAGCGGAGTTTTGGCGTAAATTAAATCGTGAATATCACAGGGGCGGCCATGTTTGAATGGTCCTATGCAATTTACGTCGAGGTACCGCATAATAAGCTGTTTACGTAAATCTGGCTTCCGATGAATGTATAATGTAATCAGGGACTAATAAAATAAACGTATGCGACCTTTGTGCTTGGAGTCCGGTTCCAATACACCTGGATTGATTGAAATTCTGTTGTGAAAGTGACGGGAATGTTAAAAATAGACCCGTCCCTTTATTACACCGTTTTATGATACAACTCTTTATTGCACGCTGTGGAAAACAAAAGTGAAACATCATCATCTGCCTAGACTGAGGGTTGGCTCCTAGTCTAACCGGATGCAGCTGAATACCAGTATTTTACATGGAGCGCCTGCCTATCTGACCTTCACAACCCAGTTAGTACTGGGGAATATGATGCTCCTTGGTAAATCTGGTTGTCATCAGACTTTCCGGTCACTGACTACCTACAGGGTGTAAACAACCTTATCACGAAGCCGTCAATCAAGCATTCTGTACATCAAACTTAGTAACTACGCAAAAGTTATTGCTGGGAAACGGTTTTTTTTTTGGGGTGAAAAATCATGTTTTGTGGTAAAACTCAATGTAACGCACTCAAAACATTGTGCTGATGGATGAATTGATTAAAACGGGGGTCGTGGAGGTGTTTAAAGTAAAAATCTTACAGTAAAAACTTGTATTTAAAAAAAAAAAAACTTGTCACTATGTTGTAACTTTGACCCCCAATATCTCCGTAACTAGGAGGTTCCCAGATATGGTGTTGAACAAAAAATGATCGCATTGACGGGGAGAACAAGATTCGGATTCGTTAAGAGGTTTTTTACACCCTATCGACTGTCAAAGATCTGCAAATGACAGCCGAGACCGACGGCTTACCGTGCTATCCAAGGAGGAAACTGGGTATGTAATAAATGATCACCCATCCACTGACAGACCTTGGCAAGCGCCGCTTAACTGCATAGACCAACCCGTGCGGCTGTTATTGCCACGAGCTTCTAAAAAAAAGATAATGGTGAATGAAATTGCACGATTTGCCAAATTATCACACAGACAGATTTTGAGATAAGTAAAGATAAGTACTTAAGTAAGTTTCACAAAACAGAGAGTAGAATACTAGATAAAGATATATTTATTGCGTAACTGTGTACATCAAGCTCTTAATATTAAAAATTACATTTCCAGTCTCAACAGTCCACCCAAGTCGGGTATGCAATAGTATTTTAAGCAATTAAGTTCCTTAAAACATTAGTTCTTATCAAAAAACTCATGCAGATTAACTACTGACTAGATAGTAGGTATACCGAAGATTTAAAATAACAAAGTCTCCGCCAATTTACAAGTGCAGGCAGCAGCATTACTACAGAGAGATTCAACTTGAATTTATTGGTGCCGGAGAAATTCCTTTGAACTCCGTAACGATCTCTGCGGGTAGGTATGTTTTTGCATAATTTTGTTACATTTTATGTCACTGAAGACGTAAATAGTGCATGAGTATATTTGGTTTTTGTTTGCAAGTGACAGTTTTTTTGTATAATTCTCAGTTTATTAATAAAATTAGAGTAGAGTTGTAATTGTGGATGCTCGCTAAAGTAGACTCATCTTTCATGGGGTACTGTTTGAGATGCTATAATAAAATTCCACAAAGCATTCTTGAACTGAATGAAACAAAATTTAAAACATGTATTAAACGCACACTTTGTAAGCGAGCATATTACAAATTGGACGATTATATCGCTGATAAAAATGCTTGGCTCAATGCCGGTCCTGCTCCACAAGGACAGGGGCGCATTAATGGATAGCACTAATTGTATTGTTGGAGCTGCTGAAGATTGTACAACTATCTTTGTATTGTATAAATTCAATATCTTTATTATTATATAGCCGCATATCGCATATTGTGTGAGTGCTATGTACTAGAATGCTATCAGTCGCTGGAAACCTACGTTTTTCCTTGACTTGAATGTGCCGTGGCGGTTAGGAGATATGTCATGCTCACTCAAATGTCTCGCTGATGGTGACGCGTGTGTCGGATCATTTAGTTCCCTTCAAAATGGTTGAGTTGAATGGTGCTGATACATGCGTCATGTTCGTGAACGAGCGCTGTCAGTTGGGACTGGTCGGCTCTTGGCTGCCACGGCTTATTTGAATTTAACAATTTTATTTTTGAATTGTTTTTGTTTTGTTTTTACTATGGACACCTTTAACGTGCACATCTTGTTACATTGTTCTCACATAATGTACCATCTCAACATGAATGATGTAACCAAGATTTTGTAAAAATATTCTGATTTAAAAGAGTGTCCATGGAGTTTCTTGCCCATTCTTCTCCATAGAGATCTACGCTAGGGAATGGGCAACTACAGTACTTTCACAGTTTTTATGTCTTGTGACTGGGATTGTAGCTACATTTAATTTTCATATTTGTTTCGACAATTCAAAAGTGCCTGTAACTGGCCTACATGAAAAATAAATGCTTTGATTTTGATTTTGGATACAGAGAAACTTCTACTTCAGACTCACTCACTCACTCATTCACTTTTCAGAGAGACTTATTGGTCATTTTACCTCTGGCTGCAGCAAAAGCGACCTTACTATGTCAAAAATAAAAACTACTACAATTTTGACAGACTTGTCAGTAGCAGCAATCCAAAAACAACCTGACTGTCACGAGAATAAATAAAGAATCAGAAAGATGTACTAAACACGTGGTTATATTTTGCGCGTCGGTTACACAATGTATACTATTATACTCTGCAGTCCTAGAGTATATCTCTTATTATTGATCCTGTGTAGTTGAATTACACTGGACCAGCAAATGGGTCTCTCATTATTAATTAAGAATGGACTTCCAACTTTTAAACATAGTGTAGGTAGGTACGACGCAACCGCATCCATTCAACTGCCATTAAAATAATAGATTACACCACTTTAATTGACGATTAATTTTAATTACTCGTTCTACAATGGTTATTTGGTGAACGCCATTATCTACCAGAGGTATTTTTAATTATGTTTATCCAACGCTTTATTATCAATGTTTAATTAAATTATGAGGGTGATCACGGCAATATCAGGTTTATTATTTCATTATTACCAAGAAGGTTTTATTCTCGGACGGTTATTGTTTTAATAGGATTCATTGCGTGCTTATTTTGACATCGGCCTATAATTTAAACGCTGCAGGGAAATGGGCCGTCTCTTGTACTAAGAAATGAATGAGGTTGGATCACCACGCTGAAAACCGTGATGACGAATCCAATTCTCTTGAATTTTTTTTTTATTTAAGGCGACTACAACAGGAGCTAAATTAGCAACTCTATTTATGGTGGTTCAAACTTCGTCTGAAAAACTATTAGAATAAGGTTCTAATCAGCTTGCACTACAAAGTGGTTGTTACGTCAGTCACTGCGGGCCGAATAGTGCGAAATGAGTGGTTTTTTGCGATTTACAAATAATCTATTGATTGGACTAAAAAAGTAAAACACTATGATACTAATATATTGCTTGTAGAATTATTTGCCAAAAAATCAGAATGATCGCATATATTTTAGTATGGTTTTTACTCGTTAAAAGAAATTTTTAGAGATAAGTTCGTGATTTTTTTCTATCGAATAAAATTAGGTGTATTATGTTTTCAAAACACTATCGTACTAGCTTAGATCCTGAAGAATATCATATATTTTTCTGGTTTTGTTTATTGCAGTGTATCATATGCTTTTTTGCATTATAAAACTCGCGTATAGCTCATTTAATCACCTTAAGTTATATTCTAAGAGTTGAGTGCCTTCAGAAAGTGCCATTCTATAAGTGAAAACAAAGACGATGGAACACCAGATGAATAGGACTGACACAAACTAAAAAAGTTTATTTCAATCCTGTTCAAATTATTTGAAGAAAGGCGAAACGCGTTCCCGTAAAATCATCATCATCATCATATCCATAGCCTATTAATATTCCCACAGCTGGGACACAGGCTTCCTCTCTATGAGCGGGAATGGGCTATAATCCACCACGCTGGCCCAGTGCGGAGTGGTTGATGTCACATGTCTTGGAATGTTTTGGTTCCAGGACATGCTGGTTTTCTCACAATGTTTTCCTTCACCGTTTTGAGAGCAGTTGTGATGAAATAAATTACATACATAAAGTACAGGCGCATTACTTTACCTGGGTTTGAACCCAGTACCAATACTGTTTGTAAGTCGGGGCCGCCACCTCTGAGCCCTGAGCTCTCTCCCGTAAAATATCCCTAATTAATAGTAAATATGAAGTACGTAATATCGCAATTTATCCCTAAGTATATAAAAACTATGTTATTTCAATTAGGTACCTACCAAAAATAACTGCACATTATTTCTAGCTACTACAAAGTTACGAGTGGTACTCAAGTGCTTATGTTGCGCAATAAACACTATCTGGCACTAAGTACCTCATAAACCAAGGAGCGTCCGACTCTTAGATAGTTAACTAGATATAGTGGTTATAATCAAATGTATAATATGAATTTATCTTATGTTTCTACATAAGTTGTAGTACTTGCAGGATATTCTATAATATTGTCTAAAAAAATCAAGTGAAGTTTCAACCATTTATATTAATATTAGGAACTTTTGAATTCAATCTAGTTCCCCATTCGCAAATATACAGTTTTGTGTGGAGAAGAATAGATAAAAAAGCCCTTTGAAAATACTTTACAATATTTGGTGAACACCATTTTAAGATCTATTTTGGAAACAGCGTTTAAAACGTTCGCAGATAGAAGACGTATTTGTACACTGAGTAACGAAAACATTAAGTTATGAATGAATGCAATGAACCACGTCGATTTATATAAGAACACCGTACGCTTCAACATCAAAATATTATGCCAAATGTAAATACTCATAATCTTCCGTCCCTTTTTCTCTTACACCTTCATTATGACACTAAGGTCTGGCGTAAATTGTTTTACAGGAACCTCCCGGCTTAAATTATTTCGTGTGTGCTACGAGCTACGAGTACCGTAGCTACGAGTCGGTCTCGTAGCTCCTCACACGGCGTAGCAACAGTTGCATTCGCTACGTGCTACGAAACGGGCGCACTCGACGGAATATCAAAATTTTCGAAGCTACGAAGCTTCGTAGCTACGAAAGTTGCGAATAACAATGTGACCTAGTTTCAATTGGAGTTGTTAAAATTACTTTATGTAAAATATGTGAAGCTCTTCATATTTGAATAAAGTTTATTGTAATGAAGATAAGTTTAGTGAAGTGTTGATTGTGAAAATGGGGAGCTTAACTGTGTTTTGGTATTTTTTATTCTCTTACATAAAAGGTAAAAATGTTGTTTGTAATTTTGTATGTACATAATTATAAAGCGTTTTTTTTTACTTATTACGACGCATTCCATTTATAAATTGCTTGCTATTTTTTCGAGTTTATTAATTTGCAAACGGATTTTAAATAGGCTACTTACCTATATTTCACGGACATTCGATCAGGTATAAACGATCAAGTTGATATTATCATTACATACAACCAATTGAATAAAAATCTAAATCATTTTTACAAATTAAATTAAAACTACATAATTCAAGCCTCTTCGCGCTAAATTCAACATCTCATTCACAAACATTGAGTTCGGAAACAATTGAACATTAGAGTTTCGTAGTCGCATCGGTCTCTAGGTAATAAATGCATTACCTAACGTTATATTCATGAGTTACCGATATTTGTCTAGTTTAAATTGCTTTTAAATTGTATGTGGTTCGTCCTTTCAGTGTATGTACAGTAATTTTGTTTTGTTTGCTCGAGGGGCTGTCACGATAAAATCGTCTAAAAATATAAATAAAATAGTTTTTTTAATTTACCTTGACACCACGTTCCTACCTACTACTTAGGTATTGCATTTATTAGCGCATTGTATACTTTTATCTTATTTAAATGAGTGTTAATGTAATTCTATGCTAATCTTGGTCAAAGTTGACTTTTGCGAAACTTATACTGAAATTAGGCGTATTACCCAGCACTAGGTTGTGGTGGTCCGATAAGCAGTCGCTCCATGTAAAACAAAATACTGGTATTCAGCCGCATCGTGTTAGAATGGAAGCCGACCTCAACATAGTTAGGAAAAGGCTAGGCAGATGATGATACTGAAATTAGGCGTTCGTAAATTGTCAACACCTAGAAGACAGCTTTGATGACCAGGAATAGGAGTTATTTCTCTAAATGAGAACAGACTAGTTCCTTGTGTTATTTTTAATTTTACTTGATATTGTTCATGCCCAACTAACAGTAATAACTGGGTGTTCGAGATCGGATGAGCAGTTCCTTCATGTAAAATACTTAGGTACTAGTATTCAGCTGCATCCGGTCAGACTGGAAGCCGATAAGCCGAAAAGGCTAGACAGATGATGATTGTTCGTACCCAGTTGATGGCGAATAGGCTCGCACCGTATTACATGTTACTTAAACATAACAAGGAAATGTGTTGATACTATAGAGACCTACTATATACTAAGAACCTTTGCCTAATCGATTTTATCTCGCGATTTTATGTTAAAGTCTACTTAAATAATTGCTACTATCCTCCACAGTATGCATATGCCTTCGCATAGTCGGCATATCAGTGCCGAATCTGAAGCAGCGGGGGGAATCCTCCACCTTAACGTGTGACTACGACCTGGAGGGGGGCAGGCTGTACTCTGTCAAGTGGTACAGAGACAACGAGGAGTTCTACCGGTATATGCCGCGGCTCCGGCCTCCGCAACACGCACATAAGCTGGATGGAGTTAAAGTTGACGTAAGTATCTAATCAACTGCTATCATTATTATCAGTCTTTAATAGTCCACTCGGAACTAATTATAAATATTTTCTAGATTTTTTTGTTTTGTTATGTCGCACCTACTACGTTTTGTCTCTGCATCACCCTAAAGTAGACTGGGACAAAATTCACAAGGCATTAAATCCACCCTTGCACAGTGTTTTTACTTGTGCATAAAGTTTAATAAATTAAGGCTTAATAATTTCGTCATTCATTCTTAATTCTATGGGGATTCTCATCCAGTTGCTACAAATCTTCACCATTCCTTATTTGTCACTAAAACTAAAACAAAGCCTAATGGTGTCGATTCTGTTGTGCACAAACTAAACTTAATTTAGGCTGTTGCTATCTTTTTCTCTCTAATTAAATGAGAAAGAGACGGACGTAATTTAGAGCTGTCAAATTTAGTTGGAACTAATACAACAACAACAGCCCATAACGTCCACTGTTGGACATAAGCCTCTCCCATGATGGGGAAATTTGCCGTAATCTCCACGCTTGGCAGGCAGATTGGAGATCGCAGTGTTGAAAGACTAACGCTGCTGCCCATTCTCTGGTCTACGGAGGCGCAAGGTGTTCTGCCTCAGACATTAGTCGCCTTATACGACACCCGTGAGTGTAATGCGTTGGTTCTATTCTACTCTGCCGGATACCACACGGCTTAACTAATATTTCCATACAAATGAAGGGTGCACGTAAAAACATGTCGCCTAAAAAACACGGTGAAGCGCAAGGCACAAACTAGTTTGACATCTCTAACTTAGTTCATAGCTATAGCCGTACTTTTCTCGCACTACCTTTTAGTAAAAGATAGCAATAGCCTAAATTAAGTTTAGCTTGTGCACAACAGAATCGACACCACTACCTCGTTGGTGTTGTGGTCTTCGTGACCACAACACCAACGAGGTAGTGGTACTACCACCCGGTATGATAAAGAACAAACCATCACGAAAGCAGCAGTCACAACCAAGCGTCTGTAACTGATCCCAGTTGGTGACGATGAGCTTGTCTCCACAGAACAAGGAGACGCCTCGAACGGCGGGCGTTGTTAGTGGCAGCATTGTCTACACTCTCCATTCCAGGAAGCCCCCTGAGCCTATTTAAAACAGTGGCCACATCTTTTCAGTTGGAGAAATCAACAGCACGTCGCGTTCACCTTCGAGAACTGACGCTCAAATCTCGTGGGCTGTACCGATGTGAAGTGTCGGAGGAAGCTCCCTCTTTCCACTCAGCGCAAGCCGAAGCTTTCATGGAAGTCTACTGTGAGTAAAGTTGCACTTTTTCTTCGCAAAGAAATGATAACTGATTCATGATCCATCATATCTTTGACAGCCGTTACGGGTAGTCAGAAGCCCGAAATTCTGACAAACAGTGCTATAGTTGGTGCCAGTTAAGATGAGAATAGCGGTCATTGACCCACCTACATTAAATTTATGAAACTTCTTAACTTTGAAAACCAAAAATAAGCCTTTTCATGTCTGGAATCGTCATGTATCGTGATCTTCAACATTTTTTTAATGAAAAACCGGCCAAGAGCGTGTCGGGCCACGCTCAGTGTAGGGTTCCGTAGTTTCCCGTCCGTCACAATAAGTGTTCCCACTTATGAGTTTAAAGATCCATTATGTAGAAATGCTTGCATATACGAATATACTACAAACTTAGTCCAGAAATTATTTTGTACAACTTTTTGTCTTTTTTGTACAAAAACTGTTGTTTCCATCAAGTTCAAAATGATTTTCCTAGAAAGTTCTTATAAAGTTCTACTTTTCAGATTTTTTTCATATTTTCTAAACTTATGGTTCAAAAGTTAGAGGGGGGGGACACATTGTTTTTACTTTTGGAGCGATTATTTCCGAAATTATTGACATTATCAAAAAATGATTTTAGGAAACCCCTATTCATTTTTAAATACCTTTCCAACAATATAACACGTTAGGGTTGAAATTAAAAAAAAATCACTTCCCACTTTATATATAGGGGGGCTACCCTAATAAAACATTTTTTTCCAATTTTTATTTTACCACTTTGTCGGCGTGATTGATATACATATTGGTACCAAATTTCAGCTTTCTAGTGCTAACGGTCACAGAGATTAAGCGAGGACAGACGGACAGATATGGCGAAACTATAAGGGTTCCTAGTTGACTACGGAACGATAAATAAAAACGATACATGGTCCATTTGTTTTGGTTCGTACTGTTACGTCGTACCCATACCTACAATACAAGTAGCTTCTAATAGTAGGTACCTACAACTAAGTAGGTAGGTAGTAGTAGGTATGTATCGAATGATGTAGGTACAAATTCGCAAACTACCTATAAAATACATCAGGAAGTTGTCATTGTAATTTCGACCGTACGCCCAGGGCATAAAGTACCTATTTCTTTCCTTTGTACAAAAGTTGTGGAAGTTTCTCGTAGGACAATGACCTAGTATGAATTGACTAGAAGATTCTGGATCTTTCTCAAACGTTCGGTCGTCATATAAATAGTCGACGTGTTTGCGGGAGCAGGCAGTATTATTTTGGCTACAGTACGGAGCGAATCGAGGTGATCTAGTAAGTGCGATATCTAAGTGAATAGTGATCAGTGGTGTACTTGTGATTGAGTTTGAAGTGTTTTGTAATTATTAAAGTTATTCAGTTGTTTCATCGGTAGTAATTAATTTATCCCATACCCAGCTCGTAACAATTTGGTGTCAGAAGTGGGATAAATTATGCCAGTTCTACCAAAGGACAACACGGACGGTATCCGTACCAGGAGTCAGCGACAGCAGGACATGGACCAAAGGCGGTTTGGAGACTCTCCGACACAGACACCGGGTGGAGTCCAGCCTACGTCAGTGCCAGTCGCTGGTCCATCCGGAGTTTCTCCAGCATCAGTAGCGCCAGACTTGTCAGCTTTAATGGCGCTGCTGCAGGAGCAGGCTCGCCGTCAAGAGGAGCAGGCTCGCCGTCAAGAGGAGCAGGCTCGCCGTCAAGAGGAGCAGTCTCGCCAGTTACAGGAGCAGTTGCAACGAGATAAGGAGGAGCAGGCTCGCCGCCAAGAGGAGCAGGCTCGCCGTCAAGAGGAGCAGTCTCGCCAGTTACAGGAGCAGTTGCAACGAGATAAAGAGGAGCAGGCTCGCCGTCAAGAGGACCAGGCTCGCCAGTTACAGGAGCAGTTGCAACGAGATAAAGAGGAGCAGGCTCGCTGTCAAGAGGAGCAGGCTCGCCGTCAAGAGAACCAGGCTCGCCAGTTACAAGAGCAGTTGCAACGAGATAAAGAGGAGCAGGCTCGCCGTCAAGAAGAACAGATGATCCTCATAAAGGATCTTCATGCAACTTTCGGCAAAGAGCTCAAGATTATGAAGGACCAGGTACACCAGCACGAGAATCGCATCTCAGAGGCCGAAGTTCAGATCGCTGGAGTGAAGAAGGCTTTGGGAGAACTGAAGTCTGGAGACGTGACTGTGGCTTCAGTAGTTGCTGCACCTTCAGCGCGGGGCTTTAAGGTGCCTCCATTCGACGGAACATCTTCGTGGTCGGCTTATAAAATTCAATTTGAGGCCGTTATGAAGGCGAATGGATGGACAAAATCGCAAGCCATGACCGCGCTCACCTTGGGCCTCCGAGACCAGGCCCTAAACATTCTTGAGGCGCTCGGTAAGGATGTAACCTACGAGCAGCTGCTGGAGGCGTTAGAGTCCAGATACGGCGACGCGCACCTGGAGCACGTATTTCGTGCTAAGTTGAAGGATCGTGTTCAACGTAGTGCCGAGAACCTACAGCAGTGGGCCCTGGAAGTTGAAAAGCTGGTTCGGAAAGCATACCAGTCTGCCCCTGCACTTATCGATGGGAATCTGGTACAAGCGTTCGTTGATGGAATACGTGACTTGGAAGTTAGAGCCGCTGTGAGACTTGGGCATCATGAGACGCTGAAAGACGCCTTGGCCCATGCCTTAGAAGTAGAGGCAGTGAGGCAGGACCACCGAACACACCGCGTCAGGGAGGTTGTAGCATCACCGGTACGCGACCGCCCACAAGGGTACAGTCCTAGGTGCTACACTTGCGGAGAAAGGGGTCACCTTCGGTCAAGCTGTTTAGGACAGCGTAGTACCCCGCGAGAAGATCAGCAAGGAAGGGTGGCTGAAGTGACTGCCCAGCCACAGCAGGGAAACGAGTAAATGCCAGGACTGGGGGGCGGGTGCTGGCTGGTATTGAAAGAGCCCCGAGAATCTTGATCTCGCAAACACATGACGGGAACAGCCTGACCATCAGAGGCGAAGTCAACGGAACGCCATGCAAACTGACGTTGGATACTGGAGCTTCTTACACGGTCGTTAACTCTCACCTAGCAAGTCGGTTTCTTGGGGACTACTTTGATAACCACGACCGTATACGATTACTAACAGCTACCGGTCAGCACATAACCGTCCGAGGCAAGAAGGAGGTGGAGTTAAAATTGGGTGACAGATTTTACAAGCACAATGTCATCGTGGCCGACATAGTGGACGATTGCATCTTGGGCTTGGATTTCATGCGGAAATATCGTTGTGAGATCGACGTTGATCAAGGAGTATTGAAATGTGGTTCAGAGGAAGTCTTCATGGAAGGTGCACCATCAGGGAAAGTGTACTGCTTGAAGGAGATTGTTCTTCCTCGCAGATCAGAAACGATTGTGCCAATTAGTTTACCACGGAATTCTGGACAAAAAGATCGAAGTGTTCTGATAGAAAGGGTGAACAATGACTTTCCATGGAAGATGGCACGTACTCTGGTCAAGGCCAAAAACGTCTCGGCAGTACGCATACTGAATCCAAGTGACAAGGAGCAAGTGATTAAGAAGGGCACCTTAATCGGCACTTGCGAGGAAGTAGCTTGGATGCGTCAATTGCAAAATCTGCCTACCGGAAATAAAATTCGTAGTACAAAGTTTGACGTGTCAACACTTTTGGAAAACTGCGATTTATCTAAAGAAGAAATGGACAAGGCTAAGAAGATGTTACTTCAGTACGCCGACATTTTCTCTTCAAATGATGCTGACATAGGGAGAACTGGACTAGTTCAGCATAAGATTAATACGGGTAACGAGTTACCAATCCGTCAGCGACCAAGAAGACTGCCAGTTGCACGTGAAAAAGAGGTGGAAACCATGATGGAGGGAATGATGAAGGACGGTGTTATAGAGCCTTCATCGAGTCCATGGTGTTCTCCTGTGGTCCTGGTAAAGAAAAAGGACGGCAGTATGCGCTTCTGTGTGGACTATCGACGACTGAACGATGTCACGAAAAAGGACAGCTATCCGCTGCCTAGGATCTATGACACACTGGATACGCTGACTGGTATGAAGTGGTTTACCACACTTGACCTGAAAAGTGGCTACTGGCAAGTAGAAATAGACCCCAAGGATAAGGAAAAAACTGCATTCTCAACAGGGAAGGGATTGTGGCAGTTTAAAGTTATGCCATTCGGATTGTGCAATGCTCCTGCAACGTTTGAAAGGCTGATGGAGCAAGTACTCGCCGGATTGATTGGAGACGCATGTCTTGTCTATCTAGACGACATAATCATCGTGGGCCGTACATTTGAAGATCACCTTAAAAACCTCAACCAAGTGCTGTCGAAAATCCAAACAGCAAATCTTAAGTTAAGTCCGAAAAAGTGCTCGTTTTTCAGAAAACAAGTGAACTTCTTAGGACACATAGTTTCGGGGGAAGGTGTTCAAACAGACCCAGAAAAAGTAATCGCCGTCAAGGATTGGCCAGTTCCGAAAGACAAGACACAGGTCAGAGCATTTCTGGGTTTGTGCTCCTACTATCGAAGGTTTGTCAAGAATTTTGCCGACATTGCAAAACCTCTGCACAAACTCACTGAGGAAAAGCGGCAATTCTGTTGGGACGAGAACTGCGACGTTGCATTTCAGGAATTAAAGAAACGTCTGTGCAATACGCCTATCTTGGGATATCCTGACACAGAAAATGACTTCATAGTTGACGCAGATGCAAGTAATACTGGAATTGGGGGCGTGCTGTCTCAACGGAAAGGAAACCAAGAGGTTGTGATAGCTTACTTCAGCAAGTCTTTATCCAAACCAGAAAGAAATTACTGCGTTACAAGACGGGAACTACTCGCCGTAGTAAAGACATTGCAGCACTTCAGTAAATATTTGTTGGGACGTAAATTCCAATTAAGAACTGACCATGCTGCATTGAAGTGGCTATTACAGTTCAAGAATCCAGAAGGGCAAGTGGCGAGATGGATTGAGCTATTGCAAGAGTTTGACTTCGTAACTGAACATCGTAGTGGAAGAACTCACGGTAACGCAGACGCCCTGTCGAGAAGACCTTGTCCTGAAGACTGTAAGCACTGTGCCCGGCAAGAGACTAAGGAAGTAGTGCCCGTGAGGATGCTTAGAATGGATCTCAGCGATGAATGGAAAGAAAACCCTACAGCAGGCTCAGCAAAATGACTCGGACATCAAACCGATCTTCGAGTGGATCAAAGCTGGTGCTCCTAAACCCAAGTGGAGTGATGTGGCTGCGATGAGTTCCATCACGAAGAGTTATTGGGCGCAATGGAACAGCTTGGTGATCCAGGATGGAGTCTTGTGCCGTAAATGGGAAAACGCTCGAGGGGACAGCTGTCATCTACAAATGGTTGTCCCTAAAGCTAAGGTACCGGATGTTTTGCGGCTGTACCATGATGGATGTTCGGGAGGACATATGGGGGTAAAAAGGACTTTACTAAAAATTCGAGAACGCTTTTACTGGATCCACTGTCGAGATGATGTGGAGGACTGGTGTCGCAAATGTACCAGTTGTGCGGCCGTGAAAGGACCCCAAACACGCAGCAGAGGAGCACTAAAAGTGTACAACGTTGGAGCCCCTTGGGAACGGATAGCACTAGACGTTGCGGGACCATTTCCAGAAAGTGAGAGCGGAAACAAGTACTTGTTGGTGGTCATGGATTACTTCACAAAGTGGCCAGAAGTCTTCGCCATTCCTAATCAAGAAGCTACAACTGTCGCAGATAAATTGGTTCAGGAAGTCTTCTGTCGTTTTGGAGTACCCTTAGAAATACACAGCGATCAAGGAAGGAATTTCGAATCGCAAGTATTTCAGGAGACTTGTCGATTAATGGGTACCCACAAAACCAGAACCACCTCTTACCACCCACAATCTGATGGAATGGTGGAACGATTCAACCAAACGTTGGAAAAATATCTGGCAAAAGTCGTGGAAAGCAGACAAAGGGATTGGGACAAGCACATACAGCCGTTTCTTCTGTCCTACCGCAGCGCAGTCCACGAAAGTACGACTGTGACGCCCGCCTTCGCGAACTTTGGAAGGGAATTACGGTTGCCTGCAGATTTAATCACTGGAACTCCCCCTGATGCTCCACGCAGTGTAACAGATTACGCAAATGACTTGCGTAACAAGTTGAATGATGTTTATGAGCATATTAGACAATCCGGCCAACAGATGTCTGAGAAGATGAAGACCCGTTATGACCGGAAGGCAAATAGTAGGGGTTTCGACGAGAGTTCACTGGTGTGGTTGCATAACCCAGTACGGAGCAAAGGGAAGTCTCCGAAATTACAAGCAAACTGGGATGGACCATACCGAGTCGTGACTAGGATCAACGATGTCACCTACCGAATACAGAAGGGTCCACGAGGTGCGCCTAAGATTGTCCATGTAGACCGATTGGCGCGATACTACGGGCCTAATGATGCTCGGGACGAGCATGTCTAAGGAGGGGGCAGTGTTACGTCGTACCCATACCTACAATACAAGTAGCTTCTAATAGTAGGTACCTACAACTAAGTAGGTAGGTAGTAGTAGGTATGTATCGAATGATGTAGGTACAAATTCGCAAACTACCTATAAAATACATCAGGAAGTTGTCATTGTAATTTCGACCGTACGCCCAGGGCATAAAGTACCTATTTCTTTCCTTTGTACAAAAGTTGTGGAAGTTTCTCGTAGGACAATGACCTAGTATGAATTGACTAGAAGATTCTGGATCTTTCTCAAACGTTCGGTCGTCATATAAATAGTCGACGTGTTTGCGGGAGCAGGCAGTATTATTTTGGCTACAGTACGGAGCGAATCGAGGTGATCTAGTAAGTGCGATATCTAAGTGAATAGTGATCAGTGGTGTACTTGTGATTGAGTTTGAAGTGTTTTGTAATTATTAAAGTTATTCAGTTGTTTCATCGGTAGTAATTAATTTATCCCATACCCAGCTCGTAACAGTACGAAGAGAACGGAAAGGGCAATGACCGCTATTCTCATCTTAACTGGCACCCACTATACCAAGGGGATCGTATTACCCAGTACTAACTGAGTTGTGGAGGTCAGAAAGGCAATTAATATACCGGTATTCAGCTGCATCCGGTTAGACTGGAAGCCGACCCCAACATTTGAACCTCCTAAACCTCCATAACCAATTTACTGCATGCTCTTAAATATTGGCATTCAGCTGCATCCGGTTAGACTGATTTTTTTTTTGTTTTTTTTTATTAAATCTCTTACACAAAAACAAGTTATTTTTTTACAGTGTTTTACTCGCCAAACTTTACAGTTTGATGGCGAGAAGCGCTCGTTTATCATGCATAACTTAAAATTATAAACTTAACTTAAAATCGAACATATGTATAATAATTATAAAACTTACTGCTACATCTGTCTCGTGAATCTATTTTTCGACAACGACAGACCATCGCCAACATACAACAGACAATGTATTCCAAACCGGAGTGACCACTGCTGGCCACTCCAGTCTAGAACCCACCGCCTATCAGTCCGACGACGTGTCCGCGTTCTCCAGAAACATATTCTTTAGTTTTGCCTTTAACACACTTTTGCTTAAGTTAGAGTTATTCCTTAATAATTCTATTTTATTGAATACTTTTGGCACCAAATATTTAGACGTTCTTTTACCGTAATAGTTGGTTATTGTTGGTTGTACTAGTCTTTTCTCTCTCACACTCCTTGTGTTAAACTTATTTACTGTTAGCCCTAGGGACGACCCTAACATAGCAACATAGTTCGACGGAAAAAGCCAGAAAGATGATGTACGTACCAATACATAAAGAATGACTTTTTTTTATCACTTTCCAAAAATAAATGGGTTAGGTGAATGGAGTATAAGTTTTTTTTTTTTTTCGAAAAAAAAATCGAAATTCAAATCATATGCGTATTGCGTATGATTTGAAATTCGAAATTTTTCATTTTTTTTTTTCAACATTTCCCTTTCTTTGTTTTAATATGAAAAGTTTACTTAGAATTTGTAGCGTTTTCTGATGGTGGATAATTTTTAGGGTTCCGTAGTCAACTAGGAACCCATGTCTGTCCATTCGCCATGTCTGTCCGTCCGTCCTCGCTTAATCTCTGTGACCGTTAGCACTAGAAAGCTGGTACCAATATGTATATCAATCACGCCGACAAAGTGGTAAAATAAAAATTGGAAAAAAATGTTTTATTAGGGTAGGGGTGGGGTAGGGTAGGTAGGTATATGTAAAGTGGGAAGTGATTTTTTTTTTAATTTCAACCCTAATGTGTGATATATTGTTGGAAGGTATTTAAAAATGAATAGGGGTTTCCTAAAAACATTTTTTGATAATGGCAATAATTTCGGAAATAATCGCTCCAAAAGTAAAAAACAATGTGTCCCCCCCCCCCTCTAACTTTTGAACCATAAGTTTAGAAAATATGAAAAAAATCAGAAAAGTAGAACTTTATAAGGACTTTCTAGGAAAATCATTTTGAACTTGATGGAAACAACAGTTTTTGACCAAAAACGACAAAAAGTTGTACAAAATAATTTCTGGACTAAGTTTGTAGTATATTCGTATATGCAAGCATTTTTACATAATGGATACCCACCTTTAAACTCATAAGTGGGAACACTTATTGTGACGGACGGGAAACTACTGAACCCTACACTGAGCGTGGCCAGACACGCTCTTGGTCGGTTTTTTTTCTAAGCTGTAGAAAAAAGAAAAGAATAAACTAGGTATTCTATAAGCTTCTACTCCGTTCACCTATTAAACCCATTTTTTTTGGAAAGTGATAAAAAAGTCATCCGGTACCTTTATGTGCTCGTGACTGTACAAAGATTGATGTTCACCTGTTTCTCTAAGTTCCCTCGCTTAGATACGTCACGTTCGCGAAAGCGCGGTTCAAAAAGTTTTGAACTATGCAACGTGAGGGATTCACAGTCTAGACAAAGATACAGGTCGATAGATTTCAAACTACCTAGGTAGGTACATTGTATAATAACGAATTTTTCATAATAACCTGGTTTGTATACCACAGGCATCTCATACCATATGCTTAAAAGGGGACGCCACCAACTATATAAATGTACTAGCGGACGTCCCGCGGTTTCACCCGCGTAGTTCCCGTTCCCGTGTGGAGTACGGGAATAAAATATAGCCTATGTTACTCAGGGTGAATGTAGCTTTCTAATGAAAAGCGCAGAGTACGAACAAACTCTTAATCATAAACGTCAATTAGAACAGCAGCTACATGAGGCTAGAAGTCAAATAACAGAACTTAAGACTACCAATCATAACATCACTGCCTCGCTGAATCAATGTCTGTTCAGTGAATTGGTACCTATTGCCCCGTCTGTGGTTTCTGCCACCAAATCCTCCCTCGCTATAGATTTGACAGGTGAGGATAATTCCAATTTATGTAGTTCAGTGAGGGCAGTCACCAGTAAAAATAAAATTAAAAAATACATTAAAATCAATAAATATATAGTAAAAACACAAAAAATGGTTAAAAGGCAGAAATATTTCATTAAAAATGTGAAATTGAATAGAGAAAGACTAAATGTATTAAAACAATTAGATATATATTCATCTAATTTGGAGCAAAGCACTAGGAGGTACAAAATTGACACAGAACACCTGCAATCCAAACTTGATCACCTACAAGAGAAGCTAAGTTCAATGACTAGCAAATATAATACCTCTGAACATGTTATGAGGGAATATGTGTTGGCGATGAATGATTTGGTAAACTCACAAACCAACAACTGTGAGCACTGTCAAACAACTTCACATGTAAATACACCAGACCATTCATTGACAACATGTAATACCACCTTACCGCAGCCATGTGTTGATTTGCATACTCCTATGAATAGTTCCCATAAGCAATATAAACAAAGTGTAAATAATGACATAGTAATCTTTTGTGATGAGATTGGAAAAGACCTAGGTAATTTGTTAACTGATGAATATCCAGGACACTCCGTAATAAACAATTGTATGCCAGGATGTTCTTTATATCATATTATGAAAGAAATTATTAAATGTAAGTTTAACCAGGACACCATATTATTAATTTTGATAGGTAATAGAGGAAAAGTGAACAAAGGAGAATTGCTCCAGTATTATAGAACTTTGTCAAACTTAAATTTAAGAAAAATTGTGTTGTTTACATTTCCTTATAGTAAAAGTTTGCCACAGGAAGAAAATGACTATAGATATAATATTAATATGACATTGCATAATTTGACATTCAATAATAATTCATTTCATTTACTTGACATCAACAATTATATTGGCAACAATTTTTATTTGACAAAACATAGATATCTTGTAGACAGGTGCTATCTGACAAACTATTGTAAAAGACAAGTAGCTGTGTCGCTATCTTATTATTTTTCTATTACAGCCAAGAACTTGGCTAATCAAGTTGCCT
Organism: Xestia xanthographa; assembly: GCA_905147715.2. Taxonomy (NCBI): domain Eukaryota; kingdom Metazoa; phylum Arthropoda; class Insecta; order Lepidoptera; family Noctuidae; genus Xestia; species Xestia xanthographa. The sequence goes on from LR990646.1 coordinate 20,463,194, forward strand.
CTGTTGATCAATGCAATATTAGCCTAAATTACTCTACCAATAGTTTGTCAACAATGAATGAATCAGAGAATCATTTAAATTAGCAATTTCGACAACAGAGGCAACCTCTTGCAATATAAGGAAGCCAGATAGTAAATCAGGCGAATGTTTTGAGAATTTTAATAGTATCAACCTGGTTCATCAAAATATTCAAGGATTTTTGAACAAAGAATTAGAAGTAGAACTTTTCATGAATTGTAATTGCATAGATATTCTTTGTATAACGGAACATTGGCTCAAATGTCACCAATTAATTTTCAATTTTAGTAATCACCAGGTTGGTAGTTCATTCAGCAGGGTAAATGCTATACATGGCGGCGCATTAATCCTAGTAAATAATCAGCTTAAGTTTAAAGACCGCAAGGATATTGTAAGCTTATCTGTTGAGCGAACAGTTGAAATAGCCTGTATAGAGTTGGAGCAGTTTATCATATTAAGTGTGTATAGACCTCCTTCAGGATTGTATGATTGTTTTGAAAAGGTAATGGATGAAGTGTTGCATAAAATTTGTAATTCTAAGAAGTCTATAATTATTAGCGGTGATTTTAATATTAATTTGTTAGAAAGTTCTGGGTTAAGTACTAAAATTTTAAGCCTGTTTCATTCATACAATCTTGAAAACAAATTTCTGGAGCCCACTAGAATAACACCAACTAGTGCCACTTGCCTAGATAATATTTACACAGATGTTATACCTACCCACAAAGAAATTATTAACTTATTAGATTCTGATCATTGTGGGCAATTGATCACAATTCCTAATGTAAGCAAGAAAGTCACTAAAAAGGATATCATTGTTAATCCAAAAACTAAAACTCGCCTGAAAACCTTTAAAACTAAACTTTTGTCTAAATTACCACTACTGTCAACTAATGATGATCCCAATCAACATTATAACGATTTTTTCAGTATGTATTGCACACAATTTAATACCACATTTATTCCTAAGACAATCTCGGTTAATAGTAACGCTTCCTTCAACGACTGGGCCACTATTGGTATTCATAAGAGTCGAAAACGACTTTATGAGCTGTATGCAGAGCGGACCTATATAAACACTGGAGAATTTAAGTTGTATGTTAAAAATTATTCTAAAATATTTAAAAAAGTTTGTTTTATAGCAAAGTCACGTTACTTGAGTTCAAAAATTAAAAATAGTAGTAATGTAATTAGAATGACATGGAATATTATTAATAGCGAAACGGGAAAGTCTTGCAACCGAAACAGTGACTACAGCCTTGCTATTGGCGATAAAATTTTAAATTCAGACACTCAAGTTGCCACAGCCTTTGAAAATTTATTTGCGGATATTCCCGTATCGACTACTAAATCGCTAAACTCGTCACCTGCTGCTGCCGAGTCTTTACTAAGGGAAAACGTTTCAGTCTGTGATTCCGAATTTAATTTTGAATATGTCACCTGTAAAGATATAATTAAAACTTTTCACACCTTAAATGTTAAAAAGACCGCCGATCTATGGGGTCATTCTGTGGAAGTTGCTAAATCCATTATAAACATTGTAGCTCCTTCATTAGCTGTAATATTTAACGATTGTATTGACCGTGGTGAGTTTCCTGATCTAATGAAATATAGTAAAATAATACCATTGTTTAAATCGGGTAGTACATCAGACCCCACTAATTATAGACCCATTTCAGTACTACCCACCTTTAGTAAAATTTTTGAAAAATTAATTTTGGCACAAATGCAAAGTTTTTTCAATAAATATAAGTTATTACATAAAAAACAGTTTGGTTTTACAAGGGGTCGTTCAACTACTGATGCCGGTGTTGAACTTTTAGGACACATTTATAATGCCTGGGAGGACAAATGCGATGCTTTGGGCATTTTTTGCGATTTATCTAAAGCTTTCGATTGTGTTCTTCATGAAACATTAATCAGGAAACTACACCACTACGGAATCCGTAACGCCTCCCTGGCTCTTCTTATTTCATATTTGAGTGACAGGATTCAGAGAGTTGATGTTAAAGGGAAAAGATCTCCCGGATCCGTAGTAAGAATGGGGGTACCCCAGGGCTCAATTCTTGGTCCATTTTTGTTTCTTATTTATATAAATGACTTGCCTTACCTCATAAAGGATAATCATGACATAGTATTGTTTGCAGACGACACTTCTCTTTTATTTAAACTCAAACGTCAGCAGTTAGTTACGGATGATGTTAATAGCGCCCTGGCGAAAGTCGTTAATTGGTTTAATGTTAATAATCTACTCCTAAATGAGAAAAAAACTAAGTGTATTAAGTTTACGATACCCCATGTAAGACAAGTGGAAACTACTGTACTAATTAAGGATGAAGAGCTAAAAGCGGAAGATAGCACAGTCTTCTTAGGCATAACTTTGGATGCCAAGCTTCAGTGGGGCCCGCATATAGACAAACTGTCGAAGAAACTTAGCTCTGCAGCATTCGCCGTTAGAAGAATTCGTGATTTAACTGACTTAGAGACAGCCCGTTTAGTTTACTTTAGTTATTTCCATAGCGTGATGTCGTACGGTATTCTCTTGTGGGGCAATGCCGCCGATATTCAGACAATATTTGTTTTGCAAAAAAGGGCAATTCGTTCAATTTATAAATTAAGTCCCAGATACTCCCTCAGAGAAAAATTTAAAGAGACTAATATTCTTACTGTGCCCTCTCAGTTTATTTATGAAAACCTTTTGTACGCCCACAAAAATATTAATTTATTTAAAAAATACAGTGATATCCACAACATAAACACGAGGAACAAACACAAATTTGTTGTTCCTGCAACGAGGCTCAAAAAAATAGGAGGTACGTTCAGATGCCAATGTATACGCTTTTACAATAAACTTCCGAGCCAAATTCAAGCACTAAGCCTAAATAAATTCAAATCGTTTATAAAACGGAAGCTGTGCCTGAAAGCCTACTATCATGTTAATCACTATCTTGAAGATAAAAAAGCTTGGGATTAATATTTTAAAATTAAACTGCTCCAATGAAATTTGCTCTATGAATGTCGAAATTTCGGACTTCGCTTGTTTATTATTGATTCCTTTCTTTTATACACTCTGACATTGAATTTTTTTTTGACATGTATTTTATTATTTTACTTTTATTTTTTTATTTTTTATTGTTTTATGTGACATTTACTGATTTGACATGAATACTTATTTTTTTAAGTATTTTACTTTTTTATTTTTTTATTATCATTGCGACATTTAATGATTTTTGTGTTTTTTTTTTTTACTTACATTCATTTGAAAAGAATTTGTTATTAATTTTATTTGATTATTGTGAATGTGGGGACCATGTGGGTCACATTTTTATTTTTTGTTTGTTTTTTTCCCACAACTGTCTGGCAGTTTGAGTACTATAAGCGACCTTCCCAAATGTCCTTTCTTTGGTATTGTTCGTCGTTTCGTTGAGCTCCTTGAGTTATAAGTCGAGCTACACGGTAACTGACAAATGCTTGCACTGACTGGACAGGTCCACTCAAATCTGTATGGTTCTTTCTTCAAAATACCATCTCAGACACTAATCTGCATAGTCCTCATGTGAATTGAGCAAGATTGTCTGGACTTTAAAAGAGACTATGACCTCTGAGTTTGTTTCGGCTGTTTCTTCTCAGAGTAGTCAGGTACGAAACACCGGCCCCATCTAGTTTTAAAAAATGACGTGTAAAAGTGTTTGTAAAAACCTACTTGCAAATAAACATCATTTATCATTTATCAAAAAAAAAAAATGGTGAAAGAATTTTTGAAATCGGTTCATTACTTCCGGAGATTACCTACCCCCTACATACAAACTTACAAACAAATGTTACCTATCTATCTTCTATAATATAAAAATGAATCACAAAATGTGTTGGTAAGCGCATAACTCAACAACGCCTGGACCAATGTGACCAATTTTTTTTTTAAATGTTCGTTGGAGTTCAAGGATGGTTTTTACGGCGAGAAAAAGAAAAAAAAAGAAAGGTAGGTAGTAGGTAGGTAGGTAGGTAGGTAGTAGGTAGGTAGGTAGGTAGTAGGTAGGTAGTAGGTAGGTAGTAGGTAGGTAGTAGGTAGGTAGTAGGTAGGTAGTAGGTAGGTAGTAGGTAGGTAGTAGGTAGGTAGTAGGTAGGTAGTAGGTAGGTAGGTAGGTAGGTAGTAGGTAGGTAGTAGGTAGGTAGTAGGTAGGTAGTAGGTAGGTAGTAGGTAGGTAGTAGGTAGGTAGTAGGTAGGTAGTAGGTAGGTAGTAGGTAGGTAGTAGGTAGGTAGTAGGTAGGTAGTAGGTAGGTAGTAGGTAGGTAGTAGGTAGGTAGTAGGTAGGTAGTAGGTAGGTAGTAGGTAGGTAGTAGGTAGGTAGTAGGTAGGTAGTAGGTAGGTAGTAGGTAGGTAGTAGGTAGGTAGTAGGTAGGTAGTAGGTAGGTAGTAGGTAGGTAGTAGGTAGGTAGTAGGTAGGTAGTAGGTAGGTAGTAGGTAGGTAGTAGGTAGGTAGTAGGTAGGTAGTAGGTAGGTAGTAGGTAGGTAGTAGGTAGGTAGTAGGTAGGTAGTAGGTAGGTAGTAGGTAGGTAGTAGGTAGGTAGTAGGTAGGTAGTAGGTAGGTAGTAGGTAGGTAGTAGGTAGGTAGTAGGTAGGTAGTAGGTAGGTAGTAGGTAGGTAGTAGGTAGGTAGTAGGTAGGTAGTAGGTAGGTAGTAGGTAGGTAGTAGGTAGGTAGTAGGTAGGTAGTAGGTAGGTAGTAGGTAGGTAGTAGGTAGGTAGTAGGTAGGTAGTAGGTAGGTAGTAGGTAGGTAGTAGGTAGGTAGTAGGTAGGTAGTAGGTAGGTAGTAGGTAGGTAGTAGGTAGGTAGTAGGTAGGTAGTAGGTAGGTAGTAGGTAGGTAGTAGGTAGGTAGTAGGTAGGTAGTAGGTAGGTAGTAGGTAGGTAGTAGGTAGGTAGTAGGTAGGTAGTAGGTAGGTAGTAGGTAGGTAGTAGGTAGGTAGTAGGTAGGTAGTAGGTAGGTAGTAGGTAGGTAGTAGGTAGGTAGTAGGTAGGTAGTAGGTAGGTAGTAGGTAGGTAGTAGGTAGGTAGTAGGTAGGTAGTAGGTAGGTAGTAGGTAGGTAGTAGGTAGGTAGTAGGTAGGTAGTAGGTAGGTAGTAGGTAGGTAGTAGGTAGGTAGTAGGTAGGTAGTAGGTAGGTAGTAGGTAGGTAGTAGGTAGGTAGTAGGTAGGTAGTAGGTAGGTAGTAGGTAGGTAGTAGGTAGGTAGTAGGTAGGTAGTAGGTAGGTAGTAGGTAGGTAGTAGGTAGGTAGTAGGTAGGTAGTAGGTAGGTAGTAGGTAGGTAGTAGGTAGGTAGTAGGTAGGTAGTAGGTAGGTAGTAGGTAGGTAGTAGGTAGGTAGTAGGTAGGTAGTAGGTAGGTAGTAGGTAGGTAGTAGGTAGGTAGTAGGTAGGTAGTAGGTAGGTAGTAGGTAGGTAGTAGGTAGGTAGTAGGTAGGTAGTAGGTAGGTAGTAGGTAGGTAGTAGGTAGGTAGTAGGTAGGTAGTAGGTAGGTAGTAGGTAGGTAGTAGGTAGGTAGTAGGTAGGTAGTAGGTAGGTAGTAGGTAGGTAGTAGGTAGGTAGTAGGTAGGTAGTAGGTAGGTAGTAGGTAGGTAGGTAGTAGGTAGCTTATGTGACGCAGACGAAGTTGCGTGGGTCAGCTAGTTTATAATATTAGTATAGATGTATAACGTGTATTATTGAAATAAAACATTTTGTATTGTATTGTATTGAGATTTCCCTAGATTTTTTTCCTGAACTTCTTTCTATACCAGCATATTGTTTAAAATAAATTCTAGGACTGCCTCGTTTGGTATAGTTGTCGCAACTGCGATTGCTGACTATGAGATCCTGGGTTCGATTCCCAGGTCGGGAAAAGTGTTACCCATTGGGTTTTGCCATCAGGGAATTTGTAGTAGCAGCCTAGGAGTCTGGATTTATGCCCGTTTGATGGGAATCGGCTCGCCCCCTATTACATGGGACTTAAACATAACATAATGTTAGGTACACCTCAGCCTATCCCTCCGGGGATTACCTACAAATAGAGAGGTATTTTACGTATAACAAATGCGGGCGAACGCAACAAAAAAATACCCTCAAAAATTGCATTTTTTATTACAGATTTCCCTCGCGAAACTCCACGAATCACGGGCCACGAGCGAGCGTATCAACTAAAAGAACCTCTGGATGTGAACTGCTCTTCAGCCAAGTCGTTTCCTGCGCCCGACCTTCAGTGGCTTATTGATGGGCAAAAGGTAGGTTGGGACCAAACCCTGAATCGCGAAAAAAAAATCAGCGGTTCCATACATTTTGACGAGTTATGCGAACTTATATTGTGGGGAACAGCTGATTTTTTTTTCGCGATTCTGTGAACTAGGTGGACCACGACCGAATCCTGGTAATAAAACCTCCTACACGATTGACTAACTTTAGATAAGTGATACGAGGGGAATGCATTAGTAGAATACCTACCGGGATCCCGGATCCCGTAAAGCGGGCTATGTCTAGTTTGTAAATAGAACGGCGGCTTGAAGATGTTCTGCCTTGGTTTACCTACGTTTTTGTGAAGTAGGTCAGATCCACTTGTCAGGCTTTGCTAAAACCAAATATTTTTTAAAGTAAACCATGTAGTTTCCTGCCGGTTCTTCTCCATAGGAAAAGATCCAATCTGACCGTGCACCTATCATTTAACATTTCATAAGTGCCCATGTTATGTGAAATAATACTTGAATAACAAATACCTTAAACAGGTGTACCTAATTATTATTCCCAGTTTTCTTGCTTTTCCAGATAACAGACAGATCGTGGCTGATTGCGTTTGGGGCAAAGCCTGCGCAACAGGGGCTGCTGGTGTCCACCCTCGGCCTAAGAGCTCCCACCAAGCCGCGTATGAAACTCAAATGCGTAGCCACTATAGGAACACATAGGAGGGAACGCACGGTCATTATAGGTAAAGACTGTTACTTATCTCTCTAGTCAGGAGCTCGTGGCCATAAAATGGGGTAGATGACACACCAGTCAATTGAGGTACTTTTTAAGAGCTGTCAAAACGCGGTTCTCTCATTGATATTGGTGCCGATTCCCTTGTTTACAAACTAAACCAAATTTAAGTTCAGTGCATCTTTTTCTTTCTTTTTCATTAAGAAAAGGACAGAAGATAAATTTTAGTTATGTTCTGTCAAATTAATCAGCGCCATACAAGTTTTAGACGCGATTAAAAAGTTGACTACTAAAATTACATCAAATTACGTCAGGTGCTGACTAATTTGACAGGATTAAACTAATATTTATCTTCTGTCCTTTTCATAATGAAATAGAAAGAAAAAGATGCATTCAACTTAAATTTAGTTTAGTTTGTGAACAAGGGAATCGGCACCGTATGGCAATAGCAAACTGTGAAGTCACTGTTTATTCAACTCAATGACTAAACTATTTATTGATTTCAAAGCAACCATAAAAATCGAATTTGGCAATTAATTGAAAATAAAGCGGGTTTTCAGGCCCAAAATAAAGTGTTTTTTTTTTCAGAGATAGGTGTCTTGGAATTATTGTTTTATGGTGTCATCTACCCTATTACAGGCGCACGGGTCGATATTCTAGGTTAAGGAGAATGCTCTAACCAGCCCGCGAAATTCAAATTTTCTTAGGTTTTTTGCAATTTGCAGGCCAGTGCTAGGTTGTATGTTGATTAATATATTTTGATTATAATTCTGTAACTACATACGTCTTACAATCGTGAACAATATTTTAATCAACGTACAACCTAGCATTGGCGTGCAAATTGCAAAAAAACATTAGAAAATTTGAATTTCGCGGGCTACCCTGGAGCATCAGCCTTAAGCAGAGTTTGCCTAGCTCGATCCATGGATATGGACCATATATTACATAAGTACTGAGTTTCCTCCGTGCCTCGGAAACCACGTTAAGCCGTTGGTCACGGCTGTCATTTGTAGATCTTTGCTTTGACCATTTTGACAGTCGTTACAGGTAGTCAATGACCCAAAAGTCTGTTTAGTCTAACCAAGGGGTATCGTATTCCCCAGTACTAAATAGGTTGTGGATTTCAGATAGGCAGTCGCTCTATGTAAAATACTGGTCTTCAGCTGCATCCGGTTAGACTGGAAGGAAGCTGACCCCAACATAGTTGGTAAAAAGCTGGGCAGATAATGATCTGTTTAAAGTCAGTGCCCCGCATTTCTTGATACCCCTTACAAAGGGGAATATTAAAAGAGGGGTCAGGTTATGCGGAGAACTGTAGGTACCTACTTTACTTTCTCTCCAGCAGTTTAAAATAAAGTGAAGTATACAACACAAGTATAAGAGAGCTAGAGTCTATCCACCGAAGCTGTGCGGAAATGTACAAAGCGGAGAGGAGATATTATATTGTACCGGTCATAGCACGCCGCTCATCGCACGCCGCTTCACGCTTCACGTCACTTCTCGTCTCCGCTGTGTGCATGGCCGCCGAGTCCCTAGGATAGCCTTTCCTAAGTAATAGTATGTTGGGGTCGACTTCCAGTCTAACCAGATGCACCTGTATTTTGCGATAACCCTTGGTAAGACTGACTACCTGTAACGACTGTTAGGAGCCGCCTCCACAAGCGAGAGAATCGCGGCGATATTATCGGTTTTGCCACGTTTTTCTATACACTCTCTTTTGGGCTGTCTCCACGAGCGAGAATCAGCCGCGATATTTTCGTGTAGAAATACGTTGAATCGCCGCGATTCGCTCGCTCGTGGAGGCGGCCCCTAACTCAAACATCTACCAATTACATACGGGACAAACCTCTATGTGCTTTCCGAGCCACGGAGCTCGGTATGCAATGTCGCATCCACCGACCAACCTTGAAGATTGACCCCCGAGCAGCTGATAACCATGAGCCTCCCCGAATCAGTGATACATCAATGATAAAACAGAATATTTATGGTAAAATCCAGGCTGCTAGCAACATCCCTACATTGTTGCCCGCAATACAACTACCACAATGAGATCTTTTCCAAAAGTTTCATGAAGGTCCTTTATGAGGAGCATCTGGGGGCCTAAAATGGCTGCTTTATCAGAATCGTAAATTTTAGGCGGCGTATGTTTGTTTCATCATACCAGCCCTATTGAAATACCCATTTTGCTGACTTATTAACCATTTTTTTGTTTTCAGAAATAAACTCTTCAAGCTGGAACAAATCATTCAGTTTAATAATAATGATAACGCTCAACATTGTTTGTGTTATGATAACGTGATAGTGTCATATTTAAATTATACAATATGTTAATGTAAATAAAGATACATTTGTAATATTCATGCAGTTTTATTATACTTTCAACAGTTGAAATAATAAACACAGTATTTTAGAACATAATATTATGTAGGTAATCGCTTATTTTTACAATATACAAAATAATGAACGAACATAACGTTTTATACCAAAAACGATCAAAATTAAAAGTAGCTTACGATAGTTTGCGAAATAATAAAAACGAAGTTAATTAATAATAATGTGCAAAAATATTTTTAGTATTTTTTTTTTTATAAATGAAGCTATGTATAAATACGTGGAAGATGCTCTTTTATGTACAGAATTCAAAAGACACAACAATCATAAAATGCGAGCCAATATCACAATGATGAAATACATAGTTACTTTCCAATAGAAATAATCTTGGATGTGATAAACTGTTTCGAACCCTGTTGCCTAAAAAATATGTTGCAAAGTTGACTGAAGTGAACAATCTAGAATACTGTCATAGTTGAAATATTAGTATTTTCTAATAAAATTGGGGAATATTAAGTGTTTCACAATAGAAAACAGTTCATAATTTATAGAAATATATTTTGTTAATATAATACTAACTCTGTAGAAAGCAACATTATATTATTATGCTAGCTTATACATACCTAACATAGTTAATTATGTAGTGTATTTTGCAACTATTGAACATCAATTAATTGGAAAATATGGGTGAATAGAAGCAGTGAAATACAAGTACATAGTTAGTTTTCTTATCCAAAACAATTCTTTCAGCAAGCCAGCCTGCACCACTTTGCTAACAAAGACAAAATCTACCTCTTGCAAAACATTCTAACTCTTTCATGGACCAAATTTCTTAAAAATTATCTAGTGTAGACTAATTTATTGCGTGAAATACAATAAAGGTATAATTTTATTATTGAAACATTGAACACTATCAGAATTATTGTTGACAGAAATTTTTAAAGCTGTAACACACCACACATTTAAACTGCCGAGCAATCACGGTGAAATGAAATTACAAGCTGAGGATGTGATAAAATTACCAACTAACAATAAATTGTGAAATTGTACACATTGTGTGTTCTAATATAAGTTGAAAATTTTATAAAAATAAAAAGACTACATTTGCAACACATTAGGCACTGTGATTAAACTCCAGTAAATACAGCCATTAAAATCTTATATCAAGACAAATGCATCAAATCTATCCTTCCTGACCAAAGTCTTCCATGAACTTCCTAAGTCTAACCATGTCCTCATCATTTACAGTAGGTTTCGATATTGCGAGGGAACGAAGCATGTCAGACATTGTAACTGCAGGTTCATTCAATTTATCACTAGGGACATCCATCCAAGTCATTTCCATAGCACCTGGGTCACCAGGGGAACATGGAGTTAAAAGATCATTGACAGTAACATTAGGGTCTACTGGGCTAGGACCAGATACTTTCTTGAAGTGTGTGGCGGACTGCACTTTACGCACAGGCTGCATCAATGCATCTCGTACTACAATGGTTATATCAGCACCTGAGTATCCTTCCGTTTTAGCTGCTAGCACTTTCAAATCCTGCTCAGTAAGTTGATGTCTTGTGTTACCCATATGCAATTTAAACATGTCCAAACGAGCGTGTTCTTCTGGTAGGGCGATGTAGATACGCTTCTCAAAACGTCTTCTGATAGCAGAGTCGAGTACCCACGGGATATTTGTAGCGCCGAGAACTAAAATACCATCCATATCATTGCCTACACCTTGCATTTGTACAAGAAATTCGGTTTTAATTCGTCGAGCTGATTCTGATTCGTTGTCAGAACGAGATGAACATAGAGAATCAATTTCATCAATGAATATGATACTTGGTTTGTGTTGGCGAGCCAGTTCGAAAAGATTCTTTACCAGCTTCTCAGATTCACCAAGCCACTTAGAAACAAGATCAGAAGATGAAACTGAGAAAAATGTTGAGTTGTTTGCTTCTGTAGCAACTGCTTTCGCTAAGTATGATTTACCAGTACCAGGAGGTCCAAAAAGTAAGATTCCCTTCCAAGGTATTCTTTTGCCGGTGAAGAGATGGGGGAATTTAATTGGGAGAATGACAGCTTCCTTCAAAGCTTCTTTAGCTGCCTCTAAACCTGCAACATCACTCCACTTAATGTCAGGTTTTTCAACCACAATAGCCCCTTCAAGTTTTCCTTGAAGCTTTTTCTTTTCAGGATTATCAGAATCACTGTCACTGTCACTCTTTTTATCATCACTTTTGGAGTTGGATTCTCCATCCTTGACAGGTTTCTTCTTGGTATCCTTTTTCAGGTACTCCTTGAGTTTTTCTGCCCTGTCAAGGTACTGTAGACACTTTGCTCTTATGCTTTCTTTAGCGCGTTCACCTTGAGCTTCATATTTGACAGCATGAAGAAAGTACTCTACACCATGCTCATACAGACGTAGAGCTTCCTCATAGTTTTTATTTTTATCTTCCTCTGTAGCTTTTGTGACAAGGTCAATAGCCTTTTGTAAAGTATTGGATGACGCCATTCTCCTTTACCAAATGTTTACCTGAAACCAATTATGAGTACATGTTACTATCATATTATTTTGAAAAACCAAATTATTGGTGTTACTGTTTTACACAAGCAAAACTCAAGAAAACTTATTTTTTCTTTTATAAACACATCAAAAAAAGTTTGTGATCACTAGCATAAGCTGCTTTTTTTTAATTGAACTTTATCAAGAAAAATTCGTTATTGTTTGTTTCTTCAAATAGAAATACCCTGTTTGAATTTAAAAATAAAACAATCTAAATATATAAAAGAAGAAACTGACTGACTGACTGACTGACTGACTCATCTATCAACGCACAGCCCAAACCGCTGGGTCTACAGATTCCAAATTTGGCAAGTAGGTTCCTTATGTGGTCTAGGGGTGCACTAAGAAAGGATTTTTCAAAATTCATCCCCTACAGGGGTTAAACGGGGCTCCAAAGTTTGTATGGGAAAACAAGATTAGTTAGACTATTTTATTCGAAACTTCACAGGAGTGCTCCTATTGATAAATGAGTAGAAACGGGTTCCAGGTTTTTTCAGAATTCAACCCCTAAGAGGGGGAAATGGGGTGGCGAAGTATAAAAATCAATGCACATCCCAAACCGCTGAGTCTAGAGATTCCAAATTTGGCAAGTAGGTTCCTTATGTGGTCTAGGGGTGCACTAAGAAAGGATTTTTCAAAATTCAACCCCTAAGGGGATTAAACGGGAATCTAAAGTTTGTATGGGTAAAACAAGATTAGTTAGACTATTTTATTCGAAACTTCACAGGAGTGCTCCTATTGATAAATGAGTAGAAACGGGTTTCAGGTTTTTTCAGAATTCAACCCCTAAGACGGAAATGGGGTGGCAAAGTATAAAAATCAATGCACAGCCCAAACCGCTGAGTCTAGAGATTCCACATTTGGCACAAAGGTTCTTTATGAGGTTAAGGGGTGCATTAAGAAAGGATTTTTCAAAATTCACCCCCTTAGGGGTTGGAACGGGAGTCCAAAAATTACGTGGGGAAATAAGATTAGTTAGACTACTTTATTCGAAACTTAACAGGAGTACTCCTATCGATAAATGAGTTAACGTTTGTGTTTCAGTTTTTTTCAGAATTCAACCCCTAATGGGGGAAATGGGGTAACAAAGCCTGAAATTCAACATAGGTATTATTTTTATGGTGAATTGGGTCGGGTGTATTACAAAAACAACGATTTTAAGATTTAATGTGGCAGACCTGAAATACTACCATTCCCTGTTGGGGTGCGATGGGGTTGAAATGTCTAAAAATCAATATGGGTGTCGATACCGAGGTTATCAGGGGTGCTGATTACGAAAATGGCATTTATTTTGAGATTCAGATGATAATGATTGTGATTACGATGATGATGATTGTGATAATGATGACGATGATTGTGATGATGATGATTTTGATTACGATGATAATGATTGTGATTACGATGATGATGATTGTGATAACGATGATAATGATTGTGATTACAATGATAATAAGTGTGATAACGATGATGGTGATTGTGATAGTGATTGTGATTTAATGGTGATTGTGACAGTGACGGTGATTGTGATAGTGTAGGTGATTGTGATGGTGATAGCGATGGTTGTGATAACGAGGACGGAGATTGTGATGATGATGATTGTGATTAAGATGATAATGATTGTGATTACGGTGATAATGATTATGATAACGATGATGGTGATTGTGATAGTGATTTTTATGGTGATTGTGATGGTGATTGTGATGGTGATTGTGAAAGTGGCAGTGATTGTGATGGTGATAGCGATGGTGATTGTGATTGTGATTGTGACAGTGATGGTGATTGTTATAATGATGTAGATTATTGTGATTACTATGATAATGATTGTGATAACGAGGGTAGTGATTGTGATGGTGATTGTGATGGTGATGGTGATTGTGATTTTGATTGTGATAGTGTTGGTGATTGTGATAATGATGGTGATTGTGATAATGATTGTGGTTGAGATCGTGATGGCGATTGTGATCATGATGATTGTGATTAAGATGATAGTGATTGGGATTATGATGATAATGATTGTGATTACGATTCTAATGATTGTGATGACGAGGATGGAGATTGTGATGATGATGATTGTGAATACGATGATAATGGTTGTGATTACGATGATAGTGATTGTGATAATGATGATAGCGATTGTGATTACGATGATAATGATTGTGATAACGATGATGGTGACTGTGATACTGATTTTGATGGTGATTGTGATGGTGGTGATGATTGTGATAGTTATTCTGAGAGTGGTGGTGATTGTGATGGTGATAGCGATGGTGATTGTGATGGTGATTGTGATGGTAATTGTGATGGTGATTGTGATGGTCATTGGGATGGTGATTGTGATGGTGATTGTGAGGGTGATGGTGATTGTGATTGTTATGGTGGTTGTGATGGTGATTGTGATAATGATTGTGGTAATTATGGTGGTCGTGTTAATGACGATAATTGGTGATAATGATGATGACAGTGATAGTGATGGTGATGGGGATTGTGATGGTGATTGTGATTGTGATGGTGATTGAGATAGTAATGGTGATGGTGAGTGTGATAATGACTTTGATTACGATGATAATTATTGTGATAACGATGATGGTGATTGTGATAGTTATTTTGATGGTGATTGTGATGGTGATGGTGATTGTGATAGTGATTGTGATAGCGATAGTGATGGGGATTGTGATGGTGATTGTGATAGTGATTGTGATTGTTATGGTGATTGTGATGGTGATTGTGATAATGATTGTGGTAATTATGGTGGTTGTGTTAATGATGATAATTGATGATAATGGTGGTGACTGTGATAGTGATGGTGATGGGGATTGTGATGGTGATTGTGATTGTGATTGTGATTGTGATAGTGATGGTGATTGTTTTAATGATGGTGGTTGTGATAGTGATGGTGATTGTGATAATTATGAGATATGGCACATAGATAGTTTATAACCTGGATTAACATGGAGGACACTATTATCCCTTTAGTATGATCCAGTGGGACAGTTACCGAACTTCACGCGGGCGAAGCCGCGGGCAACAGCTAGTTTTTTATAAAAATATAACAAAAAAGATTTGATGTGTGTAGTTTTAAGTTACATAAACTAACAAAAATTGTTATTGGTATGTATATTTAAGGCAAGGTATTTATTTATGGGTCTTTGTTACCTGAAATAAATGGTTTATTAATTATTATTATTTTCTCCAGTTTGGTATATTTTCAAAAAACTTTATATAAATTCTACATTATGGTACAAGAATGATCCTACAATTCCAGTTTAACACAGATGAAAAAAGTCTGTATGTAGCGGAGATGAGAATGTTTAGGTAGATGTGTAGAGTGACAAGGGTGGATAAAGTAAAAAATCCACATTAGAGGAAGTTTGAGAGTTGCACCAGTTTCAGAAAAGTTGAAAGGGAATTTATTGTCTTGGTATTGTGTGTGACATGTGAAGAAGGTTTTTTTTTTTTTTTATTTGTTAGGGACAAAAATGACATGCCAAGCTTAACTAGAGATTCTTAAATTAGCACAATACCTAAGAAATACATTTAAACACAATCTATTTCATATTTAAGTTACACATGTAACCCACAACATTGTCCACAAATTCACAAATAAAAAGTAAAAAAAGAAAACAGACGTAATTGTGTGCATCGTAAAAGCCTAGTAAAAGAAATGAAAAAAAATAATAATAATATCCTACTTATGAATTTAGTAACTCTATTGCTCTTGCCTTGAAACGATCCTTGGAATGAGTAAATATGTCAAGCTCCATGAAGTGAGTGTTGTACGCATCAACAAGGCGAGTTGAATTTAATGTGAATAAAAGACTGAATATTGAGGGAGAGGTTGACCAAAGAAATGATGAATGGATTGTGTGAGGAATCATATGAAAGAAAAAGGAGTAAATGATAGTGTGACAGTTGACAAGGGAAAATGGAAGTAAGAAACGTGTTTCACCGACCCCAAGTAACACGGAACAAGGGCAGGACGATTATGACAGTCAAACAGTTTTAGTTACACGTATGTCACCTATTTAAACTCCATGTTTATTAGCAAAACTCACAAATTCTATTTACTCATTTTTTCTTGTTTCTCTCAAGTGCTTATAATCTAAGAACAAGATTTAATATTTACTCTCAATAAGTAAAAAGTACAAGGTTTATTTTTCCAGCCTCAAGTAATGTTTTATTTGATAACAGCTTCTATGCAATTAAGTGACAATTAAGATAAGCAACTTCAAAGCACTCAATGCTTAAAAAAAAACAGACTTTGGCAAGAACTTGAACTTAGTGGCAACACACAACAGAGGTCCATGTCAGAAACCTTGAAAACCAGTTATTTTAATGACAGAAAGCACCATGCAACCAATAATATCGATTGTTTGTAGTTCTTGTAGTTTATTAGGACTATCTGAGGGCTTTATTTGCTTTTGTTGAAATATATTTTTAGCCTTAGTGAAGTGACAGCAAAAGCAAAAGGCAGCCTTTCAATTTACCCAGCAATGGCAGTGTTGCCAACTCGGTATCAAGTTTCAGGGCTGAATAGAGTCAAAAAAGGGCTAGAATAGGGCTAAATTGCTTTTATAGTAAAAATAAATACAATTTTTAACTATTGTTTACTTATTAATTATATTTATTCTAACACCCCATTAAAAATAAATTAAAAACATTCTAACTTTCTAAAAAAATAACAGCCTAAGTCCAAGTTGAGCTTTATATGCTTCACTAAGCTGCCCAGCCTTGCTCATTATGAATGTATATTTGTCTTTTGATCCTATTTTTATAACATCTTTTGGGATATCATAATGTGTAGCAAGTTCCGTTGAATTTTATAAGTCCAAAACGTATTTGTAACATGGAATTTAGCGTGTCAAATTTCATCCTAGTAGAGTTTTCTTACACGATTTGGGGGCTAGAAATAGGGCTAGGTGCTAAATAATTTTTTTAAGGGCTGACAAAGCTTAAAAAGGGCTAAATCTAGCCCCGAAAGGGCTAAATTGGCATCACTGAGCAATGGTAATAAACATCATCTGAAGCATTAGATTCAAAATTTATAAATCATAGACACAAAGATGCCTCTATTAAGACCCATCGTAAGTGTGAGAACACGCCTAATGACAACAATGAGGAAAAAACACGATTGTGCATGTACCTATGTAATAGGTGTTTGTATGACCTGACCAGCAAAACAATCTGTACTGATTTTCGCGTACCATTGGATTACTCTACGATAGCAAAAAGCTTGTTATGTGAGAATTAACCAATTTAGTCTTGCTGGTCATTAATGTGTTTATTTGTTAGGCTTTGCCCAATGACGAATTCGGCAGCCAAATGAGATCACGGACCAAACGGCCATGGAATTCAGGTATTTCAACTAATTTATAAACAATAAAATATTGGCTTACGATCCACGGTAGTGTAATAATGCTTAATTGTATGCAATACTCGAGTTTTATCCTTTTTATTCACTTTGTACTGCGACGAAAAACTAAAATACCATTATAGAGACGAATCGCTGTTAGTCACATAAAATGACATTTTGTTCTGCATTGCCACATTAAAAAAATGTTGTTTAGCTGCTGGAGAGTCGATTTTATTTGTATTGTAGTTATTGTTACAGTTATTTTTGTTATATTTATGGGACACAATACATAGGTATTTAATTTGAATTAAGTTAATAATATTCAAAATAAATTAACGTTATTTGTGTGTGCAAAAAATTGCAGAATGTGAATTTTATTCATATACTAAGTCTATGATTCTTGGTAACTTTTATTTTTTTTTTTCATGCCGAAGCAAAGGAATCGAAAATGATTCAAGAATAGGGAACAAAAGAGGCAAGTTATGAAGGTGAATGCTTCGACCAGCCCGCGAAATTCAAATTTTCTTACGTTTTTGGCAAATTGCAAGCCAGTGCAAGGTTGTATGTTGATTAAAATATTGGACGCAATTGTAAGACGTATGTAGTTACAGAATTAGAATCATCAAAACCATCAATACAACCCTCCAAGTTCATAAAGGTCTAGCAATGACTTTGACCTTGAAAAAATCGTTCCTCGACTTATATGAAGTTACAGGGTTGTTTTGATGATTAAAATTCTGTAAGTACATACGTCTTACAACCGCGAACAATATTTTAATTAACATACAACTTAACACTAGCCTGAAAATTGCAAAAAACGTAAGAAAATTTGAATTTCGCGGACTGGTTGGAGCAGTCACCTTAAATAAGCGTACTTGTATGATAAACATTATGATATATTTAATTTTTAGTTTGTTTTAAGTCCATGAAATCTCCACACATACAAATATTAATCCAGTTACCATATTTAACCGACAGCATTTCCAATGAGAGGTTTTCCTTTTGAGGTATTAAAAAAAAACTTAGTTTCCAAGAACTCTATAGATGGCGTTGAACTTACTATGATAGTTGGTGCCAAAGCCAAAACGCTTGGAAAAAAAAAACATTGTGTCACGCCACATATTCACGTTGACTGACACTTTCATTTGCATAACCTTCCGAATATAACCTAGTTTTCTCGCGCTTTGTTAAAACCAGTGTTTTTTTAGGTTCCGTTCCTTGTATTATCATACTAACTCCTAGCGCCATCTATCCAGCGACTAGGGAAGAGCTAAAAAGAAAATCCCTCATTCATCAAAAATCACTTCCGTACCATAAATCTGATTCTTGCTATATACCCTGTACACTTTTCTTTTAAGCTGTCTTTTGCTAGTTGAGATTCAGTGTTATAGTTGGCAACATGAAGTAAGATCATAACGCCTTGCACATAACATCGTAAAGCTTCTTCATAATTATGATTCTTGTCCTCATCTACAGCTTTGATAAGAATGTTTATACCCTTTTGGAGAAAATCTTTAGGGTTTTTCATTTTTTTTTGCATTCTGTTTACCTGAAAACATAATAGGTACTTATTAAGTAGGTACAGGTCATTACCTATATTGGGACATCATAATAAGGGATAGTACAAAAATACGGCCGACGTATCTTGGCGAGTCCGAACTTCGCGCAGAAGGTTGCGCAATCACTGTTTTGAGGAACCAAATGGTGGCATGAGGCGACGTGCGGGGGGCGGTGATCTAGGCTAGAGGTTGACCATAACACAATCGACCCTTTATTCAATCTAATATCGTAATCGATTAGTTTTATTTAGAATTAATTGTTTTGACGTGACAACGTCTTATAAATTGGTTTGCCGGGTGACACTTCAAGAAACTGGGTCACGTTATGCGGCTCACAATGAGAGCGAGTGAGAGGCACGCGTCCCGCCTAAGAGCGAGAGAGACAGACATAAAAAGTTTATTTTACCACTCAAAGTCGTTGTCACGTAAAATTATCGTCCGTAAACCGACTTTACAGACAGCCAGTTTTTTTTTGTTTATTATGGATATTTAACGAAATAGATTTACAAATATAGTGTATTTTGTTTGTGAATAAAAGGGATTTCGATTTAAATTAAAAAAAACTTATAAAATTTTATTTTCTCGGTTGAAAGACATGATTTACATAAAATATCAGTTATCTATTAACGACTACTTGAGTTACGACTTTTTGAGACAATTTAAAACCTCCTTAAAAAATTAAAAATAAATATATTTTTTTACTTAATTTTAATCGATTTGAATAAAAATAGATTTAACAACACCCTCAGGAACGCGTATTGGACATCCCTATTTGATTACTTCGTAAAGCTTCGTGCTTATTCGGCAATGCTCGGTACACGGTAATATGTCTCAGTCACACGTTAGCATTGGTCTCGTTTTCGTATCGCTATCTCTGTCTTGAGTACAGTCGGTTATAAAAGTTTTCGTTGTTATTGTTGTGAATTGTTATTATTCAGATTTTATTTTTTATTTTAGATTTTAATGATGAATTGATCTAAGTGTGAATTTTAACTTTGATTATGATTTTAATAATGTAATGTGAATAAAATTTTAATGTAATCTATGTAATAATTATGTAAACTGAGTTATTTGGGCCTGAAAATGCCTGAAATAAACGATAATAATAATTATTATTATTGTTTAGTTTTTTTGTTTAGTGTTAAGTTTGTTCTATTTGCGTTATTTGCAAGTGTCAGTTGGCAAATATGCCAACCAAAGCATATTATGGTAATTTTATTCGTACATTGGTTCATAAAAAATAATGACAATAACAGTTTTCCTCACGAGTGTACATGCGCTAAAGTTCGCAGAGCCTATGTTCAGACTCGCCAAGATACGTTGGCCGTATTTGTAACTGTAAAAATTGAGTAGGCTCGGCGCAAACGGGCCACCAACCACAGCCACCGGTAGCCAGCGACAAGCAGTTCACACGCTTTTTCATACATTTTGATGGAACTCGCCGCAGACGTGTGGCCGGTGGCGGCCACTCGCTACAGCAGTGTCGGCGACTCGCGGTACGCGCGACAGCCTCCGGTAGCTGTGGTTGGTGGCCCGTTTTTGCCGAGCCTAAGGCCTTTGTAGGTGTGTATTTGTTTTAAGAGGCCGGCGATGGATGCGTAGTTCATACAAACGTAATACCAAAATAATTTGTAAATCAAACATATTCATAGGGTAGTGTGTCTCTATTCCGATAGGAATACAGAATATCTAGGTTCCCGAATATATATTTTGAATGGACACTGATTTAAACAAGAGTTATGAGAAAAATAAGTTTTTTTTTATGTACTTAGAAATTTTAAACTCCTCATACTCGTCTTTATATCATTGTCCCGCAGTCGCCGCATTCGAATTCTTCTATGCAATCTCGCACATAGCCATAGACACAGATTGCACAGAATACGAAGAATTCGAATGCGGCGACTGCGGTGCGGCTAGGTCTGCGTTCACCATAAGGGTGCGGTTCCACTGAAGCGGAGCGGAGCGGAGCGCGATTCACCAATCACATGGCAGGAGTGGAGAAGAGATATGGATTTCAAGCCATGTGATTGGTGATCGCATTCATGGGGGTAAATTGCATATTGAGATCCACAAACACGGTAAAAGGCGGATGGTGGGTGTCAGCCGCAAGTAGTGACGTACAAGATACAGTCTGACAGTCAGTGTTGGAGATAAACAAATCAAGTATTCATCCGAGACTGTTTCTAGTCTTGTTGTATTGCGAACCGTTAAATACTGACATAAAATTCAGTATTAGCTGGCCGCTTGAAGTTGTGGTATCTTTTTGTTTATCAAAGGCGCGGCACTCAAGTATTTTCGAGATCGAGTCTAGGACTAAGTACAAAAGCGGCGATCGCGCGTCGCGTCTCGTCAATCAGTTGACGATTAGCGTTCGGAGCGATAAGTTCCTACCTACCTACTTACAAGCTCGCTAGCGAGAAACTAGTGTTCATTGTTCTACTGCCTGCTGTATTCTGTTGTCTCAGTTTTATACATTTCTTCATTGTACTAAACTTACCCCCGAATACTGAAACGTCACTCAAAATTTAAGTAGCACTTATATTTAACAGATACTCAAAGGTGACATTTGGCCATACAAATTTTTAAATTTCGAAGCTGCTCAAATGTTAAGCAGCTCTCAAATTTTGAGTGACGTTTCAGTATTCGGGGGTATGTCTCTTATCCGCAGTAACGATTGTGCATTATTTAGACCCCATCATCCTGACGTGTAACTTTATAAATAAAGAAGAATGGAACGTTGACTTAAACGTGTTGCAACCTGGTTTTGCAACAACATCTTCTAATGACGCTGAATGTTCAAAAGCAGTACGCGCGAAGAATATAGCAATCACCGATCCAGACGATGATGCCACTACGACGTCAAGCTCGACTGTTTCAAAGACGAAAAAAAGGAAGTATGATGAATCATATATCAGTTTCGGATTTGTTGATTCCAACGGCTCACCTCTCTGCATGCTATGTAGTAAACTGCTTCCTAATAGTTCCATGGCACCTCATTTAGAAACTGTACACCAAAGAGTAAAGTAATATATAGAGGGAAACTGTACACCCCGAGTCTAAACAAGAATAAAGAATTTCTTGTTCGTGAAAAAAGGTCAGTTTTTGGAAAGTCAAAAAATATGATGCATGTAACACAAACTATCAACGAAAAGGCCACGGAGGCATCATATTTAGTTAGCTATCGCATTGCACAAGCAGGTGAGGCGCACACTATCGCTGAGAATTTAATAAAGCCATGTGTATTAGACATAACAAAATGTATGCTCGATAAAAAATTTGCAAAGCATCTTTCTACTGTGCCGCTATCAAACGATAGTGTTTCACGGCGAATCCATGATCTGGCAAGCTACGTCAAACAAGAACTAGTTACACGTCTACAAAAAACACGATTCGCCTTGCAAATGGACGAGTCAACTGATGTCGCTGGTTTGGCTATCTTGATGGTTATCGTGAGATATCCATATGGAAGTTCTTTTGAAGAAGACATGCTTATGTGTTCACCGCTGCTCACAAACACTACCGGGGAAGAAATTTTTAATAAAATAAATATATTTTTTGAAGAAAATAATCTCAGTTGGAACAATTGCATTGACATTTGTACAGATGGGGCAAAGGCGATGACAGGTAAAACAGCAGGAGCAGTGTCACGAATAAAAAATAAAGCGCCTAATTGTAGTTCCAGCCATTGTATTCTGCATAGATAAGCACTTGCGATGAAGCAAATGCCCTCAAATCTAAAATTAGTTAGGGATGAAGCGGTAAAAAATTATTAATTTTATCAAATCACGACCACTACAATCCCGATTGTTCTCATTATTGTGTGAAGATTATGGCAGCAAACATAAAACACTGCTGCTCCATACAGAAGTGCGATGGCTGTCTCGGGGTAAAACTTTAACAAGGCTATTTGAACTTAGAGCCGAGTTACAAATGTTTCGTTCAGCAGATACTTCTTTTAATTTGAAGGACCGTTTGTATGATACAACTTGGTTGTTCCGGTTGTCTTTTATGGCGGATATCTTTCAAAAGCTGAACGAATTGAATTTATCATTGCAAGGTAAACAGACAACAGTGTTTCAGGCCTATAACAAAAGAACTGCCTTCAAAAGAAAATTAGATTTTTGGATTATTTGCGTTGGTAAGAAAGAAATAGAAAGCTTTACGTCACTCAGTGAGTTTGTTAGCGATAACGACTCAGAAATGTTTCAAGATGATATGTTTGAAGAATTGGTATAATATCTCAGTTCGATGCGCGCATCTTTTGAAAAGTATTTTCCCGAAGAACAGAATACAAAAATAAAACTGAATTCATGGATTCATAATCCTTTTTTACCCAACTTGGAAAAGCCCGAAAGTATGTCAAACGAGATAATAACGAGTTAATATCTTCTATACTTAAATCTCTTTTAGAAATGTCATCAGACACAAGTATGGAGTCACTGTTCAAAACGATGCCTCTCAACGATTGGTGGTGCAGAATCCGTAATGAATATCCAATGCTTGGCAAAATGGCTCTGAATATTCTTCTCCCGTTCCCAACAACATATTTATGCGAAACAGGATTCTCAACCTATGCAGCCACGAAAACAAAATATCGCAATAGACTGGACGCCGAACCTGATATGAGACTTCAACTGTCTTCTATCAAACCTGAACAACCAATTGATGAAAAATAAAAAACAGTTTCAAACCTCCCATTAGTTAGATTTTTTCTTTTTTTTATTAATATCTTCTATTATTGTACTTGCCAAGTGGTAAAGTAAGTAATAATTAGTAACTGTTACATTGTACTTTTATTATGCTTATTAATAAAGAATACACTTTTAAAAACTATTGTTTTATAGTAGGGTTCCATCAAGTATTTTGCTTCCCAAAAGGGTTCCGTCCATCGATCACTAATAAAAAACTAGATACACAATCCCATGCAAAAGTTCTCTAAAAACTGTCGCCAAATGTTTTGACGTACTTGTAGTTGAAATAAATATACATTAATGTAAATTCAACCTTAGACACATTGCCTAAAGTTGTATTCACAAAGCTACGGACAAAAAGTAATAACCTTTTACGACCGATACTCGCTGGTCAACCCATTTGAAAACAAATTCAACCTTACACGCATGTTTTAAAGTCAGAATTACAAAGTGCCAATAAAAAGCAATAAAATTTTACGACCGAGGCTCGGCGGTTGGACAAGGAATGAATGGAGTCGAACTGAATATTTTTTGTTACTTTTTTATTAGTGATCGATGGTTCCGTCACCAAAAAAGTTTGAGAATCACTGGTGTAGACAACAGTGAACAAGAGGCAAGATAAGGTTTTATTAAAAACATGCGTATTTGTTTTGCTAAAAATTACGATTTTTTCAATTTTTAGTTTGTTTTAGGTCCATCAAATCTCCACACATACAAATTATTCCAGTTACCATATTTAACAAATTGCTGTCCGACAGCATTTCCAATTCATCAAAAATCACTCCCGTACCATAAATCTGATTACGGTATTCTTTAATTTTTTGAATTCTTGCTATATAACCTATACACTTTTCTTTTAAGCTGTCTTTTGCTAGTTGAGATTCAG
Source organism: Xestia xanthographa (assembly GCA_905147715.2). NCBI lineage: Eukaryota > Metazoa > Arthropoda > Insecta > Lepidoptera > Noctuidae > Xestia > Xestia xanthographa. Next base: position 20,487,523 of record LR990646.1, read on the forward strand.
TGTTATAATTGGCAACATGAAGTAAGATCATAACTCCTTGCACATAACATCGTAAAGCTTCTTCATAATTATGATTCTTGTCCTCATCTACAGCTTTGATAAGAATGTTTATACCCTTTTGGAGAAAATCTTTAGGGTTTTCCATTTTTTTTGCATTCTGTTTACCTGAAAACATAATACTTATTAAGTACAGGTCATTATCATATGGGATAGTTATTGTAAAAATTGAGTAGGCTTGGCACAAACGGACCACCAACCACAGCCACCGGTAGCCAGCGACAAGCAGTTCACACGCTTTTTCATACATTTTGTTGGAACTCGCCGCAGACATGTGGCCGGTGGCGGCCACTCGCTACAGCAGTGTCGGCGACTCGCGGTACGCGCAACAGCCACCGGTAGCAGTGGTTGGTGGCCCGTTTGTGCCGAGCCTAAGGCCTTCGTAGGTGTGTATTTGTTTTAAGAGGCTGGGATGAGAGGAAGGATGCGTAGTTCATACAAACGTAATACCAAAATAATTTGTATATCAAACATATTCACAGGGTAGTGTGTCTCTATTCCGATAGGAATACAGAATATCTAGGTTCCCGAATATATATTTTGAATGGACACTGATTTAAACAAGAGTTATGAGAAAAATAAGTTTTTTTATGTACTTAGAAAATTTAAATTCCTCATACTCGTCTTTATATCATTGTCCCGCAGTCGCCGCATTCGAATTCTTCTATGCAATCTCGCACATAGATATAGACACAGATTGCACAGAATACGAAGAATTCGAATGCGGCGACTGCGGTGCGGCTAGGTCTGCGTTCACCTTAAGGGTTCGGTTCCACTGAAGCGGAGCGGAGCGGAGCGGAGCGGAGCGCGATTCACCAATCACATGGCAGGAGTGGAGAAGAGATGTGGATTTCAAGCCATGTGATTGGTGAATCGCACTCCGCTCCGCTACGATCCGCTCCGCTTCAGTGGAACCGCACCCTAACAATCGTAACTTCGTGCCAGTAATTCCCCGAATACAGTGTTATACCTAATAGCACAGATGCTAGCACATCAAGCTACACGAAACTGTCAAATTTACTCAATAAATCTCGAACTTAATAATATAGCGATATAGTTGACAATCGATTGAAGAAAGGAGAAAACTGAAATACTATGAACTTTATTCAAATTGAACGCAACCACAGGTTATACTGTATTAATCGGAAGAGGATAAAATATAGTTTACTTTATATCCTAGTCATGTAAATATTCTGCAAATTAAAGATTTTCATTTTTAAAATTAGGTTGGTAGGATTTTGAAGTTCACAATGCAAAACAGGTAGATTTTCGACTCGATTGAATGACTTTTTCATGAAATAGTTATTCAATCGAGTTACATGAACTTATAGGGTTGTATTGATGATTTTGATGAATAGAATAATGTATAATGTGTAACTACATACGTCTTACAGACGCGAAAAATATTTTTAATCAACATATTCATTAGTTCAATAATTTATTTCATCGACAATGTTTGAATTGTGTCGAAAATTCATTAAAAACGAACACAACACTAAATCTACACTAATTAATATATACCTATATTTATCTTTATACGTTATTTTAGTGCTGCCAATCGCGGGGAAAATCTATTCATTCTATTCAATCAATTTCGGGGAATTGGCAACACTGAGTCGGGGAATCGAGAATTTTTTATTGGCAGCACTGGTTATTTTATCGAAAATGCAGGCAATTTCCAGCTCGAAACTTGATATTAGGCAGTCTAGTCTATTGTGCAATATTATCTGTGATGATTTTATTTACAGTGGTTAGATTATCTCAGATTATTACCTACCAAAAATAATCATGTCCTTTGTCAGATTGTAGTAGCTTGATGTGCTGACGTCTGTACATCCACATCACATTGTATAATTTTAATTTTTTAGAAGTTTAATTTTAATAGTTTTGTACTTAGGTACCTACTTATGTTAAAACGAACCAACCGATCAACGAGACGGTCCACATACCTAGGTAGGTACCTACTTTTTATTTTGCATCCTTGTCCGAAAAGTAGGCAAACAGTTTTAAAATCCGGACATGTTCCTCACGAGTTATAATTTTAATAAATAGCAACACCTACCTGCGCATCCGCCTAAGCTCTGTCTGGTCGTGCTGGATTGCCCTCCCATTAGAGGTTAGAATAAGAGAGTAAGAGTGAGAGAAGAGGCTGAGAGAGTACCGCGCTGCTCTTGCGCACACACTTCTATTATTAACTCCTGCCCGTGGCCGGGATTTCTTAGAAGGCTTATGATGTTTGTTATAATTAACCACTAATGTCCTGAGAATTAAGCGAGAAAAAATGGTTGTAGCAAACATATAACACAATATTCATTTGACTAGACAATAGGTAGGTAAGTACCTAGGTACCAAGTCCGACGATGTAAATATTATGGTTGGTGGACACTAGCTACCTTTATGAAGCTCACTTACCTACCAGTTGCCACACAGTGACACAGTTCAGTTTTACAGTGACTTCTTACTTTGAAGATTTATTCTTTTAGACCAAATATTTAAAAACGTAAGAAAACACCACATTTGTGCCTACACTACAACAGAGAATAAAATAACCTATTAACCTCTGAGTTAATCTTTAGAGAATAATATCGTAATGTTATGAAAAGGCCACCACAGATTGTATTATCGCTACTACCGGTAGCTACGGTGCATATTTTTTCCTCCGGGAATTACGCTTCACCAGCGCCATAAAGACGATTCAGTAGGAATTAAATCATAGCGGGATATTCAAATTTTATTTTTTTTTAATTTAGAATGTCACTTAATAGATTTTAAGTCGTCTCTAGAATTAAGCCGAAAACACACTTGTCGGGGCGTGGCGTGACGCACTAACGCTTACTGTCGCGGTCGTGACGATGACTGTGCACACTAATGTGTCGTGTCGTAGCGTGCTCTGGCGTTATTTCTGAACAGTACATTACAGTAGTACAGTGTTATCTAACCTTTGCAGCGTTCAAACGAGCATAATGTTTTCTTCGGATTCGGATAGTGATTTTGATGAAGACCTTCAATTTCACTTACTTAGCAATGAAACTTCTTTTTTTGACCTCAAGAAGTCAACACCCTATATATAGGTATTATACAGAGGGAGACAACAAAGGTGAATTTCATCGTCTTGTTAAAGAACTACTTAAGGGCCTATACTACCTCAAATGGCTTAGCATGATCCTCCGTTACGCCTAAAATACTGCAGCATTAATTTTGAAATAAATATATGGTAAAGTTGAGGATTGATGTTAGGTCTTATGTTTGGCGAAAACACGATTTCATAAAATTTTCTCGATAGAAAAAAATCCCAAAGTTACCTCCAAATCGAACAATAAACCGCTGGTATTCAAAAAGTACTTCAAATTAGGTCATGAAACTTTGCATACTAACTGAACTAACTATAAAGCAGGTCTTATGTTTTTAATTTTTTCCAAAAGACGAAAATTTGATTTTTTATAGAATAAAAACCACTCATTTCGCACTATTCGGCCGCAGTGACTGACGTAACAACCGCTTTGTAGTGCAAGCTGATTAGAACGTTATTCTAACAGTATTACGAACGAAGTTTGAACCACCACAAATAGAGTTGCTAATCTGAGGTAGTATAGAGTGACGAAAGAAATTTTCAGCAGTAGTTTAGAATGAACAGAGCACATTATGAGGCAGTCCATTCACTGATTGGCGGAGACATAAAAATGTGTCCTAATTTTTTTTATTACACTTTGTATCATTTAAAACTTTTCGTTGACGTACAAGTTCAATAAGCTCGTCAGTCATTTTTTACACGCTGCAAACACTTAGTGCAAACAAGTGTCCGCTCGCGCCACGAGCCACGTGGTATAGAATAGTAGATTGTATGACAAGGGAGCAAAATAGTATTTTTACGGCGAGGGCGCTATTTTGATTCCAGAGCGAAGCGAAGGATTCTAGAATAGAATCCCGAGCATAGCGAGGGATTCTAAAATAGAATCCTGAGCGTAGCGAGGGATTCAAAGTACATCGCCTGAGGGAAAAATATGTGTGCTCTCGAGTCATATACTCTACTTTTCATCTCGTTCTATGAGAAAATAATTAAGAGACACTTTTAAGTAATTAATGAATAAGTTTAATTAAAAAAATGACATGAATGTAAAAAAGGTCAATTAAAAATTTATATTTATGTCTGTGTGTGTTTTGTTTGGGATTGATATAGTTGTGGATTTATTTATACAGAATGACATTTTTATCACTTTCAAAATAAAATGGGTATAATAGGTGAACGGAGTAGAAGCAAATGCCACACTTAGTTTTTTTTTTTAATTCGAAATTTAAAAAAAAAAAAAAATTTTCGTTTGATGTGAAATTCGATATTTTACACTTTTTGTTTTTTATTTTCTCTTTCTTTGTTCTAATATGAAAGTTTACCTGAAATTTGTAGCGTTTTTTGATGATGGATCAATTCTTCTCTAAACTCTGGAAAAAAGAAAAACAAAACTAGGTATGCCTTAAGCTTCTACTCCATTCACCGAATATGCCCATTTTTTTGGAAAGTGATAAAAAAGTCATCCAGTATTTTGAGTGTTTGTAATCTCAGTATCTGGCTGGTGCTCAGGAAAAGGTTCCTTTAATGTAGAAAAGCGCGGTGACAACGGTATGGGCGAACTATCTTCTACAATGCGGGTGCTGACCCCCGCACCGTACAAACACTAATTTATACAATTTTCGTTCGATTTCAATGAACGATTCATGTTCCAAATTCAAATCTCATTACTGCCCGCTAAAAAGTCTAGTGGAGAAAAGAGCTACTTTGCTCCCGCTAAAAGGGGAACAAAACGACACTTTTCGAATAGAAGGGATGAAATAGTAGATTTTACAACAAGTGCACAAAACGAACCATTTTTATCCGAGATTTTTAGCAGCCCGAGCCGAAGGCGAGGGCTGATAGTAATGTCGAGGATAAAAATGGTTTTGTGGACGAGTTATAAACTCTGCTTTTCACTTCGATTGCGAGGAAATAAAACAGTAGTATAAATTGAAGAAATTAATAAACACGCAAAAACAAGAGCTGTTTCCCGCCGCTTTCTTTTTTTGAAATCTTACGACATTGATATTAGACTTGGGCTGCAGACCTATACAGCCTACTATTAAATTTTTTTTAAATAATATTTTCTTAAATTAATTAAATAACCTACCGTAGGTACTTGAATTTAATTTTTTATGTCTTTTATGTCTTAAAAAACACATAAGGCAAATAAATTAAAGTAAATATTATAAAATAACAAATTCTATCTATGAACTTCTTATTGCGTTTGGCTGTATGGCTCATTTTCTTTGCCCTAATATAGGTACATTTATGAGTAGATACATTAATGCCCTTGTGCACAAAATTCGATTTTGTGCAGCCTATATCCTGCACAAACAAGCACTTTCAGAGCATGAGATGTGAAAACATATTTGCCTGTCTGCCTGCCTGTTGTGTCGTGTCGCATCATAACCCCCACCACCGCTCTGGCGCAATCGGTGGCGAGCAGTCAGCCACGACAGAACGCGTCACGGTACGACACGACATACAAATATGTCTCTAACCATACTAAATGTATGAACCCGATATGCTTCTGGCGCGTCACGACACCACGACACGTAAGTGTGTTTCCGGCTTTAGTAGTAGGTAGTATTCCAGCCAACAAACAAGGCTACTTATAAAAGTTGTTTCTCACGAATATGCGAGGATATTCTTGAGAAACGACATTTTTATATATCTTGTAATAAAAATAGATTACTTAAACCAAAAGTTATAGCCGACAAAACCTCGTCGTCAGTCATGCTTACTTCTTCCAAACACACTAGCACACTCGCAAGTCGTCGCAAGCGTGTGGATATCGTTGTTTTGATCACGGATCACCTAATTTGTCCAAGCGTTTGCATAGGTTTGTAGTTTGTGGCAAGTGGCAAACGTGTGGATTCACCATAACACATTTCCGATCGCTCTTTAGGAAATGTATAGATATCCTAGGAAAAATGCATAGTAAAAAATATATCATTCTTTTCCTATTTACTTTAGGATTTTTTTTCTATACATTTCCTAGGAATTGTATATTTGTAGGTATACAATGACGGATTTTATACATTTCCGGTGACATATGCATTAGATTTTGCCGTCAATCCAAGTAAACTTCGACCTCCGTCTCTTGCGTGAACTCCGGGAGCAAAATAATCGAATGAATCAACGAGCGGCTAGCTGCCGTGCACGCGACGTATGGCGGCGGGTGTGGGGCGAGGAAGTGCGGACGCCACGCCTCAAGCCGCGTAATAAAATATATTTCTTTTTTTCAATAAGTATCGAAATTTCGATATTGATCTCGCCAATTCCGGAATTGGAAATAATATTGGATTTTATCGGAATTCCGGAATTATGCCATTCCGGAATTCCGGAGCTCAAGCCCTAATAGCTACCTACCTTAATTCGATAGGTACCTACAAGTTGATACCTTTTATAACAAAATAATTAAGATTTAAATTAACTGCGGTCACATAGGTCACATCTAATGGTATTTAGCACTTTATTGCTTTGTGATAGGTACCTACTAATATACCTACTTACATTTACTTAATATTAAGTAAATACCCCACTCTGAACACGCTTGAATGGAGAAAGTTATGTTTCCCCAGTGTATGGAAAAGAGCCTTCATCACACCTGTGTACAAGAGTGGCGATAAGGCAGACATTAAAAACTATCGGCCTATTTCGATACTGTCCACTTTGTCTAAGCTTTTTGAGAGTCTTGTGCATAGCTCGCTATTTCCTTATCTGCGTAATCTTATCATTCCAGAACAGCACGGATTCGTTAAATGTCGATCAACCACCACAAATCTTATGATTTTTACAAATTACTTATTTGAGAAGATGGACAACCGCATCCAAGTGGATGCTGTGTACACAGATTTTCAAAAGGCTTTTGACAAGGTGGACCATAAATTGCTTTTGGATAAAATTGCTTTCAACGGCATCAGAGGTAGTTTGCTTAGGTGGTTTGCGTCTTATATAGTTAATAGAACTCAAAAGGTTGTTATAAACGGTTATGAGTCAGACTGTGTTGTCGTGGAATCTGGTGTACCCCAGGGATCTGTGTTGGGCCCACTCCTCTTTATTCTATTCATTAATAATATTAAATCCTGCTTTATTAACTCAGCCTTCCTAATGTATGCCGATGATATAAAAGTTTATAAATCTTGTTTGAATATTCATGACTGCCTACTGCTTCAAGAGGATCTACACATACTCTCTCAATATTGCCTAGATAACAAGTTATAACTCAGCATACCTAAATGTAATTCTATATCATTTACCAAAAATAAAAATACAATTCATTTCACATATACCCTGCGTGGTATTCCTTTGAAAAAAGTTGAGTCCACACGAGACCTTGGAATATTGCTGGATTCCAAATTACACCTTGATATTCATATAGATAATGTTATTAACAAAGCCTTTCGGATGTATGGTTTCGTCATGAGATCTTCCAAGGACTTTAAAAAAAAAACTATATTCTTATTTTTATATAAGACCCTGATACGCTCTCAGTTAGAATATGCTGTTCCTATTTGGAGTCCCTTCTATGACAAATACTCAAATAGACTTGAAATGGTTCAAAAAAAATTCCTACGTAACGTGCGGTATAAATTTTATCACTCGAGAATTTCTTATTTAGAACTACTCAAACAGCACAATCTCTTGAGTTTGGAGTCCAGGCGTACGCTCCTCATGGTCATGATGCTGCATGGCATTTGTAATAATAAGTTCGATTGTAATGAACTTACTAATAAGTTATGTTACGTAATACCTAGAAGTATTATACGGCGGGAGGTGCGCGTTCCTCGTCTGTTTCACACTGAGAAGTGCAAAACAAACGCCGGTGAGCGGGCACCTCTCCGTCGCCTCGTAGTAACTTATAACACACACTTTATTGATACCGATATTTTTGCGTTTTCTCCTGCACGATTTAAAAAAATAGCTTTACTTACCGACAACCTTTCATAACTTACTTTTCTTTTATTTTCTTGTTTTCATTAATAATTTAAATATGCGACCGTCCGTCCTTTCCTCTTTTCAGTATTTTTTTTTTAATCCGTGGACAATAGTGTGGGTTATACGTTTATTATATGAATCTAATTAGCTCCGATATATAAATTGTAATGTGTAACTGTTTTTTGTCCCTAAATAAATAAAATAAAATAAAAAAATAAAGTAAAAATGCCAAATGAATGTTTTAACTTCAATTTAATTAGACTCGCCATTACGCAGTAATTTACTTAATATTGATAAAAATTAACATAAAGATAGTGAGTAAAAAAAACATCGTTGACATCATAAATGTATACGGACATAGATACGCAGGTATACAGGGCTACAGAACCACCTCTTATTAGGTCGGTTAAAAACCAAAAATCAGTGACATTAATTTCAATAAGTAGGTAAGTACCTACCGAATTATCATTTTCAGAAAATTATTAATATAATTATCTAGGTAGGCATCTATTTACACAGAAAATGTAGGTACTGAGTATGTACTTAATTAATTCAATTTATTATTTAAGTAACTATCACCACTTTGAGGATCTACCCGAAACAAAAGATCAGGGGGTCTAAAAAGGCCGCTTTATTAGAATCGTAATATGAATCACTATAAAAATTTAAAATTCTTAAAATGGACTTTATGTGTATAGAAATAAAGCCGATTTTAAGAATTTAATTTTTTTAACGTGATTCATACTAAGATTCTTCGCGGATTCTGCTAAAGCGGCCATTTTAGACCCCCAGACTATTCATATTTTTATCCTATCCAAACTCCTCCACCAAAACGAAAGATCAGTAGAATACGAATTCGGGCTATATTCAATAAGTTCATGTTTTTATCCAGTCCAAATTCCTTCACAAAGAATATTTGTAATTTGAAACTAAACATTCGACTACAGCATTCAAAATCTCTTCAAACCTCAGGGACAAAAATCAAGGCTATGATTTTCAAACTATTTTTAAAAACTACCTACTATTTAACCCTAAAAAATCCAGTCTATATTCATCTGTCCAGCGTAGTTCTATGCTTCTACGGACTGCTACAACGCTACTTCTCTTTTTTCAAGTCAATATCACTGTTGGGTAACTTCGGTTCAATGCGAAGGTGTGATGCAGATGTGGCCAACCCAATCCCACTCTCGACTCTGCTGTCTATAATAAAAAATATTTACAAAAAAAAAACACTAAATTACCACTAAAACTAAGTAAGTACGTATATACAGCCAATATACAGCCGCCGCGGGAGACGCGTCGGGGGCCACCATCACGTGGCCCCCGGCCACCGTAGGCGCGGGCCTGTGGACGGTGGGCTATGGGCTAGCTCGCCGTCCGTCCGTCTCATGACGACAGGCCGTGTCGACGGCGCGTTCGTGTTCCACGCGCGCCTCAAAGAGAGTCAGCAAAAAGGAAGGGGTCCGTAAGGACCGATGCCTGCCGGGGTTGCGGGACTGTTCGAAAGAGATACCGTGGCCCCGGAACACAAAGGGCGATGAAGGAACATGGATGGGTTTTAGTCAGTAAAAGTCTGACACTCCCTCCTGCTCCGCCCAGAGCGGGAGGAGTTATTTGATGATTTCCCATCCGAAAAAAAAAAGTACGTATATACATATACACTAGGCGTCAAAGTACTAGCTCCGCATCGCTGTCATCCGGGAACTTGTCCAGCTTGCTTTGGCAGATTGCCGCGTTGAATGGTAATGCTAATTCGTTGGCCAAAGAAGGAGCCACCCCTTTGGTCACGCAAAGTTGCGATCTTTCGGCACTCTGGCCCCGTGACCCGTGCATTTCAATCCCAATCGGCTCAAAACTGTAGTTACCAATAAAGTTACAGTATTTGCGCCGCTCAGTAGCCGCAGCTTAATATTATTTATTTACAAATTCTTATTATTTATTTTGGTAGATATCTGCGTTATTTACTATACAACTTTATTCCCTACCACTTCATAAGTGTAACCTTCGTGCATCAATCTATCAACAATGTCTGTTCTGTAGAACGCTGCTCCGGGCATTAGCACTCCAGCCCTGAAAAAAATAAAAGTTTATGTAAGTAAAACGTTGTCTATGGCAATATTGGCAATGTTACTGGTATATGGGACGGGGACGGGGTGGCGGAGGCTGGCTACCACAGACCAGAGCTTCAAGTCTAGAGAAGTACGTTTTAGGAAGTCAAAGGCTTTAGCATATCTAACAAGGAACTGCATCAAACTGTGATGCAGGCTCCTGATAGACATGCAAAATATGTATTAACAACGGATGCTAAAGTTTTTGAACTTGCTTCTCTAGCCCTTGCATTCTGATCTACATTCCGGTATTTCTCAAGCTTTTTGCATTCGTTCCAGTCAGGGCTTTATTTAGTTTTGCCGACCCTGGCACAAACGTCGTAACTTTGGGTAGGGTGGGGGTTTCTCTGTCGTACTTACACCTAAAAACTACATAAAAATACATAATCATCCTAATGCTTCCAACAGCTGAGGACACAGGTCTCCTTTCTGTTGCGAGGCCGTAACCCACCACGCGTGCCCCATGTGGATTGGCAGATCTCTATTTTCTAGGACATGCCGGTTAAAAAAAATCACAACAGTCCTAACTTGTCTAGACTATGAAATAAGTACTATAAATAAGACTGGTTTTATCAAATTATTAATGCAAGGTCAAGTCGGTTTGTGTTGATATTTAATAGCTTCAAAATATTTAATACCTTTCGAAATTAGCTAGCTCATTGCCAAGGATAACCGCTGTTCATATTGAGAATTAAGAAACAAGTTTTAAAACTCTGGGCGAAATTATAACATACAGGGTTTAAACAACCTCAGTACGAAGCCGTCAACCAAGCATTCTGTACTTACATCAAACTAAGTACTTAACTTTACGCAAAAGTTTTTGCTGGCAAACGACTTTTTTGTTTGAGGTGAAATATCATGTTTTGTGGTAGAACTCACTCAAAACAATGTGCTGCTGGATGGATTGAATAGTACGCAGGTCGTGAAGGTGTTTAAAGTAAAAATCTTACAATAAAAACTTGTATTTAAAAAAATACTTTTCAAAAAGTTGAACTTTGACCCCCAATATCTTCGTAATTAGAAGGTTCAGGTATGTTGTAGAGCAAAAAAAATTATCGCAATGACGGTGAGAACAACTGCCTTTCGGCTTCGTTAAGAAGTTTTTGACACCGTTTATTATGTACCTACATAATATCATCATTCATCATCATCATCATTTCAGCCGAAAGACGTCCACTGCTGGACATAGGCCTCCCCCAAGTGTCGCCACATTGAACGGCGGATCCAGCGGATTCCCGCAGCCTTCACCAGGTCATCGGTCCACCTAGTGGGAGGCCTTCCAACGCAACGTCTTCCGGTTCGCGGTCCACTTCTTTTCGGCCCCATCGGGCATCTGTTCTGCGAGCAATGTGCCCTGCCCACTGCCACTTAAGTTTGGCAATTCTTCGGGCTACGTCGGTAATCTTGGTTCTCTTGTGGATGTCTTTATTTCAGATTCGATCGCGCAAGGAAACTCCGAGCATAGCCCTCTCCATTGCCCTTTGGGTGACTTTAACCCTTCTGATGAGGCCCATTGTAAGCGACCACGTTTCGGTCCCGTATGTAATCACTGGCAAAGTGGCAACACACACTGGTCATAGACTTTCCACTTGAGACACTGCGGTAGGTTGGACGAGAAGATACCGCGCAACTTCCCGAACGCTGCCCAGCCGAGTCGGATTCGATGATTGACCTCTTTCTCGAAGATAGACCTACCTAACTGGACCGTTTGTCCTAGGTACACATAATCGTCTACAACTTCGAGTGTAGAGTATCCGATCTTGATAGGAGTGGGTATGACATGGGCATTCAACATGACCTTGGTTTTGTCCATGTTCATTTTAAGACCCACTCTTCCGGAAGCTCTACTGAGGTCATCGAGCATTGTACTGAGGTCCTCCATGGTCTCAGCCATGACCACTATGTCGTCGGCAAACCGAAGGTGAGTGATGTACTCGCCATTGACGTTGATGCCTAGCCCTCTCCAGTCCAGAACCTTGAAGACATCCTCCAGTGCAGCAGTAAACAGTTTCGGAGATATGACGGCTCCCTGTCTCACACCTCGCTGCAGGAGGATAGGTTCCAAGACTTGGTCCTGAAGTCGGACTGACATGGTGGCGTTTTTGTACAAACACTTCAACACCTCGATGTACCGATAGTCGATTTGGCACCGTTCGTTGGAGACACTGCAGTACAGCCCAGGTCTCGATCGAATCGAAGGCTTTCTCGTAGTCCACAAACGCTAAACAGAGAGGCAGGTTATACTCTTCGGTCTTCTGTATAACTTGCCGCAGCGTATGTATGTGGTCTACGGTGCTATAGCCTTTTCGGAAACCGGCTTGTTCGGGTGGCTGGAAATCGTCAAACCTGCGCGCGAGACGATTCGTGATGACTCTAGAAAACAACTTGTAGACATGGCTTAGAAGTGAGATGTACATATACCGGATGACTTAATTTTTTATCACTTTCCAAAAAAATGGGTATATTAGGTAAACGGAGTAGAAGCTTATGGCATAACCTAGTTTTTAGGGTTCCGTACCCAAAGGGTAAAAACGGAACCCTATTACTAAGACTTCGATGTCTGTTCGTCTGTCTGTCACCAGGCTGTATCTCATGAACCGTGACAGCTAGACAGTTGAAATTTTCACAGATGATGTATTTCTGTTGCAGTTTTTTTTTATTTCTCTTTCTTTGTTCTAATATGAAAAGTTAAAAACCGGCCAAGTGCGAGTCGGACTCGCGCACGAAGGGTTCCGTACCATTATCTATACATTAGACAAAATGGCAAAAAAATCACGTTTGTTGTATGGGAGCCCCCCTTAAATATTAATTTTATTCTGTTTTTAGTATTTGTTGTTATAGCGGCAACAGAAATGCATCATCTGTGAAAATTTCAACTGTCTAGCTGTCACGGTTCATGAGATACAGCCTGGTGACAGATAGATGGACAGACGTACAGACAGACGGACAGACAGCGAAGTCTTAGTAATAGGGTTCCGTTTTTACCCTTTGGGTACGGAACCCTAAAAAAAAACCGGCCAAGTGCGAGTCGGACTCGCAAACGAAGGGTTCCGTACCATTGACTATATTTAGTATTTGTTGTTATAGCGGCAACAGAAATACATGATCTGTGAAAATTTCAACTGTCTAGCTGTCACGGTTCATGAGATACAGCCTGGTGACAGACAGACGGACAGACGGACGGACAGACAGCGAAGTCTTAGTAATAGGGTACCGTTTTTACCCTTTGGGTACGGAACCCTAAAAATAAATGAAATATATCGAATTTCAAATCATACGCAGTATGCATATGATTTGAATTTCATTTTTTTTTTTTGTTAAGAACTATATAAGCCATTTGGTCAGGGCTCCAGAGAGAGGAACCTCCTAACAATTCGAGCCGTGTCCAGGAGTACCGCTTTCTGAATCAAGCCCTTGATCCAGCTGCGAATGAGCCTCCTCAGGTATTGGCTCTTGGCGATTAAGCCATGGGCTAATACGACTATCGGCACAATGATTGCTGAGTCCACTTCCCACATGTCAACAACCTCGCGACCCAAGTCAAGATACTTGATTTGTTTATCTTTCTCGGCTTTCACGAGGTTCTCATCATGCGGGACCGTTATGTCAACAATCATTGCGCACCGCGCCCGCTCTGGTCGATCCACCACCACTATATCAGGCTTATTGGCTACAATAGTCCTGTCAGTGATGATGGATTGATCCCAGAGTTTGTTTAATTTATTATTATCTTATCTTTTAAATTATTTTATCATAATTGACTTCTAATTTATTTTAACAACATATTGAACATAACAAAACATCACGCTTGTATCCCTAAAGGGTTAGGCAGATGTTTACCCCACACACATACACCGTCAGTTTGCTGCCCATGTAATACGGGGCTAGCCTGTAGCCATCATCATAAAATGTTAATAAATATTGGCCTATACTACCTCAAATGGCTTAGCATGATCCTCCGTTACGCCTAAAATACTGCAGCATTAATTTTGAAATAAATATATGGTAAAGTTGAGGATTAATGTTAGGTCTTATGTTTGGCGAAAACAGGATTTCATAAAATTTTCTCGATAGAAAGAAATCCCAAAGTTACCTCTAAATCGAACAATAAACCACTGGTATTCAAAAAGTACTTCAAATTAGATCATGGAACTTTGCATACTAACTGAACTAACTATAAAGCAGGTCTTATGTTTTTTATTTTTTCCAAAAGACGAAAATTTGATTTTATAAAGAAATAAAACGACTCATTTCGCACTATTCGGCTGCAGTGACTGACGTAACAACCGCTTTGTAGTGCAAGCTGATTGGAACGTTATTCTAACAGTATTACAAACGAAGTTTGAACCACCACAAATACAGTTGCTAATCTGAGGTAGTATAGGCTCTTAACTAAATGACAGTAACTTACTTGGGCATATTCGAGGTTTCTTTAAGTATTGTGATGGCACACATAATTATCGCAACAGCTGTTGTGTCGTAACCTGGATCACTGCCCGATACCTGAAAAATTGGAGGTAAGGTTATTTTTTATTATGTAAAATGTGTTCACAGCATTCTTGTACCTACATACAAAAATCGGCATAGGTATGCCCCACAAAACTGTTTTCATGGTTTGCCTTTGGTAACTGATCATGCAACTAGGCCTGATTTACTGTCACGCAGTCACGCTGACAGTCGTACGCGCACGGTCGGTCGCGTACGAGTAGGTATGAGTACATTGTTTTCTATATAGCACCATAATGCGACGCTGACGTCAGCGCGACCGACAGCCGTATTTTGTTCCCGCTGACGTCACGACGCGACCGACCGTCAAAGCGACAAGAATTCAGGCCTAAGGAATGAAGGCGAAAGTGCCAGGGTAGATACAAGTTTTCCTACCTTATTTGCAATTTGCAGGTCAGTGTCAGGTTGTATTTTCCGTAGTAAAATGAAATAAATTAAAAAAAAGACCGAAAAATATCATAAATTCATCAATTTTTTTTAATGTAGGTGCGCTGGCACATCGTTTTGTATTCATGATACGTGCAGCGCCCGGCGGCGGCGACAGTTCGCCCGTAACTAACCACCGTACTCTGTAGACGCGCTCCCAATCTGATTAGCTATTCCTTTGTAATATTTCGTAACAAGTTTAATAAGTAAAGTAATTATGGGAGTTCCGCAGCATTTCATTTCTCTCCGTACACACAACCCAAAGACCATACATACACGCACACTAAATTGGTGACCCCGACGTGATCTATTGAGGCCCGACGTGATCTAAAAGTGGTGTCGTGATTTAAAAACTAGCAACGTTACTTTACCATCAGTGATTTTTAAAGTAATTGTGTGTACGTGATCGAGAACGGGCAACTCACTTAAACAAACAGATATGATAGAAGTTTTTTAAAGAAGGTAACGTTTTATATATAACTAGCGGACGTCCCGCGGTTTCACCCGCGTAGTTTCCGTTCCCGTGAGAGTAAGGGGATAAAATATAGCCTATGTTACTCGTGGATAATGTAGCTTTCGAATGGTAAAAGAATGTTCTAAATCGGTCCAGTAGTTTTTGAGCCTATTCATTACAAACAAACAAACAAACAAACAAAGTTTTCCTCTTTATAATATTAGTATAGATATAATATTATATTCCTCTGTTTCAGATCTTACCTTAACTGACATAGTTTTAGTCGGTTTCGAATTCAAATCCGCTCCCAAATCCCAGCCTTTACCATTCAAAACGAAGTTGTACTTCATGGCTTGTCTCGTCTTTTGCGAAGGCCCTCTTTGTGATACATATCCAAGAGTCATGAGCCGTGGGAAATTGATTAACAGTTTTCTGAAGCACTTGAAGTAACTCAAATAGTAATAAACGAACATTACTGGAACAATAATGAAATGGAAGAACATTGGAACTGTGGTATAAGCCTTGAAATGTACGGGTTTCTTCTGGGTTTTCTGGTACAAATATCTTTCGGACATATCGACTAATTCGTTCTCTGTTCCGGGGTAAGGAAACCATGTTCGACCGTTGTGGCGGTGGAAAAATGACCTGCAATAGAAGAATACGAAGTTCTATTAATATTCCGATCTCCTTCGTGACTATTCGCCTTTATTTTCTCTTTATTTTCATCATCATCTGCCTAGCCTTTTTCTAAATACGTTGGGGTCGAGTTCCATGCTAACTGAATGCAGCAGAATACTAGTATTTACATGGAGTTAGTACTGGGTAATACGATACTCTTGGTAAGACTGCCATAGTTGTCAGACATTTGGGCCACCTGTGACTGTCAAAGATCTACAAATGACAGCTGAGACCAACGGTTTAACGTGCTTTCCGAGGTACGGGTAATATTTCATCTCTTTTTTCATAACAATGATAGTCATCATAGTAGGTAGTAGGTACGAGTGTCATGGAGGTATTTAAACTAAAGACACTAGTACATTAAAAAAAAACTTGTGAGAAAGTTGGAACTTTGACCATCAATATCTCCGTAACTAGAAGGTTCCCAGGTATGTTCCAGAAGAAAAAATGATTGCAATGACGGGGAAAACAAGTGCCATCCAGTTTCGTTAAGGGTCTATTTACACCCTTTATTTAAGGCCCTTCTAACCTTAAAATTAGCAACTCTATTTGTGGTGGTTCAAACTTCGTTAGAAATACTGTTAGAAAAAAGTTCTAATCAGCTTGCACTACAAAGCGGTTGTTACGTCAGTCACTGCGGCCGAATAGTGCAAAATGAGTGGTTTTTTGCGATTTACAAAACATCTATTGATTGGACTAAAAAAATAAAACACATACGACCTGCTTTTTAGGGTTCCGTACCCAAAGGGTAAAAACGGAACTCTATTACTAAGACTTCGCTGTCTGTCCGTCTGTCCGTCTGTCCGTCTGTCTGTCACCAGGCTGTATCTCATGAACCGTGACAGCTAGACAGTTGAAATTTTCACAGATGATGTATTTCTGTTGCCGCTATAACAACAAATACTAAAAACATAATAAAATTAATATTTAAGGGGGGCTCCCATACAACAAACGTGATTTTTTTATAATAATTGGTACGGAACCCTTCGTGCGCGAGTCCGACTCGCACTTGGCCGGTTTTTTAGTTCAGTTAGTATGCAAAGTTTCATGATCTAATTTGAAGTACTTTTTGGATACCAGCGGTTTATTGTTCAATTTGGAGCTAACTTTGGATTTTTTTTCTATTGAGAAAAGTTTATGGAATCGTGTTTTCGTCACACATAGGACTTAGCATTAATCCTCCACTTTACCATATATTTATTTTAAAATTAATGCTGCAGTATTTTAGGCGTAACGGAGGATCATGCTTAGCCATTTGAGGGATATATATCCCTTAATTGCATGCAGCAATGGTAGGTTGGTAGGTTAGGTACTAAGTTATTTAATACATACTTTTTCATTTCTTCAGGCTCTGGCTCAATAGGCGTAGGGAACAGCTCTTTCCACAAAGCCAGGTGGTCTTTGAAGGTCTCCAACACATAAACAAGCGACGTCCATGTTCCATTGTGTAGAAGAGTTCGGCCAGGAACATACGCTCTTTTTGGAAGTATCAATTCTGTGTAGCATTCTACAGTGTTCAGTGTTCCTAAAACATAGATTCGTAACTTTGTTATTAGCAATGATATATAAACTATAGATACGTTGTCCGCACTCTAAAATGACAACATGAAATGAAGCCAATTGGCCACATCGCGCTTAGTTACGCACCAACCTGTCGCGCGACGCTACGTTTGTTTATAATTTAATAAATCCTGTGACGTGACTGAAGATGTATATTTATCTCCCTCTCGCAACAGGCATCCCGCCGTTCGGTGTCATATTTTCTTTCTCTTTCTTCACGCTTATAAGTAGTTCTAGTATTTTCGCCGTTTTTAAGCGCCGCGATGTTGGTTCATGACGTGTCTATATATAATACGTCATTGGTTATTAGCTACAAGGTATCGTCGTATTTTATTTCGGTAGAACGCGGCATAATTACACAAGAGCGGAATTTTATTATTCCGCTCTTGTGTAATTATGCCGCATATCAGACAGTCATATCAGAAGCTTTTATTAGCTTCTGATATGACTGTCTGATATGACTTGCTGGGCATAAGTTCCTGGGTTCGATTCCCAGGTCGGGCAGTGTTATTGGGCTTTTCAGTAGGTTATCAAACAGGAATTTTAAGTAGCAACGACGGAGTCTGAATTTGTGCCTGGTTGATGCCAATAGGCTCACCCCCTATTACATGGGACTTAAACAAACCTTGCAAAATGGGGATGTATGTACTAATGGGTAAGTACCTACACCTTCACCTAACCGTTCGGGAATTACAAGCGTTATGTTTTATTAATATGAATACCTTTGAATTGTCTCTCTAGAAATATCAGAGCAGTCTCAGCTGGTATGGCCGCGTATCCACAGCTGGGTATCACTAGAACACTCGCGTCTTCCGCAGCCTTGTTGAAGTTCTTGTACAAACTGAGAATATGCTGTAATTCAAGTATGCATCGTGGCATTACTAGGGGACCCATCATGATATCAGCGCGACATCTATTTTTAACTGCCATTGAAGATCGCTGACGATGGCGATGGAAGGCAGTCGCAAGACGTCCAAAACAGTTTGATACTGCTCAACCGGACTAATTTGTGTCGACCTCAAATTAATTTAATGCCCCCAGCTAGGCCTCCTGGCGAAAAAGTTAAATGACCGCTCGCTAAGGGCACCCCCTGTGAGGTTCGAACCTCGGCTTAGGGCGTCATTAAGAGGAGGGCAGCTATAGTTGGTGCCAGTAAGGATAAGAATAGCGGTCATTGCCCTTTCCTGAATATCTCTTCGTACGAACCAAAACAAATAAACCATGTATCGTTTTTCATTACAAAAAATGTTGAAGATCACGATAGATGACGATTCCAGACTTGAACAGGCTTATTTTTGGTTTTCAAAGTTAAGAAGTTTAATAAATGTAGGTGGGTCGATGACCGCTATTTTCATCTAACTGGCACCAACTATAGGGACAGTGTGACGGGCTGGCTCATTGAGCAAGGGTCGGGCGGTAGCAAAACGGGGGCGTCGCGATGGGCTTCGGTAGCGAGGCTGGAAAATGGAACGCAGCCTGTGTTTGTATTTACGGATGGTGCCCGATTCCCTACAGCTCTCTTGAAGAAGATTGGTGGAGTCATCGGGTTCGATGAGAATATGCCTTGGTCGGCGAAACCTCCCTACATGCATGTAGCTATAGGTACTATTCTTAATTTCTTACGTACCTAGGTACGTAAGAAATTAAGAATAGTACGTATTTTACGTATTTATTTATAGGCACCGGGGCCCGCGGTGTTTGGGGACCAACTCAGTGAATTATATTATATTATACTCGCTTCGTTTGCTCGAAGGTTCTCTAAGGTCCTCCTGACTCCACCAAAGTGGGGACTAGCAGAGCGAAGAGATGTGCAAAATTCGACCAGTCACAGGAGAGACGAGAGATTGTGTAGATTTCTACCAATGTCTAGGTAATCAGTCTCCGCTCCGCTTTGGTGAAGTTCTGGTCTTATGGTTTCATACAAAAGGTACAATAAATATTGGCCAAAAAAATCAAATTGAACCGATCGGCCAGAATCGTCATACACTGAATGCCTGAAGACGATCGTCGTCACCGAGGCAGGCCCAAGAAACGCTGGCGCGACAATTTGGGCTCGTTCCTGACAGATTGGCCACAGAAGGCAAAACACAGAGAGAGTTGGAAAGGAATGGGGGAGGCCTTTGCCCAGCAGTGGGAACAGAATAGGCTAAATAAAAAAAGTTGCTACTGCCTTTTGAAATGTGAGTTACAAAGCAAGACAAGGTGCAATCCGGTCGAAACGTCGGGCTTATTTCGCGATAAATACACATTTACATGATTGTTATAATGTGTTCTGACCGTGAAAGTTTAAAAACGACAAATTTAATAAAAGCTTATAAAAACTTACAAACATTTCTGCAGATATGTCAAGGTAATGCGTTCCACATTCGATGCAAGCTTCAACGATGGGCGGGCTTAGTATTGCGTTGGGTCCGGTGCAGTTGATCACAATTTTTGCCATTTGTATCGCTTTCTTCAAGGATTCACGATTTTCAATATCGCTTTCCACTACTGACATATTTTTTGTGCCTAAACCTGTAAATAAGAAGCACACGTAGTTAATCATCGGCATTTTATATACTTAGGTATAAAAAAAAACAATTATCGTTCCTGCAATTGGCTTGGCAGTTTACATCCAAAATTTAGCTCTTTAAAATAGACCATTTAGAATTTTAGATTCTTGGTCCACCTATTTTCTTGAGCTTTGAATTACAATATTATCACAATCTGTGACATGATCAATTGATCATCATCAGCGTAAGCAGAACACTGCTGGTCAAACTTGTATGTCTGTCTGTCTAATGCAATCAATAACAGTACTTAAGTAGGTAGGTACCCAGAATCTTTTAAATTTCGATTAAGAAATATGAACGACATTGGAAACTTTCATTTAGTTTTATAAGCCATCAATCAACTGTCTTCTATATAATTACCTAGTACCAAGTACCAGCATACTTCAGTATACCAGTAGTATTTTGATTACGTACTTATATATATATAGGTACCTACTTACTTATTAATGGGTAACTACCTAATTATTTTATGAAACTTTATTTCTGCTGGTTGTTAAATATAAAAAGGCGCTTGTCTGCTCAAAAAAACTAATTCATACGTATAATGAAGTAAGTAGGTAAGTACTAGTTAAAAATTAACACGAGGACTTTTTTATAATGTTTAATTACATGGTAAGTACCTATTTTAAATGTAAGATAGATCTAAGTAGTTGATAATAGATAGGGTAAATACAAATAAGTAGGTAATTTAAAAGAAAACTAAATAAAAGGAGACTGGAGTGAAAAAATAGTAGGGTAGTAGTAGTAGTAGGGTAGGGTACCTACCAGCAGTGGCGTAGCTAGTCCTAGTAGGGCACTGTTTCACTGACGTAAGAACCGCTTTGTAGTGTGCAAGCTGATTAGAACTTTATTCTAACAGTATTTCAAACGAAGTTTGAACCACCACAAATAGAGTTGCTAATTTTAGGGTTAGAAGGGCCTTAAACCCGAGTGCGGCGAAGCCCAAAAAAAGGAGAATATCACAAATTATTTTTGCAAAACTAAGAAAATATCACCCTGACTTGCATCAATTTAGCTGTCATTCATTTTACTAAAAAAATGTGTGAACGAGCAACGTGATATAAAAAAATAATATATGTAACTGTGATCATGACTAGCATAAGTAGGGTAGGACTTATGAAGAGCTAAAATAGAAAATTACAGCATCCTGATAGGGTTAAATTTTTCATCGAAAAGCGAGCTCGAAAAATTGGAGCTTTCTGGACCGCGATAAGAAAAATATAAATATTTTCATTTTATCTTTTATCAAGAAGAATATTTGGGGTTGGGGAAAGGTTTTGTGATTTTTTCCTCATCAGGGGCCCTTGTTACTCGGGGGCCGCTAGACACGGAAGCTATAAGCACTTATGTCATTTTTTTTTGCATGCAAAAATTTTACAGGAGACTGTTTTATTCGATTGGTATGAAAAAAATGTACTACGGTTATAGTTTTTATTATTTATTATTACACAATTATGAACTAGTTACTTAACAGAATATGGCTATTTAGGCTTTATTTATTATTTACTGAAATATCTGACTTAAGTTTCTTTGAACGTCAAGAAATTGTGACTTAGGTGTTTATTAACACACTATAATTACTTGGTTTATTTATTTTATTTTTTTGATTTTAATACAAACTTATGAATAAATAACATTATTAATTAAAATTTTATAATCTATTGCATGCATTAAAGTCGAAAACTAACAGTCACTCTCTTCTGAATCTTGTATATCTGGATCAACATCCTTGGTATCGTCAGTGGTTACTAAATTCTGGTAAAAATTATGGAAACATTCCGGTATTAAAGACAAAAGTGATATTATATCACGTTTTTTGTCGACACTTATTGGTACTGGCTTGTCAGTAATCTGCATCAAATTAAATTCCTTATGTCGTCGCGTGTTCCGTTTGAAATTAATACTTTTAAATGATTCGTCTCTAGAAAGAGTGGTTTTGTATTTTATGACGCCGTACTCAGAGTCATAACTCAGCCACTTCACATCATGCCACTTGAAAATATTTCCATCATCGTCTTTTTTTCGGGCTACTAAAGGACCCTTCAATAAGCTAGCGAAATCAAAGAAATCATTTTGTCGCATTTCTCTCACGGTAAATTTTTTGCTACTCGATCTTACTAACTGCATCCAGTCGTGGGGGTGATAAATTTGTATGTCCGTTTTTTTCTTTTTTTTTTCAATAATTGCGTGGTCTAAGTCATCTTCCATATGTGTATGCCCAGGTATCATAAACTTGTGATGTATTAACTTCATTGAAGGTTTTACAGTCAACAAGTACGTGAACATTGCAGCTACGTGTGTGTTCTTGTTTTGTCCTCCACAAGTATCAGAGTATAAAATCACTTCTGAGATTTCTTCCGGTAGTTCTCGTAAATAAGAAAATAAACAAGAGGCAATTTGATTAGCACCGCGACCCGAAATACCCTCATGCCACATGTGGTGCGTTGACATTCCAGTTGCGTTGTCATGAATTGTAGGTAAGGTTGAAGGTCCAAAGTTGTCTTTTATAAAAGGCTACAGATGATTGTAATGCTGGAGTTGGCAAGCATTGCTTTGCTGTAGGTCAAAAGTCAGGCATTTGATTCTGGTATTTGTAATTGCGATATTTTTATCACACTGCTTCTCTTTATACGCCATATCAGCGGCTAGCAGATGAGAGTTACGTTCTTTTTCAAGGGCTAATTTTGTGATCTCGTCTGTAGCAATACTTAATTTCATTTTAAACAGGTCGCATGTGTGACATGTGTCCACTTTTGGTTTTTTGAAACTTAAGTTTAATTTATGAAATTATACTTTCAGGTATTTCATTTTGTGGCGCTATCTGTACATCTACTGAAGCATCATAAACAGTAGTTTCCATCTCATCTTCATGTGGTGTAAGCAAACTAGGACTATCTGGAGAGTAGGTAGGATCAGCAACAGAATCGTCACTAGAATAGTCAATAGCAGCTTCATCAGGAGTAATTTGTTTTTGAGTTCCAGATGTACTTGGTTGCGGATTAGTGAATGGGTCTTCATCGCCTGTAAAAAAAGTGAATTGTTATTTTTTTGTTGTTACGGGTTGTAATTGTGTCAACAAAAACTATACATTTGTTTTGCATATTGCATAAAAATGAAAGGAAAATATTCAAAACTTACCTTTATTCTCATTATTTAAGGCGAGATTTACTAACTTTCTGGCTCTTGAATCCATTATAAATACTGTAAATGCACAACACCACTACGACCGTCACACCAAAACACTAATGAGGGAATACGTATTTAATTTTAGGTACGTCACCCACAACGTTCGTAATTTTTTTATCAAGCACTTCAAAAAAGCGAGTAAAGTGAGGGTAGTACTTGAAAATAATTTATCGACACCAAAAACGGATCACTGTTACCAAGTAACTTAAGTCAGTCGGTATAAGAGTTGAAATGCCGAAAAAAAAAAAAAAAAAAACTTAAGTCAACTTAAGTGGTTTGTGTCGCCGCTTGATTTGTTGATACGACTTAAGTTTTATGGTACAGTCGATTGTTACGACTGAATGGAGTGACGGTGACTTACGTGCTTATTCCAGTCAACGTATAATACAAAAACATGGATGCTGTGACTTTTTATAATTTTGAGCTAAAATTGACTTAAGTGCTTCTGGCCGCCGCGTCTAGCTATATCATTGATACGGCGTGGCGCGGCGCGGGCGGTAGCTTCGCCCTTGTGTACCAGTGTCTCTTGATATAGGTGGGTACAACAACAGTGTACTACTTACCGGAATAAGTATACAGTACCATCAAACTGAACAACGTTCTCCATGGGGCCAATATCGAAATTGTGAAAAAAACAGCTGTCCGGTGTTCTATATGTTTGAGTCGAGTAGGTATTGAAGTTTTGTATGGGACAGCTGATTATTTTATCACGATTACGATGTTGGTTCCATACAGAAAATTGTTCAGTTGATGACACCTTTCTGATACACGCTGTATATTCCGTTTTAATTAACTGGGTACTTATTACTTACTTGCGCTTACTTGCTATTATGTTGTACTTGTTATTTGAAATGATGGAATAAGTGCGTGATTTAATTTTACTGATCTACCTACTCTTAGTTTCGTAAATACTTAAGGCAGGCATAATAATTATATTATTATCACTAGCTGTTGCCCGCGGCTTCGCCCGCGTGAAGTTCGGTAACTGTCCCACTGGATCATACTAAAGGGATAAATGATAAATGATAAATGATGTTTATTTTGCAAGTAGGTTTTTACAAACACTTTTACACGTCATTTTTTTAAACTAGATGGGGCCGGTGTTTCGTACCTGACTACTCTGAGAAGAAACAGCCGAAACAAACTCAGAGGTCATAGTCTCTTTTAAAGTCCAGACAATCTTGCTCAATTCACATGAGGACTATGCAGATTAGTGTCTGAGATGGTCTTTTGAAGAAAGAACCATACAGATTTGAGTGGACCTGTCCAGTCAGTGCAAGCATTTGTCAGTTAACGTGTAGCTCGACTTATAACTCAAGGAGCTCAACGAAACGACGAACAATACCAAAGAAAGGACATTTGGGTAGGTCGCTTAGAGTACTCAAACTGCCAGACAGTTGTGGGAAAAAATAAAAAAAAAATATGAATGTGACCCACATGGTCCCAAAACAACAAATTTGTGTTTGTTCCTCGTATTTATGTTGTGGATATCACTGTATTTTTTAAACAAATTAATATTTTTGTGTGCACATTCACAATAATCATATAAAATTCATAACAAGTTCTATTCAAAAGAAAGTAAATAAAAATCACAAAAATCATTAAAAGTCACAATGATGATAAAAAAAAGTAGAATACTTAACAAAATAAGTATTCATGTCAAATCAGTAAATGTCAAATAAAATAATAAAAAAGTAAAAATTATAAAATACATGTCAAAACATTAAATTTAATGTCGGAGTGTATAAAAAATAATAAAATACATGTCAAAACATTAAATGTCAGATTGTATAAAAAAGGAAAAAAAAATAATATATAAAAGGAAAAAAGGATAAAGGAATAAATAATAAACAAGCGAAGTCCGAAGCTTCGACATTCACAGAGCAAATTTCATTGGAGCAGCTTAATCCCAAGCCTTTTTATCTTCGAGATAGTGATTAACATGATAGTAGGCTTTCAGGCACAGCTTCCGTTTTATAAACGATTTGAATTTATTTAGGCTTAGTGCTTGAATTTGGCTCGGAAGTTTATTGTAAAAACGTATACATTGGCATCTGAACGTACCCCCTATTTTTTTGAGCCTCGTTGCAGGAACAACAAATTTGTGTTTGTTCCTCGTATTTATGTTGTGGATATCACTGTATTTTTTAAACAAATTAATATTTTTGTGTGCGTACAAAAGGTTTTCATAAATAAATTGAGAAGGCACAGTAAGAACATTAATCTCTTTAAATTTTTGTCTGAGGGAGTATCTGGGACTTAATTTATAAATTGAACGAATTGCCCTTTTTTGCAAAACAAATATTGTCTGAATATCGGCGGCATTGCCCCACAAGAGAATACCGTACGACATCACGCTATGGAAATAACTAAAGTAAACTAAACGGGCTGTCTCTAAATCAGTTAACTCACGAATTCTTCTAACGGCGTATGCTGCAGAGCTAAGTTTTTTTGATAGTTTGTCTATATGCGGGCCCCACTGAAGCTTGGCATCCAAAGTTATGCCTAGAAACACTGTGCTATCTTCCGGTTTCAACTCTTCATCCTTAATTAGTACAATAGTTTCCACTTGTCTTACATGGGGTATCGTAAACTTAATACATTTAGTTTTTTTCTCATTTAAGAGTAGGTTATTAACATTAAACCAATTAACGACTTTTGCCAGGGCGCTATTAACATCATCCGTAACTAACTGCTGACGTTTGAGTTTAAATAAAAGAGAAGTATCGTCTGCAAACAATACTAAGTCATGATTATCCTTTATGAGGTGAGGCAAGTCATTTATGTAAATAAGAAACAAAAATGGACCAAGAATTGAGCCCTGTGGTACCCCCATTCTTACTACGGATCCGGGAGATCTCTTCCCGTTAACATCAACTCTCTGAATCCTATTACTCAAATATGAAATAAGAAGATCCAGAGAGGCGTTACGGATTCCGTAGTGGTGTAGTTTCCTGATTAATGTTTCATGAAGAACGCAATCGAAAGCTTTAGATAAATCGCAAAAAATGCCCAAAGCATCGCATTTGTCCTCCCAGGCATTATAAATGTGTCCTAAAAGTTCAACACGGCAACACAGCATCAGTAGTTGAACGACCCCTTGTGAAACCGAACTGTTTTTTATGCAATAACTTATGTTTATTGAATAAGCTTTGCATTTGTGCCAAAATTAATTTTTCAAAAATTTTACTAAAGGTACTGATGTACTACCTGATTTAAACAATGGTATTATTTTACTATATTTCATTAAATCAGGAAACTCACCATGGTCAATACAATCGTTAAATATTACAGCTAATGAAGGAGCTACAATGTTTATAATGGATTTAGCAACGTCCACAGAATGACCCCATAGATCGGCGGTCTTTTTAACATTTAAAGTGTGAAAAGTTTTAATTATATCTTTACAGATAATAGTGTCCTCTATGTTAATCCAGGTTATAAACTATGTGCCACATTTCATAATCATCACAATTATTATCATCATAATCACCATCACTATCACAACCACCATCATTATCACAATCACCATCACTATCACAGTCACCATCATTATCACTAATCACCATCACTATCAGAACCACCATAATTACCACAATCATTATCACAATCACCATCACAATCACAATCACCATCACAATCACCATCACTATCACTATCACTATCACAATCCCCATCACTATCGCTATCACAATCACTATCACAATCACCATCACTATCACAATTACCATCAAAATAACATCACAATCGCCATCATCGTTATCACAATCATTATCATCGTAATCACAGTCATTATCACAATCACCATCACTATCTCAATCACCATCACAATCACCATCACAATCACCATAACAATCACCATCACAATCACAATCACCATCACAATCCCCATCACTATCACTATCACAATCACTATCACAATCACCATCACCATCATCAATTACCATCAAAATAATGATCACAATCGCCATCATCGTTATCACAATCGCCATCATCGTTATCACAATCATTATCATCGTAATCACAGTCATTATCACAAGTACCATCACAAGTACCATCACAATCACCATCACAATCACCATCACAATCACCATCACAAACACCATCACAATCACCATCACAATCACCATCACAATCACCATAACAATCACCATAACAATCACCATCACAATCACAATCACCATCACAATCCCCATCACTATCACTATCACTATCACAATCACCATCACTATCACAATTACCATCAAAATAACGATCACAATCGCCATCATCGTTATCACAATCGCCATCATCGTTATCACAATCATTATCATCGTAATCACAGTCATTTTCACAATCACCATCACCATCACTATCTCAATCACCATCACAATCACCATCACAATCACCATCACCATCACAATCACCATCACTATCACCATTACAATCACCATTACAATCACCATCACCATCACAATCACCATCACAAGAACCATCACAATCACCATCAGAATCACTATCACAATCACCATCACAATCACCATCACAATCACCATCACAATCACCATCACAATCACCATCACAATCACCATCACAATCACCATCACAATCACCATCACAATCACAATCACCATCGCTATCACCATCACGATCACCGCCACTCACACAATAACTATCACAATCACCATCATCATCACAATCACCATTGTTATCACTATCACAATCACCACCATTGTTATCACTATCACAATCACCATCATTGTTATAACTATCACAATCACCATCATTGTTATCACAATCATTATCATCGTAATCACAATCATCATCATCACAATCGCCATCCTCGTCATCACAATCATTATAATCGTAATCACAATCATTATCATCGTAATCACATTCACTATCATCTTAATCACAATCATCATAATCACATTCACCATTACTATCACAACCACAATCATTATCACAATCACCATCATTATCACAATCACCAACACTATCACAATCAAAATCACAATCACCATCACAATCACAATCACCACCACCATCAATATCACCATCACCATCACCATCGCAATCACAATCGCCATCACAATCACTATCCTCGTTATCACAATCATTATCGTAGTAATCACAATCATCTACATCATATCACAATCACCATCACTGTCACAATCACAATCACCATCACCATCGCTATCACCATCACAATCACCGCTACTTTCACAATCACTATCACAATCACCATCACAATCACCATCACAATCACCATCACAATCACCATCAAAATCACTATCACAATCACCATCATCGTAATCAAAATCATCATATCATCACAATCATCGTCATCATTATCACAATCATCATCATCGTAATCACAATCATTATTATCTGGATCTCAAAATAAATGCCATTTTCGTAATCAGCACCCCTGATAATTTCGGTATCGACACCCACATTGATTTTTAGACATTTCAACCCCATCGCACCCCAACAGGGAATGGTAGTATTTCAGGTCTGCCACATTAAATCTTAAAATCGTTGTTTTTGTAATACACCCGACCCAATTCACCATAAAAACAATACCTATGTTGAATTTCAGGCTTTGTTACCCCATTTCCCCCTTTAGGGGTTGAATTCTGCGAAAACCTGAAACCCGTTTCTACTCATTTATCAATAGAAGCACTCCTGTGAAGTTTCGAATAAAATAGTCTAAATAATCTTGTTTTACCCATACTAACTTTAGATTCCCGTTTAATCCCCTTAGGGGTTGAATTTTGAAAAATCCTTTCTTGTTGCACCTCTAGACCACATAAAAAACCTACTTGCCAAATTTGGAATCTCTAGACTCAGCGGTTTGGGCTGTGCATTGATTTTTATACTTTGTCACCCCATTTCCCCCTCTTAGGGGTTGAATTCTGAAAAAACCTGAAACCCGTTTCTACTCATTTATCAATAGGAGCACTCCTGTGAAGTTTCGAATAAAATAGTCTAACTAATCTTGTTTTCCCTTACAAACTTTGGAGCCCCGTTTAACCCCTTTAGGGGATGAATTTTGAAAAATCCTTTCTTAGTGCACCCCTAGACCACATAAGGAACCTACTTGCCAAATTTGGAATCTGTAGACCCAGCGGTTTGGGCTGTGCGTTGATAGATGAGTCAGTCAGTCAGTCAGTCAGTTTCTTCTTTTATATATTTAGATAGAAACTGACTATAATTTTCTTATAACACACTTATAAAATACCTACCTGCTCATGCTTTAATAATATCACACAATAATTAACCTCCCTACAATTAAATAGTCTACAAACTATTACTTACCTACCTACCTAGTCATTAAAATCGTTTGAGTTTTCAGCATTTTTTTTTTATTCATAAACATTTATGAATCACGATTCCTACTGTAGGTAGCCTATTTATGTACCTATCTACTTTGTTTATTATTTATTTTCTAAGATAATTAGGTATTTTTTCATTGGATATTACGACCTCCCGGCGATTTTCCTGCTAGGTAATATTATGTTGTATAATAACTTGATTTTCCTGATTACTTCTATAGCCGCCTCTTGTTTACAATATATTATTTAAAAAAATGTAGGTAAACCATTTGACCTTGTTCCCGATACCGATGGCGATGGGCCATTATTTTTTATATTTTCAATTTAAATGTTTTGTACAAGTACTTTTGTTTTAAATTACCTATTTAAAAATGTAATAGATAAGATAAAATAATCATGAAAAAGGATAATAATTTAATCTTACCTGTTGCATTGAGTTCCGTTATCAAACCCTGAAGTTTGTCTTTAGATCGTCCCGAAATGGCCCAAGTAACATCCCAATAGTTTTCTTTTGTCAACCTCGCAAGATGTTTGACAGTGCATTTTCCGGTAAAACCTGTAGCACCCAACACTATGATGTCCAAAGTTTTATCTACCATCATTTATTTTTCACAATATTTTTTTAAGATTTTTTTTTTCTTGATTATTATTTTGTTGTTGTTCACTTGAATAGTTTCGCTGTACTAAAACAAAACCGGACGAACTACTTCAAACGCTTGCTTGCCAAAAATGCGCACGCGCCGGTCGTTCGATAACCTTCCACCTTTTTTGTTGAGCTTGTTTTTATTTATTCATAGGTATCTAAAGATCTTGCACCGATCAAAGTAATTTAATAATTTTCCACCCTTGCAAAAGGTACAAATTAAAACTATTCCATGATTTAGTACTTAAAACACTTATTTATTATTTAACACTATAGCTCCAGTAAGATAAATACTCGTGAAATAAGTACAAAAACTCGTGTGCTCGTGCGTGCTGTAGGTAGGTACTGACTGATCAGAGTACACTTGGCCCTTGAATGCATCAAGTTACATTCTTGCGAGTCAGGGTCATCAACTTTATTATGGACACTTATACAGGTGGAACTGTGGAAGAGATACATAATTCTGAACACCCCACATAGATATTTTGCATCGGTGTTTTTTTTTTAAATCAGCTTTTTTTTCTGCTGGTTCAGACTTTTTTTTTCAAAATCTGTTTATGTAACAATAACATGTAAAACGTCTGCCAAACTGCAAAACAGTTTATCGGCAGTTGTTCTCGTTTCACAATATCATCATTACTTATAATAACAAATTTCGATTTTTGTTATAAAGTACCTAGCATGATATAAAAAAAAAACCGGCCAAGAGCGAGTCGGACTCGCACACCGAGGGTTCCGTACAAACTTTTTAAAGGACAAACTTAACTTTGCTGTTCGATCCCATGAAACGGCTATTGCACCAACCCCAAATAATTTGCGGTTTACAATTTATGACGTATGAAATAAAAACGACTTACTAGATCTCGTTCGAACCATTTTCGGTGCAAGTTTACATGGTAATGTACATCATATATTTTTTTTAGTTTTATCATTCTCCTATTTTAGAAGTTACAGGAGGGGGGTTACAGGACACACATTTTACCACTTTGGAAGTGTTTCTCGCGCAAACTATTCAGTTTAGAAAAAAAATATATTAGAAAACTCAATATAATTTTTGAAGACCTATCCATAGATAAGATACCCGAACGAATTTTAAAGTTTCAGTTCTAAGTGTAGGGAACTGGGGAAGGGGTATTGTTTTTTTTTCTATTTTTGTGTGAAAATCTTAATGCGGTTCACAGAATACCAAGTTTCAATATAGTTCTTATAGTTTCAAAAATTGGCTGTGACATACGGACGGACAGACAGACAGACATGACGAATCCATAAGGGTTCCGTTTTTGCCATTTATCTACGGAACCCTAAAAAAGGAACTGAGTTTACACAAAAAAGCACATTTTACACCTATGAAAAATAATGCTATTGTCCATAGATACAAAATTAGCTATGGACACAATGAGATGTAGGTAGGTACTGAATAGTTATACGTGGTGACAGTTTGCAGCGTCGGTGTCTCTTGATTTCTTGGTATAAATACCCAGACTGCACACAGTTACTCAGAGGGACTACCTAAATAAATAGTATTAAATTAATAGGTAGCAGTTGCAGAGGAGATCCTGGCCAGAAAATCGCAGGTCGATCTTCAAGGTCAAGCAGCGCATGTCAGGGTTTGTCTATGGATGGGTGATCATACATTACCTACATCCCGAGATTCCTCACTGCCTCGGAAAGTATGCTAACTCGTTGAATAGAATAGAATACTCTTTATTATGTACTTACACCATAAAAATTACAGATACAAATGTAGAACATTTTACAAGGGGTGACACAATGGGCGGACTTGGGCTCGTTGGTCTTTTGTCTACTATTTAAAATAGAAAATAAATTGTTAGATCGTCTCCCCATCGCAATTAGTTCGCTTGAAATTGTACACACCTACGAAAAACAGTGAGCTCAGACATCCCGCATGAAACGAAAACTATAAATCAGATAAGGTTTTCAGTAGCGAGAAAATAGCGCAGTGACTGAGCTATGAGCTATTGACTGCTGCGCTGCGTGTAGCGGCTTCGATTCCAGCGGGACAAATATTTGGACGTATAGTTGTTCCCGGCCTGGCTGTACGTGTATGTGAGTTTAAATGTTTATAAACGCACCCACGATACAGGAAAATATCCTAGTGTGGGGCATAGATTAAAAACGGCTTATGTTTAACGAACCACCAGATTTAGTAAAATGTAACGGCAAAAAAATCACTTTTAATTGCCAAAAATAGTAAATGATCACCAAAATTAATCCCCATTTTAGCGTGAAATGAGAACCAAAAATAGTTAAAATGAGAACCAAAAATAGTTAATGATCACCAGAAATTGAACTGTTATGCTCGCATCCGAGTCGAGGGAGACCCGGTCGACGGAGCCCCGCTTGGCGGGGCTCCTACTTCTGAATGGTTTATAAAAAAATAACCACGAAGGGTATAACCTAATCTATCCGTGTCGGGGTGCCCCAAGTCGGCCTAGGCAAAACTAGTTTATCATCAACCACCTCATTAAATTTTGGTGCTCAATTTACTAAATTTGGTGATCAATTGATATTTTAGGTGATAGATGTTAGTGGTCACAAAGTTATTTTTGGTGGTCATTATATTTTCCCCCATTAAAAACATTAGCTCACTGCCAACCACAGAAATCTAAAAAAAGTCCGATACATTTTCGTCTTCCGTAGCATATCTCCTTCTTTATTAAATCAGTGCTGCCAACGAAACCATTTTTATGTCTGGGGCTTTAGACTGCATTAAAGTTTTTAAAAAATTGCAGCAAGTTCAAAGGAATTCCTTTCCGTTTGCTTTACAATTCATAGACAAAAATACAAGGTCCTTGAGACTTCCGCATGAGAAATTGGCGCTACGAGATTATCATTTTAATCATCCGGACTACGACCGTGGCAACAGCTTTGGCGAGGTCAAACAGAACATAACATGTTTAATATGGACAGCATGCTTAATTTATTAAATTAACAAAAAAATACTTTTAGTAATTTTATAGGGTACGTGCAGGAACTATAGGTGGCAGCACTAATCGACAAAAGAGACACTATGCGGACAGAAAAGGAAACTTATTACTTCTCATCGTGCTTTCAATTTAAACAAAATTGTCTCTTCAATTATATTATTTTTGAATATGATAGAAGGTATAAAATATGAGTTCCGGTCTATCAATAACGATCGTCAGCGTAATATAAATGTTTTATAATATGAATTTTATATCTTTCGTTTACTTTCTGATGAATATTGTGGTGTATGAAGACATAGTGGCTGGCATAACTAAGATAGCTTTCATATTTTCAACACATGTTATAATGGAAGGGAATCCTTTATCAGCGAGAACAGTATCTCCAGGCTCTAATAAATCAATTAGTTCACAATCATTTGATGAAGCAATCAATAAAATGCAGTCCGTAGCATTTAGATACAAAACTTAAAAAACCAAAGGAGTGCAGCCAACTAAAAACATTATTGTGGGTATAACCATGTTTATATTCTGAGTACATGTGGAGTCTTTGATTAAGTGTTGAGGGATATTCGGTGTGAACTTTAGTGCGGTCTAGTAGAACACGTCTATGGTGAAGTATAAATGGTTCTGGTATGTTTGCATGGACGGTTGATTTTGAGGGCCTTTTCAATGCAGAGTGTAACAAAAACAAGTTGTTTTCAAATATTTTTCTTTACTGCGTTTATCCATTTTTTGCGTTTTTCACCAAAACATGGTATGATAGTCAATGATTATTATAAACTATAGATACGTTGTCCGCACTCTAAAATGACAACATGAAATGAAGCCAATTGGCCACATAGCGCTTAGTTACGCACCAACCTGTCGCGCGACGCTACGTTTGTTTATAATTTAATAAATCCTGTGACGTGACTGAAGATGTATATTTATCTCCCTCTCGCAACAGGCATCCCGCCGTTCGGTGTCATATTTTCTTTCTCTTTCTTCACGCTTATAAGTAGTTCTAGTATTTTCGCCGTTTTTAAGCGCCGCGATGTTGGTTCATGACGTGTCTATATATAATACGTCATTGATGATAGTAGTATTCTTTGGAAAGTAATAGAATTTTACGATAATTGATTTATTTTCATTTTTTTTGATGTATTGGTACCTACATCCAGAAATGCAACAATGCATTATGAGTAGTTAATTAATTTTCACTATAAAAATTAATTCCGTTTACTTGTTAGAAAAGTCAATGTCAAGCATTAATAGAGCACAAGAGTCGGATTGGCGACGCCAGTTGGCAGCACCGTCGTTGTGCACGTTTCCTATACAACAATGGCTAAGAGATTTTGTGGGAACGGAAAGCCATGATTTTATAACGATATGGTAGTCATTCCTACCAACTTTGGACTTGCAGCATTTATTCTTCCGGTCTTGACCTATGGTGGACAGACTTGGTATTTGTATACGTATAGGTCAAGACGGAGAGAATCCAGAAGTTCAAACTTAAGACTCTCTCCCGCTTGGAATCCAGTGATCACTAAGTGTACTCGTCGTCAAGTAAAATCATCTCAGTATGCGGACACTGTTAGTGTAGTGCAGTGGCGAAGGGTCAAAGTTGTAACAGAGGAAGCAGAAAAAAAGGAATTTTCTGAATTCTGACACCCGAGCACCGAATTTTTTGGTGCTACCTTTTGCTTTTTCGACATGATAAATGTTGGCATTTGCAATTATGCTGTGATGTGATACCCACAGATGGGTATGTGATATTGCTATTCCAGTTAAGTAGATACCTAGACACTACGTAGAGTGCTTTAAAGGAAAGCCGGCAGGAATCGGCTTGTTAGGTGCCTTCGCGCCTGGTGTAGTGTGCTGTCCTAGTGTGAACCGACCCTAATTAACGTTTATGAAGATCAAGTGAGGGTAGTTGAATAAACACCTTCGCTTTGCTGTGGCGGTAGCTCCAATACTTCAGTCTTCCCGCGACCACGGCTGGTGCAATCCGGTCGAAACGTCGTCAGGCTTATATTAAAGGTAAAATTCGCGATAAATGTCCGTTCACATGTGTATTATGTGTTCTGTATAATGTGTTCTGATCGTGAAAGTTTAAAAAAGACAATTCAAACCATCGATCACTAATAAAAACTCAAGCTTTGTCATTGCCAACGAGTTACGGAGCGCAGTATAAGTACTTACTAGGTGTTAAATTAACGGATCGTGTTCGAGACACAATACCTACTGTGCTCCAAAACAAATTTAGTTGACGTGGCTCACAACAACGCTGTTCAACTGAAATGGGACTGGGCAATACATATCTGCCGGACAAACTTCGGACCTACCGATCTTCGAAAAACGGTGCCCTGAGACGGTGAAGCATGGTCGTGGCAGGCCACGAAAGAGATGGAAGCAGGACGAACTTGCCAAAATGGGGTAGAAGACACACCAATTAATTGAGATAAGTACCTACTTTTTAAGAGCTGTCAAAACGCGGTTCTCTTATTGATTTTATAACACATTTGCTCGTAAAGGGTCTCTTATTTCACCCATTTCAATATCGTAATGTATCTCATTACGTACTTGTGCAGTAATGTAATGTACAACCACAGAGTATCTATAGACGCACGGTTTATCAAGATGCTCCGTCAAAAGGGAACGGTACTTTTTTAAATCTTAGCAAAGAGTTTTTATGTCAGAAAAGTGGTCAACATTTTATGAATAAAATTAACTGTGGGAGATGAAATATAATAAATAAACATTTAATTCTTTAATTTAATTAATTTTGACAATAAATTACAACCATTTTTCTGTAACAAAAACACAAAAATATTAATTTACTTTATTAGTAATACTGGCTGTTTTTTGTCTTTGCCTTAAAAAAAAGCGCTGATGCGCGCGCATCGCTAATTTGTGAACAAGTAAAAGATTATTCGTGTAAGAAAGTCCGAGTTTTATTTATTTCCTCGAAAATATGTTATAAAACGTCGTATGACATACGTGCGCTCTGCGCTTTGATAATTACAGCCTCTGCTTTATTATAGCCCTCGCCTACGGCTCGAGCTAGCATTATCGCCTCTGCTGTAATTTTCAACTTACCGCACTTATATCATAATATGTACTATTGTATGGCAATAGCCAACTGTGACGTCACTTTATTCAACTCAATGACTCAACTAATTTCAAAGCAACTAAAAATCGAATTTGGAAAATAAATCAGGTTTTCAGCTCCAAAATAAAGTGTTTTTTTTTAGAGATAGGTGTCTTGGAATTATTGTTTTATGGTGTCATCTACCCCATTCCGTCGGGAGGACGCGCCGGTTCGTGAAAGTGGAAAGAATCCACCCAGGGGTGAGACAGTAAAGGCTAAGAAAGCCTTGCAATTAAGCCTTGGCATTCATATTGTGAACCTTCAACAACTTCCGTGAATTTTTAAACATTTTGACGATAAAATCCAAATACTTACGGATTCTTTTTCCTTCTCTGATCTGTTGATACTTTTTGAAAAAATCATCTGCATTAATTTTCGTACAACGTGCCCGGCATAAATAAATGGTTGCCTGGCCTGTTTTGTTGTCCAGTTATGTATGTACCTACCTAGATAATTGTAAACACTTCTTAATGCCAAAAGAGTGGCCTGTCTTCTGCTGGGTAAGTACCACCTAGGTACAGATAGGTACTGTACGGAATTTCACTACGAAGTTACGAACATTAGAATTCTGTTTTCGTCGATGAATGCACTATCACCGTGCTATCACGGATAGCCAAACATGCTTTCCGGTCTACGGGAACATTTTAACATGCATAGCTCGTTGAATAAATGAAAGTGGAGGCATTTCTAGTATATTCAGTACGGTTATAAATATAAACTTACAATGCCGTTATATTATTATAAAGGGTGTAAAACACTTCTTAACGAAGCCGAAAGGCACTCGTTGTCCTCGTCATTGCGATCATTTTTTTGTTCTACACCATACCCGGGAACCTTCTAGTTACGGAGATATTGGGGGTCAAAGTTCCAACTTTTTGACAAGTTTACTTGAAACATCTCCACGACCCCCGTACTATTTAATCCATCCACCAGCACAATGTTTTGAGTGCGTTACGTTGAGTTCCTTCTACAACAAAACATGATTTTTCACCCCAAAAAAAAAGTTCGTTTCCCAGCAATCATTTTTGCGTAAAGTTACTTAGTTTGATGTACAGAATGCTTGGTTGACGGCTTCGTGATGAGGTCTTTTACACCCTGTATAAGGAACTTGTCCTTGTGACGAAGAGGTAATGAAAATGAACATTGAGAGTGGCCTACATCGGGGTTACCGGTTTAAAACAAGCAAATAGGTAGCCGGTAGGTAGGTACAAGGTTAAAAATAACGAAAGCCTTGTAGCGAATACGAAATGACGTATTCGACGTTTGTCTGGCGCTCTTACATAACCTTGTCCAACCTTGTACCAAGGAACTTTGATCCTTTGTGAAGCAGACACAATAGTTAGTTGATTTCATAATTGCCATGAATTAAATATGGCGCAATGGTTCTTTTTTGCCATGAATGTGAATTAATTGATGATTAAAAGTTTAATCCTTCTAGGGAAAAAGTTAACAGTTAAAAATTATACTAAGAACTGAGAAAGGGTTGAATAAACAAACCTGGAAAATAGGTAGTGGCTCATTTGCCTATAATGATGGCTTAAGTATTTACCTATAATGATGGCTTAAGTATACTATATATTATTATGTCGCAGCTAGAGGTTGCAAATATTCGATAATTTTGATTTTCGAATATTTTTTGAGTGTTATTCGAATATTCCATGACGCGCGCTCACTACGCTCGCATTTTACATTACACACCCACTTACGACGGACGAATAACTCATTACCACGCCAACCGATTTCGATGATTCTTTTTTTATTTGAAAGAGTATACTCCTGACCTGAGCTGCGGGTCTAAAATGTCCGGTTTAACAGGATCGTAATACTTATCACGTCAAAATATTAAAATTCTTAAAATGGACCTTACATACATAACGATAAAGTCCATTTTAAGAATTGTAAGTTTTTAACGTGATTCATACTAAGATTCTGCGTGGATTCTGCTAAAGCGGCCATTTTAGACCCCCTGGTCTCGTTTAAAGTTCCCGTTTGGTGAAGATCTGATGCTGATCTTCGGAGATATACAATGTAACTCTTCAATAATAGACGGGAAATCTGTCGTAACTTTTAGAAATACACTAAGTTAAAATTTATATATAATGTAGCTGTTGAATTTTTGATACCACGAACTATACATTGGCCAGTTGTCCATTGTAGGGACAGGTGGTGGGTAGGGCCGTAGCCAGGATTTGGGGCTTACCCTTAACA
Source organism: Xestia xanthographa (assembly GCA_905147715.2). NCBI lineage: Eukaryota > Metazoa > Arthropoda > Insecta > Lepidoptera > Noctuidae > Xestia > Xestia xanthographa. The sequence continues at coordinate 20,526,286 of LR990646.1, forward strand.
GCAAGTAGGGGTTAATCGATGATTAAAAGACCAAAAAAAAGAAAGGGAATTAGGAATTACTTAAAGAAACCTGTCGTTTGACCATTTATGGAAGGACTACCTAACTTTATCGAGATATACAGAAAAGGTTACTGGTTTAGAAACGTAGGATAATAGGATTGAAGAGCGCGAGTAGCGAGCTCGAAAATTCACCTCGAATAGTAATGAGTTTTCTTTTTTCTATTAATACAAAAATCGAACGAATTCTGCCAATATATAAAAAAATCTCGTGAATGCAAAGAATCTACCAATTTTTTTTACACTTCACCTGGGTAGGTTATCGACTTTATCGACTAATGCGAGAAGATTCTGGAAACAAGAGAATGGAAGAGCGAGCGAAGCAAGCTCAAAAATTTTAAAACCCTCCTCGGAGGCCTCGGATGAATTAGTTTCTTTTTGTTTATTGAATTGAGTAGGTACCTAATTATAGGATGTATTAGCGAGCGAAGCGAGCTCGAAAATTATAGAAAGTACCTATTTCGTCTGGCATAGTTTCGTTTCTCTATGGTTGTTCGAGATTTTGCGCGCGGCCCCGCGTATCTAATCCCGAATTGAGCACCCTATCTAAGTATAGGATGTACCTATTAGCGAGCGAAGCGAGTTCCAAAATTGTAGTAAGTAGGTATTTCGCGTGGGATAGGTTAGTTTCTCTAGAGTTGTGCGAAATTTCGGGAATAAGGGCAAGAGAATGATGATGATCATGATGAACCCCCAACGGCGGTGGGCGTGTTTGAATACGCGAGGCCCCCATTTGGGCGAAGCCCGTGGCCCGTGGCATTTACTACTTCTATGCTACTTAATGGGTTAATCTGGCAATGCTGCACAGTAAAGCTCTAGGTGTAACGGGGTAATTATTTCATTTGGTGTAAATCGGCTGTCCGCGATAATATCACCATAAATGAAGTTAGATTTTTACCGTGGATTAAAGTAACTTGTAATATGGAATGATTTCTAACTGGCGCTTCTTTTAAATTCTATATATATAAAGTAATTTAAAAGTTATTTTGTTCAAAAGGGCCAAAATGTCATCACCAAGGGGTGTCCGCTTTCCAGTTTTCGGTAAAACTTCAGCAAAATGTTCTATTAAATTCACGTTTACGGCTGAAACTACTGTTTACCTATAAAGTTCAATAGTGACATACATTATTGCTTGCACAAATTAAAACGTATTGTAAAACACTGAACAGCAACATCGTACATTTTGGTTCCTAATAAACTCATCATTACCGTGGCACAACGTAACGCGACATGCAGCTCTTCACTATGCCCGGTTCCTATAAACACCCCATGTTTCGTTATTACAACAGGGTAGATGACAAAAAAATACAAAAACAAACAACACGTGTCCAATTTTTTTCGATAATCTAACTCACGGACTAAACAGAATCATATGATTCCTACCTTTATTCAGAAAACTTATCTTTTATGTTTATTTTATAATTTTGGTGTTGAACAAATCTCTATTAAAAAATAAAAATAAAAAATATATTGGCTACTGAAGTGAACAAAACCCGATTGAGAGCGACAGACTTTCTTGACACATTACATTTTAACGGAACTGTAAATTAAATTGTAATTTGTAAGGCACAGAGGATCATAAAAATTACAGAGTACTTTTATATACATAAGTGCGTAATGGTTGTTTCAAATAAATATTTTAAGGTTTGTTTGAGAAATACATACCTGGCTCCCTTATAAATTTCGACGAGTAAACTTTGTACAGAGGTTTGGCTATCTGGATGTTGAGATCCTCGGAGAAGACTCCAGCACCTGTGCCAGTACCTGTTTTAGATCCATCCGTGAAGATCCGTAGTTCCGCGGGGTTTAATCCCTCGCAGCGGTGATCCTCGTGGAGCTGGATTTTGTACTTCTTATCGAATACGAATTGTTTTGGTATCCGATCGTTTATTGCTTTCGTCAGGGGGAACTCGTTGTGGAATCCCTCCAGTACCGCGGTGTGCTGTGTTTTTTTCTTACCCCATAGTTGAAGTGTATTAAGGCGTACAGCCGTCATCGTCGCTTCCTGCTGTATGAACAGATGAAGCGGTGGGAGCCCCAGAATGGCTTCGAGAGCTGCGGTCGGGGTAGTCCTCATGCAGCCTGTGATCGCCATGCAGGCAAGCCTTTGCATGCGTTGCAGTTTGATGGAGGCTGTAGTTAGTTTGGTACGGGGCCACCAGACCACTGCCCCATAAGTGATCATAGGTCGGATAACCGCGCAGTATAACCAAAGTATAATTTTAGGGGATAGGCCCCACTTCTTACCTATCATCCTCCTGCATTGTAGGGTTCCGTCGTAGTTTCCCGTCCGTCACAATAAGTGTTCCCACTTATGAGTTTAAAGGTGGGTATCCATTATGTAAAATATATAAATATATAATATACGCATATACGAATATACTACAAACTTAGTCTAGAAATTATTTTGTACAACTTTTTGTCTTTTTTGTACAAAAACTGTTGTTTCGATCAAGTTCAAAATGATTTTCCTAGAAAGTCCTTATAAAGTTCTACTTTTCAGATTTTTTTCATATTTTCTAAACTTATGGTTCAAAAGTTAAAGGGGGGGGGGGACACATTGTTTTTTTACTTTTGGAGCGATTATTTCCGAAATTATTGACATTGTCAAAAAATGATTTTAGGAAACCCCTATTCATTTTTAAATACCTATCCAACAATATATCACACGTCAGGGTTGAAATTAAAAAAAAAAACACTTCCCACTTTACATTAGGGGGGCTACCCTAATAAAACATTTTTTTCCAATTTTTATTTTACCACTTTGTTGGCGTGATTGATATACATATTGGTACCAAATTTCAGCTTTCTAGTGCTAACGGTCACAGAGATTAAGCGAGGACGGACGGACGTTGACTACGGAACCCTAAAAACTGAAAAGAATAAAACAAGTTCAGGAGACAGGACATATTGACTGCAACAGTCCTAGACTAAAATCATTACATCCAATGTGGGGCCCGACCCGACTGTTGCATTCAATATGTCCTGTCTCCTGAACTTGTTTTAATCTTTTCAGTTTTTGTTTATAGTTATTAGTTATTTTTTACGCAGTCGGGTTTCTTAATTATTTTTTTTACTTACCTTTTCATCCAAATCTTTTTAGTTCAAAAGAATGTCCAAACAACCAAACTAACAAATGTTCTGTAATACTTACATGAATGCCTTTCCATAATTTAAGTTAGTAACACGTCAAGATTTCTCCGTGCGTACAAATTATATCGCAATTAACTTTGCCCTAAGTTACACAATCAACAAATTGCTTTAAAAAACTTGTGTGTTACTTGTACTACAGCCGGTGTTACGCAAACGTACGCACGCATAGATGAACCAGAGTGTAAATGAAACCTTGAGAGGTTTTAAATGTATATTAGTATACCTGCGAATTTATAATAAGTACATAGTAAATATTTTAGACGTACGCTACTGGCTTGTTAAAGCAACTAGCAGATGCGTATAGTTATGTAGGTACCTACTCCAGTCCTCGTTGGGTATTTATTTCATTTGGTGCAAATTGAGCGGTTTGTTAAAAAAATAAAAATAAAATTGTTTTTAATCGCAAACTTCATCTTAGTTAAAAGTTTCTTATTCAAGGATTATAAAAAAAATGAAGGCCATCTCTTAGGTTCCATATTAGTGAAGATATGGACCCGCAAAGTTTTAAGCGTCATGGTAATGACATGTTTCACGCTTGGTAATGACCATAGCACATGGTAATTACATTTAATATGCTTGGTAATGACCATAGCACATGGTAATGACAAATATTTTTATCTCCAATTAGTGAACAGCTATTGCAGTACCCATCTCTAGTCTGTGTGTGTGTTTCTAAAATAATAGAATATTAGAACTTATTGAAGGAATGAATAATAAGACCATAATAATAATATGATTATCGTAATTATTTATTTATTATTTTCATTTTGCTTCTCGAAATAATCTTAATAATAAAACACATATATTTGGCATTCTATATAGTAGAAAATAATCTCTTTATCTAGGTATTCTTTATACAGCTTAGGGTTAGATTTAATTTTTTCGCGCCTTTTCTTTTTAGCTAAGTATCCGTTTTTTTTCATAACAATTCTTGTTTATTTTCTTGTTTTTTACACGGCATATTCATTTACAAAAATACAATTTTTAAACCAAAATAACCATGCGATAAAAATTTGCGCAAAATACAGATACTAAAACTAGCGGAAAGTGTGCACAGATATAAAAGGCAACAATTTTAAAATGCAAGCTCTTTTTCGGGTAAGTGGAGATACTCATTACCATGGAATCATTGTCATTACCATGGAATCATTGACATTACCATGGAAGCATTGTCATTACCGTGGATTGAAAGTCCACGGCAATCCATGGTAATGACAAATTCCAGAAATTTTCACATTAGCATTTTAATGCCAAAACTTTCTACTTATAACGTCATAACAAATCAGTTAGGCTCAAGGCAAAAATTTAAAAATGCAAGCTCTATGCAGGATAAGTGGAGATAGTCATTACCATGGAATCATTGTCATTACCGTGGATAGAAAAGTCCACGGAAATCCATGGTAATGACCACCTTGGTAATGACAAAATCCAGAAATTTCCACTTTAACTCTTACCGTATAAGATATTCCAGAATGTTTTACTGATTACGTCTTAGCGAAACAGTTAGGCTATAAGATAAAATACGATTAATATAAACAATTCGTATACTTACTGAGGAATGATACCCACGGGAAAGACAATATTACTGTGACAAAAACCACGGTACGACTTTGTAAAATATATAAAAATTCTTAATTTTGCGCTGTGCGACCTGCGTTCACTTCGCCGTCTGAATGGTGGCTAGGGGCACTTGGGGGCAGCGGCGGGGTTTGTGCAAAGCTATTTATGCCCGGTTCCTATAAACAAGAAACGAGTCGTTTTGCTTACGGATAGTAGTATTTTCAACGAGACGTAAGCCAAAACCGTTCCTATAAAAAACGTTTCGTTACTTAAGTTACCGATAGATCAGTTCTACGGATGGGAGGGTTTAACGGAATTACAAAACGAGGGTCGATCATTTTAGTAAAAATGATCGACCCTCGTTTTGTAATTCCGTTGACTAGAACCACTTTCTTCATCTGATTCGGAGTTACTCCAGTCCAATAACCTTTCTAAATCACTTAATTCACTATCTGAACGCGACATTTTACAATTATTTATAGCAAATAACAAGGAATAAGTAAAATTATTGTAGACAACCGACCGAAATCGGGCGGTAAAGAAATTGTAAACGACTCGTTACTTTGACAGCTCGTTGACCTACCTTTTTTGTTATAGGAACACCATTGCCCGACATCTGCATACATTTGGCTTACGGTTCGTTATTCGAAACCCTCCCATCCGTAGAACTGATCTATCGGTAACTTAAGTAACGAAACGTTTTTTATAGGAACGGTTTTGGCTTACGTCTCGTTGAAAATACTACTATCCGTAAGCAAAACGACTCGTTTCTTGTTTATAGGAACCGGGCATAAATAGCTTTGCACAAACCCCGCCGCTGCCCCCAAGTGCCCCTAGCCACCATTCAGACGGCGAAGTGAACGCAGGTCGCACAGCGCAAAATTAAGAATTTTTATATATTTTACAAAGTCGTACCGTGGTTTTTGTCACAGTAATATTGTCTTTCCCGTGGGTATCATTCCTCAGTAAGTATACGAATTGTTTATATTAATCGTATTTTATCTTATAGCCTAACTGTTTCGCTAAGACGTAATCAGTAAAACATTCTGGAATATCTTATACGGTAAGAGTTAAAGTGGAAATTTCTGGATTTTGTCATTACCAAGGTGGTCATTACCATGGATTTCCGTGGACTTTTCTATCCACGGTAATGACAATGATTCCATGGTAATGACTATCTCCACTTATCCTGCATAGAGCTTGCATTTTTAAATTTTTGCCTTGAGCCTAACTGATTTGTTATGACGTTATAAGTAGAAAGTTTTGGCATTAAAATGCTAATGTGAAAATTTCTGGAATTTGTCATTACCATGGATTGCCGTGGACTTTCAATCCACGGTAATGACAATGCTTCCATGGTAATGTCAATGATTCCATGGTAATGACAATGATTCCATGGTAATGAGTATCTCCACTTACCCGAAAAAGAGCTTGCATTTTAAAATTGTTGCCTTTTATATCTGTGCACACTTTCCGCTAGTTTTAGTATCTGTATTTTGCGCAATTTTTTATCGCATGGTTATTTTGGTTTAAAAATTGTATTTTTGTAAATGAATATGCCGTGTAAAAAACAAGAAAATAAACAAGAATTGTTATGAAAAAAAACGGATACTTAGCTAAAAAGAAAAGGCGCGAAAAAATTAAATCTAACCCTAAGCTGTATAAAGAATACCTAGATAAAGAGATTATTTTCTACTATATAGAATGCCAAATATATGTGTTTTATTATTAAGATTATTTCGAGAAGCAAAATGAAAATAATAAATAAATAATTACGATAATCATATTATTATTATGGTCTTATTATTCATTTCTTCAATAAGTTCTAATATTCTATTATTTTAGAAACACACACACAGACTAGAGATGGGTACTGCAATAGCTGTTCACTAATTGGAGATAAAAATATTTGTCATTACCATGTGCTATGGTCATTACCAAGCATATTAAATGTAATTACCATGTGCTATGGTCATTACCAAGCGTGAAACATGTCATTACCATGACGCTTAAAACTTTGCGGGTCCATATCTTCACTAATATGGAACCTAAGAGATGGCCTTCATTTTTTTTATAATCCTTGAATAAGAAACTTTTAACTAAGATGAAGTTTGCGATTAAAAACAATTTTATTTTTATTTTTTTAACAAACCGCTCAATTTGCACCAAATGAAATAAATACCCAACGAGGACTGGAGTAGGTACCTACATAACTATACGCATCTGCTAGTTGCTTTAACAAGCCAGTAGCGTACGTCTAAAATATTTACTATGTACTTATTATAAATTCGCAGGTATACTAATATACATTTAAAACCTCTCAAGGTTTCATTTACACTCTGGTTCATCTATGCGTGCGTACGTTTGCGTAACACCGGCTGTAGTACAAGTAACACACAAGTTTTTTAAAGCAATTTGTTGATTGTGTAACTTAGGGCAAAGTTAATTGCGATATAATTTGTACGCACGGAGAAATCTTGACGTGTTACTAACTTAAATTATGGAAAGGCATTCATGTAAGTATTACAGAACATTTGTTAGTTTGGTTGTTTGGACATTCTTTTGAACTAAAAAGATTTGGATAAAAAGGTAAGTAAAAAAAATAATTAAGAAACCCGACTGCGTAAAAAATAACTAATAACTATAAACAAAAACTGAAAAGATTAAAACAAGTTCAGGAGACAGGACATATTGAATGCAACAGTCGGGTCGGGCCCCACATTGGATGTAATGATTTTAGTCTAGGACTGTTGCAGTCAATATGTCCTGTCTCCTGAACTTGTTTTATTCTTTTCAGTTTTTAGGGTTCCGTAGTCAACTAGGAACCATTATAGTTTCGCCATGTCTGTCCGTCCGTCCGTCCTCGCTTAATCTCTGTGACCGTTAGCACTAGAAAGCTGAAATTTGGTACCAATATGTATATCAATCACGCCAACAAAGTGGTAAAATAAAAATTGGAAAAAAATGTTTTATTAGGGTAGCCCCCCTAATGTAAAGTGGGAAGTGTTTTTTTTTTTTTAATTTCAACCCTGACGTGTGATATATTGTTGGATAGGTATTTAAAAATGAATAGGGGTTTCCTAAAATCATTTTTTGACAATGTCAATAATTTCGGAAATAATCGCTCCAAAAGTAAAAAAACAATGTGTCCCCCCCCCCCTTTAACTTTTGAACCATAAGTTTAGAAAATATGAAAAAAATCTGAAAAGTAGAACTTTATAAGGACTTTCTAGGAAAATCATTTTGAACTTGATGGAAACAACAGTTTTTGTACAAAAAAGACAAAAAGTTGTACAAAATAATTTCTAGACTAAGTTTGTAGTATATTCGTATATGCGTATATTATATATTTATATATTTTACATAATGGATACCCACCTTTAAACTCATAAGTGGGAACACTTATTGTGACGGACGGGAAACTACGACGGAACCCTACACTGAGCTTGGCCCGACACGCTCTTGGCCGGTTTTATTTAAAGGTTTTTTTAATTTTTAACCGACTTCCAAAAAGAGGAGGTTATCAATTCATCTGAATTTTATTTTATTTTTTTGTATGTTCAGCTTCAGCCTTGTTTTCGCCAATTGTGAACCGATTTCGATGATTCTTTTTTTGTTTGGAATAAAATTACTTGGCGGTGGTCCTGTTTAAATTTGGTGAAGATCTGATGGTGATCTTCGGAGAAAGACAATGGAACTCTTCAATTATAGACAGCAAATCAGTCGTGATTGCTGCAATCACTTGAATGTTTGTTGTTTTCACAACATCATAACATAATATCATCACGCCCGTATGCAGATGTGTACAGTACACCCACATTTCGACAGTTAGGTATGTTAGATTCCATTTTATTGGGGATACTTAAGTCTATTACCATGACATGTATTGTTAACAATATGAAATTAATTACTGCCTCGTTGGTCTAGTGGTGGCGACTACTCAGCATGAGGTCCTGGGTTCGATTCCCAGGTCAGGAAGTTTTATTGGGTTTTTAACCGACTTCCAAAAGGAGGAGGTTCTCAATTCGATTGGTATTTTTTTTTTTTTTTTTTTTTTTATGTATGTACACCGATTACTCTGCCGTTCATGATCCGATTTACGTGATTCTTTTTTAGTTTGATGCGGAATAGTTGCCATTTGGTCCCATAAAAAGTTAACATGGTTTGGCCCAGTAGTTTTCATTTTATGAACATTTTTACTTCAGTTGTGTGGTATAATTTCATGTATGTTTACCGATTTCTCCTCGATTTGTGGAGCGATTCTCAAAATTCTTTTTTTGTTTGAAAGAATATACTCCTAAGATGGTCGCATTTAAATTTGGTGAAGATCTGATGCTGATCTTCGGAGATATACAATGGAACTCTTCAAAACTAGATGGTAAATCGGTCGTGATAGCTGCAATCGCTTGGATGTTTATTGTATACACAACATCATGACGTAACATCACGCCTGTATGCTCTGAGGGGTACGCAGATGTGTACAATACACCCAAATTTCGACAGGTTAGGTATGTTAAGTTCCATTTATTGGGGATATGCCTATTACCATGACATGTATTTTTAACAATGTAATCTAAATGCATAGCAAATATTTGTATAGAATATTACAACTAAAAATAGAAAAATAAAAAAAACTTTTTTACAAAAAAATAAAACCGACTTCAAAAAACACAAAAAATTGAAAAATAACTTTAGCTTCAGAAGTCGGTGACAAAAAAAAACTAAATGAATCAAACAAAAGTCACCGACTTCTGAAGCTGAAGTTATTTTTCAATTTTTTGTGTTTTTTGAAGTCGGTTTTATTTTTTTGTTCACTTTGTTGTGTTTTTGAAGTCGGTTTTATTTTTTGCAAAAAAGTTTTTATTTCTCCATTTTTAGTTGTAATAATATCCTATACAAATATAAGCAATTTTGGCGCCAAAAATCCGCCATTTTGTTTTATTTTTTATTTTGATATATCCAGTGTCACTGTCACAGTAAATACGAACCTAACGACACCTCTCAAGCTAAAATCAATCGATGAATCGAGCTGTTCAGGCCACAGAGCGTGCCAAACAATTATACATAAGTACATACATACTCTCGAAAAACATAACCCTCTTTCTGGCGCAGTCGGGTAATAAGAAAACTTAGGTACCTGTGCGTGCTGTTGTTTCCAATTTGTAATACTTACTACTTACAATTTTTTTATTTGTATAGTTAAACAAAACATTCTTTTAATTCAAAGGTGTACCGTGTAAGTGTAATTTAGTTCAGAGATACAATGATCTAAGGTTTGGCACATTTCTGATTATTAAGACGGATGTGAAGTATAAATAAAGAAAACAGAATGATTATTCAATAAATAATTTATTTATTAATTACTTAAAAACTAACAAATTTGAAGTTTTAATAATTTAAATTTTCCTACATACTTTTTAACCTCTTCTTTAGGATATGGCTTGAGCGCTAAACAAGTTGGAATGTTCTCTGGTTGTTCTATCCATAATTTGTGTGATATGAAGTTTTCTTTTAATTTCTCTGCTATTTTTTTCAGGGATGCCTCATCTGGGACCTGTAATCAAATTAAGAATACCTTATCATAACTTTGAAATAATAGTCTGAAATATATTGATTGTATCCGTATAGTTCTACCGTTCAGTTCTACTAGTAGTACTAAACGGAGAAAAAAATCCGTTAATTTCTACTAGTAGGACAGAACGGACAGTCTGTCCTACTAGTAGAAATTAACGGAGAAAAAGATTATTAAGTTCGTTTAGTTCTACGAAGAGTTCTACTGATAGGACTGAACGGATAGCAGAAAAATGTATATTCATTTTTGTTCTACGATTACATAATAACATACTTCTTGGTCGGTCATGTCATAAACTCTTCATGACCAATAGTTATTAAAAGAAAAATTTGAATACATGTCACTGACAATTCAGTCGTCATTTGTTATTAGCTAAAATCAGAACGGAACTGAGGAACTGATAAAATAATTTGGATTTACAATTTACATTATTCCCAACTCGACACTGGTCAATCTGAAATATGGATAATGAGGATAGTGATTTAATATATTTAAAAAAGACTCGTGGTGTTGTGCTCTTACATTCTGGGCACAAATATTATAAAAATCGTTCCTATAAAGGTGGAGCTATTGTGTGGCGATGTAGTAGTAAAAACAAAGAAAAAGGTTGTTTTGACTGTTCTGGATCATTGACGATTAAGGTAGGTCATACTTTAAACTATTTTTTGTGGTCACAGTCGCTTCATAAGTTCACACGTTCAAACAATTTGATCAAACCGGTTTGATCAAATTATTTGAACGTGTGTGGCTGCCATAAACATCATAAATGCAAGCAGAGTATTCCAACAATATTCACCCGCACTACTAATATATACGGCTTGTTGGGCAAAAGGAGTAGTACCTACACTGACTCAGAAAATAAACCAACTTACTTATTAAATAATAAGTAAATTGTTTAAGTTTGTTTTTATTTTTTACAATAATATAACAAATATAAACCTTTTTCATAGGTATGTGACAACTAAATTGTATTTATCTACATTTATTTATTTATAGGATGGAGTGATCACTAAGAAAAAATTACATTACAAGGACTGCTTGGCTGATTTCGCACGAAATGTGATTGAGCTGAAAATGGTAGAGTGCAAAGAAAAAATTGTTAACTCTAACTTTCAAGAATCGGTCTCTAAAATATTTAACGAAACCGTAGGCTCTTTCAAAGACTCCGGCATAGATTTTATTAAAAAAATACCAATTTATTCTAAAGTTAAAACGGCGTTATATGATGCTAGAAACAAAGCAGCTGGAATCCCAAAAGTATTGTACAGCAACGCCTCAGATGTTCAAGTTCCCCCGCAATATGAAACTTTTCTTATGGGTGATTACGATTGTGATGGAGAGAGAATATTAATATTTTGCCATCCTCAAACAAAAACACTTTTGGCATCAATTACACATTATTTTGCAGATGGCACTTATAAAAGTTGCCCGAAACCGTTTAAACAACTATACTCTATCCATGGGGATTACCACAGTAATGAAAATGAATCAAACGTACTGCCTTTGATTTATGTCTTAATGACAAAACAATCTAAACAATCATATAAAATTTTATTTAATATCATCAAGTCTCAAGTGCCACAATGGCAACCATTTAAGTTTTCTTTCGACTTCGAAGAAGCCGCAATAAAAGCAATCGTGGAGGTGTTCCCGAATGTGATTGTCAAAGGATGCTTCTATCATTTTAGTAATGCAATCTGGAGAAAGGCAAAACAATTACAAATAACAAAAATGAAACGAACTAAAAGAATTTTTCAACTAACCAGTATTCTTCCATTGTTGCCGATTCACAATATCCAAGAAGGTTGGTTATATATAAAGGAACAGATGAATATATTAATTACCAACGGCATTAACATGCAGCAGTTCATCAAATATGTCGAATCATATTGGATGAAAAGTGAGAAATTCATCAACATTTGGTGTGTTTTTGAGGAACGTTTAAGAACAACTAATTATGTGGAAGGATGGCATTTGAGGCTTAATAATAATTGTAAAACAAGAGGTCATGTAAACATGATGCAATTATTACACGTCTTATATAAAGATGCGTCGTTGAACATAACTAAAAGCAAACAAATAGAAAATGCCAATATGCAGATCAAAAGGAGGAAAATTGAAACAATTTTAAATGATCAATATATTTTGAACAGGCAAATGATGTTGGTCAATGGCCAAATATCGACTTCTCTTTTTTTAGAATCTTTAAGATAAAACTAAACCTAAAATATTAGTAGTTTGTTAGTTTGTTTTAGTTTAGCTAGGAGTTAGCAATTTACTTTTTCGTTCGTTTTTTTTTTTATGGGACAAGCCCGCCACACTGTTCCCAAACCACTGTAACTCCTGAAAGCCAGAATCAACAGTGGCGACCACTAGAAAAGCTCCAAGACAATGAAGCTCGACGAAATCCCAGAGAATGAATTTAACTGTCTTGGATCCCGCAACGAAATTAATCAGAAAAGTATAGTGGAGTATTAGGAAAAAAACGTAATTTCCACTTCCCTCCATATCAGCAGAAGACAGGACGAAACAAGGCCAATAGGCACAAAGGGACGTTTACAACTGGGATAGGCCCAGTTGCCTAGCACCACTGATAAAGATTAGCATCATAAAATTATTTTCGTTGTTTGTCATTTACATAGACCCTAATAAATATTCGTAATCTGCATTTGACTTATTGAATTTTGTTTGAAATTAGTAGTCCGAAAATATTTTTTTTGTCCGTTTAGTTCCGATTGAAATTCATACGGCAGATAGTGCTACTAAACAGATTTTTTTCTCCATTTAGTCCTACTAGTAGAACTGAGCGGTAGAACTACACGGACATAATCTTTTGTCCGTTCAGTCCTATTGAATTTTGTCTAAAATTAGTAGTACGAAAAGAACTTTTTTGTCCGTTTAGTTCAATTAAAATTCATACCGCAGATAGTAGTACTAAACGGATTTTTTTCTCCGTTTAGTCCTACTAGTAGAACTGAACGGTAGAACTATACGGACTATATGAAATATATTGATAGTCATTGTGCAAGTGCCACCTAATAGTCTGAGTAGTACCAAGTAGTAGTACTTCAACCAGGAAACTTACTACAACATTCTGGAATCATACCTTTCAGATAGAATCTTCCTGGTGAAGGAAGAAGATAGCACTTCCGGTTTCCATGACATAAAAACTGGAGTGCCGCAGGGCTCGGTACTTGGACCAGTCCTCTATACACTTTTCACTGCTGACTTGCCACAAACCCCTGGTGTGACAATCGCTACCTACGCAGACGGTACTGCATGTCTTAGCATGTAGTAGCTGCCCCACTGAAGCTTCGCAAATCCTGCAGAAAAGTCTAGATGACATTGACCAATGGCTCTCAAAATGGAGGATAAGAGCTAACACATCCAAATCGGTACAGGTCACTTTCACCCTAAGACAACAACAATGTCCACATATTAAACTTGGTGGTAGTCAACTTCCTCAAAGAGACTGGGTCAAATATCTTGGTATGCATCTGGACCAGCGGTTGACATGGAGGAGGCATATCACAACAAAACGGAAAGAAATTGTCATTAAATAAAAAAGCATGCAATGGCTCCTGGGTAGAAATTCCAAGCTGTCTGTAGACAACAAGCTTCTGATCTATAAGTCCATATTGAAACCTATCTGGACTTACGGCATCCAGTTGTGGGGCTCAGCAAGTGGTAGTAACATCAACATCATTCAAAGAACTCAGAACATCATACTTAAACAAATAGCTAATACTCCTTGGTTTATAAAGAATACGGAAGTTCACGAACACCTTGACATGAACACAGTCAAAACAGAAATAAAATTGTGTTCACAAAATACAAGTCCAGATTGGAGAGACACCCCAACCAATTGGCCGCACAACTAACAATACCGGATTGTGTCAGCAGACTCAAAAGACGCAACATTCTACAGCTAGATAACTTGTAGTGTGATGTTATGTAACTGAAAGAGTTGATCCTGATGAGGAACAAACTCTAACCCGTCAGCTCCTCATACAAATCATCTGCTCATAGTTGTAAAACTGATTGCAAGATAATAATAAACAAAAAAAAAAAGCAGGAAACTGAGAAAGTAATCTATTTAAAATTTTTGGACAGATGCATGGCAGTGTATCAAGTAAATTGTCGTTCGACTTAGAGTTGAGTTCAGAATATCCCACATTGATGGCTCATGCACTAGGTTGTTGGTGCAAGTACCAATGTGACCTTTTCTATGCTTAAGTACTTTCTAATGTTATCTTGGACGATACTGACATCAGTGAAGAAAAAAATAGAGGGAAAACCTGGACTTATAATTAATATAAGTTTGAAATCGCCAACCTGTCTTGAGCAAGTGCATTGATCAATGTTCGTAGCTTCTCTGAACGAAGAAGAGACCTTTGCTTTGTAATAAGCTAGTATTATTTATTTATATTATATACATAACACACACATACCTCTAGCACAACTTTGTGCATATTATCCATATCATCCAGGTACTTTACAGTATTCTCATCATCTTTGTACAAGTGAAGTACAGCTGTTGATGCGTGACAAGCCTGAGCCACCACTGATCCTATCGACCATCCTAACTCCTTCAGTAAATCAGTACGTAGTAGAATGTATTGAACGATTGGGTTAGACATAATGTATTGGGGTAGTAAGCTCGGTTTTATATCAATAGGTTATTCACTTAGATGGCAAGTAACTGTGAGGAACTTTTAATGAAATGATGCTTGGAAGTTTAGTGTAGGTTGTTAAATACAGGAAGCATTACTACAATAGTATGTTTTTATCTTAAATGCAGGAAGAAAAAGGAGTTAAAAACTATTTTGATTAATGACAGCACTACTGCAGTGTCTTGTCATCATGTCTCACTCTCGCTCGTTCGAGTCCCGGACAGGGTATTATCAGCGTTGCCGGCGCGGAACTTTTGTTCCGAATTCGGAACTTTGAAGCCCTTGGCGGAACTTTTGCGGAACCTCAGCTTCGGCGGAACTTTTCGGAACTTTGGC
Source organism: Xestia xanthographa (assembly GCA_905147715.2). Taxonomy (NCBI): domain Eukaryota; kingdom Metazoa; phylum Arthropoda; class Insecta; order Lepidoptera; family Noctuidae; genus Xestia; species Xestia xanthographa. The sequence continues at coordinate 20,541,637 of LR990646.1, forward strand.
ATACACCAACCAACAATCAAGCGACATTGGAATGACATTGTCATAGTGTATATTTTTTTAAATACTGAATACTACAAGTACACATAAATCGTTGATCTGGTTAGACAACATGATCTGCGTTTAGAGCTAGATTCACAATGCAAACTGCAAACAGAATAGCGATAAAATCGCGACAATTTAAGGTGAATGCTCCAGGGTAGCCCGCGAAATTTTCTTATGTTGTTTTGCAATTTGCAGGCCAATGCTAGGGTTAATGTTGATTACAATATTATTCGCGGTTGTAAGACGTATGTAGTTACAGAATTATAATCATCATCATCATCAATACAACCCTCCAAGTTCATAAAGGTGTAGAAATTACTTTTTCTGCTTTTTTTTTGTTTCCTACACCTTTACGAACTTGGAGGGTTGTATTGATGATTTTGATGATTATAATTATGTAACTACATACGTTTTACAGCCGCGAATAATATTTTAATTAACATACTACCTACACTGGCCTGCAAATTGCTAAAAACGTAAGAAAATTTGAATTTCGCGGGCTGGTTGGAGCATTCACCTTAACGCGCGCGGTACTTATCTTATTTCCGTTTCGACCAATCATAAGTAGCGATACCACAGAATATATGCGATACGCACTTTTGACTGTTTCGTACGAAAAAAAATGATCGCGCGTGTTAAATCACCGCGATTTTATCGTGAAACGTTTTTATTCTGGAATAACGCTGGTGAATGCTTCGACCAGCCCGCGAAATTCAAATTTTCTTACGTTTTTGGCAAATTGCAAGCCAGTGCAAGGTTGTATGTTGATTAAAATATTGGACGCGATTGTAAGACGTATGTTGTTACAGAATTATAATCATCACAACCTTCCAAGTTCATAAAGGTCTAGCAATGAATTTGACCTTGAAAAAATCGTTTCTCGACCTTTATGAACTTGGAGGGTTGTATTGATGGTTTTGATGATTATAATTCTGTAACTACATACGTTTTACAATCGCGTCCAATATTTTAATCAACATACAACCTAGCACTGGCCTGCAATTTGCCAAAAACGTAAGAAAATTTGAATTTCGCGGGCTACCCTGGAGCATCAGCCTTAATCTCTGATACTAATGTCAAAACGCCATATTATTTTGACATTATTATCCGAGGCCATGGACATGAAAATGTTTTAAGAGCATTTTATTTTTCAGATCGTCTGGATTAAGTTGGTCGTTGTATTATGGTAAAAAAAAATAGAGGTATGTTTTGTTTTATTATCGTTTTTTTTTATTTTACTCAGGCGGAACTTATCGGAACTTTTCAAATGAGGAATCGGAATAAATTGAATCTTGCTGCCGGCAACACTGGGTATTATGCACTGACGTATAAATCCTATGGACTTGGCATACCTACAAGAAAAACGTGGACATACCTACATTAAAGAGGGAAAATAAAATGGCGGCTAATAGGGTAGCCCATATCGATATTTCTCTACAATCGATGTTAGATAAAAGATTGTGAGAATGTTTTCACGTTGTCACGGTCCAATATCAACGGGTAAGTATTTTTATCACACTTTTCTTAGCTTCACTTGTTTAGAACTAACAAAATAACTATGTAAGCAAATCTTAAAAGTTATTTTTCACCGACTTCCCGGTTTTTGATTAAGCTAACATTTTGCATGTTTAGTTTGGATGATATTGCTGCCGATTCTCTGGTTTCGGTAACTAATCTGTTTATGCCTTGCGCTTCATCGTGTTTTTAGTCGACATCGACAATATTAGTTCAATTAAATGTGACAGCTCTAATTTACGTCCGTCTCTTTCCCGTTTTATTAGAGAGAAAAAGATAGCAATAGCCAAACAGCAGGAAAATAAAATGGCGGCCTGGCCGCAAATAGGTATTTCAAAGACGCTAGGAATGAAGGTTTGCTATTATAGTAACTGTCAAAAACACTGTTATCCTTTTTCACTTATGCAAAATTCTAAAAGTTAAAAAGAGATAACAGTATTTTTATGATTTCGGTGTCGATATGCCTCATATTTGTATAACTGTATTTTCTATAGTCAAACATTTCAAGTCCATATGATTTATACGTCAGTGGTATTATGTGAATGTCATTGTCACTGTCAATGAAGAATTCTGCAACAGTCCCAGCACTCAAATATTCAGCTTCTGTCAAATTTGTCATGTCGATGCTCTGTGGTCAAGTCATTCTCTTCTCTTTATTTCTTTCTACCTCTATGCTTCTCTTGGTCTTGGACACTCTTGGATACAGTGTTGCCAATTAAGCATATTATATGCTTAATTTGGTATATTATGTTCTTGTTTAGCATATTTTTTAAACATATTTTAGAAAACAAGAAAAGATTGGAAATCACGTTTCTTGAAATAAAAATTAAAATCAATACTCGACTCTGTGGCGGTTTAGTGTCAGATTCGGCTAAAAAGAGCAGGAAAGTGCTGTTATTCTTACACTGTTCCAGACAATGTACTACTTTGTATCGGAATCAAAGAGAGTTACGACTCTAGCTCTCAGCCTTTCAAATCAGCTAATGTGAATATCAAGACATTAATATTATATTCCCCCGATTTAATTTCTTAATAAATACTGACACCTAACTAGGTTGGCATTTTTATTGAATTTTTTAGAGGTCAGTCTAATTTTGGCATATTTTTTTCACCAATCTAGCAGATTTTGAAGTAGTTGAGTTGGCAACACTGCTTGGACATAGAGTGTAGTAGAACCATAGAGATAGAGTAGAACCTAGAACTAGTAATGTCTTGGACACGGACTGTCAATGTCAACGTCAAGCAAGTGTCATGTTGTTTTGTTTTACGGCGTGTTTGTGAATAGCAAACGATTTTTATTTCATTTTCAAGTTCATGAAACAAAAACTATTTCTTCACTCATAAATAAAGCATAATCACCTGTTATATAAAGCAATTACAATGGCTTCAGGGCTAGAAAACTATGTGAATCAGACAGTGTCAGTGATAACTTCGGACGGTCGAAACTTCATTGGAACTTTGAAAGGTTTTGATCAAACAATTAATATAATACTGGATGAATCACATGAACGAGTATTCTCTTCTTCGACTGGTGTGGCGCAGGTGGTGCTTGGACTTCACATAATACGCGGTGACAACGTCGCGATCGTCGGCCAAATAGATGAATCTGTTGATAGCAGATTAGACCTTGGCAGTATAAAAGCAGAACCGTTGGGCTCTATCGTTCATTAAATTACTTCTAAGGATACGTAATAAATAAGTTTTCGTGTACTAGGGTGTTTAATTATATAAACAATGTTCATACCAAAATTGTTTGTATTGCAAATCCGAGGAAGACCTACCAGTCAAACAGGCCTAAATAGAAAGCACTCGATCACCCAAGTAGGCCACTCCAAACACAATCTCGCAAAATGGAATGAATTGAAAGCTGGGCCCAACAGCTTAACTATGGTTTCTGAGCCATGGGGGAAAAATTTGTGTCATAGATGGTTCCCATCTTCGGACTGACCTCGGCAAGCATTGTTTAACCTTGAAGACTGACATATGCAGGTGTTATTTCGCCAGTAGTTTTAAGCAAGTCCAGAAAAAATTTCATCACTTCCCAAGACTTGTATATTGATTGAATTAACCAGCCAATAATAATTCTTAACCAAAAATCTGGTTTGTCAGGTACAAACCAGATTTTTGGTTAAGAATTAGAGGTTAAAAGAAAGTAATTAAATTTTCAAATTTATTATAACTTTCCAAAAAGTTGAGGAAAAGTTGACTAGCAATAAATTAACTGTTTTGTGCGTATTACCCAGATTTGTAACAGCAAATGCAGAACTGGTTTTGCAATGGGTTGTCTAAGTTTTTTATTGAGAATATTGGTACTTACCTATTAATGTTGTGCTAAAATTACTTAAACAATAAAAATATAGGTAACATAAAACATTTATTCCATACTATTTACAAAGTCAATAGGTAAAATATTTACAAACTTTATTTTGTTGTGTTATTTACACAGTCCCGAATTATACAAATTAAAGTAAATAACAAAACAATAAAGAAATTCAAAATACATTTTCAAAAATATTCATAACAGAAATATTCGATAAATTTTGAGGACAGTAATTTTCTTTTTGATAAATAGCTAGCATTAAATTTAATTTGTCAAAAATTGCACTTGCTTATTTTATAGCAGTAAACTGTTTAGATAGTTTCACGCAAATCAAATACTTCAACTGGCAGCATGCAGTTTGCAATGCTATACTGTACTTCCTACTTCCATGTCTTATTGCTAACATAGCCAAGGTGCAAGTCGCCAAATACTAAAGACCTAACTAATTAATAACTAAGCTTACAACAGTCAATATTGACAATTTTTCATTTACAGTAGTTGCCATAGTCCTATGTTATCTACCAATTGGATATGGTTAAGTTTTTTTAGTGCTACATAAATGGTAACTATAACGAATAACAGGTATGGACATACAGCCATTAAATACTTAAACTGTACTACAGTTCTATCACATTTCCTATCATATTCTGATATTTTGCTAAACTATGATTATTCCCATTAGTCATATTATGAGTAATCATTGCTGGAAGATTGGCTCACCAGCATTATTTCTTGACGCCTGAAAGTGAAATATGTTATTGTAAAAATTCTGAGTTATATTTTTCTACATATCTATGACAATGACAATAATGTACAGATCGCAGCATGTATTACTTAAACACATTTTCTGGCCTCAATCGACTTTTGTTTTGTCCATAATGGTCCAGGCTGGTCAAAGCTGATTGTAGATGGCACATCCATTGTTTAAACCCAATCTGACCAATGAGGTCAAACTGTTTTGAAATATAAAATGACATTGACAGATTTTCAACCAATGACGACAGTGGCGGATTTACACATTTGCCGCCAGTAGACTTCAAATTTTGCCGCCCCTACTGACCTCTACACAATGTGTTAGAGTTCCTTTAGGATTGTTTTTACAACCCAAAAATTTTGTTATGATTACCCAAGAAATAGTTTTTGGGTAAATTCCTGAGCTAAGCGAAAATTTTAACACTACCTTGAACAGGCTAGAATTGTTTCAATTCTGATACTTAAGAGTTACTTGTTTGACTCACATATAAAGGCAAGAGTAAGTAGGCTACAAGACCGAGCGAAGCGAGCTCGAAAATTTGTACACTTTACCTACCTTGGACAGGTTAGAATTGTTTCGACCTACCAGAGTTACCTGGGCGACTTATAGACAAAGATAAGATTCAAGAGAAGCTAGACTGCAAGAGCGAGCAAAGCGAGCTCGAACATTTTTACATCTTGCCTCGAGTAAATTCAGATAGTTATGAGGTTTGAGATCAAAATATCCACATGCTATGCAACCTTGCGTATGTATGCTATAATTGCCTATTAGGGCCTCGGGGCAAGGGGCTCCTAATTTATTTCAGCCTCTGTCTATACCGATCAATCGAGAAGTTTTTCGCAGGGTACGAACCGCGCGCGTTTGTTTAAAGAAAATGTGTAATTTTGTAGCGATAGTAAAAGTAATCAGAGGCTCATTTATAACCTAAAAACACTCGCTACAATTTGTTACGTCTAATACCAATTCTGTGGCATCAGGCAGGAAAAAGCTGCCCCTGGCGACGACGCCCGTGTTACCTATAACTTCGACACACTTGTCTTGATTCCATGGCGAAATACAATAATAATTTTAAATAAATTCTTAAACATGGGGCATCTGGACTCTCTCTCTTTTAGCCTGAATTTGAACCTTCACTTAGTTTATTGTTCCATTAAAACCTTCCACACTAACAATTTACTGCCGTTTCCAGTTTTTGTAAATGTAAAATTATTCCCGTCGCTTGTTTTCAATAAACGCGATTCAATAAGTTGTAGAATAATCATCAAACTGGTGAAACATTTAGTACATATTGATTGCTTGTGTGGACCTAATAGCATTTAGGAATTTATATGTATTAATTTCAAAATGTGTGTTTGTTTTAAATGTGTTATTTTAATGTATTAATTTCTGTAACACTTATAAAGAAAACTGGCTCATATTTGCCGCCCCTAAAATCTGCCGCCCTAGGCTCCAGCCTACTTAGCCTACTGGTAAATCCGCCACTGAATGACGATGTTTGGTTCAAGCGAGGCTAGCGCCATTAGTTTCACAGTTGCCATCTCCATTGTACCTGCACGACCGCTATTTTTTCAGCATACGTGCCGCGATCTGTATTTAAATGATTTACTTTAATTGTCTATTAAATAAGTGACCACACTTATAGAAATCAGAAACAGCTTTATGTTCATGCAATAAAGGCGCAATTACTCATGGCCGTTCGCTCGAATTCGGACAAACGACCAAGTGTAAATGAATGGGGTCGAGTATATCTTCGGATAATCTCGCCTGGCTTCATCATATTTGTTTTTCAGATATTTTTAGTTGGTTTGACCAGTGTAATAAATGCATTATGTGCCCGAATTCTTAATCATTCGAATACCTACTTATAGTTGGTGCCAGTTAAGATGAGAATAGCGGTCATTAACCAAGAGCACAGAATAGATAATAGTACTAGCGTACAGAAGTTGCACTCCTTTGATCTTGAAGAAAGCCGACATTATAAATACCTAAACTGGGCCCGCACGATCTAAATTGTGCCTTGACGCCACGCGTTACCGTATTTTATTCGGCGTCTCACTGCTTAATGGTCAGTCGGTAGGGTTGCCTCAAGTACTCAAAATAAAATAAGTACTATCAACATTTTTGTATTTTAATGTATTATTATTTAAATGTTAATTAAAACTTAAATAATTACAATTGTTTTACTCTATTATAATGTCTCATATATATCTTGTCTTCTCTAAAATTACGATTACTTATTAAATTTAATATCAGCATAAATGCGAAATCTAACAAATAGGTAATTTTAAAATAAACTCTGATGGCAAGCATGGACATAGAGCAGTGAAATTTATTAAAAAATACATTTTTTTTTCTACATAAGTACATATTTTCCTACATTATTAACAGCAACAGTTTATCCGGCTTGTCAGTTTCACTAGTAACGATTAATGATCAATAAATTAGTCAGTTAACAAACACGAAGTACGAGTTGGTAGGTAGTAGGTACGCGACGCAAGGTCAAAAGAGCGGGAAAAATTAACGCGGCTTAGGTACGCAGTTACGCACGGCTGGAGCGCGACAGCCCTAGAGAGCTTGATATTCAATATGCGCGAAGCGGTAGGTAATTATCTTATGCCTACACACGGGAGTGCAATAGCTCTGCCAAAGAGCTATTAGGGACAGGGATCAGGCGGGGCAATGACCGCTATTCTCATCTCAACTGGCAGTGGCACCAAGTATAGAATACGGGCAAACGACCAAGTGTAATTATGCCTTAAAAATGGCTGGTGTGGGTGTCATGTTGCGTCGACCATACTGAAGCGAGGCGAATAACTTTCGCTTTTATTGCATGGACATGATGGGCTTAAGCCGATTCCACGTCTGTAGTGTGGCCACTCATCAAGTGATCAAGTGAAATACTTCTAAAACAAAGAGGATAGTAAAATAATTACACACTAGCTAAGACGATTGTATTGTACCTACACTACAATGTTTCTGTGGAAATACCCTAATTACAGTGTTCCTCCAATACCTTTAACTTAAAGGTCCATAAATCAATCTTCGTTATTATTCGATTTAATTATTTCGATTTCTATTCCTTGTCTGAAATTAGTATTATTTTAAAGGAATGAGTTTAAATGTACAATCCCGAAGGCGACGGTAACCGTGAACTGGTTATGCCATTTTATCGTAATGGCAGATGGCGGACCGAACCGGCACTCTTGCGGCAATGCGTGCGCAGGCGCAGGCAGGCGCTGCGTGTAGCGGTTGCCGCACGGAGCAACCATTTGTATGGCCTACACCAGGGTTACTCAAAGTGGGGTTCGCGACAAAATTTACGTAATGGCGGCTGTGACAAGAAACAGCCCATCCATCGCCTTAATATTAATAAGACATTTGTTTTTGGCCTGTGTTTGTTACCTTTTATTCAATTAATAAACTTTATTTTATTCCATGTGCAATGTTATTCTATTCTTGTAAGGGGGGGAGGGGCGGTTCGCTGTCATCTGGAATCTTGAATGGGGGTACATAGAGCCAGAAGTTTGAGAAACCCTGGCCTACACTATAGGCAGTCATTCCGGGTCTGGATGTTTGTGTATGTGAGCTTTAAATGTTTAGCACCCACAATACAGGATATATTCAGTAGTGTTGAAAGGTTTTTTAAAGGAGAAGGAATGTCGCCGCTTTCGTCTGTCATTACGGTCGGGCGGCATTGCTGCTACGGTTTGCGGTGCACTGTACCTTCATCCTAAGCGAAGTTGAATTGAAGATCACACTTTGAATAGTTTTTAAGGGTTTGACGCAGAATGATTTTGAGGAGTGCTCATTTTGATAAAATGCTCATTTTGATAAGTGCTCATTTTGACAAGTGCTCATTTTGATAAGTGGTCATTTTGAGAAGTGCACATTTTGCGAAATGCACATTCTGCGTCAAACCCGTTTTTACTAAGAATGTTTTTGATACACGGTGGGGGATATCGTAACGTTTATGTCACGAACTGACGATGATCGATGACGATCTTCAGATAGTAGAAGTATTATGGTATATTAAACTACCTTTGCATTTTTTCCTTATACTTCTGCGTGTTGTATTTCTGGAAGAATTGCTTTCCGTATTCGAAGGTCGCAATCATAATAGCACATGCTGGAGCCACTTTGAATATCCGAGGTAGGAGTCCCGTGAACATTCCCTTATATCCGTGATTGACGTATATCGTCCGCGCTATTTCCTTCATATTTGAAGCTCGCTGATGGCCTTTACCATCTGAAACAGTAACCACATCAACAAAAACAAAATTAAATACAGTTTGTCAGGAATAAGTGAGTATACAGTTCTTGAACTAAGCCCTTTTTTTCGGATGGGAAATCATCAAATGACTCCTCCCGCTCTGAGCGGAGCAGAAGGGAGTGTCAGACTTTTACTGACTAAAACCCATCCATGTTCCTTCATCGCCCTTTGTGTTCCGGGCCCACGGTATCTCTTTCGAACAGTCCCGCAACCCCGGTAAGCTCTTAGGCTGCGTTTCTACCAGAGATGAGCAACGATGCGTAGCGAGGAATGTGTGTGGAACTAACTAATCACATAGCTAGAATACCTCAAGCTGTGAAAAAGAAGCGATACTATCTCAAGTCGAAACGCAGCCTTATGCAATAACGGTCAGTTACCAGGCAGTTAAACTGATATCAAACACTTCACTTAAGTGAATCTTCATTTTTGTTTAATTCCGCTTTATTTATTTAGTACAGCATAAACCTTTAAAACGAAATTAAATACCTAATCCTTTTACCCGGTCTTCTCGCAGAACCAGAAACATTCTAACATTATCGTCTTCCATTCATCAGCAAACAAGCCCAATCCAGGGTTGGTCTCCACCCGGGGCTGCGGGACTGTTCGAAAGAGATACCGTCGCCCCGGAACACAAAGGGTGATGAAGGAACATGGATGGGTTTTAGTCAGTAAAAGTCTGACACTCCCTCCTGCTCCGCCCAGAGCGGGAGGAGTCATTTGATGATTTCCCATCCAAAAAAAAAGGCGGTTGGTCTCCACGAATGCGTTGAGCATCGTAAGCATACGCGGTATAGGGGAAGTGGATCGAGCTACAGTGCGACTAAATGGGACATTAAACAATTTATTTTCTTTAAATTCTAAAGAAATAGAGTTAAAGATGCCGAATGAAAATCAGAATGTGTAGCGTTTGATTTCGGTTTTTAATTAAATGGCTTTTTTATGGCAGTTTAGTTTAGTATGATGTACTATCGGGGTCTTTTCCGCCTGACCATTTTAATTTTTTTTCGCTTAAATCATGCGGAGGCGCCGAGCCGCGCCCCCTTAAAGTTTGGGCCTATTAGGAAAGCGTCAACTTTGACGCGCAAAGTAACAATAACTCTCGTTTGGCGTGCGTCGTCAATGCGCTCGGCCGATTCGGTATCTTTTATTCACTTTTTCTACACAGTCAACGGGGCGGGAATAGAGAGCGTTTTTATGTTGCGAGTGCAAGCAAAAATGAGCTTAGTGGTGGTCAGGCGGGAGTGTCCTCGATAGTACCATACGAGTAAATGCAATTAAAATATAGATAACAGCAAGACGAAAGGATGCCCTAGGACCTATTTGACGACAGCAGCAGTGTTCGTACGCAGGACGACCATTCAAGTTATACAATTCAAAACCAGTTTATGCGGATCTCTCATTGTACCGAAAATCTATACAAAGCAAGGCCATGTTATACTGGAAGTGTATATATAGTTTGACGTGTCGCCGTGTGTAAAACTTTGCGCTTTATGTCTCGGTTAATAATAGTTATATATGCAACTGTTGTATAATGAGGGGTATCAAAACACGAATGTGGGTTTATCACACGAGGCGCAGCCGAGTGTGATAAATAGTATCACATGAGTGTTTTAATACCTAATTATGTACAGTTGCACACGAGACTTTATCTACATCCATGATATGAATCCTCCATAATTGGTTCTGAAACCATAGGGTGTCGTAGTGTTGTAAGAAGTCTATGTAAATTCATGGAAAGTTTAATTGCTAAGTATTTAACACAAACAAACCATGTATAGGTAATTATAATTATTTACATTTCGGATTGTACAATTATTAAAATGCACAAAGCTTGTATCACTCATTTTTGTAAACAACAAAGTACATAATGCAATACTAATATCCAAATATCGAACAAACATGGCGGGATACAACCTTAATTCGAATTAACTTATAAGTTTTTTGAAGTGAAAACTTCTTTAGGCGCATAGAGCAGTTTTTGGGTGAAGGAAAAACATTGAACTCATCGTCACATAACGTAACGTGCAGTCACGCTTCGTAGCCGTTCGTAGCATCCGCTACGGCGTAGCACCACATAGGCATGCGCGGGGCATTACCAGTGCTACGACTGGGGCGGGGCCTGTGTACTTTTTGTTTTCACTTCTATCGGCAGTCCCCAAAGACTGCTCCGATTTTTTTTTTTATTACGGCGCTGTGGTAGTGAATCGCACGTGCTAGACAATGTTCTTTTTTTTAAAACGAGTTGCATAATGGAATTTAGTACAACATTATAACACCCGTTTGGGTGTTTTATTGGTTATTATGACACTGGCTGTTTTAATGTTGGCCATAAGCTAACTGTTTCAGATACTTTTATAGAGGGTTTATAGCATGGGTGTAGATAAAATGTATTATTCAATGATTTAGAAAACTCTGCGCTCCGCTTAGGGCCACAAAAAGGGCATATTAAATAAACAAAATAAAATGTTGCCAACCTGTGTATATTTCTTTTTCTCCTAATTCTATTTGTTGATGTGTTTTTACGACGTCAAATGGAAGTGTTACGAATGCCGCAAGCTGAAACATAAGATATTTAAATAGTTTTAATACTCATAAACTCGAATTTAGTACTTATTGGTGTCGATTCTGTTGTGCACACTTTCGTTGACTAAACTTAATTGAATCTAATAAAACGAGAAAGAGACGGACGTATTTTAGAGCTGTCAAATTTAATTGGAACTAACATTTCCATACAAATGAAGGGTGCACGTAAAAACATGTCGACTAAAAACACGGTGAAGCGCAACGTATAAATTAATTTGACATCCCTAACTTAGTTCATACTAAATTAGAGATGTCAAATTAATTTATACCTTGCGCTTTATAGCTATGAAGCTATAGCCGTCCTTTTCTCGCACTGCCTTTTAGTAAAAGATAGCAATAGCCTAAATTAAGTTTAGTTTAAGCACAACAGAATCGACACCATTTACTATCTTATCAGTCCACCCCACGTAAGAAAGATAGCAACTACAATCTAGAAACTGTCAGAAACGGTGTATCTATTATCTATGAGTATGAATCAATTTATCTCGGTCACTAAACGGCATATCATCTGCCTCTTATCCGACTGGAAGTATGAAGATGGGAGTTTTGTGAACTAAACCTAAAGTCCGGTTTCCACCAAAACGAAAACGATTGAAGTGCGGGTCTCCGCACAAGATTTGACCAACTTAGAGAAGTAACGAGAAATCGAATGTGGATTTAAACCACTGTGATTGATCGATTCGATCCTCGCACGTCTCCTCTTCGCTCCGCTTTGGTGAAAATCGCGTCTCCTAGCAGCTTGAAAACGCACTTTTCCATGCTCATATCTTTGTCTGTCGCTCAGAACCGTCATTTGTTAGAGCGAGAAACAGCGCGAATGCTATCGCACGCGGCATCATCGATGATGCGTTTGGCAGCACGCGTTCAACCCCTAAGTATTGTTACAGTCGTGATCATCATTTGGAAAACCTAGCTAGTCGTTATTACTTTCCTATTGCAGGGTATTAGGGCAAAGGTCTGAGACACCACGAATATTAGCCGCTATATTAAAAACCATAGATTTAAAGATGAAAATTATTGTTTCCATGTTCCATTATAAATGAGTAGGTAATGGTAAAAAGCCTATATTTTACAACTTACGCTGCCCGCGACTGATCCACAGAAGAAATTAAACAAAAATGTATTCTTTTCCGAGTCCGGTTTGTTAAAAGCCGCCTTTGTTTTTTCAAATGTAGTCCAATATATACCTGGAAGCACATCACAATTTTTTTAAACAGCTGTAATAAAGTCAACTTTCAGACCTACCGCTTCCTTGAAACGGTGCCTGAGTGGTGCTGTGTTGTGCGAGAGAGATGTGGTCACGTGTCGCGAGAGTTATAATAATATTATACGCTGACACTCACTCGGGTAAACAATAGGCCTGGGGGCCTAAAATGGCCGTCTTAGCAGAATCATAATAGGGTTACGAATTACGTTACACAATCATAATATTGGTGTCGACAAACCACAAACTTAATTTAGGCTATTGCTATCTTTTACTAAAAGGCAGTGCGAGAAAAGGACGGCTATGGCTATGAACTAAGTTAGAGGTGTCAAACTAGTTTATGCCTTGCGCTTCACCGTGTTTTCAGTCGCCATGATTTTACGTGCACCCTTCATTTCTATAGAAATATTAGTTCCATCTAAAGACAGCTCTAAATTACGTCCGTCTCTTTCTCGTTCTATTAGAGAGAAAAATATAGCATTGGCTTAATTAAGTATACTTAGTATAAGCACAACAGAATCGACACCAATAACTGCTTTATTAAATCCATGACCATTTTAATAATTTTATCGTGATTTATATTATTCTGCTAAAGCAGCCATTTTAGGTCCCCTGTAGTTTATTTATCTATTGTATTTATTTCGTATTTGGCTGATTGCTACTGAGCTGGTTTTCATAATGTCATCAAGTAGGAAGTACCTAACTCGACAGTAAAGCCGTCAATATTAATAAATGATGTTTCTCAGTATTTTTATTCAATAATTAATATTGGTGTTGGCGACAGATCTAGCAACCCCGTTGCTAGGTCTTGTTGTGTGGTAGTTGGCAAGCAACGGGGTGGTTTACCTATATTTTCTTTTCTAAATATTGTGATTTAATATTAATTATACCCAATTGCGCCTCATCTATAAAGACTTTAATTTGGTGATTAACAATTGGTAATACAAAAAAACATGTGTTTTAACAACCTACTTATTCTGACAAAAAGTAGAGCAGTTACCACATGTTTTACTAAATAAACATCACAAAAATAGTTACCACATTTGTATTACAAAGCAAAGAATCATTGTATTTACCTGAAAATGGTACATCTCTCAATAAAGTCGATCCCAAGCCCCGGAAGAGTCCTCTTAAACCTTCATACTTCACAACCTGTCGCAAAGCATCCGAGATTTCTGAAAACAAAGCATTTAATGTTTTTTTTAATATGAGATCATTGTGTTATTTGTCATCTGCTCGGGTGGATCTTTAGGTTAAGCCGCGCTTGCCTAGGTTGGCTTGTGGATTTTTCACCACCCATTACATACCCATGCAGTTTCTTCCGTGCCTCGGAAAGCACATTTAGCTGTTGGTCCCAGCTGTCATTTATAGTTCTTTGACAGTCTGACAACCAGTATTACCAAGCGGTATCATATATCGCAGTACTAACTGGGTTGTGGAGGTCATTGTTATTTAACTAGCCTTTTCCCAAAGACATTGTGGTCAGCTTCCAGTCTTATCAGATGCAGCTGAATAACAGCGTTTTACAAAGAACGACTGCCTATCTGACCTTCACAATCTAGTTACTGGGTACATAATACACACTAACACTATATACGTACAAGTATACACATTGGCAAAACTGTTTTTATGTTTGGATGAAAATACACACTGCTGCGGGTCTAAAATGGCCGCTATAGCAGAATCTTAGCACGAATAACGTTAAAAAATTTAAATTCTTAAAATGGACTTTATGTCAATAGTTATAAAGTCCATTTTAAGAATTTTAAATTTTTAACGTGATTCACGAAACGATTCTGCTAAAGCGGCCATTTTAGGCCCCCTGCAATCTAAACTAAATATAATCACTATTTTGTTTATTTTGTTTCAAAATGGGCATGCTATAAATATATAAATTTAATAAATACTATAAATAGATTATTATCTGTTACAAATAGGTCATCATCATCATCATCAGCCTATTAATGTTCCCACTGCTGGGACACAGGCCTCTCTATGAGAGGGAATGGGCTATAATCCACCACGCGGGCCCAGTGCGGATTGGTAGATGTCACATGTCTTCGAATTTTTTGGTTCTAGGACATGTCGGTTTCCTCACGATGTTTTCCTTCACCGTTTTGAGAGCAGTAGTGATGAAATTAATTTCACAAAGTAATGCGCCTGTCTGGGTTCGAACCCACGACTTACTGTTTGTAAGTCGGGGCCGCCACCACTGGGCCACCGCTGCTATTACAAATAGGTATATAAGTACATTATGTACCTGGTTTATTACCCTGTTTATAGGGTTCAAAGGTTATGGTAAACAATCAAATAAAACAATTGCTTATCTGAACCTTTGAACTTAATAATCAATGTAAACATTAAGTAGGCTAATACGTAAACATTAATTTATGCAGGGTTTGTTTACATTTTTAACCAACTTCTAAAAAGGAGGAGGTTATGTATTAGACCAGCATCTTTTTTTTTCATGTAAGTACCAGGGATGTTATGGAGGTGGTTTTATCGGAACCGGAATCGGAGTCGGATTCGGAAATGGTGGCAGAAGAAAAATGTGTTAAGGGCAGGCAATAAAGTAAAATAGTGAATTATGAATCAATGACAGAACGCGTGCTGTGTTCCCCGGGCGACATGCATAAACCTTTCATTATATAATCAAAGGCATAAACCTGTTCGTACATATTGACCACAGCCGCCGCGCGTCATCGCCGCCGCCCGCCGCTATCTGCTATGCTTCGACCTCCGATTAAAACCTCCGATTTAAAAGTATCGGAACCGAAGTCGGAGTCGGTTAAGTTCCGACGTATCGGAATCAGAGTCGAAGCTTCGTAACATCCCTGGTATGTACACCGATTGCTCTGTGATTACTGGACAGATACCCATCATGATGTTTTTACCCAGTTCTTATGGAACAGGCATAGTATTTTAAAAAGAGTAATAATTACTATGGCGTGCTGCTTCCTACAGACAGCCTATAGGCCTACGCAGACCTGGGACGGCATGGCAAGGGATTATTTTTTTTACCTATGGACATTCAAATGTATTGATATAGAAATACGACCGTGCCGCGTCTTTTAATGCCGTGCAATAAAATACCTTTCGATGCCACGGCATCATTTTTAAACAGCAATTTATGTCGTATTTCAATTTCAATACATTTTAATGTCCATTGGTAAAAATTTAAATCCCTTCCCATGGCGTCTCGGTCTGCGTGGGCCTTAAGTAGCTACCAGCCTACAGCCATAGTAATATTTGTGGGACAATATAATGACCACCAAAAATAACTTTGTGACCACTAACATCTTTACCTAAAATATAAATTGATCACCAAATTTAGTAAATTGAGTACAAAATTTTAATGAGGTGGTTGATGACAAACTAGTTTTGCCTAGGTCCCATTTTTTATAAACCAATCAAAAGTAGGAGCCCCGCGCAGCATGTCTCCGTCGACTGGGTCTCCCTCTCCTCGAATGTAAGACTTGAGCATAACAGTTCAATTTCTGGTGGTCATTAACTAAAAAAAATAGTTTTTGGTTCTAATTTCACGATAAATTGGGGATTAATTTTGGTTATTATTTACAAATTTTGGCAATCAAGTGATTTTTTTGCCCTTACATTTTGTTAAATCTGGTGGTTCGTTAATTGTATTCCATAATATTTTAAGTACCCCTGTTGTGTATTCATGCACTTACATAAGTGAATATTATAGTTTTTTTAAAACCTTTGAAAGGAAGTTGTTAATTAGTTTAATCCTGTTATGCTAATTACTGCATTGCATGTTACATACTAGTACAATGTTTTCTTATCGGTTCTAGGAGGATATATTTATGCAATTATAATACTCAGAATTCAAAGTAAACTAGGTTCTATGAATTATATTTTTACAATATTGCATATTTTAAACTAGCATGTCCTAGAACCAAAAATTCGAAGACATGTGACATCTACCAATTTGCACTGGGCTCGTGTGTTGGATTATAGCTCATTTCCTCTCATTGTGAGGAGGCCGTGTCCCAGCAGTGGGAACATTATAGGCTGATGATGATGATGATTATGCATATTTTTATCAATAACTACAACTGAATTGCTGCACAGAACAGTGTGGGGGGATTCCATCATCATTCTCCCGCCATTATCCCAATTTATTTGTGGTCACTGCCGCATGTCTTCTTTATCCATATTCCTCTATTTAATGTAATTTCAGTAGTTCAACCCCTTTCGTTCTAGCTATATCATCTTTCACACAGTTCTTCTATCGTCTCTTTGGAAAAAAGAGGGATCTTCTCTTTAAAAAAGGGAATAAAATTGTGTAAAATTTAATTTGTGTTTTGGTGTGAAGTACTGCAACTCTCGCTCTATTCCCTTCATTTTTGTAAAATGAAAGGAATTGAGGGATATCCCAGAAGAAGGACAGTTCATCATCTGCCTAGCCTTTTCCTAGCGGTCTGCCTCTAGTCTAACTGTATGCAGCTGAATACCAGCATTTTACATGGAGGGACTGCCTTGTAGTAGAACTCTACAGGCTAACAAGAAAAAACAAGAGACTTTTACCTGCATAAGTCAACTTTTTTGATTGCATCTTCGTTCTTATAAGTTCTAGAGGACTGACAATAGTAACTGCTATCGTTCTTGCTGTGGCTCCTGCAAACATTGGTATCCATAATGGCTGTGATGCTGAAAAGTATAAGAATAGATTTTAATAAACATAATTTGTTTTAATTTTAATTTGTTTTTTAATGAATTGAACAATATTTTATGATGTATAATGAATTGAATGATATTTTATGATTTTTAATTAATTGAATGATATTTTCATGATTATTAATTATTTCTTTACTATTTTATTTTATCTGTTTCAATTGTATTTTTCTTGTATTGGATTTTTTTGCCTGCAATAAAACACTTTTTTTTTTTAATAATTTGATTTATGATTCTATTTCATATGAGTTGAATACTAAAACAGATTTTATGGTAGAAATAATCAAAATAATTTAATGTAGCTTGAAATTACTCTCCATTTCTTTTAACAACATTTTAATCTTTGCACATCAGTTTATATTTAATTAAGCAGAATAATACATATTAAATGACCATAATTTTTACTATGAGTATGGAATAAGGTACAATGCAATAGCCATAAAAAAATCAATGCTTATCAGCCATTGGCAGTTGAGTAGAGATAAGCAAAGTAGATAATATTTTGACCTACATGACAGACACATTCATAATAATAATATTTTTGAAAAAGAGACGTGATTTGATAAATATGAGTGTGCCAATATAACAACAACGGTTGTTATCAGCTGTTTACCAAATGTATGTGAACTAGAAATGACGTCGGATTTTTTTTTTAAGAATTTTCCATTCCAAAAATGTATAAAAAGAGGAAATAAGCAAGGAGTTTTTACATATTGAATAAACAATGAGAATTTACACAATGGTTTATTAAAATGTGATGCAACACTATACAAAAATTCACAAGAAGTTCAAAGTCCCAAATCATACTGACATAGAAAATTGTATAGTTATTTTGTGTAGTAACTTGTTTATTTGCTTTACCTATAACCTTGAAGTCAAGGTGAGGGAATCTTAACAAGTTGATATAATAATGTGGGTGGCAATACATATATGTATAAATGTATTCTCCTATCATTTGTCATCAGTACAATAGGTGATGCAAATGAAATATTTGTTTTTGTTACAGTTAAGTGTCAAGAAGAATTTAGTGAGATGAATGTAGTGAAATGCATGACTTGTTAAAAATGTAATTTTTATTTTTAATAGTTAGCAATGATAATACTGGGTTTGCACTTAGTTGTAAAACATATGAGCAAATTAATGTGTTTTTAGAAAAGTAACTGTAAACATTCCAAGTTCATTTTTTAATAAGAGTTCAAAAAAAAAATAGGCTTATAAATTATCAAAGAATGTTTAGTACTCATTTTTAACAACTTAATTCACACAGCATAAGGTTGATATTAGTGCAAACATCAAGTGGACACACAGATTTGAATAAGATATAGCTTTAATAGGTACTAATTATGTACTTACTGTTACTCATATATTTATTATAATTTGTTTTCATCCTATATCTCAGTTGTTCATACGACACAAAGTAAATGACAGTACATGGAAGAGCTAGGACTAGAGTTGGACTTAATCCTGACCATAATGCAGGAACTCCTTCTAATTTGGCTATTTTATAAAACGCATCCTGAAAGCATACAAACACGTCCATATGGAGAACTATTTCACACTGTATAGAATGTAAATTTAGGCCATAATGAGGACCAATAAAAAATACTATTAAGTTGATTTTAGAATAGAAAGGGGTTAAATCGATAGTTATTGATGTTTCTATCGCCCTGTTTCTATTGGTCTACTCTCCCATGGCTCAGGACATGCTCATGATATGTTAGAAAATAAGAAAACAAAGTTATATTACAATAGTTCCGCTGAAATGTACTCGTCTCGGTAGCCATGGCGAGTCTCCACAGGGGCATATGTGTTCCATAAGACCATTGCAATACAAGTAACATTTATTCGACAGCAATGCCTTCTGTTGTGCTTGCAATCTTATTTTAACCACATCAAGAGGAGTCACTGAAACAAGAGGATCAAAAGATTTATTATGTGAAACTTTTATACATATAGTTTAATGGCTTTAACAGAAAGTGAAGACTTACTGAATAGCGAGGTTATAAGGGCACCGGAACATGCTGATGCCATTTGCTGGAATGGAGTTATCCGGAACTGAGGATCATCTTCTCGAATCATGATTCGCATCAGTTTTTTTACAATCAAACAGAATTTAGTTCTTGAGCGAAACTCATTCGGATTCTACCCGTATATTTACGGTGTTTTTTCAACTTTGAACTTCAATCTGATCTTCTGTCAGTGTCACCCATCATTCAAAATTCTTGTCAGTGTCAAAAAAAAATATATTTTTTTAATTATTCTTCCCGGAACCATGTTACCAGCATTAAAAAATGTCAATGGAAAATTGGAAAATCAATAAAGTTTTAGTCGATTTTCAGCTGCACTAAGCAGCTGAAAATCTACTAAAAGTTTTAAAAACTTAAATCAATGAAAAGTTGCTATCAGTCACAGATTCATAGTATTTCAATTTAGATTAGCTGCACGGCTAAAACTTTGTTCTGAAACTTTGTGATGCGTTGTTAAGACAGAGGGAGCCTTCAGGGCTTACAGTGCTGGGCACGATGGCTCGAATAGTTTTTACTCAAGATTTGTCATGGAGTCATTCAAATGTGAACACAGTATAATAACATACACCTTTCTGTGATAAACACTACAATACGACCCGAATGGTGCAGCGATAGTGAGGCTGCCTTACGTTCATAGGGGAGGGTTCAAATCTCGGTACGAGCAAATGTTTGTGTGATGAGCATGGACATTTGTTTCTGAGTCATGGATGTTTATATGTATAATATATGCGCGCGTATATATTTATGTATGTTTGGTGTGTTTATGTGTGTGTATGTGTGTTATGTGTGATGTGTGTGGTTATGTGTGTGTGTGTATATATTTGTATTTACAAATAA
The DNA here is from genome assembly GCA_905147715.2 of Xestia xanthographa. Lineage (NCBI taxonomy): Eukaryota > Metazoa > Arthropoda > Insecta > Lepidoptera > Noctuidae > Xestia > Xestia xanthographa. Next base: position 20,561,884 of record LR990646.1, read on the forward strand.
AAAGTATTTAAGTGGTATAACAACTATCTGTTGTCCACGACACAAATATCGTTGTTTAGTGGGGCACTAGATGGCGCTGTGTGTAATGCCCAGCGATATTTATTATTAGTACACAATAATAAAATTGATGGTCCGTCCAGTCGCACTTGCCTCTACCACTGCCCCTGCCTGATTAAATTTTGATTATTGCTTGGCTAAAAAACAAAACTTTCATTACCTAGTTCCAATAATTAGCCAGTAGTTATTTAATCCTGGAGTAACGTACACTATTTTTTTTCTTCTTTGTTAATTCAAATAATATTCATTCAACGCATCAATGTTGCTGTGATGACGAGGTTAACTTATAAATTGTCGTTGTTGTTGTGAGATTTAAAAGACTAATACTGCGGACATTAGGTAAACAATTGTTTTCTAAAAACATTAATTTTGATACACACGAATGCTATCTGACAAGCGGGCGTATGACATTATGCAGCACGATTTAGTAACAAGTTTTGGATTACAATTATCTTCGTTCTGTAGGCTTATTGCGTATCTTTCTGATTGCCAGTGACTATCGAGCTTCGGTTGTACACCGAACTTTGATGACAACCGAAAATGTCAAAATATTGGTATTATGTATTACACAGACTGGATAATTATCATTTTACGGTGACTAACAGCCCGGGTCAAAAGCCACTTCAAACTCAGTTGTCATCAATTTGTTGTCCAATATGCTTACATAATCAAAATATCGATACGAAAGCGTCTGTCAAAACGAGTTACGGTGACTATCAGCCACGATGACAACCAATGACGTCATATTTGATTGAGACTGGTCATACATAATACGAAACTAACCTTTTGACAGTTAATTGATGGACACTGAGCCCAGTTACTATCATTTCGAGCTGTCAACAGAGATACGTAATAGCCCTACTGTTCCGGCTTTCACTCGTATATTGGAAAGCCTTTGTACTCACGGACATAAACTGGGCAGTCTGGCCAGTTACGACCCCTGACAAATTTGAGGCAAAATAATGAATAAAAAAATATCCCAATTAAAAATGCGAAAGTAAGTTTGTTTGTTTGTTTCCTTTTCACGCTTATACCACGTAACCGATAATCCTGAAATTTTGTATATACGTTGTCAGGTGTACCTGGCGGTGTACCTTTAAATCCCGAAAAAAAAGTATTAATGTACTGTTCCCGAGGAAATAACAATAACGTTCTTATGATAATAGATGGCGCCACGTGTCTTTCGAATCATGATTGAATTATATTATTTTAGAACTAACTTTAGTATTGGGTTAAGAGTTTAATTGTCACATTCTAAATAAATGAGAGCAAAGCCACGGGCAAAAGCTAGTTATGAAATAAAAGAAAAGAACTTCATTAGTTTAGGCATGTACCAAAATTGTTTAGTAAGTAATTTTTAGTTGACAGGTCTTTGGACAGTATTAGCTCACATCACAGCTCACAATCTCACATTCTCACATGCACATCTCTAGTTACTTCAGTCCAATTCACTGCCACATGGATGGAGGGCGTTACTAAAATTGTATAGTACATTTTTTATTATTCGTTAATAAAAACTACACACGAAAGCGGTGCTCTTTCCTGAGGGTTTCAGTTGTGTAGATGAAAAATACTTTTTGAAATGTTTACCACAGTGTCTAAATCTTTATTGTGAGTACCTTTTCATTTATTTTTGGAGTTTACCGAGTTTACATAACTTGACAGCTGTTTTTTATATCGGATCTATAAACAAATTGTGAGCTATACATTTAATGAGACGGTCACACACCGATCGTTCTTGAAACTGTAACAATATGCAATAATAATCGGGTCGGAGGCTACGGGTGACAAAAAATGCCGAATGTTAGCCTTGTACGATTGATTTTCGCTATCGTTCTCCGTTTCCCATCTTCTCTAAAATTCTTTACCAAGTAGGAAGGAAGTAAAGTGTATCGTCGCCGTATCACTCTCAAGGTCTCGTTTGTATTCAGGCGTACCTTTCTCTATAAAATAAAAAAATTGGTCAATTCATTCTCATTGATTCGCGAAGCAGCTAAAGTCAGGCAGACAGGCAAGTCAGGCAGTCTTAGGGGTGGAGCTCATCCTCATAATTTTGCCATTGTCCTGGAAATATGGCATGTCTAACCTTCATTAAAATTCTGGGTCTAAGCTTTGTCATCAATATTTATAGAAATATCTAATTTTTATTACTTAGGGGAGGTTCATGAGCATTGCCAAAAAGTTCAAAATAAAAAATATGCCATTCCATTTGTTAAAGATATAGAGTTGTGATTTAGAAGTCTTATCTGCTAACCCTGCAGTGGGACAAGATAGGCTTGTTAGTTTAGATTTATGATCTATGTACCCATAAGAAAAAAAAACATGCTTTTTTCCACCAGAAAAAATTGTTATAAGTCTTTCTAAATCTTTTTTGACTAGGAAGACCAAAACTCCTTCAGAAGTGGTTCTCTGCATAATTTATTTGTATTATTGCCATTGACATAGTAGAATATATCAGTGCCACCTTATCTGAAGTTTTTGCGTCAATTCATATCTGATTCACTTGTTAACATTTTGATTAGAACTCATTTATTAATTGTTATCAGGTTGAACATCCGACTAATGTATAATTAAATCAAGTTTTAAGTACATAAACATTCAAATAGGTATGACATACATTATTGTTGCTTCCTGTTTTCTATAATATGTGTAAACCTAAAAGATGTAATTTCAAATTTCCCAAATAGGTATTATTGTGGAAAACAATATGGGTTTTCCTGAGGATATTTAAATTGTTGTGTTGACCTGACTAATTTATCATGACAAATTCATAAAGCACCTGTAATAATGTACCTTTTTACCTACTTTTTTTCTAGTGGGAAACACTCATACTTACTCAAAAAGACACATTATAGTCTCATACAAATTAGGTACTTGACATAGCTAGTGAACAGGATTGTTTTACTTATACCTGATTATAAAGTAATTTAATTCTATAATAAACACTAACACTTTATTTAAAATAAGTGAAATCAAAATAAGGATACTATTTATGTTTTTGCAAATGATACATATTTTGGAATAGGAAAACCTACTACCGCATCAACTAGTTGATTCGATAGGAAGAGGAACATATGCCTGAAACCACTTCCACTTTGATCAACTGGTTGATTCGTTCAGTTGATTGGAGTGGAAAACTTGATCCATTCCTTCCTGGATCATATAATGTATATAAATCAAATTACGTAGTTTATTAAAAAGGTTTACAGTAAAACTTTGAATTTCTGTAAGAAATTCTATTTTTTTTCTGTAAAAAATGTGCCCCTTATCTGCCCTCATTGACCCTAAAAGTTACTTTAAATTCTTCTGTCAATGGCTTTGTTTAAATTAGAACAGTAGGTGTTAACATTTATAATTCTAAATTCTTCAACAACAAAAATTACGAGTACTATTATTAGTCTGTCCCATTATGTTGTGAGTTGGCACAGACGTGTTGTGCCTTAAAATACTGTGTGTAGATTGCCAGAATATCAAAATATTTCTCATTATGTCTACTATACTGATATTTACCAACAATACTTAATTCTTTTATCAGTGATACATCTTGATTGATTATGCGTACACTTACTCCTAATCATAATTATATCATCTATTAGTAACTAGGTAGGTAGTTTTATGATTCGTTTTATCTATAAGTATTATACCACCTCAACAGTTGGTCCTTCTGATTTTGTAGTATTAATTTCGTAGTTTGACTCTTGTTTTATCTTGTCATGCTAGGGATTTAATTTTTCGACGTCAAAAAGATCAACAAAAGAAAATCTTATCTTTTATTTACAATATTTAAATTGTCTGGACCATTCTCATACTTACGTTACGTTGCAGTGGGCGTGGTAATTACGTAAATTACCTCACACTCGGATAATTTTTACTGAATCCATGCCAACAGTCAGTGAAGTGTTCCGTAGAATCATTGTAAGTTTTGTCTATGTAGGTATTTGTTTGTATGCCGGGGCATTTGATAGAGGATGCATTTTTCGCATCCTCGCTCACTCGTTACTCGTACATCGCCATCAATCTCTCGCCACGGCTTATGTACCGGTCCCGTTACTCCCGCTGTTATTGATAGTTGTGTTCATGATCTCATTTCAGGTGTTCCCCGGGCTTTAGCAGCTTATCTAATACTCTCGTTTGATTATTTTTTTAAACTTTCGCTAAAATGTTATCACTTCGATCGTAAAAGTAATTAACACGTAATCTAACCGCTTCGGTATTTCGAATTCGTTAAAACTAGTTTTGAAAGGATTTGGGAACGCCACAACATCTCGTAGACCAAGTCCGATGCCTCTACATCAACCACCGCTCTTTCGTCAAAATAGACACCGACTGTTCAAATGTGTTCTCCATCAAGAAATGCGTTAGGCAGGGATGCATCCTCTCACATCTGCTTTTCAATGTGTACAGAGAGTATATCATTCGCAAGACTGTTGAGGGTTGAGACAAGGGGTTTGCTGTTGGTGGAAAGCGCATTTCCAATCTGAGGTATGCTGACGACACCGTTCTCCTTGCTACAACATTTGGCGACATGAAAGAGATACTGCACAGATTGTAGGTGGAAAGTGGAAAATTATGGCTTGCAATAAATAGGCAGAAAACCAAGCTTATGGTGGTATATCGTGCGGGAAAGCTATCGGGCGCATATAACATCCAAGGCATCGGTACTGTGGACAGTTTCGTTTATTTGGGGTCTAATATACATAATGAAGGTAGCTGCGTCCCAGAAGTAAAATGGCGGATAGCCATGGCTAAAGATGCTATGACACGCCTCCAGAACATCTGGAAAAATCGTGGTATAAGTTATAAAACGAAAGCCCGTCTGGTCAGAGTACTAGTTTTCCCGATTTTCCTCTATCGTCTTGAGACGTGGAAAATCCAAACAAGAGAAAGACAGAGGATAGACGCATTTGAAATGTGGTGCTGGAGGCGGATGCTCCGAATTCCATGGACACCCAAACGCACAAATGTGTCCAGTCTATCCTTTCCTAACTTGATATCAAGACCCGATTGTCTACAGTTTGCCTTCAGCGTATTTTGACCTATTTCGGCCACATAATGCGAAGAGGAGATAGCAGCTTTGAAAATCTGGTCATTGTTGGAAACACCGAAGGCAAGAGAGCGCGTGGCCGGTCGCCAAAACGATGGTCCGACCAAGTAAATGAGGCTATGTCCTCAAGCTTTCAGCAGGTGGTGATGACTAGGGAATGCAATCCGGACTATCCGTAATCCGAAAAATCCGGATATCCGCAGATTTTTACTCGACTTCCAAATCCGGATTCGAAAATTGAATCCGGATTTTCTGAATAATAAGAAATTGTAATTCGGGGGCTACATTATCACGCGAAAATTCTTGTCACCTCGGGAAGAAGTCTATTTGTCTTTAATTTTGATCTCCAGAGTTTCTTTTAATTTGTACCTATTTAATTATTTTACTAACATTACTCCGCACGCGAGTCACAGACTAATTATTTTAATAATAAGAATATTATGGCTATAACACCAAAGGTCCATAAATTGTTGACGGGATATCGAATGCATTACCCACGGTCTTCGGTTATGAGATTGTATATACCGCGGAAGTGTGGTGTTCGAGGCTTTTAAAACGCTAAGACTCTCCTTAATCGCAAGATATGCAGTCTCAGGGAATATTTCCTAGAAAACGACGTGGGGATGCATTGAGATATGGTCGCGATGGACAGGGGCCTCACCCCGCTCTCCTTGGTTAAAGAGAACTGGTGCAAACCTGTAGTGCTTCACATTAACGATCGCAGGGAAGTATGGCAAAATAACGAGCTTCACGGACGCTTTTTCCGGGCCCTGGATGGGCCCGATATAGACTACTACCAGCGTCTGTAGCCTGGCTACGTTCCGGGGGCTTATTCGAAGAAACCGAAGGTTTTGTCTGTACAAATATGGATTAAGTTAAGATTACGAATAACTACCTGACATGTATTATTAAGGACGGCACGGTTGACATATGTCGGGCATGCCACCGTCCAGGCGAATCAATCCATCACATTATCTCCGGGTGTTCTCGTCAGGCTAACAGAGAGTACTTGCATAGATACAACCTTTTAACCAGGATTATCCATCAGCAACTTGCTCTAAAATACAGCCTTGTGGAATCGCAAATGTCGTACTATAGGTAGGCACCCGACCCAGTTCTCGAAATTGGCAGTATCACATTGTGCTGGGATCAATCCATCATCACTGACAGGACTATTGTAGTCAATAGGCCTGATATTGTGGTGGTGGATCGATCAGAGCAGCGCGCAATGATTGTTGATATACCGGTCGCGCATGATGAGAACCTCGTGAAAGCCGAGAAAAATAAGCAAATCAAGTATCTTGGCTTCGCGAGGTAGTCGACAAGTGGGCTGTGGACTCAGCGATCATTGTGCCGATAGTCGTATCAGCCCATGGCTTAATTGCCAAGAGCTTCGATCAATACCTGAGGAGGTTCTCGTTAGGCAGCTGGATCAAGAGCTTGATTCAGTGCGCGATGCTCCTGGACACGGCTCGTATTGTTAGGAGGTTCCTCTCTGTGGAGCCTCTGGAGCTTGGACTCTATTCCCGATTCCGGTGGGCTACTATTTTTTTATATTTTCAAATGTTTTTTTTAATATTCTCTTGTATAGGATATTCGATTATTAAAAATGTAAAACATATGTATATAAATAAATAAAGGGAATTAAAATATTATGGCTAGAACACCAAAATTAAATATATGCCAAAATTATGGCATTTCATTTGAATAATTCCAAATAACACAAGTAAAAAAAAACATATATTTGATTTTTCTGTTTTTATCCAAGCCATTTACACAAAAAGTCATATTAATAAACTAATTTGGGTAGATTCGTTTATTTTCATGAAAAATCCGTAAAATCCGGATAATCCGGATTGAACCAAAAATCCGTTCATAAAAATCCGGATTTCGAAACAGAACGGATTTGCATTCCCTAGTGATGACAACTTTGGACCGGAGTAGACCACGATCCTCAGTAATGAGGGACCGATTGAAGAAGAAGAAGTTTTGAACTCTAATGGAGCTCTCAAGTCAAGTGATCCTCATTCGATTCGAACTGTACAACGTGAAATAATTGTCAATTTAACTTCGAATGTGTCTCAGAAATGTTTCAGTAAAAAAAAAAGATTCTGTGAAAGAAACTGTTTCAGTAGTACCTAGTATTACAATCATAGTGGACTTGGTTTTTATGGTGTTTTCCTTCTAGGCCAGTCAGAAATGTAGTAACACTAACCGATTTATTGAAAATCCCTCTGGTATTCCCCAGATCATAAGCAATCTTGTATTCCAACAAAGAGTTCTTTTACCTTCAAGCCGTCAGTCAAGTCTATGGTTATATCTGCATCGTGCTCTTAATTTTTTCCTGTGTTTATGTCAAGGTTGGGGCAGCATCGCGGGCAACGCCCCTCGCAAACCCGTTATGAACCGTCTATTAAAACCAGCAAATTATATAACGCGTTCATCATAAAAACTAGTTACGGAAAGAGTTAATTAATGTTTCAATTCGCAATGCTACTTTTGTACAAGCCTCGTCCACTGTAATAGTAAACTTGAACACCGATGCTGACATTGAATAGGTTCCTTCCTCAACTCCTCAAGTATCCATTACCATTGTTGTATGTTGATATCTAAAGTGTTACGATGCATTATCGATGTTACGGTTCGTATTTTATAAAGTTATCGTCTATACCGTTATCGTTTTGCAGCGGAGTGTGCCGACTACCGAAGCGTGTACGTTTTATTTTACACTTACAACCGCGATATTTATGATGACTAAACACTTGTAAACTGTCTATCGGATACCAGGCCACCTTTGGTGTCTACTCTCGTCTAATATCAAATCTGACGTCCATTAAAGACAATTTTGACCCTAATTTATAAAAGTATTAGAGAATACCTATTTTCGGCTCTGCACGACAATAATAAATTCTAGTAATCTAAAACTTGCAATGAAATGCTAGCTAAAAAATTTAAAAATATTAATCTGGCGTCATACATGTTTGAACGGTCTGGAATCGTCCAGAAAATTTTCTAGGTTTCAATGCACCACTGAAATTCATCGCGTCGTCTAAATCAGAGGTCATGAACCTTACATTCCAAACGCGAATTCAGTTTTTTCTTGGCACGCTGCGTAGACACTATTAGGAAATCTGGCTCGAGAAAAATCGATCCGAAATGAATATAATGTTCATCTTGATTCAAGAAGATTGTTGAATTGTCAAATGGAGGTTGTCAAAGCATTATTGAAAACAAAGTGTTTCAATAACTTGTTTAACTTACACGCGGTGATTTTCATATCTCTGCATCGATAAAACGTCATGGGCTGTTTCATGGCTTTCAGACGAATTTAGGTGTAGATAAGCATAATCCATATTTGCGACAAAGCTGGAATCGCCCGTGCCAACGGGGATTTTTATCTTTTGTTAGCGTCAGTCGATCAATTGACTCTTCAATGGATTTAGTTTGATTGTAGTCTGGGGGGACTTCAAAACGCATACATCGAAATTCGTAATCCTTCTATTTAATTGCAATAGACCGTTATTGTGTCTTATTGCTGCAATGCGGTGTCTTTACGTTCAATTTGCTAAATTGGCAAATATTGGTTTAGGCCACTTGCTTTTGGACTAGTTATCACGTGGTTGATCTGGGTGTGTCAATAAGTTTGTGCTTTTCATTAGTGCAGAGACGCGAGTCTCGAACCCATGAGAAACGTGACGAATGACGAAGATGCTTCTCGGAAACAGGTGCGTAGTTGGTCAAAGAATGTCTGATGTTTGCAAAATGATGTAAGATTTCCGCACGTCCGTATACGATCAAAGATTAAATTTTGGGTTAGTGCGTTGGGATATTTACCGTTATTATTTTAATCTTACCTAAATTATCGGCCTTGAATCGTCTAATGAATGTCACCTGTACTACTACGAAATTCCTCTCCCGGTTTACGTCACGGAAATCTCCGTCACTGCCCGAGTTTAATGTTGTATCCAGTGCTCACAGTTTAGCCAGTGAGTCACCGTTAACATCGGAAGTTTGTAACTCTCTCAGTGCTCTGTTGCTAACATCGAGAATCGTAATTTTCCTCAAGGGAATAGAAATGCTGGACGCTCGACGTTTCCAATTTCCCAAACTAACTTAGAAACTCTTTCCTTGTTTTCTGTTTGTGTTGACTTCTTTGTAGCTACTCATAACTAGAACGACGTCACTTAAGTATTGATCTCGACTCAACTCTGACGGAACGGTTAGTGCTTGAGGACTGTTCTAAAATACGGACATAGAGTGCCTCAATATCGGCAAACACTTCTTGTTCTGGAGTTGTTTTATTGCTAAACAGTGTGAAGCGGCCTTACGGTAATAGGCTGGTATTATTATAGTCATCACCATCATCCACACCTCTCTTTGCGTATGCCAATTTCCACGTGTTATTTCAGACTTCTACAGGATTTACACGATTACCAAAGAGATATAATAATACAATTTCCAAAGACCCTGAAAATTGTATAATCTTGTAACGAAAACGAACGTTCCTTACTGTTATAGAAAATGAATGTGTTAAAAGATCGTGATTTGTGTCGATTGACTGTAAATACTTGTTATGTTTGGTAATAAAAGTTGAATCATGTGACATCGGAACAGTTTATCGTTTGCAGTCACAGCTTCGATGTTATTAGCTTTGACAATACGTAATCCATATTCATGATGGATGTTCCTATTCTGTTTTAAATGAAGTGGTTAGTTTACGATTGAAGAAATTACGAAGACAGAAGTAATTTTTTTTTTTTAACTTCTTCTAATCTGGAGATGAATGGATCATTTTATGAAGGACGTAAAAACTATGTTACCACACATTGAAATGATATTTAGCTCTGACGACATTAACATTATGGAACTTATTAATTTCCTTCAGTATATTCAGTCAATAAATTTAAACAAATAGTACAGTACGATGGAAACAAAAGCTTTGTTATTTTACGCAGTCATAACATAAGATTGAAATGGATAAAATCATTCTTTAAGCATTCCATTATCTGATTCATAGAGCATAGGATTAACTGCTTAGGAAAACTGCATTTGTAAAGTGCAATATTATAACCTAGGTGTATGCACCTAGGTTACAATGACCGCTTATAATCTAGGTATGCCTAGATTATAAGCGGTCATTGTGTAACGATACGTGATGTAACCTCGAACTGCGGTTGGTTATATGACGCATTCGTGAATATGTGCAAACGTAGGGAATTCTGGCGAGCGAAGGAAAATGAACAATTTCAGTTAAGTATGGGAAATACGAGTGTAGTTACTCCAATAAACATTAAACGTTTTTTAAAGTTAACTGTTTGTTATTACTTATTATTGTAGATAGGTTGTTTCGAGTTCCACTCTGTCCTTGGTTATGTCAGTAAAGGAGAAAATTTAATGAATGGGACATAATTTGTAAGACAATCTGCCAAATTAATTATTCGGAGGCGCTCAAGCAGGGCCATGCTCAGCAGCTTTAACGTCTTGTAGTAAACAATTCTCGTATTGAAATGTTGTTATTTCCTCAAATTACATTGGGAGGTGTAAATATTTGACAACTCCGATCCATTTAGCTTTCAAATTGTATAAAAATAATATGTGATTTTGCAACAGCACTCACAATGATCAAATTGAAATGGAAGACCATATGAAATGGATAAAATCATTCTCTAAGCATACCATTATCTGATTCATAGATCATTGGATTAACTGCTTAGGAAAACTGCACGGAAGACCGTAGCAATTTGATCAAAGTGTGAGTGCTGTTGCAAGATCACATATTATTTGTACTTATACAATTTGAATATTTTAAATATTTACACCCCCTATGCACGGTTTGTGCACTAGGCAATGTACGTATTTACTCATTTTACACCCCCTTAGCACGGTTTGTGCACTAGGCAACCAAAGATGTCTGGCTGCCGCAGCCAGTAGAACGCGCATGAAACCACGGCAACCGAATGGGTTTGCAGCCAGATCATAGATAATGTATGGTCGACCAAGCTATTTGGTTTACAATGTAAACCAAATAGCTTGGTCCACCGTACCTATGTGGCTGTCTTTGGTCCCCGCGCACTTGTCCGTAGCAGCCAGTACGCTTAGCATGACCACTGTAGAAACGAAAGAGAATCGACAAATCTTTTGTTCATCTGTCATTTTGTCGATTCAATGACAGATGAACAAAAGATTTATCGATTCTCTTTTGCGTCTACACGGGCAGACGTATTTTGCGTTTCGAAACTGTTGATTGTAACAAAACGGTCGCGATTGCCTCTGCAGTTTCTTATGATAAAATGGTCACGTTGCTGTTCCGTTCTGTTCACTCTTTTCAATTGCAATTTTTAAGCTAGATTCTTGTTTCAGATGTTGCTCGTCACACGCTATAGGCCCACACAGGGCGTTGGCGTCCATTCTTGCGAAGAGCCCATCCATCGTAGCAGTGCCGATCCAAAGCCGGGACTACCATGAGGTTACCGGCAACATAATCTGCCCCAATGTTGTCAGGGGCATCGACCACTTGAGAGATCCACGTCTCAATAAGGTAAGAAATATAGAATTTTCACAACTTGCTAGTCAGAAGGTATATTATGTTGATTACTTAATTTTCGGAAATGCACTTACCATTCAGTCTCTGCATCACCCAAAGGTTGACTTGTAGAAAATGCCTATGTCCAGCTCTAAGTATTAAACTATTAAATAAAAGGGTCCGTGGCTTAGGCCCCCAGTAGTCGAGGCACCCGTGGCCGACGCCCCCGATTCGATTAATTTCTTTTTTGTTCTTTATCTATTGGTACAGTCATCGGCAGATACAAAAAAAAAATTCGACCTCGAGGAGCCTGTTAAAGTAAAAAAAAAACAAAAGGTAGCGTAATTTTGAAGTCGAACCTATTTATTTGAAAATCGAACTCATTTATTTTGAGCTTGTTTATTAAGTTGTAACCACCCGAAATCAAACAGTAATTTGGACATTATTGGTTTTTAAAACGAGTGTACAATGGGGATGGCAACTGTGGAACTAATGGCGCTAGCATAGCTTGTACCGAGCATCTTCATTGGTTGAAAATCTGTCAATGTCATTTTAAATTTCAAAATAGCTGTCCTCATTGGACAGTTTGGGACTAAGCTATGGACGCGCCATCTACAATCAGCTTTGACCAGCCTTCCCCATTGGTTGTCAGGTCACGTGGTTTATAGGGTTTCGTAACTTGTAGACCCTTAGCCTGTTTGCTGTTAGACGATAAACTACCAACATAATTTTGTTTGTATTACCTAAATCATACTGGAATGTTAGTCAGCTGTAATTTCGTTTGGTTTTCCCTCGTTTTTCCTCAAAGTCGGTATTGAATTATTGAAGTAAGGAAAAACAAGTGACATTGACTATATTGATCACAATAGCTGCATGCTGGCGTTGAAATTAGCTTTGTTTTGAAACAGATTTAAATAAAAGTAGATTAAGAAACCAGTTATTAGTTTAGAATTTTTGGCCGCAGCTGAGTTTTGGTTCGTGCAAGCAAAACGATCGATAGTGTAGAGCAGAGGTTTTCAAACTTTTTTTTCTGGTCTTTCCAAGTTTCAAAATTTTCTGGTTTCGGTGGTAACCCCTGCTGAATTTTTTTCAAGCCCGTGGACCAAAAAAGATTAGCAATAAATTTGCAATATTATTTATCGCGTTATCTGTTAGCATGAGGACCGTAATAGCTCCTAAGATTTTTTTTTGGCAAAAAATCTGAAAATAAGAATCTTAAATTTTCGAAATGATTTTTTAAAGTCTCAATACGACCGTTTTCACCGAAATACAACCTGTCATCACCGGAACATTTATTTTTATTTTATTTTTTCGAGTAGCTCATTATCTCCCTACATTGATAGATAAAGCCAAGCCAACATTTTTAGGGTTCCGTACCCAAAGGGTAAAAACGGAACCCTATTACTAAGACTTCGCTGTCTGTCCGTCTGTCCGTCTGTCTGTCACCAGGCTGTATCTCATGAACCGTGACATAGCTGTCAGTTGAAACTTTCACAGATGATGTATTTCTGTTGCCGCTATAACAACAAATACTAAAAACCGAATAAAATTAATATTTAAGGGGGGCTCCCATACAACAAACGTGATTTTTTGATAATAATGGTACGGAACCCTTTGTGCGCGAGTCCGACTCGCACTTGGCCGGTTTTTGTTATTTAGTATCGAAACCAGATACATTTTCGTTGACCCCCTATTACCTACAACTTGTGAACCCCCATTTTTTTTTTCACGCCAACGTAGACCCCCGACGGGTCTTTCGTGGACCCCTGGGGGTCCACCTGGACCACTTTGGGAATCACTGGTATAGCGTATAGACACAAATAACAGACAGAAGAATATCTTAATAGCACTTAAAACTACTATCTATATAATTCGAACTGAGTTTCCGTAGATATTTCTTCTGGGTATATAAAATTAGCCTATATTAGCGTGTATAGTAAAATTACACACACGATAAGATAACAGACCCTTTTATTGGTGAAAAAACACACTTATGTAATATCTCGACGGATTATGAATGATACCGATAACGTCTCAATCCCCGTCCGTCATAATAGTAGTAGGGGGCGAGCCTATTACCATCAACTGGGCACAACTCCGGGCTGCTACTGGGAAATTCAAACCTAATAACTGGTGGAATGTAGGTGTATTTTACGTCGTTTGGTGGACACCTCTCCTCCCTTCGGAACTACAGGCGTAATGACGTAATCATCTTCTTTACATAGTATGAAACAAACTCGCTCCCGCCGTCTGTACGCTTAGATCTTTTAAACTACGTAACGGATTTTAATGCAGTTTTCAGCAATAGATAGAGTGATTCAAGAGAGGTTTATATTTTTATGCATATCTACATTGTACCCGTGCGGGGCCAGGGCGAGTCGCTAGTATGTTATGTTACAAATCTATACTAATATTATAAAGAGGAAAGATTTGTATTTTTGTATGTAACGAATAAACTTAAAAACTACTGGACCGATTTGAAAAATTCTTTCAGCAATGGGTAGCTACATTATCAGCGAGTAATATAGGCTATATTTTATCCCCGTACTCCCACGGGTACGGGAACTACGCGGGTGAACCCGCTTGACATCCGCTATAGTCTGCGCCAGATAAATAGGAAAGAATAGTAGATTGTATCATAAGGGAGCAAAATTATATTTTTACGGCGAGGGCGCTTTTTTGAATCCAGAGCGAAGTGAGGGATTCTAGAGTAGAATCCCGAGCGTAGCGAGGGATTCTTTAATAGAATCCTGAACGTAGCGAGGGATTCAAAGTACGTCGCCCGAGCCAAAAATATATTTTGCGCCCGAGTGATACACTCTACTTTTCATCACCCACTATGAGAAAATAAAAGGCGCCTCATAATTTTAACCGACTTCAAAAAGGAGGAGGTAATTCGACTGTTTTTTTTTTATGTATTTACACCGATTACGCTGATATTTATGAGCCGATTGACGTGATTATTCTTTAGTTTGATGCGGAATAGTTGCCATTTGGTCCTATAAAAATGTAACATAGTTTGGCCCAGTAGTTTTCATTTTATGAACATTTTTACTTCAGTCATGTGTTCTAATTTCAACATGTAAAATAAATGCATATCTAATATTTGGATAGGATATTACAACTAAAAATGGAAAAATAAAATAACTTTTTTGCATAAAATAAAACCGACTTCACAAAACACAAAAACGTTAAAAATAACTTTAGCTTCAGAAGTCGGTGACAAAAAAAAACTAAATGAATCAAACAAAGGTCACCGACTTTTGAAGATCTAAAGTTATGTTTCACTTTATTGTGTTTTTTATTCACTGTCACATGAAGAACTCATTTTTCAAAACAAAACCATGAATTTCTAACAATTCATGAAAATTGACGAAAACGCGGTCTGTAGTTCGCGCATTTTTAATTTGATTTCTTTTTTTTATTCAGTCAGCGCGGCGCACAGTGGGCTGAAATTCGCGTTTCATAGACATTCAAATATTTTTTATCGAGTGAACCTTTTTTTGTTTGGAAACGATTGGGAATACCTACTATATGCCTTATATAATGAACTTTTAGGTTTATAATCGGAAACAGCGAGCTCAGATTTTTTTTTGAAAAAATTTGTATGGAGTCGGCGTAATAAATGATGATATCTCCATTATCGCACAATTGCGCCTAATATCCTCTTAGGTTATTAATATATGAATTATTTTGGATTTTTTGACAGACTCCATGTCAAGGTCAAACATGCGCTTTTTTTTTTAAAAATCTTGAAAAAAAAAATTTTTTTAATGTTTATTTTTACGTATTTAACTAATATTAAGCTTAACATGGATGCATATAGACTAGACATTTACGCAAATCAATTATGTGCCATATTGGAAAGTGAAATTCATTAAAAACCATAAAATGCTTAATATCTTTATTCTTATATTTATATCATAGAAACATATACACATAACGACTTAAATTTGATGAACAACTAAGTAGTACAAATGGTCAGCTAACGAAGTAATTATCTAACGGCTCTCAAAATCAATTAAGTAAAATATTAATATTTAACAATACACTATTTACTGATTTACTGAATATCTATTGGATAATTAGGCTTAAAATTAGTTATAATTGGTAATATTTGTTAAATAACATCATAAGACACATTTTGTTGTTAGTAGTACTAGAAATACCATAAATCTAAATTTTAGTAGTTGTGCAATACAAACAATCATAAAAATGAATGACATCTCATTACAATCGAATATTAAAATGATTACAATAAAAATATATGATAAAATTAATTAAAACAATGAATATATTATTTAAAAATATTGCCTATTCTGAATCACTATCTTCAGAGTCGAGCTCAGAGTCAGAATTTATTTGAGCGATATCTCTAAACTCGAATTCAGGTGTTTGAAGATTCAGCAGATCCAATGTTTCATCAAACAAAGGTTTCTTTTTCTTTGCATCCATCGTTGGTCTTACTGCTGAAATAAGCGGATCGGACGAAAGAAGAAGGAAATTAAAAATATCTTCATTAGAACTCACTCTGCTTTTCTTACGTGAGTGATGTTCTCTGAATCTTCTGAAGTCCTTGTTCCTTGCTTCTGAAGCCTCTTCAGATAAACTGCCAATCGGTACTATTGCGTTAGAAGCGATAATTTCGGCTCCATGAAGCAGTATCGTGTGCACTGTCGATGACATGTAGTACCAGTTGTACAATTCAACATACTTCTCAGCAGTTATGTACGCATATTCCTTAAATTTTGAAATATTGATAGGTTCACCTGAAGTTATGGCTTGCAAAATTATAGCGAATCTTCGGATCAGATCTTCATCTAGTCCAGTGATAGCCGCAGTCTTTTCAGGAAATTCAAAGAATCGTCGTGCAGTGTTGCCGTCGTTAGTTGTGCCATAACCTTGTTTTACGACATCGATTAATAGGTTGAGCTCAGTTTTGAACCTGGCTTGGATAGTTTTCTTTCTTGCATCCACTGAGCCTTTCTCACTTTCCCCTCTAGCAGACCACTTCTTAATGTCTAATTTATATGCGATATGCAAAAGACATTCCATCATGTTTATGCGTGCATGCAGTGAAGAAAGTCCGAGCTCCATCAAGTCATCTTCTGTTGATTTCTTCATAACTTTTTCCAAGTTGTTCACCTCCGAAGGTTTCGCCAAACAAATGTAGCACGCTGCATTCGATCTTACGTTAGGAGACAGATATGTTTTTATTTTAGCATCAACCATGGTGAGCATTAGCTTATGACTCACCATATTGCTATCACAATCAGATGGTTGGAGAGCTGATATCTCAGCTTTGACTCTTTCATTTTCTTCCTTCACCACTGTTTCACTTTCTTTAACAAAGGTGAACTGTACTGGACGACAATACGCTGCTGAGCAAGGTTTCGGGTTTTCCCAAACTGTGATGTCTTCACATGTCATCTTCAGTGGTGATAACGAAGTCATGAAGATACTAGAGTCATCTTGTGTACAATCCATCTTCTGTTTGTATCTGCTTTGACTGGATGCTCCGTCGAAACCGTATTTTGATATTAAAATTAGTTCTTTATTTTGTATACCTTCTGGCAAAGATTTAATAATTCTTTTTGCTGTCAGATCTAGCAAAGCTTGCAGTGAAATTTTTGCTGAGGAATCTGTCACCATAACTGAATTTTTCGGTTCAGGTGGAAAGCACACATTCTTCTCTTTTTGCACGCAGTAATACGAAGGGTACAAGTGCTTAAGGCCTTCTCGAATTGCTGATTCTCGCAGAGTTATATATTGCCACTTTGATAATTTCAGAGATATTAGTAAACCAAGTGCTTTTTGGGGTGAAACGTTTCTTTACTGGTTGGTTTTTTAATTAAATCTTGAAGTTTTTCGATTGATTCTGGGTGCTTCACCATATATTCAATCACAGAAGCAATGTTGTTTTGGCCTTCATCTTTCAACTTAGAAATAGTTGCAAATACAAGCTCACTGGAATCTTTGTCTGTCAGGTCTTTACTCCGCCTCTTTTTCAGTTTCGTTCCCAAGTCTTCAAAAGGTTTACGATTTGAGATTTTTCTTTTCGTCATAGTTTCAGTTGATGATGTAGATGGCTCCAAAAGAGAACCAGTAGCGCTTGAAGATGACTCCAAAATAGCAACGTTAGAACTTGGTGATGGCTCCGAAAGTGGCACTATAGGGCTTCCCTCATCCTGAGTAATCGATTTTATATTTTCTTTTAAACAACTCGGCCAATCAACATCAGCCTCGAGCCAACTTTCGTAGTCAGTTCGGAACCTCTCATATTTCCGTTGTGTTGATTCATATCGTTTCTGTGCAGCCCTAGTGAATCTCCGGCAAAATTCTTTTAAAGTCACACAATCTTCTTCAGATACACTGTTGTTTAAACGAGATAGCACGGTTTGAAACAAAAAATTATAATCACTAAGTTTGTGAGCGTTTTTCAAAATAACGAACAAATCCAAGTTTGTTACAATGCTTGCCATGATGTATGTACTTTCAATGATTGAAGAATACTAAATTATTTTCCTATATTACGATCCTATTTATTGCGATCGATTTTAATGTATGTGTCCGAACGACTAATTTACTGACTACCCTCTTAATTGCTAACTAATGAGAACCCAATTATTTAATAGATATAGGTATTCAAAAAGTAAGTAGATAGTTAAAATGTTATTAACAAACAATAATTTCCTTAATTTTATTAGGGATTTTGAGAATCATTAGATAATTACTATTTGAGATTTCGGCTAATGAGTCTTTAAGCGAATTTCACTTTCTAATATGGCACATAATTGCTTTGCGTAAATTTCTTGTCTATATACATCCATGTGAAGCTTAATATTATTTAAAAATGAAAAAATAAACATTAAAAAAATTGAAAAATTTTAAAGATTTTTTTAAAAAAAAGCGCATGTTTGACCTTGACATGGAGTCTGTCAAAAAATCCAAAATAATTCATATATTAATAACCTAAGAGGATATTAGGCGCAATTGTGCGATAATGGAGATATCATCATTTATTACGCCGACTCCATACAAATTTTTTCAAAAAAAAATCTGAGCTCGCTGTTTCCGATTATAAACCTAAAAGTTCATCATACAAGGCATATAGTAGGTATTCCCAATCGTTTCCAAGCAAAAAAAGGTTCACTCGATAAAAAATATTTGAATGTCTATGAAACGCGAATTTCAGCCCACTGTGCGGCGGCCGGCGGCGCGACTGGGCCGTCGTACCAGCCAGTCTTTATTCAAACAATATTTGCGTTCGATTTCTTTCGGCGCTGAACACTAAGATGTTCCAAATTAAAAAGTGCGCCGCAATTATTTTTGCGGCGCAGTTTTTGAATTTGGAACATCTATAAAGAGGATTAAAAACTCATTACTGCCCGCTAAAAGTTTCATAAAGAAAACACCACCTTTGGGTGCACTTAAAGGCGAACCAAGTCGTCCTTTTCGAATAGATGGGATGAAAAAGTCATTAACCCGCATACGTTTATTCAAATACATAATTCCGAAAACAGAAATAATGACATAAACTTGTCCCGAAACTACCTTTAACGTGATCCTTGACTTTTTCTAGTAATAAAAATCATTCATAATGTATTGTCGGGGTACCTACGCAGAGAAATTAAGGAAAGAGCAATGACCTTTAATTCCTACTTATCTAGCGCTGACTATAGTTGTAAATATTTTTTTTTTTAGGGTCTAGCCTTCACACTGCAAGAGCGTCAGGCCCTCGGCATCCATGGTCTTTTGGCAGCCAAGTTCAAGTCCCAAGAGGAACAGCTAGAGATATGTACCATATCCATTGACAGATATGAAGACAACCTCAACAAATATCTCTACCTCGTCGAGTTACAGGTGACTAAACATGATAAAGGTACCGTTGATTCTGTGAAGCTATTTATAGAAACTGGGTTTTGGGAACTGGGAAACTGGGACGGGTATGGGACTTTTATTGTACAGATTCTAGTTTGTCATTGGATTTCCTGCCCGCTTAGCATGAACACTGTAGAAACGAAAGAGAATCGACAAATCTTTTGTTCATCTATCATTTTGTCGATTCAATGACAGATGAACAAAAGTTTTGTCGAGTCTCTTTCGTTTCTACGGCGTTCATGCTAAGCGGGCTGATTTATGCTTTTTGATTTTAAATTAATGTACTAAACCTGAAGAGTGGATTTTTATCCTGTGAGTATATTATTTTTGACTCGATTTTTTTTATTGGGTGGAAAGACTGACTTTGGGAAAACATTGTCTGGGTGCCCTCCCAGATAATGCTTTTAACAATTAATTGGTTTGTTTGGGTGGTGAAAGGAATGTTTAAAAGCTGTAAACACTAATTTTGTTCGTAAGTAAAAATACAAATACTTAATCAAAAAGAACGTGATTTATTAAAAAAAATACCTTTGCTCGAATAAAAGCAATCTGGCTAATCTTGTTTCCCTTGACCTAAATACGTCATCGACCCTGCGGAACATCGGTGTGTATCGGTGTTAAAGTGAAGGAATTTAATACAAAGGCTTTTAAAGAAGAAAACACTTATTGTATAGTTATATTATATTATTATATTGTATTGGCGTGTCTGAATGGTGTATTATATTTTATTAAACATCGCGTAAAATACCTATAAGAACTGAAATTTGAAAAACATCAGAAACGTCGATAAAATATACCAACTTGAAATACCCAAAGTACAATCATGAATAAATTAAATGTTTGTCTGTTTATACGGCTCTAATAAATTATAGTGTTAAGGTGAATACTCCAACCAGCCCGCGAAATTCAAATTTTCTCACGTTTTTTGCAACTTGCAGGCCAGGCCAGGCGGTGTAGAAACAAAAAAAAAACAGAATAAGTCATTTCTACACCTTTATGAACTTGGAGGGTTTTGATGATTATAATTCTGTAACTACGTACGTCTAGTAACATACACCCTAGCGCTGTCCTGCAAATTGCAAAAAAACGTAAGAAAATTTGAATTTCGCAGGCTGGTTGGAGCATTCACCTTAAATAGCCTAAGAAATGGCTCCATTCTCACGATAACGGCTCACTGTATTATAGGGGTTGTTTCATGAGTGCCCCTGCCAAATATGCAATTTTTTTCACAGAAGTTTTTATATGTAATTGAACATAAGAATTTAGGACTGATATAAACTGTGAACTGGGCAGATCGCTTGTGCAAATTGCGCATTTAGCGAACATAAACATGATTAAATGTTTGATGATGAACATTTAATGTAATGTATGTACGGAATCTACAATTTATCACATGATTTCTTCAATTATGTACAGGAGTATTGTGAAGCATATTCGCTGGGGTATAATTTTGTTAATAGCAACTATTACTTCTGAAGCCTTTGACATAATAGGTCTAATTTATTATTTGATGTTTCCGTTTGTGCTTACCTGTTTTTTTTTATGAATAAATCACCAATCGATTAAATCCCCGCTACAACAGAATATCATATTTTAATACGATATTCTGTTGTAGCGGGGATTTAATCGATTGGTGTTTTTTTTATAACCATATTATCAACGTGAATAGAACAGAAATATTTCTTTAGTCTCATTATTTATTTAATTTGGAAACAGTTTATAAGTTGGATTTTTAATGACAATTCCTTCTTTACTTTTGATTGTTCTACAATGTACAGTTTACATTTTTTTAATAAATTGCAAAAAATAACTAAGTAGATGTGATCCCTTGTTCGCTTTAGGACAGATTCGCTTAGCGACAGATTTGCACTACGGCAGATTCGCATTACGGCAGATTCGCATTACGGCAGAAATTGTACAGTTGTGTTAAAATGGTCAAGCATAAAAAAATATTTTTGTTTCTGTCAATATCATGTTAATGGCCACTCATAACTATGTCATGGTATTTTTATTACATGACATTGTCTTATTTTTTAGGTACTACGATTGATTTGTTGCTGATTTTTTTTCATGTTGAACAGAAAATAAAATAAGAAGTATGTATCATAAGATAAATAATAAAAATCATTTTTGTTTATTGTTGTATTAATAAGTACCTACAGTGAACTACTCGATATAGATCATGGACTTCACTGTACTTCTGTCGTAAAGCGAATCTGCCTTAAAGCAAATCTGTCGCTAAGCGAATCTGTCCTAAAGCGAACAAGGGAATGAGACCTATGTCCACTATCATTGAACTCCAAAAAGCAGTAATATCAGTAAAGTTACGCCGACCACCATCATGTTTTCCACAAAATACAAAGCAATGTTTTTAATAATTTTATTGAATTATTGCAGGACAGAAATGAGAAGTTGTTCTTTAGGCTGCTAGCGGAGAACGTTGAGAAGTACTTGCCGATCGTATACACCCCGACCGTGGGACTGGCCTGCCAGAAGTTCGGTCTCATTTACAGAAGACCTAGGGGTCTGTTCATCACCATCAACGACAAGGGACATGTATTCAACATTATTAAAAACTGGTGAGTTTTTCTTTTGATACCATGTAAGATGTAAATTTAAACTGGCCCGCGCCTACGGTGGGCTATGGGCTAGCTCGCCGTCCGTCCGTCTCATGACGACACGCCCCGTGTCGACGGCGCGTTCGTGTTCCACGCGCGCCTCAAAGAGAGTCAGCAAAAAGGAAGGGGTCCGCAAGGACCGGTGCCTGCCGAAGTTGCGGGACTGTTCGAAAGAGATACCGTGGCCCCGGAACACAAAGGACGATGAAGGAATATGGATGGGTTTTAGTCAGTAAAAGTCTGACCCTCCTGCTCCGCCCAGAGCGGGAGGAGTCATTTGATGATTTCCAATCTGAAAAAAAAAAAAAAAAAAAATTCAATGCTAAGCAGCGCTTACCGGGGTTGGTCTGTGTATGGGTGATCATCCATTATTATCCCGAATTTCCTCCGTGTCTCGGAAAGCGTGTTGAGGCGTTGGTCCCAGCAGTCATTTGTAGATCTTTGACAGTAACCCGAAAGTCCAGTATTACCAAGGGGTATCGTTTTACCTAGTACAAACTGGGTTGTGGAGGTCTAATAGGCAGTCGCTCCATGTAAAATACTGGTACTCAGCTGCATCCGCTTAGACTGAAAGACGGGTTGTCTTATAGTATATAGTAGGACAAAGCTAGATAGATGATGACTATGTTATTTAGATGTAGGTTTAGTTTAGGATCTAGTGCAGGTTTATAAATATGCCCAATACAGTTATCACCAAAGAAACCAGGGCCGTCCTAAAACTCGTTGGGTTGACGATATCGTCAAGGTCGCGGGAAACACCGGGATCAGGAATGCTCAGGACAGGGAAGTGTGGCAGAAGGAGAGGCCTATACCCAGCAGTGGGTGATTCTGGGCTGATATGATGATGAGTTATCACGGTAGGCTTGCGGTGCGGCCGTTCCTTCTAGACTGCTTAGTCGGTCGGAAGTCGGAACGTTGCGTGAGCCCAACTCGCTCATGGCCGGCTTTTTTTACCACCTATCGCTTGTTCTTATCAGTGCTTGTCATTCTTCTGTTTACTAATCATACACGCTGAAATTATACTTTTAACTAGCTTATGCACGCGGTTTCGTCCGTAATTGTCCCACGGGATCATGCTGCCCGGATAAAACGTATCCGTTTTGTTAATCCGGATTATAAACTATCTGTGTGCGAAATGTTATACAAATCTGTTCAGTAGTTTTTACGTGTAACGTGAAAGAGTAACACTCATCAATCCACCCATCCTCATAAACTTGCGAATTTACAATAGTAGTAAGATACCTAGTATATTTATTGACAAGTTGAATATTTTTTCTGTCTCTCAGAAATAGGAGATGAGGGGCGACCAGTTTTGACTCTTATGCCCTGAGCAATAAGGTTGAAAATTAGTCACATTTTATTGTTAGTTTGAATCAAAGCATATTAATTCAATTTATAGCTATGAATATAAACAGTTTACATTATGCCTTACACGTTGCATCTACGATTACATTCCTGGTATTATTTAAACAAACTTTGTTCAACATAATATCGAGACATCAACAATGGTTACGAGAAATTCTATAAAAGCATAACAATTTCCTCAAACATCACTTTACCTGTTATAAATTCTTGTGAGCAGCTCATCTAGTTCTTAAAGGTATTAAGCCAGTCTAGGTCGACCTAGATTGACCTAGACTGGTGAAGGCTAAAGCAAATCGATCGATAGCTGGAGGGCATACCTAATGGAGTAAGTTTAAATTGCAAAATTTTTTGGCTCAAACATACTTTACGTGTTATAAATTCTTGAAAGCAACTGATCTAGTTCTTAAAGGTATTAGCCAGTCTAGGTCGACCTAGATTGACCTAGACTGGTGAAGGCTAAAGAAAATCGATCGATAGCTGGAGGGCATACCTAATGGAGTAAGTTTAAATTGCTCAATAAACTTGAGTCTGTGTAATTCCCATCTTGATGGGTAATAGATCACTCAATGCAAAAGTAAAATAGAGACCTTCAAATAAACAGCAAATAAGTATAGTTTTAATAGAAAATACAATAGGTTTCTAAAAAAAAACTTTGGACATTAAAATCTCCGTAACTAGAAGGTTCCCAGGTATGGAAGAACAAATCCCTTCGATTTCGTTAAGGGTATTTTTTACACCATTAAATTACTATTTTAAAACCGTTTTTGTGTAAACGTTCTTTCAAATCCATTTTTCTAATCGGTAGACATACACCATACATGTATACTGCTAAACTCAAAACTCAAAGCATTTATTTCAATTAGACCTAATGGTCTAATTGAAATAAATGCAAATCAAAGCTACAGTCCCAGTCACAAGGCATAATAACTTGATAAAGTACTGTAGTTGCCCATTCCCTAGCGTAGATCTCTATGGAGAAGAACGGGCAAGAAACTCCATGGACACTCTAATCAAAATATTGTTACAAAATCTTGGTTACATCATTAATTTTGAAATTATACATATATGTGAGAACGACGAGCTAAAAACAGATAACGCGGTTACAAAAGGTTAAAAAAAAAATCGGAGCAGTCTTTGGGGACTGCCGATAGAAGTGAAAACGAAAAGTACACAGGCCCCGCCCCAGCCGTAGCATTGGTTATGCCCCGCGCATGCCTATGTGGTGCTAAGCCGTAGCGGATGCTACGAGTGCTACGAACGGCTACGAAGCGTGACCGCACGTTACGTTACGTGACGATGAGGTCAATGTTTTTCCTTCACCCAAAAAGTGCTCAACGCGCCTAAAGAAGTTTTCACTTAAAAAAAAATTCAGGTCCGTTTTAATTTAGCTGAGCACAATTTGTTCGCTATTCGAGAAATTTTGTTTTGTACTTAGACTTCGTTAATCTATCCATACTTCAAAAACATGAATATCAAGTAACAAATGCTCTTGTTTTAGTTTTATGTTCGTTTCATGTAAACCTTTATAGTAAACAATTGAAATTCTTCCTCTAAAAGAAAATAAAAAAGTTATATAAATCATAGTAATAGCATTCGATATCGTGAATCCTCCTTATCCTCAACCTAGAAATTAATAAAGCAATAAATTTCTTTACATCGTCTGAAAATAGCTTGAAGTAATACTTCACCGTTATTCTATACTTTGTAAACAAAGCTTACGGTGAATGAACGTAGTAGATTGTACATTTGTACCCATAATTCATTTTTTTTACGATCTGCTACGCCTTTGGGAACTTTTATAGTAGTTACACAGTATGATTCATAGATGTTCATAACCTAATTTAGAAGCCAAAGGACGAATTCGTTAATAAAACTGAATACGAGCGTCATTTTTAAACCGTGTTCAAGAGCTATTATTATTTTCACAAAACGGTACGGAAGTGACAATCATCGAAGGAGTCGAGTCCGCTATCTTCGATGGAGACACCATTGCTTGTCTGCGTAAAACAGCGCTACTATGCTTCTAGCAAATCCTGTTAAGGAATTTTGTCACTGACAGCTCTCAGTTCAGTGTCAATTGTGAAATCAGCCTTAAATGTGGTTTGAAATATTTATATTCAGAAATCCAAACAAATGTGTATGAATCGATGGATCCAGTTTATTCCTGAAATTTCCTCTTAAAAGTCCTCCTAAGGGGGAAAAGCGGAATCCAAAAAGAAAAGTCTAGAATTCCCCCCTGATATTCCCCCTTAGGGTGGAAAAATGGAACTGAAAAATACTTAATCCACAAATCCCCCCTGAAAGTGCCCCCGAGGGGGAATACTACGGTAATTAGCCTTTTCCCAGCTATGTTGAGGTTTCGTCCAGTCTACCCGGATGCATGCAGAATACCAGCATTTTACATGAAGCGACTGCCTATCTGACCTCCACAACCCAGTTATCACTGGGTAATACGATACCCCTTGGTAAGACTGGTTGTCAGACATTTGGACCACTGACTGACTGTGACGACTCAAAGATCTATAAATGACAGCCGGGACCAAACGGCTTAACGCGCTTTCCGAGGCACGGAAAAAACTCGGTATGTAATGGGTCACCCACCCACAGACCAACCTAGGCAAGCACGACTTAACCTGAAGATTAATCCGAGCGACTGTATTTTTTTACCTATGAGCTCCTTTATAATTAAGTCATTCCGTGGTAAAGAGATTCGCCAGCCAGCTTTGATGTAAGAATTGCTGCGTGGGAACTACTTTATGACATCACACCATTTACAAAAATTAAAAGTTCGGTAACAGAACATGTGCTCCAAAAAACATACTGGCTTAAATACCGGTTTCTTTGTCTGTTATTATTATAAGCCTATGTTGTCCCGAGGAGCTCATGGCTAAATAATAACAGCTGCTAGGGGCGATCTTTAGGTTAAGCCGTGATTGCCAAGGTTGGTCTGTGTTTGGGTGACCATTACATATCGAGTTTCCTCCGTGCCTCGTAAAGCACGTTAAGCTGTTGGTCCCGGTTGTCATTTGTAGATCTTTGACAGTATTTACAGGTAGTCAGTGGCCCAAAAAGTCTGACAACCAGTCTTACCAAGGGGTATCGTATTACCCAGTACTAACTTGTGTTGTAGAGGTCCGATAGGTAGTCGCTCCATGTAAAATACTGGTATTCAGCTGCATCCGGTCGGACTGGAAGCCGACCCCAACATAGTTGGGAAAAGGCTTGGCAGATGCTTATATTGTCCCACTGCAGGGCAAAAGCCTCCCTCCCTCCTTCCATTGTTTGCGATCTAATGCGATTGTGGGTCAATCCTTTAAGAAAGAGCCAGCTCATCCCGCCATCTCTTTCTGAACCTACCGCGTGTGTTGTATCTTAAAAGTAAAATTCTTTTTTAGGCCTGAACCCGATGTACGTGCGGTGGTCTTCACTGATGGAGAAAGGATTTTGGGTCTCGGGGATCTTGGTGCCTATGGTATGGGCATTCCCGTGGGAAAGCTTTCCCTGTATACTGCCCTCGCTGGGATTAAGCCTCACCAGTGTCTACCCATCACTTTGGACGTCGGCACGGATAATGAGGTAGCGTATTGTATAATTTGAATATATAGGTACGTTTTTGTAATGTCAAGGCTGAAACCAGTGTCTATTTTTGGGTGACATTAGTTTCCTTATAGTTCGTTCTTTTGGTTTTGTGTTATGATTGTACAATACATTGGAATTTCAAAACGATGAATGAATGATTTTTCTTTTTTACGGAAGGTTCAAATTGTTGCCTTAAATATTGTTATAAGACTGTCTCATTATTTGCTTTCTGCATATTGGATCAAGCAAATACTGCTGAAGAATGTAACTGTTTAAAAGTAGAGATACACACCATGCTAAATGAACGACTCGATAATGCCATAAATAAAACGAAATATTGAAGCGAAAGTAATAAAAATAATAAAATACGATCATTGTAGATCTCTGCTTACGTTTACTGAGTAACTAAATAAACATTTTGAGAATAGTTTTATGTGTGTATCAAAAATACAAAGGTATAAATATTTCAGGAATT
Source organism: Xestia xanthographa (assembly GCA_905147715.2). Lineage (NCBI taxonomy): Eukaryota > Metazoa > Arthropoda > Insecta > Lepidoptera > Noctuidae > Xestia > Xestia xanthographa. The sequence goes on from LR990646.1 coordinate 20,589,426, forward strand.
TGAGCTCTACGCGTCTTGATAAAAGGTTGATTTTTCAGGATCTCCTAAAAGACCCGTTGTACATCGGCCTACGACAGAAGCGCGTACGAGGCAAGGAATACGATGAGTTTATCGATGAATTTATGGAAGCTGTCGTCTTGAGATACGGGCAGAACACATTACTACAGGTGAGTTACCTATTAGTACATACCTACCATCATAAAAAAGTATAAAAACAAGGCCAATCATTCGATGGTCTAATCCGAAACAGCGAAATATACTAAAAGAAGTCACCGTTTTAAAAATAATTAAAATTGTATCATTACATTTTCAATGTACGCCCCGAATGTGCAAGGTTACACCAACAGTATCAAAATGATGTATCTAAGAAAATGCGTTACATTCTATGTTAAATAAAAGAAAGAATAGGAAATGTATCATAAGGTTTGAACCACATCTATCAGCATGGAATCGCACTTTTCCCTGCTCCTATCCCTTTCTGTCGCTCAGAGCCGTCATTTGCTAGAGCGAGAAACAGCGCGGGAGTGTTATAGGACGCGGCAGCACCGACTCTGCGACAATTACCCTAAATTATCTATGGTCAGCAGCAGAATGCGACAAGCTGAGTGGATTATTTGATACAGGGTGCATTTTTAACTGTGCACGGAAGACCATAATTATCTGAACGAAAAAGCCTGAAAAACTTACGAGTTTTACCGTGATACGCACGGTGCAGAAAAATCAAAACTGCAACTTAAGGGCCATATATGCCTCAAATGGCTTAGCATGATCCTCCGTTACGCCTAAAATACTGCAGCATTAGTTTTGAAATAAATATATGGTAAAGTTGAGGGTTAATGCTAGGTACTGTCTTTGACGAAAACACGATTCCATAAACTTTTCTCGTTAGAAAAAAAATCCAAAGTTACCTCCAAATCGAACAATAAACCGTTGGTATTCAAAAAGTACTTCAAATTAGATCATGAAACTTTGCATACTAACTGAACTGACTATAAAGCAGGTCTTATGTGTTTTTATTTAGTCCAATCAATAGATTTTTTGTAAATCGCAAAAAAACACTAATTTCGCACTAATCGACCGCAGTGACTGACGTAACAAGCGCTTTGTAAGAGTGCAAGCTGATTAGAACTTTATTCTAATAGAATTTCAAACGAAGTTTGAACCACCACAAATAGAACCAGAGCCTCCACGAGCGAGAGAATCGTGGCGTTATTATCGTCTTTGCCACGTTTTTCTATTACCTCTCTTTTGGGCCGTCTCCACGATATTTTCGTATTATAGAAATTCGTTGAATCACCGCGACTCTCTCGCTCATGGCGAGCTAACAGAATATATTTTTTCTACCAGGAAATCAAATTTGTACTATTCGTCTTAAATCTGTTAATGCAAACTTGTTCCTTGTATTTTTAATTCTTATCAAGGATTAAAACTGTCTAAAACCGTAACACAGATAGTTTACGCAGTTTTATTAATAGTCATACAGTCAGACATTGTAATCTTTATTTATATCTTATGTATCAATGCTTTATCTTACAATTAAGTTGTTTGCACGTATTTCATAATTACCCTTGATTTAAATCAATATCTGAATCAGTGCTTTTGACTTAGATCTGTGTCGTATTACGTAGCTTAGGTATACTGCATTATGTCAAGATTAGATAAAAATAAGTCACATGAGACGTTTTGCTTCATTTATCCGTAAATATAAAAAAAATAACTTAAATTTACATCTACACAAATATTATAAAGAGGAAAGATTTGTATTTTTGTGTATTTTTGTAATAAACAAACTCAAAGATAACTGCGCTATTTCGAAAATTCTTTCACCATTAGAAAGCTACATTCACCCTGAGTAACATAGGCTATATTTTATCCCCGTACTCCCACGGGAACGGGAACAACGCGGGTGAAACCGCGTGACGTCCGCTAGTAATGTATATTTTAAAGTTCATATAATTTTTAAGGCCGTATTGACACTCCTCTACAAGGCAATGTTCTACTACCCTACTCCTCTTTAATTTGTCTATTTAGAACTTTATCGAGTCCTGCATAAGCTATTCACAACGCTTCGATTTGATTCCGATTATAAAAGTCGTGTCTGTCTCGCTTGTTTTCGTAATGCCAAAAAAACATAGACATACGACTTTACGAAAAGCTATGCTGGTCCTACCACAATATCGCTGGCCATTAAGCGAGACCCATTGCGTCGTGAGTTTGTTTTTTACACCAGTATGCGTATGAAATTATCTCAAAAATCAATTTTCAAATAAAAACGACGAAAAGTATTAGAGAAAATGACTCCATTCCATTACACCAAACACGTGAGAAAATAATAATACCGCGTGCAGATTGCACACAAACTTACGTTACATAACGTAATCTTATCCGATGTATTGATCATAATTATAATCGTTTAAGAATTAACGATTATATGCCTCCGATAATTTCCGAATAAAGCTGATAAGACACCGATACGTCTACAGTTATTGACTTAGATTTGTTTATCATACACAGTGTAGTTATTGGTTGAGATAGCAATCAATTCAAGTCTAAATATAATTTGTAGCAATAAATAGGGGAAATTACATAGTTTAGCACGAGGTCCTGACTTTTCGGATTCCCATGTCGGAGAAATAAAATATAAATATTTTTCTAAAAGTTAGATATAGTATAATTAATAAAATAAAAAAAAAAAATATATATTTTATTTAAATTTTCTCTTGCAATAATTATCAAAATAGAAATTCAAATTCTTAAATTCCCATGTCGGATAAAGTGTTACTGGGTTTTATCATCAAGAATTACTCAGTAGTAGCCAAGGAGTCTGGATTTGTACCCGGTCCATAGCAATAGGGTCGCCCCCTATTACATGGAATGTAGTTGGCGAAATTAGGGTGTACTTTTAGGTGCACTTCTGCTTTCGGGGATACAGGCGTCATTGCTTTTTGAAATAACATAATTTTTTTACACGTTGTTTTGCTGTTAAACAAGATTGTTTGTCAGCAGACGCTATAAACATTTATAAGCGTCTGTTGACACAACTTGAGGTAGGTCTTGATAAAGTCTATGCCCGATTCCAGGTCATGGCCTATTCGTGTGCCAAATATCGTCTAAATCCGTGCAGCTATCAATTGCCAAGTCAATTCTGCTTCCGTATTTCTAATATTAGTATGAGTATACAAGTCAAGTTAGCCGTGTGGTATCCGGCAGAGTAGAATAGAACCAACCCATTACACTCACGGGTGTCCTATAAGGCGACTAATGTCTGAGGCGGAACACCTTGCGCCTCCGTAGACCAGAGAATGGGCAGCAGCGTTTTCTGTTAGTCTTTCATCACTGCGATCTCCAATCCGCCTGCCAAGCGTGGAGATTACGGCAAATTCCTCCCATCATGGGAGAGGCTTATGTCCAGCAGTGGACGTTATGGGCTGTTGTTGTTGTAGTTGTTGTATACAAGTCAAAAACAACACGTATCAGAATCATCACCATCATCATCATTTCAGCCGAAAGACGTCCACTGCTGGACATAGGCCTCCCCCAAGTGTCGCCACATTGACCGGTCCCGTGCGACGCATCCAACGGATTCTTGCAACCTTCACCAGGTCATCGGTCCAACTAGTGGGAGGCCTTCCAACGCATCGTCTTCCGGTTCGCGGTCGCCACTCCAGAACTTTTCGGCCCCATCGGCCATCCGTTCTGCGAGCAATGTGCCCTGCGTTTCAGAATAGTGACGTCATATTAAAGCAGTGGACTGTCGAACTGCCAAGTCATAGGTCTCAAGTTCGAACAGGCACCTCTGATTTTTCGGATTCATGTGCGTATTGTATAATTTATTACTGGCTTTGGTGAAGGAAAACATCGTGAGGAAACCAGCATGCCTGAAATATATTTATCGATGGCATGTAAAGCCAGGCTCGTTTCACGCTGTATAAGCGATCTACGTATTGTCCACCTTGAAAGATGATGCCTACTCCAATCATGATCTCCGCTCAACCTAACGTATCGTATGAAGCATTCAACATGCTCAACGTTCGTGAAACAGAGATTTGAACAGATGTGTCTATTGATTTATCGGCAAATTGTTAACGTCATACTGAATGTAATCTTACATCTAAATATGGACGTTATCTAAAAGGAAATGATTTAATTATATAAATATATAATTATATATAATATAATTGTAAAAATGAAAATCTATAATAAAATTCATTGTTGGTAGGTAATCCACGTGATAGATAAGTAACTATAACACTTGAAACAAAATTACATGATCACGATAAGGTATAGACATAACATAAGATCATGCCTCTAATTTACGAAACGGCTGGACCGATTTTGATTGGCTACCAAGACTTTTGCTGGCAGATAGGTGATGTTATGAGGAGTAACTTAGGCTACTTTTGTTAAAAAAAAAATTTGAAAACAAAAAAACCGACTTCACAAACACAATAAAGTGAAAAATAACTAACTTCAGAAGTCGGTGACTTTTGTTTGTTTGATTCAGTTTTTTTGACCCCGACTTTTAAAGCTAAAGTTATTCTTCACTTTTTTGTGCTTTTGAAGTCTGCTTTATTTTTTCCTTCTTAATTTGCTATGCATTTATTGTTAACAATACATGTCATGGTTATAGGCTACACCGATCTGGTTATACCGAACTGTCGAAACGTGGGTGTACACTGTACTGTACACACATCTGCGTACCCCAGCAGAGCATAGAGGCGTAATGTTATGTTATGGTGTAAACTATAAACAAACATCCATGCGATTGCAGCAATCGCGACAGATTTGATGTCTATAATTGAAGAGTTTCGTTCCATACCTCTATGATCAGACCATGAGAATATGTATATGGGACCAACTTCGGCGTATGCCCATTCCAATAAAAGAAGAATTATCAAAATCGAACTACGCTGTAAAAAGTTATGCGTGGTCATACATAAGTAAAATATACGCGTCGACTAGAGAACCTCCTCCATTTAAAAAGGTTTGGGTTCAGTGCAAAAAAATAAAAACCACGAAATTGTTAACAAAATCCGATTGAAATAATAAGTGATATTTTTGTAATAATTTCACGCGGACGAAGATCGCGGGCAACAGTCATTTTAAAAACTGTTACTTATTCGTGTCGCTGTCGCACAAGTGTTAAACTACAAGTGTAAGATAGAGATGGGAACATGTCTCACGTGCTTATTGAAATCTATAGATTTATAGCCTTAGAAAAACCAAGGTGTAGAGTGACGTTACATGCTACACTGATGTCATTGCTGTTCGCTTCGTAGACACATCTACGGTTTCACACCTCCTAAGCAGCTGATTCTTATTTTGAATGTCACGGGCAGTGTTGGGTAAACAATATCTATTTATTTTCGAATCTCTCGTTTGTCTATGTATTCACTTATCCTTCTTTTTAATTACTTTACGGATTTCGATCCGGTTTGAAGATCATTAGGCTCACTTGCACCTGAGTTTAACGCTAAATATTCAGTCCATCAAACAGGTCAATTAAAAAAAAAAGTGCTCTCACTATTTACGTTAGAAGATGCGATATTCGGTTTAAAGACATTTATTTCTCAAAGAACAAATTACAGTTCACTTAGAGAGAAACTTAACTAAATTAACAATTGGTTGTAGTTTACATTACGACGTTCAAACTATATATATTTGGTATGGGAAGTCAAGTTTTTTTTACCTACACTGAAAAAACGACTTGGTTTCTAGTTACCGAATTTTCATTAGATAATTACTAAAGTATTTAGTTGCTGTGGTGACTGCCGAACGTTTGGGTACAGTAACAAAACAAATTTAGTTACTTAATTTAGATCTCATTACAAAACTGTTTAGTAAGATATAACATAACAGTTTGGTTAACGAGTGCTGACCTGTTTGGTATGACATAGCTAAAGCTTTGGGTAAGATATAACATAACAGTTTGGATAACGACTGCTGAACTGTTTGGTATAACATAGCTGAACTGTTTAGTAAGATATAACATAACAGTTTGGTATGAGATAGCTAAAGCGTTGGGTAAGATATAACATAACAGTTTGGTTAACGACTGCTGAACTGTTTGGTAAGAGATAGCTTAAGCGTTGGGTAAGATATAACATAACAGTTTGGTTAACGACTGCTGAACTGTTTGGTATGACAGAGCTAAACTGTTTAGTAAGATATAACATAACAGTTTGGTATGAGATAGCTAAAGCGTTGGGTAAGATATAACATAACAGTTTGGTTAACGACTGCTGAACTGTTTGGTATGAGATAGCTAAACTGTTTAGTAAGATATAACATAACAGTTTGGTTAACGACTGCTGAACTGTTTGGTAAGAGATTGATAAAGCGTTGGGTAAGATATAACATAACAGTTGGTATGAGATAGCTAAAGCGTTGGGTAAGATATAACATAACAGTTTGGTTAATGACTGCTGAACTGTTTGGTATGAGATAGCTAAACTGTTTAGTAAGATATAACCTAAAAATGTGGTTAACGACTGCTGAACTGTTTGGTTTATGATAGCTAAAGCGTTTGGTAAGATATAACATTTCAGTTTGGTTAACAAATGCTGAACTGTTTGGTATGATATAACTCTATACATTGGTTAACCTTAGCTAAACTGTTTGGTGATAGGTACCAACCTATTTGGTAAGATATGTTTGGTAAAGGGTACCTAAATTGTTGATAACGACCGTGCTGTGATTACGGCCGAGCTATTTAGCTAAAATAGCTAAATAGCTCGGTCGCAATCGCGGCCGATCTGTTTATCTAAAAACAACAATACATTTTGTGAGAAAAGTGATACGCGGCGCTAGTTCATTTTTTGGCGGTTGCTCACGAGATGTATTGTTGTTTTAGTTGAAGAGACTGAAATCAAAGAAGATATACATCTATAACTTTTATTATTTGAGTTCAAATGACAATATTATGATTAATTAGCATTTACTTATATGAGTGACAAAGGACAACATTATGATTAAGTATTAATTAACACACAAAATATCCTGAACAAAAAGGTGCACATAACGCGCATAATTATTTATTGCTAATGGCGCTGATTCTAAGGCAACTTAACTTAGTTTAGACTATTATCGCTTTCTTTTTCTAATCGTTAAAACTAGAAAGAGATAGAAAGAATCTTACTCTTGTCAAACTAGTCATAATTACGTTTATCTACACCCATGTTATAAAACCTCTATAAAGGTATCTGAAACAGTTAGCTTATGGCCAACATTAAAACAGCCAGTGTCATAATAACCATTATAACACCCAAACGGGTGTTATAATGTTGTACTGAATTTCATTATGCAACTCGTTTTAAAAAAAGAACATCGAATGTGGTAGTGAATCGAACTTCTAGCACGTGCGATTCACTACCACAGCGCCGTAATAAAAAAAAAAAATATAGGTTAATTCGAATTCACGTCGTATCCCGCCATTTTTGTTCGACATTTGGATATTAGTATTGCATTATGTACTTTGTTGTTTACAAAAATGAGTGACACAAGCTTTGTGAATTTGATAATTGAACAATCCATATTACTACATATACACGGTTTGTTTGTATTAAATACAAGCAATTAAACTTTCCATGAATTTACATAGACTTCTTAGAACACTGCAACACCCTATGGTTTCAGAACCTTTTATGGAGGATTCATATCATGGATGTAGATAAAGTCTTGTATGCAACTGTACATAATTAGGTATTAAAACACTCATGTGATACTATTATCACACTCGGCTTCGCCTCGTGTGATAAACCCACATTCGTGTTTTAATACCCCTCATTATACAACAGTTGCATAAATAACTATAAAATGCAATTTTAGACGTGATTTCTAAACGCACCAGATTAAAAATACGGCAGAATACAAAGAAGTGCGTTTCATAAGCTAACTTGACAGGAGTAAAATTCTTGCTATCTCTTTCTAGTTATAATGATTGGAAAAAGAGAGCTATAGTCTAAATAAGTTGCTGGCCTGCTTAACTTGAATCGGCGCCAATTACACATTATTTGCAATTTATTATTTACAAATTTGATTATTATTCAATAATCAAATATATTATTTGATTATTGAATTACCCCGTATTCATTAATTCAAATGTGTTTTACATTTTAAAATTACTTACAGTAGTAATAATTGGTTTAGTAGACAAAAGGCCTATTCGCAAAACGCCTTACTCGTAATACATAATTAGAGTCCGCGCAAGTTATCTTGGCGAGCATGTTTGAACTTCAAAACTCGTTTGCCGCCATCTCAACGTTTATATCAAGTGTCAAGAGAGTGTGATGTGTTCAGTGTTTTCCAAAGTAAATATTCGCCATCATTATGCCGAAAGTAGTTACAAGTTCTGGCAGGGATATAGTCTTGAAGTTCACACAGGCGTGCCAAGTTATCTTGCGCGGACTTATGGTGAAAGCGTCAGAGTATAGCCCGCGTAATTCAAATTTTCTTACGTTTTTGCAATTTGCAGGCCAGTGCTAGGTTGTATGTTGATTAAAATATTATTCTCGACTGTAAGACGTATGTAGTTACAGAATTATAATCATCAAAATCATCAATACAACCCTGCAAGTTCATAAAAGTCGCGGAATGACTATGACCTAGAAAAAGTCGTTCCTCGACCTTTATGAACTTGCAGGGTTGTATTGATGATTATAATTATGGAACTACATACGTCTTACAGTCGCGAACAATATTTTAATTAACATACAACCCAGCACTGGCCTGCAGATTGCTAAAAAACGTAAGATAATTTGAATTTCGCGGGCTACTCTGGAGCATCCAACTTAAGCCGAACGACATATTTTGAAGAAGACTTATTCGTATGATCTATTCATAAAAAGGATAATTCTTTAAAATATTAATTAGAATAATATTTACAAGATTATTGTACCTATTATAATTGAGACCGAACTGTTACAAATCTCTGCCCGGTAGACGTTATTGTAATATTATTTGGAACATGGCATAAAAGATTATCATGAAAAATATATATTTTTTTTTCATTTTTGGGAATTTCAACTTCGTAGCAGTTAAAATGATCATCAAACTCCAATGTATTAAACATAGCACATTCGAAAATAGCTTTTTTTGTACTATTAATATAAACATTCTTTAGGATCATGAAACGAAACTCGCCTAAATCATCTATATCCTCGGTAAGTATTGTTTTAGGCTTATATTCAGTACCATAAACTTTAACCCATGACACGCGCTTTAGAGTATCTTCAGAGCTAATATTTAGTGCTGTTTTAATCTCACTGCATTTTTCTATAGAGATATCTCTGCCCGGCCCAAACTTAATTGTTTCATTCAAGTGACCTTTTAAAAATATTGCATTGAGCTGCATCTGATGTTTATTTGCAAGTGTCAATGTAATATTACGCCTATTACATGAAGTACGAGCGGCAATTTTAGACAATCTGTGTTTTGCTTCAAATCGCATCGACCAAAAATTTACAATAGGTCCGTATTTAATTATAAATGAAGGATAATGAGTGAGAAAGTGAAATTTTGGTTTCAGATGGTCGTTTGTTAATGTCAAGTACAATTCATTAAGTTCTCCAACCAAACATTTTAACAATTCGCTGGTATCAACATTAATTTTCAGACATAGTACTAGGTCAATCAATTTTCTTAGGGTAGTGTACAATATCCAGTATTGGTCGTCGGATGGCACGTACTCACCGATGAGCAAACCAAAATACCGAATCATTGTTAACATCTCAGAAGCTGAGAGCCTCATATTACGATTTGAAATATGATCCATACTCAAAAGACAGGGCTTGCTACTACTGTCAGGACCGTAATCAAAGGAAGAAATGTTATTGTTTAAGACTTGAATTGTAAAATATTTTAAATCTGTTACATACTTTGATATCATAAAACACATAACATATTTGGCAACACCTTCAAGTATGTCGTGCATTACATCAACCCCGACCTGTTCAAATAAACTAAATCCTTTAACATTAAGCCACACACATTTCTCTTTTATACCAGTATTGGAACTGTTATCTTCGGCCAACTGAATATCATACTGAGCCTGATTGCGTAGGAGATCCACATTTTCGTAACATTGCTTTTTTAATAATTCTTTAGGTACAGTGCAAATTCGACAAGGAAAATTTGAAGAGAATGACTCATTAAATCCTGTAATAGCATGAATTCCTAAATTATCTCCAACAATAAGAGCTAGTTCAAAATACAATTTACCTTTAAAACAGGTTATGTCTATTTCTACGCCCTTTTCTGACAAGAAGTTGAACTCTTCAATAATAGGTTGAAAAATAACACCATTACCAAATGTAACTCTATCAGAGGAATGAAATAGCAATGCAAGAAATATATTAGTCAGAGAAGAAGCTCTGTGTGGTGGAATGCAACCAACTGAAACGTAAACAGCTCCTAATTTATGTATACCGGAATGACTTCCCAGAACATTTCCACTTTCATAATCGTCAAAGAACATAAACAGTGGAAATACATGTTTACCTTCATTATTTTCCATTCGTTTAACCCAATAGGTTCCTTGAATAAAGTTCTCTATTACACCATTGATCGATTGACGTGATAATAATTCTATGTAATTTAGTGTTTCGGCCATAACGCCATCAAGGGAAAAAAACTTTTGCAATGTATCTCGAAGTGGAATAAATTGTAATGTACAATCAGTCGGCTTGACATTCATCACACCGCGTTGTCTTACTGTAGACATTCTTTCGCCTATTGTTATTTGTTTCGGTGGTACATAAGAACCCATAGACACAAAGTATTTCATCCGCAAGTGATCGGTTTTAAAGGAGTCTAAAGGAGACTGCACAGCTGACAAAAATTTATTTTTAAAAACAGTCACATCCTGACCATTCTGTAACGAGTTCAACATTTCGTCAAAAATATTTTTTATGTCCTGGGACAATCCCTCGTGCATATAAGACCTCATCCCTTCAACGACGGACTGAACTGCATTTTTTGGCAGTAGTGGATTTGCATACAATGCTGCCAAAAAATTAGACAACCACTCAGATCCAATCGAACTTTTTAATGGTATTTCCGGGCTATTGAGGCAAGGTTGAACTAAAATTTGATCAGGCGAGTTAGTCGTGACGTGTCGTAGTAGGCCTACTTCAGGAATTAAACTACTATGTGTGCTTCGACAACCATGCTGACTATTAAGATGTTTACGAAATGTGTTTACTAAGTGAAATGCTCTAGAACACCCATCGTCAACACAACGATATTCAGAAAAAGTGTGGTTACCATGAAAATAAGAAAAGTGTTTCAACAAGCTTGAAACGTCAGCCGTTACTGTAGCACAAATAAAACACGTTGGCATTTTAAGGTATAAGGTAGGTCATCAAATACAGTGACTTTAAGTGCTGATATTCACACTTATTTAACAGTGGTACTTTATGTAGTAGAAATGCCCAGGTCAGTCATGAGGGAATTAACTGATGTATATACCTTGTCATATTTTGTTGTGAGCTTGTATAATCCTTTTTGAATAAAATACCAGATGTTTGAACTTTCTGCGGGATACTCTGCATTTAATGCAAATAAAATTTTAAAACAAGCATCAACAGCATGGATTATGGAAGCAGATTCGTAACAAATGTTTGACGTTGACGAGTACTTAACATTATTGATAACTGTGTATCTTGTGTGAATGTCCGCAATTGAAGTACCAATAATTATAATGTACGGCTGAACAGTATATCCTAAACTTGCCATTTTTTCCTTCCTAAGAGTAATGGTGGCTTCTAGATTCGACGGTGATTTGATGTGAGTTATAAATCCTTGTAAGATTTCCAACTTTGATGGTCTCCACTGTTTCTTTGCTTTTGGTTTGCGGGTAGTACTTGGTGTCATCAAAAACGCCAGCGACATGAATGCAGCAGTGTTGATTGTATCATTGTCCACACCTGTTAACAAATATACATTTGTGTCAAAAATAAAATTATACATTTAAGCATGAGTATACGGTAGGGATCCTACTGTGAAATTATGTTACTTCCAATTTAAACAGGCCAGTTTTCTGTAAAATGTCAAAACAATGTGTAACACCAGTGACCTTTTAAGGAGTCCTAGTTATGTTTGAGGTGCAGGACCCTAATTAATACACCTTTGTGCATTTAAAATAGAAAATCAACCAAATATTGTATGTATTGTGATAGTAACCATGTAGGTATATTACCTTCACCATCAAGGCAGGATAATATTTCTTTTAGCACAGGATCATTTCTCTTCTTCGCAGCTTCAAGTATGTTTTCACGGTACAATGGCCAGTTTTGAAACAGTTTGTCAGCATTCTCGAAATATAGGTGGTTGAAATCACTCAGCAACTATAAAAGTAATTCACATGTTTATTTAAGTTTTAAAACTAAGGTACTAAGTAATTTTTTCTAAAAAATTAAAACAATGAATTAGATTAGATATCATCATCAGCCTGATAATTTCCACCGTTGGGCAGAGCCTCCTCCAAAATCTGATGGATTGGCGATTGCCATAAAGGTATTAGTGTTAGTAAGTACTCTATTCTTTAAGCGGGACCACCACAGAATTGGAAATCAAATTCAAATGATACATACCAAGTGCAGACCTTTGGGCTGTCCCAGTGCTCTGAAGTCATTAAAGTAATCTGCAATTTGCATATTAGATTCAGCATATTTTTGCAAGCGTGCCTTTCTTGTCTGATCCCAGTATAATTCAACTGTCATCCATGGGTCACATGAGTTTCTCAACCATAAAAGATTCTCTTCTACCTCGTCACTTGTAGGCTCGGGTAGACTTTTTGTGGCATCTTCAATTCTTGAAGCAGAGTATGGTGATGGTGGATTACTATAGCATGATGAACTTGACGATCTTCGTTTTCTTGTGGTGATCAGGCCAGCTTTTGAAAATTCTCTCCGCCGTTGCCTAAATGTGTCAAGTAATTTTCCCTTTGCTGCAATTTTGTGAGCCGGACTGATGGAAATGTATGGTGAGAAATAGACTGGGGCACTCTCTTTTCTAAATATTTTTACAATATCATATGCCAACTGATAGAATTGTTCACTTGTGATTTTTGCATCTGGGTTTGTTTGTAATTCCCGGTTTATTATAATATTGCAGAGTCTTCGTCTTGCTATGTTGTCTAACAGTCCACTCTTCTCATAATTCATAAGAAGCGCTTTTCCTTCATTTATAGATGAGAGGTAGTTACGTAGGCTTTGGCTGCTCTGGGCATGACCTTCAGTACATGCTTGTTCAGCTTCGATTTTATCTGTTTGAGACTCCTCAATTGTTCTTTCTTTTGGTTTTTCACAACTGTTCAGTGTTTCATGCGTACTAGTTGATGCTACTGGTATAGTGATGAAATTTGAATCATTTAACAGGCTTGAGAAGCTAAGGTCTTCAACATTATCAACTAATTCCTGGGAGAAAAAATATTTTTTTATTTATAGTTAGTAATTGTGCTATGTTTAGGTTGTTTAAAAGTATACAAATTAAGCCTTCTCAGTGTTAAACTAGGTAATTTCTAATTACAATTTGAAACTTACGTAAGTTATGAGAGGTTTTTTGTTTATTCCATCTTTCAACCCTTGAATATGTGCTTCGAGTAAAGCACGATCTCCAATGGCAGAAACGAGGGCATGTATGTGTTCTTTGGATAACACATGCAGCGCATCCAACGTTATGCCTTCATCTAAAACAGAACACAAATTTTATTCAAAGCATAAATCATAACACACGTAGCATATTTTAGACTTTTTATGTTTCACTACTGAAAAGAGAGTTCACGACTCGACGAGGAGATAATAAGTTTTTAAATAAAATCTAACTGTTTACAGTGATGAACATAATAATTGTTACCTACCTTTAAACTTCTCCTTGTATTTTGAGAGGCCCCAAGAATCCAGATGGTCTTCGACAGATTTATCGCCCATGACAAGCTTTGCACTCAGGAAAATACTTAGTTTATATGGCCGCGACAGTTATGTGTAAACTTCAAGATTAAAATATCCCTACCAGCACTTGTAATTTGGAAAACACTGAACACATCACTCTCTTAGCACTTGATAAAAACGTTGAGGTTGAGATGGCGGCAAACGAATAGTGAGTGAAGTTCAAGTTCAAACTCGCACGCCGCCGTTAGGTAGGTACCTTGCTATGTACTTTTACAACAGTAGACACTATCACGTTAGAGCGACAAACAAGCTCGCAGTCTATACCATAGAGCAAAAAACGTCACTCGCGGACAATATTGACTTATTGAGATTTGACTTTGACAAAAACATGGTGGGTGTGGAACATGGGCAATTGGGCACAAGTGAACGCGACGGACCTGTTACTAGTCTGGAAATAGAATGAGCTAAAAAATAAAATATTCTCAATGCAAGTTTTTATTAACTAAATGGTTTAGGAAAAAATACCAAAACATTATTTACAAATTACTAATGTGTTTAGCACCAAATTGCTATACACTATGCTACCGAACTACCAAACATTAGCTAAATTACTGCTAAATTTTGGTTGGACATTTCTCAAGTGGTTTAGTTAATAGTTACAAATGGAAGAGCACATAACTACTAAATATTAGTTGTATTACAGTTAGTTGCTGTCTGCAAATATTTAGCTATATTGCTTTAGCTGCTACAGCTAAGGAGTTTGGGATCCAGTTACTGGGCCATGTCTGTGGCAGCTCAATAACTTATCTATGGTTATTTCACATAATTCTGAGAACCGAGATCTGTACCTACCATTATGCAGCTCCCTAAGTGTTGTCAAAATGGGTAGATAGAAACCATAGGCACACCCAAGCAAAGTGCCAAACAACGATCACAATCTGTCGACACAAAGGTATCCCCAAGCTTGGCAAACGTGCCGTTGCCAACTAGGGCCACGGGTAGATGGGTACCTACTTTGTAGTACATAATTTTTGTTTGGAAGTCTAATTTTTTCTAAAAAGTTTTTTATGTACACCTACTATGGTCAAATCGTAGCTATAAATTTTCCCTACTTACATTCGAATTAGGTAGGTACGTTTTTGTCTGACTGTACGTAAATACGTCAGATTTTCACGGGTGAGCGAGACGACAAAAAAAAAACCAGCCAAGAGCGAGTCGGACTCGCGCTCCGAGGGTTCCGTACAAACTTTTTAAAGGACAAACTTAACTTTGCTGTTCGATCTCATGAAACGGCTATTGCACCAACCGCAAATAATAAGTTTGTAATAGTAATATCGCTTTTTTAGGGTTCCGTACCCAAAGGGTAAAAACGGAACCCTATTACTAAGACTTCGCTGTCTGTCCGTCTGTCTGTCACCAGGCTGTATCTCATGAACCGTGACAGCTAGACAGTTGAAATTTTCACAGATGATGTATTTCTGTTGCCGCTATAACAACAAATACTAAAAACAGAATAAAATTAATATTTAAGGGGGGCTCCCATACAACAAACGTGATTTTTTTGCCCTTTTTTTGATAATAATGGTACGGAACCCTTCGTGCGCGAGTCCGACTCGCAGTTGACCGGTTTTTTTGTTATTAAACTACAAATTTACGGTTTTCAAATTTTTCCCTTTACATGAGACATTGCTTTTCGCTAAATTTGGTGATTCTAGGTCAACGGGGACTACCATATAGGTTTACGACCCAAATCCTATAGGTTTCTTAGGTAGGTACTTCCAGTTGACCTAGAATTGACAATTTTGGTTACATACTTACCATCTTCTTTTTTATTCAACCTACCTTTTATTAAGTTTAGTTTGTGCACATCAGAATCGACACCAGTACCTACCTACCTAAGGTGGTGGGTTGAATAAAAAAGAAGATGGTAAGTATGTAACCTGGGTACCGACACATATTTTAGGGTTGGCAATGTAAATCCCGAAGAGGATCTTACAGATTGACTGCTCTTAGAGCAAAATTTAAGAGATGGTAAGTATGTAACCTGGGTACCGACACATATTTTAGGGTTGGCAATGTAAATCCCGAAGAGGATCTTACAGATTGACTGCTCTTAGAGCAAAATTTAAGTAGTAGGTATGACAAAGATAATAATGTTTGTAACAGCTGAATTTTATTTCTTAATTAGTTTAGTTAAAATAGGTAAGTACTTAAATAAAAAAATGTAGCTGTTACTAGCCCTAACTAAGCAAAAGCTTGTAAATAATACCTATATGACTGTAAAACTAGGTATGTGAACTAGATGACTGATGAATGTTTAAATCTCTTTAACCCCCGATAAAAAAGAGGGGTGTTATAATTTTAACATGTCTGTGTATCTGTCCATCTGTATGTCTGTCTGTGGCATCGTAGCTCCTAAATGACTGGACCGATTTTAATGCGTTTTTTTCGTTTGAAATCTGCCGTGATCGAGAGTGTTCTTAGCTATAATTTATGAAGATCTGTTCAAGTGGTTGATAATTACAGCTCATTTCCTACTTGAAAAGATGGGGGCTTTTTAATTTTTTTAATTTAATAAGTACCTACTTGTTTTCTTAAATATATATAGGTAATTGATACAATAAAATACCCAAACACGTAAAAAACATCAATGTTCATCACAAAATGTTTGTCCTGGTTGGGAATCGAACCCACGACCTACAGCATGGCAGGCAGGGCTACTACCAACTGAGCTGTGAGACCAGCCAAACAGTGTTGCTATCAAATACTAACTGGAATTAGTAATGAATAGCTCATTTAGAAAAACAGAGCTAATAATAGCTAAGCGGTTTAGTAAACACCTACATTTTAGTAATTAGTTACCAAATGCTTTAGTTGTTGTTAACTCAACAGGTTTTAACAAAATAATAAATGTAGCCACAGCTAAATTCATTTTGAAAACAGAGCTGAACTTTAGTAACAATTAACTATAATATAGTAAATATTCAAGTAGCTAAACTGTTCAGTTAATCTATTTTTTTCAGTGTATGATCTTTAGGGAAAGTTTTTCAGTTTCATGGTCTGAATTACCACTAACGAGGTATTGCGCTTATTCTGTTATACCCTGTATGTTGAACATCATTCCGTATGGAACCCTAACAATAGGAACTATTTTTACGGTTCCGTACAAAAAAGAAAAAAAAAAACGTTTTGCAAACCTTACTGTGTCATATATCAAATGGAAGGGCTCATTATGAGAATCTCAAATATATTTTTGTTATTATTGTGAAATAAATAGTTTTGATATTATTCATGAAAGAAAACTAAAATTTACCACCCCGATCTCCGAAACTACTGAGCCTAAAATTTTGAAAAAAAATATAGTTCATTGCTTGTAGATTACAGGAAAACCTATAAGAATTCTATCAATTTAAAATAAAGTGGTAAACTCA
The DNA here is from genome assembly GCA_905147715.2 of Xestia xanthographa. NCBI lineage: Eukaryota > Metazoa > Arthropoda > Insecta > Lepidoptera > Noctuidae > Xestia > Xestia xanthographa. The sequence continues at coordinate 20,606,746 of LR990646.1, forward strand.
ATATAAGACTGGCATTGTACGGAACCCTCTCCATGCGAGTTCAACTCGCACTTGGCCGGTTTTTTTTAATAGTTTTCCCCCACGCCTAGGAATTTCTCCTGTATCGTGGGTGTGTGGTATAAGTAGCCTCCTGTTCGGTGTGGTTAAATATAAAAAACCTGACTATTTGTACAACAAATTAAGTTGGTTAACTAGTAGACGCGAATGTGGGAGAAGGCAATGCTCGCAACAACTGTCGACTCAGTCTCATAACACAGCAGCTTTCAGGGGTAGCTTTCGCTATGCGGCTTCCAAAGTGTGGAATAACCTGCCACCACCAATCAGAATGATTAGCACAATAGACACATTCAGAAGTCGTTTACGGCAGTATCTTATGGAATCGCAACGGAAGTTAGATATGGTCGCACTGAATGAATCAATTATTTGACGTACACACCATCCTACCTACCTATCTAACCTCTGCCGACTAACGATGCACAAAAGTATAATTAGCTGATGTATACAGTTATTCTGCTCACGCTCACGTTCGGCTCGCTTGGGATTGTACCACTTGTATCCTCAGCTGGTCCTCAAAGGGTGGTGTCGTGATATCCACGGCGCCGCACCGAGACATCGCACTTGGTGAGACCTGCGGTATGTAAAAATAGCACACTTCAATAACCGCCTATTGTTTATTATTTAACTTAAACAAGTATACATTGCAGCAACGCATGAGCACGTTCTTAGTCTTACCCAATGTGACTGGCCCACTTGCATGCGACTGGAACAAACGGCGCGGCGTCGGGATGGCTCCTCCCACTCATGTCTGGCAGTGGCTGATCCCGAGTGTGACCTGTGCCTCTGTCTTGAGTTATGGCATCTGGAAAATACTAAAATCTATTATATAATGACAAAGGTGTCAATTCATTTCATTTTACAATTTAATATAACACTTTGTATACCAATTATCTTACCTTTTTACCCGACTGCGGTGAAGACCAAAATGAGGGTTATTTTAGATTATTTTTTGTGTTCTTCGTATAATTCCATTGCATTGCCGTCGGAAATGCAATACTTGATGTACTTATATACCCACACGATAACCATCACATTTACAAATTATTAGTCCGTTAGCTTTAGCGAATTGATAATAATATGAGTCCACTGCGCTCGGCTGATTGCAGCGTATTGAGCGACGAAGTGCTCGGATTAATGAAATATTATGCGATCACAAGTTGGGAACTTGCTAAACCGTTTTGTTTCTATGCGTCCATTTCATTTATTTGAGTGCCTTTTGTTTTTGTTTTGTCTTGCACTTTTTATTAATCATGTAGTTTTATAATTTGTTACTATTTTGCACACTAATTTATTCTATTTAAGTATATATTCATACATGACACACAATTACACATACCACCTATAACACAAAGAACAAAACTGTTTTACGTCCGTCACATCACCATCTCGGGTCCAGTTGAAAACCAGCGTCGGGCACTAGCTGCTCGGCAGTTTGCTGAACTGGGCCCATTTGGCGCAGCCGTGAGACACACAATATTATCTCATTTTTTCTGTCTCGTTTTAAGTTTTTATTGTGTAGTTTTAAGTTTACTCTTTTGTTTTTTACTTTTTTATTTTTTTGTTGTGTGCATTTACGGCATGTGCCGAATAAACATGTTTTCTTTCTTTTCTTTCTTTCTTTACAGGGCTGCAGCTAGAGTTGAATTTGAGGTAGGGCAGCGGTGGTTACAGGTAGGGCAGTTTTTTTACATCCGTCGTGGAATTAAAAAAAAAACCGGCCAAGTACGAGTTGGACCCGCGCACAGAGAGTTCCAACCAATACTTTAAATGCCATCTATAACAGAAAACAGAATTATTATAATATGAATGTCAGAAACTGTGGTCTAGACACGGAAAAGTTTAGTTATTGTACCTAATTGATTTTTTCCATCTCAAACTACGAACAAACAGTTTACTATAATTAGCATAATTATCTTAGTTTTTGGTATTTTTTAGCTACGGCCCTGTAAGTAATATACACAAAAGTACACTCAAGTGTTTTGAGTGAAGCACATTCCGAACAGTTATTATTTTATACCTCAACCGAAGCGGTACATTATGTACATCATACATAATGCGTCATACTTACTTCCTTATCAATGACCATACAAAGCTATTACTCCGATATCATCGTGTGATTCAGAATTAATTGTTTAAGTTTGGGTAATTCCCTATGGTAGTTTTTACGTCAATGACATCACTATAATATGAAGCAGTCGAATTTCACCAGTAGAAATAATTGCTTGATTTATGTAAAAGGAAATTAAATCTGTATTAGGTAAAATATTAATGCTAATAAAGCCTACGCAGAAAAAAAAATGAATGAAAAATGACATTAACTGATATTATATCAATTTTTTTGTTTTTTTTGCTTTTTCTTGGGCGAGTCAAATAAATACTTTTTCTTTGATTCGTTACAACTTTAATAATACAGATACTTATCCGTGTTTTCCTAGACATGTCCTTGAGACACTCGGACCGGTTTATATCGTTAACGTTAGATCATCGGCACGGTTCGTGGTTATAGATTAGAGGTCAAGGTAAAGCTTTATTAATCTACCCACATGGCGAGATCGGGGTCAATGTCCCGTCAGGGACAGAACGGAAAGAATTAAGTAGGTGCTTGAATTTGTTTGCACCTGACAAAATTAATTACTGGAAAACGACTTTTTTTTCAAAGGGCAATGGAGAGGGCTATGCTCGGAGTTTCCTTGCGCGATCGAATCAGAAATGAAGACATCCGCAAGAGCACCAAGGTTACCGACGTAGCCCGAAGAATTGCCAAACTTAAGTGGCAGTGGGCAGGGCACATTGCTCGCAGAAAGGATGGCCGATGGGGCCGAAAAGTTCTGGAACTGGAAGACGTTGCGTTGTAAGGCCTCCCACTAAGTGAACCGATGACCTGGTGAAGGTTGCGGGAATCCGCTGGATGCGAGTCGCACGGGACCGGTCAATGTGGCGACACTTGGGGGAGGCCTATGTCCAGCAGTGGACTTCTTTCGACTGAAATGATGATGATGACTTTTTTTTGGGCTAAAAATCTCGTTTTACGGTAAAACTCAATGTAACGCACTCAAAGCATTGTGCTGATGAATGCATTGACTAGTAAACGGGTCATGGAGGTATTTAAAGTAAAGCTACAACCTTAAAAACTAGTACTCAATAAAAAAAAAAACTTGTGAAAAAGTTAGAACTTTGACCTCCAATATTTCCGTAACTAGGAGGTTCCCAGGTATGGTCTAGAACAGTGTTTTTCAACCTGGGGGTCGCGACCCCCTGGGGAGTCGTGAAGCCTTTATAGGGGGGTCGCAAGAGGTCGCGAAAACTACCTCAATAAACAAAACAATAAAGCCTAGAAAAATTGATTTAATAAGAAAATGTTAACTAAAGGATATCAACATTTGTGTGTTCATACAAATTAACAAAATAAAAATCTACTAGTACTTATCCATCTTATTGATTTCTCCCATCGTGGATCCGTTTTATTCCAAATTTAAAAAACCGGCCAAGTGCGAGTCGGACTCGCGCACGAAGGGTTCCGTACCAATTATTAAAAAAAAATCACGTTTGTTGTATGGGAGCCCCCCTTAAATATTAATTTTATTCTGTTTTTAGTATTTGTTGTTATAGCGGCAATAGAAATACATCATCTGTGAAAATTTCAACTGTCTAGCTGTCACGGTTCATGAGATACAGCCTGGTGACAGACAGACGGACAGACGGACAGACGGACAGACAGCCAAGTCTTAGTAATAGGGTTCCGTTTTTACCTTTTGGGTACGGAACCCTAAAAAATATGTGTTTTAAACATTTATAAATATAAAACTTTGTATAGGTTTCATATTTGTGACTTAGTAAAATACTTACATGAAAAAGAAGCGAAGGTCGCCAAATATTTTTTCATACTAAGGGGGTCGTGTCATGAAAAAGGTTGAAAAACACTGGTCTAGAATAAAAAAAAAGATTGCAATGATGGGGAGAACAAGTGCCTTTCGGCTTCGTTAAGGGGTTTTTTACACCCTTTATACAATGTGTCCATATTCCGCGTCCCTTGGTATTATGACCGTGATTTCACAGCAGTGCAGTTGCAGTGTGGTTCACAGTTTATTGTGCTCGACTCTCGTTACCACACTAATAGCTAAGCGTGACTAAACGCCTATTGTTGACTAGTTAACTAGGCTACTTGAACGAATTAAAGCTGAAGCGGTACATTTTCTGTAATTTTAATGTGTAGCATTAGGTCATTAAATAATGAACCTTATCGTTAGTGTGTTTAATTGCAAATTATGACTAGACATTTGATATTTGCGCTAAAGTATGAAAAAAAAAGTAAATAAATGTGCGGAGAGCAGCAGTGGTCCAGTGGTGGCGGCCCCGAACAGACGAACAGTAAGTCGTGGGTTCGAACCCAGGCAGGCGCATTACTTTGTGTAATTTATTTCATCACTGCTGCTCTCGAAACGGTGAAGGAAAAGATCGTGAGGAAACCGGCATGTCTTAGAACCAAAAAATTTGAAGACGTGTGACATCTACCAATCCGCACTGGGCCCGCGTGGTGGATTATAGCCCATTCCCTCCCATAGAGAGGAGGCCTGTGTCCCAGCAGTGGGAACATTAATAGGCTGATGATGATGATTAGGCGAATAAGTCATCATTATAGCTATGCATGAATTTACCGGATAAGTGGTTCCTATAAATTAAATATGTTTTCTTAGTCTAAGAATGTCCGCGTTGGATGCCATGAAAATAGTTTCTAGTTTTATCGCGTTAATATCATTAGCATAATTAAACGTTTTCCTTATCATATTATGAATACAATTTGTTTGCTAACTTGTTTTACTTAAAGACTGTAAAATTTAACATTTTTGTTTATTTCTGTAAGTAACATAGATAATAAAAAAAACTTGAATTGTTAACTAGTATAATTTACGTCGCATTCAATAAAAATGTGCAATTACAACCTAACAATTGCAGTTGCAGCCTCGATCATTATGAAGAGGTAGACCATTATAATAAGAGAACATTTCAACTGCTATGGGGCCGTCTCCACGAGCGAAAGAATCGCGGCAATGTTATCGTCGTGCCACGTATTTCTATACACTCTCTTAGAGGCCGTGTCCACAAGCGAGAGAATCGCGGCGATATTATCGTCGTGCTACCTATTTCTATACACTCTTAGGGGCCGTTTCCGCAAGCGAGAGAATCGCGGCAATATTATCCTCGTGCCACGTATTTCTATACACTCCATACCATATACCATTATCACCCCTATCTATCATGGGGTTTTGGTTTCCGCACTTAGTCCCTAAAGTGGACCATTGTGCGTGAGCCGTGGTGGCCGTTCACTCCAACCAGCCCACCTCCCTCCAGAAGCAGATTAAACTTCCCGGTCTTCTCAGGGCGTCCGCAAGGGATCTTGGTGTTCCCAGGGTCTCCTCGCGAATCTTGGTAACGCCAGTGCACTCTAGGAGCACATGCGCCACCGTTTCCTCCGCCTCCATGCATGCTCTGCACAGGGGACTGTCAGTGATTCCTAGGGTGTGGAAGTGTTTATTTAGTGAACAGTGTCCAGTGATGGTCCCCGCCACCAGTCGTAGGCTATCTCTGTCCAGGCGCAGAAGGCGCCTGGTCAGCTTTGTGTCCAGGGATGGCATAGCTTCCTTGGATTGCCTACACCCTGGTGCCGAGGTCCACCATTTCTCCGCTTGTATTCGAGTGTGTTCCCTTAACCAGCTTCTTAGTTGCTTGAAGGGAATAGGCACAATGGGCTCGGGTCCGTAGGGTTGTGTGCTGGATCCTCTTCTGGCAAGTTCATCAGCCGCATCGTTCCCAAGTGATCCACTGTGACCTTTGATCCATTGTAGTGTTATCGTGTTATGGTTTAGTACCGTGATTCGTTCTAGGGCATTATGGCATTCTAGTATCAATCTCGACGTTATCTGATTACTCTTTAAGGATTGAAGAACTGAGGCACTGTCGGATAGTATTCGAATATTGGTATCCGTAACTTCCCTGGCCTCTATAGCGTGTGCCGCTTGGATGATACCCACACACTCTGCTTGGTAAACAGAGTTGAGTACTCCAAGGGGTTTGGCTATTTTAATGTTTAGGTCGTCGGAGAACACCCCGAAACCTGTCCCGTCGTCGGTTTTTGATCCATCAGTGTAGATTCTTAGCTCTTTCGTACCTGAATAGTCATACAACTCCGCTGTGAGCTCTATGTTGTAGTGTTTTTGAAAGCAGTGGGTCTTCAAGATTCTGTCGCTGGGTGATGCCATCATGGGCTGTTCTTTGATAGCATCTTCTCTGATGCGTGTGTGTTTAATTCTGGAATCGTTCCTTAGGGTGCCAGATACTTCGAGTCTGAAAGTCGCTATGGCCGCCTCCTCTCTTACTACGAGGTGTAGAGGTGGTAGCCCCAGCATCGCCTGTAAGGCAGCAGTGGGGGAAGTTCTCATGCTGCCGGTGATTGCTACGCAGGCAAATCTTTGTAGTTTCTCGAGATCCTTTTGGGTCGTACTTAGGTTGGTCCTGGGCCACCAAACTAAAGAGCCGTATGTAATGATTGGTCGGATAACTGTGGTGTATAGCCAGTAGGTGATTTTGGGGCTTATGCCCCAATTTCTCCCGAGGAGTCTCTTACATTGCCATAGGGCTATACTGGCTTTTGTGATGATGTATTCGGTGTGTTTTGCCCAGTTCAGCTGCTTGTCCAAAAAAATACCCAGGTATTTGGTTTCAGTCGATAGGCTTAGGGTTGTTCCAAAGAAGCTTGGTAATTGTAACGTTGCCAGCTTCCTTTTCTTTGTGAAGAGGACGAGTTCGGTTTTGGTAGGGTTCACTGCTAGTCTGTATTCCTTGCACCAGTCTTCTACTATCCTTAGGGCTTGGCGCATAAGGTTGCATAGTGTGTTTTCGTGTGTGCCGTTTATTATTATGGTCAGATCATCGGCATAGCCCACCGTGTAGTAGCCTCTGCTGTTGAGACGTTTGATGAGGCTGTCTACTACGAGGTTCCATAGTAGTGGCGAGAGGACGCCACCTTGGGGGCAGCCCTTCGCCACTATTGCTCTGGTGGTGTCGTTTACCGTAACTTGTACGGCTCTTAGTCGGAGCATGTTTGTGATCCATCCTCGCAGGGTCGAGTCCACACCGTGTTCCTCAAGGGCTGCGTTGATGCTATGGAAGACGGTTTTGTCAAAAGCGCCTTCTATGTCAATGAAGACGGCTAGTGAGGAGCATTTGTGGTCCACTGCACATTCGATCTTGGAGATCACACTGTGCAGCGCGGATTCTGTTGATTTTCCTGAGGAATACGCGTGTTGTTGTTTGTGGAGCGGTCGCTCCCGAAGAGGTCCGTCCCGAATGTGTCGATCACAGAGCCTCTCGAGGGTTTTCAGTAGGAAAGATGTTAGGCTTATTGGTCTGTACGCTTTAGGTTGTGTATAATCTGGTTTGCCTGGTTTAGGGATGAAAATTACTTTCACCTCTCGCCATGCAAGTGGTATGTATTTCTGTGCTATGCAGGCTCGGTAGATGGCGGTCAGCCACGGCGTTAGGACGTCTACTCCCCATTGTAGCAGGGCGGGGAAAATTTCGTCTAAGCCTGCGGATTTATATGGTTTAAAAGTCTTTATTGCCCATTTTATTCTCTCTGCGGTTACTATGGTGCGGGCTCTGGCCCAGTCTTGATCATTTGGTGTGTGCGTTGGCTCACTTGCCCAGGTTCTGTCCTCAGAGAGATTGCAGTCTGGGAAGTGGGTTTCCAGAAGGATTTTACTTGTTTCGTGGTCCGACTTGGTGTAAGTGTTATCTGAGGTTTTCAGCGACCCGAGGGTGCGATCCTGATCGGTAGATAGGATCTTTCTCACACGCGCGGCTTCGCTGTTCGATTCAATTTCTTCGCAGAACTTCCGCCAGGCGGCCCTGCTGGCATTCCTGACTTGTTTTTTGAAGGTGTATTGTGTTTTCTTGTATGAGTCCCAGTCTTCTGGTAGTCTGGAGTTTTTGGCTCTGTTGAATTGTTTGCGCATGGTATGCCTGAGCTTACTAAGTTCCGCATTCCACCAGGAGTTACCCTTGCTCTTGGTGCTTGGATCTTTTAATTTGCAGCAGGCGTGGTAGGCTTCAATTATAAATTCTGAGAGTTTTGTCACGGTTTCTTCAAGTTGTTTGGGGTCTGTTAGAGCTTTGGGCGTTTGGTGCTGCGTTAGTAGGGAGGCCAACAGCCGTTTGTAGCCGGGTACATTGGTACGGCGTGGGTTGCGTCTAGGATCAGGTTTTTTAAAACTAGCTACTAGTGAGAAGCGAATCCTTCTATGGTCAGAGCAGGAAGGCTCGTTGGATACGTGCCAGTCAGAGATGAGTTTTGCCGCGTTTTCCGAAGCCAGCGTTAGGTCAATGATCGTTTGTCCGCGGGATGTGACCCAAGTGGGTTCCGAGCCGCGGTTTGCGATGTTAAGGTTAGTGGAGAACAAATATGTGCATAGTACCTCACCTCTATTGTTGGCTTTGGTGCAACCCCAAAGCGGGTGATGGGCGTTCGAGTCCGTGCAGATGACCAGGTCCAGGTTGGCATCTTCACAATACCTTACCAGGTCGGCCATACCTTTTGGTGGGCAGTCTTCATCCTCGCCTGGCATGTATACCGAGGCCAGGACGATATCAGGTGCGTCGCCGTCGGTTTTGATACACTCTCTTAGGGGCCGTCTCCACAAGCGAGAGAATTGCGGCAATGTTATCCTCGTGCTACGTATTTCTATACACTCATAGGGGCCGTCTCCGCAAGCGAGAGAATCGCGACGTACTGAATGTTTGGCACGACGATAATATCGCCGCGATTCTCTCGCTCGTGGAGACAGCCCCTATGATAAGTTTTGGCCTTCAATCTGACTAACATTTCCTTATCCGGTGGAACAGAACCCTAGAAAATCAGCGCCTTACGTTCACGGGTTCCTCTGCCTTCCTTTCTTCTAGTAAGAGAGGTCAGGTAATACAAGGCACTGACTGTACACCCTTCCTACTCGTACATGGCCGAATATCCCTCTTGTGAAGCTGTCCTATAGGTAGTCTGCACTAATAATATAAAGAGGAAAGATAGAAGAAGCTTTGTGCAAGTGTAGTATAAAGCAGTATATATCACTCGAGGGTAAGTACAGATTACTAAACTCGTGTGGTTCACGGTTCACTCGATTAGTAATCTGTGCCGTACTCCCCTTGGTGAATAAATAGCTATTGTACGTAACGAATAAACTTAAAAACAACTGGACCGATTTCAAAAATTCTTTGACCGTTAGAAAGCTACATTATCACTGAGCAACATAGACTATAAATTATATTGATATCATGCAAATTAGTCGAGCTATCACAATGGGGATCCACACGCAAAGCTCCGCGCAGATGTCGCCACTGGCAAGATGGCTGCTGTCAAATCGTTTTCGCTTTGTTTACGCTTTGGTTCTTGCTATTTTTTGTGTTTAAACCGGTTCACTATCGTTTTTGACAACATGTATTGTACCTGGAAGGTTAAAGAATTGAAAGAGGAACTGAAAAAACGAGCAGGAAGGATAGGTGGAAAGAAAAAAAAATCCTGAAACACAATGCGATAATATGCCTCTGTGTGCTGAATCCGGAATTCTGGTACAGCACACAGAGGCATATAGCGAGAAAATGTACTGAATGATAGGTTATAAAATCTACTGAACTGACGGCTTTCAATGGCCATGTCGACGATGCGCATCGTGATAAAATGGCAGTAAAGATCCCCATTTTCGCGGCCGAAGTGTTAGTTGCTAATAAGTTATGTTTTTCTCTCCCCCAGTTCGAAGATTTCGCCCTACCGAACGCTGGTCGTCTGCTAAAGAAGTACCGTAACAAGTACTGCACCTTCAATGACGACATCCAGGGCACCGCCAGTGTGGCCGTCGCAGGTCTCATGGCCGCTGTCAGAGTCACCAAGAGGAAGCTCAGTGAGAACATCTATCTGTTCCTGGGAGCTGGTTCTGTGAGTATAATACTGTATTTTATTCTAAAACTAGCTTATACCTGCGGCTTCGCCCGTGGAGTTCGGTAATAGGGATATGCATGTAATATTTTCTTCACTTACATCAATCAAATACACTACTATCATCCCAATAAAAGTATTAAAAAAACTTTTTACAAAAAAAATAAAACCGACTTCAAAAACACAAAAAAGTGAAAAATAACTTTAGCTTCAGAAGTCGGTGACCTTGGTTTGATTAATTTAGTTTTTTTTTTGTCACCGACTTCTGAAGCTAAAGTTATTTTTCACTTTTTTGTGTTTTGTGTGTTTTTGAAGTCGGTTTTATTTTTTTGTATTTTTTTTTATTTTTCCATTTTTAGTTGTTATATCCTATACAAATATATACTATGCATTTATTTTACATTGTTATCAATACATGTCATGGTAATAGCTTATCCCCAATAAATGGAACTTAACATATGTAAACTGTCGAAATTTGGGTGTATTGTACACATCTGCCTACCCCTCAGGATGATACGTCATGATGTTGTATAAACATCCAATCGATTGCAGCAATCACGACCGATGTACCGTCTAGTTTTGAAGAGTTCCATTGTATATCTCCGGACATCAGCATCAGTTCTTCACCAAATTTAAATGCGACCATCTCAGAAGCATATTCTTTCAAATAAATAAATAAATAAATAAATAAATATTGCTGGACATTACACACAGCGCCATCTAGTGCCACACTAAGCAACGAGGCTTGTGTCGTGGACACTAGATAGTTGATATACTACATAGATACTTTTTTGTTTGTAAATACATACTTATTATACATATAAACATCCATGACTCGGAAACAAATGTCCATGCTCATCACACAAACATTTGCTCCGACCGGGATTCGAACCCGGGACCCTAAGAACGAAAGGCAGCCTGACTACCGCTGCGCCAATCGGGTCGTCAGAAATAAAAAAAGAATTTTGAGAATCGCTCTACAAATGAAGGAAAAATCGGTGAACATACATGAAATTATGTACCACACGAATGAAGTAAAAAAAATGTTCATAAAATGAAAACAACTGGGCCAAACTATGTTAAAATTTTTATGGGACCAAATGGCAACTATTCCGCATCAAATTAAAAAAGAATCACGTAAAGCGGATCATAAATCTCAACGTAATCGGTGTACATACATAAAAAAAAAAACGATCGAATTGAGAACCTCCTCCTTTTGGAAGTCGGTTAAAAAGTTAAGTTCAACTACTGCTTGTCGCTCAAAATAGTTATTTATGCAACTGTTGTATAATGAGGGGTATTAAAACACGAATGTGGGTTTATCACACGAGGCGAAGCCGAGTTTGATAATAGTATCACATGAGTGTTTTAATACCTAATTATGTACAGTTGCATACAAGACTTTATCTACATCCATGATATGAATCCTCCATAAAAGGTTCTGAAACCATAGGGTGTTGCAGTGTTCTAAGAAGTCTATGTAAATTCATGGAAAGTTTAATTGCTTGTATTTAATATAATACAAACAAACCGTGTATAAGAAGTAATATAATTATTTACATTTTGGATTGTTCAATTATCAAAATTCACAAAGCTTGTATCACTCATTTTTGTAAACAACAAAGTACATAATGCAATACTAATATCCAAATGTCGAACAAAAATGGCGGGATACGACGTGAATTCAAATTAATCTATAAGTTTTTTTTTTAATTACGGCGCTTTGGTAGTGAACCGCACGTGCTAGACGTTCGATTCACTACCACATTCGATGTTCTTTTTTTAAAACGAGTTGCATAATGAAATTCATTACAACATTATAACACCCGTTTGGGTGTTATAATGGTTATTATGACACTGGCTGTTTTAATGTTGGCCATAAGCTAACTGTTTCAGATACCTTTATAGAGGATTTATAGCATGGGTGTAGATAATAGTACATTATGATATAAGTGCGGTAAGTTGAAAATTACAGCCGAGGCGATATTGCTAGCTCGAGCCGTAGGCGAGGGCTATAATAAAGCAGAGGCTGTAATTATCAAAGTGCACGTATGTCATACGACGTTTTATAACATATTTGCGAGGAAATAAATAAAACTCGGACTTTCTTAAACGAATAAATCTTTTACTTGTTCACAAATTAGCGATGCGCGCGCATCAGCACTTTTTTTAAGGCAAAGACACAAAAACCAGCCAGTATTACTAATAAAGTAAATTAATATTTTTGTGTTTTTGTTACAGAAAAATGGTTGTAATTTATTGTCAAAATTAACTAAATTAAAGAATTAAATGTTTATTTATTATATTTCATCTCCCACAGTTAATTTTATTCATAAAATGTTGACCACTTTTCCAACATAAAAACTCTTTGCTAAGATTTAAAAAAGTACCGTTCCCTTTTGACGGAGCATCTTGATAAACCGTGCGTCTATATAGATACTCTGTGGTTGTACATTACATTACTGCACAAGTACGTAATGAGATACATTACGATATTGAAATGGGTGTAATAAGAGACCCTTTACGAGCAAATGTGTTATAAATAATATTAAACTCCTGCAATTTTCTACGACAGTTCAAACGTCCGTAGCTGTCGCGGACTCGCGGCCATGATATGACATTATTTACCATTATCTGCCTTGTTAACATCAAATTTTTTGGCCATAAGAAAATAATTTTACTAATTGTATGTGCTCTAATCAAGTAAAAAATGCAATACTTAACAATATTATAATTAAACCTTTGTGAAATGATAAATGATGTTTATTTTGCAAGTAGGTTTTTACAAACACTTTTACACGTCATTTTTTAAAACTAGATGGGGCCGGTGTTTCGTACCTGACTACTCTGAGAAGAAACAGCCGCGACAAACTCAGAGGTCGTAGTCTCTTTTAAAGTCCAGACATAATCTTGCTCAATTCACATGAGGACTATGCAGATTAGTGCCTGAGATGGTCTTTTGAAGAAAGAACCATACAGATTTGAGTGGACCTGTCCAGTCAGTGCAAGCATTTGTCAGTTAACGTGTAGCTCGACTTATAACTCAAGGAGCTCAACGAAACGACGAACAATACAAAAGAAAGGACATTTGGGTAGGTCGCTTTTAGTACTCAAACTGCCAGACAGTTGTGGGAAAAAAACAAACGAAAAATAAAAATGTGACCCACATGGTCCCCACATTCACAATAATCAAATAAAATTAATAACAAGTTCTTTCCAAATGAATGTAAGTAAAAAAAAACACAAAAATCATTAAGTGTCGCAATGATAATAAAAAAAAAGTTAAATACTTAATAAAATAAGTATTCATGTCAAATCAGTAAATGTCACATAAAAAATAAAAAAAAATAAAACTTTAAGCACTTTTCAAATAAAAGTGTTTTTTGACACAGACTTTGACGCCAATACGCGTTATCGAGGACGATGCGTTTTGAGAGTGCGTTCCGTGTCACCAAAAACATGCTACATAAAACAGTAAATTGTAAACTTGTGGTATATACAAGGCATTTTTAATAAATAAAAAGAGTTTTGTATTTCTTTTATTCCCTATAGGAGCTTTGAGGTCCTTTTTCTCAGTTTAATATTCTAAAATTAAACCAAATCTAATGCATCCATTTCCAACAGTTTCATTCATTCATTTAAAGTTTTTTTTTTACTACCAACCAGGCTTCCAACGGCATTGCCAGCCTGACTGTAGCCGCCATGGTTGCCGAAGGTCTGACAGAGAAGCAGGCCCAAGATCGAGTGTACATGTTCGATATCGATGGCTTACTGTCCACCCGTCGCGAGGGCGGAGTGCCGGCGCACGCGCAGGCTTTCGGAAAGGACATCGAGCCCGAAAAGGACTTTGAAGAGGTCGTTAGGAAGATTAAGCCGAGCTGTCTTATTGGTAAGTGTATATAAAGGGTGTAAAACACCTCTTAACGAAGCCGAAAGGCACTTGTTCTCCTCGTCATTGCGATCATTTTTTTTTCTACACCGTACCTGAGAACCTTCTTTTTTTTTAATACAAGTTTTTAATGTAAGATTTTTACTTTAAACACCTCCACGACCCCCGTACTATTCAATCCATCCATCAGCACAATGTTTTGAGTGTGTTACATTGAGTTCTACCACACAACATGATTTTTCACCCCAAAAAAAAAAGTCGTTTCCCAGCAATAATTTTTGCGTAAAGTTACTTAGTTTGATGTATAGAATGCTTGGTTGACGGCTTCGTGATGAGGTCTTTTACAACCTGTATACTGTATTTACTAGCTGTTCCCCGCGACCTTCGTTCGCGTGATTCGCGTTCCCTTTTTGAACCGATTTTTGTTACCAATTTCAAGGGTTTTCATTTTGGGCCTGTGGACGGAGAGCTATGGGCTAGCTCGCCGTCCGTCCGTCTCATGACGACAGGCCGTGTCGACGGCACGTTCGTGTTCCACGCGCGCCTCAAAGAGAGTTAGCAATAGGAAGGGGTCCGCAAGGACCGAAGCCTGCCGGGGTTGCGGGACTGTTCGAAAGAGATACCGTGACCCCGGAACACAAAGGGCAAAGAAGGAATATGGATGGGTTTTGGTCAGTAAAAGTCTGACGTCTGAGTGGGAGGGGTCATTTGATGATTTCCCATCCAAAAAAAACAGGGTTTTAATTTTTTTCTTGGAACTCTAATATTATTATTCTAAAATAAAAGTCCTGGAACAAACAGATATAGACATAAACTTTTTTTTTATAAGTACCGTACCTGCTTTCATATGCATTCAATAAAAAGCTATTATTTTGAAATTACAACCAGACACTTCAATTTTATTTATTTGTAGTGATTAATACTGCCAAACTATTTCCTGCAAAACAGTACTAGGTTTTTTTAAAATGATTGTTTTGTGTTACAGGATGCTCGACAGTCGGCGGTGCGTTCACAACGAATATACTGAAACAGATGGCTAAGAATACTGAGCGACCTGTCATCTTCGCGCTCTCAAACCCGACCAGTAAAGCCGAGTGTACCGCACAAGCTGCCTATGACAATACAGACGTAAGTTTCACTATACAGTGATTAGTGATTTGAATAAACCCGCTGTTATTTATTTTATGTTTCACACAGTATTTATGAAAATGAATTAATTTTTACTAAAGAATCAATAGAACAGCAGGCCTATTACGTATCTCTGTTGACAGCTCGAAATGATAGTAACTGGGCTCAGTGTCCATCAAATAACTGTCAAAAGGTTAGTTTCGTATTATGTATGTATGACCAGTCGCGATCAAATATGACGTCATCGGTGCCCATTGTGGCTGATAGTCACCGTAACTCATTTTGACAGACGCTTTCGTATCAATTCTTCTAACATTGCGATTATGTAAGCATAGTGGACATCAAATTGATGACAACTGAGTTTGAAGTGGCTTTCGTGAAAGACGTTACACCGTTCCCGGGCTGTAGTCACCGTAAAATGATATCCACTCTGTGTAATACGTAATACCAATATTTTGACATTCTCGGTTGTCATCAAAGTTCGGTGTACAACCTAAGCTTGATAGTCACTGGAGATCAAAAAGATACGTAATAGCCCTACAGAAGTGTTTACTAACCCTAAAATCATTTTGTTGCAGGGCAAATGTATCTTCGCGTCCGGTTCTCCGTTCCCTCCCGTAAAGTACGGCGACAAGGAGTTCCACACTGGTCAAGGAAACAACTCCTACATCTTCCCCGGAATAGCTCTCGGTGTCATCGCGACTGCCACCCATCATATACCTGAGGGCATGTTCTTGACTGCCGCTAGGGTATGTAAAGTTTATACAAATTCTTGTTTCCAATGTACTGGTTTCTTTCATTACTATACTTAGTTGAACACTGCACATCGATGAAGGAAATCATCGTGAGGAAACTTGGACTTAAAATTAACTTTAGTTGCTGCCAGTTAAGATCGCAATAGCGGTCATTGCCCTTTCCCTAATATCTCTTCGTACGAACCAAAACAAATAAGCCATGCATCGTTTTTCATTAGAAAAAATGTAGAAGATAACGATAGATGACTAGTCAAGGCTTGAACAGGCTTATTTTTGGATTTCAAAGTTAAGAACTTTAGTAAATGTAGGTGGGTCAATGACCGTTATTGCGATCTTAACTGGCAGCAACTATAGCTGACCCGCGCAACTTCGTCTGCGTCACATAAGAGAGAGGGTCAAAACGCCTTTAAACCATAGTCTAATAAGTAGATATCTAACATTTGGACGCAAGTTTTGCTACATCATAACACGTTTTTTTCTTTACAATTCTTAAATGAAGTTATCGGCCGTGCTCGTCCATCTTTTTTGGTGCAATGGCGTGCGGTGCGGGGGGAGGGTCGGCGATTGCATCAAGCTAAGCAAGGCGCTTGAATTTTATTCTCGCGTCCGTATTTTTTTTGCGATTACTGCTAAGATATAAGTAAGTCTGAAAACGCGCGCCAATCCGTCTTAGCGAGCGTCCGAGCGAGCGTGCTAATCAGTGCTAGTACTTTCTCTGTATGAGAAGAGGCTTTTGCCCAGCAGTGGGACAGAAATAGGCTTGTAGGCTTATTTGAATTCTAGATTCGCGCAAATGGAGAAGGAAACTGTCAAATTAGTTCTATGTTTAAATGACTAATTATTGTTACTTTCATTCGGCTGCTATGGGGTCTGAAAACCGCGAGATGGCGCTATGTGTTTTGTATTGTCGATTGGTCGCTTTTCATGATTTCGACAAAATACAAGCACTGAGGGAATATGCAAGAAATTCAAAACTCTTTTAATTCCTTAAAAATGCCTTGTATTGGCCCATATAAACACTGTTTAATCACAAAATCACTTGTTTAACTTTCTGATAGGTATAACACTTATTTAAAAAAAATGTATTTTATGTAGCGTGTTTTTGGTGAAACGGAACGCAAATTCAAAACGCATCGTCGCCGGTAGTGACGTCAAACGCTTTGTGTCAAAGAAACACTTTTATTTGAAAACTACTTAAAATTTCACAAAGATGTTATAATAATTATTGTTATTGAAATGTTTGCTTGAATAAAGCACATACATTTAGTAAAATTATTATATTAGGGGTACAAAATAAGATTTAAACAAGGCAGATAGAGGGAAATGACGTCAACCGCTTTGACAGGAATGGCTCGGCTCACGGACGTTTTAACTGTCGTAGAAAATTGTAGAAGTTAATAATAATAATGATTTTCTTGGGTTGACAGTTATACTGTACTTTATTGATTTAAGTGAAGAAAAAAATAAGCGCATGTTCCCTATTAAGCCCATTATTAATTTTTAGAACAACAAACTCTAATGTGTCGCAAGTTTTTTGGGGCGTTAAAGACTGGAACGTATTTTGCGACAAAGCTCCACATCAATACCGTCGTTTTATCTACCCTGCATCTATTCTATTCTAATTTCTAATCTTATATTTGTTACAGACTTTAGCCGAATACGTCAGCGAGAAGGATCTCGATATCGGTCGTGTTTACCCGTCGCTCTCGGAAATTAAGAATATTTCTGTCAATATCGCTTTGGAGGTCGCCAAGATGGCTTATGATGAAGGTACGTAATATATCTTACAACATTAACAATAATAGCGGCCGATTTTAGATTATGGGTCCTACTATTAATGCTGGTATGGCCCGATCCAATACGAGAAAATTTAAAACGGCTCGCCACGAAAAGGTGTATCTGTTGCGTTTAGGTGGATGCGCCAGGGTAGCCCGCGAAATTCGAAGTTTCTTACTTTTTCATGAAAATTGTATAGTTAGGTTTCGCCATAGTTGCATAGGTATTTATTATCAGATGTTATATAGGGTTAGTTTTCAATGACCGGTCAAATTTTCAGAGATGGCTTAGAATCGATAATATTTTCGATATAATGAAAAAAAAACAACATTTTTTAAATACAATTTCATTTCTGTCCACCACTAAAAAGCGAACGTATGGATATTGCAACAGCACAATTCAGTTTAACAACCTAGATAAGTAGTACTTAGCATACACATTTGACGGTGCATGCACGCACACAAATTCATTGATTTCCACTAGGTTTATGATTTGGGAAATTTTTAGGACATTTTCAAATGAGTGCTTTTATTTTATTTTATATTTTTCGACAATAATATTTAAAATGCACTTTTGGTTTGATATCTAGATCTTAATTTTAAATTTTGGCTGGTCATTGAAAACTAACCCTGTATTGTAGTTCATATTTGTGTTATATATTTTGTCTTGTATGTATGTAAGTATATTCTTATATTGTATGTTATATTTAAATTCTTTATTTGCTTTGAGTTTTCATATATTTTATTTTCTCTTCTTTTACACACTTCGTCAACATCTCTCTTTATCTACTCTCCTTTCGCAGGTATGCTGAAAAATACGAGATAGACGTTTCGTATTCCCCTTTTTCTCCTCGAAAACTGAGCCGATTCAATTATTTTTGACATTAAAATAAAAAAAAGAGTTCCTATTAGGGAAAACCGGTTTCGCTCCCAGTAAAACCCGGGAAAACCGGTTTTATAATAGGACCGAAACCAAGGAAAAAAAAGAAATTGATAGGAACTGAACGGAACCGCGTTCAGTTCCTATCAATTTCTTTTCAGTCAAAAATTTTTCGAAATTTTCTAGTAATCCTCCGATCACGGCCGTAAAACTGGGGCATTTTTTTGTCATTTTTTGAGGGTCATAAATATTTTCTTCACTTATTAGTTGCTGAAAAAAGGAAATGACGGACGTGTCTACAGTAAGTAGACATTGATTTTATGAAATAAAAAAAAATGCTCTTGAAGCATTATTCAGGAAAAAAAGGGGAATACGAAACTTCGATTTCGTTAAAATTTGTATGGAAAATCGCAGCCGCTATTGTTGCAATCAATTTAGATTCTTGTCACCTTATTTTAAATTCCATTTTCTTTCACAGGATTAGCTTCAGTATACCCCGAGCCGAAAGACCTCATGAAGCATATACAGAACCAGATGTATAGTTATCACTACGAGTGCTCTATGCCGATCGTATGGGACTGGAAACCCGAAGAGAAGTTCGATGTAAGACCCATTGAGCCTGTCCCCAAAAACATCTAAATCAGTATTCGTTTTATCATTTCTATTATGTGTCAAATTTAATAGGAAAGTTCGCCAGTTTCAATCGTTAAAATCTATGTACCTAGTTACTGCATGAAAAAATATAGAAATACTTCTGTGTAGTTTTATGGATAAGTCGATTTTTAACAGAAAGTATTTAATAAAACCGCGCTTGTATTCTTCGGAAGGTTAGTCAATGGTGTATTATTGTACACAAACGTTTTGCCAACACCGGCCACGACTTCTAACGTAATACGCGGGAATATCAACTTGGTTAATTTTACTTTTACATTTATTATAATTTTCGTACATTTTTACTTGTTCAATCAAAATGAGACAATTTAATCATTAAACGTATTTAATACACATCCGACTTTAATTGTTTAAATGCCAGGCAGTATAGAGATTTACTTTAGCCAATGTGCAGATGCTAGGCAATTTATTAATAATTTTAAATATGGAACGTTCGTTTTGGAATGTTGGTAGTTAATGCAATAAAGACGCGTTCAGTGCACAACGCCTTTTAATGGGAGTGTTCATGTTGTCCATGTATTATTGTTACAATAATTAATTTACACAAAGTATTTTATACCTCCGTAATATACATAAATATTTAATGTTCAAATTAGAAATCTTATATATTTAAACAGTTTGGTTAAACGTCCAGTTACTCGAATCTCTTGTTATTGTCAATGTTAGGTTAGGTGTTCTTTTAAAGTATTATCTGTAAGTGTTTAATCTTCAAGAGAAGCGTTATTATTAAATCAGTATTTCTGAATATATTCACAGACCACCGCACTGTCTGTAACAAACACAGAGTGACTGGACTTAATCGATATTTAATGTAGTGTTTCGGCTGTATTCATCGTGTGCAAGTAGTGGGTAGTTAGCATTTTAACATAATAATATTATAACATGTTATAAATAGTCTTCAGTGTGGAAATAATAATCACGGTGGCCTTTTAACGTTGTTTTTTAGCTTTGCTCACTAAATGTTACACAGTTGCATTTCGGATTATTGGATTTTCGACTTTTAAAACTAGTGCTAAACCAGTTACAACATATTTTATCATTGACTTTCAGTTTTATTCGCATTTAGTTTAATTAAAGCGACAAACATAACAATATTAATTTATTGCATCTCATAGTTTTCATTTAATTTTGCGATGCGGCGAGCTATTTATTTAGTAAAATATAATTCTAATATTATTTTTAAGTTGTAAATGAATTGTTTAGCAAAATGGGATGAACCTACTTAAATGTTGTGAATATTAAAAATAATAACACATATACAATATATGGGATGAAAGTTAAGAAAAGTCTAGTCACCGCAGCATCAAAATGCAGGTCATCTATTTAATATGCATTTCACATCATTATAATTATGATAAGCATTAGAAAAAAGAAAAACAAACGAGAATAAAATAAAGACACGTAGAAAGTAATCAACTAGAATGTCTAAGTATTTATTGTGGAAATGTAAATGGCACCATTAATAAAAATAAAAATGTTTTTTTTTTTTTTAAGTTAGTAATTCTGTTACAAATAAAATACCGACTAAATAATAACCACACATCATTTGACACGCATTTATTTTATATTTTACATTTTAAATATGTTTTTTTGAACGGTTAGGCATGTGCATAAATAACATGATCGTGAATTTGAAAAAAAAAATACTAAACAATTACACTATGAGTTGGAAATCTCTATAATTATAACTCCTTTCTGTACATTGTTTTACTTGAGAACGGCGAAAATATTTTCTCCCAATCTTCTGTTTCTTGTCACGTTACCATACAATCCCTTATCGTATCCTCTCTGACACTGAATGGTCATAATATGATTGTGAACATCATTAGTCCCTAATCTATATCGCGAGATTATATACTGTCGAACAATTACAACACAACGCATTTTCAGTAGCTTAAAATCTAGTACCAAAGCGTCAAATTGTGAACAAACCTTTACTGATCAATAGGGTTCATAATCGTTCCGATTTTTCAGCCGTTAAATTGTGAAGCTGGCGTAAGGCCCGGTTTCCACCAAAACGGAAGCGGAGCGGAGAGGAGATGTGCGGAAACCCACCAATCACATGTACAAGTCGCGGCACGAAACTCTAGCGTTGACCGTTATTGCGCAGAAGTAAAAAAAATAATGTCTTGGGGCGTGCGTTGCGCCGATTGGCTCTCCAGTCGTAGAACATGCGCAGCTATCCCCTCCACGTTTCGTTCAGCGCTAGAGTAACGTGCCGCTACCTGTAGTTGCAGGTCTCTCGTCTATCCTGTGATTGGTTGAAGCTTGCACTTGTCTTCGCTCCGCTCGACTCCGCTTTGGTGGAAACCGGGCTTAAGGCTGGCTAGCTTCACAATTTGTTTGGTCTGTGGGCTGCGCGGGATACGTTACGTTCAACCAATCACCGTGCAAGGTGCGTTCCGTCGCATGCAAGTTTGATACCAGTTCACAATTTGTTGTTTTGCCATGGATAAAATCAACTATCGAAAAATAATGTTTTAAATTGTAAATGGTTTGTTGCAGGTCACAATTTTTCAATAGTTTAAAATTTGGCAAGATAGAATATAAACTAGCGATGTTCACAAATCATACGGTAACCTTAACATAATTTATTTACTTTTTTTCCCTCTCATCCATATCTTTATAATCATCACTGTCTTAGGCCCAGCGCACACCGCTGGAGGCGCAGCGGAGCGCATTTGAAGACAACAATTTAATATAAACCTTAAACTACCTTGATATACGGTCGCGCGCATGCTCTTGTGTAGCTTGAGGGCGCTCCGAGTACCGCGTGCGAATTTATTCTTATATTGACCGTATATCAAGGTAGTTAAGGTTTATATTAAATTGTTGTCTTCAAATGCGCTCCGCTGCGCCTCCAGCGGTGTGCGCTGGGCCTTAGTCAACGCTTCATCCCTCATCACAAGCCAATACCAAGGAAAGCGGTCCCCTTTCAACTTGAACTACGTATATAAAAATATAACACATAACTTGATAGTTTTATCACTGTAAATTTGACCAAGTATTATTTTTGAGTTCAGTATTTTAATGATAGTGAGACGAATTTTTCGCAGAGCGAAATAAATGCAATGTTTTTATTTTAAGTAGTCAGTTATTTATGTTATATTACGTATCAGGTGATATTATGTGATTTACCTTGCTGTGACGATGTATAATAAAATTTATCCCACTGTACATGTGTGTTAAATATTTGACTTAATGTTGCATGCAACGAAAAATTGGTCATGTTATGGAAGCATCTTTTGTATGTTGGTCAATTATTTGGCAATACCTACTATTAAAATCAGGGTTTTATTTTATTTTTACACTGATTTTATTGCGTCAATTAATGTGTCACGTCGTTAATAATGCAGCTTTCGGATATTTTTTTCTTTATAGTAATCATTAGTTTTACTTACAAATAAAAATAACATTATTGTGTATTCGTTTATGCGATTGTTAAAATGAAAATTATAGATGTTACTCATTAAACATGTTCCAAAGATATTTATTTTTGTTTTATTTATGACTAGGTTCTGCCCGTGACTGCTTGTGTCGAAGAAACATACCTTTGGACACTCGGTAATAGTGTAGCTGTTTTTTTTTAAATCGGTTGACTATTCGGAGATCATAGATAATAGGTAGGTACACTACAACAAGATAGATGTGCAACTGAGGTTTTCGTTTTAAAACTGTGTACCTCAACTGTTAGATAGCGTTACTTGTCTCAATGTCCCCTCCGCTTACGCTATTGCTCACTAGATGGCGCTTTTAGTTTTTGTTTCTAGTAATAAATCCTTTTAATGAAGAATGATTGTTATTTATTTGTGTGAAATAAATGAATTCTTATGTGTATAAAATAGATTATGATGACAGACTACGAACAAATAAATCCTGGTCACGGCACCACATGTGACTGTTCCTAAATTACCCTAGGCTGATAAAATTTTCGTTTTCCCTAATTCATGCTAATATTAGTATTTTGATATGCAAAATAAATAAAAATCAGTCGTCAATAAAAGGAAAATCATTCTTCAAAATCTTAAGCTAGAAATGACATCAATAAGAGCCATATCAATAAATGAATGACAGATAGTCAAGAATTTATTTCCTTGTTTTACAATGTGTGTTATAATAATATACATACAATACATCCAAAAAGCACTTAACTCGTCGAATTCAAACCAAAGGTAAAATCGAGGTCCAGTATACGGCGTTGGGTCAATCTTTTACATATCACAGGGTCCAAGGGAGAGGGTCCAACGTTTATAATCTATACTATCTAAATATATAAAAGAAGAAACTGACTGACTGACTGACTGACTGACTGACTGACTCATCTATCAACGCACAGCCCAAACCGCTGGGTCTACAGATTCCAAATTTGGCAAGTAGGTTCCTTATGTGGTCTAGGGGTGCACTAAGAAAGGATTTTTCAAAATTCACCCCCTAAGGGGGTTAAACGGGGCTCCAAAGTTTGTATGGGGAAACAAGATTAGTTTTACTATTTTATTCGAAACTTCACAGGAGTGTTCCTATTAATAAATGAGTAGAAACGGGTTTCAGGTTTTTTCAGAATTCAACCCCTAAGAGAGGGAAAAGGGGTGACAAAGTCAAAAAATCAATGCACAGCCCAAACCGCTGAGTCTAGAGATTCCAAATTTGGCACATTGGTTCCTCATGTGCTCTAAGGGTGCATTAAGAAAGGATTTTCCAAAATTTACCCCTTAAGGGGGTTAAACGGGGATCCAAAGTATGTATGGAGAAACAAGATTAGTTCGACTATTTTATTCGAAACTTCACAGGAGTACTTCTATGGATAAATGAGTAGAAAAAGGTTGCAGGTTTTTTCAGAATTCAACCCCTAAGAGGGGGAAATGGGGTGGAAAAGTATAAAAATCAATGCACAGCCCAAACCGCTGAGTCTAGAGATTCCAAATTTGGCATATAGATTCTTTATGAGGTTTAGGGGTGCATTAAGAAAGGATTTAACAAAATTCACCTCCTGAGGGGTTGAAACGGGGGTCCAAAGATTACATGGGGAAATAGGATTATTAATACTACATTATTCGAAACTTAACGAGAGTACTCCTATCGATAAATGAGTTAACATTTGTGTTTCAGGTTTTTTCAGAATTTAACCCCTAAAGGGGGAAATGGGGTATAAAAGCCTGAAATTCAACATAGGTATTGTTTTATGGTAAATTGTGTCGGGTGTATTACAAAAACAACGATTTTAAGATTTAATGTGGCAGACCTGAAACTACCATTCCCTGTTGGGGTCCGATGGGGTTGAAATGTCTAAAAATCAATATGGGTGTCGATACAAAGATTATCAGGGGCGCTGATTACGAAAATGGCATTTATTTTGAGTTCCAGATGATAATGATCGTGATTACGATGATGATGATTGTGATAATGATGACGATGGTTGTGATGATGATTGTGATGATGATGATTTTGATTACGATGAAAATGATTGTGATTACGATGATGATGATTGTGATAATGATGATTGTGATAACGATGATAGCGATTGTGATTACGATGATAATGATTGTGGTAACGATGATGGTGATTGTGATAGTAATTTTGATGGTGATTGTGATGGTGATGGTGATTGTGATGGTGATTGTGAAAGTGGCGGTGATTGTGATGGTGATAGCGATGGTGATAGCGATGGTGATGGTGATTGTTATTGTGACAGTGATGGTGATATGATGAAGATGATTGTGATTACTATGATAATGATTGTGATAACGGGGATAGTGATTTTGATAGTGATTGTGATCGTGATTGTGATTGTGGTCGTGTTGGTGATTGTGGTAATGATGGTGATTATGATAGTGATAGTGATTGGTGATAATAATGGTGACTATGATAGTGATGGTGATTGTAATAATGATGGTGGTTGTGATAGTGATTGTGATAGTGTGATAGTGATTGTGATAGTGTGTGATGGTGATTGTGATAGTGATTGTGATTGTGATAGTGATAGTGATGGTGGTTGTGATAGTGATTGTGATTGTGATAGTGATAGTGATAGTGATAGAGTAGTGATAGTGATAGTGATAGTGATAGTGATAGTGATAGTGATAGTGATTGGTGATAATAATGGTGACTATGATAGTGATGGTGATTGTAATAATGATGGTGGTTGTGATAGTGATTGTGATGATAATAATTAGATTATGAAATTTGGCACATAGATAGTTTATAACCTGAATTAACATGTAGGACACTATTATCCCTTTAGTATGATCCAGTGGGGCAGTTACCGAACTACACGCGGGCGAAGCCGCGGGCAACAGCTAGTAATATTATAAAGCTGAAGAGTTTGTTTGTTTGTTTGTTTGAACGCGCTAATCTCTGGAACTACTGGTCCGATTTGAATGATTCTTTCAGTGTTGGGTAGTCCATTTATCGAGGAAGGCTATAGGCTATATAACATTACGCTGCGACCAAAAGGAGCGGAGCATAAATGAAAAATATTGCAAAAACGGGGAAAAATGTATTCCTTTTGTGAGCTGTTTCTCTTTTATGTGACGCAGACGAAGTTGCGTGGGTCAGCTAGTAGCAGATATCAAGAAAACCTGCACAGTTTTAGGTCGTAAAAGAACACAAAACAGATCACGAAACAACAAACGTAACAAAAAAAGTTTTCAAATGTTACCCCATTGTTACTGTGTAATAAATAAACTAGGTACTTGAAGTGAAAAGGAAAAGGTCTTATTTATTTTGCTATAATATTTTTAAATTTATTTGTAATGTAAAACATGTTGAAATAACAAATAATACTTTTTTATTAATATTTAATAATACATTTATTGTACTGTTTTCAACTAGCTCTACCTATTGGCAAAAGTATAAAACTATGGCCAAACTAGCGTACCTCACCACACAGATGGCAGCAAAAACTTGTAGTTCAGTTCAGTGATGCAAAAGAACAGTAGACTAAGGTTAAAAATGTTTGACAGAAAAAAGGTTCTTAACGATAAGTTCTCACTCTAAATACAACAATTAATAATAAAAAAAATAATGAAATTTTAATAAACAATGAGTTCGACATGTTGTGTTTAGGAGAGTTTTTTTTTGCCCTGTTAAGATTTTACCATTGACCTATATACGTAGTAAATTCTTTTTTCATTGGATTTCACTAGAACGCCGCTTGAAAAAATATTCCCTAAAACTGATCAGCGCCATCTATGGATATACAGGGTGGAATTTTGTAATGCCACCTGGAGGGAAAGTACTCTTAAGGTTGCACAAGTCAGTCATTCTTCCATACAAACGTAGTCTGGTGATTACTCGTTTGTTTGACGGTGTAGGTTCAAAATTAAAAATTGTATCAATTGGTTTTTTCATTATCTAGCCCTGTATGGAAGCAGAATTGAAAAAAAAATTTTGGTTTGGAAGTTATGACCGTCGAATCTTTCATATTTCAACACTAATTTTAACTCATCTGTGGGCGTAAATAAATGACCTAAGTAGTATGAAAATGGAAAAACTAAAACCATACAAGAATAGATAATTTATTCAAAAGTTAAAATATTTTTATTTTGAACAGATACATCCAATAGATTTTTCATGATACCCGTACTCCCAAAGATCTGCATAAAGAATTTCGCGCGCCCGTTTTCGTTGTAAATCATATTGCATTTCGCTACAAGTTGCCACCCCTGTCAGTGGGGAAGAGGGGAAGCACGCAGCGCGTGAGTGTGCGCAGTGTCTGTGGGTGCACACATGCTCACTTGGTTAGCTGCCGCCCGGCACGTCATGCTGTCGTATTACGAGTATACTATTTTATAACATTGAACTCTGGCTTGAATTTTGGATACCGATATTTCTTTATTGATAGTTTGTGTTTATTATTTTGAATTTGTTTCAAATTTTACTGACCCTGGCATTGGACTTTGGATTCCGATTTGATAGTGATTTACGGGTGGCGTTTGAATTCGATTTTATTTATTATGAATGTTAGCAGATTTCTCCCCCATAAGTGGACCGATTCTCAAAATTATTTTTTTATTTCTTTTTTGTCCCATTTAAATTTGGCCAAGATCTGATGCTGATCTTCGGAGATATACAAGAGAACTCTTAAAAAAATAGACGGAAATCTGTAGTCATTGTCGCTTGGATTTTTATTGTTTATGACGTAACATCACGCCTGTATGCTTTGAGGGAGTACGCAGATTTGTACAATACCCCCAGATTTCGAAAGTTAGGTACATACCTATGTTTGCGGATGGATGGACAGAGATTTTGTTGGCATGTCAGATGTATTGTGAGAGCAATTTATGAAAGTGTGAACCTTTACTTTGTTATTTTGTATATTTTAATGTTATCTCTTACTCTTTTAGTTCTAGTTTTAGTTACAGTAATTGGTTTAAATACAACCGTTGTAAGTAGATAAATAAATGTTATGTTTCATTTATAGTGGATAAGCCTGTTACCATAACATGTATTGTTAATAATGTAGGTATAATAAATATTTATGGCGACTTGTTTGGGAACGACTACCACCATCAGCCTTTTCCCAACTATGTTGGGGTCGGCTTCCAGTTTTACCGGATGCAGCTGAATACCAGTATACATGGAGTATCTGCCTATCTGACCACCACAACCCAGTTAGTAACGTGTAATACGATACCCCTTGGTAAGACTGGCAGTCAGACTTTTAGGGCTTCTGACTACCTAACGACTGTCAAAGATCTACAAATGTCAGCCCGACCAACGGCATAACGTGCTTTCCGAGGCACGGAGGAAACTCGGTATGTAATGGGTGGTCACCCATCCGCAGACCAACCTAGGCAAGCACGGCTTAACCTAACGATCGACCTGAGCGGCTGTTATTATTTAGCCACGAGCTCCGCTTGTTTGGGAACGACTAAAAATGGAAAAATAAATACCTAAGTAAAAATATTTTTTGCAAAAAATAAAACAGACTTAAAAAAAACACAAACATAAAAAACACTTCGATTGATTTGGTGTTTTTGTCACCGGCTTCTGAAGCAAAAGTTATTTTTCACCTTTTTGTGTTTTTCTTTTTTTTAATTCTGTGATAATTTCTAAACTATTCAATCAAATGTTAAGCTGTAAAAGACAATTTTAATCTAAATTCAATTGTCAAGATAATGGACATACTTATTTGGATAAGGATTAATACTGCAAATAAGGTAGGTACCTACGTTGTCCTCGAAGCGGCGATCGGCGGCGGCGACCTCTCGCGTCCGGCCCTGGTGCAAGCCATGGTCCGGAGCGAGACGAAATGGGACGCCGTCACCTCCTTCTGCGAAGCAGTAATGCTAGAGAAGGAGGTGGCGGAAGATGAGAGGGAGAGAACCTCTCAACGTCCCGGCCGCCGTGGGCGCGGGCCTGTGGACGGTGGGCTATGGGCTAGCCCGCCGTCCGTCCGTCTCATGACGACAGGCCGTGTCGACGGCGCGTTCGTGTTCCACGCGCGCCTCAAAGAGAGTCAGCAAAAGGGAAGGGGTCCGTAAGGACCGATGCCTGCCGGGGTTGCGGGACTGTTCGAAAGAGATACCGTGGCCCCGGAACACAAAGGGCGATGAAGGAACATGGATGGGTTTTAGTCAGTAAAAGTCTGACACTCCCTCCTGCTCCGCCCAGAGCGGGAGGAGTTATTTGATGATTTCCCATCCGAAAAAAAAAAAAGGTAGGTACCTACGTCATATTTTTAAATAAAATTTCAAAGATAAAAATGGTTACTTAGGTACCTACTTTACTCTTTGTCTGGATAGAAGGTCAACCTATTCATACACGAAATATTTTCAGAGAATCATCCAACAGCTATAACGAAGCCATAGCAACGAAATATTTTTTTTACTGAGTAGGTAGGTACCTATATTTAAAAAATCTCTACTTGACCCACACAATAAATAGGTACTGGTTCCATATTTTAACAACATCCATTACGCTAGTTTACTACAATACTACGTCAGCGGCACAATGCCTATTGTTGATAAATGTATAATAAGACAATATTACAGACCGCTATTATAAATAAATAAACAGCCAATAAACAATTTACAAAATAACATAATTTTTTATTTGATGAATCAACAACAAGACTCACAGTCAGATCAAAGTCACGCTGTCGAAAAAGCAATTATCCTGACTCTGGCTGTACTAATCAGGAGTCGCCTGTGGTTTAATTATAGGTAACTAGCTAGGCTAAGTAAATACCTAGGTATTTAACATAAGTAGTTACATAGTTGCACAACCTATAAAAACAAGTATAGAAATAAAGTCATATCAATGAAATTATTTTTTAAACTAAATAACAATATCTACCTACATTACTACCTACCTACATTTTCGCAAGCGAACTCATTGCCACGTCTCGCAAAGTCGCGGGTCTACCTATTAGGAATATTATAGGATGTATGTAGGAGCTTGTCCTTTCATAATAACAACTAAATTGGGTGCATAATAATTACGTTTCACTGAGTGATTGTCCTATGTTGTAAATTCCAACACCTATTAGTTTGAGTTTATGTTGTCCTTCAAACATAAATCGCATATACGCCAGCACGTGCCAACGATGATACTACACAATTGCACACGCGCCGCGCGCCGCCGCCGCTACAATGTCGTCCCGTCTTCAATGAAATTGCGCATGTATGCGTCACTCAGCATTAGGAGTGTGTATGTGTACGCGCAGTAGCTTCCTTCTGCTCTTTACAGCGTCTATCCCTTTCGCTCGTGATGTCGGATGAAATAGCATGCATTCTAACCCCGCCCACCAACTAGTTCGTTCCGCTAACTTGTTCGTTCTTAATACCGGAGATAGCAAATTTTACTCAAAGGAAACATTCCTTCATTTTTAAAAAGAAATTAATCTACATTCAAAGATTTTGAAAATTCGCGTGCCACACTCGGGAATCGAACCGTCTAAATTCCAAAAAAATTGGTTGCCTGTAAAGTCGGTATACGGGCGAAAGTTTTACGTGACAACGACTTTGAGTGGTAAAATAAACTTTTTATGTCTGTCTCTCTCGCTCTTAGGCGGGCTAACCATGCCCTAGTGGAAGGGACGCGTGCCTCTCACTCGCTCTCATTGTGAGCGCATAACGTGAGCGGAGCGTAACGCAGTTTCTTGATGTGTCACCCGGCAAACCAATTTATAAGACGTTGTCACGTCAAAAATAACACCCTGTACTTTTATGGCACCAATCGATAGGGTAAATCATAAGGATCAAATCCCTCTAACATCATCATCGGCCTATTAATGTTCCCACTGCTGGGACTCAGGCCTCCTCTATATGAGAGGGAATGGGCTATAATCCACCACGCGGGCCCAGTGCGGATTGGTAGATGTCACATGTCTTAGAATTTTTTGGTTCTAAGACATGCCGGTTTCCTCACGATGTTTTCCTTCACCGTTTTGAGAGCAGCGGTGATGAAATAAATTACACAAAGTAATGCGCCTGCCTGGGTTCGAACCCACGACTTACTGTTCGTAAGTCTGGTCCGCCACCACTGCGCCACCGCTGCTCTGTCAATCCCTCTAACAAATACGATAAATTAAATGAAAGGGAAACTATGAAATCTTAACTTATAAATTCAATGGGATAAGATAAAGCACTTTTAGTCAAAGGTCCATCCAATTACGAACATAATAAACAATTCTCTTTTGACGACATTTATTAATTAAAATGACGAAGAACTATTTACATAGGAATATTGCAATTTGCACAAACAAACACATGCAAATTGCAATCTTCTTCTGCAATCTTATTCTCTTCAATTGTAAAGGCCATCATTTTATTAAAGTGCTTTATCGTACCTATTGAATTTATCCCATTGAATTTATAACTTAAGATTTCATGGTTTTCCTTTCATTTAATTTATTGTTTGTTAGAGGGATTTGATCCTTATGATTGACCCTATCGATTGGTGCCATAAAAGTACAGGATGTTATTTTTTTGGAATTTAGACGGTTCGATTCCCGAGTGTGGCACGCGAATTTTCTAAATCTTTAAATGCAGATATTTAAAAAAAAAAATTAAGGAATGTTTCCTTTGAGTAAAATTGCTATCTCCGGTATTAAGAGTACTTTCCCTCCAGGTGGCATTACAAAATTCCACCCTGTATACTGAAGCGTTGTCACAAACGTTAGTGGAAAATTCCCCATTGGCTGGATAATTCCCTATGAGTCCGACACAAAAACGACTTATATTGGCACTGGGTAAGTATTCTATTCTGGGGTAACTGCCTAGCTTTTTCTACAATTTTGTTGATTTTTGAGCATCCCTAAGAAAGTTCTTCCAACACGTCTAGGCAGAAAAAAAAACCAGGCGCGGATTTCTTGAATTTTACTTAGAAATAATTTTGTATACTTACTTACGTTCTTAGGATCCCAGGTTCGAATCCCGGTAGGAGCAAATGTTTGTGTGATGAGCATGGACATTTGTTTCCGAGTCATGGATGTTTATATGTCTAATAAGTATTGTATTTACAAACAAAAAGTATGTATTTCCAACTATCTGATTCTGATGTCCACGACACAAGCCTCGTTGCTTAGTGTGGCACAAGATGGCGCTGTGGGTAATGTCCAAGGATATTTATTTGTGTAGCCACATATTCTAAGATGGACTGTGAGTTTTTTGCAGTCAGGTCGATACTGGCCTACATTTTAATAAACAATAACGTCTCACAATATTAGTTAAAATAATGCTAACTTCTTCTATCTAGTTCACTAATAAATTCACATCATTATCAATTACGTGCCACAAATGCTATAAGCATAGCTACTGTGTAAGATACCTGACTGTACACTTGGAGAGTTTCTCGACTTTACAGAAACGACAAGATTATTAAGTAGATCATCATTTGGAGGTAAGTACGGTCGACGAAGCTATTTGGTTTTTTACATTTTGCAATGTAATTTGCATGTTAAAATGTAAACCAAATAGCTTGGTCGACAGGCCGTGGCGGAGGCGACGCAGACGCAGATTTCTACAAAGAAGAATGAGAAATCTTGGACCACCCCGCAATATAAATCATTTGTAGACACGGACGGACAGGCATTTTTATTAACCTATGGTAGGCGGTAGGTAAGTAGATCCGCGAACTAGAGTAATATTAAAAAATCCCCGTGATTTCGTTTTGTCGTGGATCCGGGTTCCGGCGGTATTTAACGTAAGAGAAGAGCTGTTTATTAATCTACATGCATCCTCACGCTGGCGCGGGGTGCGGGGCATGCGGGTTGGGGTCACTGGCTTTAAAAATAGGCCGAGCGGCGCTCTATTCCTGCCAGTGCTGGATTGTCTTTAAAAACTGTTTATAAAGCCAACACTGGCTTCGTCTAAACCTTGAGGCTGATTTACATTGATCCAGGTGTGCAAAACCCTGGCAAAATGTTGTGCATTTGAGAGATGAGACCATAAAAAATAATTAGTGTATCATGATGAGCAATTTGTTTAATAGTAGCAAAATTTGTGTGAATTGTAGTTTTAAAGTTATTTGAGAAAAACACATTTTGC
Organism: Xestia xanthographa; assembly: GCA_905147715.2. Taxonomy (NCBI): domain Eukaryota; kingdom Metazoa; phylum Arthropoda; class Insecta; order Lepidoptera; family Noctuidae; genus Xestia; species Xestia xanthographa. Next base: position 20,639,374 of record LR990646.1, read on the forward strand.
TGGAGTAACGTTTGAAACGTTATCCTGGCAACATCAATTTTCAAAAATTCGTTCAGCCCGGAACCAAATACATGATTAGATAGCTTTTGTTGCGTAGTAAATGTTTGTAAATAGCAAAATTTGTGTGTGGTATGGTTCTTGAGTTATTTAAGATTTTGCTGCGGTAATGTTTTGGGATTTCCCAGATCTCGAAAACAGCTCAACGCAGAAGATTGAAAAAGATACCAATAAGAGACCTTAATTTGTTTAAATTAGTTTAAACATTAGTTTTTGATTTGGTTGTCGTAAACCAATGGAATTAAATGGTTTAAAAAATCAGATAAAAACGGATTTGCAAGTAAACCAAAACACTTATAACCAAATAAACAGCTGTAAAAAATACCCATGATAGACACTTATCACGTCAAGTAAAATAGGTTATGTAACTTTATACGATAAGAAGATAAAAACAAAATTGATTAATTTTAGACTGGTCGTACTTTAGCGATGAAATACGCAGTTCCCAAAACATTAAGAAACGTGGCATACTTTAAAGAAATTAAAATGATTCATTAACATTAATTCCTGTTAATTTCAGTTTTCAATTACTGCTGTAATGAAAGTTATATCAAAAACAAGAAAATGTCAGCAATTCACTAATAAGCCGACCAAATCGGAAAGGTCACGAAAAAGCGGCCGCACCATACGTACGAGTAGTCTTCGCAAATTAGCAACTTAGTGTCCGATGTTTTGTACAGTTAAGCAGAAAAACGTTTTACGTGTAACCGATTTTTTAACGTTCGAAGTGCAGGTACCATATTACACATTTTCTACTAGTTTTCTATTTTATTAATGAAAATCATGTTAATTAACAGTAGTTTAACAATTTAATGGATCATAAGTAATTATTTAAAGTCAAAGTAACTTTGAAAAGGTAAGTAATAATCTCAGTAAATAATTTATAGTGTGATTTTGATTGACGACGCGTGGTTCACACGTTGATCACCTTGTAACAGTCACATGTAATGTTCAAATAACCACTAAGTTACACGTTACAAAGCTCATGTTTAAATGCCATACTGTAAGTCGAGGGGAAATGGAGTCCACCTACCACCTACGTGTTTAGTAGGTGCCTATCTCCGTCTTAAGGAAAATTGTACAAACTATGAATCAACATTGTATTTTAAGTTTAAGCATTGGTACTTGACAAACAGAAAAACATTTATGCTAAATATTAAAATTAAGTACGTACGTATAACTTATCTGAGATTTTTTCCTCAATATGTTAATGCTAAGGCAAAGATATACAATAATTTGTATGAGACTGATTTTTAAATAAAAATAATGAACACCATGACCAGCCAACTACGCAACAGTAACAACAACGTACGTACGCAACTGTACAAACAAAACATCCATATTATCCCATTCATTTAAGTTGGTTACGATTATGTATAGTGCGGCCGCTTTTTCGTGACCTTTCCGATTTGGTCGGCTTATTAGAGAATTGCTGACATTTTCTTGTTTTTTATATAACTTTCATTACAGCAGTAATTGAAAGCTGAAATTAACAGGAATTATAGTTAATGAATCATTTTAATTTCTTTAAAGTATGCCACGTTTCTTAATGTTTTGGGAACTGCGTATTTCATCGCTAAAGTACGACCAGTCTAAAATTAATCAATTTTGTTTTTATCTTCATATCGTATAAAGTTACATAACCTATTTTACTTGACGTGATAAGTGTCTATCATGGGTATTTTTTACAGCTGTTTATTTGGTTATAAGTGTTTTGGTTTACTTGCAAATCCGTTTTTATCTGATTTTTGAAACCATTTAATTCCATTGGTTTACGACAACCAAATCAAAAACTAATGTTTAAACTAATTTAAACAAATTAAGGTCTATTATTGGTATTTTTTTCAATATACTGCGTTGAGCCGTTTTCGAGATCTGGGAAATCCCAAAACGTTACCGCAGCAAAATCTTAAATAACTCAAGAACCATACCACACACAAATTTTGCTATTTACAAACATTTACTACGCAACAAAAGCTATCTAATCATGTATTTGGTTCCGGGCTGAACGAATTTTTGAAAATCGATTTTGCCAGGATAACGTTTCAAACGTTACTCCAGCAAAATGTGTTTTTCTCAAATAACTTTAAAACTACAATCCACACAAATTTTGCTACTATTAAACAAATTGCTCCTCATGATACACTAATTATTTTTTATGGTCTCATCTCTCAAATGCACAACATTTTGCCAGGGTTATGCACACTTGATCCAGTAGCTGGATCCAGCTTCACTGGATTCCAGCGCTGGATCGGCATTGGGTTAATGTAAACATGTTACAATCCAGTACCTACAGCGTCCAGTATCCAGCGCTGGATCGACATAGACTACGTTCCTATTTTTCAATCCAGTGTCCTCCCCCGGATACCACGCACCATGTGCCGGTGGCACTGGATCCGTGTAAACGCAATGGCCAGTCGTCGCCGCGTAATGTACCTCAACAAAGTAAGACTGTCTACTGGACTGAATGTAAAGGGCCTGATCCAGTGTCAATGCCAATCCTGCGCTAGAATCCAGTGAAGCTGGATCCAGCTACTGGATCAATGTAAATCAGCCTCGCTTTACTTTTCATAAGATTTTCCTTGGTACCAGTGACTTTTGCACCGTTTTGAGCTCAAACGCCAAGGTGCAAAAGTCACTGGTATCTTTAGTTTTATTTGTCTGTAATTCGTATTTATATTGTTACGCCCTTACATTGCCTATCACGTACCTATCAATTGCCAATTCGTTACATGGTGCACAAAATCTATTTTTAAAACTAAATATTTTGCGTATCATTTAATTTCATAGCTATATAGATAGTAGAGTGCAATTAGACAATAAGGTGGAACAAAATTTATAGTGGTCGGATTTTTTTCTTTTTTCTTTCTCTTCTTTTTTTAACTTTCTCTTCGTTTTTTCTTTTTCTTTTCTTTCTTTTTTTTTTTTTTTTTTTTTCGTTTTTTCTTTTTTTTTTCTATTATCTTTCTTCTCCACTCCTCTCGGAAAAATAAAAAAAGTCCCATGAAAATCCGACCACTATAAACTTCGTTCCACCTTTTGAGTATTTTTTGTCTAGGGTGTAAAAAGAATCTTAACGAAGCCGAAAGCCACATGTTCTCCCCGTCTTTGCGATTATTTTTTTGCTCTACTCTAGATCATACCTGGGACCATATTTAGACGGAGATATTGGGGGTCAAAGTTCCAACTTTTCCACAATTTTTTTTTTAATACATATTTTTAATGTACCTAAGATTTTTACTTTAAACACCTCCACGACCCCCGTATTATTCAATCCATCCACCAGCACAATGTTTTGTGTGTGGCACATTGAGTTTTACCGTAAAACGTGATTTTTCACCCCAAAAAAAAAGTTGTTTCCCAGCAATAATTTTTGCGTAAAGTTACTCATTAAGATGTGCTTCGTGATGAGTCTGTTTACACCTGTATATCCGCAAAGTAACGCACGATTCGATAACTTTTCTTTGTTGAATTACCAGAAACATACCGCACACAGGGCCCGAAACATAGTATCTCTAGCAGAATTCTTAGACCCAGAATACAATGAATAAATCAAAGAGGTCAAATAGCATGATAAAACCTATTCTTCTTCATGAAACTGGCCATTTAGGCGTTCGTGTTTTTTTTCTCTCGATCCATATTATTCCCTTCTTATTTCATGTTTGATTGTTTTTCACACCAATTTTTTGATTATTTGTTTTACACTTAGTAATTTTTTTTATAGCCTTACGTGTAACATAATTAAGCAAAATGACCACCGAAAGTATGATAATGCATTTGTAAGTACAGATCTCGTTTTGTAGTTTTTTATTTAAATCCGAACCGATCGTTTCTGCTATAAATCGTGTGACGGGCCCCTATTTTTTTTTTCGGGGCCCTTTTTATGCTTAGTAAACCTCTGAAACTGCTGGTTCGATATTTTTCATTTTAATGTAAGTATTACTGATAAGTATAATATGTTTATTTTCTTCCTTTTTTTGGTACAGGAACAATGTAAGGGTTTTCAAACGCCTAGCAAATCCACTGTTCAACAAAAGTATACAGATTCCCCTAATGTTAAAAATTCGGAAGTATACCGATGATGGTAGATGTCCAAATTTAATGAGAGGTGTTGACTATTTAAAATACCCGCACCTGAACAAGGTAAGATAGAAAAAGCTATGATTTTGTAGATTTTCTCTAATCATCTTCTGGTACAACATGTTGCCTTGTTTTGGCAACATGTTGTACCAGTAAGAAAACGTATGTTTTTTTATAAAAGCCACTGAACTTGAAAAGCGAAGCATTTAAAATGTCAAAAATAAAATTTATTGTTGAGCCATCAAATTCGATCGAGTAAAACTTATATTTTAATTGGGTACAGAAATAGATGGATAAAATGGTGCTACAATGTCGCGGCGGGGCACCGCTACCGACCATAGGTTCAGTGGCGTAGCGTGCCTTAGCGGGGCCCCGTATAAAAATTTGTTTAGGGGCCCCTAGGGAAATAATTGTGATTTCTCTCAAAAAAAAAACTGTTTGCATAAATGGGGAAGGCTGGTCAAAGCTGATTGTAGATTGCGTGTCCATAGCTTAGTCCCAATCTGTCCAATGATAACAAGCTATTAAGAAATATGAAATGACATTGACAGATTTTCAAATGATGACGCTTGGTAAAAGCTATGGTAGCGCCATTGGTACACAGTTGCCATCCCCATTGGAAGAAATATTTGTTCCACCACCATCACCATCTCAGCCGCAAGACGTCCACTGCTGGATATGGGCCTCCCCCAAGGGGGGGTTTTGCCATAAGCGCCACGCTTGGCAGGCGGGTTGGCGATCGCAGTACGGTTTGTTCGTCATAATTATTTATGTCACTTTTTCCAAAAATTTTACAAACAATTCAAATTAAATATACACTCTCCTTGCTTTTTTTTCGGCAAACAGATTTATTTCTGAAAAAAAAAAAATTGGGTAGTTTTTAATTTTTGCTTACTCACGTTGGGGGCCCCCGTGGCCCAGGGGCCCCGTATAATTGATACGGCATATACGGCGGTAGCTACGCCCCTGCATAGGTTACATACATAAAATGGTGCTACAATGTCGCGGCGGGGCACCGCTACCGACCATAGGTTGCATACATAAAATGGTGCTACAATGTTGCGGCGGGGCACCGCTACCGACCATAGGTTACATACATAAAATGAGCGGTCCCCCGACGCGACAGCATGTAGTCTAACATTTTATAAGTACTAACGTAGGGTCATAATTTCAAGGGTATTTTAGGTAGATTTTGTCAGAAAAAATCTAGCTATTGGTCTTGCACCTAAAATCGAGTTTTCCGAAAATTTCACCATGGGGGTCTAGTTATGACCCCTAGAGCCCAAATCAACCGCCGCGCGCCGGTTAAAAAGTTTATATATATCGACGCTGGAAAGTGTTTTTGTCGAATCTCGAAAAATTGCAATTTTCTTAAACTGCATCATTTAAATCAGAAGAAAATACTGCGTCGGACGGTCTGATCAACGTCTTCCTACGATTTTTTTTTTTATGATGCGACGTTGAATTTTTCAACTTTTTTTAACAAAACATTTCAAAATGCTGTAGCTTCCTTAAAATCAATTATTATAGAAGCCTTAACCCCAAGCCTTAGCCCAACTGAATGCCAACTACCAAGATACAGCAATATTGCTGCTTCAAATTGAAATAAGTACCAATTCCATTTACAACTAACAAGATACAGCAGTATTGATGCTTCAAATTGAAATAAGTACCAATTGCTGTAACTAATATAAAGCGCATGTTAGACTAACTTTAGAATGCCATCATTAGTGCATTCATTATAAGAAATACGTACCTATACCAAAAATTACCTCTTTAGTTCAGCTAGTTTACGAGATACCTACGACTAGATTACTTTCTTGCGTCGATATATTAGGTATATGTATACCGCGTATATGTGGGGTGACAAGCAAAATTTTGCCACACTCCACAGGTGGCAAATATGCACCGATTGCTTTCAAACTTGGCCCAAAAATCGAAAGGGTCAAAAGTGAAAGGGTGGAATTCGTCCATGGTTTTTCGAAAATCAGTTTTTTGGCCATTACTTTTTTTCTATGGAAATTTTTTGAACCGTTTAACATTTTTATCATTCCAAGAATACGGGCAACTTTTAAATTTAAACTTTTTTGATGCAACCCCTAACTTGGAGAGGGGGTTGAAATTTCCAAAATATTCAGAAAAAAAAAACCGAAACGCTAAACATTTTCAGCCGAGTCACAATTTTTTTTTTTTAAAAAAAGGTAATTATTTACTCTACAATTTTTAACGATAAAGTTTGGCTATAGTTTTCGAAATAAGAAATTATAACTGAAAAATTGAGGGCGTTTCCATTGTTTCCATGCTAAACTCATACGGGATTTTAAAATTTATGATAACCATTAAGACGTTTAATAAATGGTCAAACGTCAACGAAGTCGTTGCCATGACGACCAAGTCTTTTGGCAACTGACGTATTCATAAAGGAGGTACTTCTAAATAGTATTTAAGGCCTTATTACATTACACGATATATCGGGACCTGCCCGCAGGGACACGGAAGTGTATTAAGAAACAGGGAGTCAGGGTCCCTAAATAAAAAGTGGCGCCCTGTCTGATCAGGCAGGGCACACGATCGACAGGGCCGGATAAATCGTGTAATGTAATAAGGCTTTTAGTCACAACATGGAGGCAGTCACGTGACAGGCTTCTTTGGAGGCATGGACGTTTCAGAATAAAAAACTCGGACTAATAACTTGAGTCCTAAAGGACGCTCACTTTTTTTATGCTGTAGGTAGGACAGAACCTGTAATGCAAACAAAAAACACCATATCTGACAAACGATTGACTTTTTTTGTTTTTTTTAAGAAATTGGTCAGCGCAGCTCTGGCTAGCTATAGCCTCTGAATTTCCGGAATAAATATGGGTGGAACCTTCTTCGAAATCTATCTCCTCCTGCGGCTTTCCGAAGGGATTTTTTTTTCATTTTATCGGGTTTCGCGTTTAAATAACCTCAATTTCCAGAATAAATATGGATGGAACCTTCTTCGAAATCTACTTCCTCCTGCGGCTTGCCGAGGGGATTTTTTTTTTCATTTTTACCTTTTTCTCTATTGGACGGGATACCTTAATAAATTTCATACTTTAAAACACTGTTTCTAGGGGCTCGCATTCACGTTGGAAGAGCGGCAGGCACTTGGCATACACGGCCTTTTAGCAGGAGCTGTTCAGACGCAGAAAGAACAACTGGATATATGTACTTACTCAATCAACAGATTTAAAAACAGTTTGAATCAACATCTCTATTTGAGTGAATTACTGGTAAATATACTTATTCATTATAACGCCGCAAACGTCGTAAAATCTCTATTTGACTGAATTACTGGTAAATTAACTTACTTAGGGGCTATATATCCCTCAAATGGCTTAGCATGATCATCCTTTACGCCTAAAATACTGCAGCATTAATTTTGAAATAAATATATGGTAAAGTTGAGGATTAGTGCTAAGAACTATGTGTGACGAAAACACGATTCCATAAACTATTCTCGATAGAAAAAAATCCAAAGTTACCTGCAAATCGAACAATAAACCGCTAGTATTAAAAAAGTACTTCAAATTGGATCATGAAACATTGCATATTAACTGAACGAACTACTTGTATAAAGCTGATTATAAGTTATTTATTATTTTAGTCCAATCAATAGATTTTTTGTAAATCGCAATAAACCACTAATTTCGCACTATTCGGCCGCAGTGACTGACGTAACAACCGCTTTGTAGTGCAAGCTGATTAGAAATTTATTCCAACAGTATTTCAAACTAAGTTTGAACCACCACAAATAGAGTTGCTAATTTTAGGGTTAGAAGGGCCTTAATCGTTATAACGCCGCAAACATCGGGGCGTTGAAGTGCGCCAGTTAAAATTCTACGAAGAGCGCAAAAATTACGGCTAGGTACCTACACTTCAACCAACCTGTACAGGCGGAAAAACAGAATTAAAATAAGTACCAAGGTACCAAGTTTGACATGGGCGCACGGAACGACAGCTATGATTCAAACTTTCCAAGCTTCTCAGTCTACCTACATCGTTTCATCCCACTCGCACTATCAAGAAGATTATGTTATGCTACGGGAGTAGCATAACACATATCTTTTTGATAACTTTGTTAGCAACTTAAAACTATGTTAGTGGTGCTTGCACGATGTTTTGCGCGTTCTTGTGGAATTTGCCCGCGGAAGCGACGAAAAACCACATCCTGCGGCCAAAAACTTTCTTCCATCACCAAATGGAGCATACACGTTGGAATGCGCACCACAAACGTCTTGAAATTTACGTTGCGGCGCGACTCCAGTAGCTGTACTCTTGGCATGTACTTCGGCGCACGTACTCCTCGATGTCCTCAGCCTCAGTGGTGTAATATAGGCGAGAGATGTACACCGGGGTGTTCGGCTTCTAATTCTAATTCGGCTAATTTAAATCATAGTTTCATAGTTCGTGACAAAAAAAAAAATCGTTATTTTATTTTATTTCTTCAAAAGTGTATTGAAAAACGTCGTTTGATACACGTGGACATTTGTTATTGCAATTCTCGGCTCAAAAACACCCTCGCCTACGGCTCGGGAGTTATAATTCCGCCTCGATTGCAATAACAAACTTTCTCCACTTGTATCAAAATGTACTATAGCCTCAGCCGCAGTAATGACAATATTACGTATACTTACACTTTAACACCTTATTTTTTTCTGGTTGTCGCCATATTGAATTTTGATTACTGTCATGTCTTTAGTGACACTCGCAAAATTGACAAATCGATTAAAGTAAGAATCATCAAAATCGCTCCATGCGATTGATCTCGAGTGCCAGAAAGGAACAAAAATACATAATATAAACTGATATACACATTTTCGTCCCGGATGAGCGATGCGGTCTTTATAGGAGAAATTGTGAACGCTGGGGAAACGCCCCAATCAGACTAGCAGTAGAAAACGCAACTCTATATACCAGTTCACTGCCAAGGGGATCCTCGGAAAGTCGATTGGCCCAGGTGATACGCGATGGTGACGAGCGGTCTGGACAAGCGACGGTGGCGAGCGGGGCGGGTAGCACATCAAATTTATTTGTGTGTTCCTCAGCGGTTAGGCTTAGGGTAGACTTTAAAACAATGGCCGTTATCCTCCCGAACGGTAAACGATTAGTTCTCGTTCACTAAACCAAGGTCAGTGGGGTCAGCCTAGATGCTTCTTGCTGATTGGGCGAAAGAACGGCGTGAACACCTCCTCTCGGTAAGGGTAAAAAATCTGAATTTTACGTTGCTTATGTTTTTTTCCAGGACACGAATGAAAAATTATTTTACGATTTACTAGCTTCCAACATTGAAAAATATTTACCTCTCGTTTACACCCCAACTGTGGGGTTGGCGTGTCAAAGATTTGGTCTAGTTTACAAACGACCTAGAGGCCTCTTCATCTCAATACATGATAAGGGGAAAATTTACAAAATTCTAAGAAATTGGTAAGTTTGTAATTAGATCTTCTTTTTCTTCGGCGTCGTGTTGACGATTACATTAGATGAGCTTCGGCTAGAAACGGCATTATCACTGTGGTTTTGGAAATACGTATGTCTCAAGGTGCAAGTGGAATTGAACAAAGATCAGAACAGTTTAGGCAAGACATTTTGAGAATACCCGGCATCACACATTGCTTAGGACTGCTTTACCCTATTAAATGAACAGGATTTTTATAAATTTACTTACCAACGCACACACCATACACTAGAAGTGAGTGAGTTAAGTCTTGTTTTCTTAATAGTTTAAGATATTTAGTACATCCTCGGGAGGGGCCTTTAAGGGGGTTTTAATGTTGGCAATAAGCTAACTGTTTCAGATACTTTTATAGAGGATTTATAGCATGGGTGTAGATCGGGATACTAGTTCGACGTGAATTCGAATTAACCTATAAGCTTTTTTTTAATTACGGCGCTGAGGTAGTGTATCGCACGTGCTAGACAATGTTCTTTTTTTAAGACGAGTTGCATAGTGAAATTCAGTACAACAGTATAACACCCGTTTTGGTGTTACAATGGTTATAACTGTTTCAGATACTTTTATAGAGGATTTATAGCATGGGTGTAGATAAAAATATTTATAGCGTTTCACGCTGATTGTTACCTTTAAAGATTTGTTTCAAATATAGGAGTTAAAGTGTGTCCACAGTAACGCAGTGGAGGTTCAAGTCAATGTAACTTTTATTTTAAGTATTATTAAATGTTCCTGCCTATGCAAAAATACTGCATTTAGACTGTAATAAATGATTATTTTTCAATATTCAAATAATTGTTGTGTGAATTCTCGAATTAACGTTTTCAAAATAGTAACGCAGGAGATACAAAAAGCTCCTCTTCGTCACTGTTTGTCTTAAAACTTAATAAATACAGCAGTGCAAGTACGTAGCACTCGATTCGATACGATTCGATAAATCTGACAGTTATTCTCGATAAAATGAGTTTTTAACCAATCGAAAAGTCGGATTTATCGAATTGTATCGATTCGATCGTTATCGATTGCTACGTACTTGCAGTGCAGATCAGACATCGCGCCAAACTCTAATAACGATAGTACGATAGTCATATTTTTTTAAATTGTTGTCTTTTTTAACATCAAGAAAATAATTTTAACTTTCGTGTAAAATTTTCTCCACAAAGGAGTGTCTCAAAAGTTGATTCACCCAGGTACGTCATTCGCTTTAAAATAATGGGGACGACGTATTAGCCCCTCGGGGGAATAACCCCGCCCGACATTATATACTGCGATACTCATTCAGGCTTCAGGCTGATGTTGTTTTCTTGGTATCAAAATTCAGCTAATTGTTTAACGTTATTGTTTGTGTTACCGCTGACCTTCGATTGTACTGAGACTGACAAAACAATTACATAATATTTAACTTTTTTATAGGCCTGCAGCGAACGTGCGCGCTATCTGTGTTACTGATGGAGAAAGAATTCTGGGTCTGGGAGATCTTGGAGCTTACGGCATGGGGATTCCTATAGGCAAACTGTGTTTGTACACCGCGTTAGCAGGCGTCCCTCCTGGATTGTGCTTACCGATCACGTTGGACTGTGGAACCAATACTCAGGTTAATTTACACTAGCATCATACGCCATATAGTGGAGTTGCGGACACCAGCCCGTTATACAATACAATACGCCATATATTGGCAAAACATAGTGCATCCATTTTAGACGATATACTAGAGTAGGGACTCCATGGTCCGTTGTGCGTAGGTGTCCTGGCTAAGTTAGCCAGCCTAGCTCCGCCCAGAAACACAACTTTCCCGGGAGCTTCACAGGCTTCGCGGAGCGACCTCACCGTTCCGAGGATTTGTTTGCATTGGTTAGCCACGGCCTCGCATTCCAGGATGACGTGGGCGGCTGATTCTTCGGCGTCAAAGCAGCCCCTGCAGAGTAGGCTGTCCGTGGTGCCTATGTTAAAGAGATGTTTGTTTAGGGGGTAATGGCCCGATAATGTCCCTATTATTATTCTGAGGTTATTTCTACTAGGCTGAGCAGTCGTTTTGTTAATCGCGGATGCAGACTTGGCATATATGACGATATACTATCTGTAACAATACCTATGTTTCACAAAATAAATGATTGATCATTTTTATTTTCCTGCCCTTATACCAATTTGTTTAGGACCAGTGCAGCACGTTTTCTTCTTCTATTACGTCTGTATTACTCGTCATCTCGTCTAGACACCTCCTTTCTTGCCATATTGATCATATTCTTCATTAGTCCATGTGTGAGACTGCACGAACAGACTCACGATGTCCGCGATTACGCGGAGCCCTAATCAAAATAATATTTGTTCAATCGACAAAGTGAAAACACCTATTAGATACACTTACCATCACGTTGGTACCGGTGATGTGACGCAGTCCTGGTCACGTCTTATCTGAGTGGGGTGTAAGTATAACTGTGGTTTGTGTGGTGTATGTGTAGTCATGCAGATTCGACAGCAACCAAGGGACGCGCGCGGCTCGTACCGTCGACTCCCGGACAAACCTTCCAAGATCCCACACGTGGCACCTTTCCCCAATGTCCAACTGAATTTTATCCCGGTTGCTAACCCAATCGGGGATGTAAATTAGTCCAGCACTGAATTTAGGAATTTACGGCGTTCAAAGACACAAAAGGCCGTCTACATAACCAACAAATTACTCGCGGTCAAGACCCAAAATGGCGAGATTTCTCAATTTTCACTCAATTATCAACAAAATATCAAACACCGAACAGGATTGCATCGGATTAACAATAACTGAAAGTTTTCAAACAACAATTACACGAAAGCCGCGTGCATCCAAAAATTACAAGCACGGAGCGACCATTTTCAACCAAAATTGCACTGACAAGCAAACGTCATCGCACCACAGACAACGAAACGTAATCTGTCAAACGTCGAAAAGGTGCGTTCAGAAACTTGGTGGATGAAACAGTCCATCCATCGTTTCTTTGGTCTTTCTTAACTTTCAAAGCATCGTACTCAAAACTTTTCTTACGACATCCTTCGCATCAAATGCGCATACCACGACAACCGATTACAACACTTTTCAGTCACCAGCTCCACCTTATTCTTATGCAGGTTGCAGACCGACAACTAAGCTGTGCCGAAGCTAAACTAAGCCAGCCAAACTAAACTAAAAATATCAAGTCAAAATAAATAAAATCGAAATATCTGTTAAATTTGACGGACGTATCGCTCGCCATTAATAATTATAATCGATGAAGAAAGTTCCGACCAGAAAGTTCCGAAAGTTAAATACCGACTTAAATCATTAGAAAAGACATTCCGGATCCTTAGCGCGCCTCAAAGAGGGCAGCAAAAGGAAGGGGTTCGCAAGGACCGGTGCCTGCCGGGGTTGCGGGACTGTTCGAAAGAGATACCGTGGCCCCAAACACAAAGGGCGATCAAGGAACATGGATGGGTTTTAGTCAGTAAGTCTGACACTCCCTCCTGCTCCGGCCAGAGCGGGAGGAGTCATTTGATGATTTCCCATTCGAAAAAAAAAGAAAAAAATATCTCAACACCTTCAATCTCGGCAATCAAGATACTGGACAGCACTGGGACGGAAGGGGCTTAGCTTGTGTAGCTGCGTATTCGGCATACCCAACTTACTTAGAATTGCATTTTTTTGCTGGCTTAGTTTGCAGTCTGCACGCAAGAATGAAAAAATGCGTCAGCTATGCATGCTAAGCTGAACCGAAAACTAAGCGGACTTACGCTTAGTTTTCGGTCTGCAACCCGTAATATCTATCGCCTCGGACTCACGGCCTTTCATTCAACCCTAATTAATTCATTAATTTACACTAGCTTAAGGTGGATATTCGTTTAGGTGGAAATAACTTGAATTAGAAACGAATTTGAATAATGGTTTATTTTTCCGATACCTTTTCAGATGCTGTTAGAAGATCCGTTGTACATAGGTATACGAGAGAAGCGTGTCCGAGGCCAACAATACGATGATTTTATTCAGGAGTTTATGGATGCTTGTTGTCAGAGATTCACCCACAACGTACTTATACAGGTAACTTTAGACGACGACCCGAATGGCGCAGCGGTAGAGAGGCTGCCTAACGTTCTTAGGGTCCCGGGTTCGAATCCCGGTCGGAGATGTTTGTGTGATGAGCATGGACGTTTGTTTCCGAGTCATGGATGTTTATATGTATAATAAGTATGTATTTACAAACAAAAAGTATCTATGTAGTATATCATCTATCTGGTGTCCACGACACAAGCTTCGTTGCTTAGTATGGCACTAGATGGCGCTGTGTGTAATGTCCAGCAATATTTATTTATTTTATTTATTTAGCTTCGTACACATAATTGATCTTACAGATCAAAGATACAAATACAAGGAGAATAAAACAAAAAATTAAAAAACCCGACTGCGTCAAAAATAACTAACTTTAAATAAAAACTGAAAAGAAAAAAACAAGTTCAATAATAAATTCTATTAAGGAACATAATTGACTGCAATGCAACAGTTGGGTCCCATATTGGATGTAATGATTAATCTAGATTATTTAATGCGTCATAGATTAGTTATGGTGGAATAAAGAAACTCATGCACAAACATACATAAATACATGCATGAATCCTGAAAACATAACTCTTTTTTTGAGTAGTCGTGTAAGTACACGAGTATGTGTGTATGTACGAGTATTACGAGTGTATGTTTGTGAGTTTCTTTTTCCCACCATAACTTCTAAACGCCTAAACCGATTTCAATGTACGTGGTACCGTTAGAATCCTTGTTTTGCCCCGGGTATTAAAAGGCCAGTGAAAAAAAAAATAATTTGGGTTATATAATTACTAATTGAGCGACTGACTGTAAGTGACGAGAAATCAACAGAACAGTATCTTACAAACATTAATAATTTGAGTTACTTAAAATACAAAATGAGCAGCTTCATAATATTTGAGCGACTTAATATTTGTTTGGGTGTCAACGTTACGTCCTGCATTTTTTTCAACATTTGGCAAATGTATTTTTTATACTGAGCGGCATTTTATCTTAAATGAAGTGTTTCGAATACAAAAACCACTTTGAAAAATACACTAATGACCTAATTAATTGTTGTTTAATGGTATTTGCAGAACTGTTTTTTTAGTTATTTTAGGACCTGCTACGATTCCATGACGCGCGCTCGCTTCGCTCGCATATTAAATAACACTCTTTGACTTCTGTCCCCGAAGTGCCGGGCCTCCGCCGGCCTCCTTCGTCGGCCTACGGCCCGGTGCCCATGCCGCCCATAAAAGAAATTTCGTAGTAAAATTTTATAATTTTATCCAGTCGCTCACTTAGTAATGTAGTGCGGGAGGAGCTCGTGGCTAAATAATAACAGCCACTCGGGTCGATCGTTAGGTTAAGCCGTGCTTGCCTAGGTTGGTCTGTGGATGGGTGACCACCCATTATATACCGAGTTTCCTCCGTGCCTCGGAAAGCACGTGAAGCCGTTGGTCCCGGCTGTCATTTGTAGATCTTTGACAGTTGTTACAGGTAGCCAGTGGCCCAAAAAGTCTGACAACCAGTCTTACCGAGGGGTATCGTATTACCCGGTACTAACTGGGTTGTGGAGGTCAGATAGGCAGTCGCTCCATGTAAAATATTGGTATTCAGCTGCATCCGGTAAAACTGGAAGCCGACCCCAACATAGTTGGGAAAAGGCTAGGCAGATGATGATGCTCACTTAGTAATGTAGTCGCTCGGATAAAATTTTAATATATGAAATGGATTAATCACAATCCACTTTTTGTAAGCTCGTTCTGGATTTTATTATAATCAATATTCGTCGTTAGTTTAGTTAATTTTTCGCTTACTCAAATTCATACCGCTCAAGTTATTAATACAGTATGTTATCATCAGTCGCAAAGCTTTTTTTTAATCGCTCGTTTTATAATTCCCCATTTCAAAATGGTATAAATATCATGACCATATTTTAATTTAAAAAAAGTGTTATTTAGTTAATAATTCAAGATACGCGCGGATGACTAGGTAAGTTTGTGTACTACTTTTAAAGTAATAAATGTACACCAAAATAAATAAAATGCGAAATTCTCCATCTTATGTCCAAATAGTGCGACCGGTGTGCGTTCATTAACAATCTATCCTTCCGTCTGCTTGCCCGTCCTTTTTGAATGTTTTTTTTTTTATATTCACAAAGTCTTTTATTATTTAAATGTATTTTCTAGGTTAGCTGTATTAAAAAACTGGTTATTCTTTGCAATCGACAGCTGTAGCTACAAAATGCTGAATATAATTACCAAGGTTTGAATTCAACAAAATAAATATTTTCGATAATGACAGGCACACTGTATTGTTCACAGTTTGAAGATTTTGCCTTGATCAACGCTATCCGCCTTCTAGAGAAATACAAGAAGTCATATTGTACATTCAACGATGATGTTCAAGGTACTGCGGGTGTCATTGTCGCTGGAATGTTTTCTGCTGCAAGAATCACAAAGAAAAAACTTCATGAACATACTTATTTGTTTCTTGGAGCCGGTTCTGTAAGTTTTTGCAATACTTAGTAGGGCGCTAACTTTTAGGCACCAGGCGGGTTCTTCGAACTAGTAATTTCATAAAGAACAGGTGTGATCAGAGGAAAAAAACCTAACCTGGCGTCGAATAGGTAAACGCGCGGCTTTATCGAACCTTCTGTTTGTATTTTTGTGCGACAACATAGCTTGGCACCAAACGTAGGGACGTATGCGCATTGCCGTGGCTGCTTCATTCTGTTGCATAAGATTTACATTCAATAAGAAAATATATGTCCCCCCACTAACCGCCACTAAGCTGATTGAAATGGCCACGTGTGCTGCATGCCCAATGAGCTTTGGGCCAAAATGTCCACTTTCCAGGCCCGGACTGGGACCCGAAATCGGCCCGGGCATTTTAGAGACGGTCGGCCCACCACTCACAAGCGAAAGGGAAACTACTAATCTAAATTTTGAATCTACCGAAGAAACATCTAAAATAGAATGTTAGGCTGAAATGCTAGGCTGCGACTACTAGTTGCAGATGCAGCTGAAGTTTTTGTGTGTTCCTCTGTGGCCGGACCACAGTTTAGTACTCAGATGCTATAGTTCGAAATAATACCTACCTAAAGTCTACTTTCATCGGAATATATATATATTTTTAGTACCTCAAGAGATATCTTTTTAATTAACAGTTTATGTGGTCCGGCCGCCAAGCAGTGCTCTCTGGCCGCGCTACCTCAAATTAAATAGAGTATAATGAACTATTAATAAATCAATATCCCGAAAAAAACTACCTAAAGAGTACCTTGCATACGACAAATATGATCCAATAAACCCCTTTAGTTAAAGAGTTATTGGTCGTAGGGTGTGGTCCGGCTGGAAGGTATACTCTGCAGCAAGTCAATTTGGCAATATTTAATATTAACTATCCATAAATCAATTTATATAATAGTACCTTTTCTCTACTCTTCGTTGATACTTTTTTCTCTCAAGAAACTTAAGGGGATCGGTTTCTAGTGCAGGGTGACATAAACACTTGCTCATTGTCTTGAAGGTGTATTTACACTCAAACACATGTACATGTATAACTTATTAAAGACGGTTACAATTTGTAGTATTACACCATTTATTTATAGCAGATTATCAGAATCAGATACAAGACTAGAGGGATAATTTCAATCACCCCATCGTGTCTCCCATAGAGTCGAGTCCTCTCTTTTTCTATCCCAAGCCGGAAGCATAGACTATACATCCTTATTTTACTTTTCTTCCGCTTGGAATAGTGGCTTTTCGCCACATCACCCCCCTACGGAGAGAATAAGGTCATCCGTAAATCAAAATACAAACAAACACTTAAGTTTAAAACCTAAAAATAACTTTGCTAAAATGGGGGAGCCAGAAATTGTATTAATGAATAAAAATCAAACTTAAACATCAACCGGAACTTTAAATTGAACTTTCCTGCCCGAACGTGTGGTATAGTTCGGTCTGTGAGACTCAGGCCTTGCAGTATTAACTGGATCAGGAACATTGGATCCAAGGTTAGTTGCAGCAGCTGGTCTGGAGGGTGCTTCAGACGCGGCAGGAAGAACAGGTGCTGAAGCTGGAGCTCGATATGTCGATGAGGAGGTTTCGTCTAAAACGTACGCCGGTTTGACGCGATCTAGGCTCACCTGCACATGCTTTTCCTTGATAGAGATGGTAATCGTTTTATCATGACGTGCGACCACCTTATGTGGCCCTGAGTATGGTGGTTTAAGCGAGGGCCTGACAGAGTCGTCTCGTAAGAAAACGTGCGACGTTGAATCAAGGTCCTTGAACACAAAGGTCGACCGTTGCCCATGACGCGATGGTTGAGTAGGTCTCAATTGAGCCATATGACTTCGTAGTTGTGTGGCGAAGTTGTGGTCTTCGATGCAAACCGATGGCGAAGATGGAGTCATGAATTCGCCTGGCAAGTACAGGGGTTCCCCGTACACAAGCTCGGCCGAAGAAGCTTGCAGGTCGTCTTTGAGACAGGAGCGCATCCCCAGGAGTACGACGGGCAGGGCTCTGTGCCAAGTGTCTTCGTGGCACATCAAAGCAGCTTTTAGTTGTCTGTGCATGCGCTCCACCAGACCATTCGCACACGGATGGTAACTGGTAGTGCGCACGCGTTTAATTCCGCAGTGTTGCAGGAGGCTCTGAAACAAGGCGGACTCAAATTGACGTCCTTGGTCCGTTGTTAGGAGAGAGGGGACGCCAAAGCGAGAAATCCATTCCCTAAAAAACGTTTCAGCGCATTCTTCCGCCGTCATGGTGATCATCGGCCAGGCCTCCGGCCAGCGAGTGAATCTATCGACAGCCGTCAAACAGTATTGAAATCCTCTGTGTGGTCGTGGCGGAAACGCTTCGTCGGAGTGGGGAAATTTCCACGGGGCGTGACTGTGTGCCTAGAGATTTTGCTGCTCTGGCACCTCAAGCAGGATCTAGCCCAGTTTCGGCAATCTTTGTTCATACCGGGCCACACAAATCGTTCAGACACCAGGCGCACGGATGCTCGCGCACCAGGGTGACTAAGGTTGTGTAGCTTGTCAAAGTATATACGACGAAAAGATGGTGTCAGGTACGGTCTTGACTTTCCCGTAGCTGTGTCGCATATAATAGATATGTCTGTCCCTGGAACAGTAACTTTCTCCAGTTTCAAAGACGAATTAGACTGCATTTTGCCAAGCTCTTCGTCGGTCACCTGTTCCTCGGCGAGGGCGGCGAAGTTATCTTCGAGACTAAGTGCTTCGACTCGAGTCAGTGTCTGCAACTACATTGTCTTTCCCGCTGATATGGACTATGTCCGTGGTAAATTGAGAGATGAAGGACAAGTGGTTCAGTTGAACCGGGGCCAACTTTTCTCGCCTTTGCGTGAAAGCGAAGATCAGAGGTTTGTGATCCGTGTAAATTGTTGCGTGTTAAGCCTCTAACACGTGGCGGAAATGCTGTACAGCGTCGTAAATAGCAAGTAATTCCCGGTGGTAAGCTGGCCAAGTGGAATGCTTCGGTGTCAGCTTTTTGCTGAAGAAAGCAAGCGGTTGCCAATGGCCTTTGATGTTTTGTTGCAAGCAAGCTCCGATGTGACTGGACGATGCATCGGTGAAGAGCCCCAATGGAGCATCAGCAATGGGATGGACTAGCAGCGTAGCAGTGGAAAGGTGTTCCTTGCAGCTGTTGAACGCAAGCTCCAACTCTGGCGTCCAGGGCATGGGTTTGGGGCCTTTTAGTTTGGTGGCAGCCAGAGCGTCAATAAGCGGTGCTTGAAGTTTCGCTGCTTTTGGGAGGAATTGGCGGTAGAAGTTTACCATGCCTAGGAATCTGCGAAGACCTTCGACCGTTCTAGGCAGAGGGAAATTCTTTAGGGCTTCGATCCTCTCCAGGGGTGGGCTGGAACCGTCTTTGTTGATCCGGTAGCCAAGAAAAATCACCTCTTGAGCAGCGAGCACGCATTTTGATGGGTTTACGACGACGCCATACTCTTGCAGCCTCCAGAACAGGACACGCAGATGTTCGGCGTGTTCAGTCGGAGTGCGGGAGTACACCAAGATGTCATCGATGTACGGGTAGCAGAAGTCAAGCCCCCTCAAGACTTCGTCCATAAAACGCTGGAAAGACTGTCCGGCGTTGCGCAGACCAAAGGTCATAAAGGGAAACTCGAATAACCCGAAAGGTGTCGTGATGGCGGTCTTGCAAATATCTTCGTCGTTTACCGGGATCTGCTGGTAGGCCTTCACCAGATCGATGGTGCTGAAGATAGTAGCACCAGCCAGGTTATGTGCGAAGTTAGCTATGTGGCGGACGGGGTAGCGGTCAGGAACTGTTCGTGCGTTTAACGCTCGATAGTCCCCCACAAGGACGCCATCCGTGTTCACCCTTACGAGCCAGGTGCAGCGGTGATGCCCAGGGACTGCTGGAGGGTCGACATGTTCCACAGCTGATCATCTCCTCGAATTCTTTCTTCGCTATCTGGAGTTTCTGCGGTGCGAGTCTACGTGGGCGGCACGCAACCGGTGGACCATCAGTAGTAATAATATAGTGCAGTGTCGCATGTTTCACGACGCGTGGCAACCCAGGTGGTCGCGTTATGTCAGGAAACTCCATCAGCAGGTTGGCGAAAGGAGACTCTGCGACTACTGTCTTGACGCTAGCTTGATTGCTCTTCCCAAATATTGCAGCAATAAAGAGTTTGGTGCGGCCATCTAGCAGTCGCTGGTTGCGGCAGTCCGGCATCAGGTGGTATTCAGCCAAAAAATCGGAGCCAATGATGGGCGTACCAACATCTGCAATTATAAAATTCCATTTAAATTCCCTGCTAAGTCCGAGATTTAAGCGCAAAAGAATGGTACCATAGGTCTTGATAGAGCTCCCATTTGCGGCGCGGACGTCAAAAGTGGTGGGTGTGTATCGTCCTTTGAGCAGGTCACGTGGGAAACAGCTAATGTCTGAGCCAGTGTCAATAAGGTAGTTATGACCAGACTTAGAATCCGTCACAAACAGCCGGCGGCCGGGGTTTGAGCAATCAGATGCCGCCTCTACCGACTGCTGGTCAGGTTTCCCTTTTGCTGGGGTTTCCACGAGCAGGGTGTAATGCACTTGCTGGCCTTCTCCCGAAAACGTCTGTGGTACCAGCACATTTGGTCACCAGATTTACTAGATGACCGTGAAGTGGACTGGGAGCGAGTGGTGGAGCGCGAGCGGTCAGAGCCGAGTGCTTCGACCTTCCTTGAAAGCTCATCAAGGCGGTCCATTATGCGAGCCAACTCGGGTGGAAATGATGAGCTGGCAGCGTGGACAGCTGTTGAAGGAGGAGTGGTCTCCGCAATAGCATCAGCAATCTCGGCCACCTTGTCTAGTTTTAAGTCTTTTTGGGCAATGAGAATTCTCTGTACTTCCCTGGGTAAACGGCGCATCCACAATTCCCGTAGGATGCTGTCATCTCCCATTTCAGAACCAGCCAAGGAGCGGAGGTGACGAAGAAAAGCTGAAGGTTTGCGGTCTCCAAGTTCCTCATCACTGAGTAATTGTCTAATTTGCTGGGTTCTGGAAATTGACAATTTTGAGATTAGTTCACTTTTAAGGTGATCATATTTCCCCTCGGTAGGGGATTCGTTATAGCATCCTCTACTTCGGCTGCTGTTGTAGTGTCTAACATAGACAGAACATATCCAAATTTGGTGGAGTCTTGTTTAATGCCAGAGATATCAAATTGGGCCTCGGCTTGTGCGAACCACAGCTTCGGCTTGTCTGACCAGAACAAGGGA
Source organism: Xestia xanthographa (assembly GCA_905147715.2). NCBI lineage: Eukaryota > Metazoa > Arthropoda > Insecta > Lepidoptera > Noctuidae > Xestia > Xestia xanthographa. The sequence goes on from LR990646.1 coordinate 20,660,773, forward strand.
AGCTTAACTTTCACCTCGCTCGCCTGAGCACTTGAAGGCGTAAGGCTTGCTACCTGCGCCTGAAGCTGCCTCAGTTGCGACAAAAGCTCTGCATCAGCCATGGTCAATATTGCAATAGCACAAGGAAGTACTTTTTTTTTTTTTTTTTTAAGTAAATTTGTTTGTGGCACCCCCAAGTTAGTCCGAACAATTATAATTTTATAACACCACCAGAAAAAAAATAAATACACATCCAGCAAATTATAAACAAACAAAAGTGTACAAATGTAGTAGATACTTCAAGAATAAGTTTTACAACTATTATTTTCCAATTACGATATAATGAAGATGGCCTTACAACTATTAACAAGTTTCCTGTACAGTAGTAAATCGTTTGCATGGTAAATATTTCGTCACTGGATCATTATTTAAAGAAATGTTAACTTACAGTTCCCAATGTAAACATTAACATGTCATACGAACTTAGAACTTCACTGAAGTTGACAAATAGGTTTCCACTGTCCGTCGAATAGTAGGCAGGTCGCGCATGTACCGGAACTCTGTTTTTCGTAGCGTTGCGTACAAGTTGTAGGTAGTTGATGCGAACCCCGCGATTCCCGCGAACCCGATGAAAGTAAAATGGCGGTGCGGCGGTACGAAAGTTTTACATGAAATGATGGATGATGAATGGCACTTAACACATTGCACTAAGTAGGTATCCCAACATTTTGCTGTTATTTCACAAAAAATTGAAGCGGAGAGTAGCCAAATGCGAACGGGACGGGAGCGGACGTAATTCCGCTGGAAGTTAATGCCGGCCGGCTCACAATCGTTCCCGTGCGGAGCGATTCTTCCGCTGCTGCTGGAACAGGTCGGAGGCGCGTAAGAAAGGCGCCCGATGTCCAAAGCTTACTCCAAGTACAACGGAGACGGGGTCACCAATTGAGGGGATCGGTTTCTAGTGCAGGGTGACATAAACACTTGCTCATTGTCTTGAAGGTGTATTTACACTCAAACACATGTACATGTATAACTTATTAAAGACGGTTACAATTTGTAATATTACACCATTTATTTATAGCAGATTATCAGAATCAGATACAAGACTAGAGGGATAATTTCAATCACCCCATCGTGTCTCCCATAGAGTCGAGTCCTCTCTTTTTCTATCCCAAGCCGGAAGCAAAGACTATACATCCTTATTTTACTTTTCTTCCGCTTGGAATAGTGGCTTTTCGCCACAAACTATTCATTTTGATTAATTAATCTTTAAAGTATGTGGCGCGGCTAGGGAGGATTACTTTCAGCAAATATAACGAAATATGCTTTATTTCTTTATGCCAACGAAAACTGCATAATAAGTACTTTATAAAAAGACCTGGACTTCATCTATAAACTTTTATTTTTATTACCAACAATTATTTTGAAAAAAAAAAAAAAAATTTTTTAATTTTTTTAGCCGTGTGGTATCCGGCAGAGTAGAATAGAACCAACCCATTACACTCACGGGTGTCGTATAAGGCGACTAATGTCTGAGGCAGAACACCTTGCGCCTCCGTAGACCAGAGAATGGGCAGCAGCGTTTTCTGTTAGTCTTTCATCACTGCGATCTCCAATCCGCCTGCTAAGCGTGGAGATTATGGCAAATCCCTCCCATCATGGGAGAGGCTTATGTCCAGCAGTGGACGTTATGGGCTGTAGTAGTAGTAGTAGTATTTTGAAAAAGGTGCACTTTTTGTTTACAAAAAAACAAAATAAAATACAGTAAAGTTGCTGCAAAAAGTAAAAAAACGATTATCTTTCTTTGACGTCGTTACTATTTATATATAGTTTTTTGCAAAAAATAAAACCGACTTCAAAAACACTACACTACACTTTCACGGATGGAATATAAAATAAGTTAAAAAAAAAACCCTGCCCGATCCGAGAGGGGCTTAGGGGCCGCCTCCACGAGCGAGAGAATCACGACGATTCGACATATTTCTATACGAAAATATCTATAATAGAAAAACGTGGCAAGTACGATAATATCGCCGCGATTCTCTTGCTCGTGGAGGCGGCGGAATAACTGGCGGTTAGTAAGTGTTTTTGGTAGAGAAGTAAGAAAACTAAACTGTAATCCGCAGGCAGGCGTTGGTATTGCAAATTTAATTTGCGATTCAATGGTACAAGACGGCATTCCAATGGAAGAAGCTGTAAAGAAAATCTACCTATTTGACGTCGATGGCTTGTTGTCGACTAAACGCCAGGGTGGCGTACCAGCCCATGCTACTAAGTACGGTAAAGATATAGAACCGTCGAAGGATTTTGCAGGTTTTGTGAAGAAAGTCAAAGCAACCGCTCTTATCGGTAAGTACCTGTACCATTTTTACACGACTGCCAAGGAAATGTAATGTTTTTCGCGCGTATCTTGTATGTCATGTTTGTAAAGGGTCTAGCAGGCTAAGCAAACAGTGTGGCCCCCGGCGAGGGGTTTGGTTGTCCTTTTAGGTGGTGTACTGGCAGGCCCTAAGTACCCTGTATGCCTAATATAATACCAGTCCTCGATCTTCTTTTGTTTTCGAGTTTTTGAAGATAATGTGAAAAAATAAGAACTGCTCGCGAACATGTCGACAGATGTCGTCCTACTAGGTTCCTAATGCACGTAAAACGCACTGTTCGTGCACGTTCACTGGTGTGAGCCCACCTTTATGGATGATCTCCTAGGAACATTTTCGTGTAGCTGCAATTGTCAAGTTCGGAAATTGTGTAATGACGTCGTCGTGAGTCGTCTACCGATTTGTATGGATATGCGCTGACTCCGAGTCCGTTAGTGCGACATTAGTGGCAACCACATTAGAACGATTAGTGGTGACCACATTAGAACGGCTAGTGGTGACCACATTAGAACGGCTAGTGGCGACCACATTAGGAACGGCTAGTGGCGACCACATTAGAACGACTAGTGGCCGCCACAAGTTACGGACACTAGTAAAGATCCAGTCACTAGTAAAGATCCGGTCCACCCCGACTTCTGTGCTGACTTTTTTTTTTAGGTGTGTCGACAATGGGTGGTGCCTTTACGCCAGAAATTTTGCAACAAATGGCTAAAAATTGTGAACGACCGCAAATCTATGCACTTTCAAATCCGACGGTCAAAGCAGAGTGTACGCCCCAGCAGGCTTATGACAATACTGAGGTACAACACTTATCGATATAACACCTTTTTATACGATGGTCTGAGATTCAGCCTATCATACATCTTCCCTCATCGAGTTCGTTATTAAAATGTATTGAATAGGCTAGTTTCCACCATCAATAAATTGCAAATTTATTTAGTCCGTCAGTTAGATTATTGGAAAAAAATGGACACGTATTTTATTATTGTAAATCAATGAATATTGACAAAGTTAAAACGTATCAAAACTTGGGGCTCGTGACGCCAGAACGAACTAAAAATTATACCACGGCGCGGCGTGACGTATTGAGAATTCTAAAAGCGTCGTATCTTCGTCAATTTTGGTGTACGTAACAAAATAAATAATACTGGTCAAATATTTTTTGATAATCTGACTGACGGACTAATTAGATTTTTTCAGTTGACATGCATATTAAAACCATATTATTTTAGGGTCGCTGCATATATGCATCTGGTTCCCCTTTCCCTCCGGTCAAACATAATGGGAAGACATACTTAACAGGCCAAGGTAACAACTCCTATGTGTTTCCGGGAATTGCTCTGGGAGTACTGGCTTGCTTTGCTCATCATGTACCCGATACCATGTTCTTAGCCGCCGCTAGGGTAAGTATTATTTAGCTTTATTAGAATTTCGCCGCGTCGAACAATCAAGCCCTTAGGGTCACCTTCACGAGCGAGAGAATCGCGGCGATTCAACGTATTTCTGTACGAAAATATCGCCGCGATTCTTTCGCTCGTGGAGACGGCCCAAAAGAGTGTATAGAAAAAAGTGGCAGACGATGATTCTCTCGCTCGTGGAGGCGGCCCCTTAGGGTGAATGCATCATGTGGGGCAACAAAACTTTTTAGGTATTATTTAATGGGCACCACCAGTCTTCTCCTCTACTCTAGATCCCGATATTGAAGGAAATTCGTTATTATAATCTACTGCTATAATTTTTTTACTTATCCAAAAATAACCATTAAGTTGGTGAAAAATGGTTTTCACACACCCGCAATATTTTTGAACGCGTGGCATCTAATTGTAGTATTAAATCTTTCCAGGAATGTGCGGCCAACGTCACTGAGAAAGATTTAGAATTGGGTCGAATCTATCCATCTCTCACTGACATCCCATGTTTATCTATTAAAATTGCTATTAAGGTGATAGAGGATGCTTACAAAAATAGTAAGTATAGGTTTAGTGCATTGTAAACCTGTCTATTAAAAACTGGCTTTTCTCCGCGGCTTCTGGCGCTATGGTTGGAAATTATCCCACTGGATGATGTTTTAAATATCCTATTGCCAGCCTTACAATGTAACTTTCCATATTATGAAAAATCGGATCAGTACTTACGGAGATTACTCCTACATCCAAAATTACAGCCGTACAAACTTTGCCTGTTTATAATATGAAGTATTCATAAGGGCTGTTCCGTAGACCGGGGTTGCGGGACTATTCTTAAGAGATACCGTGGCCCCGGAACACAAAGGGCGATGAAGGAACATGGATGGGTTTTAGTCAGTAAAAGTCTGACACTCCCTCATCATCATCATCATCATCATCATCATCATCTTCCTGCCCTTGTGACATTCTACTTGGGGTCGTCGCAACACGTTTTCTTCTTCCATTCTCCTCTGTCAGACGTCACGGCATCTTTTACTTTATCATCTTTTTCTCTTTCATATTAATATATTCCTCACAATCCATCCATCTTTTCTTTGGCCTCCCTCCTCTCCCTCTCCATTCATCAACATTAATATCCACCCCTGCTTACGTAATATGCGTTTCATCCCTTTTCATTATATTACATGTCCATACAATGTTAGACCACTTCCTTACAATTTTTCTGTAAGATATTTGTCTATACTAATATTATAAAGAGGTAACATTTGTTTGTAAGTTTGTATGTAGGGGGTAATCTCCGGAAGTAATAAACCGATTTCAAAAATTCTTTCACCATTAGAAAGCTATATTCACCCTGAGTGACATAGGCTATATTTTATCCCGTACTCCCACGGGAACTGGAACTACGCGGGTGAAACCGCGTGACGTCCGCTAGTCACCTATATTATACTCAATGTGATGTCTTTCACAATATTAATCGATTTAAATAACATTTTCCGCAATATTATGTAATTTAAGTGAGCATTACACTGGATGGCGGTGCATCGCAAGTGCAGAATGCAAGTGGCGACTCGCGATGCGCCCGTCATTCCGGTGTATAGCACGCATACTATGGCATTATCAGCAGCTCCACTATTATGAACTCGACAGACAAATTATAGTAAAGTTCCACTCGATTGAATACCTAACTTTTATTACTTTGCAGATCTTGCGGGTGTATATCCCAGACCAAAAGACTTAAACAAGTTTGTGTTAGATTATATTTACCAAACGGAATATGATTGTTACATACCAGATATGTACTCATACCCTAAACCTTCAGGAATAAAAGTGAAAACGATTAAAGATGCTATGGCTCAGTTGTAAGTATTTATTTATTTTTCTTCTAATGGATCGGGTACAGGCTACTGAAATGTAATATATTTCAACAAGTCGTTTGGTCGAGTGCAAGACAAAATGGTGGAACGAACTTTACAGTGGTCGAAGTTTCATGGGACTTCTTTTATTGAGTTCCTAGAGGAGTGGAGAAGAAAGATAAAACAAAAAATATCGCCGCTCGTGACTTTTTTTTTTTGAATTTTCATTGAAATATATTTTTTCGTTTATGAACTTCAAATTCGACGAATTCATATTGTAGCGTAATAGTGTGACCTACGTGCATCATTGTAGTCGATTTAATGCAATAATTCAAGTATTTTTGAAAATGTCCTATTTTCTGCAATTATTTTTAAAATTTTGAATTGTAAGACCAAGATTTCTTTTGAAATTGGTAACTGATACTTTTTCACAGATAATTGGATTTAAAAATATTCAACAAAACCATGTTTACGAGTGAAGTGACTAAAAATGTATTCACAATTATCAGGAAATCGTCTATAAAAAAGTAAAGGCCATTTTTCTCAAAATATTTAAATGACGGTCAACGTAAATATTATTCTGAAAATATCCTTATTATATCTGCTATCCATGGATAACAAAAACTAAAAAAAAAATGGGTGGTACTCGATAAAGGTTGATTAGTGCTGACAAAGGTGGAATGGGGTCGCTGGTAAATTTACAAAAAATATCGTAATTATAACGTAACCATTTCTCACGATTTCTATCTGAGATAAGTTGCAAGCTTGGATCTCGCGCGCAATTTAATATCAATACCGATACCACTCCCACTTCTTAGCGATAGAGGCCCTTTTGTCATGATTTACTTTTTCAGCAGTAACAATTTAAATTGTGACTAGTGTAAGAAATTCTTGTACCTACCTTGATGGGAAATAAAATATTATTATTATTATTATTCATTAACGAAAAAAAAATATTTCAATGAAAATTAAAAAAAAAAATTAAAAATTAAAAAAGTCGCGAGCGGCGAAATTTTTTTTTTAACTTCTCCGCTCCTCCAGGAACTCAATAGAAAAAGTCCCATGAAAATCGGACCACTATAAACTTCGTTCCACCTTTTGAGTATTTTTTGTCTAATTGCACTCGACTAGTCTAGTCGAGTGCAATACAAAACGGTGGAACGAACTTTACAGTGGTCGAAGTTTCATGGGACTTTTTTATTAGGTTCCTTAAAAGCGTGAAGAAAGTAAAAAAATAATTTATAAAAACTAAAAAACCCAACTGAAAAGCACAAAACATTAAAATATAAAATGATTAAAACATGGAATGGGTCCCGCCTGCTTCCAAATGGGCTTGTTTTGTGTTTTTCACTCGTGTTTATAATTTTTTCTTGCCGTAGAGAAGGGCCGAGGGCATCCGTCTTCAGACGGTGGTGGACGGCCGAGGACCGTCAATCCTCAGGCCGTAGGAGGAGGGCCGAGGGCAGATTTTTTCACATTGATATGATTTATCACTTCAAATAACCATATTAAAATCGTTATAAATCGTAAATGGGGCGGGGCCCATTCGAAATGAAAAAAGATATGAGAAACGTAAAAAAAAATGGCCAGATTTCTATAGGACACCAGCTCCTATAGAAATCTGGCCAGTGTTCTTGACTTTTATTTTTCATGTCCCAAAACAAACTACAGTTATATTGGTTATTTCATATTAAAAATAACCGTTTATTTCCCTTTCAGTCATGCAAAAAATAAAAAATAAATAAAATCAAATTCCTTTGTTTGACACAGACAAGTGAATAAGGTTGGTATCTTTTTAATGTCTGCTTTTGGTTCTATCATCATCATGTTGAAGTTTGTGTGTGGGTGTGTTGTGTCATATGTTGGGTTGCACGAAACCACCATTAGTTTAACGGAGACTTTAAATTGATGCCGTCACTGGCATGAATTTAAAGACTCAAGTTCTGTCACCGTTTAGTTTGAGATCCCGCCTAACATCGACCTTCACCCATGTTTCTACTTACTGAACGAAAAATACTTTTTAGAAATTATACTACTAAGCTCTAAGTAGTATAATTTCTCTTAGTATAAGAATAAACATATTATGAATGGGTTGCATGACGAAATTAAGTCAAATCTAACTTTAGTGAAAGAGTCTTTCACATATTAAAAAAAAAATCAGAGAAACTTTTTTTTCCAAAACGAAAACAAAATTGACTGAAAGTACAAAGTCTATGGAACAAGAAATAATTAAGTTGTCTATCTTTTTTTAGGGTTCCGTACCCAAAGGGTAAAAACGGGACCCATTATTGAGACACCACTGTCCGTCTGTCTGTCTGTCTGTCACCAGGCTGTATCTCATGAACCGTGATAGCTAGACAGTTGAAATTTACACAGATGATGTATTTCTGTTGCCGGTATAACAAAAAATAATAAAAACAAGAATACATTTAAACAAAGGTGCTCCCCTATTACGATAGTACGGAACCCTTCATCGACTCGCACTTGGTCAGTTTTCCCTTCTACAGTGTTGTCAGGTTTATATAGGTCAGTTGATATTACGTATATAAAATATAAATACAATATTTTTTGAACAGACTTGACTAGACTAGTAACCCCTTGAAAACCTGAACAAGGTGGCTACGACGATCTAAATGTCGCAGCGGTAGTGAGGCTACCTTGCGTCTTAGGGTCCCGGGTTCGAATCCCGGTTGGAGCAAATGTTTGTGTGATGAACATGGACATTTGTTTCCAAGTCATGGATGTTTATATGTATAATGAGTAGGTATGTATTTACAAACAAAGTATATTATTATGTAGTATATCAACTATCTGGTGTCCACGACACAAGCCTCGTTGCTTAATGTGGCACTAGATGGCGCTGTGTGTAATGTCCAGCGATATTTATTTTATTTATTTATTTTACAACTTCTGCCTGTGATGGTTGGTTTTGTTCTCTTATGTACACTTATCTGTTTTCCCATTGAAATATATATTAAAACTAGCTGACCCCGTAAATGTTGTTTGGCCATGTAAAAAACAGACAACCTATTCTTAGACCACCAAATAAACATGAAAAAAAATGAAATTTTAATAAAAATCGGTCAAGCCGTTGCGAACGAGTTCGGTCACAAGCACTATGACTGATTTATTGGATACAGATAATTTTATTAAAAACATGGTGATTTTAGGTTGTCAAGTAAAATCGGTCAAGACTCACGTAATTTAAATGGTCTTGACTTAATTTTATCAGGCTACCCATATAATACATTATATGTTTGTATTATGCGTTATACAGGGTGTAAAAGACCTCATCACGAAGCCGTCAGTCAACCATTCTGTACATCAAACTAAGTATCTTTACGCAAAAATTATTGCTGGGAAACGACTTTTTTGTTGGGGTGAAAAATCATGTTTTGTGGTAGAACTCAATGTAACGCACTCAAAGCATTGTGCTGATGGATGAATTGAATAGTACGGGGGTCGTGGTGTTTTAAGTAAAAATCTTACATTAACTTGTATTCAAAAAAAAAAATATCAAAAAGTTGGAATTTTGACCCCCAATATTTCCGTAACTAGAAGGTTCCCAGGTATGGTGTAGAACAAAAAATGATCGCAATGACGGGGAGAACAAGTGCCTTTCGGCTTCGTTAATTACACCCTTTATGTAAATACATTTAACGCATAAGACAAATATATATATCATGTAATATTATACATAATGTACATAACATATTTTTAATTTAAATTATAAACAGATGAGTGTAAGTCGGCCTAGGTGGGATCTTAGATTACTAGAAGTCAATACAAACGAGTTTTGGGCGTTAGATGAGTGTAAGTCGGCCTAGGTGGGATCTTAGATTACTAGAAGTCAATACAAACGAGTTTTCGGCATTTAGACGACCACTACATGGATGGTAGAACCGCGCTACCTTTTTATTAATTTACTAAATAACATATGCTTCTCCAAGAGAGGAAGAGGAAGGCCAAAGAAAAGATGGATGGATTGTGTGAGGAGTGATATGAGAGAGAAAGGAGTAAATGATGCCGTGACGTCTGACAGGGGGGAATGGGGGAAGAAAACGTGTTGCGACGACCACGAGTAGAATGGGACGAGGGCAGAAAGATGAAGTGAATATTCTTCTCCATAGACGTGTAGTACTCGCAACCGGCATGGTATGACCAGATGAATGAACGTGGACAAGACGAATGGATGTCTGTATCTAGATATATCTGATTGTCGCACCCCCATGGGAAATAGAAAGAAAGAAAGGAAAGAAAAGTATTTATTGAACTCACACAGGAAAAAAATAAAGGTGGTAAATAGGGTTGAGTTTATCATGTATGTATGATCGGCGCGGCATTCTAATGGGGTGGCGAACGCAAAGTAAATCTCAGATGGCGCCACCATAGTTGGTCTCAATCTGACCAATGAGGTTAAGCTATTTTGAAATATAAAATGACATTACCACATTTTCGACGTAGCCCGAAGAATAGGGTATATGCATGATTTTTTTTTATCACTAAACAAAGCGCATTAACATCAGAAATAGCAAAGAGAAATTATTTTTTTAATATCTAAAAAAAATCTTAAGTTATAAGCATTTGAAACTGCTGATTAGACAGAGAGATCCGATACAGCGAATGACGTCATTCGCTGCATCGACGTACAAAATCCATACTAAATTCCGTTTATCTAGAAAGAGATAGAAACAAAAGTTTAAATGGTTATAACTTTTGTGTTGTTTGGCCGATTTATGTCTTGTTTTCGTTTTTTGTCATTATTTTTATAGCACTTAAACATTCCGTATCGAAATTAAAAAAAGAAAATTTATGCATATTCCCTATTGCCAAACTTAAGTGGCAGTGGGCAGGGCCATTGCTTGCAGAACGGATAGCCGATAGGGCCGAAAAGTTCTGGAGAGGCGACCGCGAACCGAAAGACGTTGCGTTCGAAAGGCCTCCCACTAGGTGGACCGATGACCTGGTGAAGGTTGCGGGAATCCGCTGGATGCTAGTCGCACGGGACCGGTCAATGTGGCCACACTTGGGGGAGGCCTATGTCTAGCAGTGGACGTCTTTTGGCTGAAATGATGATGATAATGATGACATTTTCAACCAATGACGATGTTTGGGTACCAACTATGCTAGCGCCATTAGTTCCACAGTTTTCTTCCCCATTACCGTCGATGGATGTCTACATTAGACCTTGATTCATAAAGTAGAAATCACTGGTAGCAATATTAAAAGTACTTAGTCCTAATCAAAGTAAATAATTTGATATGAGGCGATCAATATCGAATAGCTGATGTCGATCTATTCAGTCTGGTTCCACCTAAACTCGATTCTCACCAGCTCTTATTCATAATGTTTCTGTAATTAAAACCCGCATTTTATTTTTCATGCATACAAAGATACACTGATGCAAGGCGTTTGATTGGCTGCAACTCTGAAGAATCTAAATTGCAAAGTAATAGTATTTTTGGTTGTTTGTGTGTAGAGGAGTAGTTTTAGTGTTCTTTTGTATCTATTTTGTTTCGTACTTACAAAAGATTTTAGAAAAATCAAAAAACAAACATCTAGAATAATTACTAAAACTGCTCCGTAATTTTGTTCCTAAAATTGTAAGTGTCTTGGGAAATTATTTTGTGTTTAATAAAATAAAAATACCAATAAAATCCATTTAGTGTTTTATTTAAAAATAATGAATAATGCAGTTTTTTGAAACCTGGTAAAATAGATAGCTGAAGAAGAAATATAGGGGCGCTCGTTATGGGCAGAGAACTTCAGATGGAAGAATTTAACCTTGAGCTTATGCTAGCTTAAGCCGCGTTGACACCTATTCCCAGTCGCCCCCGCGGGGATTGCCACCGGAGGCAAATGGGAATAAAAATTCCGTTGCCACCGGTGGTGACTGGGAAGTCATTGCCCCCACTTCAGTTTCGCTGTACATTGCTTTCTTCCCTCTGTTCGCAAGAGCCCAACTTTCTCAGGAGTCCAACTTTTATAACATCCATACAAGTCTTCGCATGAGTCAAACCCTTTCTGACCCGTGGAACACCAAACTGGTTCACCTAGGTGTTCCACGGTTAACTTTCTGTACCCCTGGTTCACCTAGGTGTTCCACGGTTAACTTTCTGTATCCCTGGTTCACCAAGGTGTTCCACGGTTAATTTTCTGTACCCCTGGTTCACCTAGGTGTTCCACGGTTAATTTTCTGTCCCCCTAGTTCACCTAGGTGTACCACGGTTAACTTTCTGTACCCTTAGATCACCAAGGTGTTTCACCGTTAACTTTGTGTCCCGTTATCCCGTACTTCTGAATATTAGTTTATTGGATTACTCCTAATAGCCTGTACAATTTATTTTAATAAATAGGTACAAAGATAACCACCATCCTCTTTCAATAACTAATGGCCACTTAGAATACTTATTTCCTCATTATGCCAGGTTTAGCGTTCATCTTTGCCTATAAACCTAGTTATTTTATAAAGTTAAATAATATTAATAAAGTATGTCTGCCGAACAAAACGAACAACTTATTTTTATTAATAGAAAAGGAGGACTTGTAATGTTACATGCGGGTAATCAATATTATAAGCTTAAGGACTATAATACAAAAATTAAAATTAAATTTCAGGTCTCTGCAACGCTTAGTTTTAAAGATTTCCGTGGCCGCGCGGTGCTCCGCGTTTCATGTACATCAGAACGTTCGGCCAGTCGAGATAGGGAGCTGGCTGCTACTCCAGTTTTTAGTGACGATTATGTGACTCATAAAGATGCCAGCCAAAGAATTTGTGACAGAACAGTTCGAAAGTTAGAAGCATTTATTTATGGCCGAACGACCTGATATCAGAACGTTAGGCCAACCTGAATCTCCATAACTGAGGACCTTAGAGAAACCGTTAATCAATAAAGATTTAGTGACGACACTGAAACGAACTTTTATTGTTTTATTTTTTTTTGTGACGGCCCCTTTAAATAGTAAATTGAATATGTAACATATAACCTCAAAACATTAGGATTATCGATTCCTCCACAACGAAGAAGCCTAAAAGACTCGTAAAACCCCTGATGTGTTATAGGTTTTCAATGCAATGGTGTCAGTATTTTCGTTGATTCAAGATTAATCTATAAAAATGCACTATGGCGGATGGCGACTGAAATAGGGTGACCATATATTTATCGAGTACTTAATGAGGGATTTTCTTTTTAGCTCTTCCCTAGTCGCTGGATAGATGGCGCTAGGAGTAAGTATGATAATGCAAGGAACGGAACCTAAAAAAACTGATATTAACAAAGCGCGAGAAATGTTGGTTATATTCGGAAGGTTAAGCAAATGAAAGTGTCAGTCAACGAGAGTATGTGAAGTGACACAATTTTTTTTTTTCAAGCGTTTTGGGTTTGGCATAGTAACTTCAACGCCATCTATAGAGTTCTTGGAAACTAAGTTTTTTTTTAAAACCTCAAAAGGAAAACCTCTCATTACCTAAACAATGAAGCAAAAAACGTCGTCATATTAAATTAAATAGGTAAAAGCATGACAGCAATTACTAAAATAATTTAGGTACTTAATCTAGTAGAAACTCATGACAAGAGACTGATTTGTATATAGGTAAGTAGGTACTTACTTTTGGTTTGGCTTCTTTTTACATAGTGATTACTTCAGCTACCGTACAATGTTATTTATCTAAATTGCAGATACATTTACTTGAAGGAATTTTCTGCTTCACGTATAGGTATAAGTTTTTATTCTTATCTATTTTGATTACTCAAATATCTTGTAAGAAATGAAAAAAACAGTCAATACAGTTTTCTTCTAGCTATACATAGACATACTACTCTGCGCTGTGAACTATTATTGATTGTGTGATTTTATTTTTCATGCCAACTCAATATAAATTTGTCCAAAGCCATAAAATAATATGCTCTAACTAAACATAAAGAGATTTATAAATCCTTTTCATTCTAAACATTTCGATTTGTCAAAGGAAATAATTTTACGTTAAATTAGTATTAAATAAAATTTTAAAATTATTTTGACTCTTAATTGGACCATTTAAATGAAAACAAAATGAACATTATCAACCAACAGTTGCATAAATAACTTGTAGGTATCGTATCGATATCTCTCCATTTCTGGAGGTAATTTACCTACGTTTATTAATTAGGAGCCTGTATTGTTGCAGGGCAAGGGCCTCCCTACCCTTTTTTTTGCCATTCTTTCTACCACAAAAATAATTTTAAAGAATTAATTTAAATTAACATCATTACCTATAAAATTAAATTAAAATACGTATTTACAAATAAATACAAATACATTTCAAGATCAAATCTTAAACACTCCCAGCCCCATATCTCAGAAATCAGCGACACGAAGCGCATCTAAGAAAAGCGCTCCCTGAAATTACGCCACACAAAGCGATGTACGTTACCCCAGCAAGAACAAGTTTAAAAAACTTAACAACTGTAAAACCTATATGTACTTACCTATATACAAATCAGTCTCTTGTCATGAGTTTCTACTAGATTAAGTACCTAAATTATTTTAGTAATTGCTGTCATGCTTGTACCTATATAATTTAATATAACGACGTGTTTTGCTTCATTGTTTAGGTAATTAAGTAGGTACTCGATAAATACTTGTTTCGTTGGAATACATGGTCACCCCATTTCAGTCGCCATCCGCCATAGTGCATTTTTATAGATTTATCTTGAATCTTGAATCAACGAAAATACTGACACCATTGCACTGAAAACCTATAACACACCAGGTGTTTTACGAGTCTCCTAGGCTTCTTCGTTGTGGAAGAATCGATAATTCCAATGTTTTGAGGTTATATATTAAATATTCAATTTACTATTTAAACGGGCCGTCACAAAAAAAAATTAACAATAAAAGTTCTTTTCAGTGTCGTCACTAAATCTTTATTGATTAACGGTTTCTCTGGGTTTCTTCCTTGTGGAGGGATCGATAATCCCAATGTTTTGAGGTTATATGTTAAATATTCAATTTACTATTTAAAGGGGCCGTCACAAAAATAAATAAAACTATAAAAGTTCGTTTCAGTGTCGTCACTAAATCTTTATTGATAAACGGTTTCTCTGGGCTTCTTCCGTGTGGAGGAATTGATAATCCCAATGTTTTGAGGTTATATGTTAAATATTCAATTTACTATTTAAAGGGGCCGTCACAAAAAGAAATAAAGCGATAAACATTCGTTTCAGTCTCGTCACTAAATCTTTATTCATTAACGGTTTCTCTCAGGTCCTCAGTTATGGAGATTACGTTGGCCGAACGTCCTGATGTTCAAGGAACCAATATTCATTTTACTTTTAACCGGTGGCATTACGAGTAAAATTAAAGCATTGGTTGTTTGTCACCAAATCGTCACTAACTCTTTATTCAGTAACAGTTTCTCTAAGGTCCTCAGTTATGGAGATTCAGGTTGGCCGAACGTTCTGATATCAGGTCGTTCGGCCATAAATAAATGCTTCTAACTTTCGAACTGTTCTGTCACAAATTCTTTGGCTGGCATCTTTATGCGTCACATAATCGTCACTAAAAACTGGAGTAGCAGCCAGCTCCCTATCTCGACTGGCCGAACGTTCTGATGTACATCTATTCATTTTTAAATACCTTTCCAACAATATATCACACGTTAGGGTTGAAATTTAAAAAAAAAATCACTTCCCACTTTACATATAGGGGGGCTACCCTAATATAACATTTTTTTTCCAATTTTTATTTTACCACTTTGTTGGCATGATTGATATACATATTGGTACCAAATTTCAGCTTTCTAGTGCTAACGGTCACAGAGATTAAGCGAGGACGGACAGACGGACGGACGGACGGACAGACATGGCGAAACTATAAGGGTTCCTAGTTGACTACGGAACCCTAAAAAAAGATGATGTAACTTATCTTATTATTAACTTGCCGAATGAACCATTATATATGTAGGATCAGGAGTGCCTAGAGGAATATCGTCAGGGTTTGGAGTTCCCATTTTATTGGGATAAACAAGGCTGTATAAGTAATAACAAAAATGTTATTACAGTAGGTACTTACTAAATAACACACAATACAAAGTGGTACACAACACAAAATAGTAATTAGTAAAAAGATAATGTCCGTAAGGATTGAGGAGATCTAAAAATAAAAGTCAAGATCAATGGTTGACTACTTTTGTTACTCTCCAAGACGAGGAAGCAACTATACCGAATTCCTGTATCTCGAAAGGGCTTTATGGTTTGTTACCCATCTATAGACCGACCTCGACAAGCATCGTGAAGATCATCATGCAGCTGTTATTATATTTAGCCAAAGTTAACTAAAATTTAACAACAATTTTTAGTTCGTCAGTCCTGGACAGAATAATCTTTGGTATATATAGATGTCGCAGCCCGCCGTATTACATAAAGGCGCGCCTGATCGAAAAACGTCGCTGTTATATAATGCCGCATTACATAACAGCGACATTTTTCGATCCGCCGGTCTTCACGTTCAGCCGGATTGTGGTGGCAATACGTACGACAAAGCGGCGTCCAACGCTTAGCTTTATGTCAGCAAGAAGAAACGACCGAATAAAATATTGAAAGTTACGAAAATCAATAAAAAATTTGCTGACGTAATGTTTTTCCACCAGCTTGAATTGCGTTTTAATCTATTATATAAATAAACCAGCAATAAAATAACGTCAACAAAAATATAAAAATGTAATAAGGCGTAATCGACGTAACCCCCCTTCACGTGGCTCCTATTTCTGTCTGCGTAGTAACCAAACCTAACGTCGAGCTCGAAACTTTATTTCTGCCGCTTTGTAATCCGGTTGAACGTGAAGATGCTGCATTACATAACAACGACGTTTTTCAATCCGGCGCGCCGGCGTGTTATGCCTGCGACATAGACATTGGTCTTACTACAGAGAATATTTTCCATTTTTATTTACTGGGTCTTTGCTGTAACTGGACAGTAAGGACTACTCTATGGTCCCTCTTTTCTGACAACTCTTGATGGAACTGACTCGGAGAGAATACCATAATCTCGTCTATGATTCTAAGACGTCAAAAGTAAGATTTCGTCTCGGATTCGGATTTTATTAATTTAATTTTGGAAATGTTTTCTAGTATTTGGAGGAACATTTTGTAAGTAAATTCATACATATAAATTGTTAAACGAAAGTAATTTTAAATGTTGTTTTCTATGTAGTTCGTAATATGTTAATGTTCTGACCTGACTAGTGACTTGGGTTTCCTAACGGTTCATATTTGTAATTCTGACGAGAGAAGTATTTATGTCAAGTCAGAGGCTCAGGGCGACATAAAACTCTGAACTAAAGGCCTTACACGATTTATCGGGCCCTGCCTGCATGGACACGGAAGTGTAATAAGAAAAAGGGAGTCAGGGAGTCAAATAATAAGCCGCGCCCTGCCTGATCGGGGCAGAGTACACGATCGACAGGGCCCGATAAATCGTGTAATGTAATAAGGCCTTTAGCACGGTAATATTATGATACAGTAGTGTAACTCGGCCGCATGATAGAAATAAATGCCTACAGCCGCGCGGTACGTAAACATGCGTTAGGGCTGCCCGTTTCCAGCATTTTAATTACATTTCCCTACTTTCTGTTTCTATTTAGTTTTGTGATTGTAAATATCCTTTTTATATAAATAAATTAAATACTTTGTATATTGAATAGGAAGTGTTCAATAAAAATGCGTGTTGTTTTTTTATTGGTAGATTTAATTTAAAAACCAGCCAAGTGCGAGTCGGACTCGCACACGAAGGGTTCCGTACCATTGACTACATTTAGTATTTGTTGTTATAGCGGCAACAGAAATACATCATCTGTGAAAATTTCAACTGTCTAGCTGTCATGGTTCATGAGATACAGCCTGGTGACAGACAGACGGACAGACGGACAGACAGCGAAGTCTTAGTAATAGGGTTCCGTTTTTACCCTTTGGGTACGGAACCCTAAAAACATGTTTTTGTTCGAAAAACAAATCGGGCTTATTAATTTGCGACCGAAAAATATTTGCGCCTCGACTGAGTCGTACGAAATGCTTTATTGTTAAATTTTAAAGTATAGGCACCGAAGTTTTAACACAAGCGTAAGTAGGTAGGTACCTACCGTATCATGATTCATTCAGAACCGCATATAACTACCTATTTCACTCGTCTCAATAACTTTCCGTTACTCTATTCGCTTTATTTATTAATCCAAACACCTTTTTTTTCGTGAGATAAAAGGAAATACTTATGTACCTACCTACTAGTAAGTAAAATTATTTTATAGTCTTACCTTTCAGAGTTTCCAGGTAATTTAAAAAAACTTATGTCTGGATGCGTTATTGACGAATTCATACAACCAAAAACAGCACAATATTTCCTACTCGTCATATTAACTGATTTTTAGAGAAAAAATCGCGCGGTTATTGTTGACAAAGAGCGAACTAATGGTTTTTAAAGCAGGCAGTGTGACATATTCGTGTATTCCAACTGTCGCTCTTTGTGGAGAACCACTGCGAAGGGTGGACAAGTTTAAGTATCTGGGCCACTGGGTCACTGAAGATCTTAAAGATAATTGTGACATTGAAAGGGAACGTAGGTCGCTGGCTGTCCGTTGTAACATGCTGGCTCGCAGGTTTGCACGTTGTACGAAGCCAGTAAAAGTAACGCTTTTCAAAGCTTACTGTCAGTCCTTCTACACGTGCAGCCTGTGGGTCAACTTTACTCAGCGGACATACAGCGACCTACGCGTTCAATACAATAATGCACTGAGAGTGCTGCTGCGGCTGCCGTGGCGCAGTAGTGCGTCAGGGATGTTTGCAGATAATAATATTGATGGTTTTGCCGCCATTATTAGAAATAGATGTGCATCCCTGATAACTCGTGTTCGCGGCAGCACCAACAGTATTCTCAGTGTATTCGCAGATCGGTGGGATTCCCCGATGGTGCGGAGGTGGATGCAGCTCCATGCTGAATTGTAATTGTTCATTTTCATCTGTGTCTGTACCCTACTAACACTAGAACTTAAATAAAATCTCTTCCGGTCTGAAATAAAATCTTTCTATTCTATTCTATTCTATTGTTAAAAAAACAACATACCGTCCGTTCGACACTGCGGTACAGCCGTGACTGTCTGCGCCCCAAGTGCACCCTTAGATCGAGGCGCGTAGGTATAGCTCGCGTTTCGTCCGTTTCTATGAAGTCGGAATACTGTATCATAATACTACTGTGCCTTTAGTTAGGGCACTAACCTAACGACTGTTGTGTGATCAGGTCGTCTATATAGGTCGTAAATAAGGCTGTCTACATACATGCTTACTATTACTTACACACTACACGACAAAGAATAAAGTCCTTGTTTCATCATCATCATCATCCACAGCCTAAATTCACCCACTGCTGGGTTTAGGCCTCTCTTTTTTTGAGCCAATCTCCATGTTCCTGTGCCAGTCTCATCCTAGTTCTTCCTACGATGGCAACTATTATATCAGTCCTTGTTTAACACAAAATAATTGGCAATCAGGTTGTGTGTATCAACCACCGGAACAGCACCCCTAGCCAAGCTACAAACGTTTCGTATCGATTCTCTTTCTACAATCGTAAACGCCTCGGCGTGAGCGATTGTAGAAAGCGCTAAATTGGTAGCCAAGTTGACACGACTGAGTCGATCGTTCGTTCTATGTCTCTAGAAAAAACCTACACTTTAGTCAATGGTGAGCGTTTCTACCAAAGAGTTTAGCGATCAACATTGTAGAAACGATAACATTCTATTCTATCATTTTGAACGATGTAAACTTGTCTACGAATTTTCTATTCGTTTGTGTTGATCACGTCATTTAACGTTGAGATGATGTCATTCCCATTCATTTGAATAGTTTTCTACTAGCGCTAGCGATTGTAGATTGTCACCTTGGCTAGGGGTGCTGACTACACTGTTATCGATTTTCGTGATATGAGTGAACTCGGGTGAGGGATGGCACGTTCCTGACGGGAACACTGAAACGACCAATTGTTCGGAACTCTGCCAGCCCTGACCACAGAGCATCATACAAGGTGTAAACAACCTCATCACGAAGCCGTCAACCAACCATCTTGTACATCAAACGTAGTAACTTTACGCAAAAATTATTGCTGGGAAACGACTTCTTTTTTGGGGTGAAACATCATGTTTTGTGGTAGAACTCAATGTAACGCACTCAAAACATTGTGCTGATGGATGAATTGAATAGTACGGGGGTCGTGGAGCTTGTACTT
The DNA here is from genome assembly GCA_905147715.2 of Xestia xanthographa. Taxonomy (NCBI): domain Eukaryota; kingdom Metazoa; phylum Arthropoda; class Insecta; order Lepidoptera; family Noctuidae; genus Xestia; species Xestia xanthographa. Next base: position 20,680,642 of record LR990646.1, read on the forward strand.
ATTAAAAAAAAAAAAAACTTGTCAAAAAGGTGGAACTTGACCCCCACTATCTCCGTAATTAGAAGGTTCCCAGGTATGGTGTAGCTGTAGAACAAAAAAACCTTACGCAATGACGGGGAGAAGAAGTGCCTTGCGGCTTCGTTAAGAGGTTTTTTATACTATTTATATAATGTACGGCTCAGAGTGGTCAAGTTGCAGTGAGGTGAGTTGACGAAAACCACAGACTTCACGATCCCAAGTAGTTTAATGTAAAGTTACAAAAGTTATGTTGTATGCTAATCCGTGGTATGATCGCTAAGGTAGCTAATGGTCAATTAACGTTTAGTATAATAAAAGTATATAACATGAATTAACGAAAGTAGGTCGCGGCGTCAGCGACTTACTAGCCTGTACGTAAACCGTACATATAATACTGGGCCCTGGAAATGTGTGAACAGCGCTTTTAATAAGAACTTTGGAAAAACATCACACCTGTAATCCCCGAAGGGTTAGGCAAAGCTGTACTTAATAGTACACCCGCAGACACCCACATTTCACCAGTTACTTTAAGTGCCATGTAATAGGGGGCGATTCTATTGTCATCAACGGGGCACATATCTTTACTCCGTTAATGCTACTGAGAAATTCCTGATGGAAAAACTTAATGACACGTTTCTAGACTTGGGAATCGAATCAGTTGCGCTTGCAACCACCAGACCAACGAGGACTGACTGCAAAAAGAAAAGACTGATTTATTCTTATTCTTTAGTGCACAAACAAAAAACCCAGAACTGGGTTTTTTTGCAGCTATTTACCTAATATTATCATAACTATTCCGTTAGGTTTAAAAAGCGTACCAGCACCGCATATTTTAGTCGCTGGGCATCACTTAGGAAGCCAAAACAACCGCCAAATGCACATTTTTCCCGAAGTGATCCAAAATTGGCGGTTCCCGGCGACATTCGTATTTCAAAATTGACCAACGGCATCGAAGTTATAAGAAACCCGCGTCTTAACAAGGTACGTATTCATATCAAATCAAATCATTCATTTGCAAACATGGGTAACTAATTGGTACATATAGTTGGTGCCAGTTAAGATGAGAATAGCGGTCATTGCCCTTTTCCTAATATTTCTTCGTACGAACCAAAACAAAAAATCATGTATCGTTTTCATTACAAAAAATGTTGAAGATCACGATAGATGGCGATGGCGATGGCTTATTTTCGGTTTTCAAAGTTAAGAAATTTAATAAATGTAGGTGGGTCAATGACCGCTATTCTCATCTTAACTGGCACCAACTATAGATGTTGTACCTAATAGAAGTTAGTTCCCCATGTTCTGCCTTCACATCTCTTCATCGTCGGTCTAATTGAAATAAATGCTTTGAGTTTGAGTTTGACATGGTCATACAAAACATAATTATTAATTAATATAATTTTAAATAACAATTATTAGAATTCGAATAGTATTAGAATGCCATTTTACAAACTAATTGTAATCATTTGAATCACAATAAATAGAAAAATCTCATAATATTACATCAAAATGTCAATGGTTACAATTTTAAGTATATATTATATCAGTGATCGTATTTAATATTAATTATTTAATATTTTTAATAATTAAGCTTATTACTGAGCTACTAAGCTTTATTACTAGGTACCGATATTTAAAGACAGCCCCAAATTCTCCTGCCCTTTTTACAATCAAATCCAAATTGGAAGAAGAAACAGGGCAACAGGCTCTTCAGCAATACATTATTTTTTGACTCCCACGTATTATATTAAAAACTGATCCGCGCAACTTCGTCTGCGTCACATCATAATGCAGAGAGAGTGAGAATGCGCGCGCGGGACTAGTTCATTTTTTAAACACAGTATATTCATTGTAAGCAAATGATGTAGGGGAAATTTTGTTCTAAATTAAATACCTGTCATGAATAACGTATTTATTTGGATAAAGATTAATACAATGATTATAAAAACATCTTCGCAAATAATTAAATGCATTATTTTAGAACAAATTTGATTACCATATACGCCGTGTTTCCGGATGATATCGATAAACTTCGACCGGTCATTGTACTCATCATTATGAACAACTTTTACTATGGGACTAAACCCTGAATCGCAAACAAAAATCAGTTATTATCAGTTATTATAATCAGCTATTGTTATTAGTATGTATTTTTAACTTAAGGTATTTATGTATGGGTCTTTGTTACCTGAAATAAATGGATTATTATTATTATTATTTTTGGAATGTGCTTTTGCTTCTCAGCTTACTGGTACTTCCAACTACATTTACGGGCCTAAACCAAAGTAAATGCAGCGTGTGGTGTCAGGTGTGTTATGTTGAGGGTGTGTTGTGATGAGGCCCTATTTCGTTTTCTTGTATTTGCATAAACTTTCTGACAATTCGACATGTATTTAAAATTGCAGCTTTTTGTAAGGTGATATAAAGTGTTTCTTTAAGACTTAGTAATTTGAGGCTATGGAGTAAGTAATTCGGGATAACACCTGTTATAGAGAGGACTATCGGGACCACATAAACTTTTTCCTGGCGCCATATTCTTGTTACTTCCTGTTTGAGGTCTGCGTATTTACTATTTTTTTCGGTGATTGTTTTTTGTATGTTATGTGTGTTTGGAACTGCGATATCTACTAAGTAAGTTACTTTATTTATTTTATCTTGTAGTATAATGTCCGGTCTATTATAGTGAATTGTCCTGTCGGTGAGAATGGCGCAATCGTAGTAAAGTTTATGAGTATCATTTTCGAGGGTAGCTTGAGGTGTGTAATTGTAGTATGGAGTGTTTATGTCTTGTATGAGTGTGTATTTAACTGTCAATCTTTGATGAATAATATTGGCCACCTGATTGTGCCTGTGTGTGTAGTCGGTGTCTGCGTGAGGGTTGCGCATGCTCCTGTTATGTGCTGAAAGGTTTCTGGTTGCGTGTGATACTTGCGACATTTATCATTAGTTACTGAAGGATCTTTTATAATACATTTTCTATAGTTTTTGGTGTTGATAATCTGGTCTTGTATAGCAATGATAAATCCTTCGGTTTCTGGGAATAAATTACCTATTTTGAGCCACTTATTTGAGGCAATTTTGTTAACGTGTGATTGTTCTAGGTCATGAGGAAGTCGGCCATGAAGGACTTTTTTCTTCCAGTCCTCAATTTTTTGTGTTTGCGGGTCTTCGTTATCAATGTGTGAGGTATCTGATTGTTCATATAAGTTAAGTGGGGTGTAATTGTGATCATTTTGGGCTATGGCTTTATGGATGTTGCTAGTGTGAGACTTCGTATGAAAGAATGTTTTTAATCTACAAACTTGTTTTTTTGTCTTTTTATGGTAAGTCTCTCTACGGCAGATTTAGGATGTAAATTATTATTTTTTGTAAGAGTGGTGCGTGTAGTTTGTTCTAATTGTTCTGTGTCTGTTTTTGTCAATTTAATGACTCCGAATGAATATGTTAATATGGGGATGGCAAATGTATTTAAGGCCTTGATAAGATTTTTTCCAGACAGTTGGGTTTTACATACAGCGTTTAGTCTCCTCTTGTATTCTGCAGTAAGTGTTTCTTTAGTTCTAACCTGATCCAGTCCCTTCAATTGCGTGTACCCTAAATATTTGTATAAATCGGACGGTTCCATCGCTGTTATGGTGTCTGTATTATTTACTACATAGTTGCCGGGTCGTATCTTGCCTCGTATGATGTGAAGTGTTTTACATTTATCCAGACCAAATTGCATATTTATATCTTGGCTGAACTCTGCTGTAGCTTCTACTAGTTTTTTCATTTTTTTTCGGTTTGTGCATATAGTTTAATATCGTCCATGTAAATGAGATGAGAAATTGTTGTTTGTTCTTGTAGTTGTGCTTGGGTTGTAGTGTGTTTGAGACAATATCCGGCCTGGCAGCGCTGCAGCAGATGTGACAGAGGGTTTAGTGCGAGACAGAACCACAGGGGACTCAGAGAGTCACCTTGATATATGCCTTTTCTGATAAATATTTGTCGCGTAGTAACATTATTGTAATTACAATTCATGTGAAGAGTGGTTTTCCATTGTGACATTATGTTGCTTAGGAAATCTATTATTTTTGAATTTACTCTATACATTTTTAATATCTGTATCAACCAAGAATGAGGAACACTGTCAAAGGCTTTTTTATAGTCGATATAGGTGCAATGAAGGTTTCTACTCTTTGTGGTGGCATGTTTATGTATAGTGGAGTCTATTATTAACTGTTCTTTGCATCCCATGTGGCCCCGTCTGCAGCCCTTCTGCTCCTTCGCCATTATGTTGTGGTGTTCAATGTGTGTGTTGATTTTCGCTGTTATTGCTGAAGTTAATATTTTATATATTGTAGGTAAGCATGTAATAAATTGGTCTGTATTGGGAAGGGTGTGGTGAGTTTTTAGTTTTAGGCAGCATGTATGTTATGCCTGTTGCAATAAATTCTGGTATATGTTGTTGTCCTAATATGATTTGTGTTAAGTTTCTTGCAATTGGTTTGTATAATGAGGTTAACTTTTTAAACCAAAAATTGTGTACTTTGTCTATACCAGGAGATTTCCAATTGTGTAATCTGCCTGTTATGTGTGTGATATCGGCCTCAGTAATCTCTACGAACTCCATTTCATGTATTGCTCTCCATTTTGTTTCTTCCTCTGTTATCCACGTAGCTTCGTCATTATGTCGTGCTTGTTCTTCCCAAATACTAGACCAATATGTTTCTAATTGTTCTTTTGTAGATTGGTTTGGTGTGTCTATGTTGGTGTCGTGATTTGTGTCAATGTTTGGTTTGTTTAGGTTTCTGTAGAATATTTTTTCATTGGTGGCAAATATGGCGTTATCATTTTCGCGCTGTTGTGCTTCTTTGTACCTTCGGAGCCTATGAACTTTAAGCGCTAACTTTTGTTTTATAGTGTCTAACAACTCTCACTCTTTTCTGTTGTTATGCTCGTGCCTCGTGTGAATCAAATGGCTTCTAAAAATAGCCTCAACTTTCCTAACCACTTTGTTTGATCTGTTGTTGTTAATGTATTGTGTAAGTCTACCAATATCTGCTCTTAATTTTTCTATATCTTTTTCTAACCTATGTTGCCATACTGGCTTGATATTTTGTTTTGGTCTTGTGTTTCCCGTGTTTTGTGTGATTTTAAAGTTAAGTTCTTCAGATATGACTACTGCTATACAATATATAAGTGTGTGTATATCAATAAGTTGTGTTTCGTCGGAAATAAATTGGTTTAATATGTTTTCATTAAATAAGTTAACCAAACGGAAAAGATTTGGGCTATATCGGAGTTTAGGTAGCCTTGGTCGAATTGCTGGGTCCATCCTAGAGTATTGTGCGAGAGTTGTTCTGAATTTATCATGTATTTCTTGGAAGTATGTATCTGTGGTTAAGTCATGATTTTCGACGATTAAGGTCTCAATATCATTTTCTAGCGTAAGGGTTATGTACTCAGTTTGTGTGGATGATTATTATTATTATTATTGTGGCAACTAGTATTGTGGCACCTCGTATTGTGGCAACCCATAATCCGAGCGCATTCGGTATAGGTTACGTTGGTATAGGTTGCCACGATACGAGTTGCGTCTGAGTAGGTATCCGAGTCTCTGTCTCTCGGTCCGAGAATACTGTGATCGTGTCAATCCGACTACCCTGCCCTCTCCCCTCATACAAAGCTAACTTTGGTACTACCCGCCACTTTGTACTAGTGTACTATATATCATTGTGAATTAAAATAGTTTTATTTTTACGTATGTTTTTTCTAGGGTCTGGGGTTTACTTCAGCAGAGCGCCAAACACTCGGAATCCATGGTCTTTTATCAAGCGAATTTAGAACGCTTGAACAACAAATGGCTATATGTAGACTATCAGTTGACAGATACAGAAACTTATTGAACAAATATATTTATTTATCGGAGTTGCAGGTAATTGAGGAACATGCTTGCTTGAACAGCATGAATTAGTTTTGGGTTACTTTAATTATTTACATTTTACAATATAACTTGGTAAAACACAATATGTATATATGGCCAACTCGTGGACCCAACAGAAAGTGATTCCCACGTGTTATAACCTGGCGATATCTCCTCTGACGTAATCGACATGAAAGCGTGCGAAGTGCTGATGAAATTGTGTACCAGTGTTAAATAAAATAATATGGCATTATTTCAATCTTTCTTGCTTGGTAGAAGTCACTACCACCTAAAAAGAATGTTGCGCCAACACGTGTTTTGCCGGCTTTATGAAACAGTATTTTTGTACCAGAACGGACTTGAACTATAACGGATCCATTATTGTTCTAAACACTTGTCGCGAACAATTTTGTTTTGATCAACATCCTTTTCAGTGTTTTCTCAATTTCAGGACACTAATGAAACATTATTCTACTCCTTACTGAAACAAGATTTACAAAAATATATGCCGGTGATAGATTCTCCGACCGTAGGTATGGCATGCCAGAGCTTCGGTCTCATCTACAACAGCTGTAAAGGTCTATTTGTAACTATACATGATAGAGGGCATGTCATTGATGTCCTCAAGAATTGGTGAGTCTTAGTTCTGTTAGTTATGGATTTTGCAAATTGCAATCGAGGTAACGTGACCACCTGACGGGAGCAACACTATCTTTGCCACGCGACAGTATTCACGAAAAGTGACACAAACAAGTGACACATGTGCGCTGATTTTTGTTTGGGATCATTTTTAACAGGATGTTAATCATTTTAGGCCAGAGCGACATGTCCGGGCTGTTGTAGTAACTGACGGCGAAAGGGTTTTAGGCCACGGTGACCAGGGCGCACATGGTATGGGTGTATGCCACGGAAAGACAACACTGCTAACGGCGCTTGCTGGTATTAAACCACAGCTGTGTCTGCCTGTCTGCCTCGACACCGGGACCAATAACAAGGCGAGTAACTATTGAGTTTAACTAATAAGGAACAATTTTATTCGTTGCCAATCAATGTAATTATTCTTCGTATAATAAGAAACTTCTGCCTTATTCGTCGATTGGTAGGAACCGCTTTTGCCGAGCATGAGGTCTCGATTAGTCTTGAATTCGATTCCTCTCTTTCTATTACAACACACCATTAAAATTTAATTATATTTACATTCAATTTTGAAGATTACCTTTATACGATTGTGAGACTTGCAGTTATCATTATTATTTAACTTTTAAAATGAAAATTGAAAGGAACCTTGACTGCCTTGGTGGTTAAGTTCAAGTGCGACTAAATGAATTGCAGTCCGGAAACTAATGAGCCCGGTTCGTAGGAATAGGTGTGAGTGTCTAGGCGTCTTCTGGGCACGCTCGTTCCATCATAGACCTCATCAATCGCTTTGCATCAGGCGTGATCGAGGTCAAGAGACAAAATGGGCCTGCATTTTGTAATAAAAATGTATAAAAAATGCTTGTCCAGAGAGTAAACGCGGGCGCGGCTTGTTGTTTTCAAACATGAATGACATAGGAAGCGTCCGCGTCCGAAGGGGAAGCGCGAGCGAGACGCCCGGTGCGTCGGCGTTGCGGGCTGCACTACGCGGGGAGCGCGAGCAACTCGCGCCATAGCTTGTTCATACAATAAGCATGCGTTGTAATGGCGTCTTTTTTAGAATAGAATGGTGAATAAGTAAAAAGTGCTATCCAGGCACAACCTACATTGTGGATGTCCAAACATCCACAATACAAAAATAAAAAAAGTTAATTTAAATTGTGTATTAATTTATTTCGTTAATTTCATTTTTTGCTTCTTACAGTTGCCATTTAAAGTAAGAACTTTAAAAAGAAATAAATCTTCTCCGTTCATAGTTGAATAACCACTGGACACGCAATTACTCGAGTGAAGTCCGCGCTGTCACTGTGGACACGTAAGACGCGCGTGTTCTGGCGCCCGCACCGTGCTGTCAGTCTTGTTTGTCATAGACGCAGACGAACTCAATATTTTTCAAGCGGGGACTTAAACTCCCAAAATCTAGACGTGCTATACATACAACCCTGCCAACCTCTTTAGGAATTTAGGAGAAATGTAATATGCGAATATTCTATTTCAGGCGCTGTTAGATGATCCTCTTTACATTGGCATTCGAGAGAATAGGTATCCCCGCCATTGTTATGACGAACTTGTAGGAGAGTTTATGAGTGCAGTTAAGACATTATATGGACCGCAAACCCTAGTGATGGTAAGTATTTAATAGTTTTCAACACAATTAGATCGGCATATTATTTGCTGACGAACCATTTTACTGTACAAATCAGTAAAATACTACGCGATGGAAACTTGTGAAAATAATTAAGCTGCGGCCAAACTAAGGCGAACACCGCGCGTCATTAGTGATGATTAGGAAATCACGAGATTATACGAGTCGGTTTGATCTTAGTCCGTACAAGTTGGTTGACACCCTGAGCGGATTATCTTCAGTTTGGCCAGAGCGCGATGATACTCAGAAAGATAAAATTTCTACTGTTGCGCCCTGGAATGAACTTGAAATCTTCTTGTTGTCTCCTCCATGCAGATCAAGCTTAAAAACCGGTGTCTATTGGTGGACGAGGTGTTAGGATGAAGCCTTAGCAAAACCTTTGACCACATACGACGTTGTTTACTGTACTGTGCTTAAAACTGCTCTCTGACTGTAGATGGCAACGATAAGAGTGATTCTTGATAAACGTTACCCTTACAGATGGAAGATTTCGCTACAAATAACGCTCATCGCATTCTAAACATGTTCCGCGATGAATGTTGTCTATTTAATGATGATACTCAAGCTACTGCCGCCGCGGTAGTCGGTGGTCTTATGGCGGCGTGCCATAACATCACAAAACAAAAACTGAGGGATCAAACCTACTTGTTTGTTGGGGCTGGCGCTGTAAGTTTTTTTGTCTATTGTACTATATTCTAGAGAGCAATTTAATTATCTTTACTGTTAGCCTGCGTCTAAGCAAAGGCTTCTTTCCATGACTTTCAATTCTTTCGATCCAGGGTTAATATGGACCACTGGTTGTTTATTTTATTCAGCTCGTTCCACTATCGTTTATGATGTCTACTGCCTTCTAGGTGTATCAGGGCTCCAAATAGTACCTATCGCAGACTAGCCCACAGCTAATTTTGTAATTAAATTAGTTATATGTATATTTATATTTTTTTTTTGTGAGTTCAGACGGGCGTTGGCATTGCAAATTTGCTCTGCGATGTGATGGTCGAAGAAGGGGCTACATGGGCCTATGCTAGAAACAAGTGCTACATGTTCGATATTAACGGTCTACTGGCACTGCAGCCTGAATTAGTAATACCTCCTCACGTCAAGACCTATTACCGAGATTTGGACCCAGAGCCGAATTTAATAAAATGCATAGCAAAGTTTAAAGCGACATGTTTAATCGGTAAGTCTTCGCATAATTTGACCCGGACTTCGGTCGTTTAGATTGTGAAGGAATGAAGTACATATGTGCAAGAAAAAACACTCTTTAATCAGGTGAATGATCGATGAGAACTGGCCGGACCAGCAACTAATTTCTCCCAAATCGTTCAGCAGTTGAATCATTCTGCATTACCATCGGACACAATACCATGCAATGAAGTTGCATCAAGTACAATGTTTTTTGGTGTATTTCAGCAACAAAACTTGCTTGTTTAAATGGAGTAAAAGCACAAAATTTTTCAACAAAAAATGTTTCTCAGGTACTACGGGATCCCGTGGTGTATTTACGCCAAATGTGTTGAAGGAAGTGGCTAAAAATGCTGAGAGGCCCCTGATATTTGCGTTGTCGAACCCAACTAGTTTATCCGAATGTACCGCTCAAGAGGCTTACAAGAATACGCATGTAGGTATCATAGGGTTGAGAACTAGTTTTTTATGAGGATGAATATCTATATCGATATAGAATGAATTTTTAATGGGGAATTTTCCAGTACTTTTTTGAACGAAGATGATGAGATCTAGATGGCGCTGATCAATCTTGGAAATAATAAAATGGCTCGTTTTTATGTCCACAAAGCCTTAACTGAAGCACGGAGGAACCTAAGCTCGACTCGATGCTCCAGGAGTTTAGACGTAACGCAAAAACACTCAGAAGAACAATAGCAAAAACCATGCAAAAACTTGTAGTTCAGTTCAGTAATGCAAAAGAACAGTAGACTTTTTAGGTTAAAAATGTTTAACAGAAAAAAAGGTTCTTTACAGTTCTCACCCTAAATACGTCAATTAATAATAAAAAGGAATAAAGAAATAAATACATTTTAATAAACAATGAGTTTGAAATGGTGTATCTAGGAGAGGTTTTTTTTTTCCTCTGCTAAAAGATTTTTACCATTGACCTTTAAACGTAGTAAAATCTTTTTTCATTGGATTTTACTAGAACGCTGCTTAAAAAAATATTCCCTAAAAATGATCAGCGCCATCTATTGATATATACTGAAGCGTTGTGACAAACGTCAGTGGAAAATTCCCAATTATCATCTTGCCCATATACCTCGATCATTGTTAAAGGAGGTCACCTTCTATAAACTTATTCATAACATTTCATATTTTATACAACGAGAGCAAGCAACTGTCGTGCGTGCAAGTGAACTTACATAAGCTCAACAATTTATTTCGGCCATGGGTCATACTAGGGGATCTTGCGAACTATATCTGTTGTCATTGCAAGAATTTAACGGCTGATTGAGCTGAATCTAGGCCCCAAAAAAAAATACTTGCTCACACGTGTATGAGTTTTTTTGCTTAATTCAAGTGTTTTCTTCTAGGGTCGTTGCGTTTTCGCTTCGGGCTCGCCATTCCCTCCGGTCCTGTACAAAGGTCAGCGGTATCTCACTGGTCAAGCCAACAGCTACTATATCTTCCCCGGAGTAGCTCTAGGAGTTATCGCCGCAAACGCTTCCACTGTTACTGACTCTATGTTTCTAATCGCTGCCAAGGTAAAATCTTAGTCTCTCATACATTGTACAGGTGTGGTTTGATGCCAAGATTTTAAAATTCAAGCCAAGATTTGGACGTTACTAGCTCATGCTTTGGCTTAGTCAAATTTTCGTTTTTATCTTGCTCTTATAGAGAGCAACAAGTCAAAATTGAAATTAGAAAATTCAAGCAAGAAATGCGGATTTTTTTTCTGGATAAATCGGCTTTAAATAAGGAATAAGTATGCACGTAATTTTTTCTTTACACAAATCTATAAAATACAATTATCAACCCAAGAAAAGTATTAAAGTTAACTCAACCACAGATCATAGAAACTTTTGTTTCTATGATCTGTGACTTCAACTAATGTCGACAAACAGGTAGTTGAAGTTAACTTTTAATACTCAAACATAATACCTACATTCCTGCTTTCTATGACAGTTCAAACGTCCGTGACTGTCGCGGCCATGATGTGACGTCATTCACCTCAATCTGCCTTATTTACATCTATTTCTTTGGCCTTAATAAAGTCATTTACTAATTGTATGTGCTTTATTCAAGCAAAAATTGGTGTTTTTTTTGCCACATAGAACTTTGACGTCACTACCGGCGTTATCGAGGACGACGCGTTTTGAGAGTGCGTTCCGTTTCACCAAAAACATGCTACTTATAACAATAAATTGTAAAATAAGTGATGTTTTAGAAACTTCACAATGTTTTAGGCATTTAAAAAAAATAAAAAGAGTTTTGTGTTTCCTGCATATTCCCTATTTGGATATATTAAATAAAGATATCCACTTACAATATACGTATATATGGAACAGCAAATTTATCCACCGATGAATCGAAAATTCAGCCAGTCAGCCTAGTATACAATACCGACATCTAGCATCTTTATTCTAAACAACTGTCCTACCAAAAAATGTTGTTTGGGTGATGCAGAACTTTGTTCCGTTAGAGTGTTTGTGGCGCCATCTACAATACATCTCGTAGTTCACTGTCTGATTACGTAGTACATATAAAGTTGTTCAGGTGTCGCTAGAAAACATTGCACAGTAGTCAAGTTAAAGTTTCATTTGTGTCTTGTTCAACAAACGATTGGTTTTTTCATCATGAATACAGAAAACATTTTGTTGCAATGTAGACTTTATTTTAATGCTGGTATTCAGCTGCATCCGGTTAGATTGGAAGCGGATCCCAACGTAGTTGAGAAAAGGCTTGGTAGATGATGATGATGATGATGATGATGATGATAGACTTAATATCCTATTTGCATTTAAGGGTAGAGAAAATAAGTAATGTCTGGCGACCCTGGCATCTTGCTCTATACGTGCTACGCTACGCGCTACGATACGTGCTACGCCACGTGCTACGCTACTGGCTAAGCCAATTTCTTTTTTTATTCGTTTGATGTTCATTTTTAGAATTTTTTATTTGTTTGATGTTCATTTTTAGAATTCGTTGTTTTAAATTCATTACTTTAATTAAATCGTTGCAGACTTTAGCGAGTAGTATCCGTGAAGAAGATATCAAAGTTGGTCGCATCTACCCACCCATCAATAGTATCAATGCTATATCACAGTCCATTGCTGCTAACATAGTTCAATATGCATGTGAACATAGTAAGTGTTTTAACTATTTTTTTTTATATTTTTACATTTTTTTGATATTCAATAATTGATTGCATAACACATTGGTGTCGATTCTGTTGAGCACAAACTAAATTTAATTTAGGCTATTGCTATCTTTTACTATAAAGGCAGTGCGAGAAAAAGACGGCTATAGCTATGAACTAAGTTAAAAATGTCAAACTAGTTTATGCCTTGCGCTTCACCGTATTTTTAGTCGAAATTGTTTTTACGTGTACCCTTCATTTGTATAGAAATATTAGTTCTATCTAAATTTGGCAGCTCTAAATTACGTCCGTCTCTTTCTCGTTTTATTAGAGAGAAAAAGATAGCAAGTTTAGTTTGTGTACAACAGAATCGACACCAATGTTAAATTTTCATTATTATTTTACAGATCTATCATTTTTATACCCAAAACCCGAAGATTACAAAACATTTATCAAAAAACAAACATACGAATTTAAATATCCATCCAGCGGTCCAAATAAGTATATTGTCCCAGATAATAAAGATGTACTCAAACTCCGGAAAATCGAAGATCTTCACCAAAGTCTTCTGTAAGTACAGTTAAACCAAAAAAAGTATGTGCTTCAGTAAGTTTCTTGTTTCTGAATGAGGGATACACATCGACAAACCTCTTTAAGTTTTGTGCTTCTGCGCTTTGTAAAGTGAAACTATTATTGCATGTCTGGACGAAATCCCAGTAAAACGTAAATCTATGATTTTAAACCATGGTAACACACAAGAGGCAATGCTCCCATGGTTGTAACAACTTTATAATATTTAAAATCTTATATCTCCCGTTTGTGTTTCCGAAGAATATCGAGAGAATTATGGAAGCGCATACTTTTTCTAGGATATCATTAGATATTGGTTTTTTATTTTAAATATTTGTAATTTTTGTTTGTTTGTTTAATCTGTTTCAAAATCAAAATCAAAATCAAAGCATTTATTTCAAGTAGGCCAGTTCCAGGCACTTTTGAATTGTCGAAACAAAAATGAAAATTAAATGTAGCTACAGTCACAGTCACAAGACATAAAAACTGTGAAAGTACTGTAGTTGCCCATTCCCTAGCGTAGATCTCTATGGAGAAGAACGGGCAAGAAACTCCATGGACACTCTTTTAAATCAAAATGTTGTTACAAAATCTTGGTTACATCATTCATGTTAAGATGGTATATTATGTGAGAACAATGTAGCAAGATGTGCACGTTAAAAGTGTCCATAGTAAAAACAAAAAATACAATTAAAAAATAAACATTCAAATAAGCCATGGCAACTAAGAGATGACCAGTCGCAACTGACAGCGCCCGTTCACGAACATGACGCATGGATCAGCACCATTCAGCTCAACCATTTCGAAGGGAACTAAATGATCCAACACACGCGCCACCATCAGCGAGACATTAGAGTGAGCATGACATACTCTCAACCGCGAGGGCACATTCAAGTCAAGAAATAAAAATAAAAACGTAGGATTTCAGTGAATGATAGCTTTCTAGTACATAGTACTCACACAATATGGGCTATGCGATTATATAATACTAGAGATTGATTCTATACAATGCAAAGATAGTTGTACAATCTTCAGCAGCTCCAACAATTCTATTTAATGCTATCAATTAATGCGCCCCTGTCCATGTGGAGCAGGACCAGCATTGAGCCACGCATTTTTATCAGCGATATAATCGCCCAACTTGTAATAAGCTTGCTTACATAGTGTGCGTTTGATACATGTTTTAAATTTCGTCTCATTCAGTTCAAGAATACTTTGTGGAATTTTATTATAGCATCTCAAACAGTACCCCATGAAAGATGAGTCTACTTTAGCGAGTCTGAAGCCTGGCTGAACGAGTTGGTCCCTATTTCTAGTACTGTAATTATGTCTATCACCTCTTTTACCAAAAAGGTGCAGATTTTTTCTGACGTACATTATGTTTTCGTAGATGTACTGACAATGTACCGTCATGATGCCAATGTCCTTAAACAGTTCCCTTAGAGAATCGCGCCTACGAAGATTATATATGGCTCTGATGGCTCTTTTTTGCAGAATAAATATAGACTCAATATCTGCAGCCCGTCCCCATAGCAAAATGCCATAAGACATTATACTATGAAAGTAACTAAAATAGACCAGTCTAGCGGTATCCACATCAGTAAATTGACGAATTTTTCTAATAGCATATGCCGCTGAACTTAGCCGCGCCGCAAGGGATGTTAAATGAGAACCCCATTGTAGCCTTGAATCAAGCGTAATCCCCAGGAAAACCGTTTTATCTACGAATTCAAGTTTCTCTTTATTCAATATTATTTCACAATCACTACTTCTAACATTGGGTAAAGCAAATCTTATGCATTTAGTTTTTTTTTCATTTAATACTAAATTGTTTGCTGTGTTACCAATTATGGACCTGAAGTAGGGCATTATTCACGTCATCTAGATTTTGGGCCCGTCTATTTATCTTAAAAATTAGGGAAGTGTCATCAGCAAACATCACCATATTTTGAGGTTGGTTTTTCAATAAATAGGGTAGATCATTTATATACACGAGAAAGAGGAAAGGACCCAATATTGAGCCTTGCGGAACCCCCATTACTACTTTTAAACCCTGTGAGTTAACACCATTTATTTGAACATGTTGTTGTCTATCACTCAAATATGATTTTACCAAACTAAGTGCAAGTTGACCTAATCCGTAATGCTCAAGTTTCAAAAGTAATGTGTCGTGATCTACGCAATCAAATGCTTTGGAAAGGTCACAAAATATTCCTATGGCATCTTGAGACTCTTCCCACTCAGTAAATATGTGCTTTAATAAGGTTACACCGGCGTCAGCCGTACAACGTCCCTTGGTGAAACCATACTGTTGATCGGTTAAAATTTTGTTGGTGTTAAAATGATTGAGCATTTGATTCAGCATTACTTTTTCAAACACCTTGCTAAAAACCGGCAACACGGATACAGGTCTATAATTATTAGTATCTTTACTGTCCCCGGATTTGAAAAGAGGTATGACTTTACTGTATTTCATTAGATCAGGGAAAACTCCTTGGTCTACACACAAATTAAAAATTAAAGCTAAGTATGGGGCTATAGTCTCAAGTATGGATGTACAAACTTTCAAATGTAATTGTAATTGTAATTGTTGTAATTTTTTCAAAATTATTAGGTAAACATGAAAAAAAAAAATAGTCAGACGGACGTATACGTACATCATGGGAGTACTGAATTTTAGTGCACCCACTTAAATGTAGTCTTTTGACTTAGAATTATAAGACAATTTTTAAGACATATGTAGTAGACATTTGTACGTAGTTTTAAAGTCAATAGCCAGCGAGAGCAAATCATTTGGAAGTTGTTTAACTGCCCAAGATTTTAAAGATGTTTTACTACGGAGTCAGTCAAACTAAAAATGAAGAAGTTCACATGATGTACCATTGAATATTGTGATCAAATGTAGCTAGCTGCGTTACTCAGTTATCAATAAGCTCCGTGGATATTTTTACAGTCGTTCAATTTTGCAGATCTACAACGGTAAAAGGTTTTTATTTTAACTGTAATAAGTATTTTTTTTCCTTTCCTACAGGCGGGGTCGTACACAAAGTAAAAGGCGGCGACCAAAAAGCCCATTAATTGTTCAACAGCTTAATGTTTAATGATCTATTTATAATCTAGTTAAGTTTATGACTTCGAAAGAATAGTGTTTTTTTGCAATTGAAGTCTTGTTAGTTGTAGGTAAGTAATACCTATGTCCGTTTTTGGTAAACTTTTCATCATAATATCATAATTAGCCTATAATGTTCCCACTGCTGGGACACAGGCTTCCCCTCTATGAGAGAGAATGGGCTTATAATCCACTACGCGGGCCCAGTGCGGGTGGGTAGATGTCACATGTCTTCATATTTTTGGTTCTAGGACATTCCGATTTCTTCACGATGTTTTCCTTCACCGTTTTAAGAGCAGTGGTGATGAAATAAATTACACAAAATAATGCGCCTGCCTTGATTTGAACTATGGTCTATATACTATCGTACGGTGATAAGTCTTAATCGTGATTAAGGTACTGCTCGTACACCGCTGAGTCACCGCTGCTCTCCTAGGTAAAAAATCGGAACCTATATAAATTATGGCCAGTAGCTTACTTTGCGCATTTGTTTAAGTGTCGCCCAATGTTAAGTGAAACAGGCATTATTAATTTTATGACAAGTACCTAAATAAATTCTTATTTAGTTTTGATGAAGGAATACTTTACTGCGTGTTATGATAAAGCTTTGTTTACAGATTCTCCCTCAAAAACCGTTAACGATATTTTTAAGAAGGACAGTGGATGGCAGAGCACTTGTACCCGTTTTTCAAACATACAGTAAACTGAAATCAATGCCTAATAAAATCATCGCCAGAAAACTCAAAATGGCTAAGGATCGAGCGGTATTTCCCAAAAATCTGTTGGCAAAAAATATGAGTATGTGAAACGATGTTTTGTTATTGGTTCAGGTACATAAAATATTATAAAACGTGATACAGCTGTAAAATAAATCCGACATCTTCGTCCGAACACATCCCACGTAACTTCAAAAAATAAAGGGTAAACTATGCGATATAATTAATAGTTACCTACCTATTTTTAATTTTATTTTAATGTCGTTAAAGAAGAATATACCTATTTATAACTTTGTTTTATGTTGTTAAAAGAATAATTATACTTTATTGAAAATATTTTTCTATTTATTTTGATTCAACAAGCCCGTCGGGTTCCTCATCCCGAGAGCAAGATGAAATGCGTCGTCAATCGTCATTTAATTTTCCCTAATTATTTACATCATAATAATATGATGAGAGCAACATCCTTTTCTCCGTGCCTCGGTAAGCATGTTAAGCCGTTATTGTTATTGTTTTTAGCCGTATTGTTACTGTCATTTGTTGATCTGGCCCGAAACTCTTGACAACCAGTTTTAAGCGCAGGCCACACCGCCAGCTAGCGGGCGGGCGGGCTAGGCGGGCGAACATCGTTTCACCTATTTACATACTTCAGGGTTCACACCGCGAGCTACCGAAAAAGCCAAACGAAGTATGAAAAGGGCCTCGTTCGCTTTGCTCGCCCGCCCGCTAGCTGGCGGTGTGGCCTGCGCTTTAGGCTGCGTTTCCACCAGAGATGAGCGAGGATGCGTAGCAAGAGATGTGTGTGGAACTAACCAATCACATAACTAGAATAGCTAGAGCTGTGAAAAAGAAGCGACATTATTGGTTGGTTTCACACACATCCCTCGCTACGCATTCTCGCTCATCTCTGGTGGAAACGCAGCCTTACCAAGGGGTATCGTATTACCCGGTACTAACTGGGTTGTGGAGGTCAGGTAGGCAGTCGCTCCATGTAAAATACTGGTATTCAGCTGCATCCGGTAAAACTGGAAGCCGACCCCAACATAGTTGGGAAAAGGCTAGGCAGATGTTGGTGATAACCGCAACATCAACATCATTTTCGTGACCTTGTCTGATTCCAAGTAGAATCAGACAAGGGCACAAGTGGGCAGAGAGGGTCTGTGCAACACGTTTCTTTTTTCCGTTATCCCCCGGTCAGACGTCACAGCACTATTATACTCCTATCTCTTTCATTAAAATTTTCATACTCGCCACATCATCATTTAATTCTTGGGAGCTTTCAATCTAGCTTCGTAATATTACTGTGAACAATGAATCTTAACATAATAAGGGCAATTTTGTCCTAAAACAAAGATTTCACTTCAACGTTAGGTACAAAGTTTAAAAAAGTATCGATTAGGGCTTAATAAAATGGAGAGCTATCTGACTTGCACGTCATGTATCGGACGGTTTCGAAGTCGGTCGTCTAACTGGCACAATATCCGGGGGTTATCACATGCCAGCTGCTACAGTGTCGATTACACTGGACCGTTGCCACCGAAAATGTTTGCTATACACACATACCATGTTATAATCGTGTCATATGTAGGTGAGCGTGTTCAGTTGTTCATACAAATTGGCGCGCCAAAAGTTTTGGGTCGCGTTCGATTATGGAACTCGGCAGTTTGAATTTGGAAGTTTTTTTATTGACAATTTTGAGCGTTTCGTGTATGATATTACGGGATCGTGTTCGATTATTAGGCAAATAAGTCCTTCTCAACGATTTGAATAAGATTCAGAGTGAAAATTGCACCTTATAAAAGAGAAATGTTGTATTTCGCAACTCACTGGCATAATCTCCTGCGTATTATACAAGGAGATTACATATTCTTACATGCTTAACATAATATCTAATGGGCTAGATGGGGTATAATCGACCTATCTCGGACACAATGCGAGTATGGAGACCCAACACAGGATATGCCACACCTTCCCTCTCGCCCATCGTGCATAACTAATAGCAGTCTTCAGGGCCACTACCTCTTATAGCAGTAATACTTTAATCTCACTTAGGTGTGCGAAAGAAATGGTGATATACAGGTCTAGCTCCATCTCTTTCTCACACTGAAATAAGAATAAAACAATAGGTACTGCTATAAGAGGTCATGGTATGCCACCAGGACTTGAATGAGGTAAACGACAGAGCTGTCCAGGTTGCTACGACTGGTCGGACAAAAGCTGAGTCACCGACTTGAGAAGAAGAAGCAACGTATCAACTACCTTTTTTTTTTTTTTTTTTTTTTTTCGGATGGGAAATCATCATATAACCCCTCCCGCTCTGGGCGGAGCAGGAGGGAGTGTCAGACTTTTACTGACTAAAACCCATCCATGTTCCTTCATCGCCCTTTGTGTTCCGGGGCCACGGTATCTCTTTCGAATAGTCCCGCAACCCCGGCAGACGTATCAACTACCTCTGTTGTGGTTTATGCTTCTTACTGGCAGTTTGCACTTTCTATGCGAATAGCCATCGACTGCTAATCAACTACAAAATTTATAAAAATAATACATAATCCCAAGCCTCAATAACTCACCACTTGCCAACAAAACATGCAGTAATATTCTCCATGACAGGCGCCTTTAGAACTCAAGGATTTGTTATGCAAAAATTGAATTTACGAATTCGTGAATGTAGAACAAAGAACATACAATAGTCATACATCACTTCCCACCTGTCTCGGCTCGCTACACGTTAGCAGTGTTTATTTTACTGCATGAATACAAAACCCCTTTTCGGTGGATATTCTGTAGGACGCAGTTGCATTTGAACACAACTTTGTTAACTTAGTTTTGAGTTTTCTGGTTCAGATGTGTTAAATGCTTTAATGGTATCTGTTCCTGCTATGTTAAATAGATCATAAAACACATTTTTCTTCTGTCTAAAGGCAGCCTTATACGCTAGGTTATACCTGACAGGTTTACCTGTAGGTACACCCGTCAGGTGAGCTTGAGCTGCCTCTTGAGGAACCTACACAGTAAAGGTAGCCTTATACGCTAGGTAATACCTGACAGGTTTACCTGTAGAGTGTACAGGTCTACTCGTCAGGTGAGCTTGAGCTGCCTCTTGAGGAACCTACACAGTAAAGGTAGCCTTATACGCTAGGTAATACCTGACAGGTTTACCTGTAGAGTGTACAGGTCTACTCGTCAGGTGAGCTTGAGCTGCCTCTTGGGGAACCTACACAGTAAAGGTAGCCTTATATGCTAGACAGGTTTACCTGTAGAGTGTACAGGTCTACTCGTCAGGTGAGCTTGAGCTGCCTCTTGAGGAACCTACACAGTAAAGGTAGCCTTATACGCTAGGTAATACCTGACAGGTTTACCTGTAGAGTGTACAGGTCTACTCGTCAGGTGAGCTTGAGCTGCCTCTTGAGGAACCTACACAGTAAAGGTAGCCTTATACGCTAGGTAATACCTGACAGGTTTACCTGTAGAGTGTACAGGTCTACTCGTCAGGTGAGCTGGAGCTGCCTCTTGGGGAACCTACACAGTAAAGGTAGCCTTATATGCTAGACAGGTTTACCTGTAGAGTGTACAGGTCTACTCGTCAGGTGAGCTTGAGCTGCCTCTTGAGGAACCTACACAGTAAAGGTAGTCTTATACGCTAAGTAATACTTGACAGGTTTACCTGTAGAGTGTACAGGTACACCCGTCAGGTGAGCTTGAGCTGCCTCTTGAGGCACCTACACAGTAAAGGTAGCCTTATAGGCTAGGTAATACCTGACAGGTTTACCTGTAGAGTGTACAGGTCTACTCGTCAGGTGAGCTTGAGCTGCCTCTTGAGGAACCTACACAGTAAAGGTAGCCTAATACGCTAGGTAATACTTGACAGGTTTACCTGTAGAGTGTACAGGTACACCCGTCAGGTGAGCTTGAGCTGCCTCTTGAGGAACCTACACACACCCATACAGTTTTGGACATACACGCTCCGGTTTACCTACACAGGTCAACTGTACAGGCAAAGCTGTCAGATACACCCTAGCGCAGTGTTTTTCAACATGTGGGTCTCGACCCCCTGGGGGGTCGCGTAGCCTCTACAGGGGGGTTGCAAGAGGTCGCTAAAACTACCTCAATAAACAAAACAATAAAGCCTATAAAATAGATTTAATAAGAAAATGTTAACTAAAGGATATAAACATTTGTGTGTTCATACGAATTAACAAAGTAAAAACCTATTAGTACATCTATTAGTGTATTCATCTTATTGAGGTTTCGCTTGTTTGTCATTAACTAATTTCTCCCATCGTGGATCCGATTTTGATAAATTGAGAATTAAATCGAATTCCAAAAAAAAAAATGTGTTTAATACCTTCATATATTTATCCGTATCCTAATTATGCAAATGCATGAAAAAAAAAATGGATTTAATATTTGTAATTTAATATATTATATGAAAAAAAAAGCGAAACAATATTTGGCGACCTCTAGGTCGCCAAATATTTATTTTGTATACTATGGGGGTCGTGTCATGAAAAAGGTTGAAAAACACTGCCCTAGCGTGTGTGTCTACCTTATGTTCGGTGCAGCAAAAGCTTGAGATGAGGTAGGCCAATTTCTATTCTTCCAGCAGTTCTGCTAAATCAACTTATCCCATCTGACCACTGGACAAACTCACCTTTCGTCACAACAATAGTAACCTAATTGCAGCTAATTATCCTAAAACGATGTAAATTATTTATCACATATCAAACGAGTAATGTAGATCGCGAGCTAAAACGATAATTAATTAACTAATCAACTAGATTTTAGCGGACATCATGCGGTCTAATTATTGAATAATTTACATATATAGGGACTAGAATATTTTATGAATCGAATAATTCAAAGGGCTACCATTTTACCCGAAATGCAATTGTTTCAGTTTGCAGAAGACACATTGTGCTTATTGCTGGTGAGCAGAGACAGTCTAGTTGTTACAGCACTGACTTGGCTTGAAGTAGGTTCCATTTCACATTATCTTTACTCTTATGCATGAATTCCTGATAGGCTGATGTCGGTCGCGTACGGTCGGTCGCATAAGTTAGCGAGACATACAGTAGCAACATAAGCGCTGATGCCGTCAGCGTCGTAGTATGGTACTCGTACGCGCGACCGATGTACGCGACTGACATCAGCGTAGCAGAGGTTGCACAAGTCAGTCATTCTTCCATACAAACCTAGTCTGGTGATTACTCGTTTGTTTGACGGTGTAGGTTCAAAATTAAAAATTATATCAACTGGTCTTTTCATTATCTAGCCCTTTATGGAAGCAGAATTGGAAAAAAAATATTGGTTTGGAAGTTATGAGCGTCGAATCTTTCATATTTCAACACTAATTTTAACTCATCTTTGGGCGTAAATAAATGACCTATGTAGTATGAAAATGGAAAAACTAAAACCATACAAGAATAGATAATTTATTCAAAAGTTGAAATATTTTTATTTTGAACAGATACATCTAATAGATTTTTCATGATATCCATACTCCCAAAGGTCTGCATAAAGAATTTCGCGCACCCGTTTTCGTTGTAAATCATATTGCATTTCGCTACAAGTTGCCACCCCGGTCAGTGGGGGAGAGGGGAGGCGCGCAGCGCGTCTGTGTGCGCAGTGTGTGTGAGTGCACACATGCTCACTTGGTTACCTGCCGCCCGGCACGTCATGCTGTCGTATTACGAGTATACTATTTTATAACATTGAACTCTGGCTTGAATTTTGGATACCGATATTTCTTTATTGATAGTTTGTGTTTATTATTTTGAATTTGTTTCAAATTTTACTGACCCTGGCTTTGGACTTTGGATTCCGATTTGATAGTGATTTACGGGTGGCGTTTGAATTTGATTTTATTTTATTAGGAATGTTAGCAGATTTCTCCCCAATTTGTGGACCGATTCTCAAAATTATTTTTTATTTCTTTTTTGTCCCATTTAAATTTGGCCAAGATCTGATGCTGATCTTCGAAGATATACAATGGAACTCTTAAAAAAATAGACGGAAATCTGTAGTCATTGTCGCTTGGATTTTTATTGTTTATGACGTAACATCACGCCTGTATGCTTTGAGGGGGTACGCAGATTTGTACAATACACCCAGATTTCGAAAGTTAGGTACCTACCTATGTTTGCGGATGGATGGACAGAGATTTTGTTGGCATGTCAGAAGTATTGTGAGAGAAATTTATGAATGTGTGAACCTTTACTTTGTTATTTTGTATACCTATTTTAATGTTATGTTATCTCTTACTCTTTTAGTTCTAGTTTTAGTTACAGTAATTGGTTTAAATACAACCGTTGTAAGTAGATAAATAAATGTTATGTTTCATTTATAATGGATAAGCCTACTACCATGACATGTATTGTTAATAATGTAGGTATAATAAATGTTTATGGTGACTTGTTTGGGAACGACTCATCATCTGCCACCATCAGCCTTTTCCCAACTATGTTGGGGTCGGCTTCCAGTTTTACCGGATGCAGCTGAATACCAGTATACATGGAGCGACTGCCTATCTGACCACCACAACCCAGTTAGTAACGTGTAATACGATACCCCTTGGTAAGACTGGTTGTCAGACTTTTTGAGCCTCTAACTACCTAACAACTGTCAAAAATCTACAAATGACAGTCGTGACCAACGGCTTAACGTGCTTTCTGAGGCACGGAGGAAACTCGGTATGTAATGGGTGGTCACCCATCCACAGACCAACCTAGACATGCACGGCTTAACCTAACGATCGAGCCGAGCGGCTGTTATTATTTAGCCATGAGCTCCGCCTGTTTGGGAACGACTAAAAATGGAAAAATATTTAAGTGAAAATATGTTTTGCAAAAAATAAAACAGACTTAAAAAAAAACACAAAAAAAACACTGATTGATTTGGTGTTTTTGTCACCGGCTTCTGAAGCTAAAGTTATTTTTCACTTTTTTGTTTTTTTCTTTTTTTTTATTCTGTGATAACTTTTAAACTATTCAATCAAATGTTAAGCTGTAAAAGACAATTTAAATTTAAATTCAATTGTCAAGATAATGGACATACTTATTTGGATAAGGATTAATACTGCAAATAAGGTAGGTAGATACCTACGTCATATTTTTAAATAAATTTTCAAAGATAAAAATGGGTACTTAGGTACCCACTTTACTCTTTGTATGGATAGAAGGTCTACCTATTCATACACGAAATATTTTCAGAAAATCATCCAACAGCTATAGCGAAGCCATAGCAACGAAATATTTTTTTTACTGAGTAGGTAGGTACCTCCTATATTTAAAAAATCTTTACTTGACCCACACAATAGCTAGGTACTGGCTCCATATTTTAACAACATCCATTATGCTAGTTTACTACGCCGTCTTATTTAGCTGAGCGGCACAATGCCTATTGTTGATAAATGTACAATAAGACAATATTACAGACCGCTATTGGAAATAAAGAAACAGACAATAAACAAATTACAAAATAACATATTTTTTTATTTGATGAATCAACAACAAGACTCACAGTCACATCAAAGTCACGCTGTCGAAAAAGCAATTATCCTGACTCTGGCTGTACTAATCAGGAGTCGCCTGTGGGTTAATTATAGGTAACTAGCTAGGCTAAGTAAATACCTAGGTATTTAACATGAGTAGTAACATAGTTGCACAACCTATAAAAACAAGTATAGAAATAAAGTCATATCAATGAAATTATTTTTTAAACTAAATAACAATATCTACCTACATTGTTCTACTTATATTCACATTTTCGCAAGCGAACTCATTGCCACGTCTCGCAAAGTCGCGGGTAAGTATCTACCTATTAGGAATATTATAGGATGTATGTAGGAGCTTGTCCTTTCATAATAACAACTAAATTGGGTGCATAATAATTACGTTTCACTGAGTGATTTTCCTATGTTGTAAATTCCAACACCTATTAGTTTGAGTTTATGTTGTCCTTCAAACATAAATCGCATATACGCCAGCACGTGCCAACGATGATACTACACAATTACACCCGCGCCGCGCGCCGCTACAATGTCGTCCCGTCTTCAATGAAATTGCGCATGTATGCGTCACTCAGCGTTAGGAGTGTGTATGTGTACGCGCAGTAGCTTCCTTCTGCTCTTTACAGCGTCTATCCCTTTCGCTCGTGATGTCGGATGAAATAGCATGCATTTTAACCCCGCCCACCAACTAGTTCGTTCCGCTAACTTGTTCGTTCTTAAGCAATATTTTCTTACACGCTTTTGAAAGCAGTGATTGGTCACAAAATGGTGAAAGATAACATCGTATAGGACCGCGACTTGTATTAATGTAAAATTATCATTTACAATAACACAAATCCCGGCTCCACTTTAAATGGCTTGCTGAATTTCATCCTATCTGCGAACAAAAATCCTTTTGTTTTTTTCTTCTATAAATATTTCCATATTGCGTTCCATCGATTGTTCCGTAGAATCCGTACCATTTATAGGTAGCAAAGTGCAACCACCTCAAGAGCAATCGATGCCAAGACAAGCTTGCTTTTGATATTGTTACGGAGATACCATATTTTTGAAACTATTCACTACTATGGTACCAGCGGGGGAAAGTGTCATACGACAATGGTAACTATTTATTCTTTAATAAAAGTTTCAAATAATAAAACTGTAGACAGGTCATTGCACCATATTTTTATAATTCCCAAGCTGAAAAAAAGTTTGAATGTATACTAAAATATGTACACAGCCTAGACAACAAGCGTGTTTTTTTATAACTTTTCTCTGTCACGCACGCACGTACCCTGCGGAATAATTAAAAGGTGCCTATGTCCTCGTACAGTTCTCGTTGCGGTGCGGGGCATATTAAACTTTAAAATTAATGTCGTACTCCCTGGTGAAATGTATCAACATAGGATCCCACTTAAACGGTCGAAATCCCGTTGCATGCTGTGGTTTTCATCGTCCTTGGGGACCCACAAAAGATACAAAATTGTAATAGTAAATCTGCGTGCTCTTCCCTTTTCGATGAAGATAATCTGTGGTCTCAGTGAAGTTATTTTCGGGAGGTAGATGGTTCTTTCACAGTTATCTATTCCAAGTGCGACTCGTAGTCACACCAGCCCGCTTAGCATGAACGCCGTAGACACGAAAGAGTCTCGACAAATCTTTTGTTCATCTGTCATTTTGTCGATTCAATGACAGATGAACAAAAGATTTGTCGTTTCTCTTTCGTGTCTACGGCGTTCATGCTAAGTGGGCTGATTATCACACCAGTATGACAAACAGGATATTTTTTCTCGTCAGTCACACCACTGATTTTTCACCATGTATACGATAATTGTTAGTGCAGTACCTTTCTTATAAATTCGATCCCTTCTGATTTTGATTTTTCATAACTGTTCGTTATTTTCATTGCTGACTTGAAGTTCACTACCAGAGGTACAATAACTATAAAAATTAACTATAGTTGTGAGTAAAAATGTTTAGTAGGAATAAATGTATGTATGTAGAACATCTGCCTAGCCTTTTCCTAACTATGTTAGGGTCGGCTTCCAGTCTAACCGGATGCAGTTAGTAGTGTGAATACTGGGTAATACCACGGTAATATTATAATACAGTAGTGTAACTCGGCCGCATGATAGAAATAAATGCCTACAGCCGCGCGGTACGTAAACATGCGTTAGGGCTGCCCGTCTCCAGCATTTTAAGACTGGTTGTCAAACTTTCGGGCCACTGACTACCTGTAACGACTATCAAACATCTACAATTGACAGCCGAGACCAACGGCTTAACGTGCGTTCCGAGGCACGGAGGAAACTCAGTATTCAATGGGCGGTCATCCATCCAAGGACCAACCTAGCCAAGCGCGGCTTAACCTGAAGATCAACTTAAGCTGGTATCACGTAAATAAAGAAGAAAATTCACTTGTAGCCTTAAAATGCCTAAGCGCCAGTTCACACCGAGACGCGACGCGGCGCGACGGTACTGGAAGAAGCTAGTGATTTCGCGCTGCGCCGCGCGGCGTCTCGAGGCGCAGCGCTGAATGGTACAACGTATTCTGAATTCTCACAATGAATCGAGTAGTAAATAAAGTTATATTTTGAGACACTCTATTAAAATGTAGATGCAGCGCCGCGTCGCGTCGCGTCTTGGTGTGAACTGACCCTTATAATATTATGGCGATTTTTTAACTAAAAACTACCAACCTAGTTTGCAACTTTGTGTCATACTTACCAATATTCCAGTTTGCTTGCATCTAATAGTGTCCTATTTATCCAACATCATTTTTCCCAGATAGAAGCGTTACGCAGCTCGAAGCATGATATTTTGTAATAGAGACACTGCAGATGGGGCGATTTTCTAAAACAAGAATATACTGAACGACTACATGAGATGCAGACAGCGTAAAATGGAACGTGCTCTTAAAATATTCTCTTTAACGAAAATATAGGAATGTAATTATTTTATATAGGTGAGCTACTGGTTACCCGGTGGAAATTCTCTTTGAAGCTGGACTTACGTCAATGCTACGTAAATGAGGAAACAAAATAGGAATAACATAACGGAACGTAATCCCCAAAGGGTTGGCAGAGGCACACCTCTGCCAACTAATAGCACACCCACATTTCGCCAGTTATGTTAAAGTCCCATGTAATAGAGGGCGAGCCTATTTCCATCAACCGGACGCAAATCTAGACTCCAAGTCTGCTACTGAGAAATTCCTAATGGAACAACCCAATAACACTTTGCCACTATGCTCAGCAGTCGTGCTTATGACGACAAGACCAACGAGTCAGTCAAAATAGGAATACTTATAGTCTGCGCCAGATAAGTAGGAAATAAAGGTCATTAACCCGCATACATTTATTCAAATACCTATATAATTCCGAAAACAGAAATAATGACATAAACTTGTCCCGAAACTAACTTTATCGTGATATTTGACTTTTCTAGTAATAAAAAACGATTTATAATGTATTGTCGGGGTACCTACGCAGATAATAAAAGAGCAATGACCTTTAATTCCTACTTATCTGGGTATTCCTATTTTTAACAGCTTTATGAATAGTGACATATTGAAAAAGTCCTTAGATCTTATTTCGCGATCAATCTATACTTAATATTATAAAGCTGAAGAGTTTGTTTGTTTGTTTGAACGCGCTAATCTCAGGAACTACTGGTTGGAATTGAAAAATTATTTTTGTGTTGGATAGCCCATTTATTGAGGAAGGTTATAGGCTATATAACATCACGCTACGACCAAAAGGAGCGGAGCATAAATGAAAGATGTTGCAAAAACGGGGAAAATGTCTTCCTTTTGTTAGCTTTTTCTCTCTTATGTGACGCAGACGAAGTTGCGTGGGTCAGCTAGTTATTGATAGTCGTTCGAGTCGTTCGTCTGGGTTCGATTCCCAAGCCGGGTAAAGTGTTATTGGGTTTTTCCATCAGGAATTCCTCAGTACTAGACACGGAATCTGGATTTGTGCCCTAATTGCAATACGCTCGCTACAACACTTCTTTCTTTTGTATAATGCGCGCGGCAAGACTGGAAGTCGACCCTAACATTTTTGGGAAAAGGCTATGCAGGCTATGATTATGGCATTCCTTGCCCGTGGTACAGTTGGCTAGGTCCGGTTGACCTTTAATATTTGGCGAATAAAAGTTACAAATGAACAGTATGAAAATAAAACTGACTGCTATTTACTGTCAAATATCAAAGTTACTCTGAAACGAATTGAAATCCTTTCGATTTTAAATTCTGAAGTAAAATTGACTCGGTTAAAATTAAATTAGTTACTAAATTGCATAGTGCTTCTCAGTGAAATACCTGATTCAAAAAAAGGAAAGCACAAAATAATAGGCTGAAACTATTTTGTCTAGATGTGTTGTGTACAGCCTATTCACGTCAGTTCGGCCGTCCAGGTTGAAATAATGGCGAATGCAAAATAACCTAAAACGCGAAGCTCATGACTACGGGCACTGTAATTATTTCCCACTAACTTCAGCTTACAAGCCATCAAGTTGCTTTTGTATTTCATTTACTTTACACTTATGTTCGTGGATAGCAACTTCATTTGTGTTTATATTTTTAAATGCATTATTTTCTGTGTTCGTATTATCACTATCACTACACATTATAAAACAAAGTCGCCCGCCGCGTCTGTACCTATGTATGCTTAGATCTTTAAAACTACGCAACGGATTTTGATTCGGGTTTTTTTAATGTATAGAGTGATTCAAGAGGAAGGTTTTAGTATATAATTAGAGATGTGAAAAAATAGTTTAGTAAAAGTATTTAAATACAAAATGCAAATACATTGTTACTTTACTATTTCAAATAGAAATACAAAATAGTTTTAAATAAAAGTATTTAAATACAAAATGCAAAATACGTATTTTTTAAATAGGTTTTTCAAATAAAATACCTTTATAATTACTTATTTAACTGATTTTAGTATTTGTTCAAAGAGTTCATCTTTTATGTTCCGTCTATGGGGCCTCATAATCATTCCACCAAATGAAAATAGTCGTTAACCAGGTGCAGAACTTGGTAAGCAGATATTATATTTAAGGAAGAGTTTTTTACATTTGGATATCTCTTCAAGGATTCTAAAGTCTTGTCTTCATCTTTTAAACAGGTATTGTAGTGTTTCCAGGGCCTCAAGTCTGCTATAACAATAGTGTCAGAAAGGTCTATCATTGATTTCATAACTGTTGATTTTGAAAAATTTCAAATCTATAATATAAAAATGAATCACAAAATGTGTTGGTAAGCGCATAACTCAACAACGCCTGGACCAATGTGACCAATTTTTTTTTTTAAATGTTCGTTGGAGTTCAAGGATGGTTTTTACGGCGAGAAAAAAAAAAAAAAAGAAAGGTAGGTAGGTAGTAGGTAGGTAGTAGGTAGGTAGGTAGTAGGTAGGTAGTAGGTAGGTAGTAGGTAGGTAGTAGGTAGGTAGTAGGTAGGTAGTAGGTAGGTAGTAGGTAGGTAGTAGGTAGGTAGTAGGTAGGTAGTAGGTAGGTAGTAGGTAGGTAGTAGGTAGGTAGTAGGTAGGTAGTAGGTAGGTAGTAGGTAGGTAGTAGGTAGGTAGTAGGTAGGTAGTAGGTAGGTAGTAGGTAGGTAGTAGGTAGGTAGTAGGTAGGTAGTAGGTAGGTAGTAGGTAGGTAGTAGGTAGGTAGTAGGTAGGTAGTAGGTAGGTAGTAGGTAGGTAGTAGGTAGGTAGTAGGTAGGTAGTAGGTAGGTAGTAGGTAGGTAGTAGGTAGGTAGTAGGTAGGTAGTAGGTAGGTAGTAGGTAGGTAGTAGGTAGGTAGTAGGTAGGTAGTAGGTAGGTAGTAGGTAGGTAGTAGGTAGGTAGTAGGTAGGTAGTAGGTAGGTAGTAGGTAGGTAGTAGGTAGGTAGTAGGTAGGTAGTAGGTAGGTAGTAGGTAGGTAGTAGGTAGGTAGTAGGTAGGTAGTAGGTAGGTAGTAGGTAGGTAGTAGGTAGGTAGTAGGTAGGTAGTAGGTAGGTAGTAGGTAGCTTATGTGACGCAGACGAAGTTGCGTGGGTCAGCTAGTGTAAAATAAAAATAGGTATTTTGCATTTTGTATTTGCATTTCAAATATATGTATTTCAAATAATTCACATCTCTGTATATAATTTGTGGGCGGGCGAAGCCGTGGGCATCAGCTAGTTCTTTATATTATTCTTTATATTGTTTTCTTGCATCCCCAGTTCTGTTTCTTTTGGCCCCATAATGTCCCAAGTCCTTTCAGACAGTCTTTTTCCGCGCTATATCGAACCAGCGCGCAGCGTCAGTGTCGCGGCACATGTCACGGTACGCGTGCAGAATGCCGTCTCATCTTTCCGGGCCGGTTTCAATAATTAGCCCTAGGTAACCGCAGAGTCGAAACTATGTTCCGTACAAAATATACTAAAACGTGATCAAAAATTCCTTTGGACACAAGTTTGATTAATTAAAATTTCAGTTCGCAGTTACAAACTTTTAATCGTTTCAAATAGATAAGTCCCTTGTCAGGCAATGAGACTTTTTTGGTTTTGTTAATACTGAAACTCAGCTTTTATGGTTTTTAGTATTATGATATAATTTAAATCTAATTCTAATTATTTTTAAATCTCGAGTTTTTTCTAAATGTGAGTTAACTTAAAATCTCTAAAAATATACGTATTTTTAATAGTCTACGGTCTATTTTGTAATGTTGATAGATCCCGCATTACAAAAGTCACAGATCAATACATCCATAGAATAGGTTTGTAATAGTGTAACCCCTATAGTTCTATTCTTGTTAGTCCACGTAATTCTAAAATTGCAAAGTTTCCTACATTATAGTGTTCCGTATAATTGTGTCGGCGTTCCCTCCGTGTTGTGGAAGTGTGCACTGGCTAAATGGCTGAGAACTGCCAGCTACAGTACAGGAGTACACCCACAGGACATGCAGGTAACACGCCGTAAGTTTTACCCCTACTATGGGCTAGAAAGAAATGGTGGAAGGTTTAAAATAGTGTTACGCCGAGCAGAAGTTACTGCAGTATAGTTTCTGGTTTCAATAAGAAGGATCCCTGCTTTTGCTGGAGTATGTGTAAATAAGACATTTGTAGATACGATATCTACTGAACGACTTTCGAATACGAGATACCGTGGCCCCGGAACACAAAGGGCGATGAAGGAACATGGATGGGTTTTAGTCAGTAAAAGTCTGACACTCCCTCCTGCTTCGCCCAGAGCGGGAGGAGTCATTATTTTGATGATTTCCCATCCGAAAAAAAAAGGACTTTCGAATATCGGAATGGATTCCGATATTCGAAAGTCCTTTTTTTTATAGAATTTGATTACGTTGCGCGAGTAGGCGGTTCCGTGCTTGCGATATCCTTGCATTCCTCTCTCGTGCGTTTGGAATTATTAGTAAAACGCAGTTTTTGTTTATCATCCCGAAGTTTCGATATTTTTGCACGCGAAGGTAATACAAATTTTCAGCTTTAAAAAAAATCATTACAAGATTTTTCAATTAAACAAATGTTACCAAGAAATTACGTTTCGTTGCGAATTATGTAGTGCAATTTTTTGAGCAAGGTGAAGTATACCTTCTAAAGTAGGCTTACGGTATCAAATTCAATTCGAAAGATTGTCGTGAACACTTGGTAGGGTCTAATGACCATAAACTAGACTGACAATGGACGGCTTTAAAAGTAGGTAGGCTTTGGGTCTGTGGTACGGTGTGAAATATTTTTATTTACAATCAAATACCAATAAAATAATTAAACTATTGCTTTTAAGAACTCAAAGTATACTCAAGCTGACGATTTTTAAAACACATAAGTTGTTCCAAGCTGTTGTATCTATGGAGTTTTGCAACAAAAAAAGTGTCTCATTAGTCGGGGTTTATAAGGTTAAAGTATTGTCGCCCTTCATCCAACTAGAGTAGGCCTGATTTCCTACGATATTTTATCCAAATGAACTCTAATAACTCATAGGTTGGTTATTAGGCACCATACAAATGAAACTATCCAATTAGGCCTTTTCTAAGTGTTCAGTTATTTGTCACGAATAGTCAGACCGAACATGACTTCTATGGCAGCAATTATGGTAAAATAATCGTGACTGTATCACATAACGTGAAGCATTACTTTTTTTTGTTAATTTAGGGCCTGAAGTTTTAAGAATTGATTATTTTTGGATTTAATGTTTTATGGCTTTAAATAATCAGCCTGTAATGTTCTCACTGCTGGGACACAAACACCCTTTTCATGAGAGAGATTGAGATTTAAATGTCACATTTTTTCGGTTTACTCACGATGTTTTAGGTGAGTGATAAACGTCTTTATTGTTTGTATTGCAAAGTTTTAATATCGACTAAAACTGTTTTTAAATAATTTTGTCTTCATTGAAATATTATAAGACTGCCTTATTGTTCGTTTACGTAAAAGTAAACAGTAATATTATTAAAATATCGCTAGTCGTTCTTGTTATATAAGTGCATACATTAATGTTGTTTCTAAATTTATTAAATTCTTGGTAAATTCAGTTTGCTATTCTATACTTTTGTTCTATTATACGTTGCTGTTTATCAAGTAAATACCCAGTAATTAATTTCAGAATGTTTATTTATATTCTAAACATTTTCATTTATTCAAACAATGGTGTGCTAACGTGATAAGTAATAATTATAAACTTCAAACGAACGAAACTTAGTATTTTAGATTTATTTAAACGATCATTGTTTGAAATTAAGATATTTATTTAACATCAAGATCGCGATATTTATTTGTCTAGTTATTGTTGCTCTTTGTTTACTTATTGTTGAAACTAAACCTGCGATGTTGATTGCATATAAATTGAGCATTTAAAGGTAAACAAACACCCTGAACAAACGTTAGATGTTATCACATCTTCTCTTTATTGTGTCGTTGGTGTCTGGTGTCACTTTTATGCCACCCATACACATGACACCGTGACACGACAGACAGACGACAGAGGGACGCCCACAGGGCCTCTGTCGTGGCATACCATGCCGTCGAGAAATATCTCTCAGGCATGCTGGTTTCCTCACGATGTTTTCCTTCACCAAAGAAAGATACATGACATTTTTATTACTCGTTTTATAATTCGATACATATTCAATGAGCATTGAGTCTTATTTACATAATTAATTAAATACTAAGTATTAAATAAACTAAAACAAATAAATTAACAACAAATTATAAAAGGGCATCGAAAAACTCCTCCTCAACGCTGTCAGCTGGTAATGTGCCCAAGAGACTGGCGTTGCCACGTTGTATGGGAACACTTAGCCTCTGACCAAGGTAAAAACCAGCTCTTGGGTCACGGGAAGCGTCAACTAGGCGTTTTTAAAGTTCTTTGAACAAGGTAAGTAAGTGATATTAATTAAACAATACGCGCATCAATCCGAGAATTCAGAGGTGCTAGTCTTTGGTTCGAACTTGAGACCTATAACTTGGTAGTCTGAGGATCACACCAGGGTATGTTAGCAGGTAAAATACTTATTTACATTTTTCATATCTAGCGACTGAACGAGCATTGGGTTCGAAAGTGATTTCGGCGACCCGAATGGCGCAGCGGTGTTGAGGCTGCCTTACGATCTTAGGGTCTCGGGTTCGAATCCCGGTTGGAGCAAATGTTTGTGTGATGAGCATGGACATTTGTTTCCGAGTATATGTATAATAAGTATGTATTTACAAACAAAAAGTATATATGTAGTATATCAACTATCTGGTGACCACGACACAAGCTCCATTGCTTAGTGTGGCACTAGATGGCGCTGTGTGTTAATGTCCAGCCATATATATAAATTTTTATTTTTTTATTACCTATATCTAACTTTATAGTTATGCCAGAACCCTAAAAACCGCGGAAGGCGCAGCTCTGAGTGAAGTGAAGTGAGAAGCCCAAGTGGACTGCGACATAGAAAACTCCAACATTAAAGAGTTCAGCTATGTTAACTTACATCTTCAAAGCTACGGCATCGTAACGTGAAAAGGTTAACGTTCGGATTTACGCTTGCTACGTTCAAAGAGATAGTTAAAGCACGCCATTTCGCTCGTGAATCATCTGGGAAGGATCGTAAATCATGCAAAAGATGCATTGAGTGCCAAGTATTTACCGCCTTCTTCGATCGATTGTGAATAACGGAGAGGTAAGACTTATGCTGTTTAGGGTTCCGTACCCAAAGGGTAACAACGGGACCCTATTACTAAGACTCCACTGTCCGTCTGTCTGTCACCAGGCTGTATCTCATGAACCGTGATAGCTAGACAGTTGAAATTTTCACAGATTATAGCTGTTGCCGCTATAACAACAAATAGAAACAGAATAAAATTAATATTTAAGGGGGACTCCTATACAACAAACGTTTTTTTTGCCGTTTTTTCTAATGTTGTATAGATAATGGTACGGAACCCTTCGTGCGCGAGTCCGACTCGCACTTGGCCGGTTTTTATAATATATTATGCTTTTTGTAATGTGAGTTGAAAGAGGGTCAAACAAGGCACATAAAAACTAAATTACTTTACTTTGTCTAATTAAAAATGGTCAAGGTCGTCGTCATCGTGAGGAACCGGTATGTTAACAATGAACATCATCTGCCTAGCCTTTTCCCAACTATGTTGGGGTCGGCTTCCAGTTTTACCGGACTGCCTATTTGACCTCCACAACCCAGTTAGTACCGGGACTTTTTGGAACTCTGACTACCTAACGACTGTCAAAGATCTACAAATGACAGCCGGGACCAACGGCTTAACGTGCTTTCTGAGGCACGGAGGAAACTGGGTATGGAATAGGGGGTCACCCATCCATTGACCAACCTAAGCAAGTACAGCTTAACCTAACGATCGACCTGAGCGGCTGTTATTATTTAGCCACGAGCTCCTCCTATATACAATGAACATAAAGTAAAAAAAAGAAAACAAAAACATGGTGACGTTTACCGATTGGCACTGGGCCCACTAGGTGGATTACAGCCCACTTTTCATGGAGAGTAGACCTGTGTCTCAGTGGCGAGAACATTACAGAATGCTCATGCTAATTCTATCAATTATAGTTAAAATCAGCTTTGACCACTACGGTCAGCTAATATTAAATTAATTAGTGTTCGCGGTCATTGGCCATGCATGGCCAGTGCGTGACAAGCATGGCCCACGCTACTACACGTAAACAAGCCGTAGTTTAAAATATATAGCGGACACGCAATCCTGGAACTACTGTAGAACTAATAAAATTGATGTAGGCGTTGGTGTGTTTTAGTATCAATATGAACAGGTTTCAATATGATTCGATTTATGAGCTTTAAGTAAAACATGTTTTCTGGAGGTATACAAAATAATCAAGTTTGATGGCTAAATCTGCACAGTAGCAAATATTTTCTACACAGTGACACTTATGTACAATAGCGCATATCAGTGGTAATAAAACCAGCATAAGCTGACCGCTTAATCTATTGAAACTCCTTACTCCATTAGGCCAGTTCAAGGTTATATTGTTTCCTCCTTAGAGTTGCCTCTGACATACGGCCTACTGTGTAGGTACAGTCACCAGAGCAAGTTACCACAAGCTGTCAAATTTTCTCATTCGATTTTGAACTTAACTTTCAACATTTTATGGTTTAAAATCTAAAAATGGAGGAATTTGACAGTTTGTGGTAATTTGAGGTGCTGGCGACTGTATGTCAGTAGTAAAACCTTGAACTACGAAAACAGCTCTTACTGCAATTAAATAAAGGTACTGTCAAAATCAAACAGATACCATAAACGTCTGTAGACTGGTCAGTATAAACCTCAAGTTTATTTTATCATGCACTGTTTGTAGGCAGAGTCGCTGCGAAAACCTAGTTGTAACAATAATGTCAATTTTATTAAAATTCGTGTAAATGTACCATGGTGAATGGGTAATCTTTTTCAGTGGGGTTTATAACAAATGACCTTGTAGTGTAATAAATTGGGAAAGTAGGCATAAGTAATGATTATTTTTTGTAAGTACATAGTTTTGATAATGACATTATAATTGTCCCCTCGTGTTGGTTTTTCAGCAGTATTGATTTGCTTTATTATTTTAGCTTATATTTACATATTCTATCTTTGGAATTGTTGTTGTTTGGGTTCTATTTCCAGATTAGGAAAAAGAGTTTTCCACTCTGTTATTTCTCAGTAACAGCTAGATTTGTGCCGGATTGATGGCACTAGGATTGCCCCTAGTAGGTACGTATATGAGACTCGAAACATTACTGACAAAATCGGGGTGTACTAAGGTAGACTGTTGCCTAACCCTTGGGGGATTGCATCCGTGATGTTATGTTCCGAGTAAAAGGATTAGATATTTAATTTAGTGTTAATGGTTTTAAATACTGTACTAAATAAATAATAAATAAATATACGTTTTGATCAGCCGTTCTGTTTTCATTATAAAATTTGACAGATAGGCACATTTTAAGTTTTTTGGGAAAAAATCGCTTAGATCATCAGCGATGGCATTGACGCCAATGAATTCAAATTATAAATGACTTAGACTATGAAAAAAAATCAAATCATAGGAAAAAATAAAGCTGCAAAAATCTTTTTCGCCTAAAACTAAAACTTTACTCAAATTAGCATTTAATTAGTAAGTACTTTTGAGCCCTAATCTAGAAACTTTGTAGACACGCCATTTCAGCCTACATTTTCGTCTTTCTATCGCTTAATAAACTAAAATTATAGATGATTACAGTTTTAGCACTAAACCGTATGTGAGCGTTAGGGCATAGACTTTAGCTTTAGTCTATAATTTAATGTTAATTTTTCAAATAGCCAACTTACTTTTTACTTACAAAATGTTTAATTCATTTTTGCGCTAATAAATTTTATTTTATCGGGAGTTTTGCTGTGAAAAAGTAGGTTAATTTGGTATTAAATATAAAAGATGGTGATTTTGACCAAATTCAAAACATCACGAACTATGTATAATTGTTATTTTTTTAATCGCAGTTCACTACCTCTACCCGCACCTAAATCTTTCCAATTTATCGTTACTCACAAACTTAATTATTCTTTTCTGATTTATTTTGCATTAAGAGTGTCCTAGTCTTAATATTAAAACAACTACAAGTTAAAACTTGCCGACAAGAACTAAATTTAATGTTGTAAATTGCGGTTCTAAACTGCAACGAATAAGGTTCAAAATGCCTCTCACACTATGTGAGATACCGGGCTTGTTTGAAAATTGATCACGTTTCCACACAGTTATCAAAAGTCCTGTACGAGTAGCCTCAAAGTTTCACATTCAAAAGAAGACTTCAAACATTTCTAGACTAAAATTCATCAACTGAAAAAGTTCTGAACATAAATATTGAAAACGTATTCCCTAGTTTTCAACTTTCTACATTTTCTATTTGTATCCCTAAAGTTACCAGATCCAAGTTTTGTTTCCACGATCTGTCAAAGGCAGATTAGTCATTTACGAATTTCCCATTAGTAACCTTCATTACTTCAGTCAAATAAAAAATAAGTACTTAAAAGCCTACTAAAAGGAATGCTTGTGGAAACTCATTCAGTTCGACGCGATCGTTGTGAGCGTACGGACGCCTACGCCGTAGCGGTGCTACGCCGTAGCTTGGTCTACGAGTCGCGTGATAACTTGGTTCGATTGTTAAAATTAGTATAGTATACGGTTATAGTTTTGAATAGTTCTGTAGTGTTATGAAAATGTAGAGTAATATTTTTAAGTGTTTTTTAATGAAACAATGTTCAGTGACATTAGAGGAGGGCAGTGACTGAATAGTGCACACGGTAACCTACTTAAATGCTTCGTCATAAAGGGGAGGTAAGTAATGACTTCTATATTTAGTTGCGAAGTTATATTATTAATGTTTGAAAATGTGTGTAAAGTTGGAGCCAGGCTAGAGTTTAATTAGGGGCTAACTTTATAGCCAGAGCCTGAACATGTGGCTGTTTCTATATGAATTTAGATTATGTAGCGAACATTCTACCTTACTTTAGACAATTATATTGAAGCATAAAAAACAAAATAGGTACCTTTTTATCGTTAAAAATCTTCTTGAAAAAATATGTTTTGTTTAGTATTTATAACTTCTGATATCTGATATCGGCTTTTGAATTTAATAATTTTATTTTTTAATTGTTTTTTTTTTTTTTTTTTACTATGGACACCTTTAACGTGCACATCTTGCTACATTGTTCTCACATAATGTACCATCTCAACATGAATGATGTAACCAAGATTTTGTAAAAATATTCTGATTTAAAAGAGTGTCCATGGAGTTTCTTGCCCATTCTTCTCCATAGAGATCTACGCTAGGGAATGGGCAACTA
Organism: Xestia xanthographa; assembly: GCA_905147715.2. Lineage (NCBI taxonomy): Eukaryota > Metazoa > Arthropoda > Insecta > Lepidoptera > Noctuidae > Xestia > Xestia xanthographa. The sequence goes on from LR990646.1 coordinate 20,719,347, forward strand.
CAGTACTTTCACAGTTTTTATGTCTTGTGTCTGGGACTGTAGCTACATTTAATTTTCATATTTGTTTCGACAATTCAAAAGTGCCTGTAACTGGCCTACTTGAAATAAATGCTTTGATTTTGATTTTGATTTTGATTTTGATTTTGATAGAGGATTCAATGCGTAGACTACGGACGCATGAATATTTTCAAAGCATAAGGAAATGGCCAAGCAGGTAATTTAATGGTTTTATGGGGTAAAGTATATAACTCAAGATATTCAATGGTTTCAAAGAGTGTATAGCAACGATACTGCACACATTTAAAACATACTTAAGTCGAAGATACTAAAACATTCTTACACTTATTCATTATAGCAAATGAACGATTCACTAGATTTAAAAAAAAAACACCCAAGTCATTGAATCTGATCTTGTTTGCGGGGTGAACATGGCCAGATAGAAAGGTTTGGATGGAGAAAGGGGAAGTCTTTGTCCAGCATTGGGACACGTATGACAGGCTAGGAAAAAAAACATTTAAAAATATTATGTCAAGAATTCAACGAATCATTTATTAACATAGTTTCGATTTAAGTTCGTCTACTACGATTGATAAAATGCTAATTATCCTAGGACATGTGCGACGTTAAACGGAGTTTAGTTAGTCTGCATTCGGATTAGTTTTTCAAGCGTTGCACGCTAGTATCGCGTTAACACGGCCCGACTAATATGTCAGCGTTGTATAAATTAGAGGCCATTAACATCGGGGATTTGTACGTGTTATATATTTGTATGTGTAGTATGTACCATCATACTTGTGATGTTATGCTATTTGCTTTGAAATGGATCGACGCAAAGTGATGTAAGGATATACTGGGTGATTTTTTAAACGATACTCTAGCAGCGTGTAGTACTCATGAAATTGACAAACTTTTCATCATCATCAACCTATAATGTTCCCACTGCTGGAACTCGGCCTCCTCTCAATGAGAGGGAATGAATCCACCACGCGGGCCCAGTAAGGATTGGTAGAAGTCACATGTCTTCGAATTTATGTTTCTAAGACATGCCGGTTTCCTCACAATGTTTTCCTTCACCGTTTTGAGAGCAGTGGTGATGAAATAAATTACACAAAGTAATGTGCTCGTCTGGGTTCGAACCCACAACTTACTGTTCGTAAGTCGGGGCCGCCACCACTGGGCCACCGTTGCTCTCCTGACAAACTTTTACTACGGGAAAAACAATGAATTTGCGAAGAAATATTAGCTGCTCCATATACAACGTGGAAGTGACCGGCGCTAAAACGGTCACCACATAATATTCATTACTTCATTCTGAACCACACACATAGAATTTTTTCTTCGGGTATTTAAAAAAAAAAGCTGTTCCCTACAAAACTGTAAAAAGAACACGGTCAAAATGTATGGAATATCTGTTCTTTTTTTAAATTTCCGATTATGTTTTCCTCTTTCTTGCTTTTACCAATCCTATTACAAATTTGTATATAAAGTCCTGTTACTCGGAAAAATTACGATAGCAGATTTTTTCTTTCATTTTTTAGAGCGAATTTCACAGTTAAAGTTGTACAAATTCATGAGTACTTCACTTCTTTAATTATTATTACCCATTTTAAACCAACCACCCTCTATATGGCTAAATTAGCAAATTGTCAATGAAATTTTAACACCACGTAAGTCAAAAATAGCACCTTTACAGTAGAGTGACAAAACTACATAATTATACCTAGACAATGGTACAATACTTTTTTTTATAATTTGTGTTCACTTAAAATTAGATACCGACGTTGCTTGTTTGTGTGATTGGCTAAAATAACGCGTCTTCTGATTCTCTAGCAAACGCCATCAAAATCGCCAAAAATGTACATACGTGGGAATATAACTTCAACGACGAAATGCTAGGATCGTCAAAAATCTTTAGTTTCTGCCTACAACCATAAGCCAGGTTGTGTCTTTGGCATACCCATTTAAAACAATGTAATAGTTTGGAAATAATTATTAATACACCACAACCGTATCGTGTGGCTCTTATTCATAAAAAGGTTGACTAAAAAAAAAGTGGACTCGGTGTGTTTGTAACCCTACATTCACAGGCAAGTAGAAGAAGCAGTATCTAACAGTTTGGATATAATTATTTATACACCACAACCGTATCGTGTGGCTCATATTCATGAAAAAGGTTGACTGAAAAAACAAATTACAAATTTAGACTCGGTGTGTTTGTAAACCTACATTGACAGGCAAGTAGAAGAAGCAGTACAAGTGATGTTCGCATAAATATATTTTTTTGTCCAATTTTTGTCCTCTGCCCAAACGAAATGTTATGCTACTAGTACTAGCTTACGCCCACGGTTTCGCCCGCGTGGAGTTCGATAATTATCCCACGGGATCATACTACCCGGATAAAAAGTATCCTTTGCGTTAATCCAGGTTATAAACTATCTGTGTGCTAAATTTCATTCAAATCTGTTCAGTAGGTTTTGCGTAAAAGAGTAACAAAAAGAGTGAAAATCGGCCAAGTGCAAGGCGGACTCGCGTCATTAGACAAAACGAAAGACAAAATCACGTTTGTCATATGGCCCCGCCCTATATTTATTTTATTCATTTTTTTAGTTTATTTATTAATTTGATTGATTAACACATACATTTGTTTTAACAGGTAAAACCCAAGCTAACAAAAGTAGTCATAAATTGCTAATTATTCAGTCTCAAGTAACAGGTCTGGGTAGAAACACAAATTACACAGTGGACAACAAACTAAGTGTCACCCTCTGTTGTTGTTATAACGGCAACAGAAATACATCATCTGTGAACATTTCAAATGTCTAGCTGTCACGGTTCATGAGATACAGCCTGGTGAAAGACAGACTGACGGACAGACATAGAAAAATAGAAAACCTTCGATCCATCCATCCACCCTCACAATTTTTCGCATTTATATTGTTCGCATTATAATATTAGCAGGATGTGGTTTGACTTTTCCCAGAACTAAGTTCACGTCAAATAGTGCAACCTACCACTCGCCCCTTGGTCACTTTACGCGTTGGGTTATTGCCCCTTAAATACTATCAAGGGCCACCCTCAAATGCCCAGTAGTTTCCATGGTTTCCTTATTGCTGCCCTAGCCTTTCCTTCGTTAACTCTTAAGGGGTTGATTTTCGCCATTTTTTTTTATTTGTTTCACCAACAATACAGGGTGTAAACAACCTCATCACGAAGCCGTCAACCAAGCATTCTGTACATCAAACTAAGTAACTGTACGCAAAAAATATTGCTGGGAAACGACGGTGAACAGTACGGGGGCCGTAGAGGTGTTTAAAGTAAAAATCTTACAATAAAAAATAGTGTTCAAAAACTTGGAACTTTGACCCCCAATATCTCCGTAACTAGAAGGTTCCCAGGTCTGGTGTAAAACAAAAAATGTTCGCGATGACCGGCAGGACAAGTGCCTTTCGGCTTCGTTAAGAAGTTTTTACACCCTTTATAATAGACTGATACAAAGATATGAGATACATCCAATAAGTTAAAGATTAGTGTACCAATTTCTTACAGGTTAGCAAATCGTGCATTACTTATTTGTTGATTGATGTTGAGTGCTCTACTTAAAATTAGATAAGTTTTTAATCACTCACCGAATATAAAATCTGATATAAAAGAGTGTCCATGGGGTTTCTTGCCCGTTCTTCTCCATAGAGATCTACGCTAGGGAACTACAGCAACTACAGTACTTTCACAGTTTTTATGTCTTGTGACTGGGACTGTAGCTACATTTAATTTTCATATTTGTTTCGACAATTCAAAAGTGCCTGTAACTGGCCTACTTGAAATAAATGCTTTGATTTTGATTTTATAATTATGGTTTTTAACTAGATTTAAAATTCAATTTACATTCAAGCCATGTACTTACTAAAATGATTATACAAGTTTTAGTATAATAATAGTTACTTCTAAACTCGCTGAAGTGAGTCAGAGTGCACATCGACAAGGAATCTTAAGAAACTTATTTGATTGATAAAAGTGAATTGCCTCGTTGAGTTGCTTTAGTGATCGCAAGCGCAATAGCAACTAAAACAGGTCGGGAATAGTGTAATTGGATTTTCCCATCAGGAATTTGTTATTAGCAGTGACGGAGTCGAGTTGTACCCGATTGATGGCAATAGGGTCGACCCCTATTACATGGGACTTTTAACATAACTGGCGAAATGTGGGTTTACTATTATATAGGTACTATCGAGGACACTTCCGCCTGACCACCACTAAGCTTATTTTTGCTTGCACTCGCAACATAGAAACGCTTTCTAGCCCCGCCCCGTTGACTTTGTATGGAAATAATGAATGAAAAGATACCGAATCGGCCGAGCGCACTGACGACGCACGCCAATCGAGAGTTATTGTTATTTTGCGCGCCAAAGTTGGCGCTTTCCTAATAGGCCCAAACTTTAAGGGGGCGTGGCTCGGCGCCTCCGCATGATTTAAGCGAAAAAAATTTAAACTGGTCAGGCGGAAAAGACCCCCATAGTACACCTCTGCCTATCCCTTTGGGGATTACAAGCGTGATATTATGCTATAAAAGTAAATTGATTAATCTGATTAATAACCTAATTTTTTACTTGAAAATAAATTGATTATACCCAGATTAAAACACTGCAAAATTAAATTAAATTCCAAACATTTTTTCAGAGTTGAGAAGGGCTTATTAATTAACGATTTCTTATCAAAGTCGAAGTTGATAATTACATCGGATACCTTTGTTTGATAAGCCTTCTAATGTTTTTTAGGGTTCCGTACCCAAAGGGTAAAAACGGAACCCTATTACTAAGACTTCGCTGTCTGTCCGTCTGTCCGTCTGTCCATCTGTCCGTCTGTCCGTCTGTCCGTCTGTCCGTCTGTCCGTCTGTCTGTCACCAGGCTGTATCTCATGAACCGTGACAGCTAGACAGTTGAAATTTTCACAGATGATGTATTTCTGTTGCCGCTATAACAACAAATACTAAAAACAGAATAAAATTAATATTTATGGGGGGCTCCCATACAACAATCGTGATTATTTTATAATAATTGGTACGGAACCCTTCGTGCGCGAGTCCAACTCGCACTTGGCCGGTTTTTTTTCATCATCTGCCTAGCCTCTTCTCAACTATGCTGTGGTCGGCTTCCAGGCTAACTAGATGCAGTGGAATACCAGTATTTTTAATAGAACGACTGGCTATTTGACCTCAAAAACACTTTTTAGGGTTCCGTACCCAAAGGGTAAAAACGGAAGCCTATTACTAAGACTTCGCTGTCTGTCCGTCTGTCCGTCTGTCCGTCTGTCTGTCACCAGGCTGTATCTCATGAACCGTGACAGCTAGACAGTTGAAATTTTCACAGATGATGTATTTCTGTTGCCGCTATAACAACAAATACTAAATATAGTCAATGGTACGGAACCCTTCGTGTGCGAGTCCGACTCGCACTTGGCCGGTTTTTCAGAGACTGTGTGACATGATATCCCGTGGTAAAACTGGTAGTATGTCTTTTGGGGTACATATATATTTTTTTAATATAAGGGACAAGCTCGCTACACTATCTCTACTCCCTAACCACTGTAACTCCTGAAAGCCAGAATGTGTGGCAACCACCAGAAAAGCGCCGAGACAATGAAGCTCGACGAAGTCCCAAAGAAAGAATTTAACTGTCTTGGATCCCGCAACGAAATTAATCAGAAAAGTATAGCGGAGGAGTAGGAAAACTGTAATTTCCACTTCCCTCCATATCAGCATGGCTTCTGATTGTCAAAGATCAGACAAGCCGTTGTTGGCACAATAAATGTGGATGAGCGTAGCGAAATAGTCATTTTTATGTTTATTTTATTTTATTTATTTTTTACATGCGGGTGTGTGAGTACGGGTATAAAATATAGCCTATGTTACTCGTTGATAATGTAGCTATCTATTGCTGAAAGAATTTTCAAAATCGGTCTAATAGTTTTGGAGTTAAATCGTAACAAACACACAAACAAACAAACATAAAATCAAATCTTTCTTTAGTATAGAATGAGCGATTGCCTATCAGACCTCCACCACCCAGTTACTGGATATTTGATGTCCTAAGGTACTATCTATCTAATTATATCAGCTGTGCGGTAACGCCCACTGCTTTAACATGAGCCTTATTAACATCAGACTGCTTCAATTAATAGTTGCGGTAAGGCAACAACGCTTGGCTTGCCAATTTTGGATTGGCGTTTGCAACATACTGTTATTAGTACATACATGGTAGTTATGCTCTAGGTATAAAGTCTTGGTGACCTAACACGAAAATCACATGGGAAAAAGGAGAAAAAAAAATACAAATCGCTATAAAATGCTTTAAAGCTGATACTCCAGAGTAGCCCGCGAATTTAAAATTTTCTTAAGGTATTTGCAATTTGGCTAGCGCTAGGTCGTATGTTGAATAAAATATTATTCGCGGCTGTAAGACTCATGTAGTTACAGAATTATAATCATCAATATGATCAATACAATACCCTTCAAGTTCATACAACTGGATTGAATGACTTTTTCATGAAATATTCATTCAATCGAGTTCAGAAAGAAGAGAGAATTTCGCGGGCTGGTTGGAGCATTCACCTTAATATACAATATTCTAGAAGGCATGGATGTAGTATTTGAATTTAATTATTCTAATGATTTTATTAAACCGCTTTTAATTGGCCCAACAGAGCAATTCAATACTTCAATAGAAAGCAACAAAGTGTCACGGTTGCCCGGCTGGCGCCAATTAAAAACTTCTTACTTTGTAATTCTGTGTGTGTGTTACCTTTGAACGGATTTGGATATTAGGCTTACGGCTAGAGCTTACCATACCTTTATCTCAGTAGAACAATGTTGTGAGACCATTTCCGAAGTCCACGAGTGCGGAGCCAGTTTTTAACCTACTTATGATTCTTTGTTTTATCACGTCCCAAAATTTTCAACGTCCAGCACTACAATTAAATCAACAACCAAAGTGCATTTTAAATATTGCGACACAACATTGTAACGTCGTCGATAAGTGTTCGAACAAGCGTGCCACATTCACCGTTCATTCATAGTAAGTGCATGCGGCGACACACTTTTATCACAAATCAAGTGAGACGTCGCGACAATGTTGTGTGCTGTGGAACATAACCGGTGCATACAATGGAGTTATGAACGACGCGTGCCTGTTACACCGAGGTGATATTTGAATCCGGAAGGTGATGCCATTGTGTTCCTAGGTTTATAAAGTTGTGAGTTGTGGTTTATAAAATAAGATAAAAGTTACAAAATGGAGAGAAGGTGGGGGGGGGGGGGGGGCGGGGATATGGCCCGAAGTATTTCGTTGTATTGTTATATTTTTAGGAAGGGTGGAGTAGGATTTACATCAAATGTTAGTTTAAGTTGTTGATGGCAGATAAACAGAGAATGCCTTGTGGCATTAAGTCCGCCTATGTACCACCCTTGTACATGAAGTTTAAATAAATAAATAAATAAATAAATAAATAAATAAATAAACATAACCGTCAACCAATCAATTTGTACATAATACTATTAAGGGCTATATATCCCTCAAATGGCTTAGCATAATCCTCCGTTACGCCTAAAATACTACAGCATTAATTTTGAAATAAATATATGGTAAAGTTGAGGATTAATGCTAAGTTTTATGTGTGACGAAAACACGATTCAATAAACTTTTCTCGATAGAAAAAAAATCCAAAGTTACCTCCAAATCAAACAATAAACCGCTAGTATTCAAAAATTACTTCAAATTAGATCATGAAACTTTGCATACTAACTGAACTAACTATAAAGCAGGTCTTATGTGTTTTATTTTTTAGTCCAATTAATAGATTTTTTGTAAATCACAAAAAACACTCATTTCGCACTGTTCCGCCGCAGTGACTGACGTAACAACTGCTTTGTAGTGCAAGCTAATTAGAACTTTATTCTAACAGTATTTCAAACGAAATTTGAACCACCACAAATAGAGTTGCTAATTTTAGGGTTAGAAGGGCCTTAAGTGACACTGCGCAAGAATTATTATTGTAATAAAATGACTTATTTTTGGTGTGCAAAATCACGACTTCCTGTAGTACTCAATGTAACGTTCGCAAAACACTGCGCTGTATAGATGCTATAAAAAGTGCAGGGGTCATAAATAGGCATTTAAAGTACTTAAAGATTTTAGACATTTTAAACTTGTATTTAAAAAAAAAGTGTGAAAGAGTTAGAACTTTGATTTGCAATATCTCCTTAACAAGAAGGTTCCCAGGTATTGCCAGAACAAACGCAATGACAGGGATATCAAGTGCCCTTCGGATTCGTTAAGAGTTTTTAGACCTTTTATGTCTATAAAAAACCGGCCAAGTGCGAGTCGGACTCGCGCACGAAGAGTTCCGTACCATTATCTATGCATTAGACAAAACGGCAAAAAAATCACGTTTGTTGTATGGGAGCCCCCCTTAAATATTAATTTTATTCTGTTTTTAGTATTTGTTGTTATAGCGGCAACAGAAATACATCATCTGTGAAAATTTCAACTGTCTAGCTGTCACGGTTTATGAGATACAGCCTGGTGACAGACAGACGGACAGACGGACAGACAGCGAAGTCTTAGTAATAGGGTTCCGTTTTTACCCTTTGGGTACGGAACCCTAAAAAGAGTACCTGTCTAGGCATATTTGGATCTAGGTTAATACGAACCTATTCCAAAACTTTTTTGAATAATAATCGTTGACTCGAGTTGCTGTCAAAGTTTTCATTGATGTTACATTGTTGCTTCTCATCAAATTAACGAGACATTACACGACGGTGTAACAGTCTTCCATCTCTCTTGCACTTCATGTTCTCTTGTAACATCCATCGCAATGCCTTCGCTACTTTGTTCATGAAACTGTTATATTGAAGTTTAACAACTTGTTGAATAACATCAATTTCGTATCAATTAACACTGTTTATAAACATTTACTACAGTTACAATGTTTAAGATAATTAATTCTGATTGTACTTTATCGTTTACGAGAATGCCATGGGGTGTTTTACTTGGTTCAGTTATAAATATTCGCATTGATTACTTGGGTTTGCTGTGATAGGTACGTACATTGAGGGAGTTTGATTTGTTTTTGTTTTAACATAATATTTTTTGGGGGAAAATATAATAACCACCAAAAATAACTTTGTGACCACTAACATCTATCACCTAAAATATCAATTGATCAACAAATTTAGGAATTTGAGCACCATTAATGAGGTGGTTGGTCATAAACTAGTTTTACCTAGGCCGACTTGGGGGTTATTTTCTCATAAACCATTCAGACCCATCGACCGGGTCTCCCTCGACTCTGATGCAAGGGCATAACAGTTCAATTTCTGGTGGCCCTTAATTAAAAAAATAAATTTTTGGTTCTAATTTCATGATAAAATGGGGATTAATTTTGGTGATCATTTATTAATTTTGGCAATCAAAAGTGATTTTTTTGCCGTTACATTTTGCTGAATCTGGTGGTTCGCTAATTGTATGCCATAGTTTTTGATAGCACTATTTAAATTATTAAAATGAAATACAGGTGTGTTTCCGAAAAGACTCTTAAGTAGACCCGAATAAAGTTGGAAAAAATAACCCTAGCTTCAGAAGTCGGTAACTTTTGTTTGTGTGATTCAGTTTTTCTGCCACCGACTTCTGATGCTAGAGTTATTTTTCACTTTTCCCAACTATATTGGGGTCTACTAAAATTTTACTCTTTGGTGTTTTTTTGAAGTTGGTTTTATTTTTTTTTAGTTAGCTAAATTGACATTTGAGTCAGTGTTTACACTTTGATCTTAGCGTATAATAGCTCAGCGCCCATAAAGTGTCGTACAGAGTTTTAATAGAATGAACCAGCTTATATGTATATTGCTGTCAACTGTACCATTCTATTCCATAGCAAAACTCATTGACCGTCAAAACTTTCAACCCCGTACCTAACTCTTTGGAAGAATCTAAGTGTGACGTTTATGGTTGACCATAAACAGCTTTACTTACGCTAGAAAACTCAAACGTTTCCCGTAACTATCTCGTCCAGGAAAACCCATAAGTAAGCTACTAGTTTCTTTCGAGTAGTTGATGTTGTCACGTAACAATGAAAATATGTTTCTTCATGGAAATAGTTTCTCGCTGCCTTATTATGTTACTTTGTATAACTTTATCGTGTTACTAAACAATTAAATCTGAATACTAACGTTATTCCTTATAAAAGGACTATCGGTATTCACGTCTTAATTATAAATCAAATTAGAATGTTGTCATAATAATATGTGTTAATATAGACCATGTCCTTTCCCAAATGTCCTTTCATTGGTATTGTTCGTCGTTTCGTTGAGCTCCTTTAGTTATAAGTCGAGCTACACGTTAACTGACAAATGCTTGCACTGACTGGACAGGTCCACTCAAATCTGTATGGTTCTTTCTTCAAAAGACCATCTCAGACACTTATCTGCATAGTCCTCATGTGAATTGAGCAAGATTGTCTGGACTTTAAAAGAGACTATGACCTTTGAGTTTGTTTCGGCTGTTTCTTCTCAGAGTAGTCAAGTACGAAACACCGGCCCCATCTAGTTTAAAAAATGACAAAGTATAATGTAAAAGTGTTTGTAAAAACCTACTTGCAAAATAAACATCATTTATCATTTATGACTTGACGAGCGATGATGCAGAAAAAAGTCGGTCCATAATAAAATAATGACTTATATAAAAGTAACTCACTTATAACCATTTATTTTGAGGCGTATCTTTAAACATTATTATTGCAAACTAACAACGCACACCAAATTCAAAATTAAAGAATGAAATGAAAAGGTAACAAGGCAAAATCGGCATCAAATCATTACTTACCATATGTGGTAGAAATAAGGTTGAAAACATTCCAAATTTTAAGTGACTAGCACCATACTGTATAGTTTCTTTCAAATAGTTGAGCATATTGGCGTAACATACACGACGCGCGCCCTGTATACTTTGAAACTCACTGACTTATATAACGTAACTTTTAAAACTTCGGTAAAAGGCGTTCCGCGTCTGTTACATGCCAATTATTGTAGAATATTGCAGCATAAAGAGAGCAACAAGCAACAATGCAGTGTTCAGTGAAGCCTGATAGGAACTGATAGTAGGTAGGTGGGTAACTTTTGCCTTTGTATATTTAAGAGTTCCTCTCACAGTGCGCTTCAGATTGTTTCTGTGTTTTGGGTTGCTTTTGTTTTGATTTCTCATTACTGGAGCTTCGATTTTCTTTTCTAACAACTAATAAATGACGGACATAGATAACGTTAAGTATGTAAGTACTGGATTATTAGACATTTGACCAGCATGCCTGAGAGATATTTCTTGTAAAGTCAAGTCAGAGGCCCATGGGAGGTGTGGTATTTCTCTCTATATTATCGGCTCTCAGACGCGCGCACGTCCGTTCACTACCGCAGCTCAAAACTAACTGCCCCCCTACCATCGTACGCGCATTAGAGACGACATAACGCTTCCCTCTCCTTCACTCACAGACACTACAGGCGGCACAAAAACTCTGACACCAGGATATACACAATACACAATGAAGTAAGAAGAAGAAAATGGGCACGCAGATAGTACCCTGGATTAATCCATAGGATATTTTTTATCCCAATAGTACAATCCCGTGGAAAAATTACAGAACTCCACGTGGACGAAGCCGCGGGCATGAACTATAGTTTGATATAATGTGTAAAATTAAATTCCAACGAGCATAAAATTCTTCTTCAAAAAAACTTTCGCGGCCATTAGATAATTACTGAAACTTGTCTTCACATTTGTTTATTCACAAGAAACTCGCTGGTGGCGGCTTAATGGCGTGTTTCCGACGATAAAATTATGTTCCTGCCTACGTAGTGGTCGCAACGAAACCTGCGGACATAGCTAACAATGAAAACTTTTAATATCATCAGAGAAAGCAATGATAATAAAACTTTTTATGGGTTTGTAGACTGGTTTAATGTAGTCTGGCTATTTATTGCCTATCTATTTTCAAACAGCTGATAGATAAACTTAGTCAAGTTATTAGTTTGATTCCAGTTTTAATACGGACTAAAAAGTGTATATATTACTTCAAGTGTAATCTACACTAAACTATCTATATCTATAATATTATAAAAAGGAAAGATTTGTATTTGTGTGTGTGTGTGTGTGTATGTTTGTAATGAATAAACTCAAAAACTACTGCGCTGATTTAAAAAATGTTTCATCATTAGAAAGCTACATTCACCTTGAGTAACATAAGCTATATTTTATCCCCGTAATCCCACGGGAACGGGAATTACGCGGGTGAAAACGCGTGACGTCCGCTCGAAGTAAATAGAATTTTTAAATAAAATCGATTGATTTGTTTTTTTATTTTATTTGTTTGTAATAAGTATTGGTATATGGTTTCGAAATCCTATGTATCATGTATTCAAAGAAGTCCCTGAAAACTAAGGTTTCGTCGAACACACACGGAAAAAGTATATCTCTTTCAGTGTACTTAGAACCAGAAGAACCGGAAAACGACGACTGGCCTTGAGCTACCCGTATTCAGCGACTTCCTGCATCATGTGTTTTACTTATGTGTGCGTTTATAAAAAAGTTCAATTACAAATTAGTTTTTCTTCTCTCATTTTTTGTAATGCTTTCTTCATATAAAAACGGCTTTATTGTGTTGTATAATCTCACCAACAATAAAATGATTGAAGCAATGCGAACATCACTAACCTAAATAGGTTTCCTACCAAGGTTATTCCCATACGGGAATAGTCCTATTAAAATAAGTACCACGCCATTAAAGTTATGGTTATTTTACTATTTTCTAGTGTTTATTTTACCTCCGTACAACTTAACCACTTGAGACCGTTGGCATAGTTCTTTTGTTTATATTATCTGTTCAATATTCCGATTTGTTTCATTTGAAACTTGTTGATAACTTGGAAATTATTGTTTCATTGTTTTTAGTTTGGTTTGGGAAAGTATTTTAATTTGTTTGCATTGGCCGTTTTGCTAAGATTTCTTTATAATCTGTATCTTTAGTGAAATTGATTGAATAATATTTTACTTATTAAAAAAAAAAAAATGCATGAACAAACGGACTTCTGAAAAACTTTTAACATAGCAAAATTGGACTAACATATGTATTATTGATGAAAAATACAAGGGCAATAAATAAATAAAAACTAAGATTTCCAAACTAAGTATAATGATCAAAGTACTTGAAATCCTACATCGATTCACTCGACTTTCATACACTAGCCTTAAGGAAAACTACAGATAAACACATGTTATATACTAACCTTGTCGTGTCGTACCGTAATCTGAAGCTGCTGGTCTAGCTTCGAAGTTACTTCGCGCCTTATCGGAGGTAGGGGACAGTTTGCGCCCCGGATTGGGAACAAACAGCCCAGTTTGCGGAATGTGGGACTTCAGGTGTATCGTATGAATTGTTGGACGACTGTGTGGGTAAATAGGATGTGTGTAGAGCGACGTATTTTTATATCGAAGTTATTTGGATCGATAAAAGAAGAGCCAGATCATGGATATCTATATTGCCTGTCAAGCTGACTGAAAGACATTAAATATCAAGCTACTACTACTACTACAACAGCCCATAACGTCCACTGCTGGACATAAGCCTCTCCACTGATGGTAGGAATTTGCCGTAATCTCCACGCTTGGCAGGCGGATTGGAGATCGCAGTGATAAAAGACTAACAGAAAACGCTGCTGCCCATTCTCTGGTCTACGGAGGCGCAAGGTGTTCTGCCTCAGACATTAGTCGCCTTATACGACACCCGTGAGTGTAATGGGTTGGTTCTATTCTACTCTGCCGGATACCACACGGCCCTCTAAAATATCAAGCAATTAAGCATAATGTTAGTGCTACTACAGATTTTAGGTTAGCTGTGACGGAAAGGGTGTCCGTGGGGGTAAATAGAAGAAAACCACGGACCCAGGTCAACATAAAAAATATATTTAATAAAATAAACGGGTGTGGGTAGGTCTATGGTCACAAGTTTCTCCAAGCCCGCCTGGGGGTTTGCACGGTACTCTCCTGGCTCAGCCCGGCGTGACGATGACCGTAGCGGTGTGCCACGCTGCAGACGCCAGGTAGGGTGACGGACGGCAGATGATCGCGCCGACCCGTAGAATTTCGACGCGGCCACGCAGGTAAAGGGTACCCGCTGCGGAGCCCGCGGCGAATTGGATGCCGGTAAAAAACGGTTGTCAGCCGAAATCCTGACTGTCAGCCGGAATCTTGAACCCTGGAAAATAACGTCCAGCGTGTCACGGAATGGCTAGCAGTCATCCCCGCTGATTGTGACACCAAGGCAAAAGCAAAGCGAGAAATACCCGTGCGCCAATGAAGGTGATGTGTGGTAGTCACAATCAGTACGGAGTTTACATGATGGTGGTGGTAAGCACGACATGATTTGCACATTATGAGTGTCATGAAAAATGTCAAACACACTCGGCTGAAGGCTACATGATTTAAGCATTTGAATGTGCATAGCAAAAACGGTGATAGAAAGTGGCTCACATCTTGAGACCACGTAGCTAGTGATACACAAAATATGAAAACGTGAATTGCTGTTCAACACTTACCCAGTATGGGGTTTACGTAGACACAAAACGAAAAGAGTTAGGTTACTAACAAAAATTAAAGCTGCCTGCTTTAAGCCCGAATATTCTAGATCACGAATACTTCTAGAAATTTAATTTCCGATGAGAGAACGCGTCTAGTCACTGGGAGCAGAATATTTCCAAAAAAAGGACTCGTCACCGCGAGTCCGTGACATTTATACTGGCGTGTTTACGCATAGACAAGTCTTCACTCATTCGATCAGATACACGTAACGCGCGCACAGCACTGGTAAAACAGCTAATTTTAGTCGTTTAGTAACTGAACGGCCCAATGAGTATGTATACTCTGTGGCGTTTGTTTTGACATTTAACTTAATTAAAGTGTTGAATAGGTTATGTTTACAAAGTAACGGTAGAAACTATTCTGAGTTTCTACAACGTTACAATACCCCCCCGCTTGGTTAGGGTTTTTACCTCAGTAAAAATCCTTTACTCCTACTATACCTCGCATCTGATTTACGACCCCTTTTATTCGTCCACAGTCATCCATCATATCACCAAATCGTATCCTAACATATTTAACAGACCACCTTAACATGAGGTGAGTCCGCTTCCTAACAAGTACGTGAGAGTATCATGTCCGTAGTTGACGTAATACTTGCGCAAAACAGACGTGCTAGCAGCTGCAACCGCTTACGAGCAAGTATGCAAAAGTTAAAGAAGTCTACTGGGTTACTAAATTTGAAAATGGATTAAGGCTTATTTAAAGAGTATCCAACCGCTCCTGCAAAGGCTTATTTAATGAGTTGCAACCGCTCAGATATATTTAATTGAACTGGATTAAGGCTTATTTAAGGAGTATCCACCCGCTCCTGCAAAGGCTTATTTAATGAGTTGCAACCGCTCAGATGTATGAAGTTATAATTAACATATTAAAAAATAAAAAAGGAACTACTTCTATGTATGGACACCTAAACTAACCTACCAATTATTCTAAGTCTTGAAAGTGCCAGGAACCTAAAATGTCATGACAGAGACATAAGTTTAATTGGATAAGCCATTCTGAAGATGTGACAAGATTTGTATGTTCTTTTTTTTTATCTATTTGATTAAATTAAAAAAATAAGGTAAACCGTTAAGTGTTGAACAGCAATCAACAAGAAATGAATAGTGACAAGTACTCCGACTGTTACAAATCTAAACTAAAAATAACGTTTCGGTTGTTATCCTAATGAAATTATTAGAGATTTACTCGTAAGTAAGAAACGACAAAAAAAAACTGAAAATAATTAATTATGAAAAAGCAAAAAATAAAAAACAGGTGCAACTAATGTGTACGCGTACAGTAAGTAATGAAATATTGAAAATAAGCAATAAGTTTTGTGACAAATTGTAAATACAATTAGTTCCATGACTGTACTCAAAATATGTAAGTATCTCATAAAATCATGAAACTGTTAATGTTACTTAATGATTATTAAGAATAACTAATGTTGAGTTATCAATAACAAGATAATTCACAAGAACAAAAGTGATCAAAATCCCAAGTTAAAAATTAACAGCTAATAAAATTGTGTGACAAGTTAAAAGTTAATTACCACTCCATACAAAGTAAATGATACAAGTGAATAAGTAAAATCCTGTGATTGTACAAACAAAAGAAAAAACTATGAAACATTATGAATCTAAATTGTTGTTAATGAATAATTGTTTAATATTATATTTCTATGGAATGGTCTCCTTGATATGTGTTATTACTATTATTTGGAGAAAGGAAAAAAAAAAAAATTGTCACCTAACAAGCAAACTTGTTGGTACCTACTTTGTACTCAACAACCCGCATTAAATTGTTGGTGAACATATGACAAAGCTGTTATTGTCTTTTAATTTTTAGCCAGTAATTTATACCCGGCACCCAAACTCTTCAGCCGGCACACAGCAACGCTGATTACCGGAAGAATTAAGTTTGGTGGTAGTACTTCCCCGGAGCGAGCCGTTACTATTGGCCCTACTACTACGAAGAATGATAAAATAATTCGTTATTTCTTTTTCCTTCTACCTCCACTTATTTTCTCAAGAAAAAAAAACACTTAAATAACGTAGAATACTGTACCGTTACGTACACCTTAGTTGCTGGCAACCAAACAAAACGTTTTACACAGCAAAGACAACCACACAAAAAAAAAACACCAACATAAAAAAAAATACCCTCAAGAGAACTTGAAGAAAAGTGACCATAAAACCACGTTTTTGGGCGCCAATGTGACGGAAAGGGTGTCCGTGGGGGTAAATAGATGAAAACCACGGACCCAGGTCAACATAAAAAATATATTTAATAAAATAAACGGGTGTGGGTAGGTCTATGGTCACAAGTTTCTCCAAGCCCGCCTGGGGGTTTGCACGGTACTCTCCTGGCTCAGCCCGGCGTGACGATGACCGTAGCGGTGTGCCACGCTGCAGACGCCAGGTAGGGTGACGGACGGCAGATGATCGCGCCGACCCGTAGAATTTCGACGCGGCCACGCAGGTAAAGGGTACCCGCTGCGGAGCCCGCGGCGAATTGGATGCCGGTAAAAAACGGTTGTCAGCCGAAATCCTGACTGTCAGCCGGAATCTTGAACCCTGGAAAATAACGTCCAGCGTGTCACGGAATGGCTAGCAGTCATCCCCGCTGATTGTGACACCAAGGCAAAAGCAAAGCGAGAAATACCCGTGCGCCAATGAAGGTGATGTGTGGTAGTCACAATCAGTACGGAGTTTACATGATGGTGGTGGTAAGCACGACATGATTTGCACATTATGAGTGTCATGAAAAATGTCAAACACACTCGGCTGAAGGCTACATGATTTAAGCATTTGAATGTGCATAGCAAAAACGGTGATAGAAAGTGGCTCACATCTTGAGACCACGTAGCTAGTGATACACAAAATATGAAAACGTGAATTGCTGTTCAACACTTACCCAGTATGGGGTTTACGTAGACACAAAACGAAAAGAGTTAGGTTACTAACAAAAATTAAAGCTGCCTGCTTTAAGCCCGAATATTCTAGATCACGAATACTTCTAGAAATTTAATTTCCGATGAGAGAACGCGTCTAGTCACTGGGAGCAGAATATTTCCAAAAAAAGGACTCGTCACCGCGAGTCCGTGACATTTATACTGGCGTGTTTACGCATAGACAAGTCTTCACTCATTCGATCAGATACACGTAACGCGCGCACAGCACTGGTAAAAACAGCTAATTTTAGTCGTTTAGTAACTGAACGGCCCAATGAGTATGTATACTCTGTGGCGTTTGTTTTGACATTTAACTTAATTAAAGTGTTGAATAGGTTATGTTTACAAAGTAACGGTAGAAACTATTCTGAGTTTCTACAACGTTACAAGCATAAGAATGCTGGTTGATTAGCCTATAATATTCCCACTACTGGGACACAAATCTTAGTGACTGTGTGAGCGTGTAGGCCCAGGCTTTAATACAACACGCAGGGCCAGTGCGTCATCGATTTATTGAGCGGGGAATCCCACAATGTTTTCTTTCACCATAAGATTACCAATAGGCTTGCGTCCTGAAAAAATCGAATTAGTCCGTAAGTTAGATTATCAAAAAATATTTGACACGTATTTTTTCTTTTGTTACGTAAACCAAAATTGACGATGATACGACGCTTTTAAAATTCTACCTATATACGTCACGCCGTGCTATAATTTTTAGTGCGTTGTGACGTCACGAGCTCCCACTCCCGAGTTTTGATGCGTTTTATCTTTGTCAATATTCATTGATTTACAAAAACAAAAAATACGTGTCTAGTCCGTCAGAGTATTGGAAAATAATTTTCCAATACTCTAACTGACGGACTAAACATATATGCCAATCTATTGATGGTGGAAACTAGCCCATTATATCTGCTAGAAAATAGCAGTTGCAACGTCAAAAACATGGTACGCCACAGGTTTCATTTAATTAATTAGGAAATGATTAAATTAATCCTCTTGCTAATTTTTACACTATTGAATTTTGCTCGGAAGCGCTGAGCAGAAAATGGTCGCAAAATATTTAAATGACTTCATGAATATCCGTATCCCTCGAGTCCTCAATAACGAAATACTTGAAAAAATAACACCCGGGATGGTATCGATCTACACCCTTGCGGTGTAGCGTGTCTGTGAATATTATTAATGGATTCTAAATTGCCTTTAAAGCATACTTCCGCGACGAACCGTACGTGTCAACGAGGTTACTTTCGCAAATGGATTAAATTAATATTTGTGTACAAGCGCTCGACTGCGACGTTGCTTGGTTTTGTAAGATAGGGAAACCCAGATGGTGCTTCTGATTTTGTAATTTCTTTTAAGGAAAGAAGTAATAAGTAGTAGTAAATAAAGAAGTAATACATTTTAAAATGTTTAAATGAAAATGTGAATATGTGTGATGTGTGTGTGAGTCTGATGTGATGTGTGTGCGTGTGTGTGAATGTGTGTGTTGTGTGTGTGTGTGTGTGTGTGTGTGTGTGTGTGTGTGTGTGTGTGTGTGTAAAATGTGTGATGTGTCTAAATGTTTATGTTTGTTTTTTTGATAGCACTCTTCTATATTTGACTAGCTGATCTGCGTAACTTCGTCTGCGTCACATAAGAGAGAGATAGACCAAAATAAAATGCGCGTGGTACTTGATCATTATTTTGCTGCGGAGTTATTTTAAAACTGTGATATCTCCTATAAGATATTCATTGAAATCAATAATGACAATTAAGACCGTAGCAGGAAATTGTTGACCACCTTCTCATTTCTTCTGACCCTCATAACATACACTTTTTAGGCAGACTTAAATCTTCAACCACGTCAAAAAATCGTTTCTGTTGTTCGTTAATATTTACATTGAAATAGTATTTTCATCCCATCTATTCGAAAAAGATGACTTGATTCGCCTTTAAGTGCACCCAAAGGTGGTGTTTTCTATAAGAAACTTTTAGCGGGCAGTAATGAGTTTTTAATCCTCTTTAAGTGCGCCGCAATTATCTTTGCCCCGCACTTTTTGAATTTCACATATTAATAAACTTTTAGCGGGCAGTAATGAGTTTTTAATCCTCTTTATAAGTGCGCCGCAATTATCTTTGCCGCGCACTTTTTGAATTTGGAACATCTTAGAGTTCAGCGCCAAAGAAATCGAATGCAAATATTGTTTGAATAAAGACTGGCTGGTACGACGCGCGACGGCCCATAGTTTTCTATAAGAAACTTTTAGCGGGCAGTAATGAGTTTTTAATCCTCTTTAAGTGCGCCGCAATTATCTTTGCCCCGCACTTTTTGAATTTCACATATTAATAAACTTTTAGCGGGCAGTAATGAGTTTTTAATCCTCTTTATAAGTGCGCCGCAATTATCTTTGCCGCGCACTTTTTGAATTTGGAACATCTTAGAGTTCAGCGCCAAAGAAATCGAATGCAAATATTGTTTGAATAAAGACTGGCTGGTACGACGCGCGACGGCCCATAGTCGCGCCCGCTGAATGAATAAAAATAAAAAAAATGCGCGAACTACAGCCCGCGTTTTAGTAAATTTTCACGGATTGTTAGAAATTCATGGTTTTGTATTGAAAAATGAGATCTACAAGTGACAGTGAATAAAATATGAGGCGCCTTTTATTTTCTCATAGTGGGTGATGAAAAGTAGAGTGTATCATCGTGTGCAAAATATATTTCTGACTCAGGCTACGTACTTTGAATCCCTCGCTACGTTCAGGATTCTACTAAAGAATCCCTCGCTACGCTCGGGATTCTACTCTAGAATCCCTCACTTTGCTCTGGATTCAAAAAAGCGACCTCGCCGTAAAAATATAATTTTGCTCCCTTAGGATACAGTCTAATATTGATGTGTGGATATTCTCAGTGGTCTTGTTCTTTTTGCATACAGCCAGACAATCTGATTCAGAACTACAGCATGTGTTTACGAAATGTGTATATTACGCGTGACAGTAATTGACGCAATCACATATCCGTATATCATGCACATAACACAATAATGGCGGGTCGTGTAAAGTAATTACACATAGTTTGATTTAACTGATGAGGGTGGCTATAAACGGTTCTAGTTTAAACACAAACAAATCTCAAAATTCATGTGGGCAGCACGTTTGCTCATAATCCTAATGTGTTTAGAGGCTTTATAATTTACAGTCGCATTTTGTGTGAATTGGTATTATGGGGCTGGCAATGAAGTTTTGGTGAAATCTGTTATAGCCTAGTGCAATTAGACAAAAATACTCAATATGTGGAACGAAGCTTATAGTGGTCGCATTTTCATGGGACGTTTTTACTGAGTTCCTTAAGGTGAGGAGAAGAAAGAAAAAAAAATGTCGCCGTTCGTGTGACTTTTCTTTAACGGAATGTTTAAGAAAAAGTATTTATTTGTCTCGTACAGTACAAAACAAAATGATTAAAATTAACAATAAAACAAAAAATAAATGATCTAAACATAAGAATAGTAAAGTGTGTGTGGGTAGTATGTGTGTGTGTAGTATGTGTGTGTGCGTGTGTAGTAAGTTGGGCATCTACAACGCCACATACGAAGTACGCGTCATGCGCGATGCAGGTATTTTACATAATGTCAGGTAGGTACGTTGTAAGAAGACCTTCCTTCCTTTTTTAAAGGGTTATGATGAGTTGATGAGGAACTTTCCTATGCATTCTGTATAGCTCAAAATCCATTTATTATTTTTTTGAATTGCAAAGAGTCAACTCTTTGCTAATTATCCTATCGTGTTTTGTTTTAGAGACAAGAATAACTGTCAGAGTGTAAATCAAAATGATTTATTTGATTTAAATGCGATACATTTTACCTCAATTATTATTAGATAATTGCTATTAATAAATATCACAACATAAAACATTCGTTAAAAACACATTATTTACGAAACACATCATTGCATTAAATCAATTTATTCTTTTCTTATGGCGACAACATCTACTTTATCCAAGCGATTTTCATGTAATATATCAACAGAAGAGTCTACAGCGTGCTAACATCTTGTTCTAACAACTGTAACAACCTTGAATAAAGAAGAGTGGGCGCATCAATTGCCCACAAAAAGTCTAAGTGATTAAACTCCTTCAATGGCACAATATAGTGATCTATTGGATTCACAAGTTTTTTATACAAGTTTTTTGCATCATCAACACTAGAAAACCAATCGTTCTCAGAACTGAACAGAGCAATAGGCAAAGTGATCTTGTGTGGATGATACTCCGGAGGAGACACAGTACCATATGCCTTGATGTTACCCTCAGGCCCGTTGTCAAACATTTGGAACTTGCCACCTTGCTTGATTTCTTGAGCGTAGTGAATTATAGTTTTGGTAGATGCATCCGCGGCACCTTGACTAAGTATTAATGGCAACAATGTCAAATTGAATTGTCCCACATTATGCCCAAACAATATGGACATTACGTCTTCTAAATTCCTCTCCTTATCAAGACTCATCACCTCAAGAGAATGTTTTGAAAACCATTTAAGCACCGGATTTTCAGGAAGAAACACGTTAGCCTGGCCGAATAGTGTCATGAGAAAGTGTATCTTATTGGTATACTTCGCTAGCAGTTTTATCGGGCTCTTTATATTAGTCATGTAGGCGACTGGAGCTAAAGCGAATCCTGCTCTCAATACCTTGTTGTATTCAGTTTTCGTGGACAGTAGTGCGAACAGTACCGTGGTTCCCATAGAATGACCAATGTAATTAATTTTGACGTCCCCTCCTTTAACTTCCATTATGTAATCTATGACTGCTGGGAGATCGTGTTGGCTCACTTCGTGAAACGTGAAGTTCCAAAATTCATACGAATTAACATTCCTTGAAACATGAGCACGAGAGTAAGTGTTTCCTCGCACGTTGGCCATCCAAACATCGTAACCAGCATCGGACAAGATATAACCTAGACCCTTTATTGGTCCTGGTATGACCCAATGGGCAGAACTCCCTAGCAGGCCGTGATGTAACAGCACTGTCTTCTTAGGAATTACTTTATTTTTGTTATTCTTTGAATATGGTATCCTATGGATAGTCAATATGTATCCGTCTTCTGTCACAATGGTGTGGGTCTCCGCAGGGAAGCCGTGCATAGCAATCACCTGTGGTGTTGTCATACTGGTCATGTGGATTATAAGGTCTTCACCCGTAAGCTTGTGCTCCCGCTGCTTCATTGGTGGCATAAAATCATCTCTTTCTGCTATTAAAAAGATATCGTTGAGGTTGGTGTTGTTTACGTCGGGTTCAAACGGGTCTTGTCCCTCTAGCCTTGATGGAAAATTATAAATGTCATCTGTGGTTGATTCTGCTCCATCTTCTGTAAAGATTCCTTTGATGCTATCGACAAATGCGTCACGCTGTTTTCCAATGTCGAGGCTGATGTTGAATGTGTTGGAAAGCGAGAAACGTGGCTTACACTCACTGTGTTGTAAGTGTAATACGAATATGAACGTTAACACAACTAGTTGCTGAAGCTTCATTTTGGTAGGTAGATACGCGGCGGGCGCGCCACGACTACCGATATATTAACGACTGAATTCAATCACTGAACACCCGAGTAATATAGTCCCAAGTAGCTTAGGTCGGTAAGCAAGCTGAGGTCATGGGAAAATACATAACAAAATTGAACAAAAATAAAATTGCTGATAAACAATGTTTATTCTGTTATTAATTAATTTTCCTTCAATTTATCTGCTGGTTAGGTATGAACCACATCCACGTGACGTGCTTTGTCTGTTGTAATCTGAATCGTACCTAGTTACCTTGTATGCCTCATTTGGTTAATTTCATATTTATTGATGTTAACCGCAACTGCGTACGTGTTAGGCTGCATTTCCACTATGTCGTGACGATTAATTTATTGTTGGTTTTTAGTTAGCCAAAGTCGTGGAGGACAGTAATCGCGTGATCCTCAGTACCTGACCTCGTCAGTAGGTAGACTTCGTAAATTATTAATAAATCAAACATACTACAGTTGACAGAGGACAATTTTTTATCAAACTACCTCTAATTTTTAAGTTATTAATAATGATTTTACTTGTGGAATATGGTGTATTGTCTATGACCTGGAATTTTAATGTTTATTTGTTTATTTATCTTCAGACCACGATTTTTTTTAATTACTTTTTATTTTTATTGTATATTACAGTCAATTTAAATTATTGTCAATTTTATTTAACGTATGTATAATGTAATAATTATGTTGATATTTTTAATGAACATTTGAATTTTATTAATTTTATTTAGTGAATTACTTTTATTAAATTAATTTATTAATTTAATGTATAAGAATTTAAATTTTAATAATTTTATATAATGATAATGTTTGCATGCCGAATGGTGAAATATGGCAGAACTCTGATGAAAACCTACTACTATCTACTTATGTATAACCCATATTCGCAAATAAATGTATTATAAACTAATATTATAATATTATATTCTATTCCTATACCTATGTGGACACCTCCATTTAAATACACAAGCCAGGACACTTAAAACTACACGATTATCTGTCGCCATAACAAAGTGTAGAGCTTCCGAAAGAGTGGGGCTAAAAATGAACATGGACAAAACCAAGGTCATGTTGAATGCCCATGTAACACACACTCCTATCAAAATCGGAGATACCTACTACTCTCGAAGCTGTGCTGTCCAGTTAGGTAGGTCTAACTTCGAGAAAGAGGTCAATCGTCGAATCCCACTCGGCTGGGCAGCGTTCGGGAAGCAGCGCGATATCTTCTCGTCCAACTTACCGCAGTGTCTCAAGACGAAAGTCTATGATCAGTGTGTGTTGCCAGTGATTACATACGGGACCGAAACGTGGTTGCTCACAATGGGCCTCATCAGAATGCTTAAAGCCACCCAAAGGGCAATGGAGAGGGCTATGCTCGGAGTTTCTTTGCGTGATCGAATCAGAAATGAAGACATCTGCAAGACAACCAGGGTCACCGACGTAGCCCGAAGAATTGCCAAACTTAAGTGGCAGTGGGCAGGGCACATTGCTCGCAGAACGGATGGCCGATCGGGCTGAAAAGTTCTGGAGTGGCGACCGCGAACCGGAAGACGTTGCGTTGGAAGACCTCCCACTAGGTGGACCGATGACCTGGTGAAGATTGCGGGAATCCGTTGGATGCGAGTCGCACGGGACCGGTCAATGTGGCGACACTTGGGGGAGGCCTATGTCCAGCAGTGGACGTCTTTTGGCTGAAATGATGATGATGATAACAAAGTGGGAACACGACCCCGGGTTCACGATTTGCGTAAAATCAGATTATTTTGTCAGAAAGTACAGACATTTACCGATTTCCGTAAATAAGAAAAAAAACCTAGGTACCCATTTTATTATCGATTCGGGTCGAGAATCATTAGCTAGATCATAGATAGGTACCTCCTTGAATTTGACCAGATTGCAAAGCGACACCTTGTATAATTGTTTTTCAGATTGTAATTGTTATGATAATAATATTACAGTCTTACAGATAACATTTCAAACTTCGGGCTACTACTAAAAAAATCCTAGTAGCAAATCCCACTAACACTTTATCCCACCTGGGAATAGAACCTCGGACCTCACGCTCAGCTGAAGCACTTGCGACTATGAAACTAACCCAGTTAAATCTTGGTAATCAGGTTTTATAACAAACTAATAATAACAAACAATCAAAAACCAACAGAACATTAGAATAATCACCAATATTATAAGTAATCTTACCACAGATGACGGTTGGTATATGACAAATAGACTTCGCATTGATCCCTCCTATACTTATAATTCGCCATCAATTCGATTGACGGATAAGAAGCACAGCTAAGCCGAGCGGACTCTGATTAATATAATGTTTATTCAGAATTGACATCCGATAATCCATAGAAATCTATTATTGAAAATGAGTATTTTTGTTTATGTCCTCATCACAGATAATAATTATTGAAAACTGCCTCATTATCTGCCTAACCTTTTCCTAACTGTGTTGGGGTCGACTTCCAGTCTAACTTGATGCAGCTGAATACCAGTATTTTACATGGAGCGACATATCTTACCTCCACAACTCAGATAGTACTGGGTAATACGATACGACTTGGTAGTCAGACTTTGGGGTCACTGACTAGATAGTTAGTGACCCGAAAGTCTGACTACCAAGTTGACCAAGTTGTGTGTTGTGTTGTGTTGTGTTCAAAGATCTAATACAAATGACAGCCTGGACCAACAGATTATCGCGCTTGCCGAGGCACAAAGGTAACTTATTTTGTAATGGGTGGTCCCCCATCCAAGGACCAACCTAGACAAGCGCGGCTTAACCTGAGGATCGACCCGAGTGGCTGTTATTTTTTGCAACGAGCTTCTAATATTGCAAAACAGTCTGATTTCTAAAATTCAAACCAATGTTTTCACAAACAGTAGAATGTGAAATTTAATTGAAATCAAACGTCAGATTCGATTTAGTTTCAAGTATTGACGCGACAATACGTAATAAAGTTTCAAATAACCAATTATAATCAAAATTCGGGTTGGTTTTGATTGATTAAACTTCTAAACAAATTTTCATTTACTCAGCTAACTAAACTTGGATTATAAATTATTGGATATTTAAATGTTTGAATAAATTAAGGAAGTTTCTAACTGGATAATCTAAGTATTTATCTACTGATGGAATGTTAAGTGTTATTACGAACTTAATCGTCATTGTTCAGGCTGATTTAAAATCTTCTCAGAAATAAATTAGATTTTGAAACTATGCGCTATTGAAAATCAATAGAGAGTTGACGGATGGAGGACTACTCAAACTTAGATTAAAATTGCATTGTTTATTAATTAAAGTCAAGCTGATAAGCATTAAAGTACATTTATTTACAGTAAGTAAAGTCTTATTCTAATTACAATTTTTTTGTATGCCTCAGCCAGTGTCTCGCTCGGCTGTGTGGCGCGTTAGGTTTAAGATGTTACGAGGCCTCGTAACATCTTAAACCTAGGTATATTTCAGTGCGTTCCATTACTCATGTACTGCCGTATATGTTACAAAAATGGAGCCACTCGTTGCTAGGGCCCCGTCCGCTGCCTTGTTTACAAAGTGTAAATGGACTCTTTACGAAGTCGTCAACCAAGCATTCTGTACATCAGACCAAGTAACTACGCAAAAATTATTGCTGGTAAACGACATTTTTTTTTGGGTGAAAAATCACGTTCTGCGGTAGGACTCAATGTAACGCACTCCAAACATGCTGATGGATGCATTGAATAGAACGAGAGTCGTGGAGGTATTCACAGGAAAGATAAAACAATAAAAACTTTAAGTAAAAAAAACTTATGAAAAGTTAGAAAGGTTGCCAGGTATGGCCCAGAACAAAACAAAATCGCTAGGACGCGGTGTACGAATGTTTTTTTTACACTTATTATAAGCAATGAAGGCGATAGATTGATCTTTCGGTATTTCGTTGGACAACACTATGCTTCATCCTCATTTACATTGTTCTTTGACTTCCTTTTGGCTTCGACCTTTAAAGTATATTTATGATTACGAACAAAATATACAGAATGACTTTTTTATCACTTTCCGAAAAAAGTAGGTATAATAGGTGAACAGAGTAGAAGCAAATGGCATGCTTAGTTTTTTTTTTCCCAAAACAAATACATAAAAAAAATTCGAAATTCAAATTTTTTTTTGGGCTGGCAACCCCGCCCAAGGAAGAGCCAAAACAAAGTACTCGTCAAATTTTTACTAGAAATTATCTAAAAAAGTGCTTAAAATTGCATAAGTGCGAGTGTCGACGGCGTCCAACAACATAACCTCTGCGACGCAAGTATTTACTTACTTTTGAGGGGCGATTTTTCTTCTTGGTCCCATTATCCTTCGGCATAATTGGTGGTTGATTTTTTCAAAAACCACGCACACACGCACATGGGCACTTATTTCGAGCTGAACAATTTTATTCCACCAACATTTTACGAAAAAATCACACTACTGCGCCGGCGCCGAACGAACTGTCTGTCGTCTGTCACTTCGTTGTTTGTTTGGATTTAAACGTCACCTGTCATCCACTCGACGTTCCAGTCAACGCATTTTGCATCACTACAAGATGAATTGAACACCTGCCTGCGGTCGTCGGGTACGTTGCGAAAAGTGTGAAAAGTTAGTTTTAGGGGTTGACTTTTATTATCTTCGACATTATTATTTAATTCTTAGTACATGACATTGTTAAGTTTTATTTTTTGTGTTTTAGAATTTCGACTTTTGGGTATATATTAATATACCCGTTTACTTAATAGATTGTCTGTCAGAATTAATTATTTATTAACTTTATTTTGAATTTAATTGATATATGAAATAAATAATTGTTTTTGAGATTTTGCTACAAAGTAATTATTTTATTAATGTTTAATTTTTTTTTTTCGGATTTAATTATTTATTAACTTAATTTTGAATTTAATTGATATATTGAATAAATAATTGTTTTTGAGGTTTTGCTACAAACTAATTATTTTATTAATGTTTTAATTTTAATTTTTATAAATATGTGAATAGATTAATTTTATGGTGATATAGTTTTTATGTTCCATTTATAGTCTAGTCTAGTTTCTAGTCTAGTTAATGTTTTTTTTTTTACAATCTTAACAGTTAGTCATTTTGTTTTTGTATTAATTATTTTTAGATTTTATACAGATTGTAGTAGAATGAGTTCCTCCTCTTTGTCGCCGTGCCTCACTGTTCCGATTCATCGCGTCTTTTTAGTTCTCGGGGTCTCAAAATACACATAGGGCGCATGCATAAAGATGCGACGTCTACTATACTCCCAGGTAGCCAGGTGGGTTTTTCAGCGAGTTCAACGCTGCTGTCTAGGGGGCCGTCGCAGCGGGGGGTGTCATTTCAAAATCTGCCTAAACTCAAAAGAAATACGCCCGTTTTGCGACACATCCCTCGGGGTGCGCGTAGTTTGGCGGCGGAAAAACTTTCCCAAATTATTAACAGCTGCGTGGATAACAATGGCGTTGAAGATTGGTACTCTCTCCTTACCTTCTCTTTTAAAGCATTAAAGACTCCAAGCAGATCGGACAAGGGTAACATGGTGCAGAAAGTTAAAAATAATATTGGTTCCTTTGGCCATTGCTGCTTGGAGTCGCCGGAAATTGATGAGGGAAAGTCTTTTGGATCCCACTCTATTTCGAGGGCTATTGAGACCAAGGTCCATGAGGGGGACCTAAGAGGAGCAGTTCGTCTGTTAATGTCTGACGATACCATGGCTCAATCTGCTCCTGAGACTCTTGATGCTTTGAAATTAAAGCACCCCTCGCCGTCTCGTCCTCTTGTTTTTCCAGATCCCCCTGATCAGTCATTTTTACCACTGACTGTCACTGTCGAGGATGTGTCTCTGGCTCTCGGCTCCTTCTATAGTGGTTCGGCTGCAGGGCTAGATGGAATCAGACCGGGGCACCTAAAAGAATTGGCGTCCAGTTCGGCGGGCGACAATGGCCAACGCCTTATGGAGTCATTGTGCAGGCTATGCAATTTCTTGCTTAGCGGTCAGTTAAATCGAGAGGTATGTCCATACTTGTACGGGGCTTCTCTTTGCGCTATCGCTAAGAAGGATGGGGGTTTGAGGCCGATTGCCATTGGTAGCACCTTTCGGCGCCTGACGGCTAAGCTGGCATGTCGAGCCGTTAAGGAAGAGATGGCAGCTTATTTGCAGCCTCATCAACTAGGTTTCGGTACGCTCCTCGGGTGCGAGGCTGCCATACATGCCACTCGTGCTTTTGCGACGGGGCCCGAAAACGCTAACTGCATCATTGTGAAGCTTGATGTCAGGAATGCATTTAATACCTTGGAAAGGGATGTTCTCTTAAGGGAGGTGAGGGGGAGGACCCCGTCTTTATACCCGTTTCTCCATCAGGTCTACGAGGCACCCTCCAATCTTTACTTTGGTGATGCTTTGATCAAGTCTCAGGTTGGAGCTCAGCAGGGAGACCCTCTTGGGCCGCTCACTTTTAGCCTGGCCATCCAAGCCTCAATCCACGACCTAAAATCACCTCTGAACGTGTGGTACTTGGATGACGGTACCATAGGCGGCAAACCTGAGGATGTGGAACAAGACATCCGCACATTAATTCCACGTCTCAGGGAGCTGGGCCTTGAGGTAAACTCAGCTAAATGTGAGTTCTTCCCCTGTGGCCCTGAGGCTGTGCCAAAATTCTCGCACTTTTCTTCCTTTCTTCCGGGTCTCACTATGCTTTCACCTAACTCTTTCAATCTCTTGGGTGCCCCGATCTTCCCTGATGCAGTCCCTGAGGCTCTAGAGGATCGCAAGCGTAATCTTCTCGACGCCCACAGAAGGCTCAAGAATCTCTCTGCCCACGTCGCTTTAGTACTTTTGCGCATGTGTTTCGCGGTACCAAAGTTGACATACTTTTTGCACTCTGACTCTGACTGACTCTTTGCGGGTGGCGTGGCTCTCCGCCTGGGCTGCGATGTCTGTGAACCACATATATGCATCTGCGGGTCCAGAGTGGAGGCCAATGGCCACCACGCGTTAAGTTGCTGTCGTTGCTCAGGGAGGTTTCCGCGGCACCATGCTCTCAACGACATTATCCGGAGAGCGCTGGTTGGCGCCAATATCCCTTGTGTCCTGGAGCCACCGGGTCTCTGTCGTTTGGATGGCAAAAGACCAGATGGCCTGACTTTGGTACCCTGGCAAAAGGGTAAGTGCCTACTTTGGGACGCAACTTGCGTTAGCACGTTTGCCGCCAGCCATCTCCCTCGCACTGTCGGGTCACCCGGTGCCGCGGCTGAATCAGCCGCTCTCAAAAAGCGGGTCAAATATGCAACTTTGGAGCCGAGGTATTATTTTGTCCCACTGGCTGTGGAAACCACTGGTTGCTGGGGGTCCGACGCTATCAAATTTGTGGCCGAAATCGGCCGGCGACTTAGAGATAGGGGCGGTGACCCACGCTCTGGTTCTTTCCTGGTGCAGAGGCTAGCCCTGGCAATTCAGCGCGGAAACGCTGCAAGTATCATGGGCTCCTTTGCGCCGGGAACGTCTAGGGACTGTGGACTTCTCGTGACTTAAGGTTTTTTATAAACCGGCTTAAATTATTGGACATGATTTGTGTTTTAATTTTATATAATTTTGTAATAATTTTAATTTTTGTGTTTCTATATATAATAAATTATTTGATTAAAAATTCAAATCATACGCATGATTTGAAATTAGATATTTCTTTTTTCAAAATTTCTCGTTCTTTGTTCTAATCTGAAAAGTTTACTTGAAATTTATAGCGTTTTTTGATGATAGATCAATTCTTTTCTAAGCTGTGGGAAAAAGAAAAAAAATACTATGTATGCCATAGGCTCTCTCCGTTCACCTAATATATCATTTTTTTTTGGAAAGTGATAATAAAAGTCATCCGGTATAATACTTATTGTTCCAGCATTGTATTTACACGATAATGATGTTTCTAAAGCGTATATACCCACTTAAGACCAAGAGATTAAGGTAAAAACTGGCTAACTTATACAAGGTAAGTCAGTTTTTCGGTTTTCCTTTCCACGAACTGACATCTTGCATTAGTATGCCAGAGGTTAAACCATAGGGAACGGCGCAGTAAATTTTATTCATAGGTATAATCCCGTTCATAATTACGATACTAATTGACGGCGACCTGAATTCCGTAGCGGAATAAGGCTTTATTCGTTCCGCGTGACTGCTTTGATTTCCGGATACGACAAAATTCCACTTCGAGTACAAATTGTTTAGCAACGGGTACGGTAAACTTTAAACTGTAAATTATAGAAAAAATTAAAAGCAAAACATGGAATCAAAAAAGCATACAGAGAGCTAATAGAAGTGGCAGGAGTGATGTGGAGCACAGTGGCTTTAAAAACACCAGCGGGTCTAAAATGGCCGCTTTATCAGAATCCACGCAGAATCTTAATAAGAATCACTTTAAAAAAAACCGGCCAAGAGCGTGTCGGGCCACGCTCAGTGTAGGGTTCCGTAGTTTCCCGTCCGTCACAATAAGTGTTCCCACTTATGAGTTTAAAGGTGGGTATCCATTATGTAAAAATGCTTGCATATACGAATATACTACAAACTTAGTCCAGAAATTATTTTGTACAACTTTTTGTCTTTTTTGTACAAAAACTGTTGTTTCCATCAAGTTCAAAACAACTTTCCTAGAAAGTCCTTATAAACTTCTACTTTTCAGATTTTTTTCATATTTTCTAAACTTATGGTTCAAAAGTTAGAGGGGGGGGACACATTGTTTTTTACTTTTGGAGCGATTATTTCCGAAATTATTGACATTATCAAAAAATGATTTTAGGAAACCCCTATTCATTTTTAAATACCTTTCCAACAATATATCACACGTTAGGGTTGAAATTAAAAAAAAAATCACTTCCCACTTTACATATAGGGGGGCTACCCTAATAAAACATTTTTTTCCAATTTTTATTTTACCACTTTGTCGGCGTGATTGATATACATATTGGTACCAAATTTCAGCTTTCTAGTGCTAACGGTCACAGAGATTAAGCGAGGACGGACAGACGGACGGACAGACATGGCGAAACTATAAGGGTTCCTAGTTGACTACGGAACCCTAATGACACAACATTTTAAGAATTTTAAATTTTTAACGTGATTCATATTACCTACGATTTTGCTAAAGCGGCCATTTTAGACCCCCAGAATGGAAAAGGTTGGAGTAGGCCTTTCCCGATTGGCAAACAGACCTGCAAAAGCAGCAAATATTAGAATAAGTTTCAAAACTAATTAAAACTTATTGTAAAATTTGCTGCTTTTTGAATACTGTTATTAGGTTAAGTTGATCTGAATAAAGGCTATTATTATTATTATTACGATAAACTTTAAACCTACGTTCCTTGATAAAGCTATGTATATTGGTGGGTTTCGTCAGTGAGCAGTGAGTAGTTTCTTATTTTTTATAAGTAAAACCTAGTGTAAAATTTTTAAGAGAGTCGTAATATTGAAAATTCTTACTGATTAAAGCTAAATGCTCCAGTGACTAGCATTTATCTAGAAACTTTAGGATTTCCAAAAGACCAATTAATTCAAATTTAACGCGCATACATGCAAAGTTAAGTGTCCGTGCTATTAACCGTTGAAGAGTTCTCTCGTGAGGAGAAGATCCTGGTTACAGGTTCAAGTCAATTCTGCCATAAAAATGTATTGTCATCAGAACCAATGGTGTGTGCAAAATTTCAGCTCCATCGTTTGGGGGGAACTGGTTTGAAATTCAGTTGTAAGATTTGATCAATGCATACTAACAAGACTAGTTAAATAAAAGCAATAGTGATGCACTTTCGAACATTGAATGCTGCACTACTGCGTCTTGAAGTTCAAAGACACACGATCACAATGTGCAGCCCTTCTAACCAGGGATGTTACGGAGCTTCGACTCTGACTCCGATATTTCCAAACTTCCGATTGATCTTACACCTCCGGTTCCGACTTTGGTTCCGATACTTTTAAATTGGAGGTTTTAATCGGAGGTCAAAATATAATTTGCTACTTCTGGAGTCAATTGATTTGATTTAATTTGCTGTCATAAAAATGTGATTATTTTTATTTGTGATACCTATATTCTACATGCTTATTATTTTTTAATTGAAATTAAAGAGGCTGACTATTTAATGTTTGTATACTGTTTTATTTTATTGCCTGCCCTTAACACATCTCTCTTCTGCCACCATCTCCGACTCCGATTCCGGCTCCGACTCCGAAAAACCAAATTTTAAAACTCCGACTCCGACTTCGGTTCCGATAAAACCACCTCCGTAACATCCCTACTTCTAACCAATAAATGAGCTTCTGTGTTATTTTCCAAAAAAACTGTTTCAATTAGACGTTGTCCCTTGCACTAGACCAAGCTCTCGAAAAGCCCAAAATCATTCCCACAGTAATACTCAAGACAAGAAATCATAACGTAAGAATATGAACCATTTAAAGTTGAAATATAGTTTGAAACAAAGGTACTAAGTCCGTTAAAGCACTTGAGAGACCAGCGCGGAGAAATATTTCGCATCTTTCATCTGCTTCTGTCCGAAGCGGGGATATAGCCCTATGCCCTGGCAGGCAGACTGCCAAATGCACTAAAGACTGTGCCGGCGATTCTGCTCTGTCGAAATAAATTATTGTTATGCTTTATTGTAGGGTTGACTCTAGTTCTTAATATTTAATGAATTTTATGACCGGTGAAGGTCGCGGGAATCCACTACAAGGCCGGTCGATCGATGTAGCGGGGCTTATGGTAGACCTAAGTCCAGTATTGGACGTCTTTCACTAGATGATGAATAGTTATGGATATACCGGATGACTTTTTTATCACTTTCCAAAAAAAAAAGAAAAAAAAATCTCTTTCTTGGTTTTAATATGAAAAGTTTGCCTACTTGAAATTTGTAGCGTTGTTTGATGATGGATCAATTTTTTTCTAACCAGTGAAAAAAAAAAACTAAGTATGCCATTTGCTTCTACTCCGTTCACCTATTATACCCATTTTTTTTTAAAGTGATAAAAAAGTTATCCTGTATTCATTGCATAACTGTGTACATTAAGTTCTTATTAATAAACATTACATTTTTAAACTTATACTTGCACTCAAGGGATATTCTCCGTGATTGTTCATAATCCTGGGCGTAAGTGACAGTTTAAGTTTAGTTTTAAACCGTCAAAGCCTAAAACAGTGTTTGATTACATTTTTAGTTTCAACAGTCTACCCAAGTCAGCACAAAAATGTTACAAAAATATTATTTTTTATCAGAAAGCTCATGCACATTATAAAATACATTATTAATTAACATTATTTTCAATTTATTTTAAACATATTTCCATTTAATTGTTATTTTGAGCTATGTTTTAGGCAGTAAACATGAGACATTGACCTTCAGATATTGACTTTCACAATAATGATTATAGTAACAGGGACGCCACTAAGTCGAACTTTAATAAAAGTTATTGTGCCGTATTAAAAGCTCATACCCAAGAACAAAAAAAAAAACTTATCATGAATGTAAATTAATGTCCGTGAAGGTATTGATTTTTCAATCACCCATTTTTCTAGAAATCATGAAAGCACCTGTTTCTGCCCACCACATTGTTAACGTAAGTATGGTCTATTGCACCAATTGCAATGATGAAACGAGGCCATTATGCACTTTGGCCATTTCTTATTATCAAATTACACATTAATTATCTAAAGTGGTCTTTGTTGCTTACCTTTTTTATAAAACCTAACTTAGGTTAAGTTAGGTTTTATAAAAAAGGTTATAAAGGTTTAGGTTTTTTTTTTTTTTTTATTTAATTACAACAACTCGACCGTGAAATCAGGCAACTGGAATAGGTAATGCCTTGCTACTGGGATTACAGAAAAATATATTTAACACCGGGTTACTGACATGGTCAGTACACAGCCACGGAGTCTGGATTTGTGACCGGTTGATGGCAATAACTGGCGAAATCTGGGTGAACCTTTTTTTTTTTTTCGGATGGGAAATCATCAAATGACTCCTCCCGGTCTTGGCGGAGCAGGAGGGAGTGTCAGACTTTTACTCACTAAAACCCAGTAATGTTCCGGGGCCACGGTATCTCTTTTGAACAGTCCCGCAGCCCCGGCAGGCATCGGTCCTTGCGGACCCCTTCTTTTTGCTGACTCTCTTTGAGGCGCGCGTGGAACACTCCTGCGCCGTCAACACGGCCTGTGGTCATGAGACGGAAGGACGGCGAGCTACCTCATAGCTCTCCGTCTACAGGCCCGCGACTACGCTGCCTCCCGACGCCCGGGGCGTCTCCCGCGGCGGCCGGGACGAGAGGTTCTCTCCCTCTCACGTTCCTCCACCTCCTTCTTTAGCATTACTGCTTCGCATAAGGAGGTGACGGTGAATGTGGGTGTACCTCTTCTTACATCTGGTACAAAACCTTAGGTTCACCTCTGCCTATCCCTTGGGGATTATAGGCGTGGTGTTCTGTTGTTGCAGATGTTTATTTTTCTGAATTCCCTAAGTGCACCTTTCCTAATCTCAACCGAAACTAACACCATATATTCTTCAAGAAATTACTCATTTTATGTTCGTCGAGAAATTTCTAGTTTGTAAAACGAATTTAACTTTAATACCTTTAGCAGAAAAAAAAAACACACAAAAACCTGTTTACAGTGCAGTTCCCTGGATTTCGTTTAGTAAACACAAACAGAAAATGCAGACCATCAAATCCAAATCCGAGCCCGTCCGCAAGTAATACTTACGTTAATGAACACTAAAATCTTTCTATGCCTTTGTGTACTGCAATCGTATCCCTTTGTTTACATGTTATGCAAATTATTTTTATCCAACAAAACATACTGGAGTCGTCAAATTTATCAAACCTTCATTTGGGTGTATTAATCAAAGAGGAAATTCGATGGAATTGGATTTCAGAACGCGTATTTCTTTATTTTACTTTTCTCGTTTCTTTCATGGTGGGTACCGACTCGTAATTACAGGAAATGCGTATCCAAAATAATAGACCCCATGTCGAGTTACGAATTCTGTGAAGACGGATATGTTTTTAAAGATATGCCGATATGTATAAAGGTTTTATTTGGTGCTGAAATGATGGATATATGAAAACATCAATCATCTTTTGAATTTTAAGTAATTTGGTATCGATTACTAATATACTTTCTACAAAAGGATCAAAGACGAATCGTGCTCAATATTACATATTATTTCACTATATAGCTAGAGTATGTTTGTTGAAGAGATTTCATTTAAGTAAGTTGTTTACCAGGGAAGAGAGAAAAAGGAACATACAGATATATTTCTACAGACATACTGATACATTTCTGTTGATCTTATATGCATGCAGAAAAACAGTAGGTCTACAAAAAACTACGAAATTTCAAGACATCCGCACGATTGCGAAACATATTTCGCCTACATCTGTGTTCAATATTGATTCCTCTTTGTCTTCTATTGAAAACTTTTTTTTACCACAGTTGTATGAATTGAACGGCAGAACCACAAAGCAAATGAATGCGGAGCTCGTGAAACAAATTGAAAGAAAAAAATACGATTCGATATTTGAAACAGGGAGCGAAAATATGCGCGCCCGCCGCGCGCCGGTTGAGAACGATGAGACTTTAGAAAAGATTTTTGACAGTTTTTTGCTTTTCGCGTAGGAATTACTGAGGTTATCTTTATTATTGTTCCTTTGGAATATTTGGAAAAGATATGGATGCCAAATCAATTGTAAAGCAAACTTTTCAATTAAAGACACAGCGTCAAGAAAAGTGTCACTGGGTATATTCTGCCACACTGAACTAAAATTATCATATTCTTTGTAGTATGCCAAAACAACATGGCGGGTAGTAGATGTTTACTGGATGCTAAAATAATGTCCAGGTAGACCTCGGATTTCTTAATTCTGACATTTAAAAATATACGCTGTTGACAGTTTGACGAAGCATACATTATGCTAAAGGTTTATAATTATGTTAAAGAGACTGTCCTCTAAGGCCAGCTAATCTAGGTTACTTTTAAAACAGCACATCGGAATTTTCACCCATCTGTTTAAAGCAACGCAGGATAGAATCCCATTACCTTTAGACTATTACTTAGATTCGAGCCATCTTTACATTTACATTGCTTACGCATTCAGAAATATTTCCATAACAACATGAACGTTGCTGCATTTGCCAAACGCAATGAACGTGTCCCCTTTGATACTTATTCGAAGACTACGAGTGGATAGTGCATTTTGCCTCTCAAGTCGACGCAAATAAATTTTCAAAGCGGCGCACTTGACATCGAAGGAGACATGCGAAATGTTGCCAGTTGCTTTAATTAAATAAAAATGGATTGACTCAGTCGGGAAGAGGACGTATTTTGGTAATACGGCAAGATAAATGCTGTGTGTGAGTTTCAGCACTGTTTGTTATTTATGTAATCACGGTCTGGTTATTTAAGCTCCATCCACTAAAATGGTTAGGAATGATGTTTATAAAGAAATGTTGTCATAACACTTTACGTTTGTGCAAAATTTCATGCTTTTAGACCCAGCAGTTTCAGTTGTGCGTTGATCGATTAGTCAGTGAATCAAACTGTCAGCCATGATCTTGAGTGATTGGTTGTATTCTTTACGATGTCTGATGTTGGCTACCACGCGGACGAAGTCGCGGGCAACAGCTAGTGTAATTGTATGAAGATGGAATCCTTTAAGTTACTATGTCAAAATTCCATATTTATTTGTATTATATTGTCATCATTAGGTATTGGCAAACTTCAGCAGTGTAATCAAATTGAATAAAATAATATTTAAACATTTTCAGCAGGTACATTTATAGGTTTACGTTATTAAACTCGGTTATTGACATTTATGCGGTCGTTTGGTTAGTTAGTTAAAATTGTACAATAATAATTATTTTGTTTGATATTCAGAAATGAACTGTTGTTGACTACAGTGTCAGTCCAATTTAATAAATGTTCATAATTGGCTTGACTGTAACTAAAAAAATATAGAAATATAATATAACAAATATCCAGAATAAAAGCGACGATATGAAATGAGTACCCAGATTCTATCTTATATCCTTGAATCTCATAGTATTTATTATTTGAGTGACAACGTTATTGCGCTCAAATTGTCCGAAGTGTTTATTAAAAATACTGAAAGCCGATACACTCTTTGACAGCCTTGCGCCATTAAAAATCTTTCGCAAATAATCTTTTATTTTTTTCTTGATTCACTCTCGAATAAAAGTGGGTGTCCCGTTTACGTCGCCTTTACAGCTAGTGACAATAAAGTGTTTTGCAAGGAGCTAACTTAAGTATTTAAGTTTCAGACACCCCTTTGACAGGTTTTTCGAACATTCAACAAGATTATTCACGCTGAACATTTTAAATTGAATTGAGAATATGCATCTGAAAATACAACGATTTCACTTTGTTGGCTTGAAATCCACAGCATAAATAAACCGTTATTTCAATTGTTTTTCAATCGAGTGGCGTGATTTTAAAATCAAAACGAGCTCGGAGCTCCAATTCGATGCCCGCGAAAACAATACATTTGTTGCGGGCTGTGTCGATGGTTTTTCTCGTAGAAATTGATATGTAATATTGTTGTGAGGGCCTCTCACAAACAAGGTTAGAGTCGGGGACGTGCCTTAGGCCGTCGGTAAATCTAATTGTGACTCGTGTCAAGCAACGATCGACGGGTTAATCTACCAATGGACGCCTGTTATTATTTACATTTTATTTTTGATTGGAGCCCTTTCAACGCTTCGATTTGGTAGCGATTGGGCAAGGTCGTACTATCGACATTGTGATGACCTTTGAATGTCACTGAATCGTTCACATTTAAGGTTATTTGAGTGTGGCCTTATAAGTTACTGGCTGTAAATGTTAGGTTCTCAGAATTATTAATACGTATTATCAATAAATTTTGTAAAAGCTGTTATATTATATTCCTATTCCTAAATAAAACAGCTTTTACAAAAACTCCAATTCCAAGAGGCTTACTCTAAATCTTCAACGTCTATAACAACGCGATATTATGTCAAACTAAATCATAAATTCCAGGTAAAATATCCATACCTATTACTAAATTCTCTTGAGTTTTCGAGTCTGAGGGGGCTTTATGCTCGGAAACTCTTACACGATTTAATATTCAAATCATAAAAAGAACGTTTATGTTGACTCTAAAGAGTCTAAAGAGACAACAATCCTGAACAAACATACTTGTGGTCCCTTATGACGTATGTGTTTCCTTGGCACTGAACATTTGAACAACTTTCGCGGACAAACCGGGGGTCAAACGTGACAGGGGTCTGAACGAACAACCCCGACGTTTTCCGATGCTTCCCTCGCTTCGTGCCAAAACGGTGGAATAAGCCCTTAGGTACCGTGTGGAGCTAAGACGCGAACTAAATGGATTAGAACTTGGACAGAATAAGGGCAAATGTGTACGGTGCTCTTGATTGAGTGTACGTTGGTGTTGATACTTACAGTTTCGAAATTCAAACTTCGTTTACCTTGTTTCTTGGTAGGTAGAATACGAAACAACTGTGATAGAAGTATAAACCCATGTAATCGTGTTCCGTTCGTGTTCCGTTCCCGCAGACAACCGTGAAAACGGTTTTGTGGGGCATTGTCATAAATTTAAGACTTTTGTAAACTTTAATTTAATAAATAAATAAAAAAAAACCAAGTCAAATAAAAGCGAATATTTAATGATTTCAATTCTAATTTTGAACTGTAGACCAGACAGAGCCAAATGCCGCCAGAAAAGTTAGAAAATAAACACAAAATATACAAAAACACAGACGATTCTTGCTTCCAAAGCTTATTAATGCAATAGAAACAAACAAAAAACTTGTTCTTTTCTGTCTGGCATAACATGTTTAAGAACTTATTTAATATCTGAGAGCGAAATCTGAAATCCTCTGCCTAAGTTCTGAATGGGTGATAACAAGAAAAATTATCCCTTTGTGGTCATCCCTCGGGCAACGGTTTACAGGGTTGGTCCTTTCAAAGAAAAAGTCCCAAGGGGAAAGTTCAAATGAGCGATTTTAGTACTACCCAAGGCGGAATTAGGAGGGGAGGAATATTTAAAATATAATAAAAATAATCCTCGAAAGTAACAAGGTCGGGAACGGATAAATTTATGGCTTCCAATTCGCTGCTCCGCCGCTTACCCTAGTTTTTCACTCGTTTAATCTTTTGTAGGTCACTTAGGGCCTTGCACGGCTTTGTTTCACTGATCCTGGGTACTTTGGAATAGATACGGTTTGGACATGAACACCATTTGGTAAACAGCATCATCCATCCAGCTACATAGTCATGTAG
Organism: Xestia xanthographa; assembly: GCA_905147715.2. NCBI lineage: Eukaryota > Metazoa > Arthropoda > Insecta > Lepidoptera > Noctuidae > Xestia > Xestia xanthographa. The sequence goes on from LR990646.1 coordinate 20,759,807, forward strand.
CTGTTCTTTAATTAAGTTTACAATATTATATTTGAGTGACTGCAGATCATAGTAATAATAATAAATAAATATCGCCGGACATTACACACAGCGCCATCTAGTGCCACACTAAGCAGCACGGTATATGTTCCGCGTCAAAATAAGGTGGGCCTTATTTTGGAGGTATTCCATGAAGCACACCCAAACGAAGCACACCCAGACGAAGCACACCTAAAGTATTCCACTTAGCACACCCGTGGGTGGGCTTCAAATAAAAAAATAAAATAATTAATTTCCTTTTCCACGAAGCACACCTACGAATATAATTTCTTAGTCCCCGCACTATGCGAGTGATATTCGTAGGTGTGCTTCATGGAATACCTCTTATTTTGAAGCGGATTTTTTTTACATTTTATTAGTTTTATCCATAAAACTATACCTTCTAAACAGTAGGTACCTACGAAGAAGTATTCTTTTATTTCTTTAATCTTTTGTTTTGCTAGTTCTTTTGAGCCATAGAGCCCTCATTAGTGATTCTTTATGATTGTTCAGTTCCACTAAATATGCTAGCAGTGTGGGCGATATGGATTGATGTCAGCCTTGAGATTTTAATGCCTCAGGGGTGGTACACACTTATTTGTATCAGTAATTTCGATTCGGTAGTATTTGCTGAACAACAAATTCGTTCCAATGCAATTACTACTCGTAGCATAAGAATAGATAACCAGCCCTGATTTATGAAGCAGACAATCCGACAAGTCGATATATGTCAAAAAGTGACAATTATATATTTTATCTGTTTTATGAAGCTGACAGGTGACATAATTGTCATGGTGGAAAATTCACAAATATGTCGAATTGTCGCGACAATCCGACATTTCTCTGTTTTATGAAACTTTATTAGCGACAGGTGACAGGTGACAATTTGTCGTGTAAAACTTGTCAAATCTGCTTTATAAAACACACAATTGTCATGACGTCATGACATATATGTAGAATTGTCCGACAAGTCTGACAGGAGCGTTGCCCTCTGACGCGAAATAATCGACTGTGGTTTTTTGACATAATTATATGTCACGTATTAGTCGAGTTTCATAAAACGCGTTCTTAGATTTAGACAATTAGGTAAAGATTTCACCTGTCACTTTTTGACATAATATATGTCACGTTCATAAAACAGCCTAAGCGCGACAATTCTACAATTTTGTTATTTTTTGACATATATGTCGGATTGTCAGCTTCATAAAACAGGGCCAGGCTATAATGCAATATAATCCTGCTGGGACACAAGCCTCCTCTCTATGAGAGGGAATGGGATGATCCACCACGTGGGTCCATCAGAGTACGTCGGTGGATGTCACATGTCTTCGATTACTAACTATTTGCTACATTTATTTGGTTATAATTTCGCTCGTGCCGATCAACAAATTCCCGTTCGGCATATTTCATCGCTGTATTAAGTCGGCTCGGCACAATTGATTTTTCCGTCCGATTGTACCGATTTATTCCGATCCGTAAACAACCTGTTTTTTTTTATTTTTATATCCCATAACTCTAGGGTATGATTGAGACCATATCAAAGAATCAACTGGCATATGAATTATTTTTTAATAATCCTTTTTTTTTTCGTTTTTCATACAAAAAAATTCGGCAAAGTCACGATTATTAACGTAAAAGACCCTTACGTGAAATATGACAACATCGCATTTTCTTAGCTTTATATGAATGATTGGTTTAAAATGAATTACTCGTATTTATCAATGACACTTATATACATATTTTATAATTATGATTGATGATATCTCCGAAACTATGCATTTTTGACCACCTATTCTAGGAGTTTTAGTATTATTTTTACCTACAGAATAATAATATGAAACTAGAGTTATGGGATATAAAAAAAACAGGTTGTATAGGTGTAGCACTCCTAACATTATCATCTATTTATATCTATCGGCGTATTATATATCCTAAAGGGTTGAAATAAGTTACAAAGTTAGATATTGTATGAAGAGTGTTGGATCTAGATAATGTTTACCGAAAATGTAATATGTAGAAGGTTATATTTGATACTTGGAATCAAGTTGGGCTTAGCTCAGGGTACGGGTTTCTGATCACAGACTGTTGTTGTATACCTAAATGTACGATACATTATGCTGATTTTGAAAGTCATATATTTCATATACCTAGGTAGGTAGGTTTAACTAGAAAACTTAGGTAAGTTTTCTAGTTAAACATTATGCTGATATTTCAAATCAACAATTTCAGCCCATATAATAAGTCCCAAGTGATCTCACGATGCGTTCTTCATTAGTAATATTATTAAGATAGTAAATGAATTGAAATTAGAAGGTTAAATTAAATTAGATAGCGAACCTAATAGACGTATTCGGTATCGCTCGATACCGTGTATATTTGAAAAATATGTGTGGGTGTGGGAAAAATAGGTGTCGATTCTGTTGTGCACAAACTAAACTTAATTTAGGCTATTGCTATCTTTTACTAAAAGGCAGTGCGAGAAAAGGACGGCTATAGCTATGAACTAAAGTTAGAGATGTCAAACTAGCCCTGCGTTTCACCGTGTTTTTTAGTCGACATGTTTTTACGTGCACCCTACATTTGTATGGAAATATTAGTTCCAGCTAAATTTGACAGCTCTAAATTAGGTCCGTCTCTTTTTCGTTTTATTAGAGAGAAAAAGATAGCAATAGCCTAAATTAAGTTTAGTTTGTACACAACAGAATCGACACAAATGAGTTCCTTTATTTGTTAGCCTGTCGATTGTCCCACTGCTGGGCAAAGACCTCCCCTTTCGCCTTCTTTCCATTGAGTCCCTTAGTCAACAAAAACTCACAACATTACATCCTTTAAGTTTTAAGTAAAGCAAATAGTACCTAAATAATTATGTTACAACAGATAAAACATAATGAACTAAAACTAAAATTCTTCAGTACTAAGTTCCTAACGAAGAGACAATGCCTGCAGACATAAAGTGGGTACGTGTTAAGAGATACGGAAGAACGTTCTCTTATGAACATGATTAATATTAGGAGTTACCGCCAGAACTAGCTTAGCTGCAGTAAGAAAGTTAGCAGTAAAGTTCTTCTTAGGAAATGTGACTTGAAGTCAAGATGAACGAATTTGTAACATGATTTTCGGCAACTTTAAGTTGTTCAAGTGTGTGCTGAGGATTTTAAAATGTTTAAGAAACTAAAAAAATTAAAATAAAAAAATATTAAACAAATTAAAAAAAAACCCGACTGCGTTAAAACTAACTAATAATTTTAAATAAAAACTGAAAAGAATAAAACAAATTCAGGAGACAGGACATATTGACTGCAACAGTCGGGACCCATTAAATAATCTAGACTAAAATCATAACATTAGTGTTGCAGTCAATATGTCCTGTCTCCTGAACTTGTTTTATTCTTTTCAGTTTTTATTTAAAATTATTAGTTAGTTTTTACGGAGCCGCGTTTTTCAATTTTTTAAATTATTTTTTTTACATAAGTATTTGATTTGGGTTTTCTTTGTGTCACTATGCGAATATGAGATAGCAGCCTTGAAAAGCTGGTCATTGTTAGTAATACGGAAGGGAGCGCGAGCCCGGTCGCCAACATGATGGTCCGACCAAGTAAAAGAGGCTATGTCCTCAAGCAAATTTCAGCTGGTGGTGATGGCAACTTTGGACCGGAGTAGATGGAGGCAGATTGTCCATTTAAAGGGTTCCAGTGACCACGATCCTCAGTAATGAGGGACCCATTGAAGAAGAAGTATCACTATTCTGGGTACATTTTTGAAGTTTTTTTTAAAACGTTTCGAACTTTACATTCACCTCCACCTTCTCTCGTTTCAACTTTTTACACAGAAATTATTAATAGAAACACATATCCATCAATGGATTTCTATATCAGATATCCTTTACTGTCCAAAATTGTAACAACTCGGTGCCGCTATAATTATATTATATGTATATATTTTGAAACATTTTCAGTAACCACTTATTTTCGGCACTCATCAAATAATCATAAACCTTCAAGATCTAAGAGAAAACTAAGTAACACATAATTATATTATCGTGTATTCGTAAATATTTTATTTATTATATTATCGTGCTGTTATTATATCAGACGGGTAGCTACAAATATAATAACTCTGTGACTTGAAAAGCGTAAGAAAAACAGTCCCTAAACACTTGGCCACAAACTACACATTCAAGCGAGTGCAAAAAAACAAATGAAAAAACTCACCGCGACGCGACGCGACGGTACTCACGTGAAAGAAACAAGCGACAAACACGCGTGTCATGCGCCTGAGGTCGTGTATGGGGCGTAATGTCTCATACGCCCATTTACCCTTGAGGTATCGATATGTCAATGAGCCGCGAAGCCTCACGTATGAAGGATAATCTTGTAATTTTGTCCGTAGTGGCTCTGTTCGGACAGGTATTATTATATTTACTTACGTCTCAAGCCAGTCTTACTTACATGATGATTTGACGGGTAAGCTACGGTCACGGAATAAGGCTGTCTTTACAACAGAAATGTATTAAGCAACAGTGCTGTAAATATCTTTTGGTGCTTGTACGACATTATTAGAAGGGCGCAATTGGTACAAAATGAAAAATCGAAAGAAGCGAAATCGTCTATACGAAATTTTTGCCTGATTCTGAAATGACAGCTTAACCGATAGGTATTTTTAACATGTTAGTTAAAAATACCTATCGGTTGTTTGTAGGGTAATTGACGTGAATTTACCCTGGACGTTACAGTTACAGCAACAACTTTTTTATTCATCAGTTTCAAAAAGATTTGGCTACTTTGCCTTTGTCTATTAGTGAGACTCAACATAGACTCACAAAAAAACTTACTGTTATAATTCCTACGAGTAAAAACAAGTCTAAAATTATCATAAGCAACCCAATTTTCCTTCAAGTAAATATGTTTTCATACAATTTATTTTTGAATGGCTTTCAGTTTTAAAACACTTTGTATCTATACTAATCTATACTATATCTATATCTATACTAATATTATAAAGAGGAAAACTTTGTTTGTTTGTTTGTAATGAATAGGCTCAAAAACTACTGGACCGATTTAAAAAATTCTTTCACCATTCGAAAGCTACATTATCCACGAGTAACATAGGCTATATTTTATTCCCGTACTCCTAGGGGAACGGGAACTACGCGGGTGAAACCGCGGGAAGTCCGCTAGTATTTTTATATTCCTGTTACACGTGACGAGGGAGTTCGAACGTTTTCTTCTCATTGACTGCTCACGGAGGCATGTGACATAAAATGCGAGCGGTATTTCCTCTTTATAATACTGTTTGATGTCCTGTTGCGGTTTTTTTTACACTTACTTTTTTTCAATCCTTTAATACAAATTGTAGGTAATTGTTGAATAATATAATAATAATATTCTTTATTTCAATACATTGACAACATTGTTACAGACATCTTAAGATATAACATACAGATTATGTCCCGCAGATAGGTCCCCTGGTTCCCAAACTAAGTTTTCACCTGTGACTTGGGAGACAGTGTTTCTCCATTAAAAGTCCATTATGTATGTCATAGCCTCATAGGAATGAATGTTAATCGGATTTAATTTAAATTGTTTAGTAGGTAGTGATTTCACAGGGAAAATGGCAGGTTTTATAGTCGTAATTAAATAAGGTAATAGTATATTGGTTTACGTGTAAGGTGGTCATGGAATCATTTCAATGGAAGTTTCCTTCCTGTGACCTTCGTTTTGTGATTACCTATTGTCTGCCAGAAGAACGTTACGATGACACATTTTTTGGAAAACCATTTCTTCCGCTTGTCTTTCTATATTTATTCTTTATCGTGTGGTTAGTGTCTAACCTGCACCCCTAGCCAAGTTGACAATCTACAATCGTTAACGCTAGAAGAAAATGAGAATCACATCATCTCAACGTTAAATCACGTGATCAACACAAACGAATAGAAAATTCGTAGACAAGTTTACATCGTTCAAAATGATAGAATTAATGTTATCGTTTCTACAATGTTGATCGCTATACTCTTTGGTAGGAATGCTCACCATAGACTAAAGTATTGGTTTTTTCTACAGACATTAGAGAACGAGCGATCAACTCAGTCGTGTCAACTTGGCTACCAATTTAGCGCTTTCTACAATCGCTTACGCCGAGGCGTTTACGATTGTAGAAAGAGAATCGATACGAAACGTTTGTAACTTGGCTAGGGGTGCTGGTGTCAGAGTTTTCATGATCCTCTGACTTGGCTTATATTATTATCGGCTAGTCAAAATCATGGCATTACAACCATAAACTGCATAGAAACAGATCAAATTGTAGTCCGCGTATACGTCTCTATATTATAAAACGTACTATCGAGGACACTCCCGCCTGACCACCACTAAGCTCATTTTTGCTTGCACTCGCAACATAAAATCGCTCTCTAGCCCCGCCCCGTTGACTTTGTGTAGAAAAAATGAATGAAAAGATACCTAATCGGCCGAGCGCTCTGACGACGCACGCCAAACGAGAGTTATTGTTATTTTGCGCGCCAAAGTTGACGCTTTCCTAATAGGCCCAAACTTTAAGGGGGCGTGGCTCGGCGCCTCCGCATGATTTAAGCGAAAAAAAATTAAAATGGTCAGGCGGAAAAGGCCCCATAGTACTTTGTATACTGGTTTATGTACTACGAGAAAGTTTCTGTTGACTATGACCTGCAAGTCTGTATGATAAACTACTTAGGATACACTGCAAGCGTCATTTCTCTAGGGGCTTGTGTGGGGAACATATTGCTGTATTTCAGTAGTGGGACGTGAAGTACGATATTCGTGAACTAATAATAGTTATGAAACTGGGCACTGCAATGGTTACTGAATTATGCAAGTATGCCCAAACGATAAAAAACTTAACAATAGGCTTGTGTACTGAAAACATCGAATTATATAGTCCGTCAGTTAGATTTTCAAAAAATATTTGTCCCGTATTTTTTGTTTGTTTATGTAAACCAAAATTGACAAAGATATGAGACGCTTTTAAAATTCTCAATATGTCAAGCCGTGTTATGATTTTTAGTGCGTTCTGACGTCACGAGCCCCCACTCCCGAGTAATGATGCGTTTTATCTTTGTCAATATTCATTGATTTACAAAAACAAAAAATACGTGTCCATTATTTTTCAATGCTCTAACTGACGGATTAAATAGATTTGCAACTTATTTATGGTGGAAACTAGCCTATTGGGTACCACATATCAATCATCTGCCTAGCCTTTTCCCAATTATGTTGGAGTCGGCTTTCTGTCTAATCGGGTGCAGCTCAATACCAGTATTTTACATAGAGCGACTGTTATCTGCCCTCCTGGACCCAGTTACTGAATAATACGTTATTACCAGAAAGCAATAAGTAATTACAGAATATGGCTGAAGACTTGAGCGTTTCAGTCAACCGCATGTCTATGGTGGACTTTGTCAGGATCTTCGTGTCGTGGCAATAAGGGTGATTTTCGTATTTCAAGTGCGGATGACCAAACTGATGTCAATAAAAAAAAATCGGGGCAGTCTTTGGAGACTGCGATAGAAGTGAAAACAAAAAGTACATAGCCCCTCCCCAGTCGTAGCACTGGTTATGCCCCGCGCATGCCTGTGGTGCTACGCCGTAGTGGATCGCCTACGAGTGCTACGAAGCGTGACTACACCTTACGTCAAGTGACGATGAGATTATCGTTTTTCCTTCACCCAAAAAGTGCTCAACGCGCCTAAAGAAGTTTTTTACTTCAAAAATGTAAATTTGTGGAAAACGTCAACCACAAAACTCACAGTCAATTCAACGTAATTTACTTCTGCATAGCTATTCACAACCCTTCGATTCGATTTTCGATTCGGAAAGTCGTATGTCTATCTCGCTCGATTTCGTAATGTCAAAAAAAGATAGACATACGACTTTCCGAATCGAAAATCGAATCGAACCTTTGTGAATAAGGGGCCTGGTCTCCATTTTAACGACATCTTTCCCTCTGGTCTTATAATATAACCACATCTTTATATACAAACGCCAGCACATCAAGCTACCCGTAACGGTCAAATTTTCCCAATCAATCTTGAACCTAACGCTTTAGCGATAAAGTTAAAAATCTATTGTAGTGGCTTGATGTGCTAGCATCTGTACATACATAATGAATCACGTGAAGCACCCGGCATATTTATATAGCAATACCCGTCAGGGCCTGAATGCCCAATAACCTACTGTTAGCGCTGTAGTTAATCTTCATAATGAATTTTCATAGACAGTTCCCGTTTATGCACAATCCATTCGTGACTAGCGTTCAGTGTCACTGCACAATGGGGACGCGTATTTCAACGATGTGGAGCGGTAACCCTATTCTGGCTGTAGAGATTAAAATATGACGTGTGTGTATACAGCGTGTAAAAGACCTCATCACGAAGCCGTTGACCAAGCATTCTGTACATCAAACTAAGTAACTAGGTACGCAAAAATTATTGCTGGGAAACGACTTTTTTTTTGGGGTGAAAAATCATGTTTTGTGGAACATAGAACTCAATGTAACGTACTCAAAACATTGTGCTGATGGATGGATTGAATAGTACGGGGGTCGTGGAGGTATTTAAAGTAAAAATCTTAGATTAAAAACATGTAATAAAAAAAATTGTCAAAAAGATGGAACTTAACTTTTCTCTTTTACGCTTTTTAGTTTATCGTACGAAATGTTTGTTAAGTAATCATTTTAAATTGTAATTAAATAGTAGAAAGTATTAAGAGATCGTCAACATAGACGAAGAAGAAACTAATACGAAGTAAAAAGAATATGGTAAAAAATTATGGGACCACCGGGAGCTTTCTCTACCAAATAAAAGAAAAATCACGTAAATCGGACCAGTAAATCGGTGTAGATAAAAGTAAATAAAAAAAATGACGGCTGAATACACAACCCCCTTTTTTTAGAAGCCGGTTTAAAAGAGGTTCAATTTGTGACTTCGGTAAACGTATACAACAAGAATAGCATCACTGCACTTACTGATTTAAATAGATTTCCATTGTTTTGGCAAAGGAAACAGAGTATTATTTTGTTGGCTATCTCCGTAAGAAACAATGATAATGTAATCCAAGTAGAGAGGATTAAATAAATGCTGGTTTTTCTTCTATGAGACGGCTGCTAAGTTCTTTAAAAATATTATAATATTCTTAGTAAGGAGGTAGACTAACTTTGAACTTTTTGTTTATTATTTTCTATCTCAAAAAAGGTTTTTACCTTTGTGAGGAACAAAGAAATTCGCATGTGATGTTTTGATATAGTACCTTTAGAATTTACTTAGAGGGTCCACATTGAATAAATCCGTAAGAGTTTCCGACCGGAACCCTAATCTTTTATAAGACTCGGAAGCGATTTATCGTAGAGAGAATTCCTTCTAAATATTCCCCTTTCAACATTCCGCTACCGAGTAAGGTCTAGTACAAATACCAAATAGTGGATACACATACAATTTACATTCATTTATAATCCATTGCTGTATGACTGTGACATTTCAACGCGCGATTGCTGTAAAAACGAAATTGGATTAGAAGCAATGTGAAATACCGTTTCTCTTATTTATATGAAGCTCAGAATAGTCCGCCCTGTTGATGTTTATGGGTCTAGATACAACTTGACATTTGCCGTAAAATTTTGCTATGCGAAATTCAATCTTATGAGGAAAGCAAAAGACTGTTTTAGAATTCAGGTATATTAATGTGAGAGGCAAGATATGTAGAATTTTAAGTGTAAATCCTTTGTTGGTGGGCGCGTTAGGTGTTTTACTGTGTTACAGTTTCCGGACTTGTTTTAATTAAGATTTTTCGTTTTGTAGAAGACTGATTATAAAGAACGTATAAAATTGAATTTAAATATAAAATCTGAATTTATACGGTGGCAGTGGAGGGGAGACATCGATCCGTACCTGTAAGTCACATGATTCTAGACTGTAGTTCGTGGGTTATTCAAAATATGATAAACCAGCGGACGTCACGCGGTTTTACCCGCGTAGTTCCCGTTCCCGTGGGAGTACGGGCATAAAATATAGCCTTTGTTACTCAGGGTAAATGTAGCTTTCTTATGGTGAATTTTTTTTTTAAATCGGCGCAGTAGTTTTTGAGTTTATTCATTACAAACATACACACACAAAAATACAAATCTTTTCTCTTTATAATTTATGTAGTTAGTGTTAGTGTAGATGTAGGTGTACTATACAAGGCAAAACGGACGCATCACGAAGCCGTCAACCAAGCATTCTGTACATAGAAGTAGGTAACTCCGCAAAAAATGTACCTGGGAAAACCTCTTTTTTTTGGGTGAAAAATCGCGTTTTACGGTAGGACTCAATGTAACGCACTCTAAACATCGTGCTAATGGATGCATAGTACAGGCGACGTAGAGGTATTTAAATAAAAGTTATAATAACATTAATAACTTGTGTTAAAAATAAACTTGTGAAAAAGTTTCAACTTTGACCTCCAATATCTCCGTAACTACTTTTACACCCATTAGATACGCCCCTACTAAACCCCCTTTGCTATTATAGGCGTGATATTTTATAGCAGAAAGGAGCCCGTGGCTAAATAATAACAGCCACTCGGGTCGATCTTTAGGTTAAGCCGTGCTTGCCTAGGTTGGTCTGTGGATGGCTGACCACCCATTACATACCGGGTTTCCTCCGTGCCTCGGAAAGCACGTTAAGTTGTTGGTCCCGGCTGTCATTTGTAGATCTTTGACAGTCGTTACAGGTAGTCAGTGACCCAATAAGTCTGACAACCAGTCTTACCAAGGGATATCGTATTACCCAGTACTAACTGGGTTGTGGAGGTCAGATAGGCAGTCGCTCCATGTAAAATACAGGTATTCATCTGCATCCGGTTAGACTGGAAGCCGACCCCAACATAGTTGGGAAAAGGCTAGGCAGATGATGATGATGATTTTATAGTAGAAAAATGCAATACCTTCACGTTCATAATGTGTGGTACAGCCGTTTTTTTCCAACAGGCTCGCTTAGATATCTTTTACACCGAGTATAATCTATTCCTTTCGGTTCTATCTATGTTTTTGAACGGAAAACATGCGTCGACAGTGAACTGTGAACCGACTGTTATGTTTGTGACAAGAGAATGTATGCGAAACTGATAAATGAGTGATGTATGGAGCACATTGTTTGTGTTGTCGTACTGTGGTGTACGTGTCTTCTATTGTGACGCATTTTATCTATGACAAAAATATGTGTTAGGTTCTACAAAATTTTGCGAATTAATTTCTTTAATATTTGAAAGAAAGCAAAGGCATGGATGGCATTCATGACGTGCATACATAAAAAAATATTTTTCCATTTTTAGTTATTCCCAAACAAATATTTGCCATGAATTTATTTACCACTAGCGGACGTCCCGCGGTTTCACCCGCGTAGTTCCCGTTCCCGTGGGAGTACGGGGATAAAATATAGCCTATGTTACTCGTGGATAATGTAGCTTTCGAATGGTGAAAGAATTTTTTAAATCGGTCCAGTAGTTTTTGAGCCTATTCATTACAACCAAACAAACAACCAAACTAACAAAGTGTTCCTCTTTATAATATTAGTATAGATTGTTAACAATACATATCATGGTAATATAGGCTTATCTCCAATAAATGAAACTTAATATACCTAACTGTCAAAATCTGGGTGTATTGTACACATCTGCCTCCATCTGCCTCAGAGCATACAGGCGTGCTGTTACGTCATGATGTTGTGTAAACAATAAACATCCAAGCGATTCCAGCAATCACTACAGATTTACCGTCTATTTTTGAAGAGTTCCATTGTATATCTCCGAAGATCAGCATCAAATCTTTACCAATTTTATGGAACCACACGGAAAGCACCAGCTTTCAAATAAAAAAAAATCATCAAAATCGGTTCACCCAGTCGAAAGTTCTGAGGTAACAAACACAAAAAAAAAACAGTCGAATTGAGAACCTCCTCTTTTTGGAAGTCGGTTGAAAATAAACAATTAACACACAACGAATCCAATTTATTATTATTGTCAAAGGTTCTACAAAAGATTAAAAACAAACATCTCGATTCATCCAACAATATTTAGAATCAATGAACTAAAGATAGAAAACAATTAAGTTTTAAATTGAAACACGGACTATTTTGGGCAGTAAACCATTTCCGCGGTCGAACTATTCGTGACTATTGGTTAGTTTAGTTAGAATTGAAATATTGGATTTATGTTGTTCGCTGTGATACCATAGCTTATGACTAGTTTTTTTTAGGTGCTCGAAGTGAAATCATTACCACGTACTGTTAAGGGTTCACTTGTATAGAAAATCTAAGGGATTACTCTTGTGTTCTGGTCGACACGATCGAACAACTATATGAATACGTTCAGGGAAAAAGCTCTTCGACTTAGCTCGAACATTAACGGTAGTTACTGAACGGAGTTTGCCGACTGGCACTATAGTCTCCACCAGATAAGTAAGAATTAAAGGTCATTAACCCGCATTCATTTATTCAAATACATAATTCCGAAAACAGAAATACTGACATAAACTTGTTCCGAAACGACCTTTATCGTGATCCTTGACTTTTTCTAGTAATAAAAAACGATCCATAATGTATTGTCGGGGTACCTATGCAGAGAAATTAAGAACAGAGCAATGACCTTTAATTCTTACTTATCTGGCAGAGACTATAGGCGTCTGATAGCCAGTAAGACGAACACGAAAAATGTGATGACTATGGAGGAGAGGGGAGCTCCTGGCTAAATAATAACGACCACTCGGGTTGATCTTCAGGTTAAGTCACGCTGACCTTGATTGTTCCATGGATGGGTGCACCATGGAACAATCAAGGTCACCCATTTCATACCGAGTTTCTTCAGTGCGTCGGAACGCCCGTTAAGCCGTTGATCCCGGCTGTCAATTGTAGATCTTTGACAGTCGTTACAGGTAGTCAGTGGCCTGAAAGTCTGACAACCAGTCTCACCAAGGGGTATCGGATTACCCAGTACTAACTGGGTAGTGGAGGTCAGTTAAGCAGTCGCTAATAAGTCCCAAATGGGCCGTGGGCATATGGGACGAGTTGATGAATTGCTCTTAAATTGATTAAAATCCAGTTGCATAAATTATCTCATCGCCCAAGCGTCACTTAGGTAGGAACAATAAATATCTCAAGGTATTAAAACCGAATGATCCCCTAAAAACACTATCACAAAATGGCTACTCTGCATTACTTAACTGACTAATAACTATCCAGCATAGAAGACTATGTACTTAAAACTGTCTGCATCGAAACTTTCTTAGCATATACAGCAAGAGCATTTTCTTCTTAATTAGCCTGGGTGAGTCCATTGTTTTAACGTTCGAGCCACTTTCCATTCTTATTCGGTTCTGTTTCCTGCCAAATGGTTTAAATTTTTGTTTTTATTGCTGTTCAGCTAATTTCTCGTTTTCAAGTTTTATGATATAATATTTTACTCTATTAAAATTATGGGGTATTACTGTTTGGAATGTTAACACTTATTTTCTTTTATGAGCTTTTAAATTAAACGTTGGTGCAGCGATAAAACGATGGTTATCCAATTTGTTCTTGGAATTCACGCTCGTTCCATAAACTCATCCATAGGTAATTTTGTTTACCATCACGTGAAATGAAATTTTCCCTTTCGATATTCCAGCAAAGTTTACGTACAAAAATTGAACAAAAGTGACTCTTTTATGCCCAACAATAGTATAACACACCCTCTTAAACACATTCTTCGAATCCTCGTTACAATTTCTTCCAGAAAAACTTCGCCATACAAATAGTACATTCCCCGTTCGTTTCTAGGTCGCAGGCATAGTATGTCAACAATAGGGAATGGCTGGAGATTAAGAACGGAGGCAACTGTAGCAAGAAATGCACGGAGTGGGCCATGCACGGCAAGTACTTCGCGTTAAACTTGTGTGATATCCGCTGCTGTGCCGTCAGCCTTAATGAAAGTAGCTTTTTATGTTTTCTTCGAAGCGCTGCGGGAATATCTTTTGGAAGATTACTCTTAATCGGGGAGTAGGTAAGTTTAATGTAGATGTGCATTCAAGTTTTTTATGATTTTCATATTGAGAGAGTTTTTATGTTCCTTTTGATTTGATGCACCACCTACTCTCAGATTTTTATTAGGTCGTTATTTGCGTTGTCATCGTAAGTATGAAGGATTTAAGTTTAGATAGGTTCGTGAAATGAATTTAATCCAGTTTAAAAGGTATATTCAATGACATATTTTTATGGGACACGCCCGCCACCCTGTTTAAAACACTGCAACTCCTAAAAGTCAGAAAGAATCAAATGGCGTCCACCAGAAAAGCGCCGAGACACTGTTTTGGATCCCGCAAAGAAATAAATCCGAAAAGAACATAATTTGCTCTTCCTTCCAAATCAGCATGAGACAGAACAAAACAAATGCCAATAGGCACAAAGGCACATTTACAACTGGGATAAGCCCAGTTGCCTAGTAGCAGTGTGTTGTGTAGTTGCCTATTTTTCCTAAGTAACATATAAGGTTACCTATGTATGCTAAAATGGTACCTACATTCCTATTCAAGAAAATGTATAACCAACCCTCACGAACGTTAAACGTAGCGATATAATGGTAGGCCTTTGTTTAGCATTGAACGCTTACGGTCTAATATAATGATGATGACGTATGTAAAGTCGGTTTTTGTGTTGTAGTACAATTTAAGGTTCCTTCCTCCTACCTACAGCTTTCAGGTCAACGGTGAATTATTTTCGCTCTTATGCCACAAATTATGTCCGTGCGTGTACATTAGTATGTACATATTATATATCCTCGTTAATTAGTTAATTGGGAGATTAATGAGCCAGGAAGGCTGTGTTGAAGGTCACAACATCTATCTTTCCTGAAAGGTCAGCATTACTTATTCTGGGCGAGGCTCACCATCGACTGCTATGTTGAAAGTATTGACAATTAAGTTGGCAATGCCTGATTATAAAAATGTTTTGTTATTTGGGGTTCACTAAAGTTTGACCAAAACTCCATTGACAAATTTTCATTTAACAACCAACGTTTCGTATACCTACTATTTATTTCGCAAACAACTTATTCCACAAATGTTTTATTTTAAAAACACTCGTTTTACAAACATTTATTTGGCAAACACTTCTCTTATCAAATGCATCAGATGATTTTGAATTATATAGACATTTTTCATTTCTTATTATGTAGATAAATCACATTTCTACAAAATAATATACAGGTTAGTTTAAATAGTAGTACAAGCGAAATGAAGATTAGGCGAAGAGAAGAATGATCTTCATGACGCCGTCAACCAAGCTTTCTGTACATCAAACTGAGTACCTCTATGCAAAAATCATTTATGGGAAATATTTTTTTTTTTGTTTTTTGGGATGAAAAACGGTGGACTCGATGTAACTCAAAACATTGTGCTACTGGATGCATTGAATAGTAGGTACCTACAGGGGTCATGGGGGTATATAAAGTAAAGTTATAACATTAAAAACTTGTATTTAAAAAAAAACTTGGGGAATAGTTCGAACTTTGACCTCAAATATCTCCGTAACTAGAAGGTAGAAGATATGGTACAGAAAAAAAAAATATATATCACAATGACGTTAAGAAAAATTGCCATTGGGCTAAACAGATTTTTCCTAAAGCACTAGTACCCACACACTGTACTTGTGCAGCTCGATCGATACTTGTGTAGCTAGATCGACATACTTTGGGTATTATTTGCAGCAAAAAAATTAATCATCATCATCATCATCATCAGCCTATTCATGTTCCCACTGCTGGGACACAGGCCTCCTCTCTGTGAGAAGGAATGGGCTATAATCCACCACGCGGGCCCAGTGCGGATTGGTAGAAGTCACATGTCTTCAAATTTTTGGTTCTAGGACATGCCGGTTTCCTCACGATGTTTTCCTTCACCGATTTGAGAGCAGTGGTGAATAAATTACACAAAGTAATGCGCCTGCCTGGGTTCGAAACCACGACTTACTGTTCGTAAGTCGTAGCCGCCACCACTGGGCCACCGGTGCTCTCAAAAAAATGAATAAAGACATATAAACCGTGCACTGCATAGCAACCGTAATTCGTGTATAGAGTTACTAATACCACCTCCACGCGGTTAAAAGTAAAAGTTGCACCAGTTTCAAATTCCCCGCATCAACATTAACACGGGAACGAATATCAAACTTGTTTACTTAATTCGAAACACAAACGACACAAAATAAATAAAGGAAACAAATAAAGTGGTTTGGCAACTCTGGTAAGCTCACAGTGGATGGAGTAATAAAATGTAAATAGCTACAGAAGTGTTAAAAGGAGTCGCGGTAAAAGTTTAGCTCACGCGAACTTAGCACTTGATGGCGTCCCTCGGAGTTAGGGGATGGTCTAAGTTTACCCGGAAAGCGATTGCCTACAATCCGACTCTCCTTGCATGGCCTCGGGAAATTCGCTGTGGCGAAAATTCGCGACTAGCAAACATATGCTTAGTGGTACTAATACCACGCGACGTACTGCGGGACGTGACATGAACATGCCACAGCGAATTTCCTGTGGCCAGGCTGTAACAGCTACATGGTTTATCGATTGTATTTTATAGTCGTTATATATTTCATAAGTGCTATCATCGGCTCATACTACATTTGTAGGGACTAGAGAGTAGTCTCTACCGCTCATCGCTACCGTACGGTAGCTATGGACTAATAGTGGCTAGGAAACACGAATACTGATCTTTTACAGAGTAACATGACCACTAATATTATTCAATTCGGTTCTATAATAGGATCGATTGTCTTAGTGATGTTTTAAAATAAGTTATCATACATATTTTCTTTTCCAAAAGGCCGATTTTGCTTTACCAATACGTACATACTTTTACGCTTTTCATTTATGTGAGTAATTGATGGTAATATTTTGTAACCGAAAGTAGGTATTTTATTTTCGCATCAAAAATATCTAAAAAATAATGCATAAACCGCAGCATGGTATGAAATATGCATAGCATTATAACTACTGCAGAGATAGTAAACGCTCTTAATTATAACTTGAACCAAGACGTAAACGGTTCCCCCTTGCTGGTGAAATCCGCCACAAATGGTTTCAGTGAGAAATATAAGTATTGGAGTTATATTGAGTCAGAAATTATGACGATTGTATTAATAAAACCTCATTACGCGTTCGTGTTTATGTTGTGATGATATAAAGTTTTATTGTTAAGACTGAGATTAAGTAAACCCTTGAAATAATTTCGAAACATGAGCAAAATCATAAGCGGCTTTCAAATATTAAGGTTTTTGTAAACATATTTGGTGTCGATTCTGATGTGCACAAACTAAACTTAATTTAGGCTATTGCTATCTTTTACTAAAAGGCAGTGCGAGAAAAGGACGGCTACAGCTATGTACTAAGTTAGAGATGTCAAACTAGTTTATGCTTTGCGCTTCACCGTGTTTTTAGTCGACATGTTTTTACGTGCACCCTTCATTTGTATGGAAATATTAGTTTCAATTAAATTTGACAGCTCTAAATTACGTCCGCCTTTTTCTCGTTTTCTTAGAGAGAATAATATAGCAATAGCCTAAATTAAGTTTTGTTGTCCTTTAAGGCGTCACTAACACACGGGATGAATAGATAGATAGAATATAACTAACGGTACGCCAATATTACCCGCTCTTTTGATGGTGGCTGTACATTCTCGCCGAGACAGAGAGTGCGAGCGCTCGTCTAGCCTCGGTGTTTCTCACTTGCTCTCCGTCTCGTCTCGTGTTATTGGAGACAGAGAGAGTTCTCGGTTGAGTGTTATTTTTTTTTAAATTCTGTGGGAGCAAACGGGGCGATCGCATGGGAACACAGTTTTCTATGATTTTTTCTAATGTCGTTTCTATAGTATTTCAAATCTCTTTGGATTTTTTATTCAGCCTCTCCCAAGGTCGCCGGTTCATTTCAGCACTTTATTTAAATATTTTCCGTTATCAAATCCATTATGAATCTGTAATGGAATAGATTGAAATAAATGGCGTTCATTGCTTACAACAATGCGCTCAATTATTTTTCTGACGTAGAGAAATCTGTTCAATTATGAGGATTAAAAATACATTTGGCTAATGGAGACTTATTGTGATGTTATAATGAAAATGTTTTCGGATAGATTGTTGTTATTGAGGTTTTATTATTGTTAATGAATAGGTATCATGGGTCTCTTGCTAGACTATAATATTGGCTATTTTCATTTATCGGTTATAATATCTACATTAATGCATTATTGGTTGATGTAGCACATGCCACATGTTTATTTTAGAAATGTAGTAAAACTAAAATCCATCTATACATATAATAAATCTGTAGAAAAATCGTTTTTGTACATCGAAAATATTTCGAAAAAAATTGCCAGGGTGTTAAAGGATAACCAACAGAACTCATTTCCAGCATTTTTGGACTTTTCGTCTGTTTATCTGTTTCGATGATCAAGCATCACGTAAAATTTAAGCAACCAATGTAGATAACTTTTATACATCAAAATTGTGCGTATCTTGAGGTATTATTTAGTTTTTGTTTCATGGTAATCGGTTAATTCCATCAAAAGATATATGAATTTAAAGTGTTCAAAAAGAACTAATCATCAAATGTAAGATGCAGCGACATCTATTGTACTAAAATGGTACTAATGACTAAAAATGTGTTTAAAATTTACATAGCATGACTTCCATGCATTATATTATTATTTTGTAGATCTTTGACAGTCGTTACAGGTAGTCAGTGACCCAAAAAGTCTGACAACCAGTCTTACCAAGGGATATCGTATTACCCAGTACTAACTGGGTTGTGGAGGTCAGATAGGCAGTCGCTCCATGTAAAATACAGGTATTCAGCTGCATCCGGTTAGACTGGAAGCCGACCCCAACATAGTTGGGAAAAGGCTAAGCAGATGATCATGATTTCAATGCACTATATTTTAGCAGTTACCATCTTGGTCGATATATGGCGTTGTTCATATTACTCCATTTTTTGAATCGCGGTGATAAGATTTTCCGACCCCTCGCTCGTGTCAGTTACCTCAAGTTTAGTTTTTTAATCGACGAAACGGTATCGAAGTCCGAAATACACTAATGTAGGAGCGGAGAAACAGGGAAAATTTATTTCTTTTGAGTGCTTCCATTACATTCATTTGCATTCATTTTGAGTTACGCAACAAACATGTTTGTTGCGTAACTTTAAAACCGTTTATGCAGCACTTGCAATTAGTTGCAATGGAAGCACTCAAAAGAAATAAATTTTCCCTGTTTCTCCGCTCCTACATTAGTGTATTTCGGACTTCGATACCGTTTCGTCGATTAAAAAACTAAACTTGAGGTAACTGACACGAGCGAGGGGTCGGAAAATCTTATCACCGCGATTCAAAAAATGGAGTAATATGAACAACGCCATATATCGACCAAGATGGTAACTGCTAAAATATAGTGCATTGAAATCATGATCATCTGCTTAGCCTTTTCCCAACTATGTTGGGGTCGGCTTCCAGTCTAACCGGATGCAGCTGAATACCTGTATTTTACATGGAGCGACTGCCTATCTGACCTCCACAACCCAGTTAGTACTGGGTAATACGATATCCCTTGGTAAGACTGGTTGTCAGACTTTTTGGGTCACTGACTACCTGTAACGACTGTCAAAGATCTACAAAATAATAATATAATGCATGGAAGTCATGCTATGTAAATTTTAAACACATTTTTAGTCATTAGTACCATTTTAGTACAATAGATGTCGCTGCATCTTACATTTGATGATTAGTTCTTTTTGAACACTTTAAATTCATATATCTTTTGATGGAATTAACCGATTACCATGAAACAAAAACTAAATAATACCTCAAGATACGCACAATTTTGATGTATAAAAGTTATCTACATTGGTTGCTTAAATTTTACGTGATGCTTGATCATCGAAACAGATAAACAGACGAAAAGTCCAAAAATGCTGGAAATGAGTTCTGTTGGTTATCCTTTAACACCCTGGCAATTTTTTTCGAAATATTTTCGATGTACAAAAACGATTTTTCTACAGATTTATTATATGTATAGATGGATTTTAGTTTTACTACATTTCTAAAATAAACATGTGGCATGTGCTACATCAACCAATAATGCATTAATGTAGATATTATAACCGATAAATGAAAATAGCCAATATTATAGTCTAGCAAGAGACCCATGATACCTATTCATTAACAATAATAAAACCTCAATAACAACAATCTATCCGAAAACATTTTCATTATAACATCACAATAAGTCTCCATTAGCCAAATGTATTTTTAATCCTCATAATTGAACAGATTTCTCTACGTCAGAAAAATAATTGAGCGCATTGTTTTAGGCAATGAACGCCATTTATTTCAATCTATTCCATTACAGATTCATAATGGATTTGATAACGGAAAATATTTAAATAAAGTGCTGAAATGAACCGGCGACCTTGGGAGAGGCTGAATAAAAAATCCAAAGAGATTTGAAATACTATAGAAACGACATTAGAAAAAATCATAGAAAACTGTGTTCCCATGCGATCGCCCCGTTTGCTCCCACAGAATTTAAAAAAAAATAACACTCAACCGAGAACTCTCTCTGTCTCCAATAACACGAGACGAGACGGAGAGCAAGTGAGAAACACCGAGGCTAGACGAGCGCTCGCACTCTCTGTCTCGGCGAGAATGTACAGCCACCATCAAAAGAGCGGGTAATATTGGCGTACCGTTAGTTATATTCTATCTATCTATTCATCCCGTGTGTTAGTGACGCCTTAAAGGACAACAAAACTTAATTTAGGCTATTGCTATATTATTCTCTCTAAGAAAACGAGAAAAAGGCGGACGTAATTTAGAGCTGTCAAATTTAATTGAAACTAATATTTCCATACAAATGAAGGGTGCACGTAAAAACATGTCGACTAAAAACACGGTGAAGCGCAAAGCATAAACTAGTTTGACATCTCTAACTTAGTACATAGCTGTAGCCGTCCTTTTCTCGCACTGCCTTTTAGTAAAAGATAGCAATAGCCTAAATTAAGTTTAGTTTGTGCACATCAGAATCGACACCAAATATGTTTACAAAAACCTTAATATTTGAAAGCCGCTTATGATTTTGCTCATGTTTCGAAATTATTTCAAGGGTTTACTTAATCTCAGTCTTAACAATAAAACTTTATATCATCACAACATAAACACGAACGCGTAATGAGGTTTTATTAATACAATCGTCATAATTTCTGACTCAATATAACTCCAATACTTATATTTCTCACTGAAACCATTTGTGGCGGATTTCACCAGCAAGGGGGAACCGTTTACGTCTTGGTTCAAGTTATAATTAAGAGCGTTTACTATCTCTGCAGTAGTTATAATGCTATGCATATTTCATACCATGCTGCGGTTTATGCATTATTTTTTAGATATTTTTGATGCGAAAATAAAATACCTACTTTCGGTTACAAAATATTACCATCAATTACTCACATAAATGAAAAGCGTAAAAGTATGTACGTATTGGTAAAGCAAAATCGGCCTTTTGGAAAAGAAAATATGTATGATAACTTATTTTAAAACATCACTAAGACAATCGATCCTATTATAGAACCGAATTGAATAATATTAGTGGTCATGTTACTCTGTAAAAGATCAGTATTCGTGTTTCCTAGCCACTATTAGTCCATAGCTACCGTACGGTAGCGATGAGCGGTAGAGACTACTCTCTAGTCCCTACAAATGTAGTATGAGCCGATGATAGCACTTATGAAATATATAACGACTATAAAATACAATCGATAAACCATGTAGCTGTTACAGCCTGGCCACAGGAAATTCGCTGTGGCATGTTCATGTCACGTCCCGCAGTACGTCGCGTGGTATTAGTACCACTAAGCATATGTTTGCTAGTCGCGAATTTTCGCCACAGCGAATTTCCCGAGGTCATGCAAGGAGAGTCGGATTGTAGGCAATCGCTTTCCTGGTAAACTTAGACCATCCCCTAACTCCGAGGGACGCCATCAAGTGCTAAGTTCGCGTGAGCTAAACTTTTACCGCGACTCCTTTTAACACTTCTGTAGCTATTTACATTTTATTACTCCATCCACTGTGAGCTTACCAGAGTTGCCAAACCACTTTATTTGTTTCCTTTATTTATTTTGTGTCGTTTGTGTTTCGAATTAAGTAAACAAGTTTGATATTCGTTCCCGTGTTAATGTTGATGGGGGGAATTTGAAACTGGTGCAACTTTTACTTTTAACCGCGTGGAGGTGGTATTAGTAACTCTATACACGAATTACGGTTGCTATGCGGTGCATGGTTTGTATGCCTTTATTTATTTTTTTGCTGCAAATAATACAATACACAAAGTATGTCGATCTAGCTACACAAGTATCGATCGAGCGGCACAAGTATGGTGGGTGGGTACTAGTGCTTTAGGAAAAATCTGTTTAGCCCAATGGCAATTTTTTCTTAACGTCATTGTGATATATATTTTTTTTACTGTACCATACCTGGGAACCTTCTAGTTACGGATATTTGAGGTCAAAGTTCGAACTATTTCCTAAGTTTTTTTACTTTACTTTTCATCACTTTTGCTCAAAAACTGCATTTACGGTGCCTGTATAAATTGTTCGAAAGTTATAAATTACGCACCATACAACGGAGCGTGCGGTAAAATAGGTACTCTCACCTAAGTACCCATTTTACCGCATACCCCGTTGTAAATCACCGTGCGTATTCTTTACGGTTTTTTTTTTTAATTAGGTCAAAATGAAAATCCAAGATGGCGCTGACAAAAATTTTTGTGATTTTCTTCATGGGTGTCGTTTTCGTGGTTTTTGGGGTCGCTGATAACGAAAATGAGGTTAAAAAAATCCAAGACGGCGCCGACGAAAATTTTTCTTCATGGGTGTCGTTTCCGTGGTTTTTGGGGTAGCTGATAACAAAAATGAGGTCAAAATGAAAATCCAAGATGGCGCCGATGAAAATTTTCGGTTTTTTCTTCATGGGTGTCGTTTTCGTGGTTTTTTGGGTCGCTGTTTGTTTCATTACATATTGTACTGTTTTCTCGCAAATGTGTTGAAAAACATTGTATGACACACGTGCAGAAATAACTATTATATACCCCAAAGACCAACTATATAATAATATGTACTATACTATTCAATGCATCCAGCAGCACAATGTTTTGAGTTACATTGAGTCCTACCGTGAATCGTGATTTTTCACCCCAAAAACATAAAAGAAAAGGTTTCCCATAAATATTTTTGGGTAGAGTTAGTTTGATGTATAGAAAGCTTAGTTGACGGCTTCGTGAAGAGTCCGTTTACACCTTGTATATGACACTAATATGTCCCATACACACTCTTATGGACTATTAAAGAGTTTCGGTGTTTCTTCTCATAGTAGTCGCACAGGAAACTAGTTTTTTTTAAGTTTTTTTCTCGAGTAAGACTGTTTGTGAAGACCAAATTACAAAACATTTTTATAATCAGGCATTGCCAACATAATTGTCAATACTTTCAACATAGCAGTCGATGGTGAGCCTCGCCCAGAATAAGTAATGCTGACCTTTCAGGAAAGATAGATGTTGTGACCTTCAACACAGCCTTCCTGGCTCATTAATCTCCCAATTAACTAATTAACGAGGATATATAATATGTACATAAGTACTAATGTGCGTGCACGGACATAATTTGTGGCATAAGAGCGAAAATAATTCACCGTTGACCTGAAGACTGTAGGTAGGAGGAAGGAACCTGAAATTCTACTACAACACAAAAACCGACTTTACATACGTCATCATCATTATATTAGGCCGTAAGCGTTCAATGCTAAACAAAGGCCTACCATTATATCGCTACGTTTAACGTTCGTGAGGGTTCGTTACACATTTTCTTGAATAGGAATGTAGGTACCACTTTAGCCTACATAGGTAACCTTATATGTTACTTAGCAAAAATAGGCAACTACACAACACACTGCTACTAGGCAACTGGGCTTATCCCAGTTGTAAATGTGCCTTTGTGCCTATTGGCATTTGTTTTGTTCTGTCTCATGCTGATTTGGAAGGAAGAGCAAATTATGTTCTTTTCGGATTTATTTCTTTGCCGGATCCAAAACAGTGTCTCGGCGCTTTTCTGGTGGACGCTATTTGATTCTTTTTGGCTTTTAGGAGTTGCAGTGTTTTAAACAGGGTGGCGGGCTGGTCCCATAAAAATATGTCATTGAATATACCTTTTAAACTGAATTAAATTCGTTTCACGAACCTATATAAACTTAAATCCTTCATACTTACGACAACAACGCAAATAACGACCTAATAAAAATCTGAATAGTGCATCAAAAGGAACATAAAAACTCTCTCAAATATGAAAATCATAAAAAACTTGAATGCACATCTACATTAAACTTACCTACTCCCCGATTAAGAGTAATCTTCCAAAAGATATTCCCGCAGCGCTTCGAAGAAAACATAAAAAGCTCCTTTCATTAAGGCTGACGGCACAGCAGCGGATATCACACAAGTTTAACGCGAAGTACTTGCCGTGCATGGCCCACTCCGTGCATTTCTTGCTACAGTTGCCTCCGTTCTTAATCTCCAGCCATTCCCTATTGTTGACATACTATGCCTGCGACCTAGAAACGAACGGGGAATGTACTATTTGTATGGCGAAGTTTTTTTGGAAGAAATTGTAACGAGGATTCGAAGAATGTGTTTAAGAGGGTGTGTTATACTATTGTTGGGCATAAAAGAGTCACTTTTGTTCAATTTTTGTACGTAAACTTAGCTGGAATATTGAAAGAGAAAATTTCATTTCACGTGATGGTAAACAAAATTACCTATGGATGAGTTTATGGAACGAGCGTGAATTCGAAGAACAAATTGGATAACCATCGTTTTATCGCTGCACCAACGTTTAATTTAAAAGCTCATAAAAGAAAATAAGTGTTAACATTCCAAACAGTAATACCCCATAATTTTAATAGAGTAAAATATTATATCATAAAACTTGAGAACGAGAAATTAGCTGAACAGCAATAAAAACAAAAAATTTAAACCATTTGGCAGGGAACAGAACCGAATAAGAATGGAAAGTGGCTCGAACGTTAAAACAATGGACTCACCCAGGCTAATTAAGAAGAAAATGCTCTTGCTGTATATGCTAAGAAAGTTTCGATGCAGACAGTTTTAAGTACATAGTCTTGTATGCTGGATAGTTATTAGTCAGTTAAGTAATGCAGAGTAGCCATTTTGTGATAGTGTTTTTAGGGGATCATTCGGTTTCAATACCTGGGATATTGTTCCTACCTAAGTGACGCTTGGGCGATGAAATAATTTATGCAGCTGGATTTTAATAAATTTAAGAGCAATTCATCAACTCGTCCCATATGCCCACGGCCCATTTGGGACATATTAGCGACTGCTTAACTGACCTCCACTACCCAATTAGTACTGGGTGGTCCGATACCCCTTGGTAAGACTGGTTGTCAGACTTTCGGGAAACTCTCTACCTGGTAACGACTGTCAAAGATCTACAATTGACAGCCGGGATCAACGGCTTAACGGGCGTTCCGACGCACTGAAGAAACTCGGTATGAAATGGGTGACCTTGATTGTTCCATGGTGCACCCATCCGCGGAACAATCAAGGTCAGCGTGACTTAACCTGAAGATCAACCCGAGTGGTCGTTATTATTTAGCCAGGAGCTCCCCTCTCTTCCATAGTCATCACATTTTTCGTGTTCGTCTTACTGGCTATCAGACGCCTATAGTCTCTGCCAGATAAGTAAGAATTAAAGGTCATTGCTCTGTTCTTAATTTCTCTGCATAGGTACCCCGACAATACATTATGGATCGTTTTTTATTACTAGAAAAAGTCAAGGATCACGATAAAGGTCGTTTCGGAACAAGTTTATGTCAGTATTTCTGTTTTCGGAATTATGTATTTGAATAAATGTATGCGGGTTAATGACCTTTAATTCTTACTTATCTGGCGGAAACTTAGTGCCAATCGGCAAACTCCGTTCAGTAACTACCATTAATGTTCGAGCTAAGTTGAAGAGCTTTTTCCCTGAACGTATTCATATAGTTATTCGATCGTGTCGACCAGAACACAAGAGTAATCCCTTAGATTTTCTATACAAGTGAACCCTTAACAGTACGTGGTAATGATTTCACTTCGAGCACCTAAAAAAAACTAGTCATAAGCTATGGTATCACAGCGAACAACATAAATCCAATATTTCAATTCTAACTAAACTAACCAATAGTCACGAATAGTTCGACCGCAGAAATGGTTTACTGCCCAAAATAGTCCGTGTTTCAATTTAAAACTTAATTGTTTTCTATTTTTAGTTCATTGATTCTAAATATTGTTGGATGAATCGAGATGTTTGTTTTTAATCTTTTGTAGAACCTTTGAAATAATAATAAATTGGATTCGTTGTGTGTTAATTGTTTATTTTCAACCGACTTCCAAAAAGAGGAGGTTCTCAATTCGACTGTTTTTTTTTTGTGTTTGTTACCTCAGAACTTTCGACTGGGTGAACCGATTTTGATGATTTTTTTTTATTTGAAAGCTGGTGCTTTCCGTGTGGTTCCATAAAATTGGTAAAGATTTGATGCTGATCTTCGGAGATATACAATGGAACTCTTCAAAAATAGACGGTAAATCTGTAGTGATTGCTGGAATCGCTTGGATGTTTATTGTTTACACAACATCATGACGTAACAGCACGCCTGTATGCTCTGAGGCAGATGGAGGCAGATGTGTACAATACACCCAGATTTTGACAGTTAGGTATATTAAGTTTCATTTATTGGAGATAAGCCTATATTACCATGATATGTATTGTTAACAATGGTAAATAAATTCATGGCAAATATTTGTTTGGGAATAACTAAAAATGGAAAAATATTTTTTTATGTATGCACGTCATGAATGCCATCCATGCCCTTGCTTTCTTTCAAATAATAAAGAAATTAATTCGCAAAATTTTGTAGAACCTAACACATATTTTTGTCATAGATAAAATGCGTCACAATAGAAGACACGTACACCACAGTACGACAACACAAACAATGTGCGCCATACATCACTCATTTATCAGTTTCGCATACATTCTCTTGTCACAAACATAACAGTCGGTTCACAGTTCACTGTCGACGCATGTTTTCCGTTCACAAACAGATAGAACTGAAAGGAATAGATTATACTCGGTGTAAAAGATATCTAAGCGAAGCCTGATGAAAAAAAACCGCTGTACCACACATTATGAACGTGAAGGTATTGCATTTTTCTACTATAAAATCATCATCATCATCTGTTTAGCCTTTTCCCAACTATGTTGGGTCGGCTTCCAGTCTAACCGGATGCAGCTGAATACCTGTATTTTACATGGAGCGACTGCCTCCACAACCCAGTTAGTACTGGGTAATACGATATCCCTTGGTAAGACTGGTTGTCAGGTTATTGGGTCACTGACTACCTGTAACGACTGTCAAAGATCTACAAATGACAGCCGGGACCAACAGCTTAACGTGCTTTCCGAGGCACGGAGTATTATTAAGGTTACATTTGGAATATTTACTTGTCTGTAGAATCACTTTTAGGACGAGCTCTTCACTAAATAATAACAGCCAGTCGGGTCGATTTTTAAGTTAAGCCACGCTTACCTAGGTTGGCCCGTGGATGAGTCCACCACCCATTATAGACCAAGTTTCTTCCATTCCTCGAAAGGCACGTTAACCCGTTGGTCCCGGCTATCATTTGTAGATCTTTGGCAGCCGTTACAGGTAGTCAGTGGCCCGAAAATCTGACAACCAGTCTTACCAAAGAGTATCGTATTACCGAGTAACTGGGTTGTGGAGATCAGATAGGCAGTCGCTCTATGTAAAATACTGCTATTCAGCTGCATTCGGTTAAACTGGAAGCCGACCCCAACATAGTTGGGAAAAGGCTAGGCAGATGGATGGTAGAATCACTTTGAGCATTTGTATACTAAACAACCCTTATAATAACGCAAAATATTAACTAGGTCAATACATACATATACATCATCATCATCATCAGCCTATTAATATTCCCACTGCTGGGACACAGGCCTCCTCCCTATGAGAGGGAATGGGCTATAATCCACCACGCGGGCCCAGTGCGGATTGGTACACATATACATTTTCCACGTATTAGGTACTTGATGCTGATGGTCAATTCACACTTCTGTAGACACCACTCTGCTCTTGATACGATTTCACTTCAATGCACATTTTCCGAATTGACACGGAATCGATATCGATAGTGCGAAAATTCATACATTTTATAACATGAACATGTTTTATTTATACCTCAGTTTACGGTGTTTCTTTCTTTATCGTGTGGTTAGTGCCCTGGTGTCAATGCTTTTATGCCGCTCATGAGCCTCTTACTTGGCTTTACATGCCGTTTTTTTTTTTCGGATGGGAAATCATCAAATGACTCCTCCCGCTCTGGGCGGAGCAGGAGGGAGTGTCAGAATTTTACTGACTAAAACCCATCCATGTTCCTTCATCACCCTTTGTGTTCCGGGGCCACGGTAACTCTTTCGAACAGTCCCGCAACCCCGGCTTTACATGCCGTCGAGAAATACCTCATAGGCATGCTCGTTTCCTTACGATGTTTTCCTTCACTGAAGCAAGTCATAATTATACAATATGCACATGAATCCGAAAAATCAGAGGTCATGGCATGTCTGGGGTTTGAACTTCACGGTGTGTATACAAAGTTAAACCTTAAAGCATTTTGATTAAGTCCCAAAAGTTAATTTTCAAACTTCCCCTCCTAATTACAAAAATTTTGATTATTATAAAGTTTATTTTGATAAGATAAGGCAAAGCGAAATCAAAATGAACGTGGGTAGTCCCTACGTGGAGTAGGCAGGCACGTGTATAATCATCTGAAAATTAATGTAACAAACAAACGAATTCAGTTTTATCTGATTATCATTATTGAGAACAGAGCCAACGCAATTTTCGACGTATAATTTAGTTATCCAAGGGAAATGAGAAAACTCGCCGTTTATGAATTCAGTAGGTAATTTCGGAATCTAGGCTTTTCGCTCTATTTGACTGTGTAATCTAGATAGCTTAAGAATTGCTCAGTATTTTTGAATAGTTATTTGATAAAATGGAGGCGGTGTTTTAAATTATTTTTCTTTTGTGCTGTAAATTCTATCTTAGCGCTCGATTTTACTTGCATTTATGATCGAAACCAGACAGAATACTATAACAGGACGTTGACTTGATATAAGAAATTCTTTCTCGTGCATTTTTATTATGGAATATGATTATATCCCCAAACAAGGTAAGTATTATATCTACACTAATATTATAAAGAGGAAAGATTTGTATTTTTGTGTGTGTGTGTGTATGTTTGTAATGAATTAACTCAAAAACTACTGCGCCGATTTCAAAAATTCTTTCACCATTAGAAAGCTACATTCACCTTGAGTAACATTAATTTTTTTTTATCTCTGTACTCCCTCGGGAACGGGAACTACGCGGGTGTAACCGCGTGAAGTCCGCTAGTTAATAATATTTATTACTTACAATGATTTTAATTTCTTTACTTTTAGACTGCCTCATTGGTCTAGTGGTCGCAGGCTCGACTACTGATTATGAGGTCCTGGGGAATCGATTCCCAGGTCGATCAAAGTGTTATTGGGTTTTTCCGACAGGAATTTCACAGTAGCAGCCACGGAGTCTGGATTTGTGCCCAGTTGATGTCGCCCCCTATCACATGGGACTTAAACATAACTGGCGAAATGTGGGTGTAGATATCATTACGTACCCCTCTTCAGTGATTTTGTGTTTTTTTTTTTTTTTCTTTTTTTCGTCCAACAACAACAGCCCATAACGTCCACTGCTGGACATAAGCCTCTCCCATTATGGGAGGAATTTGCCGTAATCTCCACGCTTGGCAGGCGACACCCGTGAGTGTATAATGGGTTGGTTCTATTCTACTCTGCCGGATACCACAAGGCTAATTTTTTTGTCTATTTCCATTTAATTATCAGGTCACTAATGCTTAATGACAACACGCCTAAGCCCATTACAACCAAAAATGGGTAATGAATATTATCTATTTCGTACATGCAATAAATTCCCACCATAAATGTGGCAATTAGTTCGGTTTATAGGAGATTAACAGAATATCCTCATGTTGATATTCCGATAGTTCAATAGAATTTTCATATGGAAAACATAACCGTAAATACGGTTCGTTTCATGATCCGAAATCAATAAATGCGATTTTTATCCGCTAGAAAATTGAAAGAGAAAAATATTGTAGAGGCATTTTGTTGGAAGTTTAACGCAGCTATGTTGTAAATTGGGAACAATAGTGAGCTCCGATGGACAGCGACTGAACGTCAACATATCATGCGCTTGACATCTCACTTAGTTTGGATTTTCATTACTACATTGTGGTTACGGAGTTAATTGACTGGAAAGAGCAAGGTATCTTTGTATAAGCTTTTTGTTAGTTTGTTTCTTTTTACCGTGTGGTATCCGGCAGAGTAGAATAGAACCAACCCATTACACTCACGGGTGTCGTATAAGGCGACTAATGTCTGAGGCAGAACACCTTGCGCCTCCGTAGACCAGAGAATGGGCAGCAGCGTTTTCTGTTAGTCTTTCATCACTGTGATCTCCAATCCGCCTGCCAAGCGTGGAGATTACGGCAAATTCCTCGTATCATGGGAGAGGCTTATATCCAGCAGTGGACGTTATGGGCTGTTGTTGTTGTTGTTTCTTTTTACACCTCATAAGTTTTAGAACCTTTTTAAAAAATCTTAGCGAAAACTTACTGTCAAAAATTATAACCGCCGCGTGCTCCTTTCGCCTAGTCCACATCTGGGGGATTACCATGAAGTTTTAAATCAGAATTGTTTCAGTGTCACTCCAGTGTGGGAAAAAGACGGAGCTATAGATGACGACTAGCGCCATCTCTTTCACACTCTGGAATAAAATTAAAACAATACTGCTTTAAGATGTCATGGGACTTTTGTTGGTTCTACACGCATGCTGGTTGCGAGTACTACACACCAGACCTGAAGAACTTCATGAAAATTATAACACTCGAGTCTTTTCAGGGTTTTTTTTACCTTACTTGCCTGGAAATTCTTGCCCTACAAAAACTGGCTTTTGAAAATTTCTTCATAACGTAAACATGAAATTCGATATCGCTCCATAATAAGAAATAGTTAGGTACAAGTTTACAAACAGTAGTGCCTCAGAACAAGAAAATACACTAAGAAATCCATACGTACAAAACTTTCCTCCCCTTAAGACTCCAGATTCTAAACTCTTATAAGTTGTACTTCTTACTATCCCCAGAGGGAATCTCATTCGTGAAGTAAAACTACGAAGCTTGTCTGTGAATATACAGCTAGTTCTATTTCCGTGTTTCACAGTGAACCCCAGTACAATTTACTACGTCATATTTATTCAATGACATCATTATGTCAAGCAATTTACAATCTGTTGTTAGTATTAATGTGGGACTGCAATTAACATAAACGTCAGGTTTTAATGCATTAGTTAGTAGTTATTGTGCATGGTTTATTCTACGATGATGATGGATGTGACACTCTAATAGTTATTTATGCAACTGTTGTATAATGAGGGGTATTAAAACACAAATGTGGGTTTATCACACGAGGCGAAGCCGAGTGTGATAATAGTATTACATGAGTGTTTTAATACCTAATTATGTACAGTTGCATACAAGACTTTATCTACATCCATGATATGAATCCTCCATAAAAGGTTTTGAAACCATAGGATGTTGCAGTGTTGTAAGAAGTCTATGTAAATTCATGGAATGTTTAATTGCTGAGTATTTAATACAAACAAACCATGTATAGGTAATAATATAATTATTTACATTTTGGATTGTTCAATTATTAAAATGTACAAAGCTTGTATCACTCATTTTTGTAAACAACAAAGTACTTATTGCAATACTAATATCCAAATATCGAACAAAAATAGCGGGATACGACGTGAATTCGAATTAGCCTATAAGTTTTTATTTTTATTTTTCGCCGTGGTAGTGAATCGCACGTGCTAGACAATGTTCTTTTTTTTTAAAACGAATTGCATAATGAAATTCAGTACAACATTATAACACCCGTTTGGATGTTATAATGGTTATTATGACACTGGCTGTTTTAATGTTGGCAATAAGCTAACTGTTTCAGATACTTTTATAGAGGATTTATAGCATGGGTGTAGATAAAACAAATAATATCACTTTTGTTTTTTAATACAATCGATTTACCAATGGGTTTGAAACATTGTTCTTGGGGTTCTAGTGCGCAAATTGGTCTATTCTTAAGGCAAAGAAACAGCATTGCAATTCAGCCAGCCAATACTGCCAGCTTTTTAGCCACATTTTCCATTGACAGTGATTCGGACGAACTTCTTGATGCTCAATAAGCTAACCTTCTCTCTTTTTTTCGTAAGAGGTGTGTTATAAGTTTGTTACATACTGTATTTGAATAATTAACCAATTCAATTCTAGCGATATTTATTTTATTAATTACTAGCGGACGTCACGCGGTTTCAGCCGCGTAGTTTCCGTTCCCATAAGAGCACGGGGATAAAATATAGCCTACGTTACTCAAGGTGAATGTAGCTTTCTAATGGTGAAATAATTTTTGAAATCGGCGCTGTAGTTTTTGAATTTATTCATTACAAGCATACACACAAAAAAATACAAATCTTTCCTCTTTATAATATTATTAGTGTAGACTAGCTGACCCGCGCAACTTCGTCTGCGTCACATGAGAGAGAGAGGGTTAGAGAGAGTGTGAACCAAGATAGACATTAAGACATGGCGGAATTTTTTTTTTGCTTTTTATGAGGAACAATATTCCGCCATGTCTTAATGTCTATCTTGGTTCACACTCTCTCTAACCCTCTCTCTCTCATGTGACGCAGACGAAGTTGCGCGGGTCAGCTAGTCTACACTAATAATATTATAAAGAGGAAAGATTTGTATTTTTTTGTGTGTATGCTTGTAATGAATAAATTCAAAAACTACAGCGCCGATTTCAAAAATTATTTCACCATTAGAAAGCTACATTCACCTTGAGTAACGTAGGCTATATTTTATCCCCGTGCTCTTATGGGAACGGAAACTACGCGGCTGAAACCGCGTGACGTCCGCTAGTAATTAATAAAATAAATATCGCTAGAATTGAATTGGTTAATTATTCAAATACAGTATGTAACAAACTTATAACACACCTCTTACGAAAAAAAGAGAGAAGGTTAGCTTATTGAGCATCAAGAAGTTCGTCCGAATCACTGTCAATGGAAAATGTGGCTAAAAAGCTGGCAGTATTGGCTGGCTGAATTGCAATGCTGTTTCTTTGCCTTAAGAATAGACCAATTTGCGCACTAGAACCCCAAGAACAATGTTTCAAACCCATTGGTAAATCGATTGTATTAAAAAACAAAAGTGATATTATTTGTTTTATCTACACCCATGCTATAAATCCTCTATAAAAGTATCTGAAACAGTTAGCTTATTGCCAACATTAAAACAGCCAGTGTCATAATAACCATTATAACATCCAAACGGGTGTTATAATGTTGTACTGAATTTCATTATGCAATTCGTTTTAAAAAAAAAGAACATTGTCTAGCACGTGCGATTCACTACCACGGCGAAAAATAAAAATAAAAACTTATAGGCTAATTCGAATTCACGTCGTATCCCGCTATTTTTGTTCGATATTTGGATATTAGTATTGCAATAAGTACTTTGTTGTTTACAAAAATGAGTGATACAAGCTTTGTACATTTTAATAATTGAACAATCCAAAATGTAAATAATTATATTATTACCTATACATGGTTTGTTTGTATTAAATACTCAGCAATTAAACATTCCATGAATTTACATAGACTTCTTACAACACTGCAACATCCTATGGTTTCAAAACCTTTTATGGAGGATTCATATCATGGATGTAGATAAAGTCTTGTATGCAACTGTACATAATTAGGTATTAAAACACTCATGTAATACTATTATCACACTCGGCTTCGCCTCGTGTGATAAACCCACATTTGTGTTTTAATACCCCTCATTATACAACAGTTGCATAAATAACTATTAGAGTGTCACATCCATCATCATCGTAGAATAAACCATGCACAATAACTACTAACTAATGCATTAAAACCTGACGTTTATGTTAATTGCAGTCCCACATTAATACTAACAACAGATTGTAAATTGCTTGACATAATGATGTCATTGAATAAATATGACGTAGTAAATTGTACTGGGGTTCACTGTGAAACACGGAAATAGAACTAGCTGTATATTCACAGACAAGCTTCGTAGTTTTACTTCACGAATGAGATTCCCTCTGGGGATAGTAAGAAGTACAACTTATAAGAGTTTAGAATCTGGAGTCTTAAGGGGAGGAAAGTTTTGTACGTATGGATTTCTTAGTGTATTTTCTTGTTCTGAGGCACTACTGTTTGTAAACTTGTACCTAACTATTTCTTATTATGGAGCGATATCGAATTTCATGTTTACGTTATGAAGAAATTTTCAAAAGCCAGTTTTTGTAGGGCAAGAATTTCCAGGCAAGTAAGGTAAAAAAAACCCTGAAAAGACTCGAGTGTTATAATTTTCATGAAGTTCTTCAGGTCTGGTGTGTAGTACTCGCAACCAGCATGCGTGTAGAACCAACAAAAGTCCCATGACATCTTAAAGCAGTATTGTTTTAATTTTATTCCAGAGTGTGAAAGAGATGGCGCTAGTCGTCATCTATAGCTCCGTCTTTTTCCCACACTGGAGTGACACTGAAACAATTCTGATTTAAAACTTCATGGTAATCCCCCAGATGTGGACTAGGCGAAAGGAGCACGCGGCGGTTATAATTTTTGACAGTAAGTTTTCGCTAAGATTTTTTAAAAAGGTTCTAAAACTTATGAGGTGTAAAAAGAAACAACAACAACAACAGCCCATAACGTCCACTGCTGGATATAAGCCTCTCCCATGATACGAGGAATTTGCCGTAATCTCCACGCTTGGCAGGCGGATTGGAGATCGCAGTGATGAAAGACTAACAGAAAACGCTGCTGCCCATTCTCTGGTCTACGGAGGCGCAAGGTGTTCTGCCTCAGACATTAGTTGCCTTATACGACACCCGTGAGTGTAATGGGTTGGTTCTATTCTACTCTGCCGAATACCACACGGTAAAAAGAAACAAACTAACAAAAAGCTTATACAAAGATACCTTGCTCTTTCCAGTCAATTAACTCCGTAACCACGATGTAGTTATGAAAATGCAAACTAAGTGAGATGTCAAGCGCATGATATATTGACGTTCAGTCGCTGTCCATCGGAGCTCACTATTGTTCCCAATTTACAACATTGCTGCGTTAAACTTCCAACAAAATGCCTCTACAATATTTTTCACTTTCAATTTTCTAGCGGATAAAAATCGCATTCATTATTGATTTCGGATCATGAAACGAACCGTATTTACGGTTATGTTTTCCATATGAAAATTCTATTGAACTATCGGAATATCAACATGAGGATATTCTGTTAATCTCCTATAAACCGAACTAATTGCCACATTTATGGTGGGAATTTATTGCATGTACGAAATAGATAATATTCATTACCCATTTTTGGTTGTAATGGGCTTAGGCGTGTTGTCATTAAGCATTAGTGACCTGATAATTAAATGGAAATGGACAAAAAAGCGAAAATAATAACACAACATCACTGAACAGGGGTTCTTAATAATATCTACACCCACATTGCGCCAGTTATGTTTAAGTCCCATGTGATAGGGGGCGAGCCTATTGGCATCAACTGGGCACAAATCCAGACAAACCCAATAACACTTTGATCGACCTGGGAATCGAACCCAGAACCTCATGATCAGCAGTCGAGTCTGCGAACACTAGACCAATGAGGCAGTCTAAAAATAAAAAAAGTAAAATGATCGCAAGTAATTTTAATACATAGCTTGTGTTAGGATGTAGATGACTACATCCCAACACAAGATAGGTATTTAATTCACTATGAAGGACACTAGGACTATGAAGTCTATAATAAATAATTCACGAGAAAGAACTTCTTATAACAAGTCAACGTCCTGTTAAAGTATTCTGTCTGGTTTCGATCATAAATGCAAGTAAAATCGAGCGCTAAGATAGATTTTACAGCACAAAATAAAAATTAAAACACCGCCTCCATTTTATCATTTAACTATTCAAAAATACTGAGCAATTCTTAAGCTATCTAGATTACACAGTCAAATAGAGCGAAAAGCCTAGATTCCGAAATTACCTACTGAATTCATAAACGGCGAGTTTTCTCATTTCCCTTGGATAACTAAATTATACGTCGAAAATTATACGTCGAAAATTGCGTTGGCTCTGTTCTCAATAATGATAATCAGATAAAACTGAATTCGTTTGTTTGTTACATTAATTTTCAGATGATTATACACGTGCCTGCCTACTCCACGTAGGGACTACCCACGTTCATTTTGATTTCGCTTTGCCTTATCTTATCAAAATAAACTTTATAATAATCCAAATTTTTGTAATTAGGAGGGGAAGTTTGAAAATAAACTTTTGGGACTTAATCAAAATGCTTTGAGGTTTAACTTTGTATAAACACCGTGAAGTTCAAACCCCAGGCATGCCATGACCTCTGATTTTTCGGATTCCTGTGCATATTGTATAATTATGACTTGCTTCAGTAAAGGAAAACATCGTGAGAAAACCAGCATGCCTGAGAGGTATTTCTCGACGGCATGTAAAGCCGGGGTTGCGGGACTGTTCGAAAGAGTTACCGTGGCCCCAGAACACAAAGGGCGATGAAGGAACATGGATTGGTTTTAGTCAGTAAAAGTCTGACACTCCCTCCTGCTCGTATCAAGAGTAGAGTGGTATCTACAACAGTGTGAATTGACCATCAGCGTCAAGTACCTAATACGTGGAAAATGTTTATATATGTATTGACCTAGTTGATACTTTGCGTTATTAAGGTTGTTTAGTATACAAATGCTCAAAGTGATTCTACCATCCATCTGCCTAGCCTTTTCCGAAGTATGTTGAGGTCGGCTTCCAGTCTAACCGGATGCAGCTGAATACTAGTATTTTACGTGGGGCGACTGCCTATGTGACTTCCACAACCCAGTTACTTGGTAATACGATACTCTTTGGTAAGACTGGTTGTAAGATTTTCGGGCCACTGACTACCTGTAAAGGCTGCCAAAGATCTACAAATGATAGCCGGGACCAACGGCTTAACGTGCCTTTTGAGGCATGGAAGAAACTCGGTCTATAATGGGTGGTGGACTCATCCACGGGCCAACCGAGGTAAGCGTGGCTTAACTTAAAAATCGACCCGAGCGGCTGTTATTATTTAGTCAAGACCTCGTCCTAAAAGTGATTCTACAGACAAGTAAATATTCCAAATGTAACCTTAATAATATTCATGAAATTAACGAGAAGTAGAATATTTCAGCCCTACAGTCTATCTCTACCCACGGCGAGCGTATTTCCAGCTAAACAAATGAAAGCTTCATAAATATTTCACAACAACTTTCATCTGATAATGAAATATTAACGCCCCAACATTTGTCTTAGAAATTAACCCTCGCTTAAGCCCACAAAGGTGTTCTATTTGAATTTACAACTGGAAAGTAGGTCGCTTTAGTATGAGAGCCATGAGCTACTGTGGGCGTTATTAATAAAAGCATAACCGTACACCT
Organism: Xestia xanthographa; assembly: GCA_905147715.2. NCBI lineage: Eukaryota > Metazoa > Arthropoda > Insecta > Lepidoptera > Noctuidae > Xestia > Xestia xanthographa. Next base: position 20,797,657 of record LR990646.1, read on the forward strand.
GAGCTGTTTGTGAACTATAAATAAGTCGTTAAGTTAGTCCGTTTATATGCTTACGGTCGAATGAACTTTGGTTGTGTCGATAGCGTCTTTTATCGACTAAAGTTGTTCGATGCTACGAAGGCTTGTATATTTTTAGCCTTTTGCACGAAGTGGTGTTCTCCTTTTATTTTCGCTGTGGATAAATTTGCGATCAGACGTTGACGTACGGTGGCATCGATTGTGTTGAATCTTCTGATGTTTCCCCTTTGTGGATGTATCCGCTGTGGTCTCAAAGTTATCACTCACTGGAGTCCTGGTGAAGTGAAATGACATGGAAAGACCGCGAAAGTGAACACGGGACGAGATAGACAGGTGTTATATCGACTAGAATTCACTAAAATATTCTACGTTCAAACTAAGTGAAAAAGAAATGATTAAAAAATGTGTACCGTTAATCTTAAAATATAGGTACGTTTACATGTTGTTCCGGGCCATCACAGCGCACGGTCGAGTGGCTTCGCGTCATACGATTCTACGTCATCTTAACGAGGCCCTCGACCATACCGAGGGACACTCGCTCGCCGTCACTTACCGTTCGCATACATCGGCCATTTTTATTTGTAATCCTGATTAGATATTTTTTTCTTAGCTTGTCTTGTATCCCAAAGCTGGGCAAAGGCCTCCCCTTTCTCCTTCCAAACCTCTCTATTTTGTGCGATATCTGGCCATGTTGGCCACGCAAGCTAGATCAAATCATCACACCACCTTCACCGCGGTCTACCTCGGCGGCGATTTCATCCGTCAGGCGTCCAGTCAGTGAAGATCTTTGCCCACCTCTCCGGGTGCATTCATGCTACGTGGTTAGATTACAAATAAAAATGTAAAAGGTCAATATTATACAGTCTTCATATTATCAAAAACTTTTTTGCAAAAAATAAAACTGACTTAAAATAACACAAAAAAGTGAAAAATTACTTTAGCTTCAGAAGTCGGTGACCTTTGTTTGATTGATTTAGTTTTTTTTGTCACCGACTTCTGAAGCTAAAGTTATTTTTCACATTTTTGTGTTTTTTTGAAGTCGGTTTTATTTTTTGCAAAAAAGTTTTTATTTTTCACTTTTTAGTGGTTCACATGTGCTTACCCCTTCACAGCGTACCGGCATGATGTTATGTTATGAACTGGTGTAAACAATAAACAGACATGAGATTTCAGCAGTCCCAGTCCATTTGCCATCATTTATTAAGGAGTTCCGTTACCTATCTCCGAAGTTCTTCATCAGATCTTCACCAAATTGAAATGGGACGACTCCGAGAAAGTATTCTTCCAAAAACTACCCAAATCGCTTCAAGTGTGCCTATAAAATTTGATGATCATGGGACCACCTGGGAAGTATACCCTTAATTAATTATTCGTATTCCTATAAGAAAAATCCAAATCGGTCCAGCCATCTTCGAGTAATCGGGGAACATACATAAAAAAAAGTTCCAACGAATTGAGAACCTCCTCCTTTTGAAGTCGGTTAAAAAAGCAGCAGTTTCATTTAGCCGAGACCACCATAATCATAACTGGAGCTTGACACTGAAACAGATGTATTTCTTAAAAAAACCCGATATCAATTTACCCAAAATAGCCAAAGACGACTATTTTCTTCTTTCTATTTTCACTCGTCCAATACCTCATTAATTGACTACGTAGAAAACAAACCTGCTTCAGAATCTATGTGGGCGTTAATTACTATTGGTGAGCGCGAACACCTGAGGTGTTCCAGAACTATAAATATCTACTATGTCCATTTCTGTGGAAGCGTGGCGGTGAAACGGCTAGGCCGCAATCGGAAGGTCGCAATTATATCCACTCGTTGACTATAACGCTCTGAGCGTTACTATGGGTTTCTTTCATGAGAATGTGATGATTTTAATTTACTGGTTCTAGAATTTTCCAAAATGACATTTTTTAGGGTTCCGTACCCAAAGGGTAAAAACCGAACCCTATTACTAAGACTTCGCTGTCTGTCCGTCCGTCTGTCTGTCACCAGGCTGTATCTAATGAACCGTGACAGCTAGACAGTTGAAATTTTCACAGATTATGTATTTCTGTTGCCGCTATAACAACAAATACTAAAAAGAGAATAAAATTATATTAATATTTAAGGGGGGCTCCCATACAACAAACGTTATTTTTTTACGTTTTGTCTAATTTTGTATAGATAAGGTACGGAACCCTTCGTGCGCGAGTCCAACTCGCACTTGGCCGGTTTTTAAAGTTACATAAAAATGGCAGTAGTAACGAGAGTTTGTTATTCTGACAAATAGCTTTGGCCTTCCTCAAAAGCTAGTTGAATTTGACTTCGATAAACCATTTTTCTTAAAGGCTTGGTTTTTAGCACTCTTACGGAATAAACGCCATATCTTTAACTCAAGTTCCGATAAGCTATAACGACTTTGTCAAATTCCTTGTAAAAATGTTTACAAAGTTCAAAAGCCGAGGTATAACTTTAAACGAGTTAATTTCCTCTAAACATGCACGTGAAAGCATTTTTCCTTTAAGAAATATTTTCGTATTGCCAAAACGAAACCGAAAACTTTATTCGAAGTTTGAAAAGTTCCAGATTTCCAAGAGTTCGTGTTGACTTTACAGGATGTTTAAAAATTCAAGATACACCTGTATTATTCTATTGAACACTCAACTTTATACAAACCTCCTTAGAGTTTTACGCCAAAGTAAGCAATTCAAATATAGAAATACGAGTGTTCTTTATCCAATTCTCGCTTCCTTTTCACGCAAACAAATTCACATCGAAAAGTTTAAATGGCCTCTGTAGTAGGGGTATTGTTATGCCTGAATGAACATTCGCACCCTCAGTGTAGACCGACCGAAATAACTATGCACATGAAAAATAGGCAGTTGGATTTTGTTCTTTACACCTTTGACTTAGAATTCCATTTCACTGGTTATACAGGAATATACTGGTATCTAAGGGTAAAACCGGCTGGCTGACCGTAATGGTTTCACATTATAGTGGTAGTTCTTTTGATTTGGAATTGTTCTACTTTGTTTGTGTTAATTATTTCTCTATTTCATTCTGTATTGTTTTATTTTTGGCGATATTGTTCATTTTAATGAAAAACGACCTTCCCGTAATTATTATAATTTATGGAAATATCAATTTTTATTTCTGACAAAATGAGCGGCGGTTCGCTTAGAAATTACGAATTCGAAGTGCCATTTTAATTTATAAGGTAAAGTGAATTTCTGAAAAAAAAAATACGTGAAATGATTTTCATTAAGTAAATACGTATTTTTAAGACATGTTGTTCAAGACACTGACTAATTCAAACAGTAAATACATCAGAAGCAAGATGGATAAGAGTGTACTTCAAAAACCTTAAATTATTTGAGCAGCAGCTGAACATTTTATATGCTAATTGTAATCACTTTAAGACGGGAAAGGGCCATAAAAAAACGTTGTAAAGCTTGTTTGAAATTCTTTGTGAGGCAAGCTATGCGATGGTATAGAAGTATTCATATATCGTCAACGTCATTAGTTGTTTTCTTAAACAGCTGGATTTAAAGATGTGAAGGAATCTTAAGATATATCGTCTAAGATGGATCGATCATTATTTTTGTAATTAGGTGGATTGCTTTAGGACTTCCTTTACGCTAGATAATTAAAGTTATTTAAAAACATTCAAGTTTCATACTCACCTCTTACAACAGTAGGTAAAAGATTCTTAAAAAAATATTCAGCACATAATAGAAACATTACCTAATGAGACTTTCTTGAATACAATTAAGAAAAACTAACTAAAACAATGCAACAATGTATGCAATCAGTTAACTAAAACTAAAACAAAATGCAAAACGATTCCTATAACTACACCAACGAAAAACCACTTATTCTATTCTTAATGAACAAGTCCTAGTTAATTAGTTTCAAGATAAAAAGGGTAATATAAAAGCTTTATATAATAACACAGTTTCATTTACTGGGTAGCGCACGCGATGACGCCCAATACTTTGGCCAAAGTGCGTGCTTACTATACCAAAATGGGTGCGGACGACCAAGTGAATTTCCACGTATACCGTTATAATGAAACCTCTCACGCAACGATTCATCGACATTAGTGAACCTAGCCTTTAGTACATGGTGGATATTATGCTTTAAATTGTTCTATTCTGAACCTAATGCGAGGAATCATAAAGGCCGTCTTTGATTGATAGCTGTTCTTCAAGCGGTCTTCGCAGTCACGAATAATTTTCGGAATGTCGTCGGTTTTTCATGTAATTGGTATACATTAATTTTCTTTTAATTATGTTTCTTTTCTCATTGGTACCCTCTGAAAATGTTGGTGTGTATTCTTTTGTAAGTAATTAAATTTGTTTCTTCTCTTTTTTCTCAATCATTTCAGTTCTCAAACGGACCTCAGGTTACTCAACGGTCAAATCTAAACAAAATAATAAATTAAAATATTCACCTTAATTTGCAGGTAAAGTGAAAAATAAACGAAATTAGCTTTACCATTAACTTAGCGTAAAGTCGGCCCTGTTAGTGTGGACGCGAAAGGACGGGGTTTTTTAAAGGCTGGTACACAAGTATCGACATGACGAAGTCGGTGCGGTAAGGATTTAGAATAGCATACGACATGCGCGGCTCGTTTTGCATAGGTTTAAACCAGCAGAATACGAGAAAAGCATGTAAATTACGTCTACCGCGCGTCATACGTGAATATTTTTGCTTTTTGACGCCATTATCGGCGTTACTTTGGGATTTGCATGCTCGTTTTGCTTCCTAACGCGTCTTTGGCTCCGTAGATTCATGTAGGTATATGTTCCAAAATCAAGATGAAATATTTTTGTTCAGGGATTGTTGATACTTCGGTTTTTTTGAGCGGTTTGATTTTATATTGCCTAGTTAATAAGTTGCAGGCCACTGAATGTTTACTTTCGTCAGCGTCATTGCGGCATAAGTTCAGTGTGTAACACGCCTTAGTTGCAAAGGAATCTACTAGCGTCACACTAATTGGGTGCTAAAGTAAATATTTAAAAAGGTGAGCGGGAAAACGTGAGGTTTTAACTTTTCAATTACGTCAATTAAGAGTGCCGTGCGCAGCTGTGAACAGAATTATTAGGTGTAGCCATTTTTGTGAAAACACAATTCATTCGATATAACCAACGACGGCTCGCGAGCGTTTAATTAAGTGACTTTTCTTAAATGAAATAATAATTCTGGAAAAATGGCTACATTTTTATTGCTTTATTAAAATTTATTGTATTTTTATTGGCGACGTGACTTAGCAACTTTGAAATAAAAATCATGCTTTTAGTTCTTTAATTACTAAGTATGACTCGACGCGCAATAGAAATCAGTTTTGAAGACATTTATTTAATTCGGTCGTTTAAAATTGTATAAAAATAAAACACAATTTACAGAATAAACGCTTCACGAACAAGTTTCACTGGCTAAAGTTTGGCACGCTTGTTGGAAACCTATGCTTTTGTTTTCTCATTGTTTTGGGTATATTTCAGAAACTTCAAGCTTTCTATCTGAAAAGAAAATCCTCTGCAGTATATACCTATCTTCAGGCATCTGAAAATAAAAAAGGAATTAAATTGAAATAAAAGACATTGTATTGTAAATTAACTTCTTTAAAAAATCCTGTAAAATTCATTAGTGCTACAAAATAACATGGATGTTCGAAAGAAATACCGTGGCCCCGGAACACAAAGGGCGATGAAGGAACATGTATGAGTTTTAGTCAGTAAAAGTCTGGCACTCCCTCCTGCTCCACTCAGAATGGGACTCCTCCCGCTGATTTGATGATTTTCCATCAGAAAAATATTTTTTTCAAAATGCAATAAATTGTAAAACAAAACACTTTAAATTCTCAACAATTTCAAAAGATCCTGTAAAAACTTCGTCAGTGTTTCTTACGAAGAAACACAGGAGTATCACTGCATTTAAATAAAAACCCATTAAATTCCCTATAATTTCACGAAATCCTGTAAACTTCGTGTAACGTAGTACCACGGGACGTGACAAGCGAAAATGTACCTTAACACCAAACAATACATTAAACTTATCACTCATTGTCGGTCACGGGAACCACCCAATTGATTTCCATTTACATACAAAACGTTTTACCGCGATTACTTTGTATACCCTTTTATTACTTTCCCAATGTACTGTGAAGAGAACTCTTTGTAAATTATCAACTTTTTTTATTCGAATTTTTTTTAGGGGCGATTGAGTTTGTATGTGTAAAGGTAATCTGGCTGTTAGCTTTGATTATGGTGACGATGACGGTTAAAAAAAAATCTATAAATATAATATTTTTAAACGGTGAAGTCGAAGGCCCACTTGCACCGCAATTCACTAAATACGTATGTACTTAAAACATCGTTCTGCGTTGATTTATTTGAAGATGACGAAGATTCATGTTTTGAATTATTTTGCGCTGAAAACGTTCAGTGATTTGTGGTGCTAGTGAGCATAAGTAATGGTTTTTGTTAAACTAACAGCTGATGCCGCAACATTTATTTTTTCTTTTTTTTCTTTTACTGAATAAGAACATGCTCTTTTACCGGCTAGTGTAACATAGTTTTCCCAACTACAGTACCTATGTAACTGATACGAACAAATCCGATACATTCGTCTAGTATCTATACCTGATAGAATTGCCGAGCGCTCGTCGACCTGTCAACATTGCTTACGCAAGCAATTTGTCAGATTTGCAGACACGCGGGAATATGTGCTTGCTAACACAATTTTTCTTTTATAGACGAACGGCAGTGTTATTCTGAAAGAACTACTATCGCGCTGAAGTTAGCTCTGAGTGGCAATGACATGACATGCGGAAGTTTGTATCTGTAGTGCCAGATTGAAATTTTGTTTTTCTGGAACACAAAGGTATAACTGGATTTTTCCATAAGCCATTGGAAATGTATGTTAGTAGCAGCCTCTTTTTCTTTTTTTTTTCTGATGGGAAATAAAAAAAAAACAAATGAAATCAAATGACTCTGCTCTGCGCGGAGCAGGAGTGAGTGTCAGACTTTTACTGACTAAAACCCATCCATGTTCCTTCATCGCCCTTTGTGTTCCGGGGCCACGGTATCTCTTTCGAACAGTCCCGCAACCCCGGCAGGCATCGGTCCTTACGGACCCCTTCCTTTTTGCTGACTCTCTTTGAGGCGCGCGTGGAACACGAACGCGCCGTCGACACGGCCTGTCGTCATGAGACGGACGGACGGCGAGCTAGCCCATAGCCCACCGTCCACAGGCCCGCGCCTACGGTGGCCGGGGGCCACGTGGTGGTGGCCCCCGACGCCCGGGGCGTCTCCCGCGGCGGCCGGGACGTTGAGAGGTTCGCTCCCTCTCACGTTCCGCCACCTCCTTCTCTAGCATTACTGCTTCGCAGAAGGAGGTGACGGCGTCCCATTCCGTCTCGCTCCGGACCATGGCTTGCACCAGGGCCGGACGCGAGAGGTCGCCGCCGCCAATCGCCGCTTCGAGGACACGGCGGTGCTCCGCCCAAGCGGGACACACCGCCACCGTGTGCTCCACCGTGTCCTCCGGTCGATCCTCGCAATGGAAACACCCGGGCGTTTCCTCCCGCCCGATTCGGTGCAGGAACCTCCCGAACACTCCGTGTCCGGTGAGGACCTGCGTCAGGCGAAAGGTGAGGACGCCGTGGCGTCTCTCAAGCCACTCCTCAAAGAGGGGACTTATCGCCACTACCGTGGCGTGCCCTATGTTAGTAGTAGCCTTGAGTTTGGATTTGTGCTCGGTTGGTGACAATGGGCTCGGTTATATTCCAAGGGACTTTAAACATAATTAACAAAATGTTGGTTTATTAAGGTCCATATCTGCCTACACCTTAAGAAATATATGGGCGTGATGTCATATATTTATTTTTTGTTATATTATATGAGGTACCTCATAATTCACAGAATAGTATTGCTTATATTTTTGGGCGAATAATAAAAACTTAACGATTGCAATACTAAAATACTACCAAAATACTACACATGTGATAGTAGGTATATAACAGTGGATAGTTTGTTTAGATGTAAACCAATTACCGTTCAGTATTAAAATGAAATACGATAAGTACTTGGAAAATATTTTAAGATTTCTACGCTTATTCTAGTATACTAAGCTGGAACCTTGTCTGATAGTATTGTATATAAGGCTGGTGTCCGCAACTCTACGTCCAAAGCGCGTATTGTGCGTAAGGGTGGGAAAATTATTCGATCCACACCAGTTCCCCAAGAAAGGGCAGCCACTGCTTGGCGTTGCTGACGATCTCGCAGAGAGTACCTGGGTTACCGAAGTACTTTGCCCTGTATGAAGCAACCTCTGGATAGTGTAGAAGCACATGGGCTGAGAGAGTACCTACCTGGGTTACTGAAGTAAGTACTTTTCCCTGTAGGTATGAGGCAAACAGTGGACAGTGTAGAAGCACATGGGTTGTTGTCTCTGTTTGAGAAAGAGGTATTTATTAAAAGAGCCGTGTTGTCTGATAGTATAGTGAAGTACAGTTTTGGGAAATTCTGTCTGTTTTTCTTTTTGTCAGAATTTATGTCATGGAAGATATCGAGTAAAACCGCCATCGTCCTCGGACTTTTCTAGCTTAATACTGAATCTTCTATGCCATAACTCACAGCCATGGAAGAAAGGATTGATGTAATCATCATTAAGGGATTAAGCCATCGTCGTAAACGTTGACAAAGGAGGTTCCCTTTTACGACAAAACCATGAAAAGCGGCGCGGGCTCCTAAAAGTAACCACGGTATTGTCGCTAATCTTAGATTTTAACTAAACCTACAACTATGGTGTACTCTATTTCCTTAAAAAGTCCTTAACCCCAGCCAAGTAATATCCGCTTTTGAAGCATTTCATATTTTTAAAACGACTTTCAACGTATCACCATCTGCCTAGCCTTTTCCCAACTATGTTAGGGTCGGCTTCCAGTCTAACCGGATGCAGCTGAATACCAGTATTTATACATGAAGCGATTGCCTATTTGACCTCCACAAACCAGTTAGTCTGAGGAAAACGTCCGTTACGTACGTCTTGGTAAGAGTGGTTGTCAGACTTTTTGGGCCACTGACTACCTGTATAACGACTGTCAAAGATCTACAAATGACAGACGGGACCAACAGCTTAACGTGCTTTCCGAGGCACAGAGGAAACTCGGTATGTACTGGGTGGTCACCCATCCACAGACTAACCTAGGCAAGCACGGCTTAACCTAAAGATCGACCAGAGCGGCTGTTATTATTGTGCCACGAGCTCCTCATCAAAGAAAGTTTCAAACGACTTTCAACATAATTAACATTATTATAAAGCAGTGATGGCCTAGTAGTGTGACCGTCGGACTGCCAAACAAATCATAGGTCTCAAGTTCGAACGACACGTACCTCTGATTTTTCGTGCATATTGTATATTTTTCACTTGCCTCTATAAAAACAGAATGCCTGAGAGATATTTCGCGACGGCATGTAAAGCCAAGTCAGAGGCCCATGGGCGGCATAACAACTCTGACACCAGGTATGACACTCACCACACGAAAAAGAAAAGAAAAAAAAAATTCAAATGTAAGTATGTATGTATGTAGGTATGTATAATTGTTTGGCACGCTCTGTGGCCTGAACGGCTCGATGGATTTTAGCTTCAGAGGTGTCGTTAGATTCGTATTTACAGTGAGAGTGACATTAGGTATATCAAAATAAAAAAAAAAAACAAAATGGCGGATTTTTGGCGCCAAATTCAAATGTTTGGCACGCTCTGCAGCCTGAACGGCTCGGTAAATTTTAGCTTTAGAGGAGTCATTAGATTCGTATTTACTGTGAGAGCAACACTGGGTATATCAAAAAAAAAAAAATGGCGGATTTCTGGCACCAAATTCAAATGTTTGGCACGCTCTGCAGCCTGAACGGCTTGATAAAGGGCTCATCATGAGGATTTTAAAATGGTATATGTAACTAAAAAGTGTAAAATAAAAAAAATAATTAAAAAAAATAAAAAACCCGGCTGCGTAAAAAATAACTAATAATTTTAAATATAAGCTGAAAAGACTAAAACAAGTTCAGGAGACAGGACATATTGACTGCAACAGTCGGGACCCATTAAATAATCTAGACTCAAATCATTACATCCAAGATAGGTCCCGACTGTTGCAGTCAATATGTCCTGTCTCCTGAACTTGTTATAGTCTTTTTAGTTTTTATTTAAAATTATTACTTATTTTTTTACGCAGTCGGGTTTTTTATTTTTTTAATATTAGTATAAATTAAGCCGGCATGTCTTAGAACTAAAAATTCGAAGACATGTGACATCTACCAATCCGCACTGGGCCTACGAGGTTGATTATAGCCTATTCCCTCTCATTGAGAGGAGGCCGTGTCCCAGTAGTGGGAACATTATAGGCTGATGATGATGATGTTTATTAAAGAAACTTATAGACTAATCGCAATCACAACTGCTGAGGTCCTGGGTTGGATTCCCTGGTCAGGCAAATTGTTATTGGGCTTTTCGATCAGGATTTTTTCAGTAGCAGCCACGTAAACCCCCTTTTACATGGGACTTAAACATAACTGGCGAAATGTGGGTGTACTATAGGCTAGACGACAAAAAAAAAACTAATTAGTCCGTCAGATAGATTTCAAAAAAAATATTGGACATATATTTTTTCACGTAAACAAAAAATAAAGACGATACAGTGCGTCGAAAACTCGTGTGACGTCACGTACATTTGAGTACATTTTCTACTCAAATGTGACGTCACAAGCCCCCGTTTACGTCAAACCACGTTTACCACGCCACGTTTTACGTGTCAAATATCATAAGTGGGGGGGCTTGTGTTCGTCAATATTTTTTAACTAGCTGACCCACGCAACTTCGTCTGCGTCACATAAGAAAGATTAACAAAAGCTAACAAAAGGAATACATTTTCCCCGTTTTTTGCAACATCTTTCATTTATGCTCCGCTCCTTTTGGTCGTAGCGTGATCTTATATAGCCTATAACCTTCCTCAATAAATGAGCTATCCAACACAAAAATAATTTTTCAATTCCAACCAGTAGTTCCTGAGATTAGCGCGTTCAAACAAACAAACAAACAAACAAACTCTTCAGCTTTATAATATTAAGTATAGATTTGATTAAACAAAAAATACGTATCCATTATTTTTTGATAATCTAACTGACGGACTAAACAGAATTATATTTTTTTAGTCAGTCATCATCCCTATTAGGTACACCTCTGCCTAACCTGTCGAGGATTACCTACCGGCGTGATGTTATGTTACTTAGGGACTTCTAAGATGGTTTGAAGTGACCTATGCCTTTAAGTGCAGTTATGCAGTTATTTAGACCTTTTCGATGTGGTGACAAATCTCCAAACTTTTCTAAACCAACAACCAAAGTATTTAATTCACAATATTAGTACCCTTATGTCCCCAGCCCTGCCCGATGGGGCACGGTGCATTGTTATTTTAATTGTGTCTGTAATTGCGGGTATCGAAGTGCTACATAAATTAAACTGTAATAAATGCCGACGTCCGGAAATTATGTAGGTACTATGTAGATATCCTACAATAGCAAGGCAATCCAAAACTTTCGATTCTAATAATGGATAATTAGATAGTAATAACAAAAGAACAACAGAGCACTTTAACCTACGTCTTTACTAGCTAATTATAGCAAAGTAACATTGTGTGTTGAATAAAACAATATCGTAATTGGTAAAGCAAATAGGTACAAAATAGCTTGGCGTATCATTATTATTCTAAACATACCCGGGAGCGTTAGCGGTAGTAACTACTATTGTAGGACCGTTTGTATGCTTTCCACGAAGACTAGACTAAATAATAAAAGATGAACTAAAGTTCAAACATCTATTTCTGAAATAGATTTAACAGAGACGGCTTTCGAGGCAATAAAACGAATAACCCTTTAGCCGAGTTTGGCGCGAATTCTAGTTTGACGTTTATGCAAACCTGTGAACGAGTCTGGCGACCTGAATGACACCTATTCGGGGCTTTAACATGCAGAACTTTAGACTACACACTACTTATACCTACGTATAAAATTTACATTTGCAAGTTTATTTATTTACTCGTGTTACGGCTTAGGTCGAGGTTCGTACCCCACAGAGGCAGCGTGTAATCGTTTAGTTAGTAAGTTTTTTTACCCCTGACTGGAGGCCTTACACCCACAGGATATTCCGGCAAAGCACAAACTCCTTGGTTGACTTGCGAGAGGACATTCAGAAAAAAAATTTACTCTTGATTATTTTTTGTTTATGCTGAGTGAAGCTTGTGCCAAGAGCGTGTTTATTTTTGATATTTTATTAAGTTATGTCAAGAATGTTTCGCCGAAGACTAAAAATATTTCTTGTAAAATAATAAAAAAATTAACGAATTTTTTCTGAGAGATTTTATCATTTTAAATGAACGGGAAATTATCAAAACTTTGTTTAAGAATATTGATAGACGGAACAATTGGAATACTTTTCCGGGAAATTAAAACCAATGACTTGATAATTTGTCTTGCCCATTGTCGCCTAAAAACAAGCGATTAACCAAAGAAAAGGGCGTAATGACCGTTGACGTTTTTCCAAATTCCTTTCTGATTAAACAGTTTCATTGTGAAACCGCAACATTGTTCGTTTTTATGAAGTGATTTACCAAATTTCCTCAATCGTTAAGGCTTTCATGTCGATCGCAATTTGTGTATTGTTGGAGTCGGCACGCGATACATAACTGTGTTTTATTATTTTTTAAGCATTTCTTTTTACTGTGAATCATCGTGAACTAGTTTTTACAAGTTCAAGTGTATTGTTCTAGGTCTGTAGAATAATAATAATGGATTTATCAAGGCTATTGTGGGTTAAGAAAATGATTTATTGTGTAAGAGTGACGCAGCGTTTTTCTTAATGTTCTACTTATGTAGTGTTTGATACAACCTACTTCTACGTTGTATGAACCTACATTTAGTTTGTATAGTTACAAATAAGTGTGAGTATTTAGTTTGTATACTGCTCGCGATATTTTTGTAGTTATACACACAGCACAATATTTAAAGGCGTTTTCTGCCACTGGTAGATTTTCTGCCACTGGTAGGTTACATATGTTAAAATTATATTGCTCACACGCCACGAAGAGCCATAACTGTTGGTTGGTTTTGAATAATTCTTAGTCTCAATCGATGCTTTCAGAGTAAATTGAGCATTATTTAGATCGCATTAAAATCTAGTCTTACACGATGTTGCCTCCTGGCTTAAAGAATAATTTCGAAATTGCATTATTTTTGTATGCAACGATAATTACATGTAGCCTTTTATTATCGTCTATGCATAAAAAGAATATTGCTTGTATTCTACTAAAACAACGCTGGAAAGTAATCCTGCTAATGGAAGGTAGAAAAACTTAACAGTATACGAAGCAAATTAGATCTTAGAAAAAGAAATAAAACAAAACATATTACAAAAGAGAAAACATTATACTTTTTAGGGTTCGGTACCCAAAGGGTAAAAACGGGACCCTATTACTAAGACTCCACTGTCCGTCCGTCCGTCTGTCCGTCTGTCTGTCACCAGCCTGTATCTCATGACCCGTGATAGCTAGACAGTTGACATTTTCGCAGGTGATGTATTTCTGTTGCCGCTATAACAACAAATACTAAAAACACAATAAAATAAATATTTAAGGGGGGCTCCCATACAATAAACGTGATTTTTCGCGTTTTGTCTAATGTTGTAGAGATAATGGTACGGAAACCTTCGAGTCCGACTCGCACTTGGCCGGTTTTTTTAATATCTGTGAATCATGACTTCTGTGTGTTTTGCTGAATTGTTAGTTAGTAGTAAAAGAATATTAAGAAGTATTTTGCGTGAATATCACATATTTTGCTAGACTTAAACTAGAATAACGATATTTTTGTCTTTAATTGAGAAATAAGGAAGATTATGACTGAAAATGAGATGTAGGTAAAGCTTATTTCTCTAAATCAAGGTGGAATATGTATCAGTCATCTTTCCGACTATTTTTTTGACGCCCTGTATTTTTTTTCTGTTTTTAATTCATACACATATTTTTATTATAATTTGAGGTCTATAGAATTATGTCTAATGAATATTATTTGTGTAATTATACCATCTCGATATACGTAACATTTTTTTTTTTTTTTTATCTTAGGGTTAGGTTCTTAGGGAGCAAATGTTTGTGTGATGTGCATGGGCATTTGTTTCCAAGTCATGGATGTTTATATGTATAATAAGTATGTATTTACAAACAAAAAGTATCTATGTAGTATATCAACTATCTGGTGTCCACGACACAAGCCTCGTTGCTTAGTGTGGTGCTAGATGGCGCTGTGTGTTAAGGTCCAGCGATATTTATTTATTTATTTAACATTTTTTATTTTATTTAAAACTAAAAGTATACTACTACAAAATAAGTATACTATATGGCAGCTGACACTTAAAAAACAAATCTAAAATCTAAAGATACTTTCATTAAAACTGACTCCAAGTACCTAAATACAAAAGCATTTCTCTAGGTCAACGGCATTTTAAATATATATTTACGACATAACTGAATGATTGAAAGGAGAAATTGTGCAAACATTAAATTAATACAACAGCGTTTCGGTTAAAATGTGAAGTCAAAATAAAAAGCATCGATAAATCGATACAATATGGTATACAAAACAAAGTAATTGTACCTACCATATCTGTTCAGATGATCGCAAATAATGTCGCTCGTTTGTCATTTTTCCATTAAAATAAACGCTTGACGGTTATAAACTCTGAAGTAGAGATGGGCAACACTGAATGTTTTATTCGAACCAGAGTAAGCTATTATTATTATTCGATGCGATGAGCCATGTTTTGGTATCATTCGATTGGTGTCAAATCATTCGTATCAATAGTGTCTTCAAATAGGTAGGTCATTTGGATTTTTTACTTAAATATGTAGTTTTAGTAATATTGGGGTTTGTTTTAACTTTATTCCTTACTGATTTAAATATAAGAAAGGATTACAGATTGAGTTATTACAGATTGGGACATCACATTTTTTACGAAAAGGGATAGATACTGCAACAATCGAAACAATCATTTGTATGTAAGTATTATTTGTATGTATGTGTTTGTATTTGTAACCGCGTGATGTCCGCTAGTTTGTTATAAAACAATAATTATTTGAAATGGGGTTACCCAGGAGTGGGTGTGAGCAGGCTAGAAAAAATAAAATGTATCTCTTAAATATTCAATCATTTGTATGGCAAATGTTTTTCCGATTATTGTCCTACTAAATAATCGAATAAACTGATTGATATTCTGGACCCATCACTATACTGAACATTTATCACCAATACGTAAGTAATTTATGGCCATAATGTTATTGATAAATTTATGCTACCTGCTGGTGTTTACCTCAATGATAGGTATTATGTCGAATTCCTGATGATAACTCATTTGTAGTATCGCATTTACCAGTCATTGACTACACGCGTTGATGATTCAATTATCGGTTAAGAATTTAGCTGGTTGACTGACCTTGATATTGAGATGTTTATTTACGGATTTAGCTGAAATGGTATATGTGATATTCAGGGAATTTTACGCATTTTACACAAGAAGTTTGAGTATTCTGAATCTTACTACTATTATAAATGCAAAAGTTTGGATGGACGGTGTTTTTTTTTTACTGTTCGAAAGAGATACCGTGGCCCCGGAACACAAAGGGCGATGAAGGAACAAAGATGGGTTTTAGTCAGTAAAAGTCTGACACTCCCTCCTGCTCCGCCCAGACCGGGAGGAGTCATTTGATGATTTCCCATACGAAAAAAAAAAAAAAATGGAGGGTTTGTTCACATAGCGAACATGTCACCCTCATAGGAACACTACATGCAAAACTTACAATCTACGCTTAATTCCTAAATTAACTCATTTATATATTATTCAGGCAGTTTTAGATACTGGAAAGGCTATAATCATATTGCATGCTCCTAATTCGTGAATATTTATATTAAATTAGTCTTGAATCAAATTTGTTTCAGCCTCATTCCGGACTCACTTGGACGGATGTTTGTGATTCAATCATGCTAAAACGGCTGAACAGATCTGGATAAAAGGCACAGAGACAGATTATAACCTGGATTAACACATAAAATGCTTTACATCCCAGTAATAAGATTCTGTGGGACAATTACTGAGCTCCACGCGGCGAAACCGCAGGCATAAGTTAGTTATCCAATATTTTGAGCATTCCTGATAGTCTATACAAAGTGAAAGCACACTCAATCAACGAGAATGATGATGAAAAACTCAAAAATGTGTTGACATAAGCTATCGAAAAGATTTGGTCTATCTTTTTAAAAATCGTTGTAGAGAAACGAAACGCTCGAAAAGCTGTCGTCTAGATACCTCTTCGTCTGTTTTAAAATCCTTCCCTTAATCCTTTCTTTGCCTTCTTTCTTTGTTATAAAAAAATATTTATCTTAAATGGGGATGGGGGGTTACGAGAGCAGCAGTGGCCCAGTGGTGGCGGCGCCGACTTACGAACAGTATCTAAGTCGTGGGTTCAAACCCAGGCAGGCGCATTACTTTGAGTAATTTATTTCATCACCACTGCTCTCAAAACGGTGAAGGAAAACATCGTGAGGAAACTGGCATGTCCTAGAACAAAACAAAATCGAAGACATGTGACATCTATCAATCCGCACTGGGCCCGTGTGGTGGATTATAGCCCATTCCCTCTCATAGGAGGAGGCCTGTGTCCTATAATAGGCTGATGATGATGACGATGATGGGGGATTGCCCAGGAGTGGGTGAGAGCAGGTTAGAAAAAAAAATGTATCTCTTACATATTAATCAACGTGTTAAAGAGCCATTTAGTCGTTTCCTGCTTTATCCTTTCACTACAGATAAAATCGAAACACCAACCCCAAACACCCAATATACTGTAAAATACATTCCGCAGACTAAAGTTTTAAACGAGTCTCGCCATAATTTCGAGTATATAGTTGCATATCTAAGTTAGATCCATACAAAATCGGATCGCGTGCGGCGGGCGTGACTACAAACTCGCACCGCGCCGCATTCGCTTGGGCGAGTTCCTAAACATTTTTAATTGTTAGATCGTTAACTTGCGGATTATATTCTTTCAAATTTAGTTTAACAAAAGGTTATTAACATTGAGCCTTTGGTATGAAGGATTTTGAGAATGAAAAGGTATTTAGTTTTAAAATTAGTACAAAACATAACATCATGCACGCACGGAGAAAAGAGTGGAATGCTATGGGGAGGTTAGAGTGGAATATTAGAGATTAAACAAATTAAAAAAAACACATAAATAACACATCAAATCACGACTGTTATCCTTGGCCGTCTAATCATTTCACATATACTTCGACAGCCATCTTTAAGGCTGCTTTTTAACCAGAGATTTACTATGCAGCTATGCTGCGGGGATGTAATAGCTAAGCTGTAAAACTATGTGACCGTTTCCACTGATACTAGGCTATGTAGTGGTGCGAGTAAGATGTGCCATATGAAGATGCGCCACCGCAAAGTAGCTGCGCGAGGAAGATGCGCAGCTCGAGCTATGCGCTGTATCGATAGGAAGCGGGTAGTTACTCTGCTCTGCACATAGCTGCACCATTCGCAACCATCCATAGCACGCATCCTTCCATATAAAAAACATATCTTAGTTGAATCCGTTTCCACCGGTGCTAAGCTATGTGCACCAATGAATATGATTGGTGGATATCAAACGCATCCTTAGCAACGTAGCATAGCACATCTCTGGTGGAAAAGCACCCATAATTATAATAGTGATAAGCCTATTGCGATCTACCGGGCACAAATCCTGACTCTGACTATAGTGGTTGCTACTGAGAAAGTTCTGACAGAAACACCCAATAACACTTTGCCCAAACCGGGTATCGAAACCACGTCATAATCCCATCAGCAAGTAACGCTTGCGACCACTACACCAACAAGTTAGTCTCGCGGATTGAATCCTTTTCATTTTTAATATTTTTAATTAACAAAGCGTTATTAACAAGTTTAATCCCTTGATGTGAAAGCTTACAAGCTAAAACAGGTTTTTGTTTCAACATAATTTTTGTTTTAAATTATTAATTTTTTGTTTCAGGATTAGACAGTTTGAGGCGATGTCGGGTCGCCATGGGGCGAAGTGGTAGTGCAATGGAGGTAAGAGTCTATACTAAACTTATACTGACACTTACGGGATATCTTCCGTGATTGTTAATATTGTTTGGAGCTCCCGATATTTCGACGCTGTTGCAAGTGCCATGATCACGGGTTGACTGGAGAATGCGGTTGGATGGAAAATAAATTGTTAAGAGCAGACAAATCTGTCTACCCTCTTTCTTTGTCTACCCTCTTTCTTTGTCTTTTGCTACGCGCACTATTGGAACTCGACACTAAGTCATGACAAAACACACTTTCAGTATCACCAGGTTTTATGGAGTCCTTAATGATACCGGCTGCTTCTTTTGAGCATACTCAAAACAACCAACTCTTCGTCAAAGCAACTTGCCTCGGTTATTGGTTGCACTGAACTCCACCGTCATATCCGATGCTCAATTACTTGCCAAAGTACACATAGATGCGAACTTTGTCAACTGTCATACGTTCACATCCTAATTATTAGGCGTCTTAAAGTACTCGTTTGAGTTGTTCCAAAGGAATCGTTTTGATTATATCGATATTCCTTTGTAGGTATCGATTAAAAGTTCCACGTTTGAAGTGTTGCTGGAGTGGTAATACATAGTTTAGTGGTTGATGTTGGTAGTCGCAATTTGAGATGCTTGGATGTGTTGATTAAGTTTCATGGGTTACTGGGTATTGAGAGTTGCATGAATGGTTTACCTATTGCATTTGCTACTGTGTGTAAATGTACTCCAATAGTATAGGCGAAGAGATTTTCGCTCCTCGGAAATAACAAGTAACTATAACGTGTCTGTAAGACTAAGACAGAACAAATTCTTTGATAGATTTGCTCTTCTCTTTATCGACTTGACTACCAGTACTTTTTTTACATCCGATACTTAATACAAACCCATATTACTATTTCTCGTAATCTTACTCATACCATAGGTAGTAATAAAACCTATGCCTATACATAAACAATATTTTATCACTATAATGACCCGTTAACGACAAAGCAGTTTAATATTATTGCCTTCCCTATTGTTAATTTTCTTCCCGTCCTCTTATTTTCCCTACATCACTATTATTTTGTGAGGAATACGACTGACATAAAAGTGATCGTTATACGAACATTAAATGCTAACATTGTCCGGCGTACGATTTTCACAGATGCGAGAATAACATCCTACTTTTATGGAGTAAACACCTATTTGAATAAGGAAGTGGTTTGAATTTAGAATGTTTAAGTTTTTGTTTTGCCCGGACAATTAAAAAAGGTTCTTAGCAGTCAAATTCATTCAATATTTGAAGTAACACCTATTTGAATAAGGAAGTGGTTTGAATTTAGAATGTTTAAGTTTTTGTTTTGCCCGGACAATTAAAAAAGGTTCTTAGCAGTCAAATTCATTCAATATTTGAAGTAACACCTATTTGAATAAGGAAGTGGTTTGAATTTAGAATGTTTAAGTTTTTGTTTTGCCCGGACAATTAAAAAAGGTTCTTAGCAGTCAAATTCATTCAATATTTGAAGTAACACCTATTTGAATAAGGAAGTGGTTTGAATTTAGAATGTTTAAGTTTTTGTTTTGCCCGGACAATTTAAAAAGGTTCTTAGCAGTCAAATTCATTCAATATTTGAAGCAACGGAATTTCGGCGACTTGAAACAATTATCTAAATGAGATTGAACATCTCTTCGAAGTATGTATATCTTCCTATCTCTAAAAGAACAACCAGATTCTAAATATCAATACCCTGTCTCACAGAATAAAACATTCACGAAATAAACGAACCATTCCAAGTTCCAACATTTTATTTCTCAGGGAAATATGGTTGAAAATAATGTATCATTATTAAAATGTCTCTGCACATTGAAATGAAAAAATAACACATAACTGAACGTATTCCAACAGCATGTTTGTTGGAATAACGCCAGTTACTTATAACCAGTTTAAATGCAGTCCTTATGGGTTCCCGACTCGGGTCGCGAACTTGGACGCCCTCGCTTTTTCCTTGCGAAGTGAGCGGAATTCCAAGCCGAATTTGAATTAACTTGGTACTTTAGAGCCGGTCAAAGCTAGTAGGGTGTTGATTTGAAAAAATGATGGTAGATAGGGTCTCTGCCAATTTTTTTAAAATGTTTTTATGGGGCTATTTGTGCTGAAAATCATCAGGTCCTTTTTTTTCGGATGGGCAATCATCAAATGACTCCTCGCGCTCTGGGCGGAGCAGAAGGGAGTGTCAGAATTTTACTGAATAAAACCAAATCAAACCAGGGTGTTTCCCGCGGCGGCCGGGACGTGAGGTTCTCAAAAAATCATCAAGACTTTAATAATGTTTTAGGAGTATAGTCGGGGTCTTTTCCGCCTGACCATTTTAAAATTTTTTCGCTTAAACATGCGGAGGCGCCGAGCCACACCCCCTTAAAGTTTGGGCCTATTAGGAAAGCCTCAACTTTGGCGCGAACTCTCGTTTGGCGTGCGTCGTCAGTGTGCTCGGCCGATTCGGTATCTTTTCATTCATTATTTCTATACAAAGTCAACGGGGCGGGGCTAGAGAGCGTTTCTATGTTGCGAGTGCAAGCAAAAATAAGCTTAGTGGCGGTCAGGCGGGAGTGTCCTCGATAGTACCTATTTACCATTTGCTTGTAGCATAGAAAATGGTACTGAGTTCACTGACGGTCTGCTACTTTTCACCCTTATGCCATAAGTTATAAGGTTGGAAATTGGTCGACCGTCAGTGAACTCAGTTGTACCTAATAACTAAATCGTAAGAAAAACTTAGACACACTTACACAATAAATGTAACTGATAGTAATTTAACATAAACTAAATAAAACCCTTTAAAAAGCAATTCATTGCCTCAGAATTCCAAATAAATGTAAATAGAATCCTTTAAATGTTTTATGGATGTCGAACAATACCTATACCATAGTAAAATTTAAGTTAAAAGTTTAAGGGAACATAATAAAGTAACATTTCCAATATACTCACGTTTTAATCATCAAAATAAGTCATATTTACAAAGCACAAGTTAGTGTGCCGACCACCCACATACAAAAAGAAAAAGATAAATAGGAAGTAAAATAAAGTTCACTAAATAAAAAATGTTCAGGGAACATTCCAGAGATAAAATTACTCCTTGGAAACTTTCGATTGGGCCAAAAAGTTTTTTAATATCAACTTTAATGATCTCGATTTTCGTACGGTTTTAATGAGAATTTATTTCAGTTTATTCATCGATTGGTGTGTTTTATGTACTTAACTGAATGATCAGCTTGGTTGAATAAACAAGACATGGTAGAAAGCCCGTTAATTGGACATACCGGATGACTTTTTTATCACTCTCCAAAAAAATGGGTATATTATGTGAACGGAGTAGAAACTTATGGCACACCTAGATTTTTTTCTTTTTTCCACAGCGTAGAAAAAAATTGATCCATCATCATAAAACGCTACAAATTTCAAGTAAACTTTTCATATTAGAACAAAGAAAGAGGAATTATGAAAACATTATGAAAAAAAACAAGAAATTATCGTGTTTAAAAAAAAAAAATAGTATTCCATTTGCTTCTACTGAGTTTACCTATTATACCCATTTTTTTGGGAAAGTGATAAAAAATTCATCCTGTATAAAATAATCGCGATGTTGTTCAATGATCGATTATGATTTTTAAAGGAGTGTTTATGTTTATTTAGGACACCAACCTTAACTCAATGAGTAAGTTAGTATGATGGATAAAAATAAAATCGATAAATGTTATAAGTACCCACATATGTCGACGGATGCATAGTGTTAAGAGTGCGGGCTGCGCCCCGCCCCTCCCCGCCGCGCGGGTACCTGCTTTAAATATATGTTTCAGTGTGCAACCAACTAGCGAGTTTGATTGACCTCCGACACTTCCGTATCTAACAATAAACCAAAAGAGTGAAGCGAAATTAAAATTTCCTACACAACACCCTTACGTATGAAACTAGTTATACAGGATTTTATCACTTTCAAAAAAAAAAAAGGGTATAATAGGTGAACGGAGTAGAAGCAAAAGGCATACTTAGTTTTCTTTATTTTGCGAAAAAAAAAATCAAATAAATTCGATATTTTTACTTTTTTTTTCAAAATTTCTCTTTCTTTGTTCTAATAAGAAAGTTTACTTGAAATTTGTAGCGTTTTTTGATGATGGATCAATTTTTTTCTATGCTGTGGAAAAAGGAAAAAAAAGTAGGTATGCCATAAGATTCTACTTCGTTCTCCCATTCCATCCCATTATACCCATTTTTTTTTTTGGAAATTGATAAAAAGTCATCCGGTATGTCATGTCTGTCTCGTTGCTCATATACATGGGCAAAGAGCTCATCTCATCTAACTTACTATCAATGGGCAGGACAACTTTGATTTGGAAACCATCACTGTCCTTTTCAAAACCGCATCAGAACCCTCTTACATTAATGATTTTCCACATCAAAGCCTCTCATACTCCTATACATCGGCCATGCAAATACAGACACCAATAAACTCTAAAATCTCAATTTCACGTGTAGCTTAATTGTGGGATTAATTGAGAAAGGGATTTGGTTGCAAATAAACGTGCAAATTTGGTGCGTAGTCGTAATTCAAGGTATAACTGTAGCGACACAGAGTAGATAGTTACAGAAGGTCGAACCAACAGAGATTGAAAATGTAGGTACCCACACATAGACATGCGTCTACGTCATCGTCATCTGCTTAGCCTTTTTCCTTGTTATGTTGTGGTCGGCTTCCAGACTAATCGGATACAGCTGAAAGAATTTAGTATTTTACTGACTGTCTATCTGACGTCCACAACCCAGTAAGTATGTGTACTTAATTCGACACCCCTTGGTCATCATCATCCTATTAATGTTCCCACTGCTGGGACACAGGCCTCCTCTCTATGAGAGGGAATGGGCTGTAATCCACCACGCGGGCCCAGTGCGGGTTGGTAGATGTCACATGTCTTCGAATTTTTTTGTTCTAGGACATGCCGGTTTCCTCACGATGTTTTCCTTCACCGTTCTGAGAGCAGCGGTGATGAAATAAATTACACAAAGTAATGCGCCTGTCTGGGTTCGAGCCCACGAATTACTGTTCGTAAGTCGGGGCCGCCACCACTCGGCCACCGCTGCTCCCGGTACCCCTTGGTAAGATAAGATATTTTATTTCATATAAACCTACATGCGCACTTATGAAACGTTTGAAGCTAGGTATAAGTGCACGGTTCGAATTGATCGTTCCTATGGACAAGTACCGGCAAAAAACACCAAGGTTTTTTTGATTTCATATTACATTGTTAATATGTACTAAGTAGAAGGTAGTATAGGCGTGACAACAAGTGCGTTCGGGACTGTCATTTATTTGGCATAGTATTTAGAGATCGCCATCAAGTGATGACGGATGCACATAATCGTAAAATAAGGCAGAATAAAGGGGAGGCCTCCACCCAACAGTGGGTAATTCCGGGTTGAAATTAATTAATGAATTTGTCTATGTGTACGTGCGACTGTTTTCAGATGAAAGCAGCCTTCTGGACTTATATATTCTGTGGTAGCGAGCTGTGTAAATTACATTGTTTGTCAAAAGACGTATTCGGGTCACGGCAGTCTTGTTTGGTTTCGCATCAGTTTGATGTGTTGTGTTGAAACCACGTAAATAAAGGTGTCTCTCTGCGTGTTTTCGGGTTGGTCAGGGATTTTTTGATACTTAGGTACGGCTGAGAAGAATAATGGATTCGTTTTTGACACGATTATGCGTGTAGGTACAATATACATCACGTTTAAGGTGGGTATATTGGATTTTTTTTTAAATTCGACCTCTATACCAGGTACACCGAATTCTAACTATTAGTATTCGTCTGGTCTACTTATAATTGAGTTACCTGTCTTCATCATCTGCCGTGGCTTTTTTAGGTTCGGCTTCCTGTCTAACCGGATGCATCTATATCTTACATGGAGCGACTGCCTATCTGACGTTCACAACCCTGTTAGTACTGTGGAATACGATATCCTTTGGAATTGAGTGACATTGGTAATCTAATTACTGGTGTCACTCAGTAATTGGATTTCAGAGTTTTGTTGACGCTTGTGTTGAGTAAGTTTAGCATTAAGTACTAACACCATTTTTTAAGTTATCTAAATGTAATAATAAAATTCTACGGGGTTATTCATAAATGGTGCTCAAATTTGATTAATGTTAAACGACTGTTTGACTATTTTACTTTTTGACGTTTAACGCCTCTTAACTCTTGAGCAGCGCTTATATCACCAGGCGATACAAAATAGAATAAGGAACCAGAGAACAGAATAGGATAAACCTACATAATAAAAAGAAGTTCACAATTAAATTGTCCGTTATTTGGTAAAAACAAAGCGTTCACGAACGTTGTAGGCGTGGACATGACGCTTGGGTATTCAGAAGTTTTGTGGAAAAAGTGCTATAAAATAATGGCGTAGAGCGGCGCTTGTCAGTGGAACATCCTCGGGTTCTAGTTATGAAACTGTACCGAGACAAGGAACATAGATACTACGAGGTTTGTGGGATAAGTGTATAGGAGATAGCGATTTCAAATCATTCGAAACAGTAAAAACTGGTATTATCGTACAAAATTATCTAATGAAACCATTAGAACACTAAATCTTGTGGTTTCCCTCGTATAATAAAATAAAATCATGAGGTTTAATCTCGTAAAAAGCTAAGCATTTACGTCAAAAAAATAATATCATGAAAGTGGTTTGCGTAGTGTTATTTTTAAATGTTCACATTAATTACATGTCGGGTTTGTCATGATTTTACTTCGCTAGGCTCGAGCTTATGTGGGCTGTAGATGGGTTTGGGTCTATGAAAACACACTGGATGCGATACACTATTTTATTTCGCATTGCACGGTTCGGTATGGTAGTTTCCATGGAGAAGAACCGGCAAGAAACTCCATGGTTACTCTTTTCAAACAGATACACTGAGTCTAACAAATTACTTGACATTACACTTTGACACATTAACACTGGGCACAATGATTCGGGTACAGTTTCAAGATGTCTTAACTCCGCTGCGATCAGACATAGAATGTCCGCCTCTCCGCGTGTTGTTAACATCAGGACTCTGTAGAAGCCGCCATGGTGGGGTAGACTGGTAAGTAGGTCGCGTGATGTCACCACTGGCGCACTTTCGATACGTTCGCCCGTCCGTACTCATGACCATATCCGACACGGCCATCCTGCCTTCACACGTCCTCGTGTGATGGTAACCCTGCAAACAAATAGTCCACGACAGAATTTTGTTCCACTCGGTCACTCCTGACCAAACTCTAGATTCATCGGGTCTCAGCCTATTGCCCTCAACTGGGCGCAAATCCAAACTCCATGGCTGTTACTGAGAAATTCCCGATGGAAAAACCCAATAACACTTTGCCAGACCCGGGAATCAAACCCAGAACCTTCAGACACACTTGCGACCACTAGACCAACGAGGCAGTCGACTAATTCAAACACGGTTAAATTAGGAATACTTGAAAATAGATCAACCCCTGGTCCGGCAATTCTTTTTTTTTGCCCTTCAGGTGTGTCCCTTCAGTTAAACTGGACCGGACTTAGCTAGGCCGAACAAGTATCGTTCCTTTAGCTTTCAATTTCCTTGGTCCGGTCAACTTCTGACCCTACAAGATCAACCCCCTGGTCCGGCAATTCTTTTTTTGCCCTTCAGGTGTGTCCCTTCAGTTAAACTGGACCGGACTTAGCTAGGCGAAACAAGTATCGTTCCTTTAGCTTTCAATTTTCTTGGTCCGGTCAACTTCTGACCCTACAAGATCAACCCATGGGCCATGTACCATAGTCGTTCGAATCAACCTTTAAAACTCTACTGCTATAAAAACTGCCAAGCTTACAAAAACCCTCAAGCAAAACCTCTAACGCCACGGCACTCCAGCCAACCAGCAATCGCATTGCTCTCACATCCATCAAATAGATCTGCCATGTGCATCACCCAGTGACTACACACTACGGTCTTTCTAGACCCCAACCTCTGCCAGAGTTAAACACGCATCGCGCCCCACGGACCACGACTACGTAATAACTACTGGTACGGTCAAACACACTACTATAACCGAAAGGGTACTAAAACAGTGGTACACAACGTATGCAACGCACACACTACGCATGTAACGCACACACTACGCAAGCTACGCACGGACTACTTATGCAACGCACACACTACGCAAGCTACGCATGGACTACGCATGTATCTCATACACTACGTATCCACTACGTACGCACTACGTATGCACTACGTCTACACTACGCATCCACTACGCACGCACTACGTATGCACTACGTTTGCACTACGTATGCACTACGTTTAAACTACGTATGCACACCATTGAAGCTCCCCGCCCTACAGGTGCCACACAGGCTTACAAGTGCCACTTGGGCTCAGGTTGCCACACAGGCTTACAAGTGCCACTTAGGCTCAGGTTGCCACACAGGCTCTTACCGCTTAAGCTTGCTCAACATCATCAAAATCCTTAACATATCGACTGGTACGTGACCCACTGGCATCTTTCCGAGCCTACCCTGTGCCCTGTAGGCAGCCTTATAATTCAAAGCTTTCACTTTTAAATGATGAAACAGAATTAGCACTCTGCTCCAGAGTCATAACAAAATGAAAACGACTTACCAAAGGAATTTCATATTCCGGCTCGACGATGCAAAGGTCCACTCGCTTCTCCACCAGTACAGCAGCACTGGACCAGCGCTGGCCTGCTGTGCAGCGAGTGCGACTGGCGATGTGGACCGGTGTGCCACACTTAAAGCACATTAGTGAGCTGCTGCTGGCCTGCGGTCGCTGCCCAACGCCTTTAGCAGCCGGCACAGGACACTTCTTGATGGCAATCGTCTTCGTCCGAAAATCCGCTTGTTTGTCACTACTCTCGTAAATGACGTACGACGTACACGAATTTGGCACTGAACAATTCTTTAAACTGGTCCACAACACTATCTTGCTATTCACTGGCAGTTTTTAAGAATTTGTGTTTGATACAAAGTCTTTGTTCTGCATTTTAAAAAGTAACCGTCACCGGATTGTCATTACCACTAAAAAACGGCGTGTATCCCGTTTTTTCAAATGGTAAATAACACTTGTTAACTGTCTGTTTTATTTCGGCTCTGTTGCAAGCATAATTATCTTTCTTGATAGTTTTTTTGCACTTGGTACCCGACACACTAAAGTCATCGCAAACGTTTTTCGGCACTTTTTCGGTTTTTACACAGTTGACACTGATTGTTATTGACACTATCCCCGCGTATGATTTCATTAGCACGATTTTATCCCGCTTCTGATATCGGGATGGTCAGGATATATTTCGCTAAGCTCGAGCTTATGTGGGCTGTAGATGGGTTTGGGTCTATGAAAACACACTGGATGCGATACACTATTTTATTTCGCATTGCACGGTTCGGTATGGTAGTTTCCATGGAGAAGAACCGGCAAGAAACTCCATGGTTACTCTTTTCAAACAGATACACTGAGTCTAACAAATTACTTGACATTACACTTTGACACATTAACACTGGGCACAATGATTCGGGTACAGTTTCAAGATGTCTTAACTCCGCTGCGATCAGACATAGAATGTCCGCCTCTCCGCGTGTTGTTAACATCAGGACTCTGTAGAAGCCGTCATGGTGGGGTAGACTGGTAAGTAGGTCGCGTGATGTCACCACTGGCGCACTTTCGATACGTTCGCCCATCCGTACTCATGACCATATCCGACATACACATACATTGTTATTTATTTATTTATTTAGGGAAAACAAACAATTGTACAATATATGTTACAGTAAATATTACAAGGTATAAGTAGGCTAATGTACAATCCACGACGTTGCCACATATTAATTATGTTAAAGATACATTGTAGACACAGTATTTTAAATAACAATAACGTACATATTATAAAAAGACAAAAAAGTAATAATAAAATAAGACAGAGATACCTAGATATTGTACAGGTGTATTGTTATACTCGGTATTACAGTAAAGTTATTGTTTTCTGATGCTAACCGAATTTATTCGTTAATAATTAGCAATCAAAAGTTAGCGATTTTGTCATTATCTCTGTCGAGACCCAGCAAAGTAATATCATAAAAATCTTTCTCAGGGAACCGAAACCGCTACCACTCATGACTTGTCCCGTAGTCCAGAAGCACGGCAGCGCAGTTCAACGTTCGACAAACGATACTCCAAGTTCCAAACTCGGCCCCGCTTCGTTTTGTTTGTCGTTAAAAACACTGGACCAGATGAAATTGGTACAAAAAACACTTAAGTATTTTAATATTTTTCATCTTTTTCACTAGTACAGACTCCGCTTGTTAATGTTTCTTTTTATTATGTTTGTTCTATGTTTAGCTAGTGAGTAAAACTGTGATTATCTATAAGCACTATTCTTCGAGTCAGAAAGGAGCCGAACATAATTTCTGATGGTATTAGAGATTTGGGTGGGTTTAATCTAAATCAACCAAAAGTTAAATCACTGACAAATTTGACGCTGCCGCTGTTTCATATTCATTGGAACATGATCGGTTCGTAGTCAGTTTAAAAGAAATTATATATGCTTTTCCATAATTTTCTTTATGTCACTGGTGTCTAAGTGGTAATGGTCCCAACTCACGTATCGTGAGGTTGTGTGGAAAACCTATTGGCTGATTATGTTTAACCTGATACTGATACTGTTAGCCTACGTCATCACATTACTTGGCAAAGGCTTCTCTCCCTGACTTCCAGTTGTTTCGATTCAGGGATAATATGGGTCACTGGTCGTTGGTTTTGTCCAGCTCTTCCCGCCATTTTCTATGAGGTTTGCCGCAACGCCTTCAGACTGTGTCAGGGCTTCAGGAAGTGGCTATTTTGGCTCACAGCTGATTGGGCATGCGCCAGACGTGTATAAAAAAACGTTAAACAATGTCTATACCAAAATGTCCTTTCTTTGATACTGTTCGTCGTTTGTCGAGCTACACGACAACTGACGAATGCTTGCACTGACTGGACAGGTCCACTCAAATCTGTGTGGTTCTTTCTTCAAAAGACCATCTCAGACACTAATCTGCATAGTCCTCATGTGAATTAAGCAAGGTTATGTCTGGACTTCAAAAGAGACTATGACCTCTGAGTTTGTTTCGGCTGCAGTTTCTTCCAGGTACGAAACATTGGCCCCATCTAGTTTTAAAAAATTACGTGTAAACGTGTTTGTAGAAACCTACTTGCAAAATAAGCATCATTTATAATATACCCATGTTTAACGTATCCAAAAGTTAATAGCCTGTAACCAAAATACTCCATGAAATAGTTTCAATCGTTTTTATTTCCGATTTCTTTGTTATCTACAATGATTGATCAAAGCGAACTCCGTGTTGTGCCTAATTGATTTTGCTGTGTTTGTTGTTCAGCGGGTTAGGATTTAAATTAAATGGATGTTTATATTAACTGTGAATTGTTAATGAAATAAAGAACTGTGTGTTGAATTTTTTGCCAACATCAAAATATTTATCTTGTTTGTTTGTTTCGTCCAATCAGAGTATTTACATTCACAATTTTGAATTTATTTCGTGTTTAACTATCATTAGATAGGTTTTATTAAGACCCTTCTTACCCTAAACTTAGCAACTCTATTTGTGGTGGTTCAATCTTCGTTTGAAATACTGTTAGAATAAAGTTCTAATCAGCTTGCACTACAAAGCGGTTGTTAACTATTAATATATTAGGTTGTGAGAGTAATTAAAACACATATCACTGATTTTCACTGTAACTTTATACGTTTAATAATCCTTTATATTGTATTGGGAAGCAATGCGTCTAGCTCCTATCACACGTACGGGACGAATGCAATGAACGAGAGAGGGCAGGCGCGTACAAAGCTTTATTGTTTAGAAACTTATTTAAGTTAATTTTTGTAACTAATATAAGAAGGAATTCAACACGCCCCCTCAAAAATTAATCGGTAGTTATACAAACAAAAATATATTTAAATTGACTACCTAACTAAATCACATTAACTTCCAAATACTTGCTGGGGAATTACAATTTGGTCCAACATTCGTTCGAGGGTTGAGGAAAACCCAGTAAAACCTTCAACCAGACCAATTCAAATAAAATAATACATATTATATAATATACATTCTTAAATCAAATTCGTTCATCAATTTGTACACACTTGTTGACACGGCTCTGTTATTGTACACCCATATTACATCTCATCATATGAAATGTGCTCGCAGGCAGAGCTTTTGTCAATGCGTCGGCCAGCTGTTTACCTGTGGGAATGTAATTTAATTTTATTACATTTTTCTCAACTTGTTCCCGAGAAAAGTGATACTTTATATCAATATGTTTTGACCGTTTATGACTTGACGGGTTATTGGCTATACTTATACAGCCATTATTGTCTTCATAAATGACAATTGGTACAGTGATAAGTATATTTATACTGGCCGCTAAAGACTTAAGCCACAATGCTTCTCTAACTGCTTCGAACAATGCCATATACTCAGCTTCAGTTGAAGAAGCCGCGACTGACGATTGTTTTCGTGTACACCAGGTGATCGTGCACTGTTCAAAGAGTTTAAACAAATACCCAGTTGTACTCTTTCTATCATGTGTATCATTGCCACCCCAATCTGAGTCTACGTACCCACATAAAATATCATTGTATTTACACCTTTTGTAACACAATTTAAGATCAGTTGTGCCTTTTAAGTACCTCAGTAGGTACCCGTTTAAGACATTGCCACAATTCTTTATTATTTTTATGTGTGTACCTACTCAGTATGTTTACACTGACGCTTAAATCGGGCCTAGTACATAGCATAATATACATAAGGCATCCTATGACGTTTCGACAGGGCGCGTCATATCTCTCCTCGGAATTCAACGCGTCATAGTTTAACTTATTTTCTAAGGGGGTTGACACAGGTTTACACTCATGCATATTGAACTTATTCAAGACTGTTTTGATGTATGCACTTTGGTCTAAAAACACTTGGTCACCGTCTCTAGTGATTTTTATGCCTAGAAACAGTTTTATTTCATTTAAATCGGTCATTTCGAATTTGCTCATTAAATAGCTTTTAAAATTAGTCATAGTATTTATGTCAGCGCACACTTCTACTAAATCATCAACGTATAACACTACGTATATATTTTTACATATATACCCTTTATCTAGTATATATATACATCTGTCAACTGAAAAATGCTGAAACCCTTTTTCTTTCAAAGCACGTTCGAATACTTCGAACCAACACCTGGCGGCTTGTTTAAGCCCATATAACGCCTTTTGTAATTTACAAACATACCCTTCTTTACACGATACACCTTCAGGAACTCTTAAATAGATTTCCTCTTTTAATTCGCCATTTAGGAAGGCGGTCTTAACGTCCAAATGATGTACTAATAAATTAAATTGATTAGCAAAGCTAATAATGAATCTAAAACTGGCTATTCTGGCGACAGGTGCAAATGTTTCATTATAGTCTGTAAGATACTCTTGACTAAAACCCCGCGCCACTAAACGCGCTTTATATCTTTGAGGATTTCCAAACTCATCATTTTTGACAGTAAAAATCCATTTACAATCTACGATGTTTTTGTTTGGCGGTCGTGGTACTAAAGTCCACGTTTCATTTTTATGTAATGAATTAAGTTCCTCTTTAATCGCGCTTTCCCATTTACTTTTATCATTTCTATACTTAATCTCTGCAAATGATTTTGGTAAACTGCATAAAATAGTTTGAGCGCATATCAAACAGTCTTGATCATCAATTTCATTATATGAAACAGGGGGTTTGTCTTTAATCCTATCACTCCTCCTAAGTTCAGTATTTTTGTTTACATTTTCAGTAGTACTATTCTTTGGGTTATCAAAACGAACTTCGCTTAGCGTATCATGGTTCAATTCGCAAACTTTAGTAGGATATTCTTGCTCACCAGATTTTGAACCATCTGGTTTCGTTTCGAGATAGTCTCGGGACTTATATGACACTGATTTGGACACAAAATCATTATCAGTTTTGTCATGAGAATTTCCAATATTCTCTTCAGGCTTCCAAGAAGGCCTGGACCTCAAAAAATCAATTTCGTCCACAATAACATCTCTAACCACTACGAACTTTCCGCAGTCTGGGTTCCAAACTTTATATCCGTTTGGTTCATACCCCATCAGAATACCTTTCCATGATTTATCATCAAACTTAGCTTTAGTCGTTTTGTTATGCACATAAACTGTTGATCCAAAAACCCTTAAAAATTTGACTTCCGGTTTCCTACCGTGCCACATCTCATATGGTGTTTTTGAAAGTTTGAGGGCTTTAGTCGGTGTCAAATTTATCAAATAAACTGCAGTCAAAACTGCCTGACCCCAAAAAACTTTATCTAATTTAGCACCGTTTAAAATAGAACGAGCTTTCTCAGTAATGGTTCTCACCATCCGTTCTGAGACACCATTTTGCTGTGGAGTTCTAGGAACTGTTAAATGGTATGAAATACCTTTTTCAGCACAGAAACTCTTCATTTCGGTAGATAAGTATTCACCACCGTTATCGCGAAACAAGTTAGCTACTTTTAAATTAAATTTAGCTTCACTTTTTGCAACAAAGTCTTTGAACGCAGCATATACGTCAGATTTGTATGTTAATAAATATGTAACACAATAATGAGTATACTGATCAACAAACAGCACGAAATAATTTTTATTATCAACTGTTGTTGGAGTGATAGGACCACAGACATCAGAACTGACAGCAAATAGAGGTCGATTTATGTGACTTTTGTCCTTGGCGTGATTAAACGGCAATCGGCTCTGCTTCCCATTAATGCAAGCTTCACACAATTCGTCATTCGGCACTACAGCGCTTAACTCACTTATGTCCTTAAACAACTCAAGTCGTTTTATTTCTATAAATTTGTTTATACTCATGTGACCAAGGCGCTGATGCCATAATTTGTAATTATTTTTGTCACTAGTGCATGCTTGGGAAACAGGATGACTTTCGCTTACAGACGCCACAAAATCTACAGCAAATAAATTGTTAAAGGGCATACCTTTCATAACGGTTTTACCATTTTTGCATATTCGCACACCATCAGTACTGAAAATGACAGTGTAGCCAGCTCGCTGCATCTTGGAAACTGACAGCAAATTGTACGGAACCTCAGGGCAGTACAGAACACCGTCCAAATAGCCCTGGATATCCATGTTGCTGGTAACCTGCAGTGTACCTCTTTTCGTAGCTGAAATAAATTCACCATTTTTAGCAACTGAAATTTTCAGTGGTGTATCTAAAACAACAAAGTTAGTAAACAAGTCTTCTCTATTGATTATGTGGTGCGAGGCACCAGAATCCAGAAGAAAAGTAACTTTGTTAAAAGTAACTTTGTTAATACAGTCTTGCGTTTCATATTCTCCGGTCATAAAAGCAAATCCTGAGAACTCATTTGTCGATGCTAATTGTTTATTCTGGCTTATCTCGACTGAGTGTACTGTTCTTGGCCGGTTATTGTTCGTATAGTTGCCCCTTTGTTGATTCATTCGTTTCAAATAGAAACAATCATTTCGTCTATGTCCTCGGCGCCCACAATGGTGACATTTTATGAATTGAGAGTCCTCTTTCTTTCGTTTTATATTCTTATTTGACTGTTTGTTAATAAATTTTCTTTTCATCGACTTGTCACTTTTCATTTCAATTTGCAACACTTTTGCGCTCATATCGCCTGATTCATTTTTCAGTTTCACTTCATGATCCAATAGCCTTGTTTTAACGAAAGCTAACGTCATATTATCTTCCGATAGCGTCTCGATCGCTGTTATCACTCCGTCGTAAGTTGAGGGAAGACTTAGCAATAAATGAGCAACTTTATCGGTTTCTTCTAACTTCGCGCCAGCTGCGTGTAGCTCTGTGATGAGGTCATCGAACGTTGCAAAGTGTTTTATGAGCGACACTTCACTTTTTAACTTTAACGATAACAACTTTTTTCTCAAAGCCAATTGAGTCGCAATGCTCTTACGTTCGTATAACGTATCTAAATTCTTCAAAATATCTTTCGCCGATACACCCTCCTTGGCGAAACCGAGATAGGAATCCGAAAGATATTCTATTATTACATTTTTAGCGGTATTATTATTTTTCTCCCACGTTTCGTTGCCAGGTATTGAGTCGTCGTCGATAACTTTAATTACGTCCATTTCGTTAAGCAACGCACGAATCCGAAACTTCCACACACTATATACTTTTCACCGTCGAACGGCTTGATGTTTCGTTTTATCTTTGAATGGTCCATTTTCTTTTTACTATTGTTCAACACAGCGGATTTTTACTATTGTTCAACACAGCGGATTTTCACTCGCGCACACTGGTCCCATAACCTATTGATATATTAGGTTGTGAGAGTAATTAAAACACATATCACTGATTTTCACTGTAACTTTATACGTTTAATAATCCTTTATATTGTATTGGGAAGCAATGCTGCTAGCTCCTATCACACGTACGGGACGAATGCAATGAACGAGAGAGGGCAGGCGCGTACAAAGCTTTATTGTTTAGAAACTTATTTAAGTTAATTTTTGTAACTAATATAAGAAGGAATTCAACATTAACGTCAGTCACTGCGGCCGAATAGTGCGAAATGAGTGTTTTTTTGCGATTTACAAAACATCTATTGATTGGACTAAAAAAAATAAAAGACATAAGACCTGCTTTATAGTTAGTTCTGTTAGTATGCAAAGTTTTATTATCTAATTTGAAGTACTTTTTGAATACCAGCGGTTTATTGTTCGATTTGGAGGTAACTTTGGATTTTTTTTCTATCGAGAAAAGTTTCTGGAATCGTGTTGTTTTCGTCACACATAGTACCTAGCATTAATCCTCAACTTTACCATATATATTTATTTCAAAATTAATGCTGCATTTTTTTGGGCGTAACAGAGGATCATGCTAAGCCATTTGAGGCATGTTAGATCCATAAGAGAACGTTCAAGAACTCGCGCTCGTCGACCCATAGAACATGCAATGTTAGTGTTGAACCTGTTTAAAGCTTTCTTAAAGATTTTAAATATTCTTGAAAGTTGTAGGTTTTAAAGGAGATTTTAACTTGTTCTTTAGCAAAACACAAAAACAACACCCATAAGGCTAGTGTTTATAAATGGAACCAGATCCTTTTCACGCCAAATGAGTTTGCTTATAAAAACATAACATAACATAACTTTTTGAAAGTAACCTACATCATTTTCCTTTATTGTGTTAAAATTTTCTGAAGAGTCTTCGCCTTTTAACAAAAGACATTATTATTTAACAGTCAAGAGTTGTTTGAGGACGTTGAAAGTGACAGGTTGTGAGCCCTTTGTCAGCCTGAACAGAAACAGATATAATTAATTTTGTTAATTTTAGGGGAAATGTTTGTACATAAGAATTATATTGGAAGTCAGGCAAATTAGCTATTAAGTGGGCGTTAAAAGGATTCGTAATAACTGTACAGGTAATTTTCTTAGAAGTTAAATACCTTTGTAATTTTGGAAAATTTTACATTGCTTGTATTTGAAGCCAATTAACATTAATTTTGTATACTAATTGCCTCAAAAATTACTACATAATTATTACCGTGGTGTAATAATGATCCACCACGCGGTGCCAGTGTGTTTACCAACCCGTGGTGGATTGTGGCCCAGCAGTGGGAACATTATAGGCTGATTATTATGGGTGGTGTTATTAGGTATTTTTAATAATTTCTATTTGTGCGTTACAATGCTTTTTTGTCAGTTTTTTTTTAAAGAAACCTTTCCCAGCTGTAGAAAAATTGTGAAACAAAACATAAAATTCGGTTCTGTAGTTTAGGATTCTTTAGCGTACGAATAGACGAACAGATGTTGATTTTTATGTTTAAAGCATTGAAAACCATGCCTGGATCAAATACAGTGCAGCGAACGTATTTTTGGGGAATTCATGAAAACTTCCACTAATAATGAAGAAAATATTACCAACAAAATTACTGAAATCCCTGCCGAAATTAACATAAGTGGTTTCTCACTCAAACCGCAACTTCCACAATTGTAGCAACAAAGGAAAAAGTTGGCCCGCTAAGGGATTTCCAGACGAGACAATTCGTCCCAATTTAGAATTCAACAGAATTACCAGACTTTTAGAGTTTATCACGAAGTTCTGTGTGTAGACGCCTTAAGTGCTTGGATTTTACGATGAATGTGGAACATTTAAAACTTCATGTAGTAAGTTACTTAGTCAATTTTCATATTCTGTTTATTGCATTGTGTCGGATGTATTGAGGAGTTTGTGGTTAAATAATAATTGCCCTTCGGGTCAATCTTCAGGTTAAACCGCGCTTACCTAGGTTGGGCTGTGGATGGGTGACCACCCTTTACATACCAATTCTCCTCCG
Organism: Xestia xanthographa; assembly: GCA_905147715.2. Lineage (NCBI taxonomy): Eukaryota > Metazoa > Arthropoda > Insecta > Lepidoptera > Noctuidae > Xestia > Xestia xanthographa. The sequence continues at coordinate 20,834,262 of LR990646.1, forward strand.
CGCCTCGGCAAGTACGTTAAGCCGTTGGTCTCGGCTGCCATTTGTAGATCTTTGACAGTCGTCGTTACAGGTTGTCAAGGCCCGAAAGTCTGACAACCAGTCATACCAACGGGTTACCCAGTACTAACTAAGTTGTGGAGGTCAGATAGGCAGTCGCTTTGTGTTTAAAGGTAAAGTTGCACATGCTCATAAATTGTCATGCGTATTAGCATGCTCTTCAAACTGATACATTTGCTTTTGTTTAGCATGCTTTTTTAACCATTTATGCGTGCTCAAAGCAAACAATTGAACACGTGGTTTTTAAGCGCGGAGTTGAAGCTATGGAGTTCAACATTCCAGCAAGTACTCTGCCTGCTGCGAACCACTGATCGATATTAGCATGCTCAATGAGCAAACCTGTTCAGATGCGCTAAAAGCACGCCCCCTTCCACGGCGCTGCAGGTAGCATGCTTAAAAATCACACAACCGTCGATTTTTGAGCAAACTTGAATGAGCATTCTCATTTTTAGCTATGTTTCGACACACATGCTACTAAGTAGCAATTGCTCAACAGTGGCATGCTTTCATGCTATTAAGGTACTGTTACACATGCTCTAAAATAGCATGCTAAAAAGCGCGCTATTGAGTATGCTCAATACGACCATGCTTATGAGCAGTTTACATTTGCTAGCAATAGGCATGCTGGTTTTAAGTATGCTCCTGAATAAGCATGCTTAAAGCAAACATTCCAAATACACATGCCATTTTATAGCGTGCTTTCTCACTCTCTGTTAGTTCGAACAAAGTCATGGACAATCAGATAGCTATCCGAATAGAGCTGAATAAGATCATCCTTTTGCTGGCGATGCAGTGCATCCAGACGCTTATATCAGCTCGGCAAAAAAGAAAAGAAAGAGAAAGATTTGGGTCCGTGATTCGATACTAGCATGCTCAATAAGCAAACCTGTTTAGACGCGCTTAAAACACGCCCCCTTCTACCCGCGCGGCAGGTAGCATGCTCAAAAATCGCACGCCTGTCGATTTTTAAGCAAACTCGAAATGTGCATGCTAATTTTGAGCAACATTCCGACACACATGCTACTAAGTAGCAACTGCTCAATAGAAGCATGCTCAATAGAAGCATGCTTGAAATGAGCATGTGTAACTGTACCTAATACTGTACCTTCTTGGAGCAACAGCAATAATAAAAATATTAGTAAATATAACAGTCGGTACTACAAGAAAATATTCTAATCAAAGTAATAAACGGATTCCCATAAACTTTTTCAGCAGAAATATGAACTACTCGTAAGTTCAAATCGTGGCGCAAGCAATACTGCATTTAACAAATTAATTGCCGTTGCATTTACCGCGCTTGGACGTCGCCATCTTGAATCTACGTAGAGAGTTGAAGATCAACTGCGATATTCAATACGTTTTGGCAATATCGTTAGTGGTGTAAGGAGTTTGGTAGTATTGTGTATCACCAATATTGACGAAAAATTTTCATTGTTGGTCAATTTATTTTCAATTTAATGCAGTCGGGTCTTCTATCATATATCCATGAGTCATTTTATTATGTTAAAATAACTTGCAGGACATAGGCGAGTTTTGTACCTCATAGCTCGTAACGTAAGACATTTTTGCTTTAATTCAGTCTAAATAATTGACTACCGTAGGTATAAAAGTAACCGTGGATTACACACAAATAAGCAAAAGCATTAGTTCAACCGCGCATGTGCTCTCAATCTTGTCACACTCAAACTTGCTCCTACGAAACAAGATAAAGTAGTTTGTGAATTAGCACCGGAGCCGGATCCGACCAAACAACCCATAGATTTTCTTCCTCATTTAACTTTCTCCGTTTCGTCACTACGTCCGAGAAAAGTTGGCGGAAGGATAAGCCAACTTTCGTGTACACGCTTATGATTTATATAATATTTTGCAGATATATTTGTGGATCTTATGTAATGCACTTCATCGGCCTAGCTTTTTCTCAACTATATTGAGGTTGGCTTCCAGTATACCCGGTTGCAGTAGAATACTAGTATTTTTCATGGGACGACTCTTTAGCTCACTTCCACAATCAAGTTAGTGGGGAGTAATACAAAGGTTTGTAAAGGTTACTTCGGAACGGTTAAAAAAAATGGAGCTAAACATAATGCAAAGATTCGTGATCGTGAACATTTTAGCTAAGTACTTAGTTATAAGTTCCTGTATTTATATCTACATCTAGGTACTGTTTAACCACTGCCTGCAGGTATAGTTTATGCCCAAATGTAAATTTTTCACTTCCTTTTTCGGTTTCATCAATCGGTTTTTTTTAGTACTACCTGTTTTTTTAATAGTATTTAATTATTATATTTATTTAATAATATATATATATATATATATATATATATATATATCATTTATAAATAAAAAATACTTATAATAAATATTTTTTTAATGTTTTTATTAAATTTTTTATTATTATTTTATTTTATTTTAAGGCGCTGTCAACACCAAAATCGCGCACACTGTATATTTGTATGGGAGTAAATGAGACGTCACTATTACTGGGCGGCCAGGTTTTAGAAGAAAATAATGAATAAATATTGAAATAAACAAAAGTGATAAATAAAAAGAATAAATAAAAACAACAGTTCCCTTTATTATTATATATTACATCACTGTTATTAATATTATCAAGATTTGTTTATAAATAATACAGTTACAATTGCTACAATTTCAATTTGAATGGTTATTTTATGGTTTTTTTTTATCGAGAAAATTTACCGAAAACGTGTTTTGAACAAAACAGTCAACCCATAAATATGATCAAAATTAACATATATTTTTTTAGCTGCTCTGAAATGTATACATTTGGCTAAAAAACTGTTTTGTGAAGCCTATTTTGACTAAGTACAGCGCCTTAATTACCTTTTTTCTTTCTTTCTTTTTCGTGTGCTTAACCTGGTGTGAGTTTTTATGCCACCCCTAAGCCTCTGACTTACCAGGCATGCTGATTTCCTCACGATGTTTACCTTCACCGAAGCAAGTGGTAATTATACAATACGCACATGAATCCGAAAAACCAGAGGTACGTGTCTTGGGTTCGAACTTGAGACCTATGACTTGACAGTTCGACACGGTGACACCATTAGGATATCAATAGTACTTTTCTTTGTTAACCATGTTACAAAACCATGCATAACAAAAACTGAGTAACGGAAAAAATTATCAAAATTTATGTACCTGTAGCAAAAACTCATATATAAAGGCTGAGCAGTCAATTCTCTGTCTATTTACTATTAAATATTCATCCACACGAGGGAAACATAAAACGTGTGAAAATAAACTTGTTTTACTCTACTAACCAACACAAATAACGAGCTTGCAGTACATTTTAATTATATTTGCGTTTGCTAAAAACAATTTTGCGTTATATATTTTGCAACATTCTGAATTCTAAACTAGGTACCACTTTTTCGACAATGAAAGTTAGCAATAAAAGGTCAGAAAAAGAAGCTGAGCGCGTAATACTTAGTTAAAAAGGATAGTCCTCAAACAAGTAAAGTTTTTCGTTCTTGGATCCTTTTACGCGACCAAAAACGTCTCCGGATTTTCAAGACATTTCATAATATATCTCTCTCTTTTGTCTGATACTACGTTGTTGTAAATTACGTCGGGAAGTTTTGTACTATAAGAAGATGTTCATGTGAACGTAGCAAGGGCTTTTTTTGTCTTCTGTATTTTGTTTGATTCGCCGATAACACTGCAGGCGGTTAAGGAAAACTTTGTGAGGCAACCAGCATTTCTTAGAATCAAACGTTCGAAGAATGTGACATCTACCACTCTCATTCTCTCTGACAAAGAGTAGAACTGTCTTATTGGCTAATTATAATACTGATGGGTACAGGCTTGTGGTTTAAGTACAATATTCATCATCATCATCATGAGCCTATTAATGTTCCCACTGCTGGGACACAGGCCTCCTCTCTATGAGAGGGAGTGGGCAATAATCCACCACGCGGGCCCAGTGCGGATTGGTAGATGTCACATGTCTTCGAATTTCTGGTTCTAGGAAATGCCGGTTTCCTCACGATGTTTTCCTTCACCGTTTTGAGAGCAGCGGTGATGAAATAAATTACACAAAGTAATGTGCCTGTCTGGGTTCGAACCCACGACTTACTGTTCGTAAGTCGGGGCTGCCACCACTGGGCCACCGCTGCTCCTACAATATTAGTACAAAAATACATTCTTAAGGGACTTCATTTTGAACACAAATCTACGGGAGAAAAAAACCAAAACTAACATGTAAAATCTCAATCTTGGTTTTCCTCTTTGAGTGTAAAATCTAATTCTCACACCAAAACCCCTTGGGTCCAAAATACAGCCAGTATCGAATGCTCAAAGCAAGTTATTTACAGACAAACTGAATGTTTTAACGGCTCGGGGCGTCCCCAACTTTCCCACGATGCGATGGTGTTGCTATCCGAAACTTGTCTCGTTTTCTGAATACGAACGAGCATAGTGCAGATTGCGAATGTTTTGTTTCTTTTTTTTAGACACTTACATGATTATTATTTCGGTTTTCTTTTTTGTAGAAAAGTTTTGTTGATATCGTTGAGATTGTGTGAGTTTTTCTTAGAAGAGAGGACTTTGCATCATTCCTATGGTGGTAGTCAGAAATCATAGAGTGCCACCTGTATCGATTCTTACATACTCCTTTTGCTTCGTCTATTGTCATATACGCAAGTTGGTTGTGAGTACTACGCACCTGACTTATCTGAAGGACCTCACCAATAAGGTCAGGGTATGTCCTTCTAGGGCGTCCCCTCCCGGCATTGACACTTACATCAACATCATCATCTGCCTAGCCTTTACCCAAGTTTTATTAGGGTCGGCTTCCAGTCTAACCGGATGCAGCCGAACACCAGTATTTTACATGGAGTGACTGCCTGACCTATCTGACCTCCACAACCCAGTTAGTACTGGGTAATACGATAACCCTTGGTAAGACTGGTTGTCAGACTTTTGGGCCACTGACTACCTGTAAAGACTGTCAAAGATCACAAATGACAGCCGGGACCAACGGCTTAACGTGCTTTCCGAGGCACGGAGGAAACCCGGTACGTAATGGGTGGTCACCCATCCACAGACCTTCCTAGGCAAGCACGGCTTAACCTAAAGATCGACCAGAGCGGCTGTTATTATTTAGCCACGAGCTCACCAATGGCATTGTCACTTACATCTGCCTTGTATATAATACCTTTTGTTCTTCGTCTTTCACTTATCTTCTCCATATGCCCAAACCATATAAGCAGCATTCAACATTGTATTTACAGCATTGTATATTTCAGATAAGTCCTTTGTCTGATCTTAGCTGTAGCCCCATTATTTACGGAGCAATTTCAATCTGCAGTAACAGATTCTGAAAATTGTACCTAGAGTTGGCGAGAAAAAAGTCAATTTCTATTGATCCTGGCTGTTCCAATATTCACTCAATTTATGATGATTAGGTGATGTCACCAATATTGTCTTATACACACTATACACTTAAACAACTCGGGACTTACTTAAAGAATGAAAACCTATATATGTATATAACATTACGCCTGTAATCCCCAAGATAATTAGAGGTAATAATAATAATAAAATTGTTTATTTATCCGAATAACAGACACAGACACAGTAATTATGTAATAGGCAGCGTAGGAGTCCAAGAAAACCCAAAATTTCCACTAATTGAATTTAATAAAAGTAATTACAATTAATTCTTAATATTAGGTAAGTAGATACTAAAAGGTTGTCCTAACGACCGATGTATGTGACGAAAGGCCCCGCGCCGAATCTGCTGCTTAGTTTTATTGGATGCATCGAGTTGGGTTGCGCAATCCATTCACAGTAACTCAATGTATGGTGATGACGTATCTGGGAGGCACTCACAGATATAACACAGTTCAAAACAAGGTGACAAAAATACAATACAATAAGCAAGGTGTAGATACTATCGAGGACACTCCGCCTGATCACCACTAAGCCAATTTTTGCTTGCACTTACAACATAGAAACGCTCTCTAGCCCCGCCCCGTTGACTTTGTATAGAAATAATGAATGAAAAGAAACAGATCGGGCGAGCGCACTGACGATGCACGCCAAAAGAGAGTTATTGTTATTTTGCGCGCCAAAGTTGACGCTTTTCTAATAGGCCTAAGCTTTAAGGGGGTGTGGCTCGGTGCCTCCGCATGATTTAAGCCAAAAAAAATTAACTGATGAGGCGGAAAAGACCACTACTGTACACCCACATTTCGCCAGTCAAACTCAAACTCAAACTCAAAGCATTTATTTCAATTAGACCATTACGGCACTTTTGAAAGTCAAAAATACAAAAAAGAAAATCAAAGCTACAGTCCCAGTCACATGGCATAATAACTTGAGAAAGTACTGTAGTTGCCCATTCCCTAGCGTAGATCTCTATGGAGAAGAATGGGCAAGAAACTCCATGGACACTCTTTTAAAATCAAAATATTGTTACAAAATCTTGGTTACATCATTAATTTTGAGATTATACATATATGTGAGAACGATGTAGAAAGACGTGCACACTAAGAGCATCCAGAGTGAAAGATTAGATTAAAAATGTATGAATAAAGTAATTAAAATAAACCTTGGCAGCTAAGAGATGACCAGTCCCAACTGACAGCGCCCGTTCACAGACATGACGCATGTACCGGCGCCATTCAACTCAACCATATTGAAGGGAACTAAATGACCCGACACACCCGCCACCATCAGCGAGACATTTAAGTGAGCATGACATTCTCTCAGTCACCAAGGCATATTCAAGTCAATGAAAGATAAATAAATGTAAATGGTGGCTGAACAGTACAAAGTACTCACACATGTGCTATGCAATTATATAATACTAAGAACTGGAATCTATACAATGCAAGTATATTTTTACAATCTTCTGCAGCTTCCACAATACATTAACATGGGAATCAATTCTTCATCTTCTTCTTTACGTGTCGATGGACTCAAATAATGCCCGACCAGTACAAACAATTAGTTTGCCCCCCCACCTAATGGTTGTGGAGCAGGACCAGCATTTAGCCAAGCATTTTTATCATCAATGTAATCCCCCAACTTATAATATGCTTGCCTACATAGTGTGCGTTTTATACAAGATTTAAATTTCGTCTCATTCAGTTGAAGAATGTGGGGAGGTATTTTATTGTAACATTTCAAACAGTACCCCATGAAAGATGAATCCACTTTAGCAAGCCTGAAACCTGGCTGAACTAGTTGGTCCCTATTTCTAGTGTTATAGTGGTGTCTGTCCCCTCTCTTACTGAATAAATGCCGATTTTTTCTAACGTACATGATGTTTTCATAGATGTATTGACAAGGTACTGTCATGATATTAATTTCCTTAAACAGTTCTCTTAGAGAATCGCGTCTACGTAATTCATAAATGGCTCTGATGGCTCTTTTCAGCTTGGCAGTTATGTTTAAGTCCCATAGGCGAGCCTGTTGGCCATCGGCTGAGCACAAATCCAGACTACGTGGCTGCTACTATGAAATTTCTGATGGACTTAGGCAGTCCAATATAACAACATATATACGTACATCTCTATCTATACATATAATAAAACAGTAACGAAAGAAAAACTGTACATTGCGAATTTTCGAGAAAAAATAAATGGCTTTTGTTAGAAAAACGTAACTGATGACAAAAAGTGACTTTTTAGAATGTTTGTCTGTTTCCCTGTTTGTCTGAGTTTATGGTACGGCTTCACGCCCAAACTACTGGATAGATTGAATTGAAATTCAGCAAAAATGTTCTTTGTAAACCAAGGAAGACTTTAGGCTACATATTATCATGCCGTATGTTATGGGAGGTAAGCAATATTGATTTTAAAAGGTTTTTGTTCGTAATGAGAGGTTTTCCTTTTGAGGTTTTAAAAAAAAACTTAGTTTCCAAGAACTCTATAGATGGCATTGAACTTACTATGATAGTTGGTGCCAAAGCCAAAACGCTTGAAAAAAAAAATATTGTGTCACGTCACATACTCTCGTTGACTGACACTTTCATTTGCTTAACCTTCCGAATATAACCTAAATTTCTCGCGCTTTGTTAAAATCAGTTTTTTTAGGTTCCGTTCCTTGCATTATCATACTTACTCCTACCGCCATCTATCCAGCGACTAGGGAAGAGCTAAAAAGAAAATCCCTCATTGAATGCACAAAACAATTGAAAGCACAAAATGACATGTTATAAGCTATACTATGTGACGGAGACGAAGTTACGTGGGTCAGCTAGTAGTCAATATAAACACTTCAACCTGCTATAACTTTTTCCTTTTTCCTGTATTAGTAAATAATATGTTATCTTTGCTAGTTTAATTTTAAAACAACTAAATTAAATGACCGTTTTAATGTCCAACAGAGTGAACATCCTTTGTCACTAACGATTGTCAATTTGGGGTCCTAATGTTTTGTGTTTGCGTTACCATCCGGTACCAACGGTTCGCAGGAAGTCGGTCAGCCATTGTGTGTGTTTCAGGCTCTTTGTTCGACTAAATTTAGATTGGAATTAGGTGTTATGTTGTCCGATAACGTGTTTGATGGACGGAATTCATCTGCCTAGCCTTTTCCCAACTATGTTGGGGTCGGCTTCCAGTCTAACCGGATGCAGCTGAGTATCAGTATTTTACATGGAGCGACTGCCTATCTGACCTCCACAACCCAGTTCATACTGGGTAATACGATACCACTTTGGTAAGACTGGTTGTCTTTTTGGGTCACTGACTACCTGTAACGACTGTCAAAGATGGACAAATGACAACCGGGACCAACAGCTTAACGTGCTTGCCGAGGCACGGAGGAAACTCGGTATGTAAAGGTGGTCACCCATCCACAGACCAACCTAGGCAAGCACGGCTTAACCTAAAGATCGACCCGAGTGGCTGTTATTATTTAGCCACGAGCTCCTCAATGTTTGTTGGACGGAATTATGTTTGGTTAATTTTGAAAACTATGGTGCCACTTTTTGGAGTAATTAAAGATTACTTACACCACTGATCACTTTTAATGCTAAACGAGATAAAAATATGTTGTTTTTGTCAATCTTTTGAAGATGACAGATGACATCTACACTAATATTATAAAGAGGAAAGATTTGTATTTTTGTGTGTGTGTATGTTTGTAATGAATAAACTCAAAAACTACTGCGCCGATTTCTAAAAATTCTTTCACAATTAGAAAGCTACATTCACCCTGAGTAACGTAGGCTATAATTTATTATCCCCGTACTCCCACGGAAACGGGAACTACGCGGGTGAAACCGCGTGACGTTCGCTAGTTTTAAATAAGTTTGTATTTATATTTAATGATTCGTGTGGTTTAAACGTGTCTTATTCAAAAGTTACGGATATTGAGCAAACCTTATGATACAGCAGGGATGCCGATAAAATAACCTACCTATATGTAGCTCGTTGCGACAGACCTCGACCAGTGCAGCAGTGGTTTAAATTAGCCCTGGATTGAAACTACTGGAGGTCATTGGGAGAGGCCTTTGCCCAGCAGTGGGATGACGCAGACTAACAGTATCAGTATCAGTATAAAGGGTATAAAAAACCTCTTAACGAAGCCGAAAGGCACTTATTTTCCCCGTCATTGTGATCATTTTTTGTTCCATACCTGGGAACCATCTAGTTACGTAGATATGGGTCAAAGTTTCAACTTTTTCAGTTATAAGATTTTTACTTTAAACACCTTCACGACCCCCGTACTACTCAAACCATCCATCAGCACGATGTTTGAGTGCGTTACATTAAGTTCTACAACAAAACATGATTTTTCACCAAAAAAAAAAATCGTTACCCAGCAATAATTTTTGCGTAAAGTTACTTAGTTAAAGTTTGATGTACAGAATGCTTGGTTGACGGCTTTGTGATGAGGTTGTTACCCTGTATATTGAACACCCAGCATAAAACTGTTTGCGATGAGTATGCATCTGTTTATAGTGTTGTCACGTTCTCTTTTCAAGATACACATTTTCCAATAAGCCCCCGTTCACCACGCAGAAACACAAAACAGCTTAATTCCTTCCTTTATTTCTTTCAACAGAATAGGACGGAACAAATAAAAGAAAAACGAGTATTTAATGACCGAAATAAAAGTCAGCAGGAAAAAGTTAAAGTTAATTATACGGCCGTACCAATTATTCTCTTCTGTGACAGCCGATCAGTCTTCAAATTAGAAACGGCGTTGAGTTACGATGCTACTTAAGTAAATTGTTTTAAGATCCATTTAATTGTTACAAAATACCAGTGAGTTGATTTTATGTAAAATTTCTCCTTCACGACACGAGGAATTTTATGTTTAATCTAATTTATCAATCAAATTGTTGCTTAACGTTCCTCAGTAGATACCTTCATTTCGCTAGCACAATAAAGGTTATACAATAAAGGTTATACAATCATCATCATCATCAGCCTATTAATGTTCCCACTGCTGGGACACAGGCCTCCTCTATCTATGAGAGGGAATGGGCTATAATCCACCACGCGGGCCCATTGCGGATTGGTAGATGTCACATGTCTTCGAATTATTTGGTTCTAGGACATGCCGGTTTCCTCACGATGTTTTCCTTCACCGTTTTGAGAGCAGTGGTGATGAAATAAATTACACAAAGTAATGCGCCTGTCTGGGTTCGAACCCACGACTTACTGTTTGTAAGTCGGGGCCGCCACCACTGGGCCACCGCTGCTCCAATCAGCCTTAGCGATATTGTACTTTTATTTCGATGGTATTCAAGTTTATTAACTCAATTTCATATACCTCTTAGTACCTACATAAATATAGTAAACGTATACGCAGCGTAACGTTACAAAAAAGTCAGAAAAAGTCATCTTCAGAAAATAAATTGCCTATTATACCGAGATGCCCCCGTTTTTATTACCATATATCTATTCTCCCTACTTCAGAATATCTCAATCTCAAACATAACGCACCCAAGTCAAAAGTTATTTGAATAAAAACTTCAAATAAAGCACAGATGGCAGACATTTTTAATTTAATAAAAAAAAAACTAATCGACTTCATAAAAACTGCATTCAAACTTTGAAATTGCTTGAAATAATCGTTATACCTACTCGAAAAATTGATAGCGCTACTAACTCACATTTTTGTACGTGAAAATCTCATATTTTATAGGTTACACTGCTTCAACTGGTACTGAATCAGTCGACATGAATATTCATCGGAATAAATTCCAGGTAGTTATATGTCAGACAGTAAATTACATTGAATATATTTTTGTGAGAAAACTTTCAGCGCTAACTGCTTTCTTTTGCTAACTTTTGCACGTCTCGCTAAAAGATAGTGTTAAAGCATCGATCACTTAACATGTGATAGGGGGCGAGCCTATTGCTATGACCTGACACTAATCCATCCAAGCTAACTTTTGCACGTCTCGCTAAAAGATAGTGTTAAATCATCGATCACTTAACATGTGATAGGGGGCGAGCCTATTGCTATGACCTGACACTAATCCATCCAAGCTAACTTTTGCACGTCTCGCTAAAAGATAGTGTTAAATCATCGATCACTTAACATGTGATAGGGGGCAAGCCTATTGCTATGACCTGACACTAATCCATCCAAGCTAACTTTTGCACGTCTCGCTAAAATATAGTGTTAAATCATCGATCACTTAACATGTGATAGGGGGCGAGCCTATTGCTATGACCTGACACTAATCCATCCAAGCTAACTTTTGCACGCCTCGCTAAACGATAGTGTTAAATCATCGATCACTTAACATGTGATAGGGGGCGAGCCTATTGCTATCTAATCCATCCAAGCTAACTTTTGCACGCCTCGCTAAACGATAGTGTTAAATCATCGATCACTTAACATGTGATAGGGGGCGAGCCTATTGCTATGACCTGACACTAATCCATCCAAGCTAACTTTTGCACGCCTCGCTAAACGATAGTGTTAAATCATCGATCACTTAACATGTGATAGGGGGCGAGCCTATTGCTATGACCTGACACTAATCCATCCAAGCTAACTTTTGCACGCCTCGCTAAACGACAGTGTTAAATCATCGATCACTTAACATGTGATAGGGGGCGAGCCTATTGCTATGACCTGACACTAATCCATCCAAGCTAACTTTTGCACGTCTCGCTAAAAGATAGTGTTAAATCATCGATCACTTAACATGTGATAGGGGGCAAGCCTATTGCTATGACCTGACACTAATCCATCCAAGCTAACTTTTGCACGTCTCGCTAAAATATAGTGTTAAATCATCGATCACTTAACATGTGATAGGGGGCGAGCCTATTGCTATGACCTGACACTAATCCATCCAAGCTAACTTTTGCACGCCTCGCTAAACGATAGTGTTAAATCATCGATCACTTAACATGTGATAGGGGGCGAGCCTATTGCTATGACCTGACACTAATCCATCCAAGCTAACTTTTGCACGCCTCGCTAAACGATAGTGTTAAATCATCGATCACTTAACATGTGATAGGGGGCGAGCCTATTGCTATGACCTGACACTAATCCATCCAAGCTAACTTTTGCACGCCTCGCTAAACGATAGTGTTAAATCATCGATCACTTAACATGTGATAGGGGGCGAGCCTATTGCTATGACCTGACACTAATCCATCCAAGCTAACTTTTGCACGCCTCGCTAAACGACAGTGTTAAATCATCGATCACTTAACATGTGATAGGGGGCGAGCCTATTGCTATGACCTGACACTAATCCATCCAAGCTAACTTTTGCACGTCTCGCTAAAAGATAGTGTTAAATTATCGATCACTTAACATGTGATAGGGAGCGAGCCTATTGCTATGACCTGACACTAATCCATCCAATTCTCGGGTCCTGTGAAGTAATTCCTTTTAAATATACTCAGTTTTTCGACTTAAGGGTCGAACCCCGTAGGAGCTTTGTAAAAACTAAACAGTAGCTACATTTAAACTACTTTTCCTAGATTTTGTTTCTCTCTTCCTTTAATAGCCTAATTTCAGGGAATTCAATAGCACTAAACAGTGCTGGATGGTGCAATATATCTGCAGATGGTGGTATGTTCATACGGGGCGATATTTTGTCAGGCGGTGCTCGCTTTTGTTGGCATAACGTAATACAACTTCTGGTTTCAGGTACTTACGGTAATAGACGTGTTTGTGTGTGTTTTATTTTATTTCTGTCTACTTTTACAGCTGGTCAATAGTGTGACTTTGTTTGGGTAGAGCTTAAATACCTTCATACTTTTCCTTTTTTCCTTGTCTAGGTTGGTCCATGGATGGATGACCAAATATTAGATACTGAGTTTCCTTCGTGCCCCGGAAAGCACGTTAAGCCGTTGGTACCGGCTCTCATTTGTAGACCTTTGACAGTCGTTACAGTTAGTCTGTGGCCAGAAAGTCTGACAACCAGTCTTACCAAGGGGTAACGTATTATTACCCAGTAATAGCTAGGTTGTGGAGGTCAGATAGGCAGTCTCCGACTCATCACTCCATTTAAAATACTGGTACCTGATGACCTTGACCAGGACCATGATTATGATCATCTGTCTAGCCATTTCCCAACTAGATCTGAATAGGTACCAGTATTTTAAATGGAGTGATGAGTGGAAGACTGTTTGGGGCCAAAAACCAAAGCAGTGTTTTGGCTTAAAATTATGACAGGGCTAAAAGCGGTTCGGTGTTAACGTAATGCAAGCCTGTTAGGTATTTTAAACAAATAAATAAAATCATCTTTCCAATGCCAATCAACTGCTGTAAGTAATAATTTCTGAAAGAAAATTATGTATCACGTCTTTCAGTATGTTTGACATTTGACAAGACAGGAACGTTTAACTATCCGATCCACAGCAGCTCATTAGTTAATAATGGAAACCTAGCATCAATTATTAACTTAGTAATTGTAGGTTTGTGTGTCCTACGTATAGTTCACGCTTTTTGACACGTGGCGTGGCAGCCGTCGCCATTTATGTACACATTTATTATTTACTTGTTGGTTTTGTCACGCTGAATTTTAATACTGTTTTGTGTAGTCTTGTTTAATGTTTACGGTCTAATGTTAGTTAGGTGACATCGTTTTTAGCTTCTGTTTTGGTTCATGACTACCACAAAAAGAACACTTCGTGTCATCGTGGTGGAATAATACGTAATTTTTTACTGCGTTTCTATTGGTTCACGTAACCAACATACGCAACCGCTGTAGTTACATGTAGCAACCGTAACAATTTCAAAACAAGAACAACCCACCCTGACCAATGACCCATCTTACTCAGTCAATATCGGAAATGTGCGAGAGACATACTCAGTACTCGTTTGTTAAAAAAAAACCGGCCAAGAGCGTGTCGGGCCACGCTCAGTGTAGGGTTCCGTAGTTTCCCGTCCGTCACAATAAGTGTTCCCACTTATGAGTTTAAAGGTGGGTATCCATTGTGTGACTAAGTATAGACTCTTTGTTTGTTACCGAATGCTTGATGGAGATTAGCTGGTTTTTCAAGGAATTGAGTACCGATTCTTAACACGACTCTGGGAGATAGAAAGGTACCTTTCATGTACCCCGGCAGTTGGGTAGGAATTTGTCGCAAACTATGTATGTTTCACTTCCTGTTCTGCCATCTGTGCCCCAAAACTTAAAGTCAAAGTGTAAGTACTACCTACAAGTTCATTGACGTTCTGCCACTTCCATCCTTGTGTCTTACGTAATAAGGTTGGGAAGTGGTCGACCGTCAGTGAACTCGGGAGTACCTGTCTGTGCCTCTGCGCTGCCAACGATGACGTAGTGAAGAAATTATAAGTCGATGAAATACTGTCATGCCAGTGATATGTACGAAGAAGAATAATGACTGTCTGAAGAAATTAACACCTAAAACATGCTTTCATCAATCCAGCTCGTCATTTGTGTATTCTAAGTTCTATATAAAGACCATTAGTTGGAAAGTTCTGAGAATATCGCAGTATTTCTAGACATAATTGTGCCTACATAGTTATTGTTCACTGAATAATCTATTGTCCGTCTTGGTGGGTGTTCCCTTATTCTCTGCCAAGTCTACAAGTTCATTGAACTATATTTAAAGTGAAGAGAATGAATTGGTGGGAATGAACCTTATAATGCCAGTAATCTCTTAATGATTGTTTATCAAATAACAAATGTATTACTGATGATTTCTGATGACTGCTTCGTTGGATCGGGTCGGGGGGCTTTTGGGACCGGGACCGCGGTCCTGGATTGGTCCTAAATATTTTTGAGTGGTATTTTGGGACCAGAAAAAAAAACACAAAGTTATGTCTTGGGAAAGTACAGTCAACCAAACAATTTAGAATTTATACAAATAAATTAAAAGTATATTTATAAAACCTAAAAAAACCCGCCACTAGCCTTTCTCTCCCTCCGCCACTTTTAAATGAATGATATAAAAAAAAAACAAAAAAAAAAAATTAATAACTAAATAATTCATGTAATTGTTGATTACAATATTATTTCATCTTTTTTTTTTCTCGTGTCCCAAAATACCACTCAAAAATATTTAGGGGGAATCTGGGACCGCGGACCGGTCCCAAAAGCCCCCCGACCCGTTGGATCGTGGTTGCCAGTGCGACTGCTGAGCATAGAGGTCCTTGGTTCGATTCCCAGGTCGGGAAAAGTGCTATTGGGTTTTTCTCCATCCATGACAATAGGCTCGCCTCCTATATTACATTGGACTTGAAAAATAACTGGTGAAATGTGGGTGTACTATACTATTAGGTATACCTCTTCCTACTCCCCTTCGGGGATTACATGCATGCTGTTAAATTTTTACTTAACACTCACTCTCTTTTTTACTCAGCATTTACTGAAACGATTAGGATTATTTTAAATTCAACTATCCTAAGCAAAAACTTACTCGGTTCATCATCATCTGCCTAGCCTTTTCCCAACTATATTGGGGTCGGCTTCCAGTTTTACCGGATACAGCTGAATACCAGTATTTTACATGGAGCGACTGCCTATCTGACCTCCACAACCCAGTTAGTACCGGAAAAAGACTTACTCGGTTCAATAACCACAAAATTCTAAACGGTATGTAAACACCGTTCAGGCAGCCAAAACTGGAGCCAAAACATACAAACTCTACTAAAATCAGGCTCGGTATATTCTTGACGCGTCCGTAGCAAGTTTAAAGCCGGCATGATGGCCGACATTAGCCGCGAGGAGACATTATCGTGTTGTAAACCGGAGATTTAACGGCGTCAGGTAACATACTGGTACTATTGTACTAACCACTGGGGATTCCACCGCGGAGGTTAGCTGGAGCAAATTGTACAATGTCGGTTTTAATCATGGGAGCGTGTGAAAATAGTAGCGGCCGGGTTATATTAAAGATAGTGCTTCGTTTCTGGCCATGTAGAATGATAAAATTCGAGCCTTTGACATTGGAAATATCTTTTCGTTCGCTCCAGTATAGGCTCCGATTTCACGAAAAAGTTCGATCCCCATAAATCTCAGAGTTGTGAAGATATGATATTCTTAAAAGGTTCAAAAGACGCGTATTCACGGGGGCAGTAAGGTGCAAAACGAATTATTCGAGAAAGTCAAAAACCAAAAAAAGTTATGGCCGAAATAGTAAAAAAAAAAAACTTTTTTTCCGATTTTTTATTTTGGGACTCGATATTTTGGAAATGAAGAATGATATCAAAAATTTGAGAAAATTTCCTCTGGAAAATTTAGTCAGCTACAATTTTGGATTAAAACAAAGACGATCGGTTTAAGGGTTTGCCCTGTAGCCTAACCTTTTTGAAAAAAGTCAAGTCAGAACGACATGATAATTATCATTTAACGTTGTAGTTTTATTTTGTAACCTTTTCCTTATCCCGACTTTCTCGTCGCTCAGCTACAATATTTCTTCAAATTCTGTAGATTCATTTCCAATGTACTCGATCGAGTCGTGTGAGGCACGAAATCTGTGAACATTTTTTTTTTAATGTGTTATTTTATTTTATAAGTTGATTATTCTGTAATACTCAAACTCAAAGCATTTATTTCAATTAGACCATTACGGCACTTTTGAATGTCAAAAATGCAAAAAAAAAAAACAAAGCTACAGTCCCAGTCACAAGGCACAATAACTTGAGAAAGTACTGTAGTTGCCCATTCCCTAGCATAGATCTCTATGGAGAAAAACGGGCAAGAATCTCCATGGACACTCTTTTATATCAAAAAGTTGTTACAAAATCGTGGTTATATAATTAATTTTGAGATTACACATATATGTGAGAACGATATAGAAAGACGTGCACATTAAGAGCGTCCAGAGTAAAAGATTAGATCAACAATTTAAAAATAAAAGTAATTAAAATGAACCGTGGCAGCTAAGAGATGATGACTGAATGAGATGAGACTTAGTTGAGTTCCTGCTGGTTCAAAATAAAGTAACTGGAATTAGTATGTACTATACTTATAACACGATTGCTGAGCATGAGGTCCTCCTGGGTTTGAATCATCATCATCATCATTTCAGCCGAAAGACGTCCACTGCTGGACATAGGCCTCCCCCAAGTGTCGCCACATTGACCGGTCCCGTGCGACTCGCATCCAGCGGATTGCAACCTTCACCAGGTCATCGGTCCACCTAGTGGGAGGCCTTCCAACGCAACGTCTTCCAGTTCGCGGTCGCCACTCCAGAACTTTTCGGCCCCATCGGCCATCCGTTCTGCGAGCAATGTGCCCTGCCCACTGCCACTTAAGTTTGGCAATTCTTCGGGCTACGTCGGTAACCTTTGTTCTCTTGCGGATGTCTTCATTTCTGATTCGATCGCGCAAGGAAACTCCGAGCATAGCCCTCTCCATTGCCCTTTGGGTGACTTTAAGCTTTCTGATGAGGCCCATTGTGAGCGACCACGTTTCGGTACCGAAACGGTTTGAATACCACCAGGCAAATCTTTATTGGGTTTTTCCATTAGCAATTTCTCAGTAGGAGTCACGGAGTGTGGGTTTGTGCCCGCTGGAGGTAATTAGCTTGCCCCTATTACACGGGACTTAAACATAAACAAAAAAAAAAAAAAAATGCAATGGCAAAATGTGGGTGTACTATTAGGTACACCTCTGCCTAACCCTTCGGGGATTACAGGCGTGATGTTATGTTATGTATAATACTATTTCAATACACTTCCTCGAAAACTGGTCCATAACGCACTACGATTAGATACAACATGCAATGTATTTCACACGCGTGCGATTTTTTCCAATGAAAATTGCCACAGATAACTATACCTATACTAAGTCCAAATTGGTTCAATGCCTATAATCTGAGGTGAATGTTTTTTTTTTAAATTTCGGCAAAGCACTACGCGTCTTTACGGCATAAAATTTTTTTTGGATATTCAAATTGTGTTTATAAATAGAATATCATAGATAAACATGATTATTAAAAACTAATAGTTACTTTTATACACAAATTAACATTTATTTGTGTTCTGAATTCAAAAATATAAAATAAATCTATTTTTTATATTAGGCTGTTTAACGGCTTCATACCTTTTCCTCTCCTACAACCTGGCGAAACCAAAGCGCGAAAAAAAAAAGAAAATTAAAACCATAGTTTCATAGTTCGTGACAAAAATATTTTTCGTTACTTTATTTTATTTCCTCAAAAGTGTATTGAAAAACGTCGTTTGATACACGTGGACATTTGTTATTGCAATTCACGGCTCAAAAACACCCTCGCCTACGGCTCGTGTGTTATAATTCCGCCTCGAATGCAATAACAAACTTTCTCCACTTGTATCAAAATGTACTATTGTATACTTATAGTACAAATGTGTAGTGAGGAAAACTCGTCTAATAACTAGTCGGAAATGGCCAACACGCTGTGAACAAGCGTGGTGATCATTGATTATTCCTTCTCTGCATGACAAAAGGACTTTGCAGTCGACAGTCACAGGCCGGAAATATTGTTAGGACCTACGTTGACGAATTATGGGTTGAAGACGAAATACGAATGCATTTACCGCTCTGATTGACATTTACTTATTTTACACTTGTACTTACGGGATAATTCCGTGATTTTCTTTATTTATGAGCTCCCGATATTTCGACGCTGTTGCAAGCATCATGATCGCGGGAATACTGAAGAGGTATGCGGGTGGGGTGAAAATTATTTATTATGAGCAGACTAATCTGTCTACCCTCTTTCTTAGTCTTTTATTCGGCGCAATACTGGAACTCGATTGTAACTAACGACAAAAAAACCGTGAAAGTCTAAAACATTGCATTTGCTTATTTTGTTACTACACTGCAAATAAAACCTGCTAGAATGCAAGTTTTGATGCAAACTTGGCTCTCAACATACGATACAGAAGATGTCGCTTTTGAGAAGTTTTATACAAACTCAAGAACTCTTCATATTATAAAACAAAGTCGCCCGCCGCGTCTGTCCTTGTGTATGCTTAGATCTTTAAAACTACCGGATTTTGATGCGGGTTTTATTAAATTGATAGAGTGATTCAAGAGGAAGGTTTTAGTATATAATTTGCGGGTGGGCGAAGCCGCGGTCATCATCTAGTTATAAATATAAAAGATTTCGGTAAAATACTTTAATCAAATAAACCGCATCGTCCATTTTTAGGGCCTCTCCACGATTTCCTGTTATGAAAAACGTAATAAATTGTGGTCCACTTCATGCTTTGTTGTTGCTAAAGATGATGTTTTACAAAGAAGGTAACATGAGGAAAATCTAAATGAATTGTTTTATCTAAAATATTAAAATTGTTCTCTTGGATTTATCTTGGCCTTGTTCAAAATTGATACTCGTAAAGTCGTGTCAACATGAGATCTACAAGAATTATGATGAAATGATAAGAACGTCAATTTGGTATCTTCCTAACGTTTTGAAGTGAATTGAATCGATCTCAACACAATTTATCTTGTTAACAACTACTTTCTACTACGTTTGTAAAGTGTTTAACAAGATTATATACTTATAATAAAATCCCTTTTTTATATGTTATTGCCGAAAAGAGTCGAACTAAGTAATCGTTTTCTTTTTTCGAAGATAACATTATTAATCTGTAGACAAATATTTTTCTATCTAGACCCATAATAAAACTTAAATCGAACTGGATTATTCGTAGTTTTTTCATTATTGAATTACAATTTTGGCCCGCTAAGCCTATTACTTAGAGAAAATGAAATCTCTTTCTCAGCAAATTCTTAAAAATTTCTTCTAAATAAATTACATTTTAATCTAGCTTATAGACTAGACTAAATCCTTGCAAAAATAACATTTTAATATTCACTTTCGATAGGCAAGTACTTTTTAATCAAAAGAGTTTTATAATGTTTTAATTTAATTGTAATTTATCATTGAAAACTTTAAAAAGTCCACACTAATACTTTGGGTACCTACATTAAAAATTGGATTTCATTAAAAATCATAGCCATTGTTGCCTCCCTTACGTACTTTATAAAGGTATGCGAACTATACGAATATCAAAAGGATATAATTATTATAGCAATTTCAATAAAAAATAAAATACAAGCAAACATTTGTTGTGAAACTACAAATTTTCGTGATATAAGATTATGAGACAAATTCTACGAATTTAGCTATTAACGTGTACCTACATCCACACTCCACACACTAAATTCGTAGAAATTATCTTGTATTTAAAATTTAATATCCAATATAATTCAAAGGAATTCCTTATTTAAGTATAGTTCAATAATAATAGATACAAGACAAATAGCTTTCTGAAATGTTATACATACCAAAATAGCCGTTGATATTTTTGATGGGTTTATTTTATTTTTGCGTTTATTTCAGACAAAATTACTGAACTAGTTAATTCAGTACCAGTAATTTATTTGTGAAGATAAAATGTCTAGAGGGGTCTGGAATTCTACATAAACGACTTCTTACTCTTTCACGCAACAGTTACTGACCGGATTTATATGAAATTTGGCACACAGATATTTTATAACCTGGATTAATACATAGAATCTCGATCTTTTTATCCCTGTAGTACGATCCATGGAACAATTACCAAACTTCACGTGGATGAAGCCGCGGGAATAAGCTAGTATCATATAAGGTCCCATTAAAATAGATGGACCAACTTTTAGGAATCATTCAGAATACCAAATTAAGGAAAATGGTAAAAAAAAAAAACAAAAACGCATTAAACAAGAAACTAACAAGAAAAATAAATTAGCCAACGAAAATACACTAAAAATGTTGGTTACTCAATGCATAAACACATCCATGTCTTTGTTATGTCAGTGTTTTTTTGCTTGGATATCTTTGGTTAGACGTACTGAACTCTGGGTTAAAATTTGTACATCTATAGCCTTTGAATGCTTAGAATGCTGTGTCCCAGCAGTGGGAAAATTAATAGGCTGATGATGATGATGATTTTAATGGGACCTTATATAAAGGTTTTGTCAAAGCTTTAAAAGTCAACACGCAGTGGACAAGCTATATTATCAATACCCGTTCCTTCCTATATGAAAAGAGGCCTTTTGCCCCACAGCGGGACAATTACAGGCCAGCATTATCAATCCTTTGTTATAAAGCACTCGTTCCCTCCCTGTTCCAGAACGCCTGTTTAAAAAATTCATACTCTATGGTACCTAATCCATCATGGCGGATTACTTTATGAAGAAGAGGCGAATGATTGAAACTGAAAACAAAATTTTCTATTAATCTTACATATTAGATACATTTTTTGTATGAATATAAAGGCTTATGAGAACACAACGGCTCGAAATGAAAGGCATATTTTCATTAAATATCTTTTAATATTAATATTCGGTTGAAGATTTTTGTATTATGAAAGAAACTTATTTGGTGTAGTTTGTTCCTTGGTAATATTTTTTGTATAATCATTTATTGTAATCTAAAGGGTGTAAAAACCTCTTAACGAAGACGAAAGGCACTTGTTCTCCCCGTCATTGTGATTATTTGTTTTGTTCTTAGATGTTTTTTTTAGATGAGATATTTATTTATTTATTAAAACTTTATGCAGAAGTAAAAAATGTACAAAGGCGGACTTAATGCCTTAGGCATTTTCTACCAGTCTACCTTAGATTTCGCTAGTTAAAATAATTATATTTTTTTTTTAGTTTTAACAAACATGTTGGTCAGCTGAGCGCGACAGTTCCTATAGAAAATTAAATTGTTTTTGCAAATTTTAAGAACTCTAAGAACAAAAGTTGAGTTGAGTTTCATGGTCCGAGACCACACGGAAAGTCTTGTGTTTATTAACTTGTAGATATAATTATTTCTGCTTGCTACACTGAAAAACAAACCCAGTTGTAGCTATTCCCGTCATCGTCATGATGACGGGAATAGCTACAACTGGGTTTGTTTAACAAAAGAATTGACGAAAAGTGAAAATATATGATGTTTAGACACGAAACAATTTTGCCAAGAGTTATTATTTATCGCCAAAACATTTATGTATTCAGTGAATATCAACCATCTCACATGTACCTGGTTGTGTGCCTACTCGGCTGGGCGTGCCGTTTTAGGCCTGCCTACATATTACGTTTAGGAAACGACTGTACATTATTTAGTACTAAGCTATGCCCGTAAGCCAAGAATGAGTTATGAGTATTAGTTTTCCGCTATTCCCTTATTTTGGAACGTGGTATTTTGACTTTACGGTGCAACTTTATATCGGATCACTTTTTTATCACTTTCCAAAATAATTGGGAATATTAGGTAACGGAGTTGAAGCTTATGGCATACCTAGTTCTTTTTTTCTGTGGAAAAAAGAAAAATAGCTTAGAAAAGTCATCCATCATCAAATAACGCTACTTCAAGTAAACTTTTCATATTAGAACAAAGAAAGAAAAATTTTGAAAAAAAAAAATCAAATTTCAAATCATAGATACGCAGTACGCGTATGATTTGAATTTCGTTTTTTTTTTTTTTTTCGCAAAAAAAAAATCTAAGCATGCCATTTGCTTCTTCTCCGTTCACCTATTATACCCAAATTTTTTGGAAAGTGGTAAAAAAGTCATTCTGTATAAGGGAATAGAGTCCTCATGAAATGTTATGTATTTTTTTTTTGATACTTAGATGAATATTTTGGTCGACGATTTGATAAAATTATGTTTCTAGTATAATAATAGACATATTGGAAAGTGTTACATATCAAAGTCGTGTTTCGTTTGTAGCTCATACATAATAATATATATATTACATCCAATTTACATACAACAATATCATTTTCAGGTGCCTTGAAATAATATCGCTTTCAATAACAATACTGTATTTTATCTTTCATTGGTTCAGAGGTTGAAAATATCCGATATCTTAACCTTTTCGTTCGAAGTGTATTTTGTTTCTGACAAGGCTATCGATGGCTATATTTTCCACTGCGTGTGCACTTAATTAACGTCCAAAGGAGCAATACCTACAGTCCTACACGGTCAAAATGTGTGGAACAGTAGACCTTTTTTTATTACCGATGAAAAAATTTCACCCCCGTGAAAACTCCCCCTGAAAATTTTTCATAGGTTCAGAATACCGAATACATGGTAACCGCTTGTGCGTCAGTGTACCTTCCACCCTGTATTATTCTGCTTAAACCAAGAAGTTAGTTTGGTTATATGTTCGGGCTGATTCGGCATCATTCGGTACAGCGGCTAGTCCCGAACCAGCAGTGCAAGTACGTAGCACTCGATTCGATACGATTCGATAAATCTGACAGTTATTCTCGATAAAATGAGTTTTTAACCAATCGAAAAGTCGGATTTATCGAATCGTATCGATTTGACCGTTATCGATTGCTACGTACTTGCAGTGCAGGCTTTACCGAACATTTGTGTGCGTGAGAAAGCCTTACGCAAAAAATATAATATAACCCTTGACATAAAGCCAAAAACTTGCCACAGTATTACTGAAAAACTGAATGAAATTACTTTAAAAGCTCGCACCAGCACCCAATCTACTTAAACAAAACCCACCCAATTTAAATACGTCATTGTATGAATGCAAGGCTCAAGGAAAGCGCGGCTCCTTAACTCTGCATGCTAACAAAGAGTACAATATAGACTTTAGTCAGATTATCTACATTAAACAAAAGGCTGGGTAATGAACTAGCTCAGATTCAGTGTTACGTCATCGATTTTCTTTTGTTTTTAACGTATACGTTCTTGGGACAATATAGCTGTGAAATAACAATGCTTTGTTCTGTTGCAGCATGAAGTATTTACACTAGCGAATCTGGCCATTTTTAAATTCAGAACATAGCTAACCATAGTCTTAAGAAAACGTTCAGTACGGTTTCAATAAACAACATCATTCCGTTTTTTATTTGTGAACGGCATCTCACAAGTCAACCTAGGAGGTTGTCGTCTGCTTAACTGGACTATCCTGTGGGTGCTTTGAATGTAAGGCCTCCCAAGGGCCGATGCCTGCCGGGGTTGCGGGACTGTTGGAAAGAGATAACGTGGCCCCGGAACACAAAAGGCGATGAAGGAACATGGATGGGTTTTAGTCGGTAAAAGTCTGACACTCCCTTCTGCTCCGCCCAGAACGGGAGGAATCATTTGATGATTTCCCATCCGAAAAATAAGGGCCTCCAGCCAGGGCACAACATAATTCTTCTCCACTCATCTCAATTAATTTGAAATCAACGCAGCATGTGTTCTTCTACCGTACTTCTCTATTAATCACCATCCATAAAGTCATCCCCATATTAGCCATATCATCTTTAACATAGAACATTCATCGTTTCTTCAATCTTCCCCTACTCTCATAGTCATCCATATTTGAGTATAAATGTGTATATACGAATATGAAGACCAGAAAGTATAACATCAATATAACGGATTTATTAGATACGATTTCATGAGACAGTGGTACCTAAATGTTTTAATATTTTTTTTCAATAAGGATTCGTGATAGATCCTAAACTTAACTTTGTAATGTTTTTTTTCCCAAGCATACTTCGTGTCCCACTGCTGGGCAAAGGCCTCCCCTTTCTATAGTTGGTGCCAGTTAAGATGATAGCGGTCATTGCTCTTTCCTTAATATCTCTTCGTACGAACCAAAACAAATAAACCATGATTATATTCGTTTTTCATTACAAAAAATGTTGAAGATCACGATAGATGACGATTCAAGACTTGAACAGGCTTATTTTTGGTTTTCAAAGTTAAGAAGTTTAATGAATGTAGGTGGGTCAATGACCGATATTCTCATCTTAACTGACACCAACTATAGTTCCATACCTCTCTATCTTGTGCGATCTCCTGATGGGTCAATGACCGCTATTCTCATCTTAACTGACACCAACTATAGTTCCATACCTCTCTATCTTGTGCGATCTCCTGATGGGTCAATGACCGCTATTCTCATCTTAACTGACACCAACTATAGTTCCATACCTCTCTATCTTGTGCGATCTCCTGATGGGTCAATGACCGCTATTCTCATCTTAACTGACACCAACTATAGTTCCATACCTCTCTATCTTGTGTGATCTCCTGATGGGTCAATGACCGCTATTCTCATCTTAACTGACACGAACTATAGTTCCATACCTCTCTATCCTGTGTGATCTCCTGATGCTACATAGTGTTTCACAATCAGTGCACAATACAATTGCCTTTTACCGCTGTTCAATTCAACTGGCGGTTTTATGGAAAATTGAACTATCACCAATGCTTTTGTTTGTTATGCAAACTAGTTTTTTGCGCGCGGATTTTACTACCCTAAACAAAAATACGTTAAAAATGTTGCAAAATTGTTACTATGTAAACAAAGTAAACACTTTTATTTATTACTGTTCAGTAGTTCTGGCGTCTGTTTCGCGTAGAGTTACGTAGTTTGCGTATACAACAATTTACTGTGCTATCTTTTACGTATGAATTTATTTCAGTAAAGTGAATTAATCTAAATATATAAAAGAAGAAACTGACTGACTCATCTATCAACGCACAGCCCAAACCGCTGGGTCTACAAATTCCAAATTTGGCAAGCAGGCTCATTACGTGCTCTAGGGGTGCATTAAGAAAGGATTTTTCAAAATTCATCCCCTAAGGGGGTTAAACGGGGCTTCAAAGTTTGTATGGGAAAATAAGATTAGTTAGACTATTTTATTCGAAACTTCACATGAGTGAATGATAAATGAGTAGAAATGGGATTTAGGTTTTTTCAGAATTCAACCCCTAAAGCGGGAAATGGGGTGACAAAGTCTAAAAATCAACGCACAACCCAAACGGCTTGGTCTACAGATTCCAAATTTGGCAAGTAGGTTCCTTATGTGCTCTAGGGGTGCACTAAGAAAGTATTTTTTTTAATTCACCCCCTAAGGGGGTTAAACGGGGCTTCAAAGTTTGTATGGGGAAACAAGATTTAGTTAGTTTATTTTATTCGAAACTTCACAGGAGTGCTTCTATCAATAAATGAGTAAAAACGGGTTTAAGGTTTTTTCAGAATTCAACCCCTAAAGCGGGAAATGGGGTGAAAATGTCTAAAAATCAACGCACAGCCCAAACGGCTGGGTCTACAGATTCCAAATTCGGCAAATAGGTTCCTTATGTGATGTAGGAGTGCACTAAGAAACGATTTTTCAAAATTTACCCCCTAAGGGGGTGAAACGGGAGTCGAAAGTTTGTATGGGGAAACAAGATTAGTTAGACTGTTTTATTCGAAACTTCACAGGAGTACTCCTATTGATAAATGAGTTAACATTTGTGTTTCAGGTTTATTCAGAATTTAACCCCTAAAGCGAGAAATGGGGTAACAAAGTCTGAAAGTCAACATGGGTATTGTTTGTATGGTGTACCGGGTCGGCTGTATTACAAAAACAGCGATTTTAAGATTTAATGTGGCGGACCTGAAATACCATCATCCCGTTGGGGTGCGATGGGGTTGAAATGTCTAAAAATCAACATTGATTGTTATTACGATGATAATGATTGTGATTACGATGATGATGATTGTGATTACGATGATTATGATTGTGATTACAATGAAGATGATTGTGAAAATGATGATTGTGATTATGATAATGATGATTGTGATAACGATTATGATGATTGTGATAACAATGATGATGATGATTGTGATAACGATGATAATGATTGTGATTACGATGATAAAGACTGTGATAACGATGATGATGATTGTGATAGTGATGATGATGATGATTGTGATGATGATGATGATTGTGATTACGATGATAATGATTGTGATTACAATGATATTGATTGTGATAACGATGATAGTGATTGTGATAGTGAGTGTGATGGTGATTGTGTGGGTGATGGTGATTGCGATTGTGATAGTGACGGTGATTGTGATGGTGATTTTGATTGTGATGGTGGTTGTGGCAGTTATGGTGATTGTGATAATGATGGTGATGGAGATTGTGATGAAATAATTGTGATATTTATTTATCACAAAATCCACAGTTCTTTACAATCTTAACCTAAACTATTTAACTAATCCTACAGCCAATTAAGGATTTGGATGATTATGAAATTTCGCACATGGATAGTTTATAACTTGGATTAACATGTAGGATACTATTTATCCCTTTAGTATAATCCAGTGGGACAGTAACCGAACTTCACGCGGGCGAAGCCGCGGGCAACAGCTAGTCAAAGCTATATTCTAAATTACGAAATAACCACTTCTAGTGTTTACGCGTTCTGTATTGCGAACAAATACTTATTGTCACAGCCAGTGATACTTTTAGTAATTTTAATAAATTAACATTAAGCAATCCCTTTTTTTTTTCGGATGGGTAATCATCAAATGACTCCTCCCGCTCTGGGCGGAGCAGGAGGGAGTGTCAGACTTTTACTGACTAAAACCCATCCATGTTCCTTCATCGCCCTTTGTGTTCCGGGGCCACGGTATCTCTTTCGAACAGTCCCGCAACCCCGGCAGGCATCGGTCCTTACGGAGCCCTTCGTTTTTGCTGACTCTCTTTGAGGCGCGCGTGGAACACGAACGCGCATTAAGCAATCCCTTGGACTATAATATAACATCACACCTGTAATCCCTGAAAGGTTAGGCAGAGGCCTAATAGTACACCCACATTTTGCCAGTTATCTTTAAGTCCCATGTAATTGGGGGCGAGCCTATTGCCATCAACCGGGCACAAATCCAGGCGCCGTGGCTGTAACTGAGAAATTCTTGATGGAATGACCAAAAAACAATTTGCCCGATCCGGGAATCGAACCCGGGACCTCATGCTCAGCAGTCGTGATTGCGACCAGTAGACCAACAAAGAATTTGTCAGAATATTAGCATAAAAGTATTCAATAACACAACATCAATAACAATAACAAAACATTTTAAATTACAACATTAACTGTCTTAACTCAGAAAATCTGACACTTTCTTACGTAACAAAATCTTCCCTCCATATACGTATAAATCAGCAAGCGTCATTATTAAGTGAGACGCAGAATGTATGTTACCCTGAAGGTACTCAGAGGCCCTGTAACTGGGGTAAGTGTGGACTCATTAACTCATGCCTAATGATGTGCCGCTGTCTTAACTTACCCGCTTTAGTATTCTATTAAATCAAGTCTGCGCGGGTTTTGAGCGAAAAATGTGACCCGTTTTTGTTTATCATTTCAATGGAGGCGAATTTATGGTTTTTGTTATCATTTTTGTAGCTGTTTTTGGGGTAGTTTTAAATCTGTCAAGTGCAAGTTGGATATTGGTTCTGCTAGCATTAGATTTAGATATCATTTAATAGGCGAGACGACATAAAATCTAATTAGTCCCTTAGATAGATTTCCAAAAAATATTGGACACATTTTTTTTTCTTTTGTTACGTAAACCAAAATTGACTAAGTTAGGACGCTTTTAAAATTCTCAATACCTCACGCCTTGGTATAATTTTTAGCTAGTTCTGACGTCACGAGCCCCCACTCCGAGTTTTGATGCGTTTTATCTATGTTAATATTCATTGATTTACAAAAACAAAAAATATGTGTCCATTATTTTCCACTACTCTGACGGACTAATTAGATTTGTAATTTTTTGATACTGTCGTCATGCCTATTTTAGGAAAGCTATAGGTATTGAAGCTTGATATATCATCATCATCATCATTTCAGGGCCTCCCCCAAAGGAGGTTTGATATATAATACCTATTAATTAACCGACGTTAATGTAGAACAGCTCCTGTAATAAAAGTCGTAACTTATTTCATCTTATTTTCGATCTTATAGTTAAAACCCCTGCCAAACGCTTTCATGACGGTATCCATACAAAATATAAATAAGATCGAACGCTCCAAAATATATCATAATCACACAGCCAGAAAACTCAAAAATATCTGACATTACATTTTATTGCTCTGACAGCAAATATAGTTATATTTTATTTTATTTCCCACATAACTGTCTGTGTCAACCGTCAAGGGACTGAGATACATGGAGTCTAGATGAGCGGGAAGTTGCCGAGTAATGTAACGACGCGGTACGTGAGTTGTGTTATTAAAGTTAGAGTTATTTCTATGGGAAATGGAATGGGCGGAACAGTTTGAGTGCGATTTGTTGGATGTTTTTTGGTCACTTGCGAACCAAAGGCTAGTGATGTATCTGATTTTAAAAAAAAAGGATCGAAACATGACTATACGAGGAGCTCGTGGCTAAATAATAACAGCCGCTCGGGTCGATCGTTCGGTTAAATCGCGCTTGCCTACGTATCATTCACCTATTACATTCCGAGTTTCCTCCGTGCCTCGGAAAGCACGTTAAGCCGTTGGTTCCGGCTGTCATTTATATGGATCTTTGACAGTCGTTAGAGGTAGTCAGCGACCCAAAAGTCTGACAACCAGTCTTAAGGGATATCGTATTACCCAGTACTAACTGGGTTCTGGAGGTCAGATAGGCAGTGGCTCCATGTAATATACAGGTATTCAGCTGCATCCGGTAAGACTGGAAGCCGACCTAACATAGTTGGGATAAGGGTAGGCAGATGATGATTATGATGGATTGGAACATGACCACAACAAACTTAACATGTGTATAACATACCTATTTCAAAAGGTAATAAAATACACTGTGGCTACATTACCTACTAGCAAAACTAGTTTACGATTATCAAATAAAACAAGATACAATCAAAACTTACTAAAACATCTTCATTCCTGCGAACAAAACGATCAGTCGTAACACAGAACTTAATATTACAATACACGATAATACCCCGGATTACACTTTACGTTCACGATCCGAAATGATCCGTTTATTATAGCCATTAACAACCGTATCTCTGAGAATGGAAATGACGGTAGTTGCCATCACATGTATTTATGGACTCGACTGTACCGTGGAGGCAAGTGAATGAAGATTTAATTTCGGAATTCCCTTTGTATTGAATGACCTGTTTCGATGATCTGGGAATTGAATGAAAATATGGCGGCCATTTGACTTTTATGACTGCGGCGTTAAATGTTTATATTTCATCTTTTGCCTAGCCTTACCCAATTTTGTTGAAAACGACTTCCAGTCTAGACGGAATCAGTATTAAATGGGGGACCGAGTAGGTAATATCGATACCCCTTGGTAGGACTGATTGCCAGATTTTAGGGGTTCTGACCATCCATAATGGGTAACAGCTTGAAGAGCTTTCCAAGTCACGGATGAGTCTCAGTAGGTCACCCATCCACAGATAGACCTCGGTACGCGTTGCTTATCCCTGAAGATTACCTATGCGGCCGTGATATTAAAATTAAAATTTGTGTTAGTCTCAGTTGGCATTCATTTTAGATCGCAAAAATAAAAAGTAAAACATAAATAAATTACGAAAAAATAATTGTTTCATTGCTTGACTGAAAAAAGGAAGGTTGGTTTTCCGAGCAACTGTTGAAATAAGCTATTGGATGTTACAATACTACCACGGCAGGACTTAATTAAATTTTAAACTGAAGTTAAATGCTGTTGGCGGTGAAACAGGAATGTTCAGATTTTTTCTCCTCTATTTGTTTTCAATACATTTTGCTATTCACATTTTAATTGGTTTAAAATCAAAATAAAAGTTCAGTATACAATTTGAGGTAGTCGTTGCAAAGCAGAAACTAGTGCATTGTAACTTTTACGTGTGACATGTCACACAGTCATGTTTGTAACAGTTTGTGTATTTTTAAAGCGCTCATGAAATGCATCAGTTATACAAAGAAACTCGTGCTGTAATGCATAACACTTAAGACCCTAGCAGAAGGACAGACTTGTCATATTATATCCACCAGAACAAATCACTAATCTTAAGAATAATGAACAACGGAATGCGATCTCAGAGAACAAAGAACACAAAACAAAAGACAATCGAGAAATAAAATACGAGTATCAAAGGGTAAAAAAACATTTGGAGCAAACGAGGCAACGGATTTGTATTGGGTCAATCAGGCTTATGTTCCTAACTAGCTCCTAACAATTACATAATCCTAATTATATACGTTACTGGTCAGGTTTCTCACTTGTAGACATCACGCTCTCCTAGAAAGTACTATCGAGGACACTCCCGCCTGACCACCACTAAGCTTATTTTTGCTTGCCCTCGCAACATAGAAACGCTCTCTAGCCCCGCCCCGTTGACTTTGTATAGAAATAATGAATGAAAAGATACCGAATCGGCCGAGCGCACTGACGACGCACGCCAAACGAGAGTTATTGTTATTTTGCGCGCCAAAGTTGACGCTTTCCTAATAGGCCGAAACTTTAAGGGGGCGTGGCTCGGCGCCTCCGCATGTTTTAAGCGAAAAAAAATTAAAATGGTCAGGCGGAAAAGACCCCGACTGTACCTACTAATAGTCTAAGATCCCTTACAGAACGACCTTCTTCACCGAGCTAGTTAATGGATGAAAAGGTTTTTTATATCAAAATTAAATGTCAATAAATATATTGCAAATCGGTTGACTAAAAAATTTCAGTCCAGAATTGATTAATTAGCAATTTACAAATTATATATTTTCTTTTACATTTCTCTGGTTTGGTTAATATACAAATTCCATACCAATTGAAAATATGAAGCCTATAGAATATATGCAAACGTTGGGTTAACCTAACGTTTGCATATTCTATAGGCTATAAAATATGCAAAAGTTATGAAGCCTATAGAATATGCAAACGTTAGGTTAACCCAACGTTTGCATATTCTACAGGTTT
The DNA here is from genome assembly GCA_905147715.2 of Xestia xanthographa. NCBI lineage: Eukaryota > Metazoa > Arthropoda > Insecta > Lepidoptera > Noctuidae > Xestia > Xestia xanthographa. The sequence continues at coordinate 20,866,405 of LR990646.1, forward strand.
TTTATCTTCAATTGGTATGGAATTTTTCTATTAGCCAAACCAGTGAAATGTAAAAAAAAAAAATATTCTGAACTGAAATTTTTTAGTCAACCCTTTCATTTGATACAAAATACTTTTCATCTATTAACCAGCTCGGTAAAGGTCGTTCTTTAAGGGTATACTATAAACCGGGGTTACCGTGGCCCCGGAACACAAAGGGCGATGAAGGAACATAGATGGGTTTGAGTCAGTAAAAGTCTGACACTCCCTCCTGCTCCGCCCAGAGCGGGAGGAGTTATTTGATGATTTCCCATACGAAAAAAAAAAAAGAAGGGTATACTATAAAATAAAGAAAACTTTGTTAACTGCTGAGTGTTATTAGATTTTGTTGCTAAACCACGAGATCAACAGAAAATTTCAGGTTATACATCACATCACGTTTGAAATCCCCAGAAGAGTTAGGCAACGGTATATCTACAAAAACACATTTTGCCAGCTTGGTTTCAGCTGCATGTCGATTTGGAAATCGAACCGAAGAGCACAAAAATGCTTAGCTGAAGCGCTATACAGGCTTGCAATTTAACTGAGACGGTGTCTGAGGAGTTTGATCCTCAGTCATTCGCCCGCTGATTGGATTTGTGCCCATTTGATGGCAATAGGCTTGCTCCCTATTACATGGGACTTAGACATAACTGGCGAAATGTGGGTACTACTAGGCTCTCATTTTTCTATCCCTTCGAGAGTTACAGGCGTGATGTTATGATGGTGTGTGTGTACAATATAATAACTCATCATCTTATTTATTTTATAACACATTTGCTCGTAAAGGGTCTCTTATTTCACCCATTTCAATATCGTAATGTATCTCATTACGTACTTGTGCAGTAATGTAAATGCTCCGTCTAAAACGAACGGTACTTTTTTAAGTCTTAGCAAAGACTTTTTATGTCAGAAAAGTGGTCAATATTTTATGAATAAAATTAACTGTGGGAGATGAAATATAATAAATAAACATTTAATTTTTTAATTTAATTAATTTTGACAATAAATTACAACCATTTTTCTGTAACAAAAACACAAAAATATGAATTTACTTTATTAGTAATACTGGCTGTTTTGTGTCTTTGCCTTAAAAAAAATGCGCTGATGCGCGGGATCTTTAATTTGTGAACAAGTAAAAGATTTATTCGTTTAAAAAAGTCCCGAGTTTTATTTATTTCCTCGCAAATATGTTATAAAACGTCGTATGACATACGTGCGCTTTGATAATTACAGCCTCTGCTTTATTATAGCCCTCGCTTACGGCTCGGGCTAGCAATATCGCCTCTGCTGTAATTTTCAACTTACCGCACTTATATCATAATGTACTATTATCGAGGTAAACATTATTACGAAACGGATAGTGAAAGATACTCATAGTCTAAACTTTGTCCGAAAGACTCATAGTCTAAACTTTGCCTCGCTATATGGTCTGAATTAATAATTTTATTTCAGCACGATGGATAAATGAATACCTAGATAATTTGTTTAACTTAGTTTTTGCTTTATGTTTACAGTCATTAGTGAAAAATTGTTATCAAAGAACTGATTTGTTGAGACTAGACGCTAAAGTTACGCACGTGTAAGTATTCGTTAACATCAAATAAATTAAAGTAAATAGTACTTACTTAAATATTTGAGATGAAATACGTTAACAGAATTACATGCTTTACATAATAAGTTCCATTTCTTGACGAAGGTAAATTCGTTACATTAGTATTTAATATCTTTCACGTGTATTATTTTAAACCTTGCCCCACCCGAAATTTTTTTCCTGTATCGTGGGGTCACAAACAGCCAGAATCGGAACAACTACCTACCTACCACGTATGTACAATCGTGGTCTTTTCCGCCTGACCAGTTTAAAATTTTTTAGCTTTAATCATGCGGAGGCGCCGAGCCACGCCCCCTTAAAGTTTGGGCCTATTAGGAAAGCGTCAACTTTGGCGCGCAAAATAACAATAACTCTTGTATGGCGTGCGTCGTCAGTGCCCTCGGCCGATTCGGTATCTTTTAATTCATTATTTCTACACAAAGTCAACGGGGCAGGGCTAGAGAGCGTTTCTATGTTGTGAGTGCAAGCAAAAATTAGCTTAGTGGTGGTCAGGCGGGAGTGTCCTCGATAGTACATCATTCTGAAAATCTGAACCCAGACATTTTAAAAAATACAATACAGTAGATGAAAATCGCTTTTGAATATTGCTAGGTGTATACATTTTATTTCTCGTGACTTTACATGACCACGTGCACTTTTATACGTATATTATAGCAGTGTACATTGTTCATGGTCCAATTCAAACGAATCCCGTACATACAAGGGAACGTAGCTTAAACCGAGATTCTGCGTCCAATACGCGAACACTACGGGCGCTTAATACGCCCAAAGTATTGCTTCTGTTTGGGCCAGTTTACTTACTGCAAGTTGTCTCATTAAGTTGGATTTAGTTACTTGAAACACAATTAACTTCACTAAGAACACTGAATAGTTCTTGTTTCTCGTTTTGTGTGAATGGTTGAGTTTATTATATTGTTGTGTAAGGCTATTCTTGGTGCTGTTTCGGGAAGAGTTTTTGTAAGTGTTTTTTGTTCTTTTTTAGGGGAAAACAATAATTTAGTAAAGTATGTACTTATTAGCTGACACAGCTAAAAGGATGAATAATGGTTAAAATACTGTTAAAATAATACAATTCAAGTTGGACTTTAAAACATGAAATTTTACTTAATTTTCCAGATAAATAATAATCAATTAATTAATTATAATAATTAATTAATTATTTAAACAATTAATAATACTAATAATACTAAAACTACTACTACTAACTACTTAATTTTACTTATTTTTCCGGTTTTTTAGTTTTCATAAAACTTGTCCTTTATTCCTAGAAAAACTCAAGTCTTCCTTATTTCCACGTAGCGCAAGCAGACCAAAGCTACTTAACAAGAAAAACATGAATGTAATTTTCTAGAAGAAAGTGCTCCGCCCGCTATGAGGTGGGAAAGCGACCGAGTTAAAGCAACCGTACCACTACCACAATCAGTAAGCAAGCTACTATAATCTGTTTCAAAAGTGTTTGCTGAAAATGTTAACAAACCCTGTTCTAGTTAATACCTGGTGTAAACAACCTCACCACGAAGCCTTCAACCAAGCATTCTGTACATCAAACTAAGAAACGCAAAAATTATTGCTGGGCAACGACTTTTTTTTTTGGGATGAAAAATCATGTTTTATGGTAAAAATCAATGTAACGTACTCAAAACATTGTGCTGATGGACGGATTGAATAATACGGGGTGTTGGCGGTGTTTAAAGTAAAACTCTTAAAAACTTGTATTAAAAAAAAAACTTGTCAAAAAGTTCAAACTTTGACCCCCAATATCTACGTAACCAGAAGGTTCCCAGGTATGGTGTAGAACAAAAAAATGATCGCAATGATGGGGAAAACAAGTGATTTTCGGCTTCGTTAAGAGGTTTCTTACACCCTTTATAGTAACACATGAAGTTGTATTTAGATGGTTTTAATTATTCATCATATTTTATTTTATTCTTGCTTATATAACATTATATAACTGGAATTTTGAAATCATCGAAAACGACGACAATTGAGGTAAAATATAACTTCAATTGACAAATAAAGTATATTTCCCACTACACCGTACCGCGTATGATGACCGTACTAAGCCCGTTATAAACGGTTATGATACGTTCTAGGGGCATAGTAGTCTGTGTTATTTCCGTGCCTGATACGTTCATAGCACGGTCACGCTATAATGGGCAGAATCCTTTAGAGTAATTTAAATTTAGAATTTCAGATTTAAGTGGTCCAATAATAAAATTAACGCTCCTTTTATATCATCATCTGCCTAGCCTTTTCCCAACTATATTGGGGTCGGCTTCCAGTTTTACCGGATGCAGCTGAATACCAGTATTTTACATGGAGCGACTGCCTATCTGACCTCCACAACCCAGTTAGTACCGGGTAATACGATACCCCTTGGTAAGACTGGTTGTCAGACTTATTGGGCCTCTGACTACCTAACGACTGTCAAAGATCTACAAATGACAGCCGGGACCAACGGCTTAACGTGCTTTCCGAGGCACGGAGGAAACTCGGTATGTAATGGGTGGTCACCCATCCACAGACCAACCTAGGCAAGCACGGCTTAACCTAACGATCGACTTGAGCGGCTGTTATTATTTAGCCACGAGCTCCTCTAACGCTCCTTTTATAATGGCACTACTAAACATACTACTACTACTACTAAAAATTGGAACCTGATAAGTTTGTTGTCCCGTTTAAATTTCATCCAATACTTTTTAAACATAGTATACCAGCTTGTTCGCCGTCTGTAGACATTGCCTGGATGTAACCGCTAACGAGAAATTGACTGCCACCTTCATTATACTCACAACAACACACCAATATATTCTGCACTAATTTTATTTTCTACACCTGCCCTAATAAAATACCAGATACTGGGAAAATACATCAAATTTCCATTATATTTCCTCTCTTTTTCAATAAAGCCATGACTTATAGATTTTGTGATTGATTACCGTAACCTCTGTCATAGATCAAGTAATCATTTTGTCGTACATTAGACTTGTTAACAAAGAACTGAAAAATTCGGGAAGGAAAAGTTTTTCTTTTGTGTATTGGAAAGTTGAAGTTTTTGGAAGTGTGATTCATTGCTTTTAATAATATTTTTATGAGAGGTTTTGACGTGAAAGCTTTATCTGATCTATGCGATATTTAACTAATAAACACATAAAAACCTCTTAAACGGTCATTGAACTCTTGGGTCAAGAAACAGCTGCTCCATAGATGTTTGCGTAATTCGACAAAAAGTAGGGAACAGCATCATATTTTTTTTACAAAATAAGAGAAATTTTAATAGTCTTTAAATACCAGTTAATACTCACACAAACTTTCTTATCAAAGAACCTCAAAATAAAACATAAAAAGTAATCTGTATCCTTCAAAGTATTACGTATTCATGAATTTCATTGCTCCACGTTTGCACCTCCAAGCTCGTTTAAAAACTCGCTTTAAAAAAAAAAAAAAAGCACAAAATCGCAAACGATGCCGCCCATTTCCGTGCTCTTAGGTACACCGGCCGCATTAAGAAACATTAGTTCAGTAACAAAGGGTGGTATGACAAAGTGCCTTCCTTTCTTGGTGGGGTAACAATAGAGGTGTCGCCTGTTGTGCCCCCGAGTTGTCGCACGCGACCGAAGACGACATTGAACAACTCTAACGACTTAATGCATCGTCTCGTTATTTCTAGAAATGAAAGTATTTTCAGACTGTGGGTGTTCTTTTCTTGGCTCGTTTTTGCACGACATTTTGGTTTTATGCTTGTGGTATCTTTATAGTACCTTAAGGTTGGAGAGAAGTTACTGGAATTGTTTTATAACATCGTTTGTGCACGTGGAGTTTTTAGTAAAGACTTTTTTATTTCTACCTCGAGCTCCTGAAATATCTACTAATATAATATTAGGAAATATTTAATTTCTTGTTTGTTTTTGTGTTTGTTACGATTTAACTCTATAACTACTGGCCTGATTTTAAAAGTTCTTTCACCGTTAGAAAGCCACGTCTTTACTGAGTAGCATAGGTTATATTTTATACCCATACTCCCACGGGAGAGGAATCTACGCGGGTGAAACCGCGTGACGTCCGCTAGTTATTTATATTCTTGTACATTTTTTGCATAGTGCAAGGTTAACCAGAGCGTCTATAAAAATCATTATCTGCCTAGCCATTTTCAAACTATGTTGGGGCTGGCTTCTAGTGTAATTGGATGCAGCAGATGAATACCAGTATTTTACATGAAGCGACTGTCACTGACTTTCTGTAACAAATGTCAAATATTTACAAATAACAGCCAGGACCATGGGCTTCACGTGCTTTCCGAGCAACGGAAAAAACTCGGTATATAATGGGTGGTCACCCATTCGCAGATCAACCTGGGCAAGCTTGACTTAACCGGAAGATTGATCCGAGTGCATGTTATTATTTAGCCACGAGCTCCTCCATAAGCTTCATTTCTTTTGTAATATTTCCGGGTGCAAAAGTCACCTTGTCCTATAAAATCAGCTTACTCAAAGTGCTTGCTCAAAATTATTCAGATCAGTACAAAAACAACTTAGGGAACCCTACTTACATAGTGAACATGATTTTTTACATTTGCATAACATTGGTGGGGCAAAAACGTCCATTTTCCGTAGAACAGGATGGACAGGGAATACTAATCTGTTCCGCAGTGAGGAAACGGATCGGAAGGGGCGACCCACTACCTACTTCCAGGTCTAGGTGCGGTCAGCCCCACAGTAAAGATTAGTGAACTGCGAATATCACCCTTACTGCTACGAAATAAAAGTGCTTTTAAAGTATCTGATTGACGGTACCACTGTGTCTGGTTTGCGTTCTATGTTATTTGAATATTATAGATATTGCGTATATTCTAATGTATTTTGCATCATATTTTAGAGTTTATTATTGGCTGTATCGTGAGGAGGCCGATAAATCACATGACTAGGAAAGTACTGGAATACAAGTCAGAACCGAATCAACCGAAACGGAAGACCCGAAGAAATACTCAGTACATAGCGAGATTGACCTTAGCCTGATTAATCAAATTTACCTGGTGATGTTCTTCAGATAAGACAGGAGCGTAGTACTCGCCAAGTTGCATTGGCATGAGTGTATTGCCCTGAACGTGGAAGAATCAAAAGGAATGTGCAAGAAGCGTAGACCCTAGCGTTCCGCAGTTTCTATTTACCTCTAATGGGAACGACCTTCGATGTGTACGCACGACAACCAATCAAGCTATACAAAACCAGTAAACGGATCTCTCACTGTATGCGAAATCTTTACAAAGCGAGGTCATGTTATACTGGATTTTCATAGCTTGATATGTCGCCGTGTGTACGCGAAATAAACTCACACTGTTCTTGTTTTCTATAATACAGGCGAAGGGGAGGTTGAAACAAAGATACACCGGATTTCGCCTACATACAAATAAAGTTTCTGAATTCAGCCAGTTTAGGAAGGCTTTGTGTCAAAAGTTCTCTGCTGTATTTTACAATTGGGTATTTCTAGAGCTGGATTTATTTTCTTTTGTTTTCATGTTTATGGTTTAAGAAATTTATTTCTCAATAAGAAATTACAGTATTTCACTTACTTGAGAACATCTTGGAACATAAATATAGTACTTTACATTAACTTTGACATACAAACAAAATAGGTAAGTTTTTCTTTATAACAATTCACAAATCTATAAAACAAAATGAAATTTCGTACGCAACTAACATTTGCAAAACAAAGCTTACAATTTTTTTTTCCATCCACCCGCAAAAGAAATGTTACTGTGGTCGCAAATAATCATAACAGCTATGGAATGCGAGCTCGTTGCCACAATGAAGGCAACGCAGCAGTAGGGCAAGTTTGTTTAAAGTTGTGTTTGATCATTTAGAATGTGATTTATCATATATATTTATTTTATTTATAATACTTCAATCACAAAGTAAGGTGACGAACTTAATTTAGTCCCATGTAAGAGGGGACGAGCCTATTGCCATCAACCGAATCCAAATCCAGACTTCGTTGCTGCTACCTATAAATTCCTGATGGAAAAACTCAATAACGCATTGCCCGACCTGAGAATCCAACCCGGGACTTCATGCATTTTTGTTTCAAGGCCATGAGAGCAGTGGTGATGGTATTTAATAACACAATAAACTATGTGCCTGGGTTCGAACCCATAGTCGTACCCGTAAGCCAGTAAACCAGTATTGGAAGCCATTAACAACGTCAACTTTAAGGCGTTCGTGGTCCTGCCGGGGTTGCGGGACTATTCGAAAGAGATACCGTGGCCCCGGAACACAAAGGGCGATGAAGGAACATGGATGGGTTTTAGTCAGTAAAAGTCTGACACTTCCTCCTGCTCCGCCCAGAGCGGGAGGAGTCATGTGATGATTTCCCACCCGAAAAAAAAAAAAAAAAGGCGTTCGTGGTGCGAGTGCCAACGTGTTATCTGCACCTCGTCTTGGAGGAGGACTTTTGACCGCAGGGTGTAGTGTTCTGTCGCTTCCACGGGCAAGTGCCACATGAACGCACGTTGACATAGTGCACAAGTGAAGTGTTACTAAGGTAGTCCTTTATATTAACACACTTTGTATTTTATCATCTATGGGCCAAAGTTGCCTGAAAATAAAGGTTTTATTATTTTTTATTATTAACATAAACCTAATTTGTACGACCTCAGCAGCTAATATGTTAGTCTCAATAAATAGTTATACAAGTCCCACTATTCCTTTCAGCTGAACTCTTGGAGGGAAATAGAATTATTCAGAAAGTTAGCTCGTTAAACCTCGTGAGACAGGGCTAACTTTCAAAAAGTGAAACACGAGGAAACGACTACGAATATACCTACTTGTACTTCTATTGTTCAAGACTTTAAATAGATTTCGTTGTTTTAATAGCTTTTGAATAAGTTGTGACACTTAGTACCTCATGTTGACGTGTATGGTGAACTTTAGAAGTTGAACTGTTAAAATATTTACATAGCCGTCTGCGTATTAATTGAGCCGTAGCCGTGTGGTATCCGGCAGAGTAGAATAGAACCAACCCATTACACTCACGGGTGTCGTATAAGGCGACTAATGTCTGAGGCAGAACACCTTGCGCCTCCGTAGACCAGAGAATGGGCAGCAGCGTTTTCTGTTAGTCTCTCATCACTGCGATCTCCAAACTGCCTGCCAAGCGTGGAGATTACGGCAAGATCCTCCCATTATGGGAGAGGCTTATGTCCAGCAGTGGACGTTATGGGCTGTTGTTGCTGCGTATTCATTTAGAAAATAGTAATTATTCTTGGTCCTGTTATATGGGCAAGGTGAATAAAATAACCAACTGTCGCAGGTAAGAAGCTTTAATATATAACATAACATCACACCTGTAATCTCCGAAGGGTTAGGCAGAGGTACCTAATAGTACACCTATATTTCGCCAGTTATGTTTGAGTCACATGGAATAGGGGGCGAGCCCATTAGAGATCAACCGGGCACCAGACTCCGTGGCTGCTACTCAAAAATTCCTGACGGAAAACCCAATAACACTTTGCCCGACCCGGGAATCGAACCCAGAACCTCATGCTCAGCAGTCACGCTTGTAACCACTAGACCAACGAATCAGTCTTTAACGTATATTTTCGGCTTTTTAATAAAAAAAAAAAACAATCACTTACCCCCGGAATACTTTCAAAAGATTTCGAACAATTCCTTTACACATTCAAATGCGCAAACAAAATGGATTACGAAGGCAATAACGAAATTGATTTTTGTATTATGACAGGCCATAATCAAAGTTAAGTCGAGTGGAAAAGCGAGCTCCTTTTATTTAGGAAAAGAACTTTCAGACGATTTAACAGGCATTTCAGATACCCTTTCATTTGTAAAATATGAATAAAATATAAACATTGAACCCAAAATCAGGGCCTGTTACACTGTAACACAGCAATAGGGAATATGCATAAATTTTATTTTTTTTATTCAAAAAATCAAAATCAAAATCAAAGCATTTATTTCAAGTAGGCCAGTTCCAGGCACTTTTGAATTGTCGAAACAAAAATGAAAATTAAATGTAGCTACAGTCACAGTCACAAGACATAAAAACTGTGAAAGTACTGTAGTTGCCCATTCCCTAGCGTAGATCTCTATGGAGAAGAACGGGCAAGAAACTCCATGGACACTCTTTTAAATCAAAATGTTGTTACAAAATCTTGGTTACATCATTCATGTTAAGATGGTATATTATGCGAGAACAATGTAGCAAGATGTGCACGTTAAAAGTGTCCATAGTAAAAACAAAAAATACAATTAATAAATAAACATTCAAATAAGCCATGGCAACTAAGAGATGACCAGTCGCAACTGACAGCGCCCGTTCACGAACATGACGCATGGATCAGCACCATTCAGCTCAACCATTTCGAAGGGAACTAAATGATCCAACACACGCGCCACCATCAGCGAGACATTAGAGTGAGCATGACATACTCTCAACCGCCAGGGCACATTCAAGTCAAGAAATAAAAATAAAAACGTAGGATTTCAGTGAATGATAGCTTTCTAGTACATAGTACTCACACAATATGGGCTATGCGATTATATAATACTAGAGATTGATTCTATACAATTCAAAGATAGTTGTACAATCTTCAGCAGCTCCAACAATTCTATGTAATGCTATCAATTTATGCGCCCCTGTCCATGTGGAGCAGGACCAGCATTGAGCCACGCATTTTTATCAGCGATATAATCGCCCAACTTGTAATAAGCTTGCTTACATAGTGTGCGTTTGATACATGTTTTAAATTTCGTCTCATTCAGTTCAAGAATACTTTGTGGAATTTTATTTTAGCATCTCAAACAGTACCCCATGAAAGATGAGTCTACTTTAGCGAGTCTGAAGCCTGGCTGAACGAGTTGGTCCCTATTTCTAGTACTGTAATTATGTCTATCACCTCTTTTACCAAAAAGGTGCAGATTTTTTCTGACGTACATTATGTTTTCGTAGATGTACTGACAATGTACCGTCATGATGCCAATATCCTTAAACAGTTCCCTTAGAGAATCGCGCCTACGAAGATTATATATGGCTCTGATGGCTCTTTTTTGCAGAATAAATATAGACTCAATATCTGCAGCCCGTCCCCATAGCAAAATGCCATAAGACATTATACTATGAAAGTAACTAAAATAGACCAGTCTAGCGGTATCTACATCAGTAAATTGACGAATTTTTCTAATAGCATATGCCGCTGAACTTAGCCGCGCCGCAAGGGATGTTAAATGAGAACCCCATTGTAGCCTTGAATCAAGCGTAATCCCCAGGAAAACCGTTTTATCTACGAATTCAAGTTTCTCTTTATTCAATATTATTTCACAATCACTACTTCTAACATTGGGTAAAGCAAATCTTATGCATTTAGTTTTTTTTTCATTTAATACTAAATTGTTTGCTGTGAACCAATTATGGACCTGAAGTAGGGCGTTATTCACGTCATCTAGATTTTGGGCCCGTCTATTTATCTTAAAAATTAGGGAAGTGTCATCAGCAAACAACACCATATTTTGAGGTTGGTTTTTCAATAAATAGGGTAGATCATTTATATACACGAGAAAGAGGAAAGGACCCAATATTGAGCCTTGCGGAACCCCCATTACTACTTTTAAACCCTGTGAGTTAACACCATTTATTTGAACATGTTGTTGTCTATCACTCAAATATGATTTTACCAAACTAAGTGCAAGTTGACCTAATCCGTAATGCTCAAGTTTCAAAAGTAATGTGTCGTGATTTACGCAATCAAATGCTTTGGAAAGGTCACAAAATATTCCTATGGCATCTTGAGACTCTTCCCACGCAGTAAATATGTGCTTTAATAAGGTTACACCGGCGTCAGCCGTACAACGTCCCTTGGTGAAACCATACTGTTGATCGGTTAAAATTTTGTTGGTGTTAAAATGATTGAGCATTTGATTCAGCATTACCTTTTCAAACACCTTGCTAAAAACCGGCAACACGGATACAGGTCTATAATTATTAGTATCTTTACTGTCCCCGGATTTGAAAAGAGGTATCACTTTACTGTATTTCATTAGATCAGGGAAAACTCCTTGGTCTACACACAAATTAAAAATTAAAGCTAAGTATGGGGCTATAGTCTCAAGTATGGATGTACAAACTTTGATAGACATTCCCCATAGATCTTCGGTCAGTTTTATTTTTATTTGCCGGAAAGCTTTAATAACTATCATAGGGTTTATGTGTTTAAATTGAAATTCAACCGTGCAGCCAGATACATTCGCCTTTAATAAACCAATTGAGACTTCAGGTGAGGAATTAAGAGCCTCTGTAGTTTTTAATGGTATATCGGTAAAGAAATTTACAAATTCTTGAGCTACTTCCAGATTAGAGCTTTTAGGACCACATGCTGAATCTAATGTGTAGCTAGTGTTACGTATTTTATTCCTGTTAGTCTCATTATTTATGACCTTCCAAACTGTCTTTATTTTGTTTTCTGCTGTTTTGATCTTGTTGCTAATGTGCAGGGCTTTAGCAACCTTGCACGTATTTCTAAAAATTTTTGAATACTTAGCAACATACTTGATAAAAGTTTCAGTGTTTATAAAAGGCTTAAGGCCATAAAGCTCAAATAGTCTTTCCCTGCTTTTTCTGATACCTCTAGTTGCCCAATCACTGAATATGAATTTAGGGCTAATACTTTTTGTCTTCTTTTCAAAAGTTTTGTTGAATTCCGTGTGAACTATTGAAAAGAAACGATCATACAATTGATTTATATTAATATCGTCATGGCTCATAACACCTAACTTGTTCTGTAGGGAAATATTATACCTATTTAATTTGCTAGAAGTTATAGGTCTATATTTTATCTGAACTTTTTGCAATGGTGTATTACATCTAAAAGTTACAGTTTGTCCGCTATGGTCAGACGGTAGACAGTTTACTATGGCTTTATCTATGTAATCACAATCGCAGAAAACATTATCTATACAAGTAGCTGAAGATGGGGTGACTCTAGTAGGTTCTATAAAAGTGTTGGTCAAGTCAAATGACTTAAAAAGATTTAATAACCGACTGCTATTTGAATTTTCTTCTAAAATATTGATATTGAAATCACCACAAATAATTGTAGATTTATTCCTGGCTTCCAATTTTGCTAGTACATCTTCCATTATTGATTCAAATAAGGGAAAGTTTTGATAGTTTGGGGGTCTATACACACACACAATTACATGCTTATCTAGCTCAACACAGGACAGTTCGACGCAATGTTCAACCGAGAGACCTACTATATCATTACGTTGCTTATATTTAAAACATTTTTTTATTAATATTAGGGAACCTCCACGAAGCATAGTTTTACGATTAAAGCAGCTACCCACCATATAGTTCTCATAATTGATAAGCATTTGGTAATCCTTTAGCCAATGTTCAGTAAAACAAATAATGTCAAACTTACTATTTTCTAAAAACAATTCAATTTCTAATAATTTGGAAGAAATGCCTTGGATATTTTGGTGGAATAATTTTAAAGTGTTCTGCTGAGGCCCTTTTTTACTAACTAATTGAGTGCAAGAAGATACGTTGGTAGGATTAACAATATTGTTAATGGTACCTTCTGTTGTCTCACATTCTAGTTTAAATTAATATTTGGAGTGAGGCCGGAGACTCCCGTGCCATCCTCAGACAACAAGACCCTATCACTAATAGACCCTAATTGAGAATTCTCCACGGTGACACATGGATTCTCCTCAGTACAATGTTTGTAAACATTTATAGCACTAATGCTATATTCATTTAAAGTCACCACGATACGGAACGTTAAAGTACTATAAAAATAATGTCAAAAAGCGAAAACAAGACATAAATCGGCCAAACAACACAAAAGTTATAACCATTTAAACTTTTGTTTCTATCTCTTTCTAGATAAACGGAATTTAGTATGGATTTTGTACGTCGATGCAGCGAATGACGTCATTCGCTGTATCGGATCTCTCTTTCTAATCAGCAGTTTCAAATGCTTATAACTTAGTATTTTTTTATACATATTAAAAAAATAATTTCACTTTGCTATTTCTGATGATATTACGCTTTGTTTAGAGTGATAAAAAAAGATCATGCATATACCCTATTAATCTAGTCGAAGTTAGCGACAATATAATACAATTATTATTATTATCCTTTTTAAGGTCCATGAAAAATTGTCCGTAATATATTATGTATTTTCGTCTAAAGTGAAAAAGTTACATTTGTTCATTGTAAAGATATGATATAGAGGCCTTTTGTTGCGTCGGACAATATAAAAAGAATGGTGTCAGTGGGACGTGAAATAAATTAAACCGTCGCCATAAAAATCCTGTGTCTATATGAAAACCCTTAATTATTTCATACAAGACTGCACGTTGCTTTGTTGTTCGCAATTTTATTGTAGACAAAATGTATGCAAGGGAGGGCCGTACTTTCATAATTACTCATATGAAGTGTAGAGAAATGAAGACATCCGCAAGAGAACCAAGGTTACCGACGTAGCCCGAAGAATTGCCAAACGTAAGTGGCAGTGGGCAGGGCACATTGCTCGCAGAACGGATGGCCGATGGGGCCGAAAAGTTCTGGAGTGGCGACCGTGAACCGGAAGACGTTGCGTTGGAAGGCCTCCCACTAGGTGGACCGATGACCTGGTGAAGGCTGCGGGAATCCGCTGGATGCGAGTCGCACGGGACCGTTCAATGTGGCGACACTTGGGGGAGGCCTATGTCCAGCAGTGGACGTCTTTCGGCTGAAATGATGATGATGATGATGATGAATGAAGTGTAGAGTGTGATCCCGGTTAAAGTTTCAAGAGAGTTGCGTTTATTTTCCATTTATTATGAGGACAGAGAAACCGACTAAATTGCGCTTACGACATCTGGGTCCAGCCTTGTTCACTGTATACGCTTTACCTCTTTTCACTCTCACAAGTTCGATTTTGATCTCCACAACACACAAAGGAAAGATCAAATGGAGATTATTTACCCATATTTACTCGTATTTTTAGATGCGGAGCCATTATGATGCTTAAACAAACTTGGCTAAGGGCCTTTTAGTTCCTTTTAAGACCAAATTAACAACGGTATGTTCGTAGATGGATAATGAGATTATCTTCAGAAGACATCTGTATTTATCATTCATAGAGATCTTTGTATACTCTTTCAAAGGCAGGAGACCGGGATAATAGAAAATCCTATAGTAATCAAAGAGTGTGTGATAGAAATGTACTCAACATTTCTATCACAGATAATCTAAATTGGACATAATCCTTATATCAACGAGATTAAAGATCACTTAACTGCAACATCAGAACAGGCTTGTGTCCTGAAAAATCTAATTAGCCCATCAGTTAAATTATCAAAAAACATTTGACACCTATTTTTTCTTTTGTTACGTAGACCAAAATTTACGAAGATATGACGCTTTTAAAATTCTCAATACGTCACGCCGTGCTATAATTTTTAGTGCGTTGTGACGTCGCGGGCCCCCACTCCCGAGTTTAGTGCGTTTTATTTAATTAATAATTATTAATAATTATTTATTTATTGATGGTGGAAACTAGCCTATTAGAAGGACAGTAGTGATTACGATAATAATAATGGTTGGCACACTGGCTGAGCGATTGGCTGGTGCGCTACGTCTCTTGGGTACGATTCCCACACGGAACAAATATTTGTATGACTTAGGTAGTGGTTCCGGGTCTGGCTGTTTGTGAGTTTAAATGTTTGTAAACCCACCACCCATACTCCACACACCACCACTACTATATACATTACTTACTATTTAATTATATATATTTTTAAGTAGTTATTTACGCACCTTCTAGCCTGAAACACAGGTTCCACCTAGGTCAGGCAATAAGCAACAGTGCTCTATTTTATTTGTTAAGATACTTAATTGTAAATGTGCCCCTTTTTATAAATAATCTATTTTATTATTATATTTTTTACTATTCCTCCACTACTCCAGGAGAAATTCCCAGTCTGAGGCGCCGTTTAAAAAAACTAAATACTCTCTAAGACACCCAAAATCAATAGAAAAGCTATTAGAACTGATTCATGGCGCAAAACCACCAGTACAGTTGCTAAAAAACAAAATCAGTTAAGTCAAAAAAGAGGCTACCTACTTTAAAAGAGACACACCAAACTCACGTCGACCAGATAAAAGCGAAATACTTGTATTGTCCAAAGAGCTTTTAGCTCAGAAAGTTTCTCCCGAAAAAGATTTTTCGAGCTAAAGATTAGATTAGAACTGGGACGTGGACACATCGGACTCCTAAACTAGTGAAGTTTGAATAAATATATAAAGAACTAACCTTTGCTCGCAGATTCGGTTGCGTTGAATTTGAAAATTATCCCATACTTAGGTACCTTATTTTTGGGTTTCGTTACCAAATTTAAAAATTGGAACCCTTATAGATTCTACACTTATAAAGGGTCTTTCAAAAAGGGGAGGGCCGATGTTGACAGTTTGTGGCGGCCATGTTGTTTTGGCGGCATCTGTCAAATGCTTTGTTATTTCTTCAGTTACTGATGCCATATCATCATGGCAAGTTACACGATTGAGCAGCACGTCCAAATGATAAAACTTTATTATCACTTTATTTTTACATTCTGCATGAACGGTTCGAGCGTAGGGTTATCTCTCGCAGAAGTGACGTGAATTGGCCACCAAGATTGTGCGATTTGACCCCGCTAGACTTTTTCTTGTGGGGTTTTCTCAAGTCGCAGGTCTATGCCAATAATCCACAATCAACCGATGCTTGAAAGTCAACATAACGCAGGCCATCGCTCAGATTCAGTCGGATCTATGCAGTGGAGTAATTAAAATTGGACCTCTCGGATCAGTGCCACTGTTCGAACCCGCGGTGGACATTTAAAAATTGACATATTTCATAAAATAAATAATAACATAAATGGGCCTTTCAAATAAAAAAATGATTTCTTTAAAATCTCACATACAGCTTGTTTTATTTAATTTCAACATCGACCCGTCCTCGTTCAAAGACCCTTTAGTACTTGAGTCAATTTCAACAACTCGATTTTTTACCTAATTTCCATGGACATTTTCATTTTCAGGTTTTTTGAAAAACTTCAATAATAAAGCGCAAACATATCCACATTATATATACATTTTCTGAAAGGGGATATTATAATTAAATTACTTGGAGAGTTATTTGGGCCACCGAAATTGGCGAGCCACAGAAATTTTATTATAGCCATCGAAATTGTATTGGTGACACAGAAATTCTGCGTTTACACCGAAATTGTGAATTATTATATATATACATTGTTTTTTAATAATATGTAAAGAAAGATAAGGTTTAATGAAAAAACTGATATAATACGATATCGTCGTTAATATATATATATATTATCGTCACAATTATTTAATGAACACCTGCATGCAACCCATGTATCACAAATAAACGATTTGATCATTTTAATAAGCATTACTAAAAATACAACGTGGTGTACTATTGCTTAAATCAGTCTTACAAAATTAGCAATCAAGGAACTGATTATGTTTTTTACTTTTATGAAGAGGATGGGAAATCATCAAATGACTCCTCCCGCTCTGGGCGAAGCAGGAGGGACTTTCAGACTTTTACTGACTAAAACCCATTCATGTTCCTTCATCACCCTTTGTGTTCCGGGGCCACGGTATCTCTTTCGAACAGTCCCGTAACCCCAGCAGGCATCGGTCCTTGCGGACCCCTTCCTATTGCTGACTCTCTTTGAGACGCGCGTGGAACACGAACGCGCCGTCGACACGGTCTGTCGTCATGAGACGGACGGACGGCGAGCTAGCCCATAGCCCACCGTCCACAGGCCCACCACGTGGCCTCCGGCCACGACTGCATGTACATGGACCACACGACACCCGCGTAGAGCCTCCGGCAGGAGGCGTTTGCCCCCCCCCCCCAGGTTGGGCAGGAGCCGCTTGAAGGCAGCCCCGGTCCGTTCCAGTTTGGGGGCCAAACGTCGGAAGTGCTCCACGAAGTTCCACCGGCTGTCGAGGACGAGTCCTAGGTACTTCAAAGTCGACTCGACCACACGATGAAGGTAGGTCGGCACCCGGTGATACCAGAGTGCCTCCCTAATGCAGCTCCAGGGCATGGTGTTGAAGGCATTGGCGATGTCGAGAGACACCGCCAAGACAATCTCACCCCGGGAAACCGCATCCTCCGTCGTGAGGGCTCTCACGCGCATGATGGCGTCCACCGTAGAGCGCCCTTTGCGGAAACCAAACTGGTGTTCGGCAAGATCCGGCCCGGTCCCCAAAAGGTGCTCGGTGAGGCGGTTTGCAATTACTCTTTCAAAGAGCTTGCCCACCTCGCCGAGCAGCACCACGGGCCGGTATGCGGACGGAGATTCTGCAGGGCGCTCCGGCTTCCGAATGAGGACCGGCTTTCCCATCTTCCAACGAAGCGGGAACTGGCCTCTCTCGCGCTTAGAAGCCCCTCTAGTCGGGGCCAGAAAGCCTCCAAAGCCAGGACCCTGGCTTCACCAGGCAAGCCGTTTGGTCCCGGGGCGGTATATTTGGCACTGAGCCTACGTACCGCCACTCTTAGGTCTACCCCAGTCACTTCCGGAGCGTTTTCGTCGTCGTCCTGTCCGCTTCCAGCATCGCAGGCGGCGGAGCCATAGGCGAGGGGAGATGTTCCCCTCGCAAAGGGAACAGAGTACTCACCATGTCCTCCACGAGCTCAGGCCGGAGACTCTGCGTCAATAGGGGGGCCCAGGTGCGGAGTTTATCCCGCACCATCTTGTAAGGATGCCCCCACGGATCTCTGTCGAGAGTCCCCAGCATCTGTGCATGTCGCAGATGTCGGACATGGCCTCTTGGAACCACCCTGCCTCATTGTCAACGTCGGCAGGCCTGCCCGGTGATGGCACCCAGGCCTGCACGATCGAGGCTTCCAGGAGGAGCTCCCGGAGGATGCAACCCTCAAAGTTCATTTAATCCAATTTAATGACTTTTTCAAGAAATAGTAATACAATTTTATTTCAATGTCGGGGGCTAAGGACCTAGTTCTGTCAAAGTAATTTCAGCATAACAAGTATTGATTCTTTTCAAAAATCTTCATTAACATTAATACAATAATTGATTGGTACAATTTCTGTGGAGTCGTGTAATTTCCGTGGGCACCCAGATGCCACGGAAACCACAGAAATTGCCCCACAGAAATTGGAAACGTGGCTATTTTTTATTTTAAACAAGAACCTATCAAGGCTATGACTATTAATTTCTTTAATCTTAAATGTGTCCCAAAGGCTACCTAGCATGCATAAAAGTGATACCTTTATTTCTTGAAAAATCCTTTTAAAACCTGATCACCGAAATTGCAAAATTTCGTTCCGATTAAACTAAAATCACGTACTTACATTTTTGGCGGAAAGACCTGGTGACATGGTGCTCTACCATTCTTACTGCACGTAAGTGCACGACTGTATCTGGCCGAGCAGGGATTTATTGTTCGTTTAAACTTATTGGTGGAAGCTCAGGACGGTGAAACAAAATGACCATAGAAATTAGTAATTTCGCTTGGACAAAACTACCGTTGACATGTACTCATTAACTATGAGTCTAAACATTCAAAACTAATTAACTTCTTGTAGGTCAATCATAACGCAATCAAAATACTTTTTCCTACATATGTTGGAGATTATCTTCCTGAGAGGTAAATGCTGTGTATGAAAGTGATTGTGGACAAGACACAGAAATTGATAATTCGTCATTTACAGATTTTTTTAATAAAAATTAATAGTCTTATAAATATAATTTAAGTGGCTTCATTTAGATTCATGTCACTTTAATTCTGAGAAAAAAAATCGTTGCATTATCTGTAAAGCAGCACTGCGTTTTCAGCCTAGACGCGTAAATTTTTCGCCTGAGAAATTCACTCACTTACGGCATAATATCCGTGATTCTCTTTTGTTTCTATGAGCTCCCGATGTTTCGACGCTGTTGCAAGCATCGTGATCGCGGCATCGTGATCGCGGCATCGTGATGCTTGCAACAGTGTCGAAATATCCCGTAAGTATCTATAAGTGTAGTAAAAAACCGTGGAAGTCTAAAACACTCCTTATAGATTCGTCTGTCGGTTTGTCTGCGGGTCAGTATGTTTTCGCGCCCTTTTTTCCAATTCTGATCGCCTGTTAAATGATGGCAGACTAAAATGGCCGCTTTATCAGAATCGTAATATGAATCACGGTAAAAATTTAAAATTCTTAAAATGGACTCTATGTTCATAAACTTAAAGTCCATTTTAAGAATTTAATAACGTGATTCATACTAAGATTCTGCGTGGATTCTGCTAAAGCGGCCATTTTAGACCCCCAGACAGTATCCAGACAGACACACAGATAAACAATAAACATAGTTACCCTCGCTTTTATTATATTAATCTGGTAAGAATGGATACGATACTTTGGAAAACTTGTTACTATTACTTCTCATAAATTATATACTTTGTCAGGAAAACAATGTTACCGAAAATATTTCATTATCTTGATGAAACAGACGGTCCTATTGCTTGCTCGTTCTTCTTTGTAGAAACTATGTAGTAGTAATAGAGTAGACTGAATGTTGTCTATAAACTATGCAGTTAAAGCAGCTTTGAACTGTCAAGATTAAATTGTGGTTTAAGTTACTGGATGTAGGTTATGGCCAAAAACCAGTGACGAATATTATACATATACTCTTTTATACATATTATATACTAGCGGACGTCACGCGGTTTCACCCGCGTAGTTCCCGTTTCCGTGGGAGTACGGGGATAAAATATAGCTTATGTTACTCAAGGTGAATGTAGCTTTCTAATGGTGAAAGAATTTTTGAAATCGGTTCATTACGTCCGGAGATTACCCCTTACATACAAACTTACAAACAAATGTTACCTCTTTATAATATTAGTATAGATATACTCTTGTAATAGTACATTTTGATACAAGTGGAGAAAGTTTGTTATTGTAATCGAGGTGGAATTATAACACACGAGCCGTAGGCGAGGGTGTTTTTGAGCTGAGAATTGCAATAACAAATGTCCACGTGTATCAAACGACGTTTTTCAATACACTTTTGAAGAAATAAAATAAAATAACGAATAATATTTTTGTCACGAACTATGAAACTATGATTTAAATTTTCTTTTTTTTTCGCGCTTTGGTCTCGCCAGGTTGAAAGAGAGGCAATGGTATGAAGCCGTTAAACAGCCTAATATAAAAAATAGATTTATTTTATATTTTTGAATTCAGAACACAAATAAATGTTAATTTGTGTATAAAAGTAACTATTAGTTTTAAATAATCATGTTTATCTATGATATTCTATTTAAAAACACAATTTGAAAATTCAAAAAGTTTTTATGCCGTAAAGACGCGTAGTGCTTTGACAAAATAAAATAAAAAAACATTCACCTCAGACTATAGACATTGAACCATTTTGGACTAAGTATAGGTATAGTTATCTGTGGCAATTTTCATTCCCGCACACGTGCAGGAAAGTGGAAAAAATCGCACGCGTGTGAAATACATTGCATGTTGTACCTAATCGTAGTGCGTTATGGACCAGTTTTCGAGAAAGTGTATTGAAAAATATATATTTAACTAGCTTACGGCTTCGCTCCCGATAAGTACGGAAATTAGTCCACTGCAACGTTTTATATTTTAACACTCGGGGATAATGTACAAGTAGCTTCCCGCTAGTGAAAAAAAAGTTTGTAAAGTTTATAAATTTGTACTTAAAACATACATAATCCATGTCTTTTTCGCACGGTAGTAGCCAGAAACTAAAAAAAACTGCCTTTCAGTCTTTTAACTTCGTCCACGCTCATAAATCTGGTAATAAATGCTTGACGGTTGTGAGCTACGCACCTGAGCCACCTGAGCTTTATGATGAATATCGCCAATAAAGTCAGTGTATGTCCTTATGTTAGGTAACAATAAGGAGTATTTTTAAGTATCTGTCTTTTCTATAATTGTAAATGTAAATTGTATGGTATTCTCTGTATAGAACAATATTAGAACTCGCCACAATCACGCCAAGAGCGGTTTCAATTAGTGCTTTGATACTGGTTCAAAGTTACCAATATCGTTTTATTCGTCGAAGATTACAGATGAGATTTACATCTATTATTATCCACTTTGTGCAGAGTGTGTAGCAATGATATTATTTTCACATAAGCCTGTCTAGACTAACAAGATTAGTCTGAGGATTGTATTAATAATCCATATTTAACAATAATATATTTTGTATATTATATTTGACGATGTTTTGCGCAGTCAGGCTTTGCTACTATCTAGCTGGTTCGTAAATTCTCCGCAGTTTGTATTAATCCTCTACCAAAATGCCAACGAAAGAAGAAGAATCTGCCAAAATTGATCGTTTTTGAATCAGTAAAATACAAAACAAGTAGGTAACTCAACATGTAATTACCTAATAAACAGCTATCTTCCTTTCTAGCAACTTGCTTTTTAGAAATGCATTATTTATGCCATTAATTGTTAGTAAAAGTTTAAGTTACTCTTATTAAAATGTATGCATATTTTGTAGGTTGCATAAGGGTTACTTGCTCCTGCCGGATTGCGGGACTGTTCGAAAGAGATACCGTGGCCCCGGAACACATAGGGCGATGAAGGAACATGGATGGGTTTTAGTCAGTAAAAGTCTGACATAGAGGCGTATAGGCATACTTGCTGCGCCCTAACAGGATCAAGTAGTCATAAGTTTAGCCCAGCCATAGCCTAAAACTAAACAAATACTTCACTGAAAAATGCGAGCAAAATCACATCCATTTCAGTTCAACGAACTTCCCACTCTTATTCTGAGTACACTGCTCCTAAACCCAACCTTGAAGAAATACACAAGATAAGTAAAGTTGATCTTTTATTAAAACTGTCACGTACTTTAATTCAATATAAGCGTCGTCCACATATATAATATTAGTGTGCGGTTTACTCGGGTTCGCACCATCTGTCGTCCCCCGCTTAACGAAGATTTAGTGATCTAACACGCGGTACAGAGCCTCAGCGAGTTTTTACACGAGTCGCTGTAAGTCAAAAGGTTAGGATATTATTAGAACGTTTCTTTGGGGTTTAGGTCTTCATGTAGTGGGGAATTAAGATAAATGGTGGTATAATAATAATAAATGATTGCGATTGGCATTTTAGATGAGTTTGAAACATTTCAAGTCCACGAAATAAATTACCCTGCATTATTAGTAAATTAACGTCACCAATACGAGAAGAAGCAGTAGAAAATAATAACTCAACTCAAAGCATTTATTTAAATTAGACCATTAAGGCACTTTTGAATGTCAAAAATACAAAAAAAAAACAAAGCTACAGTCCCAGTCACAAGGCATAATAACTTGAGAAAGTACTGTAGTTGCCCATTCCCTAGCGTAGATCTCGATGGAGAAGAACGGGCAAGAAACTCCATGGACACTCTTTTAAATCAAAATATTGTTACAAAATCTTGGTTACATCATTCATGTTGAGATTATACATATATGTGAGAACGATGTAGAAAGACGTGCACATTAAGAGCGTCCAGAGCAAAATATTAAATCAAAAATGTATAAATAAATAAAATGAATAAATAATAATACTTTATTGATACAAATCCTTACAATATGCTTAATATCTAGCTAAAGTTCACAATAGTTAAGGCGTACAAAAGCTGAAACCCTGACTCCTAAACTAGGAAAACCTGTGACTTAGGAGTCAGTGTTCTACTGCCATTTGGACGCTATATACGTATTATACCTTATGGAAATTGAGAGCTGGTAAGCTGATATTATTCGAGAGAGTATATTATTAAGTAGTGTTTTAGAAAGATAATATAATAAAAGTTGAAAAAAAAAAGCCTAAAGATAATGATAATTTGACATGCAATGTGGTCTTTTTTTTTCCTTTTTCCTATGGGTTACTACCTAACCTGGTATCAGTTTTTATGCTACCCATGGGCCTCTGACTTGGCTTAAAATGCCGTCCCGAAATGTCAATCAGGTATGTTTGTTTGGTTTCCTCACGATGTTTTCCTACACCGACCCAAGCGATAATTCAAGAGGCACGTGAATTCGAAAAATCAGAGGGTCTTGGGTTCTCTAGAACTCGTAACTTAAGACTTAGCAGTCTGTAGTTCACGCTACTAGGCTATCACCGATCAGTATGCAATGCGGTGAAATGGGGTAAATGAATGACACCTTATAATCTTCTTCTTAAATTTGTTTCGACCAGAACTCAGCCACGTCGACGGCGTTGGTGGTGGCTTCAGACAGGTCCCTTAAAGTGCAGGCTGAGTTGCAGAAAGAGCAAGTCAGAAGGTGGGTCATGGTTTGAGGTGAGGCTCCGCAGTCGCATTCAGCTTTATCGGAATACCGCCACCGGACCAAGTTGAACCTGCAGCGGCCCAACTGGCTTCTAAGTTGGTTTAGAGTCTTTCAGGTGGGCCATGGCAGTTGATGATCCACTGGGAGCTTTCTGCAAGCTTAACATGAGCCGGTGGGGGGACGTTTAAGGAGCCACAGATTTTTGCAAGCTTCACTAACCCTAGTATGGTCGACTGGTGGAATAGTCGACCTAAGGAAGCTGTTTATTTGACCTAAGGAACCTTATAATGAAGAGATGGCAAGAATCACGTCTGTTTCACCTACAATAACCATTAAATGCCAATTTTGTAAATCAACATTCAATATACCTAGAAGAATGAAATCGTTTGCTTAAAGATAATATTAGTCAAGAGAATATCGTAAAACACGTGTTAAACGAATATCAGTTCAAAGCGTTCCCCGTTATAGGTACACTCAAATCGTTACATAAATGTTTATATTCATTCAAAACCAATTAAATGCACACATATCTCATGATCACTGTTTATTTTCAATTATTTCATACAGTAAAATTCATTTATAGCTAAATGGGGCTGGCTACAAACTAGCGATATGGTTAGGGTTGCCAGAACACAAAAAGAGAAAAACCGGACACTCATTAGTAAAGTAGAAACATTTGTTTATTAAAATAAATTGTGTGACTGTATACCACCGTGTCATGTTCGTGAACGGGTGCTGTCAGTTGTGACTGGTCATATCTTAGTTGCCATGGCTTATTTGAATGAATTATTTTGGTTTTTGAATTGTATTTTTTTGTTTTGTATTTACTGTGGACACTTTTTACGTGCACATCTTGCTACATTATTCTCACATAATATATATTATCATCTCAATATGAATGATGTAACCAAGATTTTGTAACAATAGTTTGATTTAAAAGAGTGCCCATGGAGTTTCTTGCCAGTTCTTCTACATAGAGATCTACGCTAGGGAATGGGCAACTACAGTACTTTCACAGTTTTTATGTCTCGTGACTGGGACTGTAGCTACATTTAATTTTCATCTTTTTTTCGACAATTCAAAAGTGCCTGTAACTGGCTTACTTGAAATAAATGCTTTGATTTTGATTTTTGATTTTGTGTAAAATTTCTTAAACAAAACTCTTCTCCATATGTAGCAAACGTGAGCAAACCAAATCAGTGCCCAGTTACTGTTAGGTGATATTTAATTTTTTTGTTGCCTTTGACCTTTTTCCATCAAAAAGAGACGAGAGACGCGACCTGGATTTCAACCAATGTGATTGGTTGATTTCCACATGTCTATTCCAGTGGAAGCCGGGTCTTACGGTCTAGGCGTACCTTTGCAAGAACCAGGCTGTGATTCCTTATTCATATCTAATCTTAGATACTACATATACTTGAATCATATTTTTTTTGCAACCTAAACCAATACATACCAATTTTTGACTGGATGAAGCCAAAAAATGTTCGTCTTTTGGCTTTTGGCACTCTTTATCCGGATATGTTCATATCCGGATAAAGAGTGATAACCCTAAATATGGATATCACGGTATAACGCTGGGATATAAACTGCGTGTAATGTAAATTGAACTCTATTACAATTAAACAAAGAAGAGTTGAATGTAATTTGCAGGTTGTATTACATCGCAATACACTGTTCTTGATCATAATTATATTGTTTGGTTCAGGTTAACAATATTATCAATTTACAATGCCAAGAATTCATATTATATTATCTTTTAATTACTAACCGCGTTACAGGATGTTAAGCGTTTAGATCTAGGAATATTAAATAAGTAACGGAAATCATTTTTAATTGGATGTCATCGAGTTCTTTAATGATCACCAATGATTATGTAGATTTTAATGAACTCCCCTAGTCTGTCCTTTGACCCTCAAAGAAAAACGAGTTATTATTATAATTTAATACTGATTGAAATACACCGTAGTAGAACATGCGTAGCACTCTACGCCGTAGCATTCTACGCCGTAGTACCTCTACGTCGTAGTAGGCTACGCTGAAGACCAAGTTTGTAGATCATTTTTTTTGTGATTTCCTTCTACTGTAGATCTTTTACTATAACAGTTAAATAACCTCGATCAATCTAAACAGTACCTATAGAAGGCAATACATGCCGATCGTATAAATTGTTGTTTGACCTAGTTGAACGTCTGAAGTTAAGCTGAGCCTTTAGCTACATTGTTACTAGGATGCTTGGGTACGCAAATCTTCACTTTGAAGACGGTGTAGCGGTGCGCTTATCAAAAAGCTGCGGATAGCGGTACGAGGCAAGGCGAGGCGAGACGAGACGAGGCAAGCCAAGGCAAGGCTTGTGTTTGGCGTAGCGTTCTCTTTGTTGCTAGCTAAAGATAAGCTGCAAAGTTGATACAATTTCTGTACAAACGTTGTTAATGTAGTTTGTAGTTCTGCATACTTTGTTGCTATATTTTGTGTTCGAGAGTTCTGAGTTTCGAACTTTATGAATGTATTGTCTGCCTATGTGTGTTGTACTAATACAAATTAGCTAGACTCTGTTTGATAACTGCTACCAGACCATGCCACCGATAGTTCTGTTCTTTATGAAGCTTTTTGCCGTCTATTTTTGTAACAAAACATCAATTTGAAAGCACCCACGAAATTGTACATAATGGCTCGTAATTTCGTCGTAAATCCGCACTTTATATCAAAGAGAAGTAACGTTAATGCTTCTAAAAAATGTTACAGCTTAACATCTTCACGGGGTCCATAAATTCCATTTTGTGTTTAAGTACACTCTTCGTTTATGACCTGCGCTTGGTCACTGGTAACGTGTTAGGCTCTTAAGAATCTTCGATAAATCATGGTTAGGAGAATTGTTTTTTCAGGTCCAGTAGGGCTCTTACGTATGATCTCCAGTGACTATCAAGCTTCGGTTGTACACCGAATTTTGATGACAACCGAGAATGTCAAAATATTGGTATTACGTATTACACAGAGTGGATATCACTTTACAGTGACTAACAGCCCGGGTACGGTGTGACGTCTTTCACGAAAGCCACTTCAAACTCAGTTGTCATCAATTTGATGTCCACTATGCTTACATAATCGCAATATTAGAAGAATCGATACGAAAGCGTCTGTCAAAATGAGTTACGGTGACTATCAGCCACGATGGGAACCGATGACGTCATATTTGATCGCGACTGGTCATACTAATACGAAACTAAACTTTTGACAGTTATTTGATGGACACCGAGCCCAGTTACTATCATTTCGAGCTATCAACAGAGATACGTAATAGACCTGCAGGTGGTGTGTGCCAAATAACACGCCACAAAAATTTGTAATCAATGTTTACTGGAAAAATGCGTACGGCTGGTATTATGACTATTTGCTTAGCTGGTTATCATCCTAATTTCTTCTTTATCGTGTGGTTGGCGATTAACTTGTTGTCGGTGTTTTTATGCCACCCATACTGCCCAACGAAGCGCAAAAGCGGTATCTTAATGAAAGCTAGTTTCGAGATAATTGGAGTTTTGTAAAAAAAAACTTTTTTTTACTTTATATATTGACTTTTTTACTTATTAATTAGAATTTATATATTATATTGGATCTATTGTTTACTACAATAGTTAAAATATCATAAATGTATGTGGATATACCTTTTTCATGAGATACTGCTACACCGCTTAGTAATTATACAATTAAAATTTGAGTTACCGCTTTTTCGTTAGCTTTTCTCCTACATGTACGTATACAAAAATAATATGAATTTTCTATCGAATAAAATATGTATTATTAAAAGGAAAAAAACGATCAAAATATATTTATTAAGTCTTTTATTATTCAAATTTATAATGGCATAAAAAAATATTTGAAGAAAAAACGGATTCTATGAAATTAATCTAGTCAAAAGCAGGGAGTTCTCCCCAAAAGGACATTCTGTTTTGAAGTATAATATTTTGAAAAGATTTCAAAATATTTTCTTTTTTTGTTTTAGAAATGCCTTCCATTGCAATTTTCTTCTTTGGTGGTGGCAAAACTTGAGTTTTCAAAATTTTATTGCCGATTATGCTCGCAGTGATAGGCAATATACGGCTGTTTGCCTACGTAATATTGATATTCCTCTAATACCCTTAGTGATTTAAGGTAAAACTGAGATAGGGAAATCTTTCTTAAGGGTATTTTTATATGTTTTGAACAAGATAGCGCTAAAAGGCTTAGTTCATTTGATGCGTATTTTTTAAAGCTATCCGATGGCATAAAAATGAATTTTACGATTTTTTTTTAAATACCGCTTTTGCGCTTAGTAGGGCAGCATAGGCCTCTGACTTGGTTTTACATGCCAAAACAAGAAATATTTTGAAATATTTTGCCAGAAATATTTTTCATCCTAATTTTAAATAGGCAAGTACAGTGATATTAGTACTGCCATGTTGGTCTAGTGGGCAGAAGCACAACTGCTTAGCATAAGTTCTTGGATCGGACCAGGTCCTGGACTGAACTTCCCAGGTCATGCAAAATTGTATTGTGTTTCTCCATTACGAATTTCCTAGTAGCAGCGTAGCATCTTGGATTTGTGACCGGTTGATGGCAATGGTATTATGTGCTTTTGCTTTTAGAAATCTCTGCTTAACACTCAGGGGAAATTGATTCATGATGTTAATGAAAACAGCCTAGCGTTTTCCCAACTATGTTGGGGTCGGCTTCCAGTTTTACCGGATGCAGCTGAATACCAGTATTTTACATGAAGTGACTCCATAACCCAGTGAGTACCGGGTAATACGAAACCCCTTGGTAAGACTGGTTGTCAGACTTTTTGGGCCTATGAATACCCAACGACTGTCAAAGATCTACAAATGACAGCCGGGACCAACGGCTAAACGTGCTTTCCGAGGCACGGAGGAAACTCGGGATGTAATGGGTGGTCCACAGACCTACCTACGCAAGCACGGCTTAACCTAACGATCGACCCGAGCGGCTGTTATTATTTAGCCACGAGATGTTATTGAAAACACAGCTTAGTTTAAATTCGATGAAGGTGAAAAAAAACAAACCTACTTTATACTAACGTTAGATTTTTATTTTCTCGAAAACTTATCACGGATTACCCCAACGATTTGCGTAGACGTAAAGTGAATAAACATATTTTCGCTAAGAAATTGTTTAAACTTGATGTCATAAACAGTTTATTGCTTACACTTGAGGTTTTACTTATTTAATATTATTTTTCTAAGCTTAGATTTCTCTTGTGTCTATGCAAAGAGTTTTTAAGTGTCTGTGTATTCTTTGGAAAAGATTTTCTTTTAAAGTTTTGTCTTTTAAGTTTTATAATATACTAGTCAGTTTACGCTCTAGGGAGAATATTTAAATTCTCTCTTGGTAATCTATTTTTCACTGTCCCAAGTTGATATTCAGCTTGAATGTTAATATGAGTATTATTAATGATCTCTGAATGCATTGTTCTTTTATATTTTAACGTGACTGATATTAAGTGATGCATTATGAAAATAAACTGAATTACACTCGGGAAATATTACGAGTTTCTGTGTGGATCGAAATTTTTAAATCATGAACCATTTATGTAAATGTACCTAGAGGATAGTTTTTTTATTGAATACTAGTTATGTTGTTATGGCCCACTGCAGGGCAAAGACTTCCCTTTCAATTTTTCTCTTTCATTAGCTATCTGGGCTCAAATCTTTAAGTAAGTTCACATTTGTCACGACATTGCCTTCATCGGTCAATAAAACCTTTATCTAATTAATAGTCACATCCAAAAATCCACCAAAATTACTCTTACCTCGAAACCCACGTAACGTATTCTATAAATGGGCTCATTTGTACCGGTCTACCGGATCCAGCCCTTATTTAATCACCATTACGACTTCCCGTGTTGACGGGTATTAGACCTGGCCACTCCTGGATTCAGTGTGTGGGCACACGACGGTAACGAAGACAAACAGCCATCGTACGCGACCCATTCTTTCCTGTAGAGCTAATAATAAAGGGTGATGGGAAGAATTATGACGATCGTGTGTTGTTTTTGGATCATAGTTATGTTGTAGATTGATACTGATTGTTTTAATGAAGTTTGTAACCAATATTGATGCTACTTTACTAATTTAATCTGTAGAGGAACTTATGTTTTATCAGCGAAACCGGTGATGGAGAAGTAAAAATGTTTTGGACAGTTGAACCAACCCGTTGTAGAAAAAAAAACCGCTTTGAAAGCGAAAGCTGCTTATTTAGACGGGTAGGGAAAAGTCCATTTCACAATCGTAATATTGAAAAACAAGCAATCAAATTGATAGATACATGATTTGGCTACAAATCTTATATTATCTTAATTCTATCTTGTTGTAAATCATTTTAACTGTAATATCAGATCCTGAGTAAGTTGGAAACATCATAAATTAACATGATGAATGTAGTGGCAAGGACAAAAAGAACCTGATGCAAGTATTATCTACAATAATCATTAACCAACATTCAGTACAACTAAGGCAGCATTTGTGCACTCCATAACAAAACTTAACTATGACAAAGGCATTATGGTTAGCGAAACACGCGCCTAAGTTAATCTAACTTAGTTATTAAGTTAAGTCGGCACTTACTTGGTGGCTGGGTGTTATTTCTCTAGTGACTGTAATGGATGATATTGAGTACATATTCGATGTGTATAAGTGAGATACCATAGAGTGGTGAATCAATGGTAACCGAAACAGTTGTGTCATTTATTTCACAACGACGGCGTTTTTTATTGACATTGGCTAATCCGTTTGAATCCCCACAAATAAAAAAATGATATCGATATTTCGCAGTTACAAAATAAATTCTCAATCTTAGATCTTAGCCCAAAAATATGAAACAATGTAACCACAGAGATATCAGATAAGAAAGCTGTTATTACCCCAGACAAGTTTGTCTCAGCGACAGACACCACAATATTAGATTTGTCTCCGATTCAAAACGAGTTACATCGACAGACAACGCAACAATAAATCGTAATACCTTTAGGAAGAAATGACGCCGCGGAAATTTCGTACAAACGGCCTTCAATGCCTGAATGTCAAAGAAGTAATATAGCCACTGAATCAGCATTTTTTTTTTCCTATTTTTTTTTGTTTGGAATATTTTCATCAGAATTTATAAATGGTGTAAAACACCTCTTAACAAAGCCGAAAGGCACTTGTTCTCCTCGTCATTTCAATATTTTTTTTGTTCTACACCAAACTTGGTACAGAGATATTGGGGGTCAAAGTTCCAACTTTTTGACAAGTATTTTTTTAAATTCGATTTTTAGTGTAAGATTTTTACTTTAAACATTTATTTATTTATTCATATAACAATTCGCATTGTATTTGAATTGGTTTCAAACACCTCCACGACCCCCGTACTATTCAATCCATCCATCAGCACAATGTTTTGAGTGCGTTACATTGAGTTCTACCACAATACATGATTTTTCACCCCAAAAAAAAAGTCGTTTGACAGCAATAATTTTTGCGTTAAGTTACTTAGTTTGATGTACAGAATGCTTGGTTGACGGCTTCCTGATGAGGTCTTTTACACCCTGTATAAAGCTCACAATTTTTAAAGTGAGTGGCTAATTTTGGCTCTGGCTTAAGAAAGTTTCTAGGTGACAGTTGCAGAAACGAATTAAGGCTTTTAGAGTGTTATTATAAGTGACAGTTTTCTTTTGTGGCGGCTTTTCTTCGTTTCGTGTGAACATATTTTATTATTATTCTAAGTTTGGCTATAGATGATTATGTAAATTGAAAAAAAAAATTGGTAGAAGACAGTTTGAAGCATGAATACAAACTGATGGAACGGTCATCTGCAGAGTATGTATTAGATGTATTATATCTCACTAAAGTTTTGGAGGTCACGTGAACTAATCTGTTCATACGTTATCATCATTTGGGCATTTGCAGTGCGCCATATTGTGCCCCTTTTATTGCCTAACTTGGCTCCTTTACCGCGCTCATGATTTGTGTGAGTTTACCATATAATACCATAATTTGTATATATCGTGGCCCGTTTAGTTCGAAGCGTATTCGGCATGTTTTCGTCTAGACCATAAATATACCGCAGAACTGAATTTATTGAGGAAGTAGAATTATATCTGTTATTTATAAATGCGATCTTTCTGTTCGAGGTGGTTTGGTCAGGAGCTTTTAAGGAATTAAAGATTTTGTGAATTCTCTTTTTAAATGTTCAAACAAATACCAGTCTGTCATTTTGTATCGAATTGCTGTAATCGTAAATTAATTACAATTATATTACCCACGATTCAAGCTACAATTTATTGATGAAATACATTTTTTTTGCTTAGCCTATATTGTCCCACTGCTGGGCAAAGGCCTCCCCCATAGCCTTCCACTCCTCTCTACGTGCGGCTGTCTCCGGCCAATCTCTCAAAAACGCCTCTAGGTCGTCACGACAGCGTTTTCTAGGCCTCCCTCGCGACGACGCCCGTTTTCTGGCACCCAATGTGTGGTGACTCTGGCCCATCGGTCCTGATGCATTTTACAGACATGGCCCGCCCAATCCCACTTCAACCCAGCAGTCTTGTCAGCGATCAGCGATTCCAGTTTTGGAGCGTATTGTGGTATTACGTATTCTGTCGCTGAGCTTAATTCCTAACACGCTACGCTCCATTGCCCTTTGGCAAACCAAGAGTTTGAACTTTTGCGCTTCAGTCAAGGACCAAGTTTGAGCACCATAGGTTAGGATGGGCAGAATGCACGTGTCGATGAGTTTGCGCTTCAGGAATAAAGGTAAGTCACCCTTCATCAGCGACCTTATGGACCAGTAGCTCTTCCAGGCGTTCTCGACTCGGCGGTCGATCTCTGTCTTGCCTGTTTCCGAAGGAAACCCAGCTGGCCCAAATAAATGTACTCATCGACGTAGTGAATTTCTTGCCCATCTTCCTCTACCCTATTTTTTGTACTATTCAAATTCAAATTCATTTATTTCAATCCATTTTGGATCATAATTGCACGCACTTGTACTAAAAAACCGGCCAAGTGCGAGTCGGACTCGCACACGAAGGGTTCCGTACCATTGACTATATTTAGTATTTGTTGTTATAGCGGCAACAGAAATACATCATCTGTGAAAATTTCAACTGTCTAGCAGTCACGGTTCATGAGATACAGCCTGGTGACAGACAGACGGACAGACGGACAGACAGCGAAGTCTTAGTAATAGGGTTCCGTTTTTACCCTTTGGGTACGGAACCCTAAAAATTCATCATCATCATCATCAGCCTATTAATGTTCCCACTGCTGGGACACAGGCCTCCTCCCTATGAGAGGGAATGGGCTATAATCCACCACGCGGGCCCAGTGCGGATTGGTAGATGTCACATGTCTTCGAATTTTTTGGTTCTAGGACAACATGCCGGTTACCTCACGATGTTTTCCTTCACCGTTTTGAGAGCAGTGGTGATGAAATAAATTACACAAAGTAATTCGCCTGTCTGGGTTCGAACCCACGACTTACTGTTCGTAAGTCGGGGCCGCAGCCACTGGGCCACGGGACCACGGAACCCTAAAAATTACAATTATAAAATAACAATTTCAGCATTTATACAAAAAAACCGGCCAAGTGCGAGTCGGACTCGCGCACGAAGGGTTCCGTACCATTATCTATACATTAGACAAAACGGCAAAAAATCACGTTTGTTGTATGGGAGCTCCCCTTAAATATTAATTTTATTCTGTTTTTAGTATTTGTTGTTATAGCGGCAACAGAAATACATCATCTGTGAAAATTTCAACTGTCTAGCTGTCACGGTTCATGAGATGTATCTCATTTTTATTTTTTTTTATTTTTGTCTGTCACCAGGCTACAGCCTGACGGACAGACGGACAGACAGCGAAGTCTTAGTAATAGGGTTCCGTTTTTACCCTTTGGGTACGGAACCCTAATTAACAATTATAAAAATTAAAATCACAACACACACACCACGTCATCACTTTAGTCTTTGACCGATTCATCATTAGTCCAACCTCAAGGCTTGTTGTGCTCAGATCTTGGAGCATCTCTTGAAACACGGCAGTAGTCGGTGCAAATATGATGATGTCATCAGCGAAACGAAGGTTGGTGAGTTTCTTGCAACCGACTGTTATAACTTTACTGGACCATGGATCTGCTAGGTTCTTGAATATTTTGGGGGAGAGCGGGTCACACTGTTTCACACCTTTGTGTGAAATATTTAGTATAAGATATTTTACTTTTCCTAACCAAAGGGAGGCCGGCATCGTTGTGTGAAATAATTATGATGTTTATTTTGAAAATAGGATACAAACACTTTTTTACGGTTTTTTTTATTATCTGACTTCTCTGAAAAGAAACAGTTGAAACAAACTCAAAGGTCATAGTCTCTTTTAAGGTGTGAACATGGTGACAGTCGTGATTATTAACCAGAACGTGTTGCTGTGTCGATAGAGAGCGCCCTTCAATTTCTGAAAAAAAAAAAATTGTGACAATATGATAACGCGATAGTCGCGGTATGCGCAATCGATCACTTCGGTAAGGATGTGGGGTAAAATTCTTTATGCCTCTTAACAAAACCACCCACAATCTCAGCCAATAAACTCCAAACAAAATGGAAATTCACTTCCAAATTTTCTCACACCTCCACCATATCCACTGACCTGATTTAGACTTATAGCCACTTACCATATTGAAGCAGATGGACCATATCATATGAGCTCCGAGCAAGACGCTGATCTGTTGAATTTAACAAATGGCCGCCATCTTTCTACGCAGTCGCCAATTTACGGAGATGGCGCCCTGTACAGTTGTTTGGTTTAAGGAGGACCAACCGAGCAACTGACGCGTTCACATCGTGAGGGTTTGTCTCACTCGTTACTTACTCATGACCTGGTTTTGCATTTTTTAAAGGGCCTTGAAAAATACAGGGTGATTTGGTAGGTGGAATCTTGAGGTTTTCATTTTTCTTTAGTATTTTTGTTTACCTGTGTGGTTTACGTAGCTGTTTGAATGTGAATGTAACTAACTCTAGTCTAAATTATTGGTGTCAGGATCTCATTAACCCGAAGTTAGAAATTTGTATGGCTAGGTTCTTCAATCTAGGTCAGGTTGTAACAAATCAATTTTATCAAATTATTTTATCTCTTACTGTTTGCAGGTACTTCCTATCCTCGATAATTATATTATGGGAACGGGCTACCGCAATATATATAATCCTATGTCCTGACCTAGGTTATATAATCTACCAGTTTGCCATCAAATCTAATCATCCCTTAAGCCCAACTCGTCACAATATGTGAAAAAACAGACACAAAACAAAAGTACTTTTTTAAAACCTATGTTCGGATACAATACGAAATTTATTTGAAAAACTTACAACAAATAGGTCGTCAAGGGTTAGATAAAATTGCTCCCTTGAACAACATCTTTCAAAAAACTACCTCCGTGTCCTTCACGAATGCCCAGGAGACGTCCTCCATTCGCGCCAATTGTTGGTATAAAAACTCTTATAAAAACTTGACTTGAAAAAAAAAGAAAGAAGTTCTATTTTAGTTAATCGTAGAAATAGCTTACAAATAGTCCTTTCTCAGTAATTCATCTCTCACAATCTAAAACTAGTCGTAATGCAGTTAAAGTACAGATCAATGTAATTTTTTCAGTCTTGTAAGTGATAGCAACTCATTATAAACCTGTTTGTAACGGGAACCCCTGCACTGTGACAGTGATGCGATGGTACAGTCACAGATACCTGTGAAAGGATCACATAAGAGTCACTTATGGCATTGATATAAGGCTTAAGTTGCGATGATCGAATAAAAAAAATTGTGAGCGGGACGGGACGCCTGGCAGATGTGAAACACCGAAATTGTTTTTACAACTAATATGCTTAAATGACTCGATTCACAAAAAGAAAATCATTAGGCTGGGATCGAGCTCGAAGTCACAGATTATAACCCAGTGCTGTGCCTCCAGACCAGCTGGCTTGTTGTAAACCCTGGCCAATATGTAGATCTTATGCTGCTTCAACAGGTCGGGAATGTTCGGGATATTTCGGGCCGGGTTGACAACTTGACAGTTGGCGACGCGTCGCCAGGGCATACGTCGCCACGCCAATTTTTAGTTTTACCCGTGCCTATAGATGTTTCACATCAAAAATACAATCGAATAATAAAATCACTCCTGTCATATTTTTGTGACAGGAGTGATTAGGTACCGATATCTGATCTTGCTTCAGTCCACGTCAGAGTCAG
The DNA here is from genome assembly GCA_905147715.2 of Xestia xanthographa. NCBI lineage: Eukaryota > Metazoa > Arthropoda > Insecta > Lepidoptera > Noctuidae > Xestia > Xestia xanthographa. The sequence continues at coordinate 20,902,631 of LR990646.1, forward strand.
CTGGGCTGATCGGATCTTAACTTTTAATTAAAGTCTTCTTTTGTAACAGACTTATTGCTGATATCTTGGAAGAAGATTCCGATTATTTTCAGGGATTGAATTAGTTGGAATTTGTGCAAATATCGAGTAGATAAGAAATTAATTTACGAGAGAGTAGGGTCTACAGACAAGTATCTAGATGTCGAGTGTATTCGATTTGAAATAACATTCCTTCTAGTAATATAAGTCTGATTCATTTCAAGGGTTGTTTTTCGTAAGCTGGTTCAATTTAATTAGTTGCCTTACTCTATTCTCAAAGTTTACACAACTGCCAACATCTCAACACTGTTTTTTCACACTCCTTGCTTAAAAATCTCATTTGTCTCTGCTCGATGCCTAGTCTATGCCAAGGCAATTTAGCTCTTCAACAAAAAACTTCAAAATATATTCAGTCAAATCGCGTTAAAAACTTCGCCGGCTTGTAGTCAGTGAGTAGGTATAGTACAAAAGCTTTTGATGCAATTTTAACATGAACACGCTTTAGCAAATTATTTATACTGGCGTAACCCAGTTTGTGTCTAGTTTGTTTAAAAAACTTTAGCCTACTCACACTGTGATGAAAATAAGCAAATTGGTTTTGTGAACGCTGTTACTGAAAACATTATTTTAAGTAGGAGGTACTTATACCTTCTACACTTGGATACGTTGAATAATAATTGTATTTTTGCCATCTGTGTCATTAAGAAACTGGTATGTCATAGAACCAGAAAATCGACGTGGAGCATACGCCAACCAACAGTCATCATATCACACGTGGCTTATTATGGTCCACGATATTTCACAGAGGACTTAATTGTGTCATGATCGTCACTAAGCACAAAGACTAGTTCTGGATATCATATATAATTACATAGGCTTCGCCCAAATATCGATACATTGACCAGTGAAGAAATTGGAAAGACACGGTTGTCTCCAGAGAAATCTTGCGAAGTCACACGACACCGTTAGACCACTACCAGACATCATCATCATCGATTGATATCTAATAACTACTCAATAATCTCCTGTGGATGTACAAGAGTAAAGGAAGACCTAAGAAATGATGGATGGACTTTTTTTTTTAATGGGACAAGCCCGCCAAACCACTAATTTTTTCAAACCATTAATTCCCAAACCACTGTAACTCCTGAAAGCCAGAATCAAGAGTGGCGACCACCAGAAAAGCGCCGAGACAATGAAGCTCGACGAAGTCCCAGAGAATGAATTTAACTGTCTTGGATCCCGCAACGAAATTAATCAGAAAAGTATAGTGGAGGAGTAGGAAAAAAAATGGATGGACTGTGAGAAGGATGATATGACTAGAAAGGAGTTGACTGCTGAGATGCCGACCACAAATAGAGAAGTATGGAAGAAGAAGACATGCTGCGCCGACCACAAATAGAGAAGTATGGAAGAAGAAGACATGCTGCGCCGACCACAAATAGAGAAGTATGGAAGAAGAAGACATGCTGCGCCGACCACAAATAGAGAAGTATGGAAGAAGTCATGCTGCGCCGAACACAAATAGAGAAGTATGGAAGAAGAAGACATGCTGCGCCGACCACAAATAGAGAAGTATGGAAGAAGAAGACATGCTGCGCCGACCACAAATAGAGAAGTATGGAAGAAGTCATGCTGCGCCGACCACAAATAGAGAAGTATGGAAGAAGAAGACATGCTGCGCCGACCACAAATAGAGAAGTATGGAAGAAGAAGACATGCTGCGCCGACCACAAATAGAGAAGTATGGAAGAAGAAGACATGCTGCGCCGACCACAAATAGAGAAGTATGGAAGAAGAAGACATGCTGCGCCGACCACAAATAGAGAAGTATGGAAGAAGAAGACATGCTGCGCCGACCACAATAAGAGAAGTATGGAAGAAGAAGACATGCTGCGCCGACCACAAATAGAGAAGTATGGAAGAAGAAGACATGCTGCGCCGACCACAAATAGAGAAGTATGGAAGAAGAAGACATGCTGCGCCGACCACAAATAGAGAAGTATGGAAGAAGTCATGCTGCGCCGAACACAAATAGAGAAGTATGGAAGAAGAAGACATGCTGCGCCGACCACAAATAGAGAAGTATGGAAGAAGAAGACATGCTGCGCCGACCACAAATAGAGAAGTATGGAAGAAGTCATGCTGCGCCGACCACAAATAGAGAAGTATGGAAGAAGAAGACATGCTGCGCCGACCACAAATAGAGAAGTATGGAAGAAGAAGACATGCTGCGCCGACCACAAATAGAGAAGTATGGAAGAAGAAGACATGCTGCGCCGACCACAAATAGAGAAGTATGGAAGAAGAAGACATGCTGCGCCGACCACAAATAGAGAAGTATGGAAGAAGTCATGCTGCGCCGACCACAAATAGAGAAGTATGGAAGAAGAAGACATGCTGCGCCGACCACAAATAGAGAAGTATGGAAGAAGAAGACATGCTGCGCCGACCACAAATAGAGAAGTATGGAAGAAGTCATGCTGCGCCGAACACAAATAGAGAAGTATGGAAGAAGAAGACATGCTGCGCCGACCACAAATAGAGAAGTATGGAAGAAGAAGACATGCTGCGCCGACCACAAATAGAGAAGTATGGAAGAAGAAGACATGCTGCGCCGACCACAAATAGAGAAGTATGGAAGAAGAAGACATGCTGCGCCGACCACAAATAGAGAAGTATGGAAGAAGTCATGCTGCGCCGAACACAAATAGAGAAGTATGGAAGAAGAAGACATGCTGCGCCGACCACAAATAGAGAAGTATGGAAGAAGAAGACATGCTGCGCCGACCACAAATAGAGAAGTATGGAAGAAGTCATGCTGCGCCGACCACAAATAGAGAAGTATGGAAGAAGAAGACATGCTGCGCCGACCACAAATAGAGAAGTATGGAAGAAGAAGACATGCTGCGCCGACCACAAATAGAGAAGTATGGAAGAAGTCATGCTGCGCCGAACACAAATAGAGAAGTATGGAAGAAGAAGACATGCTGCGCCGACCACAAATAGAGAAGTATGGAAGAAGAAGACATGCTGCGCCGACCACAAATAGAGAAGTATGGAAGAAGAAGACAAGCTCGGCTGATCCCAAATAAATTGGTATAAGGGCAGGAGAATGATGATTTTATATAATGTAACAAGTTTCATCTCAACTAAGTCGAAGATTGACACGTCTGTCTCCAGCGTGTCGCGACCATTATTCATCAAGCTAGATACATTCATTTCCTCAGAGACGTATGCTAATATGGCCATGATTAATTAATCTTGCTAACCTTACACTGAATTGAATATTTATTATTTGGAAACCATTCAAATTTGAGCCACGTGAAGGAAAATGTGGTTTGTTGGTAGTATTTGAATATGGGTGAGTTGAAGTGAATTTTATGTGTGTGGTTAATGTTGAAAAAGGTAAAAATAATGTTGTGCAGAAAAAGTCAACAAGAGCTCGTAGTTTAGAGTTCATTTTTATCATCATCATCATCATCAGCCTGTTAACGTTCCCACTGCTGGGCCAAAAGCCTGCTCTCTATGAGAGGGGTGGGCTATAATCCACCACGCGGGCCCAGTGCGGGTTGGTAGATGTCACATGTCTTCGAATTTTTTGGCTTTAGGACATGCCGGTTTCCTCACTGATGTTTTCCTTGACCGTTTTGAGAGCAGCGGTGATGAAATAAATTACACAAAGTAATGTGCCTGTCTGGGTTCGAACCCACGACTTACTGTTCGTAAGTCGGGGCCGCCGCCACCACTGGGCCACCGCTGCTCATTTTAGTGACCTCCGATTAAGCATGCCTGGGATGAGTTTCAGCAAAGAGTTAGGATAAGAAGCCCAGCTCATACGCGTCTTCAAGAGCTTCAACTGTCATTGAAGAGGAGTGGAACGCTATGCTTCAAAAAATCGTTGTAAGATTAAAACGGTCCATGAAATAAATGAAAAAAAAAAAGATTAAGAGCTTTAATTAGGGCTAGAGAAGGGAAATACACCTTATTAATAAACATTAAAAAAATTTAAGACCCGGTTACGGACATTGACAAATTACAGTAAGTTTTTGTATGGAGAGTCCGTATCCAGAGCCACGTCCGCAATTTTTCCATACCGATCCTCAAGTATCGTCACAATGAGGTCACAAAAAAGTTGTGAAAAACCTAACGTACCGTTCTTATATTATCAAAAACTATTTCCATTACATACTCCCTTAATAAACACAACATTAACACAAAATGCGGGCGAAATTCTAACGTTACACCCATAGCTGAAGTTTCACTAATTATACATACACCAACTAAAAGGGTTTCTAAGCTTCGGCTCCTAAATAATTACAAGTTAGTGTTAGGTACATTCTTAAGCCAGGCTTTGCCGCAGCCAATACGTACTGGAATTCACGTTAGTCTGATCTTAATTAAATATTAGCTAGCTCGAGTTCGACGTCTTCGGAACGCCCTACATTAAAGGCAAGTCTTGGTTTTCCAAGACAATTATTTGGCAATTAAGGTTAATTTCACGTTTCTGACAGGGTTGTTGGTGGGTTTGGAGACATAGTAATATTTTGATGATAATTTGTGAGGTAACAAGCCGTGGCGTTGGAAAGTTTGTTTTCAAAAACCAAGTACCTACTAACATAAAACATGGAGAACGTAAAGTTTAAGGCAGTGGGTAAATAAAGTAGACGGTGAGCTATGGGCTAGCTCGCCATCCGTCCGTCTCATGACGAAAGGCCGTGTCGATGGTGCGTTCGTGTTCCACGCGCGCCTTTAAGAGAGTCGACAAAAGGAAGGGCCAACGCCTGTCAGGGCTGCGGGACTGTTTGAGAGAGATACCGTGGCCCCGGAACACAAAGGGCAAAGAAGAGAAAGAACACGGATGGGTTTTAGTCAGTAAAACTCTGACACTCCCTTCCGCTCCGCCCAGAGTGGGAGGGTCATTTGATAATTTCCCATATGAAAAAAAAAGTGGGTAAATAATCAGTAAACAACATGGATATGGTCAACTTTTTTGAATATTTTTCGGGAATAATAGGCCAAGCAAAAGTAACTATGACTGTCTGTCAACTTTGACCGAGTCTGGACTTTTGGTTTCATTCTCGTGAAATAATTTTCAACATAATTATTTATTGAACGAAAGCGAACCCGCGAGAAAAAGCTAGTCCGTAACATTAATAAACATAAAGTTAATCGGAAAGTAGTAGGTACACAAGTAAATCCTTTTTATTATTCCTAACTTTATAGTGGGTACAATGAAACGTGCCCTCAAGATATCAGCGGGTACCGACTCAAAAGTTTAATAAAGCTTCTTTGTATTTAAATCCCCCATTTAACTTTGTCCCGACATAAGTCCTAGATTAATCGCAAGACATTGTGAGTACTAGTAATAGTCTTGGCGTGTTTAATCACCAGACTCCACTAAAGTGGAGACGAGACAACAGCAAAGGAGATGTGTTGTAAACCATTAATAGAATTTCGTTATACGGGGTGTCAACAACCTCATCACGAAGCCGTCAACCAAGCATTCTGTACATCAAACTATGTAACTTTATGCAAAAATTATTGCAGGGAAACGACTTTTTTTTGGGGTGAAAAATCATGTTATTTGGTAGCACTCTATGTAACGCACTCAAAACATTGTGCTGATGGATGGATTGAATAGTATGAGGGTCGTGGAGGTGTTTAAAGTAAAAATCTTACAACAAAAACTTGTATTAAAAAAAAACTTGTCAAAACGTTGGAACTTTGACCTCCGATATCTCCGTAACTAGAAGTTTCCCAGGTATGATGTAGAACAAAAAAATGATAGCAATGACGGGGAGAACAAGTGCATTTCGGCTTCGTTAAGAGGTTATTTACACCCTTTATACACTTTTTTTTTAAATTACGAAATTGGCCTGCTATTAACTTCTCGTCTCCGCTGAGCTTTAGTGGAAACCGTTGAGCAGAAAGGAGAGGAGATGAATCATAGAAGATGTGAAGAGAAGTGAGCGGCGTGCGGTTAGCGGTGTGCGGCGGTCGCTAAACTGGGCGTCTCTGTAGCCTGTACACACATCTCTGCTCTGGTCTGGCCTGTACGCATCTCCACCCAGGTTTGGTGGATGCACCTTAGCTCCTAAGCATATCTTCTCCTCTCCAATTTGATGGAGTCCGAGCCTTTTTTTCCGATGGGAAATCATCAAATGACTCCGCTCCGCCCAGAGCGGGAGGGACTGTCAGACTTTTACTGGACTGAGGCCAAGTTCATACTAAAGCGTATATATAGTCAGTCGCCGACTGTGAGCGTTCAGTAAAAAATGTACGAAGAAAAAAATCAAACTGTCCTTTGACTATTCGCTGTGTGTGAACTCAGCCTTAGTTTGCATTTGCCGTTAATTAAAATAAGACTAGCGATCGTTCTTATCTGGGACTATATTCTGTTGTCTGGCTTACTGATTTTATTCAGGGATAATGAGCAGTTTTTTTTTTCCCTCTCAAAGAGAGGAGGCCTGTGTCCCAGCAGTGGGAACATTAATAGGCTGATGATGATGATGATGAGCAGTTTTAAATTCTTTAGTGTGTAAGTAGAGCCAATTATGTACTTAATTAGCTATGACCTTTGAAAAAAAAAACAAGATGTTTTCTTTATTCAATTTTCGTATTGCCATTTTTTCAGTGTAATGAGAACCTATATGTAGTGATGATGACTGACTAAAAAAAATATGATTCTGTTTAGTCCGTCAGTTTGATTATCGAAAAATAGTGGATAAGTGTTTTTTGTTTTATCAAATAAAAAAAAATTGACAAAGATAAAACGTGTCAAAGATCATGAGTGGGGGCTTGTGACGTCACATTTGAGTAAAAAATTTACTCGAACGTCACACGAGTTTTCGCCGTACTGTATCGTCTTCTTTTTTTGTTTACGTGAAAAAATAAAAAATATGTGTCCAATATTTTTTAGAAATCTATCTGACGGACTAATCAGATTTTTTCTGTCATCTACCATATTAACCTTACCACTGCCAGAAGATGACCAATCGAGTATTTTAAATGGGCAGCAGCATCCAACTGTAAATTGATAAGGGTAGCCCAGATCAGACGGCAGTCGTGCCCAGAAATTAGTTGCGTCAGCAAGTCTACGTTCTAGTCAGTTTCAGATATCTTTTTCTTAAAGAAAATAACAAAATGTAATCTTTAGAATGCTGGAACAGTTTTATAGAAAACAAAGTTGCCATCTTATTGAATGTGTCCTTTATGTCATACAGTATCAAAATACGGGCAATTGGGCAGTGACAGTCGGGTTGGTTCTGAATTATTTCAAGGTGGTCGCCATAGAGCGGGCTCCGAGTTTCTTTAAAGAAAAGGATTATTATCTACCTAGCCTTTTCCCATTTATGGTGGGGTCGGCTTCCAGACTAACTGGATGCAGCTGAATTCGGCCCAGCGCACACTGCTGGAGGCGCAGCGGAGCGCATTTGAAAACAACAATTTAATATAAACCTTAACTACCTTGATATACGGTCAATATAAGAATAAATTCGCACGCGGTACTCGGAGCGCCCTCAAGCTACTACAAGAGCATGTGCGCGACCGGTTATCAAGGTAGTTAAGGTTTATATTAAATTGTTGTCTTCAAATGCGCTCCGCTGGGCCTCCAGCGGTGTGCGCTGGGCCTACCAGATCGAAATGAAATTATACAGAAGAATACAGAAGTCGGTTAAAAAAGTAGAGTAGCTGACATGTTTTGCAGTGTAAGCAAGCTAAAATGGCAGTGTTCTGGCAATTTTTGTCGTGTCTGAATCTATACTTCTATTATAAAGAGGAAAGATTTGTATTTTTGCATGAAACGAATAAACTTAAAAACTACTGGACTGATTTGAAAAATTCTTTAAGCAATGGATAGCTACATTATCAGCGAGTAACATAGGCTTTATCCCGTACTCCCACGGGAACGAGAACTATGCGGTTGAAACCGCGTGACGTCCGCTAGTCTACACTAATATTATAAAGAGGAAGATTTATAATGTAGGATATGTTTGTAATAAATAAACTCAAAAACTCCTGCGCCGATTTAAAAAATTCTTTCACTATTAGAAAGCCACGTCTTTAATGAGTAACATAAGCTATATTATATCCTCATACTCTTACGTGGAAGGGAACTAGGCGGGTGAAACGCGTGACATCCGCTAATAAATAAAAACATTAAGAAAATAAAACAATTTCACAGGATATTCTCCGCAGGCTAATATTAGAAGCTAAATGGCCAAAGTTTCATCTTCGCTAATGATTCATTATTAATTAAAACTTAAAACAATACGAGAAGTTTCCTTAAACTTTTGCAGCAAAAATTAAAGTTTTACACAAGAAATTAACGAGCAACTAATTTGATTATGTTCAAAACTCGGCATCTTAAAGGGTGTGTAAACACATTCTGACGTGTTCATTTCTGTTTTTGTTCAACTAAGTTTAACCGTAATCTAAACATATTTCGCTCGAGGCATTTAATTTAATCTACATAAAACTTTTTTGCTTAAACAACCTTATTATTTCTAGGCATTCTTGTTAAATATTTGATGAATCAAACTTGATATTTATCAACGAAATTTTGTTAGTTATTTTTGAGCAATCATTGAAGATGACACATGCGTATTATTCTCGTATGTCCCCGTGTTATTGTTGTAGTATGTTCTTGTGTGTCGTGTGTGTGTTCTCGTGTGTCATGTCTCGTATGTGTGTTTCTCGTGTGTGTTGTTTCTCGTGTGTCTGTGTGTTGTTTGTTCTCCTTTCAAGAATTTTATGGCTAATTATATTTCAGGCGAATAACAATTTATTATGCGACTAACTACTTGGTTACAAAAAAAATAACTTGGTAGCGATTAAATATTTTTAGCACAATCATATTAAATGAGCTACAAAAGTCAAGGTTCTATAAAAACTAAATAATGGCTGCTACTATAAGTTAGCAAATATATTAAACAGGGCCAATGAAATAATAGGTGAGGTATTAAAAATAATGACTGGGCGGCTAACATTTCTAATTTTCATTTAAGTAATCATTTATGGGCGGCATGGGCCCCGGGCCGTAGGCCGACGAAGGAGGCCGGCGGAGGCCCGGCACTTTGGGGACAGAAGTCAAAGAGTGTTATTCAATATGCGAGCGAAGCGAGCGCGCTTCATGGAGTCGTAGCAGGTTCTAAATCTCAGTTAATTTTATAAACAACCTCATTGTTTAATTTATGAAAGCCTATTTTCTACTTTTTATCCGCCGTCAAGTTGTCGCCTAACAATAAATTCAATTGCCACACCAAAAAAACACTTCAAATTTAAATTTAAACAAAGCTATATAAAGCTGCTACTTTATACTTAAAATGCTACTTCACTGTAGCTGCCAACGTATTATTTTTGCTACCCATTATAATTATTTTTAAAACCCTTAATCAGATTAGTTTATCGCCGCGTTAAATACATGCCGAATTTTATTAACCGACTTCTAAAAAAGGAAGAGGTTATTGTATTTTATTTACACCACCATTCTTGGCCCGCGTAAGAGTATAGCCCAGCTTCTTTCATAGAGACGAGGCCTGTATCCCAGCAATGGAACCGTTATACGCGTTTGCTATTATTTTTGAAAATGACCCACAGTAAATAAGTTGGCATTGATTTTCAGGCTACGGTTCAGGGACAGTTATCTCTGTCTGTGTGACTTAGCTTATGATCAAAAGGATCTATAAATAAATACAGTTATTTCTGTAAAATTATTTTCATTAATTCCATAACAATGTTATCATTTCACTTATCTTAAGAGTTCTATAAATATGAATTAATCAACGATGCCGTTTTAATGTAAGCAATATCTAGGGCAGTAGGTAATCCTTCTAATTAAAATTTTAATTACAATCGTACTATGAAACCCGACTTTAGGTAAAGTTAATAAAGCATCATTATTTTACAATATGATAAACTTTGTATTTGGGTAGGAACACAGAGTACATAGAGAAATGGAGTGATGAACTGTGAATTGAACTGTAGTGGCAATTGAAATGCTCGCTGTTTGAATTGACGGAAATGGCAACTCGCCAATAAGGTAACGTGAAAGAGGTTCAAACGACACGGCTTATTCCCGCCATTATAGAAAACTGAACTGGTTCATAATAGAGAAACATAATATATTTTGCAACAACAAAAAAAATTGTAGGTGGTTTCGCAACACAAATGTCGGACAAACAAAGGGTAATTTTAAATATATAAGAACGATATTTAAAAAATCGACCAAGTGCGAATCAGACTCGCGCACGAAGGGTTCCGTGCCATAATCTATACAACATTACACTGTATACACTGTTTTTGCATTTGTATTTTTTGTAATTTTTACATACAAAACGGCAAAAAAATTACGTATGTTGTATGGGAGCCCCCATTCAATATTTATTTTATTCTGTTTTTTGTATTTGTTGTTAAAGCGGCAACAGAAATACATCATCTGTGAAAAACTCATCAAATTACAACTGTCTAGCTAGCACGGATCATGAGATACAGCCCGGTGAAAGACAGACAGACGGATGGACAGACGGACAGTGGAGTGTTAGTAATAGGGTCTCGTTTTTACCTTTTGGGTACGGAACCCTAAAAACACAACCCTATGTAAACCCTCCATTGGTATTACTTATTCCTTGGTTTTGCTTAGATGGTTGTATATTTTATCTTTGCCGTCGGAAATGGTACCTACTACGAAAATACGGATACGCCGTTTCGGGCACGTTGTAGGATTAAGTTTTTGCACGTTGAGCCGTCGTAGTTCATGAATTAGTGGTGAAACCATAGACTTAGTATATACTGCCGGTGAAACAAAGGATTTACCTTTTCAGTTAGTACATTTTTTATGCTTACCGACAAATTTTCTATGTACCGAAAAAAAGTAGAGGGAAAGTTCAAAATATTTGATAACTCTTTGTGTTTTTCAAAAAGCGAAAACATCTGAAGCGGTAACAATAAACCAAAATCTTGTCACCCCACAAACAAGCGGAAAACAACAAAAAATCGCTACATATCAAGTTACGATTTAAAAGGAAAGCGCTTTCCGAGTTTCCGTATTAATACGCGAAGTATGTGTATCCAACTGTTACCCGAAACTTCGTATTTTGTTCTATGATTTCCGAAATTGAAATCCATTTAAGGGCCTAATACTCCCTCAAATGGCTTAGCATGATCCTCCGTTATGCCTAAAATACTGCAGCATTCATTTTGAAATAAATATATGGTAAAGTTGAGGATTAATGCTAAGTACTATGTGTGACGATAACACGATTTCATAAACTTTTCTCGATAGAAAAAAAATCCAAAATTACATCCAAATCGAACAATAAACCGCTGCTGGTATTCAAAAAGTACTTCAAATTAGATCATGAAACTTTTCTGAACTAACTATAAAGCAAGTCTTATGTGTTTTATTTTTTTAGTCCAAACAATAGATTTTTTGTAAATCGCAAAAAACCACTCATTTCGCACTATTCGGCCGCAGCGACTGACGTAACAACCGCTTTGTAGTGCAAGCTGATTATAACTTTATTCTAACAGTATTTCAAATGAAGTTTGAACCACAACAACTAGAGTTGTTAATTTTAGGGTTAGAAGGGCCTTAAGCCATGGACGTTCGTTCGTCGTATGGCAGTTGTTTGGATCAGTTAGGCTTTTTCTTTTAGGCAACATTTCGGAGTGGAAATTTTGGCAATACCCATACGTTTTATGGGAGCGGTATAATCCAATATTGGTGGTGTCGAAGACAAATGGGTCTGTCTTTTTTATTGGTGTGCATTATGGATGTTTGTTAGTCAATCAAACCCAATAACACTGTACCGGTCTTCGAAATCAAACCTTGGACCTCATGTCCAGCAGTGTGATCGCCACACCAACGAGGTAGTCCCTCATTATTATTATTTTTTTTTTTCTGGTGAAGTCATAATTATAAAAGGTGTAAAACACCTCTTAACGAAGCCGAAAAGCACTTGTTTTCCCCGTCATTGCGATAATTTCTTTGTTCTACACCATATCTGGGAACCTTCTAGTTACGGAGATATTGGGGGTCAAAGTTTCAACTTTTTGATATATTTCTTTTTTTTTTAAATACAAGTTTTAATGTAAAATTTTACTTTAAACATCTGCACGACCCCCGTACTATTTAATCCATCCATCAGCACAATGTTTTGAGTGCGTTACATTAAGTTCTACCACAAAACTTGATTTTTCACAAGTTACTTTGATGTACAGAATGCTTGGTTGACGGCTTCGTTATGAGGTCTTTTACACCCTGTATAACATTATATAAAAAGATACGTTTTCGCGGAGTTTGTCTATCAACTTACAATTACGAAAAAGACAAACCAAAAGTATCGCAAACAAATTTTCCGTTTTTCTCTTCGTACCAAATTTAACCAGAATCTTTTTCCGATTGAATTTATCCAGTATAATTCTTATTCCTACACCTCCTCGCACTTAACAGTAATTGCTTGTTGTAGAAAAACTATGAGCTGGATTTTTACCTCAGGGAAAAGAAACTTGATTATGTTAGATATTAGGTTCTACTTGCTTACTTGGGAAGAATACGTGCGAGAAATATATGAATTCCCAAACTCAAACTCAAAGCAATTATTTCAATTAGACCATTACGGCACTTTTGAATGTCAAAAATGCAAGAAAAAACAAAGCTACAGTCACAAGACATAATAACTTGAGAAAGTACTGTAGTTGCCCATTCCCTAGCGTAGATCTCTATGGAGAAGCACGGGCAAGAAACTCCATGGACACTCTTAATCAAAATATTGATACAAAATCTTGGTTACATCATTCATGTTGAGATTATACATATATGTGAGAACCCCTGCCTGCCGAAAACGATGTGATATGTTTATTTTGTTAGCTATTTTGTATGCTCATAGGAATTTCTCAGTAGAAGGTCCCAGTTGATGGCAATAGGCTCACCCTCTTTTACATGGGACTTAAACATAACTGATGATATTATGAGGGTATAAACTCTACTCAATCGTTCGGGGATTACAGGCTATTCTCAATCGTTTGAAACTATCTATTCTCTTGAATTCAGGTTCCTTCCAACTTACGTTGTAGGACCCAATTTTCCACCTGAATGAGTTTATCTTCAAGTCACAGATGCTTGTTTCTCTGTGTAATGGACATCTGTAATCAATCAATACACTTAACCAACCACAGATTTAAAACATGGTCAATACTGCACATTCATCTTTACTAATATAATAGGTATTTGTTTGTTAGTTTTTATGTAAGGGTAATCTTGGGAACTAATGATCAAATTTTAAAGAGGTTTTCACTAATAGAAAGGTACGATGATGTTTATTACATATTAACAGAGTGTGTTCACAACAAAGAATTTTGATACAGATTAGATTGTAGGCCTAGAGAAAGTAAATAATAAGTAATAAGTATGTATTTACAACCAAAAAGTATCCATGTAGTATATCAACTATCTGGTGTCCACGACACAAGCCTCGTTGCTTAGTGTGGCACTAGAAGGCGCTGTGTGTAATGTCCAGCGATATTTATTATTTATTTATTTAAATAGGTTACTGCAACAGGTTACTGTTACTGCGTCCGGAAGAGTGGGTCTTAAAATGAACATGGACAAAACCAAGGTCATGTTGAATGCCCATGTCACACCCACTCCTATCAAGATCGGAGACTCTACACTCGAAGTTGTAGACGATTATGTGTACCTGGGAGAAACGGTCCAGTTAGGTAGGTCTAACTTCGAGAAAGAGGTCAATCGTCGAATCCGACTCGGCTGGGCAGCGTTCGGGAAGTTGCGCGGTATCTTCTCGTCCAACCTACCGCAGTGTCTCAAGACAAAAGTCTATGGCCAGTGTGTGTTGCCAGTGATTACATACGGGACCGAAACGTGGTCGCTTACAATGGGCCTCATCAGAAGGCTTAAAGTCACCCAAAGAGCAATGGAGAGGGCTATGCTCGGAGTTTCCTTGCGCGATCGAATCAGAAATGAAGACATCCGCAAGAGAACCAAGGTTACCGACGTAGCCCGAAGAATTGCCAAACTTAAGTGGCAGTGGGCAGGGCACATTGCTCGCAGAACGGATGGCCGATGGGGCCGAAATGTTCTGGAGTGGCGACCGCGAACCGGGAGACGTTGCGTTGGAAGGCCTCCCACTAGGTGGACCGATGACCTGGTGAAGGTTGCGGGAATCCGCTGGATGCGAGTCGCACGGGACCGTTCAATGTGGCGACACTTGGGGGAGGCCTATGTCCAGCAGTGGACGTCTTTCGGCTGAAATGATGATGATGATGACGATGACTGCAACAGTGTTCTTTCTGGCTGCGCCATTTTCTGACGCAGCTAGGGCACTGTACAGACTAGCTATGTTAAGATTTAAAATTTAGTTGATGTACATTCGATATTTGTTAAAAATGATAAAAACAACCAGAGTAGCATAATCGCATGCGCGACAAAGTCCTTTTTCTTGAATAAATAAAAAATAAAAAAAATATAGGCTATAAATTATATTCATAACATGCAAATTAGACGAACAATTCACACACACACACAGTCACAATTATTGCGGACAAAGTCATATGCGAAGTGCTAGTCAAGTATAAAATTGCAATAAAGGTTTTTTTTAACAACGACGCTACTCCATAAGCTTACCATTTTTTCCTGACCCATTTAAAGTGAACGTAGGTACATTTAATAACTTTGGAAAGTTAAATGAGTATGTAAAAAGTGCGGAAATGATAAGTTAGATTGAAAAAGTACTACAGAAACCCCGCAGCGTCTGCCGCTTCCACATTTTGTTAAATGACATTTTGTGATATTATATTATATCTAGCCTGTATTTTCCCACAGCTGGGATTGTTTTCGTAATAAATTAATTAAATCAAAAGTATGCGGATGATGTTCTAGAGGATAATAAGAAGAATCTGAACCTTTATAATGACCATGTTTGTAAATAGAATAGAATTTCCCTTTATTCGAGTATCCATGACTCAAAAACTAGTAAAACTTACGATTATGTTAGAGTAGCGGTGGCCCAGTGGTGGCGGCCTCGACTTACGAACAGTAAGTCGTGGTTCGAACCCAGACAAGTGCATTAGTTTGTGTAATTTATTTCATCACCACTGCTCTCAAAACGGTGAAGGAAAACATCGCGAGGAAACCGGCATGTCCTAGAACCAAAAATTCGAAGACATGTGACATCTACCAATCCGCACTGGGCCCGCGTGGTGGATTATAGCCCATTCCCTCTCATTGAGAGGAGGCCATGTCCTAGCAGTGGTAACATTATAGGCTGATGATGATGGTAGTAAACACGGATAAAAACAAAACGACACAACAAATAACGGTGGATCACTGCTGCGACAACCCATGAGTAATGGCACAACAGCGATGCACATAAACACAGTCCAGGCGACTAGAAATCATGCTTAGAATACTGTTCGTACTGCTCCACACCCTGCGCACCAGGGAAGCACACCTTTTACGCATTGTTGCGAAAAGAAAAATGTATTATAGTTCTTCTAC
Source organism: Xestia xanthographa (assembly GCA_905147715.2). Lineage (NCBI taxonomy): Eukaryota > Metazoa > Arthropoda > Insecta > Lepidoptera > Noctuidae > Xestia > Xestia xanthographa. The sequence continues at coordinate 20,918,169 of LR990646.1, forward strand.
AAAATTCTAATATAAAACATGAAGTTTCCATCTATTCCATAAACAAATTCATCCCAAAATTTATACAACGCTCCTAAAAAGCATAAACTTTAAACCGAATTTTAGTTTTAAAATAAAATAAAACTAAAATTTTAGACGGCATCTGTTCCGTGCTGAATTTTAAGCACTCGACCACACATCCTGGAAGTTTGTTTAGAACTAACTCGTTGCAGTAAAAACGGACAAGATAAAATATCACCATAAGCGAATGTTTTATGCGTTTTACGGGAAAATGCATGTTTTGTTTCTTTTAATATTTACACAGCAGACCACTGTTCTGTTTTCTGTTCAGTCCGTCGAACCTCGCAACGTGTACTGTACATGAGACTTTTTGTTGCATGTATCGGATCAGCCATGTTTGTTGCTATTCGCAGGTTTAATGTTGCACTTTGTGGCTTTCGAATTCTTTATTTATATTCCCGACTTGGTGTAGCACTGAAAAACGGGTTGAGTGAGTGATATAAATGAAAGCGTGTGGGAATGACGACCTTATTTTGACTTACAAAGGTTACATTTTTGAGCCTTCATTTTTCAACGATAAAAATAAACTGATCTGAAGCTGTAAGTCTGCAATATACCACCCCTGAGCGAAGGTTTTACCCCATTCCTATCACTGTCCTGCACTGTGTGGTCCTACCTGCACTTTGAGGGACCTGTCCGAGACCACTAACGCCGTCTGTTTTGTCGTAACGAGTTCTGGTCGAAAATAATTTAATTTAAAAAAAGAGAAAACATCGACACGACGAAGAAGATCACTTATCCAGTTTTTTATGCTTCTTAATACCATACACGGAAGCCATTCAAGGCGTTTTACAGTTCGTGGAGTAGGACGAATGTATGCAGTCAATTCTTTTCTATTTCAAGAATATTATTATAATAGTTGATCAGGTTAAGTAGGACCATTGTAATAACATAGCTCTGTATGCCTACTATCTGCTGGGACAAGCTGCGATCATGCGCCCTTTGTTAATCTAATACATACTTTTGACCCTCGATGTTCAAAATATTGGAAAATTAACGCACAAATTTGCGGTATCCGGTATGCGGTATTTTGATACAAAATAATTCATTTATTATAAATTGCTAAATATAATAATGTGGTTTTGTGGTTCCGATAGTTTATTGGCTTACCATAACTTTAGCAGCCGTCAATTTTATGTAAAATGTTATAAAACTATAATTATTATAGTAAAATATTATAATCAGCCTATAAAGGTCCCACAAATAGGACAAAGGCCTGTCTGTGTGAGGGCATTTCATCATCATCATTATTTCAACCGAAAGACGTCTACTGCTGGACATAGGCCTCCCCCAAGTGTCGCCACATTGACCGGTCCCGTGCAAGTTGTATTCAACGGATTGCCGCAACCTTCACCAGGTCATCGGTCCACCTAGTGAGAGGGTCTTCCAAAGCAACGTTTTCCGGTTCACGGCCACCACTCCAGAACTTTTCGGCCCCATATCGGCCATCCAATATGTGAGGGTGTTTTCCATAGCCCTCGATGTTCAAAATATTGGAAAATTAACGCACAAATTTGCGGTATCCGGTATGCGGTATTTTGATACAAAATAATTCATTTATTATAAATTGCTAAATATAATAATGTGGTTTTGTGGTTCCGATAGTTTATTGGCTTACCATAACTTTAGCAGCCGTCAATTTTATGTAAAATGTTATAAAACTATAATTATTATAGTAAAATATTATAATCAGCCTATAAAGGTCCCACAAATAGGACAAAGGCCTGTCTGTGTGAGGGCATTTCATCATCATCATTATTTCAACCGAAAGACGTCTACTGCTGGACATAGGCCTCCCCCAAGTGTCGCCACATTGACCGGTCCCGTGCAAGTTGTATTCAACGGATTGCCGCAACCTTCACCAGGTCATCGGTCCACCTAGTGAGAGGGTCTTCCAAAGCAACGTTTTCCGGTTCACGGCCACCACTCCAGAACTTTTCGGCCCCATATCGGCCATCCAATATGTGAGGGTGTTTTCCATAGTTTATCTCACGGGCCCAGTCTGGAAATTATTACAAAGGATATTAAAATATTTCCTATTAAACATTTTACTCACTGTCATCTCTCATCGGACAACCGTAGATGATGATTGCCAATCTTCTTTGCATGAATGCGCCTTGGTATATAAGAATTGACGACATCCATCGGGACCTGAATATAGAGTTCGTAAACAGTATCTATAATCCAAAAATATGCAGAAGCTCATGAACATCGGCTTCATCATCATGTTAATGTCGAGGCCATCCAGCTCCTCGATAACACGGACATAGTGAGAAGGCTCAAAAGGACTAAACCTTTTGAGTTAGTGTAGTGTAATATAATTGTGACTTTACCGTGAGTGTAATATAGTACCTAGCTATTTAAATGGACACAAGAACAAAGTGACTTCGCCTTAATAGACGCTAAGTAAACGCAATGGACGTGCTCTTAGATATAATTATACTTTTAGCAAATTAAGTTAGATTAAAAATGCTTATATTACATACACACCACATTACAATCTAGCCTAATAAGGCTATATTAGGCTAGATTGTAATAAAAAAAAAAAAAAAAAAACCTCACAGCTTTTTATCGTATGTAGTGAGCCGTCGCGTCGTGATATATTATCGTATTGCTCTAGCTGACGCTGATGATGACATGCAATCTGCGGCTGCAACAGTTCTGGATAATTCCTACCTACAGACTGTATTCAAATGAATTTGTACCTAACTAGAACTGAATAATGACTTAAATTGCTAGAAACAAAATTCCAGTTCATTAAACCAAGACTAAACTCCATAGCTGTTTCATCTCAATTTACTATAATAACGGACATTAAGGTTTGACGGCACGACGACAAGCGTCCATCAATAACCCCTCCTCTCACCCCCGCTACCCCATTCTTCACCCTCCCACCTGGCAATATAAATGAGAAAAAGATTAATGTGAACTGTTGGTACCAATAAATCATGAGATCTTATACCCCTTACCTTATAAACGGTGCTTAGTAAAGGCTCAATGTACAGGGTGTTTTTCTAACGAGGGATTTATTGAAAGGGATCCAGTCGGATTGGGATTGATGATCAGATAAATAGCTTTTCTTAGATAACTAAATATTAAAAGAGGCGTCAGCTGAAAAAATATTTTTGTTAATATTACGACTATGTCCGATAGTCAATTCGAGACAGATAAAATACGAAAGACCTTTTTGATGACGGGCACATGTAGTCTTTTCGACGCCTTTGCGGCTTAAAAAAGGAATAAGAAAAAAAAAGAAAAAAATAATCTTTCTTTCTTTCTTTTTCTTTCTAAATAAATTTGGGCATCACGGGATGCACGGGGAAGAATGATATACCTATCGTTGTTTTTACTTGTGATGAACTTACCAACTACTTGAGGCGAGAAAAAGTTGTGTGGGAAATAATCGAAATTATGAACAAAAATGGATCAAGTGCGGTCGATTCGACAATGCGTGACCACTTGAAGGTTAAAAACAACTTTATATACGTAGTTTTCAGTAGACAGTACACTTCAGAATCGCAAAATTGTACAAAAAAGACAGATTGACTGGTCAACAATTTTTAATCGAGTGGGTGTACGAGTAGTAGTATGAAGGAACATAGAAGTTTGGAGTCTCTTAGGCAACACTCGACTCTTGCGGACGAGTTGATTTCTTTCGACAAATAGTCCAAAGTATACGAGTAAAATACCTTGAGCTGAAATAAATTACCTTTATACAAACTCATCCTGTATATCTCTGGCTAATAAATCTTGATTTTGCGCACAGTCCATAATTCTAGGCCTGGACAATATTTTTTGTTCTCCGAAGGTACAATCCATTCACGGTCGTGAAAGGCGATAAAGTGGGTTAGGGGTCCTAGTATTGCTTAAGGGAGGATTTAGGACTAGATTTAGAGATAGACATAAGTTTCAGTCTAGGGTTTCCTAAAATACGACTACAAGGATATATAGTGTCTGAATGAAAACTCTTTGGAAAAAAATTTCTTCTTAAGATTCGACGTTACATTAGAAATGGTACTGATTTAAATGTCTGGAGCTACTCAAATACTCAAATCTTTATTGCATTTCATATGTATTAAATTATATTCTTTATTGCATTCTATGTCCACATAGGTATGGTATGGTGTAATCAAATACCTAATAAAAGATCAATATGGACCCTGTCGGGCACAGCAACATTAGGAGAGAGGAAGGGAGCTAAGTAGCAATTCAATAATATTATTTTTCTCAAAAATGGTATGTAATGTTGCCATAACATCTCTAAAAAGTATCCAGAAAGTGAACTCTACCGGAGACTTATTCACAACTGTCCAGTAAGAAGCGCGATTTTAAATTTGGAATCTCCAACTGTCCAGTAAGTAAGTATGTAATTTACTTACTGGACAGTAGGTCATCCTCTTTGGATCTGCTTAGAAAAGGCTACCAATATATATCTATCTCTCTTTTTGGTATGACATTTTATCATTTTATGAGATACATAATATTACAGCCATTTTATAGTCTGTGCCACTTAACGCGACGCAGAAAAAGTATGCGTTTTGTTTTGTACTAAGTTATGTCACAGAATATATATTAGTACCTTACGGTACAGAAGTTTCACTCCCGAGTTTAGGTACGATAAACGCAAGCGTGCGGCCACCGCACTAGTCTCAATAGGCTTGCACTCGCTGGACTTGTCGCACACGCAGCGCACGCACCCGCGAAACAAAAATAAACTGTTAATACCGTAAAGTACCTCTGACAGCCCTAGCAGATTGAAGCGAGACGGCGGACTGTTATTGTACTATGAACGCTATGCGCAATGCAAAAGGTTGAAATTAGCTTGTTTTCCAGAATAGTAGGTAAATATCTCGGGGTTTTTGCGCCGCTTGTATGGAAGTGAGACAGGCCTGGTTATGTGTAAAGAAGTATAGTGTGGGGTTTTATGTTTGTATTTAGTAATTTCAGTTTATAAATCACGTTGGATTAAAACTTTCCATTCTAAAATTAACATGGAGTTTCAAAAACAATAATTTACATTTTTTTACTAAAACTTTCATGTAATGTAAAAATAGAACAATTTTCGAAACTAAACGCAAACTTTTTATTAAAAAAAAAACAACGACTGGCGGTTTCACATTCAATGAGAGGTTTTCCTTTTGAGGTTTTAAAAAAAAACTTAGTTTCCAAGAACTCTATAGATGGCGTTGAACTTACTATGCCAAAGTCAAAACGCTTGAAAAAAAAACATTGTGTCACGTCACATACTCTCGTTGACTGATACTTTCATTTGCTTAACCTTCCGAATATAACCAACATTTCTCGCGCTTTGTTAAAATCAGTTTTTTTAGGTTCCGTTCCTTGCATTATCATACTTACTCCTAGCGCCATCTATCCAGCGACTAGGGAAGAGCTAAAAAGAAAATCCCTCATTGCGACAATTGTGTTTAAACGAATTTGTTGTTAAACTTTCTTTCATTTTTGAGAAAAGTATTATACAAACCTCAACCAGTGAGAAAGCCATCCTGGCCTCGTATATAACCGGACCTCACCTGCGGTTCGGTCCGGTTAACTCATACTTGGCCAGGAAGGCTTACTTACTGGATTCTGCAGTAATGTACTAATAAGTTATTATATGTGTATTATTATAACTAAGTAAAGTCGCGCTCTTAATTTCAACCAATTTACTACTTTTGATAACGATTCCTAAAAAATAAGCTATTTTGAAACTGTCTAACTTATCGTTTTAGGGCACACGAGTGACATTGAACCTTATGGTGATCAGGCTATCATGAAGTCGACTATAGTAGAATGATTGTTAAAGGCCAAGTGCGAGTCAAACTTGCGCACAAAAGGTTCCGTACCATCGTAGTACCCTTTAATTTTTTAATTTATGTTTATTATTATTTTGCTATACCGGCAACAGAAATACACATTCTGTGAACTGTTCAAATTTCAACTGTTTTTCTATTACGGATCATGAGATACAGCCCGCTGGTCGACAGATAGAATGACGGACGGACGGACGGAGAGCGGAGGCTTATTTACCCTTTCCCTTGCCTCACCCGGCCCTTTGGTTACCCTTCGGTTACGGAACCCCAGAAGGGAGACTTATCTGTTGGTAGAGAAAATCTGAATTGAAAATTTTGGTTGCTGTTCGGGTGCCTCCGACCACTCGGCAATCTTCGGCTGCTGTCGGATGACGGCGGGTGACGGCGGGTGGCGACGAGAGGTGCGGCGTGCGACGTGCGAGACGCGGGCCACTGCAGCCCACTTCGCTACTTACCGATCTCTGAAGACGACCGCGACGCGCGCGCACATTCCTTACGTTTACCAACAGTATTATTGTACCTATTTTGGATTATACTATTTTAAATTACAGTCCACTGCTTTTGAGTTCAGTCCTTATAGTTAGGTCCCTAACAGTTGCGTTATAACTCAAGTGTTACCTTCTACTCGTGCCCTGAAACAGTGTTTCTTTTAATTATAGCGTATTTGATTATTGTCTTTTATTTATTTCTTTTTATTTCCTGACTATGTATTATTAATGATTTTGACATGATTAATGGTGATTTTGACATTTTTGTTTGATGATTTTGACATTTTTATTATTAATTATTTTGACATTTATTAATCATTATTAACAAAATTGTACAAAATATAATTTTGTACTAACACTAGTGTTTAAGATGTGTATGTACTTCTAACAATTGGATTGTATGATCTGTTAAATAAATGATTATTATTATTAATAGTGAGAGACATAAAATCCATCTCATCGCAAAACACAATACTTAGAACAAGAAAACAAAAGGAATCGTTTTACCTAAATTAAAAAACGAGTGTCAAAGCCAACCGAAAAACCACGTTCAGCTTTAATGTGGTTGAACCAACAAACGTTCTCAATGAAGATACTCCCATTTCCTTGTAATTTTCAAAACATTAACTTAAACTGTTCAGCGACCGAAAGGGAGTTATGAAAGTGCCAGATAGTAATTAAGAGCAAATCATTTCTACGTGAAGCAACTCAAAGGATGGTGTTGCCAATTACAGCAATTAACGTTTGTTTGTGCCTTGTTCTAAGTAATTGGTAAGCGATTCTAGTATTGTGACTGTTTGCCGCAGTAAAAAAATATGTTTAAAGAAATTTGACGTTCGTAGATACGTTTGTGTAACGAAATTAGAATTTATTTATCACCAGCGTTTACCGCGGCTTCGCTCGCGTTATTTAAATTTTGAAAATGTATTCGGTTTGTACTCTGCTTGTAAACACATAATAGGGAATATTCACGTAATTTTTTCTTCACATATATCAGTAAAATAGGTACATTTAGGTACTATCAATCCAAGGTAAGTATTAAAAGTTAAGTTCAACTACTGCTTGTCACACAAAAATAATATAAAACTCCTGCAATTTTCTACGGCAGTTCAAATGTCCGTATCCGTCACGGCCATGATGTGGCGTCATTATCCGCAATCTGCCTTGTTTACATCTAAGTTTTTTGGCCTTATTAAAATAATTTTACCAATTGTAGGTGCTTTATTCAAGTAAAAATTGCAATAACAATATTATATTAAAATTTTAGTGAAACTAAGCACTTTTCAAATAAAAGTGTTTTTTGACACAATGAACTTTGACGTTAACACCGGCGTTTTCGAGGACGGTGTTTTGAGAGTGCGTTCCGTTTCACCAAATACATGCTACATAAAACAGTAAATTGTAAAATAGGTGATGTATTAGAAACTTAAACAAGTGTACCACAATGTTTTTGTGCGCCAATACAAGGCATTTTTCATAAATAAAAAGAGTTTTGTATTTCATGCATATTCCCAACTGAATCATGATTCGAAATATGCACGTGGCGGCGGCATCTGTTATTTATTATAAGAACGTTATATTGTTTGTTTTCCTAGGGAACAGTACTTTTTTTTCGGGATGAAAGGTACCCAATATCCGTTTCTGTTCCCTGACAACGTGTATGCAAAATTTCAGGAGGATCGGTTCAGTGGTTTAGGCTTGAAAAGGTAACAAACAAACTAACTTTCACTAACAAACTAACTTACCTACATTATTTTACAATATTAGTTTACCAAGTTTATCACTAGATGTTGGTCGTGAGTTTTTTCGGTCCATGATATATCTGGACGCGCAGCATGAAGCTAGCTCGAGGTGGCGCAGGAAAAAGTACCTAGAATATGGAGAGGCAAGGTCAAGGTTAAATAAAAAAATGTTCATCCTGTCTAATTATCATTAGGTACAATTCATTTATAGGCTCAGTCATTCATAAATTAAGGATTAAAGAGACACCAGTGTGTGTTGCCGGTTATTACATACGGGACCGAAACGTGGTCGCTCACAATGGGCCTTAGTAGAAGGCTTAAAGTCACCCAAAGGGCAATGGAGAGGGCTATGCACGGAGTTTCCTTGCGTGATCGAAGCAGAAATGATCCGCAAGAGAACCAAGGTCACTGACGTAGCCCGAAGAATTGCCAACCTTAAGTGGCAGTGGGCAGGGCACATTGCTCGTAGAACGGATGGCCGATGAGGCCGAAAAGTTCTGGAGTGGTGACCGCGATCCGGAAGACGATGCGTTGGAAGACCTCCCACTAGGTGGACCGATGACCTAGTGAAGGTTGCGGGAATCCGCTGGATGCGAGTCGCACGGGCCGGTCAATGTGGCGACACTTGGGGGAGGCCTATGTCCAGCAGTGGACGTCTTTCGGTTGAAATGATGATGATGATGATGAATGATTAATAATACATTTTCTGACGTTTAAACATCTCGTAACTTTGATTAGTGCTTATGAATAACCCCTAAACAGTAACACACATAAAAACAGAGTATGTAGAAAGATATTTTATAGATACAGCAGTAGAGGAGTTTTACAATCGGTGTACGAAAATATGTTAGTTCCCTCATTTTAAAGTCTGGCGGTTCACGTATCCCTGGACTAGGCTAAATACTGCGGAGGTGATAAAATTATATTACGAATGCCGAAAACAACAGAGTGGGACGGCAAAAGCTACACCTCAAAATAATGCTATGCTACTGCACCGCATAAATCCCGGAACACACTGTACTGCTGTGATTATATCACTACACCGTATTGTACACTGTACGCCGTAGAGCAAAGTAGCATTGTTTATTTGTTGAACGAAGAACAACGTAGGATTCGTACATTTCGGTTATACCGGTTTCATACCTGGGAGCAGGTTTGCTATTTCCAATGTATTATTTGTGCTATAAATTCGTCTGGCTCGTCAATGGTCAAAAGAAAGAAGAAAGAAAAATGATAATAGGGGTTTACGACTTACAATACGATTTTTTTCCAATAAGTGACAGTGAGTGAGTTTAAATGTTTGCAAACGCACCCACATTACAGGAGAAGTTGTGTCAAACAAAGTTAAAAAAAAGTATGAAAAAGAGCGGAAAATTATACTGAAGTCTTCTAAATTAGGAGATTACCGAAACTATTAAAACCTACAATTATGGAGTCAATTTCAATAACCATTACTACATAATTTGCTTAAGCAGACTTTGCCGCTTGCTATGACTATATAACAAGCCTAACTATCTCCAAAATATGGTATAGATATTACGTATATATAACAAGTCTACCTACACCTGGGTTTTTCATTAAGAGTATGTCACTCTACAGTATCGTGATAAAGTAGCAGTAAAAACACACGAATCCACCATCACGCGACCATTGATATTATAATAAGCATGTCGTGTCCCGTTTTAATTACCCTTAAGTGAAAAAAAATTCAACGCAGAGTAACGTTAACACAGCTCCTGATATTTTATAAACTGGGATCTTAAATTAATTAAAAATAATAAAAGTACATATTATTAAAGCTAATTATGAAATTATGTGAAAAGTGTATTACTTACATTAAATACAAATATATTAATTACATTACATGGTAATAGTATTTAATTTATTGCTTCTTATTATTTTAGTTACATAAAATATAAGTAACATAATACGTAGCGTAGTGTATGCGTAGCGTATGCGTAGCGTATGCGTAGCGTATGCGTAGCGTGTGCGTAGCGTGTGCGTAGCGTGTGCGTAGCGTATGCGTAGCGTGTGCGTAGCGTGTGCGTAGCCTATGCGTAGTTACTGTTACGTTATTATGTATGCACGTCATGTCCCTGCGATAAATAAAAAAAATATCTTTCTTTCTTTTTAATGAATAACACTTAAAATTACAAACACTGTTACTCAGTGAAATTAAATAGCTGAGGCAGCTCATAAAATACTTGCAGCATTATTTACAAAAAACCCAGAGGTGTATCCAAGACCGGGTTTGTGGGTACGAACTACGAACACAATTTTTCATTTTGCTCCGGCGTCAGGACAAAGAGGAATTTTAATGCAATTTAGTAGTCGCACTGTACCCTAGAGTTGTTGGCATTTTTACAGCACACGGCTTACGAAAGGTGTCACGAGGAGAATGGACCTAAAAAAATAATTACTCACCCACGTCAGTGATATTATAAGTAAGCCTTGCATTTTTAAAAGGGTTAAGAGAACTCGCGTATGAGTAGGGCTAAAAATTTTCGCCTTCATGAAATATTTTGTATCGAAATTTTGAGTGAAGTGCGGCGGTTTAAATTTAAAATGGTAGCTGTTTTTGAAAGATGAATGTATATTTTTGTTTATTTAAAATTAGATCGAGACAAATTTTATCCCATGTCAGTCAATAATTTGCCGACATAATTGGCACTTCACACTGATTTGAAAGGCCTTTTTTTGTACGTCTAAAATTAGGTTTTTTATAATTATATCCTATGTCAGACAGAAATTATCAGAAATTTGGCGGCTGTCTTGATGATTGATGGTTGGCGAAAAATTAAAAAAAATACAGTGAAACATGGACGTTGGTAGACGGGCGCTGTTGACGAGTTTTCGTGAAATGTGTATTGAAATTACAAGATGGCGGTGTTGGTACCGATTTTTCCCACGCACTCAAAAATATTTAGACAGCTGTACCTCTTAGCTAATAAAGTTATTGTTTCTTTCTTGCAGTTGTCAGCCACGTTGCTGGTGTTCCTCCACCTTTCGATGAACGTCGTCGACGAAGGACATGCTGTCAATCCTAGTGAGTATTTCATTTTTTATACACATAAAAAAAACTGATGTCTTTTGTTATTTGTAATTGAAACGGGTACTATACATAAACGGATCGTGAACTCAAATAAAAACACCACCACTAACTATATTGGCCCCACAAAACACGGTGCAAAATAGCTGAATTACCTTCCGTTTAATCCAATTATCCGGTCTTTGTAAGCCATTAAAATAGGGAAGTTAGGAAACTCTTTCCTTCCTCTGCATTTTATCGTCTGATTAATTTCATTGCGGTTAGTGCGAACAGTAACTTTGCGAGGGAAACTTGACAACGGACACTTGTTTTTAATGATCTTCTCGCTCTTGGACATGCTTCATTAACTTTTTATATCGGACTTCTGCATAAAAATGTCTGGAGTACTGTAGCTCTTTAAAATAATAACTGTGCATTTTTGACTTTAGATAAGTAGCTCAAGGATTTTGGAAGACATATAAGTTTACAATGTCTACAGAATAGTTTAACGTTACGAGAGTAAATCTTCACACAGTGGTAAACTGGTAGTGCGTATGCGGCATCTGAAGAGACAATGGCCTACATTCTAGCACTCTCTCCCTCTTTCCTTGCACCGGATGACCTACTATCACCTGCGCCTGTGATGATCTATTTACTGCATCAGTAAGTGGGGTTTGGGCGTGGGATGGCCGATGGGGCCGAAAAGTTCTGGAGTGGTGACCGCGAACCGGAAGACGTTGCGTTGGAAGGCCCCCCACTAGGTGGACCGATGACCTGGTGAAGGTTGCGGGAATCCGCTGGATGCGAGACGCACAAAGACGGTCAATGTGGCGACACTTGGGGGAGGCCTATGTCCAGCAGTGGACGGCTTTCAGTTAAAATGATGATGGATGAATGATGAAGTGGGGTTTGCGTGGCGGAGTTTTGGACTAAACACATTTTAAACTTTTTGCCATCGATATGCTAAGAAGAACTGCGGGAAATCAAATGGCTATTGCTTCAAAAAGCATAACAACGTAAAATATAATTATGTAACCTTACTTTTACCTCTCCATTAATTAAAATAAGGTTCTTGCTGTACTTCTCATCTCATCTTATTTTTCCTTTCGAGCAATCATTCAACCTTTTCACTGTTTTTACTGCCATCTTGATACGTAAACTTATATAGTTTTTCTCCACACGTTGTACTTCTGTGGTCTCTAAATCGGGTTGCTTTTGTTGTTTGATACTTAAATCCGGGCTGAACCGTGCATTTGACACGGAAACCCGGACTCACTGGGAGCAAAACGCAATCATCCAGCTTAACTTCACCGGGTAATTCCACCGGTACAAGTTAAAGCGTAAATAACGAGGAACGGAATAACCAGTAAAGAGTTTTTAACAGTTGTTTGAGCGATATAAGCTGATGGTTAACTGGCCATGTCTTGGCGATTAATATTTTAAAGTTTGATAAAGTCATCCTTTGATAAATTGTGTGGGTAAGTTGTGAGAAGCGATCAAGGTTGTCAGTATCAAAAATAAAAGGTATATAGATACTTTATTACTTACTTTTTAATTTCGACCTTGCCCGAAAAGTTGACCACAGATAATAAACATTAAGGGCCTATACTCCCTCAAATGTCTTAGCATGATCCTCCGTTACGCCTAAAATACTGCAGCATTAATTTTGAAATAAATATATGGTAAAGTTGAAGATTAATGCTAAGTACTATGTGTGACGAAAACACGATGCCATAAACTTATCTCGATAGAAAAAAAATCTAAAAGTACCTCCAAATCGACCCATAATCCGCTGGTATTCAAAAAGTACTTCAAATTAGATAATGAAACTTTGCATACTAACTGAACTAACTATAAAGCAGGCCTTATGTGTTTTAATTTTTTGGTCCAATCTATTTTTTTTTTGTAAATCGCAAAAAAACACTCATTTCGCACTATTCGGCCACAGTGACTGACGTAAAAACCGCTTTGTAGTGCAAGCTGATACGAACTCTATTCTAACAGTATTTCAAACGAAGTTTGAACCACCACAAATAAAACCTTAAACTTATTTCTTTGGTACTGAGAAGAAGGTCTAAGTAGTCTAATATTTTGTTTAAGGCAGCTTTCATCTTTGATACAAAAACAAAATTAAAATATGCTTATATTTTATTGAGATTGAAAGCAACTTTGTCAGGATAAATAATCGAAAGTACTTAAAACTTTGTTCTATTTGTGTCAATCCTGTCAAGATGAGCAAGCATTAAATTTAGTTAATTGTGCTACAGCCGGGTTTATTATACATAATTATTAACGTTTTTACAAACATAATATTTTGGAACCCATACCATTTCGTAATACCTGTACCTAATACTAACTGGGTTGTGGAGGTCAGATAGGCAGTCGCTCCATGTAAAATACCGGCATTCAGCTGCATCTGGTAAGACTGGAAGCCGACCGATGAAGTTGGGAAAAAGGCTAAGCAGGTGATGATGATGTCCATTTCGTAAATATCTCAAAGAACAAACCGTTATTTTACAAGAAAATCGCTTTTTAATTTTGCTAAGTGTGCTCGTGAATATAAGTACAAGCGTTCGGATTACGTTCACAAACACTTAAAACACTAGTTTATAGTACCTACCTAGTACTATATTCGCAAATCCCAGAATAGCTTAACTTGAGCACTTGTGATAATAATAATATTATAGACGTCTATACGCCTACCCGTTTTGAGGTTGTCCCAAAGGCTTTGCAACCATGTTCTTTTGTTTGTAACACTAGTAGAGTAATGTATGTCCGTTTTATTATAACAGGAAATGAACAGAATTATAATATATCCCGTGGGTTTTGCAAAGGCCACTAAGATCTATATCTCTAGGGTTGGCTATTGATATGAGTAGAATGGGAGATATGATGAAGTATATTAAAAGATAATTGCCCAGAACCCGAACGGTAAAGTTTGTACAAGTATATACTAATACTATATCTACACTAATATTATAAAGAGGAAAGATTTGTATTTTTGTATGTTTGTAATGAATAAACTCAAAAATGCTGCGCCGATTTCAAACATTCTTTCACCATTAGAAAGCTACATTCATCCTGAGTAACATAAGATATATTTTATTCCCGTACTCTCTCGGAAACGGGAACTACGCGGGTGAAACCGCGTGACGTCCGCTAGTCGTTTATAAAAATTACGACCAGAGGCAAAGCTGCCTTAAGTCAAATACCAGCATCTAGATCAGTTGTATTAATATAATAAGGTATTTCAAAATGTCTTATATTCGAACCTAGGCCAAGTCTATCTGTTTATCGAACATCGATAACCGTAGTCTGTGCGAAAAATGTACTAAGAGAAAAAAAATTTTTTTTTTTTAATAGGCGGATTTATTTTTGCATTCATTTAAATGCAAAATTGAGTTCTTCAGTTCCTTCTTTCAGTTGAGCTAATAAAATGCCTCGTTCAACTGGAATCAGTAACTAAACGGCCGTGGCTGTAAGAGCTTGAAACTAAACTAATGTTGATTAGTTTTGAGTTGCAAATTGCAAAGCAATCTAATATTATTATTATGTACAGAATCGTAGGTACTGTTATTCCCTTCCCGTATTCTCCTTGTTGTTCTTCTTGTTATTTTCTAGTTAATTTTTCTATGCTCGGATTCATAATAACATGTGTGGAAGTAGTCAACGTGATGACAATAGCGAACGCCGACGATTAGTGCGCTCCCCCTACGTGAGTGCCATTGCAATGCGGAAAAGCAGTCAATATACACGAGTGGACGATGAAGCGAGCAGCTACCCTAATAGCTTCGTGTTGTTGTTACCTTTTTTTGTTGTAAAAACAATTTTGAATTTCAAATCGTGTCCAGTTTTATGTAAAAAGCTTGGTTTTAATTGCAGCATTTTTAATGGGAAAAATATCGTCAAATTGGTACCCCAGTTTTAGTATTTTCATCTCTAAATGTTTTGAACCTGCCTTTATAGGGCTATGTTCAAGATAAGATTATGTTGTCAAAATTGGTGGTAGGTATTAAGTTTAAATCCCGCTTCCAAACTTACTACTTACAACTTGGAAGCTTTAACTTAGTGTCAAAACCTTGAAATAAATCATGAAGTTTTTTCCAGTTTCCAACTTTCATTCCATTTTATAATTTGTTAATGTAAGTATATTCAATTATTAGTTTGTGAAATAAAAATGCAGAGAGAATAAAAAAAAATACAATACACCATACTAGCTGACGTCCCGCGGTTTCACCTGCGTAGTTCCCGTTCCCGTGGGAGTACGGGAATAAAATATAGCATATAGCACTCACGAATAATGTAGCTTTCTACCAGTGAAACAATTTTTAAAATTGGTTCATTACTTCCGGAGATTACCCCCTCCATAAAAACTTACAAACTTACAAACAAATGTTACTTCTTTACAATATTAGTACAGATTACATACTCGATTTTGTTGCAAACTTATTAACATTAAGCGTCAAGTCTTTAACATATTACAAGGCTTTCATTTGCACCGTTGTGTGAAACCTCATCACTCATTCTTGCTCGGCTGCATTCAAGTAATGAATTAACTTCCGGTCAATTGTGCTAATTAACTAATAATATACCTGCTGGATAGTAGTGGATAAACTCACGCAATGTGTGCATGAGAAACTAATATAGCGCATACATTTACATAGCACATTCTGTGATTTTCATTTGTTTTTATTGATGCTCGCTTCGCTCGATCGCTTAGTTCGATCGCTTCGGTCGATCGCTTCGCTCGATCGCTTCGCTCGATCACTTCGCTCGATCGCTTTTCGGTCACGGTAGCCAATCACAGTGGAGATCGGCCATCAGCGTGGGAGATATTATATTGCACTAGTGTATGCACAGACACAGTTGCACTCCCTCTTTGCCCCTAGTCCCATGTGGCGCCAATCCGACACTGCAGGAGAGAGATCATGCGCAGGACCAACGGCTTTACGTGCTTTTCGAGGCACGTGGGTATCAAAGCACCATCTTCCAAACTTCGGGCTCCTGATGAGAATTTTTTAATGGAAAAACCCAATGACTATTTGCCCGACACTTGGTCAGTATTCGCGTTTGCGACCAAAAGACCAACGGGGCAATTTGTCTCGTGGTACTATGATGTCCTTGGAGAGGTTTGTCACGTTAGCTGCATATTCATTTGTTTCCTAACATTTGTTTTATGAGAAGCGTGGATAGGTCCGTGGCTTAGGCCCCCAGTGGTCGAGGCACCCGTGGCCGATGCCCCCGATTCAATAAATTTAATTCAAAGCTATTTTTGATCAAATATACTGTCAGGAACAAAAATCATTATCATCTGCCTAGCCTTTTCCCAACCATGTTGGGGTCGGCTTCCAGTCTAAGTGGATGTAGCTGAATACTAGTATTTTACATAAACCGACTGCCTATGTGACCTCCACAACCCAGTTAGTACTGGGTAATACGATACCTGATGTCGCAGTAGAAGATCCGGTCCATCCTTACGTACAAAACAAAGCTTAAGTAAAAGTTCGTAGCTTTGCTGTAGGCTGCTGTGAAATACCTTTTCTCAAAAATGGTATGTAATGTTGCCATAACATCTCTAAAAAGTATCCAGAAAGTGATCTCTACCGGAGACTTATTCACAACTGTCCAGTAAGAAGCGAGATTTTAAATTTGGAATCTCCAACTGTCCAGTAAGTAAGTATGTAATTTACTTACTGGACAGTAGGTCATCCTCTTTTAGTCTAAGATCCCTTGAAGAACGACCTTCACCGAGCTGGTTATTGGATGAAAAGTGTTTTATTTCAAATTAAATATGTCAAAAAATATATTGCAAATGGGTTGTCTAAAAAATTTCAGTCCAGAATATGATTAATTATCAATTTATTTTTTAAATATATTTTTTAACTTTTCTCTGGTTTGCTTAACAGACCAATTCCATACCAATTGAAAGTATGAAGCCTATAGAATATATACAAACGATAGGTTGACCGGTTAACCTAACGTTTGCATATTCTATAGGCTATAGAATATGCAAAAGTTATGCAGCCTATAGAATGTGCAAATGTTAGGTTAACCTAACGTTTGCATATTTTACAGGTTTCATACTTTCGATTGGTATGGAATTCGTCTATTAGCCAAACCAGTGAAATGTTGAAAAAAAAATTAAAAATAAAAAAATATTCTGGACTGAAATTTTTTAGACAACCCGTTTGCAATATATTTTTTGACATATTTAATTTGAAATAAAACACTTTTCATCCAATAACCAGCTCGGTGAAGGTCGTTCTTAAAGGGATCTTATACTATTTGGATCTGCTTAGAAAAGGCTCCCAATATATATCTATCTCTCTTTTTGGTATGACATTTTATGAAATACATATATTACAGCCATTTTATAGTCTGTGACACTTAACGCGACGCAGAAAAAGTATGCGTTGCGTTTTGTACTTAGTAATGTGTTAGAAGTATAGTGTGGGATTTTATGTTTGTATTTAGTAATTTCAGTTTATAAATCACGTTGGATTAAAACTTTCCATTCTAAAATTAACATGGAGTTTCAAAAACAATAATTTTCATTTTTTCACTAAAACATTCATGTAATGTAAAACTCAAACTCAAAGCATTTATTTCAATTAGACCATTACGGCACTTTTGAAAGTCAAAATTACAAAAAATAAAATCAAAGCTACAGTCCCAGTCACAAGGCATAATAACTTGAGAAAGTACTGTAGTTGCCCATTCCCTAGCGTAGATCTCTATGGAGAAGAATGGGCAAGAAACTCCATGAACACTCTTTTAAAATCAAAATATTGTTACAAAATCTTGGTTACATCATTAATTTTGAGATTATACATATATGTGAGAACGATGTAGAAAGACGTGCACACTCAATCATATAGACGTGCACACTATATCATATAATCACGCACGTCGATCATAAATTACTTCTGGGCAAATTAGCATTTAACGGCATTCGTGGAGACTTGTTTCGTTGGTTCACTTCCTATGTTACAAATAGAACGCAAAAAGTGGTAGTTAATGGTTTCCATTCCAAATCCATAACTGTATCATCAGGGGTGCCTCAAGGCTCGATACTTGGTCCTTTGTTATTTATTATATTTGTTAATGATATTGACATGTGCTTTCTTAATTCTAAATTCTTGCTTTACGCGGATGACCTTAAAGTCTTTAGACCAATCAAAACAATGCTTGACTGTCAACTACTTCAACAAGACCTTAATCGTCTTGGAGATTACTGCACTAAAAACAAGCTCCAACTTAGTATCTCTAAATGTTGTTGTATTAGCTTCACCAAAAATAAAAACATATTTAAATATCCCTATGCAATACACAGTGTAACTCTGGCAAGGGAGTGTTTGATCCGTGACCTGGGAATACTACTTGACAATAAACTACACTTGGATGCACATGTTAATAAAATTGTTAATAATGCTTATCGCATGTACGGCTTGGTGATGAGATCAGCCACAGAATTTAAGCACCCTAGTACATATCTATATCTGTATCGATCGCTAGTTAGGTCTCAATTAGAATATGCAGTGCCTGTGTGGAACCCTTACTACAATAAATACATTGAGTGTATAGAAAGCATACAACGTAAGTTTTTGAAGTCTATGCATTATCGCTGCTTAAAGAGTTGTTATCTCTCTTATAGTGAGTTACTTAAAAAATTTAATCTTCTTTCTTTGAGTTCAAGGCGTACTTTTCTTGAAACTTCATTTTTATATGACTTATGCAATAACTCGTATGATTGTTTAGAGATTAGTAACAAGTTGTGTTATATAGTTCCCAGAACATGCCAGGGACGCGAGGTGCGCGCACGACCTGTATTCGCTACTACTACCAGTCGTACAAATGCCGGCTTGCGTGCACCTCTTCGTCGTCTTACGAGCAATTTTAATAAGAATTTCAGTGATTTGGATCTGTTTGCTTTACCGCATGGAAAATTTAAACTGATGTTACTTAAAATATTGAAAAATTAGTATTTATTGTTGTTCCACTTTTGCGGCACTATTGGCAGTTATGTTATGTATTGTTGTTACTTTACTATTAATCTTTTTTTAAATCTTTTTTTTATTGTTTACGTGTATCTGTGGAGAACGTCGTTGATTTCACATTTGTATCATTTTTGTATCTTATTTTTTTGTAATTTTTAATGTGTAATTGTTTGTTTTCCCGAATAAATAAAATAAAATAAAATGTGGGGAGGTATTTTATTGTAACATTTCAAACAGTACCCCATGAAAGATGAATCCACTTTAGCAAGCCTGAAACCTGAAAAATAGAACAATATCCAAAACTAAACGCAAACTTTGTATTAAAAAAAACAACGACTGGTGGGATTTCACATTCAATTGCGACAATTGTGTTTAAACGAATTTGTTGTTAAACTTTCTTTCATTTTTGAGAAAAGTATTATACAAACCTCAACCAGCAAGAAAGCCATCCTGGCCTCGTATATAACCGGACCTCACCTGCGGTTCGGTCCGGTTAACTCATACTTGGCCAGGAAGGCTTACTTACTGGATTCTGCAGTAATGTACTATTAGTCTAAAGCTAATTTACAGGCAGATAAATACTGTAACTTAAAGTTTTGTAATGAATTTGCGTGCATTGGCTTATTTTACTTTCTTTCTAACTATTATTGTACCCCATAAAGGTATGTTGTAGATATATATATATTTTTTTAAATTTATCGTTTATTTCAGGCATTACCCCATATAACTCAGTACATAACTATTACATAAATTACATTAAAATTAAATCACATTACATTATTAAAATTAATAATGTAATACATTACTATTTTTTATTTTTATTTATTTATTTGTGACTCACCTACAACAACAATAGATGATTATTCTATTACTTTTATGAAATAGTTTTATGCAATGATGCAACACTAGTTAGTTGTAATATTAGTTCATTATTATTTTTGTGAAGACTAGAAAAAATAAAGCTCAAATTCAAGCGACGCAATTACTTGGCATTCAAGCTTATTAATAATGTTAGTAAATAAAGAGTGAATCCAGTAAAAGATAACACGCTAAGTGCTTTTGTCTGTCGGCTTTCTGACATGTGAACAAATATTATTATACTGAGTTTCCTTATTGGACCGGGAAAATTCGCATTTGTGACAATCAGCGCCACTTTTGGCGAGGGCTTTCGTTTTGGTAATAATTTCCTTCTGTCCTATTAGAAGCACGATATCGTGATCTAATGTTTTGATGATGTCAGTAAGCATTAATGTCATCCATGATTTTTAGTCTATAGATACTATAATATAATATATAATATAATATTAATTTAATATAATATCTATATCTATACTAATATTATAAAGTGGTAACATTTGTTTGTATGTTTGTAAGTTTGTATGTAGGGGGTAATCTCCGGAAGTAATGAACCAATTTTAAAAATTGTTTCACTGGTAGAAAACTACATTATTCTATAGGCTATATTTTATTCCCGTACTCCCATGGGAACGGGAACTACGCGGGTGAAACCGCGGGACGTCAGCTAGTTTAGTATATTTTTAAAGACATCGTGATTTAGTCAATTTTGGATATAAATCAGTTGTCACCATTTGCCCAGCCTTTTCCCAACTATGTTGGGGTCGGCTTCCAGTCTAACCGGATGCTGCTGAATACCAGTATTTTACATGGAGCAACTTCCTATCTGACCTTCACATCCTAGTTAGTAATGGGTAATACGATACCCTTTGGTTAGACTGGTTGTCAGACTTTCGGACCGCTGGCTAACTGTAACGACTGTCAAAGATCTACAAATGACAGTCGGGACCAAGGCACAGTGGAAACTTGGTATGTTATTCGTATTCCTTCAAAAGATTAGACAGATATTGTAGCTACATGGTATACCAGGAAAATATACACCGACTGTACCTATGTTTTGCAAACTGCGAACCTAATAGCCTCATAGAGTTCGGGCAATTTTTTCAACAAAACGCGTACGTTTTCGTGTTTCATACTATGAAATGAAATGCTGTAACAATTACCTATGTTATGCCATAACGTTTTATGTCTGTTATAGATACAGTTATATGAAAATAGTAGCAATTGACCACCGGTAACTGTTTGGATATTTTGTTTAATATGTTCTGCACCAATTTATTATACAGTTATTAAACCCGACAACACAATATTAGGTAGTTACGTACATAACATCATCGGAATTCGGAGAGTAAACATTCCTGCTTACGTTTATTAAATCATTGTTCTAGTTAATGAAAACCTGATATCTGGGTTTAGAAGCATGAAGCTTTGCATAGGATTTCCTGATTTATTTTCGTTGGATCCTAGTTTTGAATTCCAGAGTACTATTTTTAGCGTTGGATCTCATAAAATTATTATGTACCTATTTCCGTTGGATCGCATTTTTTTAATGGAAGATAATTACGCGTAGTCTTAATAAAGTTTTTTTAGATTTCACCTCCTAAAAGTTTTACGTTCTTCTCCATATAGATCTACGCTAGGGAATGGGCAACTACAGTACTTTCACAGTTTTTCTGTCTTGTAACTGGGACTGTAGCTACATTTAATATTCATCTTCTTTTCGACAATTCAAAAGTGCCTGTAACTTATTTGAAATAAATGCTTTGATTTTGATTTTAAATAGGGATTGAAAGTTAGTATAGAAGTTAGTCAGTTTTACCAATTTCATGAGACACAGAGCTTGTAGTGCAGATAAAAAAAATACAGTGAAGTAATTCCAATTAGACTTCAAGACGACCCCAAAATATTTAAATAAGGCAAGGCAGATTGTATTAAATTCATGAGCTACACACATGTGCACATTTAAGTTAATCTCACTGAAACATTATACATAGTAACAATCACAAGACAATCGTCTTCACTTCCTCATCAGGAACCAAACACAATTGATGGGATTACGTTAAAGGGCTATATAGTAACCGACCTGAAACTTGACACTATCGTAGCCATTATCAACTGGTATTGTGAATTAATCAGTGCTTAGACACTGGCGCAATCAATCCCTATTATAACTCAGTAAGCAATGCGATTGAGTCTTGGAGTACTAATAAGTCAAACTATAATTATATTAGCGTATCAATAAATTGCAAATATATTTAGTCCGTCAGTTAGAGTATTGGAAAATAATGGACACGTATTTTTTGTTTTTGTAAATCAATGAATATTGACAAAGATAAAACGCATAAAAACCCAAGAGTGGGGCCTAGTGACGTCACAACGCACTAAAAATTATAGCACGGCGTGACGTATTGAGAATTTTCAAAGCGTCGTATCTTCGTCAATTTTGGTTTACGTAACAAAAGAAGAAATACGTGTCAAATATTTTTTTAATGGTCTAACTGACGGACTAATTAGATTTTTTCAGGACACAAGCCTATTTATAAATAAATACGTCGTCAACTGCCTAGCCTTTTCCCAACTATGTTGAGGTCGGCCTCCAGTCTAACCAGATGCAGCTGAATACCAGTATTTTACATGGAGCGACTGCCTCTGATCTCCATAACCAAGTTAGTTCTGGGTAAAACGATACTGACTGTCAAAGATCTACAAATGACAGTCGGGACCAAAGCACGGAGGAAATTCGCGGACGTCACCCGGTTCCAACCGTGTAGTTCCCGTTCCCGTGGGAGTACGGGAATAAAATATACTATGTTACTCAGTAAAGATGTGGCTTTCTAATGGTGAAAGAATTTTTAAAATCAGTCGAGTAGTTTTAGAGTTAAATCGTAACAAACACACAAACAAACAAAAACTTGTGACTCTTATTATGATTCTGCTAAACCGGCCATTTTAGGCCCGCAGATTTTCATCAAAGTACTTATTTAATTACCAAAAAAATATTTTTGTGAAGAAGTGTTTAATTTTAGTTTTCTAACGAGCACGTCAGTTAAAGCTTATACTATTTATACTTTAAACGTAACCCTACATTTCCATAGAGATTAATCTTAAACACATCTCTGTTTGACTACCATACACTTGAACGATTTTAGCGCCAAAACACACAAGTTAATGGATAAATTCGATAAACCTTTATCGATACGCACCGCCACTATGTTTACTTTCTCAATGGCAGTGTTGGGCCCGTAAATATAGTGTGGGGCGACCCTCAACTGCTCAGACGAAACTCCACTTTGTAGTTTGACGTATAAGGTTTAGAATTGTAGGTTTTCAAGTGATAATTCGACGAACTTTGGTTATAGCGACGCCACGTATAGAGTAAAGAAACCCTTTGCAACGTCGCATTTGGTCTGCGGTTCGAGGACTACGTTTTGTGGATTGTCATGTCGGCATGACCGCGTGTGAGTTATGGGCTGCGAAATTAGAGGCTGTAGTAGTAGGGTCTGCATGCAAATTAGCGACCGATATAAATGGCTTCGTGTCATATTGTTCGGAGCAGCGTTCGATGGGATTGCGATCATAGTACGAGCGTTTATTGTTTCTGTTTTCAAATTTTCTATGCACGTCATGTCCCTGCGATGAATAAAGATTTTTTATTTCTTCTTTCTTTCTTTTAATTTAATTTTCTTTTAATTCCACTGCTGGGGAGAGGCCTTTGCCCAGCAGTGGGATGACGCAGGCTAACAGTATCAGTAGTATCTTTCTTTCTTTTAATTTAGTTTTTAATTTCCTCGATCTTTATTATAGTTATTTGCAACAAAACCTGATTGAGCTCTCTTGAAAATGATTTTTCGTTTTAACCGACTTCCAAAAGGAGGAAGTTATCAAGTCGTCTGATTTTTTATTTTTTTTGTATGTTCAGCGATATCTCCGCCTTTGAACCGATTTCGATGGTTCTTTTTTTGTCTGGAAGAATATCATTTTGCCCGTTTCTTACTGTTTAAGTTTGGTGAAGATCTGATGCTGACTTTCGGAGATAATTATAGAAGGGAACTCTTCATTAATAGACGGCAAATTGGTCGTAATTGCTGCAATCGCTTGGATGTTTATTGTTTATACAACACAATGACGTAACATCACGCCAATTGTCATAAACAAAACTTTAAAACTTTACATTTTGTAAAAAACGTTTTTTGTAGTACTTACTTAAGTTAATGTACGAAGGTGCGATGTCATTGAAGATATATTAAAATATGGCGTTGTGCGATAAACTATCAAAATTATGCTTTACAGTAGTCGAAAAATGCGAGGTTGAATTCCAGATGTTTTTCTATAACCTGATTAAGGGACTGTAAAAATGGTCGGTAGTGGAGAAGCCATGGTGGATTCCGGGTTGTTCGGGAGGTTGATGCGGATGTAATTGAGATTGAGATTTTTTATCGCTGGTCATTGCACTCGGCGCCATCTATTACCAGACTAAGCAACTAGGCTTGTGATATTTATTTATTACTAGCGGACGTCACACGGTTTCACCCGCGTAGTTCCCGTTCCCGTGGGAGTACGGTGATAAAATATAGCCTATACGGATTCGGAAGAATCCCTCTAAGTAATGGTAAAAGAAATTTTGAAATCGGTCCAGTAGTTTTTGAGCCTATTCAATACAAACATACAAAAATACAAAGGTTTCCTCTTTATAATATTAATAATAGTACGGATGGCCGATGGGGCCGAAAAGTTCTGGAGTGGCGACCGCGAACCGGAAGACGTTGCGTTGGAAGGCCTCCCACTAGGTGGACCGATGACCTGGTGGAGGTTGCGGGAATCCGCTGGATGCCAGTCGCACGGGACCGGTCAATGTGGCGACACTTGGGGGAGGCCTATGCCCAGCAGTGGACGTCTTTCGGCTGAAATGATGATGATGATGATGTGGTCGCATTAGTTGGGTAGCGTGTTACTTACTGCTTAGATACTTATGGCATACCTACCTATGGCTTTTGACATGTTGCAAAATAAGTAAATCGCACTCGTGTAGATTAAGGGCGAATCACTAGATTAAATAAAACATTAGACACGCTTATACCGGAAGACTTTTTTTACAACCTTTCCAAAAAAATGGGTATATAAGGTCAACGGATGGCATGCCTAGTTTTGTTTTTTCTTTTTTCCACAGCATAGAAAAAAATTGCCATTTTACATTCCCAGCAATAATTTTTGCGTCAAGTTATTTAGTTTGATGTACAGAATGCTTGGTTGACGGCTTCGTGATGAGGTCTTTTTCAATATCTCTTTCTATCATGTCGAGTGATAAGGTGAAATAAAACGAAATACTTAGTTAAAGCCAAAATTGTATTACTAGCTAGAATCACCTCACCAGAATCCAGATGGACGTTCGGGAAACCAACTATCAGCATCTCTGCTCGTAGTATTTTTACCATCAAGTCCCATGGAGAAGTAGAATGAGTATGGAAACCATTCTGTATGGAACGATACAGTTATGTTGTAGCCGCCGATACCCTCCACGCGAGGTGTTGACAGACGGTTGGGCATAGCCAAGCGAGCACACACTATTGTGCATTCGATGCCCGCAGATATCTATAACAATAAACGTGATCTATGCAGGTAATAGGCTAGTTTCCACCATTAATAAATTGCAAATCTATGTAGTCCGTCAGTTAGAGTATTAAAAAATAATGGTCACGTATTTTTTGTTTTTGTAAGAATGAATATTGACAAAGATAAAACGCATCAAAACTCGGGAGTGGGGCGCTCGTGACGTCACAACGCACTACAAGTTTTACCACGGCGGCGTGACGTAATGAGAATTTTAAAAGCGTCGTATCTTCGTCAATTTTGGTTTACGTAACAAAAGAAACAATACGTGTCAAATATTTTTTGATAATCTGACTGACGGACTAATTAGATTTTTTCAGGACACAAGCCTGTTGTGGTGATTGGCAGGCAGGAATGCGAGTCAAATTGTCCTTCAAGCTCTGGTGGGCTGTAGCGTTTCCAATAAAAAAAGGCAGTAGGAAACAGTTGAACCAATAACCAAGTGAGTGGGTTTATAAGGATATCTTAGGATCTAGCAAGTTCATTTGATCAAGTTTTTCTCTGTGAACTTTGTTGTCTGGCATTGTGAACGGGTTATTTCCAAAGTACTCCAAAAAGAGTTCCCAAACTGCTCCACTAAAATATAATATTTTTAATCAGGTTTCATTCTACTCCACGCCATTTTTACAGAAAAGCTAATTTAAATATGTATAAGGATTTTTATGTTGCATTTTACTATGAAAAGCTGATGTACAGTCAGCCTGAAAAGCTTTGCATTTTTTAATATATTTTCGAAATCGTCCAAATTCAATTTCTTGCGAATCGATTACAAGTGGTTTAAATTGATGTAATGTATAATAACTTTCCCATACTTTATAAAAAAAATAAAATGAAAAACTGTCAGGCACCCGTGTCTAACGTACACTGCAAGTCAAATTATAGATGCTCGTCATCATCATCTGCCTAGCCTTTTCCCAATTGAGTCGGCTTCCAGTCTAACCTGACATAAGGACTTTTACTTTTAACGAAAAAACTATGTCTCAGGATAATTGGAAACCCAAGTTTTTTAAGTCGATTTGAAACTTGATCGTAGACAATGTTTATACAGCGTGTATAAGAAATGTGTGGTTTTAGTGTGTGTCGATATCAATATATTATCACACTTCAAACCGATAATAGTATTGTGACGTTGCCGCGGGCGCGCACGTCGCTCGGTTATAAGTACCGGCCCGAGTGGTGGGGGGCGGTCAGTCGTTGTCAGACTGTCGGCCTGAGCGTTGGTGCGTTGGCTAGTCAACTAGTGTTATTAAATGTGCATGTTTTACAGTGGTCTTATATAAAAGTATGTTATAACCGGACGTAAAGAACCCGGATGTAAGAGGAGAAAGGTAACGTACCGTTATGGTGATGTTCACTTTAGCCGGAGGATTAGCATTCACTTCAAACCTTTCCAAATAGAAGAAACTAGCCTTCTTCTTCTGTATTTTTGCATTCCTGTAGCAAAAGTCTCCGGCCATATAAGTACGAGCGCGCCAACCATGCCTCTGAGGTCTCCTTTTCCTCAAATATGATTGGGCAATGCCTACCTCTGAAAAAGAACCATCCAACTATAGTCTGCGCCAGATAAGTAGGAAATAAAGGTCATTAACCCGCATACATTTATTCAAATACATAATTCCGGAAACAGAAATAATGACAAATAAACTTGTCCCGAAACGACCTTTGATCCTTGACTTTTTCTAGTAATAAAAACGATTCATAATTTATTGTCGGGGTACCTACGCAGACAAATTAAGGAAAGAGCAATGACCTTTAATTCCTAGTTATCTGGCGCAGTTATTATTATTATGGTCAGCACCAATGTCATAAAAAATAAAAAATAACGGTTTTTTTTTTTCATAGAGTCCCAGGACTTCTGGATGGAATACCCTCACGGATCGGACAGGGTTGTTTTAATCATATTATTGTATTCAGGGTGTAAACAAACCCTTTACGAAACCGTCAACCAAGCATTCTGTACCTACATCAAACTAAGTAACTTTACGGTAAAATTATCGATGGGAAATGACTTTTTTGAGTGAAAAATCACGTTTTACGGTAAAACTCAATGTAACGCACTCAAAACATGGTGCTGATGAATGCAATGAGTAGTACGGGGGTCGTGGAGGTATTTAAAGTAAAGTAATAACATTCAAAACTTGTAGGTATTAAAAAAAAAACTTGTGAAATAGTTGAAACTTTGACCCCCAATATCTCCGTGACTATAAGGTTCCCAGGTATGGTCTAGAACAAAAAAACTATCGCAATGATTGGGAGAATAAGTGCCTTTCGACTTCGTTAAGGGTCTAGTTCATCATCAGCCTATAATATTCCACTTCTGGAACATGGCCACCTCTCAATGAGAGGGAATCGGCTATAATCCACCACGCGGGCCCAGTCCGGATTGGTAGATGTCACATGTCTTCGAATTTTTGGTTCTAGGACATGCCGGTTTCCTCACGATGTTTTCCTTCAGCGTTTTGAGAGCAGTGGTGATGAAATAAATTACACAAAGTAATGCGCCTTTCAGGGTTCGAACCCACGACTGTTCGTAAGTCGGGGCCGCCACCACTGGGCCACCGCTGCTCTCAGGGTCTAGTTACACCCTTTATATCCAGTGGTGGCCACTTACCATCAGGAGCACCGCCTGTTAGCATTTCATCAACATAATCATCTATACCTTGGCTTCACCCACTGCTGGGTCAAGGCCTTTCTTTGCTTGTACTCCAAGCTCCATCAGCCATCGAGATTTTACCCGGTTTACCGTATAACATCGTAAAAACAACACTTACTGTAGCCAGCATCAACAAGCATAACATGTTGCGGGTACGGTTTAGGTAGCTGGTGTGCCGTGATAACATTCTCGATCCACGTTTTGTAGGGGAACACGTCTATGTAGAGGGGCGGGTCCTTGTTGAGACGGCGTCGCATGGAGCGGTGGCGGCAGGGTGCTTCGCTGGCCGTCAGTCCGAGCAGCTGGTAAGACCCGCTTATAGCGTGGCTGATGATGGGCGCCCCAGGTCGGACACCGCACCCGGAGGTACACAACACGTGGGTGACATCTTCGTTGCCCAATTTCTACACACAATAGGGTCGTTTTACTGTTATGACCATGCGTTGATACGCATGGTCATATCAGCCTTATGCTGTGATCAGCATAAGGCTGCGTTTCCACCAGAGATGAGCGAGGATGCGTAGCGAGGGATGTGTTTGAACCCAACCAATAATGTCGCTTCTTTTTCACAGCTCTAACTATTCTAGTTATGTGATTGGTTAGTTCCACACAAATCCCTCGCTGCGCATCCTCGCTCATCTCTTGTGGAAACGCAGCCTAATATTAATATCGTCCCGGCAGAATTTTAAAATTAATTGTAATCAAATTATGCACAGTACTGAGAGGTTTTCTTTTTGAGGTATTAAAAAAAAACATGGTTTCCAAGAATTCTGTAGATGGCGTTGAACTGACTACGTTACTAGGTGCCAAAGCCAAAACGCAAAAAAAAACATTGCGTTACGTCACATACGCTCGGTGACTGATGTTATAATGAAACAGCCCTGCTTTCGACTTAAGGGTTTATTCCACATGACATAACGTTTCTATAGTTACCTATGTACACTCTCAATATAAAACCTACATCATTCTTCCCTCCTTAAGTTCGTTTCATAGTCCTGTAGATGAGTTGGCGGACGCCGGCTTCTTTCAGATCGCCGAGGGTCAGGTGGGAGAAGTGGAGGAGGTTCTTCTGTGTCGTGAAACTCAATATCCTCAGAGTCTGAAGTTTCGCTAACATCTGCGCCTCCGCCTCTTGGCGCCAAGTGTCTGTTAGATACCATAATTTCCCGTCCATTTGCAAATCGCACTCTGCTACTCATTGGGGATGGTTCGATCATTTCTACTTCTTCCACTAGTGGATCGTACTTGTTACGAACATGTTTCTTCAAAAGCACTTTATCATCTTTGAACCATGTTGGCAGTGACTGTCCCGAGGATGATCGTCTTGGGTGGACAAACATCCGTTCGTGTGGAGTCATGTTAGTTGCGGTGCACAGAAGTGATCGAATGCTGTGTAGAGACCGTTAAAACATTCTCCCACATTTCTACAGCCAAGTTCTTTGTTTTTAGTGCAAGAGAGAGAGAGTGCGTATTGTTTGCCATAGCGTTCCATTTAAACGCTCCACTTGTCCATTACATTGAGGATTGTACGGTGCTGATCGGCTGGTAGCGATTTCTTTAGCGTTTAAAAAGTCTTTAAGCTCTCTGGACATAAACGCGGCTCCTTGATCTGTATGTATCATACATGGCATTCCAAACATTGAAAATAATTCCGTTAAGCTTTTAATAACACTGTCTGAGCTTGTGTCTTTGCAAGGGTATGCAAATGGGAATCTTGAATACTCATCAATTACTGTAAGTATATACTTGTTTGCGGTAGAAGATGGTATGTATGGATGGCCCTTTGAAATCTAGAGATAAACGCTCGAAAGGTGTTGTTGCTTTTATCAAATTACCGGATAAATCTCTTTTAAATCTTGGTTTTTCTTCGGCACATACTTTACAAGACATGATAACGCGTTTAACCTCTTCCAGTGAATGTGGAAGATTTTTGCATCTTATCCAATGCATCATTCTCGTTACTCCAGGATGGCACAAAGATTCGTGTAAACTCATAACATCATTACCATTTGTATTTGCACATATTGCTTTAATACGTGACAGAGTATCGGCCACAATATTTTCTATTCCGCATCGATACTTAATGTCTATTTTGTAGTTAGCGAGTTCCATTCGCCATCTTTGAATTTTTTCATTCTTTATCTTACTTGCATGTCCATTCACCATAAACGCCACAGATTTTTGATCAGTTATAAGATAACATTGCCGTCCAAGTAAATAGTGTCTCCATTTCTTTAAGCTTTCGACTATAGCGCATGCTTCTTTTTCAATCGACGGATATTTTCTTTCACTTTCATTAAGTGTTCGTGAGAAAAATGCAACAGGTCTTTCGTTTTGAGTTAATGATGCAACTATTGAGTGTTCTGATGCATCAGTTTCGATTGTAAATGGCTCCTTTGGATCAATCGTAGAAAGAGAAGCTTTTCATATAATTTGTTTCATGTTCTGAAATGCTGCGATTTGTTTCTCGTTTAATGGATAAACTTCTACATCAATAAGTGCTCGTAGTTTATTTGAAAAATCTGGTACCCATTTCGAATAATGTGAAAAAAGACCAATGGTACGTCTTAAAGCAGCTGAATCGTGTGGCACCGGCATTTCTAGTAAGGGTTTAACCACTCCATCATTAATGTTATATCCCAGTATGTTAAGGTTCTTCACTGAAAATTCACTCTTATCCTTGTTGATGGTAAGGTTATATTTTTCAGCGACCTCCATGAATTTGTTCAATTTCTGATCATGATCTTCCTGATTGACTCCACAAACTGTAATATCATCTAAGTATGAGTAAACACTATCAAGATTTGACAGTTGCAGAATCGAATCAATCGTTCTTTGGAAGCAAGCTACGCCGTTTGTAACTCCAAAAGGTATACGACAGAATTGGTACAAATTTCCT
The DNA here is from genome assembly GCA_905147715.2 of Xestia xanthographa. Lineage (NCBI taxonomy): Eukaryota > Metazoa > Arthropoda > Insecta > Lepidoptera > Noctuidae > Xestia > Xestia xanthographa. The sequence goes on from LR990646.1 coordinate 20,949,308, forward strand.
GCTGCTTCAAAAGCCGTCATTGGTTTATTCATTGCAATTATCGGTATCTGATGATAAGCTGATTTTAAGTCAATTTTGCTAAATACCTTGAACTTGGATACCTTCGAAACCAAATCTTCAATATTTGGAAGTGGGTAGGGGTCTAGGTAAGTGAATTTATTGATAGTCTGAGAGTGATCAATGCACATTCGTTTCTTGTGATGAGTGCCAGACGTGACAAGTACCTGAGAACGCCATGAAGAATTACTTTTTTCTATTATTCCGTCCAACAATAGTTTCTTTATTTCTGTTTCTATAAATGCTTGGTCATCAGGCGTGTATCTACGAGATTTGATAACTATTGGTTTGCAGTCAGCTGATAAGTTGCTAAATAAGTTGACAGGTTCTATGTTTGCTGGTTCCAATGCACACAGCCTGAGCTTGGGCTGAGTTCCACCAAACTCTATGGTCAGCTCGCTATGATGTTTTAAAATGTCGTGGCCCAAAATGACTTGAGTGCATAGATCCTTCATCACTCGTAGTGGAGTATTTGGCATATTGTGATCGTTTATCTGAACAGATGCATAACATATTTCTTTTATTTCTTCTTGTAACGCTGATGATGCCATTATAACCTTTTGGTTCCATGGTTCTGTTTGCAGTCCATACTGTCGTATCACGTCCTTATCAATAAAACTGGTAGTACTTCCAGTGTCTATTAAGGCTTTCACTGGTACTCCGTTTACGTGAATGGAAATGATACATTTCTGAAAACCAGTTGTTGATGCCAATAGAATACATGAAGCGGTGTTATCAGCCTTTTGACTAGTTATTGGTGTAGTACCTTGACTTTTGCAAGCTTTAGCAAAATGTCCGTTTTTGCCACATTTTAAGCAGGTAGCATTTGCAGCAGGACAAAAACGGCGAGGATGTCTTGATTTGCCACAAAAATAGCATTTGCTCTGATTTAAGTTTCGATTTAAGTTGCTTGCAGCGGCAAAGGGTGTTACTGTTTCTAATGATTGTGGTGCATAACTAGCTGTTTGAATTTTAGCTGACTCTAAAGCTCTCGCTTGATTACATGCTTCTTCTAAACTTAGCATCTGATTTTCTAGTAATTGTTGTCGTATTTCCGGAGATATTATTCCAGCAATGAATGCATCTCTAATAAACGCCTTCTCATTCTCTACAGCCTTGGTGTCCTTGAATTGACAGTCTTTGCCTAACAAATGTAGAGCCTGTATAAACTGATCGATAGTTTCACTTGCCTGCTGCTTCCTTGTTGCCAATTTGTATCTTGCATAAATCTCGCTTTTGGGCTTTATAAACAACCCTTCCAAAGTTTGTATGGCCTCCTTGTAGTCTCCACAGTGCTCGATGTATTTATACAACCCGGATGAGATATCATTTATTAGAAGTTGTAATTTTGATGCATCTGACGGGATTTTTTCATTTGTTCCGAGAAAATTTTCAAAAGTTTTTCTCCAATGTCACCACTGGGCCGTAATATCATTAGTTTGCCCCGATGCGGGGTCTCCATCGAACCGCTCTGGACGGAGATACTTTTCCATATTTCTGGAGTCCTAATAAATAAGTCTAAATGTGGAATAAAATGTTATAATGAAACAGCCCTGCTTTCGACTTAAGGGTTTATTCCACATGACATAACGTTTCTATAGTTACCTATGTACACTCTCAATATAAAACCTACATCAACTGACACTTTCGTTTGCTTAGGCTTCCGATTTTTTTCTAGTTTTGTCGCGCTTTGTTAAAATTTGTTTTTTTTACGTTCAGTTCCTTGCAGTAACTTACCAAGTTCAGCGCCATCTATCCAGGGACTAGGGAAAAGTTAAAAAGAAAATCCCTCGATATAATATTCCTAATGGCTTTAGAGATATGAGCGAAAAACTTTAAAAAGGGATCAATGATTTTTAATCTTGTGTTCTTTTGGGTATGATATAAGCTGCCGTCAATTTAATTGGTTTGTCCGCAAAACAGTAAAATCAAAATCAAAATCAAAGCATTTATTTCAAGTAGGCCAGTTACAGGCACTTTTGAATTGTCGAAACAAATATGAAAATTAAATGTAGCTACAGTCCCAGTCACAAGACATAAAAACTGTGAAAGTACTGTAGTTGCCCATTCCCTAGCGTAGATCTCTATGGAGAAGAATGGGCAAGAAACTCCATGGACACTCTTTTAAATCAGAATATTTTTACAAAATCTTGGTTACATCATTCATGTTGAGATGGTACATTATGTGAGAACAATGTAGCAAGATGTGCACGTTAAAGGTGTCCATAGTAAAAACAAAACAAAAACAATTCAAAAATAAAATTATTAAATTCAAATAAGCCGTGGCAGCCAAGAGCCGACCAGTCCCAACTGACAGCGCTCGTTCACGAACATGACGCATGTATCAGCACCATTCAACTCAACCATTTTGAAGGGAACTAAATGATCCGACACACGCGTCACCATCAGCGAGACATTTGAGTGAGCATGACATATCTCCTAACCGCCACGGCACATTCAAGTCAAGGAAAAACGTAGGTTTCCAGCGACTGATAGCATTCTAGTACATAGCACTCACACAATATGCGATATGCGGCTATATAATAATAAAGATATTGAATTTATACAATACAAAGATAGTTGTACAATCTTCAGCAGCTCCAACAATACAATTAGTGCTATCCATTAATGCGCCCCTGTCCTTGTGGAGCAGGACCGGCATTGAGCCAAGCATTTTTATCAGCGATATAATCGTCCAATTTGTAATATGCTCGCTTACAAAGTGTGCGTTTAATACATGTTTTAAATTTTGTTTCATTCAGTTCAAGAATGCTTTGTGGAATTTTATTATAGCATCTCAAACAGTACCCCATGAAAGATGAGTCTACTTTAGCGAGTCTGAAGCCTGGCTGAACTAATTGGTCCCTATTTCTAGTACTGTAATTGTGTCTGTCACCTCTTTTACCAAAAAGATGTAGATTTTTTCTTACGTACATTATGTTTTCGTAGATGTATTGACAATGTACAGTCATGATGTTTATTTCCTTAAACAGTTCCCTCAGAGAATCGCGCCTACGAAGATTGTATATGGCTCTGATGGCTCTTTTTTGCAGAATAAATATAGACTCAATGTCAGCAGCCCGTCCCCATAACAGAATGCCATAAGACATTATACTATGAAAGTAACTAAAATAGACCAATCTAGCAGTATCTACATCAGTAAATTGACGGATTTTTCTAATAGCATATGCTGCCGAACTTAGCCGCCCCGCCAGAGATGTTAAATGAGAACCCCATTGTAGCCTTGAATCAAGCGTAATCCCCAGGAAAACCGTTTTATCTACGAATTCAAGTTTCTCTTTATTCAGTACTATATCACAATCGCTACTTTTAACATTCGGTAAAGCAAATCTTATGCATTTCGTTTTTTTTTCATTTAGTACTAAATTATTTGCTGTGAACCAATTATGGACTTGAAGTAGGGCATTATTCACGTCATCTAAATTTTGGGCCCGTCTATTGATCTTAAAAATTAGGGAAGTGTCATCGGCAAATAACACCATATTTTGAGGTTGGTTTTTCAGTAAATAGGGTAGATCATTTATATATACTAAAAAGAGGAAAGGACCCAATATTGAGCCTTGCGGAACCCCTATTTTTACTTTTAAACCCTGTGAATTAACACCATTTATTTGAACATATTGTTGTCTATCACTCAAATAAGATTTTAACAAACTAAGTGCAAGTTTACCTAGTCCGTAATGCTCAAGTTTCAAAAGCAATGTGTCGTGATTTACACAATCAAATGCTTTGGAGAGATCACAAAATATTCCTACAGCGTCTTGGGACTCTTCCCACGCCGCAAATATGTGCTTTATTAAGGTTACACCGGCGTCAGTTGTACAACGTCCCTTGGTGAAACCATACTGTTGATCGTGTAAGATTCTGTTGGTGTTAAAATGATTGAGCATTTGATTAAGCATTATCTTTTCGAACACCTTGCTAAAAACTGGCAACACGGATACAGGCCTATAATTATTTGTATCTTTACTATCACCGGATTTGAATAGAGGTATGACTTTACTGTATTTCATTAAATCAGGGAAAACTCCTTGGTCTACGCACAAATTAAAAATTAAAGCTAAGTATGGAGCTATAGTCTCAAGTATGGATGTACAAACTTTGATAGACATTCCCCATAGATCTTCGGTCAGTTTGATTTTTATTTGCCGGAAAGCTTTAATAACTATCATCGGGTTTATGTGTTTAAATTTAAATTCAGCCTGGCATCCAGACACATTCGCCTTTAGTAAACCAATTGAGACTTCAGGAGAGGAACTTAGAGCCTCCGTAGTTTTTAATGGTATATCGGTAAAGAAATTTACAAATTCTTGAGCTACTTCCTGATTAGAGCTTTTAGGACCACATGCTGTATCTAATGTGTAGCTAGTATTACGTGTTTTCTTCCTGTTAGTCTCGCTATTTATGACTTTCCAAACTGTCTTTATTTTATTTTCTGCTGTTTTGATCTTGTTGCTAATGTGCAAGGCTTTGGCAACCTTGCATGTATCTCTAAAAAATTTTGAATACTTAGCAACATATCTGTTAAAAGCTTCAGTGTTTATATAAGGCTTAAGGCCATAAAGCTCATATAGTGTTTCTCTACTTTTTCTGATACCTCTAGTTGCCCAATCACTAAATATAAATTTAGGGCAAATACTTTTTGTCTTCTTTTCAAAAGTTTTGTTGAATTCAGTGTGAACTATTGAAAAGAAATGATCATAAAATTGATTTATATTAATATCGTCATGGCTCATAACACTTAACTTGTTCTGTAGGGAAATATTATACCTATTTAATTTGTTAGAAGTTATGGGTCTAAATTTAATCTGAATTTTTTGCAATGGTGTATTACACCTAAAAGTTACAGTTTGGCCGCTATGGTCAGACGGCAGACAATTAACTATGGCTTTATCTAAGTAATCACAATCGCAGAAAACATTATCTATACAAGTAGCAGAAGATGGAGTGACTCTAGTAGGTTCTATAAAAGTGTTGGTCAAGTCAAATGACTTGAAAAGATTTAATAACCGACTGCTATTTGAATTTTCTTCTAAAATATTGATGTTAAAATCACCACAAATAATTATAGATTTATTACTGGCTGCAAGTTTTGCCAGGACATCTTCCATTATTGACTCAAATAAGGAAAAGTTTTGATAGTTTGGGGGTCTGTACACACACACAATAACATGCTTATCTAGCTCAACACAGGACAGTTCGACGCAATGTTCAGCCGAGAGACCTATTATGTCGTTACGTTGCTTATATCTTAAACAATTTTTTACAAAAATTAAGGAACCTCCACGAAGCATAGTTTTACGGTTATAGCAGCTACCCACCATATAGTTCTCATAATTAATAAGCATTTGGTAATCCTTAAGCCAATGTTCAGTAAAACAAATAATGTCAAACTTACTATTTTCTAAAAACAATTCTATTTCTAATAATTTTGAAGAAATGCCTTGGATATTTTGGTGGAATAATTTTAAAGTGTTCTGCTGAGGCCCTTTTTTACTAGCTAATTGAGTGCAAGAAGATACCTTGCTGTTGGTAGGTTTAACAATATTGTTAATGGCACCTTCTGTTGTCTGACTTTCTAGTTTAAATTAATATTAATATCTGGAGAGAGCCCCGAGACTCCCGTGCCATCGCCAGACAACAAGATCCTATCACTAATATACCCTAATTGAGAATTTTCCACGGTGACATATGGATCCTCCTCAGTATAATGTTTGTAAACATCAATAGCACTAATGCTATATTTATTTAAGATCACCACCTGTTCATTAGTATTATTACTAATAGTCGCAGTATTTACAATATAACTAAACTTAGACATACTACTTATGTCTGTGTGAATATTATAAGCTAATAGCCGAGCTATTTTGTGTCTACAACTAATAGGTAGATACACTTTACCCCGAGTCGAACTAAGTTTATCAACAAAAGTGTTGATATCAAGAAATATAAGTTTGTCACTGTAGTGACCTGCTAAAAAATGTAAATGTCTATTTAACAAGTGAATATAATTGTTTTTTCTGTTACATAAATTTTCAAAAAATGGAAAACTGCACAATATTATTTTATTACAATTTAATTTCAACAACTCTGAGACATAATCAGTGATGCCTTCCTTTTTAATCTTTGAACTATTACCAACACATATAGTAATGGTGGTACTAGGATCACAAACAGTCTTAGTTACAGATGCCATAATCTGTTTGTAGGTTGACCCTGGCATACAATTGTTTTGAGTACAATAACTCAAGTTATTACTAATTAATTTACCTAGCCCCCTACCTATACTGTCAGAGAACATAACTGAATGATTACAGTCACGACTAATAGGAGAAACAAAATTACCAATCACAGGCAGACTATCATGCAACTCAGGCTGTACTACGTGTGAATAATCTAATGTAATATTAGTTGTTTGTTGGTTTGATATGCTGTCCTGAGACAAATTCTCAACCTGGTATTATGGTATTATTTATTGGTATGGTATTATTTATTCCTGGTATTATTTGTGTAAAAAACACAAACAATATTATAACAATTCCATAATAAATAACATATAAACATTCAGGTATATTATTAAGTAGCAAATAAATATGTTTGTATTTATTGGTTAGTCCTGATAACTATTTTATCAAATTAACAGAAAACGATCATTAATTAAATTAAATATGTCACTTGAAAAATGCATTAAGTTTCAAAAACAAATTAGGTAGTAAGTATCGTCATCTTTGTTTCAGCCAAATCACGTCCACTTCTGGACATAGGCGGAGGCCTATGTCCAGCAGTGGACGTGATTTGGGGGAGCCCAAAGATCTTAATTTCCATCCGGTCACTGTTCTGACCTAACCTAACACAAATGTTTCACCAACAACAGAGACCTGGCGCTCGGCGACCGCCAATCGAACTCCACAAAATATTACAAATAGATTTATTAAATTGTAACGAGTAGTATTATTTGACAAAAGAACGAAATAAAATGTAACAACAGTCTGTAGTGGTGACAAAATAACAAAAAAACAAGTCTCAATCTGAGGACGACAATCTATTTATTTGGCGACAGATCTACGAAAGTTATAATTAATGGAATAAACCTAGAACGTAGTTTTTATTCAAGAATGAATTACGATATTATTGATGATCCATCTCTTATGACATTAGTAATTCATACCTGAAGTTACTTTTTATTCATCTTAGAATGAAAATATTTCGTAGCGATAGATCTATTAATTATAATAGATCTATCTATATATATATATATATATACAAAAAATACATTTCCCATTTTCTTTGGAGTTATCTTCCTCTAACTACATAGTAAGAATTTGATTAGGTAACGTGAATTTCAACATTACCCCTTTCATTCGATGTTGTTTACATTCACTATGGGTGAACAATTTTAGTGTCTTTTTGGCTAATCGTTCCAAATTGAAATCTCTTGGCACATCTGTAAAATAGGAAATAAGTTATTAAGGTACAAACAAAGCAGTTTTTTGTTGTTCCTGCTGAAGCGTTATGTAAGTAGCCACTACATAACAAATAACAATTACGGTTGGGATGCTTTTTTCAGAAATTTACTTAATGTGTAGAAAACAATATAAAACAACGCTGTGTTAAAAAATAGTAAATTTTGATACAAGTGGAGAAAGTTTGTTATTGTAATCGAGGCGGAATTATAACGAGAATTGCAATAAGAAATGTCCACGTCTATCAAACGACGTTTTTCAATACACTTTTGAAGAAATAAAATAACGAATAAAATTTTTGTCACGAACCATGAAACTATGATTTAATTTTTTTTTTTTTCGCGCTTTCGTCTCACCAGGTTGAAAGAGAGGCAATGGTATGAAGCCGCTAAACAGCCTAATATAAAAAATAGATTTATTTTATATTTTTGAATTCAGAACACAAATAAAAGTTAATTTGTGTATAAAAGTAACTATTAGTTTTAAATAATCATGTTTATATATGATATTCTATTTATAAACACAATTTGAATATTCAAAAAATATTTATGCCGTAAAGACGCGTAGTGCTTTGCAAAAATTAAAAAAAAAACATTCACCTCAGACTATAGGCATAACCAATTTGGACTAAGTATAGGTATAGTTATCTGTGGCAATTTTCATTCCCGCACACGTGCGGGAAAGTGGAAAAAATCGCACGTGTGTGAAATACATTGCATGTTGTACCTAATCGTAGTGCGTTATGGACCAGTTTTCGAGGAAGTGTATTGAAAAATACTTATTTATCTGCGCTCCAATAGGCTAACCCGAAGTATAGTATTATAAAAGGAAAATTGCTCTATAATCTCGCTTTTTCGTCCGTTTGTGACAAGCTTTTCCCGAGATTTATGCAACGTTGCAAAAGATTACAAAATAGGCACAAATAAAATGTTGTTTTCCTGAAGCACGTAGGTGCTTGTAGGGTTGTATGTAGAAACACCCCTGACACTATGTTATTTAGTTGTACATAAAGTAATTTGGTGAAGGTTGCGGGAATCCGCTTGATGCGAGTCGCACGGGACCGGTCAATGTGGCGACACTTGTGGGAGGCCTATGTCCAGCAGTGGACGTCTTTCGGCTGAAATGATGATGATGATGAAAATAATTTATTAGTAAATAAACCTTACTGCTAATATAGTCAACCAAGTACACGGCTCTATCTTTTTTCTTCCTAGTGCGTTCAGTTAGTGTCGGTAAACATATCGGGAGCATGTAGTCTGAAACCGAAATAATAGGCTAGTTTCCACCATCAATAAATTGCAAATCTATATAATCCGTCAGTTAGATTATTGGAAAATAATGGACACGTATTTTTTGTACTTGTAAATCAATGAATATTGACGAAGATGGTGGGGGCTCGTGACGTCACAACGCACTAAAATATATTTTTTATTGCGCACAGCGCGAATTTTAAAAGCGTCGTATCTTCGTCAATTTTTATTTACGTAACAAAAGAAAAAATACGTGTCAAATATTTTTTGATAATATAACTGACGGACTAATTAGATTTTTTCAGGACACAAGCCTAAGTCTGTAGGTACAATAGGTAAGCCCTTGAAAGAAAGAGAGAAAAAAGGTTTATTTGGCACATGCCGAAACTGCACACAACATTAAATTAAAAATAGCAAGAAACTTAAATATAAACACTGCAATATCACTGCATAGAAATTTGCATCTTTATTTTTTTTTAATAACCCGATCTTCACGTTTGCAGTTTCACTAGTCAATTTAATTTGACCCTAGATACAGACACTGCCGCGTAAACTGTGCCATGCACCAACCATGCGCTCAGTATTTACGATTCTGGACCTCTAGAATAGAAATAGTGAATCAGTTATTAAAAAAAATCTGCTATTTCATCAAAATCTAAACAGTCAAAACGTATGGGAAAGTTATATATAAAGTTATGTATGGTTCTGCACGCAGCTTGCAATGGGGTGGCTGGAGCGTCTTGCTGTCCTAGCGTCTGGTTTGTAAATTCCCGTCACCTCGGTACCGAGATGCACTTCCTTTGCCGTTAATTAGTTATCGTCGTACTTTTTCTTTCACGTTGCATTTCTAGAATCTGACATTTAGCGACTACACCGTTTGTTGATTTCTTGTTTTACCTCTATTATCAGCACCACAGTATATAATACGAGTATGTTACACTTTCCCAGCACACTATCTGTTATAAATTGATTGGTATTTTTTAAATTATTTAATAGTATTATTGTTTTGATTTCACTTCGATGACATTTGTCCCTAACGGGCACAGAATATATATACTCTCTAACCACAGATTACTGTCTCTAACAAATCACAGATTATATATTATGTATGTCTGCGCCCGCGTCTCTGTTCGTCAGTGTTGCCTGCTTAGAGTATATATTACAGTAGTAATATACTCTAAGGTTGCCTGTGAAAGTCAACACAAAGTAGTGGATAAGTGGAGTGAAGATGTAATTTTATTTTATCTATTTATTCAACCCATATTTGTATTATTTTTTCGTTTACACTTTATGTATTTATTATTTATCCGTGTCTGACCGTGGCATCACTCTGTCTGGGCCCTATCAGAATACCAGCGCTGTGACGTTTTTTTTTTTAAAATGTTACAGCATCATGCTGAGATAGGGGCCTTTTGGCCTCGTACAGGACCAATTTCATTTCATGTTTTTTTTTCTCTTTGTTTATTTTTTTATTTTTACTATTGTAAGTACTGTTAATTTAACCATTTTTATTTGTGTTTTGTCCTGTGCGGGCTAATAAATGCTTTTTCTTTCTTTCTTTCTTTCTTTTTATTTTTTTTTCTTTTATTAACGCGATGATTCTAGACTCTCGCAAAAAAAACACCGTAAATAAAACGAATTAAATAAGAATACAGCAAGCTAGGTACTTACTTGACTTCAGCGGTCGAATTAGTTTAACGAGAGCTAAACTGTTGCCGACTCCGAATCTGAAATAAAGGTTTATTAACATTTTCTGCCATTATGAGCAAGTTGGAGACTGGGTATCATACAAGTTGGTCGCAGTTACAAGTACTAGTTAGGTCTAGGACACATTCAGAAATACGACCAGTGAGTATATCAGAATATCGATGGGTATGTTTGGTTAATCAGAATACAATCAATAAAATATAATGATGACATTTTATGTACCTATACAAGCTTAGTTTTTGTTGATCTTATTATGAAAATGAGCTTTACTACTTATTGGTGATTTTTGTGAGGGCCAGTTAGTGAAACAGTTGCTTTTTTATCGCTATCTTGCGGGACTGTTCGAAAGAGATACCGTGGCTCCGGAACACAAAGGGCGATGAAGGAACATGGATGGGTTTTAGTCAGTAAAAGTCTGACACTCCCTCCTGCTCCGCACAGAGCGGGAGAAGTCATTTGATGATTTTCCATCCGAAAATAAAAAAAAGGCTCCATCCCGTCGTAAAAGTTGTTCTCAAAGATGAATACAATGGTGAAAACAATACAAACCTCTTATGGGGATAAGAGGTTTAAGACGTCAACAAAAAAAATAAGCTTGTAGGTATATAGGCAAATTAGGAAGGAAACCCTTTTTTTAATTTCAATCATTCAAAGTGGTAAGCTCAATAGGAAACAGTACCTTGTGAATTCTGGATGAGGTGTTATGTCGAGCGGTGGTATTTCTAGATATACGCGCGAGCATTTTGAGCCATACTTAATTTGTTGATGCGTTAAGTCACACTCCTCCTCGTCGCGTTCATAATCACCAAATACAATGTTACCTCTGAAACATAAAGTTCATTTTGTGGAAGAAGAAACTGAAAAGTCTCATTCAGAACGAAGTTAGAAAAAAAAATTCAGGTAATGAAGTGTCATCCATCATCATCTGCCTAGCCTTTTCCCAACTTTGTTGGGGTCGGCTTCCAGTCTAACCGGATGCAGCTGAATACCAGTATTTTACATGGAGCGACTGCCTATCTGACCTCCACAACCCAGTTAGTACCGGGTAATACGATACCCCTTGGTCAGACTGGTTGTCAGACTTTTTGGGCCTCTGAGTACCTAACGACTGTCAAAGATCTACAAATGACAGCCGGGACCAACTGCTTAACGTGCTTTCCGAGGCACGGAGGAAACTCGGTATGTAATGGGCGGTCACCCATCCACAGACCAACCTAGGCAAGCACGGCTTAACCTAACGATCGACCCGAGTGGCTGTTATTATTTAGCCACGAGCTCCTCGTAATGAAGTGTCATCCATCATTTGGTAAGTCTCGAACATGCAAACTGGAAGGGGTGTAGTGGATATTTGAGGATGTACACAGACCATGAAACTGAACAGCTTAATCGCGAAAAAGTATTACGCTTTCCCACACCCAATTTCAATACCTGCTCGACCCAAATGTATACTTCTATAACCTTTTTCTGAGTGAAAACCGGGAATACAGTCTGTACAAAAAAATAATGGTTTAAAAACTTGGGACAACTACCCTCCCTTTTTAAAAGAGGAACGTTCCAGCACATTCTTCCATCTTCAAATTGTGATAAAACCAAGCTTAGATAAAAACGACATACAGTTTGTAGTTCTTCGGAACATGCATCATGTCCTTAGCGGTGCCGAGAGCAAACTGCTTGTGAACCAGGGTGACACGAGGAGCTTCGCTGTGATGAGGCAGCCCAGACATCACTGTCATCAAGTATTTCAATTTAATAAGGGTGAATGTAACGTCACCCATCATTTGTTAGTCAATAATTTCGCTAGACACAACAGGGAATATGCATGAAATACAAAACTCTTTTTATTTATGAAAAATACATTGCGTGCATAAAAACATTGTGGTACACTTGTTTAAGTTTATAATACATCACTTATTTTACAATTTACTGTTTTATGTTGCATGTTTTTGGTGAAACGGAACGCACTCTCAAAACGCATCGTCCTCGATAACGCCGGTATTGACGTCAAAGTTCATTAAAAAACAGTTTTATTTGAAAAGTGCTTAAAGTTTAACTAAAATTTTATTATATAATTGTTATTGCAATTTTTACTTGAATAAAGCACATACTTACAATTAGTAAAATTATTTTATTAAGGCCAAAAAAATTAGTTACACCATAAAATTAAATAAACCAGGCAGATTGTGGATAATTACGTCACATCATGGCCGCAACAGCTACGGACGTTTGAACTGTTGTAGAAAATTCCAGGCGTTTAATATTATAATTATTTTTGTGCGACAAGCAGTAGTTGAACTTAACTTTTAATACTTTTCTTGGGTTGATAGTACTGTATTTTATTTATTTAAGGGAAGAAAAAAATACGTGCATATTCCCTATTACTATTATTTCTAGTGCAATAAAGTTATATCTGCTCAGATAGCGTTGTCACAGATAATATAATACGCGTTGTTCAATAATATTTAACGCCTAATAAAGGAAAGGATTGGAATGGTGTGGCAAACTGTTCCAAACCTCAGCCTGTATGATCAAACTATTCTCTGCTATCCACCTGCCATTGATTTTAAGTTCCCAACTGTAATTGAACATGTAGTTAGGCTTACCTGATAATCAGCAGCACCCGGTTAGACTGGAAGCCGACCCCCATGTAAGGCTGGTAGGTGATGATGAATTAGGTTTACCTTATCTAATAGCCACGATAGGTGAGCACGAATGACAAAGGTAAGGAAAAACTAACCAAACTAAAAAAACTAATAAAACTAAACTAACGGCTAAACGCAAAGTTAATGTGAGACAGTTAATTATAGCAAACATCTCTTACTACATACTATATACTGCTCATTTGATTAAAATTCAATTGAGTATTTCAATCATCTGCCGGGGTTGCAGGACTTTTTGCAAGAGATACCGTGGCCCCGGAACTTAAAGGGCGATGAAGAAACATGAGTCAGTAAAAGTCTGATACTCCCTCCTGCTCCAACCAGAGCGGGAGGAGTCATTTGATGATTTCTCATCCGAAAAAAAAAGTATTTCAATCATATCTAATTAATTACGACCCTATTTACATAAGCCTACGTTTACAATTAGTATGTACACTCGTAGCAGGCCCGAGATATCTTCGGCCCTCAAATTCTCTATCTTCGACATCTGTATCGTAAAGGTCGCGTGAACTTTCAATTATCTTACCTGCGACAGCAACCTTATGATAACGAATATCGGCCACCATGATAATGCAAAATCGGAGGTAGAAAAACGTAATGTCGTAATCCCAGAACCTCCTTAACCCCGTAAGGATAAGGCAGACATTTCGCGATTTTTATGTTCGCACTCACACATCACTTTATTTGTTTCTAATCCTCATCACCTGCCTAGCCTTTTCCCAACTATATTGGGGTCGGCTTCCAGTCTAACCGGAAGCAGCTGAATACCAGTATTTTACATGGAGCGACTGCCTATCTGACCTCCACAACCCAGTTAGTACTACTGGGTAATACAATACCCCTTGGTAAGACTAGTTGTCAGACTTTTCGGGCCACTGACTACCTGTAACGACTGTCAAAGATTTCCAAATGACAGCTGGGACCAACTGTTTAACGTGCTTTCCGAGGCACGGAGGAAATTCTGTATGTAATGGGTGGTCACCCATCCACAGACCAACCTAGGCAAGCACGGCTTAACCTAAAGATCGACCCGAGCGGCTGTTATTATTTATCCACGAGCTCCTCCTACTTTATTTTTTTCTAATCACTCACACCTTCACCTAAAACTATACGCGAATAAAAGCGTTTCACTTTTTGTTATATGTGTACTTTTCCAATCTCGTGGTCAAGCGTAAACTTTTTAAAACAGATGTCATTTGTTTCACGAGTCGACGTAAAGGGATTCGACGCAGGGGGAATGATTAAAAAAAAACTTACCGTGAATGTACTGCGCAAAGCCAAGCCAGGTAAATGTATGTTCCTTCAGTACTCCATCGACGGGCTCGTTTTCGAAATCATCGTGGCAAATTGAGAAGTCTCGAATCAGGCATGTCGTTGGCTCCAAACACACTAGTATGACAATCACAACATCTTTAAAATGCATGCACCTAACCATTTTAATAATAGTAATCCAGACCGAACTTCGACTTCGACCGAGTAATCGACGCGGTGGGAGATGATACATTGCACAAAGTGTCTGCGCAGACACAGGTGCACTCTTTCTCCCCTTACCTACTCTCATAGTCCGATGGGACGGCAATCCGACGCGGCCAAAGAGCGACCAGGTGCAGGAGCAACGGCTTAACGTGCTTTCTAATGCACGGGAAAGTACCACACCACCAACTTCCACACTTCAGGCTGCTTGCAAGCCTTGTAATGCAAATGCCTTACATAACACTACAGGTCGCGGCACGTAACTCTAGCGCTGAACGAAACGTGGAAGGGATAGCTGCGGATGTTATACGACTGGAGAGCCAATCGGTGCAACGCACTCCCCAAGACATTCTTATTTTTTACTTCTGCGCAATAACGGTCAGCGCTAGAGTTTCGTGCCGTGACCTGTACCAAATTATATCTACAAACTAAATAGTAATAATAAACTATACAAACATATAACACAAACTGCTACAGTCTTCCAGTCGTACATATTCTCCGTACGATGACAAACTAATGAAGACAGTTATTCAGCGTGTGTTTTATTATTGCTACATAAAATATTTGTTTGTTATTCCAAATGGAGTCCGATAACGTTGTTTTGACTTTAATCAGAAATGGGGTATTTATATACAGAATGGATACGGTAAACTGGGCGGTAAGGGGAAGTACCTTAATCGTTGCAGCTACGACTAGCCATAATTTTTCGTGAAATTTTACCCCATTCCCCATTCACAAGTTTTAGAACAGTTAGCAAGAAAATGGCCATATTGCACAAAACATTTTTATCAAGACTGTAAGCACAATTATCATCATCATCATCATCATCTGAGGCTTTGTCCCTAAAGTTATAGGGGATAAACCCGACTGCGTAAAAATTACTAATAACTTTAAATAAAAACTGAAAAGAAAAAAACAAGTTTAATAATAAATTCTAATACGGAAAATATTGCCTATAACGGTCGGGACCCTTATTCGATGTAATGATTTTAGTCTAGATTATTTTTAAGTTGTTTTAGAAAAATTGGACTGCCCTGTCTGAAGTATTTTCATCAGTCAGAGAAAATAGTTTTTGTTTGTAGAAAGTGTAGAGATTTTGTAGAAAAACTTTTTTTGCGATTTAAAATTAAATATATTTTGTGAGAAAAAGCATTATGAAATAAAGCACGTGATAAGAAATTTTCGTTTTGACTTTCGGTGCCAATGAACAAGAAATTACTCAAATTGTATTTTTACCAAATACTTTTTAAAGTATGTACTTACACAATATTCCAAAACATAACAATGAACCCGCCCAATATCCAAACTCCAAGTTAATAGGAACCAACATAATTGCAGCGGTTGCGTTGAAATGGGTCGTGCGCATTTTTAGTGGGCGAAAAACAAAAGTTTTATTGGAGTGGAGCATTCAACACAGGAGAGCCGTTTCAGCTTTTGAGCAGGTTAATGTTCATCACAGGAGACAAGAGAGCCGGGCGAAAATTCTCTGCACTTTGTACACACACCCGGGTATTTCGCGCAGCTCAACCGCAGTTTAGGGGGTTTTTTGCAAGGCTATTCTGCGAATCTGCGAACTGGCCAGTAATTATTGGCTTTGTTTAATCAACTTGGCTTGCTTGGCATTTTTGAAAAGGGAACGTGACTTTGTTCTTTTTTCAACGTCCACTTCAAAAAGGGTAGGTCCACTTTACGTTCTACTTCTGTCATTTCGAAACTAGTAGTTTCGTATTCGACTCGTAACTAAAACTACCAGTTTCGCACAACTGGTCGGCGGTTTTTGTGAATCTATTGTGAACTGTCGAGTCTGCGAACTGACCGGTATTGCTCGATAGTTATGGGTTTTATTGGTTGCGTTCTAAGCCAGGCAAATGGATTGTCTGCAGTGTTGCGGTCTCCATTTTTGAAATGGAAATGTGAACTATTACAACGGGTATTTGTCTTTAACTGTGTAGGAATTTGTGTTATTGGAAAGGTGTGAATTTGAATGGTATTGTGGTTTTAACACCCAGTATTTCTTGTTTTGATTAATGTAGTTTCATTTTTAATGTTTGACTTACGGCCGTTTTCTATAACTTACTTACGTATAACTGTTAGTTAATATGCCTACGTCTCGTAGCTATCGGTGTTACTAGAAACAAAGTTATAGTTGGTGCCAGTTAAGATGAGAATAGCGGTCATTGCCCTTTCCCTAATATCTCTTCGTACGAACCAAAACAAATAAACCATGTATCGTTTGTCATTACATAAAATGTTGAAGATCACTATAGATGACGATTCTAGACTTGGACTGGCTTATTTTTGGTTTTCAAAGTTAAGAAGTTTAATAAATGTAGGTGGGGCAATGACCGCTATTCTCATCTTAAATAGCACCAACTATAGCTTAGAATATCCTATCCGCGTCACTTACCTGTCATTCGGAGGACTGTGATTCGTAGAAAAAACAAAGAAAGCTTTTGTGAAACGTTTTATTTCTAACGATCCGTAAACTAAATGTCAAACAGAGATTTGCTATCTCTAACTGTTTGATCGCTGTGTGATCGCTTAAGCACGACTACTGAGCATAAGGCAGGACCTCATGTTCAGTAGTCGTTCGGTTCGAATCTCAGGTCGGGCAAAGTGTTATTGGGTTTTTCCATCTGGAATTTCTCAGTAACAGCTACGGTGTCTGGATTTGTACCCAGTTGATGGCAAAAGGCTCTATTACATACTACGTAAACATAACTGGCGAAATGTGGTCGTACTATTAGGTACATATTCATATTCATATTCATTTATTTTGCATTCCATATTGTATAAAAGTTGTTACAAAGGGCTTAAAGCTAGGTACATAAATATGGACCCTGTAAGGGCACAGCAAAGTAGGACAGAGAAAGAGAGCTTAATTTTTCTAATAAGTTGGTAATACAAAGTAACAATACTAATTAAAAAATATTTATGTGTATTAAGTAATTTAAAATTTGTCATTTAGATATTCATTTATAGTATAATAACATTTATATAATAAAAATTGTTGTAATTTATTTATGAATGGAATAAAGTTTTGTTCCTTTTTAATTATTTCCGGCAATTTATTATAAACTTTCATTGACATGACTAGAGTACTTGTTGAATGCATTTTTAGCTTAGAGCTTGGTAGGTTTAGTCTATTTTTGTGGCGTAATGTGTATCTTGACTGTATATTTTCTCGTGTAGTGTAAAAATGTGGGTACTTGCGAACAAATTTGCAAATTTCTAGAATGTATAGGCAGGGGAGGGTTAATATTTTATGTTCTTGAAAATGAGGTTTACAGCTGTCAGTGTCTTCTATATTTACTAATATTCTTATCAGTCTTTTTGCAGTGTGAAAAGTGTCGGTGCGTCTGTACTGTTTCCCCACAATATCACGCCGTAACTGAGCCACGCATGTGCATAGGCATAATAGGTAATTAGTGCGGTTTTAAGGTTGGTAGTCTTTTTAACTTCACATACAACTCTGCCTAACCCTTCAGCAATAATAAGCGTGATGTTATGTTACGTATACAGGGTTTGTTTCCAATAACCAGTCAAAATTTAAAATTAAAGATCTAAATATCGAACCAAAACTGCATTTTAGATATTATTGTCGAAAAAAAAAAAAAAAAATGTAAAAAATTAAAAAACCAGACTGCGTAAAAAATAACTAATAATTTTAAATAAAAACTTAAAAGAATAAAACAAGTTCAGGAGACAAGACATATTGACTGCAACAGTCGGGACCCATTAAATAATCTAGACTAAAATCATTACATCCAATATGGGTTATTTTTTTTATTTTACACTTTTTAGTTACTTAGATATACCATTTTAAAATCCTCATGCCGCCTTTATCAAGCCATTTAGGCTGCAGAGCGTGCCAAACATTTGAATTTGGCGCCAAAAATCCGCCATTTTGTTTTTGTTACTTTGATATACCCAGTGTCACTCTCACAGTAAATACGAATCTAACGACACCTCAAGGTAAAATCCATCGAGCCGTTCAGGCCACAGAGCGTGCCAAACAATTATACAGACATAGGTACTTACATACATACTCTCGAAAAACATAACCCTCCTTCTGGCGCAGTCGGTTAAGTTGTTGAACTAAATTGTGCTGTTGCAATATCCACACGTTTGCTTTTTAGAGGAAGACTGAAATGAAATTTTATTTAAAAAAAAAACGTTGTTTCTTTTTATAATGTATATAATGAATATCAAAAATATTATCGATTCTAAACCATCTGTGAAAATTTGACCGGTCATTGACAACTAACCCTGTATAAACAAATCACAAATCCAACAAACAGCCATCAAGTAAAGGAACTGAAAGCATCATTATATAATATTTAGAGGAGAAAAATAAGCAATAAAGTGTGGGCCACATTCGACCCGATATGGGCGTATGATGACCGACCATCGCTGAATTATGTATGAAGGGCCGGAACCACCCGATGGCAGATAACCTCGTGGACAATAAACAGGGCGCTAGTAAAAGTAAGAGGAGAATAGTGGATATTTATTTATCATAACTGTTTTATTCTTCGGTGGAATAAGAAAAAAAGTTGGTTGATAAAAAAATTGTGGAATGAATTATTCTGTGTGCTCGTGGCTAAATAATAACCACTCGGGTCGATCTTCAGGTTAAGCCAAGCTTGCCTAGGTTGGTCCTTGGATGAATGACCACCTATTACAGAACGAGTTTCCTCCTTGCCTCGGAAAGTATTAAGCCGTTGGTTCCGGCTGTCATTTGTAGATCTTTGACAGTCGTTATAGGTATTCAGTGGCCTGAAAGTCTGACATCTAGTCTTACCAAGGGGCAAGGCACTAGATGGCGCTGTGTGTAATGTCTAGCAATATTTATTTATTTATTATGTTTCAGAAAAACTTGTTCTAGGCGACTAATAAAAACAAACTACATAATATTGTATACCAACAAGATTAGGAGAAGACATTTAATAAGAAAAATCATGGTCGAAGAAATTCTTTTCTCGTTCCCAAACGGGCTTAATAATTTCAAAAGGGCTTATCTGCATCAAAATTATAATTACTTGGTTTAATTATAAGCCGCCTAGATGTCTTAAGGCGACATGGTATTGTGAGCTCAACAATTAATCAAGCCCGTAGGAAGTATGGTATTGTTATGCGCTCAATTTATTATCGTTTTAAAGTATCTCCAGAGTAATTCAACTTCGCTTTGTTAGAAATTACAAAAGGGCCATACAATTTTTCCTCTTGGTTTAACCCTTTTATTATTCTATCGTTTTATTTATTTTTGTATTATTTTTTGTTTCCATGACGATTTGCCTAATTCTTTTATAAGATTTTTTTTTGTCAAAATACTTCTGTTGCTGTACAGTTTATTGCCGACCACCTTATTTAAAAAAAAAGTAAGGTCTGAAAAAACAAATCTTAGGATTTCTGTACCTTCTTACTACTACAACAGCCCATAACGTCCACTGCTGGACATAAGCCTCTCCCATGATGGGAGGAATTTGCCGTAATCTCCACGCTTGGCGGTAGATTGGAGATCGCAGTGATAAAAGACTAACAGAAAACGCTGCTGCTCATTCTCTGGTCTACGGAGGCGCAAGGTGTTCTGCCTCAGACACTAGTCGCCTTATACGACACCCATGAGTGTAATGGGTTGGTTCTATTCTACTCTGCCGGATACCACACGGCTTACCTTCTTGATTGGCATTATTTTACAGCAAAGAGAAGACGCTATTATATTCTCAAAATGTAGTTATTATGTAATACCTAATTAACCTCCCAAATTTGATTAACCAACCAAACCATAACAGAGAGAACAATTACAATCAGAATCCAATCCGTAAATAAAAATCCCATTAAAACAATAATCAAAGACAACAAGCCAACCCCAAAAACACGTTCAAACAAAATTATCTAAATCCGTTTTTGAACGGCACTGAAATCAAGCAAGGGGTGTGAATAGCCAGTATAATTAGAAATCTGGGCTATATTCCTGGTATTAATATTATTAACCCTTTTATTATTCTACTATCGTTTTATTTTTTTGTATTTTTTTTTGTTTCCATGACGTTTTGCCTAATTCTGTTAGAAGAATGATTTTTTTTTTTCAAAATTGCTTCTGTTGCTGTACAATTTATTGTCGACCATCATATTTATAAAAAAGTCAGATCTGAAAAAAAATCTTAGGATTTCTGCACCTCCTTGATTGGCATTATTTTACAGCAAAGAGAACACGCCATTATTCTCAAAATGTTACAATTATTAATTAACTTCCCATATTTGATTAACTAACCAAAACATGCAGAATCCAATCCGTAAATAAAAATCCCATTACAACAATAATCAAAGACAACAAGCCAACCCTAAAAACACATTCAAACAAAATAAAATTATCTAAATCCGTTTTTAAACGGCACTGAAATCAAGCAAGGGGTGTGAATAGCCAGTATAATTAGAAATCTGGGCTATATTCCTGGTATTAATAACTCGCTAACGGCATTGAGCCGAAGGCGTAGCTATAACCATTAAGCTAAAAGCCTGCGGTACTTCCCCTAATGTGTCTTCAATTTAGAATAAAGTAATCTTTATCACATCGTTAGAATGTATTTTATGTTTCAACTTTGAAAGGGCCTGTGTGCGATCTTTTATGAGCTATCACGAGTGATGGTGTTGTCTAGTGGTCTGTTTTGATGACACCCTGTATTTGTATTAAGCTCTCATAACGAGGAAGCCGATTGCCAACAACTGGGCACTTTAAGGCTGATTGTTAGCTTAATTTTCATCTAGGTATGACACCACATTGGCATGCGAGTAAGCCGGGAACTTAATATCAAAATTCCAAATATCACTTTTTCGTCCTGAACTTGTTATCTGAATACTTAAAATACCGTACCGTTTAGCCGTGTGGTATCCGGCAGAGTAGAATAGAACCAACCCATTACACTCACAGGTGTCGTATAAGGCGACTAATGTCTGAGGCAGAACACCTTGCGCCTCCGTAGACCAGAGAATGGGCAGCAGCGTTTTCTGTTATTCTTTCATCACTGCGATCTCCAATCCGCCTGCCAAGCATGGAGATTACGGCAAATTCCTCCCATCATGGGAGAGGCTTATGTCCAGCAGTGGACGTCATGGGCTGTTGTTGTTGTTGATTTAAAATACATTGAATTTTGTCAATATTTGCAGTGTTATGTTTTATTTTATGTTTGGTGTATTGCAAATTGTACAAATAATTCCTGAAACAAAGCTGATGTATTTTAGGATGCACTGAAAATGAAACATTTATCTTTGATGAAACAAAATATAATCTCGAAATTCCCATAAACAGACAATTTCCCATTCGTATACCGTTTTCACGCATCATCTCCGAAAATCTCAGTTAAGATCAGAAACTGCCGTCTCTACCGAAGTACAGTTACGCACAGTTTGGCGCAAACGTGATCAAAATATTTGTGCAATAGTCGGGACAATGTTAACTGGCTCCAATTTCCTCAATCTGAATCGAACAGTTAATTGGATTACCAGTTTCAAAGCAAAACCTGATGAATTCTGTTATTGGTGAATTGCTATTCATCGTGCCCGTGGCCAGTAATATACGTTAATCAAAATTATAATTTGTTTGTGATTGTGTTTCTGTATTTTGTCATATTATCAGCAGATACAAATTATAATTGTAGAGGCATCTCTGTCTGTTGGTTACTTACGTTTGGACGGATTATATACACTTTGGCTATGGGTTAGAATTATATATACTTTTTGTCCCAGAAGTACGTTCCCACGGGATGGTTTCGAAAATACACGTGGGCACTGCACAAAAGCTAGTAGGTAAACAAATAGTTTTTCAGCTGATTTGAAATATAAGCTTGTGTACCGAAAAATTATTTAGTCCGTCAATAACGCATTATCAAAAAATATTTGTCACGTATTTTTCTTTTGCTACGTCAACCAAAGTTGACGAACATACGACGCTTTTAAAATTCTCAATACGTCACGCTGTGGTATATTTTTTAGTGCGTCCTGACGTCACGAGCCCCTACTCCCGAGTTTTGATGCGTTTTATCTTTGTCAATATTCATTGGTTTTCAAAAACAAAAAAATACGGGTCTATTATTTTCCAATACTCTAACTGACGGACTAAATAGAAACTATCTTTCTACTTTTTTCTTGGTAGTTTAAAGTTAAACGATGGCGGCCATGTTTGCAAAACCAACGCCATCCAAAATCAATAATGACCATACTTTATTTTCTATGGTTATTTATCGTAGAAATGTCATTACTCATCCAAATACTGTTCTCATCACTTTTACACACAACAGATACTTTACAAAAAATAAATCTTTATCTTCCACGGAATTAGGTATATCTTGTGTGGTTATAAATGAATAATTTAATCTAACATTGAAAATATCTATTCGCACCATAACACCAATTTCCTTACAGGTGGGCCTATAATAAAGATAAGATACCAATTTTCCGACCATTTCCTGACTTATATTCGTATTGAACTGATATTTATTTACCCCTTGTCGTTTCCTCTCTTCGTGAGGGTTGCTATTCACACTAAATTATCTACTTAGGAGCGCACTGTTGACCGGGAGATTAAATAAGATTACGGATATTAGCCTAATAAGTACTTTCATAATTCAGTACCTGCGTCATGGGTTTAGTGTAATTCTATGAGGTTGTATCAAATTATTTGATGTACAAACGGGATGATAAATAAATATTTACTGGTGTCACGTGATAATTGCCTAAACAATGATGACTCTTATAAAATGATGCTGCAGTTCATCTCTTAAGTGTCTTTGTTGTTCGACTAAGCTCGAATGAAACGCGAATGGTGATCCTCAAACTAGTCATTCCCGGGTACAACTCAACACTACAACTCTATAGCTCGTAGCCTACGAAGAAATCAATTTGAAGAAGTTAATTTGAGCATGCCATTACTCGCCAAGACACGATTTTCGGAGCGATGGATGGAAATAGGTGATGCGTGTTTGCCACCTGATGCAAGTCGAGTTACATTGCCCAGGGCCGTATTCGCTTAGGTCTTAATCGTGAACGACATTTCTAAGCTACACATCTTCATCTCTTCCTTGACTGATGCAACAACATAGGTCTTTACTATCATGTGTAACAAAACCATATTCACAGTAGTTACAGTCGTCGAACCCACACAGCAAGTAACCTATCATTACGCCGTCAAAATCTGGTGGAGGGTAATTCGAAAACTTGAAGCCTGACAAGTCTGACACGCGTCGAGGACAGCAGGTCATTTATCATCGGAGCCCCTCACTGTCCAGTCGTGTTTATCGCTAAATGTCGTACAGCCAAAAAATTGATGTATGCTTCGTTGTGACACTGTCGAGAGTTTATTTGCATACAAGTTATTTCATACGTGGCTTTTTTATTATGGTTATTTACCTGTTGATTTTTGAGGTTATTGACAACAGGTTTACGTGCGTTTATGTAGATCAGATGTTAGAATACGGGAACTTAATGAGGACGATTTTTAGTGGAGAAATTGCCTTATGAAGCGAAGTACGAACCCCATTGTAGAGAATATTGCTTTTATTATTTAAACAGCTAAGCAAAATCGCCTTAAAAGAAGATGCTGACTCTCAAAACTGCTGACACAAGAAAAATAATAGATTTTCCTCGACAAAAATAACGTCGAAAGCTGCTATATCTAGCTAGCAAAAACGTTTTTGCAAAGGACCGGAAACTTTGGCTTATTAAGTCCACTGTTTGCTAATCAATACCCTGATCTTTGACCTGTCGATAAAGTAATTTAGAAGTAACCTTTCAAGGGTCGTGTTAAGAGCTCATGATTAAGGAAATAGACGACGGAGTTTGAAACTAGTTAGGTAGGTACTTCCGTATCACGATAGAATAACACTATTTTTAGAAACGTTAACTTCAAGTTAACTTACGAATTACGAACAAAAAAAGACAGTTATGACTTCCAGAAACGCTATCAATTTTTATGTTCTTCCTGTTATTTATATGCAGGAAATTATTTAATGTTATAAGTTTTTTTCTGAAGTTATGTACTGCCAACTTTGATACTTAGTTTGTTGAAAAGTTTCGATACTCACTCGACGAGAAAAAGTTTGTTTTAGATGTTCCGAATTTCGACAAAGAACTTCAGAAATAAATGACTGCTAGGACAGGAGAACGAAGACTCTTCAACTGACTTTTCACGACCAACTTGACAGATAGGCGGTACTTAAAACTCATTACTTTCTTTAATTAAGCGCCAATTATCGAATTTTTGGTCAAAGGCTAATGGTGACAAATAGTCCCAAAGTGAGGCTCGACAAAACTGCCCATTCAAACGCTAACTTGAATAAATTGTTTGTCAGACCGTATGTGACAGCTGTTCTAGTACCGTTTTAATGAAAATAGTTTTAGTTTTAAATATTTTAGCTACCTACATTCAATTTCACCTATATTAGTGAGCTATTTCTGCACACCAAGAGTAAATGTAGAATAGAATATTATTTTTCAACTTACTAACATTCATAAAAAAAAATCACATAGGATGACACAATGAGCGGTCTTATCGCTAAGTGTGGTTAGTTAGGGTTTTAGTCGGTATGGATCCAATACAACAAAAGCAAACAGTTAAGAATAACTTCTTAAGCTACAAGGATTTCTATTAGAAGAAAGAAGATATGGGTTATTTAAACATTTTTGGTATTTCAGGAAATAAATGAAAGAAGGAAAAAAAAAATATTTGACGTCAGATATTAAAGCACACACACATATAAAAAAGATACAAAATAAGGAGGAAAACATAATACGAGTGCCTCACGGCTGCGCCAAAAAGGTCCATTTCAGCATTCATGCCAGACAGTTGATGCTGTCTGACGCTGGTCTTCCAATGAACCTTAAGGGGGTAGGTGAAAAATAGTAAATGAAATAGTAACTTAGGTACAAGCCTTTCTTGATAGTAGCATATTGTATCGCCAAGAAGGCTTTCTAAACAAAATCTAAGAATTTCTATGGACGACTTAACATAAAATCTCGCGTGCAAATTCCTTAAGTGTTCGGTTGTTGTGTAATAGTACACCCACATTTCACCAATTATGTTTAACCCCCATGTTGCGGCTGCTGCTGGAAAAATCCTGATAGAAAAACCCAATAACACTATGCCAGACCCAGGAATCGAATCCTGGACGTCACGCTCAGCAGTCGCCATTTCGACCACTAGACCAATGAGGCAGTCCCCAGTTGGTCTATGGACGAGTTAAAAATAATATTTGACAGATTTAAGGATGAAACTTACTTGAAGTTCATCCTTAAATCTGTCAAATCCACATCCTCATATCACTAATTACATCCCGCTCAGCTTAAGTAATCCATTGACATTTAATAACGACCTTATGTAAGTCGCGACCCCTATATTTTACGCCCCACTGGCTCAAGGGATGTAATACCGACCCCTTAAGTTTCTAATTGGGTTCATTGCCTTTAAACGTCACAAGTTTTTACAGTTACCCTGAAAATATTTTTACTGTAGTATTTTTATGTTGGCGACGCCTGGCGTTTTATTTTTAGTTCTAGATGTGTTGAAGTTTTGTGGGAGATATTTAGATGGAAATGTAAAAAGTTTGGTAGTTTTTTTTAAATGACAGTTATTTTTTTTAATATGATTAAAAAAAGAACCGTTGCATTGCTCGATTTTTATTTTTGCTCATTCCCATGTATTTTATCCAAAGAACGTTTACCTTTTTTATATACGTCTAAACTGTGTAGAGCTATCGGAAGTAGCTTTGAGGAAGCGTATTATTTCCACACAGTACTTCTGTGGATGCGTGACCATCATAACATACCGGGTTTCATACATGCCTCGAAAAGCACGTTATTCCATTGGCCCCGGCTGTCATTTGTCGATCTTTGACAGTCTTTGAGTCAGTGGGCCGAATATCTGACTACCAGTCTTTCCAAGGGGAACCATATTACGGTATTACACAGTCCTAACTGGGTTGTGGAGGTCAGATAGGCAATCGCTCTATGTAAAATGTTATGGCATTCAGCTACGGTCAGACTGGAAGCCAACCCCAACATAGTTGGGAAAAGGCTAGGCAGATATAGATGATTTGTAAGAAGCAACAACATCAGAATTTCAAACATAGACCATTATTTCAGTTCAGCGTAAACCTTAGTATCTTTTCATGAATAACCAGAGTATAAATAAACGGCTGTTTTATGATAAACATGAAATCACTTCTATAAGTGGATCATATCTAGCGACAATCTGGAAAGATTAACTAAGAAATAACTTTGACAACAACCCATAACAGAAAGTTCTTCTTAATAAAAGTTAGAGATATTATTCTATCTATTAATACAATTGTAGCACAAACAAAAGTTTGTACGCAATTTTGGCACTAAACAAGATTGTTAACAGATATTAGGAAAATTATTATCTTATTTTGACCAACAACTATGTATAATGTCCCTGAAAGGAACCCAAGATACAATCAGTTCGGATCTAAATCTATTCCTACCTAACAACAACACAGCCAGTACTTACTTTTATCTCCGTTTTATTGCTCTTAAAGACGTGAAGTACCTAATTAAAAAAAAAGTAGAGCCCATAATCCAACTCTTCACGTTTTGAAATTGTTACAAGCGGTTTTTTTTTTCAGCGGTTTTCTGTCCTCCCGAGGGAAATCGGCGTATTCAATTGCCACAGTAATTCGTTACTGTGAAACGTAATTTGGTTTAACGAGTTCACAAGCATTGCTGCTGTAATCAACAATAAAATAAAGGGTCTAATTAAAATCATTGCTAAAGACCCGAAGTGTGTCAGACGTTTACGGATTTTCTTGAATTGCTTCGTAAAGCTTTCTATTTTTCTACTTTCTACTAACAATTAATCTTCGTTTCTTTTATATTATCTTAGGGAGCCAGAGGAAAAACAATGACGGGTTTCTTTGAGAAAGAGCTAAAGTTTAAGCTTTGCCGGCAGGTATAATATCAAAGTGCTTTTAGGTAGCCGATTCTTTATATTCCTTTTACAAGTACGAGATACACAATTCGACGGAATCACTAGCTTTCTAGGAACTGTAAAATATCTTTGAAAGATATTTCTTTGAGTGGATAGGAAAAAGTGGATTGTGAGAATTGCTTTGAAATGTGTTGTTGTAGTATTGTACTTATGGGTATAGCGATCATAAAGTTACAATAATTGTAGATGGCATAACTTCAAAGAAATCTTGGGTGCTCCTCATCTATCTTTTCAGCAAAATCACTCACTTCCGAGTACGTGCATTCTGCTTTTCACTGACTTAGATATTCGGTGTTCATCTAGTCTCATACGTTTGTGTGTAACCTTACAATGACGTCAGACTTACTTACGTAGCTCTACAAGGATCATATTGACTGGTGGAAAAATCGAAACTAGAGACGCCATTTTTTTTCTTTTTAAAATTTTTAACAAAATGTCTACAAAAACGCTCCTTGCGAATGACATTCAAACGCCAAAAGAAATTTGTAGTTTTCTAAAATCTGTATTAATCAAAGGAATTAATTAATACTAGCTTTAGTCCGCAGGAAATGATTAGTAAGCTTATGATACTCGAGGATAATGCCCCATTAGTCATTAGTGAAATAAATTGTCGTAATCGGATCAGTAGCTCCGAAGATTACCCCTCCATTAAAACTCATAAACTTTATGATAGTATAGTGAAGACGTACAAGTGTAACTAATACCTAAACGGGCTTTGCTTGTTGGTAGGATCTAAACGATGTGTTTTATTGATACAGCCTGCAAATTGTATTTACTGGCCGTTTCCAACTTGAAACGCTCTAAGAGTATTCAATTATTCATCTTCTTACTACTCGTATGAGCTATATGGGTCAATCGCGAAAAGTGCTTACATTGGATAATGGTGCAAGGTTTATACTCTGCAGTATCCATATATATTTTCCTTAAGAAAACTTTGGTTTATTGGTGCCATCAACATTGATTGTTATACAAACATTTTGATTAATTTTTCTTGCCATTTTTAAGTCTAACTGTTAGAATTTCGGCCCACTGACTACCTGTAACAACTGTCAAGATCTACAAATGACAGCCGGGACCAACGCTTTTCTACGTGCGTCCAGACATGGAGGAAACTCGGTATGTAATAGGTAGTGCATAAAAAGCGACCCGAGCGGCTGTTATTATTTAACCAAGAACTTCATCAACCAAGGCCAGCACGAATATAAAGAAAAAAATAACAAAACCAAATTCAAAAACGAAAAAAATCCAAAACGAACACGAACTCATAAATACTTTATCTAAAACAAAGCATACGAAATCCTAAAATAAAACAATTCGTAATAAGTACTTGGCCGCAAAATTAACCGTGTGGCTGCCGGATTCTTTTCATTCCGGCCGCGAACGTTCCCAACAACAAAAAAATGGCCGAAATACTTCGTGAAAACAACGACACAGAAATCCTGGGTCTACAGGTAATAAGTGAAAGTGCCTCGGCACTGCCAAATTAAATATGAATGCCGTTGTTACAGCACTCTTTCGTAGTTGAAATATAATCCTGTACCTTTTCCAGTTCATGTTGTTTTTATTGTAGTTTTTACGATCGACGCGGCGGTGATGGTGACGCGGTCGCAGGGTTAAATGTATAAATATTGCATTACGACGTATTGGTTTGCGGTATTTTGTCGCATTCGGTGACAGGATTTCCTGTTATACTTTGTAAAATATCGAACATGACCTCGTTTCTATTTGACCGATCATTCTATTGTTATACTGAACATAAGTAATAACAACCGTAAGGTGAAGTTTAAATCAAGAATTTTGGCCCACACCAATGAAACGTAGACATTCTTTCTTTTAGTGTTGTTTAATGAATTACTCTGTTTTCATTTTCTTTGTAACATTTATATCCCATTTTCTTTTTTTCATAATCGATTGTACACCTTTAGGTGTACAATACCGCCGCGGTGCCGCGTGTGTTTGGTGTAGATTACCGCTTAGTTGCTAACTTTAACCCGCGAGCCCTCGCGCTATGAGCATTTTGCTCACAGTAAATTTAAAACACGCGCCATTTTGTCAAAATTATTCGTACGTACATCGTTCATTTGGTAGCTGAGTTTTGTTCCGTTCCCCACCCCTGTATGCAGTTCACTTCTCGCCAGTGTACGCCAGTCACTTGGACGAGGCGGTTTGTTGCGCCGTGTACCATCAGGCGGCGTTTTGCTCATCGCGCGGGTATTGACGTAAGTACTTTTTTTTACTCATGACTTAATTTTTTTTTCATCTTAGTGACAGTTTTACTGCTACTTTTATGTAATATTACGATTTTACATTACTGAAATAGTAATCTATTATGTATTTCTATTATAGATGGATCGTGATCAAAGGGACGAACAAGTTATGGTTGATGGAGGAAGATTTAGAAGACATTGAGGACTCATATGTGATATGTGTAAAGCTCGCGTATATGACGAAGATTAGTTATTTATACTTAGTTTAAAAGTTTTTTTTTTAATTTTTTTCCGTAAGACTGCCTTACAAGACTGTCAAATTAGTTCCTATGATTGTTAATTAAAATAAAAAAGATTAATATTGTTAAGTTTTTGAATATATATTTTGTAGAATAAATAATGTGTATTTTATTTAATAAAACATTTTTTTAATCATATTTTTTTATAAAACTTGCATAATATTGACATTCATAAACGTGAGCAAAATGCTCTACACGCGAGTGCGGATGTAATTTCTTGAGGCGCGAGTGCTGGCGGGCTAAGAGGCAATCTGTCTGTAGAAAACGCTGCTGCCCATTCTTTGTTCTACGGAGGCGCAAGGTGTTCTGCCTCAGACATTAGTCGGCTTATACGACACCCGTGAGTGTAATGGGTTGGTACTATTCTACTCTGCCGGATACCACACGGCTTAGGAGATGGCATTAGGCTCGCCCCATATTACATTTGACTAAACATAACTGGCGAAACGTGGGTGTTTAATTATTAGTATTATTAGGGACACATGAGGCACACTGTCTGACGACCCGAGTGGCGCAGCGGTAGTGAGGCTGCCTTACGTTCATAGGGTCTCGGATTCGAATACCGGTAGGAACAAATGTTTGTGTGATGAACACGGACATTTGTTTTCAAGTCATGGATGTTATATGTATAAAAAAACCGGCCAAGTGCGAGTCGGACTCGCACACGAAGGGTTCCGTACCATTGACTAAAAAAAAAAAAAAAAATTACCTTCAATAATTGTACAAGAAACACTTATTCTAAGTACTATGCAGCATTACAACTAGGGACAAGAGTGTTTACGATGAGCTCTGGCACCCAATGTAAGATTTAACTACTATACACTACTTTTTACTATATTTAGTATTTGTTGTTATAGCGGCAACAGAAATACATCATCTGTGAAAATTTCAACTGTCTAGCTGTCACGGTTCATGAGATACAGCCTGGTGACAGACAGACGGACAGACGGACAGACGGACGGACAGACGGACAGACAACGAAGTCTTAGTAATAGGGTTCCGTTTTTACCCTCTGGGTACGGAACCCTAAAAAGTATGTATTTACAAACAAAAAAGTATCTATGTAGTATATATCAACTATCTGGTGTCCACTACACATTTAAGCCTCGTTGCTTAGTGTGGCACTAGATGGCGCTGAGTGTAATGTCCAGCGATATTTATTTATTAACACAGTCTTTAAAAACGATTTTGTTAAGAAGAATTTCACATAATTTGTAACTGTTACAAAATAACGAGAGAGAATCGATCTTCATCGCCACGAACTGTAATCTCTCCATATTCCTTCACTACCATATTTCATTCACATAACTTTCATTCACTTGAACTCGATTCGAAGCGCTCATTTTTCATAGCTGTGACTGGTACTTGCAATTCATGCTCTGAACGTGCAATAAGTACTGAAACCTCTACTTATAGAACTAAGCTCTCAAGTAGATTATCGTGTTTTGAGTTCAAATGCAGTTGGTCTTAGGTAGAAACCGTCAATATGGAAAAATTAAAACTTTTTAGGGTTCCGTAGCCAAATGGCAAAAAACCCTTATGGATTCCACTTTTTTCCGAAACTATAAGAACTATGCTGTTGAAATTTGGTTAGTAGATGTTTTCTCATATTCTGAGAACCGCATTAAGATTTTCACACAAAAATAGAAAAAAAAAACAATTATTTTTGGGGACTTTCATCAAACTCGTATGGATAGGTCTTTAAAAATGATATTGAGGTTTCTAATATATTTTTTTTCTAAACTGAATAGTTTGCGCGAGAGACACTTCCAAAGTGGTAAATTGTGTCCCCCCCCCCCCCCCTTTAAAATAAGTGAATAATAAAAGTAAAAAAAATATATGATGTACAGTCGGGGTCTTTTCCGCCTGACCATTTTAATTTTTTTTGGCTTAAAACATGCGGAGGCGCCGAGCCACGCAAACTTCCACCGAAAATTGGTTTAGATGAGATCTAGTAAGTAGTTTTTTTAATACTTACGTCATAAATCGTAAACCGCAATTATTATTAAAACATCGATCAAAGTTACAACGAACTACAAGAACTTTTATACTATGTTAGTTGCTGTTACGGTACCCTTCATGGGCGAGTCCGACTCACACTTGGCCGCTTTTTTTAAATTAAAACATAACATAACAAACTTACCATCACGCCTTGTACGGTAGAGGTGTACTTACAAGTACTCAAGTCCCATGGAATAGTCCACACTCCATGGCTGCTACCGAGATATTCCTGATGGAAAAACCTAATAACACTTTGCCCGACAGGGGAATCGAACCTCATGCTCATCAGTCGCGCTTGCGACTACTCAACCAACGAGGCTAATTAATTCAAACCTACGAACTATTTGCACCTATGTTACACAGATTCTGCCTTCAGTCACCATCATAATCATTTCAGCCGAAACACCTCCAATAGGCTAGTTTCCACCATCAATAAATTGCAAATCTATATAGTCTGTCAGTTAGAGTATTGGAAAATAATGGACACGTATTTTTAGGGTTCCGTACCCAAAGGGTAAAAACGGAACCCTATTACTAAGACTTCGCTGTCTGTCCGTCTGTCCGTCGGTCCGTCTGTCCGTCTGTCCGTCTGTCTGTCACCAGGCTGTATCTCATGAACCGTGACAGCTAGACAGTTGAAATTTTCACAGATGATGTATTTCTGTTGCCGCTATAACAACAAATACTAAAAACATAATAAAATTAATATTTAAGGGGGGCTCCCATACAACAAACGTGATTTTTTTATAATAATTGGTACGGAACCCTTCGTGCGCGAGTCCGACTCGCACTTGGCCGGTTTTTTGTTTTTGTAAATCAATGAATACTGTCAAAGATATTATAAAATGCATCAAAACTCGGGAGTGAATGTCACGACGTCACAACGCACTAAAAATCATCCCACTGCGTGACGTATTGATAATTTTAAAAGCGTCGTATCTTCGTCAATTTTGGTTTACGTAACAAAAGAAAAAATACGTGTCCAATATTTTTTTGAAATCTATCTGACGGACATAATAGATTTTTTTAGTCATCTAATTGCGAACACAGGCCCACAAGCGTTTCCACATCGAACGGTACTATCCAACATTGAGCCCTAAATTATTATTGTTGTTGTTTTTTAACAAAACTACATGGCCATCTCTATTTTTTTTAAAATTAATTTGTAAATATTGTAATAAAATCACCAACCACATGATCTACGAAGCAGGTTTTAGCAAATATTCCTCTCATTAGTGGAAGACAGTAACCAAAACACAGGCAGTATATTACAACCCCTCAGAATATACAGTTCTGGGCTATTACATAACACAATTATACGCCTTCCCATAATTGTGTGTGGAGCCGTTCTAACCACGCTTTGTGTTCCATCTGATATAGAATACTTACAGGCTACACACCACATATACCTATTATTATGTACATACACTCATGAAATCTTGCTATATTCAAGTTTGTTGTATCAGGGTATTTTTTTAGCGCACGCATAGGCACGACGACATTATCAAAAAATTGCAACTCTATTTATTCCGTCAGTTAAGAGTATTGGAAAATAATGGACACCTATTTTTGTTTTTGTAAATCAATGAATATTGACAAAGATAAAACGCATCAAAGTCTGGAGTGGGGGCTCGTGACGTCAGAACTAGGTTAAAATTATACCAAGGCGTGACGTATTATGAATTTTAAAAGCGTCAATTTTGGTTAAAGTTACAAAAAAAATATGTGTCCAATATTTTTTGGAAATCTATCTGACGGTCTAATTAGATTTTTTTTTGTCGTGTCGCCTATTTTGTTTAGGTTTTAGTAGCTCATGCCCTTTGACCGTTCAGTAGATTTTGCATGAAAGAGTAACAAGCATCTTTCCATCTACTCTCACAAACTTTCGAATTTAGAATATAATTGTCTTCTTCTTCTTTATCGTCTGGTTAGTGTCTAACTTGATGTCAGAGTTTTAATGCGGCCCATGGGCCTCTGATAAGACATTAAGTCAAGTAAGCAAAGAAATATCTCTCAGGCATGCTGATTTCCTCACGATGTTTTCCTTCGCCGAAGCAAGTGATAATAGGGTATATGCATGAATTTTTTTTATCTTTTAAAATAAGAGAAATTATTTTTTTAATATCTATAAAAGTACTAAGTTATATGCATTTGAAACTGCTGATTAGACAGAGAGATCCGATACAGCGAATGACGTCATTCGCTGCATCGACGTACAAAATCCATACTAAATTCCGTTTATCTAGAAAGAGATAGAAACAAAAGTTTAAATTGTTATAACTTTTTTTGTTGTTTGGCCGATTTATGTCTTGTTTTCGCTTTTTGTCATTATTTTTATAGTACTTTAACATTCCGCATCAAAATAAAAAAAAGAAAATTTATGCATGTTCCCTATACACACATGAATTCAATACGCACATGAATGCAATACGCACACGAATTCGAAAAATCAGAAATGCATGTCATAAGTTCAAATTTGAGACCTATGATTTAATTAGCAGTCCGTCTGTCACAACATTAGGCTATTACTGATTTTAATAGAAGTAAGATAATTATTAAGTTTTGAAACCTACCATGTGTTATGCAACAACATAAAAAAAATATGTCTACCAAAGATTGTGGCTAAGGCGACAGATCTGGCAACCCCGTTGCTAGGTCTTGTTGCCAACACCAGCGTAGTTCCCGTTTCCGTGAGAGAACTGGGATAAAATATAGCATATGTTACTCAAGGTGAATGTAGCTTTCTAATGGTGAAAGAATTTTTGAAATCAGCGCAGTAGTTTTTGAGTATATTCATTACAAACATACACACAAAAATGCAAATCTTTCCTCTTTATAATATTAGTGTAGATTAATTTCTTGTCAAGGCGATTTGAATTAAAGGTGATTCGAGAGTGTTATTTATCTTCAAGTCTAAACAGAATACGTCTGCACTTGATAAACTACCTCTTTGGTCAACGCTCATGGTTCTGACGTCGAAGCCTACTGCAAAATTCTAATTTCCCAAGGGGTAATCGAATATGCGTCAGCAATCGCTCACCATGAACCAGTAACGGGTTCTGACAGAATACCGAAGAAAATACGGAGGTACGTGAAGTAAACATCAGATCATAATAAAGATGAATTTTATTGCTGAGTATGAGGGCCTGGATTCAATACGGGCATACAGGTCGGGGGAAGCTAATTGGATTATACCGTCAAGAATTTCTCAGCAGCAGCCACGGAGTATAGCTTTGTGCCCAGTTGATGGCAATAAGCTCGCTCCCTATGACGTGCGACTAAAATATAACTTAACTAACCATATCTTCCCGTGGGTGTCGTAAGAGGCGACTAAGGGACTTATCAGAGAATTGGCAGCAGCGTTTTCTGCGCTTTTGTAACAATCGTACTGCGATCGCCAACCCGCCTGTCAAGCGTGGTTATTATGGCAAAAACCCCCCTTGGGGGAAGCCCATGTCCTGCATTGGACGTCTTTCGGCTGAAATGATGATGATGATGAAAATATAACTGAAAAATATTTGGTGTGCCATTAGATACTGCTTGACCCTTTGGGGATTATAGGCGTAATGTTTTGTTATGAAAGTGCCAGATTTTTTTACGAGTAAGAAAGCAAGGGCTCCTTTTTTCACTTGTTTTACACGTATTTTGTTCAGTTGGCAAATCGGGAAACTTACCAAACGGGTGTAGCCAAATAAATAATTTCTTGTCGGTATTTCTTTGTCATTAAAACAATATACCTAAATTCTTTATCATAAATTACAATATCTAAACTCATGCCTATAAACGTAGCTCAATTCTGGCACCCTTTAAACAAATGAATGCAAAATGTTGTTACCCTCTCACAAACAACATAAATTATGCACACCGTGTCCATTACATACTTTATCTCAGAGACATGTATACAGATGTAAAGAAACTAGATAGGTGCAAAGTGTGACCTGGAAACTATCGAATTAAGGACACAAGCGACTGAACTAGAAAGATGGGCAAAGTTTAGCATCGTAAAAGTTGATTTAATGTCGGTCTAATAAATCGAGAACAGACATCAATTTTGTCACCATACGGCCAGTAATTTATTGCTTTTTAAGGCGAGTTTCATCAATCAAATTGAACGCGATCAGCACATCCTAATCACGTTTATGAGCAGTCAGTGTCATTTGTTACAAGATTGAGCCGAACAGCACTTGAACGCGGTTAATGCTGGACATTTTACTTTCTATGGTGAAATCGGTTCAAAGCAACATGTTTTTGACGGTTACCTTAGTCAACTTATTATAAGTTCTCTGGATTTTAAACTTAATAACTGATGAACTATGCTATATATATAAGTAACTGTACATTTGTGCATGCTTACTCTGCAAACGGTACCGCAGACCTTTCAAACACAAGCAATTTCCAGTAACACGTGTGTACTAAAATTATCTCTCCCCAGCTGCGCTCAAAGGCTCATCTAGCAAAACATATTTGGCTGTCCGTCCAACCTGATGAATGGGCAAATGGTCCCTAATTGAATATTAAATGTGGCTGCCTACGGGCCGCATGACAGCCGGGGCTAAGGGCGCAAATAAGGTCACCGCCACCCTACGCTTGGATTACTACAGGCCTACCCGAAAATCATCGGTTTTATGGAAATGCGTAGCAAATGCTTTGGGTTTTGTCCTTTAAAGCCTTCAATTCCCTGATCAGTCAACAATGTGTTGGTAGGTGTTTTCCGTAAAAGTTTTCCGATCGAGTAAAGTACGGTTATATGGTGTTTTATTCTTTCGAAAAGTTGTGAGGGGTTTTCAAAGACCCTAAACCATTCTGTTATTACAGATTCTTCTTGTTAGTCACCACGGTTACGTCATACACTAACACTATTGGTCACTATTGGTCTGTGTCTAAGTAAATAATAAACTAGGTACCATCTATTGATCGACTAACTTCTCATAAGGAATGGAAGCTTTTTCAACTGTTGATATATTTATTCTCGATATTAAATATAACAATCATTAAACTTATACTGTCATTTACGGGATATCTTCCGTGACTATCAATTATTTTGAGCTCCCGATAAGAGGGATGGCCATGAGGTGTCTCATGCCCATCCCACGATCGTGGCGCTTGCAACTGCGTCGAAATATTGGAAGCTCAAAATAGTTGATAATCCGGGAAGATATGTATGAGACAGTATGAATTTTAGTTTCAAACCGTGAAAGCATTTAGCAGTGTTTATAACATCATTCTCTTAATCTTGATCTTTTCTTCAACCTTCAACAGTCTTGCTGATTAATCATGATCAGCAACTTACATTTTCAAGCGTGAAATTTCTTGTTGAAAAACATCACCCATATTTTTACTAAGATACGGGCCAGCAGGGACATTCAGCAAAACCAATATTGACGTTACCGAATACTTGATATACGGAACTACTTTTGTTTACCTTGTCTCTGCCACAGGGGCTCTATATTTATGTCTTATGAAAACCTCCTTATGTACAGGTGTCGGTCGTCTTTATGAAAAATAATATGGCGTCGTATATTTTCAGTATTAAGTTATAATTTAAGGATAGTGGTTCTGTTATTTTACGAGTTCGTTGTCAACTTTTGATGGTACTTGGGTTTGAGAGTATCTAATAAGAAAATTGGACTTTATTAATATTGAAGAGAACGATATAAATGGAATGGTCACGCTATTATTTCTGATAAAAGTACCTATTTTTGAATGTGATATTTTTAGTTCGTGTTTCGTTGATAACCTCTCTTTAATTTGTAATTTATTAGCCAAAACAAATGGCTGTTTCTAAACATAATTTATGATTTAAACAATGTTCTTGTAGAGGTTGTTGAACCTACAACTTATTAAACTTGTTATGATTAGACTTTTTCTGGAAAGACAATTCAATAATGTATTGAAAACTGTACCTAATTCAACACTGGTCCAACCAAGACTTTTAAACTCCAATAGGAACTTATACTAGCGTCGTTCAAATTCCACCACGCAAGTTCCGCTTTATTTATCATCTAATTACGTGACATCAAAGTTCTTAACTTGTTGGAAGATCTGTACAACTCGCGTAATGACTTCGTTAATCTGACATTTTGGCTTTTAAACGACAGAGTGGATTTAAAATCTTATTTTGAATACGAAAATGAACGTTTGAGCTTTTGGTCTCCAGAAAAGTTGACACATGATTTGTAAAAAAACATATTGATACAATAATCTGTCACATCTTTCGACTACCCTATACCTACTGTAACTCCATGTGATCAAAATATTTACATAAGTTTGGCAGTATTTCTTTTGAAACATATTCATTAATGTTATTCCATTTCTTATTTTGTAAAGAATCAATCGGTAACGTACAGGACACCAAGACACCAAGCTACTATAATTTGTCAAATTTCTTGAATAGATTTTCAACTCTATTGCTAAAGCATTAGGGTAGCTTACTGTGCTGGCGGATGTGCATTAGTTGATTGACTAAATGCATGCTCCAAAGTTATCAGAAACGGTTGCCACCAGCTTCTTTTCAACAGTTATACGACGTCATCAAATTTCATGTCCAGCAAACGGCGTGCATCAAATCTGAAAACTAAACGTTACGCTCTAAACTTTTAAGTTGAAATTGGACAGTAATGTGCTATTACGAGATCAGTAACTCCTAAATCAAAGATCCGATCATTTTATCTTTTATAGTCGTACGACCACTGATGTTTGAGATGTGCACGTAGAGGTTTCCCACTTCAGTGGTTCATTTGTTTACCAGCCATGTATCCGTGCGTAGCGTAGTGTATGGGTCGTAGTGGACGATTCCACCTACATATCTATACTTAAATAAAGGATAAAGTTTGGATGTAGAAGGTCCTCATTATAAGGCACATGTAAACGGGTATTTATCGCTAATTTTACCTTTAATATAAGCTCGACGTTCGACGGCTTCGACGTATTAGAAATGCAAATACAAAATGCAAAATACCTATTTTTATTTTACATGTGAAATACTTTTTTTTCAAAATGTATTTTGTATTTTATTTGAAATACTTTATATAAGTATTTGTAAAATACAAAATAGTTTTGTTACATTTTTTAACTCATTTTTCTTTTATAAAGAAATTGAAATTAAATTTCTTCATGAATACTTAAGCTGTTCAAAGCTTATTGCTGATTGCATCAGAAGTTTACAATGGGACAAAGATACTTACTACGAATGTCTTATACCAAAACTAATGAGAATGGAAATAACCCTACGTATTATATACTTATCTATAGCTCGATTGTGATATAGTGATGGAAGTTATTAAAGAAAGTTTTAAAAGGCGTTTTGAGAGATTTTATAAATTAGAGGAGCCAAAAGCAAAAGATGGCATAAAATAGCATCCGTATCTTATCTCTTTTTCAAAATGAAATGGGTGCCAAAAGCCAACAGAGAATACATTAAAGAAGTATTTGTTTCAGAAGTGAGAAAGATAAAACAATAAGACGAAAAGAGTTCCCAAGTCCAACATACTGAGTTACTCACTCTAATAAAAAGAAGAAAAGGGCAGAATCTTATTATATGTTTGTTAAGGACTCTGATTCTTCAGCAGCCAGTGATAATGCCAATACTACAATAGATCTGGAAACACTACAATATTTAAAAGATCAAAACAATACTTTGAACAGATATCCAACTTTAAAAAAAAATCTGTTCACTATATATAATACCTGCTTATCAAATTCTGCACCTGTTGAACGACTGTTTTCATTTGGTGGAATGATTATGAGGCCCCATAGACGGAACATGAAAGATGAACTCACAGAGTATTTTATTTGGAAAATCTATTTCGAAAATACATATTTTGCATTTTGTATTTAAATACTTTTATTTAAAACTATTTTGTATTTCTATTTGAAATAGTCAAGTGACAAAGTATTTGCATTTTGCATTTAAATACTTTTACTAAACTATTTTTTCACATCTCTGGTCGTCTGTCCAGCACTACGGAGAAATTTCACGGATACGTTTTTCGCGTTAACTGCACGGATCATTGCAAAGTTATGAAGAAATGGCTTAATTCACATAGCTTTTATTCCATAACTGAATTTCTCAAAAAATCTAATTGTCAATCTTACCATTACCGGAATGTATTGTAGAGAATTTCCTAAATTATAAAAATACCTTGTTGTGATTGTATATTAGAAAATATTTTATTTTTCTATTATTTTATTTCTGTTAACAATTTCTTTGTTTGGTTTTAGTGTTTAACAGCAAAATTTTGTTTTGTATTGAGTAACTTTGAAACACGCTTAGTTACCTAATTTAATTTTTGTTTCACATTCAGTTATTATGTGCATGCCAATTTTATGGCGAAATGTACTACATATTATATTTACCATCTTTTGTACCACATTTACTGCAAATAAAAAATGTTGACTTTGACTTTGACATTTGTTTGTTAGCCTCGCATCTGTGCGTAGCATAGTGGAAGATCCAGCCAACATCTTCACACAAAGTGAAGCTAAGTATGTACACGTAGCTTAGCCGTGAGCTGTTGTGGAGCGGCGTCTTAAGGGGCTGACAACACCTAATTTGTTGAAATTGATGTTATTTAGGCAGTTTTTTAAGAAAAACTATTTGTTCTAGCACGGCAAAAAAAAATGTTAATATTGATCATATTTCAAAGACTTTAGACGGACTCGATACATATTTCGACGAAATCGGCTCGATAGAAAATAATTGCAAAGATTGGTCTTAAAATCATCATTAACGGTCCTATGTCTTTATTTTTTTGACGTATGGGTCTGCAATTAAAAACATGAAGTCAACATATTCATACCTAAACCGCTAACGAGTCATATTTCACAAATAATCCATATTTTTTTTTATATCAATATTTATTCATTATTTTCTTCTAAAACCTGGCCGCCCAGTAATAGTGACGTCTCGTTTTCTCCCATACAAATAGACAGTATGCGAGATTTTGGTGTTAACAGCGCCTTAAGACATACCGAAGTCAAGTTGGCAGATTCATCATGTTCAAGTTCTAATCTCGAAGACCAAGATCAAAATCACGGGCTCCGTTTATGGCTAAAGTTCTGGTGTTTGTGCCAGAGACAATACGACCTTAAGGACACAATAACTGTGCCTTCGCTGATTAAAACAAGGGTCTTGTGTTATGTTAATTGTTTACGTGACAGTCTTAAGAATATAGTGAGTATTAAACGTTTAGTTGACGTGGTAATTACTGAGTGGTTTGTGGTAATGAAGCGGTTATGTATTGCTTTTAGTGCTTGAATATTTATTCAATCACTGTTTGTAAAATAAATTGACTCGAGGGCTTGCTTCATCACTAGCCCATGACGATAGACAGTAGCGTGCCTAGAACATTATGGCAAGCCCATAATTCAAGCAGACTGTACAGAAACCAGCGAATGAAGAAGCGTAAGCAGAAGTAGATGCGTAGACAGTAGCGTGTGGATGAAGAGGGGTAAGTTATAAGGGAAGCCTAGCTTGTAGGCTTGTATGAAATTACTGCCACTAAAAAGGTCGTATCCGAGTTTGAAGTTTGTTGAATAAACCTAAAACAAAAACGTTCGGATAAAGTAAGTACTTACTTGGATAATCAAGTAAGTATGACTTATTATAATTTATCTGAAGTGAGCTTCCGTTAAATAATAGCTTTGAACGTCAAATAACAAGGTAGGTAGCTGCTAGATTTTATGATAAAAACAACACTATACTCGTTCAAAATATTCGTCTTCAGGCTGATATTGTAATGATGTCACGTACATCACATTGGTCTCCGTGCTACGGATCGCCGGTCCGATGTCCGCACGGAGCAAATATTTGTTTGGCCTATGGATGGTTTAGTATTCGGAGACTGGCTTGTTTGTTTGTGTTTGTAAGATTCTCTGTAGGTGTATTCACGATAACTAAATGCTACAGATAAATCAAGAAAAGCTTTGAAGATGTATTTAATTGCAAACCTTTAGGATTTCCCATTGGAAAAATAGAATATAGAAGCTTACATTCGATATTTAAGCCTTGCGAGGGAAGAATTTTCAAAAAGCCTTCCTTAAATTCATAGAGCTCACATTTGATATTATGTTTTAAAAAAAAAATTGGTTGCCTGTAAAGTCGGTATACGGGTGAAAGTTTTACGTGACAACGACTTTGAGTGGTAAAATAAACTTTTTATGTCTGTCTCTCTCGCTTTTAGGCGGGCTCTCACTCGCTCTCATTGTGAGCGCATAACGTGAGCGGAGCGTAACGCAGTTTCTTGAAGTGTCACCCGGCAAACCAATTTATGACGTTGTCACGTCAAAAACTTTCGTAGAGCTCACCTTTGATATTATAATTAAAAAAACTGTCCAATGGTGAAGTTTAAAGATTCTAGACCTAGAAGTCCAGGCTGTGCCTTTTCTTATTGAAAATTTACGATTTTTATTAAGTAGTTTTACCATCCTGCGCTTCCTAACTCAGGTTGCAGATGTTGGAGAAAACACAGCCTAGTTAAAGTGGGAGTGGGCTGACCACGAATCGCAAATGCACCCGAAGAAGGGGGGCAAAGATCGATGCACTTACTGAACGCCTGACGGAAATCGCGTCGAGATAGACCGAGGTAAATGTGGTGTGACGATCTGATCTTGTTTGCGGGACATGGCCAGATATTGCAAAAGATAGTAGATAGGATAAGATAGCAGTGAGATATTTGAGTGGCTTCTTCT
The DNA here is from genome assembly GCA_905147715.2 of Xestia xanthographa. Classification (NCBI taxonomy): domain Eukaryota; kingdom Metazoa; phylum Arthropoda; class Insecta; order Lepidoptera; family Noctuidae; genus Xestia; species Xestia xanthographa. The sequence goes on from LR990646.1 coordinate 20,992,135, forward strand.
TCTTATCGTATCGATGTTCCTTCCAATTCACGGTTTTTGCCCAGTAGGTGGTCACTTTTATTGCAGCGGTAGAGGCGCTATACAGGTCATCAAGAGTGCAGTTAAACAGACACCTGGGACACTCCAGCAGGTGGGGCAATACCACTCAAAAATATTTAAGGGGAATCCGGGACCGCGGTCCTGGTCCCGAAAGCCCCCCGACCCTTATTTACTCCAGAGCGCCGCACTCGCACAGAGTGTTTGAGTGGCTAAAAAAGAAGTAAATGTGAAAAGTAAACCAAACTTACGGTCTAATGGGTCTCACTAGATGCTTCACGGCAGTCGCAGATGATTATGACGACAAAAGGTGAACTTTTTTAATAACGACTGGCCACCAGTATGTCTAGATACAAAGACGGGTGGTCTTTGCCCTGCACCGGGACAAAAATACGCTTGTAATATAGTTATTATTGCGTTATAGAGATAGTGTTCGTGTATAAAAACATTGTTTACGGCCGACACTGTTATTATTTATTATGACAACATAGCACAAATACTCAGTTCAGTCACCGAGGCTTTAAAATTCGTGTCAATTAGAATTCATGCAGAGTTTGTTGTTAAATGTCTGTTTAATATTCAGGCAAACAGAAATAATTGTTTGGTGAGTTTCAGGACAATCGGAGTTTATATTATAAGGTTTCTTCATGAAAAAAAAAATGCGTGAAAATAATCGGCCAAATGCGAGTCGGACGACTCGCATTTGGCCGATTATTATTATATTATATATTATTATTATATATATTTATTATTATTATTTTTTTCATCGCAAACGATGGGGTCCGTAAGAAACCGCCGAAAAAATAAACATTTTTGTATGGGGCTTTAATTTTTACCTTTATTAAAAAAAATATTGTTAGGTATGATTTGTTGTTATAGCTGGGATATTAATATACACTCTGTAAAAGGGAACCCTTGAAATTTACATTTATTATTATGATATTTATAACACGTACGGCACAAATACTGTTTTTTACGGACTCTTGCAAGTAAATGACCACGTGCAAAAGTAACAAACAGAACCTACCCTCAAATCTTCGAACAGGTCTTCTAGCTAGGCTGTCAATATTCGTAATAAATTATTTTAGTTACTCGTGCTACACGTAAATCTCAAGGTCTGGAAAAATAGGAAAATCTGAAAAAACGTAGGTAATTTCTGTGTATTACGAATTACTTAAGAGGTAACAGGGCCTGCGAGGAATTTGAAAAATAGGTACCTATTTGTAGAAACTATTGCAGTCGCGCTGCGCAAAGCCTGCCCCCGTAGAGTGCGATAGGGACAGCAGTTCAGACCGATTATATCACTAAAATATGCGGAGATTGACGACTCGTATTACCCTTTTTTCTCCTCGAAAATAAACTGAGCCGATTGATTAAATTATTTTTGACATTAAATTTAAAAAGAAAAAAATAATAAGTATGTCTAGGTTTCTATCAATTTATTTTATGTTGAAAACTTTTCTAATTTGTCTGGTAGTCCTCTAAACACGGTCGTAACGCATTTCATTTTTTGAGGGTCATAGAGGACGTGTCTACAGTAGACCTTGATATTATGAAAAAAAAATGATTGCTAGAGTTTTTTTTTTATTGAGAATCGAAGCCCCTGTTCTCCTCTTAAGTACTTGAATTACAGTTCCCACTAATACATATTTCCGTTTCAGTGAATTGAATTATTCAAAACACGGAACGCTATAACAATCTCAAAAGCCTTAATCATTTCAGTTGGCACGTTTTCTTCAGAACGTCGTTTAAGTGATTAATGTATGTGTAGGCGATTAATAATAAACCTGACGAAGTTAACTCCAAACTGAATTTGTGTTTGGAAACTTACTAAAATATAGAGATTTGGGGCAGCGTAATCCCATTCCCAAAGTGGTTGTATGGGAGGATTAGTGTGATAACTTCGCTTTAAACAGCTCATCTCTTGTATTGAATAAAGGTCGCTTAATCTGGTTATTGTTCGTTAAAAGTTTGGTTGACAGATTTGATTTACATTATGCAAAATGTTGGAGCAGCGGTGGCCCAGTGGTCGCGGCCCCGACTTACGAACAGTAGGTAAGTCATGGGTTCGAACCCAGGCAGGCGCATTACTTTGTGTAATTTATTTCATCGCCGCTGCTCTCAAAACGGTGAAGGAAAACATCGTGAGGAAACCGGCATGTCCTAGAACCAAAAATTCGAAGACATGTGACATCTACCAACCCGCACTGGGCCCGCGTGGTGGATTATAGCCCATTCTCTCTCATTGAGAGGAGGCCTGTGTCCCAGCAGTGGGAACATTAATAGGCTGATGATGATGAAAAATACAAGGTGTAAACAGACCCTTCACGAAGCCATCAACCAAGCACGTTTGACGTACAGAATGCTTATTTGATTGCTAAGTTGTAAGTTGATGGGTAAGTAACTCTACGCAAAAAATATTGCTGCTAACTACTTTTTATTGGGGTGAAAATTCACTGTTTACGGTAGGATTCAATGAAATGCACTCAAAACATTGTGCTCATGGATGCATTGAATAGATGAATGAATTTTGAAAATTGAATATATGAGGTCATGGAGATATTTAAAAAGCATTAAAAAAGATGGAGCTTTGACCCTCAATATCTCCATAACTTAAAAAAATCCCAGGTATGGTCCAGAAAAAAAAATATCGCAAAGACTAGGAGACAAGTGCCTTTCGGTTTCGTTAAAGATATGTTAACACCCATTATATCAAAATGAAAACAACACTACAAAAATAAATCAAGATACGCATATTAATAAAAAAAATCAGCAATATTATACAGACACTATATTCATCACATCACACTCGTATTACAATCTTCAATAAGGTCGGACACAATTACGCGTGAACGATGAAACAATATCCGCAAACACGTATTCCTCTGGAATTACCGGCGCATCGGCGAAAGGGTCCGTTGGTTTAGCTGTAGAGCCTCCGGAAAGACCGTCAGAAGACGGGTAGACGTGGAAAGCAGCCGGGTATACGTAGTTCTGTTCTGACTTCACTTCGCCTCCAGTACCCCACGTCAGCCTCTGAATCTGCCCCTGCCATCGCACCACGATTGAAGGATAAGCATCACCACCTTGCAGAGTACGGTACTTGCACTCGAATATTAAAGGCGCTCGTTCCTTCACGTCATTTCTCTCCGGGGCAACAATAGCCTCCGTTTCACCCGGAGCCACCCTCCCCGCACATAACTCAAATGTGAATAATAAAAACAGAGGAAATAAATATTTCATCTTGTCAGTCCAAAACGACGCCGGGGAATGAAGCAAATTTAATGTAGAATGTTCCATTTCACCACGCGTAAACATCATTAGATAAGGAGGGTAAGAGTCAACATAATGTGTTTGTGTAAGATAAAACTATCGCTTTATATCTCTGCCAAATGTCGAGTTTAATGTTTTTTGTTCACGATAGTAAAACTGGTGACATCCGAACTTGCAGTGTTTTTTAGTGTAGGTAAACGGGAAAGGGGCAATGTCCTTTTTATGAGTGACCTCTATCAACGCAATTTAGTTACCGAGTGAAGTTTTCTTTTGTTTTGTAGCGTTTTTGTTTATATCCGTCTGCGGTTAATGCCTGTGCCACGAAAATATCGCTTTGGGCGTTATTCGCTACATGCGTCAAAAATAGATGTGTATAAATGATTATACAATATTAACGTTATTCTTCTAGTGTAAAGTAAGTTCAATTTGTTTTCAACGCTTTATACTGACTTTTGAAGTGCAGAGCGAAAAAAGCTATAAGCGTTCGTTTCGTGGCCCTCAGTTTAGGGCTCATTTCTGGACACGCGGTGCGTCGCGTCGGGCGACGCGTTGAGCGGCGGCGCGTCAGGCGGTGCGTCGGGCGGCGCGTTGTGCGGCGCGTCACGCAGCGCGTTGCGCGTTTTTCCGTTTACGGAGAGGCGGCGTGTGCAGCGACGGTGTCATCTGACATATTATTATGTTTGTATTTGCGCACGCACTGCCGCTTTAACCTTAGTGGGCAACGCTGCATTTCAGCAAACGCGCGTAAAATCGCTTCTCCATAAACGCTCTCATACATTACCAATTATGCTTGAATTTTCAGCGAGCCACGCCGCCCGACGCGCCGCATCTCCGTAAATGAGCCCTTAGTGATGGGAACCCATCAGTAAATCTATACAAATAAATTAAATTGAAGTGTCTGTTCGTAATTTCAAATTATCAGCTTTTACTGAAAGGTACTTAACAAAAAAACAATTTTTAAAGTTTTTGTATTTTTGTTTCGGCTAATCTCCGAATAATCCCCGTGCGTATAAAGCAGGTTTCCTCAGGAGTTTCCTTCGAAATTCGTGCATATGAACCCACAAAGTCTGGGTTTGTATATCACCAAGTGACACGTTAACATAACATCATGACTGTAATCCCCAAAAAGTTAGATAGCGGTATTCTTAATAGTACACCCACATTTGGCAGGTTATTTTTAAGTCCCATACCATCAACCGAAATTTCCAAATGGAAAAACCAAATAGCTTACTTACACTTTGGAATCGAAACCAGGACCTCATACTTAGCAGTCGCTCATGCAACCACTAGACCAACGAGGCAGTCAGTAACAAGTTAGGCGGGGCCGATTCCACCTAAATCCTCACATGTTTTCTTATACTCATCTATTTGCTAGTACAGTTTGGCCGCTGAGAGAATGCGTTCCTGACGTCTGTCAATTGGCACATAAATTTAGCGCGAAATAATAACATTTATTGTTACTTGATTTAAATGATATCGTTTTTAAGCGGACGTCACGCGGTTTCACCAACATTTTTCCCGTTCCCGTGGAAGTACGGGAATGAAATATAGCCTATGTTACTCAAGGTGAATGTAGCTTTCTAATGGTGAAAGAATTTTTGAAATCGGCGCAGTAGTTTTTGAGTTTATTCATAACAAACATACACACACACAAAAATACAAATCTTTCCTCCTTATAATATTAGTGTAGATATAACCTTCTTTTTTTTTTTTCGGATGGGAAATCATCAAATAACTCCTCCCGCTCTGGGCGGAGCAGGAGGGAGTGTTAGATTTTTACTGACTAAAACCCATCCATGTTCCTTCATCGCCCTTTGTGTTCCGGGGCCACGGTATCTCTTTCGAACTGTCCCGCAACCCCGGCAGGCATCGGTCCTTACGGACCCCTTCCTTTTTGCTGACTCTCTATGAGGCGCGCGTGGAACACGAACGCGCCGTCGACACGGCCTGTCGTCATGAGACGGACGGACGGTGAGCTAGCCCATATCCCACCGTCCACAGGCCCGCGCCTACGGTGGCCGGGGGCCACGTGGTGGTGGCCCCCGACACCCGGGGCGTCTCCCGCGGCGGCCGGGACGTTGAGAGGTTCTCTCCCTCTCACGTTCCGCCACCTCCTTCTCTAGCATTACTGCTTCGCAGAAGGAGGTGACGGCGTTCCATTCCGTCTCGCTCCGGACCATGGCTTGCACCAGGGCCGGACGCGGGAGGTCGCCGCCGCCAATCGCCGCTTCGAGGACACGGCGGTGCTCCGCCCACGCGGGGCACACCTCCACCGTGTGTTCCACCGTGTCCTCCGGTCGATCCTCACAATGGAAGCACCCGGGCGTCTCCTCCCGCCCGATTCGGTGCAGGAACTTCCCGAACACTCCGTGTCCGGTGAGGACCTGCGTCAGGCGGAAGGTGAGGACGCCGTGGCGTCTCTCAAGCCACTCCTCAAAGAGGGGACTTATCGCCACTATCGTGGCGTGCCCTGCACGGGGTTGCGACAGTCGCTCTCTCCATGTCGCCATGAGATCCCGCCGGAAGTCTGTCCGCTGAGCGACAATTTGTCGCTGCAGCGGAGTTTCCCCCCGGCGTAGCGCCTCCGCGTGCCATTCATGCAGGCGCGCGAGGACTATCGCCTCCAGAACCCATGGCGGCAATCCGGCAAGGAGGCTCGCCGCTTCGCGGGAGATCGTGCGGTACGCCCGGGCCAGCCTCACGGCTACCACCTTTTGGGGCGCGTTCAGGTAGTGGGCGGCTCGCCGCCTCAATGAACGCGCCCACACCGGAGCCCCGTAAAGGGCCATGGACCGCACGACTCCCGCGTAGAGCCTCCGGCAGGAGGCGTTCGGCCCCCCCAGGTTGGGCAGGAGCCGCCTGAAGGCTTTCTAATGGTGAAAGAATTTTTGAAATCGGCGCAGTAGTTTTTGAGTTTATTCATAACAAACATACACACACACAAAAATACAAATCTTTCCTCCTTATAATATTAGTGTAGATATAACCTTAACAATAATACTAATAACTCTCGATGACATATACGTCGTTTTATAAAACACGCAGTAAATTCCGTGTATTTTTTGAAAAACAACTACATTTTTTTGCTTTACTTCTGTGTCCAAGGAAGGAAATATGAAACCAAGTCATTTATTTAATATATTAAAACCTCCACAATTTTATTAAGTCACTAAACATACGAAGAAGAACAATGACGGTGAATGACAGATGTCATGAAAGAAAAAGTGCAAAAAGAATGATACAAATTAATGTTTAGATGACCAGACCGACAGCCGACCAGTAATTATGATGTTAACGAGAGCAGCAGCTGCACGACGCGCACGCCTACCAACCCCGGACTCGTCGCTCAGCTCCGCCTCGCCGCCGCCGGACCCCGGATCACCAGTGTCACCGGTTGCGGCAGTTGCGTCGAGCTCGAGCGACGAATATTTCTCTCCGCCGACGTCGCCACCACCAGTACGTCGTGCGGGGAGAGGCCGGCCACCGAAGGGCTTGGGACTTAGGGGCCAACAGGCCCCGAGCCGGGTCCCCGCTACCGGTGGTTGTGTGCAGCGCATGAAATGGACTCAAGCAATGAACGAGAACGTCATGCGCGCATACTACGGGTCTACAGAGGGGGGAACTAACCTCACTGCGTACCGTGCTAGGATGCTGTCTCTGTTCCAGGATCTTGAACCAACCGTCAACGTCTCAGCCCAACGACTGTCGGATCAAGTGCGGGTCATCCAACGCAATCACAGGTTGGACGACGCCGCGCTTGATCGGCTGCGCTCAGAAGTACTGAGCAACCTTATCATCCTAACTCCGACACAAACCGCGGTGCAAGTGTCCGCTATTAACGTAACCCTACCGCGGTCAAACCCTGCTGTTGTAGAGGAGGATGATAGGGTTTCTACGGTAAGCAGCCAGTGCAACGACCGATTGAGGAGCGCTCTGGAGGATGCGCTTCGTGAATATCGGTCCACTCCTACCGAAATTAGGCCCCGATTACCACGGTTACCCATGCATAAAAAAAATAGGGCGCTGGTGTGTGCCTTGGACTCGCAACTCAAGAATATATTCAAGAGTAGCGAGGACCTTGTTGATACACACTCGATCCTGTTCTGTGGGGCTGTTGCGGCATGTCGTTTAGCTAATGTCAAGTTCCCAAATTGTGACGTAGCTACTCGACCGAAACCAGCCGTACCAGCCTGGCAGCGCAGGATCGAGCGCCGTATCGACGAGGCCAGGGTACTCATCGGCAAACTATACTGCTTCAGGGAGGGCAATACACGACCACGAGTGATGCGCTTTGTGAGGCGGGCATTCTCGGGGACTGAAATCAGTCCTCAAGAATACATGTCCCGTGTCACAGAGCGCATCGACTTCCTGAAGCAGAAAGTTTATGCATGGGCGAACCGTATTCGGAGGTATAAGCGGCGGGTTGATCGGTATTCACAGAATCGCATGTTCCAGAGCGATGAGAGGTGGGTATACAGAGCTTGGGAGCGATCCGAGCAAAATATGACAAATGTGTGCCGCCCGGATGATGTCGCCACGAGTTCTTTCTGGCGCAGCATCTGGTCGGTACCCGTTTGTCATACTGAGGCTGACTGGATGCGTGATGTTGAGCGAGTGTGTGAACCTATCCCAGAAATGGAGCCAATTTTTATAACACCTTTAGATGTAGCCAGAGCAGTTCGTCCGTTACCGAATTGGAAATCACCGGGACCGGACGGACTGCACAACTTCTGGCTCAAATGGTTTAGTAGTTCGCACACTTGCCTGGCATCGCAATTCCAGTCATCCTTAGAATCCGGGTCCCTACCGCAGTTTTTAACAACAGGCATTACCCACCTGCTCCATAAGTCAGGTAGTCCCGCGGAACCCAAAAATTACAGACCGATCACGTGTTTGTCGACGGTCTACAAGCTTCTTACATCCATTCTGAGAGTGAAAATTAATACACACATTGACAAAAACTCCATCATGTCAGCTTCTCAGAATGGATGTAGGAATGGGTCCCGCGGTACTAAGGAGCTACTCCTCATCGACATGGCCATTAGCCAACAGGTTCGTCGATCCCGCAAAGATCTGTCGACATGTTGGATAGATTATAAGAAGGCCTACGACTCGGTGCCACATACGTGGCTCATGAGGGTGCTGGAGTTGTACAAAATAGATACAACTCTACGCACCTTCCTTGAGTCATGTATGGGGCAATGGAGGACGGTCCTTCGATATCCAGGATGTCGACAGATCCAGGGGAGCGATGAGCCTGTATGGATTAAGCGGGGAATATTCCAGGGCGACAGTCTGAGTCCACTTTGGTTCTGTTTAGCCCTGAATCCTCTAAGCACATTGCTGGAGAATTCAGGCCTAGGCTGTCGGTTGAGGAAAGATGGTCAGGTTATATCTCACCTGCTTTACATGGATGATCTGAAACTCTTTGCCCCCAACAAATTGCGACTGATGGAGCTACTGAAGGTAACTGAAACTTTTAGTAGCGCCATCAGGATGGAATTTGGTGTGGACAAATGTGCAGTCATGTATGTAAAGCGAGGGGAGATTATGGAGTCCGAGGGACTTCAGCTCTCGGACCCCATACACCTTAGATCTCTTTCCTCATCCGAAACCTATAAGTATTTGGGTATGTCGGAAGCGTTAGGCATTAACATAACTGACATGAAGCAATCGTTGAAGGAGCGCTTCTTTGGTCGCCTGAGGAAGGTATTAAATAGCCTTCTTTCAGGCGGGAACAAGGTGCGCGCCTTCAATGGTTGGGTCATGCCGGTTTTAATGTACTCTTTCGGCATACTCAAATGGACTCAGACCGAACTCGACGCCCTGGATAGAAGAGTTCGTACACTGCTGACCGAAAGCCGGATGCATCACCCACGATCATCGGTGATGAGACTGTACATCCCGCGGAAGTGCGGTGGTCGAGGCTTTTTAAACGCGAAGACCCTCCACAACCGCGAGGTGTGCAGTCTCAGAGAATATTTTTTAAAAGCCGAGGTGGGTATGCACCGAGATGTGGTCGCAGTGGACAAGGGACTCACCCCGCTGTCCATGGCTAAAGAGAACTGGCACAAACCTGAGGTACTTACCACCGATGACCGCAAGGAAGTATGGCAAGGCAAAGAGCTTCACGGGCGCTTCTACCGGGCTCTTCATGGGCCCGATGTAGATTTTCTAGCGTCCGTGTCCTGGTTACGTTTCGGCGACCTCTTTGGGGAAACTGAAGGTTTTGTCTGTGCGATTATGGACGAAGTTATGTTGACGAACAACTACCGGAAATATATTATGAAGGACGGGACGGTTGACGTGTGTCGGGCATGCCACCTTCCGGGTGAGTCCATCAGACATATCATTTCTGGTTGTTCTCGTCTGGCTAACGGCGAGTACTTGCACAGGCACAACCAAGTAGCCAGGATTATACACCAGCAACTTGGCTTGAAATATAAACTTGTGGAATCTGAGGTACCGTACTACAAGTATGTGCCCGACCCAGTTCTCGAAAAAGACCATGTCACGCTGTACTGGGATCGGTCTATCATTACTGACAGGACTATTGTCGCCAATAAGCCTGACATAGTGATGATAGACCGATCAGCGCGCCGCGTAATGATAATCGATGTTACCATTCCGCATGACGAGAACCTCGTGAAGGCTGAGAAAGAGAAACAAATAAAATATCTCGACTTGGCACACGAGGTTCGTGACATGTGGAATATGAACTCGGTTATCATTGTGCCGATTGTCGTGACGGCCAACGGCCTTATAGCCAAGAGCTTCGATGACCATCTATCGAAGCTCTCTTTAGGCGGTTGGATCAAGGGCCTGATTCAGAAGGCAGTACTCCTCGATACGGCTCGCATTGTGAGGAGGTTCCTGTCTCTGCAGCCCTAACCACCGGTGGCTTGGACCCTGCTCCCGACACCGGGTGGACCTCTATTTTTTTATATTTTTAAGTGCTTTTTTTTTTTGTGCTTTTATTTTAAGAAATACTTAAAAATGTAATTAAGTAAGAATCTAAATGAATAAACGAAATACTAATACTAGCGACCTGTCAGGAACGCATTCTCTCAGCGGCCAAACATATTTTACTGAGCTTTAATATAGCACAGAAAACTTCCCACCCCATTCCGAATTTATACAATTAAAGTTTTATGAACCAGCGAACAGAATCTTCATCTATACTCGGGAGATTAACGCAGTGAGCCTGCCGCAGTAGCGGGCGATATTCAAGGAAACTTTAGGATCGTGACTTACAGTAGTTCGCTCCATAAAGCATCGTGGTTCCGCGGGCAAGTTCAGCGGGCGAGAGATCAAAAGGAAGCCTTGAATGTTCGGGAAATAGTTTCAATTAGTAGTTTGTGGTTGGGGTTAAAACGTAAGATTAGGTACTTACTGGCTATTATGGGCTGCGCCTGAATGTTTACTTGTTTTTGTCAATAGTGTGTCCTCTTTTATTTTCATCATCATCATTACTGTCGAAAGACGTCTACTGCTGGACATGGGCCTTGGGCCCCAGGGGGGATTTTGCCATAATCGCTACGCTTGGCAGGCGGGTTGGCGATCGCAGAACGGTTGTTAAAAAATCACAGAGAATGCTGCTGCCCATTCTCTGGTACTTAATCCTTCGTTTTTTAATTTGCATGTCGAAATCTACACCAAAAACCTTCCGCCCGTTTTGATTTCCCGGATTAATATATTATTAACTGGCCGAAAAGTTCTGGAGTGGCGACCGCGAACCGGAAGACGATGCGTTGAAAGATCTTCCACAAGGTGGACCGATGACCTGGTGAAGGTTGCGGGATCCATTGGACCGGTCAATGTGGCGACACTTGGGGGAGGCCTATGTCCAGCAGTGGACGTCTTTCGCCTAAAATAAATGAATGAATGAACTGACAGAACGCTTTGCTGCTTTTGCCCATAAAACAATTCGTTTTATGTACTCCAGCCATAGATGAAGAGACGGAGAGGTAGACCGCAACTATCTGGATGAAAAATAACTGGAAGGACATGCAAAAGTTTGGTCTTACGGATGACGATCGATGCTTACCAGCGAAGTGAATGGCAACGCAATATTAAAAAATCAGACCATCAGAAAGAGGCAAAGGCAAAGAAGAGCAATGATGGTTAAATTATCGCGAATTATTTGCTCTGAATCACATGGAGCGTGGATTAATCCGCAGTATCAAGACTAATATATCAACCCACAATACCAATTCCCCAATAAATATGCATATAGGTACGTGTTATATGATATGACATTACTTAGTTTCATAGAAATACTGATCTAGTAATGTGAAACAGTGAAACGTCTTCTCTAGGTCGAGCCTTAGCGTTTACTCTTTATCGACCAAACAAATCTTGACGTCGGTCCTAAGGTTACTGAATCAAAAAGCCTGTTACGAGTTATATTGTCTAGAACACCGGCGCAATATGGAGGATAACTTTGTAGCGCGATGATCGTGTTAACGCTGCCACATAATAGACAAGTGCAGAAGGTCAGTAACATGCAATAAGTGATAACCGTACGTACGAAGATGAGCTTCACGAATAGCGAGGGCAAGCGCATTAACGATGACTTTTATTTGTTTGAGACACACTGTACTAAGTGAAAAAGAACAAAAAAAAAAAAACCGGCCTCTTGGCCGGTTTTTTTGTCGGGCCACGCTCTTGTGTAGGGTTCCGGTTCCGTAGTTTCCCGTCCGTCACAATAAGTGTTCCCACTTATGAGTTTAAAGGTGGGTATCCATTATGTAAAAATGCTTTAATTTTGTACAACTTTTTGTCTTTTTTGTACAAAAACTGTTGTTTCCATCAAGTTCAAAATTATTTTCCTAGAAAGTCCTTATAAAGTTCTACTTTTCAGATTTTTTTCATATTTTCTAAACTTATGGTTCAAAAGTTAGACACATTGTTTTTACATTAGGGGGGACACATTGTTTTTTTCTTTTGGAGCGATTATTTCCGAAATTAATGATTTTAGGAAACCCCTATTCATTTTTAAATACCTTTTCAACAATATATCACACGTTAGGGTTGAAATTAAAAAAAAAAAAACACTTCCCACTTTACATATAGGGGGGCTACCCTAATAAAACATTTTTTTCCAATTTTTATTTTACCACTTTGTCGGCGTGATTGATATACATATTGGTACCAAATTTCAGCTTTCTAGTGCTAACGGTCACAGAGATTAAGCGAGGACGGACAGACGGACGGACGGACAGACAGACATGGCGAAACTCTAAGGGTTCCTAGTTGACTACGGAACCCTAAAAAGATATTAAATTAATCGAATCGGGGCTTCCGCCGCGGGTGCTTCGACCACTGGGGGCCTAAGCTATGGACCCGAAAGGGACACCAACGCGAAAACGGTAACCACGTATTAAGTACATCATTCTGAACTGAAAAAAATCAGCTGTTCCATATATTTTGACCGTGTAGGTATTGCACTTTTGTAGGTAGCTGATTTTTTTAATAACCTATGAAAAATTTCTCTGTGGGGCTGAGAATGATGTACTAAATACGTGGTAACTGTTTTCACTTCGGTGTCCCATCCACCCCGTATATTTGAACTGTCTTCGCCCGCGCAAATTGATTGTTTTACACACTATTGTGTGATGTCGTCCATATAAATACATGAAATTACAACCGCCATGCTCCCGACCCGTCCCGCGCTCGACCCGCACCCGACCCGCGCCCGCTCATCGTGTCTCGTACGTGTCTATGTCTGGTAGCGGGATATTTCGCTCGTTGTTTGAAGTCGACTTTCTGTGGGGACTTAATCTGTTTTGTGCTTCCAACGTCGCGTCGCGTGTTACATAGTTACGTGAACGTGATATAATTGTAGACAACTGAGAAATGTCGCCAGAAGGGTCTAATGACGTCAACTTAATTTTGTGTCTTACTTTGAAAATGTAACGTCATTTAACTTTGTAAGGTGTCGCTTTATGTAACTGTAGTTTTCTACTTACGTAGGTAGCTAGGTAATCTGTGGCAGGCACGGTAAATTAAGGTTTTGTGTTGCTAAGGCAAATTGGTTGGTAATAAACAACGGGCCGCCAATCTACCTAAGCAAGGTTACCTACCTAGACCATAAAAAATCCGTTGACCAAGCTAATCTGCCTTCATAATGAAGTCTATAAAATATTTTATTTCAAATAGAACCTTAACTCGATAAACGCAGCCTGTATTTTAGTCTACACGTACATATTTGTTACTATAAAAACACTCATGAAAAACCTGTAAGTGGACTACAAAAAAGCGGTCACTCTGCTGGTCAAGTCGACAATAAACATAAAGAAACCATCACGTCTCCAATCCGAATACGATAGGGCAATATATCCGAACGAAATCCCTGGGGACTAAGAACTCAGAAAGCAAATAATATTTTATCTTATTTTCTCAACATTTGCTCGCTTTATACGCCATTCATTTATCGGAAAACTTTTCTAGATAACGGTTTAGGTTGTATGGATCAGATTTTCTCTTGTTTGTTCCGATGACCTTGGTATTTAATTGGTTCAGTGTTCAATCTTGATTAAACACTCGAGTTTTGTTTGTAGTTGTAACACTCAGCAGAATAATTGAAGTCAAATTAGCTAAGTAGTACTTCTTCAAGAACCTTCTCCGTCACTTTTTGAAATTGTTTTACACTTTCCAGACTGAAATGTTTTAATTTCATCAAAAGTTTGCTAAAATTAGTTTTAGATTAATATCTTTAATTAATGTTGATGGCTATTGGATTTTATTAGTTCTTGTTGGAAATCGTTGTAAATGGATTTTAAAGTAAATAATTGTGACATTTCCATAACCAATAGGTATTTATGTAGGTCACTAAAATACCAAACTAATATTATGTTTATCATAATTTCAATTAGAAATAGGTTCAATCTAATAAATTATTTCAATAAGTATTTAGTATAGGTAATAGGATTAATTAATACAAACCACGCATGTTATTTAATTTAATCATTGCATTTCAATTTGGTTTGATAAAATACCCAGTATTGGTAAAACTAAACAATAAACTTAGTCACTGTTAATGTGTGAAAAAGTAATTATTGTATTAGGTATGAATGAATACTCTCCGCCTAGCCTCCGCTTAGCCGTGTGGTATCCGGCAGAGTAGAATAGAACCAACCCATTACACTCACGGGTGTCGTATAAGGCGACTAATGTCTGAGGCAGAACACCTTGCGCCTCCGTAGACCAGAGAATGGGCAGCAGCGTTTTCTGTTAGTCTATCATCACTGCGATCTCCAATCCGCCTGCCAAGCGTGGAGATTACGGCAAATTCCTCCCAACATGGGAGAGACTTATGTCCAGCAGTGGACGTTATGGGCTGTTGTTGTTGTTGTTGTTGAATATTCTCTTGCCCTTATCCCAATTCATTTGGGGTTAGTGCAGCATGTCTTTTTATATTCATATCTTCTTCCATACTTCTCTATTTTTCGTCATTTCATCAGACACTTCCTCCGGAATTAAGTTATTTGTATTCATTGAATATGTTTTCCATGTAGCTGGATGATCATCATTCAATATCAAAGTAGGTAGTGAAAAATAAAATCTCGTAACCTAGTAGTGTCTATAAACTCTTAAGGTACAAGATCAAATAATAATATCATAAAAAGTACGTAAAATAATGTAGTAAGGGATTGCTTTAGGAAGACCAACCAACACTATCGTGAAAACGCTCAGTTTTACGAAACAGCAGCACAGCGAATTATACCTTTATTTGTGGCCACGCACCAAATACCAGCTACAACTTTATCAATATCGATACCATTACAGCAGCAGCAGCTTTAATCAAGCTGCACTACAGACAAAACATGTTACCTACATTCCCAATTCTACAGCAACTTGGGGCATCCCTCTGTACTGCACTTTGTGTTTCTAAAGTTACGGTTACACGGGTATCTTCAAATGCTCAATACATTCTAGGCAATATTGTTCAACTATGATACTACGACATGTCGCAACTGTTGTTAGTTGAGTGAAATAGACAATACTTCTATTAGCATACAGAATATACGGAACAGTAAATCTGACGCATCTGTAGGCGAACCACGCCATATTGTGAAAAGCCAGCTGCATCACTTTAGTACATGTTGTAGGAACATAATGTTAAAGAAACAACTCAATCCTCAATTTACAATAGGTATAACTAACAAAAAAATATAATGAGAAAAGCCGTGACTCATTAAAGCACTAAAGCCGTGACGCACTAAAGCCGTGACTCACTAAAGCACTAAAAACGTGACGCACTAAGGCACTAAAGCCGTGACGTGCCGTGCTTTTATAGGAAAGCGCCCTATAGGAAAGCGTTGCTTTAGTGTTTTTTTTTCAAAAACATTGTTTTAGGAATTGTAACGAGAATAAAACAATCATAAACATTAGATACATTGGTACATTGGAACATTAAATCTAGTACATTCAAAAGTTTTTAGAAGAAATCGCTATCAACGATAAGACCGCCATGGTACCCATAGATTATTATTTTGTAAAAGATGTTAACAAGCGGCCATAGGGAAGGCCTTTGCCCAGCAGTGGGACAGAGCAGCCTTATTAAAAAAAAAAGAACTACTCTTTCTATCTATCTATCAAATTCCGCGTTAGCTTCACTTACAAGGCAACGATAACCGAGCAATAACTGCAGGCAAAAATCTTCCGTGTAAGCACAGCTTAATGCAGGTAATGTACGAGTAAATGTTCGCTTGCGCACCGCAATCGGGCTGAGATAGGGTTATTGTTCGAGACAACCAAAACACTAAGGTGTACAGAACTGGAGACCTAAGAACGCTTAGGTGTAATTAAGTTACAGGATATCTGCATACATGTTTTGTACAATGTACAAAGACTGGGTTAAGCTGGGTGCTTTTGCTTACAAATTCGAGAGATAGAAGAATATTAGGTGGAGTTTCAACTGTGTAAATCTTGCTTATCGTTTGTCACATATTTATCAATGCGAGTGACTGACACATAAATAAATGCAAAAAAAAACAAATGTTACTTTGCAGTAGGTTCTGAAAACTTTAGGCTGAAGAGTTAGTTATTGCCCGCGGCTTTGCTCGCGTTAATTTAGAATTTGACAATCAATTCGGCTTGTAATAATGTAATTAAATTATGATTCCTAAGAACGTTATTGTTGTTTTCCTCGGGAACAGTACTTTTTTTTGGGATGAAAGGTACCTTAGGTTCGTTTCGTACACCTGACAACGTACACACATCAAAAAAAGTTTGCGATCACTTTTAAAAATCGAAATCTTTTTTGTTAAGTTTTTATAAAAAAAAAGTCAATTTATTTTTAATTTCAAACAGGGTATTTATGTTTAAAGAAAACACACAACAAAGATTTTTTCTTGATAAAGTTAAATTTAAAAAATTATATTATCGGCTTATGCTAGTGATCACAATCTTTTTTTGATGTGTGTTTATGTACTTAGTAAACCATGATTCTGAAAAGCCTCATAGTTTAATTAATAATTTAGGATAGACCCAAGTCGGTTGTCATAGCGGTTCAGTTGTCTTGTCAATACACACTAATTACCCTTGATAAAGCACTTACAATATTTCATTACTTGCTTATGACGTCATCCACGGCTGCTACAGTGACCTATTAACCACCAGGGACCGACAATGAATCAAGATGACAATATATCCCAACACAAAATAGGAAAACGCTAATTCCATACATTTATCTCACTAAAACCAGCTAGCAAGAAATTGCCGCAATTCGGTAGATGGATGGAAATTCTTAATTGAACCAGTTAACTAATTGAACTAATTATGACGAGACATTCGGATAAATAATGGATAAGGCCACTTCAATCTTCTGGAGGCCAGAACCCGCCTCTATTATGGGATTATAGCGGACTGTTTTTGGTAATTATGCTTTATGAAAATGAGGAAATTGGGGCTCTGTTCTGTTCTGTTGCATTTTAAAATAAACTTTATCGTGGTTGAAATACCGTAATATTCTGTATCTGTAGCAAACGTTGATGGTTGCATATTTGTATAATTCCTTAAATTCTATTTTATTTTTTGTAATATACATAAAAATGTGTAATTTTTGGTTCTTCCGAATAAATAAAATATTGAGTAGATTCGAGGATGCTTAGCTAGTAATTTTATAACTTGAAAACCAATTTAGAAACTCGATTGAGTAACTTTCAAAAACAATCTGAAGTATTCTGAAGGAGATTCCTAATCGATTGGTTCATAATAATGTTAAAAATAAAAACCGGCCAAGTGCGAGTCGGACGAACGCACGAAGGGTTCCGTACCATTATCTATACAACATTAGACAAAAATCACGTTTGTTGTATGGGAGCCTTAAATATTTATTTTATTTTAATTTAAGCATTTATTTTTAAAGTGAATTTAGAACTAAATATTCTGTGAATATTTTAAGCGAGTATCGAGCAAAAACGAAAACACAACAAAAACCTTAAATATTTATTTTATTCTGTTTTTAGTATTTGTTATTATAGCGGCAACCGAAATACATCATCTGTGAAAATTTCAACTGTCTAGCTATCACGGTTCATGAGATACAGCCTGGTGACAGACAGACGGACAGATGGACAGACGGATAGTGGGGTCTTAGTAATAGGGTCCCGTTTTTACCCTTTGGGTACGGAACCCTAAAAAATCGTCTTACTGATTTACCCCGCGTATTATATTATCTGTGACCCCGCTGATTCTTCATGACAAAATAACTGATGATTTAATGAAATAAAAGGTTGAAACATTAAACATTTGGTATATTCCGGGACATTTTACTCAGAAACAGAACTGCGCTATAGATAACATACGTCTTATGATATTTATTTGAGTGCCTTTCGTTTTTGTTTTGTCTTGCACTTTTTATTAATCATGTAGTTTTATTATTTGTTACTATTTTGCACACTAATTTCTACATAAGTGTCTATTCATACATGACACATAATTACACATACCTATAACACAAAGAACAAAACTGTTTTATGTCCGTCACATCACCATCTCAGGTCCAGTTGAAAACCAGCGTCGGGCACTAGTTGTTCGGCAGTTTGCTGAACTGGGCCTATTTGGCGCAGCCGTGAGACACACAATATTATCTCATTTTTTTTGTCTCGATTTAAGTTTTTATTGTCTAGTTTTAAGTTTACTCTTTTGTTTTTACTTTATTTTTTTTTTGTTGTGTGCACTTAAGGCATGTGCCGAATAAACATGTTTATTTATTTCTTTCTTTCTTTACCTACTCATGGTTTAGGGCTACACTTATTTAGTCGAAAACGAAAACTGTAACTTTAAACGAAAAGTCCATTAAGGCGCTGTCAACACCAAAATCGCGCACACTGTCTATTTGTATGGGAGAAAACGGGACGTCACTATTACTGGGCGGCCAGGTTTTAGAAGAAAATAATGAATAAATATTGATATTAAAAAAAGTATGGATTATTTGTGAAATATGACTCGTTAGCGGTTTAGGTATGAATATGTTGACTTCATCATCATCATCGTCAAAAAAATAAAGACATAGGACCGTTAATGATGATTTTAAGACCAATCTTTGCAATTATTTTCTATTTTTTTTTTTTTTTTTTAGGAGGCACCACTCGCAGTTGCAACTCTAGACGGTTGCTTGACTGCTTAACCGGACAATCCTGTGGTGGCCAAAAATTACTTTAAGGCCCCCAGCCAGGGCTTACAAACTAACAGGAATTACACATTAAATGAACCGTCACTAAGGGCACCCCCTGTGGGGTTCGGGCCTCGGCTTAGTGGGTCATTGGCAAGGGGGCAGCAAGGGACAACAACAGGCTGGGTCGGATCATTAATTGGCTCATCGAGCATGTCGGGCTGGGGTCGGGCAGTGATGTTACTGGGGGGTCGCAGGGGTCCACGCCGGCGGGACCGGATTCGCGGCTTAAATCGGTTTTTGTATTTGTACCTACGTAGTGTACTCGTTTCCCTACAGCTCTCTTGATAAAGGGTGATGGGATCATCGGGAGTGACAAGGGTAAGTCTGGGTCTACGAATCCTAGATATGTTAGAGGGGGCATAACTGGCTGCTGAGGAGATCAGCGGATTAGGGTGTTTTTCGGCTGAATCGAAAAAGCCCTTGGTCAGACGTTTCATGTACTGCATCATGGTGGGGATTTTGAGATCAACGTGGAGTTGCTCATTCCTAACGTAAGGTGGGGCACCTGTGGCCTTTCGCAAGAACCTATTCTGGAGGGTCTGCATCTTATGAATATGGTAGGGTTTGGTGTGCGCAAAAACGGGACATGCGAAAGTCATAATAGGCCTGATGCACGCGGTGTAAATACGCAATTTGCACTTGAGTGACAATTTGCTACGTGCGTTCAGAATATAGTGAAGCCTACCGAGAGCAAAGGCGGCACGCGAACGCACCGTCTTTATGTGCTCACTAAAGTTAAGACGTCGGTCTAGGATAACACCCAAGTACTTGGCTCGCTTCGCCCAAGGGATCGGCTTGCCAAGCATGGTGATCGGACTGGAATTATTTTCTATCGAGCCGATTTCGTCGAAATATGTATTGAGTCCGTCCAAGGTCTTTGAAATATGATCAATATTAACATTTTTTTTTTTTGCCGTGCTAGAACAAATACTTTTTCTTAAAAAAACTGCTTAAATAACATAAATTTCAACACACAATATTATCTCATTTTTTTTGTCTCGATTTAAGTTTTTATTGCCTAGTTTTAAGTTTACTCTTTTGTTTTTACTTTATTTTTTTTTTGTTGTGTGCACTTAAGGCATGTGCCGAATAAACATGTTTATTTCTTTCTTTCTTTCTTTACCTACTCATGGTTTAGGGCTACACTTATTTAGTCGAAAACGAAAACTGTAACTTTAAACGAAAAGTCCATTAAGGCGCTGTCAACACCAAAATCGCGCACACTGTCTATTTGTATGGGAGAAAACGGGACGTCACTATTACTGGGCGGCCAGGTTTTAGAAGAAAATAATGAATAAATATTGATATTAAAAAAAGTATGGATTATTTGTGAAATATGACTCGTTAGCGGTTTAGGTATGAATATGTTGACTTCATCATCATCATCGTCAAAAAAATAAAGACATAGGACCGTTAATGATGATTTTAAGACCAATCTTTGCAATTATTTTCTATCGAGCCGATTTCATCGAAATATGTATCGAGTCCATCCAAGGTCTTTGAAATATGATCAATATTAACATTTTTTTTTTTGCCGTGCTAGAACAAATAGTTTTTCTTAAAAAACTGCTTAAATAACATCAATTTCAACAAATTAGGTGTTGTCAGCCCCTTAAAACAACAATCACAACAACAAACCAGAGTAGGTACGCTGAAACTGGCCCTCAATCATGACTTAAGACTGAAGCAGAAATACGTGTTTTCTGTGTCATCTTTGTATCTCTTAGTCTCTTATATCAACAATACATTCCCAGCTACACTTCACTATACACGGGAGAGTGCGTGCGAGTGAGAAATGCGATAAAGATGATTAATATCCACCGTCATTAGTCCTGCACGGCTCGAGTAGATTACTTACTCATCGACTGAAATCCAGAACAAATCATTTCTCTTAGCTGACACACAATATTAATTAATTGATATCTTCGGCAGCTTCCTAAACAAAACGATAGTCGCGTTCATATTGTTCGACGAAACCAAAGCCGTGGACGCGCCGACAGAACGTGCCTTACAAATAGTGAGTATTTGCACGACCGATCCGAAAAGACCCCGCGTCCTAACCTTAGTGAGGTTAGGACGCGGGGTCTTTTTTGGATCAAATTTGGACAAGGCCTTTCCTAAGTTACGCTTAGATGGACCGATGGCGTAATATATGGACAATTTAGATGGATGAGCAATATTCAAGTCTCACTCAGTCCTCCTTCCTATACATATTAAAAAAAAGGAAAATCAAAACCTATATTTATACAGGGTGTAAAAGACCTCATCACGTAGCCGTCAACCAAGCATTCTGTACATCAAACTAAGTAACTTTACGCAAAAATTATTGCTGGGCAACGACTTTTTTTGGGGTGAAAAATCATGTTTTGTGGTAGAACTCAATGTAACGCACTCAAATCATTGTGCTGATGGATGGATTGAATAGTACCTGTACAATCCCCCCCCCCCCCGTATAGTACCCCCGGGTCGTGGAGGTGTTTTAAGTAAAAATCTTACATTAAAAACTTGGATTAAAAAAAAAAACCTGTCAAAAAGTTGGAACTTTGACCCCCAATATCTCCGTAACTAGAAGGTTCCCAGGTATGGTGTACAACAAAAAAATTATCGCAATGACGGGGAGAATAAGTGCCTTTCGGCTTCGTTTAGAGGTGTTTTACACCCTTTATGTAAGGTATCATCAGTGAGTTCAGTTGTTACTAAAATCAACACCGAAGTGTGGGAGTACCTATGCATAATATGTGGTCGAATAGATTCCTATCAACACAAAATCAATCGACCAAAATGATTGAGGTTAGTTTGCTTGGATGTCTCAACTAATCAACTAGTCAATCATACCCATAATTTCCTTTAATTATTCAGTTAAACTATCTACGAGAAACAATAACAGTGCAAAAGGTCGATTATTCTGAAATTCCAAGTTAGGTAAAGGTCAATGCGTTTTTAGCAAGAAGTCGCCTGTATTTTGTTCAATGTAATTTAATATTGCTCCAAACGTGCGGCAGAAAGGAAATTGTTTCACCTTTTGACGTAGCGGAGTGAAGCTTTGTAAAAGATAGGGATTTGGAGGTCAAGGTCATGTTATATTATTTATAACACATTTGCTCGTAAAGGGTCTCTTATTTTACCCATTTCATTATCGTAATGTATCTCATTACGTACTTGTGCAGTAATGTAATGTACAACGCACGGTTTATCAAGATGCTCCGTCAAAAAGGAACGGTACTTTTTTAAATCTTAGCAAAGAGTTTTTATGTCAGAAAAGTGGTCAACATTTTATAAATAAAATTAACTGTGGGAGATGAAATATAATAAATAAACATTTAATTTAATTAATTTTGACAATAAATTACAACCATTTATCTGTAACAAAAACACAAAAATATTAATTTACTTTATTAGTAATACTGGCTGTTTTTGTGTCTTTGCCTTAAAAAAAGCGCTGATGCGCGCATTGCTAATTTGTGAACAAGTAAGAGATTTATTCGTTTAAGAAAGTCCGAGTTTTATTTTATTTCCTCGCAAATATGTTATAAAACGTCGTATGACATGCGTGCGCTTTGATAATTACAGCCTCTGCTTTATTACAGCCCTCGCCTACGGCTCGGGCTAGCAATATCGCCTCAGCTGTAATTTTCAACTTATCGCACTTATATCATAATGCACTATTAGAGGTTAAGGGCTATATATCCCTCAAATGGCTTAGCATGATCCTCCGTTACGCCTAAAATACTGCAGCATTAATTTTGAAATAAATATATGGTAAAGTTGAGGATTAATGCTAAGTACTGTGTGTGACGAAAACACGATTCCATAAACTTTTCTAGATAGAAAGTAAAACCAAAGTTACCTCCAAATAGAATAATAAACCGCTGGTATTCAAAAAGTTCTTCAGATTTGATCATGAAACTTTGCATACTAACTGAACTAACTATAAAGCAGGTCTTATGTGTTTTATTTTTTTAGTCCAATCAATAGATTTTTTGTAAATCGCAAAAAAAACACTAATTTCGCACTATTCGGCCCGCAGTGACTGACGTAACAACCATTTTGTTGTGCAAGCTGATTAGAACTTTATTCTAACAGTATTTCTAACGAAGTTTGTACTACCAAATATAGAGTTGCTAATTTGAGGCTCTTAGTGCTGAAGTGAATTTTGTAAGGCGTCACGAGTATTGATTGAGTGTTGACGTCACGAAATAACCCTAGTACCTGCTTACTCTAATAGTGGTAGGTAATTATATTTAGTTTTGTTATTTCAAATGTTTTACTGCATCAGTGGTCTAGTGGTTGTAAGTGCAACCGTCCTGGGTTTGATTCCAGGGTCGGGAAAATTGTTATTGGAATTTATCAGGAACTTCTAGTAGCAGTAATGGAGTATGGATTTGTGCCCGGCTGATGGTTGGCCCGCCCCTATTACGTGTAACGTAAAACTTATCTGGCGAAATGTGAGCGTACTATCGAGGACATTCCAGCCTGATCACCGTTAAGAAAATGTTTGCACTTACAACATAGAAACGCTCTCTAGCCCCGCCCCGTTGACTTTGTATAGAAATAATGATTGAAAAGATACCGATCGGCCGAGCGCACTGACGACTCACGACCAAACGACAGTTATTGTTAATTTGCGCGCCAAAGTTGACGCTTCCTATTAGGCCTAAACTTGAAGGGAGCGTGGCTCGGCGCCTCCGTATGATTTAAGCGTAAAAAAATTAACTGATCACGCGGAAAAGACCACGACTGTATCTACCTTCTATTACACCTCTGCTTAACCCTTCGGGGATTACAGGTGTGATGTTATGTATGATATCTGGATTAAATAGTTTATTACGAAGTTCTGTTCGTTGATTAGGTACTTGACTTAGTCTAGAGACAGATTACAAATACATATAGGGTGTAAACAACCTCATCACCAACGGAAGCCCTCAACCAAGCATTCTGTACATAAAACTAAGTAACTTTACGCAAAAATTATTGCTGGGAAACTTTTTTTCTGGGGGAAAAATCATGTTTTGTGGTAGAACTTAATAAACGCACTTAAAACATTGTGCTGATGGATGGATTGAATAGTACGGGGGTCGTAGAGGTGTTTAAAGTAAAATCTTCCAATGAAAACTTGTATTAAAAAAAAATATATTATCAAAAAGTTGGAACTCTGACCCCCAACATCTCCGTAACCAGAAGGTTCCCAGGTATGGTGTAGAACAGAAAAATAATCGCAATGACGGGGAGAACAAGTGCCTGTCGGCTTCGTTATGAGGTTTTTTACACCCTTTATGTAGGTACATGTATGTACAAGGTCTCCCAAAGTGATAATGCACATAGAAATCTTCGTCACTGTTCGGCAACGGTCGTATTCCCCGAGCGTCGG
Organism: Xestia xanthographa; assembly: GCA_905147715.2. NCBI lineage: Eukaryota > Metazoa > Arthropoda > Insecta > Lepidoptera > Noctuidae > Xestia > Xestia xanthographa. Next base: position 21,016,497 of record LR990646.1, read on the forward strand.
AAGACGATATGTATATAGAGTGGTTAAGTGCATTTTCTTCATAGTAGAATTATGTGTTTTGTGCTAAAAGAGATAAATATTGATTTATCAGTAACGAAATTGCAGTGCAAGTACGTAGCACTCGATTCGTTACGATTCGATAAATCTGTCAGTTATCCTCGATACAATGAGTTTTTAACCAATTGAAAAGTCGGATTTATCGAATCGTATCGATTCGATCATTATCGATTGCTACGTACTTGCAGTGTTGATTCCATAATTCGATGTAAGTAAATAGCGAGGAAAACGACACGATTGCGAATATGCTACAATCTTTGTTGAATTGATTTACTTCTTCATACTTTCTTGTATTATTGCATTATGTACTAATATACTTTATAATATTATTTATTCCTATATCGATTTGTTTATTTATGCATGTGTATCTTTCTATTAAAATTTATATAAGCCTAAATCTGATTTTTTAAATGTTTTTTGCTAGTACTTAATATGTATTTAACGTAGGTATTTTTAATATTTAAAAACGTGAAAAATGTTAGTATATTTACCTATTTTACAAAATAAACTATTTCAATTTGAGTAAGATAATTAAAGTTGAAATTAAATTCACCTTTGAAAACAAAACCAAGAAGGGTGTGTAATAGCAGCTCTATATAATTCCACACAGAGAGAACACGTGCAGTCACCACCAATATATAAAGACGACTGACGGACCTTTGACTGACCGGCGACAGCCGCCGACCGCCCGAATTGTTTTCAATTGTTTCACATGATTTGACATATGACATTGACTCCTGTTTCTTTCGAACAAGGTACAAAATGCAAGTGCATTGTTTAGGGCTCTCTCCGATTCAATGATTCGGGTGTTTCCGGGAATACGACAATTGGCGAAGATTTGCATGCGCATTATTAATTTGGAAGTACTTTTTACAAAATCACGATACCAACAGAATCCCTTTGAGCTATACTTATACCTACAGCTCCTATTACCTTACAGCGTTAAACATGATCAAAGCTAGATCCACTATTAATTTCTAACCAAATTATTGCGACCGCTATCTTCGAAGCATGAGCAACTTCTCCCGGGCGGACAGTCCGGCCGTCCGGCCAAGCGGTGCCAATTTCCGGACACTCTCACACCAATGATTGCGGATACTCCGATCCGAATCACGTGGAAATAGATCTCTAGCGTAATAGTTGGTGCATATTATTCATTGGGAATTTTATTGAGTTGCAATTTTTATTTAAAGAAATCTTTACTGGATATCAAATGATCTGATAGATCTGAACATTTGATATTAAGCAATCGGTGGTTTAGCAAGTTTTTATACTGCGTGGATATTTTATTTTCTTTAAGTAATTTTTATTATTAACGGAGCTTTAGCATTGAGTAACAGTGAAGCTATTTTTTTAACCGACTTCTAATAAAGGAGGATGTTATTTAGTTACAAACACATCCTCCTTTATTTAGGTATCTATATAATATAGAAGTGCTCGTGGCTAAGTAATAACAGTCGCTCGGGTCGATCTTTAGGTTAAGCCGTATTTGCCTAGGGTGGTCTGTAGATGGGTGACCACCCATTACGTGCTTCGGAAAGCATGTTAAGCCGTTGGTCCCAGTTGTCATTTGTAGATCTTTGGCAGCCGTTACAGGTAGTCTGTGACCCAAAAAGTCTGACAACCAGTCTTACCAAGGGGTATCGTATTACCCAGTAAGAACTGGATTCTGAAGTACAATTTTTACATTGACTACAAAAAGAAATCGTAGTAAATTGCAGTTAACAAAAATAACAAATAAACCAATAGTGAAAACTACGGTCAGGACCGAGTAATGTGGGGACCACGAACTAGTTGGACAGACGATCTCATTAAAGTGGCTGAAGAATCTGGATAGCCATGACACAAAACCACCAAAAGTGGAGAGATTTGGAGAGACCTACACTCAGCATTGGGTGCCCAAAGGTTGAAGAAAAGAGATAAATGAGCTATAGGTATATCACACTATACAATATTTAAGTATATCGAATCCTCCCTTTATAAATATAGAGGCTAAAGTAAAGAAAGTCACAAGTCCTTCGAAATTCCAAACAATGAAAGAAATCAGAAAACTTTACCAATAGGTCTCGATTGAAAAAACTTTTATGTTACTTTAATGAATAAGTTATTAGCTGAAATAGAAGTAGTTTTACGTAAGTTATAGTTACTTTTTGTTGTCTTTTGGTCTCTTGGGGATAGGTTACCAAGGTCAGTAGTCCTTTTTTTGTTGATTTATCTTTATGTTCTTAAGCATAAAGGTCATGAGGATTATTGCTGGGAGTTATGGAGATTTTAGGCTTAATTGTGATCGTATCATCCGATTGGTGTGAACTGTATATTTTTACGTGATCAGCACGTGGCTCTTGTTTTTTTTTTATATTGAAAGGAAAAATAAAATATTCAGAAGTTTTGAAAAAGCAACTATGTAGTTACATGGTACTTTACTGAACTTCGATTGCGATACCAATAGCCAATCAATCATTATCTGCGTATCTTTTTCCCAGCTATGTCAGGGTCAGCTTTATAATAGCCAATATTAACGAAAATGATCTGTTTCAGAGCACAATTATTGATACATCCAATGAATAGAAAACACAAACAAATTGTTTTCGTCTACAAAATATTGCTATCACTTCTATCCTGACAGCAACTGTTCGTTAGATTAATACTCTTTATGCAGAACATCATCAATCAGCAAAACTAACGTCAAAGGCGGCTTTGTTCATTGAATTTCAAACAACATTACTATAACCAATAATGACTGAACTTCGTCTGGTCTGGTCTACGCACAATAATATCCTATCAATTCTAAACCGCTCTGTAATCAAGAAAGGAAACATTCAAACTAAATTGGAATAGTTGACTGAAGTCGTTCGAGGGGTAGGTAATTTACTAACTGAAGGAGTTAACCATGTTAATGAAAATTGCTTTCGATAAGATCTGATGCCTGAGTTATTGAATATGAGGTCTGTGATGAGGACTTGCGATAGGGAGTCGAAGGGATAAGTTATGGGAACCTTTTATGGTGGGTATTAAATTTTATAGACACTTGTGTGGAGACCGAGGTAGTGTGTACCTGCTGTTTAATGGGTTTGGAAGTCAATGAGAGGTTTATCATCAGCTGCGTAGCCTTTTGCTTAATATTTTGGGGTCGGCTTCTAGACTAGCTGGATGCAGCTGAATACCAGTTTTAAACTGACCGACTGACCACCACCACCCTGTTACTCGTGGTCGCTCACAATGGGCCTTATCAGAAGGCTTAAAGTCACCCAAAGGGCAATGGAGAGCGCTATGCTCAGAGTTTTCTTGCGTGATCGAATCAGAAATGAAGACATCCAAGAGAGAGAGAGCAAGAGAACCAAGGTTATTGACGTATCCCGAAAAATGGCCAAATTTAAGTGGCAGTGGGCAGGGCATATTGCTCGCAGAAGGATGGCCGATGGGGCCGAAAAGTTCTAGAGTGGCGACCGCGAACCGGAACCGATGCGTTGGGAGACCTCCCACTAGGTGTACCGATGACCTGGTGAAGGTTGCGGGAATCCGTTCGGGACCGGTCAATGTGGTGACACTTGGGGGGGGGGGGGGCTATGTCCAGCAGCGGATGTCTTTCGGCTGAAATGATGACCCTGTTACTCATTAACATATACAATGGTGTAGTACCGGGAGGTTAATATACTTACATTTTTATACAATTCATGAAAACGTGATATTGAAGCCATATAAGTAGGACACGGTTAAAAAAAAATTTGTATATTGTGTGAAAACAATGCCGGGAAAAATTATATGCTAAATTGAAACAGGTCTTTCGAAATTTAATAAGTAGGTAACATGAGTAGTACGGTTTCCCTTTGTATTGTGGATGATAAATATATTTTTTTACAAAAATTACGCCTTTTTTTGAAAACCCATACGGGTTCATGAAATAAGGACAAGTGGTTAAGTTTGGTTTTGTAATTTTGAATATTTTATTTTTTGAAAGTGTTATAGGGTTTTTCCATCAGGATTTTGTTTAGTAGGTAGCAGCACGGGATCAACATTTGTGAACAGTTTATGGCAACGGGCTTGCCCCTATCACATGGGACTTAAACAAAACTGGTGAAATTTCGATTATACTGTAGACATCTCACATCTGCCTAATCCTTCGGTGATAACAGGCGTGATGTTCTTATTTATGAAAATGTTTGTTATCCTTCATAATCTAAACTAATATTATAAAGAGTAAAGATTTGATTTTTGTTTGTTACGATTTAACTCAAGAACTGCTCAATAGATTTTAAAAATTATTTCACCATTAAAAAGCTACATCTTTATCAAGTAACCTATGCTATAAATTATATTGATATCACGCAAATTAGCCGAGCCATCACAATTTTCGCGGACGAAGTCGCGGGCTAAGTGCTATGGTTCATCATCTGCCTAGCCTTTTCCCAACTACGTTGGGGTTGGCTTCCAGTCTAACCGGATGCAGCTGAATACCAGTATTTTACATGATGTGACTGCCTAACTGACCTCCACAACCCAGTTAGTACTGGGTAATACGATACCCCCTGGTAAGACGGGTTGTCAGACTTTTTGGGCCACCGACCACCTATAACGACTGTCAAAGATCTACAAATGAGAGCCGGAATCAACAGCTTAACGTGCTTTCCAAGGCACGGAGAAAAATCGGTATATAAGGGTGGTCACCCATCCACAGACCAACCTAGGCAGCAGCACGGCTAAACCTACAGATCGGCCCAAGCGGCTGTTATTATTTAGCCACGAGGTCCTCGATTATCTACACTAATATTATAAAGAGGAAAGATTTGTATTTGTGTGTATGTTTGTAATGAATAAACTCAAAAACTACTGCGCCGATTTCAAAAGTTCTTTCATCATTACAAAGGTACATTCACCCTGAGTAATATAGGCTATATTTTATTCCCGTACTCCCACGGGAACGGGAACTAAGCGGGTGAAACCGCGTGAGGTCTGCTAGTAAACTATAAAACAACAACCAACCAAAAATAAAATAACAATACCCGCACTTAGTGCTACAAAATCTTTTCGCAAGCCTAGGTCTAAATTCCAAAGCTTATATAAACTGGGAGGACTTAACGCAATTCACTTCACACCTGTAGGTACCTCACGTACTATAAAGCTAATAAAACTAACCTAAGCTTCGTTTACACGAGGAGAGGAGTAAATGCGGTTATGCGAAAATCGCAAGGCGTTTTCTCGCAGTCATGTCTTATATTTACAAGATCTTCCAGATCTACAGGATGATGCTTAATCGATGAGGAGCTTGGGTTGACCTTTAGGTTAAGCCATGCTGGGCTAGGTTGCTCCCCTGATGCCGCCCTAGGAGTTGCCAGCGGGCGATAAATCGGGGAGTCTATCGTCGTCGCATTGCATGGCCCTCATGAGTTGTGGCTATGTCTCAGGTGATACCAGACATCGCCATAGGAGTTTGGTACCCGGAAGCCGGATGGGTCGCGAACATCATGCGTATCAGTTCTCACTGCCCATCCACAAAGGCGACAGTAGGCTCACGGCGGTGTTTTTTAGTGGGTGCAAGTCCCACATAACCAAACCGTCTCCCCGGACGGTGCGGTATGCGTTAGGCATTCTTCACCGCAAAAAATAAAATAAAAACTATCGTCGTCGCATTGCACGGCCCTCATGAGTTGTGGCTATGTCTCAGGTGAGCCCCGACATCGCCATATGGAGTTTGGTGCCCGGAAGCCGGATGGGTCGCGAACATCATGCGTAGCAGTTCTCACTGCCCATCCACAAAGGCGACAGTAGGCTCACGGCGGTGTTTTTTAGTGGGTGCAAGTCCCACATAACCAAACCGTTTCATCGGACGGTGCGGTATGCGTTAGGCATTTTTCACCATTTGTAAAAATAAAGGTTGTTCTGGGGATTGCTGACCACCCATTAGATACCGAGTTTCCTCCGTTGTTAATTTTGATGAATCAACTCAGATTTCAGTGTTACATTTACTTACATTTAACGCTGAAGTGATTATCTGTGAGTAAAGTGAATATTTAGCAGGAAATGCACAGTCGTTTAATGTTGTTCTGCCTTGGGAGGCTAGGCTATGAAAGAATGTTTCATTTCCAAAGTCATATTCATAGATATATCGGACCGCAGGATCATTCAGGGTACCTAAGTCATAATTCATCATTCTTTTGCCCTAATCCCAATTCAAATAGGGTCGGCGCAGCATGTCTTCTTCTTCCATACAACTCTATTTCTCGTCATCTCATCGAACACTTCCTGTCTTGCCATATCATTCTTAAAACAGTCCATCCATCTTTTCTTTGGTCTTCCTCTACTCATTTACCCATCCACATTCATACTCAAAAACTTTACTCACGACATTTTCTTCACTCCTCCACATCACATGCCCATAAGTCATATATAAGGATTGCTGACCACCCATTAGATACCGAGTTTCCTCCGTTGTTAATTTTGAAGAAGGAACTGTTTTGAAGCAAGCGAGCGTGCTATCATTGCAATTATTGCTTTCATAAAGCGACAACCTTGACTTACTTAGTCTGATCTGGCCCTAAGGAGACTTTCTCACACACAAACGGTGAACTAAGTTTCTTACATAATTACCTTTGCAGTCTCTGGAGTAATCGAATGTGGGCGAATAATTTACTACTAACCTTTGTGAATTAGTGCCACAATATACTATACGAGCAATTTGCGGTTTAGGACCTACTTGGTACCTGGCGTAAGGTTTAAGAGGAAACAAGGGATCTTAATTAATTACCTGGCACCTACAACTATCTAATCCAGGTCTAAGGTTTTTCTTAAGTTTATTTCTAGCATTTTTCGCCGAGCTTGCAGCTGAGTGCGGTGTAAGGAAAAGCATTGAGTTTTATAAATTACCAACACAAACGCGTATTCACAACTAAAAGTCCCCTTGGCCCGTTTACAACGTTATTCGTTTATATAATCCTATTCAGATTTCAGTGTTACGTTTACTTACATTTAACGCTGAAGTGATTATTTGTGAGTAAAGTGAATATTTAGCAGGAAATGCACAGTCGTTTAATGTTGTTCTGCCTTGGGAGGCTATGAAAGAATGTTTCATTTCCAAAGTCATATTCATAGATATATCCCCACCGCAGGATCATTCAGAGTGCGAAGCAGTAATGCTAGAGAAGGAGGTGGCGGAACGTGAGAGGGAGAGAACCTCTCAACGTCCCGGCCGCCGCGGGAGACGCCCCGGATGTCGGGGGCCACCACCACGTGGCCCCCGGCCACCGTAGGCGCGGGCCTGTGGACGGTGGGCTATGGGCTAGCTCGCCGTCCGTCCGTCTCATGACGACAGGCCGTGTCGACGACCGGTTCGTGTTCCACGCGCGCCTCAAAGAGAGTCAGCAAAAAGGGAGGGGTCCGTAAGGACCGATGCCTGCCGGGGTTGCGGGACTGTTCGAAAGAGATACCGTGGCCCCGGAACACAAAGGGCGATGAAGGAACATGGATGGGTTTTAGTCAGTAAAAGTCTGACACTCCCTCCTGCTCCGCCCAGAGCAGGAGGAGTTATTTGATGATTTCCCATCCGAAAAAAAAAAGGATCATTCAGAGTACCAAAGTCATAATTCATCATTCTTTTGCCCTAATCCCAATTCAAATAGGGTCGGCGCAGCATGTCTTCTTTATCCATACAACTCTATTTTTCGTCATCTCATCAGACACTTCCTTTCTTGCCATATCATTCTTAAAACAGTCCATCCATCTTTTCTTTGGTCTTCCTCTACTCATTTACCCATCCACATTCATACTCAAAACTTTCCTCACGACATTTTCTTAATTCCTCCACATCACATGCCCATAAGTCATAGTGATTCTTAAATACGTTATAATCATTCTTGAACACATCGGTTTCAGTTTCATGTTAATTCAGGTTCCATTAAACCAATACGGACCAACAGCGGACGCGGCTCCGGACGCCCGGTTACTGTAGTATCTGTCAGTGTACGCAGCTGGTCCGTAATATTTTCACACCAGTTGTACGGATTCTTACCACGGTCAAGGCGTCTTCTGAGAGCAGAAATGATCATCGATCAGCTACTTATGTGCCTGGTTAAAAATCGCAATATAAAATAATCTACATATCACCACGTGTGACTCAATCAAAAGTAATGACTGCATCCACAATTACCACTGAATACCTAATCAACGGTCATACTCTTGTTCCAGGTTGTCCATGTATCCGCTACACGTCCACATACGGTAAGGAGCGCGGTACGTTCAGCAGCCCCGACTACCCGCGCCCTTACCCGCCACGGATCGACTGCCTCCTCTACACATTCGTTGCAGCACCCCACGAGATCGTGGAGCTCGTCTTCACTGACTTCGACATTCATAAGGAGCATCATGAGTGAGTTTATAGTAATATTTGTCTATGTATCTTTTAGATCGAGACCTAGATCTGTACTAACGCCGTCGTGTTCCTTTTTCAAAACAATATCCACAGGCACTTTCACAAATGTTTATACTTCAGTCAATTTATCTGTGAAGGCGAAAAAACCCAGAACTGAAATAAATGTTCCAAGTTTGATACATCGATGCATTTTTTCTTGGCAAGCAGTGCTACCGTGAACTGCACACATATAGTGTTCATACTGTAATGTCAGTCAAGTACCAAAGGAATCATGCGGCACTGTATTTGAATTTAAAATTCCTGCTGACGTTCTTTTTAGGGTTCCGTAGTCAACTAGGAACCCTTATAGTTTCGCCATGTCTGTCCGTCCGTCCTCGCTTAATCTCTGTGACCGTCAGCACTAGAAAGCTGAAATTTGGTACCAATATGTATATCAATCACGCCGACAAAGTAGTAAAATAAAAATTGGAAAAAATGTTTTATTAGGGTAGCCCCCCTATATGTAAAGTGGGAAGAGATTTTTTTTTAATTTCAACCCTAACGTGTGATATATTGTTGGAAAGGTATTTAAAAATGAATAGGGGTTTCCTAAAATCATTTTTTCATAATGTCAATAATTTCGGAAATAATCGCTCTAAAAGTAAAAAACAATGTGTCCCCCCCCCCCTCTAACTTTTGAACCATATATTTAGAAAATATGAAAAAAATCTGAAAAGTAGAACTTTATAAGGACTTTCTAGGAAAATTATTTTGAACTTGATGGAAACAACAGTTTTTGTACAAAAAAGACAAAAAGTTGTACAAAATAATTTCTGGACTAAGTTTGTAGTATATTCGTATATGCAAGCATTTTTACATAATGGATACCCACCCTTAAACTCATAAGTGGGAACACTTATTGTGCCGGACGGGAAACTACGGAACCCTACACTGAGCGTGGCCCGACACGCTCTTGGCCGGTTTTTTATTTTACTTTGCTATCGGGCAAAGGAAATTGTTCAAAGTTTCCAGCGTCTTTTGTTTCGTTTCAATTTGCTGCTGTTAAATTCTTCGCAAGATCTTTTAGTGGCTTACAAAGCAGTGAAGGTTTCAAAAGCTATTTAATGCATTTTAATTTAAAATTAAACTGGACTTTTACTATGAAATCTATTTAACTGTGACTTACAGAAGAGTTTTCTAAAATATACTCTTTTAAATATAATCTTATCATTACTCTTAATGAATTACTCTACAATCAATAATGTTGATTAAATATCAAATAATTGATAGATGAGATCAAAACTATGTTTGAGATCTTACAAGTGTAACACTAAAGATGTCTGAATTCAGATCAGTCTAGACTGATTCAAATCGTTTAGCATAAGTTGAATACCTACCGGAAAATATTACCAAACAATAAATTTCCATCACCATTATGACTTTAGACTAACTGAAAAAGTAATATCAATAAGAGCAACGATGAAAATAAATTCTTGAAATCCGAAAGTTAAGATTAATAATATTTAGTTCCAAGGCCCCAGCATTGATGTATGGCAAATAGTAATAAAATACTTTAGCTTTACTAAGACCCTAAAGTCTACAAAGTTTAATTCTACAATCAAAACTTCCCCTCTTTATCGAAATCCTGTTGGAAATTGGTCTTTAACCAAGGAACTTGAATTTGTTTTTAGAGTCCTAGATTTCTTGCAATTATTATTTCATTGTATACTTTATTTATGACACCAACATGTCAAATAATGAGTAACTATTTACTTAAATGGCTGTCATTTTAATGACAGGGATATAAAATTCTTTTACGTTATTTTTCTTGGCAGAGTTAAAATACTTCACTTATATTTCATCCCCCTTATTGCACACACGTGGAATTGATCGAGTGACGGCCAATATGAACATTTGATTGATCAGATGACTGTGCTATATATTTTTTTTGTAGACTGTCATGTCTCCCACTGCTGGACAAAGGCCTACCCTGTCTCCTTTAAACATCTCTATCTTGTGCGATATCTGGGCATGTTCACCCCGCAGAAAAGATCAAATCAACACACCACCTTCGCCGCGGTCTACCTCGATGGCAATTTTTTAGGCGTACAGTGAGTGACGATCTTTGCCCAACTCTCCGTGCTACTACACTACAACAGCCCATAACGCCCACTGCTGGACATAAGCCTCTCCCATGATGGTAGGAATTTGCCGTAATCTCCACGCTTGGCAGGCGGATTCGAGATCGCAGTGATGAAAAACTAACAGAAAACGCTGCTGCCCATTCTCTGGTCTACGGAGGCGCATGGTATTCTGCCATTGCCATGACATTAGTCGCCTTATAGGACACCCGTGAGTGTAATGGGTTGGTTCTATTCTACTCTGCCGGATACCACACGGCTAACTCTCCGTGCTATATAGCTTATATTAATTTCGGGTATCTATGTAATTTGAGGTTCAAGATTGATATCATTTTACTCAGCGTTTATTAAATGGGGTCTAACTTTAAACACTTTTAATTTCGTGTTATTATAAACCTGTTTACTTTAATTGCACCAAACTTGCTAGTATTGAAACTACCAATATAATAACAAAACCTTTATTTCTCACATCGTGCAAACTGCTGATATGAATATTGTATTCCCTTTACTTTACTTCACTTCAATTTTGGTTGGTTTTCTCAATCCTGCAAGTTTTCTGCAGAACTTCACGTAGTCGATCATGGTTGATCCATCATCTCGCACGATCATTGGTGCTTCGTCTAAGGCGTATTCTGCTTCTTTCGCGGTGAACTTGTCTCCGAAGGTCATGAGGTCATGTCTAATCCTGGAATCAATGTTTTTAGAATTAACTTTGTTTAAGGCCTGCGTAGATGACAGACTATCCGTGACGTACTTTTTAGTCTATGAAAATAGAACCTAAGCAATTATATGCAGTAACACATACGACGCACAAAAAGTTTGCTTTAACTCGCGCTAACGCAGACGGCGCACACTTTTAATACGCAATTTGCACTCGAATAGAATGATCGAAGATGTGCGTTGTGTGCGTCGAGTCTGTGTAAAATCCGCGACGGACTTTTTGTATCATGTAGACATTTTGTACGCCACCACAGACTCATCCGCACAAAAAGTCTGTCATCTGCGCAGGCCCTTATAATAACTTTTATCCGCGGCTTCGGTCGTGATTATGTTCGGGAATTATTCCACAAGAACATTGTAAGTATAAAATGACATTGGGGGTTAAGGTAGCTTCTCACTAACTTTCAGAATCGGATCAGCAGGTCCGAGAGATTTACCCCCTATATACAATACAATTTTTTTTACCTGTTTATGATATTGGTATAGAAAAGGTTTGGCTTCATTGGTCCTGCCGTCTAAAAAGCTACTTTTAAGAATTTTGAATTTGTCAGCTAGCAGCCCTAAGTCTGGATTTGTGACCGGTTGATGGCAATAGGCGCATCCTGTATAAGTCGGGACTGAAACATAACTGGTACACCTTTACTAGCCGGTGTAATATCGTGTTTGGCCTTTTTAACACTAATTCTTTGTTTTCTTTCTATTGACAAAAGAGCCGATCAACAAAATGTATTTTGGCCATTGTTGGTTTGACAATTCTAAAAATAACAGTAAACAAAATGATTCAATACAGGTAAGTAAGAAAAAAACAAAATCAATTGAACATGAGATCTTATTGTTTAGAAAACTGACAAAGAAGAAACAACAAAGACAGATTTGAATAAGAGAAGCCGAATATAAAATGTTTTAGCTTAATATAAACAATTCCGCGAAGACACGCGAGAAGTGTTACCAACAGTATATAAATTAGATAAAACAATGTGTGTTTTCTTTATAAACAGTCGTGTTTATCATCGCAAATTGATAAAAGGGAAAGTTTCACTTGTTTGTTTTTCTCGCGAACAGCTTATCCAATTGGCACTGTCATTTGTTTTCATCTGTGTTATTGATAAAATCTGAACAGACAGATGATAAAAACAGTTATTTTTCTTGGTACAAGAGATAGATTGCTCGATTATCTACGAAAATAAATTTAGAGGCAACTTTACTGAAGAGCCAGCCAATTAATTTAAGATGAGATTTAACGTTTATTTGAAAGCCTACAAAAAAGTTTTTTACTGTTACTTAAAGAAGTGGCTATGCCCTAAATAATAAAGAGAACTTTACACTTTTTACAAGAACTTTACGTGCCCCGCTTAGAAACATGGGTAGAGTTTAGTGGAACTTTTACTGTAAGAATGTGTAAGACCATAGCAACGGAATAAAATATTACTCCACGCTTAGACGTGACTGAGCAATAAACCTTTTTTCCAAGTCTCGAAGGTCGCGCGAACGAAGCCGTGGGAAACAGCTAGTGAGTAATAAATTTTATTTTAGCGTTTCACATTATCTCCTACAGTTCGGAATAAAAGAAATGCGTAGTGTATCGGAAACTTACTATCATGTGAAAGTTGGGATGTAAAAAGGCTGTTTTATTGCCACGTTACCTTACCAAAGCGATCAGTATTGCAAATATGCGACCAACGCGATCATAAAATGCCAGTCATTTGTTCGGAGAGCCTGAAGGCGCCTCTGCCGGCGAGACAACACGATCGGAGCCCCTAGTACGAGTCAGCAGCGGTGTAAACGTAACGTAAAAACGTTGTTTTTTTTTTCATAATTTAAAGAACTTGCTCATATTGTTGCTGTTGTTGTTGTTGCAAACAATTTAACTAAAATGCTATGGGATAATTGTATTTTCGATTAAAAAACGTATTTACGTTATGTTTACTCCATCACGCGCTCGTGCCTCAGGTTCGTCGAACAAAACGAACGCGACGATTGCGTGTTCACGACCTTACCAAAGCAATCGGTTGCATAAATATGCAACTGTAACCTTCACAAATGTCACTTGTTTTTTTTTTAAAAAAAAAACCTAATTTTACCGAAAAAATTGAATGATATGTTTGCATGTTCGCACGACGATTGCGTTGGTTAGGGCACGGCCCATGGCTACCTGTCTCTAACCATTATAGTTTGTCATAATAATGTGACTGCTACTGGCATAAGATTTATTACGACTTTTATGTTTATTATCCAACTAACCATAACTACTTATAACCTGTAATATTTTTTTACATCTTTCTCGTATCTATAAAATTATATTAGACTACGCATAAACAGAAATTATGGCTTTATTATATCTGCGTTTTATAGCTACAAGTGGTATAAAAATAACGTGCATACATATATCATTTAAAAAGTTCGTATAAACTTTTTATGCGAAGTTTCAAGTTTTTAGTTAATCAATTGGATAAAGTTTGAAGTTTTGAACATCTTTAGCATAATTGTACCAAAATACATTTCTAATAAAATTAAACTTTCTACAATATTTGTCTGTTAACAACAACTTAAGCACTTCGTGTTTAACAAACTATGTATTTATTAGAAAACTTTTACCTAACTCTCAAATAAAAATGTAATGTAATATTAGGAATAAGATTTTATCGCTGATAATAGTTTGTTCATTTAAATATTTTTGTGAATAACTGCTGATAAATGAATAGTTAAATAATTTTTTTTTGTGTTATTCACAAAACGTTATACTTTCATTTCGTTTTTTTAAGAAGTTTCTCGTTTATACGAATAATAAATGTAAGAACACATAATTTTATTTTACGATCTTCTGTACGACGTACAAATGTTTTCTTATACGTTTTCTCGTCAAAATTCGCCCTTAGAATTATACAAAAGTGTATCCGAGGGTTGTCGTAAAACAGAGATTGCTCTGAGAATTTTAATAAACCTCCATGGTACCCCTGCTTTTAAATAAAGTTACGCATTAAATTATTTATCTTTTACATTTCAAGCTGGGGAACATATTTATTTTATTTTAAATTTTTGAGTCAAAATACACTTACTGATGGAGCATTTTTTTGCGTATATTCGCCCTTTTAATCATTTCATCTTGACTCGTAGAAGTTCAATAAAAATCCTTTTGTGAAATCACAATTCTCGCAACCGTACGCAGCTAATCATTTTTTTAAATAAATCCTCTAACACAAATCTAAATCCGAATTGTTCGTAATTAGGTACAACACAGCTCTAAAATATAATTAAAACATTATGCCAGACGTCAGACCTACCCAAATAATCAGAAGCAAAACGTCATGGGGTTTGGAAAGTGCCCAAAGACCGCTCTAAATCATACCATGACTGTTAACCAAGAAATACATCATCCGAATATCTGAAAATGTAATTTAAATCTTGATTCGCAATATTTACCGGTCCCTTGGGTCATGTAAAATTTAAACGGTACCTTTTTATGGCTATTAAGATATAATTTTGTAATTCATTTGGGTTTAATAATAATTAAAATTATTATTTCGATTCTGATAGGAGAGTTGTTTGCTTCGGGGATTAATTATATTATTATGATGTTATGGACAGTATCAAATAAATGACAAGCTTTTCTGGGAATTTAAATTGTTTATGTGGTTTTCGACATTGGTTTCAGTGTACAACATTTCAGGGCGAACAATCATTATTTTTACCCACATCACTGCTTCTGGACAGGATCAATTATAAAAAATGGTTTTTCTGAGAACGACTCGAACGAACCTCTGTTTTTTTGAGAACGACTCGAACGAACCTCTGTTTTTCTTTTTCGATTTTGCTTCAAGTTACATTCACGTACTGTTTTCCATTAAAATATGCATTAAACAATATTTATATCTATGATACTGATGCTGTAATACAAAACTAGTTCATTTTAAAGGTTATCTCAGACACGTATTCTTCAGATAGCTCCAAACAATCTGATAATTTTCTTTTATCATTTTGAACTTTTTTCTATTATTACTTTGTAAATAATCTCAGTTATTTCGTAAGTAAAATTCTACCGTATTCATATAGGCTTATGCATTTAAATATGTTGTTATCGCACCAACATCTAGTACCCAACCTTGGAGTACATTGAACTCGCGCAACCAATTGTTTTGCACGTTTTCCTATTACTTTTCGAAGGTCGATACTATCCTGCACAAAGTTGTTCCTACAAGATGGAGTTTCTCTCATAAGTGATCGGTCAGTCTTGTTTCTGATGTTTTTCCTCAAAGCTACTAAACTTCTAGTAAGGTTTTTGCCTTATTTACCGAATCCTCTGTATACAGAAAGAAACGTCAATATATTTGGATAAACAAACATTCAAATATGTTTTGGATAAAAACATGGACGACGATATTATATTTTTACAAGCCTTTTAAATAGATCGAATGGAAAACAATACGTTGGTAGTTAGGAAACCGAACAATAACCATTTTTATGATTGTTAGTTTTTGTTGTTAGTTCAGTTGTTTAGATAACAATGAACAACAAATGCATTGAAAATTCTATCGTTTTTAACAACATCCCGCAAATGTTTCAATTTTCGTATGCAAGTATTTTCTATCAAACAACTGAATTAAGTAACACTAATACCAAAATATTTTATTGAGTTTGAATCAGAACAATAAATTCATGTTCTGTTGTTAATTGACCCCAATTCGATAATTTATTTGCGTAGGTATTTAATCCCTTGCTGAACAAATTGAACATATACTTAATACAATCTTGTAATTGAAATAAATGTACATACCTACGACTTGTTACCTTGGTACCTTAAATTCCAATAATCATTTCGTTTTGTTTTGGTTAATAAAATGTTTCATAAACCACACTAAACAAATTAAATTAGATCTCTCGTATAATATTATCTGTATACATGGAGTTTCAAGTCGAAGTTTATTACCGTCCTCAATACACTGCGGATTACACAAGTTAGCCCTTTCTCTTAGTTCGCTAACTTTAGAAATGAGCTCATTTCGTATAAATTCATTATCGGCTGGCTCATATAAATATTCTAGATTGTCAATAACTTTAAGATTTATAGATGTTGTAAAAAATTATAGTATGTGTCGTATGTCGTTAAAAATTGACGTTAGAGTAATAAACTAATTATTGGAAGACGCAATTAATCGGAAACTAAAATTATGTTTGTTCAAAGAAACAAGCTGACAGAGGATTATATTTTTAAACATTGAGCTCAGGTTCATTTTTATTATAGTCAGCAGATAAAGGTTGCAAGCCACTCTCAAACTTATACGAAATTTAACGCGAGTGTCAGTTTGCTCATTCATGTTTTAAGGACCTATTTCTACCTGCCGGGGTTGCGGGACTGTTCGAAAGAGACACCGTGGCCCCGGAACACAAAGGGTGATGAAGGAATATGGATGGGTTTTAGTCAGTAAAAGTCTGACACTCCCTCCTGCTCCGCCTAGAGCGGGAGGAGTCATTTGATGATTTCCGATCGGAAAAAAAGGACCTATTTCTAGTCTCAACCCCAAACTACGTTTGCCAATTCGTTTTCAACAGACATTTGTTGTACGGGTAATTTCGGCGGTCAATTACATTCCCGGATTTCTCTCAGGACAAATATTTATAGAGAAACACTTTTCTTAACGGGATGAAATATACCTGTCTTCAGAGATTAATCCACTGTTATTCTTGTCCCAGCGAGACAAAGCTGACATAAGAGTTTCTTCAGAATCCAACTCCAGGGTCCTGTATCCAAGGAGATTGACAAACCCATCGAAATCTAACGGGTTGGGTGCCTGAAAAATGACATGAACAATATTAATTAGCACCCTACATTATATACTTGGTGGAATATACACCGGCATTCAAACAAAGTATTCTCTGCACGTAACCTTCGGTACTCAAAAGACAACAGAAGGATATTTATCACTGCCGGGGTTGCGGGACTGTTCGAAAGAGATACCGTGGCCCCGGAACACAAAGGGCGATGAAGGAACATGGATGGGTTTTAGTCAGTAAAAGTCTGACACTCCCTCCTGCTCCGCCCAGAGCGGGAGGGGTTATTTGATGATTTCCCATCCGAAAAAAAAAAAAAAAAAAAGGATATTTATCACTGGTCGAATTGTGTAGTTTTTTGGTGGACTGAATTATTACATTATAAGAAGATGTTATGGCTAGTACGGTGTACGGTAGGCATACCTAAAATAGCTAGAATTTGTGGTCTAAAACTTCTAGTCCGAAATAAATTAAAAGCTTGCTCTCGTTTTGATCCCATCTGTAAAAACGGGATCATTGGTAAATGCACTAATTAGTCAATCGACAGGTACCTACTGATTCAATGCGGTTTACGTTCAACAACATATGGACGCAATGGGATTAAATATTGGTATACTACTAATTACTAAACCATTTAAGCATTAACCATTTTTTAATATATTTATAAAATGTAGTAAAGGAAGTTTTTCTTTTGAAAAGTCTGTTTTACAAACAAATATTCAAACATCAGCTGCATCTAGTTAAACAGAAAGCCGGACCCAACAGAGTTTTGAAAAGGCTAGACAGATGATGATTAAGTGAAGGTGGAAACTAAAGAACTCACCGTGTCTATTCCTGTTCATAATCTTACATTTTTCATTTTTCTTTTCGTCTATAAGACAATAAATATGAAAAAGATTGAAATGAAAATAACGTTATACTATAACTTAAATTAGATTCTAAGTCAGTGTACACAATATTGTTTGGGTATTATGATTACTACGAAATTGTAGTTGTTCTAAATAAAGATTATTTGAAACAAGTACAATTTCGGCCAACGTTATTGAGAAACCAGACCCAGAAAATTAAAATGGCTATGCCTCTACATAGTCTAGATTCTGTAACTAGATAAGGCTAGCATTTGTAACACGGACAGGGAACCTGTACAACCCAATGTTAATAAGCCTTTATCAGACCGAACCAAAGTTAAAATAAATTGGTTCATCCTATCTGATGTATAAAAAATAAAACTCGTGGTCACCACACAAACAAATTGGTCGTGATTTCTGCAATCGCTTGGATGTTTATTGTTTATACAACATAATGACGTAACATCACGCCAATGGAAAAAAAAAGTATGTAAGAGTTCCCTAAAAATGGAAAAAATAAAAAACTTTTTTCCAAAAAACAAAAACCGACTTCAAAACAAAAAAGTAAAAAAATACTTTAGCTTCAGAAATGTCAGTGGCAAAAACACAATCTAACAAACAAAAGTTACCAACTTCTGAACTTCTAAACGGGACCACCGCAAAATAATATTCTTCCAAACAAAAAAAGAATCATCAAAATCGGTTCACAATTGGCAAAGATATCGAAACTGAACATACATACAAAAAAACAACGAATTCATAACCTCCCCCTTTTGAAAGTCGATTAAAAACTGAAGAGTATTTTCATCTAAAAAAATTAAACACCCTCGAACAGACTGTGAGAGTAAAGAAAAATATTAATTTGAAGAGGAAATATTGGATTAGGATACCCTTGTTTATTGGGCGAAATGAACTAATTAACACGATGAATATAACACGGAGGGGTAAATTATGATTTTGTGGAAATTACGATGGAGATTTTCAACACTTTGCGTAATCTTATTACAGTATATATGTAGCAAAATAACATAACGCGTGTAATCCCCAAAGGGTTAGGCATAGGTGTACTTAATACTACACCCATTAATTAGCCAGTTATTTTATTAGTCAAATGTAATAAGCGGCGAGCCATTTAGAAATTCCTGATGGAAAAACCCAGTATCAAAACATCAGTAATCCCTGTGGAGAGCAAGAGATCACGCGGCCGATCACCAACTCGTTGGACTGACCTGATCAAGAAAGCTAATGAGTCCACCATGGTCCAGTGTACTCGCAACGTCTCCAACCGGCAGAAATGGAAGCACATCGCTGAAAGTGCAATCCTTGGAGAAGTCAACGACCCACCGAACGTCTCTCCGTGTACCTCGTCTGCGCAACCACGACGACTCTGACAAGAGTGTCTCGACTAAGAAAAAATCCCTCCCTCACTTGATTGAAAACCGTTTCTTCATCCTAATATTCAAGCATCTCAAAAAAAAACACTGAATCCTAGCACCAATTCCATCGTCGCGCGTCGTCTATAAAACAAATTTAAGTGGATTACGATGTTATTTCCAGATTACGATAGAAATTTAATTTCAATCTTCCAGCAAGAAAAATGGAAAAAAAAATAAGTCCCCCCTAATCTTTGGGATACAGGAAAATATACGGTTAATACCGAAGAATCTGCAGACTGTGTCCTAGACAAGGGAATTTAAATTTGATCCGTTGAAGCTGTGAGGGCAAATCCCTGTGACCTCGTCAGTGTTGTGGATTGACACGGGCTTAAGGATCTCTCTCGTCAGGACTCAGTAACTTCCCTAACAATACTTAAGCAGAATTAAAAGAAAAGCAAAGTTTCGTATCTGTTTTAAGACAGTCTTCACCGAATAAAGTCTGTTGTTTTATTCTCATTGTATGAATTATTCTGTTGTTTGTGTCCCGAGGTTGTTGTTTTGGTAAATTGTGTTATTGTTGTTTGAATGTAATTAGTTTGTATTTTCTGTTTGTTTTTGCAAGAGCGAAGAATGGAATGTCAACAATGACTCGTCCATTGTCAACAGCAACATTTTTTTTTTTGTATATTCACACTGCATTAAAACCATCAGACTTTTATAACGAACTAGCATATTGGCGCTTCTTCATCCGGTGTGTACCCAGGTATAAAGTAGATTAGATCCATTCGGTATAATGTACCTTTGAAATGAGTTAAGAATTTGTCGAATACATGCGGTGGTTGCGGAGATTATCCTTCGCATACCTATACTACTGAGCCTGCAACATTTCACTGCTGATCAAAAGCACATGACTTCCAATTCAAGGTAAATGTGGACCACCCTTGACATACATAAAAAAATCGCGCTGTCTATTTAAAACATTACTATAGTATAGAATAATATAGTAGAGATTTTATTTAATAGCATAGATTCAAAAGCAGAGATCTCTATCTTTGTAAATCTAACTTACACATGAACGCACTATCAACTTTAATCTTACTCCACTTCAGTCCACCTGGCTGCGGACAACTTTCAGCCAGAGTTTGGTCACCTGGCTTAGTTGCAAACACACACAAGTGTGGCCAACAATTGTCAACTGACGCAGATGCCAGCTGGCTAATTGGGTATGCGCTTACAATTTATGGCTAGATTGTGCATATCCAAACTACTGCTAGCTACTTATGAGCCCAGATGTTGATATTACTTACTACACTAAACTGTGTAATAGTTGCTCTCCAAGTAGGATGGGTTAATTCCGTTGCACTGAAATTACTAGAGGTTATTGCTGTACGTAGTTTCTGGGAACAGTAATGAAATTGGTGTGATATTGCTTTAGGTCTTGCTAATGTTTTATATGAAGCAATATCATACCTATAAAATGTTTTGATATTATCAACAGGATTTTATGTATTCACTGAGGTGACAGCTGTTTAAAAATTCATATAACTCCTCCAAATACGTCACGAAAAATTCTTCATGAATGTTTAGATTTCTATCATTCTTAGAGAACATTTGTGATCTCCTTGACATTTTTTTATTGAATAAACAGCTATAATTACCTCGGAAAGCATGTTGCGAATGGCATTTTCGTCAATCTTATCCCCTAGGCTGACCAGGGTAGCCCGGAGATCACTGAAATCGATACAACCATCCCCATCCATATCAAACAGCAAGAACGCCTGGAAACAAATGAAAGTTAATTAGGCTTAAAGATACATGGAAGGGATATTGTTGGTAATTAGGCTGAGTCGGAGCAAAATTGAAGAAAAACATCGTATATCGGATGTCTAATGATTCTGCAAATTAAATCAATCCCAGGAGTTATTATAGCGGTCTGAGATGGAAGTAACGAATACTGCGTATAAATAAGTATACAAGGAGTAGAAACTGTCTCGTTGGTCGACTGCTGAGCATGAGGTCCTGGGTTCGATTCCCAGGTCGGGCGAATTGTTATTTGGTTTTTCCATCAGGAATTTCTCAAAGCCACGGACTTTGGATTTGTGCCCGGTTTATGGGTCTAAAAATATAACTGGCGAAATTTGAATTCATCTGAGGGCGCTGAGTCGTACATTGCAAACTCAACAGTACGACCAATGTCCCTTACGACTTTTCCTACCTTTGATATTATGATCTTCGTTTCAAAAATATCCCTGACCTCCCCTTAACCTAATCAAATCCATACATAGTACAAAAATATCAAACAGTGGTCTAAAATTCCCGGGATGCATGCAATAAACGGGATTCCTACCTCTTTCAGCTCAAAAATTTTATTATCGTCGAGTTCGGACGCGACATTCGATGGTATACAAAGAGCTTCTCTTGCTTTAGAAGCTGAACGAGATCTCGGCTGCGGTGGGACAGTTAAGTCGTTTCCACTCTCCGATATAATAGAGCTGTAAGAAAACAAAATGTTATCTCAGACAAAGTTTGTTTTGTCCAGTTCAATTCTTTGAACAATAAAAGCAGTGCGATCAGAAATTGGTTTGAAGTTTAAATCATATTTGATAGAATTCGACTTCTGGGATACTATAATGAACGCGCGACGTAACAGTAAAGTAATTTCGAGCGATTTTTGCATCGAAATTATAAAATATCGTATTGCATTATGGTTTTTTTTTCGACCGAATTAGAAGCGAGATAGTGAAAATACTCATTTCAGGATAGAAATAAAATTTAAAAAATAAGTTAATTTTATGGCGATATAAGTATTTGAAATCGTTCGATTTTACGTTACATTCACGTCATGTTCGTGCTAGGGTGTGTGCTAGGCCCCCTGTTGATTTTTAAATAAAATACGATAATTTGGTCTGTCTTTAAAATATTCAAACATCACGTTTTCTCACAAAATAGAACAGTAGATAAAATATTAACAAAAAAGTCCATATTTTACGGATTTAATATTCAAGCTAGCAGCGCCTTTTCAATCAGTTCTCAATAAAGACATTTTACAGCGCCGAAATAGCTTTCTGTTAAAACCTGTGCGCGTAAACGGAAATTAAAAATTACAAAAAATGAGATTTTTATGGTGACAGCGTACAAGAAAGTTTGCAGAAAGATAAATAAAGTCGTGGACTTAATTAATAGGTAGGTAATCCATGTTTTTGTTATCAATAAGATAAAGAATTATTTTGGTTAGACTTTCACACCTCGTAATTTTAACAGAAAACCGGTAAACAAAATGAATTCATTGAAAATATTTGTATGATTGAAATCATGACGTTATTATGAAATTGTTGGTACCTACTTAAAATTTGTAAAAAACAAAATAAAAAGAATTAAATTGTACTCAAAGCATTCGATAATTCGTTTTGTTACGACAATCTGGAGTCTCGACATTTGCCTTAATTAATGAATGGTTGCTACTTATAAACGTATATGCCACAGTTAACAGTCCAACCTGGTTATTAACAAAATTAAATTCGTCAAATTTCACAAAATATGAATTTCAAGAAAAAATTACACTTAGGTATTGTAAAAATTCAGTTAAACTCGAGTTAAAGAAAATCGACGACGCTATTAAAGTCCACTATTGAAACGAAATAACTTAGCATATTCAATACTTACTCTCCAGTAGAAAGCGATTGTAGAAGATTCTCTTTAAATTTCTTTATTTCGTCCTTAGAGTCGTCAGGCTTGCTCCGGCGGCGCTCCCCTTTTGATCCCCTCTGCGAAAATACAATACACTTTGTAAAGCCGCATTTTAATAGGAAAAACACTTTCATCCTATTATAGCATATTAAAAGTTCCTCCTTGTAAAAACAGAGCGTTTAAAAATAGACTTTACACGTTACAAATTGAAATAAATTCTTGAAAAAATAAATGAAGGGTTCCGTTCGATAAAACCAACTGTTTGCAATCGGCAGTAAAATATTAATTTTCTGTTTGAAGTGACCGGAAAAGATAACACTGGTGACTACCCAAACTCAAAAGTCAAGTCACTTTGCGAAGAGAAATTACTTACTTGTCAAAACTTTGTTCACAGTTTAATTTACAAAGGGCTCAAACCTTGTGTTCACTTTATTTATTTAACATTAAAAACGTTTTCTATTTTAGCAGCTTAGACTGCGATTACTTTGATATCTTTTGAAAGAACTTACTCGTTTCGCGGACCCGTTCGTATCTTGCTCCGCCATGTTTTAAAAGTTTCTTAAACTACGATTTTTCGCAGTCAGAGGTGTCCTATGCGAGTATGCGTGTTTCCACGACCGTACTGACTAAAGCAAGAATTGTAACTACACGTCAAGAATATTAAATCTACATTGCATTTTCCGTCAGCCGAGATAATTATTTATTTCGGACGGATGCACGCAGATTTCGAGATTAGCCGTGATGTGTGCCTCAACTAATTAATCTTTGGGGCAAAACTGCTTTAAGATTTCCAGGTCAACGAATTGTTTGTGCTGCGTTTACATGTTTCCACTTGTTTGGAACTGAGAAGGGTTGAACGCTTAGTACTGTTTGTGTTTATTTTGGTAAAATGGCGGCGAAATGTTCCGAATTTAACACCATTAGCCAGGCTTGCAATTCCACGGATATTTACCCGATTCACCGTTGTAATTTGGTGTTTGATTTCTCAACGGATTACTAGCTTGCCGCAATTTACATTATTAACAGCAATATTGTTATTAGCAAATACCATATTCCACTCAACATTAATATTAAATTTTGTGGCGTCTTCGGTTTATCTAATCTCATCTAATCTTGTATGGATACACATGTTGGCAGAAGATCAAATATGAATAACGACTATTAATCTCTGCGATATGACCAGGATAGTCAATTAAATAATATTTTACAACCCAGAAGGAACCGTAATGATGTCAAAAATAAATAAAACATGTGTCAACAGATTAAACCTTCCTAAAAGTAATAAACTAAGAGATTTTAAACTTCACGGTAAATAACTTGTTGAAAATGACTAGTTTCAAAGAAAACGGGGCTTTACGTGACACAAATATTATGAATGTTGTAGTTTATTGCAATGATCCGTAAATAGAGTAGGTACTTGAAGAAAATTTCAAAAATAAACTACATACATTTATTTAATAAAATATTTAGCTTGACGCCACAGGTAAATAAAGACATAATATGATGACGTACTTATGTAATGTATCGTATTATCTCACTGGATTAAAATTAATTACCAGTGACAAATCAGAAATAATAAAAAAACAAAATCATTCGAAACCGTTGTGTACCGTGATCTATTGATTTGCAATGTTGATTCGGCAATAACTCTTTTCAAATGTCGAATTCATAAATACCTAAATCTAAGTCACAGAAAAGAAGCTTTTTAAACAAATCTAGTTACCTACACATTTTGATGAAAATGAAAGCATTACCAACCACAAAAATATACCTACCAGAAAACATGTTTAACAAAAGTAGGTGTGGAAAATACGAGAAGTTTCCATAAAAGTAAATGGTTTGAGTAAAATGTAACTACCTATAATCCCAAGACATTTTCCGCCTTGTATGCTGAGAGATGTGATTTCTCAACGTTTACGATTTGCTTATTGTTTATGTCAATACAAACTAACATGAAGTTTTATGAGAATGCTGTTACAGTAAAAGTAAATCGGGCAAAATATTACATGTGTTCAATTTTATTTAATCACGCGTTTGCTTAACGTTTCTGTAACTATATTTACTGCATCAACAAACCAGCAATTTTTCTATGAGCCTATGGTGTTCTTGATAACTTAGCCTACTATAACAAAAGCTACTTTGTAAACAGATAAAAAACAAGCTTTTTTGTTCAAAGTGATTCAGAAAAGATTTAGTGATATTTTCCTTCCCCTTAAGAGGGAAATGCCAGGGTAGTGATTATGCGAAATTAAAACTTTCTTGCGTTTTTTGCAATTTGTAGATCAGTGTCAGGTTTTATGCTGATTTAAATATGATTCACGACCGTAAATAAATGTGGGTTTACAGAGTCATAATCTTTTAAACCATCAATGTAACCCTCTAAGTACGTTCAATCCCATTGAATGACGATTTCAAGAAAAAATCACGTCGACCTAAAAAAAATGTATTGTCGTAATGGCCGACAGTTTATCTTGCGCCGAATGACTTATCACCTGTGCACTGAAGTCATAAACGTGCACGCGACCGAAGTTCACGTAAAAGCTCAAACATATTTGAACGTTTTGCCAACGATGTGGTTAGGAGAAGATCACCTTCCTTCATCTGATCAACTAAGTAAACGCAATCATGCAAATACGGCTGTCTTAAGTAAATCAACAGCGGCAAGGTAATCCGCACCACGAACAGGTATAAGTGGATTTTTAATCAACTACAAATGCAACGGTTTAGGTGAGTCCAAATGAGATTCGTGTAGGGCTGTCGCAAATATAATTCCGAGATAGTTACCGCAAAATTCAATTACGGAAAGTGTACCTATATTCTTAACATATTTTGAAGGTGTTTGCTTATACCTTACTATCTTTATGAAGTGGTTGAACTGCAACACTATCAACGCAACACTATCAACGCAACACTTAATCAACACTTAAGCCCGCTTGCACTATAAATCACTAAGTGAGTTTAGCGTAAACATATTTAGAACACGTTTCACACACACACACACACACAAAGACATAAACATGTTCTAAATAATATTTTTACGCCATCTTCAAACGATTGACAGAAACATAACGATGTTTAAATTAATTTAGCGTTTACACCGAATCATCTGCTCTTTTGAAATTTTCTTGTTAAAATGGTCATTAGTATCTTACATCTGGCAAACCTTTCCCCAACTATGTTGAGGTCGGCTTCCAGTCTCACCAGATTCAGTTGAATACCAGTATTTTACATGGAGCGACTGCCTAACCTCCACAGCCCACTTAGTACTGGGTAATACGATTCGTCTTAGCAAGACTGGTTGTCAGACTTTCAGGCCACTGACTACCTTTAAATACTGTTAATGATTTACAAATGACAGTTGGGACCAACGGCTTAACGTGCTTTCTGAGGCACCTAGGAAACTCGGTATGTAATGGGAGGTCACCCATCCACGGACCAACCTAGGCAGTGCGGCTTAGCCTGAAGATTAACCCGAGTGGCGGTTATTGTGTAGCCACAAGCTTCCCCTCATTATCATTTTACCTACATAATACTGGAAAATTAAATAAGTGATTACCTATTCATACCATAGCAAATGATTTCGTATTATGTTCCTGTAAGCTGAGCTTTAATTACAACGCTCATGCGAACAAAGCAGAAAATGTCTGCCATGACTGATGAATCGCGGTTACAATATATAAAAGACGCTTTAAAAAATTACGTCATATAATACGTCAGTCACTGCGGCCGAAAAGTGCGAAATTAGTGGTTTTTTGCGATTTACAAAAAATCTATTGATTGGACTAAAAAAGTAAAACACTATGATATTATTTTGTTTGTAGAATTATTTGCCAAAAAATCAGAATGATCGCATGTATTTTAGTATGGTTTTTACTCGTTAAAAGAAATTTTTAGAGATAAGTTCGTGATTTTTTTCTATCGAATATAATTTGTTGTATTATGTTTTCAAAACACTATCGTACTAGCATAATATCCTGAAGAATATCATATATTTTTCCGGTTTTGTTTATTGCAGTGGATCATATGCTTTTTAGGGTTCCGTACCCAAAGGGTAAAAACGGAACCTATTACTAAGACTTCGGTGTCTGTCCGTCTGTCCGTCTGTCCGTCTGTCTGTCACCAGGCTGTATCTCATAAACCGTGACAGCTAGACAGTTGAAATTTTCACAGATGATGTATTTCTGTTGCCGCTATAACAACAAATACTAAAAACAGAATAAAATTAATATTTAAGGGGGACTCCCATACAACAAACGTGATTTTTTTATAAGAATTGGTACGGAACCCTTCGTGCGCGAGTCCGACTCGCACTTGGCCGGTTTTTGAATTATAAAACTCGCGTTTAGCTCATGTAATCGCCTTAAGGTCAGAAATTATCTCACGGGAACTAAGATAGATAATACAGGGTGTAAAAGACCTCATCACGAAGCCGTCAACCAAGCATTCTGTACATCAAACTAAGTAACTTTAAACAAAAATTATTGCTGGGAATCGACTTTTCTTTTGGGGTGAAAAGTCATGTTTTTTGGTAGAACTCAATGTAACGCACTCAAAACATTGAGCTGATGGATGGATTGAATAGTACGGGGGTCGTGGAGGTGTTTCAAACTCAAACTCAAACTCAAACTCAAAGCATTTATTTCAATTAGACCATTACGGCACTTTTGAAAGTCAAAAATACAAAAAAGAAAATCAAAGCTACAGTCCCAGTCACAAGGCATAATAACTTGAGAAAGTACTGTAGTTGCCCATTCCCTAGCGTAGATCTCTATGGAGAAGAATGGGCAAGAAACTCCATGGACACTCTTTTAAAATCAAAATATTGTTACAAAATCTTGGTTACATCATTAATTTTGAGATTATACATAAATGTGAGAACGATGTAGAAAGACGTGCACACTAAGAGCATCCAGAGTGAAAGATTAGATTAAAAATGTATGAATAAAGTAATTAAAATGAACCTTGGCAGCTAAGAGATGACCAGTCCCAACTGACAGCGCCCGTTCACAGACATGACGCATGTACCGGCGCCATTCAACTCAACCATATTGAAGGGAACTAAATGACCCGACACACCCGCCACCATCAGCGAGACATTTAAGTGAGCATGACATTCTCTCAGTCACCAAGGCATATTCAAGTCAATGAAAGATAAATAAATGTAAATGGTGGCTGAACAGTACAAAGTACTCACACATGTGCTATGCAATTATATAATACTAAGAACTGGAATCTATACAATGCAAGTATATTTTTACAATCTTCTGCAGCTTCCACAATACATTAAAATATATACGTTACGTAATACGTTTAAAGTAAAAACTTACATTAATAACGTGTATTAAAAAAAAAAGTTGTAACTTTGACCCCCACTCTCCGTAACTAGAAGGTTGGGAACCTTCTATGTATTCTATGGGTATGGTGTAGAACAAAAAAATAATCGCAATGGCGGGGAAAACAAGTGCCTTTCGGATTCGTTAAGAGGTGTTTTACACCCCATATTTTAGTGTACGTACAATAATTTACAGCACAAAACTATTTTACAATATTATAACCTATCTGGAGAGCAGAGAGTAAAAATATGTAAATACATACCAATGCCCTGCGTTATATGACCTTTCTTATGAAGAAGAAGAGAGGAAGAAGGGTCAGGTAATGTAGTTCTTCAATAAATTCAACTTCCTTCTGAAAGTGGCAGCCCTGAATGAGAAGATGATCCGGAACGGAGGCAAGGAATTGGGATTGCACTTAAGTTTCTTTGGCATTCGAACACCGCAATTTATTTTTGTACGACGATTGACGGTTCTCGATGTTTGCTCTTAAGTACGTTACTTACTTTATTTACATTTGTTATGTTTGTTGGAATGAAATATATTGTTGAGTAGACTTGGTTTATTAACACGAGGTACACACTAAACAGAGACAGTTTTATAGTAGTATCACAGACGGGATCAGACATAGCAGTGCCTCTGAGTGCCTCTAGCTGGAGTGACAGGTAGAAACCGGAACCATAGATAATATCTAGTGGTGTGCACACTAATTACATACTAAATAGTAATGTTACATACAACAACATTCACGGAATGTTTATTTTGGGAAGTTATTAGGTCTTTGATGACACCAGACTTATTTTGTAAGTTGCATCTTGGTTTAACGTCACGCAATGCTTATGTTCTCTGAGATACTCTTAGGATAGCATTGTGTATTTAGTAACACAAGCCACGAAGGATCTAGACTCCAAATATTTTGAGATTGATTGTGAATAGATACAAATAGCTGTATTTTTTAAACGAGACCACGTGGTCGATCCCCAACCCGATGGTCAATTTCCATCAAATCTCACACCAAGTCCTGTGTAAATGCATGCGGCCAATAGAGACCGGTGGAAAAGGAGCGAAGGAAGCAACCACAGTTGTGGGCGACCCCCCAGTATCACGATCACAATGCCAAGAGTGAACGGCTAAGAAGTTTTTTTATTAACATGGTAAAAATAACCATTTTAAGACAAAAGTTGTGTTGAAAAGAGTTGACATAATACTTTAAAATATTCAACTTGAAACGAAAATAGTTGTATAATGCACGTTAGATCCCAAACACCACTTTGCAGAAATAGAATCTATTAAAGGGACCGTTCTAATTCTGCAGTACTAAATGATACCCGAGATAGAAATAGAACCGATTCACTTTAATTACTACTGATGACTAATGGATGATGTCCTTATTTTCGACTAAGTTGCTCTGTGTGGATATATATTTTTTGTAGTCACACGTGCTGGTCATTTTAATTGCAAATGTGATATTAAATAGTTCAGAAAAAATACTATGTATTCTTATTTAAAAGACAGGAATAAAAATATAAAGTAAACCACGGGTTGCACGGTTTTTTTTTCAACTTTATTCCTGCTCGTATCGATCTGCAGGTTAAGTCACGGTTGGTCTATGGATGGGTGACCACCCGTTACACACCGAGTTTCCTCCGTGCCTCGGAAGGCGCGTTAAGCTATTGGCTATTCCGGCTGACATTTATAGATATTTATTTAAAAGGGGTTATTTCCAAAGTACTATTTCCTTTGAACTACAAATATAAGAATCTCATACATTAATTCCCAAGTTTCTCCAGGGAAGCGTTACAGAAATTCAAAGGCCCGAAAGTGTGACCACCAGTCTTACCAAAGGGTGTCGTATTACCCAATACTAACTGGATTGTGGAGGTCAGATAGGCAGTCGCTCCATATAAAATACTAGTATTTCCAGTTTCACTGGAAGCTCACCTTAACATGTTTGGAACAAGCTAGGCAGTTGATAATGATGATGATGATGATTCCTTCTTCATCATCATCTTCTGCCCTTATCCCATCCCATGTTACTTGGGGTCGACGCAACACGTTTTTTTCTTCCATTCTCCCCTGTCAACGCTATCATTTACACCTTTTTCATTCATATCATTCCTTACACAATCCATCCATCGTTTCTTTGGTCTTCCTCTCCCTCTCCATCCATCAAAATTTATATTCATCACTATTTTAGTTACATGCGATTCTTCGCCCATACCATGATGATTCCTTCTTAAAAATATAATTATACGGATCCATCTTCTAGTGATGTTAATAGCGTCGTACGTTGTATTTACAACATTTTTCCTTTTTCTCCAATCAAATGCTCCCGTTGTTGCCCCGAACGAGGGAATCACTTAATCTCCCTGAAAACATTTTGAGTAACGTAAATGCTTTTAGTTAGATGTCTTAAGCCTTACATTTCAGAAACAATCTGCAGCACTAAGTGGTATTGATTCCATGTAATCCCTTAAGTATTTTGCAGATTATTTGGTTCTACATGGTCTACATGCCTTGGTTGTATGTACTTATGTTAGTGAATGGTAAATAAAGATCTTTTGTTTAAATAATACAGAGACCCAAGAATGCCCGTAAAATTTGACGATATTCGGAACTATAGTACCTAAGTACTAAATTATATAGAATTTGGGTTTAAAATGCGACAATCAGTTTCATCATCATCGATATTGAAAAAATTGTTAAAACTACTGTAGCACTTCGATACCCGCAATTACAGACACAATTAAAATAACAATGCACCGTGCCCCATCGGGCACGGCTCGGGACATAAGGGTATATTGGGCAAAATGATTATTTCCCGTAGTTAAATAGGTCAATTTTACGATACTAAGTATGTTAACATCACGCCTATAATCCGCGAAGGATTAACCAGAGGTGTACCTAACAGTACACCCAAATTTCGTTATGTTTAAGTCTCATATAATAAAGGGCGATCCTACTCCATCAAACGGGAAAATCCACTCCGTGGCTGCTACTGAGAAATTCCTGATGGAAAAACCTAATAACACTTTGTCCGACCCGGGAATCGAACCCAGGACCTCGTGCTCAGCAGTCACGCTTACCAATCACTAGACCAAAGAGGTAGTCAAATAAATAGCGCTTTTCCAAAATCTGGTCGGACTCACAATTTACCATAATTTCACTTTTCACAAAACTGTTGTCCAAGTCCAACACATTTTTCGCTACTCAGACAAGGCAATAAACCCAAAAGCTAAACCTCATATAAAATACAAGAACAACTGTTGAGCAAACAGTAACAAATATTCAGCAACTGGACGTCTATTTAGCTTAGTAACTAAGTCGTCAAACAATTTGCGAGGTGGCTCTGAGCTACTTATCTGACCTAACTATTACCATATGTTACTGTTCTAACTTGTTGTGTCCCAGGCAATGGAATATAGGAACACTTGCTGTAATATGGATCATCCTTGAGGAGGAGAATAGTTATTTTTTTGTTGTATTTGTCTCTGGTTTGTCTGGGATTACACCTAAGTAATAGCGTAACTAGAAAAAAGTTCCTTTACGCAAAATACGAACTTTGGATGTGGAGTTACAAACACGAGTCCGATTATTTGGGTACGTATAAAAATCTCGAAAGTTCATAATACCTATGATTGAAATACCGACGTCCAAAACACCGAAATTCAAAATACCGAAAGTTTTAAATGCCGATAGTCGTTATATCGAAACACAAAATACCGATGTTCAAATGCCCGAAAGGACGAAATCCCGAATGGACGAAATCCCAAATTAAAGAAATAGTGATGGATGAAATCCCAAAGAGCGGCGACGTAGTTCCCGCGATTACGATCACCAAATTTAGTAAATTGAGCACCTAATTTTAATGAGGTGGTTGATGACATAGGTACTAGTTTTGCATAGGCCGACTTGGGGCGTATGTCCATTGGCGAATAGACCCCGCCATACCCTTCTTGGTTATTTTTTTATAAACCATTTACAAGGAAGAGCCCCGCGAAACGGGGCTCCGTCGACCGGGTCTCCCTCGACTCAGATGCAAGAGCAGAATATACGTATGATTATCATTTAAACTTTTGTTTTAATTATATGTTATTGGTATCATACATACCTATTATGTTATGCTTCTTTTTTTGTCATTGTCTTAGAGATATTAGATTTTAAATTTCGGGTTTTTAAACTTTAGGTTTATAAACTTCGGGATTTTATACTTTCGACCAAATAACCATTATCAGGATTTCGTCTATCGGTATTTTAAAATTCGGTCTTTTAAAATTCGGGATTTTGATACGTAGGTACCCGATTATTTATACAAAAAAAAAAAAAAAACAAAAAAACCTTTATTTTTGTTTGCTTTTTGCCGTAACTTTGCGTGAACGGATGATGCAGCCTAGGGTGGAGCACGCTTGCCCAAAAGAAACCGATTCACTCGGAATTTGAAAATATTCAGATCTTTCAATACTTTCTGATGTCTATTATAACAACTGTAATAGAAGGATTTAAAGTCCTCAAAAGCTCATAAACGAATTATTTATTTTTATTTCACTAAAAGCAATAATGCTGTCGATTCTGTTGAGCACAAACTAAACTTAATTTAGGCTATTAGCATTATATTTCTATAGCCATGAACTAAGTTAGAGATGTCAAACTAGTTTATGCTTTACGCTTCACCGTGTTTTTAGTCGACATGTTTTTACGTGCACGCTCCATTTGTATGGAAATATGAGTTAAATTAAATTTTACAGCTCTAAATTACGTCCGTCTCTTTCTCGTTTAATAGAGCGAAAAAGATAGCAATAGCCTAAATTAAGTTTAGTTTGTGCACAACAGAATCGACTCCAATGTCTACTTGCATATTGGGTTCAACCACACAGCACCAAGGTTGAAAATGTCAACTCAATTGTTTCCTCACCCCTTTTCGGAAGAAACCTTCAGCTTAATAAATATTCTCACAATTCTCTCAAGGACGAGGTGTGGGTGTCGGTTGCAAAGGTGACCAGTATTCCAACTGATCGTAGGACGAACATCGTGCTACCCTATTGGGCAGACAATTTTGCATCAAATATTCACAGCATCCGTAAAAGGACCGTACACAGTATCTCATGTAAAAGGCACCGAAGCGGTTTTGTAAATAAGTGAAAAACGTTTTATGAAAACACAATCTGCTTTTAGGGTAGCGTTGTGTGTTTGTTTTCTGAAAACGTAACACTTACGTCACATATTCCAGATGGCTTATAGAAGAAAGCGTTGACATAACCTTTTTATGGGACTTG
The DNA here is from genome assembly GCA_905147715.2 of Xestia xanthographa. Classification (NCBI taxonomy): domain Eukaryota; kingdom Metazoa; phylum Arthropoda; class Insecta; order Lepidoptera; family Noctuidae; genus Xestia; species Xestia xanthographa. The sequence continues at coordinate 21,050,036 of LR990646.1, forward strand.
CTAATGCCCGCAGCATCGCCCGCGTTAAGTTTGATAATTGTCCCACGGGATCATACTACCGGATAAAAAATATCTTATGTGTTAATCCAGGTTATAAAGTATCGGTGTGCCAAATTTCACTCAAATCTGTTCAACCGTTTTTACGTGAAAGAGGAACAAAATATATCCATCCATCGTCACAAACTTTCGCATTGTAAGATGAGATTTTTGTAAAAGCTTCAACAAAAATAAAATTACAATTGTACTTTATTTGATTCGTGTATAACAGCAAAATGCTAACAAAAGTAACTTTTATTAAAATTGCTGTTCCAATAAAGGAATTCAAACCGTGCACAAAAAGGCTGCAAATAAAAGAGCAGCGTCGATTGGTGGTTTGATTACACAGAGAGCGCCGACTGGAATCACCAACAGTTAAATACGTATACAATTACAAACACTAACAAACGCCGTAAACTGCAGAGATGTATGACACAGACGAAATTGTCCCATTTGCACTTTAGTACCGCTTAAACTTTTGTTAAAGTACACGCTCGCTCCAAACTAAATGTGTTTTCCAATATTTGTTCGTGGTGTTCGGAAAGGCGCTGCCATGTCATTTGCCGTAATTGTCCTAGTAACAGGCGCTTGGAGGCCTAACATTTCGCTTGCAACTGCCGCCCATTTATGTTAGATCCACAACATCGGCACAAATATTTTCCTGCCCAAACTCATTTGCTTTAACACCGTCAATAGTATGGAGATCTTCTAACGCTGGTGCAATGACATACCGTTCCGGGACGGAGCCGTTTCCCTACTCATTATCGTCAACAAAAAGATTGTACCCAATTTACATTTCATCGCAGTATTTCTGTTATGGGTGGACTGTATTTTTATTTATTGTTCCCTTCTTCGATAGCTTCAGGTGGCTATGGGATTTCCTTTTCAATTAAAACTCTTCGATGGTTTAACACTGTTTAATTACTTCGTCTATATTTTAGAGCGGGCACGTTATTCTACATATTTAAACTGATTTACACAAGTACACAATAATCACAGAGAACAATAGTCAGAACATAATAATCACAAGAACATAATATACTTAGGGCACGTGGGACTCACAATAAACACTTAAAACTAGACACTTGTAAATAGAACACTGTAAAAATATAAAACTGTGTCGACTGACTTTAGTCGCCTATCTTTATACCAAAACACCATGTCGCAAGTAGTGGCGGGGCCTCGTTGTACTCAACCCTTTTGGCTAATCGTTCCCTCTATAATGGACTTTCCCATCTTTCTGCGGGTCGGTCAAGTTTCGACTTGTCGGAGGCTCCGCCCACAACACGCGAAATGGTGATTTGTTACCTTATATGGTAACGTTTTTGGCTTGTTATGAAACCGTCAGTTTCGCTACCATATAAGGCAATCGTATGTCATGGTATGTGGTTTTAATAAAGTCTACACCTTTTTCCCGCCTTGTGCGGGCCTGTCTTTTTACTTTATTAATCCTTATCTTAGCTAGTTATCTCCTAGTGATACAATGGAGCTCGGCGTCTGTTACATCTCTCCCCCCGGCGTAGCCTGCGCAGCCTCTTCTTCTCTGTGCAGCACGACGAGCTTGCTGATGGGACGCTTGAAGACGCCGGTTCTCGTTCGCACGTCGACCACCCTGATGCCGCCGTCAGGTCCCGGGTAGAGCTTCTCGATGACTCCCATTGGCCACACGTTCCGTGGCAGTGTGTTGTCGACGACGATGACGACGTCGCCGATCTCCGGCGGCCGTCGGTTGCTCTGCGGCTCGCCGCGGGGTACCAATGTGGGGAGGTACTCTCGCAGCCAGCGTCGCCAAAAGTGGTCGGCAAGGGCCTGGCTGGCCCGCCAAGCACGTCGGTCGGCCTCGTCACAAGGCCCGGTCGAGGGTAGGCCCGTGGAGGACCCCAACAGGAAGTGGTTGGGGGTGAGGGCCTCTGGATCGGTGGGACTCACGCTGACATGAGTCAAGGGGCGCGCGTTGATGGCGAACTCCGCTTCAGTGAGCAGAGTTAGCAGCACCTCTTCTGCAGGTGCCCTTTCGCGCAGAGTCGCAGCGAGGGCAGTCTTCACGGAGCGCACCAGCCGCTCCCACGCACCTCCCTGGTTGGGTGCGCCGGGAGGGATGAACCGCCACTCCATCCTGTGCAGCAGTCCCTCTTCTTGTAGCGCTGGTGCCCATTCTTCATACGCTGCTCGCAGTTCGTGGTCGGCTCCCCTGAAGTTGGTCCCGTTGTCTGAGTACATGAGCCGCGGCCAGCCGCGGCGCGCGGCCATCCTTCTCAGCGCCATGATTGCTGAGTCTGTAGATAGCGATGCGACGAGCTCGAGGTGCACGGCGCGGGAGGTGAGGCACGTGAACAGTGCGCCCCACCGCTTCTCTCGGCGCCGGCCCACCTTCACCATCATGGGCCCGAAATAGTCCACGCCGCAGTTCGTGAACGGGCGGTGGAAGGGGTCCAGGCGGGCGCGCGGCAGGTCTCCCGTGGCCGGCGGTTGTGGCGTTGCTCGCATCCTCCGGCAGTACGTGCAGGCCTTCTTGATGGCCCGCACCGTGGGCCGCAGGTGGATGATCCAGTAGCGCTGCCGCAGGTCGTTCGTTACTCGTTCTCTGTTGGCATGACCAGCGGCGCAATGCTCGCGCATTACTATTAGTTTACTGACCTGATGGCGACCATCCAAAATGATGGGTCGCTTGACCTCCACTGGCGCGTTTGAGGCTTCAATACGTCCTCGCACGCGCAACAGGCCGTCTTCGAGTACGGGGTCCAGTCTGTACAGGCGACTCGCCCGAGTGAGGGGGCGGGCAGACTGGATCTTCTGTAGTTCATCCGTGAAGCTATCCCGCTGTGCTTTTAGCAGGAGCTCCTTCTCGGCGCGCTCTATGTGCCGATGTTCCAGTCGAGTCGAGACGCGGCGGCACGCGTCTATGAATGCCAGCACGCGTGCAGCAGTGCGCACCAGCGTCTCGTACTTAGAGAAGCGGGCAGGATCGGGCAGCCAGCTGTCTCGTTCAGGGCCCGGCGCGATGTGCAGGACCTCCTCTTCAGTTTCTTCTGTCGCCGGCTTCCCGGGCCAGTCCTCTTCCGGTAGATGCAGGAAGTCCGGCCCGCGGAACCAGCGGTCGGTCGCGCTGATCGGCGCGTCGGTGAGTCGGGTGGCGTCATCCGCTACGTTGTGCTTCGTAGGCACCCAGCGCCATTCTTCCTTACTGGTGAGCTCGGCGATTTCACCCAGTCGGTGCGCGACGAACGGTGTGTACCTCTTCATGTCGTGGTGGATCCAGTGGACCACCGTAGAGGAGTCTGTCCAGTAGGTCGTCCTGTCGACCTCGATGCGGTGTTCCTTCTTGATGGTGTCGGCGAGTCGGGCTCCTATCACCGCTGCCTGCAGCTCCAGACGTGGTATCGTCTGGGCTCGCCGCGGTGCCACCTTTGCTTTGGCCGCGACCAGCACGACGTCGATGCTTCCATCCTCGTTCACCGCTCTCCAGTAGGCCACCGTCGCGTACGCTTGCTCGCTGGCGTCGCACAGCACATGTAGCTCTATGCGCTGTGTGTTCTTCTTGAGGTAGCACCTGGGCAGCCGCAGTCTGTTCACCTCCTGTAGTTGACCCAGCCAGGCCGCGAAGAGCTCGTTTTCCTCCTCTGGAATTGGCGTGTCCCATGTTGTTTGCAGACGCCACAGGCTCTGGAGTACTATCTTCGCTCGTACTGTGAAATGACTCAACAGGCCCAGCGGGTCATAAATCGACATAACGGCGCTCAGTGCTTCTCTCTTGGTGGGCGCACGGATCCTCTCTCTCACCTCGGATAGCACTCGGTTCATGGACGTGTTGAACCCGAGTTCGTCTAGTTCTGCGTTCCAGTACAGCCCGAGTATCTTCGGCTGCTCCCCGGCTGCTCCCCTCCTAGCTGCGTTGGGGTGGTGGCGTGGAGCGTCTGGGGCACGTCGCGCAGGACCGTCGCTTCGCTGGAGCTCCAGCCTCGCAGTGTGAAGCCAGCGGCCGCGTGCACCTTTCTTGTCTCTTCTACTGCCTTCCACGCCTCTTCTGGATCGCTGTAACTAGCCACTAGATCGTCCATATAATGACTCTTTGTTATGGCCTCCAAGGCCCTGGGATACTCACTGCCGTGAAGCTCTGCGTTGTAGTTCCGGACGTAGTGAGCCATATACGGGGAACTTGCTGCTCCGAAGATCATGTTCTTCATCTTGTAGTGGCGCGGGGGCAATGTCCTTTTTTGTCCTCTCCACAGGAACTGCTGAGCTGGCTGGTCCTCCTGTCTTATTTTCACCCGCAGGAACATTTCTTGGATGTCTGCGGTGACTGCTACTTCCCGCTCTCTGAACCGGAAGACTATTCCCGGCAGGGACAGCAGCAGGTCTGGACCCTCCAGCAGCTCGTCGTTGAGACACTTCCCGTAGCTCGTCGCCGCCGCGTCGAAGACTAGCCTTTGTTTCCCCGGCTTGTTCGGATTCTGCACGGCGAAATGAGGGAGGTACCAGCAGACGTTGCTTTCTTTCTCTGTTCCGTCGCATGGTACTGCGTATCCCTTGTTCAACAGATTGTCTATCTGTGTTGTGTACTGCACGGCGAAGTCCGGTGACGCATCCATCTTCTCCTCGATCTTTTTCAACCTTCTCAGCGCTGCTCCGTAGCTGGGTGGCATGACGACGTCGTCTGTTCGCCACGGCAGCCCTACCTCGTAGCCTTCATCGATTTTCTTGATTGTCTTCTGTACGATGTCCGCCGCCCTTTGGTCTGCTTCGTTCACTCGGGGCTTCCTGGCGACGCCCAAGGCTTCTATCTTGAAGTGCGCTTCGACTAGATCGTGCAGTTGTTCGTCTCTTCTTCCGGACTCGATGACGTGCAGCACATCTTCTTCATCAGCGATGATGCTTCGTGGCGCTGTTCCGTGCACCACCCATCCCAACTTTGTTCGTGAGGCAGCTGGCTGATTGGGGCCGCCGACTCGGAGTTCCCTGGTCACTATACACTCCCAGTGGTCTGTGCCCACCAAGAGTCCGGGGCGGGCCTGCTCGTAGCAAACTTCTTCTTTCGGCAGGTCTCGCAGGTGTTCGTGATCCAGCAGGGTGTCTGGGATGGTTTGTTGGTGGAGCCTCAAGTCCTTGATGGTTCTTGCTTGAAGCTCGTGCGACTGGCCGTCTTCCCGGATGCTTCTGACTTGCACCCGTACCGCTCTGCTGTCCCGCTCCTCTGAAGACATGTTCACGCCGCGTATGCGCAGCGGGCGTGAAGTTCCCTTTGCTCCGATGCTGGTCGCCAGGTCTTTATCAATGAGGGTGACGGTTGCTCCTTCATCGAACAACGCGTACGTCTTGACCTCCCCCCGTGACCCGGTGACTATGATGGGGCACATCTTCAGCAGCACCTTCTTTGAGCCGGCGGCGGACTTGCTTGCCACCGACAGTACTGCTTCCTCCTTGCTGGGCTCTGCGGTAGATTTCGCGGTCGTCGCTTCTTCTTTGTTTGCCACCCTTTCTTGATGGAGGGAGGCGTGATGAGGTCGGCGGCACTGGTTCACGCCGCACGCCTTGGCCTTGCAGCTATACCGCCTGTGGTTCTTCTCGGCACATCGAAAACACATGCCGTTGGCCTTCAGGTACTCCCACCGCTGGTCGACACTCATGCCCTTGTACTTCGGACACCTTGGTAGCACGTGGTCTTGTTTACAGTTGGGGCACTGACCTTTCTCCTCTTGATTTTCGACGGCTGTGTAGACGGGGCTGGCCTTCTTCTTCGCTGTTACTGGCTGCCTGGTTTCCTTCTTCTGGTTGGCGGGCGCGGCGCTGGTAGGTGGGGCGTATGTGTATCTTAACGCCCTGTCCGCTTCCCGCATCAGAAAACGAGACAGCATCACTATCTCCGGCTCCGTTGTGTCGTCGTTGTCGTAGGCAAAGTCGCACCATCTTGACCGTATGTGCGGGCTTAACTTCTCCAGTACCTCGCGTGTCAACAATGGGTTGTACAGGTATCCTCTTCGGTCGACCGACTTGATCACGCTTACTGTGTTCTGTATTTTGATGGCGAAATTATTCAAGTCCGCGGCTGATGCAGTGGGCTTCGTCATCTTCTTCAGTTCGTCAATAGCGCGATCGATTAGTACTTCCGGTCGGCCGAAACACTGTTCGAGTGTCTTCATGATGACCTCTGGATCTGTAGCGGTGTGTAGGAGGGCGGACACCGCCTCCCTTGCTTCCCCTTTGAGGCAGCTTCTTAACCGCTGTATGTTTTCTGCAGGCGATATGTTGTACATATTTGTAGTGTCGTTCACGGCCGCTCTGAATGGCAGCCACTCGTTGACACCACCGGAGAACGCTGGTAAATCCGTATGCCGTAGTCGGGGTCTTGCCATCCTTTCTAAGGTCGCTGCCAAGTTGTCGATGCTGTTCCTGTGCCTCGTTGGTGTCGGCGACCTTCCCCGTGGCATGTCGAATTTAATTCGTCTTGGGTCCTCCCGAGGGGCTCCCGTGCCCCCCTCCCCCCGTGCTCTGAGGGGGTTCGTATGAAGCCATTCGTCCACTCGACTGTGGTGGCTTTCCTCCTGGGAAACGAGGGGCTCGTCCCGCAGGCTCTCCTGTTCGTCCTGTATGACGGACATTTCGGCGGCTAGCCTCTTCTTGACTAAGTCTGCTTCTAAGTCAAGAGACTTCTTTTGTATGGCTGCTAGCTTTTCTGCAGCCTCTAACTCTGCTAGCCTTATGCGCGTTGTAAAACTATTCGTTGACCTTTGTGACCTCTGTGACCTCTCTGACCTGGCGGGTGACCTCCTTCGTTGTCCATGGTCTTCACTCATTAGAAGTCCCGATGATGGTCCCGCCGTGGTTGTGTCCAACGTCGTAAGAGGCGCGGTATTTAGTCGTAAATTAATCGTACTTTGGTCACCTGTTATTACTGGCGATTCTGGCGGGTCTAGTGAAATCCTCCGTAGTCTTTCTCTTTGAATCCGTTCCGCTTCCTGGCGAAGAACCGCCTCCCGTTGCTCCTCTGCCCTCCTCTGTAGGGCCCGCCTCTGGTCCTCTGCCTCTGCAGCATCACCTTGGCTTCGGGTGATCACCATCTTTCAAACTGATGGCCAACTGCACTTGACTTTAAGCGGGGAGCACGGCGCACGACAGTTCGTAGCTCGGTTTGGACTTGTCCAGATTCGTTTACTACGACGTTACACTTTACGCGCACTTTGACACCGTTATTATTTTACGACTAGCCCTATTTACCGCGACGACACTATATACTTCCGACGAAAGACGCGGCGCGCACTGTGTATAGCGCGCGCTTATTTACTTCACGTATTTACTATTTACGCGACGGTCACTTGTTACACGCGCACAGAGTCTTATTTACACTTGTTATTTTACTGTGAGTCCCACGGTTCTGCCGGTCCCCTTAACGCGCACTATGATCGCGATTTTCGACACAGAGAACACCACTTTGTTTATTACAACACTTTATTCACTCGCGATACACATAAGTTATTATTGTTCAGTACTTACAGTTTTATGTAACCGCTCACAACACTTATTTACGCGCTATGTATTTGTTATCGGCACTTTTTTCACTTATCCGGCTCGTATGGACCAGCTGTTATGGGTGGACTGTATTTTTATTTATTGTTCCCTTCTTCGATAGCTTCAGGTGGCTATGGGATTTCCTTTTCAATTAAAACTCTTCGATGGTTTAACACTGTTTAATTACTTCGTCTATATTTTAGAGCGGGCACGTTATTCTACATATTTAAACTGATTTACACAAGTACACAATAATCACAGAGAACAATAGTCAGAACATAATAATCACAAGAACATAATATACTTAGGGCACGTGGGACTCACAATAAACACTTAAAACTAGACACTTGTAAATAGAACACTGTAAAAATATAAAACTGTGTCGACTGACTTTAGTCGCCTATCTTTATACCAAAACACCATGTCGCAAGTAGTGGCGGGGCCTCGTTGTACTCAACCCTTTTGGCTAATCGTTCCCTCTATAATGGACTTTCCCATCTTTCTGCGGGTCGGTCAAGTTTCGACTTGTCGGAGGCTCCGCCCACAACACGCGAAATGGTGATTTGTTACCTTATATGGTAACGTTTTTGGCTTGTTATGAAACCGTCAGTTTCGCTACCATATAAGGCAATCGTATGTCATGGTATGTGGTTTTAATAAAGTCTACACCTTTTTCCCGCCTTGTGCGGGCCTGTCTTTTTACTTTATTAATCCTTATCTTAGCTAGTTATCTCCTAGTGATACAATGGAGCTCGGCGTCTGTTACAATTTCCCTGACTATTATACCGTGCGGTGTTGATTTCCGAGGATTACAAATATGTTAAATCAGTTGTCATTTGATTATCCTCTAAATCACTTCATATTAGAGTGCATTTCAATAACATCGTTTCATATTACTTGCGTGCGTGTATGCCAGACATATGTAGTATATTAGAAAATGGTACTCGCGAGACAAACATTCTTTCTATCCGTATGAGAATCAATGTTTTATTCTGCCTCATGCAATATCTGAGGACTTATACGTATTGACAGCGGAGATGTATTACATTTCTCCAATTATGCGGAAGGTCGTTCCGACAAGAAAGGAACCAATCGCACGATGATATTTCGACGTCTCCGTGATCATGAATAAGGAATACTATTTTTCATTCTCGTCTGACCGGGATACGGCAACCCGTCTTCGCTATTTTCATAAAGCACTTCTTACTTGACAAGACTATTATATTTCAATGTGAAGTGAAAACATTTCGTATTGCTTTTGTCGTTATTGATTTATTTTGTCGTAACATTCAGATTTTTGCATGAATCATTCAGAGAGTTGTTATTGTGAGCGTCCGTTTCTGTTAAAGGTAATAATATCTGTGTCTTTTTGTAAAACCTTTCGGCAATCTGCCGTTTGTTTTTTGTGTCCCAAGTTTATTTGTTTAATCGACAAAAGACTTCTCTCTGGTATTTCACCTGCCCTATCTACTGCAGTTTCGGGAGATATATCACAGCATTTAACGCCAACGTTCCCCCGTGTGTCCTCCATAAACGCGCACACAGCTATATGCGGTACTACACCAGGCTGCATAAAGCTTACCTGCGCCTTTGCACCCGGTGTAAAATATTTGACGCTGCGAGCTCCAAATTTCATAAAATAAAATAGAAAAATGTTCTGGTGCTTGAGAGTCAAATTGTTTTGCTACCAAATGCGAAAACGGCTTTGATGTGTTCAGAAATTGAGTTTGATGGGAAAGTCTCAATTTGCATTGTGTTGGTGATACTTTGTACTGTTTTGTCAGAAATAAGGCGTGAAAAATGTTGAATGACCCAGTATGCATACATATTTCAGAGCGATGAAAACGTCTACTGTTATACGAAAAATTGAACTCCATATTAACCACGCTGACCCTAACCATTGTTTAGATATAACGATGTAAATTATTTATTTTAGCACCGTCGGACATAATTTTAACGTTGCTCCTATTCAGCTGCACAGTTTACAACAAACAAAAGGTTTTAATGTTGACTGTCCGTAGTCAGCCTCTTGGGTGCAATTTTTCCTGACCCGCGAACACGAGCCTGCGATTACTTGACTTTAGTAATCCCTAAACACGAATTTAATCTTTGTTCTTTCCACTTTAACCCTGTTCACAGTTCATTAATTTAATCTACAGCTACAACACATCATTTCGTTCTACTTAACTACACACAGTACTCGGTTTAATTAGTTACTTTGATCCGTAAATTCTCTGTAGAAAAATTTACTGTGATAGCTTAAATATAAATTCCCTCCGCTCCATGGTCTATCGTAGCTGCTCTAAGAGAAATAATATAAAAAATCCGCCCCGGCAGCGCCATTTTTCTTTAGCCTGGCGCTTATTTAGCTTTAATATGTTCCTTTCTTGCTGAACCTAAAAGTTTATGAGGCTTCGTGTTTGATTTTTAAGCGGCATCGTGATGAAAACTTTTGAGATAGCGTTGCAGTGTTTATTTTCGTGTAAATTTTCGCGTAGATTTTGTCACCGCTTTGAGCCACGTACCTCTAGCTACCAGATCCTCTTTTGAGCTGGAACGACTGTGTTACACATTAGCTTATGAAAGTTAATGTGATATTTTAATTAAGTTTCTCCTATCTCTGCTTTTTATGTACTCGCTTTAACCTCATATGCTGGATAAACTCAATTCCCAGCAGAACTTAGTTTTTCTTTGCACTACAAATATTTTCTAAAGCCATCCAACCAAGCTGAATGTGCTTGTCCTAGTCATTCTTCCAACGTAATAGCTCAACTGGGTCGCATTATGTGCACTTCTTATCTTCGAGAACAAACGACCCGTTCCCAAATGGCGTCAATAAAGAAAGTAAAAAAAAATAATCCAACTCTACGTAGTCAATATGACACACAAATTTCTCACATTGGACAACAATAGAGGGTTCATTAATATTGTGACGATGCCCCGTCCGCCTCATCTGACCTCGTTAATCAAAACTAATGACGGAGATAAAAATATTCCCAACGTTTGCTGTAGCTGGGGAATTATTCGTGATAGTTTTTGTATTGATAGCTGAATTAGGTCCTTGTTTGTGCGATTGGCTTGATCTATTCCAATAGGTAATTAAGTATCTACGTTCCCGTAAACTTATACTTGGTCTGTAGATGGGTGACCACTCATTACATACCGATTTTCCTCTGTGCCTCGGAAAGCAGGTTAAGCCGTTGGTCCTTTCTGTCATTTGTAGATCTCTGGCAGTCGTTAGGTAGTCAGTGGCCCAAAAAGTCTGACAACCAGTATTACCAAGGGGTATCGTATTACCCAGTACTATCTGGGTTATGGAGTTCAGATAGGCAATCGCTCCATGTAAAATACTGGTATTCAGCTGCATCCGGTTGGACTGGAAGCCAACCACAACGTAGTTGGGAAAAGGCTAGGTAGATGATGTTCCCGTAAAATTAAATCGTACTACCTCATGAATGCAAAGTTGACCTAAAGAGAGAGTTGCCTTGAGATCGTCATCGGGGGACTTCTTTACAAGATACTATACCTACATAAGAAGCATATAAGAAGACATACCCACCCAAAAGACACACTTCATTTCAGGACGTCCTTCTCCAGTCCACACGAGCCTGTGTAGTTTTTTCTTATCTAAAGTCAGTAGTTAGCTAGAGCCAACTAATTAGAGACCTTGAAAGCTAACGAAGCACCGATCTTAGCTACTTTTTTATCGTTGAAAATAGTATTCCCACTTTGACATTTTACTTTGTGCTGTTTTAAAAGCGCAATAAGGCTGTGTGCAGGCTTGAGCCAGACTTGATTTTAAAAAGAAGTGCGCTATGAAAAAAAATAATGGAACGCCAGACACAAAACCGTTTTGTATCGGTTTCCCTTTAGTATGCACTGTGTCTAAGTTCTCTGTAGAAGGATTTATATAAAGCGGTGGCCATAAATCTAGCCATACAGCCAGATTATTACAATATTTAGCTTCAATCTACCCTCGAGAACCCTTGAGGAAGGATGTGATAAAGGTTTGACACCCTTCCTTTTCGCTTTTTTTGCAAGAGTTTCGCGAAAAAAGCTTTCGCAGCAAAAAAGCCTACCAATCTCCATCTTTCTTAGCAATAAAGCAATTATCAGGATTTATGAAGGACAAAAACTAAACAGTACAATTTTTAACTTGAAAATCAATAGCTTTTATCAAAAATACACTTTCATAATGCCATTACAGGTTATTTTACAGACAATAAATCGAAACGAATAATAAGTAGTCAGTTTATAAAAGGTATATTCTTGACAGTCACAATATTAATAAAGATAACACATAGAAGAAACGCACTTAGACAAAGATATTAGTTACATTTGTGATTAGACATCAAGTCTGATAAATATCTAAAAAAAATCTATACTAATATTATAAAGAGGTAATATTTGTTTGTAAGTTTGTATGTAGGGGGTAATCTCCGGAAGTAATTAACCAAATTTAAAAATTGTTTCACTGGTAGAAAGCTACATTATTCGTGAGTGCTATAGGCTATATTTTATTCCCATACTCCCACGGGAACGGGAACTACGCGGGTGTAACCGCGGGACGTCAGCTATATGGGTGGAACTAATGACTTTCTTTTGATACCTTTATGTATCTGAGTTGGCAATGAACGATATTCAGAATTGCATATAATTAGAAGGCCAACTAGCGTAATTAAACAATATCGAATTCTAGTCATAATTGCATCCAAGTAACAATCAATGTCAGAGTTCTGTCAAATCATTATCAGCCTTTTCCCAAGTTGTATGTTGAAGTCGGCTTCCGGTGTAACGGGATGCACCTAAACCACTAGTATTTTACATGGAGCGACTGCCTATCTGATCTCTACAACCCAGTTAGTACTTTACGATACCCCTTGGTAAGATTGGTTGTTGGACTTTCGGGCCACTGACAACCTGTAACGACTGTCAAAGATCTACAAATGACAGCAGGGACCAACGGCTTTCCAAGGCATGTAGAAAACTCGGTATAATGGGTGGTCACCCAATCCAGGGAGCAGCAGTGGCTGTTATTATTTAACCACGAGCCTCTCTCATCATAATCTGCCTAGCCTTTTCCCAAGTTTTATTGGGGTCGGCTTCCAGTCTAACCGGATGCAGCTGAATACCAGTATTTTACATGGAGCGACTGCCTATCTGACCTCCACAACCCAGTTAGTACTGGGTAGTACGATACCCCTTGGTAAGACTGGTTGTCAGACTTTTTGGGCAACTGACTACCTGTAACGACTTGTCAAAGATCACAAATGACAGCCGGGACCAACGGCTTTCCGAGGCACCACCACCACCACGAGCCTCTCTATTAAACTGCAAATGGTTAAACTCGTACCCACTTTTATACAAGATCCAGCCAGAACCCTAATAGTTTACCACGATAACTTGATTTTGAAAATCGAATGCAATTTTCTGTAAACAAAACAACACCAGCATACAAGTATCTTGTTTAAAACTACAAAGCAAAAGAAACCTCTTTGTAATTTACGTGAACAGATGTTACGTACTTACGGATATTAAATCTGTTCGGATCTTGGCCCAGTTGAACGCAGTCCAACTAATATTATACCCTTTTATATCTGTTTTGACTTTGTGCGTTGGGTTATTGAAACTTGATTAAAATTCTCTGTTTGGAATGTTTTTGTTTTCACTTTATTGATAAACACGGAATAAAATATTATTACATTATGGTACAAGTGTGTAATGTTGGTGATTACCGCTGAGGCGCCATTGAGACCCGAGCCATAAGGTGAGGGTCTGAAAAAAGCCGAGGCGGTAATCATCAATACACACGTGTATCATACGACGTTTTTCAACACACTTGTGAAGAAAAGAATACTAAATAATTGTTTAAAAAAAAAAACTAAAAAACACGCTTTACATAGAAAACCAAACTAAAAAATAGAAAATAAATTTTAATAAATTTGAATTAAGAATAGTGTAAAAAATTCTAACAAATATAAATGAATAATAGTGTTAATAAGAAAAAAAAATATTTAAAAAAAAGCGTGGGGTGCATGGTGTCAATAGTTATAAATATTTCATTGAAAGATATGAGAAGAAGGATTATCATTTTGATAATATCTTAAAAAGCACCCCACGCTTTTTTTTAAATAAAACATTTTTTTCGCCCGCGAGAAGTTTGGTAACTGTCCCACGGGATCATATTTATTCATATTAGAGAGATAAATAGTATCCTACATGGTTAATCCAGGTAAAAAACTATCTATGAGCAAAATTTCATAATCATCAAAATCACCATCTTTCATCAACAATATCTAACCCTGTATAGAAGTCGAATCCGCCATCTTATCTAAATCATCTAAATCTTCTGGATCTCAATATAAATGCCATATTCGTAATCAGCACCCCTGATAATCTCGGAATTGACACCCATATTGATTTTTAGACATTTCAACCCCATCGCACCCCAACAGGGGATGATGGTATTTCAGTTACACATTAAATCTTAAAATTGCGTTGTTTTTGTAATACACCCGCTCGACCCGATACACCATACAAACAATAACCATGTTGATTTTCAGACTTTGCTGAATTGTCATCGGTCTTTGACGGGTGTGCAAAATTTGAATGAAATCTGGCCGTTTTGGCCGCCCGAAAGTGGGTCAAAATCGCGCCCTAAGAAGTCGGTTACAAACAAACATACAAGTGAAGCTGATATAAAGCGTGTAAAAATCATTTTATCATCGAAACTTTTTTTTTAGCAGCAGGTGGTGTTTTGTGGTGTCTGCCTATCCACATGGGAAAAAGGCGTGAGTTTGTATCATGTATGTAAAATTCAAAATTAAATCTATAAGATAATCAAATATATTCTTCTACATCTACGCTAGGGAATGGGCAACTACAGTACTTTCACAGTTTTTATGTCTTGTGACTGGGACTGTAGCTACATTTAATTTTCATCTTTGTTTCTACAATTCAAAAGTGCCTGTAACTGGCTTACTTGAAATAAATGCTTTAATTTTGTTGTTTTTTATTTTGAAGTACCTACGAAAAATGCTTTAGTTCTCGAGGTATTTACATAATTATTCGACTTTGTTCCGGGTTATTTATTAACTTTGCTATGATGTGTATGATAACTGAGTAGCTAAAGAGTATAAAGACTCGTAAAAAATACTTACGGTTTAAATCTGGCCCTGTAATTCATGTTTCCGTTCATGATATTTCGTTTGTTTCACATCCCTAAAGACCAATACATACTCGTCATTTCCCAAACACAACGTAGACTCAGTAAACCTTTCGACTCACATGACAATGAAAAATTGCTTCTCTGTACGTTTTTCTCCTAATAGCAAAAATATTACACTGTCTGTCCAAAATCATCAGCCTCTTTTGTTTTAGCATAACCTATCCACCTAAGTTACGAAGCGACAAAATACACTGTCGGCCAAATAAACGTGGCACCATCTTACAAGGTAAATGTAGGGTTAAATCGACGAACCCTTTCTTATGCCGATACTTTTCTAGGTAAATTGTAGTAAAGGAGGCAGAATGGCTATTGTCTTACGGGTCGGAAGATCCCAAAGAATGATACGACCTGTCGATACTTTTGCGGTACTGTAATTTTTACCCCAATTTTGCAAGATGCGGTAAGACAGTTTATTTTTCTTGTATGTTTAATATAACTGACAAATGCTTGCACTGACTGGACAGATCCACTCAAATCTGTATGGTTCTTTCTTCAAAAGACCATATCAGACACTAATCTGCATAGTCCTCATGTGAATTGAGCAAGATTGTCTGGACTTTAAAAGAGACTATGACCTCTGAGTTTGTTTCGGCTGTTTCTTCTCAGAGTAGTAAGGTACGAAACACCGGCCCCATCTAGTTTTAAAAAATGACGTGTAAAAGTGTTTGTAAAAACCTACTTGCAAAATAAACATCATTTATCATTTATACAGGATGTAAACAGACTCTTCACGAAGCCACCAACCAAGTTTTTGGGGTGAACATGAACAATCTCGTTTTAAGGTAGGACTCAATGTTACGCACTCAAAACATTGTGCTAGGGAAGCATTAAATAATAGTAGAACCTTTGGTCTTGGAGGGATTTAAAGTACGTACATATAGAGTTAGAACATTTAGAACTTGTATTTAAAAAAATAGTGTCATAAAGTTCGAACTGAACGGAGATATTGGAGGTCAGCCTCTAATATCTCCGTAACTAGAAGATTAAAAATAGAAATAAGCAGTTCCAATGTACTCATATTTTTAATGTATTTTCCTCTGTTGTTTATTGTGTGTACATAAATAGTAAAATAAATAAATAAATAAGATTCCCAGGTATGGCCCAGAAGAAGAAAAAATATCGCAATAATGGAGACAACAAATTTTGCAGTTTCGCTAAGGGTCCATTTAACACCCTTTATATCTTTCTACACTACTAATACTACAACAGCCCATAACGTCCACTGCTGGACATAAGCCTCTCCCATGATGGGAAAAAATTGCCGTAATCTCCACGCTTGGCAGGCGGATTGGAGATCGCAGTGATGAAAGACTAACTGAAAACGCTGCTGCCCATTCTCAGTTCTACGGAGGCGCAAGGTGTTCTGCCTCTGACATTAGTCGCCTTATACGACACTCGTGAGTGTAATGGGTTGGTTCTATTCTACTCTGCTGGATACCACACGGCTTATATCTTTCATTCAAGTATAATAATGATAATCATGATCAAGACCTGGTTAAGAATCTAGGATACTATCTTTTTTTTCAAGAATTTCATTCAAATCCAGAAAAGAAACAGATCGGGAGCGTTTATGTTATTAATACCTGAGTATTTTCATTCTTCGCGACTGAAATAACCACGCTGCGTCATAAACACAAAACTCCGCTCACCCAAGATCGATGGGAAAAATAAACAATGCACACAAAGAAAGTAATTGCTACCTACTTGACTTACGTTGCGAGAAATATCAAGTGAAAATTGAGTTCATTTTTACCGTCAGTGTTTATTAGGCCCGTGGGATAGACATTGCGAAATATAACCTGTTTTAATATATACATACATACCTGTATCTACTGAGGATATATATATAGCGCTCGTGGCTAAATAATGACAACCACCCGGGTCGATCTTTAGGTTAAGCCGTGCTTGCCGAGGTTGGTCTGTGGATGGGTGACCTCATACATACCGAGTTTCCTCCGTGCCTCGGAAAGCACGTTATGCAGTTGGTCCCGGCTGTCATTTTTAGATCTTTGACAGTCGTTACAGGTAGTCAGTGGCCCAAAAAGTCTGACAACCAGTCTTAACAAGGGGTATCGTATTACCCAGTACTAACTGGGTTATGGAGGTCAGATAGGCAGTCGCTGCATGTGACATACTGGTATTCAGCTGCATCCGGTTATACTGGAAGCCGACCCCAACATTCTTGGGAAAAGGCTAGGCAGATGATGACCTGTGTCTACATAAACAACGGAGATATTTTCTGAGTCAATATTTTACGGAAGGCATCAACTGTGCCAGGTTAAGCTTCGCTTGTCTCGGTTGATCTTGGATGGCTGTACTTAAATATTCGTATACCTGTCCGACGCGATGTGCCCGACCCTCCGTAATCGCGTTAAGCCCGGTTGTCATACAAAATTAATATTTAGTCAGTGGTGTAAATGTGTTCCGACTAAATACGGGAATATCTCATGGCCACTAGTGGTTTTGTGTAAAATATTGACCACGTTGTATTTGGTCTCATCAGAAGGCTTAAAGTCACCCAAAGGGCAATGGAGAGGGCTATACTCAGAGTTTCCTTGCGCGATCGAATCAGAAATGAAGACATCCGCAAGAGAACCAAGGTTACCGACGTAATAGCCCGAAGAATTGCCAAACTTAAGTGGCAGTGGGCAGGGCACATTGCTGGCAGAACGGATGGCCGATGAGGCCGAAAAGTTCTGGAGTGGCGACTGCGAACCGGAAGACGTTGCGTTGGAAGGCCTCCCACTAGGTGGACCGATGACCTGGTGAAGGTTACGGGAATCCGCTGGATGCGAGTCGCATGGGACCGGTCAATGTGGCGACACTTGGGGGAGGCCTATGTCCAGCAGTGGACGTCTTTTGGCTGAAATGATGATGAATGATGTTGTATTTGGTAAGTTAGAAAACTTTGTTTCATTTTTAACACACATAATTATTATAGTTATTGTTACTGTTAGCCTGTGTCACCCACTGCTGGGTAAAGGCCTCTTCCCATAACTTCTAAATCCTTCGATCCAGGGCCAATGTGGATAACTGGTCGTTGGTCCTGTCCAGCTCGCCCCACCATCTCCTGCAAGGTCTACCGCGTCGTCTTCTATGATAATAAATAATAAACCATTTATTTCAGGTAACAAAGACCCATAGATAAGTACCTTAACCTAAATTATAAAGCTTGCTACCAACCCTTTTTTTTTTTTTTTTTTTTCGGATGGGAAGTCATCAAATAACTCCTCCCGCTCTGGCCGGAGCAGCAGAGAGTGTCAGACTTTTACTGACTAAAACCCATCCATGTTCCTTCATCGCCCTTTGTGTTCCGGGGCCACGGTATCTCTTTCGAACAGTCCCGCAACCCCGGCAGGCATCGGTCCTTACGGACCCCTTCGCTTTTGCTGACTCTCTTTGAGGCGCGCGTGGAACACGAACGCGCCGTCGACACGGCCTGTCGTCATGAGACGGACGGACGGCGGGCTAGCCCATAGCCCACCGTCCACAGGCCCGCGCCTACGGTGGCCGGGGGCCACGTGGTGGTGGCCCCCGACGCCCGGGGTGTCTCCCGCGGCGGCCGGGACGTTGAGAGGTTCTCTCCCTCTCACGTTCCGCCACCTCCTTCTCTAGCATTACTGCTTCGCAGAAGGAGGTGACGGCGTCCCATTCCGTCTCGCTCCGGACCATGGCTTGCACCAGGGCCGGACGTTGCTACCACCCCTGATGTGACGACCACGACCACTCTGCCAAGAGTGTGACGACGAAGAAGAAGAAATTATAATAAAAATTTTGTTATATAAATTTTTTATAGTTTTAAGTTACTTAACTTAAAACTATGTTAGACTTCACTTGCACGATGTTTAGTGCGTTCTTGTGGAATTTGTCCGCGGAAGCGACGGAACACCACATCCTGCGGCCAAAAACTTTCTTCCATCACCAAATGGAGCAAGCACATTGGTATGCGCACCACAAATGCCTTGAAATTTACATTGCGGCGCGACTTCCACAGCTGGACTCTTGGCTCTTGACTCTTCTATGTCAGGGCTCCACATCGTGGTTATTTTGGCCCACAGCTCGTCGGGCATATGGTGACATGGCCAGCCCAGTCCCACTTTAGCTTAGCGGCTTTTTGAGCAACGTCACTAAGTTGTGTTTTGGATTGCAGTATGGTGTTAAAGTGAAAGTCAATAATTTTTTGTCGAAAACATCTTGTCCTTCTTGTATGTACCGTAATTTCGTATTTTGTACCAACAAGTCATCGGAGTTGATGTCGGCTCGTTAATATTGCTTTGCCTCCAGCCATAATATATTCCAGCTACTGTTTATGCAAGGCACACCTGTAGTGTTTCCTCAAACGGAATGAAGCCTAGACCAAACTACCGTAGTTTCAGCGGTTTTGTATGTTCAGAGTTACTTAGAAGACTCATCATATGCCTTGCCGTTTCCAAACTACATTGAAGTTGGCTTCCAGTCTAACTGGATGCAGCTGAATACTAGTCTTATCGTACATAGAGCAAGCGACTGCCGATCTGACTTCCACAACCCCGTAACAAGAAATAGGATACCCTTTAGTAAGACTTTAGGCTTCCGACTTCCCGTAACGGCTGTCGCCATCAGCCTAGCCTTTTCCCAACAATGTTGGGGTCGACTTCCAGTATAACCGGGTGAAGTTGAATACTAGTATCTGTTATAGAGCAAGTAACTGCCGATCTGCAACCCAAATACTATGGATACCCCTTAGCAAGATTTTTTGTCAGACTTAGTCTTCCGACTCCTTGTAACGACTGTCAGAGTTCTACTATTACTAATGACAGCCTGAACCAACTGAGTAACTTTGAAGAATATAAACCGGATTTTGTTGCGGTTTCCAGCACCATTAAGAACGGGTTTGTAAGAAGGTTTTCGTGTATTAATTTTATGTATGCAAAGCCGCTAGCGGGCCGCTAGTGTACCATAAAATTTATCATGTCTTCACTCAGTAAAAGCATTTTCATTTTTCGTGTACAAGGAAGGATAATGTTCGCAAGAATATATAATATATCATTTATTTCCACTTACTTGAAGAATGGTGTACAATATGTTATTATAGTGTACATGAAATATGAATGATATTTTATCTCAGACTGATTTATCGTCAGTTAAGTATGGAATACCCTTTCTTACAGTTAGGTTAACAAGTCAAATTGTTGTCTTGAATGAAACTGATAATTCGTTGTTTGACCTATTTTCCTGTTGAAACCGACTTATTCTTTGATCCCGAAAATTAAATTATTTTTGAGGAAAAAATTATTTTGACGTTTAAAAGCTAAAATGATACCGCTTGACACTATCCAGACACAGTAATGTTAAATGGAGTCAACTTTTCTAAAAAAAACCTAAAAATATTTTTTGTTATGGTCCATTACGAAATCTTATTTAACATCAGTTTCATAATACAATCCAGACTACGATTTCAATTCCAACCACACACCTATAAACACCAATAAAAAAATTCAAACAAAAAAAAAACGCCAGTTCTCTTTGATGTTGTTTCAAGCCTCACTTTTCCACTAATTACAACTCCAAGTTTTGTACTTAGGTATACTTTATATCCTTTAATTAACCCTCTTTTGCGCGGCAAATATTTCCTAGCCTACACTCAAGGGATATTTTTATATTTTAGTTTATGTTCCATCATGAGATGCCATTACTCTATATTACGTCCTGCTGCGTTAAACCATGTAATCACTGGGAGACTGCTTGCCTTTTTCATGTATACGGGATTTATCGTGGTGAGGCATGCCGCTCATAAGTTATAACTAGGAGAGTAGATATGGCCATAGTTTTATAGGCTAACACTTAATATTACAGAGAAAATGAAAACGCATGACCACCCTGCTATTACAATTTTTCTTGTTTTTGAGTGTTTTAAGAGTCTAGCACTCAAATACAAGAAAAAAATAGATTTTTATTTTGAGCGCTCCCAGAAATTATCAAACTTTCTCGGGCATATTTTATTTTTATTTTGTGGCCGTATCAAAACCATAATCACACATCAAAAATCTCAGTTCAGAATTGTGATTATGTTTAAGACTTGGCCACAAAATTAAAAAAAAAAAAATATGCCCGAGAAAGTTTGATTATATCTCTAGGGAGCGCTCAAAATAAAAATCTAAATTTTGCTGGTATTTGGGTATTAGACTCTTAAAACACTCGAATACAAGAAAAAATGTGATGGGACTTTTAATGGGGTGCTCATAAAACTGAATCAACATAGCGCAACCACATACCTTCACGTCTTTAAGAAGGGTTAGGCAGAGCACACCCACCACATTTAAATAACAATATTTGTTTCTATCTCTTTTCAAGGCGTATACACACAGTGCCGAGTGTAGGGATTGAACCTTTCAGATGAAGTTCAACCCTAGTTCTACTTAACTTCACGACACTGTACTCGGTCCCAGATCGATATTTGTAAAATGCAGAACTTGCTGGCGACAGTTACCACAAACTGTCAAACTACAAATGATTTTAAACCATAAAATGTTACTCATCATGTTCAAAATCGAATGAGAAAATTTGATAGTTTGTATTCAATGTTGTTTGTACCTATGTTAACGAAACCGAATTATATATTCGTCCAATCTTGTAACATACAGCTACGAAACGAATCCCAATTATTTTTTCAGGCAAGCGTTTTCTCCAAAAAAAGTCCAAAAAAAGTCCAAAAGAAGTCCTAGAAATGGGTTCCCATTTCTAGAACTTCACAGTTCTGAAGCGATCCGTCAACGTTAATACGTTCTAGCTATGCTCATTCCTCGTCGCTGTCAGTAGTGTCCCAACTTTACAAGGCTCGCGTGGGGACACCGTGACGGCTGACTGATTCCTGTTGAGAACTGCGACGTTCCCGGCTTGTGTAGGTACGGGAATATGAATTTGAACAAATATTTCGTGTATTTACTCTCGAGGTAGCTCTTTGGGACAAAGTAAATGTAGTAAAGAGGTACATGAAAGTATTCGTTGTTGTTGTTGTAGTCCTTATGAAAATGTTTGTGTGATTTAGGACGCTTTCGTATACAATGTTATTGGATGTTTCGGCTTTGAGGTTGAATATGAAAATAACAATGAGAATTTGGATCGAGGAGCCTAGATTTTTTGGGGTGCGTTATACCATTTGATATAATAACAAAAGTTCTAACGACAGATCCCCTCTATTGTTGGTGAATCATTTGGGCTAGATGAAGTTGTAAAAGTATGAAGCTTTCTGATATTTACTTATTCATTACAGAATTTTGGCTGAAAATGAGTAAATATGAAAATTAGCTCAACTGAACGTTATATAAAAAGAGCATTATACAAATTGCAAATTATGAAATGAACGATATACTAAATGATAGAGCAAAAGAAGTTTATTTGAAATGTAACATTAGATCACATGAAAATTGTTTTTATAGAATATGAAAATTATATCATGTGAACGTTATTTCAAGTGAAAATAGGCTATCAGTTATTATTCTATATATGACACACCCGATTTATTGTTGTACCTAAGAAAGATTCCGACGAAAATCAACGACATCCTATAAATATTATTGTTTGTTGGAATAGAGGAAGTTTCTTTTGAGTTGAGAAAGGTGGGAAAAAGAACTGTTTTGACCATTCACCATGATTTTTTCCATTAAAATCATAACAATAAATTCGACTGTAGGTAAACGTCGAATAGCCACGGTATCTTTTTCGAACAGTCCCGCAACCCCTGCAGGCGTCAGCCCTTGCGGACCCCTTCCTTTTGCTGACTTTCTTTGCGGCGCGCGTGGAACACGAACGCGCCGTCGACACGGCCTGTCGTCATGAGACGAACGGACGGCGAGCTAGCCCATAGCCCACCGGCCACAGGCCCGCGCCTACGGTGGCCGTGGGCCACGTGGTGGTGGCCCCTGACGCCCGGGGAGTCTCCCGCGGCGGCCGGGACGTTGAGAGGTTCTCTCCCTCTCACGTTCCGCCACCTTCTTCTCTAGCATTACTGCTTCGCAGATGGAGGTGACGGCGTCTCATTCCGTCTCGCTACGGACCATGGCTTGCACCAGGGCCGGACGCGAGAGGTCGCCGCCGCCGATCGCCGCTTCGAGGACACGGCGGTTCTCCGCCCACGTGGGGCACACCTCCACCGTGTGCTGCACCGTGTCCTCCAGTCGATACTCACAGTGGAAGCACCCGGACGTTTCCTCCCGCCCGATTCGGTGCAGGAACCTCGCGAACACACCGTGTCCGGTGAGGACCTGCGTCAGGCGGAAGGTGAGGACGCCGTGGCGTCGCTCAAGCCACTCCTCAAAGAGGGGACTTATCGCCACTATCGTGGCGTGGCGTGCCCTGCACGGGGTTGCGACAGTCGCTCTCTCCATGTCGCCATGAGATCCCGCCGGAAGTCTGTCCGCTAAGCGACAATTTGCCGCGGCAGCGGAGTTTTCCCCCGGCGTAGCGCCTCCGCGCGCCATTCATGTAGGCGCGCGAGGACTATTGCCTCCAGATCCCATGGCGGCAATCCGGCAAGGAGGGTCGCCATCTCGCGGGAGATCGTGCGGTAGCCCCGGGCCAGCCTTACGGCTACCACCTTTTAGGGCGCGTTCAGGTAGTGGGCGGCTCGCCGCCTCAATGAACGCGCCCACACCGGGGCCCCGTAAAGGGCCATTGACCGCACGACTCCCGCGTATAGCCTCCGGCAGGAAGCGTTTGGCCCCCTCAGATTGGGCAGGAGCCGCCTGAAGGCAGCCCCAGTCCGCTCCAGTTTGGGGGCCAAACGTCGGAAATGTTCCACGAAGTTCCACCGGCTGTCAAGGACAAGTCCCAGGTACTTCAACGTCGACTCGACGCCGATGGATACCCCTCCTACCGTCAGTAGGGATCCCGTCGGTGGCGCATTCCGAGGCCCATGAAAGCACATGGCCTCGGACTTGTGCAATGCCACCTCGAGACCCAGTTGCCGGATCCTCTCAACGACTATCGCAACCCCGCGTGTCATCGCTTCGGCCGCCGCCTCGTGCGACCCCCCCTGTGCCAGCACCAGCGTGTCGTCTGCGTAGCAAACCACGCTGACACCGCTAGGGAGGTCGGCGCGCAGCACCCAGTCGTAACCGATGTTCCACAAGGACGGCCCCAGAACCGATCCCTGCGGAACACCGCACGACATCTCTCGCCGGTTCCACTCTCCGTTGCGACCAGGGTAGATAACGGCTCTATCCGTCAGGTAGTCCCCGACCACTCGACGGAGGTAGGTCGGCACCCGGTGATACCGGAGTGCCTCCCTATACTCACCCTAATCACGCCTGTAATTCGTAAAGGGCTTGGCAGAGCTGTACCTAATAGTACATTTCGCTAGTTATGTTTAAGTCCCATGTAATACGGCTATTACCATCAACTAGTCACAAATGTAAACTTCGTGGCTGCTACTATGAAATTCCTAATGGAAAAACCCAATTACAATTTGCCCTACCTGGGAATCGAACCCAGGACCTCATTCTCAGCAGTCGCGATTGATACCACTAGACCAACGAGGCAGTCAATGGTGTCGATTCTGTTGTGTACAAACTAAACTTAATTTAGGCTATTGCTATCCTTTTCTCTATATGAAAACGAGAAAGAGACTGACGTAATTTAGAGCTGTCAAATTTAGTTGGAACTAATATTTCTATACAAATGAAGGGTGCACGTAAAAACATGTCGACTAAAAACACGGTGAAGCGCAAGGGATAAACTAGTTTGATATCTCTAACTTAGTTCATAGCTATAGCCGTCCTTTTCTCGCACTGCCTTTTAGTAAAAGATAGCAATAGCCTAAATTAAGTTTGTTTGTGGACAACAGAATCGACACCAATACTTACCTACATTATAATTATGATAATATTCGCTCCTTCCTTTTTCATGGTTACAGATAAAAAATTGTTTTAAGCAAGGTCAGATTTAAAAATCGCCTGTAACTATTTAAATTACTACCAAACTCATATCTATTCAGAACAATCCCAAAACATTTTATCATAAAACAATTTATCTTTTCCACCATTCATCACGAACCACAGACTAACAACAAATCCGTGCAACAATTTCCTTTGTAACAAAAACAAGGCTAGTATTTTCATGGCAATGATAACATTCAGTTTATGTAAATCACCGAGCGAGTGACTACTAATATCCTGGGAATAAATAATGTGCCAGCGGTTTCCACAAATCCTTTTCTCCTAACGGAATGGCGAAATTTTAGGAGATTGGGCGAAAGACTGAAATATTGATTCGACGTATCCATTCTTTATTGGGTAGGACTTGATTGATATTTATAACGCCTTTAATGCTTAGATACGCCATGTTCATACTGAATGGCGTACAGATATCGTTGCGAGTAATTTAAAACTACGACAGCGATAGATAATACGGAACGTATAAGATAGAAAGAGATAGCTAGCTATCAAAGTGCAACAATTGTATCACTTTGTCCTCAACAATTTGTGCGTGCTAGTGCGATATCTACCTCTTTTTACTATATAATATCATTGCTTTAATGTTTGTTTTTGGAACAATCTGTACCTGTACAAATAAAAATTACGTTCCGATTTTTTTTGGCCGGATTTATAATTTGTTTTTTGTATGACGAGGTTTATTCATGGATGGAAAAATATTGTTCGAATGTGGATAACTATGATTGTTTCCGTTGTTATCTATATTCGGAAATTGTTTTTGAGATCACTAGAGTTGAAAACGTGTAGAAAGTTATTAGGTTTGTATCGTTATGATCTATGAGCATAACTGGAAGTTGGTAGATATTTTCGTTCATCATTTTGAAGGCAGTGGTGATGAAATTAGTAACACAAAATGTTCCTGCCTGAGTTCAAACCTTCGACGTAAAATGTCACGACCGCTTGTACAAAGTGTTTTAGACATGAAACATTTTTTTTTATACTGCACTTGCTTAGTAAGTGTACTATGATGCTACTACAATGCTACCCCACTAAAACGCTTGAAAACTTTTCATTAAACCTCAAAAAACTAGGCAGTTTTATTGTATGGAATTTCATTACTGCCCTGACAATCAGGGTAATAATCAAATCCATTACTAAAGCGTTTTGTTTTTTTTTTTAATTCTTGATGACGTTGGCAATCAAACGATTTAATTTTATCATAAAAAGTACTGGCCACTAGCACTTTTAAAGCCGGTAGCATACATTCCGAGGGTAAGTACAGATTACTAAACTGTGGTTCACGGCCTATTATCACTGCCATTAGTAATCTGTGCCTTACTCCCCTTGGTGAATAAATAGCTATTAAATGCTGAACTAAACTTCTACAAACCCGACGACTTTTCTCATAATCACTGCGTTACACGATTTTGGTACCCTCTTAACTGATAGCTGGAATGAATAGGTAATGAGTCACAGATGAAATGTTCCAAACATATGTGGTATCCATCACGTCTAGTTTTCGAGGTACAGTCAATTATATCGTAGGAATACCTTTACTTTGGAAAAGTTGTTTGTTTTTATCTCCTTTATTAAAATATGATGTAAAAAAAAATTATAACTACCCTGTTACCGCCGCGACAGCAGAGCCACAGAAAAGCACTATACTACAAAAGTATGGCCAGAAAGGTCAGAGTTTGTTTGCGGAAAATCTAATGTGAAACATATACCATTGATAGATCCTAAAAATGTCATTTTACCTCCCCTCCACATAAAACTTGGTTTGATGAAAAATTTTGTGAAGGCTATGAATAAAGAGGGAGATGGATTTTTATATTTAAAGACAGTATTTTCAAAATTAAGTGATGCAAAACTCAAGGAAGGGATATTTGTGGGACCGCAAATACGCACATTGATGAAAGACCCAAATTTCGACAAAAAGCTTACTAATAAGGAACTTGACGCCTGGTTATCACTTAAAGCAGTTATAAAAGGGTTTTTAGGGAACCACAGAGCCGAAAATGCGGAACAGCTGGTTAACGACATGTTAAAGGCATACGAAAAGTTGGGTTGCAGAATGTCATTAAAAATTCACTTTCTTCATTCTCATTTTTCTTTCTTTCCATCTAATCTTGGTGCGGTCAGTGATGAGCAGGGTGAGAGGTTCCACCAGGATGTAAAGAAGCTTGAGGAACGATTTCAAGGTCGTTGGGACACAACCATGCTAGGTGATTACTGTTGGCATTTAAAACGAGAAGATCATTCAGAGCACAAAAGAAAAAGTTAAATTTTCATGATATTTTGTATTAAAATTTTATAAAATGGCTTTTTTTGAGTTTTTTTTTACCTAAATGATAAAATTAAACTTGATGAATGTAAAAAATTCTGGTTGATTTTATTAGATTTCTTTAAAATATGTTTTTGCCTTTTAATTTTTAATATAAATTGGCACATTCTTACAGAAGAAAAATGAGACGTGATGAAAAGAAAATTTGTATGTATGTTTAATAAGCGATAGGTATAAATAAGAAAACATGACATTTCAAAGCGGGTACTCAAAATTTTTTTTAATTTGTAACGCAGTGTTATTCACACCTTTTCATACCTAAACTATGCAGGTAATGCATATACTTCATTAAGGACTCTTACGAGCTTGGTTTTAGAGGTATTATAATACGCTACCGTTTCTTTATAAAACTAATTGTGATTTCCCATTACTCTGCTCTTAAAATGGTAACAGAAAACATCATGAGAGGAAGCTGGCATGACCAAGAAGAGAAAATCTGGAAATACCTATGTGACACAGAACAACCCATACTAGGCCTGGGTAATGGATTGTAGCCCTCTCTCTCTCTCTCTCTCTCACACACGCAGCCTGGCCTGAGTCGTAGTAGAGGAGACCTCTCTCAGAAGAGGAACCGTTACAGGCTGCCTACGAGAATGTAATTATACAGGGTGACATTCTGAACTTCCCATTTAGAATTTTCATCGGTTATTTTTTTTTTCCATATTTTTTTTTATTGATTACCATCTGATTATCATCTGCCTAGCCTTTTCCCAACTATGTTGGAGTCGGCTTCCAGTCTAACCGGATGCAGCTGATTACCAGTATTTTACATGGAGCGACTGACTATCTGACCTCCACAACTCAGTTAGTACTGGGAAATACCATACCCCTTGGTAAGACTGGTTGTCAGACTTTTTGGGCCACTGACTACCTGTAACGGCTGTCAAAGATCTACAAATGACAGCCGGGACCAACAGCTTAACGTGCTTTTCGAGGCACGGAGGAAACTCGGTATGTAAGAGTGGTCCATGCCTCTATTCAAACACAGTTCATTTTGAAACAAGAGGAGACAAAGATATCCATAAAACTAGTCCTTTAAAAAAATAATAATGTAGCCCTACCGTTAACAACCAACATCTGACCTAATTTAAAATATTACAGTAACACGCGAATCCGACCACTTCAATCAATACCAACTCGTCTGGTTCAGTTCATTATGATTAGCGCTCGACACTCATTAATTAATATCTGGTTGTTATTGTCAGTGATCACTGAACACAGTGCTGGTGTACTCTAAATCTATTTCAAAATTGATAAGTTTGATACTGATATTTTTTTGTTATGGAAATTTAGAATAAGTAACTAATTGTTTTTAAAATGTCTGTATTATTTATTATTTGCTAATTAAAAAGTAGTAAAATGACTCGTCTGCAAATTTCTTATAACGGCCATAAAAAAGTCTTAAATATAGAATGGTGATTGTTTTTGTTTCACTAAGAGCTCTTTAAAGGACAAAACTTTGTTATTGTAGTTAAAATGTAATTAAAAGTCCACCGTTCAAGTAAATTAGTTATAATAATGTCAATACTTTACCCAATTAATCGTACTTAACTAACATTTAAGTTTTAAAGTTTAATTGGCACTGTGAAATGTTTGTTACCATTTTATTTCGTCGCTTTTACAGTTCGTTAAAAAATTTATACGAATAAATATAATGTTAAAATAGGAACAACATACTAGCAAAATTCAGTAATATAGGTACAAATTCCAAAATGATTGATCAAATTACTGATTTGCTTGAAATCAGTACTTTTAGTTTTGAGAATCCATTTGTAATATGTATGGGTGTAATTTCATTTACAACTCCTAGTCGGTTGCATTTGATTAATGTTTCATTAGTGTTTACGTTAATACTGGCTCCATGAACGGCAGCGGGTAAGGCGGTATACACATGGGCATTTTTATAGAACACTAGTTTTTCTCTGACTAATGTAGAACAACTATGCAAAATTTCATCAAAGTTCAGGTGTTTAGGAGTCTAAAATGTATAAACGAACTGACGAACAGACATTGATAATGATCATCTATAGTCTCCGCCACGAGAAGCTATAATTTTTGTAAACTAATAATTTCTACCAAGTTACGTAGCGACAATTCAAATAACAACAAATAAACCCAAATTCAATCAACTCAAATTATCATACGTGTAATAAAAAACTAACGAGCAATTTCACTTGGTCGAGATAGTGGCACTGTCGTCTAATGTGTTGAGATACTGGAACGCGTCTGAAGTCATGGAACGTAAACATTTGGGCCGCCATTCTCGTTTTGCGACAACGACTGCGGCGGAAACGAATGAGAGAAGGTTTTAGAGTAATTTAGTGCATGCCAGTCATCACACGAAGGAAAAAATGACGCGTACGCGTGTCGCTCGGAAGTCAAGACAAGTCGCATCACAAGTTGCATCTACTGATCTTGTGAACAGAGCCTGTTTGCATCGTTGAGCAAAATTATGTATGCAAAAATGTTTTTTTTAACGTCAGGATTTTGCTGTAATTAAATAAACATATTTGGCGTACTTGGCAAAAGAAATGTTACCTAATAACTATTGTGTACATACATAAATTTTTATATTCCGGAATGCTGGTAATTCTTCTCTTCCCAAACCGTCGCTTTGATTGCACCTATGGTCCTTGATTATAGTTGAGCCTAGTAGGTATCGCTGTGGTGAACATACGAAATCCACGCGGACAAAAAGCTTCTCTATACTAATATTATTTTGGGGGTATCAAGAACAGGGTGTAAAGCTCTTCATCCCCCATAGAAAAGGGAGGATCCTCCGACCAGACGGGTGTTGTGTCTGGTGAGCTACTGCCCGACAGTGTTGTTGTCGGGTTCTCGTATACGTATAGTCTTAAGTCGCGGATAACTCTGCTTGCGCGATGTAGGACTTGTCAGTATTTAGTTAATCGTTTGTGTCATAGATGGCGCTGTAGTACTTTTTGTTGATGTTGATTTTTGTAGTGCCGCTACATTATAAAGAGGAAAGATTTGATTTTTTGTTTGTTTGTGTGTTTGTTACGATTATGTTTGTGTGTTTATTACGAAATCTAAAACTACTCGACCGATTTTAAAAATTCTTTCCTCATTAAAAAGCCACGTCTTTGTTGAGTAACATAAGCTACATTTTATCCCCGTACTCTTACGTGATGTCCGCTAGTCTCACATAATGACAAAATGGACATGATTCAGTCCAAATTAGTTTCTTTCGTGGCTTTTTGGACATCGCAGAACCAGAATAATTAAGACTGTAAGTCATGTCAGTGCATGAGTGTAAACAACGGATGAAATTAACCCTTCAATTCTGTTTTCAGTAAATCCTAACTGTAGTACCAAAATTCGCAATGTGGACTAGACCTACTTGAATTTTGCATGTGCCGCGATATTTTGTGTTGATTTGTGTTCAGTTCGGTTGCACACTAAATTAATACGTCTATCGCGAAACTTGTGTGTTTGTGTTTTTGGTGTGCGTGTTTGATTGTGGAGTGAAACGTTTTATCGCAGGCGTTTCTCCTACATTGTGTAAGATCGTGCGATTACGTTTAAGTTCGAATGAAATAGCTTTATTGTGTTTGAAGTTGCTTAAATTGAAACGAGAGGAGCTCGTGGCTAAATAATAACAGCCGCTCGGGTCAATCTTTAGGTTAAGCCGTGCGTGCCTAGGTTGGTCTGGGTATGGGTGATCACCCTTACATACCGAGTTTTTCCTCCGTGCCTCGGAAAGCACGTTAAGCAGTTGGTCCCGGCTGTCATTTGTGATCTTTGACAGTCGTTACAGGTAGTCAGTGGCCCAAAAAGTCTAACAACCAGTCTTACCAAGGGGTATCGTATTACCCAGTAATACTAACTGGGTTGTGGAGGTCAGATAGGCAGTCGCTCCATGTAAAATACTGGTATTCAACTGCATCCGGTTAGACTGGAAGCCGACCCCAATAAAACTTGGGAAAAGGCTAGGCAGATGATGATGAAGTTGCTTGAATTAAACAATGAGGCAAAGACGTAGGCTTTGCATAGAAGTTTATTTGATAGAGTAAACTATTTTTACATTTGTCACTTGAAAAT
The DNA here is from genome assembly GCA_905147715.2 of Xestia xanthographa. Lineage (NCBI taxonomy): Eukaryota > Metazoa > Arthropoda > Insecta > Lepidoptera > Noctuidae > Xestia > Xestia xanthographa. The sequence continues at coordinate 21,081,120 of LR990646.1, forward strand.
GCACGGGTTAATGCAATAATGGTCACTACTGAGTATGGTATTCCTGGGCGCGATTCCCGGTTTCGGCAAAATGTTAATGGTTTTTTTATCAAGGTTTTCTCAGTATTACCCCGAAGTCCGGATTTGTTACCGGTTGATAACAATAAGCTCAACCGCTATAACATAGGACGTTAATATACATCATCATCAGCCTATAATGTTCCCACTTCTGGGTCACGGCCTCCTCTCAATGAGAATAATCCACCACGCGGGCCCAGAGCGGATTGGTAGATGTCACATGTTTTCGATTTTTTTGGTTCTAGAACATAGGTTTCCTCACGATGTTTTCCTTCACCGTTTTAAGAGCAGTGGTGATAAAATAAATTACACAAAGTAGTGCGCCTGTCTGGGTTCGAACCCACGACTTACTGTTCGTAAGTCGCGGCCGCCACTACTGGGCCACCGCTGCTCTTAATTAATTTACATAACTGGCGTAAATTATGAGTGTATTGCGTGCCATGGCATAAATCTCTGACGTGTTGCTCAAAAAGGCCCTAAGCTGAAGTGGGACTGGGCTGGCCCAGGCTGCCTCATAGATCCTGCAACAGCTCATTTTACGTATGAGCCAAATTAGTCTCCTAGTGGAACCCTGACATAGCTAGGAGTCGCGGCTGATTTTGAACATGATTGCTGGACGACCTAGTCAGAACCAACGACTAGTGGTCAGTACTGGCCCTGGATCGGAACACTGAAATCCATGGGGGAGGCCTTTACCCAGCAGAGGTATGACACAGGCACAGTAACTATGGTACAAGTACGCCCGCGGTAGATGCCCCGGGCGTCGGCCCCGACCACCGTAGGCGCGGGCCTGTGGACGGAGAGCTATGGGCTAGCTCGCCGTCCGTCCGTCTCATGACGACAGGCCGTGTCGACGGCGCGTTCGTGTTCCACGCGCGCCTCAAAGAGAGTCAGCAAAAGGAAGGGGAGATACCGTGGCTCCGGAACACAAAGGGCAAAAAAGGAACATGGATGGGTTTTAGTCAGTAAAAATCTGGCACTCCTTTCTGCTCCGCCCGGAGTGGGAGAGATCATTTCATGATTTCCCATCCGAAAAAAAAAAGGGTACAAGTACACCTCTGCTCAACCATTCGACGTTTACAGTCAAATGTATTGTTATCATTTGAATGGAAAAATTCATGGTGAATGGTCAAAACAGTTCTCTTTCCCACCTTTCTCTACTCAAAAGAAACTTTTTTAATTCCAACAAACGAATCTGTCGACACTGTTCAACTTTCCCGGCTAATATCCGTTCGTAATACATGAAAGCAATTCGGCTCTAAACCGAGTCGACGTTAATAATACAATACAATAGTGCCGTACAATATCAGACGACGAGCGTGGTACAGTAGCGCCATCTAACAGATTTAATATGCAGTAGCTTGGACAAGGAATATAAAAATATGAATTTGTCGTAGTTTTAACACCATCACTCGTCCTTCCTGGCACATAAAGGGTGTAAACCCTTAACGAAGCCGAAAGGCACATGTTCTCCCCTCATTGCGATATTTTTTTGTTCTTGATCATACCTGACGATTTACGGAGATATTGGAGGTCAAAGTCCAACTTTTTCACAAGATTTTTTTTTTCAAATACTATTTTTTAAGGTCATAACTGTACTTTAAATATCTCCATAACCCGTTTACTATTGAATGCATCCTTAAGCACAATGTTTTTAGTGCGTTACATTGAGTTTTACCCATTGAGCTATTACTGCTATATTACTATTTACCCACGTAGTTTCCGTTCCCGTGGGTACTCCCACGGGAACGGAAACTACGTAACTAGTAACGTTTTACGGTAAAACCATTGAGCTATTACTACTACGTATAGAGAAGACAGTGCGAACAAAATCTCTGCTCCGTTCAACTGCGGTCAGCCGGCTGCAGTTCACTCAGTCGCTTGCTCGCCACAGAGCATCTATATACGGGGTTAGCCGCCCCCCGCGCTCCCCGCACTGCGCACAGGTTTTGTATGTAGGGGGTAATCTCCGGAAGTAATGAACCGATTTCAAAAATTCTTTCACCACTAGAAAGCTACATTCACCCTGAGTAACATAGGCTATATTTTATCCCCATACTCCCACAAGAACGGGAACTACGCGGCTGAAACCGCGTGACGTCTGCTAGTTATCTATACTAATATTATAAAGAGGTAAGTAACATTTGTTTGTAAGTTTGTAAGTTTGTATGTAGGGGGTAATCTCCGGAAGTAATGAACCAATTTTAAAAATTGTTTCACTGGTTGAAAGCTACATTATTCGTGAGTGCTATAGGCTATATTTTATTCCCGTACTCCCACGGGAACGGGAACTACGTGGGTGAAACCGCGGGACGTCAGCTAGTTATATGTATAAGGAGGAGCTCGTGGCTAAATAATAACAGCCGCTCGGGTCGATCTTTAGGTTGAGCAGTGCCTAGGCTGGTCTGTGGATGGGTGACCAACCTAACATACCGAGTTTCCTCCGTGCCTCGGAAAGCACGTTAAGCTGTTGGTCCCGGCTGTCATTTTTAGATCTTTGACAGATAGATTTTGTACGTCGATGCAGCGAATAACGTCATTCGCTGATAGTGTATCGGATCTCTCTGTCTAATCAGCAGTTTCAAATGCTAATAACTTAGTATTTTATACAGATATCAAAAAAATATTTTCACTTTGCCATTTCTAATGTTAATAAGCTTAGTTTAGAGTGAAAACAAAATCATGCATAAACCCTATTCCGGGATATCTTCCATGATTACTATTTGTTTTGAGCTCCCGATATATATATATATTTTTTTTGATTGACCGTCGAAATATCGGGAGCTCAAAACAAATAGTAATCACGGAAGATATCCCGTAAGTGACAATTATAAGATTACGTTCATAAAAGTATGAAATGAGGACTAAATAATCTGTAAAAATAAGTCGGCAAAATAGATACTGTTATCTACCCTTTATTAGATGATTAACCTGTCTCTGTACCTCTATTACGGCTGGGTCTATTCTAATAATAATAATTGAGGTAACCCAAAATAGGTGGCTAGCGTTTGTGAACCCAACGTTAAGCATAAAATTAAATTTAACTCAATCCTAAGTTACCTAGTAGCTATGTGTTAGATAAAACAAGTACCAACTAGGAATAATTCTTTAAAAACTGGCCAAGTGTGAGTCAGACTCGCGCACGAAGGGTTCCGTACCATTATTTATACAACATTAGACAAAACGGCAAAAAAATCTCGTTTGTTGTATGGAAGCAACCCTCAAACATTTATTTTATTTTGATTATTTATTTTTAAAGTGAGTATACAACCAATTATTTTGTGAATATTTCAAGCGTCTACCTGTTGCCTTATTAATTTCTAGCGAAAAACGGCAAAACACTATGCAATCACGTTTGTTGTATGGGAGCTCCACTTATATATTTATTATATTCAGTTTTTAGTATTTGTTGTTTTATCGGCAGCAGAAATACATCATCTGTGAAAATTCCAACTGTCTAGCACTGTCTGTCTAGCACTGACAGACAGACAGACGGACAGTGGAGTCTTAGTAATAGGGTCCCGTTTTTACACGACTGCCCAAAAAAAAGGAGTGTTATGTTTTCAGGGTTCATGTACCTATGCTGCCGTGGTAATCGATATAGCAGTAAGTCAGAAAAGGCGGTTTCGAGAAAATGGCGCGCAAAGTTTTTTTCACAATTTAAGCGTTTGTGATAAAACTATACACTCGATTTTTATGTTCTATATGTCAAAAGAAAGGGAAAAATATGTTTTTTACAGTAGAATAACATTATTTTAACATTTTTATCAGGGTTATCGTAAAACATAACAAATCGTGTCTTCATTACCATTTTCTTAACTAATTTTAATTAATATTTAGGTAAGAGGGCAGTAACTGCCATAGATACTGCACTCTTGCTTAGTATTATTTCATACTGCTATATTGCTCACAGAATTCAAAATAATAAATTTAAATTACTACTTAAAACACCAGTAAAGACGCATTATACTGCCCTTTACCTTAGATTTTATAAATATTTTAGGCTATTTCACTATGGAGTAAAGAACGTTACTGCTTTTTAGAGTAGTATTTTAAGTAAGGTGTTTTCAGAATTTCTTGAACAGTATGTCTAATAAATAGAAGGGAAAATAAAAAAAATCGTTGAAAACTATATCAAAAACTAGTTTTATTCATTAAAAGTAATCAAAGAGATCCACAATATTAATTCTTCTTATTTGGCATAACGCTATACTAATTAAAAACAGAAATATTCTTTAAAAGTATAATTATTTATCAAAGTTTAATACTTAATCAGACAGATCGAATATCACATAATGGTACTGGTTTCTAGGTACAAAATTATTCCTACAATCTAACTTACAAGTACCTAACTTTCGCTTTAATTATAAAACATAATCAATGAGATCAACAGTCTTAGTTCTAATTATTTGGCATAACACTTAATAATATAATAATTAAAAACAGAAAACTTCTTTAAAATAGAGTTTTTATCAAAACTTAAGACTTATTCAGATCAAATATCACATTTGGTACCTCTTTTTTGGCACAAAATTACTCTTAACCACTTATACAAAATTATCTAACTTGAAAAAATTTCTATAAAATCAAAAAATACAAAAGTTAAGGCACGTAAACATGACATGACGTAATTATAATTTAAAGTACGCCCTGTTCCAGTTTTTAACGATTATTAAAAAATATTAATCATCACTTTATCAGCTACTGTGTCCCATTTTCTCCGACTTCTTCGTCGATTGCCAAGTTTTCAACATTATTAACAAACAAATTTTCCCAAAAAAATCTACGAGTAACAGGCATTAACGGACACAGGTTTTGAATTATCTGCTTTTTCCTTTCGTCAGTAATTCCTCTTTCAATAATTCTTGGATCAGGATTAGGTATTTCTTTTAATTTAAGTATTTTCACCTGTAAAAAGCTTAATGATTGGAATGTTTCATCTTTATGGCTAATCTTGTAATGAATATCAAAACTCCCTCTGATAACTTGTACAGCAACTATGTCTTTCAAGTAAACCCTAGGCTGAGAATTTCGGAGCCTATGCTGAGATGATTTGTCTTGAAACTGGAAGAAGTCAGTTACGTTCATTTTTTTAACAGTAACATTTTTCGTACAAGTTGCGACACAATTGACATAATCATTAAAGTCATAAACCTTCTTTTGCTTTTGTAGAGACTTTTCAACCAAATGATGGAAACTATCGGCTGACATAAATGTGTGCCCAGGTTCCAGATATTTTATTATTATCTTCTCAGCAGTGATTTCATTGCTATTTATCATTTGTACTAAAAATGTCATAAACGCCCAATTTTTGTTCTGTGAAGAACAGTTGTCAGTCCATATAACTATATTTCTGTCATCGCGTCGTTCCAAAAGAAAAACACGAAAAGCAGACACAATATCTTCTTGTCTTCGTCCCGATATCACTTCATTCCACAAAACAGCAACCGGTTTCTGTATGTCTGTGAATTTGCACAAAGGCACAAAGCTCTCGTTGAAGCATATAATACGAGGGGTAAACAAGACAATTTTAAACATATCTATACGAGGAAGCATCACTACCTTTTGAAGATCCGCTGAAAAATAAGTAAACTCTAGTTCTTCATTGTTTTCTTGTTTTTTCACATCATTTTGATATTCCTCTCTGCTGTTTATGTATCTATCTTTATGTTTCAGATAGGCATTGCAGTTTACACAATCTGAGGATATTTCTTTCTCACTGTGCTTAGTTTCTTCTTTATGCATTTTATACCTTGTACAAATTTCGCATTCTTCATTAGAAAGACTTGCAAATGAAATATTCATTTGTTTTGTAACGAAATTTCTTACAAATTCGTATGAAATTTTATGGTCTGGATACTTGGCTTTGTAATCCTCGTAGATAGTCTTAAGAGTCACATCGCTCGACAAATACCTTCTTCTCGGAGCATGTTCTCTTCGATAGTGTGATATGACTGGGTTATACTGAAGAACATGGTTTTCTAAATTTTCCGTGTTTATTTTTTGTCTGTTGTTGTGTTTGCCCCTCTTATCTTTTTGATCAGATATATCTTTTTCTAATATTTTTAATAATCGTTTGTCATTTTTTTTATTATATCCTAACGTCGTCAAAAAAAAAGTTTTACAAACTTCGACTTTCTCATTATTATCTGTCAGAAAAAAATATTTGTACGTTTTATTGCGCTTATAAGTGTTGCTTTCAACGACGTTTTTTCTTGATTGAACCTTGACTTCGGATGTAAGGTTCTTTATCATTACTCCTTGTGATTCCCAACCAAGGTTCAAATAAATATCGTGAATCTTTAACCGCGCATCTTGAGTGAATTTATCGTTACATTTTTTTGGGCATTTCTGAGTACATGGGCTTTTAATATTCTGTTTTAATTCTCTTTCTTCAAGCTTGGCCTTTTTTCTTTCATTTAGACTTGTGTTCATTTTTCTTCGTTTTCTAATTGTTTCTCGTTTAGTGTACTGAATGTCAATATTTTGAATGTTTGCATTTTCTTCTTCAGTTTCTGTGCGTAAATCTTGTACTAAACTGCTTTCATTTCGTCTCGACTCTGGTTGCATTTGATCTCGATTTTCCGAATTATTGTTCTGTTGATTTTCTTCATAATATTCTATATTATCATCACTTTGTTGTTTATTTTTGTCACTATCATCTTGTCTTAATTCTATTAGTGTTAGTTCTCTATTGACTGTATTAATGTATCTTCTGTCCTGGTTATTCTGTTGTTTGTCTACATAGTATTCTACGTTAATTTCACCTTGTTGATTATTTGTGTTTATTACTGTTGTATCTTGTAAAACTTCTATATTTTTCAAGTAATCCTGCTCGTTTTGTTGCTCATTTAATATATGCTGTGCTTGTTTGTGAGTAGATATTGATGAGAGCGATGAAAATACATTTGTAGTTTTCGTTATTTCTATGCTAGAATTGGACGAATGAGAAGATAGAGGAGGAATGTAGTCTTTATCACGGACTGAGTCATCAGAATCCTCATAAAAGCTGATATTATTTTCTGAATCTGGCATGGTTTCCTCGCAGGCTAAGTTAAGCGTAGGTTCATTATTTTCTACGGGAGGTACACTTTTTTCGGCTGTCTCTATTATTGTTTCCTGACAAAATAAGTTGGGTACAGATTCAGTGCTTCCTAAGGCAGCAACACTTAGCTCGGCTGTTGATATTATATTTTCACATAGCACATTAGGCGTACGTTGATCTTTAATCGGGTTTAATATTGCTTCTTTTAACAGCAAAATTTGACTTATTTCGTTTTGAGTACTCATAATAGACGAAGCTAGTTCTACGTGTAATGGTCGTATCGCCTGAAAGTGTTTGTAATCTAATTGGAAAGCCCACAATTCAGCCATTGTACATTCCTCTATTTGGCCATCGCCACTCCTGGGTATTTTTACATTAGTATTTACTTTTTGATTTTGAGAAGGCTTGTGAAATTTTGATACGGGCGTTGCTGATTGATTCATGTTTATGGTAGATTCATTTCGATTTGTGGTCATATTTATAATTTTGTCTATTCGCTTCATTTTGTAGTAATTCAATCTAAAACAACAATGAATACATAGTAAAACAGAGTCAAAAAAGCGCGGCGGGCAAGCACGACTTCAGAGCACCAAGAACGTAACAAGCGAGCGCAAGAACAAACTTAGATATAAATTATTATTTAAAACGGATTAGTAATTAGCTTCATTTTAGATTTAGGTATGTAATTTATTTCACACAACAAAGCTAATCAAATATAAGGATTTCTTACAATATTTAAAATATATAATAATTACTCACCTTATACCTACTTGGCGCCAAACCTACGCGTCACAAAATGGCGCGAACTAGATGAACAGCACTTAGTCAGACGACCATCACTCAACGCCGCTTGAAGCGAAATTACCGAATATTTCGATCAATAATATTATTATGTACCTAGTAGTAGCGCAGTAACAACCACTTACTGCTCTATTGATTTACAAAACTATTAAATTATTTTATTTTTTGCCATGTTATAAAAGCAGTAAGGGAAGATACTGTGTTTATATTTGTGTATTTATGAGACATTCATTATAATTACTATCTTAAAAGTGCAGTACAGCTCCATACTGTAGATGTAACTAGTAAAATTCATTTGGTACATTGGTTCAAACTAACGTAAAGAGCAGTATGTCAGAAATTTACTGCTCTTTTGTTAAGAAATATGTGAATACAAATGAAAAGGGCAGTATGTCAATGAATTACTGCTCTTTTATGTAGTTAACTAAATTATCTTACCGTTCTTACTGCTCTTCATAAAAAAAGAAAATACATTTCTAATATACGTAGAAGTATGAAACCTAGATAGGAAGAAAGCTCGTTTGACGTACATTCCAAATCAGTAATAAAAAAAAAATGGCCACCCTTGACTTACTGCCCTCTCGATTACCACGGCAGTATGTATGTATGTATGTATATATGTATGTATGTATGTATGTTTGTGCGTTTCTTTATTCCAGCATAACTTCTAAACGCCTAAACCGATTTCGATGTACGTGGTATCGTTAGAATCCTTGTATTACTCCGGGTAACATTTATTTATTGTGATGATTGTGATAACGATAATGATGATTGTGATAATGATGATGATTATTGTGATTACGATGATAATGATTGTGATTACGATGATGATTGTGATAATGATGATAATGGTTATGATGACGATGATGATGATTGTGATACTGATGATGATATTTTGATAATGATGACTGTATTGTGTTGAGCCCTCGTGTTAATAAACGAAGTCTACTCAACGGTATCTTTCATTCCAGCAAACATAACAATTACGATGATAATGATTGTGATAACGATGATGGTGACAGTGATAGTGATTGTAATAATAATGGTGATAGTGATTGTGATAGTGATTTTGATTGTAATAGTGATAAAGATTGTGATAGTGATTGTAATAGTGATTGTGATAGCGATTGTGATTGACATAGTGATGATTATAATTGTGATGATTATGAAATTTGGCATATAGATAGTTTATAACCTGGATTTACATGTAGGATACTATTTATCCCTTCAGTATGATCCTATAGGACAGTTACCGAATTTCACGCGGGCTAAGCCGCGGGCAACAGCTATTAATTTAAATAATAATAATTAAACACTGCAATATGGGTATCAAATTAAAGGGCTCATCATGAGGATTTGAAAATAGTATGTCATGACCATTTTAATGAAAAAAATGTGTTAATAATTATTTATCTATACAAGATACGTGCGGATGATTATGTAAGTAGGTTTGTGAACTAAGTGATAAATGTACACCAAAATAAATAAAATGCGAAATTCTCCATCTTATTAATAATCATAACTAAGAAGTGTAAAATAAATAAAATAATTTAAAAAATTTAAAAACCCGACTGCGTAAAAATAACTAGGTAATAACTAAATGAAAAAATGACTTATGACTTATGACTTTAAATAAAAACTGAAAAGAAAAAAACAAGTTCAATAATAAATTCTAATACGGAACATATTGACTGCAACAGTCGGGACCCATTAAATAATCTAGACTAAATCATTACATGCAATATGGGTATCAAATTAAAGGGCTCATCATGAGGATTTGAAAATAGTATGTCATGACCATTTTAATGAAAAAAATGTGTTAATAATTATTTATCTATACAAGATACGTGCGGATGATTATGTAAGTAGGTTTGTGAACTAAGTGATAAATGTACACCAAAATAAATAAAATGCGAAATTCTCCATCTTATTAATAATCATAACTAAAAAGTGTAAAATAAATAAAATAATTTAAAAAATTAAAAAACCCGACTGCGTAAAAATAACTAGGTAATAACTTTAAATAAAAACTGAAAAGAAAAAAACAAGTTCAATAATAAATTCTAATACGGAACATATTGACTGCAACAGTCGGGACCCATTAAATAATCTAGACTAAATCATTACATGCAATATGATATGAGCTTGTTTGACCGTACTAACGAGTTCACTGACGGTCGAACACTTGCAACCCTATTACTTAGGCCATAAGGGTTAAAACTAGCAACTCTTCAGTGAACTCGGCATATAGTATGTCTATCCTCGTTTGAAAGGTAGGCGTGATAATCCGTTGGAAGCCGTATAATAGTAACTTGTTAGGTACGAAACTAAGTGGCTACGGGCTTCCTAGTAACAGTCTATACGGTATGTACAATATCGATTACAAATAGGTCGTGTAGAGGAGAATTAGAGGGTACAATCACCAAAGATAACGTTAATCGATTTGAACTTTGTGACATTGAACTAGTGAAAGAAAGTTAAGTTGCTGGCCCTGGCTTTCATTTGTAGATCTTTGACAGTCGTTACAGGTAGTCAGTGTCAACTAGTCTTACCAAGAGCATATTACCCAGTACTAACTGATTTGTGGAGGTCAGGTAGGCAACAGGTAAAATACTGATATTCAGCTGCATCCGGTTAGACTAGAAGCCGACCCAAACATAGTTGGGAAAATGGTAGGCAGATGATGACATTGAACTATGTAGTTGTAAAAATGGCACGCTTGTTTTTCATACGGCGCGTGATACCTACTTGCACTATATTTAGTGCTTACTGCACGTCGTTTTACACTTTCTTGCAGTCTGTGGGGTCATTATACTCAAATATCATGCAGCGCCCTTCGCGTCCAATGCTGATGGGGTTGCCTCGATACTGCAGCGCATCGGGGATGTTTGCTGAAGCTCACGTAGACTGTTTCTACACGGTAATGCGGAAACGGTGCGTATCCCTGGTCCGTAGGGTGCGGGCAGCGCCAACAGCATCCTGTCTATGATTGCGAGTAGGCATGATTGTGCGTTTGTGAACCACTGCTGCAAGGCTTCAGCTGGGCCTGTCACCTTGCAGCAATGATATCACAATCTGTTTTCTGTTTTGTTTTGTTTGTAAGTGTATTACTAACATAGTTTATAAGTATACTGTTACTAACACTATGAGTCTTGTTGCTCGAAATAATTGATTTAATAATAATTATCTTGGCATTTATGATTGAACTCTTATAAAAGTCACGTTAGTGGTAGCTACGTGCAAAGTAATAGATTTTACCTTCTACTGTGGAAGACTACGTAAACTACCAATTTTTATCAAAGAAACACTTCAAACCAATTTACACATTTATCACCTTTATTACACCGAACTCTGGATCCATTTTCCTTTACCAAACATTTCATTTTGTGATTAAGCTTAGTCATAATAACATTGTACATTTCTCTTGGGAACGCCTCGGTTTCCTTCGAAAGCTGAGGTTGTTCATGCATTGAATTTCAGATGCAGCTCTGAAGAAAGTACTTCGTTCGTCATGAATTTTATAAAATCAATCATGGAATACTTTCTTTGTAAGTAGTTTGAGAAATGAATTCTGGTCTAGAAGTAAAGATTAAAATAGTTGAAATTGCATTTACGGCTCTTAGCTATAGAATGTATGCTAGAGATACGATTTTTGGTATAAGTGGGAGACAAAATAATTCGAGCAGAAGGTTTTATTTGATAACTAGCTCATATTATTATCATGCTCATTTCAATGTACTTTGTCTAATTATTTAAAAAAAGACTTACACAACGGAGACATATCAAAGAAAGTAAGAAAATAGTTTTATTTGGCAAATGCGTATAACATTAAACACAAAGAAAAAAAAACCGGCCAAGTGCGAGTCGGACTCGTGCACGAAGGGCTCCGTACCATTATTTGAAATAATTTTATTCTGTTTTTAGTATTTGTTTTTATAGCGGCAACAGAAATACATCATCTGTGAAAATTTCAACTGTCTAGCTGTCACGGTTCATGAGATACAGCCTGGTGACAGACAGACGGACAGACGGACAGACAGCGAAGTCTTAGTAATAGGGTTCCGTTTTTACCCCTTGGGTACGGAACCCTGAAAAGAAAAAAACCGGCCAAGTGCGAGTCGGACTCGCGCACGAAGGGTTCCGTACCATTATTTAAAAACATTAGACAAAACTGCAAAAAAATCACGTTTGTTGTATGGGAGCCCCCCTTAAATATTGATATAATTCTGTTTTTAGTATTTGTTGTTATAGCGGCAACAGAAATACATCATCTGTGAAAATTTCAACTGCCTAGTTGTCACGGTTCATGAGATACAGCCTGGTGACAGACAGACGGACAGACGGACAGACAGCGAAGTCTTAGTAATAGGGTTCCGTTTTTACCCTTTGGGTACGGAACCCTAAAAACAAGGTATAATTATTGTTTGTCTCACGGCTGCGCCAAATAGGTCCCGGTTCAGTAAACTGCAGACCAGCTAGACTGCCCGACGCACGTTTTCAACTGTACCTGCGGTAGTGACGTGACGTGACGGACGTAAACATGATCTGACCGATACAATATCTAAATTTAAAAAAAAAAAAAAAAAAGAATATTAGTTTTAATTTCGCTATTTTTCGCAGAGTAGTGAGGTAGGAAACTCCGACCGCACCCAGTTAAAAAAAAATGTATAATATGTTTTTAATAGTAATAACAAAAGTGATTCCATACAATATTCCATACCATACACCATACCATACCATATTACATACCATACATACCACATTATTACCATTTTATTTTTTGAGAGAATACTTACGTTGAATCTGCATCTAATATTGGTATAGATTCCTCAAATCATATTAATGTTTGTAATAACATAAACTTTATGCAACCTAATCAAACCTGTTGTAGAACATTGCGTACATTGAAATTTAAACACAATATAGAATCACGAGGTCTTGCTTACCTTTGTTCCGAGCAAAGCTAGGCTTATCAAAATTGACCCCAGATTATTCTGTCTAACTGTAACTAGGCTGTCAGGTGAAGTAAACCAGTTTATAGGGACTGATATTGTCACATTATAAACCAACTATATTCACAAAGTCTTGGAAAGGATAAATCATAAGTGTCAACTAGCTGATTCCCACGGCTTAGCTCGCCCGCAATTATATACTAAAACCTTCCTCTTGAATCCCTCTATCTATTAAAAAAACCCGCACCAAAATCCGTTGCGTAGTTTTCAAGATCTAAGCATACATAGGGACAGACTCGGTGGGCAACTTTGATTTATAATATGTAGTGATAGAGATATGAACGATGATAGATGAATGGGTTAGTAACGACAGTTTTCTATAACTTACTTACGTATAACTGTTGGTTAATGTGCCTTCTTCCGTAGCTATATCGGTGTTTTTCTAAACAAAGAATATCCTATCTGTGTCACCTACCTGTCACTTGATTCATAGAAAAATCTAAGAAAGCTCTTCTGTGACGTTTTGTTTCTAATCGTCTAGTAAGCAAAACGTCAAACAGAAAGAGATAGCAACCTACCGAAACCGGCTAGTAAGTTATTGAAAATGGCTGTTAAAAGTCTACCTAATCTTTCCTACTAAGTATAACAGGTTGTCTTTAAAATATCGCTTTTAACGATAAGACCACCCATTGTGTCACCTCTTGTATGTTTTACTTTTTGTATCTGTAATTTTAATGGTGTACTTATTAAAGAGTATTCTATTCTATTCTATTCTATTCCATTCTATTCTATTCTATTCTATTCTATTCTATTCTATTCTATTCTATTCTATTCTATTCTATTCTATTCTATTCTATTCTATTCTGTTCTATAAAATGTATTTTGGAATAGTAATTATATGACAGTGAAAAAGTCTATGTTGTTAAAATAAAATAACAAAGCTAAAGAAAAGTTACAATCTATTGAAACGTAAATTCATAGTGACACATTAATATGTCAATAAATTCATTACGTAAGCAGAAAAAGTTTTTTCGAGTCATCTTTTCAATTTTTATCTCGGATACATAGAAAATACAAATCACAAGACTAATCCATTACGATCCTTAATATCATCTATTACGAATCCAATTGCATTGAAACGATAAATCTCTTTCCAAATCCGCATTTTCCTAAATTCATTTTGTATTATTTGCTTCAGTAAACTTTCATTTAATTTTAATCGTTTCGTCGTCAGCAACGCATACGAACAAATAATGTTTCTACTTTTCCATTTAGCATTTTATTTACTTTTGTTTTATTTTTCTATTTATATTACTTTACCGGTCATTTAGCCGGTTTTTATTTGGCTTCAGAATCGCCGTTTGCTTCCAGTACCTTTTTGATTCAACTGTGAACGCTTTATTTCCGTTTCTCTTATTACTTTTCGTGAATGGCTCGCCGGAATGCATTTCTTTCCGTTCATTTGCAAATCTACTGTTTGGTCTATCGTTGGTTTAATTTACTTTTAAAGTTTTTTAGATAACCTAAGATTGAAATTTACGGAGTAGTTAAAATTTTCTTATTCGGATAATTATACAGGGTGTAAAAGACCTCATCACGAAGCCGTCAACCAAGCATTCTGTACATCAAACTAAGTAACTTTACGCAAAATGATTGCTGGGAAACTACTTTTTTTTTGGGGTGAAAAAATAAAATAATGTTTTGTGGTAGAACTCAATGTAAGGCACTCCATAAATTGGGCTGATGGATGAATTGAATGGTACGGGGGTCGTGGAGGTGTTTAAAGTAAAAATCTTACATTAGAAACTTGTATTAAAAAAAAAAAAAACTTGTCAAAAAGTTGGAACTTTGATCCCCAATATCTCCGTAACTAGAAGGTTCCCAGGTATGGTGTAGAACAAAAAAATGATCGCAATGACGGGGTGAACAAGTGCTTTCGGCTTCGTTAAGAGGTGTTTTACACCCTTTATTATCATCAATATTCAATCAATATTCGGATAATTATAATTATCATCAATATTTAATCAATATTCGGATAATTATAATTATCATCAATATTTAATCAATATTCGGATAATTATATTACCATAAGCTTAGCCTTTAGTAGCTATTGTTTATTGTCCAAATCCTTGTTTTTAGTAATAAAATGGCAGGTAAAGCCAAGTCGGAGGACCATGGGTGGAAGAAAAACTCTGAAACCAGATTAGACACTAACCAAAGGATAAAGAAGAAATAGAACTAATGAAATCATATCTGAAGAATAATTAAACTAATTACATTATATTAACATTGTACCAATTAGGTCTACTTCAAGGCAATGTAGATTAACAAAAATGTACAGAATAATTAGTACTTATTGATGGTAAGTCAAACAAGAACTTCTAAAGTAGGTTAACCTCATTACTATTAGTGATTCATGGCCAAAGGAATAAATTATTCCAAGAAACGAAGGAATTATTGAGGCCAGTTCTTGACCACATAACTTCTCTTTCTATAGTTTTCCGGTGAAAGTAGTGGGGACCAAGTTAATAGACCGAAAGGTACGTACATTCGGTTCTTGAAACACTTATAAATAAAAAAATAAAAATAAAAGACACCTATAATAGTAAACATAATGATACGTTTTGCTGTTTTAGACTACAATCAAAGACATTCAAGTATTTACGAGCGATGGACGGGACAATACGAAGAAAATCGTAATCCAATACTTGAGACTTTTAAATCTCTTTGACTACAATATACTTTATTTATTTAAAACCAACCAGTTTATAATTTCGAAGAAATCAAACCGTTTTCACAAAAAAAAATGGGGCTGTAATGTTGGGGTCCATAAGGGGTGGTTTCAAAGAAAACAACCACATCAGTTAGGTACTATTTAATGACTAAATGAATAATTATAAAATAAACGCATATGAGGTATAGTGCAAACTCAGCATACATGATACAGTTATAAATTACACAGTTATACATTTTACGTCTGCATCACTCCACTACAACTGAAGAAGTGGTGCAGTATTTGAAAGTGAAGACCAACTGGACTCTGAGGGTCGAAAGGTTGGAATCGCGCCATAACATCAACTTTAAATCTTTCGTGGTACGAGTTCCAACCCACCATCTGCAGACCTGCATGAAGGAGGACTTTTGGCCGAAGGGTGTCGTATATCGACGTTTCCGAGGACGGTTACGCGACACCACGCAGCGAAACACGACGCCGACAACGTTACGTGTATAGTTTTTAGTTTCTCCTGGTTTTATTTTAAATATGTATTAGTTTATTGTTATTAGATGTTAATTTGTGTATTTTATCTATGGGCCTTAGTAGCCTGATAATAAAATGATTATTATTATTATAAAGGAGTGTACCTACTTACTAAAGTAAAGGACCCTACATATTAATATTCTTACACTTCAGGGCTGTGGATGGCTATAACCAGATTTTTTTTTGACCTGTTTGAGAGTCCCACTGCTGGGCAAAGGTCTCCCCTTTCTCCTTGGTTATTTATTTACTACTCATAATTTTCTAACAATTTAATAATAATAGAACTGGGTAAGACATGTTTCAATTTGTTCTCCTCCCACACAAAACACGATCTAATACGAAATACTAACATTCCCTTAGGAGAATAACCGCGATGTTTTCATTCTGCCCGCATCCCAATTTGAGATCAGAAAATTAATCCTCTAGGATTTTCTGAATTTCATATTTATTGCTACTCCGTCTTCCCGTCCTAAGGTTCAAGACGGCAATATTTTTCAGATCTTAGAAAAAAATGGCCGGCTTTCGTCCGAATTTTCTTGTATATTAGTTTTCTTTTTCTCACGTATTATTAAATCAAGTAACACTTCAATTTATTTCTTAGAAACAAGACTATTAATAAAATGTTATTTGATTTGAAAGACAGAAGTTATTCGATCAACATTTATTTATACTCGAGTCGGGTATCAAACGTCTAAGGTTTCCACGGAAATCTAATTTGAGCCGGCGAAGTTTTTGAATTCCGAATTTTCTTGTAGCGAAGCGATGGTTTATTTGAAACTGTTTCTGTTTTCAGTGTAGTTGCTTTCTGCCAATATATTTATTACAAATCTTTTTTCACGTTAGAACAACTTATACGATATTGCTTTTATGCCAATGCTATATAGCTTTGAATGCAAAAAAATACGAACTGCATGCATATCTAGATCACATGCCAAGTTTAACGTAAAATGTGTATATTTATAACTGAAACAAGTATTGTTTATTTATCACAAACACTACTAATATTACAGGGAATTCCTAATGCGTTAGCGTGAAACACACTGACTGAATTTAGCCATTAGTGTGTATGTACCTTACTAAGACTCACAGCAAAATACATTCAGTCGAATGGGTGCACTTAACTTGTGGGGGGCGGGTCTGCTTTTAGCAGGTGATCTTCACTGGATAAAGAAGAATCAGAATCGTGTAGCGTCGTAAAACTATATTTTTTTGTAATATCTGCCAACCAAACCATAAAACTATATAACCATGGAGAAATATTCGCCAAAAACAAATAATTATTAAAATTCAGCAAGATTTTTAGTCTTTATCGGGTCGGGTTTTCCACAAAATTGCATCCTAAACTTCTTAACACCAATCTGTCATTATTTGGTAACCACTGAGACCCAAAAAGATCTCAATTTAGTGATCTCTCAATAAAGATCTCATTGATTTCAATAGTCTCTAAGAACCCATCTATAATATCCATGACTTTATCGTGGGCATGGCTTTATCGAGAGGAGCTCGTGGCTAAATAATAACAGCCGCTCGGGTTGATCTTTAGGTTAAGCGGTGCTTGCCTAGGTTGGTCTGTGGATGGGTGACCACCCTTACATACCGAGTTTCCACCGTGCCTCGGAAAGCACGTTAAGCAGTTGGTCCCGGCTGTCATTTGTAGATCTTTGACAGTCGTTACAGGTAGTCAGTGACCCAAAAGTCTGACAACCAGTCTTACCAAGGGGTATCGTATTACCCAGTACTAACTGGGTTGTGGAGGTCAGATAGGCAGTCGCTCCACGTAAAATACTGGTATTCAGCTGCATCCGGTTAGACTGGAAGCCGACCCCAATAAACTTGGGAAAAGGCTAGGCAGATGATGACTTTATCGTGGGCCCCTCTCATATTTCCCCCAATTTATACGGGTTCAAGAAAGAAAGAGAAAATACACTTATTTATTTTGCGGTTTTCTGACAGTTCTTTCGCATATTCGGATTAGATTGAATTTATTCGACTCAACCTACACCGATATTGGATCGTTTCTACCTTTAATATTTCACAAACCCAGTTTCAAATGTACGGGATTTTTGTTCCTCGAATATTAATGTTAAGTGGTTTAATTTAGAGTCGGATTCCGAAAATTAATCAAAACATGAAAATATTTGTTTGGTGTGGTTTAAATTAAAGGTAGGCAAGTATAGCAAGAGTTATGAATTTTGATATTAATAAAACAACACTGAGGAAAAAAAGGAATAAACTAATACTTACCGTTGTATTGCTTTTCTTTTATTGTTCATAAGTTTAAATCTCAGTTCTTCGAAAACAGAATTTCGTGTAGGAGTTAAACCAGTTCTTTATTTAACTAAAACAATCAAATATTTAAAACGTGACAGACTTTAAAGTAAAGCTTTTATTTGTATTTCTCCAAGATTTATTAAATGTCAGTTGTCAGAAATCTAAATTCATGTTGGAATCATTCATTTCACATGTGAAATATTTGTTCTTATTATTATTATAAAAGATCGCTGTAACATACCTATTGGGTGTACAATATTTTTTGTTTTGGTTACTTAAATTTAACATTATAATCATTATTCGTCTTAAGTCAACATCCGTCAACATCCGTCAACATCAGTCAGTTGTTAAAACTGACTTGTGAATTAACAACTGACTATGGATGTTGACTTAAGCTTAAGACGAATAATGATTATAATGTTAAATTTAAGTAACCAAAACAAAAAATATTGTACACCCAATAGGTATGTTACAGCGATCTTTTATAATAATAATAAGAACAAATATTTCACCTGTAACAAACAATAAATGAATTTGAATTTGAATTGAATTTGAATTTCATTTCATTTATTCAATAACAAGAGTGAGTGTGTGTGTGTGTTCGAGTGTTCCTAATTCTACCGCAAAACATAATATGTAAGTAGTAACCATGGAGTTTTTTGCTCATTCTTAACCATATAAAACTACCTTTGCTGATGGGTAATTAGCAACAATTTCATTTCTTTGTAAAGTTTGTCATTCAAAGTGCCTACAATTGAAATAAATATTTTGCCTTTGCAATTTCGTGATACAATAATGTACCCAAACACTACTTATATTAAATTCTACACCCAGAAGATTAAAGTACACGCAATCTGCTTCCCAAATCCCGAGCTACATACCCAGGTATAGCATTCCGGTACCGCAGGAGCCATGCTCCGAGGAATGCGGTACAAGCAAGGGAATGCCCGACTCGCGTCAATGGGTGCAGACAATTGGAATGTTTGCGCCAACAAGCTGAATCTACGAACAGAATACTACAGGATTTTTAGTGTTCCGTGAAGCGTGGGAATATGAGACCCTAATAGGTTTAAACAAAATTCACCAACACTTTCATAAAAAATAATTTATTAAGTATAGGTCGCGGATCACTAAAGCCCGTCATAGGTTTTTTTCCGACATATGGAGGTAGGCGCGTCAAGTACTGCCCTGGCTTGCGCGTAGCTGTATGGACGCTGGAGCCGAGGAGCAGGATGCAGGACCCGCAGGGTAGGTGGTAGTGGTGCCGGATGCCCGTAGAGGCGTCGCCGTCGTTGGATGCCGGATGCCGGTGGAACCGACTCGTCAGTTGCGAGTGTCGGCACCAGGTGCCACCTACCCTGCGGGTCCTGCATCCTGCTCCTCGGCTCCAGCGTCCATACAGCTACGCGCAAGCCAGGGCAGTACTTGACGCGCCTACCTCCATATGTCGGAAAAAAACCTATGACGGGCTTTAGTGATCCGCGACCTATACTTAATAAATTATTTTTTATGAAAGTGTTGGTGAATTTTGTTTAAACCTATTAGGGTCTCATATTCCCACGCTTCATTGGCGCCCATATCGTGGTTTTTTCATGGTCATACGTTTTTTTTCTGTTTTATGGAGGTAGTGGTGTTTTTCGGTGTTTTGTGTGTTTTGTGTTTCGTTGTTTTTTGTAATAACGCTTTGTTCTTTTTTTTATTACGTGTGCAGCAACTGGTGTGAAGAGTTAAGTTTAGTTTTGTTTTTAATTTGCCTGATATACAGGGTGTTTTTTATATACTGGGTGCGGACTTAGTTTTTTTTATTTTTTTTTCTTGAATACCGTGTATTCAACATTTTGTAGTAGTAGAGCTTATAGTAACGGCTCGCCCCGGGGAAGTACTACCCTCATTCCTTTTTTTCTTCCGGTAAGCAGTTTTTGCTGTGTGCTGGTTGAAGGGTTTGAGTGCCGGGTGTAAGTACTGGCTAACTTATAGACATTATCATCTTTGTCTTATGTCGACACTTAAATTACTGTAAAGTGTCTACATCCTTTTTTTGGTTTTGTATACAGGGTGATTAAATTTAGTTTTGTATTATTTTAATCTTTGTGAATTTTTTACTGTTAAACGCCTAAATTAGGATCGTTAGATCAATTTACAATTTTTTTGTAATTTACTTGTACCCTCACACCAGTTGCAAAACATATTTTTTTTTTTGTTTTACGCTTTTCTTGTTTTTTTTGTTGCATCGTAACTAAAGTGTACGTTACAGAAATTTATTAAGTTTTGGAGTACTTAATAAGTACAGTCATGCTCAAAAACTTGTAACTGTCTTGTTGTACAGTCAGCGCACGATATAAGTTGCAATTTTTTTTTACATTACATTAAATTTTGAACTCGATATCTTTTAACCGTTACTTATTGACGTTGCTTAATTCTTAGGTACGGTCAGAAAAAAAAAGTTTTCTTTTTTGACAAAGTTTTTTTTCTCACTTTAGCTAGTTTTATTTAGTTCTGCGTACACATTAGTTGCAAATTTCATTACTTTGCATTTTTTATTTTTAGTTACCAAATTTCTTAGTTTTTTTTGCTAGCTTTACATACGTGGAAAAAACAACAATACGTTACTTAAATTTAACTTAAAATTGTAACAGACGGAGTATTTAGTACTTATTTGTTTATTTCACTATACGGAATTGTTCAACACTTACCCACACTTCTAAAAAAAAAAAAAAAAAATTTTTTTTTCTCCTCTTTGCTATTAATTTAAATTATTGTTAAAATGGCTTATCCCGTGAAGTTCATGTCGCTTCAAAAGTCTGAGCTTGAGTATGAAGTCGCTATTAGGGGTGAATCACCAGCGGCCACAGTGCAGGAGTTGCGCAAACAAATAGCTAAGTGTGGACCTTTATTTCCTTCAGAGGATATTCTCACTAGTCCTTTCGAACCAACGGGTGACCTAAATGGTGTGCTGGACGTTCTTGAAAAGGTTAACGTCACTTTAGAATCTACGTCATTGGATAAGAACACATTGCTGCGTACTCAAAATTTGCTTAATCATTTATATCACCGGCTAAACCGCATTACATGTGACGATGAATTAAAGGCAGACTATGAGGAATGTGTCGGCCTTTTCAAGAAGGCCATAATAAGGCTTACTTCACTTAGCGATTCAGCTTCAGATCCCTTAGCTACTACTAGTTCTGATAGCATTTCACCTACTCTTTCGACACCGGTTAATGTCACCGTTACTTGTGATGGTAACATTAACAAACTCGCGAAATTGAAATTCGACGGCAAGTCCTGCGTCCGGGCGTTCATTCAACGTTGTGAGGAAATTTGTGTCGCTAGAAATATCTCACACGATAAGATCTTGACATACGCTACTGACATATTTAGCGGTGACGCATTACATTGGTACAGGAGTGTTAGGGATACGGTTTCGGGTTGGAACGATCTTACAGTGTCTTTGAGACGTGATTTCGATCAGTCTGATTATGATTACAGATTGCTTACAGAAATTAGGTCTCGTACACAAGGAGAAACGGAGAATATTATTATTTACCTTTCCATTATGTCTGGACTTTTTTCACGTTTAACGAAAAAATTATCAGAGGAAGATAAATTGGAAATCTTACTCCACAACATTCGTCCTATCTACGCTAACACCCTCTCTTCTGTATCAGACATCAAATCCATAGATGAATTGAGAACCTTGTGCCGAAATTATGAAGCTGTGCAATCACGATTTACTCAATTTAGAGAACCTCCTAAACCATGTTCGAATACCCTAGCACCTGAATTTGCATATTCAGGACAGTCTAATAGTAAAACTTACTCTAAATATAATAATAATAACAATAACTCATATAATAAACACTACTCTAAACCTAATAATTACCAAAATAAACCTAATTCTAATAACAACACGGAACCTACCATGGTTCATACAGTTGATAACCCTAAGTCTAACACAAAACAGCCTTACTGTCCTCGTTGTCGTAATAATACACATCACCTGAGGCAGTGTACTGCTAGCAAAGATGAGTTGGTTTGTTTTAAATGTGGCCACAAAGGTGTTAAAATACCAGACTGTCCAAAATGTGGTAAAAACAAACAAACCAATCCAAAAAACTAACTAAGAAGAATTGTGGAAATAACAAATTTGATAGTGAAGACTGGAAAAACTGGTTGCAAACTATTGAACTATTTTTCAAATCGTATAACATCAACGCAATTCTCGATGACAAAGACGATCTCGATGATAGACCTTACGTATCTGTTAAGATTAACGACCTCACTGTTTCGGGACTCCTAGATTCTGGCTCAGCTGTCACTATTTTAGGCAACGGTGCTCACTCAGTGCTAGTTGCTCATGGCTTGCCACTTGTTGAATCTGATCGTATAACAGTAACAGCTGCGGGAGGTCAGAATATAAAGAGTTTAGGTTACATAAATATTCCAATTCATTTTGAAAATCAATTTCATATTTTAAGAGCTTTCGTTATTCCAGAAATTAAACGTAATCTCATTTTAGGTATAGATTTTTGGCGTAAATTTAAACTATGTCCAAATCTTATTGGCAGCATTACCATGGCCAAGTCCAAGGATTGTTCTTTGGTTACTTCTCATTCAACCTTCATACAAGGTTATGATAACCTTGATCAGTCACAAAAACAACTGGCTGATAATGTTATTAGGCAGTTTAAGGATATTTCATATCAGAGCAAGGGCTTGGGCGTAACAGGTCTTATCACGCATCGCATAGACACAGGTGACTCGGAACCAATTCGCCAGCGTTACTATCGTTTGTCTCCGGAGAAGCAGCGAATCTTGACAGAACAGGTTGATGAGATGCTTTCACTTGACGTGATCGAACCTTGCGAGAGTGCTTGGTCATCTCCTGTTCTGATCGTGGCAAAGAAGAACGGTCAACCCCGTTTTTGCCTGGACAGCCGTAAACTAAATTCCGTCACAAAACGAGATGCCTACAATCTTCCTTATATTTCCGAGATCCTGGACAATTTACGAGATGCTCGCTATTTAACCAGTATTGATCTGTCCAAAGCATTTTGGCAGATTCCGATTGCTTCTGAGGATCGCGATAAAACTGCGTTCTACGTTCCCGGCAGAGGCACTTTTCGTTTCAAACGTACTGCTTTTGGCCTTACCAATGCACCAGCTACTCAGCAGCGATTGGTTGACTTACTTTTTTCTAACTTTGATCTCAAGGTGTTCGCTTATTTGGATGACATCATCATCATATCTGAAGACTTTAATTCGCACGTGACACTACTTTTACGTGTACTTGACAAGTTGAAAGAAGCTAACCTAACAATTAACCTTGAAAAGTCTAAATTCTTTAGCTCACAGTTAAAATATTTAGGGTACGTCGTTGATGGCTCTGGCTTACGTACGGATCCAGCCAAGGTTGAGGCTATACTTAATTATCCGACACCTACATGTCGTAAGGACCTCAAACGTTTTTTAGGAACTGCGACGTGGTACAGGCGTTTCGTACCCAACTTTAGCACTGTTGCTGGTCCCCTAAATAAGTTGACTTCATCTAGGAAAGGCACCCCTTCTTTTAAATGGACTCCTGAAGCTGACGCTGCGTTTCAAAACTTAAAAGAGTGCTTAATTTCTGCTCCAGTTCTGTCTTGCCCAGACTATACTCAGCCCTTCGAAGTGCATACCGATGCTAGCGGTTACGGTATCGGTGCAATGCTTACTCAGTCAATAGATGGCAAAGAGCACCCAATTGCGTACATGAGTAAGTCACTAACCGCTGCTGAGAAGAATTCATTCATTCATTTTCATTTTTCAAGGTCTTTATTAGTACTTAAGGTTTACAATACAGTTTACAAACGATCTTATTCTATTTGTACACCAATCACGATTTATGTTGTTACACAGGCAGCTATAGCCTTTACAAACATTAAAACATGTTGTTACTATTAATATTATTTTACAATGATATGACTTACTTATTATTACATGTTCAAATATGGGGTATGTGCAAGTCTTAGTGTTGACGCACATAATTTTAAAAATGTTTGACTATACAGAATGTACGCTTATAATATAATAATTATGTTAAACTAATATAAGGCAAGTAGCGGGTAGACCGCAAACAGATCACACATTCTCCGGCCGAACGAGCGGCGTCGGCTAGTAAGCGAGCTGTCGTCATGATGCGTCATGGAGGAAATAGTGATGGGGCAGTCGGTATCGATTGTACGTACGGGCGTACGGCAATGAACTGAGTCTACTTTTACCAATTGACGATATTAGGGAGTTACGATGTGCTGGGTTTTTATACAAATAAAATTTACGCGAAGTTTTTAAAATGAAATCTTTTATGGATGGATAATTTAAACGGTTGTGTAATTTTCTAAGGTTGGTGCGAAATGGTGTATTATACGATAGTTTTAGGGCTTTATTTTGTATTATTTGGAGTTTGTTATATTTGGTTTCCGATAGACTAGACCAAACAGGTGCTGCGTAAGTTAGGCAGGGTCTAACAAGTGTTGAATAAATGTGCAATTTGGTTGAGGAACTGAGAACAGACTTGCGATTCAAAATTGGTTTTAAAGAATTTAGGGCTTTAACACCTTTGCTTATAATTAGTTCAGTGTTTTTATTCCAATTGAGTGTCTTGTCTAATATAATACCTAAATATTTAACCGAAGGACGCCATGTAATCTGAAAGTTATCAATGTTTACAAGTCTGGTGGGAGGAGCGCGTTTCCTGGTAAACAGAATGCCTTCAGTTTTTGTTGAGTTAACTTTAAGTTTCCAGGCTTTAAAGAAATTACTGAGTAGTTCCAGTGAGTATTGTAGTCGTCCAGTTACTACATCAACGTCTTTGTGGGTCGCAAATGTTGCTGTATCGTCAGCGTAGATGGCGAGTTGTGTGTGAGCCTGTTTGGGAATGTCATTCAGGTACAGTATGAAGACGTAAGGGCCCACGAGCGAGCCCTGGGGCACACCAGCTGGGATGGTCTTAGGATCAGAATGGTCATTGCCTATATAAACGGAGAACGATCGATCTCGTAAGTAGTTCTGGATGAGTTTTACTAAACAGAGAGGAACTCCAAATTTAATTAATTTGTGTAACAGGCCATCATGCCAAACAGAATCAAATGCTTTTTCTATGTCTAATAAAATCATGCCTGTGGAGAGGCCACCGTTTAGCCCGTGAGCTATGTGCTCCGCTACTCTGGCTAGCTGTTGTGTGGTTGAGTGTGAGCTACGAAATCCAAACTGTTCAGGGATCAAATTATGTGCAGTTATTTTTGTGAGGCGGGATAAGATAATGGCTTCTAGGAGTTTCCCTAAGCTTGGTAGTAAACTAACTGGGCGATAGCTAGATGGGCTGAGCTGATCTTTCCCAGGTTTTTTAATAGCTATGATTTTGGCGTGTTTTAATGAACTTGGGAAGTGTGCAATGCGCAAACACCCATTAAACACTTTAGTCAAATAGACGATAGCTTTTTGAGGGAGGTTTTTCAATAAGCCATTTCCCAGGCCATCAAATCCAGGCGCTTTGTTTGATTTTAGTTTACCCAGGAGTTTTCGGATTTCATTCGGCCTGACAAGTGATGGGTAGTCACTCATCTGGTAACAATCGAGCAGCCTGATCGATTCTTTGACTGCCTCTTCAATACTAGGATCACTAACCCAATGTTTGGTTAGGTTCATGTTCTCAAGGAAGGTATTAGCTAGAGTTTCACATTGTTGATGAACAGAGGTGGTGGTGGTGTTATTTGACATTTTAAGAGGGGGAATTGAGATAGGTTGATGGTTCAGTGACTTGACCACTCTCCATAAATCCGTAGTGGGATTGGTGACTTTCGCTAATTTATTGTTCCAGGCATGGTCATTTAGGGTTTGGATCCCAGACTTAATACATTTCTGCATGTTGTTCACTTGAGAGAATAGCTGACGTCGTTTAAATGGAACGTACTCATCTAAGGCCAATTTTCGAAGACGATTTTTGGTTTTTATTTGTGACCTGATCCGACGTGGGAGTTTATAACCACTATCACTGGGTAACTTAGGAACAGCTTTGTCTCTTGCGTTTATTACAGATGTGGTGAAGTGTTCAATAGCAAGGTCAATTTCCGAAGGTGTGTTAAAAGTGGCTTGGTTCAAAGTTATAGACTCGTTCAAGTGGGATCTATAACTTCTCCAGTCCGCTTTTGTATAATTAAATATGATGCGCCTGTGCTGAGAAGAATTACAGCATAACCGAACGCGAAACCTTAGCCGTTATTACCGCTCTCGAACATTGGCGTTGCTACATAGAGAACGGTCAACAGTTTACTGTCTACACGGACCACAGCGCACTTAAGTGGTTCCTGTCCTTAAGTAACCCTACTGGTCGACTAGCTCGATGGGGCGTACGTCTTTCAGCCTTTAACTTCGTCATTAAACACCGACGAGGCGTTGATAACGTTATTCCTGACGCGCTATCCAGAATCGTTCCGGTTGATGCCACCAATATTTCAAACTCTTATTCAGCTACTAAAGACTCCTGGTACAAAAATATCTACAACGGTTGTCTAAATGATCCATCCAAATTTCCAAATTTTATAATTAAAAACGATTCGTTGTATAGGTTATCTAAAAATAAACACGAACTAACTTCAGAATTCTCGTGGAAAGAGGTCGTACCTACGGAATACCGAGAGACCATAATAATTGAAAATCATTCCGAGCCTACGGCTGGACATATGGGGATTTTCAAAACTTACCGACGCCTCGCTTTGCGGTACTACTGGCCTGGCATGTACCAAGACGTCGTAAAATTTATTGGTTCTTGCGAAAAATGCTTAGCTTACAAGTCCCAAAATCATCAAATTTTAGGAGAAATGGGTCGTCCTAAACATTGCTCGCGTCCATTCCAAATGATCTCTATTGATCTCATGGGACCTCTTCCTACTTCGAGAAAGCAGAATAATTATATATTAGTCGTTACTTGTTGTTTTTCTAAATTTTGTTTAATATTTCCAATCAAAAAGGCTACAGCAGAAATAATTACAAAGATTTTGGAAGAATCTGTATTCTTAATCCACGGCATACCTCAAACCGTGTTGATGGATAACGGTACTCAGTTTACTGGCAAGGTAACAGAGGCATTATTTAAGAAATATAAAATTCCAAATGTTCATTATACACCTAAGTATACCCCTCAGGTAAACTTAGTAGAACGATATAACAGAACCATTATCACTTGCATTTCTACCTACGTGGATAACGATCATAGATCATGGGACACATTCATTCCTAAGGTGCAGTTTGCTATTAATAACTCTGTAAATGAGGCAACAGGATTCTCACCTTCATTTTTAGTTTTCGGGCGTGAGCTTGTTACATGTGGGTCACATTACACTGATAATGACCTCGGTGACGAAATACTTTTCCTGCCACGAGACGTATATGCAGAAAACTTAGGTTGTTTGTCTTCCATCTTAAATGACGTACAGGCAAGGTTATGGCAGGCCCATGTAAAGAATACTTCACATTACAATTTGAGGCGCAAGTTTGCCGAATTTGATATTGGAGACGTAGTCATGAAACGCGCCTACTTTCTTAGTGACAAAGAGAGCAGATTCTCAAAGAAGCTGGCTCCAAAATTTATCAAAGCCAAGATCATTGAGAAAAAGTCACCACTCGTGTATGTGTTACAAGACATGTCTGGCAAAAATTTAGGGTCATGGCACATCAAAGATTTAAAATTAGTCGGTAAAAATAAATAGCGTTATATATATTTTTTCTTTTTCTTCTCTCCTCTATATTTTGATATAATATTATTTTGAATTTTTCACATTTAGTTTTGATTTTACGAATCAAGATTTGCATTCCCTCTCGCATATATTCCACCTTCTATTGGAACACTTATTGGTAAGGTATCTAGTTAGAGAAAAACAAGATACCTATATTTTTATGTTATAGTGCGTCAGTTATGTTGGTATCGTTAAAATACAATAACTGCTGCTAGTTTATGTTAGCGAGAAGTATGAAAGATGACTTATAAAAGGTAAACCTATAGTAACTCAAGTTCTTGATGCGGATTTTTATTCATTTTAAGAGATGACAAAAATCCTTGATTGCGCGCGGGGGTATTGTAACGTTGTTAGTTCATAATTGATAAAACGTAAACAAATAAAACAGAAGTCATTTTAATATCGTTTACCAGCCGACCAAATCACCTGATCGCGCCTGTACTTTTGTCTTTGTCTTTTTGGCTGGTAAACGATATTAAAATGACTTCTGTTTTATTTGTTTACGTTTTATCAATTATGAACTAACAACGTTACATCCGAACCAGTAAGTAGGGAACAAATGGGAACTGAATAAATTGCAGCTTGTTTTTGTAGTTTGGCTACGTTTGGGGCTTAAGCTGGTGCATTTAATTTTAAAAGGCTACAACTAACTGAAAATAACGTAGTATTTTCCCATTTTCATCAATTGGTGCAGGATACATACCTAATTTCAGAATTAAAAAATCTGCTATATTACTGTGATTACTCATCATCATCTACCTAGCTTTTTCCTAACTATATTGGGGTCGGCTTTCAGTCTAATCGGATGCAGCTGAATACCAGTATTTAAAAAAAAAAGTGTTTTATTGCAGGCAAAAATACCCATACACAAGAAAAATACAATTGAAACAGATAAAATAGTAAAGAAATCATACTCATAAAAATATCATTCAATTCATTAAAAATCATAAAATATCATTCAATTAATTAAAACATGGATTACATGGATTTACATGGAGCGACTGCATATCTGACCTCCACAACCCAGTTAGTACTGGGTACTACGATACCTCTTATAAGACTACCTGTAACGACTGTCAAAGATCTAAAATGACAGCCGTAACCAACAGCTTAACGTGTTTTTCAGGCACGGAGGAAACTCGGTATGCAATGGGCGGTCATCCATCCACGGACCAACCTAGGCAAGCGTGGCTTAACCTTAAAATCGATCCGAGTGGCTGTTATTATTTAGCCACGAGCTTCTCACTGTGATTACTCTATTAGAGCTATTTAACAGCAGCGTACTTACATGAGTTGATATGATACCACCTCATTTAATAGAAGATTTAAAGAACTACCAACTTCTTTTGTTCTTCATTTCTATTTGCCATCTAACTTTGCTCAGCTTTTATGTTACGTTTCGAAATGAGATGGATGTGTGTCGACGGAAATTCGTCGTAGTGCCGTATTTCTTTATCAGAAAATATAGTTTCCTTCATCCGTGTTCATAAAAAGATTTGTTGCCGAATCTTTTTAGGGTCAGGTACGAGCACAGTACTTTTTCTTTTCGGTATATAAACTTGAGACGCATTCCTGAAAAACTGCCTGAAAGAATATAAAGAACGTCTGATTGAACTTGTGAAAAGTGGAAACACAAAAGAATTCAGATTTACGTTCAAAAATCTTTATTTGTTTCCAGCAATTTGCATACAACTTTTGGGTAAGTACCCCAATTTGTACCAGAAACCGCCCTCGCGAAATTTCGTTACCTACCCGTATACCCAAATTAATCGTCACTGATTCAGCTTGGAACATTTAACGCGGTGTTCCTGCAAACATAAATTGAATTACAAGTGTTACGAATCGTGTAGCACTTGTTCACGAGATGTCTGGAACACGGAGTCGTTGTGCCGGATCCTCCCAGTTATTTGACGAATGTCTTGGAGCGCCACCAAATGTATGTGGCACGGCGGATGCACTGTCTAGTTGTCTACAGCAGCTATTTGAAAGCTATTTGATCGCGCTTCGAACATCAAGTGTCTCTCTCTCCATGACGACACGGGGAGTTTTGTCTTTTGTTGAGCTCGCTTGTTGCGAAGTGAGATAAATTGTTTGTTATGCTTCTGGAGCAACATCTTGCTAGGCAAAACCGAGTCTTAGATGTAAGAGTCGCCTTTGCCTGTGGCTTCGTTCGCGTTATGGTCTGTAATAATCCGTCGGCAATGTTCTAAATATAGCCTAAGGATATTCCAGAATAATGCTTAAGTTTTTTGTGAAAGAATTTTTGGAATCGGATCGGTAGTTCCAAAGAATACCCCTTTTTTCGCTGGGAAATCATCAAATGAACTCTCCCACTCTGGGCGGAGCGGAAGGGAGTGTCAGACTTTTACTGACTAAAACCCATCCTTGTTCCTTCTTAGCCCTTTGTATTCCAGCATTGCGGTATCTCTTTCGAACAGCTGTCCCTTAACTTACAAACATTACCTCTTTGTCTACAATTTATAAAGACGTTAATATCCCGAAATGATGACTTAGATATCATTAGTGGAGAGTAGTGACACTATTTCAATAAAATCCTCGTCTAATAACCATCAATAGATACATTGGAACGCTATAGTAATATGGATTAATAGTAACTAAAATAAGATCTTAGAACCAATAGAAATATTTTTTCTTAGTTCAAAACCCTATAGGGGTCTTGAGCCTTGTTCCTGATAACTTCATCCCTCTTCTGTTCTGCTATAGAATTTGTCTTTCTTTCCCTAATTAATATTGTATTAGCGATGCCCCCGATCCCATTTATTCCAGTAAGAACCCCAATCAACTAAAATTGTTCGGCATTAATGAAAGTGACGTCTCTTCCATTATATTTCCAATACATCCCTTTGTCTTTGTTGCGAAACTGGATTTGGGTTAACGCGGACTTCGTCGCGAACCTTTACAAAATAGATTGGTATCAACAGAACGACCGTTCCTCAAGCAAAATGCACGCACACATAGAAGTGTTCGGATATCTCAACCAAATTCCAGTGGCGAGTGCACTTACATTCGCTGTACGTGAACCGTATCTATGTGTGCGTGCGTTTTCACTAAATATATAGAGTTAGTAATTAGCCTTCTGTGCCTTTCTGTTTAGTGGTCCCATCTTCACATTTCCGGAGAGCCATGATTGTACATTACATTATTAATACTCGGATGAAATCGTGAATTCTATCGTTGCGTTATGATATGATTGATACGCGTCGAAATTAGGTATTAAATTTTCATTTCATGATGTAATTGGAATACCTGAAATTTATTAATAATTGGAATGATTTTGCGTCGCGTCCGTGACCTTTCCTGCTTTTGATTTATATTTGACAGCGTTATTTACATTTATTCCGAAACATTTACCACTGAAATACGGTTGTATTTAATTTGTGTTTTTGCTTTTAGTTTTATTTACTAAAAAATAACATTTTCAATAGTTATATCGAGCCCATCTAAAACCTAGACCGTCCATTCAATTTTCATTAGCACTAAAACTTTTAGAATCTAACGATCAGAAGTCCGGGCACTTTATCAGCCTGGGGATAAACTTGGGAGCAGCCGAGTAGGGTTCCGTCGGCAAACACGGCACTGCGGAACCGTGATAGCAGTGTGGATGACGTATGACCGCGTTAGCGAGCTTTCACCATCTAGTTATTACCTACCCACCTCCATGTCTCTAGAACGATTTGAATTTCTGGCGCATGGTAATCCAAATTGCCGTAAAGCTACACTCTAGTGCTTTGCTCAATTTATGTTCTCCTTTGTATACTATTGTTTATGATCCGGTAAAGTTCTGCTGGGTATTCAACAAGCACCTTAACTTGAGGACAGTTTGTATTATTCTGAATTTTGATAAGTTTCTTCGCTGTGCATTTTACTAGGAGGTGGATTACTTGATAGCGTGAACTTACTTTGGTGTTGTTTAGTTCTGATGCAAGATGTATCTTGTGTGCAAGTCAGGCAATCCTTAAACAGTGAAAATATATTTTATTTTACCAATTCAATCATAAAGAAAAACATCCTCACATAAAGTATGAAATATAGATCTTAAATCTTACTTCACAAACTTCCAAATTGAAAACATCTGGAAGTGTTCCAAGTGGGTGAAAAAAAAAGAAAAGTAGCCGTTTCTCTAGATTGCAATCAAATAATTTTGCCAAGAACCCTTCATGCGTAGCAAGATGGCGGACATATGTGAAATTAATTCAGTTGCCATTATTAATACTTACCTGCGCTTGCGTTCTGGAATTTATTACACATAAATTCCTTACGTACTGATTTATTGCGGGAAGATCCATTTGTAGGACGCTACTAATGTAACTGGCTACTCTCTATTTACTATCTATCTTGATATATGTATTACGGCTAAAGATGGGTGTGACAATGATCTTAAGATTAACCGGCTAAACTTCATATTAGCCTAAACGCAACGGCTAATTGGTATTCGATCTGATTATAATTTCAATATGTCTAAGAAACTGAAGTGTTTTTTAGTAGAGTTACATGGGTTAAATGTGTAACCAATGTTAAGCGAGCCGAGACCGATGCAGTAATTGAGCGACTACTTAGGTCAGGATACGTTAGAACTGTAAAACGAGCGCAAGCCGAGCGAGCGGTGCCGGAGCAGCAGCTGGCGAGCTACTTCCAAGTTGATCGCATCAAATCACCAGCGATTGCGGCTACGCTTCACATCCGTCTTTTCCCGTAACATATCCAAACAAAATCAAAAAGTCATTTTCAAATTAGGCTGATAATCAGCACATTTTGAACGTCAATATTTACTAGAGACAGCCCCCAAAAACGCCCGCCCTTCGATACTTCCTAGTGTTTTAGCTGGGAAGAAGAAGTGTCGAAACAAACTCCCCAGCAACACATCTGTCAGTAAGGTTTCCTAATAACCGTTTCAATATTCTGTTTCTAATAGACCTGAGTTATGGGAGCTTATCACCTAGGCTTTGGCTGTAGTACCTAATCAAAACTAATTCAATATTTAAGGCTCTGAGATTACTGTAAATCGTGCGTAGTGAGGTAAGTAAAGAGTCTCCAACTCAGTCACATCATCTATTTTTGTTTGCAGATTAATATGAAAATTTTCCTGTAGTATTTATATCTTCCACTGAAATAACTTTCGCGTCGTGAGGAGTTCTGGACTTATTTTAGTATCGTACCTATAATTATATTATTCGAAAGCTACTTTTAAACACGCTTTTATTAGCTTCACCTGTAATTAATGTACTATGTAATAAAAAAAAAATGAGTTCACTTTGATCCACATACTGGTTTCCGATTGAGCTAAAATTTTTCATAGATGTTTAGTTTGAATGACAATGCATGGTTAGTTAATTTTCGTGATGCTCTAATATGGCGGATTCTGTTATTTTTACGCATTCTCATGTTTTGGGTATCTGAAAGGGTTTGCTGAGAAGAATATTTCGAGATTATGTTTACGGTATTGTATTGTAGTTTTACAAATATTTATTTTATGTAGCACTCATAGTAAAGTAAGCTCTTACTTGCTTATTACTACTGGTTTATAGAGCTCACTAGTTCCTATACGTTAATCATCGTTTACTAAAAGTGGCTCCCAAATGAACAAAAAGTACATGTTTCAATATAGCTCCTCTCGTTTCTGATTTTTCAATTAGAGCACTGTTATCAGGAAATTAAGTCTTTCACGCTTGAACTGCCTTCGAAGATATTACGTTCTACTATTAGCTAATTTATTTTTGAACAAATACTTCTATGAAGAAAAAGGAATAAATAAAGAGGAGCACTTGACTGGCTTAAATCCTTTGCCAAGTCAAATAGTAGTTTAAGAGCACTTATGCTGTGTTCGTAGTTCAAAGAAACATCAAAGGGCGTTTAACCATCGCTTTTCTAACAAAAAGAAATAGCTCCCAGCCTACAATATTAATTTATTATCGATACTACCTACTCTATCGTTTTGCTTCGAGCCGATATTTTACGCTTACAAACTAAAGCCTTTGAAACATTGATTAATATTAATGATTTCCTTTGGGAACTAATTTGAGTGGATAATGGATCTTTTGTATTTCGTGAAAAAGTAATTTGTTAGACTCGCCGACCGGCCAATTAGAATACAGAAAGAACGGTGGTCGGTCGATTAATCATCACATTCAGGAACGTAAAGGTATTGAGATATCGCGTGTTCCAACGCAATTTGTGTACAATACATACTTGTGGAAATATAGTGGGCTGCTCTGTTCAATATACCTTCTCGTGATTTTTGTATGAAATTAGTTTTTATTAAAAAGAAACGTAATAGTATTTTTTGGGGTAACATATCGCAAACGTTACTATTGTAATTGATTGGGCAAACAGATATTAGGTTTTTCCATCAGAAATTTGTCAGTAGCAGCCAAGGAGTCTGGATTTGCACCCGGTTGATGACAATAGGCTCGCCCCCTATTACATGGGACTTATACGTATCTGACGAAATGTGGGTGTACTTTTAGATACACCTTTGCCTAACCCTGCAGGGATTACTCCTTGCAGGGGTGTATCTAATAGTACCAAAAGGACGAAAAGAGAAAAGCAGAAAGCAGCTTTAGTAGTAGCAGTAGAAAATTCAGATAGTTTTTTTTAGATAATTGTTTTTACTTTCCAATACTAAACAATTTATCAGTTATATTCATCAATTAACATCAGAAATGCATTGTAGTGAAGAGCATTACAGTAAAATATTTCTATGAAGGAGATAGTACGAATCCTAAAAGTTATTTGAAATACAGAAAAGATTGTCAACTCCGATTAAAAGGAATAAACGTTGAGAGAGAGCTCTGATTTTAACAACTTTTTCGACTTATAAATCGACTTTTGATTAATGAACCTCGACGGGTCCAGGGGAAATGGACAACAGAAAAAATATAGCGGGAACATGCTACGTTTTGATAAAAAAAAACATTTTGTTTCGAATAAAATACTTCCTGTTATTATTGGTGATCCGTATCAATAATACTCAATAGCCGCGTTGAATTTTAACGTTGTATCAATCAAGAAAGGTAATTCGAATGAAAATTGTAATTAATTTCCGCCGTAACTGTTTACTTACCTAAAAAATTGATTGCTCTTAATTTTTGGTTTCTAGTTTAGCTATATGGAATTTCAAATAGATCTAGAGAAAGCAAATGCGTAAATGATAAATGATGATTATTTTGCAAGTAGGTTTTTACAAACACTTAAACACGTAATTTTTTTTAACTAGATGGGGCCGGTGTTTCGTACCTGATTACTCTGAGAAGAAACAGCCGAAACCGTAGGTCATCATCATCATCAGCTTACAACATTCCACTGCTGGGCATACGCCTCTTCAATCGCACTCCACTCAACTCGATTCTCGGCAACTCTCATCCAGTTGCTACCAGGCAACCTGGGCGAGTCTCGACAGAGATAACGACAAAATCGCTAACTTTCGATTGCTTATTACTAACGAATAAATTCGGTTGCAATAATTATGCTTGCGAGAATCGCATCTTGGATGTAGAGACTTGCATTTCTCGCAAGCATCGTTCCTGCAACCGAATACTTTCGTGAGTAATTAGCAATCGAAAGTTAGCGATTTTGTCGTTATCTCTGACGAAGATCATCACTCTACCGAGCCTGAGGGCGTCCCACCTTACGCTTGCCGATTCGAGGTCTCCACTTAAGAACACGTCTTCCCCAATGTGTATTGGTCCTTATATGTAGTAAAAGAAATATTTAATGGAAAACTTCCAAGTTATTATTGAAATTATTTTTCCATTCCACACTAAAAATAAATTCCTCAAAAAAGGTACACCGCTACATTTCCTCAAACCCGATATATCTAGATTAAAAGAAAGTAGAAACCAAACCGACATACGTTAGTAAATCAAACTAAATCCACTTTCGGTTGCAAAGGATAAAGTCGGAATCTTCCGACCGTTCTATAAGACTTCAAAGGATTTGCTGTGAAATAAACAGAAATTATTTTCGTGGAACATTTTTGTGCTTGTTACAAGATGTGTGACAGTGATGGAAGGAAGTATTATAAATATTTCAGATCATTTAGAGGATTTGTGTCACTCTTAATATTCAACGTGTAGCTCTTAATATAAAAATACTTTTGGGTCGAGTATATAGGATGTAAAAGACCTCATCACGAAGCCGTCCACCAAGCATTCTGTACATCAAACCAAGTAACTTAACGCAAAAATTATTACTGGGAAACGACTTTTTTTTGGAGTTAAAAATCACGTTTTGTGATAGAACTCAATGTAACGCACTCAAAACATTGTGCTGATGAATGGATTGAATAGTACGGGGGTCGTGGAGCTTAAAGTAAAAATCTTCATTTAAAACTTGTATTTAAAAAAAACTTCTCAAAAAGTTGGAACTTTGACCCCCAATATCTCCGTAACTAGACGGTTCCCAGGTATGGTGTAGAACAAAAAAATAATCAAAATGACGGGGAGTACTTTTCGGCTCAGAGGTGTTTTACGCCCTTTGTGAGTACCTATCGAAATTTCTCGCAGTTAGACGGTTCTCAGAAGGCAGACCTCGTAAAAGATGGCGGGATGAGCTGGATAAAACCAACGACCAGTGGTTCACTTTAGCCGTGGGCAGAAACAACTGGAAGTCACGGGGAGAGGTCTTTGCTCAGTAGTGGGACGACGTACCAGACTATTCTCGGCGGTCGGGTGGTGAGCGGATCTCACGACAGATTGGCTTGTATGAAAACCGTTGATGCCTAACACACGCACGCCGCTCGACCGCGCGGACGAGCGGCGCTAGGGACCTCTCCGAGCGGCGCACCACATGATCGCCGCCTCCGCCAGACTGCGTGGAACGGTGTCGTGTCAGAATCGCCTTAGGTACAATGCTGGTCCCTTGCAGAAACTTGTTCAGTTTCATGTTTTCACCACACCCTAAAACATAATATTATTTCTGATAGTGTTGCCCAAAATCGGTCTTGGTCTTGCAGTCTTGGTCTTGTTCTTGCATTTTTGCAAGACCAAGACCAAGACCAAGACCAACTTATTGTAGCAAGACCAAGACCAAGACTGAACCCTGCAAGACCTGAGCAAGAACAAGACTAAGCCTGCAAGACTCTTGCGTCTCGCAGTTAAGGCGGCTCCCCGAGCAAATGACCTTGAGCGAGCAGTTTTTTGGAGCCTACTCCTCTTTATCCAAAATAAATACCAACTAATAAAAAATACATTAAATTACTACATATTCTTGACTCCAAAATTGTCGTTTCATATTTTTTTTTAAAGATGTTTAATAAATCCCCTCACAACGAAACCACAGAAATGAGAAATAATGATTTATAAAATGCTACTCCTCGTAAAGTAACCATTATTTTGATTTGCTACTTATACTAATGGATAGGCAATTTAATAATGAACATAACTGTCGTTTTATTTTTTCCAAAAGACGTAAATTTGATTTTATAAAGAATAAAAACCACTCATTTCACACAATTCAGCCTGCAGTGACTGACGTAACAACCGTTACGTAGTGCAAGCTGATTAGAACTTTATTCTAACAGTATTTCAAACGAAGTTTGAACCACCATAAATAGAGTTGCTAATTTTGCTCGGGGAACCGCCATAAGTCAAACTGAGATTTGGGCGTTATAGTGGGTATTTGGTTTTAATCCCGATTTTGATAGACGTTTCCCAGTATCAAAATCGTATCGTTATAACACTAAAAGGTATTGTATTGATTATTATATATTTCGACTATTTATAAAGTAGGTAGCGTGTTACTTACAAATATGTTCCCATATGATAAAAATGTACCTAGTATAACTTTCTAGCAAAGTTCATTTCATACCTTGTATGTATATCTACCTATAGTATTATATTATGCTTGTATAAGTCTAATGTGCAGATCTAACGTTATTAGGTTGGTGAACATTATGTAGGTACTTATGTTTCAAAATTCAGCAAAATTTAAAACTAACAGCGAGTCGAATAGGTCTAGTACTAGTAGCAGTTTTTAAGTCAGCCGATGTTATGGTATAGACGCCAGCACATCAGGCTACTACAATCTGACAAATTTCTTTAACGGATTTTCAACTTTATCGCTAAAGCATTAAGGTTCATGGTTGATTGGGAAAATTTGACGTTCCGCGAATAAACCGTTACCGTTAACTACTCTGTTACATTGTTCTAAGAACTAAACTAACGTGTTTATTATATAGCAATAGGCTAATAGGTATTTGAAAGTAGTCTAGTCTAAGTAGTAGAGTCTCGCAAGACTTGCGAGACTCTTGCTGCAAGACCAAGACCAAGACCAAGACTGAGAGCGCAATACCAAGACCAAGACCAAGACCAGGTGTATTGACGCAAGACCAAGACTAAGACTGGCTAATGTCTTGTCTTGGTCTTGCATTTGGGCAACACTAATTTCTGAGACCAGCCTTTTATAATAATTTATCGGTTATTTTCAGAATGTTATGTAAATAAATTCAATGCAGTAACAAAAAAATGCTTTACCATATTTTTAAAGAACGTTAAATGCCCTGATACGTCTAAAAATAACAAAAAAGTTCCCTTCCGTTTATGTATTCATCTTCTTTGATCATTCCATTCTTCAGCACATAAAGGACTACGACCACAACATTCAATTATACCCACCGTTTAAATTATACGTGGTCAAGAATCCGGAAAGTGAAGCAACTCTAGCTAACAATTAAACTTTAGGGCACTTCTTAGAAAGTGATTTAAGTTAGAAGAATCCTTAAGAAAGCCGGTATCCCGTCCACGGTCTAAGGATCCCTCTTGGCGTTAATGAAGGAATTCCGTTTTTATTATACTGGAGTGCTTCTGTCCCATCCATCTTGCCTTTTAAAGGTCTATCCTGGAAATGGAAAAGACAAAAAGGTGAATCGACAATAGATAGCTATAAATATAAAGCCTCTTTAGAGTTTTATGGTAATGCTCATTGTAAATCTTTTTTCGGCGAAGTTTTATTGGACTTTTCACAACTTTTGACAGCAGGTATCTACATAAAGCTTTTGTAATTCATGAGTAACAAAGGTAAATTAGATTACACGTGTCCAAATGAAATAATTGTGTTAAATTACAAAGTTCAACACAGTACTATATTTGTACCTGTAAATTAAACACGTGTAAGCGATAATACGTTAGGTTTTGTGTCCCACTTCAGAACATCAATGAGATTCCTGATGTGCTAAAGTTCGACAATATAAATTGTAAACGGCCTCAACTTTGTGAATAATAGGTGCTAACATTATCAATAGCTATCTATTTTTCAAAGTCATATGAAAACTATCGAGAAAGTTTTGCATACTTGCCAATGCAATATGGTACTTACAGTATAGACACGATTCATGTCAATAACCCGTCATCCCTTTTAACCTCTAGAGCGAAAATCTATCTCCATGCCTGTTCTCAGATGCACTGGGAGTAGACCGAACTAAATTCATAATAAAGTTTCACAACTCTTAGAAAAGACGGACGGGGCTAGAGGGAAATATCTCGCGAGTAACCTCAACTTCAGCGGATTATGAAATACCTGACAGAATTGAAAATTGTATTTCATTTCCCACTGAAACTCTGAAACTAAAAATCTGTAAGAAACTGCGAAATACTTCTTCGGAACTTTTATTGGGAATTGAAGGATTGTAATTCAATAAAACTCATGCTGTAGTGTTGACATCAAATCGATATCGATATATTTAAAGTTCAATTAAATAAGTAGATGAAATAAATACTGCCTTGTTGGTCGAGTGGTCGCAACAGTTGAGGTCCTGGGTTCGATTCCCATGTCGGGCAAAGTGTTTTTGGGTTTTTCCATCAGGAATTTCTCAGTAGCAGCCATGAAGTCTGGATTTGCGCCCAGTTGATGGAAATAAGCTCTCCTATGACATGGAACTTTAGCATAACTGGCGAAGTGTGGTTGTACTAATAGGTAGACCTCTGCCTCACCCTTCGGCGATCACAGGCTTGATGTTACGTACTAATTATATAAACGCTCTCAACCTTTCTGTTTCTTTACTAAATTTGAAAGAAATTCGAACAAAAGAATGGAAATTCGAAAATTATGCTACGTAAGAAAGTACAGCAATGTTATGTATCACTACATCTTACAAAATAAAATATTCCGCCGCGTCTGTCTGTCTGTTCGCGATAAACTCAAAAACAACTGCACCGATTTTCATGCTGTTTTCACTAATGGTTTTAATATATAATTTGTCAAGTTTTTGTATACATTGGCTAAAATATAATGATATTTGTTGGAGGGTTGCGGGACCGGGATCAAAATTTCATGATTACTTTTGGTCGCAATAACCGACGTCCACGCGGGCGAAGCCGCGGGCATCAGCTAGTGTTTAATAAAACGCGAAGGGGCACGATCTTTACCTTCCTAGTACATTCACAAAAATAAGTTTATTAATAGAATAGGAAGCTCTGAAACTAACATGGGTACCAACACCAACCCATGATAATATCTTTGATCTTGCTTGCTTTGATTCCACCAATTAACCGATGAGATCCCAACAATACACCTCCAAATTCACAGAGAACCAATAGCAACGGAGTGCTGATTAGAAATCCGTACGGTTAACCAGTTAACCAGGCTCTTATTAGTGCGGACCACAAATTTCGGCGCTCGCTGAGTCACGGCTTTTGCGAGCGTCTGCAAATAACTATGAGTTACTACCTGCTATGTGTGGCTTATTTGGAAGCCCAACCGCTATTGACGATGGTATAGAGATGTCATAAGTATGGGGGTTTGGTTCAATAAAAAAACATTAAAAAAAAACATCATCATCTGCCTAGCCTTTTACCAACTATATTGGGGTCGGCTTCCAGTTTTACCGGATGCAGCTGAATACCAGTATTTTACATGGAGCGACTGCCTATCTGACCTCCACAACCCAGTTATACCTATGTACCTATGTAGTTATACCTATGTTTTACACGTCATGTGCCTGTGGCAAATAAATATTTTTTCTTTCATTCTTTCTTTCTTTCAGTTAGTACCGGGTTATTACCCGGTACTAACTGAAAGAAAGAAAGAATTAAGATACCCCTTGGTAAGACTGGTTGTCAGACTTATTGGGCCTCTGACTACCTAACGACTGTCAAAGATCTACACGTGACAGCCGGGACCAACGGCTTAACGTGCTTTCCGAGGCACGGAGGAAACTCGGTATGTAATGGGTGGTCACCCATCCACAGACCAACCTAGGCAAGCACGGCTTAACCTAACGATCGACCCGAGCGGCTGTTATTATTTAGCCACGAGCTCCTCTCATTAAAAAAAAACATGGAAACACAAATAACATGGAAAATCCAAAAAGAATGGCCAAAAAGAAAAAGAATATAATATGATCCCTTGCTAGACCACACATTACTTTTATATGATAGGTGAATGGAATAAAAGAAAGTAAAGTACTAAAACACTACTGTATTGTCCCAAAGGTACTTATGTAAAAATGAGAATAATGATTACCATGACAATTTTCCATGATATTTGTGTTTAAGAAATGAATTGAGATGTGCAGTCGGGGTTAGAAATTGTTAATCTAAAACACTACACTCATTATGTTAATTTTGCAAGTAGAAGCCATTTCATGAAGTATAAAACCGACGATCCGATTGGCGCAGCGGTAGTGAGGCTGCCTTACGTTCTTAGGGTCCCGGGTTCGAATCCCGGTCGGTGCAAATGTTTGTGTGATGAGCATGGACATTTGTTTCCGAGTCATGGATGTTTATATGTATATTAAGTATGTAATTACAAACAAAAAGTATATATGTAGTATATCAACTATCTGGTGTCCACGACACAAGCCTCGTTGCTTAGTGTGGCACTAGATGGCGCTGTGTGTAATGTCCAGCAATATTTATATTTATTTATTTTATAAAAAAATATATACAGGGAGTAAATAAACCTTCACAAAGCCGTCAACCAAACATTCTGTATATATCAAACTAAGTAACTCTACGTAAAAAAAAATTGATGGGAAACGACTTTTCTTTTTGGGGTGTGAAAATCACGTTTCACGGTAAAATTTAATGTAATGCACTCAAAACATTGTGCTTATGGACGCATTTAATAGTAAACGGGGTATGGAGGTATTAAAAGTAAAGTTAAGACCTTAAAAACAAGTATTTGAAAAAAAAAACTTGTGAAAAAGTTGGAACTTTGACCTCAATATCTCCGTAACTAGTATGTTCCCAGGGTATGGTCGAGAACAAAAAAATGATCGCAATGACTGGGAGAGCCAGTGCCTTTCGGTTTCGTTAAGGGTCTATTTACACCCTTTACTATATTGATTTTCTACTTTGTCTTTACTTAGTAATCTGAAAGCAAAAAACAAATGTACGAAAGAAATTGAATCATCATCAGCCTATTAGTGTTCCCACTGCTGGGACACAGGCCTCCTCTCTATGAGAGGAGAGAGCTATAATCCACCACGCGGGTCCAG
Source organism: Xestia xanthographa (assembly GCA_905147715.2). Lineage (NCBI taxonomy): Eukaryota > Metazoa > Arthropoda > Insecta > Lepidoptera > Noctuidae > Xestia > Xestia xanthographa. Next base: position 21,123,730 of record LR990646.1, read on the forward strand.
TGCGGATTGGTAGATGTCACATGTCTTCGAATTTTTTGGTTCTAGGACAATGCCGGTTTCCTCACGATGTTTTCCTTCACCGTTTTGAGAGCAGAAATTGAATGCAAAGCTACAAATGCCGTATTTTTTTTGTTTTAAAATAGAAAATCTGATATACGTATACGTAGTGAAAAGCGTAACCTCTAGATCCACTAAAAGCCCGTACATTGTTTCATGGTAGGAGGTCATTTTCAACTTTATTTCTCGTTGCAAAGCTATTTCTTTCCAGTGCATTGTCAAGGATGCACATCGTTTGTAAGTTAAAAGATTTAAAAACAGAAGTACGTGACGATCTATGAAAGGGGATGCCAAGTTTTGAAAGCAAGTTCTGTATAAAATAATTTTTATCATTCGAATTTGGCTCAAGTAGTTGAGTCCTGGGTTTAATTGTTTGTGTTTTGTCTCTGAAGAAAACGTTGCAATTATTTTGATCTACAATCTAGTATAATTTACCTTTTTATCTCCCGACGCAAAAATAGGGGTGTTATACTTATAACACCCCTATTTTTGAAAGCTATGTGTGTATGTTTGTTTGTCTGTGGCTCTGTAGCTCTTAAGCCGATTTGGACGCGGTTCTTTTATTTATAATTCAATCAAATTTATAATTCAATTAATCAGTCTGTAGTATTCCACTGCTGGGGATTTATCTTACCCATAGATTTCTCAGAAACGCCTCTAAATCGTAGCTACTTAGTACCTTATCAATTTATAAACCATAGTTTTAGTTAGTGACATCTTACAACGAGAAGTCGTCTTTTATTTTAACCTAAAACTTCAAAGAGACGACAAGACGGGCGGACAGCCCCCGCGGCAGTCTCCCACAAAATGAAAAAAATAATATAAAAATAAAAAGATAATAAATATTAAAACTAAAGGACACCCCCGCACCATTTTCTGTGTGATAAACGCGGCATTCTGACAACTTGTGTGGGCTGACGAACTTCTAAAAGATCATAAATATTATTCTTACCTCAAATTCTGTGATAAAATACGGTGTGTTTTTCTTGTTATGAATATATTATTATATAAAGAGATATTTAAACATGCGTCAGTCGAGGCACTTCATATATCCACGTTATTCAGGTATTTTATTCGTAACATGACAGTTCGCTACCTCACAACGTTTAAAATACACTTGAGGCTAGTGATAAATTGTAGAAATATATTTTGAGGAACATTTTGGGAAGCTTTTAAACGGGAAGAACAGCAAGTGTTGAGGTATTTGGATAGCATTTTTACAGATGAAAGAATACTAGTTTCAGTCTTCTTTACCTTTTTTACAAAAACCTTTCTAATTTTAAGCAATAATAAGAGCTATATTGCTGTGACAACTGATGATACATTAATTAACATACTGACCTGTCATTCATTGGAATTGAAAACGTATTATTTTCATTTAGCTTTTGAATTTCAATGTACATCCAAATTAAATCAATTTTGTCCATTTACTATTCATTTCAGTCACAACACACATACATACCTAACATAACATTACGCCTGTAATCCCAAAAGGTTTAGGCAGAGATGTACCTAACAGTACACCCACATTTCCCCAGTTATGTTTAAGTCCTACGTAATAACAATAACAACAACAACAACAGCCCATAACATCCACTGCTGGACATAAGCCTTTCCCATGATGGGAGGAATTTACCGTAATCTACACGCTTGGCAGGCGGATTGGAGATCGCAGTGATGAAAGACTAACAGAAAACGCTGCTGCCCATTCTCTGGTCTACGGAGGTGCAAGGTGTTCTGCCTCAGACATTAGTCGCCTTAAACGACACCCGTGAGTGTAATGGGTTGGTTCTATTCTACTCTGCCGGATACCACACGGCTATGCGCAAGGTTATGGCAAATACCACAGAACATATATATGTTCTGTGGCAAATACCATGTGCCTGGTTGTTTCATGATATTATTGTAGATAGGTACTCCAAGGTCCACAAACAGGATTTCTACCAAAATCCGTTTTTACCCGACTACGGTTAAGCCAAAAAAGGTTATCATTTTAGCTAGCTAATTATGTAACATTGTGTTAATTTGAACCTTGATAAATGTCGACGTTTTGAAGTCATCATCAGGATTCAGGTTAATAGTTTTTAATTTAGTTTAAAAACCTGGAAATTTCCAAACTCATAATTGTTAATGTTTCCAAAATTTCCTCCGAAATAAGTAGCTATCTTTAGTAGCTTTGAAATTAAAGCAAGAAATCAACTGTTTCTTGCATAAACGACACCTACCTACTTTGTTTGCTTCATTATTTTCCAGAACGACAAACATTGTAAAATGACCCGTATTTTTACAAAGACATACAAAATCGTTAACAAAGTACCAGGCAACAATGAAACCAAGGCGGTTTGATGTTCAGCTAACATTAAACGCACCCGACTCAAAGCTACTTGAGTTTTGGCTCAGTTTCCATTCGGCTGCACTCAGTGTTGATTCTGTTTCCAGTTCCCCTTCGCTGAGGTTTGCTTACTGTGTAGTAGGTAGGTATAACTGGGAGTAGTACAATAGCTGTGTGATGATTGTGTCGACTATAGTGAATACCATCTTCAAATAACCATTTCGTTGCTGTATTCAAAATCTTTACTATAAACCAGGAAATGTTTTTTTTTTTATCCTGGGACTGGGTAGAACATGCCTGCCGAGACAAAATGTGGGTCAAAATAGCAAGAAACTGATGCCCTGACACAGGCCACCACAGGCCACGAAATAAATGGCGGGAAGAACTGGACTGGTCCCGTCAGAACTGGAAGGAAGACACGTGGACCGTTGCCTAGGAGTGGGATAGAGCAGGCTAAGAAAACCTCAATCATCATCATCATCATCATTTCAGCCGAAAGACGTCCACTGCTGGACATAGGCCTCCCCCAAATGTCGCCCCATTGACCGGTTACGTGCGACTCGCATCCAGCGGATTCCGGCAACCTTCACCAGGTCATCGGTCCACCTAGTGGGAGGCCTTCCAACGCAACGTTTCAAAAAAAAAAACTCAAAATCTTTCCTATAATATACCAACGCCCTGCAATTTTGAAATGAGGCAGAAGGGATTTTCCTGTAACTGCAACGGTTATAACCTAACCATTATTATTGCCCCGTTTCAAAATCCCGCTCTATATTCAATCTCAAAGCGCTTTCCAAGTAAATCGTCACCAATATCTAGGTCTCGACAAGACTCGGTAGGTATTTAGTCTGAAACAGTACATAGGTAAACCGACATAAAATAGTTCTAAGTATGACATGGTTCGTAGAAATTCATCGTAATTGGAAGACGGCTTGTCTATACTAACCATTGAACACTCTTGGAAGTTACCGATAAACAGACCTATTGATGGTTAAATTGAGCTTTGTATCAATCAGTTCAGAAGCTACATACGCCATCTAAGTGATATTGAGTAGAAATAGGTTATGTTTTTGAACGAATATCTAAATAAAGGCGCGGTTCGATTTTCGATGCTCGGCTTAATGCCGAAAGTTCAGAATCAATATTAATTTATAGGGTTAGTAAAAAACGGGCATTATAATAATATAACTAGCTGTTGCCCGCGACTTCGTCCGCGTGGTAGGCAGCATCAAACATCGTAATAAAAAAAAGGATATAAAGGACACAACCAATCACTCAAGATCATGGCTGACTGTTTGATTTACTGACCAGTCGATCAACGCAAAGCTGAAACTGCTGGGTCTAGAACCATGAAATCTTGCACAAACGTAAAGTGTCTATGACAATATTTCTTTAAAAACCGGCCAAGTGCGAGTCGGACTCGCACACGAAGGGTTCCGTACCATTGACTATATTTAGTATTTGTTGTTATAGCGGCAACAGAAATACATCATCTGTGAAAATTTCAACTGTCTAGCTGTCACGGTTCATGAGATACAGCCTGGTGACAGACAGACGGACAGACGGACAGACAGACAGACGGACAGACAGCGAAGTCTTAGTAATAGGGTTCCGTTTTTACCCTTTGGGTACGGAACCCTAAAAACCACATTCTTAACCATTTTAGTGGATGGAGCTTATTTAACCAGACCGCAAGTCGATTCTCGCGAATTTCATAATATAATATTTGCTAGGCTCGCTATTTTCAGTAATCAAATTTAATTTATTCAATGTTATAATTACTTAGATTTCATTTAATTATCTGTCAATTTCCTCCCAAATCCGTTCAGCCATTTACACGTAATAGAGTAACAAACATTTTCACAAACTTTCACACATAAGTTTATCAGGCATAGTGAGATTAGACGAACTCACTGTAGTTGAAAGCCTGTCTATCGATCCGCTAGGTTAAGCTGCACTGGCCTCGGATAACAAGTTAAGCCCCTCGTCATACGACCTTTGATAGACGTAACGTTAGAGACAGACAGATGGCTAAAAAATCTGACAGCTGGCTTAACCTATGGATATTGGTAGGCCACAGTAATCCAATTAACTTTTAGGAGTATACGATTCGTGGCTTTGTCTACGTCCGTAACAATACGGTATCTACAGTAATATTATAAAGAGGAAAGATTTGTATTTTTGTGTGTATGTTTGTAATGAATAAACTCAAAAACTTCTGGGCCGATTTCAAAAATTCTTTCACAATTGGAAAGCTACATTCACCTTAAGTAACATAGGCTATATTTTATCCCCGTACTCCCACGGGAACGGGAACTACGCGGGTGAAAGCGTGACTTCCGCTAGTTTGATATAATTTCCTAGCGTTTTATGGAAAATGTGTTAGAAATGAAAAATGTATAAATTCTATACCAGTGTCCGTATTCTTGGTAATCAATTAGTTCAACGTTATTTCGCTGTAATGCAGTATATTATGTGCTTTATTTATGTTTTTACTTTAGTACATTTCTATTCCTTAAAAAAAAAACAATACAAAAAACATTAAAAAATATAAATAATTGTAGCCCACCGGTATCGGAACCCTCTCATAGAGAGGAGGCCTATGTCCCAGCAGTGGGAACATTAACAGGCTGATGATGATGATGATGATGGTATCGGAACAGAGATCAAGCTACAGGTCAGGGCTCTGGAGAAAGGAACCTCATAACAATACGAGCCGTGTCCAGGAGAACCGCTTTCTGAATCAAGCCCTTGATCCAGCTGCCTAATGCGAGCCTCCTCAGGTATTGATCGAGGCTCTTTGCAATTAAGCCATTAGCTGATACGACTATCGGTACAATGATCGCTGAGTCCACATCCCACATGACGACAACCAGTAATGCAATATTATTATTACAAGTTGCAAGCATGTATGTTACATGACAATTAGTTTGTTCATTCAACATTTGCTACTGAAACTATTAGCAGATCAAACTATAATGCAGTTATCATAATCTCAAAAAAACAAAAAACTCAGTTACCAAGCAATCTTTCACACATGGAAAAACTGACCTGTCATTCGAAAACCGGTCACAAGATTGGTGACAGATGATTGATGAAACTTATCCCTCGCAGTGGACAGTCTGGATTCGATTGATCAATCAGAAACGAATGTATCCAGTTATTCTTTCGTCTCTGTGTGTGAGTGACGCATCAATCTTGTTATATGAAAGTTAAGATAGTTAGAGAAAAAGTTTTGGGCCGACGCTTGTCTGTGAAAAACGTTATCGCTCATTTTGTGAAAGATTCTGAAGTATTTTGGTGCTTGAGTTTTAGTTTTTGCTGACTTCAAGTTTTATTTTTATAAGCTCTTGTTGAACTTGCCTCGTTAAATCTTAAATCGTTTATTGCTGTATACATAATGTACGTAGGAAATAAAAAGTAAAAGAAACAATTATGGACCCTGTTGTTCACAGCAAATTTTTAAATAAGTAGAGATAGGAAGAGATATTACTTTTCCTTGTTTAGTTTGAATTATTTTAGTTAGTATGTCATATTGTGGATGGCTTTGCCGCCATCGTTAGGAAAAGATGCGCCTCGCTACTCGCTCGGATTCATGGCAGTACCAACACTATAATGGGTGTTTTTACTGATTGGTGGAGGTCCCTTATGCTGCAAAGGTGGGTGCGCCTTCATGTTATAATTTAATTTTCTTAGGTACAGTCGTGGTCTTTTCCGCCTGATCAGTTAATTTTTTTTCGCTTAAATCTTGTGGAGGCGCCGAGCCACGCCCCCTTAAAGTTTAGGCCTATTTGGAAAGCGTCAATTTGGCGCGCAAAATAACAATAACCCTCGTTTGGCGTGCATCGTCAGAGCGCTCGGCCGATCGGTATTGTCTTTCATTCATTATTTCTATACAAAGTCAACGGGCCTAGAGAGCGTTTCTATGTTGCGAGTGCAAGCAAAAATTAGCTTAGTGGTGATCAGTTGGGAGTGTCCACGATAGTACATTTTTACAAATAAAATATGGACCTGGTCTGAAATAAATATTTATAATTAATTAATAATTGGTCTTATCTTGCAACTGAATTTTAAACCGGTTCCCCCGCAATGGACGGACTTTGTGAAGGATGAATGGCTCGAAAGGAGGTGACTGCTGATATTACCAGTAATAGAGAATATGGAAAAAGAATACGTGCTGCTCCGACCACAAATAAATTGGTATAAGAACAGGAAAATGATGATGACTTAAAATAGTGTCGATTCTGTTGTGCACAAACTAAACTTAGTTTAGGCTATTGCTATCTTTTACTAAAAGGCAGTGCGAGAAAAGGACGGCTATAGCTATGCAATGAGTTACACATGTTAAACTAGTTTATGCCTTGCGCTTCACCGTGATTTTAGTCGACATGTTTTTATGTGCACCCTTCATTTGTATAGAAATATTAGTTCCAACTAAATTTGACAGCTCTAAATTACGTCCGTCTCTTTCTCATTTTATTAGAGAGAAAAAGATAGCAATAGCCTAAATTAAGTTTAGTTTGTGCACAACAGAATGAGACTAAAAAAGTAAAACACTATGATGCTATATGTTGCTTGTAGAATTATTTGCCAAAAAATCAGAATGATTGCATGAATTTTAGTATGGTTTTTACTCGATAAAAGAAATTTTTAGAGATAAGTTCGTGATTTTTTTCTATCGAATAAAGTTAGTTGTATTATGTTTTCAAAACACTATCGTACTAGCATATATCCTGAAGAATATCATATATTTTTCTGGTTTTGTTTATTGCAGTAAATCATATGCTTTTTTGCATTATGAAACGTTATAAAACTGGCGTTTACTTCATGTAGTCGCCTTAAGAACTACCTGTATCATTTAAAACTTCCTCCACTACTTCTGTTTTTTATGAACGGACGGTCGGATTGGTCACCGAGGTTCGCTCGTTGGTATGTATTAGATATTATTTTGCCAAATACCCGTTGTAACGTTTGTAGTTTTTTCTTTATTTCTAAGTACCTACTTAAGTGGATCTAATTCTAAATTATGTAGTCGATGATCTTGGTGCACGGTAAAACTCTAATGAGTTTATGTTGGCACCAAATTAAATGCATAAAATGTGTGTATACTACTTAATAAATTAATTAATAACTTAGAATTATAGCTTGTTTTCTAACTACACGTTGAATTTCCCACATCACACAGCCTGTATAACTCGACTTTCATTAAATTAAAGTCGTTAAGCCGGCACGACAAAGCGAAAAGTCGAAAATATTGTCACAGTTAAAAGTATTGCCGTTGGCGGCGAAAATTGAAAACACAACTAGTGGAAACCGTTTCGTTCCGACATGCAAAACTGTTCGTTTTTTTGGGAAATAATTCACATGTTAACCCTGGTTGGGAGATATTAATTCAGGAAAGATCCTTTATGTTCGGTTTCTTGGGCTAAATAGGTGCAATCAGCGAAGAATACCATTGGTGATTTTCTAAGTTTCTTTTTGAAAGAGATGAAATTATTTGAATTCAATATATCTTAAACTTGTATTTGACAACATAAAAGATTTTTTTAAGCCACAAATATTTATTAATTTATTTATTAAAACTCTAAGCACAAGTAAAAACTGTACAAAAACGGACGTAATGCCTTATTTATCGTTTCATTCCACGTCACCTATTACCAAATTACTGATGCTAGAAACTGCTGACCTTCTTGAACAACAATAGGTACCTACCGTTAGGAAGACTGAGATCTATGTTCCAAACCGTATTGTCTTTTCAATTGTTCTACTGAAAACTTGGAGCCAGGTTCCAAGATTCAGTTCCCCGTGCATACACCGTTTATCAAGCTTTGATGGCGAGTTTGCTTTACAAATCTCTTGCTTCACGACACCAAAGTCAGTTTCTATTTCGTTCTCAGCACTACAGATTTCCCAGTTGCATCGTTTGTCCTCAGTTTAAGAGGCAAATACGTATTCCCGTAACGCATAGACGACGCTAAGTGTATTCTTTTGTAAGTCTTTCTGTACTGTTACGGTGGAAATTGTTTACTTTTGAGTTCGTTGGAGTGGGGATTTCTTTATTGTTTCGTATGTTAATTTGATTTAGAATTATTTTGCAGTGGTTCATGTGGTGAAAATATTAGTTACGTAAGGTTATTAACTCATCCTTGGTTTAAACCATGGTCCGAAGCGAGACGGAATGGGACGCCGTCACCTCCTGCGAAGCAGTCATGCTAGCGAAGGAGGTGGCGGAACGTGAGAGGGAGAGAACCTCACGTCACAGCTGCCGCGGAAGATGCACCGGGCATCGGGGGCCGCGTGGTGGCCCCCAGCCACCGTAGGCGCGGGCCTGTGGACGGTGAGCTATGGACTAGCTCGCCATCCGTCCGTCTTATGACGACATGTCGTGTTGACGGCGCGTTCGTGTCCCACGCGAGCCTCAAAGAGATGTCAGCAAAAGGAAAGGGTCCGCAAGGGCCGTCGGCCTGGCGGGGCTGCGGGATTGTTCGAAAGAGATAACGTAGCCCCGGAACGAGCGATGAAGCGATGCGATGAAGGAACATAGATGGGTTTTAGTCAGAAAAAGTCTGACACTCCCTCCTGCTCCACCCAGAGCGGGAGGAGTCATTTGATGATTTAACATCAGAGAAAAAAAAGGTTATTAACCCAATAAGTACAACATCTGGCCTTTTATGCCATTTATTTAATATTGATTATTATAAAAAGTTATTTATGAACTATTCCTGCTTTAAACTCCACTGTACAACAATAAAATATCTTAAGAGCAAGTAGATTTTCAAGATTCAACGTTGTCAACTTGCATCAATTTGTAATGAGCAAACATGGTACCTTATCAATACTAAGCTTGTCACTTTTATTAGTAAGTGAGCGAAGAGGCCATCTACCTACTTTGCAGTTCGACAATTACAGACAGAAGTTTGTAAACCTAGTACGTACCTAATATACAGGGACCTGTGATTGAACAATAGTTCAATATTCAATTGTTACTCCAATTTCATGACATCAGACGTGTCTGGAGAACCAGATAGTTTATGAAATATTAAACTAGTTCTGTTCTGCATAATGTATGCTGTGATTATACCGTTCCCAATTATGGAATGTTTGTCCTGACATGATTTGAAAGCGAATATTATGACACGATGAATATTCTCATCCAGAGATATTTTAAATTCATTAAAGGAATATAGGCAGGAGCATAATTATTATCTTCTTGTTCCATATTCCACTATGAGTCGTCATCCGTAGTGACCGCTTTTCTAACCATAACATATATTTCACACAGAGACAGTCAGACAGAGGAGCTCGTGGCTAAATAATAACAGCCGCTCGGGTCGATCTTTAGGTTAAACTGTACTTGTCTAGGTTGGTCTGTGGATATGTGACCACCCAATAAATACCGAGTTTCCTCCGTGCCTCGGAAAGCACGTTAAACAGTTGGTCCCGGCTGTCATTTGTAAATCTTTGACAGTCGTTACAGGTAGTCAGTGGCCCGAATAGTCTGACAACCAGTCTTACCAAGGGGTATCGTATTACCCAGTACTAACTGGGTTGTGGAGGTCAGATAGGCAGTCGCTCCATGTAAAATACTGATATTCAGCTGCATCTGGTTAGACTGGAAGCCGACCCCAACATAGTTGGGAAAAGGCTAGGCAGATGATGATGTTTACTTTGCAAATAGGTTTCTAAAAGCACTTCTACACGTTATTATTTTCTTAAATTGGATGGGACCGGTATTTCCTACCTGACTACTTCGAGAAGAAACAGCCGGATCAAACTCAGAGGTCGAGTCACTTTTAAGGTCCAGACATAATCTTGGTCAACTCACAAGAGGACTATGCAGATGATGAGAGTGTCTGAGATGGTCTTTTGAAGAAAAAAACACATAGGTTTGAGTGGACCTGTCCAGCCAGTGCAAGCATTTGTCAGTGGTCGTATAGCTCGACTTATAACTCAAGGAGCTCAACTGTTGTGATAAATGTTAAGAATTAATTAATAATGAGAAACTGTCAAACGTCTGCAACATACGTAGGTACTTAATTACATTTTTAAGAGATAAAAAGAAGTTACTAAAAAGTTTGAAATAACCTTTCAAACATGACTGCATATTTCGCATATCTTTTAAACCATACGATTATGAGCTTTGAGCAAAGTTTGAAGTGTTAGGCAATTTTACTCATCGAACAATAAGTTAGTTTCGTATTACCAAACTTAGATAAGTTTGTTCACCAGACTGTGCTTACTATTGGAAGACATGCAAATAGGTTATTTTCATAAGACGTTCTTGAAAGATTTTCAAACGATTTGGCAGGACTAGAAGCGTAATAATTCAATATTAAAACGAAAAGAACTTCAAACCTAATACTCTTTGCAAAGTTTGTAGCTACTTACTTTTTTATCTATGGTTTCGAAACTATATGACCAAAATCGGAATGAGGGATTTTCATTTTAGCTCTTCCCTAGTCGCTGGATAGATGGCGCTAGGAGTAAGTATGATAATGCAAGGAAAAGAACCTAAAAAAACTGATTTTAACAAAGCGCGAGAAATGTTGGTTATATTCGGAAGGTTAAGCAAATGAAAGTGTCAGTCAACGAGAGTATGTAACGTGACACAATGTTTTTTTTTCAAGCGTTTTGGCTTTGGCATAGTAAGTTCAACGCCATCTATAGAGTTCTTGGAAACTAAGTTTTTTTTTAAAACCTCAAAAGGAAAACCTCTCATTACCTATGGCTCTCAGAAGCAACTGGATTGATTAATCCAGATATCGGTACTCCTGTACACGGCTCGTTTAGTTAGGAGGTTCCTTCCTCTGGAGCCCTGACGGTAGCTTAGACGCTGTTCCCGATACCGGTGGGCTACTATTTTTTTAAAATATTTTTTAATGTTTCTTTATAAAAATGTAATTAATGCGCATAAATATGAATAAATAAATAATTAATATAAATATAATAATTAATATAAATAATCTTTATTTCACCAAATGATACAAAAACATTTTAAATGACGTATCTAATTGGCATTTGACGACCCGATTGGCGCAGCGGTAGTGAGGCTGCCTTACGTTTTTAGGGTCCCGGGTTCGAATCCCGGTAGGAGCAAATGTTTATGTGATGAGCATGGATATTTGTTTCCTAGTCATGGATGTTTATATGGATAATAAGTATGTATTTACAAACAAAAAGTATCCATGTAGTATATCAACTATATGGCCAAGCCTCGTTGCTTAGTGTGGCACTAGATGGCGCTGTGTGTAATGTCTAGTGATATTTATTCATTTATAATAGTATTCAAGTTTTTAAAATGGAATCCCCTGATGCTGCCACCTTGTTTTTTCAATGGTAGGTCATCGTCAGTAGAGTGCCATAAGATCCTTGTGGCATAAGCGCTCTCGAGTCATGAGTTTGTATGGTGCTTTTTCCAAATAAATTCACAATTATATTGATGTAATAATAACATGTGGATGTTACAGATTATTTCAAGTTTTCTACAATAAAATAATCCGTTAAACACTTACATAATATTTCACCCTCATTATGTCACAATAGATACCTACTCGAGAGTTTCAGCTCTCGTAGACGTTATAAAATATTTATGAGCACCGTTTTCTGTCTCTTTCATTTGCTCTTACATCTTTAGCAAATCTCTTTGGTGATGTTGGCGGAGGATAAACTGCATCATTTAATACCTTGCCTCGTGTGCATTATTATTTCAAATATAACTTGCAATAGTGGTGCTCGTTATTTTTTCAGAAAAGTCTGGAAGAAGAGGTATTGTAGTGTGTGTATTGTTGTGATTTCAAGAAATGTACGTGATGATGAGAGTTTTTTGTAAGGAATTCACCACACATGACACAAAACCACATAAAACACAAAAAAACACACAAAACACACACTGGACATAAAATCGGCTTAGGCCGTTCAGAAAGGACGTGTTCATGAAGTAAAGAGAATAAGAAATTATTTGCCTCATTTCGGTTAGGACTTAGTAACCTGACATAATGCACCTGAGTTCTGGGGTGGTGACCGCGAACCATAAGACGTTGCGTTGGAAGGCCTCCCACTAAGTGGACCGATGTCCTGGTGAACGTTGCGGGGATCCGCTGGATGCGAGACGCACGGGACCGGTCAATTTGGCGACATTTGGGAGAGGCCTATGTCCAGCAGTGGACGTCTTTCGGCTGAAATGATGATGATGATGAACCTGATATACAGTTTTTAATTAGCTCAAAACTATATGTGTGTTCTAGGGGACTGTATTATACACAAATTTTAAACGAGATTAGAATTAATATGATAACTACAGATAAAAGTTAACAACTTAAAGCATTTAAAACAGACGACGACAAACTGAATCAAAACACCTACATTTAAATTTTTAAACGTTGAATAGTCAAACACTTCTGACGTTGAATATTGAAATTCAATCAAAATAATATTATACGATATCATCGAAACAAAGCCGATCCTATTCTCGATATAATACAAACTGTATGAACAGTACTGTGGGACGATACATTAATATGCATCAAGTGCAAACTATCGCCGACCGCGATCGCAGTGTAGACTACAAACACGAACACAGTCGCTACTGTTCGCATTTAGTGATGTTACCGTGAACGTTAGAAATGTGGTGAAGCTTAAGATTCACTAGTGAATATTGACAATCACCGAGCTTGCTGGTATAGGTCACAGTAATAGACAATTTCGATAAACTTTATTTTTTTGTATGTAGGAACATTATTAAATATGTACTAGCTGTTGCCCGCGGCTTCGCCCGCGTGAAGTTCGGTAACTGTCCCACGGGATCATACTAAAGGGATAAATAGTAGTAATATATTAATCCAGGTTATAAACTATCTATCACAATCGCTATCACAATCACCATCACTATCACCATCATTATTATTGTCACAATCACAATCACCATCACCATCATCGTTATCACAACAACCATCACCATCACTATTCCAATCACAATCACTATCATTATCACAATCACCATCATCGTTATCACAATAATCCTCTATAGAAGTCGAATCCGCCATCTATTGGATCTAAAAATAAATTATATATTCGTAATCAGCACCAAAGATAATCTCGGAATCGACACCCATATTGATTTTTAGACAATTCGACCCCATCGCACCCCAACAGGAGATGATGGTATTTCAGGTCCGCCACATTAAATCTTAAAATCGCTGTTTTTGTAATACACCCGACCCGATACACCATACAAACAATAACAAACCCATTTCCCCCTTTAGGGGTTGAATTCTGAAAAAACCTGAAACCTAAAACCTGTGAAGTTTCGAATAAAACAGTCTAACTAATCTTGTTTCCCCATACAAACTTTCGACTCCCGTTTCACCCCCTTATGGAGTAAATTTTGAAAAATCCTTTCTTAGTGCACCGTTAGGCCTCTTAAGAAACCTACGCGTGCTAAATTTTAAATCTCTAGACCCAGTGGTTTGGGCTGTGAGTTGAGTTTCAGACTTTCTCACCCCATTTCTCCATATTAGGAGTTGAATTCTGAAAAACCTGAAACACAAATGTTTGCTCATTTATCGATAAATGTTAAATGTTGATAAATGTTTAATGTTAATTCCCCATGTAAATTTTGGACCCCGTTAAAGCCCCTTAAGGGGTGAATTTTGAAAAATCCTTTCTTAGTGCATCCCTTAACCTAATAAGGAACCTATGTGACAAATTTGGAATCTCTAGACTCAGTGGTTTGGGCTGTGCATTGATTTTTATACTTTGCCATCCCATTTCCCTCTCTTGGGGGTTTAATTCTGAAAAAACCTGAAACACGAATGTTTACTCAATTATTGATAGGAGTACCTACTCCTGTTAAGTTCTGAATAAAACAGTTTAACCAATCTTGTTTCCCCATACAAACTTTGGAGCCCTTTTTAACCCCTTTAGGGAGTGAATTTTGAAAAATCGTTTCTTAGTGCACTCCTTGACCACATAAGGAACCTACTTGCCCAATTTGGAATCTGTAGACCCAGTGGTTTGGGCTATGCGTTGATAAGTCAGTCAGTCAGTTTCTTCTTCTTTTACATATTTTTACCCGACTGCGCCAGAAGGAGGGTTACTGTATAGATTTCATCTAAAATAAAAGCTGCCTAAGTTACTTCTTATTTCATCAGCTATCTGTCAGTGCAAGTTCCGTCAAAATCGGTCCCCCCGTTCCAGAGATTAGCCGGAACAAACAGACAACAGACAAAAATTGAAAAAAAAATGTTATTTTGGTATATGTACCCTACGTAAATATGCATGTAGTGAAATGCGGTTGTTTAAATATTACAAACGGACACTTCAATTTTATTTATTTGTACAGATAAAGCCTTTTCATCTTTCACCCCCTTAGGGGTTGAACTTTTTAAAAACACCGTTGCGTTAGCTTTCAACCCTAAGTCTAAATAATAAATTTAGTGAGCTTTACTTCGAAAATTAAGAGCTTTCCATAAACATCTTCATTCTCCTTTTTAACAGTATGGGGGTAGTATTATGAAAAACGCTGAGACACGTATCAATTAATTTTTAATCATCAGCCTAAACACAAAATTTGAAGATCCTAACTTTTAAACTGACGATTTTCCATAAACAACTTCATCCCCCTTTTTAACCCTTGGGGGTGGAATTGTAAAACGCTAAAACACGTATCAATTAATTTTTAATCATCACCCTAAACACAAAATTTGAAGATCCTAACTTTAGAACTGACGGACTTTCATACACAACAGCTTCATCCCCTTTTTAAACCTTTGGGGGTAGAATTATGAAAAACGCTGAGACACGTATCAATTAATTTTTAATCATCAGCTCAATCACAAAATTAGAAGATTCTAACTTTAAAACTGACGATTTTCCATAAACAACTTCATCCCCCTTTTTAACCCTTCGGGGTGGAATTGTAAAAACGCTGAGACACATATCAATTAATTTTTAATCATCAGCCTAAACACAAAATTTGAAGTTCCTAACTTTAAAACTGACGGACTTTCATACAAACGGTTGAATTTCTAAAAATCCTTCCTTATTCCTTGTCTGCATTATAAAGGAAACCTCTGTGCAAAATTTCAGCTTTCTAGGTTCAAGGGTTTGGGCTGGGCGTTGATGAGTCAGTCAGTCAGTCAGGCCTTTTGTTTTTATTTATATAGATAGATTTATCAAGTGCCGCTTTTTAGCTACCTATTGTGATGTGTGGTTGTGGTAGTGACCACACTTCATAGTGGTGAAGAATAAAACAGATTTTCTTGCTTTTCTTTCTTTACCGTTAATCTGAGATTCACCAGATCGACTGGGTTAATGTCTATTATAAACGAAATTATATAATGACTTTTCTTGACCTATATCCATCTAAGGTAATCGCCTTCGCAACTGTGTATCTCAAAATGTACCAATTTCGGACATTAACTCGCGAGCTTAGTGATTGTCGACATTCGCTGGTAAATTTAAGATTCACCAAAGTCGGAAATTCACGGTAACATAGACACCGAAACACTGTGTAGGTAGTTGTTGGGTACTAAATTATTTTGTAGCAGGTTTGGGATTGAAGAAGCAGCGTGTCACCCACTTATCTTGTAGCCGAGACAAGTGACGGAAATGAGTGACTTAATGGCGCTGCGAGCGATGGTTGTTAGCACTTGTATACTACTGCTAGAATTTTAACGACTTGTTATTTGTGCTAAAATAGACATTAGACAACAATGACCTCTACTAAATTTGTGTCGCCTGAAGTATGTACACCAACTTCATTTGTATCTAAACTAGCAAATTCAGAAAGTTTTAAATTGAAACGTAAGCATAACATGATGATTTTATTGTAAAAATAGACAGATTCTTGATAATATTTTTCTGAAATTGACTACAGCTAGAAATATTCCAAAGTTAAAATTATGCCTAAGTACGCACGATGACCAATCAAACTATACAAAACTAGTTGATGATCTCTCATTGTACGGGAAATCTATTCAAAGCGAGACCATGTCATACTAGAAATGTAAAGCTTGATGTGTCGTCGTATGTACTACTCACTCATAAAATATGTAGTAAGCGACACTCCTATAAAATATGCAAGTTGGGACTCGTATGACTCAAAAAATATGTACTTACATTTGCGGTCTTCACAATCGGAATATCAAAAAACATTTTCTGTTGCCTTGGGAATTAAAAGTTCAGCTATATTTTTCAACAGGAGTTTAATTTCACTTTTTATGCTGTCGGCCGCTACGGGGGAATTGAATAAAAGCCATATTTGAATGTTCTGATTCAATCCCATACGTGTTACAGAAAAATCTAAAAATCAAATGTATTCGGCCCATTTTGATTCCTTCGACCGTACCGGGTTTTACGCCCAAAAATATTGAAAATTGGAAGCGAATTATTTTTGGAAAATATTTTATTTTGAAAACAAATTTACTAGGCAAAACTACGAACATAAATGAAGTAGAGATTTTGGCTTCACTTTGTGGGTAATAAAAGCAATTTAATCATCGGAAATTTTACTTCTTTTCATACTACCGACAGATATAAAGTAAATATTTACCATGACGAATAAACTGATTACCTCTGATTTATACACTACCGTTTTTCTACAGGATACCTACATAATAATTTAATGACCAAACCAACCAAAACCACCAATCAACCAAAATATTAATTTTGAACCAAAATAGGCTAGTTTCCAACATCAATAAATTGCAAATCTATTTAGTCTGTCAGATAAAGCATTGGAAAATAATGGACACGTATTTTTTGTTTTATATTGACAAAGATAAAATGCATCAAAACTCGGGAGTGGGGGGCTCGTGACGACAGAACGCACTGAAAATTATAGCACGGCGTGACGTATTTAGCATTTTAAAAGCGTCGTATCTTCGTCAATTATGGTTAACGTAACAAAACAAAAAAAACTGGTCAAATATTTTTTGATAATCTAACTGACGGACTAATTAGATTTTTTTAGTACACAAGTGTCATGATTTTCAAATATTATTATGTATTAAACAATAAGATCTGTTGTGCTCTATCTAAACTAATATTATGTAGGGTTTTAAAGATTTTAATAATTCGTTTTATATTTGAGAAATGACAACACTGCCTAACCGTTAATTTTGTAGCGGGAAGGGGTAGTTTATAAAACATGACACTCGGCCGAGAGAGCTCTGTTCATTGGAAGAAATTGTGGTGCTAAGACTAATAGTCGAATCTATGTCCGATAACTGATAAGTGTTGTAATTATTTCATTTTGTATAAAACGTGAAGTAATCTAGAATTGTGTAATACCAAATAATTTGAAAAGAGTAACCATGGAGTTTCTTGCCGGTTCTTCTCCATGGAAGCCAACCCGGACCGTGCACCCTTGTCGTTCGTAAGTGCTCATCCAGGCCTATGTGGAATGAAATACTTGGATTTGAATATACTCAAGAGTTGATTGGAGCTACAGTAGTTTTATTACACAAGCCTATTATCAACGCACTTAATAAGTAGGTATAGGTGCTTCCCCCGATCCAGCAACTTAACACAGCGCTTAGAATCAAAAGGAGGAGACCGTTTTACTTCAACTATACCAGACCAGTCTGGATAACTTCGTAGCTGTTCTTATTAATATGCAACAGCTGACGATACCGAACTACAGATTCAATAATAAGAAACTGATGAACGAAGAGCTTCTTGCTACTGAGCGAGTTTCAGGAGTCGAAGTTTCAATTCAAATTGGAAAACAGGGATGATATTTTGTGTAAACAGAGTATTTAATAATTAAAAAAACCGGCCAAGAACGTGTCGGGCCACGCTCAGTGTAGGGTTCCGTACTTTCCCATCCGTCACAATAAGTGTTCCCACTTATGAGTTTAAAGGTGGGTATCCATTATGTAAAAATGTTTGCATATACGAATATACTACAAACTTAGTCCAGAAATTATTTTGTACAACTTTTTGTCTTTTTTTGTACAAAAACTGTTGTTTCCATCAAGTTCAAAATAATTTTCTTAGAAAGTCCTTATAAAGTTCTACTTTTCAGATTTTTTTCATATTTTCTAAAGTTATGGTCCAAAAGTTAGAGGGGACACATTGTTTATTACTTTTGGAGCGATTATTTCCGAAATTATTGACATTATCAAAAAATGCTTTTAGGAGACCCCTATTCATTTTTAAATACCTTTCCAACAATATATCACACGTTAGGATAAATAAAAAAAAAATCACTTCCCACTTTACATATAGGGGGGCTACCCTAATAAAACAATTTTTTCCAATTTTTATTGTACCACTTTGTCGACGTGATTGATATACTTATTGGTACCAAATTTCAGCTTTCTAGTGCTAACGGTCACAGAGATTAAGCGAGGACGGACAGACGGACGGACAGACATGGCAAAACTATAAGGGTTCCTAGTTGACTACGGAACCCTAAAAAAGCCTTTATTTACTCTGACCTTCAAAGACACAATATTTAGTAATTTGGAAAAATTAAACATGAACTACACGGTTTTCTATTTCTAAACTTAAATTACAACTTTAACTAAACTTAAATCATACTTTTAACTATATTTAAATTACAACTTTAACCAAACTTTAATTATACTTTTAACTATACTTAATGTATAAGTTCGGATTAGGTGGAGTCTGGCGTAATGTTCGTGTAGGAGCAATTTGAGGATTTTTAATATAAAAATGCGTGTATAAAAATTTACAAACTTTTATAATAGAATGGCACAGATAACAAAATTATTGTAAGGCAATAGACAATTTAATGTTTCCAACACTTAAATTATAACTTTAACTAACTTAAATAATATTTTCCTCTTATTTGTTCGTCTTATCAGCTACCAGGACAGGCTGTCTTGTGACATGGGCCTCCTCAAGATCCCTCCACATTTGTCGATCTCTTGCTATACTCCTCCAACCCTTAGGCTGATCATCCTCACATCATTTTATCTGCCTTCCTCTATATCTTTTTCCGTCCCGCGGGTACCATTCTGTAACTTTTTTGGTCCACTTTTCTATTTGTGTCCTCATCATGTGACCTGTCCATTTCCATTTTAGACTAAAATGGAAACAAGGTATTTACCATCTAGTAAATAGGTACAACTGCTCCGCCTGTGTCGAAATATCTAGTAAATAGGTACAACTGCTCCGCCTGTGTCGGAATATCTAGTAAATAGGTACAACTGCTCCGCCTGTGTCGGAATATCTAGTTAATAGGTACAACTACTCCGCCTGTGTCGGAATATCTAGTAAATAGGTACAACTGCTCCGCCTGTGTCGGAATATCTAGTTAATAGGTACAACTACTCCGCCTGTGTCGGAATATCTAGTAAATAGGTACAACTGCTCCGCCTGTGTCGGAATATCTAGTTAATAGGTACAACTACTCTGCCTGTGTCGGAATATCTAGTAAATAGGTACAACTGCTCCGCCTGTGTCGGAATATCTAGTTAATAGGTACAACTACTCCGCCTGTGTCGGAATATCTAGTAAATAGGTACAACTGCTCCGCCTGTGTCGGAATATCTAGCAAATAGGTACAACTGCTCCGTCTGTGTCGGAATATCTAGTAAATAGGTACAACTGCTCCGCCTGTGTCGGAATATCTAGTAAATAGGTACAACTACTCCGCCTGTGTCGAAATATCTAGTAAATAGGTACAACTGCTCCGCCTGTGTTGAAATATCTAGTAAATAGGTACAACAGCTCCGCCTGTGTCGTAATATCTAGTATATAGGTACAACTGCTTCGCCTGTGTCAGAATATCTATTAAATAGATACAACTGCTCCGCCTGTGTCGGAATATCTAGTAAATAAGTACAACTGCTCCGCCTGTGTCGTTATATCTAGTAAATAGGTACAACTGCTCCGCCTGTGTTGGAATATCCAGTTAATACTAATTTTTCTGTGACTGCCTCGTAGGTTTAGAGGTCGTAAGCGCAATTGCTGAGCATGAGGTCCTGGGTTCGATTCCCAGGTCAAACAAAGCGTTATTGGGCTTTTCCATCAGGAATTTCTCAGTAACAATCACGGAGTTTGGATTTGTGCCCGGTTGACGACAAAACGCTCACCCCTTATTACATGGGACTTAAAACATAATTGGTGCAATGTGGGTGTGTACTCGCGTGACGTTAAAAAAATAATATTAAGATATTTAAGATGTAATTAAGTAAGAGCTAAAAGAACTTATGTAAATACTGAATTGAACAAATAATAAACGGTTATGCTGTGTGTCCATACCTACATTGATTTTCAAAATAGAATACCTACAATATTTATTTATGGTTGTTCTAGCTGGTTCACAAATAAAGGTGGTAAAATGAAAAAAATCTAAACAACACCCTCCATAAGGTATATAATAATAGACAGAAATAAAATAAACCCTATTATTATAAATTTTTCCCACGGGGTCGGGGTCTAACAGCAAGTTAGTCACAATTAAACCTGACATTTTAACCAGAAAATCATAATCGCGTAGGATGTGCTTTTTGCGTGGGTGTTCCAAATAAACTACTTCTGAAACCACTCTGGGTTACCAAGAAGTTATAATAATATCATTCCCGAAAAGCAAAGCAAATGATTAGTTTTATGATAATTATTTATTGATGTCTGTTTATGAACCACAAACATTTATTAATTGAGTATCATAAAACAAATTATTTTCAGTTTCCTAAATAAACACTTCTTCCTCGTCTTTGATCATAATAAATTAGGTAGATTTACAAACAAAACACAAGCATAATAAAGTAATAATATATGTAGGCCGAGTCTTGTAAAAATCAACATAGGTAGATATGTTATTTCCAGTTAATTAGAGTCAATTTATACGCCACAGTTACGTCCAAAACCAATTAGGTTTCTTAATTTAAAATATAATAACATCTCATCATTATAGGCTGTCATTTATAGATCTTTGACAGTCGTTACAGTCAGTGGCCTCAAAGTCTGACAAGGGGTATCGTATTACCCAGTACTAACTGGGTTGTGGAGATCAGATAGGCAGTCGTTAAAAAGAATACAAATTGTGTACCCGCACCTCAGCCAGAAGTGACGAGAAGGAACACCGTGTGGTTTCAGTCAATAAGAGTCTGACAGACCCCTCAGCGGAGGATATTAATTGTTGATTTCCACACGGCTATCATAAAAGCTCTCAAAACGGTGAAGGAAAACATCGTGAGGAAATCGGCATGTCCTAGAACCAAAAAATTCGAAGTCATGTGACATCTACCAATCCGCACTGGGCCCGCGTGGTGGATAATAGCCCATTCTATCCCATAGAGGGGAGGCCTGTGTCCCAGCAGTGGCAACATTAATAGGCTGATGATGATGATGATGATCATAAAAGGCTAGGCGGAATATGATAAATTTAAAATGTATGCATGTATGAAACACCACATGAACTATCAAATGAAGACCTTTTCGTTCCAATTTGCAATCAATACCATTTCAGTATGCCGTTTGAAATTTCACGTCGGTCGCTGTTCTGAAAAGGAATTGTAAATTTCGTATTATGGTAATTCTCATGTGCTAGCATTAAATTAAGTCGGCTAGGGTTACATGGCGCAAAAAGTGAGTCTTGTTTTGAGGCCGTATGTTTAAATTCTTCCTTGTCTGTCGTCAAAATGTTTTTGGGCTGTCTTCGTTTCTGTATTCGTTCCGTGTTAGCTGAAAATATGTCAGACTGGTAGAATGATTCATGAATGTAACTAAAGTTTGATGTTATTTATTGAAAGGAAAACTGACCCTTACCATAATTGTTACGGTGTTGAGCATAATTACGAATCAATTCAGTAGATTAGGTAACTAGAGCTAGGATTTCGTTATTTCTTGTGTGCACGTCAGGACTTAGATTGAAACTTTATTCTGTAACCAAAAACGATGACTTATTATCGATTGGCATAACTACTTTAAAGGTATGTAGGTTAAGTAACTTTATAACAATGACATAAGCGTTACACTTACATTTTGATCGCATTATTATCAATAGAAACTTTTTTTTTTGTAACCCGCCAAACTATTCCCAAACCACGGCAGGTTCTGAAAGCCAGAATCAACAGTGGCGACTAACAGAAGTACCAACACAGTAAAGCTCGACGAAGTCCCAGAGAAACACTGTAACGGTCTTAAAACAATATACATTTACGGTCTATTTTCACTATTCTGTCCAAAACATTCTGCTATATTACTACTGACCTTCTGATATCAAAATCTTTCATTTTATTAGCAAAGCCACTGACCGATTACTGAAAATAATAATAAGTAGGTAAGTTAATACTTTGATTTATAAAAGGCGCCTTCTCTGATTTTGAAAAGAAAAACCTTTTTTTTAAATCATCCACGGAAAGAACCAAACTCACTTACGAACTTTATGAAGCACTATAATATCGTTCTATACAAAACTGTGCCTCAATTATTTTTTGCTAAAAAAGGTTTTTATTTATCAATTTTTAGTTGTAATTTTGTAATGTATCCTATACAAATATTGCTATGCAAACTTCAATTTGAAGTAAGCCCAACAAAAGGTAACTGCTGTAAATCGTTGAAAAATTCCGTCGACTGTCTATGGTCTCCATCATCAGACCTGTAATGTCACTTATAACCCCTATGGGTGCAAAGGTCTCATCAATAGAAATGAATTAAGTCCAAACACAAGGTAGTTACTGTAAAACGTTAAGGAGTTCCCTTGACTGTCCTTCGTCGTCATCATCAGACAAAGTCACAATCCATCTAGGTGTAAAGTTCACATCAGTACAAATTAGTCAACCCCAAACACCAGGTAATTGCTGTAAAACGTTAAGGAGTTCCTTTGGCTCCATTATCAGATCGACTCCAGACCTGCATTAAATAGTAGTGCTTTAAAATACTTAATGAAAAAATTAACAAACGCACTAGTCACCAGTACGATTTTCGAAGGTTCCCCTCGGTTTTTCTGGAATGCCATCATTAGACCCTGGTTTCCTTATCATGGTACCACCCTTGGGATATCTCCTTTCCAACAAAAAAAGAATCATCTAAATCGGTTCATAAACGACGAAGTTATCCGCGAACACTCATTAAAAAAAAAAAACTTCTATACGGTCGAATTGAGAAACCTCCTTTTTTAGAAGTCGGTCAACAAACTCCTAACAGAAATAGAATAAGTACCTACGAAAAACTTCACCAGTACAAACAAACCTACCTAGTTCCACGAATATTTCTCACACTGTCAACTCCAGTTAGATCGATCACAATGCGGGGATCCCACTCTAGGGAAACAACGGTAAGACAAATCTTACCCCGGGCTCTTGGAAAGTTTTCCGACTTTTCTGGACCGCATATGTTACTTACACCCATTGTATCGTATTTACGTTTGTACTTTTATTTGTTGTTTATTTAATAAGATACGGTATTCAATTACTTACTGTGGACTGGATCTCTGAAAGTTAGACTGCGTTTTCATGGTTTTACAGAAAAAGGTGTGTTTTATTTATGTATAATAGGATAATTCATCAGGGCTGCGGGACTGTTCGAAAGAGATACCGTGGCCCCGGAACACAAAGGGCGATGAAGGAACTTGGATGGGTTTTAGTCAGTAGAAGTCTGACACTCCCTCCTGCTCCGACCAGAGCGGGAGGAGTCATTTGATGATTTCCCATCCGAAAAAAAAAAGGATACCTAATTCATCAGTTAGTGAAAGTCCCAAATTCCCAATGGTTCCTCAACTTTTTCTATGAATTACTTAGTTTTTTTCTTCAACTCATCATACTATTCATTTTGCCAGTTCTAACATTGTGGTCGCTTCCTAGATTATTCATATGAAATTTCTGTAGGCGACGCATGTACGTCGCCTCATTGGTTTAGTATGAGGTACGAGGTTCGATTCTATGGTCAGGTAAAGTGTAATTGTAATTTTACACTTAATTAGTATAATTATTATGTATGTGCCCGGTTGATGGCATTATGCTCGTCTAGGGTTAACTTCCATGCCATGGCGAAATATTGCTGACCTGTGCCTAACCCATCAGGAATTACAGGCGTCATAATATTATGTTATGTGTTACTTTTATATGGAACCATTCCATTATCTACACTTCTACATCTACACTATATCTATACTATTATACTATAATATACTATAATAATATTATAAAGAGGTAACATTTGTTTGTAAGTTTGTATGTAGGGTGTAATCTCCGGAAATAATGAACCAATTTTAAAAATTGTTTCACTGGTAGAAAGCTACTTTATTCGTGAGTGCTATAGGCTATATTTTATTCCCGTACTCCCACGGGAACGGGAACTACGCGGGTGAAACCGCGGGACGTCAGTTAGTAATATTATAAAGAGGAAAGATTTGTATTTTTGTGAGTGTGTGTGTGTGTATGTTTGTAATGAATAAACTCAAAAACTACTGCGCCGATTTCAAAAATTCTTTATCCATTAGAAAGGTACATTCGCCCTGAGTAATATAGGCTATATTTTATCCCCATACTCTCACGGGAACGGGAACTACACGGGTGAAACCGCGTAACGTCCGTTAGTTATACATACAGTAGCTTCATATAGGCAGCCGGATCAATATTCTACAACACAAATTAAATTTAAAAGTTTCCTTCGAAGTCAATTTACTGAATGTGGTCGAGTAGCTGCAGTCGACTTCATCGAGCGATGTTTTAAGTAGCTGGACAATACTTTATGTTTCGTATTTGTTAGGTTGTTAGTTTTTTTTATTTTTGTGTTGTTTAATTGGTTTTTGACTTTGACTTTAAACGGAAATCTCTTTAGTCAACTGATTATTTACGAGATTATTATTTTGATGTCATTTTCTATAAAAGATTGGTCCCGCTCTTAAAATTAAAAAAAAATGCCATCGAATTTCAAATTTGAGTAACAGTGTGTAGAAAAATGTTAGGAGGAATATAAATAAAGGGGTTTCTTTTTTTTCCTTACTTGTTGAAAGAACCACTAAGGAGATGGGAGGATGAGATTATACTTACAGCGGGCCCTAACTGGAGGAGAGACCAATAGGCTTATTGAATTAAGAGAAACACTTTAACAACACACAAAAACAAAGAAATAATCAAAAGAAAAATTATAAACTATATTGATTTCAGACAATGAGGATATGTAGGATTATGCTTCCTAATAAAAAACCTATGTGTTTTCTCCACTCAATGTGTTTTGATTTCAAGACTTTCATACAACACTTCGAAAATGTTTGCTTCCATTTTCCCAGCGTTTCCTGCATTTAATTTGAAAAAAAACGTTATAACAACCGTTCGTGACGTCATTAAAATTCTGGAAACGTCACAAAAACCCGGCTAACACCATGTATTGTGATGAAAATCGAGGTGGTCAAGCAAACCGGCGCAACCGACAGATTTGCAATTCACAGTACGTCGTGCTGGCAAATAGCCGAACGTTTGACGACTAGTGTTTGTAATCGAAAGCTTAACATGTTGTTCGGCACAACGATTAGTGTTGACGATAGTTTCCGATACAGTTGGTGTGGGGGAATGGGCAGAATTTGTGCAATTGTCGATATGTGCGCGAAATTTTACAGTTTTCGGTCACGTGATTTGACGGACACGCACTGCGTAATGAGTGGGATTTGCATTGTCATGGCTTTTTTGGGATTCTAGTTGGATTTTATTTGACGAAATTCATTGTTTTTTTACTCTATTTTGATAACAAAATAGAGTACACATAAGTGTAAACTAAGCTATCTTGCTGATTGCGATTATACAGTGAGCACTGCATTGTGTCTGAATTAAGAATCAAAAACAGTAAACTCAAACTGTGCCATTGCATTGATAACTACATGACGATCCATGAAGCTATCTACCTAGCATTTCAATAGCTGATTTAACCTACAAATCAATACTAAATAGTAAACCATGAAAAACCTTGTAAAGGAAGTGGAAAGTATGGTTTTCCTACTCCTCCACTATTATACTTTTCTGATTAATTTCGTTGCGGGATCCTTATAGTCTCCTCCAGATAAGTAAGAATTAAAGGTCACTAACCCGTATACATTTATTCAAATACATAATTCCGAAAACAGAAATAATGACATAAACTTGTCCCGAAACGACCTTTATCGTGATCCTTAACTTTTTCTAGTAATAAAAAACGATTCATAATGATGTATTGTCGGGATACCTACGCAGAGAAATTAAGGAAAGAGCAATGACCTTTAATTCTTACTTAACTAGGGGAGACTATAGATTGTTTATCTGGGACTTCGTCGAGCTTCGTTGGTCACCACTGTTGATTCTGGCTTTCAGGAGTTACAGTGGTCTGGGAAAAGTGTGGCGGGCTTGTCCAAAAAAAAAAAACTGTAAAAATAAAATCTCCAGATAATTTATTTTTATTAAAACATGTAGAACAGAAAACATACATCTAATTAAGTGGGAGCTAGTAAGCAACTCCACTGCATAACATCAGAGACAGAAAACTGTCATAACGAGTACAAACTTCTGAAATAATTTAATTTCCCCAGAAGTATGTTACGTCGTTAATTATAATATTTTATGTCCTAGATCGTATTTAGTACCTAACAAGGACCATTAGAATGTTTCTTCTAGCTCGTTGACTCAAAATTTTGTTTGTAGCTTTTGTCAAAACGAAACTGTACCTATTAATAAAGAGATACTCATTTTTTTTTTGTTTTCGTTTGGGAAATCATCAATCATTATGACTCCTCCTGCTCTGGGCGGAGCAGGAGGGAGTGTCAGACTTTAACTTACTAAAACCCATCCATGTTCATTCATCGCCCTTTGTGTTCTGGGGCTACGGTATCTCTTCGAACAGTCCCGCAACCCCGGCAGGCATCGGCCCTTGCGGACTCCTTCCTTTTGCTGACTGTCTTTGAGGCGCGCGTAGAACACGAACGCGCCGTCGACACGGCCTGTCGTCATAAGACGGACGGACGGCGAGCTAGCCCATAGCCCACCGTCCACAGTCAAACCCTTAATTATTTTTAGATAAGCAGTGATAGCCTAGTTATATTACCGTCGGACTGCTAAGTCATAGGTCTCGAATACGAACCCAAGATACGCACCTCTAATTTTCCAGATTCATATTTGTATTGTATTGCTTCGGTGAAAGAAAACATCGTGAGGAATTAAACTAGAATGTCTGCGAGATACTGGACGGCATGTAAAGCCAAGTCACAGGCCCATGGCGGCATAAAAACTTGGACACCAAGTTAGGCACTAACAACAACAAACACGACAGAACTAACAAAGACAACACCTCTCTTAAGAGGGCTATCACAATTTTTCTTGTATTTGTTTTATGAGTCTAACACTCAAATACAAGAAAAAATTTGGTTTTTATTTTGAGTGTTCTTTAGAGAAATAATCAAACATTCTCGGGCATATTTTTTTTTTAATTTTGTGGCCATATATAAACCATAATCACACATCTAAATTGAAATTTTTGATGCGTGATTATGGTTTAGATAAGGCCAAACATTAAAAAAAAAATATGCCCGAGAAAGTTTGATTATTTGTATAAGGAGCGCTCAAAATAAAATTTTGTTTTCTTCTTGTATTTGAGTGCTAGACTCTTAAAACACTCTAAATGCAACGAAACTCCATTTAAACACTCCATTGTTTGGTTGGTACTCGTTGCCAAGTCTAAACAGGTCAGAAGGATACATTTCGTCTGAAACTAAACTGTTTTTGCTTTTAGTTTAACCCTTTCTTTGCATTCGCATTCGACTGATATCGACATGAGAATGATTTATTGTATCGAGTTCGAATGTTGAGTGAATGATGAAGGAGCGCTTGCAATACGGTTGATAGTGAATGTTTACTCCAACGGACTGAGGAATGAAGGGACGAAATAAAATATTGATTGTTGAAGTAAAAAAAGTATGATGTGTGTAGGTAGACACATCATAAAAAGTTTGCAATCACTTTGAAAAATTGAAATCTTTTTGTTACGATAGATTATATTATGTATGATTTCTTCTTCTTTTCAGATTCTTTATTTAAAAACATAGATTTAAAATAGAAATAAAACAGTAAAAAAACACAACAAAGATTTTTTCTTGATAAAGTTCAATTTAAAAAATGATATCAGCTTAATATGCTAGTGATCACAAACTTTTTTTGATGTGTGTATGTGATTAAAACCAAAAAAGTTCAAGTGAAGGAGGAATTTTGTTATTAATGTTAGTGGAAAATACTCTGTTTTACGGTTGTAATTTTTGACAAATTTAAGGTTTACATTTTTTTTAATTCCTAGTCTAGGTCACAAGCGCGACTGCTGCGCGTGAGGTTCTGGGTTCGATTTCCTGGTCGGGCAAAGTGTTATTGGATTTTTCCTCCAGGAATTTCTCAGTAGCAGCCACGGAATCGGGAATTGGGCCCGGTTAATGGCAATAGGTTCGCCGCCGAGATGTGGGTGTACTAATGTGTACACCTCTGCGTGATGTCATGTAATGATATTACAATAGTTTTGGCAAACAACGATAGACGAGTTCACAGACTGCACAAACACAACATTTTATTGACTTTTCAAAAAGCTTTTTGTCTATTTCTTTTCCCAACGCTGCACCGCAGAGAAAAAACTTAATTTCTCTTTTTCTGATAAAAAAAGCTTTCAACCACATTACATTTCCCGCCATAAGTGAAAACGTTACGGACAGTTGTCGTTGACATAAAAACTACGAAACAAAAACAAAAAAATATCTCACCTCAAAACACGGTAAGAAACTTGTCATTTCTGTCCAATTGAGTTAGGTTGCCCAAAAAATGTCAACTTCAATATGAAAGAAGATATAAAAGTAATCATTTTCAGGACTAAGTAAAGCCTTGTATCCACTAAGCAACATTTAGCGCACGACATGTTGAACAGTTGCTCAACGTGTTGAAAGTCAGCGCCGAACTTTTGTTTAGCAAATTTTGCTTTGTTTTGTCATGTTGTGCGCCAGCTGGCAACGTCGCGCGATGTTGTGCAACGCTGCTGAACATGTTGAGGGTCACGTGTTGTGCGTCAAGTGTTACCTAGTGGAACAAGGCTTAAACCTAGCATTGTATAGGCTTTCTATACAATGACTGGTCAACTTATATTGAACATGTATCGGCGTGTCTATATTTTATAATATAAGCTTTCAATACGACGATCCGAATGGCGCCGCGGTAGTGAGGCAGGCTGCCTTACATTCTTAGGGTCCCAGGTTCGAATCCTGGTAGGAGCAAATGTTTGTGTGATGAGCATGGACATTTGTTTCCGAGTCATGGAACATTATATGTTTATTATGTTACTAGCTGACCCGCGCAACTTCGTCTGCGTTACATGAGAGAGAGAGGGTTAGAGAGTGTTTTTGCAACATGTCATTGATGCTCCGCTACTATTAGTATATATAGGACTTCTCTCTCGTGGTCATACAAAAAAAAAAAACGCGACGAATTGTAAAATTACCTCCTGTTGTTTCGTCGGTTAAAAAACCAAACTTAAGGCAACTGCAGACACGTGCGAGGGGTCATTCTTTCAAACTGCCTGCCTTTTTAAACTGCTAAAATATAATGCACGGAAATCATGCTATGTAAATTTTCAAAACAGCATCATGTGTAAAGTAGACTAATCTAGAGTACCTTAGGCAGCATATGCTATACTTTTAAAGCCGGTCAGTCGATTTAAAAGTTATTTGGACGCAGAGTGTTGACAGAGATAACGACAAAATGGCTAACTTTTGATTGCTAATTACTATCGAATAAATTCGGTTGTAATAGCCATTTTGTCGTTTATCTCTGTAGAGACTGCCGGCCCTTTTAGTCATTAGTTCCATTTTAGTACAATAGATGTCGCTGCATCTTACACTTGATGATTAGTTCTACTTGAACACTTAAAATTCATTATCTTTTGATAGAATCCACCGATTATGATGAAACAAAAACTAAATAATACCTTAAGATACGCAAAATTTTTATGTATAAAAGTTATCTACCTTGGTTTCGTAAATTTTACGTGATGCTTGATCATCGAAACAGACAAACAGACAAACAGATAAACAGACAAAAAATCAAAAAATGCTGGAAATGAGTTCTGTTGGTTATCCTTTAACACCCTGGCACTTTTTTTCGAAATATTTTCGATGTACAAAAACGATTTTTCTACAGATTTTGTGTGAGACTGCGCCAACAGACTCACGATGTCCGCGATTACGCGGAGCCCTAATCAAATAATATTTGTTCAATCGACAAGGGGAAAACAACTATTAGATACACTTACCATCACGTTGGTACTGGTGATGTGACGTAGTCCCTGGTCACGTCGTATCTGGGTGGGGTGTAAGTGTAAATGTGTTTTGTGTGGTGTATGTGGAGTTATGTAGATTCGATGGTAACCAAAGGACGCCCCACAGCGCGTACCGTCGACTCACTGGTCAAACCTTCAGATCACACACGTGGCACTTTTCATCAATGTCCAACTGAATTTTATCCCGGTTTGCTAACCCAATCGGGGATTCACAATAGTCCAGCACTAAATTTAGGAAATTACCGGCGTCCAAATGACACAAAAGCCGGCTACATAACCAACAAATTACTCGCGGTCACGACCCAAAATGGCGAGATTTCTCAATTTTCACTCAATTATCAACAAAATATCAAACACCGATCAAGATTGTATCGGATTAACATTAGGTAACTCAAAGTTTCAATCAATAATTACACGACAGCCGCGTGCATCAAAAATACAAGACAACGGAAGCGTGATCCTTCCCAACCAAGCTTGCACAGACAACCAACGTCATCTCACTGACAACTGAAACGTTATCTGTCAAACGTCAAAAAGGTGCGTTCAGAAACTTGGTGGATGAAACAGATTTATTATATGTACAGATTTAAAATGTCACTTATGGGATATCTTTCGTGATTATTGGTATTTTGAGCACCCGATATTATAAATATCGTTAAAAACCGTGAAAGCTTAAAACAGTGTTTATAATAAGTATGTATTTACAAACAAAAAAGTATCTATGTAGTATATTAACTATCTGGTTTAAGCAAAGATACTTGTGTCCACGAAACAAGCCAAGGCTCTTTGCTTAGTGTGGCATTAGACGGCGCTATGTGTAATGTCCAACGATATTTATTATTATTAATAAAATGGCAGGTCAAATTATAATGGACTCTCCATTATCCATATAGCTAGATATCTCGTCTACATTTGCCAGGCAAGGGCTGTTTTATTTTCAGCTTTGAATCGATTCTTCTTTAATAATTAATTTCTTTACGGTGAACCCATAATTGCGTGATTGGAGAAAATCGATCACGGGTAATTTTAAAGGCGTACTGTGACATTTGTGATGGGGGGTATAAATATCTTGACCAATCACAACAATGAAAAGTTACTAGTTTATTTATCGAAGGTTTAGCTTCTATAAAAGGCATAATGGCTTTCGAAATGTACCTAGTCTATAGGAGAGTATCATAAAAACTTCAAATGTGTTGTCTGATGACTTATGAGATGACGAGTAATAGAAGAATGGAAGAAGAAGACATGCTGTGCCGACCCCAAATAAATTTGAATAAGGGCAGGACAATAACGCGCCGTCACCTCCTTCTGCGAAGCAGTCATGCTAGAGAAGGAGGTGGCGGAACGTGAGAGGGAGAGAACCTCACAGCGTCCCGGCCGCCGCGGGAGACGGGGCCACGGCGCGGGCCTGTGGACGGTGGGCTATAGTCTAGCTCGCCGTCCGTCCGTCTCATGACGACAGGCCGTGTCGACGGCGCGTTCGTGTTCCACGCGTGCCTCAAAGAGAGTCAGCAAAAGGAAGGGGTCCGCAAGGACCGATGCCTGCCGGGGTTGCGGGACTGTTCGAAAGAGATACCGTGGCCCCGGAACACAAAGGGCGATGAAGAAACATGGATGGGTTTTAGTCAGTAAAAGTCTGACACAGGGAGTGTCCTGCTCCACCCAGAGCGGGAGGAGTCATTTGATGATTTCACATCCGAAAAAAAAAGCGAGGACTAAAATGATGATGACGTGGAAACTCGTATCTATTTCTGCTTTTACTCTTCAAAAGCATTACTTTTAATATTAGTTTTATGGGCATCTGTGTACTTACTCAAACAAAACTTGAATCTGAAAATAATAAACAAGAAGTAATAGCAAATTCCAACTAATGACTGCACGTTCACGAACTAATTACGGAAAAAAAACAGTATTAGTGGAGGGAGCACAGCTGTTCAATGATTTACCGGAAGACATAAAGAAATGCAATAATATTAACATATTTAAAAGTAAATTAAAGAATCATGTTTCTAGCCAATAACGTCACCATCGCCCCAGAGGCAAATATTATATAAGTAATTAAGGAGTAACTTTGTATCTCATTATAAGTGAACTGTTATTTATTAAGTTCTTATGAGAAATAAATATCTTTAAACCTATCAACGTGTGAAAGCATGATTTCTTTTGCATTTTTTTCGGAAGTCTAGTATTTTTGCAAGACTTTGTTAATAGCTTTCAGGAATCAATCACAGATTCCCTTACATTTCTTCTTCTAGATTGTAAACAAAAACCAGAATACGAATAACTGTGCATTGACAATTTTAAAATTCAAACTTTCATTCAGACATAGCCGATGAAATGTGCCAACCTTATTAAGCTGCATGCATAAAATGCATGCGCCATTTTGTATTCAGTATTCGTCTATGAATTATTGATGGTAATGAGAATTAAATTTCGAAATTATCGTTACGATTTACCCGCTAGTTTGTAGGGATGAGTTTTATATGAGCCTGAATTGTTGGTTTACTAATTGTACGAAACTATTCGCTCAAATCGGACAGATTGTCATTTTCGATTTAAATCGTTTTTAGCTGTCTGGAATATTCACTATGAAAAATGATTCTGATCCTGCCTGAAATAGAGCTGAATTTTGATCAAAAGAGAAAAGGCGCCATCTTCATTTTTTTCTATATATTTTTTTCTCTTTTCTCAGAATCTCGTGTGCATAATTCATTATTCCACAATGGTTTCAGTTTCATCGCAGTCTATCTAGTTCCATCACAGATATCTGCAAGCCAACGGATGACGTTGGGATTTGGTTCACAGGATTTATGTGCCACTAGAAGGACATGACAGCCTTTGTGCATTGGAAATGAAACGTAGTAAGCTTGAAATAAATAAATTATCTACAGACTCGTTAAAAGACAGACTTAGTATACTGATTTGACCCCTAACTTGACCCTTCCCTCGACGACCGCTCGGACGCGCATAAATACATTGAACGATCCTGAGGATGCCTCATGGAGGCGCGAAACACGTCTCGAGTATTGGTTTAGGCGCGCCAATTATTTTTGCTTTTCCTGCATGCAGAATTTTTTTGGAGGTTAAATGACGGTATTGCATCCTACATCCATGCCTGAAACTTTTTACGGAATGAAAACTATAGTAGATTGTATCATAAGGGAGCAAAATAATAATTTTACGGCGAGGGCGCTTTTTTGAATCCAGAGCGAAGTGAGGGATTCTAGAGTAGAATCCCGAGCGTAGCGAGGGATTCTTTAATAGAATCCTGAACGTAGCGAGGGATTCAAAGTACGTCGCCCGAGCCAAAAATATATTTTGCGCCCGAGTGATACACTCTACTTTTCATCACCCACTATGAGAAAATAAAAGGAGCCTCATAATTTTAACCGACTTCAAAAAGGAGGAGGTAATTCGACTGATTTTTTATGTATTTACACCGAATACGCTGATATTTATGAGCCGATTGACGTGATTATTCTTTAGTTTGATGCGGAATACTTGCCCTTTGGTCCTATAAAAATGTAACATAGTTTGGCCCAGTAGTTTTAATTTTATGAACATTTTTACTTCAGTCGTGTGGTCTAATTTCAACATGTAAAATAAATGCATATCTAATATTTGGATAGGATATTACAACTAAAAATGGAAAAATAAAAAAACTTTTTTGCAAAAAATAAAACCGACTTCACAAAACACAAAAACGTTAAAAATAACTTTAGCTTCAGAAGTCGGTGAAAAAAAAAAACTAAAATGAATCAAACAAAGGTAACCGACTTCTGAAGATCTAAAGTTATTTTTCACTTTATTGTGTTTTTTATTCACTGTCACTTGAAGAACTCATTTTTCAAAACAAAACCATTAATTTCTAACAAGTCATGAAAATTGACGAAAACGCGGTCTGTAGTTCGCGCGTTTTTAATTTGATTTCTTTTTTTTATTCAGTCAGCGCGGCGGCCGGGGCGGCGCGACTGGGCCGTCGTACCAGCCAGTCTTTATTCAAACAATATTTGCGTTCGATTTCTTTCGACGCTGAACACTAAGATGTTCCAAATTCAAAAAGTGCGCCGCAATTATCTTTGCGGCGCACTTTTTGAATTTGGAACATCTATAAAGAGGATTAAAAACTCATTACTGCCCGCTAAAAGTTTCATATAGAAAACACTACCTTTGGGTGCACTTAAAGGCGAACCAAGTCGTCCTTTTCGAATAGATGGGATGAAAAATATTTTGTATAACATTTAATGTTAAAGAAAAGTAACGCCTTATTTATAACATATGAAGTATAACTTAAGACAGCAACCCATCAGCGACCTATCATAAAGATCACTTTCTTAAAAAATCAGAGAACTAATTGTGGAAAAACTGTAATTCCCTTTTTTTATACTATACCTACTATAATTCGCTCGCTTTTATGCTATTTTACAAAAGCTTAAGTTTTATATAACAAAAAAATGGTACATGTTTACACAGGAAAAAATGTACAATTTTTCATAAAAAGTAACAATTCAAAAACGGCAAAAATAAAAAAAGACGATGTCACAAAAAAAACTTCCATAAATTGCTTAGAAAATCTAGCCAGAACCTACAATGTTATCATTTTTCTCAGAAATTCCCTTGTTGTACAAGAAAATTTCTCGCAGCCACATAATTTTCCCGATAAAACTAGATGACATCTTAATAAAGGCTTGTCTTTATAAAATGGAGTGCCATAAAACAGGTTGGGAAACATTTATTTCATAAAATTGAGACGCTAAAACTTCGCAGCACTTAACTCACTAAACGATCGTTGGCCGATAGTATTGGTTATTCCTTTAAAATATTGCGACCACATAGTAGTTTTCAGTTTTCCAACCTCGTAGGTAGTTTTAAAACGGAGGTTTTATATCGGATTTTATTTTTATTACAACGTTGGGTTCGCGGTTACATTTTTTGGGTGCCAATTTTGAAATTTCAAATAGTTACAGTTTTTTCAGGAATAATGCTACGTCATTCTTTTCAAGTAGTTTGTGACGGTTTTACGAATAAAATGTTTGTAATTTTTGTATTTGCATTGGGTCCGTGGCTTAGGCCCCCAGTGGTCGAGGCACCCGTGGCCGACGCCCCCGATTCGATTCATTTGTTTTTTTGTAAATACATAAACGACTAACATTTGACATATCCTTATAAACACATAGAAAAGACACAAAAAGTAACCCTACCATTGTTTCCTTGTTACAGCTGCACTCGAGGCGACTACTTGAAGGTATACTGGGAGGTCCAAGGCCCCGGTCCTCCTGGGACCCTCAACGAGCGCTCAGCATGGGCTCGGGAACTCTGTGGCAGTAGAGCCGATGCCCCTCCAGCTCTATACTCCCCAGGACCTTCACTCATCCTGGAGTTCCATAGCGGGGTGAAACAGAACAACGCCACGGGATTCGTTGGCACATTCAGCTTTATTGATAGACGTGAGTACATTCTTATTTATCTTTAGCCTTGTGATTAGGAATTTTGAATGCGAAATTACATTTAAAAGGATCACCAGTCTTTATTTCAATTTATTCGGAGTCGGCGCAGCATGTCTTGATCTTCATACTTCGAGTATGGAACGCTTTGAACGTAGTGGTTTTGGAACTGGTTCTAAATTCAAATAAGTAACGGGATTTTCCGAGTTCGTTTTAGCGTTGATACACGTGTGCGTGTTGCAAATATTTAGTTCAACGAAAACGACTTAATTAACTACTACTGTTATTATTTGATTTATTTTCATAAAGGACCAATGTCACAGAATGTATATGTAACCACAAAGAAAATACTTGAAAATCACAGTCAAATATCATCATGAAGGAAAGTAAATCTGATGATGAAGTTGAAAATACTCATAAGCAAGTATTACTCAAAGAGCTATTTCGGGAATATGATTTCATGCAGATGTGTTATTAATGAAGACTATAATTAATACTCGCTTATTAAAGCGTGTAAATAAAACAGGTTAATGAGCGGAACTGTCTCAAATGTCGTAGGTGTACGAAATTAATGTCGTTAGTGCTCTGCTTAATTTGTAAGCGGCTGAGACTGACGGTAACATTTTGATGTCCACACTTCCGCAGTATTTTTTAAGTTCTAAAAATTTGGCATACCTACAGGCCTAGCCAAGTTTCAAATGTTTCGTATCGATTCTCTTTCTACAATCGTAAACGCCTCGGCGTAAGCGATTGTAGAAAGTGCTAAATTGGTAGCCAAGTTGACACGACTGAGTCAATCGCTCGTTCTCTAATGTCTGTAAAAAACCTACACTTTAAAGAGTATAGCGATCATCAACATTGTAGAAACGATAACGTTCTATTCTATCATTTTGAACGATGTAAACTTGTCTACGAATTTTCTATTCGTTTGTGTTGATCACGTGATTTAACGTTGAGATGATGTCATTCCCATTCATTTGAATAGTTTTCTACTAGCGTTAACGATTATAGATTGTCAACTTGGCTAGGGGTGCTAATTACTTGCATCCTACAGCTTTCTATTTAAATTCTATGCTCATTCAATAAAGCTTTTTCAGAACGGCATTTTATCTGACGTTTATTTGAAAGGCTTTTTTTTTTTTTTTTTTATTTTATTTGAAAGGCTTGAATGGCTCAAAACCCCGTCAATTTGTTTAAACCACAATTATTTTTTTTTCGTTCATTCATATTTAGTTTAACAAACAAAATATTTTAATTATACTTTTACATAAACATGAATAGCATCTTTTTCACTTAAATGGAACTCCATTAAATGGTATTGGTAGAGGTTAATCCTCTCCGATGCGTAGCACAAAAAAAAAACACACACCAAAAACATCGTTACACACCAACCAGTTTTAAAACCATACAGCCACTAACTAACCGAATCGAAAATCGGATAATGAAGATTTTCACCAATCACGAGCCACGTTACGCGTGTGCCATGAACGCCATAACCCTTTGTCTACTATCCGAAATGCACTAAGCGGATATATTGATCAAAGCGAGTCAATCCGGTATTAAAATCTAATATTTATGCAAAGTGCGTGAATCATTTGTGAAGCATTTTTGTTTTGGAAACCGTACCTACTTTTTGATGGAGTGCCCCGGGAGAGCACATTTTGATGGTGGTTTAAAGACATCACTGAATTTAAATTTGGTTTTGATGAGAAGATAGTTTGTATTTGGTTTTGAGTTGAGATAGTTATGAGTTAATCAATGAGAAGCTTTGACCTAATCCAACAAATTTTATTACACAAAAGGTTTTATTTACATAAACATAAACACTTCTATTTTCACTATTATTCACATCAGCACTGAGTTGATCACTCATGTGATGTGTGATGCGTCGTATAAAATGTTGTTTTACTACACAATGAAATCTGATAAAATTCTCTACAACTTGGCAAAAATTTTTTTTTACGATTTTATTTTTTTTATTTTAAATATTGGAGATAGATAAAAAGTGTGACAAACAAAGTTGTAGAGAATTTTATGAGATTTTATTATGTAGTACAACAAAATTTTATACGACGCATCGTTGTCGAGATATAAGCAAAAAACCAAAAAACGGGACCTTCATTGCCCCCCCCCCCCTCGGGCTCACCTCGGAGGGGTCAGGACTTTTAATATGTTTATCTTCTAACTAGTCCAAACGAAGTTCATAAGTCAGATTTTCTGCTTTCGACTTTTCCAACCACACCCCCCTTTTGAGCACTCATTTACCAGACTATCACATTGTTTTTATTTCACATTTTTGAGAGCAGTGGTGTTGAAATAAATTAAACAAATGTATCCTATCCGTTTTACGAATCTTAAATCAAGTCAAATTAAGGCCCTTTGCACACGGCGTCGTAGCGTAAGCGTATCGTAATCCGCGCGTACGACGAGAACAATAGGTACGAGCATGTACATGTTTCTTTAAAATACACCTGAATTTACCTGAATTTCAATTTCTTATGACATTTAACTTTCAATATGACTGAAAAAATAATAGAATTCATCAAACTGGTTGAAGACTATCCTTGTCTATATAATCATTCATTAAGCGAATATCCAAGAAAATATGTTACAGACAAAGCTTGGGCAGCTTGGGCAGCTTGCAGCAACAAACAATCTCTTCCTGTAATTATTTCTAATGTATGGATGGGTCCAACATGCACGTCGCTTTCAACTTCTAACAAAATTAAACAATAAAAAATCCTCTTTGTCTGAAGAGAAAGTAAGATCCTCAACATCCATTTCGTCTGGTGATTTTAACTGATATCCAAAACGATACGCCTACGCGACGATTCGTTTGTGCAACACTGCAGGTCTCGTACGCGTAGCGTCGTAACGATACGCTTACGATACGACTACGCTTACGACCCGTGTGCGAAGGGCCTAACTCAAGAACAAAGCGAAGCCAGGAGTTTGTTTAACTTAAAGATTCGGAATTCAAACACACATACGTGCCGCCTAATACACCAACCTTAATTTATTCAAAAACATTTCTGTTCCTCTATTTCCCGTATTCGTAGTCTCTAATTTGTAATTTCTATAATCTGTTGCGTAAACTGGAGGCCTACTGAAGCGATTTGAACACGGTGTTTACAGCTCAAAGCTTAGATTTGAGTGATGTATGAAATTTTACCTTTTGTCCATAAATAATAAGCAAATATTTAAAAAACACAGGTTAATATTGTTCAGTTGACAAAACATCACAATGTAACTACAAACATGCGTGAAGACTACAAATACGGATACCGACGAGTATGGACCAATAGAAAAAGAAAGATAAATGATGTTTATTAAGGTGAATGCCCCAACCAGCCCGCGAAATTCAAATTTACTTACGTTTTTTGCAATTTGTAGGCCAGTGCTAGGTTGTATGGTGATTAAAATATTATTCACGGTTGTAAGACGTGTGTAGTAACATAATTATAACCATCAAAATCATCAATACAACCCCCGAAATTCATTAATTTGCTATTTTCCGGGCAGCGTTCTATAGACTCTGGTCCAAGAAACTTTGTTGATTCTAGGTTACTCAGATCACTTCTTGTTGTGTTTGATGCTTTTCCATTGGAATTTCATGGAAATCGCTCAAAAAATGGGTTATAATTATTCTTTTTGTTAAAATATTTTTTCCGCCCGATCTCCTTTGGTTTTTTACTAATCTACCAACGACTGGCTTCAGTTACTAATGATATCAGAAAATTCAAAACTCCGGCAACTGAAGAGTCTCGCAAACAGTCTCACATTATCACAAGGTTTCAAATTAACATAATTATCTAATAAGAACTGTTTGTATGTAAATTCGTATGTAAATGGGTAACTTCCGACATTTTCACTTTCAGCGCAGCAAAATCTTTGGCACAATCGGTATATGATTTTCACTCTTTGGGGTTAATTAATGACACTGATGAAGTGTGAAGAGATCAGATCGGTATTTGAATATGGTGTTGATTGATAATTAAACTTTCGAGAATATAATTTGAATTTTAAATATGGCGCTGCAATCTATATCTATACTTATAATAAATCTGTAGAAAAATCGTGTACATCAAAAATATTTGGAAAAAAAATTGCCAAGGTGTTAAAAGATAACCAACAGAACTCATTTCCGCCATTTTTGGAATTTTTGTCTGTTTGTCTGTTTGTCTGTCTGTCTGTCTGTCTGTCTGTCTGTCTGTCTGTCTGTCTGTCTGTTTGTCTGTTTGTCTGTTTGTCTGTTTGTCTGTTTGTCAGTTTGTCAGTTTGTCAGTTTGTCTGTTTGTCTGTTTGTCTGTTTGTCTGTTTGTCTGTTTGTCTGTTTGTCTGTTTGTCTGTTTGTCTGTTTGTCTGTTTGTCTGTTTGTCTGTTTGTCTGTTTGTCTGTTTGTCTGTTTGTCTGTTTGTCTGTTTGTCTGTTTGTCTGTTTGTCTGTTTGTCTGTTTGTCTGTTTGTCTGTTTGTCTGTTTGTCTGTTTGTCTGTTTGTCTGTTTGTCTGTTTGTCTGTTTGTCTGTTTGTCTGTTTGTCTGTTTGTCTGTTTGTCTGTTTGTCTGTTTGTCTGTTTGTCTGTCTGTCTGTCTGTCTGTCTGTCTGTCTGTCTGTCTGTCTGTCTGTCTGTTTGTCTGTTTGTCTGTTTGTCTGTTTGTCAGTTTGTCAGTTTGTCAGTTTGTCAGTTTGTCTGTTTGTCTGTTTGTCTGTTTGTCTGTTTGTCTGTTTGTCTGTTTGTCTGTTTGTCTGTTTGTCTGTTTGTCTGTTTGTCTGTTTGTCTGTTTGTCTGTTTGTCTGTTTGTCTGTTTGTCTGTTTGTCTGTTTGTCTGTTTGTCTGTTTGTCTGTTTGTCTGTTTGTCTGTTTGTCTGTTTGTCTGTTTGTCTGTTTGTCTGTTTGTCTGTTTATCTGTTTGTCTGTTTGTCTGTTTGTCTGTTTGTCTGTTTGTCTGTTTGTCTGTTTGTCTGTTTGTCTGTTTGTCTGTTTGTCTGTTTGTCTGTTTGTCTGTTTGTCTGTTTGTCTGTTTGTCTGTTTGTCTGTTTGTCTGTTTGTCTGTTTGTCTGTTTGTCTGTTTGTCTGTTTGTCTGTTTGTCTGTTTGTCTGTTTGTCTGTTTGTCTGTTTGTCTGTTTGTCTGTTTGTCTGTTTGTCTGTTTGTCTGTTTGTCTGTTTGTCTGTTTGTCTGTTTGTCTGTTTGTCTGTTTGTCTGTTTGTCTGTTTGTCTGTTTGTCTGTTTGTCTGTTTGTCTGTTTGTCTGTTTGTCTGTTTGTCTGTTTGTCTGTTTGTCTGTTTGTCTGTTTGTCTGTTTGTCTGTTTGTCTGTTTGTCTGTTTCGATGATCAAGCATCACGTAAAATATAGGAAACCAATACAGATAACTTGTATCCATAAAAATTGTGCGTATCTTGAGGTATTATTTAGTTTTTGTTACATCGTAATCGGTTAATTCTATCAGAAGATATACGAATTTAAAGTGTTCAAGAAGAATTAATCATCAAATGTAAGATGCAGCGACATCTATTGTACTAGAATGGTACTAATGACTAAAAATGTGTTTAAAATTTACATAACATGATTTCTATGCATTGTACTTTAGCAGTTTAACATCTTGGTCGATAGATGGCGTTGTTCATTTTACTCCATTTTTTTAATCACTGTGGAAAGATTTTCCGACCCCTCGCACGTGTCAGTTGCCTCAAGTTTAGTTTTTTAACTGCGAAACAACAGGAGGAAGTTCACAATTCGACGCGAGTTTTTTTTTTCTTTTGTCCACGAGAGAGAGAAGTCTGATATACACTAATGTAGGAGCGGAGTATCAATGATAAATGTTGCAAAAACAGGGAAAATTTATTTCTTTTGAGGGCTTCCGTTGCAAGCGCTGCATAAACGGTTAAAGTTACGCAAAAATCATGTTAGAGGTAATATTGTTCCCCAAAAAGTAAAAAAAAACCGCGATAGCTTAATGTCCATCTTTTAAGGTTCACACTCTCTTTAACCTTCTCTCTCTCTCATGTGACGCAGACGAAGTTGTGCGGGTCAGCTAGTCTTCTAAATATATAAAAGAAAAAACTGACTGACTGACTGACTCACATATCAACGCACTGCCCAAATCGCTGGGTCTACAGATTCCAAATTTGGCAAGTAGGTTTCTTATGTGGTCTAGGAGTGCATTAAGAAAGGATTTTTCATTATTCACCCCCTAAAGGGGTTAAACGGGGCTCCAAAGTTTGTATGGGAAAACAAGATTAGTTAGTCTATTTCATTCGAAACTTCACAGGAGTGCTCCTATTGATAAATGAGTAGAAACAGGTTTCAGGTTTTTTCAGAATTCAACCCCTAACGGGGGAAATGGGGTGATACAGTCTAAAAATCAATGCACAGCCCAAACCGCTGGGTCTACAGATTCCAAATTTGGCAAGTAGGTTCCTTATGTGGTATAGGGGTGCACTAAGAATGGATTTTCCAAAATTCAGCCCCTAAGGGTATGAAACGGGGACCCAAAGTTTGTATGGGGAAATAAGATTAGTTAGAGTATTTTATTCAAAACTTCACAGGAGTGCTCCTATTGATAAGTGAGTAGAAACTAATTTCAGGTTTTTTCTGAATTCAACCCCTAAGAGGGGGAAATGTGGTGACAACGACCTATTACCTGAAAGCCTACTATCATGTTAATCACTGTCTCGAAAATAAAAAGGCTTGGGATTAAGCTGCTCCAATGAAATTTGCTCTGTGAATGTCGAAGCTTCGGACTTCGCTTGTTTATTATTTATTCCTTTCTTATCCGTTTTTATTTTTTTTCCTTTTTAATTATTTTTCCTTTTTTATACAATCTGACATTTAATGTTTTGACATATATTTTATTATTTTTTATACACTCCGACATTTAATGTTTTGACATGTATTTTATTATTTTTTACTTTTTTTTTTTTTTTGTATTTTATTTGACATTTACTGATTTGACATGAATACTTTTTTGTTAAGTATTCTACTTTTTTTTATCATCATTGTGACTTTTAATGATTTTTGTGATTTTTATTTACATTCTTTTGAATAGAACTTGTTATGAATTTTATATGATTATAGTGAATGTGGGGACCATGTGGGCCACATTTATATTTTTTGTTTATTTTTTCCCACAACTGTCTGGCAGTTTGAGTACTCTAAGCGACCTACCCAAATGTCCTTTCTTTGGTATTGTTCGTCGTTTCGTTGAGCTCCTTGAGTTATAAGTCGAGCTACACGTTAACTGACAAATGCTTGCACTGACTGGACAGGTCCACTCAAATCTGTATGGTTCTTTCTTCAA
The DNA here is from genome assembly GCA_905147715.2 of Xestia xanthographa. Lineage (NCBI taxonomy): Eukaryota > Metazoa > Arthropoda > Insecta > Lepidoptera > Noctuidae > Xestia > Xestia xanthographa. Next base: position 21,167,109 of record LR990646.1, read on the forward strand.
AAGACCATCTCAGACACTAATCTGCATAGTCCTCATGTGAATTGAGCAAGATTGTCTGGACTTTAAAAGAGACTATGACCTCTGAGTTTGTTTCGGCTGTTTCTTCTCAGAGTAGTCAGGTACGAACCACCGGCCCCATCTAGTTTAAAAAAATGACGTGTAATAGTGTTTGTAAAAACCTACTTGCAAAATAAACATCATTTATCATTTATTGCCATGAACCGGGCGCAAATCCAGACTCCGTAGCTGCTACTGAGAAATCCCTGTCGGAAAAACCCAATAACACTTTGCCCGATCTGGGAATCGAACCCAGGACCTCATGTTTAGCAGTCGCGCTTGCAACCACTACACCAATGAGGCAGTCACCGAAAACCGATGTGTTCGTTTAAACAGCACGACTTCTCGCCTAAAAAAATATGCATAAAACCATTAACCAAAATGATAAAGTACCATTACAAGACGACAACCCTAACTATCAAGCCGTTAACACTTAATTTATCTTTCAAATATTTCAGTTCTCCAAAGCACCTTGAGAATTTTAACACCGCCATGATTAAGTTCAGGAATTAATATCACAAAATGAATTTAATATCACAGTAAATGTCTTTGTCAACAATACAAAGTGTCTTTATTCACGTAATTTATTCAAAGACTACAACTATTCAAAGTGTAATTTGTAGAAGTATTATAAATTGAATTAAAACAACTGAAGTAAGAAGATTAGAATGTGATAATGATTGATGACTATAGTTTGGCGTCTTCTGTGAGTAATTGGATAAATATTTAAATTGGTTTAAATTGTTTGTAAGATAAAACTAAAACCACTTCTAGACCACTTTATGTTGTTAGTTTGAATGAAGAATAAAATGGTATGATTAAGTTATTTCGCCCATCTGTCCTGACAAAATTATTTTCTGCCTTTAGTCTAGCCTCACGATGATTAATATTCTTAAAAACTTTGAGCCTTAATATTCTAAAATTATTTTTCAATACACTTCCTCGAAAACTGGTCCTTAACGCACTACGATTATGTACAACATGCAATGTATTTCACACGTGTGCGATTTTTTCCACTTTCCCGCACGTGTGCAGGAATTAAAATTGCCACAGATAACTATACCTATACTTAGTTCAAATTGGTTCAATGCTTAGTCTGAGGTGAATGTTTTTTTTTTTAAGTTCGGCAAAGCACTACGCGTCTTTACGGCATAAATATTTTTTGAATATTAAAATTGTATTTATAAATAGAACATCATAGATAAACATGATTATTAAAAACTAATAGTTATTTTTATACACAAATTAACATGTATTTGTGTTCTGAATTCAAAATATACAATAAATCTATTTTTTATATTAGGCTGTTTAACGGCTTGATACCTTTGCCTCTCCTTCAACCTGGCGAAAGCAGAGCGCGAAAAAAAGAAAATTAAAATCACAGTTTCTTTGTTCGTGACAAAAATATTTTTCGTTATATTTTATTTTATATCTTCAAAAGTGTATTGAAAAACGTCGTTTGATACACGTGGACATTTGTTATTGCAGTTCTTGGCTCAAAAACACCCTCGCCTGCGGCTCGGGAGTTATAATTCCGCCTCGAATACAATAACAAACTTTCTCCACTTGTATCAAAATGTACTATTTCACACCACCTGCTCGAAAATGTCAAATTATATGTCATGAAAATCCGAAAGTAAGTCATTTACGACCTGAGGTCTAGCAGGGCAATAATATTGTACTGAATTTCATTATGACCCGCTGCGCTGGTCAATAATGTGATTTGAATTTGGAACATAAATTGCATATTGCACGAATATTTACGATAGGTAGATACCTAGTAGGTACATACACAGTACACAGCTAAAAAATAAATTGTTGGAAAATCGAACTGGCCACCACGAGATAGAATATAATTAAAAGAAAAATAGAACACAAATTAAAAAGAGGCGCGAGTACTGATAATTGCTTTGCTTTGTTCATTGTTATACAATAAATTACTTTGTCTTTCCACAACTGGTATAATGTATCAACCTTTAACTTTTAATTGTTTTAAATAGATCTACTAACAGACTGTAATTGTTATTTTAATAAAAACTTGCGATTTTAGTACTACTGCTTTTATTGTCTCGTAGATAGTGTGAAAAATAGAGTATTCACCTCGGGGATAAAGGTGCCTTCGTCTTGGGCGACCTTGATTCCCTCGCTGCACTCAGGATTCTTGTCCCTCGCTTTGTTTGGGAGTTAACTCTAAACTCCCTCGCTCCTCTCGGGAGTTAACGCTGGAATCCTTCGTTTTGCTCGGGATTCAATACGGCGCCCGCTACATATGCCACTACTTTATCCCCTTGGTGCATAGTCTACTATTACGCGCATAATTATCCTAATTTAAAACCACGCGACAGACTAGCTTATGCATACCGTGATATAATGATAACAATAGTATAAATATGCGTAATTCATCATCATCTGCCTAGCCTATTCCCAACTATGTTGGGGTCGGCCAGTATTTTACAGGCATGGAAGGGTCTTGGCACCGTAGGCCTGTGGACGGTGAGCTATCTAGCTAGCTATATAGCTATATATATATATATGAGCTATAGTCTCAAAGAGAGTCAGCAAAAAGGAAGGGGTCCGCAAGGACCGATGCCTGCCGGGGCTGCGGGACTGTTCGAAAGAGATACCGCGGCCCTGGAACACAAAGGGCAATGAAGGAACATGGATGGGTTTTAGTCAGTAAAAGTCTGACATTCCCTTTCGCTCCGCCCAGAGCGGGGTATGCCTTTTTGACCTAGAATTCCCACTTAGTACTAGTTTATTTAGCCACAAGCAAACAGCAAATATCAAATGCTTATGTCAATATAATTATTTAATCATCAGCCACCAAAGTCATTAGTAACCCCATACCTAATCACCATCACCCTACCCCTATCGTTTACATACAAATCTGGCGAATCGTTAAGACTAAACGGAATTTATTCACTGAATTAACCACTGAGTTTTAATTACATCTGACTTTAATGAATGTCCGGGTAAATGTTCGGAGTAACAAAGGAGAGTCAACTGTTCTGGAGACATTAAGATGACTGAACTGAGAAGCTTTGTGGATACTGTAATCGCCTTCAAATGATATATTTTCTAGAGTAGAGGCAGCTTTGTTTAATATAAACAAATGTATCGTACTATATCATCATCATCTCCGCAACCCAGTTAGTACCGGGTAATACGCTACCCCTTGGTAAGACTGGTTGTCAGACTTTTTTTTGGGCCACTGACTACCAAACGACTGTCAAAGATCTACAAATGACAGCCCCGACCAACAGCTTAACGTGCTTTCCGAGGCACGGAGGAAACTCGGTATGTACTGGGTGGTTGCCATCCACAGACCAACCTAGGTAAGCACGGCTTAACCTAAAGGCCGACCCGAGCGGCTGTTATTATTTAGCCACGAGCTCCTCGTGTCCCCGTATAGTACTATATCATCACTACATAATTAAAAACAAAGTCCCCCGCCGCGTCTGTCCGTCTGTTCGCGATAAACTCAAAAACTATTACACCGATTTTCAAGTTTTTGTATACATTGGCTATTATAAAGTATAATGATATTTGTTGGAGGTGTCGGAAAAATATAAGCCGTCTGGGAGCTTTACTTTTGGTCGCGATAACCGACATCCACACGAGAAAAGCCGCGGGCATCAGCTAGTATTATAAAGATAGCTGATAGCTATCTTATAAAGCAGAAAAACATGTTAGGATTACTAGACAGAAAATATTTCTTTATTGCAATATTTCGTCACATCGCAACATTGCTTTATGAATTGTGTAGGAACTGCTACAGAATCTGTTTATGCCATGAATTTTCGGTTTTAACTAAATACATAATTATTCCAAATAATATTTTCTTTTAAAAAATATTCAACTATTATCGATAACAATTGCAAAAAACAATTTTGCTGAAGAACTCCACCGCACAATGACGCTTAATTTTTTCTGCCATTTTCAAACTGCTGAAAACAATAGCTATAAAACGAAATGCCTAAAATCCTTGCATTGTTCGAGTAACAAAACCTCTGCAAATGATATAAAAGAATTTTTGTGAACAATAAAGTTTGGGGTTGGTTAGTGAGAGAATTCAGAAATATTTAGACTAGTATCAAAGGATTATTGCGTACACATAAGGATTGTTCTATGCTTGACCATAGACGATATACTATAATTTGAATTAATTAATGAAAACTAAATAATTGAAATATTCAAAATCAAACTCAAACTCAAAGCATTTATTTCAATTAGACCATTACGGCACTTTTGAATGTCAAAAATACAAAAAAAAAACCGGCCAAGTGCGAGTCGGACTCGCGCACGAAGGGTTCCGTACCATTATTATTAAAAAAAACCGGCCAAGTGCGAGTTGGACTCGCGCACGAAGGGTTCCGTACCTTATCTATACAAAATTAGACAAAACGTAAAAAAAAATAACGTTTGTTGTATGGGAGCCCCCCTTAATAATAATAGTTTACGTTTCATATACGTCTCAACTATGGAGCAAAGAGTGATTTTTTCAAATAAATATATTTTCGAGTTTAACTTGTTTGATTTGATTTAAAAAACCGGCCAAGTGCGAGTCAGACTCGCGCACGAAGGGTTCCGTACCAATTATTATAAATAAATCACGTTTGTTGTATGGGAGCCCCCCTTAAATATTAATTTTATTCTGTTTTTAGTATTTGTTGTTATAGCGGCAACAGAAATACATCATCTGTGAAAATTTCAACTGTCTAGCTGTCACGGTTCATGAGATACAGCCTGGTGACAGACAGACGGACAGACGGACAGACGGACAGACGGACAGACAGCGAAGTCTTAGTAATAGGGTTCCGTTTTTACCCTTTGGGTACGGAACCCTAAAAAGGGCAAAAAAATCACGTTTGTTGTATGGGAGCCCCCCTTAAATATTAATTTTATTCTGTTTTTAGTATTTGTTGTTATAGCGGCAACAGAAATACATCATCTGTGAAAATTTCAACTGTCTAGCTGGTCACGGTTCATGAGATACAGCCTGGTGACAGACAGACGGACAGACGGACAGGGAGCGAAGTATTAGTAATAGGGTTCCGTTTTTACCCTTTGGGTACGGAACCCTAAAAAGAAAATCAAAGCTACAGTCCCAGTCACAAGGAATAATAACTTGAGAATGTACTGTAGTTGCCCATTCCCTAGCGTATTATTTTAAAGACTTAAAAAATCCCTGAAGGAAGGTCTCATCGTTTCTTTGGTCTTCCTCTACTCTTATTATATAAAGCCACACACACACAAAACACACATACACACACAAACACACCACACCACAAACCCACTTCCCCCCCAATCCCCCCCCTCGCTTCCCCCCCTCCTGTCTTCTCCTCACTTTTCATACTCAAAACATTCCTCACGATATTTTCCTTATTCCTTTACATCAATGATCAATGAACGTTATATTCCTACCGAAATTTGATGGGTCAGTAGTTATGAAATGGAACCTTAACCATTAGGTAAAAGATATAATTCAGTTCTGTTAATGTTTAAATCTTGCTTAAACCTTAATTTAAGACCGTTCAAAGTTCCAAGTTACACCATACAGAGTTGTAAGTACTGAACATATCACCACAGTTTAATCACCCGGTTTATATAGATTTCCTATCTGAAGCTCGTAAATACGACCGAGTTTTGTACTAAAGTCTTGATGACGTCTTACGGTTGAAACATTGTTCTGACGCAGGAACATCTAGTACGTAATGTGGGACGAAGTTATAGTAATTACTGAGGTGAAGAAGATAGTAAGATGAACGATTAATTATCATTTTAGATTGCAGCGAATTTCCCAATTACAATGGAGATTTACCCAGTAAATTAGTGGTACCTGAGTATATCTACATGTACTAATATTACAAGGAGTTGAAAAATTGTTTGTAAGTTTTCGCCGTGTGGTATCCGGCAGAGTAGAATAGAACCAACCCATTACACTTACAGGTGTCGTATAAGGCGATTAATGTCTGAGGCAGAACACCTTGCGCCTCCGTAGACCTGAGAATGGGCAGCAGCGTTTTCTGTTAGTCTTTCATCACTGCGATCTCCAATCCGCCTGCCCAGCGTGGAGATTACGGCAAATTCCTCCCATCATGGGAGAAGCTTATGTCCAGCAGTGCACGTTATTAGCTGTTGTTGTTGGTGTTGTTGTTGTAAGTTTATAGGGGATAATCACCGGAACTACTGATCCATTTCCGAAAATTCTTTTAACAATTTGAAGCATCACTATCTCGAAGTATCATAGTCTACATTTAAAACGTTCCCGTGGGTTATTTCCGAACATAACGGGAGCGAAACCGCGAGCAAAAGCACTACCTTGTAGTCTTCAGAATGTTATTCGGTACTAAACCTAATATACTAATTACGTAGGAGATATTAGCTCAACTCAAACCTGCTATGGCTCTTTCCTGAAAAGACCATACCATGCCTACATGATCACACTCACATTTATATCATCTATACAGATAATAATAATAATAAAATATAATAAAACAGTAACGAAAGAAAAAGTGTACATTGAGAATTTTCGCGAAAAAATAAGTAGTAAGTTTTGTTAGAAAAACGTAACTGATGACAAAAAGAGACTTTTTTTAAAATTTGTCTGTCTGTTTGTCTGTGTGTATGGTACGGCTTCACGCCAAAAGTACTGGATAGATTGAATTGAAATTCAGCAAAAATGTTCTTTGTAAACCAAGGAAGGCTTTAGGCTACATATTATCACGCCGTATGTTATGGGAGGTAAGCAATATTGATTTTAAAAGGTTTTTATTCGTAATTGAATGCACAAAATGACATGTTATAATAAGCTATGTTATGTCACAGAATAGATAATAGTACTAGCATACAGAAGTTGCACTCCTTTGATCTTGAAGAAAGCCGATATTATAAATACCTAAACTGGGCCCGCACGATCTAAATTGTACCTTGACGCCACGCATTAGCGTATTTTATTCGGCGTCTCACTGCTTAATGGTCAGACGGCAGGGTTGCCTCAAGTACCTACTCAAAATAAAATACTGCCAACATTTTTATTTTTAAATGTTACCTAGTTAAAACTTGAATAATTACAATTCTTTTACTCTATTATAATGTCTCATTATATATATCTTGTCTTCCCTAAAATTACGATTAGGTACTTATTAAATTTAATAGCAGCATAAATGCGAAATCGAACGAATAGGTAATTTTAAAATAAACTCTGATGGAACATGGACATGGAGCAGTGAAATTTATATACCTACCTACTTAAAAAATACATATTTTTTCTACATTTATTAACAGCAACAGTTTATCCGGCTTGTCATTTTCACTAGTAATGATTAATGATCAATAAGTCAGTTAACAAACACGAAGTACGAGTAGGTAGGTATGCGTCGCAAGGTCAAAAGAGCGCGAAAAATTAAAGCGGGATACGTACGCAGTTACGCATGGCTGGAGCGCGACAGCCCTAAAGAGCTTGCATATTCAATATGCACGAAGCGGTAGGTAATTATCTCATGCCTACACACGGAGTGCAATAGCTCTGGTTATGTGACGCAGACGAAGTTGCGCGGGTCAGCTAGTTTCAAATAATAGTGTCTGGACTTTAAAAGTGACCAAGATCCCTGAGTTTATTTTGGTATTTCTTCTCAGGGGTAGTCCGTTAGGAAATGCCTGCGCCAACGTTCTCCTAAAACAAAATATTGACGTGTAGGTAAGTGATTTAATATCCTATTTGCAAAATAAATAATTTCAATTAATTTCATATTATTACCGTGCACAAAAACACGGGTACGACCCCAAATCCTTAACATTCATAATCCATAAGACTAAGCAACAAGGAAGTAACTATCAAATTACAAAAAGTAATAATACAGGAAAGATTTTTATCAGCAGACACAAAATTTTCACAAAAAAATGCAATTTAACTTCCCCTTTGTTTTACACAAAATACTCCTTGAAAACAGCCCTATTGTCCCATTTCATACTTTCTAAACAATAAAGCCTATTGCTCCACAAACTTTGATGAACTTCACGACCCACTTAAAACAACGAACAGATTCTTAGATTACGTTATCATTCTCGCAAATCTTCACTTGCCTTTTGCAAGTCATTGCGTAAAATACGCTGTCATTCCTCAAATCCTTTATCTTAGGAGCTCAATGTGCCCGCATACTTACGGCCTTCAGAGGCATCACTTTTGTTAGCTCTTATTCCACAACTCTGAACTTCTCTACTTTTCAATTCGTGGCCGTTAATGAGTTGGCTTCATCTGAAACGTGGTCTGATTTCACTTTTATGTTTTAGTGTCGATAAGATGGGAGATTACAGTTAACTTTGGCAATTGCGAGTTAGAAATCTTATTTAAGTTGTGTTTGGTCATTACTATTGATTTGCAGGTTTATTTTTCTCTAGAACTGTTTGTTACGATAGAAACCTAACATGATAGTTACAGCAATAAGTATACGCGTGTTAGGGACAACGGTGAACAACTGTCACCATGAGTTCAGCACTTAATTATAGAACCACCAGCATTGAATTGAATCTCTAATAAATTATTTAATTTTTGCCCTAAAAATCTAGAAAAAATATATGTTTAGGTATCAAATAGGTACAATTTTTTTGTAAAAAGCGAATTGAAATTTGAAGCCCTTACGTGAGGATTCTAAATGTGGGCAGACATTCTGACATCAGAATGCCCAATTTTTAAATTCATTTTCTCAGTTACTAATTAGGTACCAATTATTTAAACAAATGTATCAAATAGTAGCAAATAGGTATTAGATTTTAGTAATATTTTAAAACTGATCGGTCATTTTGGCCAGTCATTCTGATGTTCACAAAAACTATGCATGTTTTCTAGACACCCAATTCTAGAATCATGTGCTTTATTGTTAGCAGTTTGCGTGTCATTGTCCCTACACAGTATAGACAATGGAACAGTTACTTTTCGCAAGTGTTGATTATATCCCTTAATTAAGTAACGAACAGTATGCACCTCAGTTGTAACAACATCATTACGCGGTCACCAATTCGACTGGCTACTGCCGTGATTATGACAATATTCGCCCGGACCGTTTGGTCGTAACGGCCTATAGACCAATTTCAGCATCCGACGGGTTGATAATTTCGATGATTATGGGTTAGAACCAGAATAGTACAATGCTCAGTCTAAATATGTCTGTTGATTCACAGAAATATGAGAATAGGTAGAGAAATATTTTTTTTACATACACCAGATTTAAAGCTAAAGAATGTTTCCTTTATATATTTTTTTATTGCACAATATTCACAGTTGTTGGGTTAACCTTTGATATTTTTTTCTTAAATATTGCATATTATCACATAGATTAGAAACTATTAATTGCATTAATTAAACTTGTATCTACCTTTTACTTGAGGTAACGTTTTTGGATCCCAGAATCGGAAAAATTAAGTACGTTGACATTGTGTAAAAAAGGTGAAATGAAATCGTTAAAAGTTTTAAAATAAAAGAGTTAGTAGTCAGATACACTTTATTCAAGGCATCTTGAACTACTAATTGTCTCTTGATAGCTAGTTTTCTATTATTTTAGGAATGAGTATCCTACTTTACTATGAATTTTAACTGGTGTGTCCTGGGTTCAATTCCCAGGTCAGGCCAAGTTTTATTGGGTTTTTCCGTCAGGGATTTCTCAGTAGTAGCCACGGAGTCTGGAAAAGGATACATTTTCTTTTTTTTTATTTCGATACGGAATGTTAAATTACTATCAAAATAATGACAAAAAGCAAAAACAAGACATAAATCGGCCAAACAACACAAAAGTTATAACCATTTAAACTTTTGTTTCTATCTCTTTCTAGATAAACGGAATTTTGTATGGATTTTGTAGGTCGATGTAGCGAATGACGTCATTCGCTGTATCGGATCTCTCTGTCTAACCAGCAGTTTCAAATGCTTATAACTTAGTAGTTTTTATAGATATAAAAAAAATATTAGAGTTTGCTATGTCTGATGTTAATAGGCTTTGTTTAGAGTGATAAAAAAAGATCATGCATATACCCTATTATATGTGTGAGCAGTGGTGGCCCAGTGGTGGCGGCCCCAACTTACGAACAGTAAGTTGTGGGTTCGAACCCAGACAGGCGCATTACTTTGTGTAATTTATTTCATCACCACTGCTCTCAAAACGGTGAAGGAAAACATCGTGAGGAAACCGGCATGTCCTAGAACCAAAAAATTCGAAGACATGTGACATCTACCAATCCGCACTGGGCCCGCGTGGTGGATTATAGCCCATTCCCTCTCATAGAGAGGAGGCCTGAGTCCCAGCAGTGGGAACATTAATAGGCTGATGATGATGATGATACCCTATTGTACCGGGTTTATGATAATAGGCTCACCCCTTATTATATGAGACATAACATAACTGTCGAAATGTGGGTGTACTATTAGGTACACCTCTGCCTAACTCTTCGAAGATTACAAGCGTGATGTTATGTTATGTATAGTTGGTGCCAGTTAAGATGAGAATAGCGGTCATTGCCCTTTCCCTAATATCTCTTCGTACGAACCAAAACAAATAGACCATCTATCGTTTTTTATTACAAAAAAAACCGGCCAAGAGCGTGTCGGGCCACGCTCAGTGTAGGGTTCCGTAGTTTCCCGTCCGTCACAATAAGTGTTCCCACTTATGAGTTTAAAGGTGGGTATCCATTATGTAAAAATGCTTGCATATACGAATATACTACAAACTTAGTCCAGAAATTATTTTGTACAACTTTTTGTCTTTTTTGTACAAAAACTGTTGTTTCCATCAAGTTCAAAATGATTTTCCTAGAAAGTCCTTATAAAGTTCTACTTTTCAGATTTTTTCATATTTTCTAAACTTATGGTTCAAAAGTTAGAGGGGGGGGACATTGTTTTTTACTTTTGGAGCGATTATTTCCGAAATTATTGACATTATCAAAAAATGATTTTAGGAAACCCCTATTCATTTTTAAATACCTTTCCAACAACAAATCATACGTTAGGGTTGAAATTAAAAAAAAAATCACTTCCCACTTTACATATAGGGGGGCTACCCTAATAAAACATTTTTTTCGAATTTTTATTTTACCACTTTGTCGGCGTGATTGATATACATATTGGTACCAAATTTCAGCTTTCTAGTGCTAACGGTCACAGAGATTAAGCGAGGACGGACGGACAGACATGGCGAAACTATAAGGGTTCCTAGTTGACTACGGAACCCTAAAAATGTTGAAGATCACGATAAATGACGATTCCAGACTTGAACAGGCTTATTTTTGGTTTTCAAAGTTAAGAAGTTTAATAAATGTAGGTGGGTCAATGACCGCTATTCTCATCTTAACTGGCACCAACTATAGAAACAATTTGAAACGTTCACTAACATCTACATCGTAGCATCACCATCTGCATTCCTAAACATAATTTCGTGATTGCGTCACTGTTTCCAAGGGTATATTTATTACATCTAGGTGAGATGTGACCTGAGATTGAAATACTTCGAGCATGCAGTATGCCACGTGTATCACATTTACTCACAACAACTATTTCTGAAATGTAAGGTGAAAGCTCGCTACAGCAATATTTAAAAAAAAAATTATTATTTTTTTATTTAAATTAAAATCATACTGTATAACGAAGTTAAAGGACGACAACGCCAATATTGTATCTGGTTATTAGCAAACCATAGATGTGTGCCGTACACAGTTAAGCATACATGTATGTACCTATCTATCTATTACTGTTTGTGGTAGTAGTACTGGTGCGACCAACCTATCTGTGCAGGCAGATAAATTCGAAACCAACTCTAATGAACATTATGATTACCGTCAGACGACAGAGCCGCGCCGATATAAACTGCATAGATAGGTTGGTAACACGATGTGCACACCGATTAATCACTTAAAAAGAATTGTATTATATTTTTATGAGCTGAATCAACGTTCCTAACAAACCTCTGTGGTTTTCTGGAACGTATATTTTGTCAATTGTAATGTTAATAAGTTTCTTGATGATATAAATAAAAAAAAAAAAAAAAAAAAAAGGTGTATGTGTTGTGTTTTGCCTTGAAATATTTTGTTGTAAGGGTACAACTGAATCATGTTTTAGAACTTAAAACAAAAACAACTACGTGTTGACGACCCGAATGGCGCAGCGGTAGTGAGGCTGCCTTACATTCTTAGGGTCTCGGGTTTGAATCCCGGTACGAGCAAATAAATGATTGTGTGATGAGCAGGGACATTTGTTTCCGAATCATGTAAGTTTAAATATGTATTAACAAACAAAAAAGTATAGATGTAGTATATCAACTATCTGGTGTCCACGACACAAGCCTCGTTGCTTAGTGTGGGACTAAGATGGCGCTGTGTATTGTCCAGCGATATTTATTTATTTAACAAAGACTTTGTGAAAGGTAAACGATGTTTTAATGCTTTCACGGTTTAAAACTAAACTTATACTGTGACTTACGGGATTTCTTCCGTGATTGTTCATTATTTTGAGCTCCCGATATTTTGACGCTCTTGCAAGCGCTATGATCGCAGGATGAAGTTTATGTGAAAGGTTTTTGATAAAAACAGGCGTAGGTCAGTTCCAAGGCCTACCTTGGAATAGGAATAGAATACCTCGGAGCAGTCTCCCATAGTCACATAACAATTCCACACACAGCAATTCCAAATAGCGAGATAAACTTTCCTTATAAGTGTGTTTGATACTTTGGGCCTGCTTAATAATAATATATTTTGTAGCTCAATAGTTTAAAATATTAAATTTACTGTTTTTATTGACTGAGGTATCTAGAATATTCAGATTTGTAAAGTGAATTTACACTTCTGAATATGAAATACATACTTATTAGAGTAGTTCAAGGGAAACAATTTTAGAATTTTTATCTAAAAAGGATTTTCAATATTATCTTCTTAGAACTTAATAAAACACTTTGTTCTCTTCATTAAAATTTATTTATTTTCTATAATATTTACATTATTTACATACTAACTCTATAATAGAAATAAAAATATAATGAAAGGTCCAAACAGACAGATTACCCTGTTGATATTTTCTCCATGAGTTTCGCTTCATACAGACGTGCCGTATTTAAACAATGCGATGAATGCATGTCTAAGTAGCTCAAATTGATTTGTTTTGTAGTGTTCTAGATACATTTAATGTCCTACTAGACACACTTTTTATTATTGTTCTCCTTTGTCTCTGATATTCATATTTAAATGTTATGCATTCCTGTTATTTGCATGGTTACTGAAATGTTAATATTAGATGTTGTTTGATTTGAATTGTAAGTGATTGTGCTGTTGGTGTGCTTATTATAAATAAATAAATAAATAAATAAATAAATAAATAAATAAATAAATAAATAAATAAATAAATAAATAAATAAATAAATAAATAAATAAATAAATAAATAAATAAATAAATAAATAAATAAATAAATAAATAAATAAATAAATAAATAAATAAATAAATAAATAAATAAATAAATAAATAAATAAATAAATAAATAAATAAATAAAGAAATAAATAAATAAATAAATAAATAAATAAATAAATAAATAAATAAATAAATAAATAAATAAATAAATAAATAAATAAATAAATAAATAAATATTTACAAGTATCAAAAAGGGTTACAGGGCGTCGAAAAATTCGTCCACATCGCTGTCAACAGGAAAAGTGCCCAGAAGGCTGGCAGCATTGCCATTTGCATTTTTGTTCTTACATATTGTAGAAGCGTAGTACATACTAAACATCTTGAAATTCCATTCATCTATATGATAATCTTAGAAACGATTTGTATGAAAATTTCATAAAGATAACATGTGCATTCGAATGATACCAAGCATTTATGAAATTGGAATTTTGTAAAAATCATACATACGGCTTCTAAAATGTTCAAAAAATGGAAGACAATATATTTTTTTGCCATTTTGTTAGTTTGCCATTTTGTAAGTTTTCAATGATTAATGCGTAATCTACTTAGGTACGTTCATTCACAGTAAATTTGTCCTTTAAAACAACAAAATAATCCTATGAATTATTTTTAAGTCATATTTTACTTGTCAAGATTACATAATTAATTACAGTAGCTGTTAATGACAAGGCTTAAATTATTAAGAGTTTTTCATACAAATAGTTAAGCACTATCAAAATGTAAATTAACTAACACATATAAAACCTAATTTATAAGACTCAAAGGCAGTACTAGATTTGAGAGCACTATTAAATTACAATTATATCTCATTCCTGTACCATCTGCTCCAGTATTTGTTCTAATAAGCACTTACAACTTATCTCAGTATGACTTATTTCTCTCCGAGCATAGAACTATGCGACAGACTTTTCGGCAAAGTTAGTGGCTGCGTTCGTGAAACAGACATTATATCTTGTTGCGTAGAGATATGGTTTATTATTGTGTTAGCGACTGGTAAAGTTGGGTGGTGTTGAGTCAACTTAGACAAATGTTTGTTGAGGAGTTTCCGCACCTGTGCCCCTGTTATATGTCTCTGTCGGAAGATTTCTGCGAGCTGCTCTGACAATGATCGAAGGTATCGTGGATTTGACCTGATGTCTCTTCTGCTAAGTAGTCGAGGAGGGTGGTGCAGCAGCGGTCAAGGCTTTTGTGGCAAGCAAGCTGATTGATGAGATTCAAAGAATATCTCGAAGAATTGTTAGGTAAAATAAAGGATGCGTATAGTGCAAAAGCAAAATTGAATGTAATAAAAGATAATTATGTCGTGTACAAGAGTCAAGGAGAGGGGTCATCGGGAACAATATTAAGAGTCCTATTACATTTTTTTGGTAAATTCATGATTTTTGACGCAGTAATTCTCAGCAGCAGTAAGATATTTTAATTATTTGCTTAAGAATAACGATAGTGCTATTCTCTTTCTTGTAAGTTGGAGTTACACATTTTCATTTTTCTTTTCGTGTAATTTACTACAAATATATTATGAACTCAGTTTGCAAGAAAAACCGTCGACGATGGAACTTTAACGCTCAAATTCACATAGTTACATTCAATTCTTATAAAGGCTAAAATTACTAAAAGATAAGTTGAATGTTTTACTCGTTTATTGGAGTTTTAGAATTTCTTTAAATTCCTTGAGTTCTCACGGAAATATCGTAAAGAAATAGTAATTTAAGCCATAAATGTCTTAATTTAGTGTCCATTATATTCCAAATAAACTCAATTCTATCACACAAATTAAAGTGTTATAAAACTTCAATCTACAATGAATAAGTTTCATTAGTTTTCGTTTGTCAATATAATAAGACAAAAATACAATAAATAATAATATAATATAATAATATTTATTCAAAAATAGAATTAGCACAAAAAATACAATTTAAATCTTAGAAATAATGTTGGTTTAACAAACTACGATGCCTGTACTAGGTTAAACCTGTATCACAGGCGGCATTTTTCTAATAAATACTGTTTGGACAATAGATTTCTTAACAATATTTAACATAAAATTACGAGTTAGTAAGTATGAGTTAATATATTATGGTATACAAAAAAATATAATTCAAACAAAAATATAAAATGAATTCAGGTCACACATGTAGATAAAATGTAAGAAAACAATTTTAGTACTTAATTATTTGCTAATGCTTATTTAAACTGTCAGCATTAACAAGGTAAACATTGCAAAATAAAAATCATCAAAATAAAATTAAAGTACCTACTATAATTCTCAATTCAGCTCGCTCCTCAGTCTCGTGTCAGTCTCGTCTCTAATATTCGTCAAAATCAATCGACAATCGTTCAGATATCGCTATTATTATCGACTCGTGTACGCCGACCGAAATAATTTGATCCAGGAAGTAAAAATCAAAAATTTTCCTAAAAAATGTAATAGGACTCTTAACCAATTGCGCGAGTGAAAGGCGTGTGACGTAGGTCGATAGGTTTGTTCTTGACACCGAGATGTCGCCCTTAGTCTTAATATAGAAACAGGGCACAAATACAGACTCCGTTGCTGCTAATGAGAAATTCCTAATTGAAAAATCCAATAACACTGCCCGACCTGGAAATCGAACCAAGTACCTCATCCTCAGCATTCGCGCTCGCAACCACTATACCAACGAGGCCAACAAAAATATTAATCTAGCTGAAAATAAAGACCTGTTTCTGTAACTAAGACCTTAGTTACTAGTCTTATTTAATACCAACTAAATCTGTAGAAAACAACGTTGTCAGGTAAAATAAATAGAGAATATGCATGTCATTTTTTCTTCACTTAAATCAATAAAATACACTATTATCAACCCAAGAAAAGTATTAAAAGTAAAGTTCAACTACTGCTTGTCGCTTAAAAATAATATTAAAATCCTGCAATTTTCTATGACAGTTCAAACGTCCGTGACTGTCGCGGCCATGATGTGACGTCATTTACCTAACTTGTTAACATCTAATTTTTTGGCCTTAATAAAGTAATTTAACTAATTGTACATACAATTAGTTAAATTACTTTAAAGTGTTGTGTGTTGTGTGTGTGTTTTTAAGTGTGTGTTTACGTTAAAGCACATGCTTTATCCAAGTTAAAATTGCGATATCGATATTATAATAAAATTTTACTGAAACTTTAACTACTTTTCAAATAAAAGTGTTTTTTTGACACAGACTTTGACGTCACTGCCGCCGTTATCGAGGACGACGTGTTTTGAGAGTGCGTTCCGTTTCACCAAAAAAATGCTACATAAAACAATAAATTGTAAATTAAGTGATGTTTTAGAAACTTAAACAAGTGTACCACAATTTTTTTATGCGCCAATACAAGGCATTTAAAACAAATCAAAAGAGTTTTGTATTACTTGCATATAGGTACCTTATTGTCGCCAATTCAAAGTAAATACAGTTGGTATTCATCGAGCTTAAAAGCATCAAGTCTAAAACATTCAAATAGAATACGATTGACTTAGCCGTAACTCCGTAAGCAATATAAAAGTATGCAACCACTATATTTCTTAGCATCGCGAAGGGTAAATCTGGTGTAAATCTGTGAAAATCCTTCGGGTAGACGGCCCAAGACGCTCAAATAGGATCAGGTCAGGCTTTGTAAGGACGGCTTATCGGCAGCTCGGCTCCATGCATATTAAAACCACCTGCAGAACCAAGTTGAGCCAGAGAGAATATTCTATTAGTTTGAAAAGAACCGCAGGCGACGGATCGGGCGGACGAATTATTTGCTTCTTCCTGATCTACGGACATAATCGCTGAAATAGAATTGGCTATGTTTGTATGTATTGTGTTATGATGCACTATAGCTATTACCTGGAAGTTCAAATCATAGTTTTTAGGGTTCCGTACCCAAAGGGTAAAAACGGAACCCTATTACTAAGACTTCGCTGTCTGTCCGTCTGTCTGTCCGTCTGTCCGTCTGTCTGTCACCAGGCTGTATCTCATAAACCGTGACAGCTAGACAGTTGAAATTTTCACAGATGATGTATTTCTGTTACCGCTATAACAACAAATACTAAAAACAGAATTTAATTAATATTTAAGGGGGGCTCCCATACAACAAACGTGATTTTCTTATAAGAATTGGTACGGAACCCTTCGTGCGCGAGTCCGACTCGCACTTGGCCGGTTTTTTCCTACTCCTCCGCTATACAGGATTAGTTTTCAATAACCGGCCAAATATTCAGAGATGATTTAGAATCGATAATATTTTCGATATAATAAAAAAAAAAAAAAAATCATTCCTGTCCACCACTAAAAAGCGAACGTGTGGATATTGCAACAGCACAATTCAGTTCAACAACCTAGATAGGTAACAGTTAGCACACACATAGATTTGGCGATGCATGCACGCACACAAGTGCATTGATTTCCACCAGGTTTATGATTTAGGAAATTTTCAAATTAATGCTATTATTTTATTTAATACTTTTCGACAATAATATTTAAAATGCACTTTTGGTTTGATCTTAATTTTAGATTTTGGCCTGTCATTGAAAACTAACCCTGTACTTTTCTGAATTATTTCGTTGCGGGATCCAAGACAGTTAAATTGTTTCTCTGGTACTTCGTCAAGCTTCATTGTCTCGGCGCTTTTCTGGTGGTCGCCACTGTTGATTCTGGCTTTCAGGAGTTACAGTGGTTTGGGAATAGTGTGGCGGGATTACCACAAAAAATATATTAGTTTGAAAAAAACCGCAGGCGACGGATCGAGCGAACGAATTATTTGTTTCTTTCAGATCTGTGAGCATTATCGCTGATATAGAATTGGCTCTGTTTGTCTATATTGTATTATGGTACATATATACGGTACATTATGCTTGCGTTTCGCAAAACTTACAGTCAGGTCGAGATAATTTAAAATCATTTATTATAGTATCCTTCACCTAACTGGTTAATTAATGAAAAGTATTTTATTTCAAATTAAATATCTCCAGAATATTAATATTAATTAGCCATTTTAAAATGATATTTTTTATAAACATTTCGCTGGTTTGGTTAAATAGACAAATTCCATACCAATTGAAAGTATGAAGCCTATAGAATATATGTAAACCTTAGGTCAGGTCGGTGAAGGTCGTTCTGTAAAGGATCTTAGACTATTAGTTCAAAAGTTGAACACATATTTTCCTTTAAAAATGGCTTCAACCTCTTTTTATTGGTCGGAAGTTGCAGTGCTGTTGCACAAATGACACAAAGTTCTTGCGTTCATTTTTCCCGCAACAATGTTAAGTGGTTTTGTTTTTCTTTGGAACTGCAGAGAAAATGTACCCTTCTGTGATTGGTTGAATACTTCTTTAACTTAAACCTTCGCTTCTTATTATACGGGACTTAAACATCACTAGCGAAATGTGGGTTTACTATATTTATGCTTCTGTCTAATCCTGTAGAGATTACAGGTGTGAAATTATGTTATGTGTTACTTAGAGAGACACTTAGGGCCAAGTTCACCGAAAAGATAACAGTCTGATTATCTAAAAACAGCTATTTAAAACACATTTTCATGTTCAAAAATGTGTTTTAAACAGCTGTTTATAGATAATCAGACTGTTTTCTTTTCGGTGAACTTGGCCCTTACTTGTGTTTGTCAATGGCTAGTTTAACCATTACTTCCAAAACCACAAGTGATTAAATTCATTTATTTTGGTAAAGGAACTTAGCTAGAAATTTTCGACTACGCTTCGAGTTTATTTGAGTAAATAATAAACAGTTAATATAATTTAAAAAGACAATTATAAATCTTCAACAATCGACCATTGATGAGACTATCTATAATTCAACAAAAAATATTTTCCAAACCGAAGAGCTTACGCGGGTAATAAAATTCTAGCCGCTCTTTCCAAACCCTGAAAATGTTTTCTCACAAAAAGATTTTGAAATTTTCTCAGCAAATTTAAAATTTTCCAGATCGTTCCCTTTATAAAGAGGAATCCAGAGAGTGCCTCTTTATATGCTAAGTGATGGAACTCAAAAGCAATACGACTGCGCTTCTTTATACTTACAAAATACCTATTGACGACATATGACTATATAGATTATAGTTGAAAATAGTGTAAATATTTTTAATACCTGGCATAACCAGACGTTAATACTGCGTTTACTTACTCTTCTGCCTAGCCTTTTCATAGCTAAGTTGTTGTTGATTTACAGTCTAACCGGATGCAGCTGAATACCAGTATGTTACATGGAGCTACTGCCTATATTCACTGAGTTGTGGAGGTCCACAACTCAGTTAATACTGGGTAATACGATACCTCTTGGTGAAACCGGTTGTCAAAGTTTTCGGGCTACTAACTACCTGTTACGACTGTCAAAGAACTACAATTATATACATATATATGTATATTATATACAAAAGTGTATTATATGTGAAAGTCAACACAAAGTAGTGGTTACGTGGAGTGAAGATGTCATTATTATTTTCTCTATTTATTCTACCCATATTTGTATTATTTTTTCGTTTACACTTTATGTATTTATTATTTATCCGTGTCTGACCGTGGCATCACTCTGGGCCCTATCAGAATACCAGCGCTGTGACGTTTTTTTTTTAAATGTTACAGCACTATGCTGAGATAGGGGCCTTTTGGCCTCGTACAGGACCAATTTCATTTCATGTTTTTTTTTTATTTTTCTCTTTGTTTACTTTTTAATTTTTATTAGTTGTAAGTACTGTTAATTTAACCATTTTTATTTGTGTTTTGTCCTGTGCAGGCTAATAAATGCTTTTTCTTTCTTTCTTTCTAAAAAGGCAGCAACAGGCAGTCGCTCCATGTAAAATACTGATATTCAGCTGCAGCTGGTTAGACTAGAAGCTGACTCAAGCATATTTGAGAAAAGGCTAATGATGAAGGTGGGTTGGAAACGTACAAAATGGAGTCGGTAACAAAGCTTCGGTATAGGTAACTTATATAAGATGATAAACAATTTCTACTTATTAGATATCGTATCAAGTCTGACCTTAAACTTGCAAAGACCTTGTTTATCAGTAAAAGATAACAGGTCAACTGGCGGTTATCAATGTTGCCATATAGTTTCGCATAGGCTCATATCGTTACTGATAACGTTATGCGCAAATTGTAATAACATTGCAATGATTTTCCGTGTAAATCTGTAGGTACCTTATATCTGTGGTATCGACCCGTGCGTGCGTGTATGACCGGATGTATGAATATGGACGAGGCAAAAAGAGTATGTAAGGACCGTAGCAGGTGTTATTATATGGTTTCTACCTACCTTACAGGAAACAGGCGTGAGTTTATGTGTTTTTAGCACTGTTTCATAATGCAGTTTTTTAAAAGGATGATCTAACTATCAAGATCGGAGACTACACTCAAAGTTGTAGACGATCATGTGTATCTGGGGCAAACGGTCCAGCTAGATAGATCTAACTTCGAGAAAGAGGTCAATCGTCGAATCCGACTCGGCTGAGCAGCGTTCGGGAAGTTGCGCGGTATCTTCTCGTCCACCTTACCGCAGTGTCTCAAGACGAAAGTATATGACCAGTGTGTGTTGCCAGTGATTATATACGTGACCAAAACGTGGTCGCTCACAATGGGCCTTATCAGAAGGCTTAAAGTCACTCAAAAGGCAATGGAGAGGGCTATGCTCGGAGTTCCCTTGCGCGATCGAATCAGAAATGAAGACATCCGCAAGAGAGCCAAGGTTACCGACGTAGCCCGAAAAATTGCCAAAGTTAAGTGGCAGTGGGCAGGGCATATTGCTCGCAGAACGGATGGCCGTGGGGCTGAAAAGTTCTGGAGTGGCGACCGCGAACCGGAAGACGTTCCGTTGGAAGGCCTCCCACTAGGTGGACTGATGACCTGGTGAAGGTTGCGGGAATCCTCTGGATGCAAGCTGCACGGGACCAGTCAATGTGGCGACACTTGGGGGAGGCTTATATCCAGCAGTGGACGTCTTTCGGCTGAAATGATGATGATGATGATGATCTAACTATACCTCTGAAAGAGAATGGCGAGATTGCATGTAATTCGGGACCCAATGATATGGGTAGCGTGCATTGTGAAAACTTATGAATAGTTAAAGAACGACTTAAGACTAACAAAAAAGCAAATGGAAAGTAGGTTATAGAAGTTGGGATATAAAAGATATGAAAGGTAGAATATTATAACTTAACTTAAGGCACGGACTTGATTGGTTATTATTTAGTAGTAGAATGGCATAAAATAGCATTTATCCGTATTCCACGTAGCCGTTGAACACAAACAAACAATGGAATGATCCACAGACTCATCATCATCTTCCTGCCCTTATCCCATGTTACTTGTGGTCGGCGCAACATGTTTTTTTCTTCCATTCTCCCCTGTCAACCGTCACACAGTCATTTACACCTTTTTCATTCATATCATTCCTTACACAATCCATCCATCGTTTCTTTGGTCTTCCTTTCCCCCTCCATCCATCATCATATTCGTCACTCTTTTAGTCACATGCGATTGATCCACAGACTATGTCCATTTATTTCCATTTTTCAGTTGTAAGAAGATAAATGTCAAACGTTGCGTTCGGAAACTGAACGATGACTTATGTTTATATAAATTAAAATCATTCGTAACTTTTAATTTCCATCGCCTAGTATCTCAACATTTTTGATATAGAACTCTGATAAACTCTTTACTTATAATTAATATAAAGAAGACCGTGAACATCGCTCCGTTGATTTTTAAATTACGTGGGTCCAACCTCGCCATTTTCCTTTAAAAAAGGTTACGCAGATGAGGCCTGATGCTGTTAAATATCCAGCACTTTACTTACCACAACTGCCTATCTGACCTCCACAAGCCAGTTACTGGGTAATACGGTACCTACCCCTTGGTAAGACTGGTTGTCAGACTTTTGTGCTTCTGACTACCTGTAAGAACTGTCAAAGGTCTACAAATGACAGCCGGTAGCAACAGGTTACTATGTTTTCTTGGACAGGGGTCTCGATATGTAATGGATGGTCACCCATCCACGATCCGACCTTGGCAAGCGTTGCTTGACCTTTAAGATCGACCTGTGCGGCTGTGTTATTACGTTATTAATCGACCGTCTTGATAAATTATGAATGCAGTCTGTCATCACTGTAATAACCATCCAAGCCTGACACTCAAACGATTAACAAAAAAATAAAATATTATACCTACATAAGGCAAATAAAATAACATTGATAAGTTTAATAAAAAATCTATTTGATACTAAGCAGGGACATTATTTTTTCTAAAAGTAAAATGTAATACATATTTGCATGATTTGACCTCAAAGCCTTTGAAAATGACTTGATGTTGTGATATTAACTTTAAAGTTTACGCAATATAGAATAAATTCCATTGTCATACGAATCTGTCTTAATATTATGCTGCTTTGGGTTGTGACGCGGCTTTCATGTCGTTCATCTGAAAATGATGAAAATGTTTAATAAACAGTAGACAGATATAAATACATAATAGTTATTTATGCAACTGTTGTATAATGAGGGGTATTAAAACACGAATGTGGGTTTATCACACGAGGCGAAGCCGAGTGTGATAATAGTATCACATGAGTGTTTTAATACCTAATTATGGACAGTTGCATACAAGACTTTATCTACATCCATGATAAGAATCCTCCATAAAAGGTTCTGAAACCATAGGGTGTTGTAGTGTTGTAAGAAGTCTATGTAAATTCATTGAAGGTTTAATAGCTGAGTATTTAATACAAACAAACCATGTAAAGGTAATAATATAATTATTTATATTTTGGATTGTACAATTATTAAAATGCACAAAGCTTGTATCACTCATTTTTGTAAACAACAAAGTACTTATTGCAATACTAATATCGAACAAAAATGGCGGGATTCGACGTGAATTCGAATTAAGATATAAGTTTTTTTTTTTAATTACGGCGCTGTGGTAGTGAATCGCACGTGCTAGACAATGTTCTTTTTTTAAAACGAGTTGCATAATGAAATTCAGTACAACATTATAACACTCGTTTGGGTGTTATAATGATTATTATGACACTGGCTGTTTTAATGTTGGCCATAAGCTAACTGTTTCAGATACTTCTAAAGAGGATTTATAGCATGGGTGTAGATAAAAGGTGTAAATATACCCATAACGATGCCGAAAGGCACTTGTTCTCCCCGTCATTACGATCTTTTTTTTTTGTTCTGGAACATACCTGGGAACCTACTAGTTACGGAGATAATGGAGGTCAAAGTTCCAACTTTTGAACAAGTTTTTTTTTCAAATACCTACTAGTTTTAAAAGTAATAAATAATTTTACTTTAAATACCTTCATAACCCGCTAACTATTAAATGCGTACATCAGCACAATGTTTTGAGTGCGTTACATTGAGTTTTACCGTAAAACGTGATTTTCCACCCCAAAAAAGTCGTTTCCCAGCAATAATTTTTGCGTAGAGTTACTTAGTTTGATGTACCTACATAATGCCTCGTGAAGGGTCTGTTTACACCCTGTATACAAGGTGTTAAAGGACCCATCACAAACCCGTCAACCAAGCATTCTGTTCATCAACCTAAATTAAATTAAGCAAAAGTTATTGTAGGGATTATTCCTACAGTTAGTTGGTTTAATTTATAAGTATTAATAACGACTTGTCCGATCATCTTCGATTCTTAAAAATATGTCTAGTTACTATGCATTTTTCACTCTGATTCAAAGGTAGTAAAACATAAAGGAACTTCATTAAAAGAAATTCTAGGAATTCAAAGGACATTTACGCGACTTAGGTCTACATTTTTGGTCGCCTAGGTTAAGATTATGTTCAACAACAAAAACAACAGCCCATAACATCCACTGCTGGACATAAACCTCTCCCATGATGGGAGGAATATGCCGTAATCTCCACGCTTGGCAGGCGGATTGGAGATCGCAGTGATGAAAGACTAACAGAAAACGCTGCTGCCCATTCTCTGGTCTACGGAGGCGCAAGGTGTTCTGCCTCAGACATTAGTCGCCTTATACGACACCCGTGAGTGTAATGGGTTGGTTCTATTCTACTCTGCCGGATACCACACGGCTAGGATACCACACGGCTAGATTGTGTTCACCTTCATACAAATAAAAGATTTTTTGTTAAATTTTCTATCCCGTACGGTCGTTGCACAGATGACGTAAAACTTTCAAAATAATATCTCTTACCGTCTTAGTAACACCGTCAACAAATTCATTAAAGTTCTTCTTGATGACGTCAGGATCGAATGCTTGGGACACTTGGTTGTTCACAGTCTTGCCAAACTCTTGAATCTGCTTCTGTATCGTCTCGAGATAGTTCTTGTTGTCAGCGGGGGCGTCACGTTTCACAAAGGCTTGAGTCTGTGTGGAGAAGAATATTTATTAATAAAAGTTCTAGCAGTGATAGCCTATTGTGTGACCGGTGGACTGTCAAGTCACAGGTCTCAAGTTCGAACCCGAGACGCTACCTAACTATAAGATATACCTCTGATTTTTCGGATTCATGTGCGGATTGCGGAGCTCGTTGCTAAATAATAACAGCCGCTCGGGTAGATCTTTAGGTTAAGCCGTGCTTGCCTAGGTTGGTCTGTGAATAGGTGACCACCCATTACATACCGAGTTTCCTCCGTGCCTCGGAAAGCACTTTAAGCAGATGGTCTCAGCTGTCATTTGTGATCATTGACAGTCGTTACAGGTAGTCAGTGGCCCAAAAGTCTGACAACCAGTCTTACCAAGGGGTACCGTATTCCCCAGTACTAACTGGGTTGTGGAGGTCAGATAGGCAGTCGCTCTATGTAAAATACAGGTATTCAGCTGCATCCGGTTAAACTGGAAGCCGACCCCAATTAAATTTGGGAAAAGGCTAGGTAGATGATGTGCGTATTGTATAATTATCATTTGTTTCGGTGAAGGAAAACATTGTGAGGAAACGGGCGTGCCTGAGAGATATTTCTCAATGGCATGTAAAGTCAAATCAGAGGCTCGTGGGTGGCATGAAACTCTGACACCAGAACCAGGTGTGGCACCAAACATACGAGAAAAAAGAATAAAAGTCTTCATGAACGTTTTTCGGTCATGGCGGCCTGTATTATAGACGTAGGAAGTATTTTAGTGCACAAGTGAATGCTTAAGACGGCTATCACAATTTTATACCACCATAATCACACATTTAAACTGAGATTTTTGATGTGTGATCATCATCATCAGCCTATAATATTCCCACTGCTGGGACACAGGCCTCCTCTCTATGAGAGGGAATGGGCTATAAATCCACCACACGAGCCCAGTGCGGATTGGTAGATGTCACATGTCTTCGAATGTTTTGGTTCTAGGACATGTCGGTTTCCGCGCGATGTTTTCCTTCACCATTTTGAGAGCAGTGGTGATGAAAGAAATTACACAAAGTAATGCGCCTGTCTGGGTTCGAACCCACGACTTACTGTTCGTAAGTCGGGGCTGCCACCACTGGGCCACCGCTGCTCTATGATTTGATGTGTGATAATGGTTTAGATATGGCCACAAATATAAAAAAAAATTGCCCGAGAAAGTTTGGTTATTTCTCTAGGGAGTGCTCAAAATAAAAATCAATTTTTTTCTTGTATTTGAGTGCTAGACTCATAAAACACTCAAAAAACAAGAAAAAAATTAATAGCCCCCTTAATTAAACATAATCTCCCACATCCCTCACTGCCAATGGGACAACAATCCGAGTCACATTTTTTTTTGCGTATTCGTCACTCTCACGGCCGAATACTGAAACGTCACTCAAATATTTAAGGGCTGCTGAAACGTTTGAGCAGTTCCTAAACTTTAATTTCGTATAGCGAAACGTCTTGAGTACTTATCAGTTAAATATAAGTGCTTCTTAAATTCTGAGTGGCGTTTAGACTCCTAAAAAATCTCCAATGCGAAATCACTTAGGACATTAGAACTGAAAATAAATTTCACAAATAATAAAAGAAAGTTGAAATAAAACTTACGCTGACAAGGCACACTGCCAGAAGGACGATAAAGAGCTTGTTCATGTTAAATTATAGGTACGTCTTTACGATCCAACAACACAATGCACACTGCACACGCGACTGCAGAAGTTCCCTTTATCTTGGTGCCATGCCGTCCGGGAGGCGACGTATGTACTTAGAGCCTGCAAGTTATCGTTATGACCCCAGGTCGTTTGTCCTAACTGATTAGTAAATGAGTTTGTAATAAACAGTAATTGCCGAAGACTTCGGACTTGGTAAGTTGAATCCTGAAGCCCTAGCTCGATCGCGCCGTTTAAACGTAACGTAAACGCGTCGATTTTTTTTTAAATTAAAATTACTCGTTTCACATTATAATAATTTCATAAACATAATATTACACCTCTAATCACCGAAAGGTTAGGCAGAGTTGTACCTAATAGTACCTACAACCATATTTCGTTATGTTTAAGTCCCACGTAATAAGGGGCGATATTCGGGTCCAATGTGAAATCCGTGCTGCTTTACGGATGTGAAACGTGGAAGGTCACAAAGGACATCTCACGCCAAATCCAAGTTTTCGTCAACCGCTGATCTTCGTCGCATTCTCGGAATTTACTGGCCCGAGACCATCTCCAACGTAGAGCTGTTAGAGGAACGCTACGAGAGCCCGATCGACCGCCAGATCAAGCGTCGCAAGTGGAGATGGATTGGCCACACGCTCCGAAGGGACCCCAACCACATACCCAAACAAGCTTTAGACTGGAACCCCAAGGAAAAAGAAAGCGTGGCCGTCCCCGTCAAACCTAGCGTCGCACCGTGTTGGCAGAAGCGGTGAGCATCGAAGTGACGTGGAGCGAGGTGAAGGGTGAAGCTTAAGACCGATCGCGATGGAGGACATCTTCTGTGGACGCCCTCTGCCCCATCTAGGGGACATAGGACATTAAATCAAGTAAGTCAATAGGGGGCGAGCCTATTGCCATCCACCGGGTGCAAATCCAGACCTCGTGGCTGTTACTGAGAAATTCCTGATGGAAAAATCACATAAACACCTTATTTTTAAGAATTCATTCATATCCATAAATGCCTGTTGCAAACAATTTAACTTAAATGCCACAGGATAATAGGGGGAATATGCACGTAATTTTTTCTTCACTTAAATCAATAAAATACAGTACAACCCAAGAAAAGTATTAAAAGTTAAGTTCAACTACTGTTTGTCGCACAAAAATAATAATTACTCCTGCAATTTTCTACGACAGTTCAAACGTCCGTAGCTTTCGCGGCCATGATGAGACGTCATTATCCACAATCTGCCTTGAAGGCAGATTGTGGATAATAACGTCTCATGAATGACGTCTCAGATGTAAACAAGGCAGTGCCTTGTTTACATCTATTTTTTTGGCCTTAATAAAATAACTTTTTTAACACAATGAATTTCGACGACGATGCGTTTTGAGAGTGCGTTCCGTTACACCAAAAACATGCTACATAAAACAGTAAATTGTAAAATAAGTGATGTATTGTTAACAATGTAGTGTTCCTTATTTATTGGGGATAAGCCTATGCTTATCTTAACTTAACATACCTAAACCATCGAAATTTGGGTGTATTGTACACATCTGCGTACCCCTCAAAGCATACAGGCATAATGTT
The DNA here is from genome assembly GCA_905147715.2 of Xestia xanthographa. NCBI lineage: Eukaryota > Metazoa > Arthropoda > Insecta > Lepidoptera > Noctuidae > Xestia > Xestia xanthographa. The sequence continues at coordinate 21,195,220 of LR990646.1, forward strand.
ACGTCATGATGTTGTTTAAACAATAAACATCCAAGCGATTGCAGTAATCACGACAGATTTACCGTCTAGTTTTAAAGAGTTCCATTGTATATCTCCGAAGATCAGCATCAGATCTTCACCAAATTTAAATGCGACCATTTCAGGAGTATACTCTTTCAAATAAAAAAATAATTTTAAGAATCGCTCCACAAATGGAGGAGAAATCGGTGAACATACATAAAATTATACCACACGACTGAAGTAAAAATGTTCATAAAATGAAAACTACTACGCCAAACTATGTTAAATTTGATGGGACCAAATGGCAACTATTCCGCATCAAACTAAAGAAGAATCACGTAAATCGGAGAATAAATCTTAGCGTAATCGGTGTAAATACATTAAAAAAAAACAATCGAATTGAGAACCTTCCCCTTTTTGAAGTTGGTTAAAAAGAGTTTTGTATTTCATGCATATTCCCTATTTTTATTTCCGATTAAAAAATCGACGTATTTACACCGCTCGCTCATGCCAGGGCTTCTTTATGTCTTTTGTCGCACTTTTTCTCGAAAAAGATAAATGGTGTTTTATCATTTTCAAAGGTACTAATTGAAAGTGTCATCTGTTTAGCCTTTTCCCCAACTCTTTTGACGTTGGCCTTCAGTCTATTCGGATGCAGCTGAATAACAGTATTTCAGTTTTTTTTTTACTTTGTTTTACTGTATTTGTGGAAAAGTTTCACTATGAAAATGTTAATCAATGTAAAGGAAAAAAACCGGCCAAATGCGAGTCGGACTCGCACACGAAGGGTTCCGTACCATTGACTATATTTAGTATTTGTTGTTATAGCGGCAACAGTAATACATTATCTGTGAAAATTTCAACTGTCTAGCTGTCACGGTTCATGAGATACAGCCTGGTGACAGACAGACGGACAGACAGACGGACAGACAGCGAAGTCTTAGTAATAGGGTTCCGTTTTTACCCTTTGGGTACGGAACCCTAAAAAGGAACTACTGTCTCTGTCAACAAACTGCTTTACAGTTTGGGGGAGGTAATTATGTACCATGCAAACAATATTTTCGTGAATAAATACATTTAATTTTTTTTTTTCATTTTATTCATCCTAATTATGTAGCTACTTTCTGCAGGTTGACTAACCTAACCTGCAGAATCTAGTTACTGGGTAATATAGGGCTATCAGAATTGAAAGAGTATTAAATTTTATTTACTCAAACTTATAGGAACTTTTAAGGGGTGGAAAACCTCCTTTTATTCGATTCCAAGTTCGATAGATAACTAAGTAAATATACAAGGCGCGTGTTGCTCACTCCTTTAAAGTTTAGGTAAAACTACGAGTATGTATTCGATTCGGGTGATTTGTGTATATCTATACTAATATTATAAAGAGGTAACATTTGTTTGTAAGTTTGTATGTAGGGGGTAATCTCCGGAAGTAGTGAACCGATTTCAAAAATTATTTCACTGGTAGAAAGCTACTTTATTCGAGAGTGCTATAGGCTATATTTTATTCCCGTACTCTCACGGGAACAGGAACTACGCGGGTGAAACCGCGGGACGTCCGCTAGTTTATGATAAGTTTTTTACGATAATTATGCAGCCCTATCTGGCAAGGGATTTGCGGGTGAAACCGATTGAACTCTGGCTATTTACGCATTCATGTAATGTTTTGTGTTTTTAAAATTTCTTTAACCATTAACCACTTACAACAACAGTAAATTATTTGATACTTTTCTAAACGCTGAAAAAGGAATGATCACTTTAAATAAATATACTCATCATTAGTTTTTCCACTTTCAAAAAAGTATGAATTTACTATTTAGAGTGGAGTAGTTTTTCCATAACGAAATTTTTTAAATCAAAGGATGTAATTTATTTTTGTTTAAGTATAATTTTTTTTTATGATTTTAATCAAAGGAAGTGAGAGTTCAAAAAGGCAAATCCTTAATTTGTTTCCAGTACTGAGATCACCTAAACTATTGGTTAGTGTAATGAAACACGATGATGGTATCAGTTAAGAAACGGGTTCAATTCCTGTATCAGCCAAAAGCTTTTTCGATTAATAAAAAAAAACAGTTTTTTTTTTTTTCAAAATGTAAGTCAATGGTATCTTTGACTGCTTTAACATAATACCGTAGTTTCGAATTCTACCTTCCAAAATCCCATTTTCTTTGACGTAGCTGACGTAGGTATATTCCCTTCACATCCATGCTGATGACTAATTATTTTAGGTTTAAAACGACCCCAATAATCGCCCTATGAGGATTTGGCGAGGTATGAAATTGCTTTTTATATTTTTTTTTACAAAGACATGCTGTACTTTTGGCTTTGGATTCTCCCAGGGTGCGGCCGCTAACTATTAGGATAATCAATGCATATTAAACAAGAAATGACGACCGCAGACCGGAAGACGTTGCGTTGGAAGACCCACTAGGTGGACCGATGACCTGGTGAAGGTTGCAGGAATCCCACACTTGGGGGCATATATCCAGCAGTGGACGTCTTTCGGCTGAAATGATGATGATGATGAAACAAGAAATTAATTTAATTTCTTGTAGTTGTAGGAGTCTTTCATTTGACTGTAATAATAGTGAGACGAATTTTGCATTCGTGTCTATTTGACTGATACAATCAAATAGTACAAAACTTTTTTGCAAAAAAATAAAACCGACTTCAAAAAACACAAAAAAGTGAAAAACTCGTCGGTGACCTTTGTTTGATTCATTTAGTTTTTTTTGTCACCGACTTCTGAAGCTAAAGTTATTTTTCACTTTTTTGTGTTTTTTGAAGTCGGTTTTAATTTTTTGCAAAAAAGTTTTTTATTTTTCCATTTTTAGTTGTAATTTCCTATACAAATATTTGCTATGAATTTATTTTACATTGTTAACAATACATGTCACGGTAATAGGCTTATCCCCAATAAATGGATCTTAACATACCTAAACTGTCGAAATTTGGGTGTATTGTACACATCTGCGTACCCCTCAGAGTATACAGGCGTGATGTTACGTCATGGTGTTGTATAAACAATAAACATCCAAGCGATTGTAGCAATCACGACCGATTTACCATCTAGTTTTGAAGAGTTCCATTGTATATCTCCGAAGATATCAGCATCAGATCTTCACCAAATTTAAGTGCGACCATCTCAGAAGTATACTCTTTCAAATAAAAAAATAATAATTTGAGAATCGCTCCACAAATGGAGGAGAAATCGGTGAACATACATGAAATTATACCACACAACTGAAGTAAAAATGTTCATAAAATGAAAACTACTGGGCCAAACTATGTTAAATTTATTATGGGACCAAATGGCGACTATTCCGCATCAAACTAAATACGAATCACGTAAATCGAATAATAAATGTCACCGTAATCGGTGTACATACATAAAAAAAAAAAATACTAATCGAATTGAGAACCTCCTCCGTTTGGAAGTCGTTTAAAAAGTATTAATAATTGATTTCGTGTTTACCGCTTGACACTCTAATAAACAAGGTGTTATTGGCACTTCTGAGTGGGCCACAGCTGGGCATCAGGTCTTAGGTTCAACTCCAAGGTCGGAGGAAGACTAATTGATTTTTTACATCAGGACTTTTTCAGTAGCTGCCACGGAGTCTGAATGTATGCCCGGTTGATGATATGACATTGATGGCGATAGGCTTGCCCCCTATTACATCAGACTCTAACATAATGTGTGTGTACTCTGTTAGTTTACACCCTTTATATAAATGGTGTAAAACACCTCTTAACGAAGCCGAAAGGCACTTGTTCTCTCCATCATTGCCATCATTTTTTTGTTTTACACCATACCTGGAAAACTTCTAGTTACGGAGATATTGGGGGTCAAAGTTCCTTCTTTTCGACAAGTTTTTTTTTTTATAAGTACAAGTTTTTAATGTAAAATTTTTACTTTAAACGCGTATTATTCAATCCATCCATCAGCACAATGTTTTGAGTCCGTTACATTGAGTTCTACCACAAAACATGACATTTCACCCCAAAAAAAGAAGTCGTTTCCCAGCAATAATTTTTGCGTAAAGTTACTTAGTTTGATGTACAGAATGCTTGGTTGACGGCTTCGTGATGAGGTTTTTTACACCCTGTATATATAATATTCTGGGCTTCATAACAATAAAACAGGTTGTCGACATGTGGGATGTGAGCTCAGCGACCATTGTGCCTCTTTAGTCAACTGATCCCGCTAATTTGGATCCCGCGGGATCAACTTACTAAATTAATAATTTTATTTAATTTTCTTTAGTAGATTGGTCCCGCCCTTAAAATAAAAAAGTGGCCTCGAATTTCAAATTAGCCAATTGTTTAATAGCCAAGACCCCAAACTAATACCTGAGGAGGCTCTCGTTAGGCAGCTAAATCAAGGTCTTGATTAAGAAAGCGGTACCTACTCCTGGACACGGCTCGTACTGTTAGGAGATTCCTCTCTCTGGAGCCCTGACCCCGGTAGCTTCGAACCTGTGCCCGATACCGGTCGGCTATATTTTTATTTTTATTTTTTAAATGTTAGTTAATTAGAAAACATGCAATTAATGTGTACAAAAATAAATAAAGAAAAATAAAACAAAATAGTAAAGTTTATAAAAATATATTTCATACAAGAATCATTTACTAAAAGATATATGTAATACAATATAGATTTATTTGATGTTTTATTTTATTATTTCGGGCATTATCGAATAAATTCTATTGTCATGAAATGATTTATGAATTTATTCTATACTGCTCACAATATGGCTCTGGTAGACATAGTAATTAGGCTGCTGGTTTAGGTGCTTCCGTTGTTGGTTTGAAGGCCTCGACCTGAAAAGAAGACAAAAATCAATATCTGATCTATTTATACATCTTGCATTGAAGAAATAAAACTGAAAATGTATTTTTGGACTGAATCAATGTTTTGGTTGAATTCTAATGAATCAAACACAAAAATGCAAAAAAAAAACTGCAAATTGAATCAATATCCTTCTTCTTCTTTAAAAAGAATTATCAAAAAACTTTTTTTTTTTGCATTGATGCTATTTGAAAAAACAAAACATTTTTCGTTTTTAAAAAAGAAGAGAAGCAGGAAATTCAAAAATAAAAATGCAGGTGACTAAAGACTGTAGTGATACATGTAATTTTTAAAGTTCGCGCGCTTATAGTTTAAGTCGGCACCATCGTGCGGGAGCCATCGTCTGTAGGTTGGCGACCCTGAAGACAAGCTGGCGGAGAATACTTTGTTGCATCTAACTGAACGCAGTTACAATACATCGGACGCGTTTCAAAGCAGAAACCTTGCTTTGTCTCTAATTGGTTGCAGTCGCCTAGACAGTGACAGACAGGATGACATTCGGACTGATTCGATGATCGTCGGAGCAAAGAGCGAGCGAGATAACAGATACGGACATAGAGCTAATCCCCTCGTTCTCCCAAGCAGGACAGCTCTATGTCCGTATCTGTTATCTCGCTCGCTCTTTGCTCCGACGATCATCGAATCAGTCCGAATGTCATCCTGTCTGTCACTGTCTAGGCGACTGCAACCAATTAGAGACAAAGCAAGGTTTCTGCTCTGAAACGCGTCCGATGTATTGTAACTGCGTTCAGTTAGATGCAACAAAGTATTCTCCGCCAGCTTGTCTTCAGGGTCGCCAACCTACAGACGATGGCTCCCGCACGATGGTGCCGACTTAAACTATAAGCGCGCGAACTTTAAAAATTACATGTATCACTACAAGACCAGAATAAGTGTTAAATTAAAATGCTTAAGGGGACTACAGGAGCTAAACGAGAGTTTTATAATGTAAAAAGCATATGATTCACTGCAATAAAAAACCAGAAAAATATATGATATTCTTCAAGATAATACTAGTATTATAGTGTTTTGAAACCATAATACAACTAATTTTACTCTATAAAAAAAATCACGAACTTATCTCTAAAAAAATCTTTTAACGAGTAAAAACCATACGAAAATACTTGCGATCATTCTGATTTTTTGGCAAATAATTCTACAAGCAACATATTTTAAGTATTTTTTAACATGATAGTGTTTTATTTTTTAGTCCAGGCAATGGAATTTTTGTAAATCGCAAAAAACCACTCATTGCGCACTATTCGGCCCGCAGTGATTGACGTAACGACCACTTTGTAGTGCAAGCTGATTAGAACTTTATTCCAACAGTATTTCAAACGAAGTTTGAACCACCATAAATAGAGTTGCTAATTTAGCTCCTGTAGTCGCCTTAAGGAATTGAAGAAAGAGATACAGAGACACACAGGGAGAAAGAGAGATACAGAGATAGAGAGAGATTAAATAAAGAATTTTCAATTAAAACGCTTACCGCTTTGTTAGCAGCATCAATCAAGCTATTGAAGTTCTCCTTGAGTGCGTCGGGGTTCAGGTTCTTATTAGCCTCTTCGCTCAGTTTGTTGATTAATTCTTCAATCTTGGTTTTCGCAATATCAATTTGCGCCTGTAAATCTGCAGCTGTTGGGAGCGTGGCATCGCGTTTCACGAAAGCGTGGGTCTGTGTGAAGAACAAAGAAAATAATTAAGAAAATTTTAATGACTTTTTTTTGCGGAATGGCATCTCGCAGTTCAATTAAGAGGTTGTCGTCTGCTTAACCGGACAATCCTGTGGCTACCTTAAGTGTAAGGCCTTCAGCCAGGGTATAAAATTGTTAATATCGTTAACTTTAATTGAGTACGTAGACCTCCAACCAGTTCAGTGAAAAAAAATGAAAAAATCTAGGAATTCAGCAACCCTGACATATTTTGTCACTCCAAACAATTCATTTTTGTTAAAAATTATAAATCTGTACTAATATTATAAAGAGGTAAAATTTGTTTGCAAGTTTGTATGTAGGGTGAAATCTCCGGAACTAATGATCCAATTCTAAAAAATCGTTTATTGGCAGAAAGCTACATTATTCTAGGGTATAGGCTATAAATTATATTTATATCATACATATTGGCCGAGCTAATTATAATAATTTTTCGGACGTACTCAGGAGCGAAGTTCTGGTTGCTCATATTAGGATTTCTTGTCGAGATTTCTCGAAGCGAGAATTCCCGAGTAATTTGGCTTTATTAGAGAAAAGAAAATAGTGGTCGAGAAATCGCGTCTTGATTGGCAAATGCTACTCACATACTAAATATTTATTGTGAATTTGGGATAGTAAGTTAGTACTGATAGTCCTTAAATAAATATTAGTAATCCTGGACATCTAACATCATGTACCATTTATTGAGAATTCGGATCAAATCACTCGATTGACAGCAAAAAATAATCGAGCGTAGAGCATTCGTAGTAGTTCATTGTAAATGTTTATTTTATTTGTCTGAAAAGCTTGTCGAATTTTGCGATTTTACAAAATAAATCTATTCAAAAACTTACAAGATGAAGGGGCAACTGTATATTTTGAAACTATGTCTTCAATAATTTTAGAATATTTAAACAAATCTCTTCAAGCGATACCTAACACGATAATTATGCTATCTAAATCTTTTTTTTTATATTAAGAACGCAGATCGAAATATCCCGTAAAAACATTCTTTTTATTTTAATTATACGTTTTGTATACATGATACAGAGACCACAAAGGTTCCACTTTTTTTTTCATTAAATCTTAAATAAAAATCTATGAATCTGTTAATTTTATTGGTTTGATACGAAGTTATTTTTTTTTATAAATATAAATATTGCTGGACATTACACACAGCGCCATCTAGTGCCACACTAAGCAACGAGGCTTGTGTCGTGGACACCAGATAGTTGATATACTACATAGATACTTTTTGTTTGTAAATACATACTTATTATATATAACACACATCCATGACTCAGAAACAAATGTCCATGCTCATCACACAAACATTTGCTCCGACCGGGATTTGAACCCGGGACCCTAAGAACGTAAGGCAGCCTCACTACCACTGCACCAATCGGGTCGTCTATTTGTTTCTGTTAATTCAAACAAAATACGAGTATTTTTGTATTATTATATCACCTACTCCAACCAAATACGGGATAGCAACGAATGCCACATACATATGCGTACATAGAAAAGGGCTACTAAAAGTATGAATGGTTGGTAATCGTTATTTTATACATAAAATTAATGATTAATATTTCCATATGATTTCTCAGTATCAGTAACAAAGTACGGATGTGCCTGGTTTAATGGTCGACCCTTATTACATGGGGCTTACCTAAACATAACAGGCGAAATCTGGGTGTACTATAAGGTACAGGTTACAGGAGTACAGGTTATGATATGTTATATTCAAAATGAGAGAATGAATTCGACCTTAACGGGACTACAGGAGCTAAACGCGAGTTTTATAATTCAAAAAAGCATATGATTCACTGCAATAAAAAACACCCGAAAAATATAAGATATTCTTCAGGATATACGCTAGTACGATAGTGTTTTGGAAACATAATACAAGCAACATATTAGCGTAGTAGTGATTTATTTTTTTAGTCCAATCAATAGATTTTTTGTAAATCGCAAAAAACACTAATTTCGCACTATTCGGCCCGCAATGACCGACGTAACAACCACTTCATAGTGCAAGCTGATTAGAACTTTATTCTAACAGTATTTCAGATGAAGTTTGAACTTCCACAAATAGAGTTGCTAATTAAGCAGATACCCCAGCCTAAAAATTCAGGTACACAGAATAGTGGTGATACTTTCATAAAAGCCATAAAGCTTGGCTTTTCCATAAAACCAGCGATTCTAAATATGAACAGACATACAGGTACAGAAAAAAACTTACGCTGACAAGGCACACGGCCAGAAGGACGATCAACAGTTGCTTGTTCATGGTGAAATAGTAGTTTGGTACGTCTTTACAACACAAAAACACAATGGTTACTGAGCTTTCCACGGCAGTATTCGCCTTTATCTCGTTGCCGCCGTGCCTGATGTTTGGACAGCTTATCTCACGACCCCGGGTCGATATTTTTCTGGAAAGCCAATCTTTGGTTGTTACCAAAGAGCTCGGACGATCCTAATTAAAAATAACTTGGTCATTGGTCGAAGTATTTTGTTTATGGTCGAAAAGAATTGATAAATGGTAAAATATGAGGAGGTGTAACAGTTTAGTCAAAAGCATTAGGGACTGCTCATTGAGTACCTATTACAATTTTGTATGCGTATACGAGGTGTTATGGTGTGATTTCATCGGTGTCCGACACAGTGCCGCACAATGTGCCGCACAAATGTTTCTTTCGCTGGTCTCGCTCAAGAGAACATAAACAATACGTGCGCGTGTTCACCGAAATGTTCGCGCACTTTTGTGCACGCATACGAAGAAGCAGTGGACTCGCATCAGCGACCACGGACTCGCTGTTCGCTCACTCAATTTAGTAGTCTAGGAGACTGACCTTCAGTCATCTGTTTCATCATCATCAGCCTATTAATGTTCCTACTGCTGGGATAGAAGCCTCCTCTCTATAACATACCTACAGGCGGCGGCCATTGCGCAAGGGCCAATCTAGTAGGCTGCCGCAAGTGAAAGAAGAAACACGCGCGCGCGCTATTTGTTCGACCACGTTCAACTTTCTCGATAATTGCAAGATGGACACAAAACGAAAAAAAAGCAAAAAGATACTGTGCAGTATTTAATTGTTTAAATACGGATCGTGATCGAAATTTAACTTTTTTTTGTGGCCTCTTTAGGCAACCAAAAAAAAGTTAAACTTCGATTAAAAAAAAAAAAGACAAAAGTAAAATCTACTTTGATTGGATTACAGGTTCCTATTTGAAATTAAATTAATTCAATCTACAAACCCTTTCTCCCCTTGTTGAACAAAGTACTATTCCAATACCCTAAAAATATTTAAAAGTACAATAAAAAGACATTTTACTAATCTAAACTTTTTTTGTTGTGTAACTGTCGCGTCATTAATGTATCCTAAGTAGAAATAAGTTTTTCTCATATAAGTGAATGTAATTCTTTTTGAGAAATAAAGTTCTTAAACCATTTTAGTCGTTTCATTCGAGTTGCATTTTTTTTGTCGTATTCATTTACGAACTTAGACTAAGAGCCCAACGCAAAATACACGGTAATATTATGATACAGTACTCCATCTTCATAGAAACGGACGAAACGCGAGCTATACCTACGCGCCTCGATATTGGGGTGCGCTTGGGGCGCAGACAGTCACGGCTGTACCGCAGTGTCGAACGGACGGTGTGTTGTTTTTTTAACATTAACAGCGCGATTTTTTCTCTAAAAATCAGTTAATATGACGAGTAGGAAATATTGTGCTGTTTTTGGTTGTATGAATTCGTCAATAACGCATCCAGACATAAGTTTTTTTAAATTACCTGGAAACTCTGAAAGGTAAGACTATAAAATAATTTTACTTACTAGTAGGTAGGTACATAATGTGTGTCTTTTTAAAGGATAAGTATTTCCTTTTATCTCAAGAAAAAAAAGGTGTTTGGATTAATGTGTAAAGCGAATAGAGTAACGGAAAGTTATTGAGACGAGTGAAATAGGTAGTTATATGCGGTTCTGAATGAATCATGATACGGTAGGTACCTACCTACTTACGCTTGTGTTAAAACTTCGGTGCATGTGTGTTTTTCAAACAAAAACATGTTTTTTTAATTAAATCTACCAATCAAAAAACAACACGCATTTTTATTGAACACTTCCTATTCAATATACAAAGTATTTCATTTATTTATATAAAAAGGATATTTACAATCACAAAACTAAATAGAAACAGAAAGTAGGCAAATGTAATTAAAATGCTGGAGACGGGCAGCCCTAACGCATGTTTACGTACCGCGCGGCTGTAGGCATTTATTTCTATCATGCGGCCGAGTTACACTACTGTATCATAATATTACCGTGCAAAATATTTACGGTGGGTGATACTATAGGTGATACCTATAGAATTCTTTTCAACTTTAAGTTGAAAAGAATTCTGCGTGAAGTTTGCGAATCCATTTTGCGAATTTCTTGCTTGGAAATATTTTTTTTTTTTTCTCGAAGTAAGCAACCCTAGTCCGCAGCTCTTTCAATACGTATAACCACGTATAACTTATTATGAACCGTAGTCCAGTGAATTAAGGCCCATATTCCCTCAAAAAAAATTGGTAGGTATGTAAATGAACACGTGCTCGACTGTAACGCGAGCTAATTATACCATATTGTTTATCAGATCGAGTACATATTTCTTTGAAAACCATTGCGAAGTAAAGCTTCTGTAACGCTAGTTACTAGTTATATTCTGTGGTATCGTTAAGAAAATGACGCGGCGCGCGCGACTATCAGCCTTGAAGTATCCTTACGGGCGGGGGAAGGGGCGCTCGGTTGATTACGTCAGACTTTCGGTCGTTTCTTTGAAGTCAACCTACTGCTACTACTACTAATTTTATTGTGTCCGCGCGGTCGAGCGGACGCGGCGAAAGATATTATGTATTAAAGGTGCACCGCGCGGAGAGACGGTGAGCGCCGCCGCTCATCCGCGCGATCCGGCGTCGTTATGTGTCATGTTAGTCATCAACGGATTTCACACAAGGCAATGCGACATGAGATTCGCTTCACCACCCGACGTTTATGAATAGCTAAGTATAAGTATGTAATTATAAAAGAGAGTAGCTTGTTGGGACCAAATTTAAAATATGAAAAACATTAAGGTTGTTCCTATACCGGGGTTGCGGGACTGTTCGAAAGAGGTACCGTGGCCCCGGAACACAAAGGGCAATGAAGGAACATGGATGGGTTTTAGTCAGTAAAAGTCTGACACTCTCTCCTGCTCCGCCCAGAGCGGGAGGAGTCATTTGATGATTTCCCATCCGAAAAAAAATAAAAAATTATGATAAGGTTGTTCCTATAGGTAAAGTTGTTTATTTAGAACCCCAAAGAAATTCCCTCTTCGCCTGTACAAATGTCATTAATAGAATATTATAGTTACCCTGCACAATTAATAGGTTACATTGAAAGATAAACATTGCGTTAAAGAAAAAAAATGGATTAAAAAACTTTTTTGCAAAAAATAAAACCGACTTCAAAAAAAACAATGGCATATTGCCGTCTATTTCTGAAGAGTTCCATTGTATATCTCCGAAGATTAGCATCAGCTGTTCGCAATATTTAAGTCGGACCACACGGGAAGCACCAGCTTTCAAATAAAAAAAGAATAATCAAAATCGGTTCACCCAGTTGAAAGTTCTGAGGTAACAAACACAAAAAAAAATACAGTCGAATTGAGAACCTCCTCTTTTTGGAAGTCGGTTGAAAAGTAATACAAGCCTTAATATAGATAAAATATTTTCCCCATATTTGGTACTAAACAGGATTTTTTATCTAATAGTAGATAAAAAATCCTGTTTAGTACCAAATACAGGGAAAAAACCTAAATCTACATAGAGATCTAGAAGATTTTAGGTAATAGTCCCTAAAATCTTCTAGATGTCTATGTAGATTTAGGTAAAGTAAAGTCCTAACTGCTTAAGCACCATTTTCGCTACGATTCTTTCGTCCTTGATGACATGGTCTCATGCCCCGGTAGCAGAGCGTCTCGGCTTCGATTCCTTAATCGAAGTGTGTCTGGACACAGTGGCAGTAGTTACAATGTAAGGTGTAAACGAACCTTTCATGAAGCCGTGAACCATTCTGTACTCTACATCAAGCTAAGTAACGTCAGACAGCATTACCTGTCTGGCATGAATGCTGTAATGGACCTGTTTGGCGCAGCCGTGAGGCACACAGCACATATTATGTTCTCCTCCTTATTTTGTATCTTTTTTATATTATTGCGTGTGTGCGTAGCTCGTGGCTAAATAATAACAGCCGCTCGGGTCGATCGTTAGGTTAAGCTGTGCTTGCCTAGGTTGGTCTATGGATGGGTGACCACCCATTACATACCGAGTTACCTCCGTGCTTCGGAAAGCACGTTAAGCCGTTGGTCCCGGCTGTCATTTGTAGATCTTTGACAGTCGTTAGGTAGTTAGAGGCCCAAAAAGTCTGACAACCAGTCTTACCAAGGAGTATCGTATTACCCGGTACTAACTGGGTTGTGGAGGTCAGATGGGCAGTCGCTCCATGTTAAATACAGGTATTCAGCTGCATCCGGTTAGACTGGAAGCCGACCCCAACATAGTTGGGAAAAGGCTAGGCAGATGATGTGTGTGTGCGTTATTAACTGACGTCAAATAAATATTTTTTCTTTCTTTCTTTCTTTCTAACTCTACGCAGAACTTATTGCGGGGAAAATACTTTTTACGGTGAAAAATCACGTTTTACGGTAGGACTGAATGTAACGCACTCAAAATCCTGTGCTGATTTATGCATTGAATAGTACGGGAGTCGTAAATACGTATTCAAAGTAAAGATATTACATTAAAACCAATATTAAAACCATGTGTTTTAAAAAAAAATAGGATTTTTTACCCCCAAAAAAATCCATAGCTATAGAGAGTGATTGCCAATATAAACTTGAAGTAAAAATGAATTGTAAAGTCACATCGGTACTTTGCCCGGAATTGAACAGACAACCTCGTGCATGAGAGGCGAGGCATTAACTTTTGGGCCATCAAAAGAGTTTCGTTTATCTTCCTCTACTACTACAACAGCCCATAATGTCCACTGCTGGACATAAGCCTTTCCCATGATGGGAGGAATTTGCCGTTATCTCCACGCTTGGCAGGCGCATTGGAGATCGCAGTGATGAAAGACTAACAAAAAACGCTGCTGCCCATTTTCTGGTCTACGGAGGCGCAAGGTGTTCTGCCTCAGACATTAGTCGCCTTATACGACACCCGCGAGTGTAATGGGTTGGTTCTATTCTACTCTGCTGGATACCACACGGCTATCTTCCTCACTACATATTATAAAACAAAGTCACCGCGTCTGTCTGTCCTATGTATGCTTAGATCTTTAAAACTACGCAAAGGATTTTGATGCGGGTTTTTTAAATAGATAGAGTGATTCAAGAGGAAGGTTTTAGTATATAATTTGCGGGCGAGCGAAGCCGCGGGCATCAGCTAGTTTCATTATATTATTCAACAAAGATAGAGGCTACAGTAATACATAACGGGTAGAAAAATACCCTAAACAAAGCCGACAGGCCATCGTTCTCCCCGTCACTGCGATATTTTTTAGGGTTCCGTACCCAAAGGGTAAAAACGGAACCCTATTACTAAGACTTCGCTGTCTGTCCGTCTGTCCGTCTGTCCGTCTGTCTGTCACCAGGCTGTATCTCATGAACCGTGACAGCTAGACAGTTGAAATTTTCACAGATGATGTATTTCTGTTGCCGCAATTCAACAAATACTAAATATAGTCAATGGTACGGAACCCTTCGTGTGCGAGTCCGACTCGCACTTGGCCGGTTTTTTTTGTCTTAGAACATACCTGGGAACCTTGTAGTTACGGAGATATTGGGGGTCAAAATTTTAAATTTTTCACAAGTTTTTTTTAAATATAACTTTAAATACCTCCACCAACAATCCTTCCAGCATAATGTTTTGAATGCGCTACAATGAGCCTTACCGTAAAACGTGATTTTTCACCCCCAAAAAAAATTTCGCTTCCCAGCAATAATTTTTGCGTAGAGTTAGTTTAATGTACAGAAAGCTTGGTTGACAGCTTCGCGTAGGGTGCGTTTACACCTTGTACTATCGTAAAATAAGTTGAAAAGGAGTTATTTACAAAACACTGCTTTTAGATGCCATTATTCCAATAAAGCGGCGCGAGCGGCAAATATACAATGTATGTTGTGATCTTTATATTAGATCTTGAATTAGTTTTAGTATGATACTGGGATTCTATTTGCATTTTAAATAAAACTGCAGGGACTAATAATCAGCCATGTTCTATATTTCACCGACACCACAGATAATCTAAAGTCTCGCACACAACACTTTTATTAATGATAAACATCGATCACTAATAATTAGTGATCGATGATGATAAATGATGTTTATTTTGCAAGTAGGTTTTTACACGTCATTTTTTAAAACTAGATGGGGCCGGTGTTTCGTACCTGACTACTCTGAGAAGAAACAGCCGAAACAAACTCAGAGGTCATAGTCTCTTTTAAAGTCCAGACAATCTTGCTCAATTCACATGAGGACTATGCAGATTAGTGTCTGAGATGGTCTTTTGAAGAAAGAACCATACAGTTTTGAGTGGACCTGTCCAGTCAGTGCAAGCATTTGTCAGTTAACGTGTAGCTCGACTTATAACCCAAGGAGCTCAACGAAACGACGAACAATACCAAAGAAAGGACATTTGGGTAGGTCGCTTAGAGTACTCAAACTGTCAGATAGTTGTGGGAAAAATTAACAAAAAATATAAATGTGTGAGGGATAGTCCACGCTACTGACAAATGTGCAGGCAAAGGTGAAATTTGGTAAGAACACATAAAAATCTATAACTTTATCAATTTTCCATCCAATCATTTTTTACTCCCAGAGAACCTTCCAGGTTCTATGGTGGTAGATGACACCACCATAAAACAATGATTCCAAGACACCAATCTCTAAAAAAACACTTTATTATGGGCCTGAAAACCCGGTTTATTTTCAATTAATTGCCAAAATCGATTTTTAGTTGCTTTGAAATCAATAAATAGTTGAGTGTTTGAGTTGAAAAAACAGTGACGTTACAGTTTGCTATTGCCATACAAAATCTATGAGAGAACCGCGTTTTGACAGTTCTTAAAAAGTATCTCAATTGATTAGTGTGTCATCTACCCCATTCCTTCCAAATGACTGTAGTACTGGTGATGTTATAACATAAAAAACCGGCCAAGTGCGAGTCGGACTCGCGCACGAAGGGTTCCGTACCATTATTTAAAAACATTAGACAAAACTGCAAAAAAATTACGTTCTTTGTATGGGAGCCCCCCTTAAATATTGATTTAATTCTGTTTTTAGTATTTGTTGTTATAGCGGCAACAGAAATACATCATCTGTGAAAATTTCAACTGTCTAGCTGTCACGGTTCATGAGATACAGCCTGGTGACAGACAGACGGACAGACGGACAGACGGACAGACGGACAGACGGACAGACAGCGAAGTCTTAGTAATAGGGTTCCGTTTTTACCCTTTGGGTACGGAACCCTAAAAAACGATGTTTTATATTAGGGTTGTGCTACAAGAGTAAAGGAAAATAAAACCAAAAATATGTGATGTCTATAATCAAGTGTATTTCATTCCAGAAAC
This sequence comes from Xestia xanthographa, assembly GCA_905147715.2. Lineage (NCBI taxonomy): Eukaryota > Metazoa > Arthropoda > Insecta > Lepidoptera > Noctuidae > Xestia > Xestia xanthographa. The sequence continues at coordinate 21,211,419 of LR990646.1, forward strand.
ATTCATGTTTTAAATAGATAAATGCAATGCAATACAGTGTTGGTAGCTAATAAAATTATGGCTTTGTTGAATGCTGTGGACAGTAAAGAATGAATTCTTTTGTCATATTAATCAGTCTTATTACTTGGGCGATCCTGCTTGACCTTCTGACTCAGCTTTGTAGCTAGACACCTGAAAATAAAATACAAATAGTTATTTAGTTATCAATGTTAAGTCGTTGATCCCGGCTTTCATTTGTTGATCTTTGACAGTCGTAATAGTTCCCACTATCGTGACTACAGATAATCGTGTAGTTTTAAGTGTCTTGGCTTGTGTATTTAAATGGAGGTGTTCACATATAGGACAATGCGATTACGACCCACGAGTTTTGCCAACCAAAAACCAACGATAAATTAATCGTCACGACATAGTGGGAACGGGGCCTAAGTCAGAGGCCCCAAAGGTCTGACAACCAATCTTACTTCTTATCGTATTACCCAGAACTAACTGGGTTGTAGAGGTCAAATAAGCAGTCGCTTAATGTAAAATACTGGTATTCAACTATATGCGGTAAGACTGGAAGCTGACCCCAACTTAGTTGGGAAAAGGCTGGGCAGATGAAGGTTTAGTTATCATGTTATCATACGTATCAAAAATATGATCAGTTTTTGTAATCAAAATGATTTTACGTATTCTTTCTTTCTTTCTTTCAAAAACACGCCTGTAATCCCCGAAAGGTTAGGCAGTGGTGTTGTTGTAATAGTACACCCACATTTCGCCTGGTAAATTTTTAAATCCCAAGTAATCCCAAGCCTATTGGCATCACACTTTTCCCGACCTGGGAATCAAACCCAGGACCTCACGCTGAGCAGTCGCATTTGCGACCACTAGACTATTGAGGCTGTATAAATAAAAACAGTCCTCTAAAGAACGGCTTTCGTTTAACACAACCCGTTTAATAATAACGTTGTAAATGTTTCAACAAAGTACGAGGGTGATGTTCGTAAATCGTAAATAGTTTTCAATGAAAACACATACCGATTTAGAAACGTAATCAACGGCCTTGGCTGCCCCATCTTTTATACTGGTGCCTATTTCAGCCAGCTTTGCTGCCGCGGCGTCAAATTTCGACTGTACATCTGCCGTTGATGGAGCATCGCGTTTCACGAAACCACTTACTGATTTGGAAATGTCATCAGTGACCTTGGCAGCCCCATCTTTTATACTGGTGCCTACTTCAGCCAGCTTTGCTGCCGCGGCGTCAACTTTCGACTGTACATCTGCCGCCGATGGAGCATCGCGTTTCACGAAACCACTTACTGATTTGGAAACGTCATCAATGGTCTTGGCAGCCCCATCTTTTATACTGGTGCCTACTTCCGCCACCTTTGCTGCAGCGGCGTCAACTTTTGACCCGGCATCTGCCGCCGATGATGGAGCATCGCGTTTCACGAAAGCATGAGCCTGTGTGAAGAACAACAGCAAAATTATTAAAAAAAACTTAATGATAGCAGTCCTCCTGCCTGAACTTCAGCCACGGCGGCCAACCTAAGCGGTCTACAGCCATCGGCGCGGGAGATATTATAGTGCACAAGTGTATGCACAGGCACAGTCACGTGCACTCCCTCTTTCCTCGCCCCCATAGTCCAATAGGGCAGCAATTCAACACGACCAGAGAGAGTTCAGGCGGACCAATGGCTTAACGTGCTTTGCGAGGCAAAGGGACAATCAAAATCTTTCAAAATTCGAGCTCCTATTGAGAAGCCACTAATGGAAAAACCCAGTGACACTCGGCCCGACCTGGGAATTGAACCCAGAACTCCACCCTCAACAGGGGACTGTTAAGAGTGGAGTTCTGGGTTAAACTGGGAAGTTTAAATAATCCAATTAATTTAGTTCACAAAGATTAAGTACCTACCTACTACGAGTAAAGTTCAAAGAGAGCAAACACGCACAGATACACACCTAACTCAAAATCATCTTCACTAGTCACCACTATAAATTGCCTAGTTTGGGGCTCAGTGGCGATGACGAAATGATGCGACAAAAGATGGATGGATTGTGAGAGGAATGATATGAAAGAGAAAGGAGTAAATGATGCCGTGTCGTCTGACAGGGGGGAATGGAAGAAGAAAATGTGTTGCGACGACCACAAGTAGAATGGGACAGGGGCAGGAAGATGATGATGGGGCTCACTGGCAAATTACATATTGTAACCAAGCTGTTGGTACTACTTTAAGGCTGAAGCGCCAGGAAAGCCTGCGAAATATAGTATATCGAGTAACAAAAAATAATCGCGATTAAAAAACTCTAGCACCTATAAGGTTGTCACAGCAGTGATTCACCGTTATTTGTTTTTACTAACATAGTCTTAAGTTTTACTACCATTTTATAAGTTTCTTGATGGATACTCGAACAAAGAGAAATTTAAAAAAAACTTATATTGTCACTTACGGGATATCTTCCGTGATGAAGAACAACAACGTTGTTACGTGGTGTAACAATGAACAATCACGGAAGATATCCCTTATGTGATAATATAAGTTTAGTTTTAAACCGTGAAAGCTTAAAACAGTGTTTAAAGAGAAATTCTACTCTATTCTATTCTATCATCCGACATTTTTGTCACTCAGAATAATGAATTTTGACAAAACTAGCGAAATTACTGTTCCAGTTAACACAAAAACTCATGCCATACAAATAAACCTTACTCAATCAAGGTTCCGATCCAAATTACGCTGTCTGTTTAACGGTCGCTTACCTACCGTGATTACTGTCATCCGCCTAGCCTTCTACCAGCTATTTTGAGGTCGGCTTCCAGTGTAACCGGATGCAAGTATTTTGACGTTATTACAGTATAACGCGTATCAAAGTGAATCATACGGCAAAGAGAGGTCTATACCCTACGATGGGTGAAGTTACACTGTGGTTGATGATAATGGATGATGATGATGAAGATTACTTCATCATCATCATCCATTATCATCAACCACAGTGTCACTGTGTGTATAGTTTAGGAACAAGCAGTGGTGTTAATTATAACACCACTGCTTGTTCCTAAACTATAAGTCTAAATGGCAGTGTCAAGTTAAAAATATATTCGAAAAATTAACCACTTTTATTTGTTAAAAAACAAGCCAAATTCAAAGGGTTTCTATGTCTATTGAAAATTAAAATTTTGACCTTAGAAGAAAATGGGAAGGAGCGTGAAGGATCATGTTTTGCAAGTATACTGTATCTTTAAAGCCGGTAAACCAACATAAAGTTAAAAAGCTCTTATAACGAAGCCTAACGTGGCTATTTAAAAATGAACTCATCCCCAAAGACTCCTAACAAAAGGTCCATGAAAAATTTCATGGCGCAGATGGCTTATACAGAAAATGTCAAGAGGAACGTTTAAAGTATGAATGTAGATAGGTATAAGAGTAGAGGAAGACCAAAGAAACCATGGAAGGACTGTGTGAAGAATGATATGGCAAGAATGGAGGTGTCTGATACGATGACGAATAATGGAGAAGTATAGAAGATGAAGATATATATGATAGAGCAGCGGTGGCTCAGTGGTGGCGGCCCTGACTTACGAACAGTAAGATGACTTACTATTCGTAAGTCGGGGCCGCCACCAGCCAGTTCGAACCCAGACAGTCGCATTACTTTGTGTAAATTATTTCATCACCACTGCTCTCAAAAACGGTGAAGGAAAACATCGTGAGGAAACCGGCATGTTCTAGAACCAAAAATTCGAAGACATGTGACATCTACCAATCCGCACTGGGCTCGCGTGGTGGATTATAGCCCATACTCATCGAGAGGAGGCCGGTGTCCCAGCAGTGGGAACATTAATGGGCTGATGATGATGATGGAAGATGAAGACTTGCTGCGCCGCCCCAAATGAATTGGTATAAGAGCAAGACAATGAATGACATGGCTTATACAGAAATATTGACAAAAACAAAAGCAAGTCGAACAGACACTTACGCTGACAAGGCACACGGCCAGAAAGACGATAAACAACTTGTTCATGGTGAAAATAGTAGGTAATTCTTTACGACTTCACTACACAACAACACAATGGTTACTGAGCATTACACGGCAGGACACCCCTTTATGTTGGTTTCGGATGGTCCTAATTGGCAACCTACGTTGTCCTGATTGGTTGAAGTGTGGAAAATAACTGAAAATATTATGAAGTTTGATTGGTTTAATCTCAGGGTCACCCCAGAGGTCAGTTAGGCCAGGTTATACTAAGATGATAGGCTGCAAAATGGTTGGTTTGAGTCAGCAAATAACTTTATTTTCCTTGACAGGATATTAACTATTTATCAGTTTGGATATTTGGCAGCTTGAGTATTATAAGCGACCTACGAAAATTTCCTTTCTTAGGTATTGTTCGTCGTTTCGTTGAGCTCCTTGAGTTATACGATAACTGACAAATGCTTGCACTGACTGGACAGGTCCACTCAAATCTGTGTGGTTCTTTCTTCAAAAGACCGTCTCAGACACTAATCTGCATAGTCCTCATGTGAATTGAGCAAAATTATGTCTGGACTTCAAAAGAGACTTTCTTTTCATCGTAGTGAGGTACGAAATAAAAAATGACGTGTAAAAGTGTTTGTAAAAACCTACTTGCAAAATAAACATCATTTATAATTTAACGGTTTATGCACTGTTCTGTGGTATCCGCATCAATTGATCGATATTACACTATGTAACGCTCAAGAAATTTCATTAAAATCATCTTCTATTTAATCTGTAAACAGGAAAATAAATCTATCTACCTGTTCGGTAATGTGGTCCCACATTACGCAAATAATCGTTTATTCCCATCTACCACCCCCAATTCTACCACCCGGGGTGGTGGTTAGGAATAACTAGAAGCGTTTATGCGTTTAACATTCATTCCCATCCACTACTCCGGATGGTAGAATTGGGTGTGGTAGACGGGAATAAACGAAAATAATCTGGAAGACAAATAACATATTTATTTATTTATTATATTGGTCTAGTAAAAACTTATGGCTGCATAGACACCATCTCCAAGGGCAAGGTATTCTGGGCCAAATTGAATTATTTGATGGCAAAGATCACTGTGACTTCGTTTTGAGTACCTACTTTATCTCCAAATAACGCATCAGTTTAAGCTGCAGTCTCTACCGACAGTCACCAATTTGTCCACAGTGTAAGCAATAATGTATTTTTCAATACACTTCCTCGTAAACTGGTTCTTATGGCACTAAGATTTGGTTCAACATGCAATGTATTTTACACGTGTGGATTTTTTTTAATTCGTCACCTCGTGTGCACAAACAAAAATTTCCACAGATGAACTATTCTTATACTAAGTCCAAGGTCAATGCCTATAGTCATCGGTGATTGTTTTCAGGGATCCGTAGCTCAAAAGGAAAAAACGAAACCCATATAGGATCACTTTGTTGTCCATCTGTCCGTATGTGTGTCAAGACCCTTTATCTCGGGAACGCGTGGAGGGTATCGATTTGAAATTTGAATCACATACTCAGGTCTACGCCAAAAAAAAAAGTACACTCTCAAGGGAATCAAAATTTATTGGGTACTTCCGCGAGACCTGGAATCATGCAAGTTGGCATGAAGCAATGACTTACAGCACATATTAAGGAAAAAATCTGAAAACCGTAAATACAGAATGACTTTTTTATCACTCTCCAAAAAAAATGGGTATATTAGGTGAACGGAGAGAGAAATGGCGGCATACTTAGTTTTTTTTTTATTCGAAAAAAAGATATTCGAAATTCAAATCATACGCATATTGCGTATGATGTGAAATTCGATATTTTACATTTATTTCTCTTTCTTTGTTCTAATATGAAAATTACTAGTAGTTTACTTGAAATTTGTAGCGTTTTTTGATGATAGATCATTTTTTTCTAAGCTGTGGAAAAAAGAAAAAAAAACTAGTTATGCCATAAGCTTGTACTCCTTTCACCTAATATACCCATTTTTTTGGAAAGAGATAAAAAAGTCATCCGGTATGTAGTTTAATAACAAAATACCTACAAGTTTATAATACGGAACCCTTGGTCTGCGAGTCCAATTCGCTCTTGATATTTTTTTTTATAATCTCGGCAAAGAGATATGATAATATTGTTTTTACAGTGTAAATGTTTTTAGAATATTTGAATTATGTTTATACATTAATAGAATATCATAGATAACCATCCGTTCGGGTTGATCTTTAGGTTAAGCCGTGCTGGCCTAGGTTGGTCTGTGGATGGGTGACCACCCATTACATACCGAGTTTCCTCCGTGCCTCGGAATGCACGTTAAACTGTTGGTCCCGGCTGTCACGTGTAGATCTTTGACAGTCGTTACAGGTAGTCCGTGGTCCAAAAAGTCTGACAACCAGTCTTACCAAGGGGTATCGTATTACCCGCTAATAACTGGGTTGTGGAGATCAGATAGACAGTCGCTCCATGTAAAATACTGGTATTCAGCTGCATCCGGTTAGACTAGAAGTAGAATATTTGGGAAAAGGCTAGGCAGATGATGAATGATGATGATCATAGATAAACAGGATTATTTAAAACGAATATTTACTTACAAATATTCGAATTCCTATTTTTCATATTAGGCTGTCCAGCGGCTTCATACTATTGCTTGTCCTTCAACATGGCGGAAGCAAAGCGCGGAGAAAAAAAAGGAACAAATTCATGAGAAAAATACTTTTCGTTCTATTATTTTATTTCTTCGAAAGTGTATTAATAAACGTCGTTTGATACACATGGGCATTTGTTACGGCAGTTCTCAGCTCCATAACAACCTCGCCTGCAGCTCGGGTGTGATTTCCACCTCGAATGCAATAACAAAGTTTCCCACTTATATCAAAATGTACTATTTCATTTAGTTCTTCTTTGAGTACCGCACTAAAATGGTAGACTAGTTTTTTTTTCTATCATACTAAGTCCGTTACTTTTAGTCTGTTGTATCTCATAAGCCACCCAAATTCTTGGTTCACTGCAGTTTGCTATGTGAATATTAGGTAGTAAGAACAAATCTCTAACTACCAAACACACATTGGCATTAAGGTAATGTTGCTAGTTCGCATCTATGGTTATATGCACGGATATACTGTGACCTGGGTTTCAATATAGGGTTTTTTATCCGGGTATTAAGGGCGTGCTCACATATTTTGGGCGTTTGACCAAAAATACGTACTTTTCCAAGTCCTCGATATTTGTTATATAAAGATAATGGCATAATATTTCAATGAAGAATCATAAATCTGGCTTTGTTTTAGTTCGTAAATTGATTAGAATTTTGTTATAATAGTTAATATTACGAGAAATAGCAATTTTCCGACAGCCCATTTCAAGCAAACGTTAAACATTCGGTTTTCTCCTGCCATTTGTATCAAACTGGTAACACGGAAAAATCTAAAAAAAATATAAATGTACTGGTCATATAGTGTAAATTGATTAGAATATTGAAATAAAAATTGAATCGACGCAAAAAAAACGATATTCAAAAACAATATTGATCTAAAATGTATGCAGTTTCAGCGTCCATTATATTCCAAATAAACTCAATTTTATCAAATAAATTAATATGATATAAAACTTCGATCTACAACGAATACGTTTTACTAGTTTTAGTTTGTCAATATAATAAGACAAAATTACAATAAATAAAATTGGAGAACTGATTCTGCGTCAATTCAGCTCGCACCTCAGTCTCATGTCAGTCTCGTCTCTAATTTTCGTCAATAGCAATCGACAATCGTCCGGAGATCAATATTATTATCAAGTCATGTAGGCCGGTCGAAAAAATTGGATCCAGGAAGTAAAAATCAAAAATTTGCGAAAAAAATGTAACAGCCCTCTTAACGGGTTTTCGATGGGATAATGTCAAACCTCTACACCCAAGAAAATCAGTAAAATAAAAGAAAAAGATGTTATAAAAATGTTCTATTTCATACTAAATTAATTAAATCTAGCATTTACAGGCTCAGCGCCTACATCGTTCCATATAAGGATTAACTTCGCTGTACACGAATCAGTCTTGTTTCCTACGCAGCAGCTGGTTTGGCTTTCATATCAGCCATCTGGAAAATAAAAAATCAACATTAGTGACCTGAAAACTTAATTTACTTTTGAGGAAAAACTTTAAACAGTCAGAAATATTTTGTTGATTAGAAGCAACCGAGAAAAGTGGAAGGAATAGAGGCCTTAGCCCAGAAGTGGGACAGTAAAAGCCCTAACACACTAGCGGATTGCGAGCGGTTTCAAAGCGGAGCGGGCGCGCACCGAATTCGCTGCGCAACACAAACTCAATTTTCAACGCTAGGCTTTGCAGCCTAACGTTGACAATTGAGTGCACTTTCACGCTGCTATTCGCGGCGAATTCGTTGCGCGCCCGCTCCGCCTTGAAACCGCTCGCAATCCGCTAGTGTGATAAGGCTCTTAAGGTTTTTTTTTTTTTTTTTTTTGTTGGCCTTGAATGTCCCACTGCTGGGCAAAGGCCTCCCCCATATCCTGCCAGGTACTCTTCTCCTGCGCCACCTCGAACCAGCCCTCTTGATGCGCGTCTATATCATCTCGCCACCTCTTTCTAGGCCGGCCTCGGCGGCGCCGTCCATCGTCAGGCACCCATTGTGTTGACACCTTTGCCCAGCGGTCGTCGTGCATGCGGCTCACGTGGCCCGCCCAATCCCATTTGAGCCTGGCAGCCTTTTTGCCTACGTCTATGATCCCTGTTTTTGAGCGCAGCGTAGTGTAGCTCTTAAGGTTAAGAAAAAAAAAAGAAACAGCCTTGACAAGGTAACAGACAGTTTGAACTTAAGTTCACTGATTTAAATCAACAATACTAACATTGTAAAAGTGTCAGGACGAAGACTAATAATCACAACGCGCTTCTTCTTATAAGATAATGACTTTTGTCACATTACTTTGTTTTTGCATGTGTAAAGGTTTGCTGCGGTACAGACAGATTGTTGACCAGCTGCGGACAACAGACACTGACAGGTACGATAGTACTATCGTATCTGTCAGGGTCTGTCTGTTGTCTGTTGTGTTGTCTCTCACAGTCCGGTGTTACGGGCCACGACGTCAAGTTGTCCCTACCAATTGACCTTAATTGAAATGGACTGGCCAAGACCCATAACAGTTGCAATACAGCTGCTCGACCTCTAGGTACTAGGAAGGTTTTCATTTTACCTATCATAACAATAAGGTGTTAATGACACACTAACAAGTAACCAACCATGTCCAATTGTCCATTCTAAAACATATACAACTGCACACAATTGCAACCGGATAAAAATAATCATGAGCACAAAATCAGTCGTCAAAATTTGTGTACGCACGTACTCAGTCCTACATAATACAATCAACTCACAATTCATCTCCAATTGGTCTCCCTAAGTGACAAATTGGTATCAAGATGGAACTTCTACGTCTTAAAATGAATTTGCTATGTGCGTACATCGTGGAATATGCTAGAAACACACATACCTGATGAACTGCCTCGTTGTCGAGTATCGTATAGTTCGGTGCCCGGGTCGGGCAAATTGTTATTGGGTGTTTCCATCAGGAATTTCTCAATAGCAGCCATGGATTCTTGATTTTTGCCCGGTTGATGGCAATAAGCTCGCCCCCTATTACAGGGGACTTAAAACACAACTGCCGAATGTATTAGGTACACCTCTGCCTGTTCCTTTGGGGATTACAAGCGTGGTGTTATGATATAGCTGACGAACAAAAAATTGTTTGAAAGCATGATCCATTCTAAAATAGCCTTAATGCAAGAAGTTACAACAAGAACAACACAAGAAGTACAAGAAGGAGGAGGAGGAGAGAGGGTACAAGAAGTTTTCCTCAAAAGCATAGAGGTGAACTGATAGCACACCCATATTTTACCAGTTATGTTCAAGTCCCATGAAATAGGTACCAAGTCTATCGCCATCAACCAGACTGTCCATTCTCCGCGGATATTATTGATGCCGTAATCGAAAAACCTAACAAAACTTTTCCCGACCTTGATATTGAACCCAGGACCACATGCTTTGTAATAGGGCTAGCAATCACTGGACCGACAAAGGGGGGAAGTTGGAAGACGCGCATTTTGGAAGATGTCTTGTTATTTTGACGGTCAAAAACTGCTAATGGTTGGTTGAACCTCATGATACACCCAGATTTCGCTAGTTATGTTAAAGTTAACTATAAAAAGGGAATCGCCCTATTGCCAGCAGCTGGGCACAAATTCAGATTCCGTTACTGCTACTCAGAAATTCCTGATGGCAAAACCGAATATCACTTTGCCTGCCGGGAATCGAAACCAGGACCAAATTAATGCTTAGGAGTCACGCTTGCAACGACTAGACCATAGAGGCATCCTTTTTTTTTTTCGGATGGCAAATATTCAAATGACTCCCCCCCCCGCTCTGGGCGGAGCAGGAGGTAGTGTCAGACTTTTACTGACTAAAACCCACCCATGTTCCTTCTTTGCCCTTTGTGTTCCAGAGCCACGGTATCTCTTTCGAACAGTCCCGCAGCTCCGGACCATAGAGGCATCCTTAGCACAATTTATATCCTTCAACATATCTTACCGCTTTGTTTACGCTTTCGGCAATTGCATTCAAGTTCTTCTTCATAGCTTCAGGATCGAATGTGGTCGACAGCTGGCTGTTGAAGTCCTTGGAGAAGTCTTGGAGCTTTTTCTGAATGGTCTCTAAGTAATTGGTGTCGCCGGCTGCAGGAGCATCGCGCTTCACGAAGGCTTGAGTCTGTGAGATTGAGGAGAATTTAAAAAAATACGAAATTATAATATTTGGCCTTTAGTTCTGCAGCTGCTGAAGAAATATAACTTCTCACACCAAAAAGTTAAGTACTAGTTTTGTACCGTGTGATGACGTTCCTATGCGCTACATCCTTGTTTTGAACTGGAATGGCATTAATAAATACTTCATTGCACCTGTCCCTGATAAAAAGTGGTCCTTCCTACTTCAGACACCTTTCTCTATATAAGATTGTGCATAACATGAACCAGAGTAAGTGTCATTGACACTGGCTCGGCCACCATCAGGGATTTTAATTCTGATAACACAAAAAATTAGTCGCTAATTAGTCGAAATTTGTCACTGGTTAGAAATATATAAGGGTTTACAGGTGGCCGATCTAGAGAGAGTCTCCCCAGCTTGGCCACATTTTAATGAACTTTCTCAATTCTTTCGATCTAGCTCTTGGACTATACCTTACTAATTGAACACATTATATCTTCTAAACTAGGACCCGATTAAATCTGTGACTAAGCGACTAATTGGCGACAAAATATGGGAGAAAACAGATCTTCGCTAGGTGCCCTAGTTTTTGAAATATAAATGTGGCCAAGCTGAGGAGACTCTCCAGATCGGCCACTTATAAACCCTTATATCTTTTGAACCAGTGACCGACATATTCTGATATTTGGCGACGAATTTCGACTAATTAGAGACTAATTTTATGTGTTATCAAAATTAAAATCCCTGATGGTGGCCGAGCCAGTGTCAATGACACCCAGAGTAATAATGATTATGATCACCTACGCTCCTATGTTAATAGTAACTCATTTCAAAATCAAGTATAGGAACAGATATTTGTTTTAAATCTATTATACTTTGTGTTAGGGTCCATTTAGATAACATTTTGATTATATTAGGTACCTATTGAAAAATACGAAAGATAAAGACAGTAAAGATGATTTGTGACTTTAGAGGATGGTAAATGGAAAAAAAACTTTTACACAGTCATTTACTTACGCTGACAAGACACACAGCCAGAAGTACAATCAGCATCTTATTCATGTTTAAAGAGTTTGTTTAAACAACTTCACAATTCAACAGTAAAATGCAGACTGCGTTCCTCACGAAAGCAATCTCATATATCTTCGTTTTGAACGAGACGATGCATGTATGGTCAACTCACTACAGTGACCCTAGGTCATCTGATTTTGCAAGCTTATCAGTTAATAAGCTTTGATTGCGATTTTGATCGTAATTATAATGCTAAACGTGTTAAGTGCATGATATTACATATAAATGCATGTCTGTTATTGTTTGTAAGCAGAAAAAATGTAACCATCCTTGATATCAAGCCTGCTTCTTTTGTTACAATCTGGTGCAATGTCGATATTTGTCAAAGCATCGAGATTTTCGTACATAAACACATTATTTTATTAAACCTTTCAAAAAATGCCCTAAAAACCGCGGTTTCATTTATATAACAGACTAACGGACGTCCCGCGGTTTCACCCGTGTAGTTCCCGTTCCCGTGGGAGTATGGGAATAAAAAATTGCATATAGCACTCACAAATAATGTAGCTTTCTACCAGTGAAACAATTTTTAAAATTGGTTCATTACTTCCGGAGATTACCCCCTACATACAAACTTACAAACAAATGTTACCTCTTTAGAATATTAGTATAGAAGTATAGACTAGCGGACGTCCCGCGGTTTCACCCGCGTAGTTCCCGTTCCCGTGGGAGTACGGGGATAAAATATAGCCTATGTCACTCAGGGTGAATGTAGCTTTCTAATGGTGAAGGATTTTTGAAGTCGGTTCATTACTTCCGGAGATTACCCCCTACATACAAACTTACAAACAAATGTTACCTCTTTATAATATTAGTATAGATAAGTATAGACTACAAAGAAGTCTATATATGCCTGACTGCTTTTATACCGCCCATGGGTCTCTGACTGGACATGGGGCTCTGGTTTGGTTTCCTCACGATGTTTTCCATCACCGAAGCAAGTCATTATCCGAAAAATCAGAGGTTAGAACTCGAAACCTATTACTTAGCCTTCGACGGTCACACCAATAAGCTATCACTGCGTATGTCCTTTAGTTAAGAACATCTAAACGGCCACAGAGACAAACACGAAAAGCGACTTTGTATCCGCGTTTGCTTCGTATAGTTTTTGCGGCTTGACGAATTAATTAAGATTTATTTTTATCTTATTGGGCTCAGGTTTCTTTACAAGATGTAAGTCAGCGCATGCGTTTAGTCTTGCTAGATTTGAAGCTAACACGGAACATGTTATAGAATTAGATGAAGCTAGTTTTTGCGGCTTGACGAATTAATTAAGATTTATTTTATCTTATTGGGCTCAGGTTTCTTCACAAGATGTAAGTCAGCGCATGCATTTAGTCTTGCTTAGTGTTGCCCAAATGCAAGACCAAGACGAGACCTTAGCCAGTCTTGGTCTTGGTCTTGCGTCAATACACCTGGTCTTGGTCTTGGTATTGCACTCTCAGTCTTGGTCTTGGTCTTGGTATTGCACTCTCAGTCTTGGTCTTGGTCTTGCAGCAAGAGTCTCGCAAGTCTTGCGAGACTCTACTACTTAGACTAGACTACTTTCAAATACCTATTAGCATATTGCTATATAATAAACACGTTAGTTTAGGTCTTAGAACAACGTAACAGAGTAGGTACATGTTGAGCTTAAATTGACATAGGCATAGTGAACCACCAATTAATCAAATTGACAATAATTAAAAAAAAAATACGCAATTTAATACCTAAGCGTAATTACTAACTCCATTTAGGTACCTTTAATGAATTTCTGTACGCGTACTGGCTATCCTAAACTCTTCACAAACAGCTAGCGGTTAAAATAATTATCACATATTATACTTTTCATCTTCATCTGGCCTTGATACTTCTAAGTAATAAAATTTGTCGTCAGCCAGACTTAATTACCAGCACAAACATCTAAAACATGAATTAAATTTTTGATACCTACATTCAAATGTATCAGACATATCATTTTTTGGATATCTTTTGTGGCTTGTGACGAACGAAAATTGTTTGTAGGAATTTTTAAGCACCTATTATTTATCTATCGCACTTTAAAAAAAATCTGCTGATTAATGAATTAAAATAATTGATATTGATGTGTAACTGCGAGACGCAAGAGTCTTGCAGGCTTAGTCTTGTTCTTGCTCAAGTCTTGCAGGGTTCAGTCTTGGTCTTGGTCTTGCTACAATGAGTCGGTCTTGGTCTTGGTCTTGGTCTTGCAAAAATGCAAGAACAAGACCAAGACTGAAAGACCAAGACCGATTTTGGGCAACACTAGTCTTGCTAGATTTGAAGCTAACACGGAACATGTTATAGAATTAGATGAAGCTACTTAAATTACTATTAATTACAACAGAAATCTATTGTGACGATGTTATAAATCCTGTGGAAATCTACGGTATATACGCTGTGAAAATCCACCGTGCCCTGCACCGTACACTTGCGAATCTAACGTAGATTTTGAATTTTAACGATATCAGTTGTTAAATTTCATTCAAACTATCCATGTAAAATCCAAACAACAATAGCCAAAACGACAATTCGTTTGACCTTCGAAGTCAATTTATTATCGCACAATACAGTACAGGTATTCAGCTACTTTCGCTTCGACTGGAAGCCGAACACAACATAAGTAAGTGAGACTTATAGGTACCAGAGGTTTACAAGACAGAGGTTTGGACAACGCCCGGAGATTACGGCTTACAACGACATACATTGCCCTTTTTGGTGATGTTCTTCAGAAAAGTTAGGTACGTAGAACGCGCAACCGACGTGCGTTTATGACCTGATGTACGTATATGAACGTAGATGAGGCGAAAGAGTATTTAAGAATCATAGCAGGTGGCGTCCAGTAGATTCTGCCTAAGATCCATTGTAAAAATTCGTGAGTTTGTCAATACTAATATTTCAGAGAGAAAAGATTTCATTTTGTGTTTGTTTGTTTGTGTGTGTGTTTGTTACGATTTAACTCTAAAACTACTCGACCGATATTAAAAATTCTTTCAGAAATGGATAGCCACATTATCAGCGAGTAACATAGGCTATATTTTATCCCCGTACTCTTACGGGAACGGAAACTATGCGAGTGAAACCACGTGACGTCCGCTAGTACATTTTATTTATGTATGAATGTCAGGCAATTGTAGCAATAGGGTCGCCACCTATTACAACATAACTAGTGAAATGTGGGTCTACTATTATGTACACCTCTGCGTAACCCTTCGGGGATTACAGGCGTGATGTTATGTTATGTATGGTAGCCAGATGATAATAAGAAACACATTATAAGTACTCACTTTCTTTCTTAGGTATAGATTTTTTTGCCAACCACACAACAAAGGCCGCCAAACGGGATGTCGCATTAAGTCGGCCCCTCGGCCCGTTTGACTCACTTTAATGCCCCAGTTCCGGGGCAGACGAATGAGATAATTGAACTACAATAATCATGATTGTCATCTCTCTTGTTAAAAATTTGTATGAATCATTTCGAATAACGCCACATAAAACCAAGATTGTTTTCTTCAAAGTGGTAGGTAAAAGTTCATACTACCTACAAAGAAGTATTCCGCCAGACTATGCTCCGTTTCTATTAAAGGGTAAAGCTTAATAAACTGTGCAACAATCAAGATTTCAGGCTACTCAACCAGAAATCAGACCCTAAAGGTGCAAGTTGGCAGCGGGCGACACGAAGCCGCCGCAGACGACGTGTCGCAGCGACACTACTGGTTTCTATGTATTTCTATGAAATTCCCCGGAGGGAATTCCCATTCCATGAAGCCGCCGCAGACGACGCGTCGCTAGCTTCATGTCGCTTGCTTCGGAAAGCAAGCGACATGAAGCTAGCGACGCGTCGTCGAGTGGCAGACGCAAGTGTCGCCTAAGCGCAGATCAGTAGTGTCGCTGACGCCGAAATGCCGGGTTCGAAATCATGACTGCAGCGACATGAGGCGGCGACGTGTCGCGGCGACATGAAGCGAGGACACGTCGTCTGCGGCGGCTTCATGTCGCCCGCTGCCAACTTGCACCTTAAATCGCTCTGAAGTCGTTACTACCACCAGCCATCAAAGCTGGCGATCATAATGAGCTATATTACATAGTAGGAGAGCCGATTGCCATCAAATAACCACAAATCTTGCTTGTCATCGACAGCTTTTTGTTCCTGTCCCATTCGTCGCAACACGTCTTGTGACTAGGACTTGTGTCGTGTGATACGCAACATTCGACCTTATGATCACCACTAATCTAAAGAACCAGCTGAATTACGGGCAAGGAAAAATGCTCGTGGTATATGGGTATGGGCACGTGTGGTTTTTGTATTATATGACATTGTATTCTAATTGATTTTAATTTAGTTTTATGTAATTGTATTTGTGTTCTAAGTGTGCAAATTTATTTTAATATGTATTTTATGGATTTTAATCATCTGAAATAAATGGATTAATAATAATATGCTTAGGTAGACCACCATCATCTGCCTATCCTTTTCCCAACTATGTCAGGGTCGGCTTCTTGTCTAACCGGATACAGCTGAATACCAGTATTTTACATGGAGCGACTGCCTATCTGACCTCCACAACTCAATCAGTACTGGGTAATAATACGATACCCCTTAGTAAATGGTTGTCAGACTTTCGGGCCACTGACTACCTGTAACGACTGTCAAATAAAAAAAAATAAGAAAATGGATGGTGGTGGGTGATGGGTGGTGGTGGTGGTGGGTGGTGGTGGTGGTGGTGGTGTAAATGGATTATTATTATTATTAAATATCTACAAATGATAGCCACCAGGGACCAACGGCTTAGCGTGCTTTCCGAGGCACGGAGGAAACTCGGTATGTAATGACCCACCAACCCACGGACCAACCAACTAATAATTTAATTCAATGGATTCTTTGTTAATATTATTCATATAGACTATTGTATAGTACTATATGAATTAGTTCTGCTACTTCTTCCTAAAACACTAGGAAGTGTCGAAGGGCGGGCGTTTTGGGGGACTGAAGACAAAAACGACAAAAACGACTCTCTCTCTCTTTTTTTTGACCTTCAAAAAGTGCTGATTACTAGCTATCATAATTTGAATAATCCGCTGGATGCGAGTCGCACGGGACCGGTCAATTTGGCGTCACTTTAGGGAGGCCTATGTCCAGCAGTAGACGTCTTTTGGCTGAAATTAATAAATAAATAAATAATTTGAAAAAAAATACTTTTCACTTTAATATTGAACCTGGGCAAGTGTGGCTTAATCTACCCGAGCGACTATTATTTAACCACGAGCTCTTCCTTAGGTAGACCACCAACCAAACTAAAACCGGAACCAGTTAATCATAGGTATTTTATGTAATTGTTTTGTTTGTTTACGCATATCGCAGTCATTCAATCATAATTTATAAGTCATAATTGACTAAGGTTCGAGGTGCACTAGATAGTCGAGATAGTGCTACATCCGTCAGCTGTTTATCAACGACTCGAAGTCCATCAGTGTCTACTGTGGAAAATAATTACCAGAGATAAGGATTCTCTATAAATTAGCAAAACACTAGAACTTCAAGATGTGCGATTCGTATTTGTCTACCTATAGATATGTACTAGCTTCTGCCAGCGACTTCGCCCGTGTGAAGTTTGATAATTGTCCCATGGGATCTTACTACCTGGATAAAAAGTATCCTATGCGTTAATCCAGGTTATAACCTATCTGTGTGCAAAATTTCATCCAAATCCGTTCAGTAGTTTTTGAGTAAAAGAGTAACAAACATCCATACATCCATACAAACTTTGGCATTTAAAATATTAGTAGGATTAATATAATTAATTATATAGATCCTGTAATCCCCGAAGGGTTAAGCAGAGGTGTTTTTATTTTATTAATTTATTTTATTTTATTGTTTTTGGGTGAGTTACAGCTAAAAATACAAACATTTATAGTGAGGCAATCAACGTAAAGCCATAGAGAAGCCTCCACAGTTAGCAATAAACTATTGTTGCACAAACTAATAAATATAAGCATAATATTAATAACTAGCGGACGTCACGCGGTTTCACCCGCGTAGTTCCCGTTCCCGTGGGAGTGCGGGGATAAAATATAGCCTATGTTACTCAGGGTGAATGTAGCTTTCTAATGGTGAAAGAATTTTTGAAATCGGCGCTGTAGTTTTTGAGTTTATTTATTACAAGCATACACACAAAAATACAAATCTTTCCTCTTTGTAATATTAGTGTAGATATAACTAAGCTTAGCCTAGTAACAAAGAATAGGAAGAAGAATAGGATTTAATAGTAAACCCACATTTCGCCAGTTATGTTTAAGTGTAATAAGAACTGAGCCTATTGCCATCAACCGGGCACATCATCATCATCATCATCAGCCTATTAATGTTCCCACTGCTGGGACACAGGCCTCCTCTCTATGAGAGGGAATGGGCGATAATCCACCACGCGGGCCCAGTGCGGATTGGTAGATGTCACATGTTTTCGAATTTTTGGTTCTAGTACATGCCGGTTTCCTCACGATGTTTTCCTTCACCGTTAACCGGGCACAAATGAGCGAAATTCCTAATGGGAAAACCCTATAACAACTTTCTCGACCCGGGAATCGAACCCTGAACCTCATGCTCAGCAGTCACGATAGCGACCACTAACTAGGCCAGTCCTGAAAATTACAGTTCAGTAATTGACGACCCGATTGGCGCAGCAGTAGTGAAACTGCCTTACGTTCTTAGGGTCCCGGGTTCGAAACCCGGTCGAAGCAAATGTTTGTGTGATGAGCATGGACATTTGTTTCCGAGTCATGGATGTTTATATGTACAATAAGTTTGTATTTACAAACAAAAAGTATCTATGTAGTATATCAACTATCTGGTGTCCACGACACAAGCCTGTGTGTAATGTCCAGCAATATTTATTAATTATATTTTTAAGGGTGGTCGTATCGTGTTACCCAGTAACTGAATAAGTATAAGCTAGTTTCCACCATCAATAAATTGCAAATCTAATTAGTCCGTCAGTTAGAGTATTGGAAAATAATGGACACGTAGTTTTTGTTTTTGTAAATCAATGAATATTGACAAAGATAAAACGCATCAAAACTCGAGAGTGGGGCCTCGTGACGTCACAACGCACTAAAAATTATAGCACGGCGTCACTTATTGAGAATTTTAAAAGCGTCGTATCTTCGTCAACTTTGGTTTACGTAACAAAAGAAAAAATACGGGTTAAATATTTTTTGATAATCTAACTGACGGACTAATTTGATTTTTCAGGACACAAGCCTATTGACGAGGTCAGATGCGTGGGCAGTCATTCCAAGTAACTATTACCGAGTTCACTGACGATCGATTTTCAACCTTATTACTTATAGCATAAGGGTGCAAAGTAGCAGACCGTCAGTGTATCCGGTAATACCTACCTAAAAATGGCATGTATTTAACGCGGCGACAAACTAATCTGATTAAGGGTTTTAAAAATAATTACAATGGGTAGCAAAAATAATACGTTGGCAGCAGTGAAGTAGCATTTTAAGTATAAAGTAGCAGCTTTATATAGCTTTGTTTAAATTTAAATTTGAAGTGATTTTTTGGTGTGGCAATTGAATTTATTGTTAGGCGACAACTTGACGGCGGATAAAAAGTAGAAAATAGGCTTTCATAAATTAAACAATGAGATTGTTTATAAAATTAACTGAGATTTAGAACCTGCTACGACTCCATGACGCGCGCTCGCTTCGCTCGCATATTAAATAACACTCTTTGACTTCTGTCCCCAAAGTGCCGGGCCTCCGCCGGCCTCCTTCGTCGGCCTACGGCCCGGTGCCCATGCCGCCCATAAATGATTACTTAAATGAAAATTTGAAATGTTAGCCGCCCAGTCATTATTTTTAATACCTCACCTATTATTTCATTGGCCCTGTTTAATATATTTGCTAACTTATAGTAGCAGCCATTATTTAGTTTTTATAGAACCTTGACTTTTGTAGCTCATTTAATATGATTGTGCTAAAAATATTTAATCGCTACCAAGTTATATTTTTTGTAACCAAGTAGTTAGTCGCATAATAAATTGTTATTCGCCTGAAATATAATTAGCCCCTAAAAATCATGGGAGATTTAAAACTTTTATCGCCTTTCAACAGAACATTCTAATTACTTCTATGAACACAGTAATTAGAACCCTATTTAATTGTTATTAATAATCCTACAAGATATGTTATCATCGGTCATAATTATGTGTCATTAGAATGTAAACAAAGTTCTGTACAAAATAACATTATTATACGTAGATGGTTCATTATGATATGAAATGACAAATGCATACTTGTAATTATCACATAATTATATACCTAAACTTATGTGGGGTGTTAATAATAATTGCTGTTATCATAACACATTAAAGGTAGGTCTTATATTTTTTTCTTTTTCTTTTTTTTTCGACCCTTGATTTCATTAACAAAAACAAGGGATCAGATGCTGCGATGCTATTGGTTGATGGGCTTAAATAAACGCTTCAATAGCAGCCGAATGCTGCAAGCAAAAAAAGTCGTATTGGTGGTGAGATTTCGTCCGAGCTCTGATACCGTGTCATCAATCTCATGCTTAAATCCAACCTAATTTCGAACCTTAGGTGCTAAGGATATATCTAAAACATAAAGAACTCCCGATCTTCATTAAATCACATGTAGCCAACTTACCAATTTATTTAAACAATGTTCAAAACTAAAAGATATTTGAATCAAACATAAGTACACTATTAAATTTTAAATGAACTCTGTTACCATTTGGATCTTCATTTGGTTCCACCTTGAAGTTCAATATTGGAGGTTGAAGCTCAGTTTACTACAAAGCCGCTGGTTTGGGTATCATTATCGTTCATCTGAAGAAGGAAAAAAAATCATTTAAATTACCTACTAACAAAAATGTTTCTTCTTAGGCTGGCAAACTCAGGTGAGCCTGACTTACCGGGGTATAGAATAGACGATTTGCGCAAATGCTTCAAGTACCCAGTTCAGAAACGGATCAGACGCATTACCGACCCCAGGACGATGTGAGCAGGTCAACAATACACGTTCGAGATGAACACTTGACAAAGCATGATAACTGATCTTATGTATATACATATATCGGCATCAACTTCCTTACAAACCTTCACCAACTATAGTACACTCCTTTACAGGACGAGTGTTATCAAAAATCCATCCTTAGTTTCGAATTCATGCTTCAGGCACCGGTTTAGACTGTACGTTGTCAGCTTGATGGCATTCATCAAATGCAGGTTCAGTGGGGTGGACTATGGCCCACTCCCTCTCTCACAGACTCGAGGCCTGTATCCTATAGCCGTGGTAACACTGTAGGCTAATTATGCGTATATTTCTGTCAGTAAACTTAGGCGCTATGCACATGGAGCAACTATTGCGGCAACTGGCAACTAGCTGTTTATATATATTTCTATTGGACTTCGCACACATAGCAACTCGAGTTTCCAGTTCCGGTGATCGTCAACAGTTTTCAGTTTCTGTAATCGATGACTAAGTTAGTTCCTAATTGCCGCAACTAGCAACCCTCTCCCTCCCTCTCTCTCTGCTTCTTCGATATCCATCGTCACACTGAACGCTGATCGATGCGTAGATTGAGCAATTAGGCTATAAAAGTAGCCCACAGATTGCCATAAAATTGCGGCAACCGTAAACGTTTAAACTGGAAACTTTTAAAATGTTGATAGTTGCCTCAACTTATGTTGCTCCATGTGCAAAACGCCTTAGTATAATTAATCAATCTTACTTAGCTATATCAAGAACTCGGCCACTTTGTCTACTCTTTCGGACACAACATTTTCGTGTGGCCTAGCAGAAGGAGGGTAGTAAGTGCGTGCTATCTGCCGCGTATCTCTGACGTCTAACCCAAAAAGAGCCTTCTCCAGCAGTTCCAGTTCATTGCGATCATTAATTGTATCACGGGCTTCGTAGGTCTTACGTTTCACGCCAGCCTGTAATAAGTTTTCGATGATTACAACAGCCCGTAGGTGTCCAAGAATCGCTTTTTTTGTAATTAAACTACATATTTTCGGTTTTCAGATTTTTCCCTTTACATGTGCTGAAGACCTTGCTTTTTGCCAAATGTTGTGATTCTTGGTCAACTCGAAACTACCACATAGGTTTTCGACCCAAAACCTATAGGGTACTTCCGGTTGACCTAGAGTTGTCAATTTTGGTTAAAAGCAAGGTTTTACAGCACAAGTAAAGAGAAAATTCCAAAAATTTTAAAAAAGAGTTGAAAATTAAGGTAAATTTTTGTACTTAGGTACAAGTTTTCGGGAAAATCTAAATTTGCGCATATCTTTTTATCGTGTTAACTCAGGGCCATAATTTGTGTACACCTAATAGGTATAAACTAAATAAAAATAATAAACCTCAGTATCTGGTATAAATTTCCCTTTCTGACCCATGGAACACCAAAGTGGTTAACCTAGGTGTTCCACGGTTAATTTTCTATACCCCTGGTTCACCTAGGTGTTCCACGGTTAATTTTCTGTACCCCTGGTTCACCTAGGTGTTCCATTATTAACTTTCTGTACCCCTGGTTCACCTAGATGGTCCACAGTTAACTTTCTGTAGGTACCCCTGGTTCACCTAGGTGTTGCACGGTTAACTTTCTGTACCCCGTACTTCTGAATATTACACAGTACTGTACAATTTATAAGTATACCTAAATAACTAGTATCCTCTTTTAAGAAGTAATGGCAACTTAGAATATTTATTTCCTTATTATATCAGGTTTAGCGTTTGGTTTGCATTGTCATCTTTGCCTTTATACCTAGTTATTCTATGCAGGGTGAAAACAGACTTTCAGATCCACAAAAAAGGGGACATCAAGAAGCTGGAAAACTATATACCCATTAGCCTGCTGTCACACATTTATAGGATCTTCTCGAGAGTTCTAGTTAACAGACTCGACAGGAGACTAGAATTTTTCCAACCAAGAGAACAGACAGGATTTCGCTCATTGAGTACCAATGACCACCTACAAACCCTTAAAACAGTCATAGAGAAATGTAACGTGTACAGGAAACCTCTTATCCTCGCCTTCATCGACTACGAGAAAGCATTTGACTCGATAGAGTGGTGGTTCGTAGAACGAGCCCTAGCCAGATGCCACATTGATGAAAGGTACATACAAATCCTCAATCAACTGCACCAAAACGCTACTGCCTGTGTCTCCTTGCACGAGAAAACCGAGAACATCTACAGAGGGGTGTCAGGCAGGGAGACACAATATCACCAAAATGATTTACCCTGGCACTAGAATGCATATTCCAGCAGATGCAGTGGGCTGTGAAAGGGCTGATGATGAGTCCTAGAATGGAGACCCAAAGCGAACACCCGAGGGCGCGGAAGACCACCACAGCGCTGGGTGGAGGAAATCCGACGACACGGAGGTCGAGACTGAATGAGTCGGGCACAAGATCGACAGGAGTGGAAGGAGAGGGAAGAGGCCTACATCCAAGATTGGATAACCAAATGGCCACCATGATGAAGATAATTAAAAAAAAAAACTTAAAAAGAAATGTTGGAACTTTGACCCCCAATATCTCCGTAACTAAAAGGTTCCTAGGTATGGTCTAGAACATTAAAAAACTTGATGGTGACATCCGGGAAGAGGCCTACATCCAAGATTGGTTATCCAAATGGCCACCAGGATGAAGATAATTTAAAAAAAAACTTAAAAAGAAATGTTGGAACTTTGACCCCCAATATCTCCGTAACTAAAAGGTTCCTAGGTATGGTCTAGAACATAAAAAACTTGATGGTGACATTTGTTTGTTTGATTTTTTTGGCCACCGAATTCTAAAGCTAAAATTATTTTTCAAGTTTTTGTGTTTTGTCGATTTTATTTTTTGCAAAAAAGTTTTATTATTTTTCTTTCTTGTCTAAGTTGTCTAGCCCCGAATAACTTTTATTTTATCAATTTAAACTTTTAGTTTCTGAAAGTACAATTTTTTGCATAATTTTCAGAGGTTTCCCAGTTAGGTGAACCATGGGTACAGAAAGTTAACCATGGAACACCTAGGTGAACCACTTTGGTGTTCCACGGGTCAGAAAGATAAATTTCAACTTTCTTAGGTTCACCCGTTCCTGAGAAAATTGGCAGTGACAGACGGAGAGACGGACAAGAAAGTGATCTTATCCCTAGAAGGAACCCTTCCTTTTATATTTTTTGGGGTATGGAACCCTAAGAAGGGAATTATTTAAATTATTATTAGAGGTCAGATAGGCAGTCATTCCATTCATAGGAGCTCGTGGCTAAATAAAAATAACCGCTCAGGACGATCTTAAGGTTAAGCCGTGCTTGCCTAGGTTGGTCTGTGGATGGGTGACCACCCATTACATATCGAGTTTCCTTCTTGCCTCGGAAAGCACGCTAAGCCGTTGGTTTCGGCTGTCATTTGTAGATCTTTGACAGTCGTCCCAGGTAGTCAGTGGCCCAAAAAGTCTTGTATATATATATAGTTGGGAAAAAGCTATGCAGGTGATAATGATAGGTTGGCACCCGGTTGGCACTTATACTAGGTAACTACGCTTACGGCCAGAAGGAGAATCAACAGCTGTTTCATGATTATTATTTATTGTTGGTTTATACAATTTCTTAAGGCAACAGAACAACAACGTCGCTGAAAGAGACGCGCGTACTAAAAGTAAAACTGTAAAAAGAAAATTACTAACAATTTGGTAAAATATCATTTGAATGAGTTTTTCAAGAAGTCACTATTTATTTTTCTTAAGATGTCGTTGGCATTTTCTATTTCTAATATTGTCTATACTAATCTAAATATATAAAAGAAGAAACTGACTGACTGACTGACTGACTGACTGACTCATCTATCAACGCACAGCCCAAACCACTGGGTCTACAGATTCCAAATTTGGCAAGTAGGTTCCTTATGTGGTCTAGGGGTGCACTAAGAAAGGATTTTTCAAAATTCACCCCCTAAGGGGGTTAAACGGGGCTCCAAAGTTTGTATGGGGAAACAAGATTAGTTAGACTATTTTATTCGAAACTTCACAGGAGTGCTCCTATTGACAAATGAGTAGAAACGGGTTTCAATTTTTTTCAGAATTCAACCCCTAAGAGGGGGAAATGGGGTGACAAAGTCTAAAAATCAATGCACAACCCAAACCGCTGAGTCTAGAGATTCCAAATTTGGCACATTGGTTCCTTATGGGATTTAGGGGTGCAATAAGAAAGGATTTTTCAAAATGAACCCCCTAAGGGGTTGAAACTGGGGTCCAAATATAACATGGGGAAATAAGATTAGTTAGACTACTTTATTAGAAACTTAACAGGAGTACTCCTATCGATAAATGAGTTAACATTTGTGTTTCAGGTTTTTTCAGAATTCAACCCGTAAGGGTAAAATGGGGTAACTAAGCCTGAAATTCAACATAGGTATTGTTTGTATGGTGAATTGGGTCGGGTGTATTACAAAAACAACGATTTTAAGATTTAATGTGGCGGACCTGAATTACCATCATTCCCTGTTGGGGTGCGATGGGGTTGAAATGTCTAAAAATCAATATGGGTGTCGAAACCGAGATTATCAGGGGTGCTGATGATGAAAATGGCATTTATTTTGAGATCCAGAAGATAGCGGATTCAACTTCTATACAGGGTTATTGTTGATTTATTGTGATGATTGTGATAACGATGATGATGATTGTTATAATGATGATGATGATTGTGATTATAATGATTGTGATTATGATGATTGTGATGATGATGATTGTGATGATGATGATTGTGATTATGATGATAATGATTGTGATTACGATGATGATTGTGATAATGATCATGATGATTGTGATGATGATTTTGATTACGATGATAATGAGTTTGATATCGATGATGGTGATTGTGATAGTGATTGTGATTGTGACAGTGATGGCGATTGTGATAGTGACAGTGATTGTGATGGTGATTGTGGTGGTGATAGCGATAGTTGTAATAACGAGGATGGAGATTGTGATGATGATGATTATGATTAAGATAAAAAGATTGTGATTACGATGGTAATGATTGTGATAACGATGATGATGATTGTGATTTTGATGGTGAATGTGATGGTGATGGTTATGGTGATGGTGCTGGTGATTGTGATAGTGATGGTGATCTTGATTGTGATAGTATGGTGATTGTGATAATGATTGTGGTTGTGATAGTGATGGTGATTGTGATCATGATGATTGTAATTAAGATGATAATGATTGAGATTACAATGATAATGATTGTGATTACGATGATAATGATTGTGATGACGAGGGTGGACATTGTGATGATAATGATTGTGATCACAATGATAGTGGTTGTGATTACGATGATAATTATTGTTAAAATGATAGTGATTGTGATTGTGATGATGATTGTGATTGTGATAACGATAATAATGATGTGATTACGGTGATAATGATTGTGATTACGATGATGATGATTGTGATTACGATGATGACGATTGTGATAATGATGGTGATGGTGATTGTGACAGTGACGGTGATTGTGATGGTGATAGCGATGGTGATGGTGATTGTGATTGTGACAGTGATGGTGATAATGATGAAGGTGATTGTGATTACGATGATAACGATTGTGATAGTGATTGTGTTTGTGATGGTGATTGTAATGGTGATGGTGATGGTGATTGTGATGGTGATAGTGTTAGTAATAATGATAGTGATAGTGATGGGGATTGTGATCATGATGATTGTAATAAAGATGATAATGATTGAGATTACAATGATAATGATTGTGATTACGATGATAATGATTGTGATGACGAGGGTGGACATTGTGATGATAATGATTGTGATTACAATGATCGTGGTTGTGATTACGATGATAATTATTGTTAAAATGATAGTGATTGTGATTGTGATGATGATTGTGATTGTGATAACGATAATAATGATTGTGATTACGGTGATAATGATTGTGATTACGATGATGATGATTGTGATTACGATGATGACGATTGTGATACTGATTTTGATGGTGATGGTGATTGTGACAGTGACGGTGATTGTGATGGTGATAGCGATGGTGATGGTGATTGTGATTGTGACAGTGATGGTGATAATGATGAAGGTGATTGTGATTACGATGATAACGATTGTGATAGTGATTGTGTTTGTGATGGTGATTGTAATGGTGATAGTGATGGTGATTGTGATGGTGATAGTGATAGTGATAGTGATAATGATAGTGATAGTGATGGTGATTGTGATTGTGATTGTGATTGTGATTGTGATTGTGATTGTGATTGTGATTGTGATTGTGATTGTGATTGTGATTGTGATTGTGATAGTGATAGTGATAGTGATGGTGAATGTGATAATGATTGTGGTTGTGATAGTGATGGTGATTGTGATCATGATGATTGTGATTAAAATGAAAATGATTGAGATTACGATGATAATGATTGTGATGACGATGATGGAGATTGTGATGATGATGATGATTGTGATTACGATGATAATGATTGTAAAAATGATGATAGTGATTGAGATAGTGATTGTGTTCGAGATTGTTATGGTGATTGTGATGGTGATTGTGATGGTGATTGTGATGGTGATTGTGATGGTGATTGTGATGGTGATTGTGATGGTGATTGTGATGGTGATTGTGATGGTGATTGTGATGGTGATGGTGATTGTGATAGTGATGGTGATTGTGACTACGATGATAACGATTGTGATAACGATGATGGTGATTGTGATAGTGATTTTGATGGTTATTGTGATGGTGATGGGGATTGTGATGGTGATTGTGATTGTGATTGTGATGATGATGGTGATTGTGATGGTGATTGTGATGGTGATGGTGATTGTGACGGTGATGATGATTGTGATAATGATTGTGATAATGATGGTGGTTGTGATAGTGATGGTGATTGTGATAATGATGGTGACTGTGATAGTGATGGTGATTGTGATAATGATTGTGATAATGATGGTGTTTGTGTTAGTAATTAGATGGTGATTGTGATGATAATAATAAATTGTGATGATTATGAAATTTGGCACATAGATAGTTTATAACCTGGATTAACATATAGGACACTATTTATCCCTTTAGTATGATTCAGTGGGACAGTTACTGAACTGCACGCGGGCGAAGCCGCGGGCAACAGCTAGTATTCTTTAAAGGTTAAGTTTGTAGGTTTGGATGAAGGGGGTAATCTTCGTTCGATTTGAGTTATTATTATTCAGATTACTGACAAGCAAGCAAGAAAAGAACAATCATAGCGCCCACGCACAATATATAATAACTACCATTTTATTTTTAAAAGGCATTGAACGCCAGCTCCATGTAGCAAAAAAAAAGTTTTACATCGAGTCTTACACAGCGCCATCTATCGTTTTTCAGTTGAAGCTGGCCCTGAAAACACTTGATTCCGATAATTATTTTATTAATGAGCCACATTATCTCCGAGTGGCATAAGCTTTAATTAAAAGGTTCCCGTAGGTAGAAAAGGAAGTATAACAGAATAACTTTGATAGCGCGATTGAGAATGTTGATGTTAGTTCTTCATTTGTGTCATAGATGGCGCTGTATTACTATTTCTACTATGTCACTATATTTTTGTAATAAGCTGATAAAATAGTATTCTTAGATAACGAAAGTCGATTCACGTAACTGTAAAAAGAGCTTGAGGTCAGCAATAAAATCCATGGAAATATTTTTAATAAATATTTATTCAGCTAGATGAACTTCATGCGTTTTCTTCATCATCTCGTTTTAACTGGTATTATCAATCATTTAGTCTTCGTCCGGGGATGGCTTCGGTTTCGTTATTTCGTCAAACTGTAAAGTGATAAAAAATATGTTTTAGAAACTGTGTAATACTGTGCAATATGAGGCCATGTCATTTAAACGTACAAAGTTAAAACAAAATAATAATATTCGTGCAAATGGTCTGAGGTATGAAAATCTGTCATATTCTCCTAAGCCTTTTGGTGACAGTTTAGATTGAGTCATCCCAAAATTTCGCACTTTCGGTACTGTCCATCAGCTCCAGTGATGTGCAAGCAACAGGACAGGTAGCACACGATATCAAATGTCCCATCGTTTGTAGGGCAATACCACATTTACACTCCAGGGCATAGTTCATCTGCCGGGGTTGCGGGACTGTTCGAAAGAGATACCGTGGCCTCGGAACACAAAGGGTGATGAAGGAACATGGATGGGTTTTAGTCAGTAAAAGTCAGACATTCCCCCGTGCTCCGCCCAGAGCGGGACTCCTCCCGCTCTGGGCGGAGCACGGGGGAATGTCTGTCGTCTGTCACGGGGGAATCATTTGATGATTTCACATCCGAAAAAAAAAGGGCATAGTCTTTTATTGGAGAGCAGCGGTGGCCTAGTGGTGGCGGCCCCGACTTACGATCAGTAAGTCGTGGGTTCGAACCCAGGCAGGCGCATTATTTGTGTAATTTATTTCATCACCGCTGCTCTCAAAACGGTGAAGGAAAACATCGTGAGGAAACCGGCATGTCCTAGAACCAAAAAAATCGAAGACATGTGACATTTACCAATCGGCACTGGGCCCGCGTGGTGGATTATAGCCCATTCCCTCTCATAGAGAGGAGGCCTGTGTCCCAGCAGTGGGAACATTAATAGGCTGATGATGATGATGATGAGTCATCTATTCATCTCCACTTGAACAGGTTTTCCTCACTTTGGTATCCTATGTTTTTATATGTCAGATGGACTTACCGCTCTTGAGAATCTGTCCAACTGATCCCCAATGACAGTGAACAGGGGTTTCAGATGGTCCTCGTTGACTTCGCCGACGACGTTAGCTAAACTCTTATCGATACAATTCCTGAACATATCCATGTTCTTCTTCAAGGCGTCTATAGCAGTAGCATTCACATCTCTTTTGACGTAGGCTTCAGTCTGGGAAATATATTTAGTGTTAGTTAAGGAGAATCAGGAGAACAGAAGTTGAGTTATCAAGTCTTGACGCACAAGAGACAATGATCTAAGTTTTATTGTGGTGCGTAAGTCTGACTGCCAGTCTAACCAAGGGGTATCGTGTTACCCAGCTAATTTGTGGAGGTCAGATAGGAAGTCTTACCTAAAATACGTGTATTCAGCAGCATACGGTTAGACAGGAAGCCGACCCCAACCTAATCGGGAATAAGTTCAGTTTAACAGACACATTAGAATGAAAACCATGTTACACGGAATATTTCGGGATAAGCGATTATTTTTGTGGTTTTTTTTATCTCAGGACTCTTAATTATTAATGTCGTGACAGTTCGAATCACAACATACTTTAAATTGTAATAGAAAATGATTCCAAAATTAACCTTAATTTTTACAGAGAGGGGATGGGTCTGTTCAGGCTTATTTTTCATAACCATGCCTAAATCATAGCCTTGAGTGAAATTAAAACAAAAATTGCTGCAGTAACTATAACAAAAATAGGCCAAAGAATTAGCATTTAGTAGCCCCGTATACGGTCTACTCTACACTCACATGGAAACCACACAGTAATGCGGCTAACCACTGAAAACCGCAGTTTACTTAGTACTATAGTGGTTTTGTGGACGGTTATCACGCGGCCTACAAAGTGCTAAAATACCATTTTGTGTGCTCATAGAATTATGAAACCTTGCATATAGTTCTGAGCAAAATGTTGATGAATATAGAGCGAATTTAAATAGGAGAACATACTGATTATCGTGTTTTCAACACTGAAGCGACTATACAGGGTGTAAAAGACCTCATCACGAAGCCGTCAAACCAAGCATTCTGTACTCCAAACTGAGTAACTTTACGCAAAAATTATTGCTGCGGGAAACGACTTGTTTTTTGGGCTGAAAAATCATGTTTTATCGCAGAACTCGATAACGGAATCAAAACATTGTTCTGATAGATGGGTTAAATAGTACGGGCGTCGTGGAGGTGTTTAAAGTAAAAATCTTACATTAAAAACTTGTATTTAAAAAAAAAAAACTTGTGAAAAAGTTGGAACTTTGACCCCCAATATCTCCGTAACTAGAAGGTTCACAGGCATGGTGTAGAACAAAAAAATTATCGCAATGACGATGACGGGGAGAACAAGTGCATTTCGGCTTCGTTAAGAGGTTTTTTACACCCTTTATTATTTTATACTTTCTCAATATCACGCATTTTTCCTATAGGGTAAGCAGAAACTACAGAACGTTACTAACTACTGTTAGTATATTTACATACTCCTTCCGTCTCATCTAAATCTGATCAAATGCAAACACCGATCCCGGGTACTTAGCACCTGACCTTTTTTAAGAACATGACCAATACATTCAGTGTATGTCCTTCTAGGGTGTCCCCTGTTGCCACTCACATCTGCCTTGAAGTGACTAATTTACTGAATCAACTGTGTGTAACAAGGCATAACTAATAATGCGACTAGAATTATTTTCAGTGACATCCAAATTGGCATCAAATCATACAAGTATACAGGGTTAGTTTTCAATGACCAGCCAAAATTTAAAATTAAGATCTAGATAACAAACCAAAAGTGCATTTTAAATATTATTGTCGAAATATATAAAATAAAATAAAAGCATTCGTTTGAAAATGTCCTAAAAAATTCCTAAATCATAAACCTAGTGGGAATCAATGCACTTGTGTGCGTGCATGCACCGCCAAATTCATGTGTGTGCTAACTGTTACCTATCTAGGTTGTTGAACTGAATTGTGCTGTTGCAATATCCACACGTTCGCTTTTTAGTGGTGGAAAGGAATTAAAATTTATTTTAAAAAATTGTTTTTTCTTTTCATTATTTCGAAAATATTATCGATTCTAAGCCATCTCTGAAAATTTGGCCGGTCATTGAAAACTAAAGCCTGTATATTTTTTTTAAACATGAATGGCCAGTGATAATCGTTCCCATTCAGTACCATACAACATTTTCAATATCATTTTGTAAGTAGAAATTATTTTAATGCAGACCACTTTATATTTTTTTACACTGAATAGGCTTGCGTTTGGCCGCAACTCTCCTTGTAAAGCAATGATGCGGTTTAGGGTGGAGTACGCTTACCTAGAAAAAACCGAATCACTCGAAATTTGAAGACATCCAGATTAAAATCAGGAAACAGAAAAGCCCGCAGTGAATAGGCTAGTTTCCACCATAAATAAATCGCAAATCTATTTAGTC
Organism: Xestia xanthographa; assembly: GCA_905147715.2. Classification (NCBI taxonomy): domain Eukaryota; kingdom Metazoa; phylum Arthropoda; class Insecta; order Lepidoptera; family Noctuidae; genus Xestia; species Xestia xanthographa. The sequence continues at coordinate 21,243,394 of LR990646.1, forward strand.
CGTCAGTTAGGGTATTACAAAATAATGGACACGTATTTTTTGTTTTTGTAAATCAATGAATATTGACAAAGTTATAACGCATCAAAACTCGGGAGTGGGGTCTTGTGACGTCACAACGCACTAAAAATTATAGCACGGCGTGACGTATTGAAAATTTTAAAAGCGTCGTATCTTCATCAATTTTGGTCTACGTAACAAAAGAAAAAATACTTCTTCGTTAAGAGGTTTTTTACACCCTTTATTCATTACTCTTTTATTCACATTTGATTCTTCCCTCCTCACCACATGTCCATACCAAGACAGTCGATTCCCTTTTAACTTTTCTGTAACTGGCGCAACTTTCAAACTTCAAACACAGAAATATTTTTCTGTTTTTACTGCAGTGATAAAATGCAATCAGCAATTCTAACAAGCCACTTTTTAATGAAAATTACCACAATAACACTTCAGATAATTAACTCGGGGGAACTATTATGAAGGTTAGATCCCCTGAAACAGTTTCCAATAGATTCTCCCACAATTTCCATTTTGCCGAGTCCCTGGTGAATTTTATCCCGAGCCAAGGTACGTACTTCCTTAATATCTTCATCCCATATCCTAAATAGCTATCGTATTGAGGGTGTTAGTGATCATGGGTTATGACACCGCTTGTGGCGATTATTGTATGCGAAATCAACATAAAATTCTATCTGTATTGTTAGATAGAAAAGGTTAGGACGTAAACACAATATAGGTAGGGACTATAGAAATTCACGGTAAACGTAACAGAATATTTTCTCTACTTTCAGAAAAAAACGCTGTTGAAATTAACCCTTCGTCTTGTGTTCAAATTCCAACACGTTATCTTATTTACCACTCCACATTTACTTATTCCAAGTAATACTTACATCAACAAGTAACAAGAAAACGCAGAAAAATATGGCGTATTTAAAAAACATTTTTGCGAAAAACCAACTAGTATCTTCTACGTGAAGATGTGAACCACTGACCTTAGTACTAACAAACGTTAAGTATAAGTACAAACGCAAAACGGCTGTTTACATTAGTACAGTCACAAACATATTGTGCAGGTAAAGTTGTAGGTAAATAGGTAATGTGTCAGTACACGCAAATAGTAATAAAACCAATATTCCATAGAGACATGACCAGATTTACTTTTGAATGTGATGGTCTGCAAAAGAGAAGGAGCTCGTGGCCAAATAATAACAGTCACTCGGGTCGATCTTTAGGTTAAGCCGTGCTTGCCTAGGTTGGTCTGTGGATGGGTGATGACCCATTACATACCGAGTTTCCTCCGTGCCTCCGAAAGCAAGTTAAGCTGTTGGTCCCGGCTGTCATTTACAGATCTTTGACAGTCGTTACAGGTAGTCAGTGGCCCAAAAAGTCAGACAAGCAGTCTTACCAAGGGGTATTGTATTACCCAGTACTAACTGGGTTGCGGAGGTCAGATAGGCAGTCGCTCTATTTAAAATACTTGTATTCAGCTGCATCCGGTTAGACTGGAAGCCGATCCAAATATAGTTGGGAAAAAGCTAGGCAGATGATGGTCTGCAAAAACACGATCAAAAGCAGCATCGATCATTGTTTTCTACAACCACAGCCGCAAACTAATTTATCACCATGATTGCAGGATCTTCAAAAGATAAGGCAGAAGTAGAAACAAACGGTTTGAATAAAACCAATGTTAATTTTTAGCGGTCAGGTAAATAATGTCTTACCATCTTTTTGGTTTGATCGATAGTCAGGTCCTAGCATACTGAAAAGTGTGTTATGTCTTGTTAAGAACATCGTTGAACACAATAGCCCACGTCAATCCAGTGATGACCTCGAACGTAATAGAGCAATATTATAATCAAAATCAGCAGAGTTTCGACCGAACCGACAGATAGCAGATTCGACGTATTTGCGTTATCGTTAATTTAGTAATACCTATTTGGTAAAATATAGAGAGAAAATACAGAGGTTATCAGCTGAATGTTCTGCTCAGAGGTTATTTACATTGTTACCCAGATTCTACGGCAATAAGCAAGATTGCCGTAGAAACTTAAATTTTTAAGATTACATAATATGTTAAAAATGTAACGCAGTTTTTGGAACTTGGAAGTCAGTTTTGAGTATGGGCCTTCCCTTGTACGACGTTTTGAATTTTTCCCGTTAGCCCCACCAGTGGGGCAAAGCATTGGGCAAGCGGGAATACAGCTCTAAATGTTAAGACTGTTTTGAAGTTATGTGTAGTGTTTATTAGTACATTTTGATTTAAGGTGTAAAAGAAAATCCATCTCGATTCAAAGTTTGCAGCTTTTATATGTATCCCTTCACTGTGTTATTATAGTAACAAGGGTTTCTATTGTTGATCGACTCTCCCGTGGAAGAACCACGACTTTAACAAGTCTATTGTGAAGGAAAATTGCTATACTCCAGTTCAAAGGGTATGGGTACTTATGACAGGAACATAGATCTCTGGACGGAGCTCCAGGTTTGATTCTAAGCAAACGTCATCTGAACATTCGATATCAATCAAATTTGCTCTCAGTGCATTGTGTCTACAACTGATTTTCGCACAGCCAATCCATAGAAATATACAAACCCGCGGCCACTGCTGCTAAAAATAGTTATTTATGATAATAGTGCAGTAAGTTGGTTTTTACAAACGAGCGTCTTCGAGAGTTTGTATATACCAATTTCTGCACGGGTGTCATACAATGTTTTCCAACACATTTGCGAGAAAACAGTACAATATTGTAATGAAACAAACTTTTCAGATATTGATTGAGTATTTCTTCGAGTCTTCCATGCTATAAAATTTATTATAAATCATTGATTAACGCTCTCGCGATTTTGGCGGCGAAAGACCGTTTTCTGCAACTTGCGCCTCATCCATCAGGTGGAGTAGATTCCATATTAATATCAGATTCCTCGCTTGAACTCATATTATTATTTTGTTTATAAATATCAGTCGGAAAGTCGCAACAATCTTTGACGTTTCCAATATGAAAATGGCGCGAATTCGCAAATGGCGCCACATGCACGTGGCGAAAATTAGAACTACATTTTTCGTCTCATTTACTCTTCAGTATTAAAGTGAGACAAACGTATTGAGCAAAAGCGCTTCCAAGGTGGATGGATCAGTCAGCTTATTTATTCTCATAATGTGAAACTCCTTGGTAGAATTCTTATAATACTTTTTGGAAATTAAAAAAAAACCTAAAGAATACGCACGGTGCTATATAAGGTGGTATACACGTTCCGTTGTATGGTGCGTAATTTTCAACTTTCGAACAATGTATACAGGCTCCATAAATGCAGTTTTTGAGCAAATGTGTTGAAAAAATATTTACATTACGCGTGCTTGTTGCGCGAATCCCAAGTAAGTAATATTGACAAGGGCAGGATGACGATGATGAATATTTTAGTCCTACAGCAGACAGAAGGAATAATAAAAAACCCTTTGTGTAAACAAATAACAAACAGGTTCTTTGAAACGGTAAATTTCACCGCATACGTTAGGTATTATGTGACCGACTGTGCGCGCCAATTGTGCTAATAGTCAAAGTGCTCCGGCCTAATTGTTTGAAGAGATCAAAACGTTGACTTGGTATGATACCTAGGATAGGATCCAATAATGTTCAATAATGTTGTATAGTGTTCCGCCGTTTCGTGGATTTCGGTAGACGAGATGTAGACAGACGTAGGAAGTCTGATACTAGTGCAAAAAATAGCTCATAATGGATAGTGCAACAAACAATGAAAGTTTAAAATTCATCAGTTTCAATTGTAAGTCTTTTAAAAGATCCTCAGAGTGTGTAAGACGGCTTTGCCTAACTGCTGATATTATTGCACTGCAAGAAACCTGGCTCTTACCCCACGAGATACCCGAACTCGGTAAAATAAGCAACGACTTTGGATTCTGCGGCAAGTCTGCGGTAGACCTAACAAGCGGTATACTGCGCGGGCGGCCGTACGGTGGCGTAGCGCTTCTATGGAGAAACAGTAAGTGTAATTATGTGTCTGTGATTCCGTGTGATAGTAACCGAATAAGTGCAATAAAAGTGTGTGTGTCGGAACGGATAATACTCGTTTTCTCTATTTATATGCCTACCGACTCTTCTGACAATCTCTTGGAATTTGTTCAATGTTTAAGCGAAATTATGTCAATTATTGAGAGTAACAATATTGAAAATGTATTTATCATGGGGGACTTTAACGCTCATCCGGGGGAATTGTTTGGCAATGAACTCCAAAATTTTTGTAATGAGCAAAACTGGACATGTGTCGACCTAAAGATGTTGGGCTTGAATTCAAATACCTATACTTTTGTGAGTGAAGCGCACGGCAGCCGTAGGTGGCTGGATCACTGTGTTGTAACTGATGCTGCATTAAATACGGTTTCTTCAGTAAAAGTATGCTACGACATTTTCTGGTCTGACCACTGTCCAGTAGAGATTCAGTGTAACTTAAAATCAGTGTGTCGAACCACTAAGCCACCGTTCACCAAAACCAATAAGGTTCAATGGGGAGACAGGGATTTTAGCCAAACAGAAAAATATACTAAATGTTGTAACGATAAACTAAGGGAATTTGGCTTCCCTCATGAATTCCAACAGTGTTGTGATAGCATGTGTAATGATAGTGGCAAGGATCACTTGGCAGCGATAGACGCGCTTTATGGTGACATTGTAACAGCATTACAGGAGGCTGCTGTTGATAGCTATGTGGGCCGTGGGGGTTGTGGTGGACGGCACCGTGGTCGTCATATTGTCGGCTGGAACAAGTATGTTCGTGACGCTCACAGGGAGGCTAGACAGAAGTTTTTAACCTGGGTATGTTATGGTCGACCTAACAGTGGTAACATTTATAATGAAATGTATGAATCTAGAAAAAAATTCAAAAATAAATTACACTATTGTCAGAATAACCAAGAACAAATAAAAATGAATATTTTAGCTACCAAACATAACAATAAAGATTTTAAAGGATTTTGGCAACAAACAAAAAAGTTAAACCCAAAACCTAGTGTCCCTGTGAGTATCAACGGCAACAGCGAACCAAAAGATATTGCGAATGTATTCAGATGTCACTTTCAAGTGGAGTCTCCGCTAAAAGGTGAGCAGACCAGGGATGCTGGGGTCGTCGTGTCAGCGGTGCCCGAACGTGTCACAGCAAAACAGGTTGCTCTAATAATAAAGGGCATGACTCGAGGGAAGTCGCCCGGACATGATGGCCTCAGCATCGAACATTTTCAGCATGCGGGGCCACACCTCCCGAGGCTCCTCGGATTGTTGTTTACGCTCTGTATTAGGCATTCGTACCTGCCAAGTGAGCTAATGAAGACGGTGGTAGTGCCTATAATTAAAAACAAGACTGGAGATAACTCCGACAAGTGCAACTACCGCCCGATATCATTGGCTACGACCACCGCTAAGGTGCTTGATGGCCTGCTTGAGAGACAGCTTAAAGAACACCTAAATTTAAACGATGCACAGTTCGGTTTTAGACCAGGACTTTCGACAGAATGTGCGGTTATGTCTCTCAAGCAGACTGTCAGGTATTACACAGACAGGAGCACGCCTGTGTATGCAGCCTTTCTTGATCTCTCCAAGGCTTTTGACCTGGTTAGGTATGATATTCTCTGGTGCAAATTGAAGGATACGGGTGTGCCCGGTGAAGTAATTAATATTTTTAAATATTGGTATGGCCACCAAACTAACCAGGTCAAATGGCTTGGCGAGTTTTCTGACGAGTACGGGTTGGAGTGTGGAGTGAGGCAGGGGGGGTTAACATCTCCTTCACTCTTCAACTTGTACGTGAACGGGCTCATTGATGAGCTGAGGGACACCGGAGTGGGATGCTCGATTGATGGACACTGTATCAACAGCATTAGTTACGCAGATGATATGGTGTTGCTCAGCCCATCAATGGCCGCGCTCAGAAGGCTGATAGGCGTTTGTGAAGAGTATGCGAGGGCACACGGTCTCCTGTACAATGTTAGCAAAAGTGAGCTTCTGGTATTTCAAGCCAAGGGTCGTAAACTGGAGGATGTGGCACCCGTGCTGCTAAACGCCGTCGCTCTTCGAAGAGTGAGGGAGTTTAAATACCTCGGCCATGTGGTCACCGAGCATTTAAAAGATGATGGGGATATAGAAAGGGAGAGGAGGGCGATGGCGGTCCGCTGTAATATGTTGGCACGCAGATTTGCGAGGTGTAGTTTAGAGGTAAAGATAACTCTGTTTAAAGCATTCTGCCAAACTCTCTACACCTGCAATTTGTGGGTCAACTACACGCAGCGGGCCATCAACGCTCTCCGAATACAATATAATAATGCGTTCAGGGTGCTGGTGGGGCTCCCCCGCTGGTGTAGCGCATCTGCGATGTTTGCACACGCGCACACAGATGGCTTTCATACTGTGCTGCGGCGCCGCATCGCTTCGTTGATGCTCCGTACGCGTGGGAGCGCCAACACCATCCTGAATGTGCTCAGCCACAAGCTGGACAGCCCCCTTCTGGGGCACTGGGTTCAAGCACAAGTGCGTGTGCCCGGGGCCCCAGAGGGTGGCAAATACTTAAATTAATTATTTTTTTTAATGTTTAATAATTTAATGTAATTTTTATGTAATTTGTAATGTAATTTGTATTTTTTAAATGTAATTTTTAACTTTATTAACTTATAAATGTAATATTTTAAATTTTAATATTTTGTGTATTTGTAAAAATTTCTGATGTAATTAATTTGTAATGTAAATTTTGTTAAAACGTTATGGACTAATGTCTGAAATAAAAAGATTTTATTTTATTTTATTTTATTTTATTTTATTTTTTTTTTTTATTTTTTTATAATGGACTTCAAGTGGAGTACTGTAGATTAAGAATCCATGTCGATGAACTATCAAGTTTGAAACGGGTACCTGCCTAAATTGATCTACTGGTATAGGAAAATATACCTCATTGGTGTAGTGGTTCTAAGCCCTAGTGATACATGAGCCGGATTCGATTCGTAGATCGGACAAAGTATTATCAAGTTTTTCCATCAGGGATTTCTCAGTAGCAGCCACGGCGCCGGCGTCTGGATTTGCACCCAGATAATGGCAATTGGCTCGCCCCCCATTACATGGGACTTAAGGGCCTATACTACCTCAAATGGCTTAGCATGATCCTCCGTTACGCCTAAAATACTACAGCATTAATTTTGAAATAAATATATGGTAAAGTTCAGGATTAATGTTAGGTCTTATGTTTGGCGAAAACAAGATTTCATAAAATTTTCTTTATAGCAAAAAATCCCAAAGTTACCTCCGAATCGAACAACAAACCGCTGGTATTCAAAAAGTGCTTCAAATTAGATCATGAAACTTTGCATACTAACTGAACTAACTATAAAGCAGGTCTTATGTTTTTTATTTTTTCCAAAAGTCGAAAATTTGATTTTATAAAGAATAAAAACCACTCATTTCGCACTTTTCGGTCGCAGTGACGTAACAACCGCTTTGTAGTGCAAGCTGATTAGAACGTTATTCTAACTGTATTACAAACGAAGTTTGAACCACCACAAATAGACTTGCTAATCTGAGGTAGTGTAGGCTCTTAAACATAACTGACAAAATGTGGGTGTACTATTAGGTACTCCTCTGCCTAACCCGTCCGATATAACAGGTGTGATGGTATGTATGTTATGTTATTACAAAAGACTTAGTAAAATACCATATTTTGGTGGTTTTATAAAAGCTGAAGAAATGACTAAGCCTGGTGACGATAAAAGTTTATTAGGTTATCATCTATTAACGGAAATCTATTCTATTATAACAATAACAACTGATAAAACTATAAGTCAACACCGAACATTCTAGCCTATTAACAAATCTTTGGATATTAACTAAGTAATAGGAAAGTAATTGATAAAAACATTTTGTGATTCTGTTTGGAATGGAACATAGCAATAAAATTCTTACATAAATAGACGGTTTATGGGAATTATTCGTTGGTTATAAAAAAAACCTCTGTTCCATATGTCCAGACACTAATATGAACACTAAACACTAATTTAACATCTCAACACTTTTTAATAACATTTCAAGGTGTATTTATATTGACGTCATTCATGAATTCCAATTCTTCCATTATTCTCGACCGCGCTGAAACAAAATACACCGTCATTAATCACGTTTAACTTCTTAGAAAATTTTAAGGGGGTTTTAATCTAATGAAATCGTTTCTCTTCCTATAACCTTTAGGGATCACTTTTGCGTGTCAATTCGTGGAACAAAATTATTTTTGAATAACCTGATTTCTTGAACCTTATATGACATGATGAACGCTCCATGGAACGACTTGTTGTCCAGGGGCAAGTAGAAGGTAAGAGGTCACGTGGTCGATCACCTACACGTTGGACAGACCTTATAAAACCTGCAACACAAACGTCCATAGTCCAAAGCTCCCGAGACGATGAAGACAAGTAGAGGCGAATCGCAAGGGCTACGTCACCCAAAGAAAATGCATCATCTTCAACCACGACCATTCTGTCAAGAATGCACGACTGAGGAGGAGGACATGACATAACCTTTTGTTGTGTAATCATCATCATCATCATCATTTCAGCTGAAAGACGTCCACTGCTGGACATAGGCCTCCCCCAAGTGTCGCCACATTGACCGGTCCCGTGCGACTCGCATCCAGCGGATTCCTGCAACCTTCACCAGGTCATCGGTCCACCTAGTGGGAGGCCTTCCAACGCAACGTCTTCCGGTTCGCGGTCGCCACTCCAGAACTTTTCGGCCCCATCGGCCATCCGTTCTGCGAGCAATGTGCCCTGCCCACTGCCACTTAGTTTGGCAATTCTTCGGGCTACGTCGGTAACCTTTGTTCTCTTGCGGATGTCTTCATTTCTGATTCGATCGCGCAAGGAAACTCCGAGCATAGCCCTCTCCATTGCCCTTTGGGTGACTTTAAGCTTTCTGATGAGGCCCATTGTGAGCGACCACGTATCGGTCCCGTATGTAATCACTGGCAACACACACTGGTCATAGACTTTCGTCTTGAGACACTGCGGTAGGTTGGACGAGAAGATACCGCGCAATTTCTCGAACGCTGCCCAACCGAGTCGGATTCGACGATTGACCTCTTTCTCGAAGTTAGACCTACCTAACTGGACCGTTTGTCCCAGGTACACATAATCGTCTACAACTTCGAGAGTAGAGTCTCCGATCTTGATAGGAGTGGGTGTGACATGGGCATTTAACATGACCTTAGTCTTGTCCATGTTCATTTTTAGACCCACTCTTCCGGAAGCTCTACTGAGGTGATCGAGCATTGTACTGAGGTCCTCCATGGTCTCACGGGGCTACGTCACCCAAAGAAAATGCATCATCTTCAACCACGACCATTCTGTCAAGAATGCACGACTGAGGAGGAGGACATAACATAACCTTTTGTTGTGTAATGTCTTTATGTATTTCTCATATGTATCGGCATAATTCGCAAACAAAATAAACTGACTGCCTCGTTGATCGAGTGGTAGCAAGCAGTGCTACTGATCATTCGGTCTGGGCTTCGATTCTCAGGCCAAGCAAAGTTGTTGGTTTTTCAGTCAAGAATTTCTCAGTACCATCCCAGTGTCCGGATTTATGCCCGGTTAGTCGCAATAAGCAGGACAGTCACCTGGTGATATGTGCTTTTACCTACTTCTGCTTAACCCTCCCCGGAAAAAACAAGCATCATAGTATTATTACTACATACTATGACGTAGAGTTGCGCGGTATCTTCTCGGCCAACTTACCGCAGTGTCTCAAGACGAAAGTCTACCAGTGTACCAGTGTATGTTGCCAGTGATTACATACGGGACCGAAACGTGGTCGCTCACAATGGGCCTCATCAGAAGGCTCAAAGTCACCCAAAGGGCAATGGAGACGGCTATGTTCGGAGTTTCCTTGCGCGATCGAATCAGAAATGAATACATCCGCAAGAACACCAAGGTTACCGACGTGGCCCGAAGAATTGCCAAACTTAAGTGGCAGTGGGCAGCAGGGACCGATATCGATAAATGAAAAATACCGATATTTTCAAGAAGATATCATTATTGCAACTGATATTTTATGTTAATATCGATATCCATAACGAAATTATTAAATACTGCTATTAAATTATCCATAACTATATCGTTATTCTATATCGATACCTGTCGCGAGAGGGAGACGATGACGCGACCTTAGTTGCTTGCACTCGCACAGCCGCAACGCCGAGCGGGAACATTGTAACGGATAGACCAGCGGGTCTAAAATGGACGCTTTAGCAGATTCCACGCAGAATCTTAGCATGAATCACGTTAAAAAAATAAAATTCTTAAAATGGACTTTATTTTCATGGAGTTAAAGTCCATTTTGAGAATTTTAAATTTTTCACGTGTTTCATATTACGATTCTGATAAAGCGGCCATTTTAGACCCCCAGACCCTGTGAAAAGTAACATGCGACGAGTTGCGTCTTGTTGTCGAATGCGCGCGTGTCTACCTGTTGTTATTGCTGTTGTTTTGACAAATTTGATTTAAGTAATCGTGATAAATAGAGACCGGATAATATGCATTTGCATATTTGCATATGCATTTGCATATTTAAGCGATTTTCAAGGCTAATAGCATATTTTTACTAATATCTAGTGATGATGCATATTATTGCTATAATTTACAGTAGGTAGGTATTTTTCGAGCGTAGCGCACTCGGCAGCCGCGCGTATTTTGTTTTGGTAGGTACCACTGAACATTTGGAACAATACTTGATTGTTAATGTTTACAAAAATATTAAATAATGTCTACTGTATCGATTAACATCTATCAATGGATAGTTTTCTATAAATGTATGCTGATTTTTTAATAAAAAATATAAAACTTAATAGTTTTTTTATTTTATCAAATAACAATAAATTAAAAAGATACATATGTCGGGTTGGTCAGGAATTTATTTCGCTAGGCTCGAGCTTATGTGGGCTGTAGACGGGTTTGGGTCTATGAAAACACACTGGTTGCGATACACTATTTTATTTCGCATTGCACGGTTCGGTATGGTAGTTTCCATGGAGAAGAACCGGCAAGAAACTCCATGGTTACTCTTTTCAAACAGATACACTGAGTCTAACAAATTACTTGACATTACACTTTCACACAATAGCACTGGGCACAATGATTCGGGTACAGTTTCAAGACTTCTTAACTCCGCTGCGATCAGACATAGAATGTCCGCCTCGCCGCGTGTTGTTAACATCAGGACTCTGTAGAAGCCGCCATGGTGGGGTAGACTGGTAAGTAGGTCGCGTGATGTCACCACTGGCGCGCTTTCGATACGTTCGCCCGTCCGTACTCATGACCATATCCGACACGGCCATCCTGCCTTCACACGTCCTCGCGTGATGGTAACCCTGCAAACAAATAGTCCACGACAGAATTTTGTTCCACTCGGTCACTCCTGACCAAACTCTAGATTCATCGGGTCAAAGCCTTATTCCCCTTAACTGGGCGCAAATCCAAACTCCATGGCTGTTACTGAGAAATTCCTGATGGAAAATCCAATAACACTTTGCCAGACCTGGGAATCGAACCCAGAACCTTCAAACACACTTGCGACCATTAGACCAACGAGGCAGTCGACTAATTCAAACACGGTCAAATTAGGAATACTCGAAAATAGATCAACTCCCTGGTCCGGCAATTCTTTTTTTTGCCCTTCAGGCGTGTCCCTTCAGATAAACTGGACCGGGCTTAGCTAGGCCGAACAAGTATCGTTCCTTTAGCTTTCAATTTTCTTGCTCCGGTCAACTCTAGACCCTACAAGATCAACCCCCTGGTCCGGCAATTCCTTTTTTTTGCCCTTCAGGTGTGTCCCTTCAGTTAAACTGGACCGGACTTGGCTAGGCCGAACAAGTATCGTTCCTTTAGCTTTCAATTTTCTTGGTCCGGTCAACTTCTGACCCTGCAAGATCAACCCCCTGGTCCGGCAATTCTTTTTTTTTGCCCTTCAGGTGTGTCCCTTCAGTTAAACTGGACCGGACTTAGCTAGGCCGAACAAGTATCGTTCCTTTAGCTTTCAATTTTCTTGGTCCGGTCAACTTCTGACCCTACAAGATCAACCCATGGGCCATGTACCATAGTCGTTCGAATCAAACTTTAAAACTCTACTGCTATAAAAACTGCCAAGCTTACAGAAACCCTCAAGCAAAACATCTAACGCCACGGCACTCCAGCCGACCAGCAATCGCATTGCTCTCACATCCATCAAATGGATCTGCCATGTGCATCACCCAGTGACTACACACTACGGTCTTTCTAGACCCCAACCTCCGCCAGAGTTAAACACGCATCGCGCCCCATGGACCACGACTACGTAATAACTACGGGTACGGTCAAACACACTACTATAACCGAAAGGGTACTAAAACAGTGGTACACAACGTATGCAACGCACACCCTACGCATGTAACGCACACACTACGTAAGCTACGCACGGACTACGTATGCAACGCACACACTACGCAAGCTACGCATGGACTACGTATGTATCTCATACACTACGCATCCACTACGTACGCACTACGTATGCACTACGTCTACACTACGCATCCACTACGCACGCACTACGTATGCACTTCGTTTACACTACGTATGCACTACGTTTACACTACGTATGCACACCATTAAAGCTCCCCGTCCTACAGGTGCCACAAGGGCCTCCAGGTGCCACACAGGCTACTACCACTTAAGCTTGCTTATTATCATTAAAATCCTTATCAACATCGACTGGTACGTGACCCACTGGCATCTTTCTTAGCCTACCCTGTGCCCTGTAGGCACCCTTATAATTCAAAGATTTTAGTTTTTAATGATGAAACAGAATTAGCACTCTGCGCCAGAGTCGTAACAAAATGAAAACGACTCACCAAAGTACTTTCATATTCCGGCTCGACGATGCAAAACTCGCTTCTCAACCAGTACAGCAGCACTGGACCAGCCTGCTGTGCAGCGGCTGGCAATGGGGACCAGTGTGCCACACTTAAAGCACATCAGTGAGCTGCTGCTGGCCTGCGGTCGCTGCCCAACGCCTTTAGCAGCTGGCACAGGCAACTTCTTGATGGCAGTCTTCGTCCGAAAATCCACGTGTTTGTCACCACTCACGTAAATGACGTACGACGTACACGAATTTGGCACTGAACAATTCTTTAAACTGGTCCACAACACTATCTTGCTATTCACTGGTTAGGTTTTAAGAATTTGTAAACGATACAAAGTCTTTGTTCTGAATTTTAAAAATTAACCGTCACTGATCGTCACTAACACTAAAAAAACGGTGTGTATCCAGATATTTCAGCGCTGTTGCAAGCACCTTTTTCTTGATCGATTTTTTTTTGCACTCGGTACCGGACAGACACCACACGAAACTCATCGCGATTTTTTTTCGGCACTTTTTCGGTTTTTACACAGTTGACACGGATTGTTATTGACACTGTCCTCGCGTATGATTTCATTAGCACGATGTTATCCCACTTCTGATGTCGGGTTGGTCAGGAATTTATTTCGCTAGGCTCGAGCTTATGTGGGCTGTAGACGGGTTTGGGTCTATGAAAACACACTGGTTGCGATACACTATTTTATTTCGCATTGCACGGTTCGGTATGGTAGTTTCCATGGAGAAGAACCGGCAAGAAACTCCATGGTTACTCTTTTCAAACAGATACACTGAGTCTAACAAATTACTTGACATTACACTTTCACACAATAGCACTGGGCACAATGATTCGGGTACAGTTTCAAGACTTCTTAACTCCGCTGCGATCAGACATAGAATGTCCGCCTCGCCGCGTGTTGTTAACATCAGGACTCTGTAGAAGCCGCCATGGTGGGGTAGACTGGTAAGTAGGTCGCGTGATGTCACCACTGGCGCGCTTTCGATACGTTCGCCCGTCCGTACTCATGACCATATCCGACACATACATAATAAAGTAAAACATAAATAAGACAAGTATTTACTAACAAAATACTTAAATCTAAAGGAATAATATTTACAAAACAAAAAAAACTCATTTAATGTTGCATATTCTGTCAGTTTTCGTGCATATTTTAGGCATTTTTCATGCATATTTGCATGCATATTTCAAGCTTTTTATGTTGCATATTATCCGGTCTCTGTCTCTAGTGATAAATAATGGGGCGTAAAAAGCAAAATCATGTATACAAATACTTTAATGTTAATAAGACCTCATTAAAATCGAAATGTCTGGTGTGCAATAAGGATTTAAATGTAAGTAGGTAATTTATTTATATACGTACCTACCTATTTTCTTGGTTTTACTAGGACGATACTGATATCATTTTCGACTTATTATTACGCACTAACCATAGTGGTGATGGTAGTGGTGGTTAACTGCCTACTTCTTACCTTCCTACTTCTTAGTTATTTAGGTACCTATTTGGTAGTAAGTGTGATTTTTTTAGATTTAGTAGAAATAGTTTGGTAAGTATAAAAAGCACTTACTTACCTAACTACCTACCTACTCAGAAATAAGTTTGAACGATCACTATTTATTAGGTAATTACCTACTACGGATATTTATAAATGTAGTTATTTATGATGACAATAGTACCTATAGGGCGCTGTCCTATTGAGATCGCTCGTACGATGGTATGGTGCGATTCGATTGCATTCTTCGATGACATCGTGTGTCCTATTTTCAACCGACTTCCAAAAAAAGGAGGTTCTCAATTCGACTGTATTTTTTTTTTTTTTTTTTTTTTTTTTTTTTTTTTTTGTGTTTGTTACCTCAGAACTTTCGACTGGGTGAACCGATTTTGATGATTCTTTTTTTATTTGAAAGCTAGAGCTTCCCGTGTGGTCCCATTTTAATTTTGTGAACATCTGATGCTGATCTTCGGAGATATACAATGGAACTCTTCAAAAATAGACGGCAAACGTACCGTAAATGTTGCAATCGCTTGGATGTTTATTGTTTATACAACATCATGACGTAACATCACGCCTGTATGCTCTGAGGGGGTATGCAGATGTGTACAATACACCCAGATTTCGACAGTTAGGTATGTTAAGTTGGCGCGATCGTGTTCCGCGTGCGCCTCAAATGACGTAACATCACGCCTGTATGCTCTGAGGGGGTACGCAGATGTGTACAATACACCCAGATTTCGACAGTTAGGTATGTTATGTTGGCGCGATCGTGTTCCGCGTGCGTCTTATATGACGTAACATCACGCCTGTATGTTCTGAGGGGGTACGCAGATGTGTACAATACACCCAGATTTCGACAGTTCGTTCGTGTTCCGCGCGCGCCTCAAAGAGATGTCAGCAAAAGGGACTGTTCTAAAGAGATACTGCGGCTCTGGAATACAAAGGGCTAAGAAGGAACATGGATGGGTCTTAGTCAGTAAAAGTCTGACACTCCCTCCTGCTCCGCCCAGAGCGGGTTAAATTATCCCTGTAATTTGATGATAACCCATCCTAAAAAAAAAAGGTATGTTAAGTTCCATATATTGGGGATACGCCTATTCATCATCCGCCTATTAATGTTCCCACTGCTGGGACACAGGCCTCCTCTCTATGAGAGGGAATGGGCTATGATCCACCACGCGGGCCCATTGCGGGTTAGTAAATGTCATGTTTTCCTTCGCCATTTTGAGAGCAGTGGTGATGAAATAAATTACACAAAGTAATACGCCTGCCAGGGTTCGAACCCACGACTTACTGTTCGTAAGTCGGGGCCGCCACCACTGGGCCACCGCTGCTCACGCCTATTACCATGACATGTATTGGTAACAATGTGAAATAAATTCATGGCAAATATTTGTTTGGGAACAACTAAAAATGGATAAATAAAAAACTTTTTTGCAAAAAATAAAACCGACTTCAAAAAACACGAAAAAGTGAAAAATAACTTTAGCTTCAGAAGTCGGTGACAAAAAAAAATCAATCAAACAAAAGTCACCGACTTCTGAAGCTAAAGTTATTTTTCACTTTTTCGTGTTTTTTGAAGTCGGTTTTATTTTTTGCAAAAAAGTTTTGAAGCGATGCGATCATGCGTACTCGACATGACTCTTATCATCAGAGATGCACAGTTTTTGGTGTCTGACAATATTCCTTAAGGGTCCCTACAAGAAATTAAGTCATTTTGAACATTTTTGATCACTCCTTGTGAGAAAGGCAAGAAGAATTTGAACCTGCTTTATTTTTATTATAAGAGTCAGGTTCTTATTCTTGTCGACTGCGGGAACAATTGTTTTAAATAATGTATATATTAATGGCAATCACCCATATTCAAAACCCCTTTTCCGCAAAAGTAACGAGCGAGTGATGTTTGTGGTTCTCTGAACAAAGAACTACAAAATATTCTGAATATTAAAAAAATATGAATAACATCAATATATGGTCTACTCGTAACATACGGGAAAACATTATTGATTTCTATACGAAATATAGCAGAAAAAAAATGTTGAAAAAACTTAATTTATGGAAAACGTCGGGACAAAAGGGTATTTTTTTCTATACCTTAGAAACTTTTTAAAGAAAATTTAAAAATTACTCATTAATCTCAAGGTAGCCCTTTATTAGAATCTGAATTTTAATTTATAAATAAACAATAACTTCATTTCGTAAATTAAATGCAAAGTGAACTATATAATCGACCGCGCAAACCCGATCCCGTCAGTAACGAAAGGGCTCTCCCAGCGTGAGCACGTATCACTTTGCTTCGCAAGCGCTCCCGAGTTATTACGTGAATATACACACATCAACACGGTCTAGGGATATTTCATACTCAATTAAATAACTCGAAAAGTACTGGCCGCATTGGAATCTTTTATACACCGATTTGTTTGTAATTTATCTCAGACTAATTCCAAATTCTTGAAAATTCTTTTGTTTCGGTGGCATAAAAATGTCTTGATGTATAGGAGAGGGAATTTTCATTTGTGCGAAATTTAGAAAACAATACGAATTACGTTTAGTTACAGTTTTTTTTCATTTTTAAACGAAAGATAAAGTTAAAATTGAGGTATTGTAGCCATGCAACGCCGACATTTGACGAGGGCGGAGATGTTACGAGCTGTGGGAATGCTGGAAGCTGGATCTGTTCAGCGTAATGTTGCTGAGGCCATAGGGACCCATCAAAATGTAATTTCAAGATTGTGGACACGCTATCGTGCCACAGGTGAAGTAGCGGAGAGGCACCGGGGGCCAAGTCGCATCACTACCCCTAGACAAGACCGATTTTTGCAAATTACTGCGCGAGCACAACCAAATGCAACGGCGACTCAATTGGTCCAAAGGCTGCGAGTGGAACACCAAGTGCTTGTGAGTGACCAAACTGTAAGAAGGCGACTGCATGAAAGCAATCTACGCTCTCGTAGACCACTCCGGGTCCCACCTTTACGGAGAGGCAATCGTAGACGACGATTAGAATGGGTTCGGAACCACGTGGACTGGGGCCGTGACCAATGGTCCAATGTGCTGTTCACGGATGAATCCAGGTTCGGCTTCCATCCAGATTCACGAAGGACGCGTGTTTGGCGAGTTCCTGGACGATGGAGCCGTCTCCAGAACCCTCAGGAAGTTCACCCATACCAAGGAGGAACAATTATAGTTTGGGCAGGAATTCGTCTTGGAGGACGGACGGATCTCGTTTGGGTGCGGGGCAATATGACGGCAGAACGATACGTCCAACAGGTGCTGGGGCCCGTAATCTTGCCCCACAGAACACAAATGGGGCAAGATTTCCTGCTCATGCACGACAATGCCCGCCGGCACACACGGCGAGAACGGTAGCAGCTTGGTTACATACACATAATGTTAGGGCCTTAGACTGGCCTGCTCAATCGCCAGATCTAAATCCCATTGAGCATGCGTGGGATATGCTGCAAAGAAGAGCTCTGAAGGAAGTTCCTGAAAATCTGGCTACAGAAGATCAACTTTTTGCGCACCTCAGAAGGACATGGGACAATATTCCGCAGCAAGACATTGACAACCTTGTTCTGAGCATGCCGAATCGTTGCCGATGTGTTATGAACATCATGGGCGCTTTCTCAGACTACTAACTTCAAGTTTATAAACACAAATTAAATGATTTTTCTATTTTTTTCAGTTTTTACTCACAAATTAAAAGTTCATTCATATACGGTTTCCGTCTATGCTTCATTTTTTTTCCATAAAATCCTGAAATTTTAATCTATACCTTAACCATTATTAAAAATGGTAGAATATTAAATAACGTATCTTTTAAATATATACATGTCATATAAATAATTAACACATTGATAGTAATTCGCTTTTTTAAAAATATCCCTAGACCGTGTTGATGTGTGTATTTCCGAGATATTAAAATTATTAAACTTTTTGATTGTACATATTTAGATAAGATTTTTTTTTGACGTTGGTTGTTTATTATGATTGGTAATATATTTTTTGTTTTTTACGGATTCGTATAGAGGAGGCAGTTTTCAATAGTTGACCCACTTGTCCCCCTTCTCCCCCCTTTAGGCGGATCTCGGAAGTTGAGAGACTTGAAACATTTTTTTTTTCAGATTCATATAAAGGGGCAACGCGTTAGTCAAAATCATTTTTCAAAACTCCCCACTCTCCCCCCCTTCACCCCTCCCCCCATCGTATCTCGGAAACTAGGACACGTAGCGGCTTTTTGATTTTTACTTTAAATTATTAATGAGGAGCGTTTAAATTTGTAAACGGAGGGTATCCTCCCCTCCCCAACCTCCCCTAAAAATAAAAGGGCTATAACTTCGTAACGGTCAGAGATAGCCATTGGGTGCTTGAACAAATATTATAGTAGGCGTCGAAACCTGTCTGGTGGTAGGTAGGTTCTGAGTGGAGCGAACCTGCGAGACCGAGTGGAGCGAAGGGGGGGGAGGTGGTGAGCGAAGCGAGCCGGCGACCTCCGCAGCGTAACGAAAGTTGAGTGGGTGAACCGTAACTCAGGGCGACGACAAGCAAACTTTAGGGTAGTGTTTTTTTTAATGGGTCTGAGTTTTTAAATAATGTTTTTTTATAGGTGATATTTTTTTAAATTGGTTTTTAGAATGTTTTAGGGGTTCTTAAGGGTTTTCATACTGATATAGGGGTAGTTGTAACGGATTTTCCAATTATCTTAAGGATTCCTATGGATTCTCAAAATTTTATGATGGTAAGGAATACTTCTCAAGAACACGACAAAAAGCGAGCTGCACGCAACTCGCACACCCACGCAAATACTAGTATTAATATAATGTAGAAGTAAGTAAGTTTTGGGGTCGCTGATTATGAAAATGACATCAAAATGAAAATCCAAGATGTCGCCGAGAGAAAATTTTGGTTTTTCCGTCATGGGTGTCGATTTCATGGTTTTTGGGGTTGTTGGTTACGAAAATGAGGTCAAAATGAAAATCCAAGACGTTGCCGAGAAAAAAATTGTTTTTCCATCATGGATGTCGTTTTCATGGCTTTAGGGGTTCCTGGATACGATAATGAGATCAAAATGAAAATCCAAGATGGTGCCGAGGAAAATTTTAAATTTTACGTCATGGGTGTACTTTTCATGGTTTTTAGGGTTGCTGATTACGAAAATGAGGTCAAAATAAAAATCCAAGTAGGCGCCCAAAAAAATTTTCGGTTTTTCTGTCATGGGTGTCGTTTTCATGGTTTTGGGGGTTGCTGGTTACAAAAACGAGGTCGAATGCAAATCCAACATGGCGCCGTGAAAAAAGTTCGGTTTTTCCAACGTAGGTGTCATTTTCATGGTTTTTGAGGTCGCTGATTATTTTAATTTTAATGCTTCCTCGGCGCCATCTTGGATTTGCATTTCGACTTCAGTTTCGTAACCAGCAACCCCAAAATCCATGAAAACGACACCCATGACGGAAAATCTAAAATTATCCTGGGCGCCATCTTGGATTTTCATATTGATCTCATTTTCATTATCAGCGACCCCGAAAACCATATAAATGACACCCATGATAGAAAAAACAGAAGTTTTCCTCGGCGCCATCTTGGATTTTCATTTTGATCTCATTTCGTTATCAGCGTCTCCTTAACCATGAAAATGACATCCATGACAGAAAAACCAAAAGAAAAAACCACCTTCAAGTATAAATAACAGGGGTATGTTATGTTTACTCTACAGAGTGAACCTCAGTGGCCATTAAGTCGCGCTAAAGTCCAGTCGCACAAGTTTCCAGGCGCGCAAAAGTCCGTTCGCGCATAAGTCCAATCGCGCAAAATTCCATGCGCGCATTTGTCTTTTCGCGCAAATGGGTTCGCGCAAGTGTCCTTCGCGCAAATGTTTTTCGCGCAAAAGTCCCAGATCCAGAAAAATTAAGTTTGTCCTTTAAAAAGTTTGTACGGAACCCTCAGTGCGCGAGTCCAACTCGCACTTTTATTTATCATTTTGTAAAATGTTTATATGTATCTAAATTCTTCTAATACAAAATTAAACCATTTTTATTTTGATTGTGATAAATATACAGTAGACACACATTCCAGACTTTTATTTCTAAACCGTACTGACTTTATAATTATGTATCATAAAATAATATCATCTACAGGATCAAAATGGTTTAGGCATAGATATAAAGAAGGGTTTAGGCGATCACTACGCTCGATCTGCACCCGTGTGTGCGTGTATCTGCATGAACAATGCACACTAACATAGGATCGCAACGAATTTGCCTAAACTCTAGCGACTGAATTTTTGGAAGGGGGTGCCACATCATTTTATTGGTAATATATCGTTATTTTAGGATCAGTACTGGTACCGATAAAGACACACATAAGTACATATATTGATGAACTGAAATAAAATATCGGTACCAGTATCGATAAAGAGGTACCACAATATCAGTTCCTATATCGATATTTCGATATCGATACAGGAATCATATCGGTATTACAGTCCCTGGTGGGCAGGGCACATTGCTCCCAGAACGGATGGCCGATGGGGCCGAAAAGTTCTGGAGTGGCGACCGCGAACCGGAAGACGTTGCGTTGGAAGGCTTCTCACTAGGACCGATGACCTGGTGAAGGTTGCGGGAATCCGCTGGATGCGAATCGCACGGGACCGGTCAATGTGGCGACACTTGGGGGAGACCAACGTCCAGCAGTGGACGTCTTTCGGATGAAATGATGATGATGATGAAGTAGACCTCTGACTAACCCTTCGGGGATTACGGGCGTGATGTTATGTTAAGTAAAAAAACCGGCCAAGTGCGAGTCGGACTCGCGCATGAAGGGTTCTGTACCATTATTATCAAAAAAACCGGCCAAGTGCGAGTCGGACTCGCGCACGAAGGGTTCCGTACCATTATTATCAAAAAAAAGGCAAAAAAATCACGTTTGTTGTATGGGAGCCCCCCTTAAATATTAATTTTATTCTGTTTTTAGTATTTGTTCTTATAGCGGCAACAGAAATACATCATCTGTGAAAATTTCAACTGTCTAGCTGTCACGGTTCATGAGATACAGCCTGGTGACAGACAGACGGACAGACAGACGGACAGACAGCGAAGTCTTAGTAATAGGGTTCCGTATTTACCCTTTGGGTACGGAACCCTAAAAAATAAAATACATAAAATTAAAATAGATAATCTCTTTATTAGATCAATGACATAGGTATTTACGTATTTCATATATTTACATGAGAACTTAGTTCATAAAAACTTTTCAATTTATTCTGCCGCAGCTTCTTCATAGTGTTGAGTTTCAGCAATGTATGGAGTTTCTGGGTCCAAGGGGAAGTAAGAATCAAATTGTATCATCATTTCGTTTCTTGGCCAATAATCTTCGTCGGGATCGCTAGACGCGGACTTTTCTTTCTCCATATTTTTTTCTTCGATTAGCATGAGCTGAAATTTTAGGTTGGTTAGTTTTAGTACGATTTTTATTTTCTACGCACGGATCTGTCTGTGTGTAGAAAATACAGGCCTCCTTTATGTGGAATCTAGGATATTTGCGCGAAGGACGTTTGCGCGCAAGGATATTTGCGCGCATGAACACTTTGCGCATTTGCGCGACTCATACTTGCGCAACCGACACTTGCGCGCCGTTTTTGAGAATTCGGTAATTTTAAAAAAACAGCTGTTCCATACATTTTGACCGTGTAGGTATTGCAGTTTTGTAAACAGCTTTTTTTTTTATAACCGACCAAAAATTTCTGACCAAAAATTTCTGTGTGTGGGGGGGCTACATAGAAATTTTAGAAAGATGTAGAATTGAATACGTGGTAATTGTGTTGTTTTGTTAATTGTTTTGTTCCACCCTTGGAAGGAACATCGACTCTAGACCATATTGTGTATTTTATAATATTTTTAAGATTAGTATAAAATCACAATTTTGACCCAAAATGGCCGCAAAAATTTCTGTGTGTGGGGGGGCTACATAGAAATTTTAGAAAGATGTAGAATTGAATACGTGGTAATTGTGTTGTTTTGTTAATTGTTTTGTTCCACCCTTGGAAGGAACATCGACTCTAGACCATATTGTGTATTTTATAATATTTTTAAGATTAGTATAAAATCACAATTTTGACCCAAAATGGCCGATCCTGCCGATCGATGAAACATTAAAAAAATTTAGTCAAATTTATAAAAACCTGTAATAGTATCAGAAATATACTATAAATCTTTTAAATTTTGCTTATACCTTATACCCATGTATAAGCGCATATTGATACAAAAGAGGTAAAAGGGACATCAACACCGAGAACTGAAAAATTTAATTAAGATATTCCATTGGGTGTTTTGTAATAAAATTTAAGTAAAATATTTCACAACTCCAAAAGCTTGGAGTTATTTATAGTTAAAATATTTTACTGGTGTTATTATTATGACACCCTGTTTATTTTCAAATGAATTCTATTTGAAATTCATTGAATTTTAATCCAATTACAACATTCCGAAGCAAAAAATGTAGATATATTTCTTAAAAAGAAATTCCGTGAAAGTCTAAAACAGTGCAGATATATTTCTTTTTAGATTTTTAACTAAATACAAATAGTATTAGGTATATGTAACTGTTTATATTCAAATTCACAGAAGTTATTTCATATATACTAACATCAAAATAATTTGACTAAATCAATTATTTTTGTTGATTCATCATTAAAACTGTTTCCATGTTCTTCTAAAAGATTATTTGAGTAAACAAAATAACAACATACAACATAATTATACTGGTGAAAAACCCACACCGAGAGTTTAAGATATTGATCATTCAACTCACGAATACAAGTTAGAAGCTGGCACTACCTATAAAATATATCAAGGAGACGTGAGAAGCACCTGTAGTAAATTCCAGCCCCTTTATTTCTAAGTTACTTGTTGACATAAGCCTTTGTCACCAAAGGTGTGTTTAATTATTCGTCGAGGTGCACCTAATGCACCTCAGCCTAACCTTTCGGTGATTACAAGCGTAATGGTCTGTTATGAATGTACGATTGGCAACTACACTGGTAAGAAACCCGTACCAAGGGTATATCATATTAATCATTCAACTCACGAATACAAGTTAGAAGCTGGCACTACCTATAAAATATATCAAGGAGACGTGAGAAGCGCCTGTAGTAAATTCCAGCCCCTTTATTGCTAAGTTACTAGTTGACATTTATAAGCCTTTGTCACCAAACGTGTGTTTAATTATTCGTCGACTGCCGCCACTAAAGCCTTGGCTTCTGGATGTTCCGTATAATAAATTGGGAGGAAATAGACTAGTTTCCACCATCAATAAATTGCAAATCTATTTAGTCCGTCAGTTAGAGTATTGGAAAATAATGGACACGTATTTTTTTGTTTTTGTAAACCAATGAATATTGACAAAGTTAGAACGCATAAAAACTCGGGAGTGAGGGCTCGTGAAGCCCTGCCGGGTTTGCGGGACAGTTCGAAAGAGATACCGCGGCCCCGGAACACAAAGGGCGGTGAAGGAACATGGATGGGTTTTAGTCAGTAAAAGTCTGACACTCTCCTGCTCCCCCAGAGCGTGAGGAGTTATTTGATGATTTCCCATCCGAAAAAAAAAAAAAAAATATAGCACGGCGTGACGTATTGAGAATTTAAAAAGCGTCGTATCTTCGTCAATTTTGGTCTACGTAACAAAAGAAATAATACGTGTCAAATATTTTTTTTTTAAGTTTCGTCTCGGGAAGTTAGTAAGACTTTACACAGTTCCTAGGACAAATTTGGATGGTAATAGATAGTGAAATAGCAGTTTTAAATATTGTCCTGGAGTTGGAAAAATCAACTTGGGTTTAGAGACTTTTAAAGTTGGATTAAAGCTTGCTCATTAGGAACATCAGGTGCAAATCATAATGCGCTGAAACTAAATCGAAATTCAGCAATGGCAATAATAGGTTTTACTACTCTGATCTGAAGAACTCAGGGTAATTTTGCTACATCTTAATACATAGAAAGGTATTTTCGTAAAATGTACTTCATAGAAAAGTAAAAGTTCTGGAGTGGCGACCGCGAACCGCAAGACGTTGCGTTGGAAAACCCCCCACTGGGTGGAATCCGCTAGATGCGAGTCGCACGGGACCGGTCAATGTGGCGACACTTGGGAGAGGCCTATGTCCAGCAGTGGACGTCTTTCGGCTGAAATGATGATGATGAAGTACTTCATAAGGAAAAAAACGTCAACATCAAATTCCGTGTTAATCCGCCAATTACGCATGGCCAAAAGTTCAATTACCGACTTCACACTACAAAAGCAAACACAAAGACAAAACTACCAATCATACATAACACTAATACAATTCTAAAAGGATAAACATAAATCGCTTTGAGCACATTTGGTGAGCAAACAAACCTTTGGTTCGTAAGTAACTGATCAAACACATACGTTTGTGTTATGTTATGCATTGTCTACTTTAGAATAGTGGGGTTTACTTAAAGCTGTATAGGTATAGCAAGTTACTATAGGTGTTGGATAGTCAATAAAACAACTATTATACTACTAACTATTTATATATTTATACAGTCCCCGGCACGTAACTTGGCAAAAGTCGTTAGATGCGCAGAAGTCGTTCTTTAGGTCTCTTTGGTGGTCAAGCGGGACGCGGGGTATGACGTAGCGCCGATCCAAGCGCGCGATTGGTGCGTCAGTCGACCCTTGCCTCCCGCACCGCGTTTTCATTCCGTTCGCTCCCGATTACACTTGCGTGCACGAAAGTTGTACCCTTTGTTTTTGTTGACTTTTTGTTCAGTTTTAGTTTTAAATTAAGTTTTTGTTACGAGTTATTGTTATTGTTTTAAGTTTAGTTTTTGTTAAGAGTTGTTATTATTATTTTCAATTTAGTCTTTGTTATGTTTATTACAATGCCAGGACCTTTATTTTAAAAAAATGCATATTACTTATTTTTTATTTATACCACCTAATAAATGTCACTAATTCGTCTGCTTTGTTTAACTACATGATTAAAAATAAATGATGGCAATAACCATAGAGTAATGACAATCAATAAAAGTGACCAGTTTTTTGTTCCACTAACTGCACGATGCGCGAACTTGCCCCCACTACGCCAAAACCTTGCCAACTTACGTGCCGGGGACTGTACTAACAGCAAATTTTTATTTAAGTTACATTTCGGAAATGTAACTCTTAAAAGTATACAGGTATAAGGGTACTTTTACACTCAGTAGGGTGTAATCATTTTGACCAGCTTTTCCCAAACAAAACTCAAATATATTACATCACTCGTATATATCCACAGGGAGATTATGCAGCATTAGTACGGATTTTATCTGAATTTCGGGACTTTAACTTTTATAAAACACAACTTTTGTCATATTGTCACTCACATTTTTACTGGCAATCGTGACACATCGACATCTGCGTAGCCATTTTCAACTATATTTGTTATTTTAGATAGCGCCACTCCTAACTGACACAACCCAGTTACTGCGTAACATCGTTAACGTCTTGCCAAGGGCGATATCCCTTGGCAAGACAAACTGGACCATAATAAAACTATGAAACAATAAATACTAACACATCATCATCTGCCTAGCCTTTTCCCAACTACCTATGTTAGAATGGGCTTCCAGTCTACCCGGATGCAGCTGAATACCAGCATGTTACATGGAGCTACAGTACTGCCTATTTGACCTCCATAACCCAGTTAGTAGTGGGTAATACGATACCCCTTGGTAAGACTGGTTGTCAGACTTCGGGCCACCGGGCGAAGTCTGACAACCTGTCTAAGTCCAGGCGGATCTACAAATGACAGCCGGAACCAACAGTAAACGGCTTTACTTAAATTCCGAAGCAAGGAAGAAACTCGGTATATATTGGGCGTTCACCCATTCACGGACCAACCTAGGCAAGCACGGCTTAGCTTGAAGATCGACTTAAGCGACTGTTATTACGTAGGTACGAGCTCCTAATACTAACAAATACACAAAAAAAAATTGAACACTTACCAAATAATTCATATAGCTCGCAAATCCGTTCAAGCCCATATTCTTCAGTTCATCTTGCTTCGACTTTTCTAACTTTACCATCAAGGGCGTTAGGTATTGGTCTACCGCTTTGCTAATGTCTTCCATAAACCCGTACATCTGGTGCTGGTAATCTGCAGGATCTGAGGATTCTGGTTGCCATGATTGCGAGTCTGGTCTTGCGTGAGCCTGGAAAGGTTGATTGCGGGTTTAACTTGGAGTGGTGTTGGAAGTTATTGTTTGGAGCAAGAATTTTGAATCGCTCATCCACGAAAGCACACGTAACTTGCGGTGATGAAATACACAAATAATAGCAAAATCAAAAAGGTTTTCACGGACATCATGTCAAAACAGTTACAATTATGCAATCATCTGCAGGTTTGACAAGATTTAAAGGGCAATCAGTAATTATCACGGATAAGTGAGGGCTGCAAAGGCTACCTTATTTTCGGGAAAATATTTCAGGATTTTCTCAAGCAATTCAAAAATCTTACTCCATAACTAATTTTCAAGAACATACCTCTTGACGCCAAGAAATAGGGAACATTTAGGGATGTCGGGTACCTACATTAATCTAATATCTACTAAGTTCTACTGTTTCGTAACAATAATGCTAATGATACGCCAAATTATACATTCATTCGGATGCCGTTATTCTATTTAATGGACCACGATTATCATATAAATGGAACATTGTATTAATCTATGCTATTCCTAAATTTAGTAGAGATGTATTCAATTAAACGTATACAAAATTGCCTAGTATTCATTGAAGATATTTTTTTTTTGTTTTTTTTTTAAAAGATACTAAACTAAAGATACACATATGCAGAGATTACTGGCATGAAGTTTATGTTATGTTATAATATTTTTGTTTTTTGTCACGACATTTTCCTGAGTCCATTTTGTCGTAAGGAAAGTTCTGAGTACGAATGTGGATGGGTATAAGAGTAGAGGAAGACCAAAGAAACGATGGATGGAAAGGACATGTCTTATGAGATGACGAGTAACAGAGAAGTACCTATGGAAGAAGGAGACATTTTGAGCTGACCCCAAATGAATTGTAATAAATGTAGGAGAATGATTGTGATTTAGTAGAATTTACGAATATGCCTAAAACAATAATATGAATTATAGAGCCATAGTAAGTTCCCAATTAAGATATCCGTACTGAGGAAAACGGATCAACCGTATCCGATATCAAAAACGAATACGATACCACACTCAAAATACTCACAAAGTAAAATGCGGACGCAACTAACAATATTGAAAGGAACGACATCTTTGACTTACAAAGACTAAAATAATACGCTAAGAAAAACCTTGACACCCCTTTTATAAATAGAGCGGTTCCTTTATTACATTTGAGTGAATAAGAAATGTCACGTCTGAATGATAAGGCTAATCTCTGAAGTATGGTCAGCCATTGTTTGTAGGAAACTGGTGCACATGTTATCGGGGAACGCTGAGAAATTTGTATTTGTTGACGTAGGAACCTATAGATAAAAACCTTTGTTTTGATTTTTTGAGGCATTGAAAGAAAGAAAGAAAGAAACATATTTATTTGACGTCAGTTATTAAAGCACATACGCATTTTAAAAAAAAAGATACAATACAAGGAAGAAAACATACCGCCGCGGGAGACGCCCCGGGCGTCGGGGGCCACCGTAGGCGTGGGCCTGTGGACGGTGGGCTATGGGCTAGCTCGCCGTCCGTCCGTCTCACGACGACAGGCCGTGTTGACGGCGCATTCGTGTTCCATGCGCGCCTCAAAGATAGTGAGCAAAAAGGAAGGGGTCCGCAAGGGCCGATGCCTGCCGGGGTTGCGGGACTGTTCAAAAGAGATACCGTGGCCCCGAAACACAAAGGGCGATGAAGGAACATGGATGGGTTTTAGTCAGTAAAAGACTGACACCGGTCCTGCTCCGCCCAGAGCGGGAGAAGTCATTTGATGATTTCCCATCCGAAAAAAAAAAGGAGGAAAACATAGCATTAACAACATTGCATTAACTCATTTACGCCCGAGACTAAAGTAGCCACAGGAAAATGACGTAACTTATAAATGATAAATGATGTTTATTTTGCAAGTAGGTTTTTACAAACACTTTTACACGTCATTTTTTTAAACTAGATGGGGCCGGTGTTTCGTACCTGACTACTCTGAGAAGAAACAGCCGAAACAAACTCAGAGGTCATAGTCTCTTTTAAAGTCCAGACAATCTTGCTCAATTCACATGAGGACTATGCAGATTAGTGTCTGAGATGGTCTTTTGAAGAAAGAACCATACAGATTTGAGTGGACCTGTCCAGTCAGTGCAAGCATTTGTCAGTTAACGTGTAGCTCGACTTATAACTCAAGGAGCTCAACGAAACGACGAACAATACCAAAGAAAGGACATTTGGGTAGGTCTCTTAGAGTACTCAAACTGCCAGACAGTTGTGGGAAAAAATAAACAAAAAATATAAATGTGACCCACATGGTCCCCACATTCACCATATAATATATTATTTGTTATGGAGAATAGGAATAGGAAAAGTTGATCATATTAATATAACATCACGCCTGTAATCCCTGAAGGGTTAGGCAGAGATGTACCTAATAGTACACCCACATTTCACCAGATATGTTTAAGTTCCATGTAATAGGGGATGAGCCTATTGCCATCAACTGGGCTCAAATCCAGACTCCGTGGCTGCTACTAGCACATTCCTGATGGAAAAACCCAATAACACTTTGCCCGACCCGGGGATCGAACCTAGGATATCATGCACTTGTGACTACAAGACTAACGGGGCAGTTATCATTATATGACCATAGTAGAGTATCATAATTTGACCTCTTAAAAGATTTTCAGATTTTCCGCTTTCCACAAATACTTTAAAATATTAGTTGTAGAACATCATAACCTCGATCAACTTGGATTTTTCCATACAAAAGTTACATAAATATCACGACCATAATACAGCGGGCTCAGAGTTAGCAAAAACAATAACTCATCATGCAAAACACAGATTGTTTCACAACACAGACGGAAAAATATTTGTCACACTCCATATTACAAAAGTTGTTTTGAATTTGTCAAAAACTCTGGCATTTGAGTCCATCACTGTGTGAAAATAAACGGTAAACTCAACGTAGTTAACATAATGTTAAGCTGCGACACATTATTAATATTAAAGGTTAGCTTTATTATTAGTACCCATGGTATTTTGTAAATCATTTACAAAGCAATGGTACAGTCACAGTCTGACTGCATGGATTTAATACTTACTATACTTTGAATACTGAAAGAGCTTTATACGCGTATGCGTACCGAAAGCATGAAAATTGGTATTTCGCAGCCTCTATGGGCGCAAAAAACCATCAGCCCAGGATTGTTAAATCCTGAAGCACATCGTCTACTCATGACAAAAATTCATTAGCATTTCCAAACGTTTGTAACCTATACCTGAATGTTAATGTATCCATTTAAGGAAAAACGAGCTCTAATTTAGTGAGTCGCGTCAATTCGGTTTCATACATAGTTGGGCGCATATTACGTCGCGTCATCGCGCGACACAAACCAGACTTTCGTATGAAAATATAAATTACACGACTCATAACTCATATTACGTTCGTTTAGGCCTCACCCTTAATCTAACACTATCACTTAAATGTACACATGTACCTAAAATCCAACCTGCTACCTTTTGGAATTTAGCGTTCGACACTTTCTACTAACATTTATTGAGATAAATCCTCTTCATTAATCGGCTTTCCGTAAACTTTCTACATAACTGTCCTGCCCAGAGTACCTTCCTCAACCCTTCTTGTCACTACGTCTTCTCCTAGGCCACGAAGTATGCGACGTTGTTTCTCTAGGTCCTAGTTAACAACTTTGGACCTAGCCTTTTAGGGTCGACACTTACTTCACAGGTCCTACCGCGCTCACTGACGACGGTCAACCACTTTTTACCCTTATGTCCTAAGTAATTAGGTTGAAAAGTGGTCGACCGCAGCACCTGTCAGTCTTGCAATGCCAGTCGGTAGTACTTACCTGTTTAATAAAGTTTTCAATGTTTAGCTAGGTTGTATTTGTGACAAGATCATTTTGAAAATTTTACTCCAGACGACAGGGTGTAAACAACCTCATCACGAAGCCGTCAACCAAGCATTTTGTACATCAAACTAAGTAACTCTAAGCAAAAATTATTGCTGGGAAACGACTTTTTTTTTGGGTGAAAAATCATATTTTATGGTAAAACTCAATGTTAAGCACTCAACACATTGTGCTGATGGATGGATTGAATAATACGGGGTCGTGGAGGTATTTAAAGTAAAAATCTTACATTAAAAACTTGTATTAAAATAAAAAAAACTGTCAAAAAGTTGGAATTTGACCCCCAATATCTCCGTAACTAGAAGGTTCCCAGGTATGGTGTAGAACAAAAAAAATATCGCAATGAAAGGGAGAACAAGTGCCTTTTGGCTTCGTTAAGAGGTTTTTACACCCTTTATGTGTATACATAGTAAATATTAAACTTACAATAAGGAAACCTCAACGTTCAGTCACGTTTTTTACGTTTGGCCGCAACTAGACTGATGTGAAGCTATGACACGGCCTAGGGTGGAGCACGTTTACCTAGAAAAAACCGATTCACTCGAACTTTGAAGAGATCCAGATCATAATGATCGGGAAACAGAAAAGCCGACTGTGAATTCCACAGACTGGCGGTTCGCACAATAAATGTGGAAGCACCGTGCAAAGCATCGTAAAAGCCGTGCTAAGGAAAGGCGGTTCGTAGGTTTAATTATAACAGAAAGAAAAGCTACAGGACCATTTTTACCCGACTGCGCCAGAAGGAGGTTTATGTTTTTCAAGTGAGAATGTATGTATGTATAATTGTTTGGCATGCTCTGTGGCCTGAACGGCTCGATAAATTTTAGCTTGAGAGGTTTCGTTAGATTTGTATTTACTGATAAGAGGGACACTGGGTTTACCAAAATAAAAATAACAAAATGGCGGATTTTTCGAAATTCAAATGTTTGGCACGCTCTGCAGCCTGAACGGCTCGATAAAGGGCTCATCATGAGGATTTTAAAATGGTATATCTAAGTAACGAAAAAGTGTAAAAAAAAAAAACCTGACTGCGTAAAAAATAAATAATAACTTTAAACGAAAACTGAAAAGAAAAATCACATGTTCAGGAAACAGGACATATTGACTGCAACAGTCGGGACCCATTAAATAATCTAGACTAAAATCTTTACATCCAAAATGGGTCCCGACTGTTGCAGTCAATATGTCCTGTTTCCTGATCTTGTTTTTTTTTCTTTTCAGTTTTCGTATAAAGTTATAATTTATTTTTTACGCAGTCGGGTTTTTAATTTTTAAATTATTTTTTTTTACCATAGTTTTTCTCCACCAAACAATGATAGTTTTTCATTCACGGTCGCCGTGTTACGAACGTGACTCGGTGACATTTTCTAAACGACGGCCACGATAGAGGGACACGTGATTAAGATATACAATTCATTATTCGTTATTACTTTACTTATCTCTACAGCTGTTTCTTTTTGTTTAATATTTGCTAGGTATAATAATGATTCATTAACTTGCTACAAGCAAAGTATTAAATCTAATATGTACTAGCATTTTAGGTATCATTTAAAGTGTCAGCTAGTATGTTAGATCTCCATTAAATAAAGGTTTATTCAATATTTTTTTATCCATTTTCTCAAGGACCAACAGGTCCTCGAGTTAAAAAACTGAAAAAAGAAAATTAAGTGAAGTTTTTGTTCAGTGTTGCGTATTTTTTATCTGCTTCATATTTGTATACTTTTTTGGGTTTTTTATATTGTTTTCCCCTTTTAAACTGATCAAAACACACGCATACTTACGTATCATTATGTAAATTACTGTACTAAGTGCACACACTTCTGCATAACCCTTTATAAAACACAAGGGTAATGCTATCATCAAGTTATTTTCTAATAAAAAAATAACCTGAGAGAATCGAGTCACTAGTATTTGTAAAGTACTTCAATTACGTAAGGGTGCTGTTTATTTAATAAAAAAGAAAAAACATCTTATACAAGATCCAATATTAAACAGCAGATTAAAAAACCTAATTGTAAACAATTCCCAGTTAATTGAACAACAAGCAAATATAAGAAAAAAAAAACAATCAAGTCTGAATGGGTTTCGACGGAAACCTGTCCAGTGCCATAAAATTATTTGCTCTTTTTGGAAATGATTTTAAACCGCAACGGGAAAATAAAATTTAATGAACCTTTTTCATTAACCTATGACTTTTATTATTATTTTTTGTAAAATTGAGATAGATGGAAATTAATTTCATTGCATTGCATTTAAGTATTAATATAGGTTCACCAACAGCTTATGCGTACAACATTTAGGTATGTGTACATAGGTTTTACAGTCTTGGACTTACACAGTCGCCAATTACAGGTTAACCATTATTCACAAAAAATTGTGATAACATAAGAGAAAAAAAAAATTGAAATGAGTGACTCTAGACGTGAAATACAATGGTAGACCCTGCATTTAAGAATTTACTTTTAATATGATGAATTAAGGTGAATGCTCTAGGGTAGCCCGCGAAATTCAAATCTTCTTAGGTTTTTTGCATAGGTATTGCAGGCCAGAGCTAGGTTGTATGTTGAGTAAAATTATAATTCGCTTTTTTGCTTTTTTTAATGCGATTTTGTTAACAATTTGAAGGGGATTAATTTATTTCAACGAAACCGTTATAACATCAGCTATCTGCCAGTAAAAGTCCCGTCAAAATCGGTCCAGCCTTTTCAGAGACTAGCCTGAACAAACAGATAGACAGACAGATAAAAAGTTTCAAAAAAACTTTCTATTAAAAGTACCATACATACTTTAATAATTATATAATCAGTAAAAAGCTTTTATTTTGAGATTACAAACAGACTATGCAAATTTAATGATATGTATAGTTAAATTACATAACATAAACATCTTCAGTTAACAGCTGGGGATACCTTATTGCATAACCTTAAACGGTCAGATGTAACATTAGATCTATCTTTAGAAGCTGAAAAATAACAACAACAATAACAATTACTATCAAAAAGTTCTCATGGCTACTAAGACTGAAGAATTAGACACATCAGTTTGCGTCTCAGACACTCACTATTCACCTAGACAGACAGGCATTTATCAAGTACAATCACACCTGCGCAGCGAAACTAAATTACCTAACTCACGAGAAAACCACATCTGAACGATGTTTTCCAATTATAAGAGTCTATAAAAAAATAAAATTAAATAAAATAAAACCTTTTTATTTCAGACATTGGTCCATAATGTGTTAGTAAAACGACTTTAAAAAAAACCGGCCAAGAGCGTGTCGGGCCACGCTCAGTGTAGGGTTCCGTAGTTTCCCGTCCGTCACAATAAGTGTTCCCACTTATGAGTTTAAAGGTGGGTATCCATTATGTAAAAATGCTTGCATATACGAATATACTACAAACTTAGTCCAGAAATTATTTTGTACAACTTTTTGTCTTTTTTGTACAAAAACTGTTGTTTCCATCAAGTTCAAAATAATTTTCCTAGAAAGTCCTTATAAAGTTCAACTTTTCAGATTTTTTTCATATTTTCTAAACTTATGGTTCAAAAGTTAGAGGGGGGGGGACACATTGTTTTTTACTTTTGGAGCGATTATTTCCGAAATTATTGACATTATCAAAAAATTATTTTAGGAAACCCCTATTCATTTTTAAATACCTTTCCAACAATATATCACACGTTAGGGTTGAAATTAAAAAAAAAAATCACTTCCCACTTTACATATAGGGGGGCTACCCTAATAAAACATTTTTTTCCAATTTTTATTTTACCACTTTGTCGGCGTAATTGATATACATATTGGTACCGAATTTCAGCTTTCTAGTGCTAACGGTCACAGAGATTAAGCGAGGACGGACAGACGGACGGACAGACATGGCGAAACTATAAGGGTTCCTAGTTGACTACGGAACCCTAAAAACTATGTTACATTAAAATGATAAATCAATAAAAACAAAAATAAAAACAATTACATTAAAAAAATACATTTAAATTAAAGTTTACATTAAAAAAATAAAAAGATTACATTTGTAAATTAAAAATTACATAAAAAAAAATAGAAATTACGTAAAAAATACATTAAATTATTTTAAAAAAAAAATTTAAGTATTTGCCACGCTCTGGGGCCCCGGGCACACGCACTTGTGCTTGAACCCAGTGCCCCAGAAGGAGGCTGTCCAGCTTGTGGCTAAGCACATTCAGGATGAACACCCAAACTTAATAGATAAAGAAGACACTCTTTAATCACGTTGGTAGCAAGTGCAATTACTGCACACGAGGTCCTAGGTTCGATTCCCATGTCAGTCAAAGTGGTATTGGGGTTTTCCATGAGGAATTTCTCAGTGGCTCTCTGTCTCTTCTTCAAGCTTTGGGCACCCAATGCTGAGTGTCATCATCATCATCATTTCAGCCGAAAGACGTCCACTGCTGGACATAGGCCTCCCCCAAGTGTCGCCACATTGACCGGTTCCGTGCGACTCGCATCCAGCGGATTCCCGCAACCTTCACCAGGTCATCGGTCCACCTAGTGGGAGGCCTTCCAACGCAACGTCTTCCGGTTCGCGGTCGCCACTCCAGAACTTTTCGGCCCCATCGGCCATCCATTCTGCGAGCAATGTGCCCTACCCACTGCCACTTAAGATTGGCAATTCTTCGGGCTACGTCGGTAACCTTGATTCTCTTGCGGATATCTTCATTTCTGATTCGATCGCGCAAGGAAACTCCGAGCATAGCCCTCTCCATTGCCCTTGCTTGCATGCTGAGTGTAGGTCTCACCAAATCTCTCCACTTTTGGCGGTTTTGTATCATGGCTATCGAGATTCTTCCGGTCACTTTAATGAGATCGTCTGTCCACCTAGTTGGTTGTCTTCCTACATGCCTCCGCCCGGAATTTGTGCACTGTTGATAGCAATAGGCTCACCCCCTATTACATGGAACTTGGAAACTTGGTTGGGTCATTAAATACACCTTTGTCATCGGGGATTATAGGCGTAATGTGATGTCATGTCTATAACCGCAAAGTAAAGCCGACAAAAGCCCAAAACAGTCAGTAAATAGGTCCCAACATAGATTCACATTTACTTCCAACATCAACACTGATAGTCCACGCACCGTTTATTAAATTAAACCCTCTTAATATTTCAGCAGGGTCGC
The DNA here is from genome assembly GCA_905147715.2 of Xestia xanthographa. Classification (NCBI taxonomy): domain Eukaryota; kingdom Metazoa; phylum Arthropoda; class Insecta; order Lepidoptera; family Noctuidae; genus Xestia; species Xestia xanthographa. The sequence goes on from LR990646.1 coordinate 21,279,094, forward strand.
TATTTACTTAGGATGCCAAGTTATGCTCTCATCTTTCATATAATGCGCCGCTGAGATTATATGAAAGCACTTTCCGAGGGGAGTTTTGTGAGGAAATCTCGTGTAACATGGATTTTTTGCTGACCGTGTTGATTAAAGGAGTATAGTCTTTTAACAGCTCATTTAGAGCTACCTTCTAGGTTCCGTTTAGTACTTGTTCTAGGCTAGGTTTTGAATTTAATGTTTTACCTTCTGGCTTCAGTGTTGTTTCTAAGGGAACCTTTTCCAGAGATTATTTTTTTAAAGCAAATAAGAGGTTGCGTTTTGGTATCTTTGATAAAGTGTTTTTGGATTGAAGACTTATTAGCATTAAAATGTTATTTCTGAATGATGTCATTTTTGTTGCTTTTGTAAGCTAACTAACTGTTTGTTGTTTTTGTAAGCGAAAAAAACACCACATAATAGTAGTAACCCATTATATCTGAGTACATTGTACAGTTAATACTTAGTGATTCTTTCCATTTAGAGACAAATCCTGAACTTACACTGTCACTTACGGGATATCTTCCGTGATTTCCAATTATTGAGAGCTCCATGAAATTCTAAATCTTAAAATTAGCATCAAAATCTATAAACAAAACGCTCCCTATACACACAATACTCAACCCCACAAAATCCCAGTGTTGTCCCGATCGAAACCAATGTGGATGTTAGCCAACAAGCCACGTATTCAATATGGAGGGCGCGGCAGGCACAGCATCATGAAATGCTCATTAGTTGTCATCAACCACCCTAAAATAGGTTACAGGTGATATTTACACTTGAATTGTGGTGTGGTTGAGTTTATTATAGAGGGTTAGTGTTTTAATTGTAATTGAGATGTGTATGAGGTTATCGTCTAGGTTTATAGTCTACGCCAGATAAGTAGGCATTAAAGGTCATTAACCCGCATACATTAATTCAAATACATTATTCCGAAAATAGAAATAATGACATAAACTTGTCCCGAAACGACCTTTATCGTGATCCTTGACTTTTTTTAGTAAGTAATAAAAAACGGTTAAAAATGTATTGTCGGGGTACCTACGCAGAGAAATTAAGGAAAGAGCAATGACCTTTAATTCCTATTTATCTGGCGCAGACTATAGTCGAGCACGCAATTGCTTTACAACTTTTGACAACAATTCGTTCAAAATAAAACTTTAGTGAGGTTGAAATTATTCAACTTATCTCCTCAACTATGTTGGAGTCAGCTTCCAGGCCAACCAGCAGCTGAATATCAGTATTTTACATGACCTTAATAAGATACCTCTTGGTAAGACTGGTTGTCAGACTTCTAGATCTACAAATGACAGCCGGGACCAACTGCTTAACGTGCTTGCCGAGGCACGGAGGAAACTCGGTATGTAATGTGTGGTCACCGGGGTTCACCCACGAGCTTCTCCACAAGACAATAACATGTAAAAAAAGAGGTTTGTTTTTTTCAGTTTCACAAACAAATGAGGATGCCAAAATTAAAAGATTCCTAGAATGCAAAACAGGAAGGTCCATAGTCCAATAACAATAAATAAAGCAACACAAATCTTCCCATTTAAATCTTTACTAGGTAGGTCCCTACACGGTGTAGCAGAAAATCTACTGACTTTTATGCTTCAACAGTAAAAGAGAGCACAGCGCTATTTATCTCCAAAGAAGAAATTACGGTAACAATGCATATTTATGAAGGAAAACCCTCATTTATTTCAATTTCGGTACGAACACAATGTTGATGTATGTAAAATATAAAACGTTACAAGTTTCGTCGTTAACGGCCACCATTTTACAGCGAAACGAAGTACCCTTTTGGCAATTATAATTCATTTCCATTTCGGAGGAGCTTAATTGATTAAGCAGTTAGGGCCATCGTTTTTTCAATTAAGTAGTTACCTCCTTCGTTGAGGATGTTGAAAAAGATTTTTATATTTTCCGATTTTTGTAATAGTCTGTAAACTCTAGCTATAACGATCTATAAGTACGATGAGAAGATGGTTCGATGAAATAAATAGTCTTAACTTTTTAACCTAACCTCAAGCATTAAACAGTGAAAACATAAGTCTTATAGTCATTTGTGAAATGTTGTGGATAGTATTTCAAGATTTCAATCCAAAAAATTCAAACTTCTACTCCATGCTGTTTCTTGTTTTTGCCCGCTAGCACTACAATTCAATAACTTATTAAAAACATCGTTCTATATTCTTCAATCTTTGAAGACGTAATAACGTCTTCAAAGATTGAAGAATGATGATTGATGACGCATAATGGTCCCATAATAATGGGACCATTATGCGTCATCAACATAGTTCAAGAAGAAAAATATCATAAACTACATACCTAAGCAAAGTTAATCAAATTCTAAAATGGAACCATCGCGTGGGGTTCCTCACGTAAAGCGCCTCAGTAATGTAAAGTAAAGTACAATGTAAAGCTACAAAACATAGTAACCAATTAATATCACTAAAACCTCCTACACGGGCCGGATACAAATAATAATATAATTTATACACTATTTATTTATTTATTTAAACTTCATGTACAAGAGTGGTACATAGGCGGACTTAATGCCACAAGGCATTCTCTACCAGTCAACCTTTGGGTTAAATAGGAAAACATAGTGATAGGGTACAAAATAATGTCTAAAAAACTAACTTCTTGTTAAGGAGAATGTTTATATACTTATATTGATACTAATACACATATACACATAAACAAAACACACACACACACACATACACACTATAATCAAAACAGGTAACCTACATAAATTTAAAAAATAATTTGGAAACAACAATCTTTCTAAACGACGGGGTAAACAAAATCTAAAAGTCTATTAGGAAATAGTACATTTTGATACAAGTGGAGAAAGTTTGTTATTGTATTCGAGGTGGAATTATAACTCCCGAGCCGTAGGCGAGGGTGTTTTTGAGCCGAGAATTGCAATAACAAATGTCCACGTGTATCAAACGACGTTTTTCAATACACTTTTGAAGAAATAAAATAAAATATAACGAAAAATAATTTTGTCACGAACTAAGAAACTATGATTTTAATTTTCTTTTTTTCGCGCTCTGCTTTCGCCAGGTTGAAGGAGAGGCAAAGGTATCAAGCCGATAAACAGCCTAATATAAAAAATAGATTCATTTAATATTTTTGAATTCAGAACACAAATAAATGTTAATTTGTGTATAAAAATAACTATTAGTTTTTAATAATCATGTTTATCTATGATGTTCTATTTATAAACACAATTTTAATATTCAAAAAATATTTATGCCGTAAAGACGCGTAGTGCTTTGCTGCAATTAAAAAAAAACATACACCTCAAGACTATAGGCATTGAACCAATTTGGACTAAGTATAAGTATAGTTATCTGTGGCAATTTTCATTCCTGCACACGTGCGGGAAAGTGGAAAAAATCGCACGCGTGTGAAATACCATGCATGTTGTACCTAATCGTAGTGCGTTAAGGACCAGTTTTCGAGGAAGTGTATTGAAAAAGTATTTAATTATTAGTCCGTGTTTACATCTTTTTCGGTCTGACTGTGCATACATGCTCATACTCCTCCTTATTTTGAAGTCGGTTAAAAATTAAATAATAAAAAGATGCACAACCTGACAGGTTATTAACCTACAACCTCGACTCAAAATTATAAACCTCCGAGGCATCACGACTTAGTTTATTAAAGCTCGTTACACATTTACGTAAGATGTTGCAAACTTCAAAGGCTTGTCCGTCATCTCTACTTAGCCTTATGTGTTTGAACATCAAGGTGGACAGCTTACGTCAGTTCTCTGCTTTCTTTAGACGAGGGTTTTATATACATACAAGTTATATTTATACATACTACTTATATTATGGAAAAAACATGTGACAAAGATTATATTCAAACTAGGTTTTTCCAAGACTGGATTCCTAACATCTGTAAAAGAATTGGCAAGAAAATGAGCAGAATTCCTCTTATTTTTATTATAAACAACAAACGAAAACCATAAAAAAGCGCAAATTTAAATTATATTTTGTCTAATAACTATCATAATATTACGTGGTAATTGAAAGTCCATCTTCTCCCAGGCCTCTAGTTTAATAATACCTACTAATTATAACTTTGCCGAAACGTGATCGCACACAATGGGCTCCATCAGAAGGCTTAAAGTCACCCAAAGGGCAATGGAGAGGCATATGCTCTGAGTTTCCTTGCGCGATCGAATCAGAAATGAAGACATCCGCAAGAGAACCAAGGTTACCGTCGTAGCCCGAAGAATTGCCAAACTTAAGTGGCAGTGGGCAGGGCACATTGCTCGCAGATCGGGTGGCCAATGGGGCCGAAAAGTTCTAGAGTGGCGACCGCGAACCTTAAGACGTTGCGTTGGAAGGCCTCCCACTAGGTGGACCGATGACCTGGTGAAGGTTGCGGGAATCCGCTGGATGCGAGTCACATGGGACCGGTCAATGTGGCGAGCCTTTGGGGAGGCCTATGTCCAGCAGTGGACGTCTATCGGCTGAAATAATGAATGATGATGAATGATGAATTATAACTTTTGCTTAAAGGAACTACAGACAATGCAAGAAACTACTTAAAAACTACTAAGCTCTAAACAAAATATTAAAACCACACATGATCATAAGTGCCTGCGCTCATAACGCTACCGATACATACTCAAGAAACAAATCATGTAAAAACAAACTATGCTAAAGCATAGTTCAGACGGTATGAGACATAAAATTCCAACAGAGTTTTCTTTCAAGAAAATTGAATATTCATGTCGGGAGATGAGAACTATCCTTCATACAGGCGCTCGTTTTAAATCGTTATGCCGTAGCTCAATGTTTTATAATTTCAAAGTTTCAACTCTACTAAGTCATTTATAAGACTTTGAATATCTCAGCACATTTATTAGGCGCCTGTTTTAAACCCAGAATATTGATAAGACTAGTCTTAGTTAGATTAACGTAAAAACTGTTTTAGAAACTCGAACCTATCTAATTATTTATTTACAAAACAGTCGGGCAATTTAGACTCTCACGAAATTTCAGCGAAAGATAAAGTTTCGAATGAGTTTAAATCTATTCTATTTTAATTTAAAACACAGTGAAATGTTAATAGAAACGAATTGAATAGAGGTCTCTAGAAGACTGAACCTTGAAATGACATGAAGATTTGGAAAATAATTCTATTTTCTCTACCATTTCACTGGGAGAATGGAAAACTACGCGAAGATCGAGCTGTGTTTGTGAAGTCAGTAAAGGAGTCGTGGCAGGTTGTTTTACAACCTAACAGAATAAATAACGTTGATACATTACAAATGGAATTTTGAATGCAACCTTACTACGCAGGGTTAATTTTTGTGAGAGGTAAGCCGATATCTTTAATGTGATTATATTATTTTCTTTCAAGTACATAGTAATTTTATCATTAATCACTACAAATCCGATCACAAAGGACGTATTTTTTGCTTAGAACCAAAACAGTGCAGAAATGTTTTATGAAATCTCATTTTGCACAGTTTTCCATTAAATGCACTGTATTTTTATTGAGATATTAGTTTACCACAGGGGTCTACTGTCTCCCATTAAGTTTGATAGTCTAAGTAATAGACTATCAAAGTTTTATTGTAAAACTTTGATACTTCATATTTAAACAAAAATAATAAAATAAATAGTCACCGGTTCCTGGACAATGGAAGATAAAAATATCATTAAAATTACTCGTAAACAACATAGTATTCAAAACTAAGGGGTCGATCATTAACCCTCATAGGTCTCGAAATCCAACCCAAGACACACACCTCTGATTTTTCAGATTCATATGCGTATTGTATAATTATTACTTGCTTCGGTGAAGGAAAACATCGTGAGGAAACAGCATGCCTGAGAGATATTTCTGTTTGTTCTGTTCTATTGAATTTTACTTTTACTGTTAATATTAGTTTTACATTCCTTCACATAATGTTAATTTAAACTTGTTAATGCTTGTGGCACGTCTAATATGTTCATGGGGCATGCGGTGCTAACCTGTAAGAAATTGTTACACAAACCTTAGATAATTGTAGATAATTACTCGAAATATTTACAGTGTAAACAATTGTTGGTTGGCCAATAAAGGAAAAAATAATATAAAAAAATCTCGAAAGCATGTAAAGCCAAGTCAGACGCCCATGAGCAGCATAAAACTCTGACACCAGTCATTGACCACACGAAAAACAAAAGTTATACTTGAAATATTTAGGTGCCTGAAGTCTTTAACAAAACACAAATGTTTCCTTTAGTTTAAAGACAACCACTCGTTGTTTAGAAAAGCTATTCACGAGTAGTGCATACAATTTTACGATAAGTATATTGTAAAGACCTTTAGTCTAATCATCGTCCTAGCCTTTTCCCAACTTTGTTGGGGTCGGCTTCCAGTTTTACCGGATGCAGCTGAATACCAGTATTTTACATGGAGCGACTGCCTATCTGACCTCCACAACCCAGTTAGTACCGGGTAATACGATACCCCTTGGAAAGACTGGTTGTCAGACTTTTTGGGCCACTGACTACCTAACGACTGTCAAGGATCGACAAATGACAGAGGGGACCAACAGCTTAACGTGCTTTCCGAGGCACGGAGGAAACTCGGTATGTAATGGGTGGTCACCCATCCACAGACCAACCTAGGCAAGCACGGCTTAACCTAACGATCGACCCGAGCGGCTGTTATTATTTAGCCACGAGCTCCTCGAACTTTAGTCTAATATTGCCTTTTATCAACGTAACACAAAGAACACCCAACTGGAAATCCCGTTACCCCTGTACGGGAAAATGAATCATAAAATCAATACGGTACCAGCAGAAAATTTTCCAATGCAATTAGTGTTGCATCGATATGAAAGTGGCTCTACTTGAACAAATTGTCGATACGGTACGAAAGGTGCTCAATTAACTCCAAGTCATACACAGGTGTTTGATTTTAAAACTGGGTTTAATTTTGTATTTTCGCCTGGAGTTACATTTTCTCTTTGGAGTGTTTGTATTTACAGTATTCCAATATCATGTGTTTATTTGATTGGGTAGCTTTTCAGTTAAAGGAAGTTTCTTTTGGTAATTAATGTTTTCTGGTAACGCACAGATTAGGAGGAGAGGGCTCGTGGCTAAATAATAACAGCCGCTCGGGTCGGTCTCTAGGTGAAGCCGTGCTTGCCTAGGTTGGTCTGTGGATGGGTGACCACCCATTACACACCGAGTTTCCTCCGTGCCTCGGAAAGCACGTTAAGCCGTTGGTCCCGGCTGTCATTTGTAGATCTTTGACAGTCGTTAGGTTAGTCAGAGGCCCAGAAAGTCTGACAACCAGTCTTACCAGGGGTATCGTATTACCCGGTACTAACTGGGTTGTGGAGGTCAGATAGGCAATCGCTCCATGTAAAATACTGGTATTCAGCCGCAGCCAGTAAAACTGGAAGCCGACCCCAACATAATTGGACAGATTGATATTATTTTCGATTGAAAAATTATAAGGAATATCTTTACTGGTGCCTTAGGTCCTGGGTTCCATTCCCAGGTCGGGCTAAGTTTTATTGGATTTTTCCTTAAATAAAAAACTAGCAACCCGGAGTCAAGATTTGTGCCCAACTGGTGGCAATCCGTAGACCAGAGAATGGGCAGCAGCGTTTTCTGTCAGTCTTTCATCACTGCGATCTCCAATCCGCCTGCCAAGCGTGGAGATTACGGAAATTCCTCCCATCATGGGAGAGGCTTATGTCCAGCAGTGGACGTTATGGGCTGTTGTAGTAGTGTAGTAGGTGGCAATAGGTTCGGCCCCGATTACATAGGACTTAAACATAACCGGCGCATATTGGTTGTGCTACAGATACATTTCAGCCGAAAACTTCGGGGATCACAGACGATCTTATCTATATATTTTTCCTGTCGGCTTAAAATATTTCTAAATTTTTAAATTAACTACCTTCTTACACTTACAAAAAAAAACAAATTTTAAAATTACACAAGCTCCTTTTAATATCGAAAATCTTAGCGCACCCAAGTTCGTCACGGAAGAAGCGACGTGTCATAATCCGGAGTATCCCGGTGAACATCGGCGCAAACAAAGTCGAAGTGTCTCGAACTTCACTCTCAACATGGCTCACAGGTGTGTTTGTGTTGTGTTACGTCACTACTTGTGTCAACGCTGTGTTGCTCGCGGGGATATGGATTGGTCTTTTTGCTATGGACTGTGGAAGAAAGATTTTAAATTTGTTTCTAAGGTTGGAAGAATCTTCATCAAACTTTAGGTCATTCTCCTCTGTTCAGTGCTCTGTCTGGTAAAATACTCGTGATGTGTTTTGAGAATGTAGGTCTTGTGAAAGAGCTTGACTGGGCGAGAACTATAGTAGTAGTACTGTTATTCCTATATCTGCCACTAGGCATCATCTATGTTCAGCGTTATGCAAAATATATTCGGTCGAACAAGGTATTTGGTTTACTATTTACAATGTTATTTGTTGGTTAAACTGTAAACCAAATTTCTGGTTCGATCGTATCTTTAATTCCGCGGAAAAGATCTTACAGCACCGCCCCCCCCCTCCCCTCGCCCGCAGAAAATATGCACCACTTGCAGAAAAAGCAATCATAATTAGCATGCCATGCACTAAAACATACTAGGGCCATCCTCAGGAGGTGTGTTTACTCGACTACTCCGCTCAACCGCGGAATTATTTTTCGCGGAATTAAACTACATAATTTTGCAGCATTTAATAACGTGGATTTCCGCAAAGTAACGCCTGATTCTATGACGTATGATTTAATGTGTTTCAGTAACATGGGTACTGGCAGCCAGTGTAATTATACTAGTCGCTCCTTCGTCTCTAAACTGGACGATGCGCCTATTTTGGCTCTGGCATTGCAGGTGCTATCAAGTGGTATTTTGGCATTGTTATCATCCATATGTGCACTATAAGGTTGTAATTATTCAGATTTTAAATAGGTTTTGAGTGACTGCCGCCGCTTGTGCAATTACGAATCCTCAGATTCTTTGGAAACTTTACCTGCAACAATAAATCCATGGAGCGTTTGGTGATGTAGGGTATGGATTTTATCAAATCTGTCACCAAGATCCCTGTGGCAGAATGTGCAAATTGTGTTTAAAAATTCCAAACTCTCGAGATATTGAGAAAAAGCTAAAACAAATTTCTAAAAGCAGTTGCAAGTCAAGCTCAACACAATGCGTCGCAAATCTCCTGTGATCGAAAGCCATCGTGTCGTGATCCTCAAGAGAATCGACGCAAACATGTTGAGGTGCCTGAACACGGCACGTGTGTTTGTGTTCCATTACGTTACACGTACTTGTAGTGAAAGTCATGTTGCTTTTACAGTGCAGTTTGATCTTATCAGCTAACTAGTTTTCTGCAAGATTTCTTCAGAGCGTTTAACAGCTGTCATTCCATAGCATATGATACTGAACGCAGTTTTAACGAATTGATCCAGTATCATTGGTGGATTTCTTCCTAGGGCCAAAGGGATACCTTCGTCTGTGAAGCCCGACCGAATTAGTCTGACGCCATTGTTTAACTATTGTGTCTACTTTGCTAACAGATGAAGGTTTTGTTATTTATTGCTCAAGTCGGTTATTCCCGATTACATGTTCTTATCATCAGTGGTTAGGTTTATATTGGAGGAGCTCGACGTGGCTAAATAATAACAGCAGTTCGGGTCGACCTTTGGGTTAAGCCATGCTTGCTTGCCTAGCGCTTGGGTTAAGCCGTGCTAGGTTGGTCCGTGGATGAGTGACCACCCATTACATACCGAGTTTCCTTCGTGCCTCGGAAAGCACGTTAAGCAGTTGGTCCCAGCTGTCATTTGCGATCTTTAACAGTCGTTACAGGTAGTCAGTGGCCCGAAAAGTCTGACAACCAGTCTTACCAAGGGGTATCGTATTACCCGGTACTAACTGGGTTGTGGAGGTCAGATAGGCAGTCGCTCCATGTAAAATACTGGTATTTAGCTGCATCCGGTTAGACTGGAAGCCGACCCCAACATAGTTGGGAAAAGGCTAGGCAGATGATGGTTAGTGTTAGCGATGATGGACGGCTCAGTACTGTTTTGAAAGAATAATGTAACTACTTAGTGTTTACTTTAGATTAAGAATCCATAATTGATTTACTGTCTGTGTTTGTGTACCTACATAATAATATTATGTCATATTGTGTTCCTCTGAATCGTAAATTTAATGTGGCAACATTTTGAATATTATTCTAATAAAAGGCGGGGTGGTTGCGAACGTCGCGATACAGATAATAAACATTTTTTAAATGCGCGCGAGGCAGAATCGAGCGCGATCACGCGCACACCCGCGCCACCGACAGGCGACAGTCGCCGGCTAGACACGACGCCGTGAGGGCGGAATCGTACGCGCACCGTATACGTCTGCGCAGCCACCCAATTTTATGCAATATTTTCGTAGTTTTCTTTAAACACCAACAACAGTGCAACGATCCGCTACAAAAGTGGTCCATTCGAGCCGGATCAGCAGTGTTCAGTGGAAGGAAACACAAACCCTGTGTGGCAGGATGCCATTATTTCAAACGCCGCGTTCCGGGAGAACACGTGCACAATCGAGAGAAATAATGGCTAACGAAACGAAAATGAAGCTAGAAGCGGGTTCAGACATCCAGTACAACAGGAAAAGCGCTGGAAAGATCCTGTCCGACATCGTTGCGACTCAAGATGGCGGCGTGCGTAGCCGCGAACAAGCCGCCACGTGTACGAGCCACGCGTCCTCCTCATCGGCCACGAGGCACAAGCGGCTCGAATATAAAGCAGCTCAAGCCAGAGCCATCATCGAATTAAAAGAGGCTCAAGCCCAAATGACGATGACTAAAGCTCGCATAGAAAAGGAGTTATTAGAGAAAAAATTTGCCGCCGATTTGGCACACCTAGAAGATTCCAGATGTTCAAAGCAATCTTCGTCTATATCATGCAAAAGTAAAGTAGAAAAGTGGTTGGAACATTCCGTTGCCGCACCCGGGTCGTCGCTTGAACGGAACGTGGGCGGCGAATTTTGTGAAAACAGCGCCCGCCGCGCACGGCAACCCACAGATCAGTCGGCCGGTACTCAACCTGCAATTGAAGCGCTCACTAACGCCATAAAGGACGCCATCAGTGCTTCAACCTCAAAATCAACAAACAGGGAACTCTTGTCAAGGTTAGCTATCTGCAAAGACCTGCCCATATACTCCGGAGATCCGATGGAGTGGCTACATTTCAAAGGAGCCTTCGACGAGTCCACGCGCCTTTGCAACTATAGTGATTCCGAGAATTTATGGCGCCTACGTAAGTGTCTCCGCGGCGAAGCAAAGGAGTCAGCGTCATCTTTACTGATGAGCGCCACATCACCTCAAGAGATACTTGAGACATTGGAACTTCGTTTTGGTAGACCTGAAAACATAATGAGAACTGTTACGCAGCAGTTAAGAAAATTACAGCCGCTACCACAAGCATATCATACGGAGATCGTAAACTTCGCCATCAAAGTCAAGAATTATGTCACAGCTACTCGCACTGTGCAACAAAGTGATTATCTACGAAGTCCCGAACTAGTAACCATTGTTGTCTCCAAATTGCCCACCGAACTGATTAATAAATGGGCCGATTACCTATATCAGTATGATAATCAAGACGACACACCAAAACTAGAATTATTATCCAAGTTTCTTCATCAAGAAGCCAAGAAAGTTGCAATAACAGGAGTAAGCTACGTGCACAGTCAAATCGATTCGAAACCGAGATCTAATTCCGAGAAATACAAAAATCACAAGCAATCAGTGTTAGTGTGTGCGGAGGTCAACAACCCCTCCACATCTGATAAATGCAAATACTGCAAGAAACCTATTCACAAACTAACAGAGTGCAGCAAATTCAAACACGCTATGCGCAAAGACCGATGGCGCTATGTTCGCATAAACAAACTGTGCTTCAAGTGTCTCGGAGATCGACATGAAAATCAGTCGGAGTGCACCGCCGAGAACTGCGACGTCGACGCCTGTGATGGGCCGCATCATCGTCTGCTTCACTGGGTGAAACCGCAGGCAGCGCGCCAGGCCGCAACCGAGCCGCTGAGCAAGTCTCAGCCGCCCGACGCGGACGCGGCGCCGCGCGCCTGCACTAGCAGCGACGAACTCGTAGCTCACACGATCGAAACGCGATGTTCTGAAGTGTCCGTCCTAAATAATAATCCTGAAAAGTGTAAAGTGCTTAACGTGTCAAAAATAGTGCTTAAAATAGTGCCGGTTACCATACATGGACCCAAACAAAGTGTTCACACGCACGCGCTGTTAGACGACGGCGCGACAGTGAGCCTTATCGCAGCTGATATTGCGGATAAGGCTGGGTTACACGGTGAGTGCGTCACGATGCGTGCCACAAGTGCATGGGACTCCAGCGAGTTGGTATGTAAAACTGAAATATTAAACTTGGACATTAGTAACAGTGACGGTAATAAGTTTAAATTACGTGCTCGTAAATTAAAAGAATTGAACTTACCTGTGCAATCGACTTCTTGTATGGACTTTAGTGAATACGAAATCTTGTATAACATTAAGTTTAATTCTTGCAATTGTGAAATCATAAAACCTACATTGTTAATAGGTCAAGATAACTATGATTTGATTGCGCCAATTGTTTGTAAAAAGTTTAAACCTAATGGGCCGTTTATTACACAAACGTTGCTCGGGTGGTGTGTGCACGGAGCCTTATTTTATGAAAATGGTAAACAACGTGCGCGCGCACGCTTCTCAAGCGGCGCGAGCGACTCGCATTTACTTACCATCCCCGCGTGCACAACTTCCCCACAGCGTCAGCCGCCCACATTCGAACCGCTAGATACCTACAACAGAGATCTTCCTATCTTCAAACAAAATAACGATAATATAGATTTACACGAATTAATACGTCGTTCTTTCTCGCTTGACTCTATCGGGATTTGTAATAATCCGCGTCAAAATATCGAAGAAACAAGAGCTCTAAACATACTTAACGAATCAGCTGAGTTAATCGGGGGTCAATGGACAGTGGGTCTTCCCTGGAAATCAGATGTTTGCGTTATGCCCGATTCGTATTCCGTCGCTTTGAAAAGACTAAAATCAGTCGAACGGAAGATGTTATCCGACCCGGAATATGAATCGCGATATCGAGACCGAATTACACATTTGTTTGAAAATAATTACGCTAGAAGACTTAGCGAGTCTGAGTGTAGGGACACGCTCACTAATCGTACTTGGTACTTACCTCACTTTGGGGTCGATAACCCAAATAAAAAGAAGCTGAGGTTAGTATTTGACGCCGCTGCCAAATGTAATGATTTTTCACTTAACGATTTTTTACTGCAAGGACCTGATTTATTAAATTCCTTGTACGGCATAATGTTTAGATTTCGAGAAAATTGTATAGGTGTAATTGGCGATATAAAAGATATGTTTTTAAGAATTAAGATTAAAAATGATGATCAAAACGCATTAAGATTTTTATGGAGAGAGAAAGGGAGCGACGAGGTCAATAAATACGCTATGACGTCACTCATATTCGGTGCTAATTGTTCTCCCTTTATAGCGCAATTCATAAACCAAGACAAAAATGCTTCTCTCTTTCAAGAGCAAATGCCTGACGCTGTTAACGCAATTAAACTTAACCAGTATATGGATGATTATATAGATAGTTTTACAGATTTAGACATAGCTTCAAAAACAATAAAAGACGTTTCCTATATTCACAAACAAGGTGGATTCGAGATGCGTAATTGGTTAAGTAACGTACCTACCGTATTAAGTGAAGTCCCCAAAGAAACCCTTAATGACAAGGCAATAAGGTTCAATATAGATAACCAACCGGAACGAGCACTTGGGCTGTTATGGTTTCCAGGTACCGATATGTTAGCCTTTGATTTGTCCTTTAAACGGATACCGCAAGATATATTACTACTGAAACGGATACCGACAAAACGCGAACTATTATGTATAGTTATGTCCATTTATGACATTCACGGTTACCTAAGTCCAGTCACAATTAAAGGGAAAATTTTAATGCGTAAAGTTTGGGAACAGAATCTTAACTGGGATGATAAATTAAGCTATGATTTATATGATTTATTTAGAGAGTGGATTAGTCAAGCTCAGGAAATTAATAATATAAGAATTCCGCGATGGTATTTTTCGACTGACCCGACAAGCGATAGTTTAGCGAGTTGGGAAATTCATATATTTTGCGATGCATCACCGAGTGCGTACGCCGCGGTCGCTTACTGGCGGCGCGAAAGCATCAACGGACGCGTTACAGTATCGTTCATCGCGAGCAAATGCAAAGTTACTCCCCTGAAGCCAGTCTCCGTGCCGCGATTGGAGTTGCAGGGAGCAGTGTTAGCGTGTAAATTAGTTAATAGCATACAAAAAGAACACCGTTTGCAACCAAATTCAGTACACTATTGGACGGATTCGACTACGGTTTTGTATTGGATTAAGAATCAATGTCGAACCTATAAAGTTTTTATTGCAAATAGACTCGGGGAAATTGATGAGTTAAGCAAGGTGGACGAGTGGCACTATGTGCCTACCGACTTAAACGTAGCTGACTTGGGGACGAAGAATACAGATTACGTGCTTAGTAGTGATTCCACGTGGTTTTCCGGACCGTCGTTTTTGTACCAACCGCCTTCGTGCTGGCCTCAACAACCTGAAATAAAAATAAGTACTAGTGATGATAAAATATTAGAAAGAATAAACATTGTGTGCGATAATAATAATAAAATAAGTTGTGACTTACCTGTACCGGATCCAAGTAGATTCTCCCGTTGGCTGCGATTATTACGTGCTACGGCTACAGTTTTATTATTTATTGAAAAATGTAAGAAAAGTTCAATTACCTGTATTACCGTAGATTTAATGCATAAAGCAGAGATGTTGTTACTTCATCATTCACAGTTACTGTCATTTCGTAGTGAAATTAATTTGTTAAAATCAAATAAAGAGATAACGCGGGAAAGTCGTTTACGAACACTTACCCCGATCATTGACGAAAATAATCTTTTACGTGTTGGCGGACGAATCGGAAACGTGAAAGATGTTGATCAGCTGACTAAATTTCCTATTATTTTAGATGGTAAAAACCATACAGCGCGGCTCATAGTGTTGCATTATCACGTAAATGCTGCACACTCGTGTAACGAGATGATTATTAACGAATTAAGACAAAAATGCTGGATCGTAAATTTAAGGCCTACTGTTAGAACTGTTGCCAAACATTGTTTGATTTGTCGTTTTAGAAAAACTTCACCTAACCCTCCACGCCTTGGTGACTTACCTGAGTGCAGACTTACCCATCATCAGAGGCCGTTCACAATGTGTGGTGTAGACTTGTTTGGTCCCCTGGAAGTAGTAGTTGGTCGACAAAGGGTACGCAGGTACGGCGTACTGTTTACTTGTCTTACAGTACGTGCTGTGCACTTAGAATTAGTTTCGTCCCTCACAACCGACTCTATGATAATGGCTCTGCGCCGGATGGCCGCACGCAGAGGTTGGCCACACACATTGTTCTCTGATAATGGCACCAACTTACGAGGCGCTGATGTGGAATTAAAGAAGGCCTATCAGGAGGTGATAGACCATCAGCAACAACTGGTGACAGAAGCGTTAACTAAAGGAGTCCAGTGGCAATTTATTCCTCCTGCTAGCCCCCATATGGGAGGAGCATGGGAACGCCTCATTCGCAGTGTAAAAACTGCCTTAAAAGTTGTTTTAAAAGAACGCGCTCCTAAGGAAGAAGCGCTCTCCACCTTCCTATGCGAAGTGGAGAATATGATTAACAGTCGTCCATTAACTCACGTGTCCGTTGACCCTCGTGACTCAGAGTCATTAACGCCCAACCACTTCCTATTAGGTTCGTCATCAAATCTACCGCAACCTGGCAGGTTTGATGACAAAGATCTACTTTTAAGAAAACAGTGGCGTATAGCTCAGCGGTTGGCCGATTTATTCTGGGCTAGGTGGATGAGAGAAGTCCTACCTACCTTAGCTCCGCGTAAAAAATGGAATCGCGAAGGCGCCCTATTGAAGGTAGGAGATCTTGTTGTGGTGGTAGACCCCGCTTCACCGCGGAACGTATGGCCGAAGGGCATCATTCAGACAATATACCCTGGGCCTGACGGACGGGTTCGAGTCGTAGATATTAGAACAAAAACCGGTATAATGAAGCGTCCAGCATCGCGTATAGCTCTACTTCAGAGTGTTGATGAGTGTCGTAATGACGACACTGAGGGGCAGGATGTTAGCGATGATGGACGGCTCAGTACTGTTTTGAAAGAATAATGTAACTACTTAGTGTTTACTTTAGATTAAGAATCCATAATTGATTTACTGTCTGTGTTTGTGTACCTACATAATAATATTATGTCATATTGTGTTCCTCTGAATCGTAAATTTAATGTGGCAACATTTTGAATATTATTCTAATAAAAGGCGGGGTGGTTGCGAACGTCGCGATACAGATAATAAACATTTTTTAAATGCGCGCGAGGCAGAATCGAGCGCGATCACGCGCACACCCGCGCCACCGACAGGCGACAGTCGCCGGCTAGACACGACGCCGTGAGGGCGGAATCGTATGCGCACCGTACACGTCTGCGCAGCCACCCAATTTTATGCAATATTTTCGTAGTTTTCTTTAAACACCAACAACAGTGCAACGATCCGCTACAGTTAGGTTTATGCAGTGATAGTCTAGTTGTGTTACCGTCAGACTGCCCAGTCATAGGTCTCAAGTTCGAACCCAAGAGACGCACCTCTGATTTTCCGCTTGCTTCGGTGAAGGAAAATATCGTGAGGAAACCAGCATGCCTGAAAGATATTTCTCGACGGCATGTAAAGCCAAATCCAAGCAAGCCGATGCCAAGCCCTTGAGCAACATAAAAAGTCTGACACCAGGTTATACACTAACCACACGATAAAAAAAGATCATTAGTGATTTAAAAACATTGTCTGTCGGTTGATTGTAAAACAGCAAACAGATTACGCTTCTAAGGGCTGAATTCTTGTCACGCTGACGAACGGTCGCGCACGGTCGGTCGCGTACGAGAATACATTGTGTTCTATATAGCACCATACTGCGACACTGACGTCAGCGGCGACCGACAGCCGTATTTTGTTCTCGCTGACGTCACGACCGACCGTACGCGACCGACCGTCAGCGCGACAAGAATTCATACCTAAAATACCACCAGATTGATATTCCTGATGAAATATTTTCGTTAAAAAAGTACGTGTTAGCCGAGGTAAAAAAACAAAGACAACAGTGAAGAAAATTGGCGTTGTCTCAATATTTACTTTCAAAATTCCGTCCAAGTTAATTAAATCAAATAAATTATCTTTAGAATACTTTACTTAGGACTCGTTTTGGGTTGACTTGTAAAGTGAAAGATTCATCTTGGATCTGGAAAATAGAGAACTGAAATGAAGTAACTGTTATACAGCTACTTAATTCTTCCTTTTTCATAAAATGTAAAGGAGTGTTTTGTTTGTTTGACATACGGAGGTGGGGCCAACGAACTTTATTTTTACTCTTCCTAAAAATTTTTTACATGATGTTACTCAAATTTGAAATTCGACGGCATTTTTTATTTTATTTTAAGGGCGGGACCAATCTACTAAAGAAAATTACATAAAATAATAATTTAGTAAACTGATCCCGCGGGATCCAAATGAGCGGGATCAATTTACTAAGGAGATGGATTAGTAATGTATAAATAACTAAGAACCGAGAAGTTTACTTTTCGAGCCATGTTGGTCTAAAAGTCAAACATTTGGAGTAAATATTAATAGGAGAAACTTTATTTATTGGGTCACTCAAAGATGAATGAAGGTTGGTTTTCGTAGTCAATATTGTTTGATTTGGAATCCTGGTTTTGTTTTTACTCTGTTTCTTCACCGTGATTGCGACTAATTTTATAAAAGCCCATAGTGATTCTTGATAAATCAAAGTTATAGTCAAAACATTTATTTCAATTAAACCATCAAAAAAAAACCGGCCAAGTGCGAGTCGGACTCGCGCACGAAGGGTTCCGTACCATTATCTATACATTAGACAAAACGGCAAAAAAATCACTTTTGTTGTATGGGAGCCCCCCTTAAATATTAATTTTATTCTGTTTTTAGTATTTTTTGTTATAGCGGCAACAGAAATACATCATCTGTAAAAATTTCAACTGTCTAGCTGTCACGGTTCATGAGATACAGCCTGGTAACAGACAGACGGACAGACGGACAGACGGATGGACAGACGGACAGACAGCGAAGTCTTAGTAATACTACAAAGTTTACAAAGAAATATAATTAATTGATTCTAGTTTCCCGTGTCGTAACAAACTTTTAATGAGAAACTCGCCTAAACATGCAAATATCAGAGCAAACTAATCCCTTTACTTCAAAAAGTTTAAACACCATTTTCCGATTCCATTTTGTTCGAACCGAACGGTGTTACCTTCTAAAATTATTGCGGCGCTGCTGCGGTTGTCAAACTTTGCTAACATTTAATTTTGCGCAGTATTTTAGTATAGTTCGCAGATAGTGACGCCGTCAAGGTTTGCTTGCTATATTGAAAAAGTAATGAAAAACTCTCCCGCCGCAACTCTAAACTCTGGGCGTTATTGAAAAACTATTTTTATTTGAAGCGAGAGAAATTTCTAGAAACTCTCAATGTCTCTTGGGTAGCAAGCGGTCTATTTGCGTCCTGATTTTTGTACTGCTGCGATAATAAATATTTTATCATAAAAGCGTACGCCTGTTGAAACCAATAGGGACGGAATTATTGAAAAGTTGTGTTTAAAAGTTTCGTTGATCCTGCCTCGACTGAATAAAACTGAGTATTGTACCTGTTTTATTTATTCCCACAGTTCACAGGTATGCAAAATATGAAGATAATAAGGGGCCGGCGGAGCATGCGTTGTTCATACAAACGTAATATCAAAATAATTTGTAAATTAAAAATATTCCTAAAGTAGTGTGTATTTATTTCGATTGGATTATTACAGAATATCTATGTTCCCAAATATATATTTTAAAAGGATAATGATATAAAGACTGATTAAGATAAAAAAAATAAAGGAATTTAAAATTTCTATAAAAACATTATTTTTCTCATAACTCTTGTTTAAATCAGTGTCCAATCAAAATATATATTTGGGAACCTAGATATTCTGTATTCCAATCGGAATAAAGGCACACTACCTTAAGAATATGTTTGATTTACATATTATTTTGGAATTACGTTTGTATGAACTACGCATGCTCAATATCATATTCAACCTGTAAATGTCCTTTACTTGAAGCTCCTTCTATAACTGTGTAACCACCGCTTTAGACTAGTAGAGCACTAAGAAGCTTGTATTCATGATCGTATTGAAGCTCCTATATTGGTACACTTCCTTACTAAATCCCTCAATCGCTAGACGTACGAAAATTATTATATAACACGTCAAAGACATAGAACGTTATCCAAAGCACGAGTTAGCTACCAAAGTAATGACACTATTGAGAAATTGTTTAGCATCATGTGGGCTTTTTGAAACTAAATCAGTAAAAAGATCAAGATGTTCTTAATTTGAAAAACAAATAAAAATCACAGAAGAATTCCCGTAAGTGACGATATAAGTTTACATTAAGTTAATTACTTATTAGTCGAGC
Source organism: Xestia xanthographa (assembly GCA_905147715.2). Lineage (NCBI taxonomy): Eukaryota > Metazoa > Arthropoda > Insecta > Lepidoptera > Noctuidae > Xestia > Xestia xanthographa. The sequence continues at coordinate 21,298,802 of LR990646.1, forward strand.
AGGAAGTTGGATAACAAGAATTTTATTGCAATATCATTAGAATTGTACACGCATTAGGTGTCTATGAGTTTTGCGAAGGCTCATTTGCGAAAAACACAATTAATACGTACCTACTCTCTTATGTAGCCGTGTGGTATCCGGCAGAGTAGAATAGAACCAACCCATTACACTCACGGGTGTCGTATAAGGCGACTAATGTCTGAGGCAGAACACCTTGCGCCTCCGTAGACCTGAGAATGGGCAGCAGCGTTTTCTGTTAGTCTTTCATCACTGCGATCTCCAATCCGCCTGCCAAGCGTGGAGATTACGGCAAATTCCTTCCATCACGGGAGAGGCTTATGTCCAGCAGTGGACGTAATGGGCTGTTGTAGTTGTAGTACTCTCTTATGACGAGACGATAAAGTACCTATGTCATTGTAAAGTCACGAACATTAATATGCTGCACTTAGCAAAATTCAATAGCGATCTTCTAGTGAAATAACGTCGCTACTTTGAGTTAGGGCCTATTTCGTAATAGCATAGCTTCTAAAATACTACTCTCGTAAAAACGTAAAACGTTAATCAATACTGTAGGACAAAAATACATATAAAAGTAGCTTCGTGTATACATATTAGTGCTCGGGACTGTATAGATACCCGAAACTGTCAAATTTTCCCAATCAACCTGGAACCTATTGCTTTAACGATAGAGTTGAAAACTTATTAAAGAAAGACAGATTGTAGTAGCTTGATGTGCCGTCTGTACGGCTATGCACTGTGTTCACACATTCACGTGCCAGACACTTATGTTACACATCTTCAACAAATCACAATGCTCCAACTATGTACAGACTACTCTTAAAAGATTTTATTTGTTCTCCGTGTAGAAATCTCACAAAGCGATGCACCGAGAGCACTTGAGAGTTGTGAGCCTCTTCCGATAGAGGGCGTACGATCTTTAAATTCAACATACAAGAAGTGACGTAAAATACTGAAAAGTACTTTAACTGTTCTGATTTAAAGTGCTGGAAGGATTTGAAGTTTCTACAATGTTGATCGCTAAACTGTTTGGTAGGAACGCTCACCATAGACTAAAGTTTAGGTTTTTTCTACAGACATTAGAGAACGAGCGATCGACTCAGTTGTGTCAACTTGGCTACCAATTTAGCGCTTTCTACAATCGCTTACGCCGCGAGGCGTTTACGTTTGTAGAAAGAGAATCGATACGAAACGTTTGTAAAAAAAATCCTACAAAACTTCAATATTAACACGGTCAAAATATATGATAAAACTTTCTATGATTTACTTAATACGTAATTTGGTTAAAAAACACGTTAAATTCCACAAAATACTACAGCAAAAACCTAGCTTAAAATTATTTTCATAGACGGACTCGTGGATATTTTTTTCGGTCGGCAACCAAAACTCAATTCGTCTACATCAGTCATTTGTCAAAGTGAGTTATTTCGCGCCTAGAGTTACAAATCCGGCGATATCTAGACATCTGTCTGATGGGGTTCGTTTTGGCCGACGATAATGTTTTATGCGAAAGTGTTTGATTTTTTGTTTCTTTTCTTTTCTTTTCTTTTCTTTTTTCGTATCGTTTGTTACGAAGGTCTGAAGATTTAAGAAATTGTATGATATTATACACACCTACCATACAGTATACAATGTGTAATCTAAACATACAGGGTGTAAAAGACCTCATCACGAAGCCGTCAACCAAGCATTCTGTACATCAAACTAAGTAACTTTACGCAAAAATTATTGCTGGGAAACGACTGTTTTTTTTGGGGTGAAAAATCATGTTTTGTGGTAGAACTCAATGTAACGCACTCAAAACATTATGCTGACGAATGGATTGAATAGGACGGAGGTCGTGGAGGTGGTTAAAGTAAAAATCTTACATTAAAAACCTGTAAGTATTTTAAAAAAAACTTGTCGAAAAGTTAGAACTTTGACCCCCAATATCTCCGTAACTAGAAGGTTCCTAGGTATGGTGTAAAACAAAAAAATGATCGCAATGACAAGGAGCATAAGTGCCTTTCATTTTTGTTAAGAGGTGTTTTACACCCTTTATATACAGATGCGTGTCTGTCTTTTCACCTTTATGAAAAGAAATGGCACTGTTACGCTCCGGTGTAAACCTTCACACGATTTGAACCTTTATAAAACATTTTTATTAAGTTTGTTTTGGCTTACTACGTCATTTACTGAAGATAAAACACATTAAACTTAATACAACATTTTCAGTCTGAATACCTACCTTATCCAATAAACTAACAAAATTCGATTTGAAGAAATGTAATAAGATTTTTCTTTTATTGGCTTTAGTGTGATAAAAGTACACCATTATGTATTCTGGCAGCTACTTTGAATTGTATTGAACTTGCAATCCTATTACTATTAAACAGCAAATACTTAGTTACTCGATAAGTTTATGTTTATAACTTTAAATTAAGTTGTATTGACAAATAAAATATGTTATGAACGAATCAATCAAATACTAAAAATAAAAACCAGCCGATTAATAAATGTGTGGCTGTCGTTGTTGTTTTAAAACTTAATTTTATCTTGTGTTTTTCTAAGTTTTTAAACTATTGGGCAAATAAAAGACTCTTCTATTACAAACGTTCATGAATATCTCGACGGTCCCTACGTACATAACGACATGTCAAAAACCGAGGTTTACAGGAGAGCGTTATTTATGTACAAACCACTCTAGAAATAATTCTATGAACAATTATAAATATTTTTTTTCTATAATGTTTTATTAGCTTTAGGAACTATAAAATGGTATATAAACATATTTTCTTTTTTTAGATTTTCTTAGAAAAACTGATAGATAACTGTTATTACGCTGACATTAAAATAAAAGCATGTCAGACATGTCTAAGATACCTTTTTATACGCAGGAAAGAAGAAAACAGTTTATAAAATAGAATTTAAATAAAATGTTCTGTGAAAACGTAGAATTATGTTATTGTTTTCAAACGGATACGTTAAACATCCTAAAATCGCACCCATGGATATAAAAAAAATACATCAACGAAGACATATCACTTTATACGCGGTTTCATTCATTCCGGGTAGGACTATATTTCTTGCAATGTAAATAAAGACATGTCCTTGTATAACATTATCGGGACTATGTTTTATTAATTAAACAAGGTTTATAATTGAAAATTATTTATTGTTAATTAACAATCTTCTTAGCATCTAAACAATAGGTACTTGTAGCCTCATTGAAGCAGGAACGAAACATTAAAAATCACAGTTTTCTAAGAATTTTTTTTAAGCATGAGCCTCAGCTTAATTATTTAACTAACTAATTAGTAATATTTAATAATCACCACAGCATTATTTAAGCATATGTCTCATCTATCTACCAAATTGGTAATATTTAATAATGTTCACAGCATTATTTAAAGTGTGTGTCCCATCTATCTACCTAATTGGTAATATTTAATAGCTTTATTCTGTCATCCGTCTGAATAAAGTTGTGATCATTATTAAATAAAAAATACTTTAATAGTAATATGATGAATCATCATCTTATTACTATTAAGGATTTCTCAATAGTTAAATAACAAAAAACAATATAGAAAAAAAAGACGGTATAAATAAATTTAACAAACTTCTTTGTCATTACCTTGTTCTTCCTTACTATGCATAAGGTTATTATAGAATGTATGATACTTTTAGGGGATAATCATCGTATCGTATAAACTAATCAAGTCTCTATATTTCTCTTCAGTGATAGGAATAGGATTATTGTACGCCTTATCCTACTATTAGTTCATTCTTCTTCTTTTTTCTCCCTCTAGTCAGTTTCAAATTATTGCCACAGTTTAGTTTTCTATAGCTTTCTTCAAAAAAAATCGTACTTAATTCAATAATATCTGGATTATTCCTTTGCACTTTCACTTATCTTATCTTATTCCAAGAAATTTTCTTTGAATTTGTACCTTTTATCTAGTTTTTACTATGCAGCGCTTTTTTGTTCATTGGTGCGGTGTTGATGAACCATGCATTTCGCTGGGTCCTAATGGGCTTGATCTTATGTTTTCATCAGATAGACAAACAGAACTTTCGCTAAAAAAGTTACATTCATTTACAGTATCCCCAAAGATTTTCCATATGCACATAGCATATGGAAAATCTAAAGCCAATTGTGCAATAAAAAAAAATGCCATTTTTGACATGTCTTTACGTACGTAGGGACCGTCGATCTACTCAAAGTGTTTTTTTTTGTTAAGTATTACTTTTTAGATACTTATTAACACTTATCACGTCTGCGGAGTTTCACTGGCTAATTTCATTTGACCTTGTACTTACCAAAGTCACATCCAATTCTTCACTTTCGATTAAAACAATCGGGCATGTTGAGCATGTTGACATATCCATGGCCCTTTTGGGACAAACATAAACAGACGTGGCATTAACCCCTAGAGAGCTTCACATACACAGTGACGTACATCGAGCAAAGGGCTACTGAATAGTAGACTTATTAACATACAGTATTTCAACTTGGAACAAATGCTAGAAATCGGCTCACACACACATGCAAAGCATTTACACAAAGTCGGACTGTCGCATTCTTCTTCTTTCTCTATCGTGTGGTTAGTGCCTAACCTGCTGTCAGAGTTTTAATGACGCTCATTGGTCTTTGAATTGGCTTTACATGCCTTCGAGAAATATCTCTCAAGCATGCTAGTTTCTTCACGATGTCTTCTTTTACCAAAGCAAGTGACAATTATACAATACGCACAAAAAACCGAAAAATCAGAGGTGCGTGTCTTGGGTTCGAACTCGAGACCGATGACTTGGCAGTCCCGCAGTCCGACGGTCACAACACTAGACTATCACTGTCACTTTGAGACAAGTGGTTACGTTTTATTTAGGTAGTGTAAAATCACAAAAACTTTAGTTACTTTACGTAATCATGATCTTGCATAGTTAATATCGCGCGTTGCGATGCAAATGCGACTAACGCACGATAACAATAGCAGCGACGTAGAAGCCTGATATAAACGCATGTCAGAATCGCTACAAAAAGTCGCCATGAGCGAACCCCCTTAAAAAGGGCTGAGTCGGTTTTCTGGTTACCTTCATACTGTGGCTACAGCCAGTTGTTATTAAAATTTTCATGAATTTCGCTCAGACTGTGACAAATAATGCCGTTTTGGGAACGCCGCAGTGAAGGTAAAGTTTAGGTGGGTTACATTACAGTTTCGTGTTTGTGCTATTTGATTAATTTTGGACATATTTTGCTGATACGAAACGTTGTGAGTACTTGTTAGCAGAGATAGCGACATTAGTGTGAGTTGGCTGTGCTATGATAAAAACTTATGTAGGTATGTATGTGATTTCATCATCATCATCAACATTTCCGTCAAAAGACGTCCACTGCTGGACATAGGCCTCCCCCAAATTTCGCATTGACCGGTCCCGTGTGTCTTGCATCCAGCGAATCCCCGCAACATTCACCAGGTCATCGGTCCACCTAGCCCTTACGTGCTTTAAAGGAATTGAAATTCAGTTGTAGGTAAAAGGTGCTGCGTTCGATTCCCAGGTCAGTTTAAGTGTTATTGGGTTTCTCCATGAAGCATTTCACAGTAGCACCCACGGACTCGGGATAAAATTTGTGCCCGGTTGATGGCAATAGGCTTGCCCCTATTACATGTGACTTGAACATAACTGACGGAACGTTGGTGGTACTATTGGGTACACCTCTGCCTAACCCTTCGGGGATTACAGGCGTGATGTTATGTTAGGTTGTAGGTAATTACATCTTCTATTCGTGGACCACTAGCCGTTTTTTGAGCCGTGTGGTATCCGGCAGAGTAGAATAGAACCAACCCATTACACTCACGGGTGTCGTATAAGGCGACTTATAATGTCTGAGGCAGAACACCTTGCGCCTCCGTAGACCAGAGAATGGGCAGCAGCGTTTTCTGTTAGTCTTTCATCACTGCGATCTACAATCCGCCTGCCAAGCGTGGAGATTACGGCAAATTCCTCCCATCATAGGAGAGGCTTATGTCCAGCAGTGGACGTTATGGGCTGTTGTAGTCTAGTGTAGTAAACCACTAGCGGTTGCTCACGTGTAGATCGCAAGTTATCCCACAGGAACGTACAGCTGGGATACAAAGAATCTTCTTACCTAGGTCTATCCAATTTGGAAGGAATGCCTTCCAAAGTTCAGCTTTAAAGATGTGAAAAGGTATAGATAACGGAAATACTGACAAACAGTTACTTTTATACCTAACTAGCGGATGGAACGTGGTTTCACCCGCGTAGTTCCCTTTCCCGTTAGAGTACGGGGATAAAATATAGCCTATGTTACTCACTAAAGACGTGGCTTTCTAATGGTGAAAGAATTTTTTAAATCGGTCGAGTAGTTTCATAGTTAAATCGTAACAAACACACAAACAAACAAACAAATATTTCCTCTTTATAATATTAGTATAGAAGTATAGATATTAAGTACCTATGAATTTAAAAAAATACAGCTGGTATCTTTTATGATTATTTGATCAATGATGTGTCAATGATGTGTGTATAGTCGAAAGATCCTATAAAGTTCCATATATATAAAATTTTACGCACAAATTCTTCAAAGTATAGACATTCTTCATATAAGAGACGCAGGAAATAAGGCAAGTTTACACATCCGAACTCGATATTCGATAAGGCGTGGCTGGTGAGTGAATAAGATACTGTGTGACATGCCTAATCCGTCGCGTGTGTGTGCACAAACCCTTATTGGAAGGAACTTTCTAGTAAAAGTGTTTTGTTAAATGCATTTAAAGAAACGCACACAGATCAAATATTTGTAGTTATATTAAGGCCCTTCTAACCCTAAAATTAGCAAGTCTATTTGTGGCGGTTCAAACTTCGTTTGAAATACTGTTAAAATAAAGTTCTAATCAGCTTGCACTACAAAGCGGTTGTTACGTCAGTCACTGCGGCCGAATAGTGCGAAATGAGTTGATTTTTGCGAATTACAAAAAATCTATTTATTGGATTAAAAATATAAAACACATAAGACGTGCTTTATAGTTAGTTAGTATGCAAAGTTTCATGATCTAATTTGAAGTACTTTTTGAATACCAGCGGTATATTGTTCGATTTGGAGGTAACTTTGGATTTTTTTCTATCGAGCAAAGTTTATGGAATCGTGTTTTTGTTACACATAGTACCTAGCATTAATCCTCAACTTTACCATATATTTATTTCAAAATTAATGCTGCAGTATTTTAGGCGTAACGGAGGATCATGCTAAGCCATTTGAAGCATGTTAGGCCCTTAAGCTTTCAAGATGGATGGATTATGGAAGGAATGATATGAAAGAAAATGGTGTAAATGATAGCGTGACGGTTAACAGGGGAGAATGAAATAAAAAACATGTTGCGCCGACCCCAAATAACATGGAACAAGAGCATTTTATTAAGCTTTAATTGACTTCAAGCTTTAATTGACTTCAAGCTTTAATTGACTTCAAGCTTTAATTGACTTCAAGCTTTAATTGACTTCAAGCTTTAATTGACTTCAAGCTTTAATTGACTTCAAGCTTTAATTGACTTCAAGCTTTAATTGACTTCAAGCTTTAATTGACTTCAATCTTTAATTGACTTCAAGCTTTAATTGACTTCAAGCTTTAATTGACTTCAAGCTTTAATTGACTTCAAGCTTTAATTGACTTCAAGCTTTAATTAAACTTCAAGCTTTAATTGACTTCAAGCTTTAATTGACTTCAAGCGAAAAACGACAAGAAAACATTTGTATTTTTTTTTACCGGCTCTTAACTCCAAGTTAAACAGTGAATTAGGCCCTTTGTCATGTATATACGTGACCACTTTATAATGAAAATCTGTCACTTCTGGACTGAAACTACTTGAAAAAATCTCGCATTTATCTTATGCGGATGTAATTTGGTAATAACTTAGATCCCAGCTAAAATAAGCCGTGTTTTACTTAAGATTCATATAAGAATCTACTTTCCTTGAATAGCATCTGCCTTTTCATGAATTTCAGCTTTAAAAAACAAAAAACATAGAATTCCAGGATGCCTCAGAGGACGTTCACATTTGACAGCTACTCTCGGGGCGTTGCTTCTAGGCGCCATTTTGTTATTAGTTTTTTGCGATCCTAGCTGTACTTTGTGTCAAGTTGCCAGTCTCTTGAACCAGTTTTTTACTGCAACAACTGCCACAATTTCTTGAAAAAATAAGCAGCTGTTCCATATTTTTTTCCAAATCAACATACAACTTTAATTTTTAGTCGCCATCTTGAATTTCTAAGTCGCAATCCAAGAGACATCGCGATCATTTCGTCATTTTGGACTAAGTAGCCTCTCTCGACATTCTTTTTTGAACATATTTTCGTACACATACGATTATTAAGGCTCAAGCCAAGTGTTACGTTAGCAGTTAGACGTGCCTCCGAGTATATTAACCGAGGGAACGACTGGATGGCCATAATTTAATTTTACTGAAGGAGTTTTTATAGCGGGGAGGGCGGTGAAATGTTACAATGAAATGAATGAAGATTACTGAAGTAAAGAACGTGGATGGGAAACAAACATTGTTGCATTATTAACTGCTGCTGTTTTTAGTAACTCTCATAATAATATTATCTCGTTATTGTTTCTTTTTAGAACTTTAATAACCGGACATGAGGTCCTTGGTGGGCAAAGTGTTGTATCAGAATCAGAACTCTTTATTTGTTAAACATATACGTATTTACATAAAGGTGTTAGGTTAACATATTTGAGCGCTACGTTTTGCCGCGAAGGCATACAAATTTTAAATAAAATGTAATTAAAAAACTAAAATTATTAAAAAAAAAAAACTAAATAAAACAAACAATAAAGACAAAACGAAGCATACACTAAAAAAATATTACAAATTATCATTTAAAAAATCTGGAACACTATAATAACATTAGATTAACGTTGTAGATTCTCTAGTCTAGATTTATGCCCGTGCATGGCAATAGTATGACTTAAAACATTTAAACTAGTAAACGTATAGAATAAAATTGACACCTTGCACGTCGTGACTGCGACATGCAAGTAACCACTCAGCATGCCCACAGCACAGCGCTAGTTTTCAGTAGTCACCCGTGATAAAACGTTTACTACATATTACAAACCTACACCTCTGCGCAACCCTTCAAGAACTAAAGGCGTGATGTATGTATGTTTAACTGTGATGTCTGTCTTAACGACAATTAAAATCGGAGGGCTACCAACACACGAAACCGTTTCGTATCGATTCTCTTTCTACAATCGTAAGCGCCTCGGCGTAAGCGATTGTAGTAAGTGCTAAATTGGTAGCCAAGTTGACACGACTGAGTCGATCGCTCGTTCTCTAATGTCTGTAGAAAAAACCTACACTTTAGTCTATAGTGAGCGTTCCTACCAAAGAGTTTAGCGATCAACATTGTAGAAACGATAACATTCTATTCTATCATTTTGAACAATGTAAACTTGTCTACGAATTTTCTATTTGTTTGTGTTGATCACGTGATTTAACGTTGAGATGATGTCATTCCCATTCATTTGAATATTTTTCTACTAGCGTTAACGATTGTAGATTGTCAACTTGGCTAGGGGTGCAGAACACGTTCAGCAGACGAATTATTTTAATCTTAGTTCAGTGCAGGAAGCTCCTTGAGTTATCATCATTTCATTTCATATACTTCCTGCATAGCTCCAGGGCCTTCGTTCCTCAAATTCACTGATCACTAAATATCCGTTGACATACCTACATCATAAGCCAGTCAAATCTCTTGTGAAGCGGTTGACAACCGGTTAAATTGAATAAGCTTTCAGAAATCGTGGTTGAATCTATTTGTATGTTGATGAGGTTTTGCGTCTGATTTACTCCCTGGAACTAGTTTGAGGGGTAGCCGTGCGTATATTTTTTGCGGTAATACATCTCCTAGTAGTGGGTACCCATCATACTAATATTCAAATAAAGTTATTGTACTTTCATAACATTTGTAAGCCATGCTCTTCCAGTTTAATTTTATCCAGTAATCTTTTCGGCAGACAGCTTCCTGAAGGATACCACAGCTTGAAGCTCCATTTCAGACTGTTCAAATATGGATTTAGTCCATTCCGAAGAGAAACAAACATTTTATTTAGGCGTAGACATTGGACGAGAATTTAAGTGAAATAGAAATTGGTGTCGATTCTTTTGTGCACAAACTAAACTCAATTTAGGCTATTGGTATATTTTTCTCTCTAATAAAACGAGAAAGAGACGGACGTAATTTAGAGCTGTCAAAATTAGTTGGAACTAATATTTCCATACAAATGAAGGGTGCACGTAAAAACGTGTCGACTAAAAACACGGTGAAGCGCAAGGCATAAACTAGTTTGACATCTTTAACTTAGTTCATAGCTATAGCCGTCCTTTTCTCGCACTGCCTTTTAGTAAAAGATAGCAAAAGCCTAAATTAGGTTTAGTTTGTGCACAACAGAATGGGTGTTTAGTCTGAACGGACCGAATCGAATGGACCGCGGTCCGTTGAGACTAAACACCCAACAGAATCGACACCACTGTGAAATATTTTTTGTTTAGCCAAAACCAAAAGAATCTCCCGTCTTACGCCTCTAGGCGCAATTCAAATCAAAATGCAACATCGTTATAGCATATTCTCTTTGTCTACAGGTATATTCGACACGGACGGCGTCCACGTGCCGGGCACGGAATGCGACTTCCAGTTCAGTCGGTCCGGCAGTCGGCCGACACACGGCCGGCTGTACAGCCCCCGGTACCCGTCCATCTACCCCAACAATGTGCGGTGTTCCTACCATTTCCATGCAAGGTAAGACTTGTAGGTATTATCATCATCATCATCAGCCTATAATGTTCCCACTGCTGGGACACAGGCCTCCTCTCAATGAGAGGGAATGGGCTATAATCTACCACGCGGGCCCAGTGCGGCAATCCAACCAGACAACCTGCCGGTTTCCTCACGATGTTTTGCCTCACCGTTTTGAGAGCAGTGGTGATGAAATAAATTACACAAAGTAATGCGCCTGTCTGGGTTCGATCCCACGACTTACTGTTCGTAAGTCGGGGCCGCAACCACTGGGCCACCGCTACTGTAGGTATTATAGACTAAACTAAATGAAGACTGAACTAAACTCGAAATCAAATCTTGGCCTACTCAAGGTATATTATCATCGAAGTAAAAATGTAGCATCAAGCCTTTATTCAAAACTAGCTAATGCTATCGGCTTCGCCCACATTGAGTTCGGTAATTATTCCACGGGATCGTAATACCGAGATAAAAAGACTAGTAGATCAGACTATAATCTATCTTTGTGCCAAATTTCATCCAGATCCTTTCAGTCGTTCTGGATGATTGAGTCCACCGTCCGTGGGTTGAGTGTGTTTGATCCATCCATCCATCATCATTTCAGCCGAAAGACGTCCACTGCTGGACATAGGCCTCCCCCAAGTGTCGCCACATTGACCGGTCCCGTGCGACTCGCATCCAGCGGATTCCCGCAACCTTCACCAGGTCATCGGTCTACCTAGTGAGATGCCTTCCAAACGCAACTTCCCACTGCCACTAAAGTTTGGCAATTCTTCGGGCTACGTCGGTAACCTTGGTTCTCTTGCGGATGTCTTCATTTCAGATTCGATCGCGCAAGGAAACTCCGAGCATAGCCCTCTCCATCGCCCTTTGGGTGACTTTAATTCTTCTGATGAGGCCCATTGTGAGCGACCACGTTTCGGTCCCGTATGTAATCACTGGCAACACACACTGGTCATAGACTTTCGTCTTGAGACACTGCGGTAAGTTGGACGAGAAGATACCGCGCAACTTCCCGAACGCTGCCCAGCCAAGTCGGATTCGACGATTGACCTCTTTCTCGAAGTTACACCTGGACCGTTTCATCTTATCCATCCAAACTTTCGCATTTATAATTATGTAGTAGTAAGATAAGTTGGCAGGGGTGCTGTGGCCGCTTTTGACAAGTTCTACTTATAGAAATAACATAACATCACCCTTGTAACTCCAGAAGGGTGAAGCAGAGGTGTATCTACAGTACATTTAGCCAGTTACATTTAGCCAGTTACATTTAGCCAGTTACATTTAATATTGATCAGCACACTTCAGTTTGAAGCCGCCTTGTTAATTAATATGTATGTACTATCGAGGACACTTCCACCTGATCACCACTAAGCTAAGTTTTGCTTGCACTCGCAACATAAAAACGCTCTCTAGCCCCGCCCCGTTGTCTTTGTATAGAAATAATGAATGAAAAGATACCGAATCGGCCGAGCGCACTGACGACGCACGCCAAACGAGAGTTATTATTATTTTGCGCGCCAAAGTTGACGCTTTCCTAATAGGCCCAAACTTTGAGGGGCATGGCTCGGCGCCTCCGCATGCATTTAAGAGAAAAAAAAATTAACTGGTCAGGCGGAAAAGACCACGACTGTATATATTGATGATAGCACTATTATTTTCTTTGAAGCGGACAGTACCGCTTATAAACGAGATCGAGATAAATTCAACTACTTGTTTTATTACCAAGCACTCCGATTGCTTTTCTGGGCAATCCTGAGTTTTATTCATTGAAATTGCATTCTTGTTACGACAGTACGAAACTTCCAAAGACATTCTATTTAATTTTCAGTACAGTTTGAGTAATTTAAAGTAATTAAACTTTTTTTTCAGACCCAAAGAACGCGTGAAAGTCGTGTTCGAGGAAGTTGCTCTTCAAAAAGGTGACATAAGGTTTGTTCAAAATTGTACTCTATTTTATTATAAGAGAAGAAGGTATAATATTGTAAAGAAATGTATTTTAAAATTCAAAAGACCAGGTCATTTAAGAAAGGAACTGGGGACTCTTACAATATATTGTGCTATATTATGACGTAATCATCATCAGTATACTCGGAAAACGTCCACTGTAGAACGTGGTTTTCTCTCCCCTACTATAAATTGCTATTATTATAGCCAACCAGACATCTGGTGGCTTCCATTTTTGTAAACGGTAGATACTTTTTATTTCTGTCTGTGAAGGAACATGGTAATTGCAGTTTTAATGTTCTTATTTTCATTGTTAGCTGCAGATGCGTACAGAAATTGAACTAATAAAAAATATGACGCAGAAAAAGAAATACCTATACAGATTATTACACCAATAAAAGATACTCCTAAAAAACAAAACACACTTAACGAAATTAAACTCAAATAAAAAAGCATTGACGACACAATCATAAAACACTTCAGAAGCCATAATTCTCAAGCTAAAAATCCATCTATAAAAATAAAATTGCACGTAAAGTTATTCCATAAAGTCACCTTCATACGTACACTGGATGATAAAACTGGGAAGGTAAGCGTCATAATCAAATTTCTGATCGAAAATATTGAATGTGATGACGGGGCGTGCAACGAGAATCTTGGGGTAGAGACACCAGATGGCGCCACTAGTTTTGAGACGTCTTGATACTTTTGTGACCTATGCTAATACCACAATTATCTTATGTCCTTGAGGATATTAGAAACCTGAACAATGTAGAAATTTAAATGTTCACAGTTTTAGTTAAAGGTGTCAATTCTATTGTGCGCAAACTAAACTTAAGGCACTTAATTAAGCTTAAAATATAGCAACTCTATTTGTGGTGGTTCAGGCTTCGTTTGAAATACATTTCTAATGTGTACATTTCTAGTGCAAGCTGATTAGAAATAATAAATTTCTAATCAGCTTGCACTACAAAGCGGTTGGTACGTTAGTCACTGCGGCCGAATAGTGCGAAATTAGTGGTTTTTTGCGATTTACAAAAAATATTTTGATTGGACTAAAAAAATAAAACACCTAAGACCTGCTTTATAGTTAGATCAGCTAGTATGCAAAGTTTCATGATCTAATTCGAAGTATTTTTTTAATACCAGCGGTTTATTGTTCGATTTGGAGGTCATTTTGGATTTTTTTTCTATCGAGAAAAGTTTATGGAATCGTTTCTTCGTCACACACGTCATAGTACTTAGCATTAATCCTCAAGTTTACATATTTATTTCAAAATTAATACTGCAGTATTTTAGGCGTAACAGAGGATCGTGCTAAGCCATTTGAGGCATGTTAGGCCCTTAATTTAGGCTATTGCTATATTTTACTAAAAGGCAGTGCGAGAAAAGGACGGCTATAGCTATGAACTAAGTTAGAGATGTCAAACTAGTTTATGCCTTCACCATGTTTTTAGTCGAGATTTTTTTACGTGCGCCCTTAATTTGTATGGAAATATTAGTTCAATTAAATTTGACAGCCCTCGTTTTTTAGAGAGAAGAAGATAGCAATAGCCTAAATTAAGTTTAGTTCGTGCACAACAGAATCGACACCATTCTACGTCTTAGCATAACGCTAGATCATTATTCTATAGGTCATGGTGGGACAAACCTACATAATTGCTTACCAACGTAACTTTTGAATATGTAAATGTACTACTCCTAGGCTAGGTAGTCTAAGACGACACCGCCCAATCACGTTGTTTTTTTAATAAATTCGAAATTCAAATTTTCTTACGTTTTTTTTTGCAATTTGCAAATCATTGTCGGGTTGTATGTTGATTAAAATATGATTTGCGGACTTGACGAATATGGCTTTTTTAAACCATATTTGTTGTTTTTATTTTGTGTTTATAGTGTGAGTTGGAACCATCAATACAACCCTCTAAATTCATTTAATCCCATTGAATGACTTTTTCATGAAATAGTCGACAAAATGATTAAGCTGACCTTGTGAAGAACTTTTGCTCTGTTGTGACGAAACAAATTGATATACTATTCATTAAGTTTTAGTAGAGAAAAAAAGAAAAATTATTTATTCGTCACCGTGTTATGTCCAATCGTGCAGTACCAAGAAAATCTAAAAAATACAAAAAAAAAATCTTGACATAAAAAGTCAGAGCTGCACCTCGGTTGTAAAAAGCAGCCCACTCAATACAATGCAGTAGTATGCAGTGCTAAACAAGGACCCACAGAGCAGCGCTGAATTTCAGTGGTCACCCAAAACTAGAAATAATAAATAATGACTACTTTTTCGTTCGTTATATGAAAATTACTTAGCAAACATCTGTTAAAATGTAAATAAAAACCGAGTATTCGTACAATATTGCGTTAATGCACAAAAGAGTAAATTATGCAATGCTGACCGCCAAGCGATTTCGGGTTTCGGTTGCTGGCTTGCTTCGTTACGTTCCTCTCTGCGTTATTTATATTTTTAACATTAAAATGAAAGCGTATGAATTTTTTTAAAACATGCAATGCAAATATTTTAATAAAAAAACAAAATAATGTTAAATAAGTCTATTTTAGTTTCTATAAACAGATCAGTAGACATAGATCAGACAGTGCACTTTGGAATCAAAACTTCGGAATTTACCAGGTGTTTTTTTTAATCCCATAACTCTAGAGTATTATTGAGACCATACAAAATCAACTGGCATGTGAATTTATTTTTCAATTATCATTTATTTGTTTTATGTTTTCATACAAAATAATTCGACAAAGTCACGATTTACGTGAAATATGACAACGTCGCATTTTCTTAGCTTCAAATATGAATGATTGGTTTGAATGAATATGAATTACTCGTATTATCAATGAAACTTGAACTGACCTAAATAAATTATGATTGATATTATCTTCGAAACTATTCATTTTTGGACCACATCTTAATATATATAAATTACGTGCCATGTTGTTTGTCCGCGATGGACTCCTAAACTACTTAACCGACTTTAATCAAATTTGCACACCGTGTGCAGTTTGATCCAACTTGAAAGATAGGATATTTTTGACCCGATAGGTGTCGCCGTGCGAAGCCGGGGCGAGTAGCTAGTATTATATATATTCTAGGACTTTTTGTATTAAATTTACTTATAGAATTGTCGTTGTATTAAGCCGGCTTAAGCATTTTTTCCAATAATCAGGTATACACGAGTATATTGAAAACCGTTTACCGTAACAACACTTTCATGATAAGCAAAATCCACCCCTCGAGAATACATCCTCTACGCATGAATTCGGTTTTTGCGTAAAACCGGTTAACCGAAATAGCCGAACCGTAGCCAATCCCTAAAGTGGGTAGTAGAGTTGGCATAATTAAATTATGGTTATAACGGTCGACTAGTGCTCCTGTAAATGAGCCGGGTTCATAAACTATACGTACTTGTTTAATTAAGCGGATAATGCATGAATGGGCCGCTTTAGGTCGCTACGTCATAATGCAGCCTGGAGGTCTTTTGCATAATAGTTTCGGTCAAGTGGTGCGGAGAAATTAAGTACCTTTCCATGGGTGGTGGGTAATATTGTTATTTAACGAGGAAAAGCGAGCGAGCTAAGCGATTTTGGTTGGCTATAGTACTGTGAATGTAACAACGTTCTCTTTAATTGGTTATTAAAGTGTCTACGCGAGACCTATGGTCACCCTTAATTAGCAGTGCATACAGAATTCTGATGTCCTCTAGATTCCGCAAGTTATACATTTTGTTTGTATTTGAGTTCACTAAATCTAGCGGTAAACATGGGGTGCAAGGATTGTCCTCCATGACCGATCCATAGTCACACCAAATTGCCACACCAGTGTGACTATGGTTAATTTTATTTATCCGTAGTCACACCGGTGTGTCTACGGATAATTTAACCTGATCCGTAGTCATGGTGTGACTACGGATAATTTAACCTGATCCGTAGTCACACTGGTGTGACTCAGGTGCAATCCTTAACAGCATAGTCAGTTTTTTTTAAAGAACACCGTTATAAAATGCAATGAATGAATGAAATTTTCAAACATACTTACTTCACAAAATTGCTATTTTTATCACGGTTTTAATGTCTGGTCGAAACTGAAGACTACGACTGAGCATCGCGTTACATAAATGCATTGATGTGTGGCGCGTATAAGTTGCCTTTTATGCGGAATCTAGAAGGAGTATCTGTAGTGAATGTGGATCTTAGTGACATCAAAGAAAACAATAGTTAAAAAGTTTTGTCTTTTTAACTATCGTTTTCTTTGATGTCAAGTTAAAAGTTGCTGTAAAACTATGTAACCCTTGCCATTCTTGCCAAGGCCTATAAGTCTAAAAATAAATGCCAAGACCGCTTAGGTCTAAAAATAAAAACATTATCAGTCGATTAACCTCACTGAAAATTTTCCTGCATAATGCCTGCGTATTTTCAACACTGAAACTGAATTACATTTTGTTACATCAGTCACAAACATAATACATCCCTATGATAATTATTGTTCGTACCTAGATAACGGGCAGGCCTACACAATCTCCTGACCGCTATCATCGTATAAGCATAACACGACCCTCCAGCCTCGACTTTATAACTGGGTCAACCCAAATAACTTCCATTTCATTTACCTTTGCTATAATAACAACAACCTGTAGACCTGTAGACAGTTTGTTTTTTCAACACGATGTATCGCAGCGAGATCTAAAAATTCACAAGAAAAATAGCTGAAAATATTCTAAAGATGCTTATGCTATAGTCAGAGCAATAATTGTTGTTCATATTCATGAATAATTGAGGAGCTCGTGGCTAAATAATAATGGCGGTCGGGTTGATCTTCAGGTTAAGCAGCGCTTGCCTTGGGTTGGTCCGTGGGTGGGTTAATAACGGCGACATGGTCGGCCTAAGAATAAGAAAAGACGGAAGGAAAGAATAGAGAGAGAATATTTATTTGTCGCAGGGACAATGACGTGCATGTAAAAATAACAAAAAATCATAAACAATAAACGCACAAAGCATAACAAATATTTACAAACACAACAGGATGGAACAATAAAAGTTGACACCGTTAACACTCAGCATTATGCTAGGCCCCCATAGGTCCACAGCACAGCGCCTGTTTTCAGTGGTCACCCGAATTGCTTCAGGTAATTTTCATCTTGCCTTTTTTTTCGGATGGGAAATCATCAAATGACTCCTCCCGCTCTGGGCGGAGCAGGACGGAGTGTCAGACTTTTACTGACTAAAACCCATCCATGTTCCTTCATCGCCCTTTCTGTTCCGGGGCCACGGTATCTCTTTCGAAAAGTCCCGCAACCCCGGCAGGCATCGGCCCTTGCGGACCCCTTCCTTTTGCTGACATCTCCTTGAGGCGCGCGTGGAACAAGAACGCGCCGTCGACACGGCCTGTCGTCATAAGACGGACGGACGGCAAGCTAGCCCATAGGTCACCGTGCACAGGTCCGCGATTTGCATCTTGCCTGCAATAGAATAAAACAGGCACATAACAATATTAAAGAATAGGTTAATACGCTTGGTTAGCACTGTGTTGACATTTTCTTTAAAGGCAACCCCACCACTATATTAACTTAAGCCTACGTTACAACATTTACCTCCTTGCGTGTTTACGAGCCGCTAAAATTTTCCTCTAACCAATGCTCCACTAAATTTAGTTACGGTGCCACCCTTAAGCGGATTAGCTGGAGCAAATACCTTTACAAGGTGTTCCGGCTTCCCGATGTCAACGCCTGAGGCATACACGGTGGTAAAATATTCAGTCTTGTTTCATTTATTTATAGCAACACTGGCAACACTGTATTGATTAGTCGAAAAGAGAAATGTTGGCTGTGCGATTTGACTCGTTGTTTTGACACTGGATTGTTTCTTTTAACTTGAAAGAAAATTTGGATTTATTTTTAACATCTGAAATATGATGTTAACAATTTGTTTGTTGTAAATAATCAGGTACAACAGTAACAGGTGGCAGGTCAGGTCAGGTGGTCAGGTGTCGCAATAACAGCGTAGTTTTTGTAGTCTAATAACAAAATAGGATAATTTGGTATGTTGGTATCACCACGTTGTCGCAAGAGGCCTCAAAAACTACCTCAATAAACAAAACAATAAATCCTAGAAAGATAGATTTAATAAGAAAATGTTAACTAAAGGATATAAACATTTGTATGTTCATACAAATTAACAAAATAAAAACCTATTAGTCTCATGTTTGTTATTATCAAATTTGTCCCATCGTGGATCCGTTTTTGCTACATTGAGAATTAAATCTCATCATCATCATCATCAGCCTATTAATGTTCCCACTGCTGGGACACAGGCCTCCTCTCTATGAGAGGGAATTAAATCTAATTCCAAATAAAAAAAAAAGTTAAATAACTACATATATTTATCCGAATCCTAATTATGCAAATGCATAAAAAAAAATTATGTATTAATATTTGTAATATAATAAAATAAATGAAAAAAAAAGCGTAGGGTCGGTGGTCGCCAAATATGTTTTCATATTATGGGGTCGTGTCATGAACAAGGTTGAAAAACACTGATCTAGTGAATTAAAACTGACAATCACAATATTAGCAATAGTAACATTATGGTTAGATAGATTCGTATCATCGAATGAAGCATCTGCAACTAAAGCTGCTTGTCTAAAGTTGCAGTCAGATTTATTGGGCCTTCCGATCTGTCTAAAATGCCGCTAGCATCCTTAAATTTTTCAATTCACAAAGTAGCTCCGACCTATTTTCGTTTGTCTCGAAATACTGCAAAGCCGGTCTACAATTCCGAGTATATATGCCAACAGCCGTCCTTAACATAACTTCACTAAACTCAGGACATTCCTGCAAAGGAATTCCATAAGACCGGCCAGTGGAACTTGACTAACTAAATTAACTTAACTGAATTATTCGTGCAGTAATATTACGTGAGCTGTATTAATAATTAACTGTGTAATCTTTGTTTTGATTATGTTGTATTGTATCTTATTGTATCTGTATTGTTACATTAAATCAGCTAGCGATATTTTACAGGCGTTATGAATATGTCAATGACTAAAAAACCGGCCAAGTGCGAGTCGGACTCGCCCATGAAGGGTTCCGTAGCAGCAAGTAACATAATATAAAAGTTCTTGTAGTTCGTTGTAACTTTGATCGATGTTTATGACGTATTAAAAAACAACTACTAACTAGATCTCGTTCAAACCAATTTTCGGTGGAAGTTTACATGGTAATGTACACACAGCAAATTAGTTAGGTTTGCAGAGCACACCAATATAATGCTGGTGTGCGTAAAGTGAACTGGTGTATTACTTCGCCTCACGTCTCACAATAAGTCAGCAAACACGCGTGTGTGTAGCTAATCTTCGCTAAGATTGGCCGCCGTGATTGAAAACGGTTAGGACTATTTTGTAGGCAAAGAATATTAAACATAAATTTCACGTTGTTGCTAACTGGTCTTGTGGCATAGGTGTATAAGCAATGGGTTGGTAAAACAAATGTCGTAGGATCTAATCCCGCCACCGTCATTGACTTTTTGCATTTTTAAAAACTTTTGTTGTAATTTTGTTGAATTTTTATTTTTCTATTTTAACTGATAATAAGAAAAAGATATGGAAGTGAAAATTAAACAGTTTGTAATAAGAAATCAACAATATTTATTGCCTAGGTTTTTATAATAATATATTTTTTTTGATTAAATAATTACAAATTATAAAGTTTTGTGCATGACAAATATTCTAAGTCGGACAGGAAATAACGTTATTTTTCATATTCAAGAGAGTAATTTAATTATAGTGATATGAATAAACATGTTAGTAAGAAAGATATTAAGATACAGGTATCCTAAATTGTTATCTTACTAACAATAACATCACTCATATAAAACAAATTACCCCTTGATATTTTTATTAATAGCCGATTGGTGCGCCTTTACTATCGGTATGCAACGCGCACACTTGGTAGCATCAGGTTATGTAAAACGTTCAAGTATCCTTCACTGGTATTGCGACCCCCTACCTGCACTAATTCACCAGGACCCGTTGATGACATTCATCCCCAAAATTCCAAAGTAAAGCAGCCACTAGACCTGCATGGAAGAATATTTTTTTTATTATAGCGTTCACCATCTTTTCGCCACAATATTTTGCGACCGTCTCTGTCCGACTTAAAACATTTTTCTTCGCTAAATATAACAACATTATTGCACCAATCGAAATCCAAATATTCTCTTGCGAAGCGTACCCGGTTTTGTCTGTGAATATCTGACAGTAATATTTTCTTGGCTGGCCTACGACATTTCACACCAGCTGCACGCAAGTGGTTCCGTACAGTTTTTAATTTCACGTCATGTTTAGTCGCCGTTAAACGAGTAGTGAAGAAGGGCTCAGCGATATGCGTTGCAACTATATCACGGTGCCGCGCATTGCCATCTGTGTATGCTATGGATTAGCCTTCGGTCCCGGTCGGCAAGGATCAATGGGAAGCATTTTTTTTTACGTTTTAGTCAATAACATTATGACGATGAACTTAAACTACTAACTTAGACATGATTTGTAATTTTTAGAGGGTAGACCTCAAATAAATTCTAACTCAAATATAAATAAGACTTGCCAATATTTAAGCAATAAATTGAACAAACAAATGTAAAACGTTTCATTAAAACATACAAAAACACCGATGTGTTGGCAGTCGGATTTGAACTTACGGCGTATAAGATACTGTTTACCGCACGCTCGACCATTGCGCCACGGAGAAGATTGTTAAGTTGGCTAAATTTATGCTTCATATTCCATGCAACATCAAGTGACAAGAAATTGCAAGTATGTGGGTGGAAAACAGGTTATTGTAAAGCGCAAACACTAATAAATAGGCGAAGCCAGACAGCCGTTGACTTTACGCACACCAATAACTTTGTTAGTGTGCCCTGCAAACCGAACTAGTTTGCAGTGTGTACATCATATATTTTTCAATACACTTCCTCGAAAACTGGTCCTTAACGCACTACGATTAGGTACAACATGCAATGTATTTCACATGCGTGCGATTTTTTCCACTTTCCTGCACGTGTGCGGGAATGAAAATTACCACAGATAACTATACCTATAATTAGTCCAAATTGTTTCAATGCAAATTAAAAAAAAACATTCACCTCAGACTATAGAGTCTGAGGTGAATGTTTTTTTTTTTTAATTTTTGCAAAGCACTACGCGTCTTTACGGCATATTTTTTTTTTGAAAATTCAAATTGTGTTTATAAATAGAATATCATAGATAAACATGATTATTTAAAACTAATAGTTACTTTTGCACACAAATTAACATTTATTTGTATTCTGAATTCAAAAATATAAAATAAATTTCTTTTTTATATTAGGCTGTTTAACGGCTTCATACCATTGCCTCTCCTTCAACCTGGCGAAACCAAAGCGCGAAAAAAAAAAAAAAAAAGAATATTAAAATCATAATTTCATAGTTCGTGACAAAAATATTTTTCGTTATTTTATTTTATTTCTTCAAAAGTGTATTGAAAAACGTCGTTTGATACACGTGGACATTTGTTATTGCAATTCTCGGCTACTAATAAACACCCTCGCCTACGGCTCGGGTGTTATAATTCCGCCTCGAATACAATAACAAACTTTCTCCACTAGTATCAAAATGTACTATTTTTTACTTTTATCATTCTCTTATTTTAGAAGTTACAGGGCCCACATTTTACCACTTTTAATGTGTCTTTTGCGCAAACTATTCAGTTTAGAAAAAAATTAAACATCAATATCATTTTTGAAAACCTATCCATAGTTACCCCACACGTATGGGTTTGAAGAAAAAAAAATTGAGTATAATTTCTAAGTATGGGGAACCCTCTTAATGCGGTTTACAGAATACATCTACTTACCAAGTTTCAACAGCATAGTTCTTATAGTTTCGGAAAAAAGTGGCTGTGACATACGGACGGACAGACAGACAGACATGACGAATCCATAAGGGTTCCGTTTTTTGCCATTTGGCTACGGAACCCTAAAAACAGGAAATTTTGGCAAAAAAATTGGGTAAAATTTGGTAACTTGAAGTGTTCATTGGACCTTGTATTGTAAATTTATTATTGCAACCATTTAATAGGCAGACTCAGGCCTGCAATCATGATATACGATCAGCATTGATCATCATTATTTTCATAAAAGCTTTAAGACGTGCACTGCTTTCCCCAAGCATCGTCTCAACGACCTATCCAGAGCTTCTCGTATCATTCACAATGCTAATTCATCGGTTTACTTAATTGAGAATTTACTATCACTCATTGGAAACAAAAGAATGAACTATTTTTTCTTTATCGTGTCACTGGTTTCAGTGGGCCTGGTGTCAGAGTTTTTAATGCCTCTGACTTGGCATAACATGCTGTCGAGAAATATTTCTCAGGCATGCTGGTTTCAAGTGAAGCAAGTGGTAAATTATACTATACGCAAATTAATTATCTGAAAAGTCAATGTACTCTTGAAGTTTATGTTTCCACCACACAGAATCTTACATGTGTGCAAACTGTGGCAATATTCATTGAGAATTTTAGAGCTTGAAAAGTACAAAGTTACCTTCATTCTTAACGTGGCAAGTTCCTAGTTCCTTTAAGCTAGCTGCTACTTAATCTTTGCAATCCTTTACACCGACCACAGCGCGGTGTGGCTGGCAAGCCGTCATCAATTCAACCGATAAAATCCTTTAGTGGTCTTTCCAGAATAGCTATGAAATTATTAAACGATGGCCTTTAGTTTTCTCCTCCTACTCTGGTGAAAGCATTTTCAATGTGACTTTGTTTTAGTTGACCTACACGCGCCATTTTAATCTGTGTGCCAAATTTAGTGTTGCCCAAAATCGGTCTTGGTCTTGCAGTCTTGGTTTTGTTCTTGCATTTTTGTAAGACAAAGACCAAGATCAAGACCGACTTATTGTAGCAAGACCAAGACCAAGACTGAACCCTGCAAGATTTGAGCAAGAACAAGACAGAGATTTTTAAATGCAGTCATCGCTGCATTAGTCCAAAACACAACACACTTTACCTGTCCCTGAAATCTAACTAAAAATCTCATACTCAGCGATACTGCTTGAGACCACAACGCGCACTCAAGCAGACTATCATCTGCCTAGCCTTTTTCCAGCTGTGTTGGAGTCGGCTTCTAGTCTAACCGGATGTGGCGAAGAACGAAGTACTTCATACAAATTAATAATACAGCAAAACACTTCTATCAATTTACAACTTACCCTTATTTACTCAAACCTACTTAAGTACATACTCGTAACGTTTAAAAGTGCAATAAACATATAATTACGTCGCAGTTTCCCAGTCTGTCAACATTACATTACCATAATGACGAGGCTTCCATACACACTGCTTATAACATAGACCCTGATTTACTCATAGAGTTGCTACACATAAGTTCGGGTCGGCAACATTCGGTTGCCCCTTGGGAAGATTTGATTGGTAAAATTTAAATGGGCCCCGACTGTGAGTCGTTCTGTTCTGCATTAGAATTTATGATTTGTTTTATGTGTGTATCGATTATAAAACTATTTCAATTGTGTAGTTATTTAGTATTACTTAACAGTATTCTAAATTACTGGCCTTTTTTCTTTCTTTTTAGTTTTTATTATTTAAGTTAATTGATCACGTATTTTTTTAAATTAGTTTTTACGCAGTCGGGTTTTTTGTTTTTCTTTAAATTATTATTTTTTTATTTTATACTTTTTAGTTACGATTCATTGACTTCGTTATAAGATGGTAAATTTCGCAATCTAGTCATTTAACTGAGGGAGTTAATATCGTGGGGATTATTAAGTAACTTGCGGTGGTCTAAACTACTGATTATTAGTCCCTCTAGAGACCTAACTCGGCTCAAAGCTACATAATATATGCTTGACCTTTAGCAAAAATGCGTGAACTTAAGTCAACCACAGCTCGGTCCAAAGTAGTTCCTTGGAGCTTGTGTACAGTTACACCCCAGCACAATATCAATGGCAACATTCTTCGCTCTATTTTACCCTGTCCGCGAAGTGCATCGAATTCTGTCGTCGATGGTTCGATTCTGACTCCTACTCCAGGAACATTGTTTTTAATTGCTTTGTCGTCAAATTCTATATAAACAGCCTGTGGCAATTCTCCGGGTTCCAATTGGTCCCTCCGAAGAGCTGGCCACTCAATTGTCCTTATAACACCCATTGCTCCGTTAACAAGACCATGGGTAACATTCAAATTTCTTCGTAACATAACTAGTGATCCTAAACAGAATTAGCGATAATGATTGCTTTGTTAAACAACTTTAAATCGTTATATATCCTAAACTATTATTTAAAATGAAAAATGATAAAAGGAACCTAAAGATGATTTTAAAATACCTATTCAACGACACCCCTTTTGACATAGTTCATCAACTTTTTTTTTTTTCATTTTGACAATATGGCGTCTGGTTGTCGCTGTGGTAAATTTTGATTACTGATATGTCTTTAGTGACACTCGTAAGGTTAAGACGAATCGATTGACGTAAGAATTGTCAAAATCGGCCTACGCATTTGGTCTCTAGAACGCCACATAGAAACAAACATACATGCATAGACTGATAAACACATTACCCTCCTTAGCGTCGCGCAGTCGGGTAAAAAGCCACTTGACTTGACTATTTGTCCCGAACCGACCCCGGCATGATTCAGCGATGTTAGATGCCCGAAGTTTTCGGATTGGCACAAGTCGGGATCGGCACAATCATTCGGCTTTTGCCGAGTAATTGCTTCACTTCGGCTTTATTGTTCAACAAATACTACCAATTCGGATGTGCCGACCCGAAGAAGAGTGTAGCAACCCTTAAAGCAATTCAATTACTTGTTTATCTTTATACTCTTCTTGCTTAATGGATTGAGAGAATTTTGAACGCTGTCCAAGTTTGGGCTTGAAATCTTGTATAGAGTAAATAAACCGGTTTTGCATTTATCTCAAATGTTTATTTTACTAAAGTGGAAACGGTTTTCTGGTAGTAGTAAAATTAATAGCTTTACAGTTATTCAAAATAGGTGTACTACTAAGTCAGGTAGTAAGTGTGTACTTAAGTACAATCAAGTTATTTCCAAGTCTGTACTGCAAGCGTACATTTGAGTCTATAATCATATCATTGTTTGATTGGTCTGCAAACTGATGCAACCAATTAGTGAGGTCCTATCCTATAAGGTCCTTGCATGAACGTTACGTAAATTCCAATAATTATTAATTTAAAAATACAAGGAATTATGCAAATTTTAACCCAGAAACTACTATTCGAGTAAATAATTTTGCGATAAACATTAGAGTGTGACCAACCAACTAAAGGCGGCCTCGACTTACGACCAGAAAGTCGTGGGTTCGAACCCAGACAGGCGCATTACTTTGTGTAATTTATATCATCACCACTGCTCTTAAAACGGTGAAGGAAAACATCGTTAGGAAACCGGTATGTCCTAGAACCAAAAATTCGAAGACATGTGACATCTACCAATCTGCACTGTTCCCGCGTGGTGGATTATAGCCTATTCCCTCTCATTGAGAGGATGCCGTGTCCCAGCAGTGGGAACATTATAGGTTGATGATGAACCAACCAAAATCGTGTTATTATTTTTAATATTTACATTACGATAAAAATAGTATTTTAATAATTCGAAAATCGATCTAATTTACGCTAAATTTGCTCTACACGTTCGTGCTAGGCCCACAGGTATTCTTTCACCGGCAATTTTTCAGCCCACCTTTAAAAAAGGTAGACACCTGTAACGTATTCTTATGAAAAACAAACTCCCAGTTCTCTATATACCTATTCTATCCACCAACATAGAACTTTCATAACTCTCCGCATAGCTCGACTAATAAAGCAAACACGACAATTTGCCGTAACGAGAGTGTTGCCATAAAATGTATGAAGCTACGACGTCATGTGTGTCATACGCAGAAGCCGGCGATATATTGCAGTAGGCTTTCGATTTCATACGGGAAGTTGCCCGTAGAAAAAATGGGATTTACTTTTTGAGTGGCGTGGAGGAATATTTAATAATATTAGAGAGAGAGAAAGAAAGAAAGAAAGAAAGAAAGAAAAAGCATTTATTAGCCCGCACAGGACAAAACACAAATAAAAATGGTTAAATTAACAGTACTTACAAATAGTAAAAAAAAAAAAAAAAAACAAAGAGAAAAAAAACATGAAATGAAATTGGTCCTGTACGAGGCCAAAAGGCCCCTATCTCAGCATGATGCTGTAACATTTAAAAAAAAAACGTCACAGCGCTGGTACACAGAGGGAGTAGGAACCACTTTTTAATCATGATGAGATGAATGGAGAGATTTGAAAAAGCATTAGGTGGTGAAGAAAGGGCTGAGGAAGAAAGAATTGGTTTTGGGACGCAGTTCGAATTGGTAAAAATGAAAAAACAAAATGCTGGCTAAATAATAACAGCCACTCGGGTCGATCTTTAGGTTAAGCCGTGCTTGCCTAGGTTGGTCTGTGGATGGGTGACCACCCTTACATACCCAGTTTCCTCCGTGCCTCGGAAAGCACGTTAAGCTGTTGGTCCCGGCTGTCATTTGTCCATCTTTGACAGTCGTTACAGGTAGTCAGTGGCCCAAAAAGTCTGACAACCAGCGTTACCAAGTGATATTGTATTACCCAGTATGAACTGGGTTGTGGAGGTTAGATAGGCAGTCGCTCCATGTAAAATACTGGTACTCAGCTGCATCCGGTAAGACTGGAAGCCGACCCCAAAATAGTTGGGAAAAGGCTAGGCAGATGATGATGAAACTCTACAAAATCGAATTTTAGAGTGTAAAATATTATATGACTTTTCTTTTCGTTCTGTAAGTAGTCAAGATCAACCAGCCTGGTAACAACCAATGAAAACGGCAAAAAAATCAATATTATTTGGGATGGGAGATCATTTGGCAGCTTTGAAAATTAAGAAAACAAAGTGAGCACCACCCCAATATTTTTATTTTTTTATTATTTATATGTAAATTTATTAAAAATGGTTTTATTATTAATTTAAGTAATTAATTAACTATAAATATATATATACACCTGTAGTCCCTGGAGGGTAATGTAGACGTACCTAAAATACCCCCAAATTTTGGCAATTTCCCATTTTTTTCATGCGGTACCGATACTTAAAATCTGCGGTCAAGCCATCACTGATCACACGGTCACAACCATCCCGTATAAACCATAAATGTCGTGTTAATTATCTCGTTCCTAGAATCCGAGGTATACAACCACCAAACCACTACGGTGACCACAACCCTATAACTATTTGCGGTCACAATATTGGTCGCAAACACACTGGAGGTACGGTCTATAAAATTAAACGAGCGATATTATATTAAACGATCTATAGCAGCGCGGTGGAATCGCAATATTAAATACCAACTTACAATGAAATCAAACACTAGGATTATATGTTTTATGCATAAGGCCCAGCACACACCGCTGGAGGCGCAGCGAAGCGCATTTGAATACAACAATTTAATATAAACCTTAACTTTCTTGATTTGGTCAATATAAGAATAAATTATAGTAGGTATAGGTACGGAACCCTTCGTGCGCGAGTCCGACTCGCACTTGGCCGGTTTTCTTCCATTTTCCTCTGTCAACCGCCACACTCCTTTTCTTTCTATGCATAAATCTACGCATATAACTCTTGAAAAATGATATCAAAGTTGCTTAGATACTTTTTTCGTAAGTCAATGAAGAGATGTTCGCTTCTAAAGCCGCAAAAATTGTAACAAATAAAAACCGGCCAAGTGCGAGTCGGACTCGCGCACGAAGGGTTCCGTACCAATTTTTATAAAAAAATCACGTTTGTTGTATGGGAGCCCCCCTTAAATATTAATTTTATTCTGTTTTTAGTATTTGTTGTTATAGCGGCAACAGAAATACATCATCTGTGAAAATTTCAACTGTCTAGCTGTCACGGTTCATGAGATACAGCCTGGTGACAGACAGACGGACAGACGGACAGACGGACAGATGGACAGACGGACAGACGGACAGACAGACGGACAGACAGCGAAGTCTTAGTAATAGGGTTCCGTTTTTACCCTTTGGGTACGGAACCCTAAAAACGAACTTTTTACGAAATTTAGTTTGAGTAACATTTGATATAGTTTTGCTTTTGAGTGTAACTCGACATACACATGAATGAGGTTTAATATTGCTACTATATTATTACTTTTTATAATTATTATAATTGTTTGGTGCTACGGCACCCTAGAAGCGCTAGTTAAAAAAAAAATACCTAAATTTCACCACCATTCTAAAATCTACAAATACGAAAGATACAACACTACTTCCATCATTAGTTTCATCCTGTTTCATATTTCAGTGCTACACACAGTTTCACACACAACTCTCGTTTCGTTTATACAGCGTGTTATTCTCCATCTACCTCGTAATTAATACAGCATGTTCTCCCGTTTCAGTTGCCTACGCCGCGCGGACATCATCAAAGTATTTGATGGCAGAGACACCAATTCGCCAGCTATAGCCATGCTGTGTAACGAGCTAACAGGTATTTATTAGTTACTATAGTTGGTGCCAGTTAAGATGAAAATAGCGGTCATTGACCCACTTACTTTTATTAAACTTCTTAACTTTGAAAACCAAAAATAAACATCAAGTCATCTATCGTGATCTTCAACATTTTTTGTAATGAAAACGATGGTTTATTTGTTTTGGTTCGTACGAAGCGATATTAGGGAAAGGGCAATGACCGCTATTCTTATCTTCACTGGCACCAACTATAGCACTTCCCCCGCGACTTTGTCCACAAAAATTGTGATAGTTCAGCTATAATAAGCATGATATAAATATATAATTTATAGCATAGGCACCCACGAATAATGTAGCTTTCTGCCAGTGAATGAACTTTTAGAATTTGATCATTCGTTCTGGAGATTACCCCTTATAAACCAACTTATCCCTTTATAACATTCGTTTAGAGGAAAATTGGATTGCTGTACGGTCGAACAAGCTATTTAGTTTACAGATTAACCAACAAATTACCAAATAGTAGTAGTAGTAGTGTTCGACCGTACAACAATACTGACGGTACGATTCAGTTGTCATGCATTTTCAATCAGCTATCCGTGAAACTGGTATACGAAAACGGTTCCAAAATATACTAACATTACTTATTATTTACTCGCACATAAACAACACGCATTCTTCTTCGGAAATTGAGTAAGACGTGAACCTATAGTGCATTCACATTATCGTCAGGACGTTAAGTGCTATTATATGTAGTAAGTATGTAGTGCCGATAGTGTCTTTCTTACTCTTTAATAACCCTTTCTTTGCAGAAACCCAATAACATGCTGAGTTTTTCCATTAGGAATTTCTCAGTAGCAGCCATAGAGTCTGGATTTGTGCCTGGTTGATGGCAACAGCTATGACGTAACTGGCGAAATGTGGGTGTACTATTAGGGACACCTCTACCTAACCCTTCGCGGATTACAGGCGTGATGTTATGTTCCTTTCTCTTCCTAGTTGAAGGCCCTTCTAGCCCTAAAATTAGCAACTCTATTTTTGGTGGTACAAACTTCGTTTGAAATACTGTTAGAATAAAGTTCTAATCAGCTTGCACTACAAAGCGGTTGTTACGTCAGTCACTGCGGCCGAATAGTGCGAAATGAGTGGTTTGTTGCGATTTACAAAAAATCTATTGATTGGACTAAAAAAATAAAACACATAAGACCTGTTTTATAGTTAGTTCAGTTAGTATGCAATGTTTCATGATCTAATTTGAAGTACGTTTTGAATAACAGCGGTTTATTGTTCGATTTGGAGGTAACTTTGGATTTTTTTCTATCGGGAAAAGTTTATGGAATCGTGGTTTCGTCACACATAGTACTTAGCATTAATCCTCAACTTTACTATATATTTATGGCTTAGGTTTAAGCAATCACCAGATATAATGAAATATAACGCCCAAAAAATCGTAAGTACTTACCAGAATTTAATCCCCATTTTAATATGAAATTATCACCAAAAAACGTACAGTCTGCTAACCTAAAAAAGGCAAGTATCTTCAGAATAATCGCTGAGCTACCCAAAAAGGCCACGCATGCACCAAATATGTACTCGCATTTTATTTAAAAATTTCATCCAAATATGTTACACAATTTTATCCTAATAAAGTAAATTAATATACAAAAATCATTGTTTACCCAAAAAATATAAATGAAGTTCTAAATTCCCTTCTCCTGCCAAACAATACTAAAGCCAACCCAAATTTAGAAGGAACGGGGGACACTTTATATTTGCCTAAAAAGCGAAATCGACGGAGCCCCGCTACGCGGGGCTCCTATTTCTGTCTGCAGGGTTTAAAGGAACCTAACTAACCTAACGTCGAGGTGCCCCAAGTCCTAGTAGTATCCTATACCACTTACGCACACACGTGTCTCCTTCTCGTGGTCGTTCATTATACACATTGCCTGTGCTTCAACTGGCATTCTATACAATGCCTAGGTATTTTATACATTTCCTAGGTAAAGTGTAAAATAGTTTAAACATTGAACATCATTTCATACATTGCCTAAACGACCCCGGCATTCTATACATTTCCTAGGTATTGTATAGAATGCCTGCATTGTACACATTGCCTATAACACATACATTTTATGGCAAACGTAGTGATATATTTGGGTAGTAATGACACAAAACTTTGCTAGTTAAAATTTGGTGCACGCGTGGCCTTTTTGGGTTATGAAAAGTTTTAGTAGTGCAGTGTAGTGACTTAAATAGCCCGAAAAATTTTGGTACAGGTTTCATTTATTTGTACATATTATATTTTTTTTTGGATGAGGCTGTTTAGGGTAACGATTGTTTTTTGGTGGTCATTCAATTTCATCCCTATATTTATTTCAAAATTAATGCTGCAGTATTTTAGGCGTAACGAGGATCATGCTAAGCCATTTGAGGGAGTATAGGCCCTTAATTGTGGAAAATAACTCTTTTTTTCGTCAATGTATGCTATTAACCGAAACCTTGCAATTTTTAAACTAACTCCGACAACAACTCTCAACATTTACTCCCGCACATTTCCACAAATATCATAACAAGATTTTATTTCTTGACTTCCCGACTCACAATACTAATATAAGTGACGTTGAGAAATCGGTTTGGAGATCTAATTTCACGGGATGCGACGATGCGGGACATTGCATTGCTCTGCCCGGCAAGCAAGGCATCACGGGAATCTTTGTCGCTTTACACTCCTCTGCACTTATGGGGCAAACAGAGTTCTCCTACACAGATCTGGAACGTAAATTGTTTTGTTATGTGAAGCAAGAAATAATAATAATGCGGTACAATAAAAAAAAAGTGTCCTTGTAGAATCGACTAACTCAACAAGCATCAAAGATTTGAAATTTAAACGCCCTTCGACTCGACACTTGCACTCGTGAGTCATCTTTTCCCAACTACATTTATGTTAAATACCAGTATTTTACATAGAGCGACTGCCTGTCTGACCTTTACTCAGTTTCTGTGTAATCCAGGTTAATAATGCACTGTTTTAGACATTCATGGTTTTTCACTACACTTAAAGTACTTACGGGACAATATCCGTGATCGGGAGCTCATAGATAAAGAAAATCACGGATATTATCACGTAAGTACTAAGTGTAGGTTAATAATGTTAGTAAATAATATTATAATTCTATACATTTAATTGCATTCAATTCAATTCAATTCATTTATTCAATAACGACTTTTACATCGTGTCTGAATGTCTGTAAATTATGTATAATGAACATCAAACAAAACATCAAACAATATACATGCAATTCATATTAAAATAATTACAATCAAATTAACCAAATTAAATTAAAATAAAATCGGAATAATAATTTAAAAAAAAGAATTATACAAAATTTAAAATTAATGTCATGTCACATAGTGTCAATTCATAAAATACAATAAAAATGTCCATTTCAAGTCAGTAAATTATACTTTCGAATGTTGTATTATTTCATAATTCATCAATAACATATAGACACTTGTTTAACAAGAACCGTTTAAGCGTACTCTGAAACCCACTTGTATACACTTGACTTTTTATTTCTGTCGGCAGTTTATTGAACATTTTTATAGACTTGTGGTAGGCGCTATGCTTTGCAACATTCAGGTGAGACACTTGCTTCATCTGTAGATCCTTTCTTCTTGTACTCTCTCTTTTTTGCCTTTCATCTTCAGTTTCATATTCAAAGATGTACTTTGATAAGTGGCTAAGCAGGACCAAAACGTACAAACTTGGGACAGTCAATATATTTAACTCATTAAAATGAGGCTTGCATGATTCTTGCTGTTGAATCCTAACTATGGTTCTGACTGCTCTTTTCTGAATCACAAAAGCTTTTTGAGTATTGTAATCATAACTTCCTCCCCAAAAAAGTATGCTGTATCTCAGTTTTGACTCAACTAATGCGTAATAGACCATTTTCAAATGTTTTATGGTTACCTCGTTTCTTAGACTTCTTAATACGTAACAGGCAGAACTAATTGCTTTCTCCAGGTGTGTTAGCTCTTGTTTCCACTTTAACTGGCTATCGATAAAACTCCTAGAAACTTAACCACCTGGACCACGTTCACTATTTCTCCATTTATGACGCAGTTGATGCTATCCTTATTATTGGAAGTGGAACGAAAAAGCATAACATTAGTTTTACTGGCATTAAGTTTAAGACCGTTAACAGCAAACCAGCTGTGGAAAATATCTAAGGTTTCATTAACAATGGAATTAAGATTGTGTATATTGTCAGCCGAGACAACGGCATTGGTATCATCGGCAAACACCACAAGCTGGATAGATCCCGCAGCTTCTTCCCTCATGTGTTGTATGAGATCATTTATAAACACAATAAAAAATATCGGGCCTAATATGGAGCCTTGTGGTACGCCAGTGTGCACCGGAGACAATTGAGACCTGTAAGTTTCTTCACTTGAACAACTTTTTCCTGAGGAATTTGTCCGTGACACCACGGCTTTGATCTCCACGAACATCTTCCTGTTTTTTAAATATGACGTGAGAAGTGTCAATACTTTGCCCCTGACACCGTAGTGCTCAAGTTTTTCAAGCAGTAGATTGTGATCCACCGTGTCAAATGCTGAACTTAAATCTAGGAAAAGCCCAGCTACTTTCTGCTTGTCGTCTAATCTGCTAACTACGTCCTTAATTAAAGTCGAAATTGCGTCTTGTGTCCCAACGTTTTTCTGGTAACCAAATTGTCTTCTACTTAACACTCCATTCTGATTGAAATGTCTGAGTAATCTAGTTTTAATTAGCTTTTCAAGAATTTTTGAGAGAATGGGTAGTAATGAGATTGGTCTGTACATCTTAGGGTCTGTTTTACAACCTTTTTTGTGTACAGGTATTATTTTGGCTATCTTCAGTTGATCTGGAAAAATTCCTTCATCAAAACACTTATTATAAAAAATGCTTAAAGGTTCCGCTAATACATCTATATTGTCCTTAATTACTGTTATATTTATGTCATCATAGCCACAAGATTTTTTGTCGTCCATTTTTTGCACTATTTTGAATATTTCAAGGGGGGTGACAGGGTCTGGAATAAGGTCATTAGTAACTCTTTTTGCACTTTTACGTAGAATATCCATGGCAGCCCCTGTGCATGTAGTAGCTGATGGCTTAAGTTGGAACTGCTGGGCAAGGATATTCACAATATCAGATGGTTCTGACACAATCATATTATTTGATTTTAAAATTAGTTTTGTATTGTTTTTGGCACTCTTGTTTCTATGTTTGTTTATAACTTTCCAAACATCTTTTAAAATATTCGTAGATTTTAATAATTCAGACTGTACTGATAGCTTTTTGGCCATATTTATTACTTTCCTGTACAGAGTTAAGTATTTTTGCCTATAGTCAATCAGAGTGACATTTTGTCTATTCCCCATTCCAGAATTTAAAAATCGTTTCATCTTACTAGAGACCTTTACACCCTTAGTGATCCAGCGCACCTGCGTGTTACGCGTTAAGTGTACCTGTAGTTTTCTTTTCTTAAAACAGCGTGTAAACATTTCTTCGAATTGCTTTAAAAATGAGTTTATTCCGAAATCACTCCAGTCGTGATTTAATAGCAAATTTCTAAAGTTGCTCCTTGTATTTGCATTAAAAATCCGTTTGGTGATTTGAAAACTACTGGTTTTTGTATTCCTACTTACTTCGCTACTTCTGAATGCTGTACTGCATAGTAGTCCTGCATGTCCATCTGCCAAGCCATTGTGGTCAACTTCGCAACTTATAACGCGTTCATCTGACAGATTGGTGAAGATATTGTCTATACAAGATCGTGAGTCATTTCGAATAAATGTAGTTGTACTAATTAGAGGTCTAAAATTGTAACATGTCAATAGATTTAATAAGTCGTTTCTTTTTTTATTGTCAGTTGATAAGTCAATATTAAAATCACCGCAAATAACACAGTTCTTGTTAAAGAAATGTTCTAATAGTTTTTCGAGCCTTACCATAAAAGTGTCTAAGTTTTTATCATAAGGCGTACGATAACAACAACACACAGACAGGCCAGTTGAAACATCCTTGACACAGCATATTTCAAAACAGTCCATTTTATATATTTTTTTGGCAATGGGCAGTTCCTCGAATTCCCTATCCGTTTCTGCTAGGATGATCAGCTCTCAGTTTATTTACTCTGGTATTATACGATGCAACATTGTACTTTGAAAGATTTAACAAATTAACTAGGTCTTCGTTAAGAAAATGCTCACTAATACACAAGTAATTCGAGGGGCTACTCAAGCTATCTAGATATATTTCTAACACATCTTTTTTATTATTCAGGCCACACATATTTTGATGAAAAATGTTTAAACGATTCGACACTGAACTATCTACAGACTCGTTTAGATGTGCTACAGTTGACAGATGTTTATCCACGAAAAAATGTATCTCTATCCACCATTATCTTTTTTTTAAAGTAGTAGGGAATGGTACCAGGTTGTAACTGGTCGATTTTATTGATTTCGTGCTTATCAACTATACTTAAACTATCACGGTTATTTTCATATTCAGAGTCTACTGATAGCTGTATGTAGCGATTTAAGTTCTGAAAGATATTTACAATAGCCCTATTGTTAACTTTGCCTGTATGTTTAGAAAACATTTTATAATTATATTCCAGGTGTTTGTTGGTATCAAACAAACACGCATATTTAAAAGTCTGATTACTTTGGTTCAAAAGTCGATTGAAAGCTTCTATTCTAGTATTAAATAAGTTAACATTCCAATTAAGTTTAAAATTAGGAGAACATAGAATAACATTAGTATGCATAACATTTTCGATTTTACATTTTATGTGATTAACCAATTTTTCATAATTATTGGATTCTAAAAAGTCTTTTTCGCCGAGGAGGACTATACAAAAGTCATTTAAAGTATAATCTACTAATTTCTTGTCCAATGATGCGAGGAGCTCTGCTGTACCCGCATTGGGCATACAGTAGTGACAGATTTTGGCGTTCGGGAAAGTGTTTTCGGCTATTCCTAATATATTATTTACATTATTAGCACTAATTATACATACTTTATTGAAAAATGTGTTTTCCAAAATTAGTTTATGTTGAGTCGTCGATCCCATTGCGTGCTCTGTAGTCGTGGTGCCCTCTGTAGTTATGTGTGATGGCAGAACATTGTAGACAACCTTAGGTTCCTTGTCTGGTAAGTAAGAGCCTTCAGATGGCGGTTTATTTATTTTAATTTGTTGAACAAAACTCTGTTGGGTGCTTTTGGGTATATATAGCTGTACATCAGTTTGTGTTTGTTTTGTTTTACAGTTTGTAAGAGGAGGATTTCGCTTTGGAGTACTTTGGTTTATTTTAATTGGGCTAATTGTTGTTACTTTTTTGTATAATTGGTTTTTCTTAATCAAGTCTTCATTTGTGCACTTAAGTTTACTATTTTCTAGATTCAATATATCTATCTCCTTGTGAGCACTATCTAATTGAGATACAAGTTTTTGAATTTCCTCCTTTAAAGCTCGTACTTGAT
This sequence comes from Xestia xanthographa, assembly GCA_905147715.2. NCBI lineage: Eukaryota > Metazoa > Arthropoda > Insecta > Lepidoptera > Noctuidae > Xestia > Xestia xanthographa. The sequence goes on from LR990646.1 coordinate 21,335,652, forward strand.
CATAGTCGTCGTCAACTGATAAGTCAGGCATGCTACTAGCAGTGCACTTGATTATATGTGATGTTGAGTCATTGTCGTCTGGAGCAGGGTCCGAATTGGTTCGAACGCGCGTACGACGAACTGTTATATTTTCTAGGTAGTCCATATTTGAAATCTTGAAAAAGGGCCAGTCTTAACTTCTTGTTTTTCGGATGATGGTGTAGGTGGATTAATTTCTACTAAATAATAGTTTTTTTTATTAATTGGCAACCCCGATTTAACGTAGCGCTAAAAGACTCGTGTTCAAGTTGCGTGACATCGGTTACCGAACGAAACTTTTTATGTCAAAATATTTCCAGCCGTTTGTGATTGGTCAATGTCACCAGTGATGAATCAGCTGTGGTTTGTTTGCATTGCGACAAGAGAAGTTTTAAATGCACTACTGGTTTTTATCAACTGATTTTGTATTGAACACTTTTTGGAATTCTGTTCTTGTTAGTTAGAGTCACTTTAGGTCATTTCCATCTTTAGGCACACTATTTCACTACCTAGAGGTTTGTTAGAATAATGTTCCAAGTCACTTTATTAAAAACAATGTTTTCTTCACATTTAACATAATACACAGAATTTACTCAAGATAATACTGTCACTAGTGTACTACGATGCACCGAGTATTATAAACACTATTTTGGTTACTTTTAGATAGAAAAAACATTAAAATTAAAATATAAATTTGCGGACCGATGTTGACATTGGCCAGTGTTGCCAGATGATACGTTTATTTCGTACATTTGTGTTGTACCCGGATGTATAGACGAACAGATAGCGTATTTAGTTCATTCGTTCACCCGTCGAGAACATCGGACGAGCATTAGTCAAAAAACTGACTATAAAACACTGAACCAGTACTACCCTTGAACTGACAGGTAACTGGTAGTAACAGCTACAGGACTTCTACTCCTATCTATAATCTCGATAGAATAGAAATCGTATTAAGAATTTCTCACAAAAGTTAATATCTCTGCAAAGTCGTCTGACGAAGCCTGCGATCCCAGATTACCGGTAGGTAATCGCTTAAATGTAATCGCTCAATACGTTTTGTATTCCACAGCGACTTTAAATATTGATTGGCACAAGATTTTCGGTAACTCAACACCTTTTTGATTTTTCTGTTATCGTAATATATGTCTTTAGCTAAGCGACTTCGCCCAAACAAGACAAGCTATGGTCTGGCTTTTTCCGATTTTTAAGCAGTCGACACAGATGGCTCATTCTCATTGAGGCGATACGATTCATAAGTGGGTGAATACTAGAAATGTGCACATATTACCGTGTTCAACAATCAACTAAAGAATGACGCACGTGTATGTGCGTGCAGTATGTTTCATGTTTGCTTTGTAACTTAAATAACTCTCACTCTTGTCTTATAATAAAATCTTTAAGTAGAACATGATTCAATAAGAAAATCAGTGTTCCCTGAAGCAATACATTAGGTCTTTTCCAAGAATACATTAAGGATTTGGTTCCCTTTAGATTAGATAAATAACCTTGAGTGCTCCAAGGTAATATCCTGTCTGTAACAGTTCGTATTTTGGATCATTTTCTAGGTTTTGGACCAGCAACCCGTACAAGGAAAATATTTCTTTCCAAATGATGTAATCAATATGTAATTACACGGTTCGTATACACGGTTCGTATATTTCGTGCATACCTATAACATATCTGGTAGATGCTCGTCAAATCCAGAGGACTCACTCAAGGTCCTATAATCGATGTCGGTGATGATAGAAAAAGTCGAAAATGCGTTGGAGACTGACATACACATAAGCTAGTAAAAAAAAAATTGGTTGCCTGTAAATTCGGTATACGGGCGAAAGTTTTACGTGACAACGACTTTGAGTGGTAAAATAAACTTTTTATGTCTGTCTCTCTCGCTCTTAGACGGGACGCGTGCCTCTCACTCGCTCTCATTGTGAGCGCATAACGTGAGCGGAGCGCCGTTACCCAGTTTCTTGAAGTGTCACCCGGCAAACCAATTTATAAGACGTTGTCACGTCAAAACTTGTAATAAACTAATGAGATGACGAGTGATAGATATAGAAGAAGAAGACATGCTCCGCCGGCTCAAATTGGAATAAGAGCAGATAAATTATGATGATGGCTTTCTTATGGAAGCCTAAACTAATCCCAGTCATAGTTAGGTATAGTATTTATGTCGTTTAAAATGTGCTGATTCTCTTTTGATAAGTGATGAACTTTTGATTTTAAATGAAAAATGATCACACTTTTTTTTCTGCTTCAAACCACCAGCCATAATTAAACTCAAAAATTCTTCCGTATGATAGATAGGTAGATAGATTCATTTATTTGCCTGAAATATGGTATTTCACAGATTTTATAACAATGATTCTTTTCTTAGCTTCTTTAACAATAGTTCTTCATATTCCGCCAACTATGTAAATTCGGCATGCTGATTCTATTTAACAAAATAATTAAATTCCAATGTCAAAAAAATATAATTATATGAGTACTAAATCAAGAATTGTTTAAATTATCAAATTACAAATGCAAAAATCAACTTACAAAATGATAACCAAAGAAATTAAATTACAAAATAATATGTCAATAGCTTAAATGACACATTATGACACGTATCATGCTACATTCGTAGCTACTTCAGTATGTATGCGACTCACATTCGTATCGGCTGTCACCTAGCTCCTGCGACGTCCACCACCTCCCTTTTTGAATGAATAATGCCGCGTCAAAGCAGCGCTGACTTTCGGGGACAGGGGTGGCACGTGGTTATTCTAATTTAACAAAATAAGTACTTTCCAACGTCAAAAAAAAAATTAATTAAAAAATCAAGAATTGTCTAAATTATCAAATTACAAATGTCAAATAAAAATAATTCAATTACAATTTTTCTAAAAATCAACTTAAAAATGATAACCAAATAAATTAAATTACAAAATAATATGTCAATAGCTTAAATGACACATTATGACGTGTCATAATGTGTCATTTAAGCTATTGACATATTATTTTGCTACGGATATATCATGATACGTGTATCATGATACATCCGTAGCTACTTCAGTATGTATGCGACTCACATTCGTATCGGCTGTCACCTAGCTCCTGCGACGTCCACCAACTCCCTTTTTGAATGAATAATGCCGCGTCAAAGCCAGCGCTGACTTTCGGGGACAGGGGTGGCACGTGGTTACCTACATAATTTTCTTGAGTATTATGCTGTTTGCTTTGCAGTATATTTTGAAATATGATTTCAAAAAGTGAGAGTCACGAATTCAACACATTTCAGTGAATCAATAAGCGACATTTTGAAACAAAGTTTCTATGAACTTAGACTCTCGATCTTCCGTGATTAGGTATTCATTATTTTTAGCTCTTGATATTTCGACGCTGTTGCAAGCGCCATGATCGCGGGAACTAAAATAACGCATAATCGCGGGTGAATAATCACGGAAGATGTTTCTTAAGTGACAGTATAAGTTTAGTTTTAAACCATGAAAGCTTAAAACAGTGTTTAACGTTTTTATGCCTTGTAAAAGATGTACTTATCCAAGCTTCTTCATCATCTTTTGACGAAAATTGATAGAGAAAAATCCTGCTCAGTCATTGTCTTAAAGATTAAAACCACGTTTGTGTCACGGGTATTTGTTTGTCCTGTTTTACCCAAATAATTGATGAATAAATTGTACCTATGGCGTAAATATGAACGACTAGCTTATAGCCCGCAGCTTGGCCCACGTGGAGCACGATAATTGTCCCACGGGATCATACTACCGGAATAAAAACTATCCTATGTGTTAATCCAGGTTACAAACTATCTGTGTGCTAAATTTCATCGAAATCTGTTTAGTAGTTTTTGAGTGAAAGAGTAGGTAACGAACATATATCCTCACAATCTTTCGCATTTACAATATTAGTAGGAAGTAAGATATAATTATTTCCCATCAACCATTTCACCGATGATCTGGTGAAGGTTGCGAGAATCCGCTGAATGCGAGTCGCACGGGACCGGTCAATGTAGCGACACTTGGGGGAGGCCTATGTTCAGCAGTGGACGTCTTTCGGCTGAAATGATGATGATGATGAATCCATTTCATTATTCCTTCTGTATTTTCTTTAGAGAGTGTGAGTTAACCCTACAGGAATCCACTCGCTCTAGTTCCGCAGCACCGTGATTGCAGGCGGCACCGGGCACACTATACCTAATTTCCAGGTTTTACGTATTCAAACAATGGCCCCTGTTTCTCCAGACTATATTCAAGACGTCCGTAATGAAATATCAGCCTTTTCATTAAAATTACTAAATATAATTAATCATTTCAGACTTTCTATTCAGACGATTCAATAGTAATTGTAGGGCACAATATTCAGCAGTTTTTGAAACAATAACGTTGTTGCTAAGGAAAATATTAATTTCAGATAATAAAGGGAAGCTCAAGTGATTTTCTTGCCATATTAAAGATTATTTTGTGTCGATATAAATACTTACATATTTAGGGGAATCCGGGACCGTGGTCTCGGTCCCAAAAGCCCCCTGACCCAATAGATTGTGGAGATCAGATAGACCCATTCCATAAGAAATTCTAGTTTTCGTCTTGAAATTCTAGTTGGGCAGGTGAAGATAAATAGTCACAACAGTTTCCATTATAAATCTTTTCTTTCTTCTCTCAATAACGAAAGATAGTTTCCTATGAATTTCGAAAATGTTACCATTATATTGCAAGCAGCGATTTTAGTTTCATTGAGAGATTTTAGTTTCATTGAGAGCAGTGGCGGCCCCGACTTACGAACAATAAGTCGAGGGTTCGAATCCAGGCAGGCACATTAGTTTGTGTAATTTATTTCATCACCACTGCTCTTAAAACGGTGAAGGAAAACATCGTCAGGAAACCGGCCCTAGAACTTAAAAACAAATCGAAGACGTGGTAACATCTACCAATCCGCACTGGGCCCGCGTGGTGGATTATAGCCCAATCCCACTCTTAGAGAGGAGGCCTGTGTCCCAGCAGTGGGAATATGATAATGATGACATTGAAAAGCCATGTTATTCGCTAAGGTCGAATCTGCCCTTGTCTTAGCCTACTTGGGGTTGGCGTAAATTATTTTTTTCCATTCTCCTCTGTCAACCGTCACGTTGACAGAGGAGAATGGTAACGTCACGTTAATACTTAATACATAGTTCCACATGCGTTACCAAATTACTTAATACAAAATCAATAACACTATCACACAACTGTTTGCTTCGAAAAGGATTTGTCGCCCTCTCGACCTCAAAATAACGTGCCTAAACAATTATTTGTTTAATTAATTATTATCCAAGTAAGAAATTGTTAATAAACATAAGTGTCGATAAGCTATCGAACAACATTTGCTCTTGACATTAGCGGTGTGTAAACTGGACTCGAACCTTGAACCCTTATCGGTACGTGTTATTCATGCAGAATCTTAACACTTTATATCTATTTTTATCTGCAAAAGAAGTATGAGTATCAACTCATACTTCTTTTGTAGGCAAAGTGAGTCAATTCGTTTATGGTCGACGGACATTAAGAGCCCAACATGCCTCAAATGGCTTAGCATGATCCTCCGTTACGCCTAAAATACTGCAGCATTAATTTTGAAATAAATACATGGTAAAGTTGAGGATTAATGCTAAGTCTTATGTGTGACAAAAACACGATTCCATAAACTTTTCTTGATAGAAAAAAAAAAAACAAAGTTACCTCCAAATCGAACAATAAACCGCTGGTATTCAAAAAGTACTTCAAATTAGATCATGAAACTTTGCATACTAACTGAACTAACTATAAAACAGGTCTTATGTGTTTTATTTTTTTATTCCAATCAATAGATTTTTTGTAAATCGCAAAAAACCACTCATTTCGCACTATTCGGCCACAGTGACTGACGTAACAACCGCTTTGTAGTGCAAGCTGATTAGAACTTTATTCTAACAGCATTTCAAACGAAGTTTGAACCACCACAAATAGAGTTGCAAATTTGAGGGTTAGAAGGGCGTTAACGTAAGAGGTGCAACGGAATTCTACCGGAGGATTTGTTATACATGAGTAATAAATTTCAGGGGCTTGGTAGTACTTATAAAATTATCAACTTTTGCTATGGGACCAAGACCAACCATGAAATCGCGAATAAAATATCAGCAGTTCCATACTCGAAATATCTCAAAATATAGTTCGCATATCTCGAAAAAATATAACAACAGGAACAGCAGATTTTTTCAATCATATTTCGTAGTTCATCCCATGGTAAAACTTCATTACCTACCTTAAAATATTGCCTTCGTAAACAATCATCCTGTTTATCTAAATCTATTAGGTACAAAAACAATCCTAGAATAATCATTTATTATTTCACTCGAGAAACGTCTACTGCTGGAAACATATAATGTACATCACCAAGCAATAATAATATGAACAAAAAAACATTACGATTTATCGAATCAATCATACGTCAAACGTCATCCTGCAAACGTAGATTGAAAGAATTTTATTTTTAGCTTCAAGAATAACAAAACTGCGATAGATTTCAAGACAGTTCGTAGAATAACAGCGTTACCATATTATTCCATTTGAAACATAAAACAAACTAACCACTACATTGACCTTTAATCTGAGCCGTTTCTATCCTAAGAACCCCGACCCACGAACATTAGATAATATAACCTAACACACAAGTAATAAAGTTCTTATCTACTTACTATCTTCTATAGATACTAATCCGATCTTCTTATTCCTTTTCATTAAGCTTTTTTGCACAGGATTTACTGAACCCGAAAGTCAGCAACAATGAAGATCTTTCAACCCTTAGTGCGCTCATCTTTTCAATACAACCCCTCTTCAAAAACCCTCAGCAACAATGGAGGATCTGAAATGTTATTCAGTACATGTTACCTACATCTGTTTCCGTGTTATATAACATAACAAAATATATATGAAGTGTGTAATACGGAAGTGACGTGTCGTAAGAGAATTTCGTCTCTCAAATTTCGACTGTGCCACGGAGTTCCTTTGATGCCAAATCCGAAATTTCGTGACGTTTTGAAAATCAGTAATGCCATTCTTTTGTTGAATTTCGAACGCAATCTTACTGGAATGGAAATTTTATTTTAGCTCCGCGCCAAAAGAGTTGTGTTGAATCCCGAACGGTATTGGGGGATTTACCGGGTGATAGATTTTCAGTTTAACTTTTCATGGCTCGGGGACTGTAAACCGTTAATACATATTAGAGTGCACTATCGGAGATTCGTTAAAGTTTACGTTGGAAGTCGGTCACAGCTATTTGGTCTTAAATTGAAATTGGGGCTTATATATAACTTGGGAAATGGATTAAAGGGTACCCCCTTTCAACTATCTTCTAAGTTCCTGCTCAGAAGCTTTCAGTCTCTGCGGAGTGCTTTTGTAAATTCGTCTTTTCATTTAGCTGTGGTTAGATTGTTCTGTGGTGAATCAGTTAAGTAATCATCATTCATTAATTAGGTACCTATATCGTATAGACACTGTTTGGAAATTTATGAGGTTTCCAAATAACATCTTAATATTTACAATCTAATCAATATCCAATTTAAAAACCGTTTATACAAATGTGCTAAAAGTAAATCAACATTTTTGAAATTCAAAATCCTACTTCTTAGTATAATCTATACTTCTATACTTGTGCTTAAAGATACTATAATATTATAAAGAGGTAAAATTTGTTTGTATCTAGGGGTAATCTTCGGAATTACTGATCGGATTCCGAAAATTCTTTCACTAACAGGAAGCTACATTATCCCCGAGTGTTATAGGCTACATTTAAAACGTGTGTTAATTTCCATACATAACTGAAGCGAAACCGCGAACAAAAGCTAGTAATATTATAAATGCGAAAGTGTAGTCATGTGTTCATCACACGCTATCATTACATTATATTACGCGTATGTTTGTTACTCTTTCACGCAAAAACTACTTAACGGTTTTATATGAAATTTTGCACACACATATATAACCTGGATGAACACATATAATATTTTTCTTATGAAGTTATGCGTTATTCCTCATATTCCTCAAAACACATTCGTCCATCTTCATGGCTGTCATTTGTAGATCTTTGACAGTCGTTACAGGTAGTCAGTGACCTAAAAAGTCTGACAACCAGTCTTACCAAGTCGTATCGTATTACCCAGTACTTACTGGGTTGTGGAGGTCAGACAAGCAATCGCTCCATTTTAAAGACTGGTATTCAGACCAGAATTTTTCAAAAACCAGAATTTTGGATGTTGCTACTAGTATTTAGACTGGAAGCCGACCCCAATGAACTTGGGAAACGGCTAGGCAGAGAGAGTACATTCCTGCATCTTCACCAGATCCTATAGTGTAATAGATTGTTTATACGTGCAGAACTAATGAAACTCTAATATCTTCCAGGCTACGAGGTGCTGTCTACGGGTCCCGCGCTGGTCATCCAGTTTACTGCCAACTCCGCCACACCGGGGCAGGGGTTCGCAGCCACATTCCTGTTTCAACCACCGCCTGATTCAACTGCTGCTGGTTTGTCTTCAATCTGTTTTTAGGACTGCTTAGTCTTGAATGTCTTTCAATAGAGCGGGCAGAGAGGTCTCCCGGACTCTTATTACCACAACAAACTAACTACACTAAACCACACTATGTTTTTCATGTACCTTTGGCCGGAGCGCTTAATCCAGTTCGTAATAGCGGCCAGTTATATTCAAGGCAGGTTTCTTTCATAGCGGTTTATGCAAGGCCGTCTTTACCCAGTGTGCAGGGTGTGCGTTACACACGGGCGCAGCGGTTTTAGGGGGTGCCAAACGCCGCTCGCTACAGAGTGCTACATGGCACGTGCGTTGGGCGGCCGCGGCACTTTCAATGACCAACGTAAAAAGAGCTCCGCTTTGCATACATTTCGTAAAGCATCTGGAGCTCTTCTTATATTTGTAGAATTACGGAGCAAGTCATGTTAACATGGGTACGTTTTGGCTTGTTAGGGTAAACACCACAACACCCTGTATAATTCTAAACACAGACAACAACACATCATGGTATCCAAAACCAACAAATTTCCTCTTCAAATTTAATCTCCAAACAGTTGAGTACTTATTATTTTATCCATTGGGAAATTTGTCAGTTTGTAGTAACTTGTACTTTGTACCCATTCCATTTTGAACGCGCGATTACTAGGAGGCGCTAGGGTAATGTTTGCACACGGGCGCTACATGGGCTAGAGATGGCTCTGGGTTTATGGGGTAATCACTGCAGGCTGTCTTAGCACAACTACGGTCTATTTTAAATATATAATCGAAAGCAACACATCAATAATTGAGTAAAACATTTTCTGTTCCAGCACATTGTGAAGGATTTTGAAGGCTAATCCTAATTCATTGCCTTATCGACAAATTGAATAACGATGTGAGTGTTGTTGAATTTGTAAAATGAAAGGCAATGCTTGCGATTATAAATGTGTTGTGATTTCGGATAAAAAATCAACACCTCAATTTCATTTCAATCACTCATTTCAAATACTTACGAGTATTACAACTAAATCGTTTCAACGAAAACCTTAGATAAAGAAATTTCTTAACATAATGTAGACTATCTAGGAGTTCATAAATTATTGGTTGGTAGGTTGTGAGACTGACACATGAATAATGTCTTCCTCTAAAAGATATTTACGCGAGTGTTGACATGGGCTATACTTAGTTGGTATTTAAATTCCAGTGAATCGATCAAGTATAAATAATGTTATTAATTAACTCGTGAATCATGATCTTTTGTTTCTTGATGACGAGTAGGAACAGTGATGAGTCGGGCATAAGCCTTACCTACATGTTATTTTTGAAGTTGGATTCGAAAGCAAAAAGATGTACAAAAATATAGTTCTTTATGTTTGCAGTATTTCCGGTTAGCCGTGTGGTATCCAACAGAGTAGAATAGAACCAACTCATCACACTGACGGGTGTCGTATAAGGCGACTAATGTCTGAGGCAGAACACCTTGCGCCTCCATAGACCAGAGAATGGGCAGCAGCGTTTTCTGTTAGTCTTTCATCACTGCGATCTCCAATCCGCCTGCCAAGCGTGGAGATTATGGCAAATCCTCCCATCATGGGAGAGGCTTATTTCCAGCAGTGGACGTTATGGGCTGTGGTAGAAGTAAGTAGTAGTTTCACGACAGTGGCCAAACAGAAACTCTTTCTCAAACAAACCTCACTGCAAGACGTTTAAAACTAAATGTTATAACATAATATAGAAGTTCATAACCAAGCTAAATCAAGCATCATGAAACTCAAATCAATTCACCCCTACCTCTATAATTAGTTGTATCAAGTCTAACCCCTTGGCCACGAGCTGCAAGATCAAGCGATACGCGTCTTGCGAGAACAACTGCGGGGAACACAAATGAAAAAAAAAAACGGTTTTTCGTTTAATCTTTTCATTGATAGTTTATCTCAGATTTTACAATAGCAAAATCCGTTTGAAAATAGTGATCTTTATTCTACAGACAAGTACCTTCTCTATTAAAAACACAGTTATATAAAAATCGTTACGATAAGATTATTGTGAAATTATTGTTTTTTTTTGCTATGAATGCCGCACTGGCTGGGCAAAGGCCTCTCCCGAATCCTTTCAGGTACTCTTTTCCTGTGCTGCCTCAAACCAGGCGGATTTCAGTCGTCAAAAGTAAACTGTAAAAGGACTGTAGAGCACGCATCGCGTCGAGTGGTATAACTCAAGTCCTGATGCAAGTCGTATCACCCGAGGCCGTGGACGGAGCCTTTTTTTTTTTTTTTTTTTTTTCGGATGGGAAATCATCAAATAACCCCTCCCGCTCTGGGCGGAGCAGGAGGGAGTGTCAGACTTTTACTGACTAAAACCCATCCATGTTCCTTCATCGCCCTTTGTGTTCCGGGGCCACGGTATCTCTTTCGAATAGTCCCGCAACCCCGGCAGGCATCGGTCCTTACGAACCCCTTCCTTTTTGCTGACTCTCTTTGAGGCGCGCGTGGAACACGAACGCGCCGTCGACACGGCCTGTCGTCATGAGACGGACGGACGGCGAGCTAGCCCATAGCTCACCGTCCACAGGCCCGCGCCTACGGTGGCCGGGGGCCACGTGGTGGTGGCCCCCGACGCCCGGGGCGTCTCCCGCGGCGGCCGGGACGTTGAGAGGTTCGCTCCCTCTCACGTTCCGACACCTCCTTCTCTAGCATTACTGCTTCGCAGAAGGAGGTGACGGCGTCCCATTCCGTCTCGCTCCGGACCATGGCTTGCACCAGGGCCGGACGCGAGAGGTCGCCGCCGCCAATCGCCGCTTCGAGGACACGGCGGTGCTCCGCCCACGCGGGGCACACCTCCACCGTGTGTTCCCGTGGACGGAGCCTTAGATTCATACATCAATTTGAGATATGGACATTGTTAATGTTGTGGTACAATTCTGAACCGTCATTGTCCCACTAATGAACGGGAACAGTCCAAATTGTACAGTTCAAACTAGGTTCATACTATATTGGTTAGGAACAACCCCAAGTTACTCTCGACGCAATGCGAACTTAGAATTTGCGAACCGCATTTTACCCAATTAATATTGGCCTCTATTCAGTATTGCTTAGGCACTAATGTTTATTAACATTTTGTTTGGCGTTATAATCCATTTTACCATGAAGTTTTTATAAAAAAATAAGTTTGGAGTTGTAAGTGTAGTCATTTTTACACAGTAGGTACACTTGATGTTTCTTTTGCAAATATTTATGTATTTTTCTACCGACCTCGTTTAAGCATTAAGGGCCTATACTACCTCAAATGGCTTAGCATGATCCTGCTTTACGGCTAAAATACTGCAGCATTAATTTTGAAATAAATATATGGTAAAGTTGTGGATTAATGTTTGGCGAAAACACGATTCCATAAAATTTTCGCGATAGAAAAAAATTCAAAATTACCTCCAAATCGCATAATAAACTGCTGGTATTCAAAAAGTACTTCAAATTAGATCATGAAGCTTTGCATAATAACTGAACTAACTATAAAGCAGGTCTTATGTTTTTTATTTTTTCCAAAAGACGAAAACTTGATTTTATAAAGAATAAAAACCACTCATTTCGCACTATTCGGCCTGCAGTGACTGACGTAACTACCACTTTGTAGTGCAAGCTGATTAGAACGTTATTCTAACAGTATTTCAGCCGAAGTTTGAACCACCACAAATAGAGTTGCTAATTTGAGGTAGTATAGGCTCTTAAGTGCATACATGGTTTTCGGCTTCATTCGGGAAGACTGGCAGGTGAACCAAGGGCGGATCCAGGGGGGGGGGGGTCATGGGGGTCATGACCCCCCCCTGGGCTGGGTCCAGGACCTAGGTGGACCACTTATTAAAATTGTTAAACAGTGTCAAGACAAATAAATAGGGCCAATAACCAACGTGCTCAATCTGCTGAAGAATATTTCCGCAGAGCCATATACATCCCTCTTCTGGTTTTATTGATAAGTGTCCTACAGGACCGTATGTCTCCTGGAATACTTATTTTGTTTCAGCTAAGCGTTTTTATGCCAAAAAGCGAATACAGTAATCAAGACATTGAAAACTGTGAAACGACTAGCAACCGACTATACATTGTTACTAGATAATACTCCAGTTTCTGTCGTTGTAAACGAATATTGGCTGTAGATGGTGAAGTGGCAGCAGTGTCAGGACATACCGCAGTCGATTTCTGACCTTATTCTAAATTGCCATATTATTATTGAGATGTATCCCATAGGAGCCCCTTGCCCCGAAGCCTTATATGCAATTATAGCGTAATTATCTTAGGCAATGATGTAAAAATTGCCAGCTCGCTTCGCTCGCTCTTGAAGCTTAGTTTTTCTTGAGTCTTAATTTTGTGTTTAAGAGGCCCAGGTAACTCCAGTAAAAAGGTCGAAACAATTCTAACCTGGTTCAAGGTAGATAATGTGTTAAAAGTTTCGAGCTCGCTTCGCTCGCTCTACAGACTACTTTCTCTTGAATTTATCTTTAAGCCCGCCAAGTGACTCCTATATGAAGGATCAAAACCATTCTTACCTGTCCAAGGCAAGGTGTCATAAAAATTTCGAGCTCGCTCTTGCAGCCTACTTCCTCTTGAATCTTGCCTTTGCTTGACTGAGGGTCGATCTAATAACTCCTATAAGAAGGGTCTAACCAATTGTAACCTACCCAAGGTAGAGTGTTAAAATTTTCGAGCTCGTTTTGCTCGTTCTTGGAGCCATAGTTCACTTTGTTGTTAAAATTGTCGCCCTAAGTCGATTAAATAGCATCAATTTTTTTTAATGAATTTTCCGTAAGATAGGTAAAATCAAATAAAAATTGCCCCGCCCCCCTCCCCTAAAGGAAATCCTGTATCCACGCCTGCTGTTAGTATAGCGACAGCGAAAATATCTTTCTCTACGTTACGATAAATCAAATCGTGGCTACAAGAGCTACAATAGTTGAAGAACGTCTAACCGGACTGACACTTCTCCACGTCCATAAAAACGTACCCATTGAAGTAGATGAAGTGATAGCGCGTTTCGGGAGAAGACGTAAAATAAAATTTGATTTTGTTAATTCAATATAGGTATTTTTAAGTAAAGTATCTACTTAAATTTATTTATAAAATACATACTTTTAACTTGTACCTATCTATTATTATCAAAATTGTAACTTCTTGTGTCTCAATGTGACCATCCCCTGGCGCCAAAGCTGGATCCGCCCTTGAGGCGAACCCAATAAAGTTGGGTTATGGCTAGGCAGTAGGCAGATATTGAATCTGAAGTTTTATGTGAGTAGTCATCATCATCATCATTTACCAACTCTTATCCGAACTTATTTGTGGTCGGCGCAGCATGTCTTCTTCTTCCATACTTCTCTATGACTCGTCATCTAGCAGTCACCTCCTTTCCAGCCATATCATCCTTCACACAGTCCAATGAGGGATTTTCTTTTTAGCTCTTCCCTAGTTACTGGATAGATGGCGCTAGGAGTAAGTATGATAATGCAAGGAACGGAACCTAAAAAAACTGATTTTAACAAAGCGCGATGTTGGTTTTATTCGGAAGGTTAAGCAAATGAAAGTGTCAGTCAACGAGAGTATGTGACGTGACAGAAGGTTGTTTTTTCAAGCGTTTTGGCTTTGGCATAGTAAGTTCAACGCCATCTATAGAGTTCTTGGAAACTAAGTTTTTTTTTAAAAACTCAAAAGGAAAACCTCTCATTATACAATTAACCATTTATTTTCTACTAGCCATTTATTCAATTCTAGCGGACGTCCCGCGGTTTCACCCGCGTAGTTCCCGTTCCCGTGGTAGTACGGGGATATAATATAGCCTATGTTACTCAGGGTGAATGTAGCTTTCTAATGGTGAAAGAATTTTGAAATCTGTTCATTACTTCCGGAGATTACCCCTACATACAAACTTACAAACATACAAACTTACAAACAAATGTTACCTACCTCTTTATAATATTATAGTATAGAAAACATACACACACACAAAAATACAAATCTTTCCTCTTTATAATATTACTAGCGGACGTCACGCGGTTTCACGTTTTTTATTAGTGATCGATGGGTTTCACCCACGTAGTTCCCGTTCCCGTGGGAGTACGGGGATAAAATATAGCCCAGGTTACTCAGGGTGAATGTAGCTTTCTAATGGTGAAAGATTTTTTTAAATCGGTTCATTACTTCCGGAGATTACCCCCTACATACAAACTTACAAACAAAATGTTACCTCTTTATAATATTAGTATATATAGATATAGATTATACGTGTAGAAAAATTGGAGGGAATTCTTAACGAGTGACTCGTAAATGCGTCGGCTCCAGTTAAATTTTTCGAGTGCCAACAGAGGTACCTATACCTATACCTAAGTACTATGAATAGGAATTTTGGCGGTCGTCCAGGCGACCCCTTGGTACCGCTTATTTAGATTGGAATCGCAAGTCTCACCTGATACCTACTGTTGCATAAGATGCAAATGTCTCGTAAACCTGCCTGATAGAAAATTCTTCAGTGAAGTGGAAATAAAATATGGTAGGTACCAGTAGGTACGAATTTCCGCAGGTAAATAATGCACATAGCAACCACTTGCAACCTAAAGGCAGTGCCCAATGGACAAGTGATAATATTAAGGAACAATTGAATATTTATTAATCTAATACGCATCTGGTCTGCTTTAGTCAGTTCTAAAACTGACAAAATGTTGACTCCCGGAATAATAATTTGTGTGGTACTTAGATAAATATTTGTTATACCTACCTACTACCTACGTGTCATATTGTAAAGCTAAATCGAAAACACTGAATGCCGCTAAGTATTTTATTTGTTAGAATCAACTGATAAAGTTTTGTACTTATTAAGTTTTATTTCCATGAAGAAAACATTCTCCCAAATGTGTATTTTGTCAAGTTTAAGTCAGCGCCATCTAGTGAAAACCGGTCACACTTGTTAGCCTGTAAGCTTACTAACGAATTAATTTTACTCACCGACGGGCGACCGGGCTTTACCACTCTTGTTTTGAATGTAGTTCGCTATCAAAACATAGATGGCGCTGTTCCTGAAATCAGTTTTTAACCAAACTATTTGTTTCAGATTCAGATCGACTACTTAAGCTGAGTTTCGGCAAAGCCTTCGAGTCTCTGGGGCCCGAAGTAAGCGCTACAAGTAAGTACTACCTTCTTTCGCTATCAATTATTCAGTACTTTTCAATATTACATAGGTAAGTGCGTGCAAACAGCCCTACCTACGTAAAATAGGCTGTATAATCTGTACCTTTGGGAGTTTTATGTTTAACAGGCGCTACAATTTTATGGAGGTTTCATTAATTGGATCACGATTAAACGGGATTAAAACAATATGTTGTTGTACTCAATTGGGTAAGCTGAAGTAAATTGACAATATTTTTAGAAAATTGTTTTTATATGACGTAAAAGATCGGTTATACTTTGCAATCTACAACGTTATTCTCCAACTGTCATAGCTCCTGCAATGGTAAAATCGTGAAGAGGCAGGCAGGAATTTTCGCCAACTTTGCAACCTTACCTGAATATTTAAAAAAAAAATCTTCGTCCTCTTTTGTTTCAGTGGTTCTAGGTTCGTGTATTTGTGCTTCTAATCAAGGCGTATCTTTGGTATTTGGGATTTTGGGAACCGGGTAAAAAAGAACGCGTAATGGATCCGTGTTCGCAGTAGAACGGGATTGCGCGGATCCACTTTCGGCTTACCCAAGGTTAATCAATTCTTCCTTTTAAGATCAGATACAACCATATTTTCAGGAACTGTTTTCTATGAACTCTAGGAAGCTACATAAATAAAAGGATGACATAAATGATTTATACGTACCTACCTTTAATTGATCGTATTGACTGCATCAGCGAGCGAAGTTCGCATACCTAGCTGAATTTAGGGCCAAACACATTTAATAAATATTTGCCATCGACACGCTAAGAAGAAGATTGATCGTACATTGGTAAATACGAACTTAATAAGTTCGTATTTGTATGGTTAATATAATGGTTTAATTACCACTGGCAAGCAGGCTCTTATACAAAAACTTTGAAGTACTATTTCAGCAACAAGAATTACATTTTACAACCTTAATTACACGTACGGTCTACCTACAGTCGATCGTACATTTGTGGTAACAAATACGAACTTAATAAGTTCAAATACGAACTTAATAAGTTTGTATTTGAATGGTTAATATACTGGTTTAATTACCACTGGCAAGCAGCCTCTTATACAAAAACTTTCAAGTATTATTTCAGCAACAACAATTACCTACATTTTACAACCTTACTTACACGTACCTACCTACAGTCGATCGTACATTGGTGGTAACAAATACGAACTTAATAAGTTCGTATTTGTATGGTTAATATACTGGTTTAATTACCACTGGCAAGCAGGCTCTTATACAAAAACTTTGAAGTATTATTTCAGCGACAAGAATTACATTTTACAACCTTACTTACACGTACGGAAATACGAACATAATAAGTTCAAATACGAACTTAATAAATTCAAATACGAACTTAATAAGTTCGTATTTGAATGGTTAATATACTGGTTTAATTACCACTGGCAAGCTGCCTCTTGTACAAAGACTGAAGCATTATTTCAGCAACAAGAATTACATTTTACAACCTTTTCAAAATTTATTCTATTTTTTTTCGGCATGGCATCTCGCCGGCCAGCTTATAAGGCTGGCTTCTGCTCAACTGGACTATCCTGTGGATACCTTGAGTAAGGCATCCAGCCAGGGTTAACATACTCACTACGCTTCTTAAAGCGTGGACGCGGTTTACAACAGTGCGTCAACAGTGCGTGCTGTTGTAAACCGCCGGCGGAGACCGAGTTGGAGGTGTGTGCAGGGCTTGTTTACAACAGTCTGGCGCGGGGCACGGGCATGACTTTTAACTTCATTAAACTGCACCTCGTTAATAAATTAAGTTCACTTGACGGTCGAGCAATTTTCAACCTCATAACCTAGGGCATAAGGGTGAATAGTGGTAGTCCCTCAGTGAACTCAGCAGGTAGTACCTACCGACACACTCCATAATGAATTGAGTTAGTTGTGTCATAATCTTGATGCGACAGCGAAGTGCCGAGTTACAAAACTTTGAAAACTTAGAAGTTTGACAGAATTTAATTTGAAGTTAGGCTGCAGGAGCTTCTGCTGTTTTTAATAGTTGGCTTTGAGTTGTAGTTAACTAGGAAAATTACAATCTATTTCTTGCGCTAGGCTGGCAAGGATGATGGTAATGATGAAGAAAAAGATTTTAGAAAGAAGACTTTTTTTTTGTTTGGAGATTAAGCCACTCACCAAAATTGTAGCATTTACTAATGAAACGTACATTAATTTCTCCTTTTAACCTCTAGATTATAGTGGTTATATTAGCTTAGCCTTGTCTAACCGGAATAAATGCAAAAACCGGCCAAGTGCGAGTCGGACTCGCACACGAAGGGTTCCGTACCATTGACTATATTTAGTATTTGTTGTTATAGCGGCAACAGAAATACATCATCTGTGAAAATTTCAACTGTCTAGCTGTCACGGTTCATGAGATACAGCCTGGTGACAGACAGACGGACAGACGGACAGACGGACAGACAGCGAAGTCTTAGTAATAGGGTTCCGTTTTTACCCTTTGGGTACGGAACCCTAAAAACTGCAGAAACACTTTTACGAAAATCGAAATAAACAGAAAGAGTAAATGTCAAAATAATGAAATTGTCTGTCAACCACTAAACAGGCGGATTTACAACGCTCCGTGCCACGTTGATTGTTTTAACCATTTACGCGATTTTCTTTGATAAGTGTGTACCTAAGTAAAAATTTTTATTTTTAGTTTAGGGCGCTGTGAACACCAAAATCGCGCACACTGTCTATTTGTATGGGAGTAAATGAGACGTCACTATTACTGCGCGGCCAGGTTTTAGAAGAAAATAATGAATAAATATTGAAATAAACAAAAGTGATAAATAAAAAGAATAAATAAAAATAACAGTTCCCTTTATTATTATATATTACATCACTGTTATTAATATTTTTATTTTATTTTTATTTTATTTATTAGGGACAAAAAAACAGTTACATGTTCAGGTTTAAAATTATAAGTAGTTACATAAATTGGTAAACATATAACCCACACCATTGTCCACGGATTAATAAATGAACAAATAAAGTAGGGAAAGATAATTTTGTTGAATTAATTAATTAATTTTAATTAAGACTGTGGTGAAAGAATATTGATAGCCAGTGTTTTAAATTTGTTACTAGAAAGAGAGAAGATATCTATGTCCATGAAGTGTGTGTTATAGGTTTCCACTAGTTGACGAAGAGGCACTCGTGCCCCGGCGTTGGTCCTGCATGAATCCACGTGGAACAACCGGGGCACGCGGGCCGCCCGTCTGACAACAGTTCTTGGTACCGTATAGCGTAACTTATTTGTGATTTCAATACAGTCAAATCTGTTGTTACACAAACCATGCAGCATCGTGGCCACCAGAAGTAAACGCCGAGACTGTAAACTTAAAACATTATACTGCTGTAGTAACTGTGTGTACGAAATTCTCGAGTGGTAACATTTATAGTTCACAGTACGTAAAAACTTTTTCTGTACCAGTTCTAATTTAATGTTATATTTGAGGTAGAACGGATTCCAAATAGGAATCGCGTATTCTAATTGAGATCTTATCAATGTTTTATATAATACCAAAAAAGTAGAGGGCCGCACAAAGTCATTCGAGGATCTTATGACAAAACCATACATCTGAAAGGCTTTATTTATTATGTTTTCAATATGTAGGTCAAAGTGCAAACATGAATCAATAGTCACACCAAGGTCGCGAACTGATTCCACTACAAATAATTGTTGGCTGTTCAACGTATACGTAAAATTAAGTTTATTTTTGTTTTTAGTAAAGGATATACTATGACATTTAGGAAGACTAAGAAAGAGTCTGTTATCTTTACAGTAGGTATCAAGTCTGTGAAGATCTTCTTGGAGCAATAGGCAGTCATCAAGTTTTTGGCAGGCTTTGTAGATTTTTATATCATCCGCATACATTAGGAAATTTGCATTAACAAAACAATATTTTATGTCATTAATAAACAGGATAAAAAGCAAAGGGCCCAAGATAGACCCTTGAGGAACTCCAGACTTGACAGTTACAATCTCAGATTCAAACCCATTAATAACGACCTTTTGTGTCCTGTTATAAATATATGATGCAAACCAACGGAGTAAATTGCCTCGGATACCATTGTAAGCAAGCTTTTCCAAAAGAATTGTGTGATCCACCTTGTCAAAAGCTTTCCGAAAGTCAGTGTACACAGCGTCTACCTGGACTCTCCTGTCCATATTTTCAAAAAGAAAGTTAGTGAAAACCATAAGATTGGTAGTTGTCGAACGCCGTTTAACGAACCCATGTTGTTGCGGTACAATAAGGCCATGCAATTGAGGATAAAGAGCGCTGTGCACAAGTCTCTCAAAAAGCTTCGACAAGGTGGAAATAATAGATATGGGGCGATAATTCTCTACATTGTCTTTGTCTCCACTTTTATAAACGGGTGTAACAAATGCTCGCTTCCACACGGTGGGAAAGATACCATCATGTAGACATTTATTAAATATTAAATACAACGCGGTATAGATGTTGTCAGCTATTTTTATAAAGAAGACAGGTGGAAGACCATCGGGGCCCGCTCCCTTAGAAGGGTCCAGTGATTTGACTGCTCGATGTACTTCTTCTTTTGTGAGGTAAATATCAGGTATACAAGCAGAGCTTTCCTTGTATATATTTGATGGTTCCCAATTCTCGGGATCAAACGTAGAAGGTTCATAGACAGAAACGAAAAAAGAAGAAAACAAATTGCATGTATGAGTAGGGCTATCAGACAATTCATTTTTAAAATACATATTGGCTGGGTAGTTAGTCTTGCCCTTTCTATTGGATACATATGTCCAAAAGTACTTTATGTTTTTAGGTATACTGTCTTCTACTGAGTTAATATAATTTCTAAAACAAATAACGGATTCATTTTGAAACAATTTACGGTAACCCGAAAAGTGATTATAGTCGCACAAGTTTTGATACATTTTCCACTTAATCCACGCACGTTCTTTACTTTTAAAGATACGGATCAAAGAGGGTGTGAACCAGACAGGAAATTGTGAATTTTTAATTCGAGTGACAGGAACATGCTGTCTAATTATCCCGTATAAAATATCGTAGAAAGTGTTGACAGCCTGTTCAGCGGTCAGATCAGCGAGTTTGGCTTCCCAATTTATAGAACCGAGTTCTTCATTTATATCAGTATATTTAGCTTTATGATAGTTGTACCTAGGAACAGAACGGCATTTCATGGGGGTAAATTGCATATTGAGATCCACAAACACGGTAAAAGGCGGATGGTGGGTGTCAGCCGGAAGTAGTGACGTACAAGATACAGTCTGACAGTCAGTGTTGGAGATAAACAAATCAAGTATTCGTCCGAGACTGTTTCTAGTCTTATTGTATTGAGAACCGTTAATTAATGACATAAAATTCATTATTAGCTGGCCACTTGAAGTTGTGGTATCTGCCACTGCATAATTACCCTGATCCAACCATTTAATATCAGGTAAGTTGAAATCTCCAACAATAAAGAATGACTCGGTAGTAGAATCATTTGCAATGAGATGCAACATATCTAAATATTGCCCATATATTGCATCGCTAGTGCGAGGCGGTATGTACGCTACACTGATGACATGGTGTTTATGAGATTGGGATGCAGGTAACTGAACCACGAGCTGTTCGACACAAGCATGGGTAAATTGTGTCGCTATGGTAGTGGGTCGCAGCCCACGGAGTATGGCTATTAAGACACCCCCACCCTCACGCTTATTCGTCGCTGAACGATCACGATCACATCTGAAGATTGTGTAGCGATCATCTATAAACTCGCTATCGTGAATGCTAGGAATGAGCCAGGTTTCAGTAAGTATAATGACATCATATGAACACGACATGATGCTCATATAAAGGGTGTGCAACTTAGTACGAATACCTCTACAATTTTGGTAATATATCAGAAAATTATTAGTAGCCATAGATAACAATGTTTAACGCATAAACAAATTAGTACAGCAGTATGAAACATTCCGAAATACTCGTACAATATGACGTATAAAATAAAGTAGAAACATAAATTATAACTGTTCGTTTTCTTTTTAGGCATAAATGACGCTTTGTTTACCATGACTATTTTACAAACCATAGATATAAGACGTGGCATATAAATAACAATAATAACAATAACAACAATACTTCGCATAAAAAATAACTGAAAGAGCAGACAACAGATCACATAAAAAATCAAGGTATATAAAACTAATAGCATGTTGACTTGGATAAATAAAACATTCACACAAATACACAAAATGGACACATATAACAATGTAAGAGGAGGAAATGCATACTTGATAAATCTGTATTGCCCAATAGGTTGAGTACTAAGCACTTGTCTTCTCATTGGAAATAATCTTCTTGAGGTCATTTTCAGAACGTACAGCAAAGGCCGCAATCCCATCTCTCTCACGTACAAGGATCGTGGCGTTTTTAATCCATACGTATTTAAATCCGTGTTTTCCGGCGACTTCCTTACATTTCCGAAATAAGGCCTTATTTTTAAGAGTCAGATGTTCGTTAATATACACCGGTAATATTGCGCCTGAAATTCCCAATTCGTCGGATTTGAGACTCTTCTTTTTACGGTAGGCGCTAAGTAGGTTGTCGCGAAGAATTCGTGATTTCAACTTTATAATCACGTTCTTAGGTTTGATATCTCCTTGCCGTGCGTGGGGGACCCTGTTAATTGATATAATGTCATTCTGAGATACAGGGAAACTTATGGCTGTACCAATAGACTGGACTAAAGTAAGCAGATTTTCATTGCGCTTATCAGGCAAGTTACATATTTCAATATTACACTGACGTGCTTGCTGCTCCATTGAGTCGATTTTCGCTTCCAGTATTGCGACGGTCTGCTCACTATTTCTATTTTCCAGGTCACAAAGACGCCTTTCATACCCCATGCGCTCCCGTTCCAGGTTTTCAAGACGGGTTTTCATATCCTCATAACTCTCATTGATGAACGAAATCGATTTCTCCATCTCAAGGTTAGACTTCTGGATCGAAATATTTTGATGTTTCAGTTCAGCCACCTCGGACACTAATTTATTGAGGATGACGTCTTGATCGGTTTTCCAAGAAAGCAACATATTTTTAAGTTCCTCAAATTGATCCGGCTCAACATAGCACTCGTTACCCCGGAAGCGTTTGCCGGCCCTTGTAGTGACGTTGGTTAACATATTATCGACGGTTGTTACGGTGGTCGACATGTCAGCAGAAAGATCAGGTTCTGATTGCGTTTCGAGTAGAGGCTGGGTATTTGTAGACCTGGCAGGAGGCGAGCGCGCCGTACGTAGCATAGTTGAAGAATAATGCAGTCCCAGAAGCTGAATAAAAAGCTAGGCAAAGCACTGAGGCAAGCAAAGCAAGTAGGGCAGCTAGCTGATACCGAACAGTTATTTCAACTCGTGGCACAGGTGACCGCTTGGCGTGGTGCGCAAACACACCGTTTCGCAAGTGTGCAGGCGCCGGTTCGAATCCAGCCGACGGTAATAATTTTTGAGAGTTTTTAAAAGAAATTTTTAACAGTTACAAATGCTATAATTTCAATTTAAATGGTTATTTTATGTTTTTTTTTTTTATCGAGAAAATTTACCGAAAACGTGTTTTGAACACGTTTTCAAAAATGTTTTTTATTTTTTTAATAATAATAAAAAAATAAAAAACATTTTTGATAAAATAATATGATTTAAACAACTGAGTCTCTTCTTCTTCTTCTACCTTTGGCCATCCAATATAACATAATATGAGTATAATATATATCACGGCAGGGAAAGCCTAGAGTAACCATATTGTCTTTCTGTCATCTATCACATCGCCTTGCGATACGATTCTTCATTGTTGGTAGATAGGTAGGTGGGTACTGGGTAGTTGAAATCACACACAGCACTTGACTCAAACTCCAAACGTTTATTTACTCTCATTTTCACAACAGCTAATCGTTCACTTCAATAAACACTTATAATTACTTAGTATTTCAATTGTTTTGCTAATCTTATGATAACGTGACAGCTTGTCGCTCACGCGATTATTCTCTATCTCTATTCTGCCTGCGTGAGCGGAAGTCCTCCACACAGTACAGGTAACTCATTACATAATAAGTTCATTAAAACTTACAAACAATACTAGAGTAATTCATAATTAATCATTTTAATAATTAAACAATACCAATATTCACAAATGCAAAGGTTTTATCAAGTTAAAGCTAATTAGTCGCTTCAATACTTTTTACAACAATATTCAATCTTTTAAAACCATTTCCGGCAAATCAAAGTATTTAGTACAAAGAACACCTACGAAGTCTTTCACTAATAAATTGTTCTGTAAAATAATCTTGTTACTTTTTAGTTTGTAATTTAGTTAGATAATCTGATTTAATTGTAGTTTCAAATTATTAATTGATTTATTGATCAAATCGTATTCGGCCTGTAGTGTTGCCTCATAAAAATCTTGTGTCAAAATGAACAATAATAATTTAAATCCAATGTCATAAAATACTTGCTTATCATAATTTTAACTATAGATTTAGCTAAAGACTTACTGAGTCTTTAGCTAGACTTTTGTTTAATAAATTACTATTTGAAACCACGAACTATCTAAGTGCTAGTTACGCCAATAGATGGCGCTTAACTCATTTGTCAAGTGATGTAATAACTGTACCACGAAGCAGAGATGGCAGGTTCATGGAATAGAATTATGAGTGTTAATAATTAGATTAAATCTTAGCAGATAGAGCCTCTTGCGGCGACACGGCCATTCTGATCGGCGGTGCGCGCTCTGCACCTGCCGTCGCCGTCAGTATGTGGAGTTTCGTGGTTGTTATCTGAAATAGTGGAGATAAATTTTGTCGGCAGATTATTGTTGCTTTTATTATTATCCTACAATGTTCATTGAATTGTAGGATTTGGTAATAGAAAGTGTCAGTCAACATAGAAAGCTAGTTATAGATCAGGCATCTATTCAGTTTTCCTTGTATTCAAAATTAAATGCGTTTATGTATCACCTAGACATACACACAGTCACAGAGTTATCTGCTTGAAATTTTTATTTAATCTTTTAGTAGTGTTTAGATTGAAGCTGGTATGAGCTGCTAACTGAATAAAATGTTGTAGCCTGAATTATCAAATAACATTAATTGAATTGAGGTTATTGATTTTGTTTAATCAGCTAACAGCTGAATAAAATATTGTTGCTTCAATTGTCCAACAATATTCGTTAAATTGTTGTTTAGTATCAGTTAGTTTGCAAGCAGTTTTGCAACTTGTATTTGAGTTTGTTGATGCTAAAAGCTATTTGTTAAAAATAACAGCTTGGTATGAGTTTGGGTTTTTAGTTATCTTCAGAACCTTGTAATAGATCTACTGTCTACTAGATTTGTCTTAAATAAAATTATTGATTGCTTTAGATAGTCTGTAATTTGTATTTGTTAAGTGTCGTGTAAGTAGCATGTTTTTATTTGTTCATTCTCACGGGAAGGTAATGCTCTGTGATAGACACAAAGTCTTGGATTTGACAGGATAAAAGGATAGGATCAGGAACACCGCTCTGTGATAGACACAAAGTCTTTGATTTGACAGGATTAAAGGGTAAGGAGTTTAGGACCATTGCTCCGTGACAGGCACGAAGTCTTTGATTTGACAGGATATAAGGAACCAGGCTCTGGGCGTTATTACGCCGTGGACCCAGCAGGATAACATGAGAGTATTGTTTATCAGTTGCCTCCACGGTTGCTGATAGGATCATTTGTAGTGTTCATTATCAGTGGCCTCCACGGCACTGACAGTATTTGTTTGATTTGTTGTGAGTGTTTGTATTACTCATTGAGCTTGTTGTTTCCTCCACGGATACCAATAGCTTGTGAGTTTTTTATTTTTATTTTATTAGTTACTGTTAGGAGTACTAATATTTTGTTATTATTTTTGTAAATAGTTGCTTACAACTGGCAGGATTATAAAAACTAAAATAATCAATGTGGAAACATGTTACTCAATACACATGAGCGTCATGTAGGTAAGTTGATTGGGCTATTGTATTAAGTCTTTTGTTGTAACACTGTAGGTATCAGTGGGGAAGTGTAAGAAGTAGTTTGAAAACTCCTCACCTTTTATGTTAGTTTATGATGTGAGGACACTGTAACAGTCATCCCTGGTTGGCTGTTCTCATGCTGTTCCCCATTTTATAGCTCCATAGCTGGCGACACGGTCATCTGTTCACCAGGCTGTAGTCCTTGAAGTTGTTAGTTTTTGAAATTGTTCATTGAGTCACATTTTTAAGTGACCTTGCTCCATTATCATTTGCTGGGGTAGCGGTTAATTGATCTCATCACTATCTTGGAGTGACTGGGTGCAGAGTTGCTCTCAATTTCTTTGATAGAAGGTATCATTTCTTCTATGATAAGATAATTGCCTGGAACCTGAAATGTGAGAAGTCATGCAGGTAAATAACATAACATCACGCCTATTGTTCCTGAAAGGTTAGGCAGAGGTATACCTAATAGTATGCCAACATTTATTTTGAAGTCCCATGTAATAGGGGGCAAGCCTTATTGAAAAACCCAACAACACTTTGCCTGACCTGGGAATCGAACCCAGGGCCTTATGCTCAACAGTCACGCTTGCAGCCACTAGACCAACAAGGTAGTCAGTGCAGGTAAATATTAATAATAGTGTAATGTCTACACTAATAGTTTAGTGTGTAGGTACATAACATCACACCTGCAATCCCCGAGGGGTTAGACAGAGGTTAAAATAATAAATCCACACTTTGCTAAGCCTCTCGTTTAGCAATATGGCTATTTGCCATTCATATGATTGGCCAGCTACTGAGTAATTCCTGATGGAAAAACCCAATAACACTCCGACAGGCCTGGGAATCGAATCCAGGTCCTCATGCTTTAATAACAGGGCTCATGACTACTGGACCAACAAAGCAGTCCTACTATTGTTAAAGTTAGTTGGAGTGATAAGTTATAGAGTCGGTAATAAGTTGTTTTGAAAAGTTAATTAAACTAAGATGGGAAAGTTAAACTGATCAGAACTATTTTAAGAACACTATTCGTTGTGTAGTTGAACTGACAAAACATTCACATTTTATTAACACATCAAAAGCTTTGCTTCGTTGATACAACACGCTAAGATTTCATTGTCATAACTTGTTGAACTGAAATTTGTTTGACATTTCATAAGTTGTCTTGTTTTATAAATCAGTTTCTTAACAAAGTGTTTTTGTATGAATCTTGCAACATGTTGTCCAATACAAATGTTTTCAAATTTGCATAATTATTTGAAAAGCCCTCAACGTTGCACTTAACGCAAACAATATCTGATTGTGAGGTATAAACTTATAAGTGTGAATGAAAAGTCAATAACAACGTCTTAAATTTGTTACTACTCATTTATCTAATTACTTAGTAGTAATTAAAAAAGTTAATTCATGATTTTAGTTTCTGACACATCATTACTGGTTATATTTCAAAAACCATTGATTGCTTATTGAGTGAATTAAATGGAGTGTTTTTATTTCACTTCCACAGGTGTCAAGTTACCATAACCAGCATGGGATGTGTTAAGTAATAATGTTATCTGTAAAAATTCTCTACAGTAACAAAATACTAAAATAAATGAAACAAAATACTTCCCGGGATTGATGATCCATTAGCAGGTTTATTTATTGATAATTATGCTTTCCCGGAGTCCAATCTTTGTTTATTCTGCTTCGGTCATTCTGTGCTGTACATGTTGGCAATTTTGAGTGCAATAAATGAAGTTTTCCATCACAACTTCATTCTTTGTTTACCAATATAAATTGCATTTTCAGAATGTGTTCTTATGATTTGTTTTGGGTCAAGTGTTGCAATAAATTATCATGTTGGTATCTGTCAGCCACTTGGATGAAAATGCAGCCAACTCTTTGGCTATCTTAGTCTTCTTAGGTATCTTCTTGTCTATCAGTTCATTGCCACTTAACACTGTATATTGGCTGTGGCAGCATAATAAGTCGCTCTCTCTTGAAAAGCTTCGTGGTGACCACTTCGGTGAAAAATTCTTTGCCACGCCTTCGGCCATGGTCACGAAAGCAAGAGTTCTAGTTCGGTAGTTACTTGTAATTGTTCTGGATGTCCGGCACTGTGAGCAGCGCGCAAGAGCTATCACCTCTTCTGATATCACGGCAGGGAAAGCCTAGAGTAACCATATTGTCTTTCTGTCATCTATCACATCGCCTTGCGATACGATTCTTCATTGTTGGTAGATAGGTAGGTGGGTACTGGGTAGTTGAAATCACACACAGCACTTGACTCAAACTCCAAACGTTTATTTACTCTCATTTTCACAACAGCTAATCGTTCACTTCAATAAACACTTATAATTACTTAGTATTTCAATTGTTTTGCTAATCTTATGATAACGTGACAGCTTGTCGCTCACGCGATTATTCTCTATCTCTATTCTGCCTGCGTGAGCGGAAGTCCTCCACACAGTACAGGTAACTCATTACATAATAAGTTCATTAAAACTTACAAACAATACTAGAGTAATTCATAATTAATCATTTTAATAATTAAACAATACCAATATTCACAAATGCAAAGGTTTTATCAAGTTAAAGCTAATTAGTCGCTTCAATACTTTTTACAACAATATTCAATCTTTTAAAACCATTTCCGGCAAATCAAAGTATTTAGTACAAAGAACACCTACGAAGTCTTTCACTAATAAATTGTTCTGTAAAATAATCTTGTTACTTTTTAGTTTGTAATTTAGTTAGATAATCTGATTTAATTGTAGTTTCAAATTATTAATTGATTTATTGATCAAATCGTATTCGGCCTGTAGTGTTGCCTCATAAAAATCTTGTGTCAAAATGAACAATAATAATTTAAATCCAATGTCATAAAATACTTGCTTATCATAATTTTAACTATAGATTTAGCTAAAGACTTACTGAGTCTTTAGCTAGACTTTTGTTTAATAAATTACTATTTGAAACCACGAACTATCTAAGTGCTAGTTACGCCAATAGATGGCGCTTAACTCATTTGTCAAGTGATGTAATAACTGTACCACGAAGCAGAGATGGCAGGTTCATGGAATAGAATTATGAGTGTTAATAATTAGATTAAATCTTAGCAGATAGAGCCTCTTGCGGCGACATATATCTTTAAATATTTTATCTACACCCATGCCATAAATCCTCTATAAAAGTACCTGAAACAGTTAGCTTATTGCCAACATTAAAACATTCAGTGTCATAATAACCATTATAACACCCAAACGGGTGTTTTAATGTACTGAATTTCATTATGCAACTCGTTTTAAAAAAGAACATTGTCTAGCACGTGCGATTCACTACCACAGTGCCGTAATTTAAAAAAAACTTATAGGTTAATTCGAATTCACGACGTATCTTGCCATTTTTGTTTCAAATTAGTATTGCATTATGTAATTTGTTGTTTACAAAAATGAGTGATACAAGCTTTGTGCATTTTAATAATTGTACAATCCAAAATGTTAATAATTATATTATTACCTATACATGGTTTGTATGTATTAAAATACTCAGCAATTAAACTTTCTATTAATTTACATAGACTTCTTACAACACTACAACACCCTTTGGTTTCAGAAACTTTTATATGGAGGATTCATATCATGGATGTAGATAAAGTCTTGTATGCAAACACTCATGTGATTCTATTATCACACGAGACGAAGCCCAGTGTGATAAACCCACATTCGTGTTTTAATACCCCTCATTATACAACAGTTGCATAAATAACTATTATAGTATTATAATAAACCATTTAGGCAGGCAGGTACGTACGTAAGTCCGTACATTCCTAAATCTACTTTACTCAGGACCAGGTCAGCAGTCGCGCTTGAGACCACTAGACCAACGAGGTACATTTAAGATATTCTGTCCATATGTTGTGTAGGCGCGTGCGCAACGGCTGTGCTAAACATATGCGTAGAAGAAACACCAACGCTAAAACGGTTACCACTTATCTACCACGTATGCAGTACATCATTCTGATGATCAGCTCGTGGCTAAATATTAACAGCCGCTCGGGAGCCGTGCTTGCCTAGGTTGGTCTGGCTGTTATTTGTAGATCTTTGACAGTCGTTACAGGTAGTCAGTGGCCCAACATAGTTGGGAAAAGGCTAGGCAGATGATGATGATTCTGATGATCACATATTAATTTCACGGCAGTTATTTAAAAAAACTGTTATTTCTTACAGAACGGAACTACCTACATGGTCAAAATATACAGAACTTTTTTTTTCAAAAATGAAAAATCAATCAAAAAAGAAAAAAAAACAATGAAAAATTTATAAATGGCCCCGGGTTCAGAATTATATAGATCTACTGAATAAATGGTAGTAAACAGTTTTAGCGTAGGTGTCCCATCCTCCTTGTGTGTATAGGGAAGAGGATATCTTTTGGATCGTAGCCGTTGTCAAAGGATCTAAAGGTTATTATAGTATCACACGATTCATTTAGTTCAGAGGTTCTCAAACTTTTTTTTATGGTAGACCACTTTCAATATTTTCTGGTTTCGGTGGACCCCCTGCTGCATTTTTTTTCAAGCCAAACCAAAAAGAGCAAGAAATTTGAAATATATCTTTTTCGCGCCATCCGTTAGGAATGCTATGATTGCATGAGGACTGTGGCTCTTAACATTTTTTTTTTTTGCAAAAATCTTGAAAATTATAATCACATTACTACAAAAGTCTTCGCCTGCGTCTCTAACGCCATGATCGCGGGTTAACCCGCGATCATGGCGCTTGCAACAGCGTCGAAATATCGGGAGCTCAAAAATAAACAATAATCACGGAAGATATCCCATCCCGTAAGTGACTTTTGTAGTATAGTTATGAACCATCATCTGCCTAGCCTTTTCCCAACTATGTTGGGGTCGGCTTCCAGTTTTACCGGATGCAGCTGAATATCAGTATTTTACATGGAGCGACTGCCTATCTGACCTCCACAACCCAGTTAGTACCGGGTTAGTATAGTTATGAACCGTGAAAGCTTAAAACAGTGTATAATCACATTGCTTCAAAATGCTTTTTTAAAGTCTCAATATTATGACCATTTTCACCGGCTAAACAACCTGTCATCACCGGAACATTTTGTTTTTTATTTTTACTTTTTGAGTACCTAGATTATCTGCCTACATTGATACAAGATAAAGTCAAGCCAACATTTTTGTTCTTTGGTATCGAAACCAGATAAATTTTAGTGGACCCCACTTACAAATTGTGAACCCCCATTTTTTTTTTCACGCCAACGTAGTTCCCCGACGGGTCTCCCGTGGACCCCTGGGGGGCAACTGATTTAGTTACTACAAACGATGATCGTTTCTCGCGTGATTGGCTTTCTGATTGTAAAGGAAGGCACAGTTACGTAAAACTTTCTGGGATAATCCCAGAAAGTCGTACGAGCGACTGGCAACCGTCGACAGGTAGCTGAAATTCAGCACCAGAGTCACGGCTAGCACGAACACTTGACGTAAATGTAGCTTAAATTCAGCGCCAGAGTCACGGCTAGCACGAACACGCGACATAAATGTAGCTTAAATTCAGCGCCAGAGTCACGGCTAGCACGAATACGCGACGTAAATGTAGCTTAAATTCAGCACCAGAGTCACGGCTAGCACGAACACGCGACGTAAATGTAGCTTAAATTCAGCGCCAGAGTCACGGCTAGCACGAATACGCGACGTAAATGTAGCTTAAATTCAGCGCCAGAGTCACGGCTAGCACGAACACGCGACGTAAATGTAGCTTAAATTCAGCACCAGAGTCACGGCTAGCACGAACACGCGACGTAAATGTAGCTTAAATTCAGCGCCAGAGTCACGGCCAGCACGAATACGCGACGTAAATGTAGCTTAAATTCAGCGCCAGAGTCACGGCTAGCACGAACACGCGACGTAAATGTAGCTTAAATTCGAATACATATACCGATCAACGTATAGCAGACAGCTGCCACTACCAATTTGTTATAAGCAATATGCGTTTATTTGATTGACGTCTCTATAATTAGGTATAATTTTATTTTGCATAACCAAATATCATATTAAAAAAGTCTCTTTGGTCGACTGGTGCGATTTCAATTATTATTTAGTTCAATAATTAAAATTTAATAAATTCAAGTGATTAGAACTTTAATTTAATTATTGAACTTTTGCTGCTAACTGTATCTACCACCAGCCTTCACGGTATTGTCTGCACTACCCTCCCCAAGTTGAAATTAATCAATACCAACATAATTATGAAAAAGGGTATCGTTCCCCGATATAAAATCTTGGCTTCTTTTTAATTAGAAAGAAACCATAGAGTTTCCTTCTGAAGCGTAAAATAACTGCTTACTAAAAATTTCAGAAAATAACAAAAAACTTGTTTGTTGCTTTTAAAATAACTAACAGATGCCCGCGGCTTCGGAAGCGTGGAGTTCGGTAATAGTCCCAAGAGATCGTGTTATCCGGGATAATAATTATCCTTTGTGTTAATTCTGGTTAAAATCTATCTGTGTGCCCATCCAAGTTCATTCAGCTGTTTTGTTGTGAAAGAGATACAAACATCCATTGTATACATCCCCACAAACTTTCGCATTTGTAAAATATTTAACGGCATCAACATTTTCCAATTATAATAGAGAGAAGAATAATTGGAAAAGTTAAACTCACTTTCTAATTGCCCTTTATATACAGAATGACTTTTTTATCACTTTCCAAAAAAATGGGTGTTATTAAACCCATTTTTTGTTTGGTGAACGGAGTAGAAGCAAGCAAATGGCATACAGTTTTTTTTTTCTTTTTGGTAAAAAAAAATAAAAAAAACGATATTCGAATCATACGCGTATTGCGTGTGATTTGGAATTCGATTTTTTTTTCAAAATTTCTTATTCTTTGTTCTAATATGAAAAGTTTACTTGAAATTTGTAGCGTTTTTTGATGATGGATTATTTTTTTTTCTAAGCTGTGGAAAAAAGAAAACAAAAACTAGGTATGCCATTTTTGGAAAGTGATAAAAAAGTCATTCGATATATAAAACATGCGCAAACGCACACCCCTACAAACAACACACACACACACTCACACACACACACACTCATATACACTCCACGCACAAAAACCATTTCATACAAACACATAATCTATTTAATCTCACATAAAATTACAAAGTGAAGTATTGTTAATTTTTATTTTTCAGTTTTTAAATTGTAAGTTTTTATTTATTTTTAGTTTAATTTTTGCTTTTTGCTTATATCTCGACTATTTGGAGGTGGGCGTTAATGACTGCGACACAGTTTTATATTAATGCAGTTGTTATCGAATACAGAGTAGTTGTAAACTGAGTTTATTCTTTCCAATAAAATTATTATTAAATTAAATAGATGTACTTACAACATTACGGCGTCACATTTTCCAAGACATTCCATTCATGTACACGTTTACAAGTAACTTCCACGGTATTTAGTAACGAGGAGGTATACAAATGCTGTGTGTGTGCACAGAGCAAGACAAACCTGGCTCCTCATTAAGAGAATCGATAGCTACTTCCTTTGACAAAAGACTGGAAACTAGTGCATTCATTACAAGCAACGAAGGAGTTGGAACTGTCTTACTACATTGTGAGTAGATAGAATACAGAAGATACCTTCTCTGGCATACAGCGTGTAAAAGATCTCATCACGAAGCCGTCAACCAAGCATTCTGTACATCAAACTATGTAACTTTACGCAACAATTATTGCTGGGAAACGACTTTTTTTTGGGTGAAAAATCATGTTTTGTGGTAGAACTCAATGTAACGCACTCAAAACATTGTGCTGATGGATGGATTGAATAGTACGGGGGTCGTAGAGGAGTAGAGTAAAAATCTCACATTAAAAACTTGTATTAAAAAAAAACTTTGTCATAAAGTTGGAACTTTGACCCCCAATATCTAAGTAACTAGAAGGTTCCCAGGTATAGTGTAGAACAAAAAAAATGATCGCAATGACGGGGAGAACAAGTGCCTTTCGGCTTCGTTAAGAAGTGTTTTACACCCTTTATACGCGTTTTTATACTTTGTAATACAATCTTACGAATTGACAAAACATGGTGACTTCACTCTTCTATTATAACGGTTACTACGTCTTCAATATCATTCCAATCACCTAGAAATTTATTATCGGTTATTAAAATGAAAATCTCGTTGAGCTCCTTCAGTTATAAGTCGAGCTCACGTTAACTGACAAATGCTTGCACTGACTGGATAGGTCCACTCAAATCTGTATGATTCTTTCTTCAAAAGACCATCTCAGACACTAGCATGGTCCTCATGTGAATTGAGCAAGATTATGTCTGGACTTCAAAAGAGACTATGACCTCTGAGTTTGTTTCGGCTGTTTCTTCTCAGCACCCCTAGCCAATTTGACAATCTACAATCGTTAACGCTAGTAGAAAACTATTCAAATGAATGGGAATGACTTCATCTCAACGTTAAATCACGTGATCAACAAAAACGAATAGAAAATTCGTAGACAAGTTTACATCGTTCAAAATGAAAGAATAGAATGTTATCGTTTCTACAATGTTGATCGCTAAACTCTGGTAGGAACGCTTACCATAGACTACCTAAAGTGTAGTTTTTTTTCTACAGACATTAGAGATCGAGCGATCGACTCAGTCGTGTCAACTTGGCTACCAATTTAGCGCTTTGTACAGTCGCTTACGCCGAGGCGTTTACGATTGTAGAAAGAGAGTCGATACGAAACGTTTGTAACTTGGCTAGGGGTGCAGAGTAGTCAGGTATGAAACACCGTTACACCGGCCCCATCTAGTTTTAAAAAATGACGTGTAAAAGTGTTTGTAAAAACCTACTTTCAAAATAAACATCATTTATCATTTATCGTTTCCTACAAAAGTGCAATGCCTAAACGTTCAAAAGGTATGGAACAGATGATTTTTATTTTTCGAGTTTTTTTTAACAGCAATAAACAACAGCTTTTTCTTTTAGCAACAAACAGCTGGGCAGCTGGGTTCGAGGTTAAACCCCTTTGCCACCACTGCTCCCTATTTTTAAACTCCATCAAAATCACCTCTCAAATTCCTTTACATCCCAGAAACACCAAACCTCAACTCCAAAGCCTTCACAGATAAACATCCAACAGTACTCTGACGTCACAACACACTAGCCTTTACGAATGCAACCCTGTGCAAGTAACTGCGCCGCATAAAGTATACAAGGAAAGGCTTAAATAAATAATCAAACGAGCTGCAGTGGCCAGCGTTACTCACACCTGGAATGGGGGCCAAGGATTTGTGGCACAACAACGGGCTGAATATTTGATGAGCGTTCTTTTAGGGTTTTTTAAAAGAGTTGCGCTGTGTGATGTTGGGCGGTGATTGACTGAATTGTGAATGATGCATCTGTAGTATTTGTTTGTACTTTTCTGTTGCAACTTTGCCTGTCAAAATCAAAATCAAAGCATTTATTTTAAGTAGGCCAGTTACAGGCACTTTTGAATTGTCGAAACAAAGATGAAAATTAAATGTAGCTACAGTCCCCGTCACAAGACATAAAAAATTGTGAAAGTACTGTAGTTGCCCATTCCCTAGCGTAGATCTCTATGGAGAAGAACGGGCAAGAAACTCCATGGACACTCTTTTAAATCAAAATAATATTGTTACAAAATCTTGGTTACATCATTCATGTTGAGATGGTATATTGTGTGAGAACAATGTAGTAAGATGTGCACGTTAAAGGTGTCCATAGTAAAACAAAACAAAAAAATACAATTCAAAAACCAAAATAATTCATTCAAATAAGCCATGGCAACTAAGAGATGACCAGTCACAACTGACAGCGCCCGTTCAGGAACATGACGCATGGATCAGCACCATTCAACTCAACCATTTTGAAGGGAACTAAATGATCCGACACATGCGCCACCATCAGCGAGACATTTGAGTGAGCATGACATACTCTAAACCGCCAGGGCACAGTCAAGTCAAGAAAAGACGTAGTTTTCCAGTGAATGATAGCTTTCTAGTACATAGTACTCACACAATATGGGCTATGCATTTATATAATACTAAAGAGAT
The DNA here is from genome assembly GCA_905147715.2 of Xestia xanthographa. Classification (NCBI taxonomy): domain Eukaryota; kingdom Metazoa; phylum Arthropoda; class Insecta; order Lepidoptera; family Noctuidae; genus Xestia; species Xestia xanthographa. Next base: position 21,371,464 of record LR990646.1, read on the forward strand.
TGAATCTAAAGCTCAAAAGCTTTTAGATGTACCTAAACCTGTACCTAAACCGTGTTCCTTTAGTCTTCTATACAAATAAATAAAGAAGTGTCTGTTTGTAGTTTAAAAAAAACAGCTTTTTACTAATTGCATAATTATGCACGTGATATTTTTTTATAATTTCCCGCGAACGGATTCCCGTGAAATTATAAAAAAATATCACTTCTCTCTTTGAATCGGATTTTGGTAACAATTTCAAGGGTTTTATTTTTTTTCGACGGAACACTAATCATTTTTCTAAAATAAAAGTAGCCTAAGTTACACCTTATTAAATCAGCTATCTGCTAGTAAAAGCCCCGTCAAAATCAGTCCAGCCCTTTCGGAGATTTGCCGGAACAAATCGCATGAGGTAAAGCATTCGTAAAACGTCGCAGGACCTGTTATTCCATAAATCAGTTGTAGAAGTTTTAAAAAACGGCTCCAGTATTTGCTCAAATAACTTTCAGCAGCTCAAATTTTCCGAAACAGGATCTTCAGTGGATGCAATACCTGGTTTCGGTTCCTTAGTAAAACCCGGAAAAAACCTGTTACCGAAACGCGTACGCGAAACTGTTTAGTTAAATGTCTGAAAGCCTGTATTATTGTCTTTAAACAAGTAACAAATATCATACATATTGTAATTGTTTCATCAAAATTACTCTATAGCCAGTCAGTCACTTGGTTTCACTTCAAAATAAAAAGAGGCTTTCAAGTGTGAAGTACTTGCTTGTCAAAGCAAGTACTCTACTATCTCCATTATTATTTAAATCACATCTCATAGTTCAACAAAGCTCTTCCACCTAGAAGCTTTTATTTCGGATATTGCATTTGCCATTAATAAACAAAAACAGCACAAACCGTTCTCTTTTGGGAGTTGCGAACTTTAATCTGCAAGTGGTTTTAAATATTACAATGAGCCGTGGAACAGCAGACGGTTGAAATGGAAACGCCAACGCCCCTCGCCGCTAAAACTGGGGTCACTCAGACGATATAGTTTTTGTTAATTCGCTTCGCGTTATGATTTTTTTATTTTATCGCCGGATTTGGACGAAGTGTTTTTTAACGGCGCTGTTACGTCTCCCACTTATAGTCTAAGATCGAACGATCTAAAGAACGACCTTCACCGTTTCATACTTTCGATTGGTATGGAATTGGTCTATTAGCCGAACCAGTGAAATGTTGAAAAAAAAAACATTGTATTCTGGACTGAAATTTTTTAGACAAGCCATTTACAATATGTTTTTTGAAATATTTAATTTGACATAAAATACTTTTCATCCATTAACCAGCTCGGTGAAGGCCGTTCTTTAAGGGATCCTATACTATTACAGAAAAAATCTCCGTGGGGTAAACAGCTATCGCGGTTCCGCCAGTCTGTGGAATTCACTACCGGCTTCTCTATTTCCCGATCGTTATAATCTAGATCTCTTCAAAGTTCGAATGAATAGGTTCCTTCTAGGCTGCATCATCGCCACGCATCAAGTGCGTTGCGGACAAAAGTAGAATAATATTTAGTATTAAAAAAAGTTCCCAAGAAAACTCTGTCAATTTTTCAAAGGTATTTTTGAAGACAGGTTTGTGGATATGATCGTAACATAAGTGATCGTCTCATCGTATTAATTGTTGTCGTCGTCGCGTCGAACGGAGGGTAGATATGATATCTTCCGATTTTCCTTAAAAGTATAAATGATCGGGACGGTCGCTTTAATCTCCTCGTATGATACAAACGGTAAAACAATTAGGTACCATTTTTTTTTTCGAAAGGGATATCATCAAATGACTCCTCCCGCTTTGGGCGGAGCTTCTGTATTCTACTCGAGCAGGAGGGAGTGTCAGACTTTTACTGACTAAAACCCATCCATGTTCCTTCATCGCCCTTTGTGTTCCACGGTACCTCTTTCGAACAGTCCCGCAACCCCGGACAATTAGGTACCTACATTGCATTTCCCCAAGGTAAAATTGAGACAAAAATAATGCTATGCGTCTCAGTACTTAAATGAGTGTTGTCTTAAATTAAAATGTTGCCGGGCCGTGTCTTCGGGCTAAACTTTAGATAAAATACACACCTAGCCATATTCGTACGTCTTCTAAGTACATTTCGCGGTATTTTCTTTGTTGAGAAATAATCAACACTGAAGAACGGCCCCAAGGCTAAACTTAATATCTAGTAACAAGGAGAATCCGAAAACGACGTTTTAATTACCTAGTAGTGAACGATCGTTTGTGTTTGGCTTAGTTTACCCATTTAGTTTCGTACCTATGGATTTTCAAAGCTGATTAAAAGCAGCATGGCTTTTATTGAGAAGATTAAACGAAAATCAGAGCCTACAAGAACATAAACGAATTAATAATCAAGTGTTATAACATTCATTTCATTTTTAGGGTTCCGTACCCAAAGGGTAAAAACGGAACCCTATTACTAAGACTTCGCTGTCTGTCCGTCTGTCTGTCCGTCTGTCTGTCACCAGGCTGTATCTCATGAACCGTGACAGCTAGACAGTTGAAATTTTCACAGATGATGTATTTCTGTTGCCGCTATAACTAAAAACAGAATACAATTAATATTTAAGGGGGGCTCCCATACAACAAACGTGATTTTTTTTGCCGTTTTGTCTAATATATAGATAATGGTACGGAACCCTTCGTGCGCGAGTCCGACTCGCACTTGGCCGGTTTTTTCTCTCATAGAGAGGAGGCCTGTGTCCCAGCAGTGGAAACATTAATAGGCTGATGATGATGACATTTTAGTACGTCAAATTAGTTCAATCAAGTTTTGCTCAACCAAGTCTTATAGCCAAGACTATAGTTGGTGCCAGTTAAGATGAGTATAGCGGTCACTGACCTACCTACATTTATTAAACTTCTTAACTTTGAAAACCAAAACTAAGCCTGTTCAAGTCTGGAATCGTCTACTATCGTCATCTTCAACATTTTTTGTAGTGAAAAACGATACTTAATTTATTTGTTTTGGTTCGTACGAAGAGATATTAGGGAAAGGGCAATGACCGCTATTCTCATCTTAACTGGCACAACCACCAACAATACTAGCCTAGTCTTTTCAAAACCATGTTAGTGTCGACCTCCAGTATATCCGGATCCAACTGAATACCAGTATTTTACATGAAGCCACTTGCTATCTTACCTCCACCACTATCACCGCTAGTAGCGGGGGGATACCACGCCAGTGGTAAGACTGGTAAGCGTAAGCTACATAAAATTAGTATTGATAAACCTATCGAGTTGAAAAAATAGGTGGGATTTAACTTCCATTAATAAACATAAGCAAAAAGTATGTTAATGCAGATGTAAATAAACAAAATAAGTAAGTAATAAGAACAAACGCGGAAGAAAATAGTTATTCATCTTCATTTGCGATATCCGCCCACTGATTAATATGTTTCTTGTACTAGCTAGTGACGTGACACGCAAGAATATCCGAATATCCGAAAAATTAAATTAACATGTCATATTCAGGAATTTCCACCGTATAGTGTAATTTAATATCACGTTAATTAAGCAAGCACATTCTTAACGTTTTCAAGCTGATATTGGGATTTTCAGATTCTCGGAGTGGAAATATTATGGGGATATTCTAAAGAATCATTATGATAAAATTAATGATGATCCTATTTTACTAATAAGGCGTTAAAGTTAATTGTTTGAGATCTTATCTAAAACTAAATTTTCAATTATTATAATTGAAAAGATATTTGTTTTCATTGACGATCTTTTCATTCCCCGTATTTTACTCGATATTATATTACGGAGTATTTTACAGTATTTTACGGAAAGCAGCGCAGTATTTTCGTAAGTCGGGGCCGCCACCACTGGGCGGTGGCCCAGTGGTGGCGGCCCCGACTTACGAACAGTAAGTGGTGGGTTCGAACCCAGACAGGCGCAGTACTTTGTGTAATTTATTTCATCACCACTGCTCTCAAAAACGGTGAAGGAAAACATCGTGAGGAAACCGGCATGTCCTAGAACCAACAAATTCGAAGAAATGTGACATCTACCAATCCGCAATGGGCCCGCGTGGTGGATTATAGCCCATTCCCTCTCATAGAGAGGAGGCCTGTGTCCCTGCAGTAGGAACATTAATAGGCTGATGATGATGATGATTTTACTCGATTATATTCCGTAACTTGGTTTTCACAATCGCCACATCACTACCCACTACAGATGGGGGATCTGTAGTTGTGGGTAGTAGAGGGGTAGTTCCAAACTTTATTTTTGTCCTATTTACCATTTCGTACATAAAACAAAACATCTGAGTGTCCGTCCGTTTACGACTTACGGACTCCAATTTTATTCCGAATCTTTCACTGAACTTACATTTACGCGCAAAGGTTTCAGTCCTTACATTTCTTCACTCATAAGTTTAAGAAGCTGTGTTTCTAGAAAACATTTTACTTGCTCAGAAAGTGTGAAACTGCTCTTAACTCCAACGACTGTAAATTAAGTTATTTACTGAGAGTAAACAAGTATTTCTTAGTTCGTCTTTGAAAGGTTTTTACTTCGTTTTCTCAACTGGAAATGGAAGACAAACGTGTACTTCTTACTGTTAGGTATACAAGCACACAATTTACCTGTGTTATGACCAGTCATAATGTACGTAAATCACATAGAAAGACACGAAACAAATTTTGTTTATTTAGGACATACAAATGTGTTCAAATATGTGCAGGTGACGGGTGACCGAAACTGCTGGAAAAATCCAATTTTGTCACGTCCCGGAATCTGTAAAATAAGTAAAGAAAAGTTAGGGAAAATAATGATGAAAGTCTTTTCAAGCTTGTATAGTTTCTTGTTTTTGTATTCTTTCTTCTCTGAAAATAAAATATAGGTGGCAATATTTTAGTTTATTCAGTTACGAATTAAAACTAAAATCGTTTCTTCGTCACATCACAAAACAGGTATTGAACTGTCTACATATTTCTTATGTCTACTAACTGACTGATGCTTGAAATGAGATCCTAAGTTTAATTTCCAGGTCGGGGAAAATGTTTTTGGGTTTTTTTCCAGCAAGAATATCTCAGTAGCAGCCTGGAGTCTGGATCTGTGTCCAGTTGATGGCAATAGGCTCGCCCGTAATTACATGAAACTCTCAACAGGCAAAATGTGGGTGTACTATAAGTTACATTTCTGCCTAACCCTGCTGGGAGCACAAGCATAATGTTATGTTACATCCATTGAGCCATTACTACTACGTATAAAGAAGACAGCGCGAACAAAATCTTTGCTCCGTTCTACTGCAGTCGGCCGGCTGCAGCTCAGTCAGTCGCTTGCTTTTTTTTTTTTTGCAGAATGGCATCTCGCAGTTCAACCTAGAGAGGTCTGCTTAACCAGACAATCCTGTGGGTACCTTAAGTGTAAGGCCTCCAGCCAGGGCATAAAACTTACAAACTAAACGACTACACGCTAAGGGCACCCCCTGCGGGGTACGGGCCTCGGCTTAAGGCGTCGCTGGGAGAGGACAGCAAGGGGACAGGCTGGATCTGAGTGGTGTCAGTCGCTTGCTCGCCACAGACCATCTATATACGGGGCTAGCCTCCCCCCGCGCGCCCCTCACTGCGCACAGATTTTGTTCGCGCTTTCTTCTCTATACGTAGTAATAATAGCTCAATGGTTATATCGTGACATCTACTTACTCAAACATACCACTGGATTAGCATTAAAAAACAACTCGCTTTTTCCTTATTCATTCAAATTCCCCGTAGTATGTACTTACACTGTATTTACAAAAAAAAGAAACGCAAAATATTGCCCCGCATGCATCAACTTTTTAAAACTCCACCACCGGTTATTATACCCGGCCAGTTCCAACTGTTAACAACAATCATAACACCGTGTGGGCTTACGTTTGTGTTAGTAACAAGCAAAAACTAACCGCAGAGCAATTGTGTGCCCCTGATGTGGACGAAAGTTGTGTGAACTACGTAAAGGCGGTCCCTCACCGAAGCATTTGCCTGTAATGTAACAATACAAGCTTCGATTTTGAGTATTACGTTACATGTCATTTACAAATAGTAACATTGTAACTTAACTTCTTAAACTTAAATAAGTTTGAGAAGGAGAGGAAGGTCAAAGAAAAGATGGATGGATCGTGTTAGGAATGATATTTATTTATTGACACACCAACGACTTATTCACATTAAATATATTCTATTTCATTATATTCATTATTCATTTATATTTCATTACATTAAATATATTCTATTTCAACATCTTTGCGGTGAATTCGTCACTTATAGGGGTGCACAGCACTTGTATAATCAATAAATAATAAAAATTAAAAATGGAAATATATGATAATAATAAAATTAAAATTTACAATATGAAAGAGAGACGGCACGGCATCATTTACAGGGAGTAAATGATGCCGTGCCGTCTGACAGGGAAGAATGGAAGAAGAAAACATGTTCCGACCCCAAGTAGAATGGAATAAGTTCTTAAAATTACTTATTGTTGTACAAAAGCGAAACTTGTATTGTTTATATACTACAGGCGAATGCTCCCGGGAGCGTCTGTTTGTAACGTAATGCTCAAAATAGAAACTTAGATTTGTTACATTACATGCGAATGCTCGCAGTGAGGGAACGCCTGAAAAGTACGCAGACAAGTCATTGTAGGAGTGTGTAGACGGTCTATTGAATTTGGTTGAGTCGACAATTGTCTGACAGCGTAAACATGGCATGATCGTGAATGTACCAATTATATAGTGTGTAGTTCCTTGTGAAAATTAGTTTAGTCCTTTATGTGTATGTTGGCTAAGCTACGTGGGTATGTTTCATGTGTAGGCACCATTGATAGTTCTTTCTATAACTTTTTCATTTTAACTTTTGATATCTTTATATTACAAGGCTGTCAATATATGGCGGTGTCTTATTTTGCTCTTTTTTTTCATTACTTACGATAAAGCTGCAGCTTAAAAATATATTCAGTCCTCCGTTACTTTTCATGTAGCTTCTGTTGCTTCAGGTTTTCAAGAATAGAAAGCGTTACAAAAATTGCTGTCTCGTGTTGTAGGGGTCTGTTGTTATGAATTTCTCATTCCAATAGAACAGCAGAATTGGCACTAACTTCAGTAATTATTTTACTAATATTCCAGTAATTTATTCCTTGATTCCTCGTCTCAACTTGAATTATTGCTCAACCCTCAAGCAATAAATTGGCATTACGTAAGCTCGACGACATCTCTTAACTCCATATCAATTAGATGTGCTAGAATCAAATTGAATTCCAAGAATTGTTTTCTCACATTTTAAGTCTCCAAAATAAATTGAAATTGGTTTGTAAAGGGCGACGAACTAAGAAGTAAACTTCGACAATATTAGTTGTCAGTCGATAAGTTGGCCTTAGATAAAAACAACTTTTACTCTTAATCATAAAGTTCTTGTTTGCAGTGATTCGGTTGCCAAAATTGCCTAAAGCCAGCCTTGTAACCCCACACATTTCTCGCCTATTTTTGTTGAATGTGGTTACATAAATCGTCGCGGACGCACGAGATAATTTTCTGTTCTACAGTATTTTTCCGCGTAATTGGTCTGGAGTCGGGGTCGATGGCGTTGCAGCTGAAAGTAAAATACGGAAGGCCTGAAGTCTACTATCGGATTTTTGTGTTGCAGAATATTTCTATTACCGTAAAATGTGAAATTGTACCCCAAAAAAGAATCTCGTATTCCAGCAATATTTTTCGTAGTTACTTAGTTTGATGTACAGAATGCTTGGTTGACGGCTTCCAAAACTCTCAAAGAACATCTTAACTCACCCTGAACCACAAAATCATTACCTAAACCGCACAAATATTTTCTGTATTCCAGTATTTTCTCGCGTAATTGGTCTGGAGTCGGGGTCGATGGCGTTGCAGCTGAAAGTGGAATACGGAAGGCCCGAAGATTAATAACTATCGGATTTTTGTGTTGCAGAATATTTCTACTTAGTTAGAGTTTAGTGCCTGCCGGGGCTGCCTGTCGGGGCCACCACGTGGCCCCCCTGACCACCGTAGGCGCGGGCCTGTGGACGGTGGGGGCTATGGGCTATATAGCTCGCCGGCGTCCGTCCGTCTCATGACGACAGGCCGTGTTGACGGCGCGTTCGTGTTCCACGCGCGCCTCAAAGAGAGTCAGCAAAAGGAAGGGTTCCGCAAGGACCGATGCCTGCCGGGGTTGCGAGACTGTTCGAAAGATATACCGTGGCCCCGGAACACAAAGGGCGATGCAGGAACATGGATGGGTTTAAGTCAGTAAAAGTCTGACACACCCTCCCGCTCCGCCTAGAGTGTGAGAAGTCATTTGATGATTTCACATCCGAAAAAAAAAAGCTAGGCTGACTCAGAGACGTTGCATGGCTTGGCTCTATTTCATCATATCTCGTGTAGAAAGAAGCTGCAATTTCTAGCCAAATCTGGGATGCAAAATTTTACCTCGTTAGTGTGGATGGCATATCTCCTTTCAATATAACATCACATCCCCAGACGGTTAGGCAGAGATATACCTCATAGAAAACCCATATTTCGACTGTTATGTGTTAAGCTTTAAGTCCTACGTAATAAGGACGAGCCCATGGCCATCAATTGGGTACAAATCCAGACTCCGTGGCTGCTACTGAGAAAATCCAGATAAAAGAAAAATCTTGTTTCCTTATTAACATAAGGCATACATTATATATACAGGGTGTAAAAAACCTCATCACGAAGCCGTCAACCAAGCATTCTGTACATAAAACTAAGTAACTTTATGCAAAAATTATTTCTGGGAAACGACTTTTTTTTTTTGGGGTGAAAAATTATGTTTTGTGGTAGAACTCAATGCAACGCAGTCAAAACATTGTGCTGATGGATTTATTGAATAGTACGTAGGTCGTGGAGGTGTTTAAAGTAAAAATCTTACATTACTTAACTTGTATTAAAAAAAAATCTTACCCCTTATCTCTTATCTCCTTATCTCTGCTCTGGGCCCTATCAGAATACCAGCGCTGTAACGTTTTTTTAATGTTACAGCACCATGCTGAGATAGGGGCCTTTTGGCCTCGTACAGGACCAATTTCGTTTCTTTTTATTTTATTTTTATTGCTTTTTAGGGTTCCGTACCCAAAGGGTAAAAACGGAACCCTATTACTAAGACTTCGCTGTCTGTCCGTCTGTCCATCTGTCCGTCTGTCCGTCTGTCCGTCTGTCTGTCACCAGGCTGTATCTCATGAACCGTGACAACTAGACAGTTGAAATTTTCACAGATGATGTATTTCTGTTGCCGCTATAACAACAAATACTAAAAACAGAATAAAATTAATATTTAAGGGGGGCTCCCATACAACAAACGTGATTTTTTTATAATAATTGGTACGGAACCCTTCGTGCGCGAGTCCGACTCGCACTTGGCCGGTTTTTGTTAAATTGTTATTAGTTGTACCTGCTGTTAATTTTACCATTTTAATTTGTGTGTTTTGTCCTGTGTGGGCTAATAAATTTTGTGTAAAAATCTTACATTAAAAACTTGTATTTAAAAAAAAAAACTTTTCAGAAAGTTGGAACTTTGGCCCCCAATATCTCCGTAACTAGAAGGTTCCCAGGTATGGTGTAGAACAAAAAAATGATCGCAATGACGCGGAGAACAAGTGCCTTTCGGCTTCGTTAAGAGGTGTTTTACACCCTTTATAATAATCAATCAATTCAATTATAAACAGAAACCAGGCAAGTGTGAAAAATACCATATCGATAAATACATGTTTTGTAATTATATTACTCTCATAAAAAAAACTGTTGTTCTGGCAGGATATCGGTTGTGTGGCTTCAACTTTATGCTCCGATACAGATTCGATAACCGCATAACAAATAGATAGTATTTCTCAATCAGGAATAAAGCAAACACGGCTGCCAATATCATTGATTGCTTTTGTTGCATTTGCAACGTCTGGTTCTGAGTATTTGCTCAGGTTAATATTGATTCTGTATAGCGTTTGATACTGCATCTGATCTGCTGTATATTTGTTGATAAAAATAAATACCAGTAATATAAGAATTAGTGTACATAATTTGCCTGAGATGGAATGCACGGAAATGCAAAATATTTCATTATTTTCCTTTTATAAAGAAAAGCTAAGAAACAAGTATCTTCAGGTGAAAAAACACTTAAGTTTTAGATAGTACTTGTCATTACCTACATCTTTAATAGTTTATTTAATTAGTAGTCAAGTCACAACACAGTAAAATATAGCATCAAAAAATCTCCTCAACGCTGTCAACCGGTAACGTGCCAAGCTCTTCAAGTGTAAGCACAAGTATTGTTTTAAGTCACAAAATATCCTGTCATCATCAGCCTATTAATGTTCCCACTGCTGGGACACGGCCTCCTCTCAATGAGAGGGAATGGGCTATAATCAACCACGCGGGCCCAGTGCGGATTGGTAGATGTCACATGTCTTCGAATTTTTGGTTCTTAGACATGGCCGGTGTCCTCACGATGTTTTCCTTCACCGTTTTGAGAGCAGTGGTGATGAAAGAATAAATTACACAAAGTAATGCACCTGCCTGGGTTCGAACCCACGACTTACTGTTCGTAAGTCGGGGCCACCACTGCTCTTAAATATCCTGTAGGTACCTATAATATGATAGTTATACAGTACATGTTATGTTGATATCTTCGGATTTATGGCGTATTGTATAGCTATTACTTACTTCGGTGAAGAAAACCATAGTGAGGAAACCAGCATGCCTGATTTCTCGACGGCATGTAAAGCCAAGGCAAGGCAGAAGCCTATAGGCGGTATAAAAACTCTGACATCAGGTTAGGCACTCACCACACGATAAAGAAGAAAGAATTAAGGAGTACATGTTATTTGAAATCCCACAACACCAGCATCTAAACCGCTTAACAATTCAAGAAGGAATCACTCACCTCCACTACAAAGAAAAGAAAACCCTAGAAAATAGACGACTAAAACGCTAAGACGAAGATGTACGGACCAAACATAATTCACCTTCAGTACACCCAGAATATTAGTACACTTTGAGTGCAACTAGTCCACGTCGAACCAACTAAAAAGAATCTATTGTCGGGTAAAGAAAAAGAAAATCTAGTATAAGGTGTACTTTTCTATTCTTCGAAATATATTTTTACAAGGAAGATTTATTTTACCGTACAATTTTAATTGGGCACGCTCATCACTTACAGGCAGTTTTGAGGGAAAGGAAGTATTTAAAGAAAAGTTGAGAGCTGTGTTTTTGTTAAATGTTGCTGTAAAGCTTGATGTTTTGATTTCTTAGATACTAGCTGACGTCCCGCGGTTTCACCCGCGTAGTTCCCGTTCCCGTGGGAGTACGGGAATAAAATATAGCCTATAGCACTCACGAATAATGTAGCTTTCTACCAGTGAAACAATTTTTAAAATTGGTTCATTACTTCCGGAGATTACCCCACATACAAACTTACAAACATACAAACTTACAAACAAATTTTACCTCTTTATAATATTAGTATAGAAGTATAGATATAGAAGTATAGATTGGTTTATAAATAATAGGTATAACCAAAAATACAATTTTTTTTTTTTAATTTTTGTATGTATGTCTGTCTGTCTGCCTGTTCCGACTAATATCTCAAAAGGCTGGACCAATTTTCATTTTACTTTCATTTCGCTACGAGTTTATTATCGCCTCAATGAAACATTGGATCACACAGTTTTTCTATGACATTTCTACTCGTGACTTCTGACAGTGGAGAATGGAAGACGAAAACTTGTTACACCGACCCCAAATGTAATGGAAAGACGGCAGGAAGATGAGGATTTCGTCTCGTGTCGTAAATGCATTTAAACATAACACTATCAATACGTCTGGCACTTGCTTTTGGTAACGCCAAATTGTGCCCATTCAATACACAAAAGATAATTTAACTATCATAACTACCCCGTTTGGAAACTCATTGCACGTTGTATACATTAGTATTGCTTCATAGATTCTGGTATGCGTGAAAAAATCTAGTCTAACGCTTTACACCAGCGACTTAATTAATTCAACACCATGTAACATTTTCCGTGCAGGAATTCACACGCTCCTACAAATACCTTCATACCGATACAGGTGTTCCTTTTAAGATAAACTTTAACACAAGTGCCTTAACAAAGCCACAGATTAGTCACCCTTATGAACACGGTATAAGTTCGAGTATTGCGTACATTAGTGCCGCTAACGAAGTAAATAGAACTTGAAGTGAATCTGACGGGAACATATGGGTATCGCTTGAAGGCAATTAGGTAAGAGAGCATATAGGATTTGAACTAACTGTAGTGGATGCACAAGATAGGAGGAAGTAGACTTACTATTAAAGCCGCTTACTGAAGCGTGCGTGTTACGTTTTGATAGTGCTAATTCAGAAGGTTTTGCTTTGCATTAAAAGACAGTACTTATGGATTTGCTTTCATAAACGCTATGAAACCTTGGATGATCAGCCATTGTTAAGGTTGCAAATCTCGCATTCGAAGTAAGGTTTGTAAGAATACCCAATAGGGATATGCATAAATTTTCTTTTTTTTTATTTCGATTCGGAATGTTAAAGTACCATAAAAATAATGACAAAAAGCGAAAACAAGATATAAATCGGCCAAACAACACAAAAGTTATAACCATATAAACTTTTGTTTCTATCTCTTTCTAGATAAACGGAATTTAGTATGGATTTTGTACGTCGATGCGAGCGAATGACGTCATTCGCTTTATCGGATCTCTCTGTCTATTCAGCAGTTTCAAATGCTTATAACTTAGTATTTTTTATAGATATTAAAAAAATAATTTCACTTTGCTATTTCTGATGTTAATACGCTTTGTTTAGAGTGATAAAAAAAGATCATGCATATACCCTATTGTGGGTTAAGCTCGCCGTTGTACTTACCTAAGCTATGTATATATTATTGCAATTTGTTTGTATATCTTTTAATTTTCGTAATTCCGTGACAATTTGGAGAAAATGCATATCTCTTACTCAATGAGAGATAATAATTATATTAATAAGAGATTTGTGAATGCATTTCTCGATAAGTCTTTAAAAATGTAGTCGCATGTTGAGGACTGCGTCTAGTCAAGTGCATTAATGTTTTATCAAGGTAGAAAAAATAAAAAAAAAACTAACGCCATTCTATCATGAGAGATGGCTGAAATTAAAGGATGCCCGACTCTTACGTAAAGGATCATTTTTCGGACACCCATATCAATATTTAAACGATACATAAATTAATATGAAATCCTACGAAGTAAAACATTCGAGGCAAAACTATGTCGACGTATGTAGCTCCATGTTTCAGCAGACTGAGCAATAGTTGGCAAACCTCGAACCTGCAAACAACAGCCGAAACCGCAAACTTTAAAATTAAAACCGACCACTTTTATTAAATAAGCACAAATCTGAGGCAATCCTAGCCGTGCAAACATGAGGAATCGTTGCGAACTTCTCTGTTCATGCCTAGTTTTGTTTATGAACACATGCCTAGTTTGTTTAAAAGTATATAACTTTGAAGTTAAAGTACCAACATGTTTGAACAATTTATTTACAGCCAATGAATATAAATGGTTTATATGAATAATGCTGGCTTCGTGTGAGCCAGGGTTGGCACTGAAGGAGCAGCAAATCAAAGTAATGTATGGGCGATAAGTGACAGTGCTGTAGTCAAGCTTGAAGGTCGCTGCCGGAAATATATGGGATATATTTATTTTCTGGGGAAGTGGGAAAATGTTTTGTATTTTCCGTGACAAGAAATAGAGACAATAGTGCGGGATTATGGCTGCCATTACGAAAACGGGACAAGAATACTTTTCGGAACCAATGAATGGCCAAAGTTTTCTAGATAAAGGAACTTCATTCATTAAAATTGCGCTCACAGCAAATGAATCACAGCATTACTGTCTTTGAAAAAGTTCCTGCTAATTACGAAAGAGTACTGCAGTTCATAGACGAATTCTTTGAAAACTAGCCTGTATTCACTCTTTTCACAAACTAGAGAAGAGATACTTACCTAATTATATGCGTTTGGAAAGAAATGTAGAGCTAATTTAGTTTGAAAATCACACATCAATCAAAAATATTTTTTTTATGAAATTAACATACCATAGATGATAAATTATTTCTTAATAGTCAACGGCAAATTAAGAAATTCCTTTCCTATAACAAGATATCGTATTTAATAACTACGACTTCAGTTATACGTAATTAGTAGTAGATCCCAGTATAGAACGACCTTCAACGAGCTGGTTAATCGATGAAAAGTATTTTATATCAAATTAAATATGTCAATAAATATATTGCATTTGCAATTTTTTAGTCTGACTATAAAATTTCAGTCTAGAATATGATTAAACAATTTCTTTTTTTTAACGTTTGCATATTCTATAGGTTTCATACTTCAGATTGGTATGGAATTAGTCTATTAACCAAACCAGTGAAATGTTAAAAAAAAAACATGTTTTGGGCTGAAATCTTTAGTCAACCCATTTGCAATAAGTATATTTATTGACATATTTAATTTGATATAAAATACTTTTCATCCATTAACCAGCTCTCTGAAGGTCGTTCTATACGGGGATTTTAGGATACGGTCACCTGACTCTAAAATCTGTGCAACAATTTAAAAAGATACCTGAGACGTTAAAACTGTCAAACAGCAAATAGGTTTCAAAGACAGCCCAAACCTCGACTTGCAATAAACAGATTCATAAACAACCAAATTATTTCGATACTTAACCTTCCATTTCTAGATAAAACCGTTAGCAGGAGGAATTGAATCAAGCCTACCCCCCTCAGGTTTACCTAGCACCGATCTGTCAGCAAATCAACGATCTAGGTCAAACTGCGGCCGACAAGCTAAATAATTGAAATCACTTTGGCCGGATATTGATAGGCTTGTGTTTTATGCTGTGGCTTGCATTTTGTAATGAGTCGAATATTTACTAGTATTAAAATTAATTAGTGGTTTGTAAAATTTATGTGGCGTTGGTAATGTAAAAGTGGGTTTATATTTTGATATACAGGGTGTAAAAGATCTCATCACGAAGCCGTCAACCAAGCATTCTGTACATCAAACTAAGTAACTTTACGCAAAAATTATTGCTGGGAAATGACTTTTTTTTTGGGGTAAAAATCATGTTTTGTGATAGAATTCACTGTAACGCACTCAAAACATTGTGCTAATGGATGGATTGAATAGTACGGGGGTTGTGGAGGTGTTAAAAGTAAAAATTTGACATTACTTGTATTGAAAAAAAAACTTGTCAAAAAGTTGGAACTTTGACCCCCAATATCTCAGTAACCAGAAGGTTCCCAGGTATGGTGTAGAACAAAAAAAATATCGCAATGACGGGGAGAACAAGTGCCTTTCGGCTTCGTTAAGAGGTGTTTTACACCCTTTATAAGAGTTTATTGCATGAAAAAAAATTGTAAACAATACGGCGTCACGGGACCAAAATGATGGCGAAAGACTTATAAAAGAATTAATAAACAAGTCGATTTAATTATGAACGCGGTAGAAGCAAGGAATATATATGGATTTTAGGAGGTTTCTACCTACTCCAATGGGAATAAGACGTGAGTTTGTATGTGTGTTTAGTGTCCTTACTGATCTCATTTAAGAAAAATACAAATAAAATAGGCAAAAGGTCAAGAGGGAGACCTATTACAAGATGGGAAGACGATATTAAAACAATAGCTGGTCCAAACTGGAGACAAGTAGCTCAAGACAGAGTCAAATGGGCATCACTGGAGGAGGCCTTTACCCATTCTGGGGTTCCTGTAGATTAAATAAAATTAGATTAGGCAAATAAAACATAAAGAGTATAAAAAAAAAGAAATAATAATTTAAAAAAAAATGTATGTAACAAATGTAAATTTACAAGAAATAAAAGGCTTTTTAATTTTTATTTATTTATTATAAAAAAAAAAATATAAATAAAAAAATTTATAAAAAAAATAAATATGTAAAATAATAAGAAAAAAAATATAAATATAATATAAAAATAATAGTAATAATAAATATTACTTACTTATTTCACATACAACACATTTTTAAATAAGAGGAAAATTTTGCCTTGATCTGAGCATAGCTGCTGACTGGGCAATTTCACACTATAGTGACCCTGAGAGCGATGAAATGGCTGAGCAATATTGTCAAGGCCATCGCATCGCATAGCCTTGACATCAGCTCAAACAAAAGGGGGGGAAAGAGCCAACAAGCTGCTGATCTATACGAATAAATAAAATTGAAGTGTCTTTTTGTGATTCCAAACTAACAGCTTTTTACTGAAAGAATATAATGAAATAACGGTTAACTAAAACAAACAAAATTGTCTGACTGTTTGTTCCGGCTAAACTCCGAAACGGCAGGGTCGATTTTGCTGGGACTTTTACTGACAGATAGCTGGTGTTATAAGGAATAGAAAAGAATAGAACAACAACAACAACAAAACGACACCAAAAACAACAACCAAACAACAACAATAACCAACAACCAAACCAATAACCCAATAACAAACCAAACAACAACAACAACCAATAACAACCAATCCAACACCAACAACACCATTAACCCAATAACAACCACCAACCCTCCCAATAAAATTTTATTTTAGAAAAAGGAATAGGGTCGCGGCTGCAATTATTTAGCCACAAACTCCTCGGAAAACTACTACATACTACTAAAGATGATAAAAAAGTAGTTTTTTGAAAACGAATTCTACTGGTAATAGGCTTTTAAGTAAGAACTAGAAACTAACTTTTAACGACCCGAATGGCGCAGTGGTAGTGACGCTGCCTTACGTTCTTAGGGTCCCGGGTTCGAATCCCGGTCGGAGTAAATGTTTGTGTGATGAGCATGGACATTTGTTTCCGAGTCATGGATGTTTATATGTATAATAAGTATGTATTTACAAACAAAAAGTATCTATGTAGTATATCAACTATCTGGTGTCCACGACACAAGCCTCGTTGCTTAGTGTGGCACTAGACGGCGCTGTGTGTAATGTCCAGCGATATTTATTATTATTATTTATTAACTAGGTATACCAAAACACAAACATCCACTTACAGCCCCTAAATAATCTGTAGTTAAGATTATTTAGGGACAAATTTAAACCTACTGTCTCAGCAAGCATAGTGTTGCAACCACGTACCGTAAACGTTACCCCAACCGCATTTCTAGGTACCTAGGTAAAGGAATAAATAACCTTAACTTGGCATGCCGACCCCGTCGCTACGTTCCTCGGAACATAAGAGCTCTTATATTTTCTGCAGTAAATTCAAAACCTGTTGGACTATAGTGGTGAGTTCTGGGTGAAAAAAATACTACGCAGTGAGATTTTCGCTGAAGGTTTTGGTTCCACGTATTTTGGATTCTCTTTGTCAAATGAAATGCGCATTTACAATGGACTGGCGGACAGCGAGCTGAGTGAAGGTTGGAATTTCTGTGACGAAACAATTGATTTATTCATGAAACCTTCTGTTCAGTGATCATCATGAATTTGGTTAAAAAAGGAAGAGGGTTTCATGTCATTTCACACCATGCAACGGAATTTGTACAACCATTAAGGGTGTAAAAAACCTCTTAACGAAGCCGAAAGGCACTTGTTCTCTCCGTCATTGCGATATTTTTTTTTGTTCTATACCATATCTGGGAACCTTCTAGTTACGGAGATAGTTACAACTTTTTTACAAGTTTTTTTTTTTAATACTAGTTTTTAATGTAAGATTTTTACTTGATACACCTTCACTACCCCCGTACTATTCAATCCATCCATCAGCACAATGTTTTGAGTGCGTTACATTGAGTTCTACCACAAAACATGATTTTTCACCCCAAAAAAAAAGTCGTTTCCCAGCAATATTTTTTGCGTAAAGTTACTTAGTTTGATGTACAGAATGGTTGGTTGACGGCTTCGTGATGAGGTCTTTTACACCCTGTATATTTGATTATGTAATAAATTGTTGTTGATATGATAATGTCATTTAACACGGCGTCATTATAACTTTTCGATGGCGTAACGTGCGACAAACGGAAAAAAACAAGTGAAAATCATATTATGCAGCTATCGTCACTCATATGTGATAAACACAAATACCTGAATCGTAGTCAGGATGAGAGAGTAAATTCTGTAGACACGAATTCGGTAGTAGTCGCAAGTGGCGTGTGTGTGGCATTCACAAGGCGAAGGGAGTATGCAATTAGTGTCTGTCTGTAGTTTTTAGAAAGAAGGCGTTATTTTATGAATGTATTTATGACAAGAAAATGATGAGAAAGTCAGATAAGCTTCACTTTCCCATAGAGAATGTATATTTTAGTACTATCTCCTCATAGACAATAATACAAAGTAATTATGCATGTAGATTGATGGAATTCTCCGATCCCATTGATATCTGAACGGTAAGTGCGTTTAATATTCATAAGGAATCGATTGATTGTAAGCATTCGTCAAGACGCTGTTGCGAACTGAACAGAATTCTAAGTTGTTATCATGACAAACAGATTGCATTACATTAATCGATGATTTAACTTTCCGAGATTTTAAATTTAACTCAATCTCTAAGCATTTTTAAAGCATTACTCCTCTTAAAACGTTCAGGCACTGTTGAAATGTCAAGAATTCGCAGAGTTAGTTAAAGAGATTGCATTACATTAATCGATGATTTAACTTTCCGAGATTTGAAATTTAACTCAAACTCTTGGCATTTTTAGAGCATTACTCCTGTGTTGAATTGTCAAGAAGTCTTAGAGTTAGTTAGAAAGTTGAAGCTGTTGTGCATTCCAATACGAAGAATGTGGACAATTTCTTCTCCAAAGACATCTGTGTTTACGTCAAGCAAAGAGAAAGGTAATGGCAAGAAAATTCATGAACACTCGTCTAAATTCAATTTTGCTTGCCTTTTTTAAAGGTTTTAACTGGCAACTTACCTAAGGGTGACGTATTACCCAGTACTAACTGAGCTGTTGTGGAGGTCAGATAGGCAGTTGCTCCATGTAAAATACTAGTACCTAATCAGTTGCATCCGATTAAGACTGGAAGCTGACCCCGACATAGTTGGCCAAAAAGCTAGGCAAATGATGAAGTTTTAACTGGCTAAATTACAAATATTCTATGAAACATAGTTGAAGAGGCAAATGGCACCTATGAATACTTTCAACATACCGGGTTAGTTTTCGATGCCCAGCCAAAATTTAAAATTAAGATCTAGACATCAAACCAAAAGTGCATTTTAAGTATTATTGTCGAAAAGTATAAAATAAAATAATAGCATTCATTTGAAAATATCTTATAAATTTCCCAAATCATAAACCTAGTGGGAATCAATCCACTTGTGTGTAGGGTTACCATATCTCAGGATTTGTCCTGAGATCTCAGGATTTTTGGACTCTTCTCAGGATTGCGGCTGGATTTTGAAAATCTCATGAAATCTCAGGATTTTTTGAATTTACAATAAAATACAGCTTACATTTTAAATATCTCTTTAATAAAAAGTTAAACTAAAAATAATCTTCCTTTGGTAATAATTGCACAATTAAAATCAGTACTTATTTATCCAAGTAGGTACTTTAATCAGTTTTATCATACTTAATATGTGATGATACCTTTTTAAGTACGGTTTATTTATAAAATGCCCCACATGTTAAGCTCTTCAAATTATATTGAATACCCCGCCCCCCCGCGCTTCGAGTGCGATGTGCAACGCGTGAGTGAGGTCCACAGTGTACGTATATAAACGATAATATTACGACTTTTTAAAATTGTTAAACTTAACAATTTAAAAAAGTTTGAGAATTTTTGAAACTGTAAAAAATCTCAGGATTTTTCAATGGAAATCAGGCTTTTTCTCCGGACTTTTGATTTTTTCATCTGGTAACCCTACTTGTGTGCGTGTATGCACCGCCAAATTGATGTGTGTGCTAACTGCTACCTATCTAGGTTGTTGAACTGAATTGTGCTGTTGCAATATCCACACGTTCGCTTTTTTTAGTGGTGGACAGGAATGAAATTTTTATTTTAAAAAAGGTTTTTTTTTTTTCGTATCGATTCTAAACCATCATCATCTGCCTAGCCTTTTCCCAACTATGTTGGGGTTGGCTTCCAGTTTCACCGGATGCAGCTGAATACCAGTATTTTACATGGAGCGACTGCCTATCTGACCTCCAAAACCCAGTTAGTACCAGGTAATACGATACCCCTTGGTAAGACTTTTTGGGCCTCTGACTACCTAATGACTGTCAAAGATCTACAAATGACAGCCGGGACCAACGGCTTAACGCGCTTTCCGAGGCACGGAGGAAACTCGGTATGTAATGGGTGGTCACCCATCCACAGACCAACCTAGGCAAGCACGGCTTAACCTAACGATCGACCCGAGCGGCTGTTATTATTTAGCCACGAGCTCCTCATTATCGATTCTAAACCATCTCTGAAAATTTTGCCGGTCAATGAAAACTCTCGCAGGTCTGCTGGAAGAGATTTCTTATGAAATAAGCAGTACCTTTGTGCTCTTCTATCTTAATGTAATGTTCTGTTAAGTATTTTGTGTGTACATAAATAAATAAATAAATAAAACTAACCCTGTATAAGAACGCGTGCAGCAGGCTTTATGATATCTTAAATGACAGGTGGGGAATCTCTCTATACCCCCATCTCTGACCCATCTCTTAGAATCGCGTAAACCGAAATCCTTTCGGGTTGAGAAATCGATAGTGCCTAAATATTAAGAAGTTCCTAGCAATTTATCTCCGAACAATCTAGGATTACAGCCGAACTTTTTCCCAAGTAATAGAGGTTAAACATTAATAATATCACGGAATGTTCCCTGGGGGATAGGCAGAAATTACAGCGCGATACGTGTTACTAACCTTGAGGAAAGAATTGCAAGAAAATATCTAACATTTCGTCATCCTAAATAATTCTAGCGATAATAAACAATTGAGTTTTTTGTCTGAGCAAATATGTAATGTTCCGCTACTTATGTCAAATGATGCTTAAAGTTTTGTTAGGCAGTCAAAAATCGTTTGAAACATAGCTGACTGTGTAGACATGTGTAGTTAAACTTATTCGACCATCCAGCTACCTTTTCTGTTAAAATAATTTACAATGGGAACACTTTTTGTACGTGTGGAAATCCTCGATGGATATTTTCCGCCGTGGGGCTGGTGGAGGGGTCTGTCAGACTTCTACTAACTAAAACCGTACGGTCCTCGCCACATCGGGCTGGGGTACGGGGACACAATTGTAATCTTCATAATTACCCCAGCTGTGTAACCTACATTGGGAACACCTACATTAAGCGTATTTGTACTGATTTTTTTGGAATTAATGTTTTTTAATCGTATAGTTTTAGAGTAAGAGCCCGCAATGGCTGCAATTAGACTTGACCATGTGATCCTCCGTTTGTTTGTTTGTAAGAAAACCCTAAAATACATTTGCAAAGCTTCAAACACATACGAACATTGAAAATAATTAACCTAAACTAACCCTTCGGTAAAAATACAAGTACTTATACATACATAAATACCTTACGTGTTTTATGAGGCTTTCGTATGTACAAGCAAAATTAATATAGTGTGTAACGCACATTAACACAGTTCAGCAAGTCCCACTGACCATGCATTAAAACACACACTGCATTATGCAAATTTGAGAAGCTGCCTACGCGAGTTCAGCAAACTAATTTAGTGCTTATGTACTCCGAACTTAAGTCCTTAGTCATATTAAATATGGACGTAAGTTTGGCACTAGAATGCTCTCTCTAGTCTACTAACTTCAAGGGAGTTTGACTTGAATGAGACCGCTTTTGTGACGAAAATCAAACGGCGGCAAAAAGTACACAGACAGACTCGACTGTTTTGGACGAAGTTAATGAAAGGGCTTTAAGCTCTGGCTAAACTGGAGCGAAAACCGCGCAGGATGAGGGACGACAATCGCATGCGCCGATTTTATCAACAAACATGCACGGAGTTGTTCAAACTGACATAAAATGGTGCGAATAACCGCGTGACTCCCTAAGCATTAAGGGGCCGCCGATTCTGGATTCAACGTATTTCTATACGAAAATATCGCCTCTAAATTCTCTCGCTCGTGGAGACGGCCCAAAAGAGAGTGTATAGAAAAACGTGACAAGGACGATAATATCGCCGCGATTCTCTCGCTCGTGGAGGCGGTCCCTAAGATTGACGTGCGTAGTCTTGTCCTGCGCGAAATTCGTAGTCGGGGTTTTACACTAGACATGTTAACTCATTGAACAGTCAAAGTAGAAAACAAATATCACAGATCCTTTTCAGTATTTATCTATATACTGGGAATATTCTAAGAAAATTCATGGTATAAATATTGAAATGTATGGCAATAGGTAGCTTTTATCCAGTTACTTGGGACTGACATAGTATATTAACCATTAAAAAACAAGCAGACATATTATAATCATTCTCCTTTTCCCAATTAATTTCGGCTCCGGCACATGTCTTCTTCCATACTTCTCCATTACTCATGCAGACATATGAAAAACTTAATTACGACTACAATGTTTACCTACATACTTCTTTTACTTCCTTCAAGTTCACACATCGAATCTGGTCATACACACCGATTGCGTATCCCGCGGTTCTGACCTTTCTGAAGAACATCCCCAGTCTGGACATTAATAGTTACAATAACGATACTTGCGAGAAACGCATCTTGGATGTAGAGACCTGCGTTTCTCGCAAGCGTCGTTATTGCAACCGAATTTTTTCTTTACTATTTACCGATCGCAAGTTTGCGACAACGTCGTTATTAATGTCGACACTGCCGCGGCAGTCTCGAGAGAGATAACGACAAAATCGCTAACTTTCGATTGCTAATAACTAACGAATAAATTTGGTTGCAATAACGATGCTTGCGAGAAACGCATCTTGGATGGAGACACTTGCTATCGAGACTGCCGGGCCCATGGTGTATTTTACAAGCCTCACCCCTCAGTGTTTAAGGTCCTGGGTCCAAGTGTTATTGAGTTTAATATAATTATGGAAATTCTCAGTAGCAGCCACGAAGACTAGATTTGTGCCCTGTGGACGGCAAAAGGCCCGCTCCCTATTACATGAGACTTTAACATAACTGGTAAAATGTAGGTGCACTATTAGTTAGTTACACCTCTGCCAATCCCTCGGGGATTATGGAGGTTATGTTTTAGCTAAACTCAAAAATTAATACAGTGTATGATTACAGGCCGTTTTATATAACAAATGAGCCTCGTGAGTGACGTGAAATGTTGAAAACTAAAATAACAACGGTTTTTCGCGCTAGTAAAATAAATCATAACCTGGCTTACGGCCAACTAACAGTGTTAACTTCAATTTAGAAAGAAAAATTTAATGCTAGGAGCTTATAACTTTAATTTTAATTACAATCTAAATAAGGTTTGACAACTTGACACCGTTGACAAGTGACGTATTCTGTCAGAGATAACGATGATGGGAAAGGCAATACATTAATAATAAAAATAATGTTAACCCATCATTTTATTACATTATACAAATTTATACCACTACCACGACGACGACGAATAGGACGGCTACCAGCAGACTTGAGACCTCGAGACCAACAGGCCCCGTACAGGGACCCCGCTGCCGGTAGAAATGTCTAGCGCATTCGATGGACACAGTCCATGAACGAAAATGTGATGCGCGCAATTATTATGGGGCTTTCATTCTTTCTTTCTATCCGGGACCCAAGAGCTGGCTTCTGGCCAAGTGTTGCCATACAACGTGGCAAAGCGGCCAGTGTCTTGGGCACATTACCAGCTGACAGTGTTGAGGAGTTTTTCGAGTTTTTGCCCTTTTATAGTTTGTTGTTAGTTTATTTATTTATATCATAGTTGTTGTATCATAGTTTGTCGCGAGATTAAAAAATAAAATAAAAATAAATAAATACATCATTTAATTAGGACCAAACATTTAGTCCATTTTATACACCCACCAAACTGCGCACGCAAACACGCATTTCCCTACAAGTTATTGTACCTAGTAGGTACGGGCATTGTGTTTCACTTTTAATACCAGCTTTGT
Organism: Xestia xanthographa; assembly: GCA_905147715.2. Taxonomy (NCBI): domain Eukaryota; kingdom Metazoa; phylum Arthropoda; class Insecta; order Lepidoptera; family Noctuidae; genus Xestia; species Xestia xanthographa. Next base: position 21,395,527 of record LR990646.1, read on the forward strand.
TTCAATAAGAGTGCACTTCATTTTACCCAGAATCTTTAAAATTGCTTCCCGAGGAAAAATCAGTGTATCTGAAAGCCACCATTAGCTTTTTTCGCGACATTCTCGTACTCTATTTTTGGAACCCTAATCCAGTTTTCTCGATTGAAAATGCATTTCTGGAACTCTTTTACTGGCTTTTAGAGCAGCTTTACCTAGAAGCAGGTAAATTCATCCTGTTTTTTCGTTATGCGTGAAACATGAGCAGCTTATCGTGTTACCAGTACTGGGATGCATTGCCTTCTCTTTGTGAGGGATTGGGTGGTACCAAACGGGCTCAGTACAGGTCGATGGGTGTCACAATGTCTTGGAATTTTTGGTTCTAGGTAGGGTTCGAACTGATAATCATTATAGATCTTGTTAAAATAAAATAAAAACATTAGCCGAGTTTCTCATGTTTTGTTTACCTACTATATTTTTTATATATTTATTTAGGTAACCAACAGCGATACATAAAAACATTTTACAAAATTTCCGTGTGACAGTTATTATGGCCAATTATAGGTTTCCCTGTATAACTGAGAAATATCCACGGAATGTATAATAATATCAAATATTTCCAATTAAACAACAAAATAAAATTACAATACTTACAATACAAAATGAATTTAAGTTAAATATAGATTTAGATTACAATTTTGAAAAACTTAAAAAAGAGCTTGAATAATAAAAGTTATTACAAGAAGAATATTGTCTTTTTTAAACTTTCACGATCAAAACACATTATAATACACATGTAAACAGGTATTTTCGCGGGTAGTTCAATAAACACCTTCGCTTTTCTGTGGCGGTACCTCCAATACTTCAGTCTTCCCGCGACCACGGCTGGTGCAATCCGGTCGAAACGTCGCGTCTTGCTAATAATAAAGGTAAAAATTCGCGAAAATACCCGTTTACATGTGTATTATAATAAGAAGAATATTGGTTTACAGTCTTTTCTGTCGTGCCTTTATCGATTATTTTGTTGCAATAACGTGGTATCACCCTGCAAAACACTAACACAATAAACCGTTTCATTTACGACCATAACCACTTGACATAGCGCAGACATTTCATTGCCAAATACATCACTTTAATTAACAATACAGGCTAACCCTGTTCACACTATGCAAATAAGCTCGTTGAAAAAAGAACAAGCCAACGAACTAGCCTATAATAGTCGAGGAAATTAAAATGTATGAGTCAAAAGGCTTAATTTTCGAGTGAAAACTTTTCCGAATCCGCATGTGACATAACACTAGGCTGCAAGAGCGACCTTTACGTAACCCTGCACCGTTTTAGAATTTACTAGCTCTAGGCTCTCTTTGGCTTGGAAATAGGTATGCGGCAAACAGGGGGTTAGGAAGTTTGAATTGAGAATGGAGGTTTCTGGCTGCGTTTAGTTTTGTCGCGATGCCGATGGTGAGGTTGATAATAAACCGTTCTTGTTCAGGGTTAATAGTTTTGAATGCACGTTATTGTCTGGCATTCGAGTTTAGTCATCTTGAATAACATCACTGAGTTTTTGTTCACATAACCAGATCCTTCTGCGTTGAGTTTAGGTGCATCCAAAACGTTTCTCCGTTCTTTTGGTAAATCCAAATTTTGCCGGGAAAAGATCACCTTGTGCGTTAAAACCGCCAATTTTACACTAGTTTTGAACATGGTTGTCTATTTTGTTGAGAAATATCTAATCATAGATCTAGCTTTTCCCAACCTATGTTAGAGCCGGCTCCCAGTCTAACCAGACATAGAATGGCCTTTTTTTCTGATGGGAAATCATCAAATGACTCCTCCCGCTCTGGGCGGAGCAGGACGGAGTGTCAGACTTTTACTGACTAAAACCCATCCATGTTCCTTCATTGCCCTTTGTGTTCCGGGGCCACGGTATCTCTTTCGAACTGTCCCGCAGCCCCGGCAGGCAACGGCCCTTGCGGACCCCTTCCTTTTGCTGACCTTAATGGCCTTAATACAATTCGAAAGTTTACTTCAATAATATAATGTTCCAGTCCCAGCTGCTGCAGTGACATTTTCTTTTCCCTATTAGGTCTTGCGCTCATTAACAAAATGTTTTCTTTGTAAGAAACACATTGTCATATTTCTAAAGAACTGCCAAGGCCAAGCTCACATGGAATGGTTGTAAGAATGGTTGAAAGACAAGACTGCAAGTAGCTATGTTGATATTGCTATTCAGTTTTTTCTTTGAACATCTAGGGTTTTAGGTTCGCACTGTTTATGTTTTCTGCAATAGGGTAGATGACAAAAAAAATCTAATAAGTCCGTCAGATAAATTTCCAAAAAAATATTGAATACTTATTTTTTCTTTTTTCACGTAAACAAAAAATGAAGCCGATGCATGCAGTGCGTCGAAAACTCGCATGACGTCACATTTCAGTTCATTTTGCACTTAAATTTGACGTCACAAGAACTGATGATCTTTGACACTTTTTATCTTAGTCAATTTTTATTAATTTGATAAAACAAAAAACACGTATCCAATATTTTTCGATAATCTAACTGACGGACTAAACAGAATCATATTTTTTTTTAATCAGTCATCATCCCTATTATTTCAAGGTCAACTAACGCGCTAACTATAAATACCAGTTACGGCCTACTAACAACACATAAATACAGACAGTTAACACTATCTGCATAATAGGTCAGATAAGGGAAGCATCACCTGACAGTAGGCTTGCGTCAATCACTATCCAACTGTTTTGTAGTTCGACAACAAGTTTCAGCACAATTGACATGTCTTTTTCAGTAGCTATTGCCTCGATCAATGATTTTCAATGAAGTTATTACTGATAGAGTCACTTTGACAAGCGCTTTAGTATACAAAAAAAAATCGGGGCTGTCTTTGGGGACTGTTGATAGAAGTGAAAACAAAAAGTACACAGGCCCCTCCCCAGTCGCATGCTTATGTGGTGCTACGCCGTAGCGGATGCTACGAGTACTACGAAGCGTGACCGCACGTTACGTGACGATGAGTTCAATGTTTTTCCTTCACCAAAGTGCTCAACGCCCCTAAAGAAGTTTTCACTTCTAAAACCATTGAAACAGTGACAAACTGGTTTTACTAATGAATGTGACATTATTATACCTATATACGTAGAGTGAGAGAGGTATCGACGCGCAAACGAATACCGAGTATTCAGTTCATCTGCATCATCGAATTCGGGATCTAATTCTGGTAGGCGCAAATGTTTGTGTGATAAGCATGGACATTTATTTCCAAGTCATAGATGTTTATATCACTGTCACTACATTATTATAAAACAAAGTCCTCCGCCACGTCTGTCTGTCTGTCTGTTCACGATAAACTCAAAAACTACTGGACCGATTTACATGTTGTTTTCACCAATAGAGTGGGTCTCGAGCAAGATTTCAGTATATAATTTGTCAAGTTTTTGTATACATTGGCTAAAATATAATGATATTTGTTGGAGGAGTCGGAAATAAATAAGCCGTCTGGGAGCTTTACTTTTGATCGCGATAACCGACATCCACGCCGGCAAAGCCGCGGGCCCGCTAGTGTATAATAAGTATGTATTAACAAACAAAAAAGTATATTTAGTATATCAACTATCTGGTGTCCACGACACAAGCCTCGTTGCTTAGTGTAGCACTAGATGACGCTGTGAGTAATGCTCAGCGATATTTATTTATTTATCATTCCGAACCCCACATAGAAATTTTTCATATTTTTCACAAAAACGTATATTTGGTATTCGTTTGTGCATCGATGTCCCCTCCACTCTTTATAAGAAGCAATACTTTAATCTCCGACCCATCATCATCATTTCAGCCGAAAAACGTCCACTGCTAGACATAGGCCTCCCCCAAGTGTCGCCACATTGACCGTCCCGTGCAACTCGCATCCAGCGGATTCCCACAACCTTCACCAGGTCATCTGTCCACCTAGTAGGAGGCCTTCCAACGCAACGTCTTCCGGTCCGCGGTCGCCACTCCAGAACTTTCCGGCCCCATCGGCCATCCGTTCTGCGAGCAATGTGCCCTGCCCACTGCCACTTATAAGATCCACGACGGTGCCGACCCACCACAATATTACATAAAACAAACCACACACGATAAACAAAAAACAAACGAAAAAAGTTTACGCCCAATAAGAGAAAACTTGAGCGAACATTGCTCTCACACACACAGGCAAACAAACAAACAAACAAAAATTTTACACAAATGACTTTAGCCTGCGGCAGGGTGTTTCCGCGTAGTTTTCACCCTCTCTCCCCTTAACGGCACACAACCATAGTGCAGTGTTTTAAGTAATTAACGACCTGTTAGTATTTTATACGAATACTCGTGTAAATGAGGGGATATTCTGTTTCAATTTTGTTTTATTACGGGTTGATAATTTTGACTTGTTGATTTTGCGTGATGATTGGTGTCAGGTGACACTTCGTGATGTAGACGTTTTTTTTTTTTAAATCTGCTATTTCATACAAATGCATACTGTGTATACATAGGTAGGATTTTATTTATAAACCTTGCATAGAGATAAGTAATGATGACATAAGTAATAAACATCTGACCAACGACACGAATGGCGCAGCGGTAGTGATGCTGCCTTACGTTCTTAGGGTCCCGGGTTCGAATCCGGGTAAGAGCAAATGTTTGTGTGATGACCATGGACATTTGTTTCCGAGTCATGGATGTTTATATGTATTTACAAACAAAAAGTATCTATGTAGTATATTAACTATCTGGTGTCCACGACACAAGCCTCGTTGCTTAGTGTGGCACTAGATGGCGCTGTGTCTAATATCCAGCGATATTTATTTATTTATCTCTAATTTTAGGCAACTTTTTTAAAATCGCCAAAATAGACAAATTTCCAGTGAATAACAAAATAATGAGTTTCATTTACAACTTCACCAATGTATTCAGACAACTTTTTTTTAATTAAATTCGAAACAGCGATTTCAATTTTCGTTAAAAACATGATTTTTTCTTTGATTAAATCTGAGCATAAAAAAAAATTCAAAATCATTTTTTTTTTATTTCACATAGGCCTACATGGGCACTTATAAAACGTCGAAAAGGTGCACCGGTTCGGGTCAGTCAGTCAGTTTCTATGTGCAACGTAAATGATATTGTATATTAAAAAAAATATATATATAAAAAAAATAAACATTACCAATAATAACTATTATGTATCGAAAAAGTATCAGCAGGTGACATAAAACCCACATAATAACGGGAAACCAGTTCCAAAACTTATATAATTTCAAATTGATACCAAAATAGAACATACCAAGCTATAGACGAATACTTATTCATGACTAACAACAATTTCACTTCTGACTACGAAATTCTAAAATCACATGTGTGAAAATCTTATCAATTCCCAAAATGGAACTTTGGCTACCCTCAATATGCCTGAAATCTTATAAGGTGTCAAAAGAAGGCAAGACGGGCATTTCAAATTTTCAATAGACTGTAGGAAGCTGTTTCCGTCAATCATATTGTTCACTAGCTGTTACCCGCGACGTTTGTTATGTGTGAAATGATTATAAAATAAACTAGCTGATGCCCGCGGCTTCGCCCGCTTGACAAATTATATACTAAAACCTTCCTTTTAATTCATCCTATATCTATTAAAAAAATTAGTAATTTTAAAGATATAAGCATATATAGGGACAGACAGACGCGGCAGGGGATCTTGTTTTATAATATGTAGTGAAATACTACTTCACTATTTGAATTTTGTTAACAATTTAATTCATTTTTTTGCACGGAACCCTAACCTTCTTCCAAATTAAAAGTTAGCGTAGGTTCCTCCATAAAACAACAGCTATGTAGTAGTAGTAGCCTTAGTTACTCATAACATCAACTATTTTCCAGTAAAAGTCCCGTCAAAATCAGCCCAGCCGTTTCAGAGATTAGCCGGAATACACAAAAATGTTTTTCTTTCTTGTTAAAAGTACCATGTAAACTGCCATATTAGAAATTTAGTAAAAAACTGTTATTTTGAAATTACAAACAGTCACTTCAACATTATTTATTTGTAAAGACCTGATGTATTAATAGATGAGAAAATTTGAGGGAATTTATTTGCCCTGTTTTGCCATTTATTACTTTAGGATTAAATTTTGAAGAGGGTGGCCTGTCACTAAAAGCAACAATGTGTTTAATTAGTTAACAGTTTAGTTAAAAAAAAAAAAAAACATTTTTAATATTATACTTGGCCACCATCATCTGCCTAGCCTTATCCCAACTATATTGTGGTCGGCTTCGTCTAACCGGATGGAGATGATCACGGAGCGACTGCCTATCTGACCTCCACAACCCAGTTAATACTGGGTAATACGATACCCCTTGGTAAGACTGGTTGCCAGAATTTTGGGCCACTGACTACCTGTAACGACTGTCATAGATCTACAATTGACCTACGGCTTAAAGTGCTTTACAAGGCACGGAGGAAACTCGGTATTTAAGGGGTGGTCACCCATCCACGGAGCAACCTAGGTAAGCGCGGATTAACCTCAAGATCGACCCGAACAGCTGTTATTATTTCGCCACGAGCTCCTATATTTTACACGGCCCCGACTCAAAATAATTGCATAACCGAATTATACCACTAGGCCTTAAAAGCTTAGGTACGACACACAAAAAAATTCGATATCAATTTTATAGATCCAACATTCCATTATTTTTGTTCACACACTGTAAAATAAATCTGATAGCGAGTGCTTAATCTAAAAGGACTCGATACATCAACAATTGTTAGACCAATCGATTCTCCTATTCGATTCTTCATGAACGTTGTACTGTTACAGAAAACCGAATTGGACGTTAATAATAAAGTTCAAGAAGAAATAACAAAGCCTTATAATATTTCATAAAGTTTCTGAAATTCATTGGTTATTTAGCAATTTTCTGGTTTGTAGCGGTATCTGCCTTGTATATTGATTTTACTGCATTTAAGATAATGACTTTCGTAAAACAGAGTTCGAAATGGAATGTTTAAAACAATTAGTAAACTCAATAAAACAATCTCTTTTGTGTCAGATATATTGCTTCGTTGAAAGTTAGTAAGTTATGTTCTCATTTTCAAAAACATTAATAAATAAACCAATTCAATACAACATTTACTGGTACTAACATCTAAGAGAATATCTTAAACGTATTGAACTTAACTGCATACGACTCAATCGGCCTGAAGTGTACATAAGACGTCTGAATCCATCCTCTCTGAATCGAAGCATCGTTATCAATTTATACGATCTTCTATGTAGAACTGCCTTCGAAGTAAACTGTAGACAGGGGCAGTAATTGAGAAGCCAATATTAGTCGTTTTAGCAGGGTTTATTAGCAAAAGATTACAGATAATACGGTAACATAAAGATGGCGTCTACACAAGTACAGCGAGCACACATAGACAAAGTAGAACAATCATAGACAGCTTGGGAGTGTTGCTAATCTTAAAAACTTTAACATTGCACCTCAACACCCTCCCTCAATGATAAACATATCAAATTTCCTTTTACATAGAACACTCATGTACTAAGACCTAACAAGCTTCTAAACTTTTGAAATTTGACTCTACCTAAAGGCTTTGTTAAGACATCAGCTGGTTGTTCACTAGAACCAATATGCTTCAGAACTATTTTCTTAGCAAAGACCTTTTCTCTTACAAATAATACTTTGACATCTATATGTTTTAACTTATGATGAAATTGAGGATTCTTACACAAACTTATAACTGGTATATTATCCTCAAAAAGTACAACAACAGCTTCAATACCAGAAAGACTACAATACAAGTTACTAAGCCAGCAAGCTTCACTAGCTGCCATACTTAACGCTACAAATTCTGATTCAGTTGATGACAAAGAAACAGTGGGCTGTTTCTTCGATACCCATGAGACGCTACATCCATCCAATATTTTAAATAAGTAGCCCCCTGTAGACCTCCTGTCCACTTTGTCACCAGCCCAATCTGAGTCAACATAACCAACAATGACATCAGAACAATTCTTATTTCTAGTAAATACCAAACTTAAGTTTAGAGTACCCTTTATATAACGTAAAACACGTTTCAAAGCATTCCACAAATCTAAACTAGCACAAGATTGGTATCTGCTGAGGATATTCAATGCTACACAAATATCTGGTCTCGAACATAACATTGCATACATTAAAGATCCTATCAATCTCCTACATCTATTCTCAATAGCATCATTTTCAGATTTATCTCTCTTAAGAATACTATGGTCAAAATTTTCCTCCATGGGAGTAGAAACAGAATTACATTCAAACATGCCAAAAACTCTTAAAATATTCTCTAAATAAGCACTCTGACAAATAGTTAAAGTTCCCTCCCTTAAATTTTGCACAATATTCATTCCCAAATAGTTTCTTATCAGACCTAAGTTCTTCATTTTAAAACTCTTACTCAATAAAAGGTTTAGCTTGTTTATTTCAGACTCACAAGTAGAAGCTAATAGCAAATCGTCAATGTACAGAAGTAAGTATGTTTTACAATTATTTTCCATCTTTATGTATAAACAATACTCAAAATTACTTCTTACAAACCCTAAACCAGTAATAACATTGTGAAACTTAACATTCCAATTTTTTGGTGAATCCTTCAGACCATATAATGATTTATTAAGTTTACAAACCTTTCCATTCTCACAATCAGTATACCCAATAGGCAATTTAATATAACAGTCACCCACTATATCTCCATACAAAAAAGCACTACACACATCAAGTTGATGTATAGGAATATTACTGTTATTACAAAAAGCCAGAAAAACACGCAATGAGGTCAGCCTAGCCACCGGGCTATATATCTCAGAATAAGTTTTTTGCTGAAACCCCTTTGCTACAAGTCGTGCTTTGAAAGATATTATTCTACCTTTTTCATCTCTTTTCCTTCTAAATACCCACTTTGTATCTATCAAACTACAATCATTTGGTTTGTCCACAAGATCCCAGGTGTTATTCTCTTCCAAGGCTTGCATCTCTTTTTCTATGGCATTCTTCCAATGCTCAGCATCAACACTAGACATCGCTTCAGAGTAGGTACTGGGGTCATCGTCAACCCCTGTCGTCAACAAACCTAACTCATAGTCCTCTAAATATTTGGGTTGTTGGCAGCGCCTTCTGGGTCTTAAACTATGTGGCAACTCTTCTTCATTGATTTCATTCTCCAATGCCTCATCTGCATCCTCAAAATGATCCTCTTCATGGCTAATCTCTTGGTCTTCACCAACGTCTCTGTCTCCTCTGAGTTCTTGGTCTTCACCAACGTCTCTGTCTCCTCTGAGTTCTTGGTCTTCACCAACCTCTCTGTCTACTCCGGATAAACTACAATTTTCCTCAACAATCGCAATTGTTTCTTCTCTTTGTCCTCCCTCTAAAGCTGAACTTTTCTCATCACAGCATAATATGCTATCTTCTTTACTAGGAATATCACCTCTTTCCTTTTCAGGCACTACTTGCGGTAAGAAGACAACATCTCGATGTACCTCCATTTTTCTCGAGGATGGTATGAATATTCTGTATCCTTTCACGTCAGCACCATAACCTACAAAGATACCCATCTTATTCTTAGGATCTAGTTTCAACCTCTTCTCTTTAGGCACAAGAACAGATACACGAGTCCCAAACACTTTTAAATCTAACAAAGGTGAATCTCTTCTATAAAAAGCTTCAAAAGGAGTTTTACCTCTCACAGGACTTGGACCAGTTCGATTAAGTACATAAGCAGCCGTGTTTATGGCCTCTGCCCAAAAAACTTTAGACATACCTGTGATCATGGATCGAGCAGCTTCTACTAAGGTACGCATTTCTCTCTCAGCTCTTCCATTTTGCTGAGGTGTATACACAGTGCTTCTCTGGTGGGTTATCCCATTCTCATTCAAAAAAGTACTTAATTCGGCATTCACAAACTCTAGTCCATTGTCACTCCTTAGGATCTTCATCCTTACACCAATTTCTCTTTCAAATGTCACTATGAAATTCTTAATACAGCCTTTAACCTCGTCTTTATGTTTCATAAAATACACCTTACGAAAACCCGAATGGTCATCCTTCAAAAGTAAAAAATACCTCGCTCCCCCGAGCGACGGTGTCTCCATAGGCCCGCATACATCTGCATGAACGAGTTCAAGGGGCTCATTAGCTCTCGACAAGCTAGAAGGGAAGGGCAATCGATGCTGCTTGCCCGCCAAGCACTCCTCACAAGCAACATAGTCGTCCACGAATTCAACACAATTACGCTTCAAATACTCCCTAATATGCGCAATATCTTGATGACATAATCTACGATGCCATACAGTTAAGGACTCAACCCTTTTTGATAAATTTACTAGTCCAAAGTTTGTCATAACACCAAAATTCTCAAAAAGTTTTACATGTTTACAAGTACAAAAAGAATTACAATCACAACAAGTGTCAAAAACATCAATGTCATTACCGCGTTCCGATTCTAAAAATGTAGCCATAGATTGCATTTTATTTTCATCTTGTAAAGTGACCATAGACATCTCACATTGTGTTCCAGTGCACGAAAACAGCATATGATACATTTTGTTTACTCGTTTTGACAATGCACATACATAACCTTTACTGTTTACAAACTTACAATAATTCTTATCAGAAACTAAATGAAAACCTTTATCCAAAACAGTTCCTACTGAAAACAGATTGAATTTCAACTCTGGCACATAAAGTACTTCACTTAACACTGTTTTTATAAACTCTGACCCGTTCCACGCGAACAGTTCCACACTACCACGCCCAATAACATCCAGAAGCTTGCCGTCTCCCACAGCAACCTTTATCGAGCCTCTCAGGTGGTTTAGCTTACTGAATAACTCCTTACTGCAACACATGTGCTCACTAGCACCCGTGTCCATGTACCAGTTTTCTATGCCAACATCTTGACACGAACTTCTCCTACACATGAAAGCATTCCCCTCTGGAGCTGGAACCTTCTGCTTTTCCTTATCCTTTAAAGATCTGCAGTCTGCTCTTAAGTGACCCCTCTTTTTGCAATAATTGCAACTTCTAGTCTCCTTTTTCTTTTTCTCCTTGCAATCTTTAGCAAAATGGCCCTCCTTCCCACAAGCGTAGCATTTACTCTGTTTGCTTACACTGGCCAAAGCTGTCTCCTGTAGTTGAATGGACTGGTCACTTCTCTCTTCTTCGATGAGCAATCGCGAAGTCAACTCAATCAATGTCTGCTTCTCGATAGGGACGGACTCCCAGGCTGAGCGGAAGTGCTTGAACCTCTCCGGCAACGACATCAGCACTTTTGTTACAATCATTTTCTCAGAAAGCGGCTCACCTGCTTGTTTCAATTTGTTGCTGATTTCCTCCAGTCTTGACATCACTGTAGTCACTGAGTCATGTCCAAATTCCAAAGAAAAGAACTTCTGCTGCAGTAGGTGTATGCTGACAGCAGATTCCCTCTCGTACACCGACTTCAGTTTGGTCCACATACCAGCAGATGTAGTGCATGATAGTAAATGTGTGAGCGGTCCTGAATCCATTCGCATCACTATCAATTCCTGAGCTTTTGCGTCGCTTTCCAGCCATGTCTTTACGTCACCTGCTGATGGTTTTTCCTCTTGGCCACAGACTATTTGAAACAGGCCTCGACCTCTAAATATAACTTCCATCTGGAATCTCCAAACCGCCCAGTTGTCCCCTCCAGACAATTTCAAGGAATTATGTGTGGATTGCTCCATGACGCCTCGATGCACGTACCGGCCTCAACTCTCAAGACTTTGTAGTCGTACGTAATCTAACTCAATTTGCTCACTCCCAAAATAAACCACTGCCACGTCCTGGAAACAGACTAAGTGCTCTGGGCCCAGAACCTGTAGACAGGGGCAGTAATTGAGAAGCCAGTATTAGTCGTTTTAGCAGGGTTTATTAGCAAAAGATTACAGATAATAATGGTAACATAAAGATGGCGTCTACACAAGTACAGCGAGCACACATAGACAAAGTAGAACAATCATAGACAGCTTGGGAGTGTTGCTAATCTTAAAAACTTTAACATTGCACCTCAACATAAACTTAATGCATCAATTCAAAGCGCTGAAGTTAGACATAAATTGAACTTATGGAACACCTGGCCAACAAAATATAAAGAATTCAACATTTCATGAAACATAGGTATGTAAAACGAGCGAGAGTGACTCGACAAAATTGTAAATATTGAGTTAACAAACTTTTTAATTTCAAACCACTCAAAGCATTTTATGCATATAAAAAGCCGCGTGAACCTAACGAAATTCCTGCACCAACGTTGTTTGAAATAAAAAATATACAGCGGAGAGCTAAGCCTGTGTACTGCGCAGTGGTCCATTTCTCCCGTTCCAGTTAGAGGGACCTTGCTCAGTCGGCGCTCACGTGTCGAGGGCTCTCGACCTTTACCGAGCAACCAATCGACACGATTCTAAAAACGAGCTTCTAAAGGCGCAATATTCAAATAAAAACAAAACATCGCGAAATAAAAAGTATAATGTGAAAAGTGAAGTTTTACCAAAAATATTTTTTTCAAAATAAAAATGCAAGAGTCTACACACTAGTTTGCAAGCGCCAAAAGTGAGGAGCAATGATCAAAAAAAGTTATCAAGGCGTGTTTTTAAGCTTCGTTTCCATATCCTTCTGCTGTCAAATTACTGAAACTATAGCCAAGAGCGCTAGTAGATTTATTGGTAAGTACTCTTATTAACTTTTAAATAACTTTAGTGAACTCATAAAGGTGTATCGACAGGATTTACGTTACAAAAGTACCATAAATCGTGTCAATACATGAATAATAAATGATAAGACGTTTTACACTTAGGTCTCAGAAGTGTAAATTATTTATTTACGCACATCGTACGCGACCTAAACCTTGAATCTCGCAGTTAACTCAAGATTTAACTACGAAGCCCTCGGAGAGTTTGTTTTATACTGCAAGTTTTAGTATCACGGCAAGAAAACGTTAGTACTGTAAAAGTGCGATAAAAAGTCTTTGCCAAAAATTTGCTGGACAAATTGAATACATTATTTCTCCGTCCGTGCAAATATTTCTATCTGAAAATGTACGCTGCAGGTTGCAGTTTAATTATTTCTCAAAAGAGCGTATTTTCTTTATATATTTTCAGCGGAAAGGTTCAATACGACGCTTACAATTTTATCCTTCTTTGCAACGGCTTACGGGAAAATGTTGAATATTGCAGAGACTACGAGAGTGCTAACGCGTTATCTCCTTAGGGAATAAGCAGCTCTAGTAGCATTGATGCGACTTGGTCTTATCTGAAATAATTTATCAGGTCTATTGAAACGCGGAATACTGAGAAATGCATTAATAATACTACTGAGTTAATGTGTTACATTCCCCGTAGTACTAATGCATTTCTAGGAAGCAATAAAGATATTATAAAAAATATTTATTTATTTATTTAAACTTCATGTACAAGGGTGGTACATAGGCGGACTTAATGCCACAAGACATTCTCTACCAGTTAACCTTTGGGTCAAATAGGATATCATTGTGATAGAGTACAATAAAAAAATAAAAAACGCGCGCGCAAAGCGTTAAAATATATTTTTAACGCTCATAAAAATATTGAAAGAACAGCCAGAAGGCGACGTGGTAGACCTCGCAGGAGATGGCGGGACGAGCTGGATAGGACCAACGACCAGTGGTCCACATTGGCCCTGGATCTAAGGATTTTGAAGTCATGGGGAGAGGCCTTTGCCCAACAGTGGGATGACACAGGCTAACAGTTACAGTAAACTACTTTACACTTTGACATTTGCACCACGATTTAAACATGCCACCTTTCCTTTCCTTCTTGTCTTTGGGGACTGCCGATAGAAGTGAAAATAAAAAGTACATAGGCCCCTCCCCAATCGTAGCACTGGTTGTGGCTTATGCCCCGCGCATGCCTATGTGGTGCTACGCCGTAGTGGATCGCCTACGAGTGCTACGAAGCGCGACCGCAAGTTACGTCAAGTGACGATGAGTTCAATGTTTTCCATCACCCTAAAAGTGCACAAAGCGCCAGAAGTTTTCACACTTCAAAAAGCGCAAAACATTTTCTCCAATCACAAGTAACCCTTGAAAATAGGGAATTTAAATTGGCGCTTAAGAGTTCTATTTTCAAAATAGAACTCTTAAGCGCTAATTTAAATGCCCTTCTCTACGGCATAGAACTTTTACACACGTAAGAAGCTAATGAAAGATAATTACTCATCATAATACTACTCAAAAGGCATTAAATGCCGCTATGACATCAAAGGCTTTACGTCGGGTTATTAATATTTCAAATAGTCGGCGATTTTCATGACGCTTTAATTACCAGGCTTGGAAGCATCGCTCTTCATCTAAAATGTATACTTTTGCATAAACATGCATATACTGTTAGGTTGTCGTTTGTGGCGTCGTTATATGTGTGTGATGAACTGGGAATTGTCAAATGGATGGGATGGGAATAAAGGGTATAGGGGGTAGGTAGTTTTAGGTAGTACTAGCTTTTTCTCGCGGCTTCGCTCGTGTTATGATGGGAAATTCTTCCACGGGAACGTTATAAACTATACAGCTTATGACAATTGTAGCGTAATGTAAGCTACATTACGGCCCAAGTGTCATAGAGTGAAAAGGCTTTACGTCGTGTTATTATTATTTCAAATAGTCGGCGATTTTCATGACGCTTTAATTACCGGGCTCGAAAGCAACCCTCTTCATCTAAAATGTATACTTTTGCATAAACATGCATATACTGTTAGGTTGTCGTTTGTGGCGTCGTTATATGTGTGTGATGAACTGGGAATTGTCAAATGGATGGGATGGGAATAAAGGGTATAGGGGGTAGGTAGTTTTAGGTAGTACTAGTTTTTTCCCGCGGCTTGTGTTACGATGGGAAATTCTTCTACGAGAACGTTATAAACTATACAGCTTATGACACTTGGGACTTAATGTAAGCTATATTTGTAGTATCAAGTGCCATAAAGTGACAAATTAATGAAAGAGTTTTCGGAATTGGATCAGCAGTACTGAAGATTACCCTCTACATCAAAACTTACAAATATGAAACTTTACCTCATGATAATATTAGTAATAGTATAAACTGTTGCAACGGTGAAGGAAAACATCGTGAGGAAACCGGCATGTCCTAGAACTAAAAAAATCTTCTACCAATCCGCACTGGGCCCGCGAGATGGATTATAGCCCATTCCCTCTCATAGAGAGGAGGTCTGTGTCCCAGCAGTGGGAACATTAATAGGCTGCTGATGATGATAAAACTGCAACAAATAAATAAGGAACCAGCCAAGAAAGATTGCCTTGTCAACTTATTACTTTCTTGTAACAAGATATTATTTTAACTTGATGTTTTTAACTCATAGTTTGCTTAGATCAAATCTTGTAACAGTTGCAACTGAATTTTCAAACAGTTACCTTAGCGGCATCTGAGTAAAAACTTGTTTTGAACCGACTTCCAAAAGGATGTTATCAATTCGTCTGATTTTTTTTTGTGTATGTTCAGCGATATCTTCGCAAATTGTGAACGGATTTTGATGGTTCTTTTTTGTTTGGAAGAATATTATTTTGCGGTGGTCCCTTTTAAGTTTGGTGAAGATCTGATGCTGATTTTCGGAGATATGGGGAACTCTTCAATATAATAGACAATTGGCGTGATGTTACGTCATGGTCTAGGTCAAACGGAAGTACCCTATAGGGTTTGGGTCGAAAACTTATATATATATATATATGGTAGTTCCTGTTGACCTAGAATCACAAAATTTGGCGAGAAGCAATGTCTTACAGCACATGTAAAGGGAAAATCTGAAAACCGTAAATATGTAGTTTAATAACAAACAAAAGCGATTTTACTATTACAAACTTTTGTGGTTGGTGCAATAGCCGTTTCGTGGGATCGAACAGCAAAGTTACGTTTGTCCTTTAAAAAGTTTGTACGGAACCCTCGGTGCGCGAGATCGACTCGCTCTTGGCCGGTTTTTTTAAGCTTTCCGGAGGTACCTATTTATGGAACAAGTGTGGGTAGGTACTAGTTTTGTACTAAGAGCATTTGTCGGAGTCTAGTATTTATGTATCGATTTATCGATTACCGATACTGCCCTGTTCTCGTTACTTACAGGTGCGGTTGCATTTTGGTGCGATTTTTTTTCGTCGTGGATTGGTTTTTAACACTGAAACGTTTATCAACAGAGAGCAGGGTTTTGTAAAATAGTTGACTTTCTGTTCGATTTGTTACAAAATTTTTACCGTAGTGGATATTGTGATATTTGTAGCGGTACAAGATTTCAAATAATAATAATAAAGCCATTTGTTTCCCAAATGAAAGAAAATACACTGAGACTTGGATAAACACTTTAATTTTATTACTGTACAGCTCGACGGTTGCAACAACACTAACTCCAAAAACAGTATTCGATTTACTTGACAGCTCTGTGTCTACGTTTACAAAGAGCGGCAAAGCGCGCCACTTTTAGCCAATAGGAACACGAAGTTAATTCTTACTCGGATATACGCATATGCTAAACATGTTTATCATAAAATATTTACAATTGAATTTACGTTAATTTAGAAGTATTTCATAATTAAATAATATTGAAACAATTTATTAAACATAACATTAGTTACTAGTCAAATTGCGCACTTATAACACTTTCAAATGCCGGAACTTACTTAAATTCACATTGAAATATTATTATTTAAACTGTAATTGCTTACATTCGTCCATCCTGACCATCAAGTCGCGCCCTCGCGAAATTAATACATAAAAAAAAATAAACAAAATTTACAAATAAAGCTGAACATGGCGAAAATAAAGATAAATATAACAACGTGGATAAGAACAATACCATACAATTTCTTAGTACAATTTTCTTAATAAGTGAGTAGTAACTAGTTACTACAAATTTTATACATTTTCCATAGATTTATTGTTCCTAAACATAGCATAATCAACAATCCATCAATAACAGTCTACAAAGTACATTAAAAATTAATTTTAAAAGAATCCTTTTTGACAATACAAATTAACAATTTAGACTCGTCTGATTGCCCTTGAATCATTTATCCATACCATAATACAAATTCACAATTTTCACTTTTCTGATTCGCCTTGAATCATATGACCATACCACAACACAAACCCACAATTTTCACTTTTCTGATTCGCCTTGAATCATATAACGATTCCACAACACAAATTCACAATTTTCACTTTTCCGATTCCCCTTGAATCATAATTATAACCATACTACAACACAAATTCACAATTTTCACTTTTCCGATTCCCCTTGAATCGTATAACCATATCACAATACGAATAACCAATTTTCACTTGTGTGATTCCACTTGAATCACGGTGCCACACTTTATTATCCATACTAACCCAAATTCACAATTTTCACTTTTCCGATTCCCCTTGAATCGTATAACCATATCACAATACGAATAACCAATTTTCACTTGTGTGATTCCACTTGAATCACGGTGCCACACTTTATTATCCATACTAACCATATGATTCCACTTGAATCATATACATAGTATCTCACCAGCTGGAGGTGCCTCACCTTAGTAACCATATGATTCCACTTGAATCATAATCTCACCAACTATTGGTGCCTCACCTTACTAACCATACTAACCATATGATTCCACTTGAATCATATAGTATATCACCAACTATTGGTGCCTCACCTTACTAACCATACTAACCATATGATTCCACTTGAATAATATAGTATCTCACCAACAATTGGTGCCTCACCTTACTAACCATACTAACCATATGATTCCACTTGAATCATATAGTATCTCACCAACTTTTGGTGCCTCACCTTACTAACCATACTAACCATATGATTCCACTTGAATCATATAGTATCTCACCAACTATTGGTGCCTCACCTTACTAACCATACTAACCATATGATTCCACTTGAATCATATAGTATCTCACCAACTATTGGTGCCTCACCTTACTAACCATACTAACCATATGATTCCACTTGAATCATATAGTATCTCACCAACAATTGGTGCCTCACCTTACTAACCATACTAACCATATGATTCCACTTGAATCATATAGTATCTCACCAACTATTGGTGCCTCACCTTACTAACCATACTAACCATATGATTCCACTTGAATCATATAGTATCTCACCAACTATTGGTGCCTCACCTTACTAACCATACTAACCCTACTAAACGTATATTAGCAGATTCTAGACTTTTACAGGTGTTTCCCTTTTACTACCATACTATCTAAGCTATAATCTATACTTTTCAGAACTACCAGTAACAAATAAGAATTCTTCTGTGCGAATCTCTAAACTAAAGTATTCAACGTATAGACTGTTACAGGTGTTTCCCTTTTACTACCATACTATCTAAGCTATAAGCTATACTTTTCAGAACTACCAGTAACAAATAAGAATTCTTCTGTGCGAATCTCTAAAGTAAAGTATTCAACATATAATACGTCACTTCAATACGTTCACAATTTATTTAGCCGTTTCTGTGTCAGAATGATTACTAACGTCATCATTACTCTCTTCCACCGACTGATACACAAACCAAGGGTAAATTTTATATACCGAAAAGATTCCTCTATTCCTCCATACTTTTGTTAACCTTTCTTTTTAGTGATAGGCGTATCCTCTACTACTATTTTGTCAAATGCTTCGTTTGTTATATCTTGAATATTACTTATATTAGTATCATCATGGTCCTGATCTGGTAAAGCCAGTCCACTCTCAGTCAACCCAGTTAATCGCAACCCCAGATAATAATTGAGCAGGGGTTTTACCTACCGCTTTATTAGTGGTATTATTTAAATCCCATTGTACTTGTAGTAAGTATTCATCCCATAGTATCATCTTTTTCCTTTTTTAACGGCCATTGCTGTTAAGGAGTCTAATACCGTCCTATTATAATGCTCTTTCTGACCATTTGCGCGAGGAGTAGCGACAGCATTTAAAACATGTATTACACTTTTTTTCTGACAAAAAAATAAACGCTTAAAATTTTGAGCTACTAAAAGTAGTGCCTCCGTCTGTTATTATTTGTTTCGTCTGTTATTCTTCCTTTTGCTCTTATTGAAAGGACCGAGAAGGTCTGCATGTAAGGTATGGAAAGGTTCAGATACCTTTAGTATGATGCAAGAACCCGGACCTCTTTCCAGCCGGTATTTTTCCGTGAGCGCATTGAATACACGTTTGAAAATTTGTTTTTTTTTGACAATTTTTTTGACAATTATGTTTAATTTTGTTCTAATTTTGTCCAAGGTTTTTTCAAAAGAAAAATGACCAATGTCATCATGACAAGCACGTAAAACTTACCATCTGACACCTTATGGCACATCCATTCAAGTCCGTCGTCCGTTATTTTATAAACTACACCACTTTTTAAAGTAAAATTTTGTTTAATTTAAATCCTTGTTTTTGAATCCTTGTCATCTAAAATCCGTTTAATCCTCTGCATCTCATCATCATTAATTTGAACCATGGCCAACCAATCAACTGTGATATGAAAAACTTTTAAATCAAGGGGGTCTACGTATATAGTAGTAGTATTTTCTTCTATAGGATTCCTACTTCATGCGTCTATACGTGCGACATAGAAGTATCTAGTTTACAAATAATGTTAAAATCAAATTCTTGGACCATACTTCACCAGCGAGCAACATGTGGCATCACCCCTTTTAGTAAAAGTGACCCGCAAAGAGTTACAATCACTGACGATAGTAAATTTTAACCCTATTAAGTAACATCGAAAGTTAGTAGAGCTACTTACAACACCCAGAGTTTCCAACTGGTATGATGTAAAGTGTTGCTCTTCTGGTGAAGTGCGCCTACTAAAGTAAGAGACTGGTTTCATAGCTTGTTCATCTTGTTTCTGTAAAAACATACCACCTACACCATGTTTACTGGCATTCGTATGCAACCCGGTTGCAGCATTTGGATTGAACAATGTTAGAATTGGTCGGGATACTAATTTTGTTTTTGACCGAGTGAATGCAGTCTCTTCTTTGCCCCAAGTCCAACTGACATTCTTTCTTATTAATTGTGTCAATGGTAGAGCTATTATCGCGAAGGAGCGCCAAAAAACTAGTTAGGCTAGGCCCAAGACCTGTCTAACATTGTGGACATCTTTAGGTGTAATGGACATCTTTAGGTTTAAGGAACTTATCAACCGCATCTTTTTTGCACTTCCCTGGTTTTATACTATTTCCCTAGACACCAAAGCCAAGAAATTCGATTTTTTTGAATGGAAGAAGTTGCATTTCGAGAGTTTTAACCTAAGCCCTGTTATCTCCACAAAGACGTTTCTCACAGTTTCTTTTTCTTTTTTTTTAACTTGAGTTATAACTAGTCAATTTAGTAGCAAAACAAGTTCGGAAACAATTTAGAACATCCAACAGTTGCACTTTCTGAACGTGATTTAAGCTATAACCTAAAGAAAAGTTATTTAAACTAAAAGGTTCAAAAGCACCGACAGTATCAATTTTATTTACAGAGGGAAAATTATTTGCAATCTTTATTTGCAAATATTGTCCTCCGGCTACCAGCTGGTCTTTGTTAAAAGTTACTGCGTTTGAAGAAATATTATCTACTAATAATATGCCTTTACCATTTCCAATTGAGTAGACGCCCTTTTCTATATTATTTTCAAAAATAGGGATGGGTGTATAACTACCGTATACTAATATGGAACCTGTTACGTTTTGAGAAGAATTAACTTCTACATAGGAACATCCGGGGAGAACTATTTTAAAGATAGTTTAACCGCGCTAATAGTGTCTGGAAATTCACGTGAAATTATCAATTCATTATTTGTTTTTCAGATGTTTGACCTCCAACGTATCGGTAAATGACTGGCCAACCAATTATGAATATTTCCGATTTTTTTTTTTTTGGAGGCTGTCTTACGTTCTTAGGGTCCCGGGTTCGAATCCCGGTCGGAGCATGTTTGTGTGATGAGCATGGACATTTGTTTCCGAGTAATGGATGTTTTTAAGTCTAATAAGTATGTATTTAAAAACAAAAAAGTATCTATGTAGTATATCAACTATCTGGTGTCCACGACACAAGCCTCGTTGCTTAGCGTGGAACTAGATGACGCTGTGTGTAATGTCCAGCAATATATTTTTTATGTTTTTTATTTATTTATATTTCAAAAAAATTACAGGTACTACAATAACATCTAGTTACACATCTAGTGACAATAACGCCTTGAATTTCCTGAAATACTGAACATCGACCTATCGCATGAACTACCACGCCACCAAATCGCATGAACTACACGCCACCAAATCTCGTCATTGCCACTGAATAAGTTCTATCTCATGTTCCCAATACTTCAACAGCATCTGCATTTCTAATGAGCGTACATTCGCTACCTGAATCTAAATAGCCATTTTTTTCATGGCCGTTGATCAAAACGGTTTGTACATATTTATCGTTAGGTTTAGGCTTGGTAATTGAAATTTCCATGACAGCTTTTACGTCTTCCTTCTTTCGTTAACAATCATTAGACTCGTGACCAACTATTGAACAGATTGTATTTTTTCTTATTATTTAGTATGTTTACTAATAATATGACCCTCTTTGCAATTGTAGCACCTTATTGGTCTATTACTACCAGGTTCTTTATCCTTGGTTGGAAATTTCTTAATTAAAGCTTTTTGCATTTCGTAGGTATGCCAAAAGTTTGTTGGGGTTTTCAAATTGAGCTGCCTTCGCTCCTATCCTAATGACCCTATCATCTATGACAAAGATTACGCATTCACTACCCTTTTGCCCTTAATTTCGCACCTATTGAGTAATGCATTTTTATCATTATAACGTTTTTTTTTTTATTACTTTGAACATGTTAACCTTTTTTTATTTATTGTAGGTATATACCTAATCCCAATGACATGACATTTATTTTTTTAATTTATAATTTAATTGTAAACCAATAATTTGCATGCCCATGTGACGGCAAAATGTTGAGAACTTTATTATCTAAGAACATCTATGTACATATTACTCATGTTTGCAAAGAATAAATGATTTGATTTTATCATAATTGAATAGTAATCCTCTAAAGATTCCGCAAACTTTGCTTTTTTTGTTCAAAATATCCGAAAGCATTTGCCCATAATTCTCATCAAGCGGAGAAGCTGCTTTAATAAAAGCTACTCTTACCACTCAACCCAACTATAATTGAAGGTTGCAAAATTGAAGAGGTAAATTTAGGTATCGTATTATGTACGATTTTTCGGTCTAACTGTATATATATTATGTTTCCTATTTTATGTACTTAGTGTATCCAATTAATTTATGTTCTGATTTTTGAAGATGAGTCAAACTCGGGAACGATATTAAAGTTACTTATTCGCTCACTACCCCTACTCGAAATTTTATCAAGAACATCGGTATGTGTAGGAAACATGTCAGGAAATGACTCACGTGCGCTGATACTTTTACTCGGCGAACAGGTGTCTCGGTGACGACGGATATCTCCGCTTCGCTGGTAATTTCGGATGTTACTTTTGCTGCGTCTTGACCATGATCTGCCAGTCTCGTTGAGCTGCTCCTGCTGCTGATCCCTGGTTGGGCTGCGGCTCCGATGTGTAGCAATCCGTCCCCGCGGCGGCGGCGCCTCGAGCCGTCGCATTCGATGATCAGGACACCGCAAACGACTGCGGCTGCACTTCCGGCTGCGCCTGTAGCTTTGTCAGCTGCTGTGACTGCTGCTCTGCCTGCCGCACTGGGAGCGGCCCGGGTCCCGGCTCCGCCTGCGGCTCTGCCTGCCCAACACTGCTGATGGGGACCGCGGCGGTTGAACCAAATTTCTATCACCATTGCTGTCCATGTGTAGACCTGATCAACAGAAATAGAATACGGACACAACAATTCTTTAACACGTATACCTACACACATTAAAAGGAAAGGACTATTTGCACCACTACTGATATTGAAGGTATTGTTTTATTCTTCATATAAGGTAAACTGGTAGAAAATGCCCAAGGCTGCCTTTGTACATTATGTGCATAAAGTTGTTAAGTAAATAAACCTGATAATGGCGATAACTACTACTACTAGTACTACTAGTGTAACTATATTTCAAATTACAACGACCGTTGACAGCAAATTCGTATGTAATTCCTAGCTTGGCAGCAACTAAAATTTGTAACCACAGCTGTTCTAACAAGAATACATCATGTATTCGTGATACGGCATTAACAAAAACATTTTTGAGTTATGAATCTAACCATCAATATGCGCAACGTTATTACGTCGGTACTTTTTTATTTTAGCATAGCCACACACTATTAGCAATAGAATATAGCGATAGAATATACGACAAATAACACTTACGTGAATTAATCCCACTTCTGAACTGAAAGAAAATACACTGAGACTTGGATAAACACTTTAATTTTATTACTGTACAGCTCGACGGTTGCAACAACACTAACTCCAAAAACAGTATTCGATTTACTTGACAGCTCTGTGTCTACGTTTACAAAGAGCGGCAAAGCGCGCCACTTTTAGCCAATAGGAACACGAAGTTAATTCTTACTCGGATATACGCATATGCTAAACATGTTTATCATAAAATATTTACAATTGAATTTACGTTAATTTAGAAGTATTTCATAATTAAATAATATTGAAACAATTTATTAAACATAACATTAGTTACTAGTCAAATTGCGCACTTATAACACTTTCAAATGCCGGAACTTACTTAAATTCACATTGAAATATTATTATTTAAACTGTAATTGCTTACACAAAGTATAACATATTACACTTTTATAACATTTCTTCAGTTACTAATAACTTCAGTAAATAATTTCATGCAGTATTATAATATCATGCAACATAAAGTAAAGAACTAAATTTAACAAAAAAATAACATAGGTAATATAGTTGCTTAATTTAGGTCTTGGTAGCATTCCTGACATTAATGTTTCAATACCTAATTATATCAATCGTTTCACATTTTATTTCATTGTTTTAGAATGTATTATTTAATATTATTGTACATTTATCGATACATTATTTTATTAACTGAGCAAATATCAAATGATTCCATTAAAATAGTCTCATTATACATTTAAAATATGTAATATAATCTGTATGTAATTAGCAAGAAGAAACAATTGATTCAAAAAGTCATATTATAACAAAACTAATGCAAAATACATTTTTTTTTTTATGTATACACACAAATCACATGAGGTCCTGGGTTCGATTCACAGGTAGGGCAAAGTGTAATTGAGTTTTTCCATCAGGAATTTCTTAGTAGCAGCCAAGGAGTCTGGATTTGCGCCCCGTCGGCAATAGGCTCGCCCCCTATTACATGGGACTTAAACATAACTGGTGAAATGTTGGTGTGCTGTTAGGTACACCTCTGCCTAACCCATCAGGGATTATAGGTGTAATGTTATGTCATGTTAAAAAAACATACACAGGAAATAACATAATAGACAAAAAAACCGGCCAAGTGCGAGTCGGACTCGCACACGAAGGCTTCCAACAACAACAACAACAACAACAGCCCATAACGTCCACTGCTGGGCATAAGCCTCTCCCATGATGGGAGGAATTTGCCGTAATCTCCACGCTTGGCAGGCGGATTGGAGATCGCAGTGATGAAAGACTAACAGGAAACGCTGCTGCCCATTCTCTGGTGTACGGAGGCGCAAGGTGTTCTGCCTCAGACATTAGTCGCCTTATACGACACGCGTGAGTGTAATGGGTTGGTTCTATTCTACTCTGCCGGATACCACACGGCTACTAAGGCTACGAAGGCTACGAAGGCTTCCGTACCATTGATATTTAGTATTTGTTGCTATAGCGGCAACAGAAATACATCATCTGTGAAAATTTCAACTGTCTAGCTGTCACGGTTCATGAGATACAGCCTGGTGACAGACAGACGGACAGACGGACAGACAGCGAAGTCTTAGTAATAGGGTTCCGTTTTTACCCTTTGGGTACGGAACCCTAAAAAGCACAAAAATACCGCGGATTTCATTTAGAAATCTCATGATTTTTCATGACTTAGCTTCAAACCTCAAATCTTGGAGACTGTCCAGTTCAATTTACCACAAAATATTAGTCCGCCATTACCTGATTCACTCCGCACAACTTCGCTACTGCAGCATGCCTGAGTGACTCGTGGGAAGCCACCCTAAGTTCAACTTAGTGAAACACATTGCTTAATGGTGCTCGTAATTGTCGAGCTGACTACTTATCACTACAGTGCACTAATGCAGGGTACACTTGCGTAGATTATGATGTAACTTCTTGGGTTTGAGATACATAGTTATATTGGGTTTATGTCGTGTATTGTTGGATGATCACGGGTAACTTCAAACCTACAAATCTTGCAGAAATTGTGCATTACATTATCTGCAAGATTTAAAGCTTCCTTTTTTAGGTTTTTGAACCACTATCAACCAGCAATATATATCCTTAGTCACAGGAACTCATGGCTAAATATATTATCGCCACTCGGGTCAATCTTTAGGTAAACCCGAGCTTACCTAGGTTGGCCCGTAGATGGGTGACCACCATAGAAATATATATATCTATGGTGACCACCCATTACATACCGAGTTTTCTCCCGTGCCTTAGAAAGCACGTTAAGCTGTTTGTACCGGCTGTTATTTGTAGATCTTTGACAGTCGTTACAGGTAGTCTATGGTCCAAAGTCTGACAATCAGTGTTGCCAAGGGGTATCGTATTACGCAGTACTGGGTTGTGGAAGTCAGATAGGTAGTTGCTCTATTTAAAATACTGGTATTTTAAATAGAGCAACTTTAAAGGTGAAAGGTTCTACAAACTCCGCTTACTAGAATTCAGTTTGCAAATATTGTTTTAAAAACTAAGATTTTGTGACAATGACGTTTTAGTTAAGCAAGAGTTAGGACAGTAGGCATGAGTCAGAAATGAAGTAAGGCTATTGCAGAAACTGAAAGATTCAATTACGTTTACATTTCAACTTAGTTCATAATGGGCTCAGAATCAGGGTACACATATTATGTTAGTCTCTCCAATCACACATCAATAACATGTTACAACATTTTTTTATTTTATTTTTACGGATGGGAAATCATCCAATGACCCGCTCTGGGCGGAGCGGAAGGAAGTGTCAGACTTTTACTGACTAATATCCATCCATGTTCCTTCATCGCCCTTTGTGTTCCGGAGCCACGGTATCTCTTTCAAACAGTCACGCAGCCCTGGCAGGATAACATTTACACCTTGAATAAGCTGTGTGATTTTGGTGTTAGACAAATAAGTACAACTTCTCTATCCAGTAGGTACTTTGTAACAGTCAAGCTTCCCACTTTACCTAGTAAACATAGGTGTTATCCTTGCCATCCGTCGATCATTAGAGCTTCGTACTACAGTCGAAGGATGCACCGTCTGCAGGTGGACGTGACAGCAAGATACGTGCTCTTTCCTCTGTTCATTTATCTTCATTCATATTCACTTACATGGACAAGTAGTTCCGTCTGTTTTTAGGACATACTTCTTGAACATCAACTTGCATTTTAGACGTAGAAAGTACTATTTCACTACTGAATTTTATATGCGACTGAAGTTATTCATTTGTTGCGTTTTCGCGCGCGCGTGGGTACAATGTGATGGAAAAAAATATCTATTTTCTATACTAATATTACAAAATATTATAAAAAGGTAAAGGTTGCTTGTAAGCTCGAACTAATGATCCAATTCTAAAAATTATTTCACTAGCACTTAAACCTACATTATTGGTGGGTGCTGTAGGCTATAAATTAAATTTATATCATGCTATTAGCCAAGCTATCACAATTTTTGCGGACTAAGTGCTAGTTCACTAATATAAGTAAGTATACCTATGCGTCTTTTTACTTGAACACCACTGACTTAAAAGGAAACATTTATGCCAACCCAATTTCAATTCGAAACATTTTAAAATTCCTCCATGTACTCGTATGTCGAAACGAAACAAACTGTGCATAATACGAAACGTAAATAACGCAAATAATGTTGTTGAACTGCCAAATTGAATGACATTACTATTCTAAATGTGTTACACAATTACTGCGATGGGTTTAGTTTCTGAAATAGCCAATGGTATTAGCGAGCGTCAATGCAACGAGAATAAAGTGTAGGCTTTGAACTTCTCTCCATTTTATAGAAGATTTAATTTTCCCTGCAAAAGGACCAACGGACTGATATAGCTTTTACATTTCCATGTTATTCACGATGTCCACTACAATAATAGCCACTACTTACTGAATCAATACAAAAATGGAACAGAATTTGTGTGAATTTATCTGCCAAGTAAAATAACGGGAACTTAATCGTAGGTGGCCCTTAGTAATGTTTACACCGGTTGTCAAAACGTCAGTTTACTTTGCATTCATCAACCGTGAACCTGGTTGGATCATTAGATTAGTTGTTTCCTTATATACCGAAACTTGGAGCTCGTGGCTAAATAATAACAGCCGCTCGGGTCGATCTTTAGGTTAAGCCGTGCTTGCCTAGGTTAGTCTGTGGATGGGTGACCACCCATTACATATCGGGTTTCCTCCGTGCCTCGGAAAGCACGTTAAGCCGTTGGTCCCGGCTGTCATTTGCAGATCTTTGACAGTCGTTACAGGTAGTCTGTGACCTGAAAGGTCTGACAACCAGTCTTACCAAGGGGTATCGTATTACCCGGTACTAACTGCGTTGTGGTGGTCAGATAGGCAGTCAGTCGCTACATGTAAAATACAGGTATCCAGCTGCATCCGGTTAGACTGGAATCCGACCACAATATAGTTGGGATAAGGCTAGGCAGATGATGGCCACGTAAAATATAAAAATGTTTTTTTTTAACTAAACTGTTAATTAATTAATTAAACACATTGTTGCTTTTAGCGACAGGCCACCCTCTTCAAAATTTAATCCTAAATTAATAAATGGCAAAACAGGGCGAATAAAGTCCCTCGAATTTTCTCATCTATTAATAGATCTTTACAAATAAAAAAATTGAAGTGTCTGTTTGTAAATTTTTAACAATAACAGATTTTTACTGAATGGACATAAGCAACATAGTTGGGAAAAGGCTAGGCAGATGATGAGATGATGACCGAGACTGACCGAGACTGACCGAGACTGACCGAGACTGACCGAGACTGACCGAGACTGACCGAGACTGACCGAGACTGACCGAACCGAATTAACCTGTACCCGAAACAAGCCATTATGATTGGGCAATAAGGTCAAAATGGCAGCTAAGGGCCTAACATGCCTCAAATGGCTTAGCATGATCCTCCGTTACGCCTAAAATACTGCAGTATTACTTTTGAAATAAATATATGGTAAAGTTGAGGATTAATGCTAGGTGCTATGTGTGACGAAAACACCATTCCATGAACTTTTCTCGATAGAAAAAAAAAATCAAAGTTACCTCCAAATCAAACAATAAACCGCTGGTATTCAAAAAGTACTTCAAATTAGATCATGAAACTTTGCATGCTAACTGAACTAACTATAAAACAGGTCTTATGTGTTTTATTTTTTTTGTCCAATCAATAGATTTATTGTAAATCGCAAGAAAACACTCATTTCGCACTATTCGGCGCGGCGGCAGTGACTGACGCAACAACCGCTTTGTAGTGCAAGCTGATTAGAACTTTATTCTAACAGTATTTCAAACGAAGTTTGAATCACCACAAACATAGTTGCTAATTTTAGGGTTAGAAGGGCCTTTTGTGCAAAATATTACACAACTGGTTGTGTTGAAGGTCAAAACCAACAAGTTATGAAAGGGTTCAGATGATTTTCACATTAGGCATATCATATGTAACTTTCGTGAGACCATATTTCATGTTTATACTCACGTATTTTTACGGAATTCTGTATCTTATCTAATATGGGTTAAGGACAGGATTTTTGATAGCATTCCCAATCAATCAAGTAATCCATTACTTTTCTCTTGTAACTTAAAGAAAGTATTAGGTTGAAGTTGCTTTTGAGTTTCTCAATCACTCTTCTATTTGTTTCTAGGGGGATACAACATTATTATTTCAATCCATGCTTATAAAGATACACATATATTTCGACAAGCAATAATCAATACATTTGTTCGTAAAATCGTGTCAAAACAAAATTTACAGGTAGAATAAATACTACAAAATAGAACGTTAACATTGTAATCACTCATCACCATATGCCTAGCATTTTCCCAACCATGTTGGGGTCGGCTTCCAGTCTAACCGGATACAGCTAAATACATGTTTTACATAGAGCGACTGTCTATCTTACCTCCACCACCCAATTAGTACTGGGTAATCCGATAACCCTTGGTAAGACTGGTTGTCAGACTTTCGGGCTAGGTACTAGTATTTTACATGCAGCGACTGTTTAATTGTCTATCTGACCTCCAATACCCAGTTAGTACTGGGTAATACAATAACCCTTGGTAAGACTGGTGGTCAGACTTTCGGGCTACCAGTATTTTCATGCAGCGACTGTCTAATTGTCTATCTGAACTCCAATACCCAGTTAGTACTGGGTAATACAATAACCCTTGGTAAGACTGGTGGTCAGACTTTCGGGCTACCAGTATTTTACATGCAGCGACTGTTTAATTGTCTATCTGACCTCCAATACCCAGTTAGTACTGGGTAATACAATAACCCTTGGTAAGACTGGTGGTCAGACTTTCGGGCTACCAGTATTTTACATGCAGCGACTGTCTAATTGTCTATCTGAACTCCACTACCCAGTTAGTACTGGGTAATACAATAACCCTTGGTAAGACTGATGGTCAGACTTTCGGGCTACCAGTATTTTACATGCAGCGACTGTCTAATTGTCTATCTGAACTCCACTACCCAGTTAGTACTGGGTAATACAATAACCCTTGGTAAGACTGGTGGTCAGACTTTCGGATCACTGACTACCTGTAACGACTGTCAAAGATCTACTATTGACAGCTGGGACCAACAGTAATAACAACAAAGTTGTGAAATTAATTCCGCTCTCCTTCTTTGTTTTCCCGGACAGGGTCCACAAATGATCATGTCGTTGATAATCATCTAACATTGTGGAATAGAATACATACCTATTGGTTGGCGCAGTAGCTGAGCGACTCGCTGCAACGCACCCACGATTCAAGAAAAATCCTAGTGCAGAGGAACGTTAAAAAAAAAGTATCAAATATTAAACAACTTCCCAGAAAATAAATGAGTAATTGATTGATAGCAAAGAACTAGTTTCAAAGTCCGCTGAAAATTCCTTCAACACATAGAGGTACTTAAAAAGCGTGTCAAAAATTCCCCCGTCTATTTATTTACCTTTGTTAAAACTTCTTTACTACAGCAACTTTTAAAAGCATAAATAATGGGCATGAATTAATCGCTCCGGAGACCAAAGTTGACTTAATTACCACTAGAAAGTTACTGGGAATCGATAAAGTTTCCCAGGATAGATATAAAGTACGGCGGTACAAGATTAAATTGTCTGGCGATTGTTTGAAGGTAGGATGTCTTGTTTACGAGGATAAATAAATAAATATTTTAACTCTACATTCTTTTTTGATAGGATTCCTCGTTGTCGTAGCTGTACTGTAATCTGAGCTTGATAAACAAGAAAATTTCTTCAGAAGGGTTTGTTTTATTAATCTTAGGTACTTATATAAATAGGAACGTTTAGATGGATGTTTGTTACTCAACCACGCCAGAACGGCTGAAAGGATCTTGATGAAATTTAGCAGAGAGATAGATAATAGTCTGGAATAGCACATAGGCTACCTTATATAATCACATGTACACATCAAACATCGTGAACATCGTGAAAACGTGAACGAATGCGTAATAGCTAGCTTTGAATGAAAATAACATTTCTAAATGAATTTGTTTGAAAATTTCTCCTTCACTGTATCTACCCGCAATTCCGCAATTTCGTACACATTACTAATCTTTACATGCCTAAAGTAAAGTCTGGGCTAAAAATATGCAACCTAATAAAGCCCACGCTTCGTAACCGCGGTAAACAATCTCGCGGTATAATCCTAATTGCTTATTTTACGACACCCTGGGGGAAAGAAAAAGCAGTTCATTTAGAACCTTCGAACGCAACGACAAAATGATGGAAAATCGGTACCTGTCTTCAGAACACCGAATCTACGTAAAGTTGCAGTGACGTATTTCTGAAAGCTTTTGTAAAACTTTTTACTTTTCACCAATAGAAGACTTACCTACATTACTTTAAGGGCCTCTACTACCTCAAATGGCTCAGCATGATCCTCCGTTACGCCTAAAATACTGCAGCATTAATTTTGAAATAAATATATGGTAAAGTTGAGAATTAATGTTAGGTCTTATGTTTGGCGAAAACACGATTTCATAAAAAAAAATTGATAGAAAAAAATCCCAAAGTTACCTCCAAATCGAACAATAAACCGCTGGTATTCAAAAAGTACTTCAAATTAGATCATGAAACTTTGCATACTAACTGAACTAACTATAAAGCAGATCTTTTTTTTTCCAAAAGACAAAAATTTGATTTTATAAAGAATAAAAACCACTCATTTCGCACTATTCGGCCGCAGTGACTGACGTAACAACCGCTTTGTAGTGCAAGCTGATTAGAACTTTATTCTAACATTATTACAAACGAAGTTTGAACCACCACAAATAGAGTTGCTAATCTGAGGTAGTATAGGCTCTTATGGTGTCGATTCTTTTGTGCACAAACTAAACTTAATTTAGGCTATTGCTATCATTTACTAAAAGGCAGTGCGAGAAAAGGACGGCTATAGCTATGAACTAAGTTAGAGATGTCAAACTACATGCCTTGCGCTTCACCGTGTTTTTAGTCGACATGTTTTTACGTGCACCCTTTATTTGTATAGAAATATAAGTTCCAACTAAATTTGACAGCTCTAAATTACGTCCGTCTCTTTCTCGTTCTATTAGAGAGATAAAGATAGCAATAGCCTAAATTAAGTTTAGTTTGTGCACAACAGAATCGACAACATTTTCCCGGTTAAGTTGATGTTAATACTCGTTTAAATAAGCTCACATGATGCAGTTACTTACATAAGTTATTATTATCATAGAGTATGAATGTGGATGGGTATAGGGAGTAGAGGAATACCAAAGAAACTATGCATGGACTGTGTAAAAGATGATATGCCAAGAAAGGTGTCTGATGAGATTACGAGTAATAGAGAAGTGTGGAAGAAGAAGATATGCTGCGCCGACCCCGAATGAATTGGGATAAGAGCAAGAGAATGAAAAAAAATGAACTTTGGCCCTCAATGTCTCCGTAGCTAGAAGGTTAATTAAGTAAATTAAGTATTAAGGTTA
The DNA here is from genome assembly GCA_905147715.2 of Xestia xanthographa. Lineage (NCBI taxonomy): Eukaryota > Metazoa > Arthropoda > Insecta > Lepidoptera > Noctuidae > Xestia > Xestia xanthographa. The sequence goes on from LR990646.1 coordinate 21,427,917, forward strand.
ATTTAAGTGTCATCTGCCACCAGTGGTGGCAGAATTCGGGGCAAATGCGACTCCATCGACGCAACTACCACCAGTGGTGGTAGATGCGACAAATAGTTGCAAATGCCACCAGTGGTGGCAGACGGGAATAAATTTAAGGTTCCCAGGTATGGTCCAGAACAAAAAAAAAGATCGGGGTAGTCTTTAGGGACTGCCGATAGAAGTGAAAACAAAAAGTGCATAAGCCCCGCCCCAGTCGTAGCAGTGGTTGTGCCCCGCGCGTGCCTATATGGTGCTACGCCGTAGCGGATCCCTACGAGTGCTACGAAGCGTGACCGCACGCTACGTGACGATGAGTTTAATGTTTTTCCTTCACCCAAAAAGTGCTCAACGCGCCTAAAGAAGTTTTCACTTCAAAAATATCGCAATGACGGGGAGAACAAGTGCCTTTCGACTTCGTTAAGAGTCTTTTTACACCCACAATAACTGTGACGACAGAAGCCTATACCCTATACTATTCAGCTAGGTATTCCGGCTATTCGTAGGTACCCACAGATGCAAACATGAAAACAAAAATTGGTACAATACAGGTACACCGGTAAACAAACCCAAATGCACGCCTTTAAGTAATTTCACATCTGTCCCGTCGTGCCGTGACGTCACACGAATGAAAGTCACATTCGAGTTCGTGATTGATTGAGTCGTCATGGCATCTCCCTTATCTTTCACGGGAACATTGTGAAAAGTTTCCGATTTAAACGTATGTTTTGGTGAAGGGAGCTTTTGTTAAGTATAAATTGCTGTGCCATTTATTCGTATGTATGTACCTACCTCGTTGTCAAGTTTTTGGTAATGATCAATAATCATTAAGATTTTTTTTTTACAAAAAAAACATGGATGGGTTGTGTGCAGAATGAAATGGCACGAAAGGAGGTGTCTCTCTGTGAGATGACGATCAAAATAAAAAAATCCAAATAATTTGATTTACATAGGCTTACATGGGCACTTATAAAACGTCAAAAAAGTGCACAGTTCGGGTTGGTCGTTTCACTGGAGAAGAACCGGCAAGAAACTCCAGGGTTACTCTTTTCAAATCATTTTTATGGGGGGACAGTATAGGCCCCAGAATAGGTCGTTGCTTACTATACAAAAAACGTAAAACAAGTTAAACATAACAAAAGTTAACAAGCATCTGGGAATCTACAAAGCCTACAATTTTTACACATTCACACATAATAGGTAAAAAAGAATATTTACAAAGGTAAGAAAAGATTGTATAAAACAAATTTTAAAAAATAAACAAGTGACACAAACAAATCGATGAATAAAGAAGTATGAAAGAAGCAGGCATGTGTGCTGACCTTAAATGAATTGTGATAAGTCTAGGGAATGATGATGATGATGATGAGTCCTCTACCTCAAAGTAATAAAATTACTTTAAGGGCTTTAATATCCCTCAAATGGCTTAGCATGATTCTCCGTTACGCCTAAAACACTGCAGCATTCATTTTGAAATAAATATATGGTAATGTTGAGGATTAATGCTAAGTCCTATGTGTGACGAAAACACGATTCCATAAACTAATCTTGATAGAAAAAAATTAATGATTAAACGAACTTACCTGTATGTGAAGTTCTATCATAATTATGCGAAGGCTTCGTCCGAAGGGATTAGCAAATAATACTTGTAGTACCGCGTAGTGGTCGCCATTCACGCACTTTATTTTAGAGTTATATATTTATATGAAAACAAATAAATATTAAAAGTTTCTCGGATATCACAAGGTGGGAGGTTTACTTATTCGTGTCATTTAGTTTAGAGAGTGTCGCAAATATTTCACGGAATTCGGGTGAACTTGTTGTTAACGGGGAGGGAGGGTTGCTAATCCCTTCGGACGAAGCCTTCGCATAATTATGATAGAACTTCACATACAGGTAAGTTCGTTTAATCATTAATTATACTCAGGCTTCGTCCTCGGGATTAGCAAATAATACTTGTAGTGATTTAGAGATTTAGGTGAAATATTAAGTTTTATTAAGAATTTTTATAATCAGTGAACAAATTCCTATTACATTTTGTAGTAAGTAATTAAATTATTGGAATTTTAATTATAAGTTCCGTCGACAACTGCTCGTGCAAAAAAATCATCATTATTACTGTTAACATTACTTATAGTTCTATTATAGAACCGATAGAATGTATTGGAAGAATCACTCCATCCAGCCGTTCTTCTGATTTGATCCAAACTGATACCCAAATTATGGGCTGCAGATGTAGCTGCGTGTCTCGTACTGTGCGCAGTAAATATGTTAACATCGATCCCACTATCGCTTAAAGTTTCTTTAATCCATCGGCTCAATGACTGGGAACCTACGGACTTATATGGCTTTACGAGACTTATGAAGAGAGAGTCAATATCTTTTCTCAAAGAGCTAGTTTTTACTAAATAGGATAGCAAAACTTTTCCTGGACATATTTCAGGTCTTTGCTCAAAAAAGGGTAATACCAACACAGGTTGATTGCAACCTCTACGAGTTGTTTTCAGAAAATCTGGAATTTTAATGATTACTTTAGAAGGGAATTTTTCAATATTATTAATGTTAATTTTTGACAGGGTTTGTACTCGATGTGCAGTTAATAATGCTATGAGAGTAATAAGTTTTTTAGAAATTTGTTTTAGGTTAAGTGATCCATTGGGGTATAACTGGCTAATATGATCAAGTACTATAGAAGTATCCCATATGACGGAATACTTCGGCAAAGGGGGCCGCAGACGGAATATCCCCTTAAAAAATCTTTTAACCCTGTCGTCTTCTCCTAGATTATTGCCCATCAATAGGGCTAGCGCAGATCTACAAGAGTTTAAGGTTCCATATTGGAATCCCTCCTCATACAGTTTATTAAGAAAATAAATAATTTGTGGGACCGATGCATTAAACAAATCAAACTTATGTTGGTTACAAAAATGGAACCAGCGTTTTAGGTAGACATCATACTGCTTAAATGAACTGTCAGACAGAGAAGCTGTCATAACAGTAATTGCAGATGGGGGTACACTTCTCCTTAACCACGCCGTCCGCATAAGATCCCTGCCACCAGGGTAATCTTTGTGTGTATGTTGTGATTGCTAGAATGGAAAGAAATTATTGGGTTTCTATTTGCTTTAAACGTTATAACGTCAGATAGCAAAAGGCTTTTGAACAAAGGATACCACGGTTGTGTAGGCCACAAAGGCACAACAACTATACCTTTAGCCTTATCGGTAACCATTTTTCGCAACATTTTTAAAATGATAGAGAATGGGGGAAACGCATAAAAATAATAATTGGCCCAGGAAACTGTAAATGCATTGATGGTCATGGCATCTGGGTCTTTGTGCCAAGAAATATAATTAATACACTTTTTATTTATTCGGCTAGCGAATAAATCTATTTGAGGTGTGCCAAACGTCGACACTATTTCCTGATAAGCCCAATCGGCTAACTCCCATTCTATATCAGGGTGTATGCGCCTGGATTCTGCATCTGCCGTTTTGTTATCTGACGATCTAATATAAGACGCTATAACGTACAATCTACGACATTCACACCATTGCCACAACTGCTTGGTTATAGCAGTAAGGTGAGGGAACTGAATGCCTCCCATTCGGTTAATATAAGAGATGGCCGTCGTGTTGTCAACACGAAGTAAGATCTGACAACTTCTTAAGTGTTTCGCAAAAACCTTTAAACCAAAAAAGGTAGCTTGAATTTCGAGGTAGTTAATGTGTTGCGTTCGCTCCTGAACGCTCCACAACCCGCTGGCCTTCTCTTCCCCGCATGCAGCCCCCCACCCCGTAGTTGAGGCGTCAGTGAAAATCTCCAGGTCATGTAAATCTTCTTTGATTTTACTAAAAGGTTTCTCAATTGTAGTATACCACCATTTTAAATCAGGTTGTAACGTTACTGGTAAATTCATCATTTTATCATAGTTATCATCTGATTTTAGATTTAAGTATTTTATACGTTCAAGAAGCTTCGTATACAACCAGCCGTATTCTACGGCTGGACAAATTGAAACTAATAACCCAATAAAATGAGCAAATTCACGAATTTTACATCTACTAACAGTCAAATACTTTTGAATTTCCACTTTAACACGATCAATTTTTTCAGTTGGTAACGTAACCTGGAAGTTTTCTGAATTTAGTACAAAACCTAAAAATGTACATATTTTGTTTGGTATCATGGAACTTTTTTCTACATTTATTAAAAAACCGAGAGAGGTAATTAATTTTTTAGTCTGTAATGTGTTATGTAAACATTCATTATAAGACCGTCCCATTAACCAATAATCATCTAAGTAATTAGTTGATATTAGTCCGGCAGAGCGTAGCAAACGGACTATAGGTTTCATCACCTTAGTAAATATGTATGGTGCTGTACTTAAGCCAAATGGTAGTACGTTAAATTCATATAAATTTTGTTCAAACTGGAACCTTAAATATTTTCTTGAGTTAAGTATCATGAATTTTTATTAAATAATAAGCATCTTTTAAATCAATTTTTGTCATAAAACAATCTTTAGTTATTAACTTTAATGCTGTACGTAAATCTTCCATTTTAAAATGTTCAGTTTTAATGAACTTGTTTAAATTCTTCAAGTTCAAAATAAGACGATATTTACCATTTGGCTTTTGTACCAGAAATACACTTGATAAAAAAATGGCCTTCTGTAGGTAGACATTTCGATATAGCACCAATAGATAATAAATTATCTATAGCTTCATAATATAAACATCTTTCTGTACTAGAATATGATTTTATACTGGGAGGGGTTAATTGAATTACTGGGCTAATAAATGGTATTTCGTAACCTCTAATACAAGATAGTACTAAGAAGTTATTAGTAATTAGTGACCATTGTTCATAAAACAAAGGCAATCTGCCTGTGTATTTTACCCCATCTAGCGGCGTCCGCGCGTCGTTGGCTGATAGCGCGATTGCTTCGATGAGCTCGACGGCCGATTGTTCGCAGAGGGCCCCTTCGCTTTCGGATGATTCGGTGGTTTCCGAGCAGCGTTGGGGCCTTTCCAGTTTAAATTCTTGAACGTGTTCGACGCAGGTGGTTTCTTATTACTAAGCGGTGGCTTAGTCATGGGTGGTTTTAAATCGGCACCCGACTTGCTAATTGCTTTTGCAGTTTTTATTGTCTCCGATAAGTTTTGACCAAATAATAAGTTATCTGGCTTAGTGTTTTGGAGTTGATCTCTCATATCCTTCTTTAAAGAAGATAGAATGAAATTCCTTCTGAGGACCGAATCATTGTACTGTAAGTCACATAAAATTCGTTCTGAATCCATCAACGTCTTTGTAAGTTCCGCGTCTGCATTATTAGAGGAAATAATTTTATTAATTCCTTGACTTAAGCACGAGATGGCAGTGGACAACTGTTTTTGTCTTAGTTCGATATTTTTATCTCGTTTAATGGTCATATCGGTCATAGCCGCTTTTATTTCTGCATTTAAAGCAGGGGCACTGATAAGTTTACAGTTACTGGGTACCAAGTACTTCTCAAGTAACTCCTTACGAAGTTCCTTAGCTAGACCATTCGTTGCACAATGTTCTAATCTCACTGCCAAGTCCTTATGGATTTCAGCTCCATATGTATTAGAAATAGTAGGATCTTCACCTAATATATCAAGTATCATGCTGTCCGGAATCGCCTCAACGCATTCCGGTTCCACAGAAGGTATATCCTCAATAGCTGCGCTGGTTGATGGTTCCGCACTTATAGTGGCTACGTCAGCGGGGGGCACGGTTACGCACTCGACGGTGACCTCCGCGTTGTCGTGCTCGACGCATGTACCTACATCCAGCTCGGTGCCTGCATCGAGCATTTCAGCAACGTTATTGTCAGCTGTTTCGCGTTCTTCGCTATAAGCCGCATGATCTCGTTCTGAAATCGACCGATTTCAGGTTATTAAAGAAACAGACCAGATCGTAGGTACTGTTCGCATAACAATAACTTTACTGGGTGCTACAACTCCGCAAGAAAGTACCTGCGCAAGCCCAGTTAGGAAAAAACAGTGCATTATTTATTTACTTTAAATATATAAGCACATTATTATCGGTAGGTTTTCTCTGCTTATTAGTTAGGAAACAGTCCTAGAATACTGTTCGCAAAACTAATTAAATGGGTAGTAACATCTCCGATGAGAAGTACGCAAACCCAGCAGTAAGCAAAAAACAATATAAAATAATCTTATGTAAGCCAGTATATCTGCTCATTAGTTAGGAAACAGTCCTAGCATACTGTTCGCAAAGCTAATGAAATGGGTAGTAACATCTCCGATGAGAAGCACGCAAACCCAGCAGAAAAAAGCATTATAAAATTTAAATGATGTGAGCCATCATATCTGCTCATAGTAAAGAGACAGTACTAAATACTGTTCGCAAAACTAACATGTGGGTAGTAACATCTCCGATGAGAAGTACGCAAACCCGGCAGATGTAATTATAGTCATAATGAAAATGCATGAGAAGGTAGACACACAATGAGCATTATTGTAAAGAATTAAACACAATATCTAAAATCCTTGAACTAACACGGATTGGTAATAAAAAGAAAGCATTCTTGTTTGTTGCACCTTATAGTTTGCAACTAAAAAACTGGATACAAAAAAATATTTAAGTCTATTACGTAATTAGTTGTTTACTAACCTTGCGAACGATCACCTGATGATCTCGAAGAACCACTCAAAGATCGACTTCGATGTCGACGCCGCCGTAACCGTTTTTCTAATCTTTTAATCTTTTTAAATAATTTCTCATAATTATCATCACTTTTACGTTTAGGCATCTTATATTTATGCACTGAAATAAAAATAAATAAGTATAGATACACTTAAACGGTGGGAAGACACGACGTGCGTTCGTGGCGAGCACTAAAAAGCGAATGACACGAATAAGTAAACCTCCCACCTTGTGATATCCGAGAAACTTTTAATATTTATTTGTTTTCATATAAATATATAACTCTAAAATAAAGTGCGTGAATGGCGACCACTACGCGGTACTACAAGTATTATTTGCTAATCCCGAGGACGAAGCCTGAGTATAATCCAAAGTTACCTCCAAATCGAACAATAAACCGCTGGTATTCAAAAAGTACTTCAAATTAGATCATGAAACTTTGCATACTAACTGAACTAACTATAAAGCAGGTCTTGTGTTTTATTTTTTTAGTCCAATCAATACTTTTTTTTTAAAACCACTTATTTCGCACTATTCGGCCGCATTGACTGACGTAACAACCGCTTTGTAGTGCAAGCTGATTAGAACTTTATTTTAACAGTATTTCAAACGAAGTTTGACAAATAGAGTTGCTAATTTTAGGGTGAGAAGGGCCTTAAGTTAACAAATACGAATAGAAGAACAAATTGCGATTCTCAATGAAACGGACGAAATTGTTATTAATTTTACGAGTAAGTACTTCAAAGTTTACTTCAACTTGTAGATGGCCACTTAAGACTTAGACTAACCAAAAGTTTGATTAAATATCAAATCTTTGTGAAGAACCTAGAAACTTTAAGATAGCAGTGCTAGTACTATCTACTTTTCAACCGTATGCCGTGAATAATAAGGTTGTAAAGCGGTCGACCTCCATTGAGCTCGGTAGTGTCTACGTGTTATTGTTTATCTTAACTTGAGATCTCTCTTTTGTGAAGAAGAGGCTTAAACTTATATTGTCACTTACGGGATATCTTCCCTGATTATTATTTGTTTTGAGCTCGGAATATCTTCCCTGATTATTATTTGTTTGTTTATTATTGATTCCTTTCTTGTATACACTCTGACATTGAATTTTTTTGACATTTATTTTATTATTTTACTTTTATTTTTTATTATTTTATGTGACTTTTACTGATTTGACATGAATACTTATTTTATTAAGTATTTTACTTTTTTATTTTATTATCATTGCGACATTTAATGATTTTTGTGATTTTTTTTTTTACTTTCATTCATTTGAGAAGAATTTGTTATTAATTTTATTTGATTATTGTGAATGTGGGGACCATGTGGGTCACATTTTTATTTTTTGTTTGTTTTTTTTTTCCCACAACTGTCTGGCAGTTTGAGTACTATAAGCGACCTTCCCAAATGTCCTTTCTTTGGTATTGTTCGTCGTTTCGTTGAGCTCATTGAGTTATAAGTCGAGCTACACGTTAACTGACAAATGCTTGCACTGACTGGACAGGTCCACTCAAATCTGTATGGTTCTTTCTTCAAAAGACCATCTCAGACACTAATCTGCATAGTCCTCATGTGAATTGAGCAAGATTGTCTGGACTTTAAAAGAGACTATGACCTCTGAGTTTGTTTCGGCTGTTTGTTCTCAGAGTAGTCAGGTACGAAACACCGGCCCCATCTAGTTTTAAAAAATGACGTGTAAAAGTGTTTGTAAAAACCTACTTGCAAAATAAACATCATTTATCATTATCATTTATCATAAGTTTAGTTTTAAACCGTGAAAGCTTAAAACAGTATAAGAAGAGGCTTGTATCTAAGCGGTTTGAACATCGTTACGCTATTTTTATATAGCATATTGTGTTTCCTGAGAGATATGAAGAGTTTGCCACTGTAAACCTAAGTTTTTCATGCACTGTCAGGTATACAGGTATTCTTTCTTAATTCTCTAATTAGCTCAAATAATAAACGTTAAAAATAACTTCACGCTTGTAATCCCCAAAAAGTAAGGCTGAGGTGTGTCTAAATACCCACCTGTCACCAGTAATCTGCAAGTCCGCGGTATAGTATGACCGCTTTAGGTGAACGCAGACCTAGCCGCACCGCAGTCACCGCATTCGAATTCTTCGTATAAAGTTCTATGCAATCTGTGTCTGTGTGCAATCTATGTCTATGTCTGTGTGCGAGATTGCATGGAAGAGTTCGAATGCGGTGACTGCGGCGCGTGCGGTGCGGTTAGGTCTGCGTTCACTTTTTAAATGCAGTCCACCGGTAGCGTTGCTTATCAAGCAAATTTACATCCATATGTCAAACTTGCTACATCTTTTTTAGTTCTGGGTTCGCTCGCCTGCACAGATAAGTTGGTTGAAGTGTAATAAAGAGCGATCTAATTGTCAAATATTTAATTTTAAAATGGTATGTAGGTACTGAAGCTTTGAGTTTTTGAAACCGTTGAGTGACGAAGGGATAAAACTTGGAGGATAAAATATACAGTACATTTTTTACATAAACCACAAATAAATATTGAAGTAGCAAGTATCCCTATCGGGATATTGGTTGGCTTACGTTTATATATCCCTGGGAACGAGAGATAATCCCTGCGTGAAGCTAAAGCTTTACTTGGCAATTTATTTGTATTATTTTCACATTTAATAACTGTTTGTGCTCATTATTGGAAAACTAATATAATAAGCCTGGTCTTTCAACAACTAACGCACAATAATCGAAAATCATGACAGCTACTAATGAGTTCGTATAATAAATTCCATTACTTTCAAATCAGTTACACTTTATCGAATTTTGGTAGATTAATTAACTAAACAGAGGACGATTCTGAAATAAGATTGCAGGATAAATGCTATTGCTAAAAACATAGAAAGAAAGTTTATATTTCTATAATCTTGCTTATACGTCTTATTTCAGGGAACCAAGTTTGTGCGCTTCTTTTAAAGAAATCAGCTATCTAACCAGTCAGGAAGTCACACCACAGTGTTTTCTTGGGAATTCTTGAGTACCAATCAATCAATCGTCCTAAATCCCCCCCCCCCCCCATACCGTCCTTAACATTAACATAAAAATACTGACACGACGCTATGCCTTTTAAATTAGCATAAATAAGTTTGGTAATGACTTTAATAAGAAAACCAATTATAAGTAACTCGTTTAAAAGCTAATTAGTAACTATAACATTAGGTAACTGAAATAGTAAAATAACCTAAAATGTAAACATTGTCTGATTTTAGCAATTTAGCCATTGCTGGGAGACGTGAAAATTGAGCTCGTGAAACCTTCCCATATGCTCAATAATTTAAAGCAAAATTCTAGCCCTGTAAGCCAGGCCCAAGTTTCTATGGAGTTTGGGTTTCTCCTTTGAGCATCGTCCTAGTGTATTCATACAGGCATGGTGCTTTTTAACGCAGAGAAAAGTTCAACAACTGCAATGAACTAAGAATCGAATAAATCCCCTTCCGTTTATTTCTTCATCCAGCTCAATTTCGTATTAAAAGACCGTATCGTCAGACCGATCTGCGGTGCTCGTACGCGATCAGAACGCAATCAGTTACCTGGCACGCACTATTAATCTCTAGCTAGCTAATAAATCGCGTCTACGCCTGGAGCAGTACAATCCCAGTGCACTAATACATCGCTTGATATTATGTGCGCAGTATTAATAGGAACACCCTGTGAGAGACTATTAAATTTGTGCTATTAAAGATGTTGGTAGTGGTACACTGAAAAAAATGTTAGGTTGAATTTAACAGATTTTGCGTAAATGTAACCAAAGTTTGCGGTTGATTTCGGTCCTATCACGAATTTTTGTTGATTTTACCAAACATATTAAGTTGTTGTTGTACCAAATTTATTTGGTAGATTACACCTTTAATTTGTACATTTTTTACCAAACTAATTTAGTAACATTTCTCACCAAAGTACTTTAGCATATTTTTTTTACCAAAATACTTTAGTAACATTTTACACCAAAGTATTTTAGTAAAATTTTTACTAAAGTAATTTAGTAACATTTCTCACCAAAGTACTTTAGTATAATTTTTACCAAAATACTTTAGTAACATTTTTCACCAAAGTACTTTAGTAACATTTTTTACCATAGTACTTTAGTAGATTTTCTACCAAAGTACTGTTGTAACGTTTTCATCAAAGTACTTTAGTAAAAAAGTACAATTTAGTTTGCTGCAATCTACCAAAAAGATATTGTATATTTTACCCAACATACTTGTTTTTTTTACCAAATACATTTTGTATGTTCTACTGTTACCTTTTCTAGTACAAATTACCGAAGGTAGTTTAATAGAAAATTCAAAGGTATTTGGTAAAATTTACAACAAAAATTTGGTAGATAGCACTTATTATATGGTAGAATGTATTAAATCAGTTTGATAGAGAAAACTAAACTTAACTCGTAAGTATAATCTATTTTATTTGGTAAACTCTAACAAACAATATTTAGCAGTATTTACTAATCACGTTCGGTGTATTTTATCAGCGTTAGTTTGGTAATAATTACCAGATTTAATTTTAGTTACTACCAAAGGTTGTTTGGTAATATCTATCAGATGTGTATCGTTCTTTTAATCAGAGATAATATTGTATTGTCTACCAGACGTATATCGCAGATTTTATCAAATATAATTAAGTATTATCTATCATGTGTTTCGTATTTTTTCTTAAAATTTGTTTGGTAATATTTACCAGATGGGTAATGCAGTTTTCATCAAAGTTAGTTTAATAGAATCTATCAGATGTGTATCGTGCTTTTTATCAGAGATAATATTGTATTATCTACCAGAAGTGTATCGTAGATTTTATCAAATACAATTAAGTATTATCTATCATGTTTGTTTCGTATTTTTTCCTAACATTTGTTTGGTAATATCTAACAGATTTATGCTGTAGTTACTACCAAAATTTAACTGGTAATATCTACCAATATTTTATCAGTGCTTGTCTGATTGTACCGGTCTTAGTTTAGTAAAACATACCAAATAAATAGTGTAAATTTTACTGGTGTTGTTTGGTTAATTTATCAAACTAACACTAGTAAAATGTACACAACTTTTTGGTATATATTACCAAACATTAATTTCCAGAATATTAATAGGGTGTGGTATCATTAAAAATTAGGAACTTAGTAGCTAATCTGCAATATTGCTGATATGGTATGAGAGTAAAATCATATTGCAGTTATGATTTTCAAACCACCGTACTACACACACGTACTTTCGTGGCCAGCAGTGACCACGAAAGTACGTGTGTACCATGTCAGCAATATTGCAGATTAGCTAGTAAGTTTCTAATTTTCAATGATACCACACCCCTTTTATGGCACACGCTAAAAATATAGAAGAAAAAACCTTACAAGAAATACAGGGTCTGAAAAAAAAAAAAGGTTTAAAGACTGTTTGACAAACACTTCAAAAATATACAGGATTATTGGTAATTCAACATATTCCTTTTAATTGAGATATGTAGTAAAGTTCACTAATTGCAGTTAAAAAGGTCATGTAAGCTAGCCGAAAATCAGCAGTTTCTAGAATACATCGAATTACCAGTAACCTTATTTAATATGGGCTTAATAAAAACAGTGGTTTAAAGAAAAATAAACAGATTTTTGGAACATATCAGAAAATTTATTTTACCAATCATAAATACAATTATGTTATCACTAGATCACTCATCTTAAAATTATATACGTATAGGATTCGAGACATTTGAAACAAACAAACATTTTGATTAAATTTAGCAAATAAATCACTTATTCCAAGTCGAAGAAGAGACAAAAGACGAGACTCGCGAAAGTATTTTGTCTGATTTTGTGTCAATGTTATAAAAATATTTTTGCAGAAATAGCCAAATGTGAAAGGCTTCTGTGGGATATTCTGCGTCCAGGCAGTGAAAAGTTTTGAAGCATACATCCAGCGCTTTCAAGAACGAGTCTATTTTATAAAAGATGTTATCATACGCAACATAAAAATCCTTTAGGGCATCGATGGTTGGTCCGACAGCAGTAATGATGGGTTGGCACCGTAGACCCTTAGCAGTTTGGGCTTTTGGCCAATAGTCCAGCTGGGTAGGGACTTCGCTTTGGTTCTGGAAATTAGAATGAATTGTTTACTTTTAACCATATTTTTTTATAATTCCTAGTCAGTATTGACACTGAGCATTTTTTATTGCTAGGCATTTAGGTAGGTATTGCAATTATATTTATTTAAAGGGGTTCGGAACGTAATTCACACTTATGATTAGTCTGTGCGAAGCTCTCAAGCAAGAAGTGTACTTATACAGGCTGTTCCAAGGCTATGCCACATGGCGGGATGATATCGATTGTAGATAGACAGTTTTACTGAAAGAAGACATCATTTTGATTTTAAGAACAATTTGAACCGCATTCAAAGATTTTTGAATAATCGCCTATCTGAACCGGGAATCGAACCCGTCAAATTGTAAAAAAAACCGTAATTTTGCGACACCGATCACAAGACTCAATCGGAAGCTTTTATTTTTTTCCACTTAGCATAGCATAATAAATAAAAGGAAGATCATGAAATTTTACTTTTAATTTCAGGAAAATTAATACATACTTAGCCTTTTCTTTGACAGTGCTGCGCTTTAAATACTGAATTTATCATTTTAAGTATTACTAACAAGTACCCACTTGGAAAATAAATGAACAGGGGACACATTTTGGGCATTTGCTAAATTAAATTAATTTTAAGCAAAATGTAATTAGGTATTTTAATTAAATGTAAAATATGTTACTTGGAGAAAAATTAAGCTTCCGATTGAGCCTTTTGATCGGTGTCTTAAAATGACGGGATTTTTTTTTACAATTTGGCGGGTTCGATTCCCGGTTCAGATAGGCGATTATTCAAAAATCTTTGAGTGCAGTTCAAATTGTTTTTAAAATCAAAACGATGTCTTTATTTAGTAAAACTGTCTATCTACAATACTAACTTTGTACGTTACGCTTTATTTCAGTATCATCAATAGATTTCATTATATTCCTGTTTTAGTGTTTATTGATATTTAATTAACTAGATAACGTACAAACTTAGATTTTGGTCCGACTGACGGTATATAAAAAATGTGACAAAATCGGTTAACGCTTAGGGGTGGAAATCGTCGTTAGTATGGGAAGTCGTCATCTCACAATAGTCTTAAAAGTGAAGTTATATATACCTTTGCATGAAGAATGAAACTGTTCATAGCTTCTTGAATGCTTGGCTTTATGGTTTTTTTTTGCCAGCTGTATCTTGGCACTGTATTCTCAGTTGGAACTATTTTATATCCAATTGCCGCGCAATAACAGAAGTCTCTAACATCTGAAAAATAAATAAGTTATGATGCATATTCGTTGACTTAATTAGTTTAAGTTAATAGTATTAATTTTATTAAGAAATTTAACCAGATAACTGGTTATCAGAGATTTTTTTTCTAAATATCCGAAAATACTATTGCTATTAAAAAAATACACTTTAAATATACATAATAAATATAAATAGTTTTATTATCAGAACTTTCACTAATTTCACACAAAAACCGAAACTTTGAGTTCGCTTTAAGTGTAAAATTCGTGAAAGTTTTGATCAATACAAGTAGGTATATTTAATAACCAACCTTCACTTGGGTTTTCTTTAATCAATTTAATGTAGACAGAAGCAGCTTCAATTGTTTTCAAAAGATTAAGAGTTTTCTCTAAAAAGATGCGCCATTTTTTGAACAGTCGGAGCTCTGATCCTTTAAACTTGGATTCGAAATCCAGTTCAATCTGAAAAAAAAAGTAACGATTTTAAGTAAATATACAGGGTGTAAAAGACCTCATCACGAAGCCGTCAACCAAGCATTCTGTAGATCAAACTAAGTAACTTTGCGCAAAAAATATTGCTGGGAAACGACTTTTTTTATTGGAGTGTAAAATCATGTTTTGTGGGTAGAACTCAATGTAACGCACTCAAAACATTGTGCTGATGGATGGATTAAATAGTACGGGGTCGTGGAGGTGTTTAAAGTAAAAACCTTATATGAAAAACTTGTCAAAAAGTTGGAATTTTGACCCCCAATATCTCCGTAACTAGAAGGTATTGTGTAGAACAAAAAAATGATCGCAATGACAAGGAGAACAAGTGCCTTTCGGCTTCGTTAAGAGGTGTTTTACACCCTTTATATATTTTCAAATATTGCTCACAAGATTGAAACAAACAAATATACAGGGTCAAGCTAATAAAAAGCTTGTAAAAAGGGTCACAACTTACCAACTTATATCCGAAACTCAATTTATAAGATGGCCAATCGTTCACGATGTCATGTGTCTTTGCATATTTTTCGGATTGTAGTTCCTTCAGGCGCATTTGTGGATGTTTTCCTCCAATTCTCGATTACTTCGGGCTGGCACCTTGTTATATTTCAGCCAAACTTTTAACTCTTCATATTCTTCATTAGATACTGGTAAACAATAGATCAAGTTTAGTCTAGCTTCAGCCTTATTAACCGTTAGCCTTGTTTAATATATTTATGTTCAAAGTTCAAATTTATACCACTTTGATTTTCATCTGCTACAGCTGTGTCAGCCAGAACATCGTTGGTGCTGGTGTGCATGGGCTCTCCTTTCGTTTGTTATTACCCCACTCTTCCACAGCAAATGTTTGTGATTGTTATATTTATCAACAAGTATTCCCCTTGCTGGAATATATTTATTTTTTCCAAACTTTTGGCTTGGAATGGTAGTATGTCTCCTATAGAAATCAAAACAAATTATAAGGAACTAAGCATGAAAATCAAGGAAACACTTAATGGTTATTTTGAAACAACCATTAAGTGTTTTTGTCATGAATATTAACTTAACAACATGGAATTGATAGTTTTTAGGGTTCCGTACCCAAAGGGTAAAACGGGATCCTATTAATAAGACTCTGCTGTCCGTCCGTTCGTCCGTCTGTCACGAGCTAGTATCTCATGAACCGTGATAGTTAGACAGTTGAATTTTTTTTACCACCCCCCCCCCCTCCCTCTTCCACCAGAGCTGTGCGAGGTTTCCTCATACATTTGAACCTCGTAAACATTTTCGCCGTCTCGCTATTTTACTATAGCGCTGTCATCCAGTTGTCTAGTTTCGGTCGGTCATATTCGGGAACACGAAGTTAGTCGATGCCCATTATATACTTTGCAGAACTGTACTCTTTTCTCGGTCGCAGTCGGATAATCAACCGTTAATAACCGCATATTATCGGTAGTTAACCATAAATTTGATTAAGTAACATTAGCTAGCGGGTTTTTTACAATTATAGTCGCGGCCATTTAACAACGTAGGTTGACTTGAATGAATGAAATGTATGCCAACAAAACCAATCTGTAAAATTTACTTAAGTTCGTTTTGTAAACTTAACAAAGTAAAATAGCTAATTATGTAGGTACCTAACCACTATTTCTAGCTCAATATCTAGGTATCCTACATAAAAGGCCCCCCTTTCCTATACTCTGACCCATTGGCGGCAAAACCGGAACACAAATAAATGTAGAATTAATTAAAGTCACATTAAAGTACTCGATAACTTTCTTGCTTTTTGTAGTGACTAGCGATTTACAAAAAAACACTTGGATTATCGGACTTTGACAAAAGAGGGGGGGGCTATATCCGTTTCAAGTTGAATTCTTCATTAACCATCCACTCAATCGTTAGTTCACTGCACATTACGCTATCAATATTACACACTGAACAACCAAAATTAATATAGTGAACAATACAACGTAAAGGCATGGCACCATCTTGAAACACGGCTAAACTAACCACTAATAACAATATAGGTATATAGGTAATCATCACCTCATCATCTGCCGAGCCTTTTCCCAAACTATGTTGGGGTCGGCTTCAGTTTTACCGGTATATAGGTAATATCGATCAAAATAGGCACTCACCTTCAAAGTTTGTTATAGTGTCTTCAGATAGTCCCCATTCTATTAAATATTCGGCGACCACCACGTTTAACTCTTCTTCTTCACTTTCCATTGCGAGCGAAGCGACAAGCAAAGCGACTACTAACTAGCCGGCCGGCGCAAAATGAAATGAACGATGAACGCAGACGCACGTCACGCGCGCCTAATGCTCAGCAGCGCCCAGTGCGCAGGCGCGGTGGCGGCGCGGCGCGGGCGACGCGAGGCCTAGGGTTGCCAACCGTACTTTATTATAAAGTGAAAATAATTTCAAAACAGATGACGTTATTGACGCTAATGCTAGCAGTACCAGTAGTAGCAGGGGTAATAGGAAAAGAAAACGAATGCAAAACTATAAGCCGCTGTGGGAAGCGGAATACCCCTGGATCAAAAGTGCTGGATATCAACAATGAAATAAGTAATCTTTAAAAATGAAATAAGGGAAAAAATCTATAGTAGTACCACTAAAAATTCCTGTGCAGCGAAGGACTGGCAATCCATTTTTAGGGTTCCGCACCTTAATCGGAAAAAACGGAACCCTTCTAAGATCACTTTGCTGTCCGTCCGTCCGTCTGTCTGTCTGTCAAGACTCTTTATCTCGAGAACGTGTGAACTCAAGTCTACGGTCCCTTGAAGCTGTGTAAAAAATCATACTTCTACGTTAATTTTAAAAATAAGATACGGCCGTTTATGTCGCAAAACACACACATTTCGACACTCTCGAGGGAATCAAAATGATAGGGTACTTCCCGTTGACCTAGAACTATGAAATATCGTCACATACTACAAGTACTTAGAAAAATCTGAAAACTATACATTTGTAATTACATCATAATAAATTTAGTCCTTTTTAAACATCATATTTGGAGAACTCAATTGCGTTAAGCACCTAGTTTTTATGCGGCGTCATACATTTCAGGTGCGTACTTAACTCAACTCGGCCAATTTAAGATGGAATAAGTGAAAGTTTGTACGGAACCCTAGGTGCGCGAGTCAGACTCGCACTTGTCTGGTTTTATTTTTTCGAGGAAATACTTTTCCGAACATGCATAAAGTGGTGTCACGATTACTGTGCGTTCCCGCCACTTCAGAATTTACAGAAAAGGTGTTTTCTGTAATTAATGCGAAGTGGCGTGACGACAAAAATAAAGCTTCCATTAAGCTTATACGCAATTATTTGAGATGCCATAAATATATTTAAAGCAGATACGAAATTGTTATTAGGCTGAAAAATAAAATTTGTATGAAACAAATATAGTACATTGTTTAACGAATTTTTCATCACATTTGCGAGGAAATAAATAACTACAAAAATTATAACTGTACCAATCAAAAATTGACGAAATTAACAACTTCACTTCCAGATCAGAATATTTTATCCGTCAAAGAAAAAGGTGGCAACCCTACGGCAGTGGCCGCAAACGACAGCTCCGCGGGGCAGTGCGGAAGGGGGAAATACTCGGAAATAGTCGCATAAATTGAGTAGGTAGGATGGAAATGGAACTACCTCTAATGGTTTTGTAAATTCTACGATACTGTTTTAACCACAGCGACAAGTAGGTACTTATGTTAGTTACTGTTTCGTTTATATGGTTGTTGGAGAAAATAATATGACTTTGTGCGGCGTCATAAAGATAAAATAGAAAGCAAATAGAAACAAAGCAAGATAGAATGTTATTATGTACTTACAAGCTTTTCATTAATTTAATTTGCAATGTACCTATGTACCCAATGATATCATTGTATGTACCTATGTATGTTTCTTCGGGTGGAATCTTGCAACTCAATTTTGAAGTAGGTAGATATCCTCAACCGATTGAGCTGAAATATGGCAATACAATAATATGGTACCATGGAGCTGGTCTGATGAGGGAGCCGGAAGGTGGCCCTAGGAACTCTGTAATAAATAAAACATTCGTAGGTACCGAGTTTGGGCTCTTCAGAATCGTCTTGGTGAGCAATTGCTGGATGTTTATAGGAAAGTACATTTGGCTATAAAAGCTTGTCACAACAAAATATTTTTTTGACAGAAACTTAATCACCGACAAGTAAAGACAAAACGATTCATTATTCACTACATAGTATAAAATGGCTCCGGCCCATCTCGTAACTTTCCCATTTCGACAACTAAACAAAAGACGTGCGAAACAAGTGACAAACTTTGATTATACAATGTCTAGATGGAGCGTCAAGTGCGCGCAAACGTGTCAAAAAATATCAGCCAACTGTTGGCTGATACGTTCTTACCCGCCGATTAGTGCCGATCGTGCCGCTTTGGCGTCACCACGTATTACGCGAGTTAGGTAATAAACAAATAACAGCGATAAAATGACGGTATGTGCTATTAAACTGTGCCGGAATTATACAGGAAGGGTAAAAAATACCAAGCACATCGCCTATCATCGATAAATAACCAAAAAACTATATATTTCTGTTTTGTTTTTATGAACATAAAATTACGCCATATTTTATCAGTGTTGCCAGTTTCTTTTTTTCATTCTCCCAACAGAACGTCATTTTTTGTGGGTAAATTAGTTAGTCTAGGGTTACGTTTATATTATTTTGTTGGTCTACTTTAATTATCGATTTAAAAAAAAGGTGGAGTTTATAAATTCGTATTAAGTCTTTCTTTATATAATTTTGAGGTCGATTCCAAGTAAAACTTGTTATTATATTAGCTAGGTAAATAATTTACTTGATACCGACTTTATGTTCACATTTTAGTCATTATTAGCTGACCCGCGCAACATCGTCTGCGTCACATGAGCGTACCTACCTACCTACTCCCCTACCTACTCCCTTCCTACCTACTACCTACCTACCACCTACCTATTACCTACCTACCTACCACCTACCTACGACCTACCTAACCTACCTATTTCTTACCGTTTAAACCTTCCGTGAACTTCCACAAACAATTCAAGACCAAAAATAGCCAAATCGGTCCAGCCGTTTTCGAGTTTTAGAGCGACGAACGGCAATTCATTTATGTATATGTTATTAATAACTGGCACTGATTAAAAGTATAAAATCGGTAATTTAACCTCTATTTTTATTCCTTGGATAAAAGTTATCTGACTAATGAATAATCAGCCCATCAAACATAATTATTGAATGAGTAGAATATGGTGATCAACATAACATCATATTTTTTAGAATACCCAATAATCCTATTATCAGGAATCGATGGATAGATCGCATTCAAAAAAGCCGCGGAGATGCCACGTGGAAACCAACAAAAACTAATGAAGTTTGAGAAACTACTGTAGAGAGAAAAAGATAGAAATAGTCTAATTTTAGTTTAGTTTGTGAACAAGGGAATCGGCACAATTCTAATACTAATTTAATTAACTTAGCTGGTTTAATACAACATTCAACAACTCTATTTCAATTTAAATAGTGTTTTTTTTATTTATCGAAGAAAGTAACTACATATACTTAATAAAAATACACTACTAAAACTGAATAATACCTACTACATACATACACCTAAAACTTATCTTATTGAATTAAGTAGTCTATTATTTTTAATATGTGACTTATGGGAGAATTATTTTACTAGCTGGTAACATTATTCACGCACACAGAGACACAGTAGGACAGTGTAAAACACCGCCTGCACGCACACAGGCTTGAAATTGTTGGCTCGTTTTTTACGTTTTGATTGTAGGGCGACGCTCCATCTAGACATTATATAATCAAAGGTGACAAAGTGTGCCAACTCGTAACTATTTTAATCTTCATCTTCCCGCTGTCTGTCCTATGTAAGTAATTAGGTAGGTATACTTAGATCTAACTACGCAACGGATTTTGATGTGTTTTTTTTTATACATAATAGATAAGTGATTCAAGAGTAATGTTTATATTTTTCATAAATAAGTATGTAGGTATGTAGTGTCAATTTGGACTCGCAAGTTACACTTTCGAAAGTGTAAACCAGCTGATAGAAATGATAAATGATGTTTATTTGCAAGTAGGTTTTTACACTTTTACACGTCATTTTTTTAAACTAGATGGGGCCGGTGTTTCGTACCTGACTACTCTGAGAAGAAACAGCCGAAACAAACTCAGAGGTCATAGTCTCTTTTAAAGTCCAGACATTTATTCTTGCTCAATTCACATGAGGACCATGCAGATTAGTGCCAGAGATGGTCTTTTGAAGAAAGAACCATACAGATTTGAGTGGACCTGTCCAGTCGGTGCAAGCATTTGTCAGATGTTTTTATCGTGTAGCTCGACTTATAACTCAAGGAGCTCAACGAAACGACGAACAATACCAAAGAAAGGACATTTGGGTAGGTCGCTTAAAGTACTCAAACTGCCAGACAGTTGTGGGAAAAACAAACAAAAAATAAAAATGCGATACATACCTACCCTTTTTCAAGCGCGGCAGGGTTCCGGGAACACAGTTAATTCGTATATTAATGAAAAAATGTACCTACTTACTTACTAACTGTTAACTTTTACCGACGAACTGATCTTAATAAACTTATAAAGGGTGTAAAACACCTCTTAGCGAAGCTGAAAGGCACTTGTTCTCCTCGTCATTGCGATCATTTTTTGTTCTACACCATACCACGGTAATATTATAACACAGTAGTGTAACTCAGCCGCATGATAGAAATAAATGCCTACAGCCGCGCGGTACGTAAACATACGTTATAGGGCTGCCCGTCTCCAGCATTTTCATTACATTTGCCTACTTTCTGTTTCTATTTAGTTTTGTGATTGTAAATATCCTTTTTATATGAATAAATGAAATACTTTGTATATTGAGTGATAATTCAGAACCGCATATAACTACCTATTTCACTCGTCTCAATAACTTTCCGTTACTCTATTCGCTTTATTTATTCATCCAAACACCTTTTTTTTCGTGAGATAAAAGGAAATACATATCCATTAAAAAGACACACATTATGTACCTACCCACTAGTAAGTAATAGTTATTTATAGTCTTACCTTTCAGAGTTTCCAGGTAATCCGTATGCTCCCGGCCGTGCCTCCTGAGGCACAGTGCATTGTTATTTTAATTGTGTCTGTAATGGCGGGTATTGAAGTGTTAAAAAAAAATATGTCTAGATGCGTTATTGACGAATTCATACAACCAAAAACAGCACAATATTTCCTACTCGTCATATTAACTGATTTTTAGAGAAACAATGGCGCGGTTATTGTTAAAAAAACAACATACCGTCCGTTCGACACTGCGGTACAGCCGTGACTGTCTGCGCCCCGATCGCACCCCGAGATCGAGGCGCGTAGGTATAGCTCGCGTTTTGTCCGTTTGTATGAAGTTGGAGTACTATATTATAATATTACCGTGACCATACCTAGGGACCTTCCAGTTACGGAGATATTGATATTGTTCCAACCTTTTGACAAGTTTTTTTTTAAATACGAGTTTTTTAATGAAAGTTTATTTTTCTTTAAACACCTCTACGACCCCAGTAATATCAATGTATCCATCAGCACAATGTTTTCATTACGTTACATTAAGTTCTACCACAAAACATGATTTTCACCCCAAAAAAAAAAGTCGTTTTCCAGCAATAATTTTCGTGTAAAGTTTGATTGATGTACAGAATGCTCGGTTGACGGCTTCGTGATGAGGTCTTTTACACCCTGTATATTAAGTATAATTACTTAGTAATAATGTAATTATTGTTCTCATGGAAGTAATGTACCTACCAAGGTATAATGAGGTGTGAGTACTTTGTGTTGTTCAGCCACCATTTACATTTATTTATCTTTCATTGACTTTAATATGCCTTGGTGACTGAAAGAATGTCATGCTCACTGAAATGTCTCGCTGATGGTGGCGGGTGTGTCGGGTCATTTAGTTCCCTTCAATATGGTTGAGTTGAATGGCGCCGGTACATGCGTCATGTCTGTGAACGGGCGCTGTCAGTTGGGACTGGTCATCTCTTAGCTGCCAAGGTTCATTTTAATTACTTTATTCATACATTTTTAATCTAATCTTTCACTCTGGATGCTCTTAGTGTGCACGTCTTTCTACATCGTTCTCACATATATGTATAATCTCAAAATTAATGATGTAACCAAGATTTTGTAACAATATTTTGATTTTAAAAGAGTGTCCATGGAGTTTCTTGCCCATTCTTCTCCATAGAGATCTACGCTAGGGAATGGGCAACTACAGTACTTTCTCAAGTTATTATGCCTTGTGACTGGGACTGTAGCTTTGATTTTCTTTTTTGTAATTTTGACTTTCAAAAGTGCCGTAATGGTCTAATTGAAATAAATGCTTTGAGTTTGAGTTTGAGTTTGAGTTTAATGTCTTATATGGGAATCAATGTCTTTAAACCTTTGCTATACAATCTGAGATAAAATCACTGTAAGTCAGTATAAAAAAATAAAACCGACTTCAAAAAAAAAACAAACAAAAAAACACAAAAAGAAAAACACTAAAGGAAAAACACAAAAAAGTGAAAAAGCCGGTGAAAAAAACACCAAATCAATCAAACAAAGGTCAAGCTTCGGAAGTCGGTGACAAAAACATTAAATCAATCAAACAAAGGTCACCGACTTCGAAGCTTGACCTTTGTTTGATTGATTTGGTGTTTTTTTCACCGGCTTCTGAAACTAAAGTTATTTTTCACTTTTTTATGTTTTTCTTTTTGTGTTTTTTTGTTTGTTTTTTTTTTTGAAGTCGGTTTTATTTTTTGCAAAAAAGTTTTATTTCATTTTTCCATTTTTAGTTGTAATATCCTATACTTACAAATATTTGCTATGCATCAATTGTACATTGTTAAAAATACATGTCATGGTAATAGGCTTATCCCCAATAAATGGAACATAACATGCATAACTTTCGAAATCTGGGTGTACTGTACACATTTACGTACCCCTCAGAACATACAGGCGTAATGTTACGTCGTGATGTTGTATAAACAATAAACATCCAAGCGATTACAGCAATCACGACCGATTTACCGTCTATTTTTGAAGAGTTCCATTGTATATCTCCGAATGTCAGCATCAAATCTTCACCAAATTAAAATGGAACCACCTCAGGAGTATACTCTTTCAATTAAACCAATAACTGTAACCAAAACTAGAACTAAAAGAGTAGGTAAGTGAAAACATAAAATTAAAATATACAAAATAACAAAGTACAGGTTGTCACATTCATAAATTCCTCTCACAATACTTCTGACAGGCCAATGAAATCTTATTCCATCCATCCGCAAACATACCTAACTGTCGAAATCTGGGTGTATTGTACACATCTGCGTACCCCCTCAGAGCATACAGGCGTGATGTTACGTCATACGATTGGAGCTACCACAACAGATTTGCCGTCTATTTTTGAAGAGTTCCATAGTATATCTCCGAAGATCAACATCAGATCTTCACCAAATTAAAATGGGACCACCTCAGGAGTATACTTTTTCAAATGAAAAAAGAATTTTGAGGATCGGTCCACAAATGGGAAAGAAATCAGGTAACATACATAAAAAAAGTGGGTTTTTATTGAAATTTTAGGATTCGGTAAAGGCTTATATTTACCGAATCCTAAAATTTCAATAAAAACCGGCAAATCGTCAATACAACCCTCCAAGTTCATAAAGGTCGAGAAACGATTTTTTCAAGGTCAAAGTCATTGCTAGACCTTTATGAGCTTTGAGGGTTGTATGATGATTTGGATGATTATAATTCTGTAACTACATACGTCTTACAATCGCGAACAATATTTTAATCAACATACAACCTAGCATTGGCCTGCAAATTGCAAAAAACGTAAGAAAATTTGGATTTTGCGGGCTGGTCGTAACATTCACCTTAACCGAATCATTTTTTATGAAATGAGTCTGCTACTCATTACCAACTGCCCCGGTAAATGTAACTATAAATTGAATTGAAACTAACATAGTAACAATGATACAGTCAACCGAATGGTTGTGACTTGTTCAGTTAAATGTACAATATTCTTTGTTAATTTACACCATGAACTCTTGTAGGGACTATATTTTGACCTCAACCTTTTTAGCTTTGTAGGTTCAACTGCGAGGTCTTGATACATTTATCATATTATGTTTATGATAAAATCAGCCAAACTAAATTGTTGACATTTGTTTGGTAAAATGTACAATATTCTTTGTTAATTTACACCATGAACTCTGGTAGGGACTATATTTTGACCTGAACCTTTTTTGTTTTGTAAGTTCAACCGCGAGTTCTTGTTATATTTATCATATTTTTATGATATAGGTAATCAACCAAACCAATTTTTTGAAAGGACGGTAACAATTTTTGCCCTGATATAAATACAATATATGTAAAATAAATAATATATAATGATAAATAATATATGTAACATATGTATGCAAAAATTAACGATTACAGTAAATTCAAATAGTCGGCATCCTTAATTATTTCCATTTTGATTTTTGGGATACATGTAAAACTAATTAAAGCTGCGGTTTATTATTCACTGATAAAACATAATTAACGCGTTTCCGGTTTGCAATTAATAGTGAAAATTATTCAAACATATTTTTAGGGGACTAATATAGGTTAGGTAAATCTCTTTACATGAAAATATGAAAGAAATGGGTTTATAATTTGTTGACTATGTAAACGTCTATTCTGTGAACAAAAACAGCTAATCCGCAGTCTACCTACAACATTAAAGTCTGTGGGTTATTCAGGTGGCTCTCAACCCTTTGTCTAGAAAGAATTCGCAAATTGTTTGGGCACATTAGCGATCCAACCAGTACTGCCTCAAAAGGAAAATCTACTACTGCTATGTCTGAGGCAATCTTCCTTCTACTATTTGCATTTCACTGCTTAGAGACATCAAATCGCCTTTCATTTATCGTTTTTTTTCCTAAGAAAACTGTTCTAATGGAACCGATTATTCATAAAGACGCCTAAAAAAAAAGTTGCGGCAAAAACACTGTAACGTGTGAGAACTTATTAATGTAAAAAGGGTATTTTTTTAATTAAAAAATACAAGACACTATAAAGACATACAGCTTTCAATGAAATAAATAAAATAAAGCTCAATCTACGTCCAATGGACTATAAAATAAACTATAAATTAACTTTGTAATCGGCAATTTTTGACAGGGCACGCGTTCATACTTCATACTAATTTGGTCATCGTCCTTCGTTTAATAAAATGTACATTATTGTTTGTTAATTTGCACTATGAACTCTGGTAGAAACAATATTTTGACCTGAAACTTTTTAGTTCTGTAGGTTCCACCGCGAGGTCTTGTTATATTTATCATATTTTTATGGTAAAATCAACCAGACCAAATTGTTGAGATTTGTTTGGTAAAATGTGCAATATTCTTTTTTAATTTACACCGTAAACTCTGGTAGGGACTATATTTTGATCGCAACCTATGTAGTTTTGTAAGTTCAACCGCGAGGTCTGGTTATATTTACCATATTTTTATGATAAAATCAACCAGACTTAATTGTTGACATTTGTTTGGTAAAATGAACAATACTCTTTGTTGTTGATTTACATCAAAACTCTGGTACCAACTTCAACCTTTGTTAGTTTTGTAAGTTCAATAGCGAGGTTTTGATATATTTATCATATTTTTGTTATAAAATCAACCAGACTAAATTGTTAAGATTTGTTTGGTAAAATGTACAATATTCTTTGTTAATTTACACCGTAAACTCTGGTAGGGACTATATTTTGATCGCAACCTATGTAGTTTTGTAAGTTCAACCGCGAGGCCTTGTTATATTTACCATATTTTTATGATAAAATCAACCAGACTTAATTGTTGACATTTGTTTGGTAAAATGTACAATACTTTTTGTTGTTGATTTACATCAAAACTCTGGTACCAAATTTAACTTATGTTAGTTTTGTAAGTTCAATAGCGAGGTTTTGTTATATTTATCATATTTTTATTATAAAATCAACTAGACTAAATTGTTAAGTTTTGTTTGGTAAAATGTACAATATTCTTTGTTAATTTACACCATAAACTCTGGTAGGGACTATATTTTGATGGCAACCTATGTAGTTTTGTAAGTTCAACCGCAAGGTCTTGTTATATTTATCACATTTTTATGATAAAATCAACCAGACTAAATTGTTGAGATTTGTTTGGTAAAATGTACAATATTCTTTGTTAATTTACACCGTAAACTCTGATAGGGACTATATTTTGATCGCAACCTATGTAGTTTAGTAAGTTCAACCGCGAAGTCTTGTTATATTTATCATATTCTTATGATAAAATCAACCAGACTTAATTGTTGACATTTGTTTGGTGAAATGTACAATACTCTTTGTTGATTTACATCAAAAATCTGGTACCAACTTCAACCTTTTTAGTTTTGTAAGTTCAATAGCGAGGTTTTGTTATATTTATCGTAGTTTCCTTGTAATTCAGCCAACCTTTGCTAATTTGGTAAATCCAACAAACCTTTTTTTTCAGTGTAAGAATTTTATGATAATTGTTAACTAGTTAGCTGCTTCGTACAGTTTTAACGACTTGACCGAAAACATTGAGTTTCTTCATTATAATTATGTAATTTAATGGTAATGTATTAAACACACAATTTTATTACTATATCAGAGGTACTGTGAGAGGAATTTATGAAAGTGTGAACATTAGCTTAATTTTGTAATGACTCTTTTAATTACTGTAATTGGCTTTAAACACCCGTTGTAATTAAATAAATAAACCTTCGAAAGTTAATCGTAGTGAAAACCACATCAAACTCTGTTGTGTAATGGAACACAATAAAAAGAACAACGTGGTCACTCAAAAAGACAGACACAAAAAGTGATAAATTGCAATTACAATTAAACTGCACATACAATTGCATTTACACGGCCACATACGGGTTTATCAACTATTGTGAACTCCCAATAATTGAAAGTCACGGAAGATATCTCGTAAATGACAGTGTAAACATACATAGCGTTTTTAAAGTATAAACTGAGATATGATATTTCAAACCATCACAAAATCAATTTCTAGTCATTGAAAACATTATATTTTCTGTTTCTGCATATTCTTTATTAAGCATCTCCCCGAGTGCTCTTTTGCTTCGCCATACACTCGCTTGCTTTTGAAAATAAAAAACTTGCAAGGGGACGACTGAATATAGATCATCATTTTGTGTCATATGGCAAAGAGGACAAAATAAGAGATTCCATCAGTTGATTCAGAAAGCCTGCGTCGCTATTTCCAAGCTTAGCATTTCCTGTAAACCAGAATATACAATGCTATCCGAGTGAAAAGCTTTGAGACTTGAAGCTCGGTACGTCAGCAGTATTGGAAAATACAAGATACCACAAATATCTAGAATTAGCAAAATTGTGAGCTGTGTAACAATTTTTGTTTACTATAAATTTATTATATTATCTATAAATTTTATTGCAAAACATGTTGTACTGGGGTGGAATAAGATTCAATTTAAAGTTATTGGTTAAAGTTATATAGGTGTTAAATATACATCCTGTAAGGACACTGCTAAACAGATAAATTACATTACAATACAGTACATTTCATAATTATCATGTGACATTTTACAAAAAAAAAACGAGGCATATGAAACAAACAACACTTAACTTGAATAAACTTTGCATAGCGCCAAAATGATAATATTGCCGCATGTAACAATATATTTCCACGAAGACTACTAAGGGCGAACTTCACCAATAAAACTGAATGAACTCGATCATCATATATTCTAAGGGAGAACTGTCAAGCTGTCATTGTCATTGTAACAGCTCTTGAACATCGCCGTTTAATCGTGTACAGTTTCGTTGATCAGATTCGTACATAGCCATCTGTCAAATGCAGAATATAGACAGTTTTTACAAACGCAATATTGAAAACGACAATTTGCGAGACCAGTGTGTAGGTGTAACTGAAATCACGGCATTTGATTAGAAATTGCAAAAATAAACGGGTATAATTTGAAAAATTATTGAAAAATTGATAATATAACCTTAATAAGTCGAATACGCTAAATTATATTCTTGAACATAACAGAAATAACATGAAAATAAAAGGAAAATAATTTCCTTATAATATATAAGGAAATAATTTATTATATAACGCAAGTAAATAAATAGGTACATTCATCTTTTATATCGGAAATCATATAATATTGTAGCTCCGGATCAAGCGTTATGATAACACTAATACTACGTACCGTTTAGACAAGTGTTTCCTCATACAAGATTTATACACAGTAATAATTTGCTTTCCTTTTCCACTAACGGCCGTTTTCTATAAGTCCAGTTTTCCCCCCTGAGGGGGATTCTCTTAGGGGGGATTTGTGGAATAAGCCTATTATCCTATCTCAAGTAGAAAGAGGTGAACCAATTGCCATTCATCGGGCACTGGTCCAATCTTAGGCTTCCTGCTAAAAGATTTCTTAAAACTGAATCAAACTTTCAGACGCGGAAATTACACTAAGTTTCTTACTCCAGATAGCTGTACTTGCTAAAACTAGACTAGTATACCTAAGCGAGTTAAGATAATTTATCAGATTTCTAATTCCTTTGACATTTTCTTCTATTATCATCCATTAGCTGATTGTAAAAGGGCCCCCAGTTACCTAAACTAGGAAGAATGAAGATGGATGTATGAACGAATTTGCGCTTTAATTTCTTGAGAGCGAGGTCTTCATAATTTTCAGTTTTAGGTGACGCGTCTACCGGCTTTCCGTTGTAATATTTTAGGGGATGTAGGATTTTGGTAGAGTATTTTTTTGTGCAGGTAAAGATAGAAAGAAAAATATAGGTATTTAGTTTAGATTTCATTATAACTGCAAGAAAAACTGCGGCTACTCAAACTTTTTTCTGTTTCCTACTAGCGACGATCAGGCGAAATAAGCCAAATTGGTCGCGCCGTTCTCAAGTGATGTTCTGTCATACATTGTGGCAATTGATTTTTAACCGACTCCAAAAAAGGAGGAGGTTCTATGTTCGACTGCATGTATTTTTTTATGTATGTTCACCGATTTCTCCCACATTTATGGACCGATTCCCAAATTTTTTTTTTTATTTGAAAGAGTATACTTTTGAGATGGTCCCATTTAAATTTGGTGAAGATCTGATGCTGATCTTCGGAGATATAGAATGAAACTCTTCAAAGCTAGACGGCAAATCTGTTGTGATTACTGCAATTGCTTAGATGTTTATTGTTTATACATCATCATGACGTAACATCACGCCTGTATGCGCAGATGTGTACAATACACCCAGATTTCGACAGTTAGGTACGATAAGTTCCATTTATTGGGGATAAGCCTACCATGACATGTATTGCTAACAATGTAAAATAAATTCATGGCAAATATTTGATTTTTCACTTTTTTGTGTTTTTTGCAGTCGGTTTTATTTTAATTAATATACAATGTGTCATGTGGACTAGCGATATTATAGGTACTTACATAACAACTATTTTAATACACATTACAATTTTTTGACAACAAATTCTTTGCAAATCTAAAAAGTGTATTTGTTAGGTATGGTTTTCAACTGATCTGTACACATAAATTCCCATAGCATCAGGTACCAGGAGCACAAAGCATCATAGCGGGTCGTTACAGCAACTATTTGCGAGTTACAGAGCACTGTGGCATAGCTTGGAACGCCACAAATCCTTCCCTTGTCTTCTGCATCGATGCTAACAAAAGGAACAATATAATTTATGTGGCTGGAAGCGACGGAAGCAATTATGTTTACACTGAATCAATGGAATGAGTCTGTTCGGTTTACCATGAGGGCTTCGTTTTTTACCATTTTGGTACGGAAGTACAAAAAAGAGGGTATCTAATGGTGTGTCTTTGTCAATCTATCACAGCTGCTAATTTCAGAAACTCTTAATGCCATCGACTTAGGAGTTCTTAATTTTGTGTACTTATTTACTGAATGTCAGAGTGTAACGATTTATTTTAACTAGGCCATTAATAAAAGGCACTTATGAACGTTAAACTTTAGAACTACTCGTTCGCAGAGGGTTTTTCGTATGAAAGAAACCTCTATGTACAAGTCTGACTCAGTTCTTAGTCGATTTTCTTGATCCAGAAAAAAGAACTGTAAACGTAGCTGTAACAAAATTCACTTTTACAAATATTTTTCTTGTCTCTTATTGTAAGTCCGTCTGATACCTACCTCTGCTGAGCGAAAGCAGTTCAGCTCAAATCTCCAAAGCTTTGCAATATTTTGCTGAGAAATTGAAACACAATGTCGTAGAAGTTCTTTTATTTGTAACACGTCTTGTCTTGTCTCTACATCGATGACGTTCAAAGGAACATCGAACAAGTTCAAAGCAACGGAACCAATTACTTGTTATATTTATTACCCGACTACGCGACGGCTAAGACAAGTTATGTTTTTGCTTAGATTTTCTTTATCAACATTTTTGGTGGAAGAAGTAGATGCGGGAAATAAATTAAATATATTAGTGTGCTTTTATACATGGCTGAAAAGACATACTACAAAATACAACCTGCTTTTTCAGTAGCAAAGATATCTTTCAGGGACGTGATATTTTCAGGTTTATAGCAACCCATTTGTTTTTTTAATCTACGAGTTTGGAAGAGAAATAAAATAGAGTTATAATGTTTCGTATGAATCGTGTGGGTTTACGACTTTCAACTCTTCAGAACTAAAACGAGATTTAGGCATGTATTTTAGTTTGCAAGGTATAAGCCTACCTAATCAAATGTTCCTAAATCGTTTAATTTTCTGTAATTACAAGATTTTCTTCAAATAATCATATCTGAAACTTCTTTTACCCTAAACGGAAAATTATGAGCTGAGAATTTTTCGATTAAAATGCTAATTACTTCGTAATTACTTCAAACACTTTTTTTTGCTTTGAGTAAAAAGGGTTTGAAGTTCATTTTCGGTGGAAATTTCCTCAAAAAAATGTTGTTAATTGCTATGCATCCATATGGAAAATAAGGGACCACGAAGGTTTCAGGCAAATTTTCAGCAAATATTTTTGAAATTTTTGTTTATTTCGAATGACGTAGACGGAGGGGCTGAAATCGTATTGTAAAATGTACTGAAAAAAGAAATAGTGCGGTCTTAGTTTCGATTCCTGCCACGTGCCTAGAAGATCATTGTATTCAATACCGGAATGATTCAGGAATCATTCATTAATGTTCCACATTTATTATTATTCAAAAACAAAAGATCTCGATTCGCAGCTGTCAAACATTTTAAGGCCAGGGTAGCTCGCGAAATTCATCTTAAAGGTCATGGCTCACCATACCGTCACCGCAACGGCACCGCTCCAACCCAGCAATAATTTTTCATTCAAATAAGAGCATTAAATCGTGTGTCGTATAATATATTTCATAATGTCAATATGAAAAAGCCCACGGCGGGCAGTAAGCACGCTTGCCACTATCCTACAACTTGACTTGTAGGCCGCGCGCTGCTAGCAAGCGGACCGGCGCGGCGGCGGCGGCGCACCAACAGCGTGCTTACAGGGCGCCGCCGACTCCGAGTCGCCAGCGAAACAACGTCGATCACAAACGTAACAATTTTATTGTGTTCGCGGAGACAGCAAGCGGCCAGCCCGTGGACTGCGAGCTTGCACCTCACGGACCACGCGTAGTTGTCGTGCGCCAGCTAGCCGTAGTCTCAATTCGAGGCGACCCGTGCTGCAGCTGTGCAGTTGCGGTGCCGGTATAATGTGCCATGACCTTAAGTTTTCGACCATGGCCAGAACAAACATGGCTTTACAGATTTATTATCATCATTACGACCCTTTATGTTAATTGATAAAATCAATAGATTAAATCAACATAGAACCTAACAATTGTAAAAAAAAAACCTTTTACTAGTTCCCACAATGAAACTCGTATAAGATCAAATAAAAAGAACAATACCTTTTGCTACCTTCGCAATAGAATCAATTTTTGAGTGCAGCAAAATGCTTTATCCCGGGTTCAACCGTATCCATTGAAACCAGGTCGTGTAGTTAATGATTTGTTAATTAATCTCCCTATTGTGGACTGTGTCTACTCGTATGTGTATATGGACCCATTGTATTAGTAGATGATTGTATGTATTGAGGTAGGTATTGATAGGTACTGTGTAGAAGGTAGTTATATCTAAGTTCGAATTCAAGTGTTTGAATTTAATTTAAATATTTAAGACTAGCGGACGTCACGCAGTTTCACCCACGTATAGTACCCGTTCCTGTAGGAGTACGGGGATAAATATAGCCTATGTTACTCAAGGTGAATGTAGCTTTCTAATGGTGAAAGAATTTTTGAAATCGGCGCAGTAGTTTTTGAGTTTATTCATTACGAACATACACACAAAAATACAAAAAAAAAAACAAATCTTTCCTCTTTATAATTATTAGTATAGAAGAACCGAATGTCATGGTTTATCAGGTGAAAACATTTTCCAGTGTCTTGAAACGGTATTTTTAACAAATTACTTAGAATTAATATTCGGTTGATAGCAATAGGCTCCTAGATCTAAACGAACTGAGGTATAATGCAGATGTTCTGTGTCGGTACACTTCTGCTACACTTCGAGACTAAACAGGTGTTACGTTAAATTTTATTACAACCTAAATCGCGAAGTTCTCAAGTCCAAACTTTAACAGATCTAGTAGGAATTTGCTCTTTTCCTATGCTTTATTTTATTGCATACTAGCGGACGTCACGGTTCGGTAGCGGTTTCACCCGCGTAGTTCCCGTTCCCGTGGGAGTACGGGGATAAAATATAGCCTATGTTACTCAGGGTGAATGTAGCTTTCTAATGGTGAAAGAATTTTTGAAATCGGCGCAGTAGTTTTTGAGTTCCTCTTAATAATATTAGTGTGGATTAAATAATGTGTCAACGTGAACAGGCACACAAGGATGTTTTTATTACAATACCATGACATGTAAGTTTTTATCCAACAAACTGTAATATCTTGGCAGGACATGCAAATGTACTAAAATCACATAGTGTTGACGTTTGCTTTGCCAGCAGGACCTACATAAGCTGCCAAAATAAACTGGCACACTCTAGTCACACTGTATGCTGGTGTAGATGGATTACTTGTCTCGTAACTGGTCGATATTCAAAGGTTCTTTATGTAATCATTCCTTTTCTTTTTTTTTTAAGGAAAATCATTTTAATTTTGAACCATAGGATAGCGTGGTATTTTTTCGGTTTGGAAATCATTAAATGACTCCTCCTGCTCTGGGCGGAGCGGAAGGGAGTGTCAGACTTTTACTGACTAAAACCCATCCATGTTCCTTCTTAGCCCTTTGTATTCCGGGGCCGCGGTATCTCTTTCGAACAGTCCCGCAACCCTGGCAGACATCGGCCCTTGCGGACCCCTTCCTTTAGCTGACATCTCTATAAGGCGCGCGTGGAACACGAACGCGCCGTCGACACGGCCTGTCGTCATAAGACGGATGGACGGCGAGCTAGCCCATTGCTCATCGTCCACAGGCCCGCGCCTACGGTGGCTCTCCCACGCCGGCTGGGCCGTGAGGTTTTCTCCCTCTCACGTTCCGCCACTTCCTTCGCTAGCATGACTGCTTCGGAGAAGGAGGTGACGGCTTCCCATTCCGTCTCGCTCCGGACCAAGGATTCAACCAGGGCCGGACGCGAGAGGTCGCCACCGCCGATCGTCTGTAGTCATTCCTCAATGCATAATGTGCATATCTTAATAATCTTCCTTCCCTTCTACTCCCTTGCCTTGCTCTGTGGCATTGAGACGTAACTGTGCATATAACATAGGGTGCCGTGAGTTAGCTTGTAGCTTAGTCCTCTCGATGCGGTGAGGTGAAACTGAACTTCCACCGTAACATAATATAACAACCAGTAATCTAAATTCGTTCCCGGAAGGTGACAATATGCTCGCTCCCTAGCCATGAAACTCAAATATAAATAGCGAAAGGTGAGTAAACTATTTGTACATTATGTGCCTATCTACTCCTTCGGAAATCAAGCTTGATGCTATATTGTATCGTAATTGGAAAAACTAAGTTCGTATTCGGCCACATCTGCCTTGATAAAACGACAAAACTATTTTTGGTGTACGGCTGAGCCCAAAATACTTTTGGAAATAGCTAGACGGGTAGAATGATGGAAAAGAAACTTCGATGAGTCTATGAAATACGTGCTTAGATAGAGTTTCTATTTTTCTTTATATATCTTTGAGAGTGATTTTGCATATAGCCGTTAAGGTGAAAACGTCAGGGTAGCCCGCGAAATTAAAATGTTCTTACGTTTTTTGCAATTTGCAGGCCAGTGCTAGGTTGTATGTCGATTAAATATTGTTCGCGACTGTAAGACGTATGTAGTTACAGAATTATAATCATCAAAATCATCAAAACAACCCTCCAAGTTAATAAAAGTCTAGCAATGACGTTAACCTTGAAAAAGTCGTTCCCGTATTGGCCTGCAAATTACAAAAAACGTAAAAAAAAAAATAACGCAGGCTACCCTGGAGCATCAGCCTTAAGATAAGACGAAGTCCAAAACATGAGTATACATTATGTCACAATATTGTTTTGCCTGAACAGCGTACAAATATAAAAGGTAGGGTGTTATTCAAGCATCAAGTAACTTTAAATTAATAATTATCTGTTACAAAAAGCAATTAACAATCCAATTTAAAAAATAACATAAAATGAAAAGGCACAATAAGTAGTGTCATAAGCCCATCATAGTAATTTTTAATACGAACTAGTAATACTTAAAATGTCACTTACGGGATATCTTCCGTGATAGTTCTTAATTTTTCTATCGTATATATTATTACCCTCCAATATTTTGGCAACGTATATTATAAAGAATTGGCGTCATACAGAATAACACTAGCCATTGGTTCCTAAGTAGACATTCTTATTCTCAAACGTTTACTAAAATATTGATAGAAAAATCCAAACTTTTCAAACTACCACAAATTTCGGCATTTATAATATTAAAAAGCACATTTCAGCAAGCGAATTGTGAATGATATGCACACAATGCAAATACTGACATTTTAATGATATCTTCGGTTGCACAGAAGGAAAGATACATTGTCTGTCCTATTTTGTGCAAAATTACATTATATATGAAGGAATTGAATATAACGGAAACCTTAACTTGGAAGAAATAGATCTTAAAATAGCAACAATTTGATTTTAATCGACGATAAAAATGCTTAACTCATGTATAGTCAGCCTATAAATTCCCACTGCTGGGACACAGGTGTCCGTTTTGGGAGTGGGCCACAATCCACAACGTCCAGTACGGATTGGTGAATGTCTCATGTGTTCGAATTTTGGTTCTAGACTATTTCAGTTTCCTCACTATGTATTACGTATGCATCCATGCTATTTCAAGAAGTCTGCATAGACGTTAGTACAAGTTTAGCAGAAGTATTTTAGATATAGGAAAAAAAATCATTATACTTTTTTTTTTGTAGTATTCATACTTTGCGTAGTTGAAAACGTATTCCAGCAAGTAATAGGCATCATTTTCGATACATTTCATTATATTTTCCGGAACTTGGTTCAACTTTGAGTGGAAATAATGAGAGCATCATTATTTCTCCTTTGGATATATTTTATTACACGAACCGTTACGTGAAGTATTAAACGTTATAGATAGAAGACATAAAAGGGTTAGAAGTTGAAAGTAACTATGAATCGATCATTAATGAAACCGCAAAACTGATATGGCAGGAAACGCCTCTTTTTAAGATTTTGCCCTCATAACATAAAAAAGTTTAGGA
Organism: Xestia xanthographa; assembly: GCA_905147715.2. Classification (NCBI taxonomy): domain Eukaryota; kingdom Metazoa; phylum Arthropoda; class Insecta; order Lepidoptera; family Noctuidae; genus Xestia; species Xestia xanthographa. The sequence continues at coordinate 21,464,288 of LR990646.1, forward strand.
AGCAAGCGTGTTTTCAGTTACAAGAGCCGACTTTTTCTCCAAGAAAACATCATCATACAAATAAAATTTAAGTGTCTGTTTGTATTTTCAAAATAACAGCTTTTTACTGAATGGAGGAGCTCGTGCTTGCCTAGGTTGGTCTGTGGATGGGTGACCGCCCGTTACATACCGAGTTTCCTCCGTGCCTCGGAAAGCACGTTAAGCCATTGGTCCCAGCTGTCATTTGTAGATCTTTGACAGTCGTTAGGTAATCAGAGGCCCAAAAAAAAAGTCTGACAACCAGTCTTACCAAGGGGTATCGTATTACCCGGTACTAACTGGGTTGTGGAGGTCAGATAGGCAGTCGCTCCATGTAAAATACTGGTATTCAGATGCATCCGGTAAAACTGGAAGCCGACCCCAACATAGTTGGGAAAAGGCTAGGCAGATGATGAGCTTTTTACTGAATGCATAAGAAAGTATCTACAGTACTTATAACATTTTTTTTATTAATTTTTGTTCGGCTAATTTCCGAAAAGACTAAACCGATTTTACGGGACTTTTAATTGACAGACAGCTAGTGTCACAAGGTGTACCTAACTTAGGTTCCCCTGCCGGGGTTGCAGGACTTTTCGAAAGAGATACCGTGGCCCCGGAACACAAAGGGCGATGAAGGAACATGGATGGGTTTTAGTCAGCAAAAGTCTGACACTCCTTCCTGCTCCGCCCAGAGCGGGAGGAGTCATTTGATAATATCCCATCCGATAAAAAAAAGGAGTGACTTACTTTTATTTCAGAAACAAGACTAGAGGTCCTTGCAAAAATTAATTAAATCCTGTAAAATTGTTAACAAAATCCAATTCAAATAAGGAAGTAATATTTTTATAATAATTTCACGCGCACGAAGATCGTGGGCAACATCTAGTATCAATATATTACTAGCATTACAATTTATGACGAACGTAGTCAGCCCGAAATTGGGTCTAGAGAGCATTCACTCACGTTTTATAAATTTTAAAATTAGGAGCGCGAGCCCCTCCCAGAAAATTCTCGGGAGAATTGACCAGAAGCTAAAATGCTACCACCGTTAGATGTCTAGACTTTGACATATTTATGTATCTAGGCTATTTCAAGCCTGTGCGGATGTATTGGAACATCTATAGCTTACAAAGGCATCGCTGAGTGCTTCGAACAATATCTTTCAATATCTATATGTCGTTTCGTAAGTTAACTTTGCTTTACTGAAGGGAGTTTTCGAGTTTCTGTAGGAATATCTTCAGTAATCAATGGATTATCTTCTACTTTATTGGGTTTTGGATGATCAGATGAGTCTGAAATTGCCTTAAAGACCAATAGGTCTTGAAAAGTAGCCAAAACTGTACGTTTGTGTACATATTTATAGACTATTTCTGAAACAGATATTAATGTAGATAGTGGAATATCTATGAATCATTAGAGAGCTCACAGTTTACAATGGTCTGGTAAGGTAGTATTTCAATGTAACAATACAATGTGGTTTAAGGTTGGGTTACTTAGGTACCTATGTATTTGCTTGTACTATCGATAGACACACTCCATCCGTTGTTTGATTATCCTACCTTCTATCAGAAACATTAGTACCCTGTGGTACCCAGTCACTGCCTTGCATTAAGGGATATTTCTTCCCATCTTCTAAGAGGAATTCACTACCTACGAAACCTAAATGATGGTTTTCACCAGAATTTCCAGCACTGGCAAAACCATTTTTTTAATCATAATATGGCCTTAACGTTTTCTGCGTTCTCAATAAAGATTACTACTTCATCAATCCAAGTACAAAAACACCCTCCTAACTTTCCAAAAAATCGATCCATTTTAAAATTTAAACTTCTTTCACTAACAAAAACCCATACGTAAATACCAGAATCGTATATCATTGTAGAGTCCATAGTTTACAAAGGTCTATCGGGGTAGCGGACTTTAGTTATGCATGGCCTGGTGTCCCAGTCCTCCGTTAATTATGACGAGGCTCGCACTCCACTTGAAAATTGGATATTTAGGCCTGAATACCAGATTTTCGTGTTATTTTATAGTTGCTGTCTTTGTTGTTGGGTTTATTCGGAGATGGAATTGTTTTGTCGTGACCAACGTTCAGTGTCAGGGTTTATGCTTGTATTATAGACGTATGTGCCTGAATTATTTGTTTTCAATATAACATTACATCACGCCTATAATTCCCGAAATGCTAGGCTGAGATGTAGCTAATAGTACTCACATTGCGCCAGTTTTATACGGGGATTTGCTTTTATAAAATTTGCTAGATTACATAATTTTTTCATGGATTTGGTGACATCTTCACATTTATTATTTACCACTAGGTACTTTATCAATATTTTTAATAGCTTGTTTATTACCCATGCATTTATTTTTTTCTTCTTTTACCTACGGATCATTGGATTTAATCGTTTTTAACGTTTACAAAAAAAACATTAACTTGCTGAAAACTAAATCCCTTTTTAGGGTTCCGTACCCAAAGGGTGAAAACTGGGACCCTATTACTAAGACTCCACTGTCCGTCTGTCCATCTGTCTGTCACCAGGCTGTATCTCATGAACCGTGATAGCTAAACAGTTGATTTTTTTAACAGATAATGTATTTCTGTTGCCGCTATAACAACAAATACTAAAAATAGAATAAAATAAATATTTAAGGCGGCTTCCCATGCAACAAACGTGATTTTTTTGACGTTTTCTGCTCGTTATTATGAACGGCAACAGGTAGACGCTTGTAATATTCACAGAATATTTAGTTACTCACAGAAGATATTCACTTTAAAAATAAATAATTAAAATGAAACAAATATTTAAGGGCCCAGGTTGTATGGGTTCCATACAACCAACGTGTTTTTTTGGCGTTTTTTCTATTTTTGTATAAGGAACCCTTCGTGCGCGATTCCGACTCGCACTTGGCCGTTTTTTTTAAGTTTCCACATTGTTATTACCTATCTTCAACTACTACCTCTTTTTACTATCTTACACCTAAATATTAATTCAAAACGACTATATATACAAAGGTATAATCAGTAATATACTCAACTACATAATTAGCATACAGTCAGTTAGTTAGTCAACGAACAATAGCACCAATTTGCTAAACCACCGCACACTATTACCACAACAACTGAAGCTGAAATATTCTAATCGGCGATCCGTACCTGTCAAACATAATCATCATTTTATGCAGTTCGCAATTAGTTCGTACAAAGAGATTTATTAACAACGCTCGCAATGCTTTATCTGACTGTCAGTACTTTGTCATTTTAATCTTGTATGACCTTAGTGGATTTTGTGCACGAGTGTTTAACTGAAGTATTCATTTATTCATGTGATTTTAAGAGATTAGATAGTGTCATTTGCTTAATTATATAATTATTTTGAAGTGAAAACTTCTTTAGGTGCGTTGAGTACTTTTTGAGTGTAGGAAAAACATTGAACTCATCGTCACTTGACGTAACGTGCGGTCATGCTTCGTAGCACTCGTAGGCGATCCGCTACGGCGTAGCATCACATAGGCATGCGCGGGGCATAACACATAAGTGCTACGACTGGGGAGGGGCCCCGAGTACTTTTTGTTTTCACTTCTATCGGCAGTCCCCAAGACTGCCCCGATTGTTTTTTCACTTAGATATTGAGTAATACTTTTGTAAAAAAAAAACAAAAAAACTATTTCTTTACCAAAAACTTTTACATTAGTTGGTGACTGGAGCCTCCTTTTAAGCAAGTAATGCCTGTGTTAGGAGACTCCGCTCTTCCACAGCAATATACAATTTATTTCGTACCTTAGATATATACAAAAGCTAATCGACTGTCTTGATTTATGTGATGAGATAGCATATGGCATATGGGTAGATTTTTGCGCTATTCTCTTTCCCAGCTCACACAATGGGAAGTGGCGAAGGGCAGGCGTTTACAATCTTATATTTTTTTAAGGTTCAAAAAGTGCTGATTCTGATAAAGGACAACTAATCGATTATTCAAGACTACAACAAATATCAGCATTCTGTTTATCCTAATAACAGAGCCTTCATACCCTTAGAGCCTTTCATACTCCCGTGAGACAACCCACTGTCAAGGAGACTTTGGTATCATGTACAATTCTAAATATTCATTCCTATGAAAATTATATTAGTTTTTGTATTTAAAAACAAAAAGGCAATAAACTTCAAAGAAGAATTTTCAGTCCAGTCGAAACAGACGATTATTCGAATCTCTCTCCCATGAATCATGAGTAAGAAGCTTTAACTCATGGCGAGAATCTCATACGTTATTGCGAATTGCAGCGTTTGCTGTACTTGAACGTATCAAAACATGTGCAGTCTAAAGTAGTGTTAAAATTGACTAAATTGTCAAAGAGAAACACTGTCGTAAGACAGTGATCAAATATTAGAGCCTTAGACCTTATATTCACATAATTGCAGCAATTAGGACGAAGGGTCTTAAATAGTCTTGATGTACATCAAACTAAACCTTAAGACACTAATTTTGGAGAATTAGAACCAAATGTAAAGACAGAAATAACAAAACATTGCCTTTCGATATGAACAGAAAAAAAAGTAGTCAATGTTAACAAAAAAAACAAATAAAAACAACAAACTCCGATCACAAAACAATGTGTCTACCGATCACGTAATTTTCCACGTTCAACACAGGATTATGGACAATTTAACATCTGATGAAGATAGATCTTTCAGGCACTAATTGAAAATGAAATTATCGCGGCCAGCTAGGGATTAACCTCAGCATCACAATACTTTTAACTTTAACTAAAGCAATGAGCTAAGATTAATCTACAGGTTCATTTACGTCGCCCATAAGCCTGAGTAATATATTCCGAGCTAGAAAAATGTCTCTAAAACGGCAACGTTTTATATTCTAGCTGGAGGTGCTTTAAAAGTGCTCGATTTACGTATAAATCGCTACCTAGTCTTGGTAAGCAAGTATCTCTAAGATCCAACGGAGTATCGAAAATCGAAAAGTATATTGATAGGAAACTACGAATAGAGTATAGACGCGCCTACAGCCTACGACTGAGTGGGATTTACTTAGTTTGATGTAAATATTTGTGTGAGGATTTCTGTTTCAATTGTATCGGAATTCATTTGTAAATATTTGTGCTTCTTTGTAGGTTTAGTGAGGTCTTGACAAATAAAGGTTACCACAAGATAGCACTCCCCTAATTGTTACAAACTTATCAGGACAACTTTATCAATTACAACTTGCCCATATCTGAACCAAAACATAATTAAAAACAGAAAGTAACTGAGTCACCTAAACAAACTTAGGCCTAAATAAACTCCTACTTTGCAAAACAGTCTTTTAAACTGACAAAAAACCGGAAAACCTTTAAGAAAGCGACGTTTTTAAATAAAAACACTTATTGTTTAGCCACCTATAGAATGGCTTCAGGGAAATTAGGCGCTTTTATAAAGCTGTAAACAAGAAAAAAGCCACCAAGACGTTAGGGCGTGCGACGTGACTTTGCAACTTAGAGAATTTTATATTAAACTAGCTGGCTCACTTGCGGATTTTTCTCATTTCTTTGCCCTCAACTTTGCCATTGTTTATCCACTGTTTTTCTATTGCATGGGTTATTAAACTTTGCTAGTTGTAAATGAAAACTTGTGAATCAAAGGAATCTTTACTCGTTTGCCTTCAGCGTAAAATTTGTGTTTACGTTCAGAATAATTCCGTTTGTGTTTTTAATTAGAGTTTGGATTGCGAATGCGTTTTACTGACGCTGCATATGATTTGGGTTTAATTAAATTTTCTTTTGCTGTACGGCTTGTAGGAGTGTGTGAGAAAACACGTAAGCTAGCATTAATATTATAACTTGCTGAAGTTGATTACTTTGTATGTTCGTGTTGGATATTCTACTTACATTTTATTTTTGTTACTTGCTCATCCTTTCCCAACTATGTTGGATTCAGATGCCTAACCAGATGTTGAATATTTGTATTTCACACGGACTGCCCATTAAAATTCACAAACGAGTTGGTAGTAACCGATATCCTAAAGGCTAGACTGATTTTCCGATTTTCGTGTTTCCGGCTATCTATTAATGCAAGCTGTATTTGTGGTGTTTTCATAGTTCATTGATGTTTGTAGTGAACACAAAGGAGAAATCATGATTGTTTGAACTGCGCTTAGCCCTGTAGAGATCCATTGATCCGTGTTATTATTATAAGCCAAGAGCCCTTTTACTATCCATTTTTTTCTTACGTCCATCCTGTTTTCTTTGTCTATCATGTAACTGGTTTTCTTTAATAGAATTGGAATCATTAAGGGAAGGTTTCATAACCAATTTCAAGTGGATACCATCGTCTTTTGTTATAATCTCTTCATGCCTATTTACGACATCCACAGGGAAATGTGGGGGTGGCTTATGCGTGGTTAGTGGGTACTGTGGGTAGCACGCAACGCTTGCTTGTGTACTAGGTATATCGCATTTGTATATGGAAAACTGCTAGCTGACTCTTGCCATTTACAGTTATAACACAATAATGTGACCTCTAATTTGAGACACTGTCAAAATAATAGCTACACGATTGATAGGCTCCGACCCATCTCGTAACTTTCCCACTTCGACAACTAAACAACTGCTGTTGTCACAGGTAAATAACAATAACTATAATAATGATTGCCTTTGAATTGTATTGTTACTTTTGCATCTTTAGGATACACCACGTGTATAGAACGTGCACAGAGTACTTTTATGTGTGGGTATAATTGTAATGATGATGAGATTTTTTTTTCCTAACGATTAACATTCTACGCAGTTATTATTATCTATGTAATTTGAAATCAAGTGTGTGATGCATTTGAAATCAAGCCCTCCTAAACAACTGTCTAAAAGAAATCCCAACAAATTGTAAAATCACATTTCACATTTCTGTCACCCCTAAATCCACCGAACCGTTGTTTTACGTACACCTAGTATTGTTTGTATCGCTGTCGCTTCTCTCAAAACCCTTAGTAAATAGCAAACAGGCCCTTCAGTTGGCACAATACGCCACCACAGTACAGTGTAGGGCGGGTTTATAGATTGTAATAACAAAGGTGACAGGTTGCAAGCCCATCGCTTGAGAACGGGATTACTGCGGGTTTTACCTTTACTGATAGATACAACTTACTCTAGAGACGTGAACGGATATTTTAGAAACAAAAGGTTTTAATTTACTTTTCTGAAAAATATTGTGACTGTTTGAAGTGTTATATGGCTAGGGGACTTCAAGTCTCATGAGATGACGACTAATACTTGATGTATGGAATAATACATGCTGCGCCGACCACAAACACATTGAGATAAGGGGATAAGACTTTTCTCAAAAATATTAAGAGCAAGTTAACGCATGAGTGGGTTTTATGAGAGAATATGTTTGTGTTAGAAATAGTTACTTACTATCTAGAAAAATATTGAATTTTGTATTATATTCTAATAGTTGACAGTCGCGTGAAACATCTGGATGAGGAAATATGTCAGACGAAAGAGGAGGCCTATATTAATAACGACAGCGGGTGATTTCGGGCTGATGAAGTCCTGAATTCGAGGAATTGCCGCTGACAATCATAAACTTTTCTCCACACGTAGAATTTACCTCATTTCCCTACAAACCTGTAACATTTTAAGTGACTTCCCAAAGAAAAACAAATCTTCTCTCGCCTTCAGAGCTAGCGCAAAAACAACATGGCAGCGCCAAAAATTTTAAAACAAATTATGTAAAGTGAACATTAGCTTTTCAGCACACGTGAAACACATGAATCTTGCATAAGGGAAGCTATTTTTGACGACACCAGTCCAAATGTGGAATGCAAGAGCGAGACAGAAGACAGAACGAGAGATAAGATAAATAATTAACTAACACGATGTAGCGTTAATTCGATATATTTGTAGCGTCCACATGAAAGTCTGCGAGAAAGACTCCATCATGTTTGTACGAACCGCTCTGAGTGGCCCTTTATTTAATTAGCAATAGGAAAAAGAAATGGCGTAGCGTAACGTTAATGTGTCACAAAATTGTTGCAGTGTTCTTTATTTTTAAAGCATCAATTTCTTAATTAATTATTTTATTGGTACTTATTGTACAAAGTAACAATACATTTTTTACGAAAATAACGTGTTGTATAACTATACATTTGGCTTAGGCACAGTTCCAAATTCGGGCACTAATTGAAGAGTTCTTTAATCCTAATGTTTGGCAACCGAGTTGCATTTACTTGACCAGTATGAGGTTTTTGGTTACCTAATTCAATCATTCACAAATACGACGTTTGGGTTTTTCATTTTAACATACAGGGTGTAAAAGACCTCATCACGAAGCCGTCAACCAAGCATTCTGTACATCAAACTAGGCAACTTTACTCAAAAATTATTGCTGCGAAACGACTTTTTTTTTGGGTGAAAAATCATGTTTTGTGGTAGAACTCAATGTAACGCACTCATAACATTGTGCTGATGGATGGATTGAATAGTACAGGGGTCGTGGAGGTGTTTAAAGTAAATAAAAATCTTACAATAAAAACCAGTATTTAAAAAAAAAATGACAAAACGTTGGAACTTTGACCCCCAATATCACTGTAACTAGAAGGTTCCCAGGTATGGTGTAGAACAAAAAAAAAATCGCAATGACGAGGAAAACAAGTGCCTTTCGGCTTCGTTAAGAGGTGATTTACATCATTTATAAGACGAAGTTTGTAGGCCCACCATCAAATGCTTAATAATATTTTCCAACTTACAAAAGGTAAGACAATTTAGATCGCTTTTTCAGTTGAAAGAGTTTTGAAAAAAGTCTTCTGTCTTTTTATCCTTGGTCGTAATTTGTAGGAATCAGCAAAATGGATCAAAGTTAATGGTAATAAAGTTAACCGTAATTGCTGAAGACGGGGAGGGTCGGTCTTCATTCTACCTATCATTACTTGTTCTTTTTCTCTAAGGAGGAGCTCGTGGCTATATAATAACAGCCGCTCGGGTCGATCGTTAGGTTAAGCTGTGCTTGCCTAGGTTGGTCTGTGGATGGGTGACCGCCCATACATACCGAGTTTCCTCCGTGCCTCGGAAAGCACGTTAAGCCGTTGGTCCCGGCTGTCATATGTAGATCTTTGACAGTCGTTAGGTAGTCAGAGGCCCAAAAAGTCTGACAACCAGTCTTACCAAGGGGTATCGTATTACCCGGTACTAACTGGGTTGTGGAGGTCAGATAGGCAGTCGCTCCATGTAAAATACTGGTATTCAGCTGCATCCGATTAGACTGGAAGCCGACCCCAACATAGTTGGGAAAAGGCTAGGCGGATGATGATGATTTCTCTAAGGAAGAAATTATTGTAATAACTCTGTGTGATCTATGTTTTTTATTTGGACATCGATAATTTGATGAGGAAAAGAACATATGATCATAACATCACGTTTGTAATTCCCCGAAGGATTAAGCAGAGGTGTACCTATATGACACCCACTTTTCGCCAGTTATGTTATGTTTAAGTTGCATGTAATAGGGGGCGAGCCTATTGCCATCAACCGGGCACAAATCCAGACTCCTTGGCTGCTACTGAGAAATTCCTGATGGAAAAACTCAATCACATTTTGTCCGACCCGGGAATCGAACCCATACAGTACCTCATGCTCAGCAGTCCAATGACACGATAATCCAATGAGGGTTTTTCGTATTTTATCTGACACCAGATGTCGCTACGTAGGCGTATTAGTATAGACAATTGTCAAATTTTACTGAATTGTATGCTAGTGAAACTTTTTACCGAAATTTAATTGTACGTATTTGCACTGTTTTACAATATAAATATGGATTACGGATAAAGAAAAATAGCTAAACTAAAGATTAAGCTTTATAACACTGCAAAAGTCAGTGGTACAGGTGGTGGTGGTGGTGGTGGTGGTGGTGGTGGTGGTGGTGGTGGTGGTGGTGGTGATGGTGGTGGTGGTCCTGATGAAAAAAACAGTAATACTTTTCGTGCTCTTAAAATTGTGCTTTTATTTGGTGTACTGGATGAAACACCTCATAATGTGCCATCCTTATTGTTGGTTTATTGCCATATATACAAATTTTTGTTTTAAATATTGATGCGGCTAGCTGAGGAGCTCGTAGCTAAATAATAACAGCCGCTCAGGTCGATTTTTAGGTTAAGCCGTGCTTGCCTAGGTTGGTATGTGGATGGGTGACCACCCATGGGTGGATGGGTGCCTCGGAAAACACGTTAAGCTGTTGGTCCTCGCTGTCATTTGTCCATCTTTGACAGTCGTTACAGTTATTTAGTGGCCCAAAAAGTCTGACAACCTGTCTTACCAAAGTGGTATCGTATTACTCAGTATGAACTGGGTTGTGGAGGTCAGATAGGCAATCGCTCCTTGTAAAATACTGGTACTCAGCTGCATCCGGTTAGACTGGAAGCCGACCCCAAAATAGTTGGGAAAAGGCTAGGCAGATGAAGCGACTTGCTATCAAAGACTGCTATCTAGGTAATATCGTTTAGGTTCTCTACTTAGCTCCTCTATTTTGGCATTATATGAGACAGTAAATAGAAACGATTATAGTCTAACCACTATCTTAATGATATGCATGAACTTTATATCAGCTATTTTGTTAAATTCGATAAAACTGTAAGCATTTGTACTGTGTGTACCTACCGTTCTTTTTGAGGTTACCTGCGTGACGCCATACACCTTGTACAACTAGCAAATTGATGGTGGACCACTTTCCACCTCTATGCCTTTAGTTATAAGGTTGAAAACTGGTCAAGCGCGAACTTTCAGCCTAACCTACTCGTACTTTGTTGACTGGTAGAAAAACCGGCATGAAAACCGGCATGAAATCCGCCTCTGTATAATTGTGAGCTTAATAGAACTAAAAATTGACAAAAAGACTACCCAGATTTAGAAATAGTAAACACTTTCACAAAGATTTATTTTCATTCGCTCCCAATAAAAGTTGTGCTGTCATCCAAATTAATCTCATAAAAAAACATCAGCCTAACAAAAACGATATCAAAACTGAATCCTTTCAAATTTCCACTTTAACAAAATAGAGTAAAATTTAATATAATGGAGCACGCTTTTATTGTACAGCAGATAGTTTGCTCAAACGGATTTTAAAAGCGATTGTGAGGCGAGCGGTTTTATCGCTAACGGCGATCGCGTACAGGCGAAGTTTAGATGGACCGGAACTGTAGGGAAGAGACAAAGGCTGCCTAAGGTATAGCGGTAAATGGTATATTAAATAGGGGGAAAATATAATGACCACCAAAACTAACTTTGTGACCACTAACATCTATTACCTAAAATATCAATTGATCACCAAATTTAGTAAATTGAGCACCAAATTTTAATGAGATTGTTGATGACAAACTAGTTTTGCCTAGGCCGACTTGGGGCACCCTGACATATTTTTTTATAAACCATTCAGAAGTAGCCCGCCAAGCGGGGCTCCGTCGACCGGGTCTCCTTCGACTCGGATGGAAGATCATAACAGTTCAATTTCTTGTGGTCATTAAATAAATAAAAAAAAAATTGGTTCTAATTTTACTATAAAATGGGGATTAATTTTGGTGATCATTTATTAATTTTGGCAATCAAAACTATTTTTTGCCTTTACATATTACTAAATCTTTTTTTTTTTAATCTTTTTTATTTTAAGGGGTTTTATCACTCAGTGATAATGTCACCCCCGTAACAACTACATTAAACAACTTAACACTAAACAATGTGTTATGCACAGTTCTTCTTTCTTTATTATAATCGTGACCTATTCGTATTCATACAACAACCGACACAACATCCTAGCCTCCTCCGACAAAGGGGACGCTAGAATGCTGTTACATGCTCCCACTTCAAATCCCATACCAGGTAAATCTTGTCTTACGTGTATGTTCCGGTCACATTCCATCAACACGTGATAAATATCTTCTATTACCCCACAAACTTCGCAGTTTGGTGAGGAACTTATACCCATTAAATATTTAAATTTGTTAGATGGCCTGGCCTGACCTGAACGCATCCTCAACATAGCTACAACACATCTCCTATCTATCTCCCGTCCTTCGAACCATGCTGGTGGTTCGTTAATTGTATGCCTATTAAATATACGTGGCCTCATTGGTCGAGACTAGTGATCGCAAGCGCAACTGTTGAGCATGTGGTCCCTGGCTCTATTCCCAGGTCGGGTAAAGTGTTATTAGATTTTTTCACTAGGAATTTCTCAGTAGCAGCCACGGAGTTTGGATTTATGCCCGGTTGATGGGAATAGGCTCGCACCCTATGACAAGGGACTTAAACATAACTGGCTAAATGTGGGTGTACTATTAGGTAAACCTCTGCCTAACCCTTCGGGGATTACAGGCGTGATGTTATGTTATGTAAAATATACGAGGTGGTGGTCAATGTGGTAAGTAGGTACCTCACGATTCTAAACAATTTAAAAACAGTCAGACTACACACAGAGGTCGATAATCATCATCATCATCATTTTAGCCGAAAGACATCCACTACTGGACATGGGCATCCCCCAAAGGGGGGTCTTTGCCATAATCGCCACGCTTATCAGGCGGGTTGACGATCGCAGTGCGGTTGTTACAAAAGCACAGAGAACGCTGCTGCCCATTCTCTGGTAAGTCCCTTAGTCGCCTCTTACGACACCCACGGGAAGATATGGGATGGGGCTATTCTTTACGTCCGACACCATACAGAACAATGATAATCAATAAAAAGGAATAAGGGAAAGTTTTTAATGTGAAAGCGTCAGGGTACCCCGCAAAATTCAAATTTTCTTACGTTTTTTGCAATTTGCAGGCCAGTGCTAAGTTGTGTGTTGATTAAAATATTGTTCGCGACTGTAAAGGTCATGGCACACTAGACAAGCACAGCACCGGCACCGCTCCGACCCAGCATTTAGCTTGCCATTCAAATTAGAGCATTAAATCGTATATCATAAAATATATTTTACAATGTTTGTAGGAAAAAGCTTACGGCGGGCGGTCACCCCGCTTACCGCTACCATACGACTCGGCTCGCGGGCGCCTCGGAGCCGGCGCGTGGCCCGCGCGCGGACCGCGGGTGGACAGCGCGGCGACGTCGCGCGGGCCGCCTGCTTACGGCGCGCCGGCTCCTAGTTGCCCGCGGTTGCCCGCGAAACAATGTCGTAAACAAATGCAGCAAGCTCATAGACCGGGAGATAGCGTTGCAAACAAAAAAGTCATGAAACTTTTTCATAAATAGTTTACATCATACTGAGCTTAAAAACACTCAGCTACATGGTGGAGGGGGATCATGCATCAGCCGCTTGCATAAACTTGTAAAAGAAACACGTAAAATAAAGTAACAGTACGACGGATGAAAAACAAAGTGATTGTTTAAATTATCAAAAGTATGAAAACAATCACCTGCGTGGGTAGCGGTGGACAGCCCGTCTGCTGACGCAGTAACAGTTAAAAATATTGGAGCATTGCTACTACGCTGTCTCCTTTTAAACTGTAATGGAAAGGGTGTTAGTGGGGTAGGGGAATTAATCCACGAATTCACTTAACATAAAAATATAATTACTAGACCTAATAGGGGTAGGTCTATGGTCCCAATTCTTTTTTATTTTTTTTTCACCATCTCCGTAACTTCCCAATCCTCCACCCACCGCAGGTGTGTCAGCTTACGCTGGATTCACTTATCAGTCATTCGAAATCGATGAACAAGAGGGCAAACGATCAGCGTAAAAATACTACCTAAAATGCTAGCTCCCGTACTATGCCGACTAGTACGTGGACTACGAGCTTACGCCTCGCGGACGGCGCGCGGCCCGCGGGTGGGCGCCGCGCGGACCGCGGGTGGACGCCGCGCGGACCGCGGGTGGACGCCGCGCGGACCGCGGGTGGGCAGCGCGCCGTAGCCTAAATTCGAGGCAACACCGGGCAACAGCTGTGCTGGTGCAGTGCTGGTGCGGTGCTTGTCTAATGTGCTACGACCTTAAGACGTATGTAGTTACAGAATAATAAGCATCAAAATCATCATTACAACCCTCCAAGTTCATAAAGGTCGAGGAATGACTTTGACCTTGAAAAAATCGTTCCTCGACCTTTTAGAAAATTTGAATTTCGCGGGCTACCATGGAGCATCCACCTTAACATCAGTTTTAACCTCGTCACTGTAAAATACAAGTATCAGTCTCATTCAACATAAGTTCACGCAATGCTTTCTTTGGCCTCTTCGGTTTGTATGAATGTATTATCTTAAAACTTCTTATGAATCACAATGTTCAAAGTTTTAATTAAAGCTGGCACTCATTGAAGATTTGGCACAGATATAGTTACTTAAAACTTAAGACATTCTTAACAAGAAGCTGTTTTACTGCCAGCCTATGAACTATTTATTAACATAGGCTCAAGGATTTGTTTCCAGAATCTTCTTTGTCAAAAAATTGCTTCACATTTATATACTGACGGTCACCTTAAAATGAATGTAATGTGTTACTGGTGTCGATTCTGTTGTGCACAAACTAAACTTAATTTAGGCTGTTGCTATCTTTTTCTCTCTAATAAATCGAGAAAGAGACGGACGTAATTTAGAGCAGTCAAATTTAGTTGGAACTAATATTTCCATACAAATGAAAGGTGCACGTAAATACATGTCGACTAAATACAAGGTGAAGGCTACTATAATTGACATCTCTAACTTAGTTCATAGCTATAGCCGTCCTTTTCTCGCACTGCCTTTTAGTAAAAGATAGCAATAGCTTAAATTAAGTTTAGTTTGAGCACAACAGTTGCTTACGCAAGTTTTTGTAGTATAAGTTATTTACTATATTAACATATCCGAATGTGGGATATTTCACTACAACGTTTCCAAACGCGTCTCTCACGTTATGTTTTACCTGTCATGTTGCCAACCGCAGTTTTTAACTACCCATCTCCTTCCTTCCTACTACGCTCCCATGCGACAGAAAGAGAAGGAGTACCGCCGCCGGCGTCCAATGAGGCGCGCTTCTGAGGTGATTTTGACAGGAACCACTCCATATTTGAAGACACTGTTCGTTTCGATTCGTGACAGCAACCACACGCGAAGAATCGACCGCTCCGCTAAATCCGCTATTATAGCAATATATGCTGTCCACCTAATGGCAGTACCGCACCGCACCGCACCGCTTTCTATTTAACCGCATCGCGCCGCGCCGCGCTCTTGGATCCGCAACGTCAACCGCTTAACACCTCACGCAATACTGCTGAGCTTTGCGGCGCGCGCCGCAAAATACACCAAACCGCATTAAATTCTAAACTAAAAACAATCTGTGAATGTCGGCCGACACGGTAAAATAAACTTAAGTGAAGGAAGAATCCACCAGAACACGCGCTGGGCTTCAGCACCTCCAGCGGCATCAGCCATCGTCCCAGGCGATCATCTTTATCATCAGCTTCCAAGTAAGTCCTTGTTTCCCTACATAAAACTGCGTGCCCGGCAACATTCTATCCCGCATAAATTAATTTCCCGCCAAAATTTACAACCCGCGAGGTCCTTCGAACCGCTATCCCAACTTATCAACATAAGTTTTTGGTCCATTCGAGACGGATTCAAAGAATCAGCATTTATAGGTCTCATACCTAGGATTTAGGTCAAATACCTAAGTTCGTAAAACCGCCATATTGAACGCGTACTAACGTTCGTACATCCCGCTAGGTACATATTCATTGAGAACTACTGTACTAACTTAATATTGCTCCTCCTGCATTAAAATAGCTTAGGTCAATATTAAAACCGCTAATTATCGTGAGTTAGCTCGGCAAACTTGCCTACAACATACTCAACCGCAATTACTTCTTATACCCGCTTATAATAAAATTATTATTATAAGTCTACCCGCTATACCTAAATTAATTTGTCCGTTGTATTTTCTAGAATAATCCATTATGGAAGAACTTAAAATGAAAGTAAAATTACTTCAAGCTAAAAATCAAGCAATCTTTGAGCATTTATCGTCGTTATACGAAACGTCAAAGAAAATAAATACGACTAGTATTGAGCTTCGTTCGTCGGAAACGTTCATGTCAGACACACAAATACTCTCAGTCACTCGTCAGGAATTTAGTAATAACCTAGATAAAATAAATACATATTCTTTACAAATTAATCCAGATCATAAAATCGACTATAACAGTCAAATATCCTTTGACGGCGTTTACACTCGTGTCGAGAGAGTGCGCTCACTTATCGCCGCGAAGTCTTCAAGGTCATTAGAGGACTCAATGTCTCAGGACAACGCGAAACATTCTAAAACTTCTATCAAACTACCTCCAATTCAGATTCCGTTCTTTGATGGTAGGATTGAAAACTGGCCTGTTTTTTATGAATCATTTAAGTCAAATATCCATAGTAATATAAATCTCACAGATTCTCAGCGAGTGCAGTACTTAATGGGTAACCTAAAAGGAAACGCATTGCAGATTACCGCAGGAATTATTCCATCAGGAGAAAATTATGCTTCTATGTGGAACAGCTTAGTTCAAAAATATCAAGATAGGCGAGCACTGGGCTCACACTACATGTCTAACATATTAAATATTAAACCTGCAACGAACAATTCCGCTTCTTTAAATAGTTTTATTGAAAGTTTTCACGCTTCTGTTTCTGCCTTAGAACAATTACAAATTAACGACATAAAGGATTTCATTTTATTAAATTTAGCTTTGAAAAAATTAGACCCCGCTACTATACATTTATTCGAGATGCATATGAGAGATGAGGAGATTCCTACTTATACGGATCTCGTTGAGTTCTTAAAATCGCAAGTTAAAATATTAGATAGGACTATTTCTTCTCGAACTGCATCAGTAAATAAAAATAACTCATACCGTAACCAGTCACGTGATAGTACAGTGCATACCTTTGTTGCTTGTGACAATAACCAAACTTGTTTATACTGTAACAAAAATGATCATTATAAGCTGTACACCTGTCCAAACTTTCAGGCACTATCAGCCAACGCGCGTTTGGATTTTATTAAAAACAAACGTGGATGTGTAAACTGTCTTAGTGCAACGCACACTGCTTCACAGTGTAAATCTATACATACTTGTAGAACATGTAATAAAAAGCATCATTCGCTCTTGCATCTGGGGCAAAGTTCGCCGCCGCGATCGATATCGACTGACGCTGTACCTAGTTCCGCGCACTCACAACAGGTGGCGCTGTGTGCATGTTCACGCTTAGGCACAAACATATCGCGCACTACTGTACTTTTGTCGACAGCACAAGTCTACGTTGACAATAAACATAACAAATACGTTTCTGTAAGATGTTTGATCGATAACGCTTCACAGAACAACATAATTACTTCAGCTTGTTGTAAGAAACTACAATTAAATATTATACCGCTTTCAAATTCATTTATAAAGGGTGTAGGAACCTCTTCACGGCCTATTATAGGTTACGTCGAGATAACAGTTACTGCTAAAAATAAAACTAATTCTTTTAAAATAACCGCTCTTGTGGTTGATTGTATAACGGATAATTTACCATCACACTTTGTGGATACCTCTGCTATGCAACATTTGTTCGAATTACCGCTGGCAGACCCCCAGTGGCATATACCAGGTGAGGTTGAGCTGCTTCTAGGGGCAAAGCTGTTCCCGTATTTATTACTCCATAATAAAATTATCTCACCTACCGCGCCTTCCGCAATTGAAACCGTGTTTGGTTATATTCTTATGGGTGAGGTACCCACTAGTTTACATATTATTAATAGTTCCGCTGATTTAAATACCGCTTCATATTTTTCTACCGCGTTGAATATAGATGACTCGTATTGTTTTCTGTCGTTAGACGAATCTTTGCATAAATTCTGGAATATCGAAGAAATTCCTTCAAAATCTTTTATGAGCCCCGCTGAACGGGAGTGTGAACAGCTGTACGCTTCTACGGTGTCACGTGACTCCGGTGGTAGGTACTGTACTGCGTTGCCATTCTGTAAAGATCCAGATTCACTCGGAAATTCTTATGCTGTCGCTTATCGACGCTTAATTAATTTGGAAAAAACTAAGCTTCGCGACCCTGCTTTGCGCGCTAGTTATAATGAAATTATTCAAGAATATATTGATCAAAATTATTTAACTGAAATTACACCTAGTGCTGCTGATCAGACTATAGGTTATTACATACCGCATCACCCTGTCATTAGGAATGATAAACAAACTACGAAAGTGCGCATCGTTCTTGACGCGAGCGCTAAGTCTCATAATGGCGTGTCATTAAATGATTTGTTGCACACAGGGCCGAATTTACAGGCTGACATATTTTTATTACTTTTAAATTTCCGTTTGTTCCCTATTGCAGTTACAGCCGATATAAAACAGATGTATCTTCGAATTGCTGTTATTGATGAGCATCGAAAGTACCAGAAAATATTGTTTCGATTTAATACAGCTGAACCTGTACGCGAATTTCAATTTAACCGAGTTGCCTTTGGTCTTAAGCCCAGCCATGCGCACTGTGCGCGAGCTTGCAAAGGATGAAAAACATCGGTTCCCGCGCGCATCCATTGTCGCTTCTCATGAGCTATATATGGATGACTTGGCTAATTCTACCCCTACTCTGGAGGAAGCCAAGATTCTCTCCGCTGAACTTATCGCCTTATTTAAGGCTGGGGGCTTCGACCTTACTAAGTGGGCAAGTAATTCCTCGGAACTACTAGAGGCTATTCCACACTCCAACCGCTCTTCTATTAACTTCTCTGACGGGGATAATTTAAAAATTCTTGGACTCAAATGGATTCCTTCCGAGGATTGTTTCACCTTAACTACATCTAATGTGGACAAAAGTTGTACTAAACGCTCCATACTTTCTACTGTTGCCCGTCTGTGGGATGTTCTCGGTCTAGTAGCACCTGTAGTTCTATTCGCGAAATTACTCATAAAAGAATTATGGAAATTAAATACAGATTGGGATGAGACTCCACCCGATTCTATTATACTCCTTTTTCAAAAATTTAAAGAGCAATTGCCTCTACTCTCTTCTTTAAAATTGCCGCGTCATGTAGCCGTTACTATGGGTTGTGTGACAAATATAGTAGGTTTTGCTGACGCTAGCATGAATGCGTATGGCTGCGTCATATATTTACATGTCACCGACGCAAATGGTAACACACACGTAAACTTGGTGTGTGCTAAATCCAAAGTTGCACCTGTTAAGGTCGTATCTCTGGCTCGTCTAGAGCTTTGCGCTGCTGTTCTTTTATCTAATTTAATTAAATTAGTTTATGTCACTTACCGCTCTCGTTCCTCTATTAGTAATATATGGCAAAAACTACTTGCTAACCGTTACCACATAAAGTGGAAAATGATTCCACCCCGCACTCCCCACTTTGGAGAGTTGTGGGAATCTAATATTAAATCCATTAAAACACATTTATACCGTGTTATCGGTTCTCAGCTTCTCAATTATGAGGAGCTTTCGACTGTTCTCACTGAAATTGAGGCAGTTCTAAACTCTAGACCGCTCTGTGTCCTGAATGAGGATCCGTACCCAGAACCGCTTACTCCCGCGCATTTTATAATGGCTTCTTCGTTGACTTCGTTGCCTGTCGAGAACGTTCCCGAAACAACGAAGCCTCTAACTTGCCGCAAAAGTTTGCTTGACCAAATGGTTTGTCGCTTTTGGAGAAGATGGCGGATAGAATACCTACATAACTTACAAGTTAGGCAAAAATGGTTGAATGCCGCAGACAGTATTAAGATTGGTACAGTGGTTCTCATGCATCAGGATGATGTCCCTCCTTTACGTTGGCCAATGGGTATAATCACTGAGGTTTTCCCTAGTAAGGATGGGACAACCCGCGTTGCTATGGTGAAGACATGCAGCGGCTCTTTCAAGAGACTCGTTGTCAAATTATGTCCTTTACCTTCCCAATAATATAACCGCGTAATTAATAACCTAATTTATCTGTAGTTACCATATTTAAATTATAATTTTTTTCTCTCTTAGCCCGCTTTAATATTTTTTTTTCTCCCTTTTGAGAATACTACATATCCTCAAAGCCGGGCAGGATGCTTACGCAAGTTTTTGTAGTATAAGTTATTTACTATATTAACATATCCGAATGTGGGATATTTCACTACAACGTTTCCAAACGCGTCTCTCACGTTATGTTTTACCTGTCATGTTGCCAACCGCAGTTTTTAACTACCCATCTCCTTCCTTCCTACTACGCTCCCATGCGACAGAAAGAGAAGGAGTACCGCCGCCGGCGTCCAATGAGGCGCGCTTCTGAGGTGATTTTGACAGGAACCACTCCATATTTGAAGACACTGTTCGTTTCGATTCGTGACAGCAACCACACGCGAAGAATCGACCGCTCCGCTAAATCCGCTATTATAGCAATATATGCTGTCCACCTAATGGCAGTACCGCACCGCACCGCACCGCTTTCTATTTAACCGCATCGCGCCGCGCCGCGCTCTTGGATCCGCAACGTCAACCGCTTAACACCTCACGCAATACTGCTGAGCTTTGCGGCGCGCGCCGCAAAATACACCAAACCGCATTAAATTCTAAACTAAAAACAATCTGTGAATGTCGGCCGACACGGTAAAATAAACTTAAGTGAAGGAAGAATCCACCAGAACACGCGCTGGGCTTCAGCACCTCCAGCGGCATCAGCCATCGTCCCAGGCGATCATCTTTATCATCAGCTTCCAAGTAAGTCCTTGTTTCCCTACATAAAACTGCGTGCCCGGCAACATTCTATCCCGCATAAATTAATTTCCCGCCAAAATTTACAACCCGCGAGGTCCTTCGAACCGCTATCCCAACTTATCAACAACAGTATCGACACCACTGTTTGTTTTCCCGAATAAAATAAATGACAATAAAAAAATGAAAAAATACCCTTCTGACAATTAATAGCACACGTTAAGTATACTACCATAAAGAAATAATAAACACAATTTGCTAAAACTTTTTTTAAGTTTCTTTAAAACATAATAAATACCTACTACGAAAAATATACCACACAAATAAAAGCAACAACGTCTTTATCAGTCCGCGTTTGCTCCTCTAACGCAATACAAAACATAACTCCCACCAGACAATTCCCACATGCAGTAACACCATCTCAAAACTATATTAAACGCGCAAGACTAGGTACCATATGTTACAATAAGACCATAACTAAACACTGCAGATGTAACACGAAAACCGCATTCACCTAACTTCGGTCTCAAATTGTCACAGTGTTACAAACGTTCAGGGAAAAGTCCAAAACTTGTGGCCAAAGTTGAGTTTTCTAGCTCGTTTGTGCCAATTGTAGAACGGTGTAGATGTGGCCGGGAAATTACGTTTTGTTGAGATACGATCCAAACGTGAGCCTATTAGGGTATTGAAGGAATCATTTGGGAGATTCTAGTTCGATATTATTTTGGGATTATTTTGTGTATTCTATTTGTCTTTTTATAAAATAACATTCCTGTAACTTCCCGATTATTGTATCATTAATGATTTTGACATGATTAATGGTGATTTTGACATTATTGTAAATTATTTTGACATTATTAGGAATTATTATCAAAATTTTCCAAATATAATGTAATAACACTAGTGTTTAAGATGTGTATGTACTAATTAACAACAAATAGGATTTTATGATCTGTTAAGTAAATGATTTGATTTGATTTATTTTTTTCAATTAGGGTGCTCTAGAAAAAATTAGGAACCTGTTTTATCCAGTAGCGAAAGCCTACAGTCCGCCTTCTTCTCGTAACGATTATATTTATCGTCTTTTCAAGTACATTTGTCAGGTTAACTGCTTCTTACAGCTAAAAGAATTTAAGGAGGAATGTTTTCCGACTGAATAAAAACTCATTCCAGATAGTGCAGGATTCGTGATTACCGCTACTGACATAGAAGTCTATGTCAGTAGTGGTAATCACAAATTCATAAGCAAAACTAGTCATTAAAAGATCACTAATGATAATTTCATATCTAACACTATCATGGTACAGAATATCTGACCAGAGAAGATCATTAGTTGAGATAGTAAACTAATGAGATAAGTTTTTGTAAAAACAAAATGATAACAGTCTGTAGACCGACGGAAAGCCGACGAAAATCCGGCCACGTATTCCCGCCCGAACTTACAGAAGCAAAATGTTTCTGTTAATATGCGGGTAACGACAGAAGAATAATTATCTATAAGCAGAGCATGTTCATTATCATTAATAATAACTGCAAATAGGTCGTGAGAACAGCCACTGTCAATGCCACCTGCCATGTTAATAGGAAACAACAGGAAAATAGTCAAGAGAAATCTGAGCTGGCATGATCTGTAATGAGAGGGAAACACATGGAGTCGAAGATTCGATTATCTGCCTTCTGTACAAAGGACAACAAAGGTCATAATCGCACGCAAGGGTGTTTTTGACAGCATGTTACTTTCTAGGAGATACTTGATGTTAGATAGTTATAAGCATTACTAGTTTCTCTCAGCCATTAGTGAAGCTAACGACCTTGTGAGCCGTGTGCGGCTCTAATCTTTAGTACAGCTGTAGTAAGAAATCTCACAGCAATCCTTTTCGCATCTAAATCTAAGACTTCGCACTCATATCCCTTCTATCCCAAAAATAACGGCTCTGTATAAATTTTACACGAGCGATATAATTCATAATTCCCACTGCGTACATCCCAATTGATATAGGATAGGATGATATTTACTTTACAGACAGCAGTTTGTGTTCGAAAAAGCCAGGCTTTTATTTTCTATTGTCAGAACGCAGTCAGCATGCAAATTTTATTCCGGATTTTTGTACATTCTCGCGCATCTGTTTTGAAATAATTGTAAGCGAAAAATGTATGGTGAAAAGTTTTACTTGCAAGCTGAATTTGTTAAGAAAATATTTTGTGATGCATGGTGGGTTTGTAAAGAATAAATAAGCCAGCGAATTTTAGTGAATTCCGAGTTGTGAGCGGCGACTGTCGAGCTTTCGAAACCTGTGGGAATGCAGATTTTCGTAACTATGTTAACAATGTGCTGGTCGATGCTTGTGACCTCCTCGTTATTCATTTGTTTACTGGTGTTCTCTTTCATGACACTGTAGAAAACTGGTCCATAATTGGACTAGAAAGGACATCGTGTTTAATAACAAATGCTCTATGAATTTAATCATTATTTCCATTCCATAATACTCGAATGAAAAGACATTCGGAATTCCCCGCTCCTCAAGTTTCGTTAACTTCATCATCCATTTCAATTAAAATTACTCCTGCTTCACAAAAACTACTAGGTGCAAGCGAAAAGGGTGTCGGAACTCAAAACTTTTTAAACCCTGTTTTAAATTTTAAACAACTTAAATATCAGATTCATCTAGTTGGTGGAAGTTCGGTGCTGAGCTTCAGTTTTCAAAATTGTTTAAATTGAAACAAAATTCTAGTACAGGTAATTAATACAGGCTTTTTAGTTGGGGTTAAGAACAGTGCCATCTTAAAACAAAAGACTGAAGGTGTGTCTCAACACTACTTTCTTTTTATCTATTTATTTTTCTTTTTAAAAAAAAGAACCCAACAGTTGGAACTTCTACTCTATCGTGGGTTCGTTTACAAACATTTAAACTCAAGCACACAAACATCCCACATTTTGAAACACATTTCAGTTTTCATGTAGGTAAGTTTAGAAAAAGTTGGTGAAACTTTTGTAACAGAATTATACAGATGGTACTCAGAGAGATACAATTTTTGTAAGAAAGATGACCAACTAATAAAGAAATTTGATTTAGCTTGTACTAAGTTACACTGTCAACTAATAGAAAGAACAAACATTTCAATAGTTAATTAATGACGAGCTAAGTAGACGGGCCTGCCTTGATGCGGGTCGACAAGCCAATCTACGTTGTGACCTAATTTCAACTTTAGGCTTAAATGATGACACAACTTCTGCCCTTAGGCTAATGTCACTCGGTGCACCTAAGGGACACTACACAGGGCTCCGTATAATCTTAATGAGAAGCGGGACGATGTAGACATTAAAGTATTTAAAATTCTATAATGGTTTTAAAAACCTCTCAACGAAGCCGAAAGGCACTTGTCCTACACTATACCTGGGAACCTTCTAGTTACGGAGATATTAGGGGTCAAAGTTCCAACTTTTTGACAAGTGTTTTTTTTTTAAATACAAGTTTTTACTGTAAGATTTTTACATACACCTCCATTACGACCTCCGTACTATTCAATCCATCCATCAGCACAATGTTTTGTGTTCGTTACATTGAGTTCTACTACAAAACACGATTTTTCACCCCAAAAAAGAAAGTCGTTTCCCAGCAATAATTTTTGTGTAAAGTTACTTAGTTTGATGTACAGAATGCTTGTTTGACGGCTTCGTGATGAGGTCTTTTACGGGGTGTAAAATACCTCATCACGAAGCCGTCAAACAAGCATTAGTGAGCTTTTCGCAATTAATTACTTTATGTCGATGTAGTTTTTCCAACAGAGAAAGATTTTTCATAATAGTCAAATGACTTTCTCGTTTGGTCTGCCTCGTTGGTGAGCATGAGGTCATAGGTTCGATTCCAGGTCGGGCAAAGTGTTATTGGGTTTTTTTATCAGGAATTTCTCAGTTGCAGCCACGGAGTCTGGATTTCTGCCCAGTTGATGGCAATAGGCTCGCCCCTGTTACATAGGTCTTAAATATAACTGGCTAAATGTGGGTGAATTATTCGGTACACCTTTGCCTAACCCTTCAGGGATTACAGGCGTGATGTTATGTTATGTGAAATGACTTTGGTACCTAATTAACTCCGTGATACTTTGCGCTTCCTGCAATGATAATGTTTCTATAATGGAGCGTGCTCGCATATTTTGGGCGTTTGGCCAAAAATACGTACTTTTCCAAGTCCTCGATATTTGTTATATAAATATAATGGCATAATATTTCAATGAAGAATCATAAATCTGGCTTTGTTTTAGTTCGTAGATTGATTAGAATTTTGTTATAATAGTTAATATTACGAGAAATAGCAATTTTCCGACAGCCAATTTCAAGCAAACGTTAAACATTAGGTTTTCTCCTGCCATTTGTATCAAACTGGTAACACAAAAAAATCTAAAAAAACATATATATGAACTGGTCATATAATCCTTAAGGTTGTAGATTGATTAGAATATTGAAATAAAAATTGAATCGACGCAAAAAAAAACGATATTCAAAAGCAATATTGATCTAAAATGTATGCATTTTCAGCGTCCATTATATTCCAAATAAACTCAATTTTATCAAATAAATTAATATGATATAAAACTTCGATCTACAACGAATACGTTTTATTAGTTTTCGTTTGTCAATATAATAAGACAAAATTACAATAAATAAAATTGGAGAACTATAATTCTGCGTCAATTCAGCTCGCACCTCAGTCTCATGTCAGTCTCGTCTCTAATTTTCGTCAATAACAATCGACAATTGTCCGGGGATCAATATTATTATCGAGCCGTGTAGGCCGCGAAAAAATTTGATCCAGGAAGTAAAAATCAAGCGAAAAAAAATTAACAGCCCTCTTAAGTGCAAACTTAAGTAATTCTGATGTCGAGTGAACGGTTTACTTAAGTGGCCGATCATTTTTATTTCATTTCATGTTCATTTGCAACTTTTTTTTATTATTCGATCAATTAAGTGCCGCTCGTAAATATTCCATTACGCCATTGAACGCTCTTAGGTACAACTCATCCGCTGAAGCGCTACAAAAGCGCGTAACTTCAAAAAAAAAGCGGCTAACTCACGCTCTATTAGTTGTCAACTAGCCAGAGAGAGCGATGGTGCGAGTAATCCAATTTGAAAGTTGTGCCCACCGAACCGGGCTACGTCATAATTAACTACAGGCTGGGGACAAAGTCATGAATATCTAAACCTACAGTCATGAAACAACTGGCCATGTCGCATGTAAGCTTTGTAATCTGAAGCAGAATGAAAGAAAAATATAGTTTAAATGAGCTTGTTTGCAGGTGATGGAAGGAAAACAGTGCGAGTTATATTGGGAGCGTCAAATGAGGAAAGTTTTTGCTTCAGGGTGACGGTAATACAATTGATGATGTTCTCTTTGTTTACGTGCATTCGAATTGAAGCTAAAGATAGTCAGTCATTTGCGTAAAAGTGTATTTCTCCTAATTTAAAGTGACTGGTAATTGCCTCATTGGCGTAGTGGTCGGAAGCGGGACTGCTGAGAATAACGTTCTGGGTTCGATTTCCAGGTCGGGCAAAGTGTTATTGGGTTTTTCCATCAGGCATTTCTCAGTAGCATCCATGGAGTCTGGAGTATTTATAAACATAACCCTTTGAGACATATGGTAACGGGTATTTATCGCGAATTTTACCTTTAATATAAGCGCGACGTTTCGACCAGATTGCACCAGCCGTGGTCGCGGGAAGACTGAAGTATTGGAGCGTACCGCCACAGCAAAGCGAAGGTGTTTATTCAACTACCCTCACTTGATCTTCATAAACGTTAATTAGGGTCGGTTCACACTAGGACAGCAAACAGTGTCCGCATACTGAGATGATTTCACTTGACGAGTACACTTAGTGATCTTTGGATTCCAAGCGGAATAGAGTCTGAAGCCGTCTTCGCGATTGAAATTAGGATACTTCTTGATCTCAATCGCTTCCCGAACCATTCTCTTATAATAGTGCTTCTCATTGGAAAGGATTTTTGGGTATTGTATCCCAAAAATCCCCTTTGAGGATTACTTAAGTGATTTTATGTGGTAATTTTATCTCACACTGTACTTATTTCAGGCATCAAGGTTTTCTTTCTGCAAAACATAAAACTGTAGTTTTGGCGTGAAAACGTAGCGCCAAATAAACTCGCTCTCACTCGCTAAAATACAATAAATTATTACGTGCCACTTTTCTACGACCCGTCGTAGGATAACAATGGCAACATAGGAAAAGCTTTATAATACCACAGAGTAACGAACACTCCATACAAAGTGTTGGCTAAACTGCGATAATACGGTTTGAAAGTTGAACTGTGTCGTTGGCACTTCAATGAGCACCTATTCATACTAATACACTTGCCTATAATCCAACCTACTAATACTTAGCACGCTATTGTTTTAACAGTATTCTCATTCCAATACCGCTTCGAGCTAGATAGCTTCAGTTCCCGTCAAAGTTAAACTATCAATGATCGATGCATTATTGCTCCAAAACGTAGATTTGTATTGCATAATGGAATGCTCCCAAATGACTATTAGCATAGACTGGAATGGAGTTATTATCTATGTAGGTTAGACGCGAAAATTCTGCTCTAATAAATGTATGAGAGAAACTCTGTGTTACATAGTGTTATAATTTCATAGCGAGTTTACTGCAGTCTAAAATTAATATGGAGTATGAAACAAAATGTTAGTAGAATTGTCTCGCGAGGAATAAAGGATACGACCTCTGAAATGTTTACATTTTATTTTGTATTTCATGTACTTTAATTTTTCTATTGTGCTTCTGGGAATTGAAGAGAAACATACATTGTATTGGTTGCTTATTGTCTCCGGAAAGTCAAAAGAGTAGACGTTGTATGAAATTCTGAGAAGGCTTATAGTAGTCAGATTCCGGCGAATCATGATTATAATACATTGTATACGTTGCTTGTTACTGTTTATCTTTCTATACGCTAATTAACAGTCGGGTTCAGCGGAACAAACACAATAACAAAAAGAGAAATAGAATGAGAGATGCACAGTCCATTTAATAAGATATAGAAATAGTTTAACCTACCCAAGTTTTCAAAACTTGAACATAGGTTGCGCTAGTCATGAAAATAATAATATTTTCATACCTACCAGAGACCGCTGGAATTGCATTTCATTTTTAATTTCGGACTAACAAAAACTACCAGTAACATCAGTTTACAACTCTTTTAAGGCTTAACACGAAAGCCTATTTCAAAAGGGAACTCCATACATATTTTTCCTTACAAACCTACTTAACATCCTTTTGATACAGTAGCCTATTTAGCTGGCTTTCCTTGGAAATAATGTGAGCCCCTACAGGAAAGTAGTTACGTTTATATAAGAAAGTTCCATCGTTTGTTACACCTAGTTACTCGAGAGTCATCCTGGGACAATTTTTAGTTTCCTAGTCAAGAAGGAAAAAGTTTTTATCTTCTGCTATATGGAAATGTCTGCTTTTAGTAATTTTGCTGCCAGGTTCAACATCTTATTTGTTTTCTTTTTATTCCTTCGTTGGGTTTGGGCGGTATGTTTTTTGTCGATGAAATGAAATTGATGAAGTTTTGCTTGGGGCAACGTTTACATTGTGTTTTGCAAAACTGCGAAAACTCCAAACACTATTGGATGTTGCACGTTTCCAGATTTTTCTTGAAATTTTCAATATTTCGCGTTTTATCTTAGACTTTCATCAGCCAAACTTCTTATTTAGCAAGACATTTTGGTATTTTGAACACTTAAACTAAACCTGTACCTACCAACTTCACTGAACTATACGTATCCTTAACTATTTTAGCCAGAGCATAAGCTGCGTCACTGTTATGGGAACCAAAATTCACCTATCCAGCAATTACAATTACAATAAAATTGATCTCGACCAATGCCTACTAAGCGCGATGATTATCGTCCAATCGTTGGTAAGCGCGATGATTACCAATCGCTGAGTCTATTCGTCCGGTGGAAGCCCACATTCATCAGCGGATATTTACATAATGTTTCTATTTACATTTACCTATACATAGTGCACTATGGACGTAGTAGTTGCACCACTCTAATCCACGTTAATCAATAAGGTTAGGATTAAAGTTCACAATTTATAGGACATGTGGCCTGGTAGCAATTTAACATGAGTCGTTTGCGTTAGGGAAATTGATTATTTCAGTTAACAGATATAGGTTTCAAGTTTACCTATATATATTTTTATGAAGTTTGATGTGCTCTTGATAAGCTATAACTAGTTAAAACTGCGATAAACACACACGCTAAAAATAACCTGATGGACAACGCGTCACAGCAAATCTAATTCATTACTAATAAGTTTTTGCGATAGATCACTGTTACTTGGATTAGGTGTAATAAGACACCTTACCATCAATCATTACTTTTCCTCTCCGCTAAGTATCTGCCATAAACACAGACATGATGTTGGAACACATGCTTAGGAGTATTCCCCTTTTTCTTCGAAGGCATATGAGCATCCTTTTAAAAAGTTTCAATCTCACGGAATCCATAAGAAAATTGCATCGCAGTATGTTAGAAAACGTTCGGCAATTTAAAATAATGTTTGTTCACTATACGTTTCGCGTATGCAGACGCGAACGGGAATCTCTTATAAATATTTGATATAGCTGAGCCAGATATTTGCCTTTGCCAAGCAACAGTAGCTTTAGGCAATAACGTCGAAATTTCAGAGCTCACCTCCGGGCTAATAGAATTTTCATTTCAATAGCAAATCGTTGAAGAGGGGACGGTCAGGTATAAATGGAAGACAAAAGAAACAATGTAGAAGGAAGGTAACGCGATAAGATTGTTTCCTCACTTGTTTTACTGCTCACGTCTTAGGTAAAAGGTAAGGTTTCCGATAGACATATGTGCACTGATATAGTCAGTCTGTTTTACGATAATATGGCGATAAAAAGTTACGTAACAGTTTCAAACTACGTTGATTAGAGAAGCCTTCATTAACATTCGATTCCAAAGGAAACTGATCCGTTTGAAAACATTCGTTCTATAAACTTTATTACTTAGTTAAGCTTCCAGTTCGCAAACAGGAACAGAACACGCCGGCAATTATTAAAAATTCAAGCGCTAACATTTATTTTTCAAGCGTATGTATGTATGTAATTAATATTTAAACTTGTCACCAAGTGTACAAACAGGGTACCCTTAATCATGAATTCTGGACATGTGTCCCATGCGAATGCTTTAGGCTCTAGCGCCCCTCCGTGGGACAAACATTACATTATGACGGGAACAACGAAATCAAGGGCCTTGTTGGTGCATTGGTAATGAGTGTGCTCTTACAGTTTCAAGGAAATGTGTTCAAATACAGATACGGGTAGGAGGTTCTTGGGTTTTCTGTTCCGAATATAATATTGAAGTCTAAAGTTGACACACCCTTTACGTTCCCCCGAAGTGAAGTATCTGATATCAGCTTAAGATTTCGCCCAAACATTGTTGTCGTTCCGAAAGAAAAAACCCTATTGGCGTTTAGTCTATACAAGCGATTTATCAATTTTTTTCTATACGTTTATGATAGAATAGTGGAAACAGGCATAGTAGGCATCTATTATCCAGCCCATATAGATTATGAAGTAAAAAAGTATTTGTTCAAGTTTTATTTTCCTGGGAGAAAACAGGAAAATACGTTTGTATGAGGTAAACACTGCTAGCCTTTCCTCCTAAGGGCTTTTACTTATATCTAAATCTCTATTTGCTCGTACAGGCACTGAACAAACACATTACACAAGTAATTAATTATTTACCACATAATCCTTTAAATACACCTCTACCCAGAAACCTGATATTGGCCACGCAAACAAACCATAAACAAATAAACAAGAACAAAATAATACATTAAAACCAAATGTAACGGAAAAAGGAAAGGCACCCGTAATCACAGCAAAATATAATTCCCCAAAGACTGACTCATTAAATTTTATGGCAAATGTAAATTATTTTGTATGTTCTACTGAAGATAATATTCAAAAATATGCAAACATTCACCGACTCAGTTCATTTGAAGGCTGAAACTCCACGTGGGTGTAAATAATTAATTTGCTTTAGCAAAGAGTATACAAGTGTAGAGAAGTTGGGAGCTTGGTGCCTAGTTGTTGAAAATTTAAAACGGAATACACGGGCGGCCGACAGCCGAGGCTCAGTGGTTATGGCATGTTTGCTCTTTAGGAGTGCCCTGTGGCAAAGACAGTGCGGTAAGGTTTAATCAATTTTTCAAGCCTTCTTTAGCTGGAAGGTGACTTCCTTACTTATCTCCTGAATTAAGTTAGCAGACTTCCTGAATTTAGATTGTAGAAGCTAGTAGACACCTCTTTTTTACTGCCTATAAAGTAGACGATTGCATTGTGGGATTTTGGCGTGAAGCCTAGTTTGCCAATCACAACATAATGTAGTATACCCAAAAAGTCTCGATCTGGGTATCCATTTCATATTCAGTATTATTGAAAGTAAAGTAGGAGAGGAACTCATGGCTAAATAAAAACAGCCACTCGGGTCGATCTTTCAGTTAAGCCGTGTTTGCCTAGGTTGGTCTGTGGATGGGTGACAACCCATTACATACCGAGTTTCCTCCGTGCCTCGGAAAGCACATTAAGCCGTTGGTCCCGGCTGACATTTGTAGATCTTTGACAAACGTTACAGGTAGTCAGTGGCCCAAAAAGTCGGACAACCAGTCTTACCAAGATGTATCGTGTTACCTAGTACTGTCTGGGTTGTGGAGGTCAGATAGGCAGTCGCTCCATGTAAAATACTGCTATTCAGCTGCATCCGGTTGGACTGGAAGCCGACCCCAACATAGTTGGGAAAAGGCTAGGCAAATGATGATGATGATTGAAAGTAAAGTAATCTGTGTAAGTATTACAGCCTGTTGTGAAGGCGAAGTTTACCTATAAACCGCGTTCAAGAGCTGTCACTGTTAATGGCAGTACTTTCATACAAGCCTAAAAGATTGGATTGCCCTTATAACCTACTTCTCTTCATGGTGTTAGGGTTTCTGAACAGTCTGCTTACCTAAGGGTTTTGCCATATTGTTGGCCTATAAGCACGCCACTGTGGAATATTAGACACTTATTAAAGCTCTTGAACGCCGTTGAGATGTGCTGATCTAGTTCAGATTTGTGGAATCTATTGTGAGACTGTGTGAGAGCAGAATACCTGAACCGCCGCAAAGTTTGTTTGTTTGTGATTATCAAAACATGTTAGGGTGTAATTTTACCATAATATTATATCACATGTATTTAGTCTGTCCCACTTTCCTACATAGGAGTGACACTCCGAACAGATTCAGTACAATGAGCGCTGATAACACTTGACAAGACGCTTGCCCATTGCCATCGTGCAATAAAGTGATAGCCCTTGTACACAATGGCCCACGTTGGCTACATGTCAACGTCATCTCTACAATGTACTGAAGATATATCAAGAGGATGGGAACATCGGTAGAGTAAAATAACATAAAAATATAATAAATCCATGGAATTTACTTTCGGCAGGTATCATCATTATGTATAGACTCGAAGACTACTAAAAAGTTCGACTTCCAACCACGATTTTGGCTGGAGCTATCTTTAGTTCTATAAGCTGTGTACCTATATATAAATCAACAGGCACTTTCAAATAATGTAGAATTTTATATACTACGATTAAAGCATAAATGTGATAGCATACAGTAAAAACACAAGCCTACTGCAGAATAATTTCATTCAACTTCTGCCGTTTTCAACTTGCATTACTACAGTCATAACCAGAACTTAAACTGCGTCTAAACTCGGATTACATACCAGCTTATCCTTAAATTATGTTACTCCAATCGATTGGAGACTGACGGAGACTTTGTAGGTTTCCACATTAATTGTAGGCTCATATCGAATGTTAAGTGCCAGTACCTCCTAACTGACATTTTTCGAGAAATTCACTTTTTTATCGTGGTTAATTTAAAGGCGTTATTCGCATGTTTTTGTGAAATCAGCATTCAATTAAAATGTGGGAATACCTCCCAACTCTACCAACGTGTCTATTACATAGCATTACCTCCTAACTAACTTCATAAAGCATACATTGTTATTATTCTAAATTAATTAATACATTAGCTACTTTTTAATTAATTAAGAAATTAAACGTTTTTTTAGTTTCTGTAAATGTTTGACTTTGTCAGTTAGGTTTTATTGGCACCTCGCCGTCGATATGCAGACGCCCAAATATTAATACCTGACAACAAAATATTAGTGCCACTGAGGTAACACACTTTTAGAGAAATAGTCAGTGAAAAATAGTTAAAAGCACTGTCATTGCCAGATCTGTGTGACAGTCGTTAGAGCCGTTTCAGGTGGTCAGTGGTCCAAAGGTCTCACACTCGCAACTGTCTTACTGAGGGGTATTGTATTGCCCAGTATTAACTAGGTTGTAGAAGTCAGTAGGCAGTTGCTCCATGTAAAATACTGATATTTATCCAGATAAACTGGAAGCCGCACCAGTAGGAATTTAACGCCTGGGAGCAGATGCTATTTGGTTTTTTTTTGAACTTTGTGAATATTTTTGCTATGTAGACGGTCGTAAGTATGAACGATACTGTGAAAGAGTACAGTATCGATCACAGAGAAGGTAATATAAAGGTCGTGGTATCGATATTTTTGATTCGATATCATATCCCTTTTCAGACAACGCGTTTTCGAACGCACGATTGATCGCAATTGCCGACGCTTTGAGAACTTATTTGAAGAGTGTATATTGGAACCAGATAAGAACACGGTTCATATTTTTTCTTGGAAACTACGTTTCAAAGAAGCTTGAAGCAATGTTGTTATATTATTGAGAGTAGACTTCTACAGTAATACATATTTAAAGAAGCTCTGTATATCCGAGTATTCTGTTGTGATAACGGGCCATACAGGATGATATTTTTATCACTTTCCAAAAAAAATGGATATAATAGGTGAACGGAGTAGAAGCAAATGGCATACTTATTTTTTTTTTTTTTAATTCTCTTTCGTTGGTCTAATATGAAAAGTTTACTTGAAATTTGTAGCGTTTTTTGATGATGGACCGATTTTTTCTAAGCTGTGGAAAAAAGAAAATAAAAACTAGGTATGCCATAAGCTTAGAAGCTTATGGCATACCTAGTTTTCATTTTCTTTTTTGAAAAAAAAAAGAAAAAAAAAACTTTTTATTTTCTTTTTTGGTATGAATGGAGTAGACTCCATTCATACCCATTTTTTTGGAAAGTGATAAAAAAATCATCCGTTATATCTGGCATTAGGCTTAGCAGTAATCCTGTAAGAGGAAAATGTGATTGTATCTATCTTAGATACAAGAACATTTTCCAATGCAAATATCGTGCTACGTAACGTTTATTAATCCTGGGCATAGTCTGCGCCTTAAAAAAAAAGATGGCGTCAAAGATGGCGTCAACATTTTGACATTACGAACCGTTTAGCTGAAAATAATGGTACCTAAAGAATACACAGCGCGTTAGATCGGACGCCCAACGCCTCATACGTCCCTGCCTTTTATAGGAGGGCAAAATCAGGCCGTAACATTTTATAACCCATTCCTTTGACAGACTCGTGTTTCCCATACGGTTTAATTTTTGATTAGATTGTTACATGTTCCAGCTCGTAGAATTGGTAAAGTTTTACTGGTAAGAAGGCTGAAAGTTCGCCTTTACTTCTCCCACTTTACTCCTGTCTTAAAACGGAGCTTACCTTAGCAATTCTCAGGAAGGTAGACTTTTTTCTACGGCAATTCAGTGTAGACAATTGATTTTTATAGTTATAACTTCGTTGGCGCGGCTAGGGGTGAAATTTGGGAGCTATGAACTGCAAATATAAGTGTTTACTGTAGTAGAAGAATACACTAATACGTATACTTTATCACGATTTGAAAACAGCCGTTCTCTGTTTAATTAGGGTAATAATCAATGAGTTACCTGATGCAGTGCACTGCTTTGTTGAAATTCCAGTACAATAATACAGTGTAATAATTTACGCATTCATTTAGTTGCCGCTAAGTATTCGTGAAAATAGGAATAAATGATGGTTTTGTTTAGTACCTCAGGGCGTCACAACAAACAACAGGATATTTGTCTAAACGGCGTTCTGTTCTGTAAGAGACGTATTTATTACAAGGAAAAAAAACCAAAACTAAATTTCGTAATAAATTCTACCGTGAATAATGTGCTGAAACGGCGATAAAAATCTCTCTTGTCACTTTGAGTATGAAATATACATATCAACGAAAATACTAAAGGGAAAATACTAGACTTTGTACTTGACAGTACATAAGTACGTTGCCAACTACATACTTTTTGTTCAAACTAGCCCTTTTCCAAGCTTGAATAAAGGCTGATTTCATTACTGGGTACGACTTGATTATAAAAGGCCTCGCGTTTGTAGGATATTTCTATGTACTATCTACTTCATCATTGATTATACGGGCTGATCTTTCGGATTCTGCGTTAGTTCAGATAAAGAGCGTTGTACAATTTATACTAAGTTTGACGCTGTACATGAATTTAGTATATAGATGATGTCGTATAGCTAATTGTTTTGCTACTCTACGTTTGACGGTCCTTGCAGTTGCAGTCCAACACATTTTTTTTTTTTTTTTACATAAAATACATGTCATGACAATAGGCTTATCCCCAATAAAATGGAAACTAACTGTCGAAATGTGGGTTTACTGTACACATCTGCATACACCCTCAGAGCATACAGGCGTGATGATATGTTATGATGTTGTGAAAACAACAAAAATGCAAGCGATTGCAGCAATCACGACCGATTTGCTGTCTATAATTGAAGAGTTCCATTGTATTTCTCCGAAGATCACCATCAGATCTTCACCAAATTTCAACGGGACCACCGCGAAGTAATTTTCTTCCAAACAAAAACAGAATCATCGAAATTGGTTCACAATTGGCGAAAAAAAGGCTGAACATACACACTAAAAAAAAAAATTTAATCAGACGAATTGATAACCTCCTCTTTTTGGAAGTCGTTTAAAAATTATTGCAAAAACGTTTACCTGGAAGGACTATCTTATGGCTTTTCTGACTGAAAAAGGACTATTTGATGGCTCTAAAACCAATATGTGACAGTCAGATAGTTTGACCTTAGTAAAGTTTTAATGTAATGGAAACTCTAGCCCAAACTGATAAAGCAAACACGAGTCAACTCGATCACTGAAGACTAGGCTACCAGAATGACATAGAAACCCCTTACATCTGCTAAGGAACACACTGAATAATCCTATGGGGATAATCAATTAACCGAGATGCATGGTAAATGCATCTGTGAGTATACAAGGGAGGTTTATACCCGGTTACGGAAGGCTCTGGGAGTCTGGGCTCTGTGTTTACCGCCCTGCTAGGTTAGATTAATAGCCATGGGCATTTCCTTCCTTCTCCGTAGAGGAATGGAACAAATATTTATTGGAGAGGAGATGCGAGAACAACCAATATGTGTACTTACGTTGTTTTGACAAACATTAACTACGTCCAGCCTGACCGCCGTAGAACCGAAAGAGAATCGACAAAATCTTTTGTTCATCTGTCATTGAATCGACAAAATGACAGATGAACAAAAGATTTGTCGATTCTTTTTCGTTTCTACGGTGGTCAGTCAGGATTATTCCAGAAATCCCCACCGCCACCACCACAAAAAAAAGTAACGATCCCCACTGGTAGGGATATGTTCCTACCGTTACTTTTTTTTACAGAAATAATCTCAAACTAGTTAAATAATCTCAAACTCAAAACATTTATTTAACCACTATGCACGACTTGATTTTGACACATAACACATCAGATTTTCGTGAACTTTCAGGATTCGATTTTTTCATGAAAAATATGTCACGGCAGCTGTTTCATACGATAAGTTTCTGGTTAATTTCTCCAGTAACGTGTTGAGGCAAAACGGCGTCAGTCTATTACCACTAGGTGTAAAATACATGTTACTGCACCCTTCCAAAAACTAGGTAACTAAGATGCGCTGGATATAATGTACAACCCGGTCACATTATCTCGAGACCTCGCTGGAATGCGAACCTCCCGCAATTTTAATCATATCACTACAATAATATTACCTACATTAAATTAATTAACACAATATTTGTTTTGTTGGAAATCTTATTGTTTAAAATAATATCCTATTATAGGATACTTGTTTTGCGCACGATATCAGAGCGCCGACGCGATGTGACTTCATCGACGCCAGGTCTCGAGATAATGTGACCGGGTTGTACTTAAAACATTAACAGGCGGTTTTAAGTTGTCAAAAATATAATAATTTTCATGCAATGCTTACTGGTCGTTTTAGTGAGGACAGGGATCATTTGCTAAATTAGAGATAAGTATTAGAGATGCAACGAATATTCGGCAACTATTCGGTATTCGGCCTATTCGGCCAGTTTTTTCAGTATTCGGTATTCGGCCGAATAGTAAGTAGTATTCGGCCGAATACCGAATACATAAAAAAGTAGCAAATATCTTTTAAAAGGAAATAAAAAAAGCAATTTAATCGAAACATTTAATTATCCAACAATCATTAATTGCGAAACTTGGAATCTTCACTGAAAACTTCAAAATATTTCCAAATAGGAGACTTTTTATTCACAACTAAAGCCATTTCAGACAAATTTTAGACAAAGTACATTTAAAACACTGCACGTTGTAACACGATTTGCCGGCTACTGAGCCAAATACTTCCCGCCCCGTCACCGCCTCACGCACCGCATCAAAACGTGTCGTTACTTGTTAGCGTCGACGTCAATTGTACTGGATCACCCGCCGAATATTCGGCGGCCGAATATTCGGTATTCGGCTGAGAGCGCCGCCGAATATTCGGTATTCGGTATTCGGCCAAATCACTATTCGTTGCATCTCTAATAAGTATATCAGCCATAGATCTATGCATACACTAGATCAATGAACAACATCTACAACATCTTATACCTGCACCTACATTCAAAGCAAATAAGGATCCGATTCTGATTCTGAAAAAAAAAACCATTATAGGATTTTTCAGTAGCGGCTACGAAGTCGCCCCTATTACATGGGACTTAAACATAACTTCCTCGGAGCCGTGTGGTATCCGGCAGAGTAGAATAGAACCAACCCATTACACTCACGGGTGTCGTATAAGGCGACTAATGTCTGAGGCAGAACACCTTGCGCCTCCGTAGACCTGAGAATGGGCAGCAGCGTTTTCTGTTAGTCTTTCATCACTGCGATCTCCAATCCGCCTGCCAAGCGTGGAGATTACGGCAAATTCCTCCCATCATGGGAGAGGCGTAGGTCCAGCAGTGGACGTTATGGGCTGTTGTAGTGTAAACATAACTGGCGAAATGTTGGTGTACCTACTATTAAGTACACCTCTGCCTTAGTACAGGCGTGATGATACTATCAACGCCTAGTTTACAATGATCAGCTCATTCTAGCACAAAACCATTACCAGACTCGAACCACAAATTAGCACAAACACTACTAAAATTCGTCGGCACGAAACAAACGCGACCTTTCCACCCACAGTCAAATTAAATATACGTCAACAGAAATACAAAAATCTCGCGTTTACAGATAAATAAACTGTCATAACAATGTTTCTAGTCCACTAGCTGCCTACCTTCCTGTGCGAGGAGATAACGAGCTTATACATAGGTACCCTCCATTCACATTTATTTTATTCCCGACATTCAGGAACTATGGTGACCTTTTCTCGTTAGGTATAAAATTATGCGGAATAGGTACCTATACAGGATGACTTTTTTATCACTTTCTTAAAAAAATGGGTATAATAAGTGAACGGAGTAGAAGCAAATGAAATACTTAACTACTTACTAATTACTAAGTTCTCTTTCTTTGTTCTAATATATAAATAATATAAAAAAACCGGCCAAGTGCGAGTCGGACTCGCGCACGAAGGGTTTCGTACCATTATTATCAAAAAAAGGGCAAAAAAATCACGTTTGTTGTATGGGAGCCCCCCTAAAATATTAATTTTATTCTGTTTTTAGTATTTGTTGTTATAGCGGCAACAGAAATACATCATCTGTAAAAAATTCAACTGTCTAGCTGTCACGGTTCATGAGATACAGCCTGGTGACAGACAGACGGACAGACGGACAGACAGCGAAGTCTTAGTAATAGGGTTCCGTTTTTACCCTTTGGGTACGGAACCCTAAAAATAAAAATATGCAAAATTTACTTGAAATTTGTAGCGTTTTTTGATGATGGATCAATTTTTTTTTAAGCTGTGGAAAAAAGAAAAAAAAATTTTTGGAAAGCGATAAAAAAAGTCATCAAGTTTAATTGAAAACGCGAATGAGGTAATTTGGATAGTAAACTGTGTGTCTCTCCCGTATTCACAAAAGCTTCGACTTGATTTATATTCAAGAAGTCGTACCTATGTCTGTCGACCACTATTACTAAGCTCCGCTGTCCGTCCGTCCGTCCGTCCGTCCGTCTGTCTGTCAACGAGGTGTAACTCATGATCAGTAATAGGCATGACGACAGTATCAAAAAATTGTAAATCTATTTAGTCCGTCAGTTAGAGTATTGGAAATAATGGACAAAAACGCATCAAAACTCGGGAGTGGGAGCTCGTGACGTCAGAACTAGCTAAAATTATACCAAGGCGTGACGTATTGAAAATCTTAAAAGCGTCATATCTTTGTCAATTTTGGTTTACGTAACACAAGAAAAAATATGTGTCCAATATTTTTTGGAAATCTATCTGACGGACTAATTAGATTTTTTTTGTCGTCTCGCCTATTTGGTGGACAGTTGACATTTTCACAAAATGCTTATTTCTGTTGCCATAATCAAGAAATAATAAAAGTTAAAGGGGGCTCCCCTACTGTGATAGGACGGTACAGAATCTTTTATACGCGAGTCTGACTCGCACCCGGTGTTTTTGGCATTACGAAAACCAGCCAGATATCATACATAGAGCTTCCCGAAGCGATATCATTTATTAATACGGGGGGCTGGTAACATTTTTTCTCTACTAAAATCATCCTTGATGATATAAAACAAAGGCACTGTCAATATTGTGTGGTTGATTGTACGCACGACGACCAATGATGCTAGACAAAACCGGTAATAGTTGATCTCTCGTTGTCCAAAAAGCTTATAAAATGCGAGGTCTGGTTATACTGTATAAGTACTCGTACGCTGAACACAAAAAAGTATCCGGATTGAGCTTATCGGTCTTATCCTTCACAGAGATACAAGTGGAAACTTTTACCTTTCTGTGTAAACAATGCCGCCAAAAAGTTACTCCCCGACCCTTTCTGTCATTTGTGGCAGGTTTGAAGATAGTTCCTAATTAATAATAATAATAAGTTCTTCATTTCTCCTCACAATGACAAACTTATTCTAGGTTTCAATATTATTTGTTTTTTTAGCAATGTGAGGATCTGGTGTCTGAGTTTAGGCGTAAAATGACTGTATCACATATCACCAGGTCCCCACCCCACGGAAGAACAGAAAGTTTAACTTAACAAAATATGATATTACAACACAATGTAAGGAGATTTAAGCCTAAAACTTATTATAATTAGGAATACCGTCTTTTGAAGTCATAGTAGGTATATGTAGATTGGTGTTTACTTTCCTCTTGTTACAACCCAATCAACTGCCAAATTTTAAAGGTACGGTAATTAATTTCAGGAATTTATAGAACGCTATTAACAAATTACTCGATTCAAATTATTGCAGGCATTTATAATTAAAATTTTAATTATATTCACAATTCAAAAACACAAATGGCAATGTCAAATTATTTAATAAAGAGCAAGCTGAACACAATGAATAATGCTCACATTAATACTGAAATAGCACTTATATTTGTGTGTTTCCGTATCATAAAATAACTGCCATACCATTAATCACTCTTTTTCAGCAAAAGCGAAGAACGATAAACAGATCTTTATATTTTCTGTTTCACGGCCAGATCAGTAAGAGAATAATATATTGAGGCACAAATCAATAGGAATAACTCCACAAAATACGATGTTCCAACACGCACGCTTTCTTAAATATTTTAAATACATATAAGGAATCTTGGAGGATTCTTGAATCCTTGTAAAAAATACCATTTTCTATCTACATCACTATGGGAGTCTTGAAAACGGATTTACAGCACCACTCTCCTAATAAAATTGCTAACTGATATAACAGTGCTGTCTCCAAAAGTTACTATGGAATAAAAAAAATAACACAAACGATGGAGCACCTTGATATCGTGTCCTGCGTGTCCTGTTGTTTGTTCACCACAGGAACTGATGGAGTTTCGATAAAACGCACGCAGGTAGCATGATCTACAGGTAGGAGATTGAATTCTTTTTATTTTGGCATTACGTTCCTTAAAATGTTTTCCGACCTCCGAGTTACGAGATTTGTTCTAGACCATACCTGGGAACCTTCTGGTTACGGAGATATTAGGGGTCAAAGTTCCAACTTTTTCCCAAGTTTTTTTTTTTATTACAAATTTGTAATATTAGGTCAGTCGTTAGGTAGTCAGAGGCCCAAAAAAAAGTCTGACAACCGGTCTTACCAAGGGGTATCGTATTTCCCGGTACTAACTGGGTTGTGGAGGTCAGATAGGCAGTCGTTCCATATAAAATACTGGTATTCAGCTGCATCCGGTAAAACTGGAAGCCGACCCCAACTAAGTTGGGAAAAGGCTAGGCAGATGATGATGACAAGTTTTTAATATTATAACTTTACTTCAAATACCTCCACGACCCCCGTACTATTCAATCCATCCATCACTATAATCTTTTGAGATCGTTACATTGAGTTTTACCGTAAAACGTGATTTTTCACCCAAAAAAAAAAGTCGGTTCCCAACAGTAATATTGTTGAGTAGAGTTACTTAATTTGATGTACAGAATGCTTGGTTCACGGTTTCGTAAGGGGTCCATTTACACCCTGTATTAAACTCGAAATCAAATTAGGACTTTCAAACTATTAAGGCTTTCTAATACTCCATCTGGAAATAAATTAGGTAATTGAGCTAGCTCTTGAATTTCCCACATATGGAACTGGTATGCCAATTGCCAACGACCGTCATGCCTTGCAGGCACCAGGTCAACCATGTAGATTGGTTCCAAATTGGATCGTATGTAAGCACCCCTGACCTTTCGGAGTATCATGCATGATACGATGTGTGAGAAGTGTGATGACGTGTGTGTGTGTGGTGTGTGTGTGTGGTGTGTGTGTGTGCGGTGTGTGTGACTGTGTGTGTGTGTGTGTGGATGTTTTTGAATGTGGTTTCGGCTTGATAACTGTTTGTTTGGTCCGATTATAATGAACCTCGCTTGCCCTAAAACTTATCTATTAGTAAGCCATTATGACCGATGGGAATTCTCGTCGACAACTTCTGAGGACCCTGAGGGGATAGCTTCCACAAACAATGATACAACTAATTGTTATAGAAGTCTTAAACCCGTGTCTATAAACAAGTAAAAGTTATTTATTAAGAACGAACAAGTTAGCGGAACGAACTAGTTGGTGGGCGGGGTTAAAATGCATGCTATTTCATCCGACATCACGAGCGAAAGGGATAGACGCTGTAAAGAGCAGAAGGAAGCTACTGCGCGTACACATACACACTCCTAACGCTGAGTGACGCATACATGCGCAATTTCATTGAAGACGGGACGACATTGTAGCGGCGGCGGCGCGCGGCGCGGGTGCACTTGTGTAGTATCATCGTTGGCACGTGCTGGCGTATATATGCGATTTATGTTTGAAGGACAACATAAACTCAAACTAATAGGTGTTGGAATTTACAACATAGGACAATCACTCAGTGAAACGTAATTATTATGCACCCAATTTAGTTGTTATTATGAAAGGACAAGCTCCTACATACATACTATAATATTCCTAATAGGTAGACCCGCGACTTTGCGAGACGTGGCAATGAGTTCGCTTGCGAAAATGTAGGTAGGTAGTAATGTAGGTAGATATTGTAATTTAGTTTAAAAAATAATTTCATTGATATGACTTTATTTCTATACTTGTTTTTATAGGTTGTGCAACTATGTTACTACTTATGTTAAATACCTAGGTATTTACTTAGCCTAGCTAGTTACCTATAATTAAACCACAGGTGACTCCTGATTAGTACAGCCAGAGTCAGGATAATTGCTTTTTCGACAGCGTGACTTTGATCTGACTGTGAGTCTTGTTGTTGATTCATCAAATAAAAAATTATGTTATTTTGTACATTGTTTATTGGCTGTTTATTTATTTACAATAGCGGTCTGTAATATTGTCTTATTATACATTTATCAACAATAGGCATTGTGCCGCTGACGTAGTATTGTAGTAAACTAGCGTAATGGATGTTGTTAAAATATGGAGCCAGTACCTATTTATTGTGTGGGTCAAGTAGAGATTTTTTAAATATAGGTAAGTACCTACCTACTCAGTAAAAAAAATATTTCGTTGCTATGGCTTCGTTATAGCCACAGTAGTATGTTGGATGATTCTCTGAAAATATTTCGTGTATGAATAGGTTGACCTTCTATCCAGACAAAGAGTAAAGTAGGTACCTAAGTAACCATTTTTATCTTTGAAATTTTATTTAAAAATATGACGTAGGTACCTACCTTTTTTTTTTTTCGGATGGGAAATCATCAAATAACTCCTCCCGCTCTGGGCGGAGCAGGAGGGAGTGTCAGACTTTTACTGACTAAAACCCATCCATGTTCCTTCATCGCCCTTTGTGTTCCGGGGCCACGGTATCTCTTTCGAACAGTCCCGCAACCCCGGCAGGCATCGGTCCTTACGGACCCCTTCCCTTTTGCTGACTCTCTTTGAGGCGCGCGTGGAACACGAACGCGCCGTCGACACAGCCTGTCGTCATGAGACGGACGGACGGCGGGCTAGCCCATAGCCCACCGTCCACAGGCCCGCGCCCACGGCGGCCGGGACGTTGAGAGGTTCTCTCCCTCTCATGTTCCGCCACCTCCTTCTCTAGCATTACTGCTTCGCAGAAGGAGGTGACGGCGGCGTCCCATTCCGTCTCGCTCCGGACCATGGCTTGCACCAGGGCCGGACGCGAGAGGTCGCCGCCGCCGATCGCCGCTTCGAGGACAACGTAGGTACCTACCTTATTTGCAGTATTAATCCTTATCCAAATAAGTATGTCCATTATCTTGACAATTGAATTTAGATTAAAATTGTCTTTTACAGCTTAAAATTTGATTGAATAGTTTAGAAATTATCACAGAATTAAAAAAAAGAAAAACACAAAAAGGTGAAAAATAACTTTTGCTTCAGAAGCCGGTGACAAAAACACCAAATCAATCAAAGTGTTTTTTATGTTTGTGTTTTTTTTTAAAGTCTGTTTTATTTTTTGCAAAAAATATTTTTACTTAGGTACTTATTTATTTTTCCATTTTTAGTCGTTCCCAAACAAGCGGAGCTCGTGGCTAAATAATAACAGCCGCTCAGGTCGATCGTTAGGTTAAGCCGTGCTTGCCTAGGTTGGTCTGCGGATGGGTGACCACCCATTACATACCGAGTTTCCTCCGTGCCTCGGAAAGCACGTTATGCCGTTGGTCGGGCTGGTAGATCTTTGACAGTCGCTAGGTAGTCAGAGGCCCTAAAAGTCTGACTGCCAGTCTTACCAAGGGGTATCGTATTACACGTTACTAACTGGGTTGTGGTGGTCAGATAGGCAGATACTCCATGTATACTGGTATTCAGCTGCATCCGGTAAAACTGGAAGCCGACCCCAACATAGTTGGGAAAAGGCTGATGGTGGTAGTCGTTCCCAAACAAGTCGCCATAAATATTTATTATACCTACATTATTAACAATACATGTTATGGTAACAGGCTTATCCACTATATCCACTATAAATCCACTAAAAATAAAGAACTAAAAGAGTAAGAGATAACATTAAAATATACAAAATAACAAAGTAAAGGTTCAC
This sequence comes from Xestia xanthographa, assembly GCA_905147715.2. Taxonomy (NCBI): domain Eukaryota; kingdom Metazoa; phylum Arthropoda; class Insecta; order Lepidoptera; family Noctuidae; genus Xestia; species Xestia xanthographa. Next base: position 21,508,954 of record LR990646.1, read on the forward strand.
ACATTCATAAATTGCTCTCACAATAAATAAATATAAAATAAAAATAAAATAAATATTGCTGGACATTACACACAGCGCCATCTAGTGCCACACTAAGCAACGCTTGTGTCGTGGACACCAGATAGTTGATATACTACATAGATACTTTTTGTTTTGTAAATACATACTTAATATACATACAAACATCCATGACTCGGAAACAAATGTCCGTGCTCATCACACAAACATTTGCTCCGACCGGGATTCGAACCCGGGACCCTAAGAACGTAAGGCAGCCTCACTACCGCTGCGCCAATCAGGTCGTCAAAACACACACACCAAATACATCTAACATACAAAATACAACAAAATACATCTGACATGCCAACAAAATTTCTGTCCATCCATCCGCAAACATAGGTAGGTACCTAACTTTCGAAATCTGGGGGTATTGTACAAATCTGCGTACTCCCTCAAAGCATACAGGCGTGATGTTACATCATAAACAATAAAAATCCAAGCGACAATGACTACAGATTTCCGTCTATTTTTTTAAGAGTTCTCTTGTATATCTCCGAAGATCAGCATCAGATCTTGGCCAAATTTAAATGGGACAAAAAAGAAATAAAAAAATAATTTTGAAAATCGGTCCACAAATAGGGGAGAAATCTGCTAACATTCATAATAAATAAAATCGAATTCAAACGCCACCCGTAAATCACTATCAAATCGGAATCCAAAGTCCAATGCCAGGGTCAGTAAAATTTGAAACAAATTCAAAATAATAAACACAAACTATCAATAAAGAAATATCGGTATCCAAAATTCAAGCCAGAGTTCAATGTTATAAAATAGTATACTCGTAATACGACAGCATGACGTGCCGGGCGGCAGCAAACCAAGTGAGCATGTGTGCACCCACAGACACTGCGCACACTCACGCGCCGCGTGCTTCCCCTCTTCCCCACTGACAGGGGTGGCAACTTGTAGCGAAATGCAATATGATTTACAACGAAAACGGGCGCGCGAAATTCTTTATGCAGACCTTTGGGAGTACGGGTATCATGAAAAATCTATTGGATGTATCTGTTCAAAATAAAAATATTTTAACTTTTGAATAAATTATCTATTCTTGTATGGTGTTACTTTTTCCATTTTCATACTACTTAGGTCATTTATTTACGCCCAAAGATGAGTTAAAATTAGTGTTGAAATATGAAAGATTCGACGGTCATAACTTCCAAACCAATATTTTTTTTCCAATTCTGCTTCCATACAGGGCTAGATAATGAAAAAACCAGTTGATACAATTTTTAATTTTGAACCTACACCGTCAAACAAACGAGTAATCACCAGACTACGTTTGTATGGAAGAATGACTGACTTGTGCAACCTTAAGATACGATTTTTATTCTGTAGTTTAGTCATGCTTGAAGTTGGAACTTCGGACTTGAACTAAGGACAGGACCCTTTTTTTCTGTTGAGAAATCATCAAATGACTCCTCCCGCTCTGGGCGGAGCAGGAGGAAGTGTCAGACTTTTACTGACTAATACCCGTCCATGTTCCTTCATCGCCCTTTGTGTTCCGGGGCCATGGTATCTCTTTCGAACAGTTCCGCAACCCCGGCAGGCATCGGTCCTTGTGGACCCCTTCCGTTTGCGCGCGTGGAACACGAACGCGCCGTCGACACGGCCTGTCGTCATAAGACGGACGGACGGCGAGCTAGCCCATAGCCCACCGTCCACAGGCCCGCAAGGACAGGACCCTTAGTTTTGCATAGAGATGGTTGCATAAGTGATTACTTAAACTCAAATAAGTACTTTAACTTGACCAATAGATATGTGTTAGTACCAAGTTTTATAAACCTAAATTAAAAAAAACCGGCCAAGTGCGAGTCGGACTCGCGCACGAAGGGTTCCGTACCATTATCTATACATTAGACAAAACGGAAAAAATCACGTTTGTTGTATGGGAGCCCCCCTTAAATATTAATTTTATTCTGTTTTTAGTATTTGTTGTTATAGCGGCAACAGAAATACATCATCTGTGAAAATTTCAACTGTCTAGCTGTCACGGTTCATGAGATACAGCCTGGTGACAGACAGACGGACAGACGGACAGACAGCGAAGTCTTAGTAATAGGGTTCCGTTTTTACCCTTTGGGTACGGAACCCTAAAAAACTGATCAATCTTTTAAAAGTCAGTAAAAAATGATGGTCTACCATACAAACTTTGAAGATCCAACGATTTAGGCCATACGTAGGGAACGCATTGCCTAAATCGCTGGATCTAGAAGATGCTGGATCAGTGAGAATAAAACAAATTCAAGATTTTACTTAAGTTGATATCTGAATTAAAGACTCCGTTTAATAGATCTGGATAGTAGATAGTGGATTCAGTAGTATTCCTAATTATATTAATGATCTGCTTGAATAAACAATATGTAGATTTCTGATTATACTTGCGTATCTGATTAACTTATTGGTTCCTTGGCTTCAGATTCTCTAGCTAGGTCATGCTAGACAACTAAAAGGTCATGATTAATTAATACATTTGTTTGGATATCTGTAATAAATACTGCTTCATAATCTTTCGCGTCTAGCCAGAATATTAGTTGTGTTCATCGCTATGTTGGTGGAAATTCTCCTCTACTGACTTTCATTTATTAATCCTCGTATTTACCTCTGGAATTACAGCGATATAATAAATGAACATAAAACTAAAGTCTACTTGGATAATTCATTAATGTTTTTCTACATTTCCAACGTTTCAAGCGCTTTTAAGTTCGTCCTTCACAACCCCAACCGCTTTAAAGTGCTGGAAACGCTGGCAAGTATAAATGCAAACTAGAAGAGTGGGACTTAAAAAAATACCGTTGAAAACACTAAAAGTAACTTCATTCATGATACGAACACACGTACTTCTCGGAGCGTATGGAGACCAGCTGTTAGTGCACTTGTTTTAAAGGATTACTATAGTCCATTCTCGTTCGATGGTTCCATATTGCAACCATAAAATATTAACGACTTTTCGCACTAGTGGCTATCCACTTCAGTAAAGCCGTGTTTCCGTGTACGGAGTAGGTTGCGGCCAATTGTTGTTGCTACCTATTTATATAAGTAGCTGCCTGCTTGCGATAAGAGATTGAATTTAAGTTTCAATTTCGCTGAATTTTCTCTAGAGAAGCAATAGTATAAAGAAAGTTGGTGGAAGGAGTAACAATAAAAATACGCTAACCCATTCTTTTGCTCACCACGAATTGAATTGAAACGACATAGTTAAGGTGCACCTCTTGGTGAAAACTGCAGTTGAAATGCTTTTATTGAAACGAAACATACAGTCGCTGCGAAACACGTACATAGCTATTTCGAGGCCAAATTGTAACACGAGTCTCCAAGAACCAAATTCAATGGGACATCTGTCTCTTCTATTTCGTGCCTACAATTACTGTAGCCGTATAGCACATGTTCCTTTTAGATGTTATCTGTGAGTTCACAATAGATCCCTCCCTTCGTAACGTGTCCTATAGAGCAGTTACCAAGCAGTGTTGGATCCTCGTATCTATTTGTATCAAGATGACGACGTGTCGTTGAAAAGCAATCTTTACGAATAGAATATTGTTGAGTTAGAGGAGATAATAATTCGGTATTGATAGATATATTTTTATTATTATAAATGTGATTCTATCAGTCAAAAGATCGTACTATGAAAAACTTGGAAGAATATCGAGGTAACTTGACAAAATTTTTGACGAATTTTTTTCCTAAAGAATATCTTTCAAGCAAAGCTAGCCTGCCCTTCATAAAACTACAGAATTTTTTCTTTGAAACAAAAAATTAAATAAAGTAAATGTCCAGCGGTAATGAAATAACATCATTTACAAAGACAACAGCCCGCGGATTCTTTTATCAGCATAGTTACTTTTCATTTCATAAAACAAAGAACTTTGCAGGTAGTTGATACGTAAAGATACCTATTAGGTAAAAACAAAAGATATTCTAAAAGCCGGTTAATATCGAGCAGAACATTTGTAAAGTCCCTCTTTGCTATTTAATTTTCATTTTAATCTGCTAACGGATAAACAAGTTGAACAATATTGTTCTGTTTCAAACGCTTATCATTCTCTGCAGGTATTTAAAGTTGGACTTTGGAAACTTGTGCCTGAATAGTGCTTATTATGATTGTGAAATGTTTGGGGCTTAGTTTGAGGGTGATTCTTTGTTAATTTAAAGGAGAGGTGAAATGATTTAATCCGTTTATTGCTTTTGCTACTTTCATATACAAACGCAAGCACATCAAGCTACTACAAACATCTGTCAAACTTTAATAGAATAGGCTAATTTCTACCATCAAAAAATTCCAAATCTATTTAGTCAGTCAGGAGTATTGGAAAATAATGGAGACGTATTTTTTGTTTCATGTTTATGTTCTGTATGGTGTCGGACGTAAAGAATAGCCCCATATCTTCCCGTGGGTGTCGTAAGAGGCAACTAAGGGACTTACCAGAGAATAGGCAGCAGCGTTCTCTGTGCTTTTTTAACAACCGTACTGCGATCGCCAACCCACCTGCCAAGCGTGGCGATTATGGCGAAAACCCCCCTTTGGGGGAGGCCTATGTCCAGCAGTAGACGACTTTCGGCTGAAATGATGATGATGATTTTATGTTTTTGTAAATCAATGAATATTGTCAAAGATAAAACGCATCAACACATGGGAGTGGGGGCTCGTGACATCACAACGCATTAAAATTATATCATGGCGTGACGTATTGAGAATTTTAAATCACTTCTTCGTCAATTTTGGTTTACGTCACAAAAGAAAAAATACGTGTCTAATATTTTTTGGGTAATCTATCCGACGGATTAATTAGATATTTTTAGTCATCTACCCTTTTTTTTCGGATGGGAAATCATCAAATGTCTCCTCCCGCTCTGGGCGGAGCAGGAGGGAGTGTTAGACTTTTACTGACTAAAACCCATCCATGTTCCTTCATCGCCCTTTGTGTTCTGGGGCCACGGTATCTCATCTACCATGTTTTCAACATTATCGCTAAAGCATTAGGTTCAAGGTTGGTTGGCAAAATTTGACAGTTTCGGGTAGCTTTATGTGCTGGCGTCTGTACGGTCAAACAAGCTATTTGGTATACATTTAACAATGTAATTTGTTCGTTAAACTGTAAACCAAATGGCTTGTTCGACCGTACATCCATTTAATCAATCTATCAGCTCGGGTGTATTTTTTACCTTCGTTAATTTTATCCTTTTTGTCATGAGACACTTCGTCTGTCATTGTGTGTGTACCATTTGCTTTACAGGTCGCGGCACGTTATTCTAGCGCTGAACGAAACCTGGAGGTGATAGCTGCGCATGTTGTACGACTGGAGAGCCAATCGGCGCAATGCACGCCCCAACACATTCTTATTTTTTACTTCTGCGCAATAACGGTCAGCGCTAGAGTTTCGTGCCGCGACTTGTACGCATTGCCGATTTCAGGTAACTGAAAATTCGTCCTCCACCTATCCATAGGACGCGGCATACGTACATTACATTTATCAAAGCACTCGAATATTCACTTCAAAAATTAATAATCTTATGATTACTTAGACTGGTAGAGAGCTAGAGACTACGAGTAAAAGCGAGTGAGTGTGTATTTTCAATAAACGTTGACTCAAATTAATTTTCTATAATATTCAATATACGTAGAACCTCCACTATAACCTTCACAAGATTTTAATTACGTAACATTAGTAGCAGCACTTGCTCTGAAAATAATTTTTTCTTTTTGTATTTCATTAAACATTTCGAGTACATTTATTTATATTTGTTGAAAAACATTCATTTTGTAAATTATTATTAATTATAGTTCATAATTGTGAATGTGAGGACTAGGGCTTTCAATCCAGAGTTCCGGAGTTTCGTAACTCTGGAGTTTCGAAGCGATTATAAGCATTTTTCAAATCCGGAGTTGAAATAGAACACCGGAATTGAAACCGGTTTTCAAAAACTATGTAAATATTATTTACAAAACGACTAAAAACGCATCTTAATTCTTGATCTTAACCCGTTGTTTGATTCCTTCTTATAGTCCTTAGCACAACACTTCGATATTATTCGGTAGTGCTCGGCTTGCGTCGGCAGAAGAAAATAGGAAGAAAATACCTTTCAGAAGCGTACAGTCAGAACGAGCATTCTGGGCAGCAGGCTTTTTCTGCGCGAAGCTTAGAAGTTCTCTTTTTGACTCATCTTTAAATGCCTTATCGTTTCTCAAAACATATCACTAAGAACTTCGATCTCAAAAAAAGTAGATTTTTATAGGTACCTATAAGTTCATGATTATTATTTTATAGTAACTTGCCAAACAAATGTTTATTTTTATGATTGTTTTAATATTTTATAATGCGTATTAGTTGTCTATTATAACGCCTGTCTGTCAGACAGTAAATTTTTAAACAAAAACACTGCTTCCTTGACAAATTTATTAAAATAAAGGTCCTTTTTATTAATTTCTAAAAAAACTGTCAACTCCGGAGCCAACTCCGGAGTTTCGGATTTGATTGCTCAACATCGTAACTAGCTCCGAGTCCGGAGTTGATAACTATCCGAGTTTGAATGCCCTAGTGAGGAGGACCATGTGGGTCACATATTTTATTTTTTTCGCACGACTGTCTGGCAGTTTGCTGTTTGAGTACTATAGGCGACCTACCCAAATGCCCTTTCTTTGGTATTGGTCGTTGTTTCGTTGAGCTCCTTGAGTAATTGTAAGTCGAGCTACACGATAACTGACAAATGCTTGCGCTGACTGGACAGGTCCACTCAAATCTGTTTGGTTCTTTCTTCAAAAGATTATCTCAGACACTATGCTGCATAGTCCTCATGTGAATTGAGCAAGGTTATGTCTGGACTTCAAAAGAGACTATGACCTCTGAGTTTGTTTCGGCTGTTTCTTCTCAGAGTAGTCAGGTACGAAACACCGACCCCATATATAGTTTTAAAAAATGACGTGTAAGTGTTTGTAAAAACCTACTTGCAAAAACAAACATCATTTCATCGTTTCATTTCATGTAAAAGGCTTTCACATTCAATTTAAAAAGATAGATAGGTATACCTAGTTTTATCATAAATAGTCAATGCGTAAGAGGCTTCAATGTGTATCTCCTTTACATATAAATTTCGTTTCTGCTCGAGTGACGTCGCTTTTCTACTAAGTATTGTTGATCTACCCTCAAAATCAAGAAATAAAAATCCAATTGCGTCCCGACCGAAGCGTTACTTACATAGAATTACGATGTTGAGCTAAAAGCGTTATTGTATTAAAACTTTTGTTCGCCAATCTCTAACTTCATACCAAAATCCAATTTCTAAGCTTTCCTTATACCATACGGTGTTACGCGACTCATATTTTTCACTTTTAATACAATATTCGCAACATCGAAGGAACATTAAGTATTTTTTTGGTGCTTTCGAAGATTATTGTGTTATGTTCTCCTTTTTTTACTAGCTGTTGTTTTTTCGTTCTTCTATTATTCTTTAGTGAAAAGATTAGCCAGTGATCAAGTAGGTAGCATAACTGACTTTTCATTATCGACACTTGTGGATGTGGACTGTTACTAATGTCACTCTACCACTTGTTTAGGTTACCACTTGTTTATGACCTAAACAAGTGGCATAAGTTTTAACATAACATCACGCCTGTAATGTTCGAAGGATTCGGCAGAGGTGTACACCCACATTTCCCCAGTTATGTTTAAGTCCTATGTAATAGGGGGCGAGCCTATTGCCACAATCCGTGCACAAATCTAGACACCGAAGCTGCTACTGAAAAATTCCTAACGGAAAAACCCAATAATGCTGCCCTAAGTTAGAGACGTCAAACCAGCACCCCTAGCCAAGTTGACAATCTACAATCGTTAACGCTAGTTGAAAACTATTCAAATACATGGGAATGACATCATCAGAAAATTCGTAGACAAGTTTACATCGTTCAAAATGATAGAATAGAATGTTATCGTTTCTACAATGTTGATCGCTAAACTCTTTCGTAGGAACGCTCACCATACCTAAAGATTAGGTTTTTTTGTCTGTACATTAGAGAACGAGCGATCGACTCAGTCGTGTCAACTTTGCTACCAATTTAGCGCTTTCTACAATCGCTTACGCCGAGGCGTTTACGATTGTAGAAAGAGAATCGATACGAAACATTTGTAACTTGGCTAGGGGTGCAGTTTATATGCCTTGCGCTTCACCGTGTTCTTAGTCGACATGTTTTTACGTGCACCATTCATTTGTATGGAAATATTAGTTCCAACTAAATTTGACAGCTCTTAATTACGTCCGTCTCTTTCTCGTTTTATTAGAGAGAAAAAGACAGCCTAAATTAAGTTTAGTTTGTGCACAACAGAATTGACACCATTGTGTTACTAAAATTAACCTTTGTGGCTAAGAACTCTACCTACCTCTTCCAGATTTACATAGTCTTTGAGGACTGCCGATAGAAGTGAACACAAAAAGTACACAGGCCCCGCCCCAGTCGTAGCACTGGTAATGCCCCCCGCATGCCTGTGGTGCTACGCCGTAGCGGATGCTACGATTGCTACGAACGGCTACGAAGCGTGACCGCACGTTACGTTACGTGACGATGAGTTCAATGTTTTTCCTTCACCCAAAAAGTGCTCAACGCGCCTAAAGAAGTTTTCACTTCAACAAAATGACCATCAACAAAATAATAGGTGATAGTTGACCGTTCAACTCATCATCACTATCGGTTTTTATCAACATTAAACGCCAGATAATCTGAGGAAAAAGTCGCAACGTATGGTAACATAAAATCTAACATGCTAATAAAAAATAACAAGAAAGTTTTGCTTATTCTCGTCTAGTGCCTGCCTACCTATATTTATAACGGGTTTATCGTGGAGAATTTTTATGGCTCAATTAGGTACATTGCCAAACATGTTTGTAAATCATTTGACCGTAAATCCAGTGAGTAAAGATATGGACCGTGTGTGCATAGTAATAAGAGTTAAGAGGTGAATGTTTACGTAACTAAAAACTGCAACAGACTAAGTTGGGATGTTCCTTCAAGCCTTTATCAAAATCAAATAACTTATTTAATAGATCATTAAATTCAATTTTTTAGTAATACATGCACATCTTGAACACTAGTGTTTGTATATTTGGAAAATTATGCTAAAAATATAATGTAATGTCTAAATCATTAAAAATAATGTCAAAATCATTAATCAAATATGCAATGATTAAAAGAACCACTATGTAAAGACACGATAAAACCACACCACCAACACCACCACCTAAAACAACATAGACGAAATAAGTACCTATAGCTGCATATTTTTTTGATATTGCCATTTCCTTTAGTCTCCGAATAACTTCGAAAATTGACGAACTTTGCTGAAAAATCTTTAACACAGACACAAACAGCTATAATGACACAGGCATCTATACAATAACACAATAGTCCAAGAAGATCAGACAACAGTCGTTAAGTAGGTACCTACGTTGAAATAGACTACGAAGAACAATTCGAGCTGCTAACGAAATACTACTTACCTCCACATAATATCATTTGCACGCAATAAGCTACACTTTAGCTTGCAGCCTGCGACTGAGAGATAATAGGCAACAGCGTGCACTTGACTGCTAATAACATCATAGTACCATCAGCATGCCAAACGCTGCAATGCACTATAGTTGGTGCCAGTTAAGATGAGAATAGCGGTCATTGCCCTTTCACTATTATCTCTTCGTACGAACCAAAACAAATAAACCGTACATTACTTACAAAAAATGTTGAAGATCACGATAGATGACGATTCCAGATTTGAACAGGCTTATTTTTGGTTTTCCAAGTTAAGAAGTTTAATAAATGTAGGGGGGTCAATGACCGCTATTCTCATCTTAACTGGCACCAACTATAGCTAATGTGTCTAGTGTGGCTACATCGGATGCGAAAACGGCAGATAGAAATAATCATTCATCGGTAATTTTTTTTTTAAAACTGGTTCCATACATTTTGACCGTGTTGCAATTTTGAATGTAATAGAAAAGGTGTTTATTTTTTAATAACCGGATGACTATAATTTCTATGTGGCCCGCTCAGAATAATGTACTGAATATTAAAGGGTACGGGGGTGGAAGTTCCACAGTAGGTTCCACTCTAGGTACTACAGTAGAACAAGCTACATATTTGGTTTATAGACAAAAATACTGATTTATCGTGCCACTACATTGATGTATTAATTTTAATCAAACAGTACGGAATCTTCGGTGGCAGCGACTAGAGACGTTTTTTCTTAAAATATTCGGGCCCAAGGCGCAGAACATTGTTAGAATTGCCACAAGCCGTCAGTTTTGATAAGTGGAGCTCACAGCAACGTTTAGTTAGTATGGAAAGTATTGAAAATATCGTCTTTAGCAGCGCCCGTGGTTACTCTGTGCTCAGAGATTTAATTGTGTGCACACAAGAATGTTGTAAAATACCTACTATAGCTGGAACTACAGCCGAGTGTATACTTATTACTTACCAACCAATCATTTTATTTGTCTGTACAAGGCCGCTCTGTATAGCGTTATGCAAATAACAGCTCCATAAGTTTCTTCATTTGTGCACACAAATGAGGCAGGATTGGCAAAGTTTCAAAGCTATCGTTTCCGCCTTTTGCAGTTGCTACCATATTTAGTTACTTTTCTGTTCTTTATGTATCGATTTTTTCTATAAACTTGATCTTTCTAATGCATTTAGTTTAGTGGGGAAATTACACAAATCTAGCTAACAACCACGCTTAAACTCCAAGCATAAAAATACCATCTCTTAGCTACTATACCAAACCGGAAAGCATCTATTCATCTACATCTATTCAAAGATATAATTCGCCAAATCATCGTTCAATTCCGATAAACTTTCAATAAAAGAAATTCGCTTGAATTCACCTTGTAAGAACATCTTTCGTTCGAATAATTTTATTCTCTTTTGCCGTTTCTTCCATTTAATTCTACAAGTACCTACTTATCGGATATACTTCGCAATTCTTATCTCCGGGATTCGTTCATCGTATTTCCGACTTGATGTAGCTGGCCATTTCTCATTAACTTTTCTAAATAATTAAACTTAAAACAATTTCACGGATTTAGCCCTTCCTTACAGCGTGCAACTATACCTATGTTCTTTTTGGAATCAGTTAAAAGAAAACGCAAGATCTGGTGACTAGTAGAAAGACGGCGTAAGAGTATCGTGAAAATTATTTGCAATTTTCCGAACCAAATCCGAAACAATACTGGTCATAATGATAGTTAGTGCTTAGCTCTCCCCAGGGATGTGCCATAACTGGCGTTGCACAGAGCTCCGAACAGGTATTTTAGGAGGAAACGGTCCCTCCTCTCATGTGTGGATGGTAGACCCTCCCTGGTCTAACCCCTAAAGACCGGTCGCCTTTTGAAATTATCCCCTCGTACACAAAAAAGGTACTTAGGTCTGTAATAATTTATTCAAAGATCGTTTCTAATTAAAATGATTTTGCCATTCGCATTTTTGAATTCCCCATGCCAAAAGTAAAAGTTCGACCAAAACCAATACGGCCATATTGCTGAAGCCAGAAAACGGACGATAAGCAATCTGTCATAGTACCTACTGGTTCTTCAGAACGTTAACTAAATACGTTAGAATACCATCGAAAACAAAAACAAGCATCGAAGCACACAATTCTCCCGGAATCACAATCATTTATTACGTAATTGAGTTAAAAGTTAAAAGGGATTAGTTACCGATCTTAATTATCTAAAGATTAAACGTATCGCGGTCCAATTTAACGATATTGTGTGAAATGGACCGGCGAACGATACGAATCGATATCGGGGAACTAAGTACACCCTTAGGTAATAGAATTATATCGGTACGCTAAGCTTTAAGCGAATTTGTACTCGAATTAACGTTAGCTTTGATATTTATTTTTGGAATTAATTATACCTAGCGCCATCATGATCATCATTATTGTTGAGATTATAGACGCCTGCGCTTAAGTAAATAGCAATATGTGATATGATGCGTCATGCGCCTAATGTCTGCATAGTACTTTCTGAAGGCGTGCTCTCGTCCATAATTCCATATACAGGATGTAAAAGACCTCATCACGAAGCCATCAACCAAGCATTCTGTACATGAAACTAAGTAACTTTACGCAAAAGTTATTGCTGGGAAACGACTTTTTTTTTTCGGGTGAAAAATCATGTTTTGTAGTAGAACTCAATGTAACGCACTCAAAACATTGTGCTGATGGATGGATTGAATAGTACGGGGGGTCGTGGAGGTGTTTAAAGTAAAAATCTTACATTAAAAACTTGTATTTATAAAAAAACTTGTCACTATGTATGTTGGAACTTTGACCCCAATATCTCCGTAACTAGAAGGTTCCCAGGTATGGTGTAAAACAAAAAAAATATCGCAATGACGAGGACAATAAGTGCCTTTCGTTTTCGTTAAGAGGTGTTTTACACCCTTTATTTGTGTACTGAAAGTTACCTTCGGTTGAATTTTTCTTTATTCGTTTTAAATAGTTATATCTTGCATATTGCCTTGATTCGTATTTCATCAATCATTATCTTGCCCTTATCCAAATTCATTTGGCGTCGGCACAGCATGTCTTGTCTTCTTTCATATTTCTCTATAACTCGACATCTCATCTGACACCTCCTTGTCATAATCATCCTTTAACTACACAATCAATCCATCGTTTCTTTGGTCTTCCTCAACTCTTATACCCATCCACATTCATACACAAAACTTTCCTCACAACATTTTTCTTATTCCTCCGCATTTTTCTCATTCATCGTAAAAATATAGTTAAATGGCTTTAAATCCGCCTTTGTCTTGTTTTGGTTTTAAGTTTAAATAAATCTATCAAGGACACCGCAATACATCGCGCTCATAACAGAGTGGTAAGAAAAGGAACACAACGATGTTGAAAAATATCTGTCGACAATAGACCTCGACGGTGAACGGTGACGATGCCTTCCTACAGTCATGTTGAAGAAAAGGAACTATTTTACCGACTTATAAAGGTATTTGCCAACAAATTGGAAAAATACTTTAAAAATATCTACTTAATTCCTAACTTCAAACAGGTACCTAGTAGCTAAAGAAAAGGAGTAAGGAGACCCCAAAACCAACAAGTTTGGGAAATATGGAAAAGGTCGTCGCCTTCTGCCGCTAGTCTTGGGTGCTGTCCAAATAGATAAAGTTTTCTCCTTGTCGTAAGGCAATTATGATCGTGATAATGCTTCTCAACCAAAATAGATATCCTTGAAACAGAACTATTCATTTCTAGACTAAAAGAAAGCCAGATTTTGGGAACTTTTTATTTATATTACCGATCTTGACCTACAACGGCTTTGTCCATTTGCTCCGATTGTCTATCACCTGACTTTACAAGGAGTGAAGTAAAAGATAAGTAGATAGGAGGAGACCATCTATTTTCATTATATTCAATTCAATAGTTCTAATAACTAGGTACTCGTAATCTAAAAAATTTGAAAGTGAATTTGTTTTTTGTCTTTGTTAATCAAAAATTGCTTTGAATTTATCGAATCGGGGATGTCGACCACAAGTGCTTCGACCACTGGGGGCTAAGTCACGGCCACCTTTACACCCTAACGGCTCAACATTTTCTGAGTTAGGTCACAGATAAAATTGTTTTATTCCGATCCGGTCTAACACCCTTTATGTCGGAAATGGAACGTATTGTTCCATTTCCGACATAAAGGGTGTTAGCCCCTAACGAAGCCGAAAAGTACTGGTTCTCTCCGCCATTACGATTTTTTTATTGTTCTGGACTATGGTCCAAATCATCAATGCTAATCAATCAATGTTTGGGGAGTTTGGTGATGAAACGAGACGAGTTATCAGATACAATGTTTATTGCTGATTACACAGATCAATTAAACTATTCACAATTATTATGATATAGCCAATAACAGGAGCCTGTCGATCGGAATCAAAGCTGACGTCTCGTAATGGCGTCGATCAGAGTGGTACCGTGTTGCCAACCTATTGGCCTAGATAAACATTAATGTTGGCAGTGGCGTTCGGAAACGCCACAACCACCCCCCCACGCAGTAAGAGGATGTACTTAGGAGACTATATTAATAGAAGTATAATAATAATTTAGGAGATTTTATACATCAATGGGTGTTTTAAACCTAACGGAGACTATATTAATAGAAGTATAATAATAATTTAGGAGATTTTATACATCAATGGGTGTTTTAAACCTAACTGTACGTCCGGAACGAGTGGTAACGATTGGAGGCTGTAATGGTTGTGGAGGCTGTAAAGGTTGTGGAGGCTGTAATGGTTGTGGAGGCTGTAAAGGTTGTGGAGGCTGTAAAGGTTGTGGAGGCTGTAACGGTTGTGGAGGCTGTGGCGGTTGTGGAGGTGGTAGCGACCTTGCTACAACCAGCGGCTGTGATTGACTACAGACTGGCTCTGTTGATGGCAGTTCGGCAACGTAAGCGGGCTTCGTACGGTCCACGCTTACTTCCTGCCGCTTCCCTGAAACATTCAGAGTTAAGGTTTTTCCTTTTTCGTCTCTCGCCAACACTTCGTAAGGGCCGGTATACGGTGGCTGCAAGGATCGCCGCACGGAATCGTCACGAAGGAACACCTGTTTTGCGTTTGCTAGGTTTTTAAAAACGATGGTTTTGGAAGAGTGTGACGTGACGCAGGGATGGGGCGGACATCTGCCATTGTGGATCGCAATCGTGTCACAAAATCATCAGTCAAGTCTTGTTGTGAGGTACTTGGTACAAGGAGTTCGCCTGGTAGACGCAGGGGCTCTCCATATAAGAGTTCTGCAGAAGAACAGTTCAGGTCCTCTTTAAATGCGGAGCGTATGCCTAGTAACACTAAAGGCAGGGCTTGGTGCCATGTATTGTTGTAGTGGCACATTAGAGCGGCCTTTAGCTGTCGGTGAAACCGCTCTATCATACCATTTGATTGTGGATGATAGCTAGTTGTGCGGATACGCTTAGTGGCGCCCAAATCCATGAGTCTGCTGAACAACCTGGACTCAAATTGGCGTCCTTGGTCCGTCGTGACCGTCACGGGAACGCCAAAGCGTGCGATCCATCCGTGGACAAATTTATCAGCTACCTCCTCTGCGGTGATCGTAGTCATGGGCCACACTTCCGGCCATCGTGAGAATCTGTCTATTGCTGTGAGGCAATAAGTGAAACCCTTAGACATGGGCAGGGGACCGATGATGTCTAAATGAACATGGCGGAATCTAGCTGTTGGCGAGTCGAAATTAGCGAGCGGAGCAGTTACGTGTCGCGTGACTTTGCTGCGCTGGCAGGCGATGCACTGGCGCGCCCACGCGCGGCAGTCGCGCGCCACGTCCGGCCACACATAGCGCGCCGACACCAGGCGGGCAGAGGCGCGCGCGCCGGGGTGACTGAGCGCGTGGAGGCGATTGAAAGCTGCGAGGCGGTGCTGAGGGGGTAGATACGGTCGCGGCCTCCCCGTTGAGACATCGCAGAGGATTGTGACGTCAGTCCCTGGAAGTAGTGTGGGGACGAGGTTTAAAGAAGAGGTGTCACGGATGGTTTTCAACTCGTCGTCGGCCTCTTGAGCCTTGGCCAAAATCGCATAATCGTCGTCAAGTGTGATACCCTCTACGCGAGACATAGTATCTGCGACGACGTTGTCTTGTCCTTTAACGTATTGGATGTCTGTAGTAAATTGGGAAATAAATGTCAACTGGTTCAATTGTGCAGGTGGTAGCTTGTCGCGACGCTGAATAAAAGCGTAAAGCAAAGGCTTATGGTCTGTGTATATTGTGGTATGTTGTGCCTCTAATATATGACGAAAGTGCTGTACAGCTGAATAAACTGCCAACAATTCCCGATAGTATGCCAGCCAAGTGGTTTGACTTGGTGTCAGCTTTCTGCTAAAAAATGCCAGGGGTTGCCAGCCTTTATCTGTCTGTTGTTGCAGGCAGGCCCCTACGTGAGTGCTGGATGCATCTGTGTACAAACCCAAAGTAGCGTTTTGTATAGGATGCGCAATCTGCGTCGCGCTAAAAAGGCTTTCTTTGCAAGATTCAAAGGCCTGTTCTAGGTCGGCGGTCCAAGGCATGGGCTTATTCCCCTTCAATTTAGTTACAGCCAGGAAGTCAATTAAGGGGCTCTGTGTTTCAGCAGCCTTAGGTAAAAAATTACGATAATAATTTATCATACCTAGGAATCTCCTTAAACCTTGGGCTGTTTTTGGAAGTGGAAATTCGCGGAGAGCGGCGATTTTTTCTTCGGGAGGGCGAACGCCGTCCCTGGAGATTCGATATCCCAGGAAGGTGATTTCATGGACACCGAGAACACACTTGGCGGGGTTTACGACACACCCATAGTCGGCCAGCTTCTGAAAAATTGTGCGTAAATGTTTAATATGGTCTTCGGGAGAGCGTGAAAACACGAGAATATCATCGATATATGGGAAACAAAAATCCAGCCCACGAACAATTTCATCCATGAATCGTTGGAAGGTTTGCCCAGCATTCCGCAGCCCGAACGTCATAAAAGGGAATTCATATAGGCCGAAAGGCGTTGTTATGGCGGTCTTGCACACATCATCTGGATTCACTGGTACCTGTTGATAGGCTTTCACTAAATCAATGGAGCTAAATATAGTGGATCCAGCTAAATTGTGCCCAAAGTCCCCAATGTGACGGACGGGGTAACGATCTGGGATAGTGCGGGCATTTAATGCCCGGTAGTCACCACAGGGACGCCATGTCGCGTCTTTTTTTGGCGCTAGGTGGAGGGGTGATGACCACGCACTCTTGGAAGGGCGCGCTGTGCCTGCATGTACCATGTTGGCAAATTCTTTTTCAGCAGCGCGCAGTTTTTCTGGCGCGAGGCGGCGCGGGCGTGACACGACTGGCGGACCATCAGTCGTTTTGATGTAGTGAACAGTGTTATGTTTTACTACACGGTGAATACCCGGGGGCCTCGTCACATCTGGAAAATCCAAGAGAATTTTAGCAAAGGGTGTATCACCTTCCACCTTGACTGTTTTTATGCTAATCTGACCACTACTACCAATGGAGACTGGTACTGACAGGCCAGTTTTTCCATCTCGTAAAAGTTTGTTGTGACAATCAGGTAACAAGTTAAAATAAGCTAAAAAGTCAGATCCAATAATGGCAGTCTCGACATCAGCCACAGTAAAGTTCCACTTAAACTCACGGCGCAGGCCAAGATTTAGAGACAAAGTTCGGCTTCCATATGTTCTAATGCCAGACCCATTGGCTGCACATAGTTTGAAATCAGTGGGTTCACTCTTAATGTGTAGCAGCTTGTATGGAAAACAACAAAGATCAGATCCTGTATCTAGTAAATATCTAATTTTGGTATGCCTGTCCATGACGAAAAGGCGGCGACCAGAAGACTGACTGCAGTCAGCTGCTGTCATTACAGCTGACTGCTCTGCAAGTTTCCCGTAGGTTCCCTCCAGGAACATGGCGTTACACATTTAATGGCTTTATTATCATACCTCCTGTGGTACCAACATATTCCACCGTTTGGTGAGGCTGACCTGGAGCCTCGGCTTGCCGATCTTGATCTGCCTGTAGGGCGGTGTTGTCGCGCTGAGAGTGCTGCGACTTGTTGGCTCAGCTCCTGTAATTGGACTGCTATGTCAGAAGGAACAGTTAGTGGGGGTGGCTGAATGGTGGCACAAACTGATACCGGGGAGACTTCCAGTATCTTGTCCGCTAATTCAGCCACCTTATCTAAGGCGAGGTCCATTTGTGCAGTTAAAACCACTTGTACATTGTGGGGCAAACGTTGTAGGAATATCTCACGCAGTAGCCTTTCATCATGTTTGGCACCTTGATTACCGGCCAACGATCTTAGGTGTCTCAAAAATTGTGTGGGCCTTCGATCACCCAACTCTTCGCCCATAATTAACTTACGGATCTTCTGTGCTTCCGATATGGTGAAGCGTTTTATCATTTGCTCCTTTATCCACTCATACCGACCCCCAACTGCTGGGGGATTGATTATCAAATCCTCTACATCTTTGGATAAATTGGCATCAACCTGTGAAATTACATAGTTATACTTAGTTTCATCGGCACTGATGTGCGATAGTGCAAACTGCGCTTCGATATGAGCAAACCATGCCGCTGGTCGCTCAATCCAAAACGGTGCCAATTTCGGCCGTACCCCACAGACAGAGGAAGAAGAGGCAGCGGTGTTTTTAAGCTCAAAGTTTTGTTTCAAAAGAGCCTGGTTCTGAGCCGCCAGTTGTTCCAGCTGTGCTTTTATTTCCTCCATGACAACTTGTAACAACACTAAAGAATTAAAAAACAATAATAAAATACGTTACCACTCTCTCCAGATCAGTGTAAACAAAACCACGTGACAACGAAATTAACAATAACTAACAATGCACTGTAAGTAAAATAACAGGAATCCTATAGGTCCGGCTAATGGGCAAAACGGGTTAACAATGGGAAGTAATATTATAGTTTGTAAACACGAGCAAGCAGAAACAATCCGAATAATTTGCTATTTGCTTATTTTTGAGTTTATTGCACTATACACTGGGGTGCGTATAACTGACACTACTGGCAGTGGCGGTTGGTTGGTTGCTTGCTTCAGTCTTCACTCCGGGTTACTGGGTCCGATTCAAAGTGATTAATATTGAGCCAGAGAGCGCAGTCAGCGACGAAGGGACGATGTTCTTGTTCTCGTAGCACGGAGTGATGCGCCGTTCTTGCTACTCTCCGCAGGGTGGCGCCAGTGTGTACGTGGTGTGGTGGGTGGTGCACGATGTTGTCTCGGCGCGCGGAATAAACCGGTTTTAACCAGTTGCAGGAATCGATGAACTTGTTTCTTCAAGGCGGCGATCGGTGTCCGGTGATTATGTTATACCGTTTTCTCGCACCGATCGGGAAATGAAACATGCAGGTGGCAGGCTGTAGTCAAAGTTCAGCAGGTTTACGGCTCGGCTAGATGCAGCAATCTCGTCAAACAATCATCACGTCGGGGTCACCAGTTTGGGGAGTTTGGTGATGAAACGAGACGAGTTATCAGATACAATGTTTATTGCTGATTACACAGATCAATTAAACTATTCACAATTATTATGATATAGCCAATAACAGGAGCCTGTCGATCGGAATCAAAGCTGACGTCTCGTAATGGCGTCGATCAGAGTGGTACCGTGTTGCCAACCTATTGGCCTAGATAAACATTAATGTTGGCAGTGGCGTTCGGAAACGCCACAAATGCATCCACCAGCACAATAAAACGTGATGTTTCACCCCAAAAAAAGTCGCTTCCCAGCAATAATTTTGCGTAGGGTTACTTAGTTTGATGTACAGAATGCTTGGTTGACGGCTTCGTGAAAAGTCGGTCCGTTTACACCTTGTATACGCGCACAAAGCCGAGGGCAAAAGCCAACACAACATGTTTACAATGTGTATGACAGAGTTTGATCTGTCTGATTCTGGCAAATTCTCAAACTTTAGGTACCTTGTTTAGACTATGTGAGAAGTTTTGCTGAGGTGAGTGGCCCGGTCGCTCTCGCTTGTCTTTGACCTGTCGTAAACAATTGTTTACGCTACGCCATGTTGGGCTTATTCTCACCAGTCATGCTCATGACATGTAGGGTAATTCAATTAAACAAGAGATTAGACCTACTGTAGTTCTTCGTTGATCCGAAAGTGTTTTCGAATTTGGTATTTTAAGACCCGGGGCTCCACCAAACTGAAGAAGAGAAGAGGGGAGATGCGTTCGTTAAATAATTGTAGGTTTTGAGGCTAACCTTTAGGTACCTACCAATTTGAACTTTACAGTAGTTGGACCCTAAATATAGTAGATTTTACACCAAGTGCACAAAACGAACCATTTTTATCCGAGATCTTTAGCAGCCCGAGCCGAAGGCGAGGGCTGATAGTAATGTCGAGGATAAAAATGGTTTTGTGGACGAGTTATAAACTCTGCTTTTCACTTCGATTGCGAGGAAATAAAACAGTAGTATAAATTGAAGAAATTAATAAACACGCAAAAACAAGAGCTGTTTCCCGCCGCTTTCTTTTTTTGAAATCTTACGACATTGATATAAGACTTGGGCTGCAGACCTATACAGCCTACTATTAAATATTTTTTTTTTATAATAATTTTCTTAAATTAATTAAATAACCTACCGTAGGTACTTGAATCAAAATTTTTTATCACAAGCACTTTCAGAGCATGAGAAGTGAAAATGTATTTTTCACTTCTCATGCTCTGAAAGTGCTTGTTTGTGCAGGATATAGGCTGCACAAAATCGAATTTTGTGCACAAGGGCATTAATGTATCTACTCATAAATGTATCTATATTAAGGCAAAGAAAATGAGCCATACAGCCAAACGCACTATGAAGTTCATAGATAGAATTTGTTATTTTATAATATTTACTTTAATTTATTTGCCTTTTGTGTTTTTTAAGACATAAAAAACATAAAAAAATAAATTCAAGTACCTACGGTAGGTTATTTAATTAATTTAAGAAAATTATTATAAAAAAAAATATTTAATAGTAGGTAGGCTGTATAGGTCTGCAGCCCAAGTCTAATATCAATGTCGTAAGATTTCAAAAAAAGAAAGCGGCGGGAAACAGCTCTTGTTTTTGCGTGTTTATTAATTTCTTCAATTTATACTACTGTTTTATTTCCTCGCAATCGAAGTGAAAAGCAGAGTTTATAACTCGTCCACAAAACCATTTTTATCCTCGACATTACTATCAGCCCTCGCCTTCGGCTCGGGCTGCTAAAAATCTCGGATAAAAATGGTTCGTTTTGTGCACTTGTTGTAAAATCTACTATTAACCTCACGAAACCTGAGTTAGAACATGTTTATTTACCTAGTTCTTATAGACTTCGTATGGCTTCAAATCTTAGCAATTTTATTTTTGGAATCCCAGAAATATACCTAGTAGGTGGTGTAGTGTACCTACATAGGTATGTAGCCTACCTATCTATTTATTTTATTTTAGAACACAATAATTTTTATATCAGTAAGTTCATCGGGAATTCGGGATCTATAACAAGCACATACCTATATCTGTGCCTATAGGCACCAACCTCACACGAAAGACCAAAATTGAATCCATTTTGAGCTCTTGAACACATTAATCACTTTTACGATAGGACAGTAGGTACTTAGGCGCTTCCAACACTGACCTCCCAAGCTGCCTATTTGATCCCTTAGATGAGTTCCAACGAGGCTAGACAGAGCAGAACTAAATAACTTGGTGCCTTACCTTATTATGTAGGATTATTTTTGTTATGAAACCAGCTGCCTATAATAATATTGAATATTAGGTAGGTACAGTCAAAGGTCAAAATTCCACTTCCACCGCAATGCACATTATCGTTTGCGCTATACGGGCTCCGGCGCCTATACACACATACGCATATTTATCCGTGTGAGTGATGTTCCAACGCTAACAAATTAACATGTCGTGTAGCATCGCTACGAGTAATAATATAGATGTGGTCAATGTTAGACAAGGATGACAATATCAGTAACTTCTTTTTATCACCGTCTGATTATTTTTTTCATAGTAATGCAAAATTTTGACAAGTTTGCGTAAGTTAACATTAGCTAGATCGGTAACGAGGCTAGTGTGATCGGGATAGATGTGAGTTCGAATCCAAGATGGACCGGTTTTTTATGTTTTATTTAATTATGTTTAATAATTTATTTTTGTAAGTTATTTTGAACAAATAGATATTATAATAAATATATTATAAAGGTAATTTATTATTACAATAATGATAATAAATGAAACAAACAAGTAATATTATTTTTTTTTTATAAAAGAAGTCCTTTACACTTACTTATATTATTATTGTAGTATAGAATGTTAAAAATCATATTTAAGGTTACATAATATAGATATTATGAAAATTCTGACATCATTTAAGAGGTTAAATTTAACTATTCATTTTCACAATGAAAAGAGGATTGAAACTTAACCTCAATTTTACAATAATATAAATACTAATTTGTTTAAGTTACGGTCACTATGTCCCCTGACATAAAATTACCCTACCTGTTTAGGATTTTTAATATTTCGTATGACCTCCGTTAGCCTCGATACAGCTAATGAGACGTCGACGCATAGACGCCACAATATTTGCACAGACATTTGTGCCACGCAAACTATCCCATAATTGCATGCAATGGGATTTGAGTAGCTCAGGGCATCTCTCGTCCCGAGCTTCCCATCTTTGCACCATTAAACCCCATACATTTTCTATAGGGTTTAAGTCAGGGGACCGAGCTGGCCAAGGAATAACTTTAATTTCCGGATGATTGCTAAACCATTCGCGAACAATGCTGGCACGGTGAATAGGACAATTGTCTTGCACAAAACTTATCTCTTCTAAGTCTTCTGCGGGGTAGATATTACGCACCGTAGGCAACATTACATCATTCAGCACTTCCACATAGTTGGCACTGTTGGCTCGCGTCGATATAAAACTTAATTCACCGGGCCCTTGAGCACTTATCCACCCCCACATATTCACACTGATTCTGCCGAACTCATCGGCAAAACGAGTTGTTGGGATGAAACCATTCGTCTCATATTCAGCTACCATATAACGTCGCTGAGGCTGGCTAATAAGAGGTGGTCTTCCGCTCCTCTCACGACTCTTCAGGCTACCTTCTTCCTCAAACCTCTTCACCCAGCGCCTAACAGTCTCTCTCTAAAAAAAAAGTCTATATTACACAATTGCAACAAGCGATTTAGGTCTACCATTATATTTTGTAGGTATCATCACATAAAATTTAAAAAAAAATAAACTTACGCATAAACCGGTTTCATTCGATATTTGAGATATATTAAGGCCAGTCGAATATAGGGCCACAATATTTGCCTTAGCTTCAATTCTAATATTAGCCTGCATATTGAATTCAGAAGAATACTAAAATAGCAACAGCAAGATAACACAAACGCTCGTAACTATGTTCACCAACCAAGAACAGCGAATAGTGGAATAATTTATGTGAACTAGTAAAGTAGTTAAAATATGCAGGTAGATTTGAAACAAAGTGAACTTATCACTTTGTTTCAAATCTACCCTCATATTTTAATAACGACGCTAAGATTGAAAATTATTGTAAAACGAAAGAACCTTCGTTTAGTTGTGGAATATATTTTAACATTATATTTTGTTAACAACTCGGCATTTATATTTCACATGTAATACTTAAAAAATGCTTTTCATGTTTGATGTGAGACTCGAACCCGAACACTCGCCATGCGAGGCGCAGGCGCAGTGCTAACCAATTTGGCCACTGTATCACTTACACAACTCATTGAAATTTGTAATAACAATCTTAAGCGGGCAACAAGTTGCTAATGTGTAAGTGTTGTCAAACGTTCTTATAGAAGAAGGTCATAAGTACAACTAATATTGCTTTGCCATTGTGTTGCGAGATTGGCAGTCGACTTCTGACTGTTATAGTACCTACATACATACATTTTAAATGAACTTTGCGTAAGAAAATTGTAGTTTATCCAATGATATTATAAAGAAGATACGCCATGTTCATACTGAATGGCGTTCAGATTTCGTTGCTAGTAATTTAAAACTACGACAGCGATAGATAATACGGAACTTATAAGATAGAAAGAGATAGCTAGCTATCAAAGTGCAACAATTGTGTCACTTTGTCCTCAACAATTTGTGCGTGTTAATGCGATATCTACCTCTTTTTACTATATAATGGTGCCGATTCCCTTGTTTACAAACTAAACCAAATTTAAATTCAGTGCATCTTTTTCTTTCTATTTCATTATGAAAAGGACATAAGATAAATTTTAGTTATGTTCTGTCAAATAATCACCGCCATACAAGTTTTATATGGCAGCTCTCCATTTGCGCGGACACGTCGTGCGACGCGTCCGCGGATGCATTCGCGCATAGTGGAGGCGTCTCGCCTCTTCACTATCGCCGCATGTCCAGTTGCTGCCGGGCCATCGAGCGCTTCACACGTGTTGACTGTATTTAATAATTATGGCTAGTGCGTGGTCGAACGAAGAGACTTTCAAGTTTATTGAGCTGTACCAAAGACATTCTATTCCCACAGTTCGCGCCCATATTAGCCGTTTCAAACGCCTTATAAAATTATCAAAAGCAAACTTTACTTTCTAGTGTTTTCGTGTTGTTGCATTAATTTTTATATGTACTAGGCGCTTTGATAATCTTGATGACTAGTTTTTACATTTCTCCCCTTTTTCTCTACCATATTACTTTTTATTCGAAATTACATCTATAATTGTGAATCTGCTGAGTTTTATTCAACAAATTCCATTCTTGTGTCAAAACACCCACAATATTTGAGTAAAATATGATACAAGTATTTTCTTATTTTAATAGTTGTATGTCGCCATTAAGGTTGATCTGCGCAACATATTTTCCATACAAATTTCGGGGGGCTATTACTCCACTGTTTGTCATGGTACAACTAAAGTTAAACATGATATCGTTTTGTCTCATTATTAATTGTGTCTGTACGGAAACAGAATAGTAAAATAAAAAGCCATTAAAAAGTTACGAGCTACCAAAGATTCATTTTTATTGCCAATTTTAACGTAACTTTGGGCGTAAATTAGTAATAAAAGAAGTGTCAAATTTCCAAAACAAAGTCGGTACCGACACAGCACAATTATCGAAGAATTCAATAAATTTTACTTGTAATTGATTTATGCAGTGGTTTTTTCATAAAACCCGATTTTCCAAAGCCCTTTTCGTATTTTTTTACGCGCGCCTTTTACTAGACTTATCGTGCATCTCACTGAACAATGTTTCCCCCGCTGCGGTGCGCGGTGCGGGAGGACGACGACGACGTTCACGCACACATTAACAATATGTCATACGCGCGTAGGGTGGTGGTACCAATTATCGACCGTGTCAACTTTTTTTGAACTTTGACTACTTGTAATTTTTAAGTGCTTTTGATTTCTTGCAAAAAAAAAAATCGTGGATTTGGGGTGCCATATTGTAGACTTCGAATTTTTTTTTCTTCTAATACCATCGAGTGGGGTATCAAAATGAAGGGTTTTAAAAGATGATTACAAAAATGTATTCAACGTTTGAATGTAATTCGAAATGACAGATAGTATAAAAGAATAAATAAATTTCAAATGTTTCTCATCATGAAGATTTTAAAATGAAATGTATTTATGGTATGGGAGGTTATGTGTATGGAACTAGAGTCGTTTTTGCATGAAAAGTATTATGATTTTAGCTATTTTTATAGTTATGTTACTTTTTCTAGAAAAGGCCGATTTTAGGAGGAGGCTGATACTAGGAGACTCCACCCTATTTCAGTTATATTCGAAATTTCGAATCTGCTTCTAAAGCCTATGTCATTCGTGTGACGTTTGACGTATAACTGTTTGGACTCCGGATTTTTGATAAAAAAATTAATTTTTGATTTGAGTGGACGCTGTGCGAGTGATATTGTGTTGGTTCATTGAAGAACAGGTGTGAATAACTACAAATTAACAATGGGTAAGTCATATAATTTGTTGCACCTAATCTATTTAGTGTTCTTACACACGAGCGACACGCGGCATCGACATCAGAGGCACGTGTCGATGGTGACTTCAACCATTAGTGCTATTCTCTACACACAGCGCCGCAGGCTTACTTTACCCATGGTGGCCGGCGGCGCGGCTTTGTGTATAGGCATTAGGGCACCCTATGTAGGCAAGACAGACAGTGCAATGCGCTAGTGACTTTTATTTTGTATGTTTATGTAAATGGAGAGAGGCTTTTGCCCAGCAGTGGGATGACGCAGGCTAACAGTATCATTATCAGTATGTAAATGGAAATGATTGCGCAAATAGTAGGTGCCTCATCATCAGCCTATTAATGTTCCCACTGCTGGGACACAGGCCTCCTCTCTATGAGAGGTAATGGGCTATAATCCACCACGCGGGCCAGTGCGGGTTAGTAGATGTCACATGTCTTCGAATTTTTGGTTGTAGGACATTCCGGTTTCCTCACGATGTTTTCCTTCACCGCTTTGAGAGCAGTGGTGTTGAAATAAATTATACAAAGTAATGCGCCTGTCTAGGTTCGAACCCATGACTTACTGTTCGTAAGTCGGGGCCGCCACCACTGGGCCACCGGTCGCTGCTCTTGGTGCCTATACATATATAAAACCAACCTCTGGCACTTCCGGCACGGTAAAAACTTATGAAATCTGTACCGGGGGTCTAAAATGGCCGCTTTAGCAGAATCGTTTTGTGAATCACGTTAAAAATTTAAAATTCTTAAAATGGACTTTATAGTTATTGACATAAAGTCCATTTTAAGAATTTAAATTTTTTAACGTGATTCATGCTAAGATTCTGCGTAGATTCTGCTATAGCGGCTATTTTAGACCCACTGTGCTGTGTGTATCGTTGACCCGAAAAAAACAGCTTTTGATTTTTATGTGCGGAGTTTCGCTAACTCATTTAATTTGACCCTGTGTAATCCATTTTTTTTTTTAGATCAACACGAGATTTCGGGCAAGATACCTGTGCAGCAGAAGCACATGAAGCAATGTCTGCACAATGTGAATAGATTAGTTCCGATATTCCTCATGTACTGACCACACCTAAGGGTGCGTACAGACTATATAACATATTATATAACTTGTGTTTTATAACACGTCCACATTATGAAATTGACATTGACATTTATAACATTCAGTGTCTACATTATCTGAAACATGTTATATAGCAATCTTATGTTATATAGTCTGTACGCACCCTTACACTCTATTTAACAAAAAAAAACGTCTCATAAAATGGTGCATTTTATGCACTTGATGTACAATCTATTATTTCACTTCGCATGCTCTAAAAGTACGCCAATATAGCCCTACGAAGCGGGACTGTTGGAGGTTGATACCTTCATGGTATATAATCTGTCACATAGTGACTTTGTTTGTAGGCATGAGAACAGTTCTCAACAGTTCTCAATAAAATGTCTGAAAACTGAAACGTGTTTTCTGTGAATAATAATTTATGCTATCGCTAGTCATCTTTAGTCCATCAGGGACTAAAGTAACCTTTTTAGTCTCTAGAGAGTAAAAGTTTTTTTTTTTTTTTTAATTTCTTTCATGTGACATAGACAAACTCCAAAGGGTAAAAACAGTACCCTATGATTACTAAGACTCCGCTGCCTATCCGTCTGTCTGTCCATGTCTGTCTATCCGTCTGTCTGTGCGTCTGTCTATCCGTCTGTCTGTCTATCCATCTTTCTTTCTATCCACCATTCTGTCTGTCTGCCCATGTCTGTCTGTCCATCTGTCTGTCTGTCCGTCTGTTGTCTATCCGTCTGTATGTCCGTCTGTTTGTTTGTCCGTCTGTCTGCTCATCTGTCTGTCTATCTGTCTGTCTGTCCATCTGTCTGTCTAGCCGTCTGTATGTCCGTCTGTCTGTCCAACTGTCTGTCCGTCAGACTAAATTGACTATGTTTACAATGTACTATTTTGTTAGTTTTTGCATATTCTAATTGAGTTATACGTTTACAGGACCACGCAGTAAGAATTGATGACACGTCATGAATACAGGGTGCAAAAGACCTCCTCACGAAGCCGTCAGTCAACCAAGCATTCTGTACATCAAACGATTTTTTTTTTGGTGTGAAAAATCATGTTTTGTGTTACAACTCAATGTAACGCATTCAAAACATTGTGCTGATGTATGGATTGAATTTAATTGTACGGGGGTTGTGGAGGTGTAATCATACATTAAAAAATTGTATTTAAAAAAAAACTTGTCAGGTGTAGATGGATGCAAAGTAAGCATGCAGTTGCACGGGCTCATGTATACTAAGGTAATTAGTGATGGAGATAGCAGTGTAATAAACGCTCTAAGAGACGCAATGGTGTATGGTCCTAATGTTCACATATGTAAGAAAAATAGAATGCAGTACTGCGAAATTATTCAAATAAACTAAGACAAATAGGGAAAATATGTATGTGCTATAGAAAATTATTATAAGAGCTATAGCATTAAAAACGTTACCCTATTTACTAAGACTCCGCTGTCCATCTGTCTGTCTGTATGTCCGTCTGTCTGTCCATCGCTCTGCCCATCCATCTGTCTGTCCGTCTGACTAAATTGACTATTTTTCTCGCTCTCAAAGTGAAAAGTACAGTGTAACACTAAAATCCCATTATAAGAGCTATAGCTTTCAAAACGGAACCCTATTACTAAGAATCCGCTGTCCATCTGTCTGTCCGTCTGTCTGTATGTCAGTCTGTCTGTCCGTCCGTCTGTCTGTTCGTCTGTCTGTCAGTCTGTCTGTCCGCCTGTCTGTCCGTCCGTCTGTCCGTCTGACTAAATTGACTATTTTTCTTCAACTCAAAGTAATTGAAATTAATTAAGGATTGGAGATCGCAGTGATGAAAGACTAACAGAAAACGCTGCTGCCCATTCTCTGGTCTACGGAGGCGCAAGGTGTTCTGCCTCAGACATTAGTCGCCTTATACGACACCCGTGAGTGTAATGGGTTGGTTCTATTCTACTCTGCCGGATACCACACGGCACGGCTAGTACCATAAATACCTTACTATTTTTCTGTTTATTAGGAATCACTTATTTTGAGCTATAGTGGCGGTAATTACAAACCGCAGACGTAAAAAGAAACAATGTCAGTATTTGTGTTATTAATTCCATAATAATAATAATTTAATTGGACAAGAGCCTCAACTAACATCTGAGGTGACCCTCGCTAGGCAGCTGGATCAAGCGCTTGATTCAGAAAGCAGTTCTGGACACGGCGCGTATTGTTAGTAAGTTCCTCTCTCAAGAGCCCTAACCACCAGCAGCTTGGACCCTGTTCCCGTTGCTGGCGGGCTACCTATTTTATATGCTTTTAATTTTATTTATAGTTTTGTTACTAAAAAATTAAAAATGTAAATTTATTACATTTTAAATATTTATGTATAATAATAATTTTTTTACGGACTCGTTCCTGACTGATTGGCCGGAGGAGGCAAAACACTGGGAGAGTTGGAAAGGAATGTGAGAGGCCTTTGTCCAGCAGTGGGATAGAATAGGCTAACTAAAAAAATATATATTTTTAGTAACAAAAATATGTATACTTTTTGGGCATTCAATTATTCTTTATTCGATTTCTATACATTGTAGATTTCACTTCTCACGCTCTAAAAGTACGCCATTATAGCCCTACGAAGTGGGACTAAAGTGACCCTTTTAGTCTCTAGGGAGTGAAAGTAATTAGTTTTTTTTTTAATTTCCTTCATGTGACATAGACAAACTCCAAAGGGTAAAAAGGGACCCTATTACTAAGACTCCGCTGTCCATCTGTCTGTCCGTCTGTATATCTGTCCGTCTGTCTGTCTATCTGTCTGTCTGTCTGTCCGTCTGGCTGTCCATCTGTCTGTCTGGCCGTCTGACTAAATTGACTAATGAAAATATGTATACTTTTTGGGCATCAAATTATTCTATAATAGTTTTCTATACATATTTAATGTAGTTTTCACTTCTCATGCTCTAAAAGTATGCCAATAGCTTTTTTAATTTCCTTCATGTGACATAGACAAACTGCAGAGGGTAAAAACGGCACCCTATTACTAAGGCTCCGCTGTCCATCTGTTTGTCCGTCTGTCGGTTCGTCTGTCTATCCACCTGTCTGTTCGTCTGTCAGTCCGTCCATCTGTCTGTCTGTCCGTCTGACTAAATTGACTATTATTTTTGTCATGGACTCTAAAATGTAAATACTAAGAAAAAAATCTTGATTTGTTATTTGTCTTGATGAAAACATGTGTTTACATTTAGTGATATTGAGCATAATTATAAACCTAAAAAAAAAGTGTAAGTATTTTTGTAAAACAATTTATGTAGGCAGAACTAATTACAATTATTAGGTATCCACTCTGACATAAGACCAACCCGCACTGGGCCCGCATTCCCTCTCACAGAGAGGAGCTCTGTGTCCCAGCAGTGGGAGCATTATAGGCTGGTTATGCTGCTGCAATCGGACATAAACTGCGATGAACTTTCAAGTAAGCATGCGTCGTCGCGGCGGCAGCGTCGTGAACTCTTGAGGCGATCGCTGCATGACCACCCGGGGAAAACTAAACATAATAAGCAATCTATATTAGGTTCTTAGAGAGCCATACAGGTATAAAACGATGACGCAGCGCCTACTACTTTAGTACGAGTTTGTAGATACTTACTTGATGATTTCTCGGCGATTCGAGCTGGCGTCGAATGGTGTCATGCTGTGCCACGGAGCCACTATCTTAGAAATCGATCAATTATATCTTAAAATGATGTACGTCAAACGTACATCAACGTATCAACGTATATCGTTATCGCTGTACGTGAAACAACAACAACAGCCCACAACGTCCACTGCTGGACATAAGCCTCTCCCATGATGAGAGGAATTTGCCGTAATCTCCACGCTTGGCAGGCGGATTGGAGATCGCAGTGATGTAAGACTAACAGAAAACGCTGCTGCCCATTCTCAGGTCTACGGAGGCACAAGGTGTTCTGCCTCAGACATTAGTCGCCTTATACGACACCCGTGAGTGTAATGGGTTGGTTCTATTCTACTCTGCCGGATACCCCACGGCTAACGTACGTGCGTGTGTACCTACGTGCATTAGGTAATAATAAAATAGACCTTGATTGTGGCTCTGCTGGAGAGCATACTCTCTAGCACAGCAGTATATACGCTCAAGAAAGACAAACGCTACTGTTTTTTCATATCAATTGTGTGCATCGTGTAACTTCGTTTTTGTTCGGAACGGTTCGGAACGCTGTGTGTGTATGTACGAACTAGACGTGCGTGAAGACTAGCGTCTAACTGCTCATCACTGATACTATCTCTGTCGGGCACGATGCCAGGTGAGACAGCGTGCTTTTTGGTCACGCCCACCAATGAGTTCGAGCCTGTGAGCTGTGTCACCTTAAATAAATAGCGGCAGCCGCACTAACTAGGTCCACGTCCATCCTCTTGGGTTGCGTTCGTCACACTGACACAGACGGAAGTGAAGAGGGCAGACGGATTTCTAGACACACGCATACGCGGACGCGTCGCACGACGTGTCCGCGCAAATGGAGAGGGGCCATTAAAAGTTTAGTTTGTGAACAAGGGAATCGGCACCATTATCATTGAGTTTATCCGATAGGTAGGTAGACCTGCATATTTTATACATAGAAGTTATTCATATAAATTTAATTGTCTGTGGATTGGCGCACAATTTGAAATTCAAATAAATTTTATTCGAAGGCCGTGTTTTTCTATCTGGAGAGAGCCTCCCCCAGCTTGGCCACATTTATATCTCAAAAACTAGGGCACCTAGCGAAGATCTGTTTTATTTTGTATAGGTACTTTGGAAGAAAAATCAATTTTTTAAAGAACTAGAACTGATGTGGGCGACAAGCAGACGAGCTATTTAAGTGGACCCTTCACCTAATATACCACCCCTGTGTATCAAAACGCAAGTTCACTAGTGAAAATGCTTTGCCCATCCTGATGCTTAAGATTAAATTTTTGGGCCACTACACAAATACCCTCGTGAGTCGTGCGCTGCCAAAAAAATGAGCGCAATGTTTTGCCTAATTTAACAGACGTTTTTGATGACACTGGCATGGTACGTATGTGTTGGAATCGAGCACTAGGGGCACAGCGGGAACTTATCAGGAGCAAACCGAAAAATAATATTCCTGTCTGGTCTGGCCATTCTTGCGCCCCCCAGAGTCTACGCCCTGTGCC
This sequence comes from Xestia xanthographa, assembly GCA_905147715.2. NCBI lineage: Eukaryota > Metazoa > Arthropoda > Insecta > Lepidoptera > Noctuidae > Xestia > Xestia xanthographa. Next base: position 21,540,756 of record LR990646.1, read on the forward strand.
TGGGCACCGGTGGCACCGCCCTATTCACGGCACTGCTCCTCAGCGTTTTACAGTAGCTACCTTGTGTTTCGAATTAATTATTTCCATTGATGAGAATTTTGCACCCATATGGGTCATAAGTGCCATTACAGGTCTGATGATGGAGACCATAGACAGTCGAGGGAATTCCTCAATTGATTTACAGCAGTTAACCTTTTGTTGGGCTTACTTCATACGGTTCAATGCCAAAATGTTCAGTTCGTATAAAAATAATACCTAATTAGGATTGAAGTTTGCGTAGCAAATATTTGTACGTATATGATATTACCAGACTTCAAAAAACAAAAATAAGTGAAAAATAACTTTAGCTTCAGCAGTCGGTGGCAAAAAAATACTGAATCAAACAAACAAGTTGCCGACTTCTGATACTATTTTGATTTTAAACTTTTTTGTTTATTTAAGTTTGTTTTATTTTTTGCAAAAACTTATTTAAAACAAATGTCAATTTTAAGTCAGGTAAAAAAAACTATACAATGACTAGATTTCGAAATGTTTACAGTCCGCATTTCTTTCTTCTGCTTACTAAAAGTCGACTACCAAGTTATAGTTTAGTGTGTCGCCAAAGTTTTAAATAAAACACCAAAAAAAAATATCAGGCATGTTTTAATAATACATTCTTAACAGCTTAGAACAGTGGAATTTGGTCTTAATATAAAAAGTAAAAACAGAAGAATTTCATCTTAATTATTCGTTAAACTCTTACAAACAGTAAGTTTAATCACAGCTACGTCACAATAAAAACAGGATAATCTTTCGTATCACATAACTTAACATCATTAATACACTGCATTAACCAATCCTTGTGAACATGCCTTACTTCTGAAGGCATTTTCTTAGCTAATTTCTTCATTTTTTCAAAACCAATCTCGTTACTGCTATGAAGAACAAAATCAACATCCACTGATTTAATTGACTTGACAACAGTGCCTCCGTAAGCAATCCAGTGTCTCTCAAAATGTTTCCTTTCGTCCTCTGTGAAGCTTATGAAATCTGGGTAGAAACCTAGACGTTTGTCTTTGAAGACATCTGGTAGAGGGTTCTGCGGTATAAATAGAAACTCTTTACTATCTACTTCATCAACACTCATATTACTCTCTTCTTTCATATCAACATCAGTTGACGTAGAAGTGTTACTCTTTTCTGATGAAGAAGATCGTTTAACTTTTTCAGCTTTTGGTTTTACTTCTTTTTTAACGAAAAAGCTATCTATGGTTTTTTTAGGACTAAGTTTGGTAGGTTTTGCCGTACTTGCTTTGGCTTTGGACGGACTAGTCTTCATTTTCTTTGCAGGTGGCTCATCGGCAGTAGCTGCTAGTTTATTCAGAAGAGATACGTCTGTTTTTTCTTTAGAAGTCTTGTATAGATGTTTTAGTTCTTCTAAATTAGTTGCAGTCTCCCAATCCTTGTCTGTCCTAATTCTGGTAACTCTGGGAAATCTGACCGATATACCATCCGCAGTATGTAAATTGGCCTTCGTTAATTCAGTACCTGAAAACAAATTGATGCATAATATATTATTGCAGTTGTAATATGCGGCTAAATCATGTTTTAATTGAATTCGCGGTTTCATTGCTTTTGCGTTCGACTAAATTCAATATTAACGGAATATTGGAGTTCATTTACATTTTAATAAGTTTATACCTAATTATAATATTGTTCTAGGTTTCAACAGTTTTTTGGAGAATATCGAATGTTTCTATGGATTACCCTGTTTGGTTTTAGAGCCATATAATTATGTTTTTCATCCCATAACTATTATTCTAAATAACGAACAAACAGGTATTATCGTCTATCTCTTCAAACGAACCAAAACAAATAAACCATGTATCCTTTTCCATTACAAAAAATGTTGAAGATCACGATAGATGATGATTCCAGACTTGAACAGGCTTATTTTTGTTTTTCAAAGTTAAGAAGTTAAATAAATGTAGGTGGGTCAATGACCGCTATTCTCATCTTAACTGGCACCAAATATAATCGTCGTATAATAAAGTAGGAAGAGTTCACATGATTATGAACAGACGATATTTATGAGATTATTATGATTGTGAAGAAAAAAGGTATCCGGCAGAGTAGAATAGAACCAACCCTTTACACTCACGGGTGTCGTATAGAGCGACTAATGACTGAGGCAGAACACCTTGCGCCTCCGTAGACCAGAGAATGAGCAGCAGCGTTTTCTGTTAGTCTTTCATCACTGCAATCTCCTATCCGCCTGCCAAGCGTGGAGATTACGGCAAATTCCTCCCATCATGGGAGAGCCTTATGTCCAGCAGTGGACGTTATGGGCTGTTGTAGTAGTAGTAGTATGAAGAATTAATATTAATTTAAAACATACCAGTTATCTCCCAAACGGGTTGTTTCTTAGGATCCGAAGCAACAAAATCAGGCACCATTCCTTTATTACAGTCCAACCAAGAAGGGACTTTATCGCTGTCCTGTGAGATTTTCACCATAAGCGGTGCTAATTCTTTCTGTAGCCTTTCCAATGTGCTATCATCATGACCAGTGTGGACTTTTGTGACGGTTACCCAACGGTTGCGGCGACCGTCGTGGCATCCCATTAAAAATACTGACATCATACCTCCTTTTTTGCCTGTACCTGTAATTTAATAAAATACTAATAAGTATAAGATTGATAAAGGCCACTTTATTGGAAAATAATTTGATCTAATGCATCTTTATCTTTCTGCATGTTGTTGCTATAATCAGCTCATAAACTTCTAGGTTATCTAGTGCTGAGAGCATTATCAAACATAATTATGAAATTTATAGGATGATAAAGGGTGTAAAACACCTCTTAACAAAGCCGAAAGGCACTTTGTTCTCCTCGTTATTGCGATCATTTTTTTGTTCTACATCATACCTAGTTACGGGTTAGTTATAGTTAGTTATATTGGGGTTCAAAGTTCCAACTTTTTGACAAGTTTTTTTTTTTAATTACAAGTTTTCATGTAATATTTTTACTTTAAACACCTCCACGACCCCCGTACTATTCAATCCATCCATCAGCACAATGTTTTGAGTGCGTTACATTGAGTTCTACCACAAAACATGATTTTTCACCCCAAAAAAAAGTCGTTTCCCAGCAATAATTTTTGCGTATAGTTACTTTGTTTGATGTACAGAATGCTTGGTTGACGGCTTCGTGATGAAGTCTTTTACACCATGTATAATTATGGATAGGGAGTGAGCCATATTCTAGACACAAAAACTCATTGATCATATTTTTAGAAACATCAAAAGGCTACAAAAACAAACAATACTTGTTTAGTGTGTTTGTTATGTTCTTGTTGCATTTAGTGATGAGATCAACTATTGTAATTTGCACTGCATAATATTATTTGTTTATATTTTCCCGTTTTGTTTATGCCAGCTTAGTCAGCTCAGCCAGTGACTGTTTTCTCCAATTATATAGATAGGCTGTTTTTATAATTATATCAATACTAGCTGATGCCCGCGGCTTCGCCCACGTGGATGTCGGTTATCGCGACCAAAAGTAAAGCTCCCAGATGGCTTATTTTTTCCGACACCACCAACAAATATCATTATATTTTAGCCAATCTATACAAAACTTGACAAATTATATACTAAAACCTTCCTCGAGAACCTCTAACCATTGGTGAAAACAGCATGAAAATCGGTGCAGCAGTTTTTAAGTTTATCGCGGACAGACAGACAGACGCGGCGGAGGACTTTGTTTTATAATATGTAGTGATACAGCAGGTATTTAACCTGTTTGGGAGTGACCATTCTTATCGACGCGGATTCACCACGTGATTGATGTCTATTTCGCTTTTATTTCAAGGACACAAAGCTCTCTTTTACCGGTTCCTAGCTGCAAAGTCAGCCACATTCCTGATGCTAGTGGATGTTTATAGTCTGCGCCATTTAAGTAAGGAATAAAGGTCATTGCTCTTTCCTTAATTTCTCTGCGTAGGTACCCCGACAATACATTATGAATCGTTTTTTATCACTAGAAAAAATCAAGGATCACGATAAAGGTAGTTTCGGGACAAGTTTATGTCATTATTTCTGTTTTCGGAATTATGTATTTGAATAAATGTGCAAACATTTATTCAAATACATAATTCCGAAAACAGAAAACCCGCATGGGTTAATGACCTTTATTCCCTAGTTAAATGGCGCAGACTATAGCCTTCAACCTTCTGGGCCAAGGAGTTTGTGTTGAAAGAGTATTGTTTAAATACCTACCAAACCAAGCTCCTAGAACAACAAGATCAGCGGTATCAGCCATTGCTCCATCAAACAGATAGTCTTTTTTAACTTTCAGCCAATGCCTCTTGCCTGGCTCATAGGTAGATTCCAAGTCCTTCAGCACCAGCCCTTCTAGACCAAGTTGTAGAACCTGTAATGTGGAGAACAGAACTGTTTAGATGTAAGGAGATTATCAGCAGCATTTGGTAGAAGGGTGCTAAGTATGTAAGATTTGTTCCTTGAAAGAAAAAAGGTAAAGTTTGTCATATTTGATTTAAATTAAAATATTCAGCTAAAGTTTTTGTATGAAAATAATATTTTATGTTTAACTACTATAGCTATAGCTAGGGGGTATTGTTCAGGGTCTTTTACATACATATATAGTTAATGCTTACAAATTGCTTGTGTTGTCTTGTTGATGATAACATTAATTTATAATTATCAACTTAAGTGCAATCTTGATGATAATGTCAAATTATTAACAACAATACAAGTTATATTTTAATTTGATTATTTTTTTTTTAAATATAAAATATCTTGTCATGAGTAAGTCAAAATTAATGATAATAATACATACCTCAGCAATCATTTTCGCTAAATCCGATGGCCTTTCAATCAATTTCTGTTCAGAAAACATTACATGATTTGTTACTTCAACCATATTGTCATACAAAATCTGTCTTCTCTTTCTTATTGGTAGATCTATTAAGACTTTACCGTTGTAGTATAAGCAGTCAAATATGTACAGACACACTTGTGCGTCTTTGAATTCCGATTGCTTATGTACACCTAGTGTGCCAAATGGCAACGGCTTTCCTGTATTCACATCTACCATTAGAACTTCAGCATCTAGAATCATATCTGTACCTTTTGGAAAAGCTTGCGGTAAATAGTCTCTATAATGACTGACTTTGTGTGCCATAACTGGTTTTAAAGCTCTAGAAAAATATTTAAACTCATTCCCTTTCTTGTGCACTTGTACTCTTTCTCCGTCATATTTGATTTCTGAGAACATTCCGTTAGGACACTTCTTCATTGCCATTTCCACTGATTTGCAAGCTTCAGCCAACATCGGTAGTACGGGAGTCATTAGAGAAAGTTTTGCTACAACACCTTTTTGGATAGCATCTTTGTGTTTTACGGTACTGCTTTCAGACATTATTCTATCTAACACCATATCTAGGTCTCTTGAAGTTTGGAAGACACTGTAAGCATCTGGGTGAACACCCTCCAATATGTGTTTCGGTCCAGCATTTATTCGTAAGTCTCCCTTTATTAACCTGATGAGCATTTTCAAGTCTTCTGCAGTACATTTCTTGACAATTTTCTTGAAATGGTATATTTGTTCTTCTTCTTTTGTCAGTTTTGAAAGGTTCTCTAAAAAGTCTTCTATTTGTTGTATTGTAAGAGTGCTGTCTGATGCAGGTTGAACTGCTCTTGATTTTAAGAAAAAATGTTTTATTGTGTCGGCAACATCACCCTGTTCTAAATGTGTAAGAATGTCATCATGATCCATGTTAAATATTCTTGAAAACAATTTGACCAATTGTTTACTTTTTAAATTGTAAACTCTTTTGCATACTTGTGGTAATAATAACTTACACCATAATGTTAAGTTACCTTTGAAGGAACTGTCATCTGTGCCTTTGGTAAAAAAGTTATTCACAACTGCAGTTTTTTCAGTATAAGCATCTACTTTAGAGATCTTCTTGCATAATTTGAAGAATGTCACAAACTTATCATCATCGGTTTCCACTACCTGCTTCTTAGGACTCTCAGTACTCCCATTACTTGGTGCTTTTGAAGGACTCGGTTTTTCAGACGCAGTTGAAACGTTTTTTATAACCTTTGCTGTATATTTACCACTATTTTTGTCAGCATACAGTTTCTCCATTTCATTCAGCTTTTTTAATATGAGTTCTTGATCTTCTTTGTTGAGACTGTCCCAGTTACCGATGTCGTCTATAGAATCTACGCGTTTGGTAGCAGGTCGTTGCTTCAGCAGAACATTCGTAAAACAGTCCACATGATACCATGATTTCATCGATTGCCCGTCTCCGTATGGACTCGCAACAAGCTTCGCAATACGTAATTCACCACTGGGACAGTTAGTTTTACATCCTTTGCACGAAGCTCGCCCACCTTTAGCTCTATCTACGAAAAACGGTGTGGATTCCGCCATGGCTAAAATTACACTTGATTTTTAGGCATTAAATCACACTTAATTTGACACAGTAAAATCCATGCACGTTTTTAAAGTTATTTTCAAACATATGTGAGATTTATGTCACAGAATACGCTACATTTACTTTGAAAACAAATAATTATTGGAACCAAAACATGTTGAAACACGTAAATGGCACATTTCTATGAAGGCATCATGTGTCATTTGTGTCAAAGTCAAAAAGTCAAACTGACTGGCAAATACTGACAGTTCTAGAGGTGGGAACACTTTCTGAACACTTTTTGAATCGACACATTGCATGGATTTTAAATCAAGAAAAAGCTACTGGTATAGAAAACATACCTCATAATCGAAGATTAAGAAACTATACAAGTGTAATTATAGATATCCTAAGTTATTTACAGCCTGATTGTCGTATTAACAATAGTAACGTATTTCACTGTTACGTTGTCGCAGTTGCGTGTAAAATAATCTTAGGTCAGCCTGCGTCTATTGACGTTTCGTTCTACGCATGCGTCGATTTAACCAAGTCTTCGCTATGCTGCGAGACGACTCGAGCCCTCAAACACGACGAGACGATTTGAAATAATGCAAAACCGTTGTTGTGGCTTGTATTGTAAACAATATTACTTGGATATTGTCAAAGATTTACTTTAAAATTAATTTCGTAGGTAACATGAGTCATGACATACGCGAATCTTTCCTTCTAAATGTAAAGGGCAAAAAAAATTACCTACCTACTTCAAGTGTTTTGATATGAATTTTTCTTTATTTCCAGCATCATCATGTCACCAAGAATTCAGCAGCGACGGCACAAAACACGGCACGCTGACTTCTCCTCACTACCCATCGCCGTACCCCCCAAACACACATTGCCACTACGAATTTTTCGGGAGGGGCAAGGAGCGAGTTAGATTAATTTTTCAAGACTTTTACTTATACAAATCTGCTGATGGATCTATTGAGTAAGTTTGAACATTATCAGTCAGCGAAAACAATCATGTGTTTAATAACAGAAAATTCGAAATGTTTGTATAAACCCTGTCTTTGCTGTTGGACAGTCGGATATAAATAAAGCTTTTTCGACAAGGTTTATAAAACTTCCTCTAATAGATACCTACCTTTCTAAAGTTTATTAAAGATACAAGTAGTTTACTTTACAAAATAAACACTGATGCAATTGTTTATGAATTCACAGCTGTACAAACGTGGATTCGTTGCAAGCATTTGTCAACGTGGATGGACGATTAGAAAAAGTGGAGACGTTCTGTGGAATCGACCTCCCCAAGCCCATTATGTCGAATGGACCGAAACTAATGCTGGAATTCCGTGGAACGCAATCATCGAGGTACTCGAGAGGATTCAAAATATCATATTCATTTGTAGAAAGTAAGTATGCATTTTTGGTATTAAAGTTTTTTAATTAATTTGTACTTCAATACTACTTTTGTGACATTGCTGGGTAAGAACAGTTAGGAAAATAAGAAAGCTTGCAGCAGTTATTCCTAGCAACTATTCATAAATATATACTCCTGAATTATAAGCAGTTGTCGCCCAGTAGTAATGACCCCGACTTACGAGTTGGAGGTCGTGGGTTCGAACCCAAGCCGGCGCTTTCGTATCGTGTAATTTTTTTCCTAATCTCTGTTCTCAAAACAACTCACTAAAAACATTTCGAGAATGTACTTAGGTATGTCTTAGATTCAAAAATTTGAAAACATGTGACATCTAATAAACTGCTCTTGACCCCGCATAGTGAATTACAACTCAATCCCTCTCACAGACATGACATGAGGCCTGTTCCCAAAAATATGGGAGCCTGATTCCTTCCCAGCAGTAGGAACATTATAGGCTGATTATGCTACTTCTGATTCTAAATTCAATATAATTATAACCCTTTAAAAGATATCTACTCCGCATAAATAGTTGACCCTTTTCCGTATTTGTTTCTAATCTATTTCTAAAATATTTTTCAGATTTCGGAATAAACACAGGGAGGCAGTTGAAGGAGTTTCCATGCGCGTTCGTGTATAATAGTAGTGAAGCGCGCAATGGTACATTTGCATCTCCTAACTCGCCGGGACCATATCCAAGGGATACGGAGTGTACATACTTCTTCCACGGTGGCGAGACTGAGAAAGTGCACCTGCATTTCACAAATTTTGACGTTGAAGGAGTTTTGCCGTAAGTATTAATTTCTTAAAGTTGCCAAAAGACTTGAATGACGTCATAAAGTTACTTTATGCAAAAGCAAAAAGACAGTGCTAGGATCTGCTTTAAAGCAAGCGTTTGATTCTTTCTTGTTATCTAAAGATGTCATTGATTATTATAGTACTAGCGGACGTCACGCGGTTTCACCCGCGTTGTTCCCGTTCCCGTGGGAGTACGGGGATAAAATATAACTTATGCTACTCGCTGATAATGTAGATAGATATCCATTGCTAAAAGATTTTTTAAAATCACTTGAGTAGTTTTAGAGTTAAATCGTAACAAACACTCAAACAAACAAAAAATCAAATCTTTCCACTTTATACACTTTACACTTTATATGTATAATTATATTTTAAAAAATCAAGTAATAGCTTCACCTGCATAAAGGTTTTTGAACCATGACGATATTCCTTTTTTATGATAAGCCAAAAAGCGGCAGTTAAAAGAATCATTAATCCTGTGTCATCAGATAGACTAATAAAATAACTATATTTCTCATATTCCCTGAAAACCGTATACCCCTAATATTTTTTAAATGCCTGTTACAGATGCGAAGCAGTATCGGCGAGTGATTATGTCGAATTTTCAAACTATATGACTGAAGACAATAGATTCGGTAGATATTGTGGACAAATGAAGGAGTTCCACGTAGAGTCTGAGAGGAATTTCTTCAAAGTAACATTTAGGTCGAATGACCGCTTAGATGGTACAGGTTTTAAAGCGATCTATCAGTTTTTAGAAGCTGATGATGAATACCGAGCTCCGCCGGTACAAGATAAGGCTTCACACTCTATAAGTAAGTATTTTCAAGTTGGTATAATCACCAATAAATAACAGACAGATTGGAACTAGATGCAACTGCAAAGAACTTGCAGTGTGCCTTTAGAAAGTGATGAGCAACTTCCACTGTAAATTAAATTGAATTCGTGCAAGGATTAAAAAAATGGAGGTCATGCTGCCTCAAAAAGAGCCGTCTAAAATCTCGAATACACGAAATGATGGCTTTACCTATAATAGCCACCTCATATTCACTGTAATTTGTCGCGATGTGAAATTAACGTTTTATTTTCTCTTTCCAGGTACATTTGAACATTTTCTAATGCTGATCATCCTCGCAATACCACTGCTGCATCATCAACTATATCATTAAATAAAGTGATATTAGATTAAATATTATTATAAATTAGTCTATAATCCTGTATATTTTGTATAATAGTATGTGCCATACACCTGTAATTACGTAGATACGCAATATTTTCTATAAAGTCGCGAATTATGTTTTCCTCTATTACCTACCAACTAAAGCAATACCATGCGAGACACAATAAAGATTTATTCATAAAGGCACGTCGTAAAACGAAATAAATTATTTGAATTTAATGCATTTTCGTTTTATTTTTTCCTTTTTAAGATTTCTCCGCATGTTAAAGTTGAAGGACAGTGCTGTTATGGTGAAGCAGACCGTGAACCGTCTTCACCAGCATAATATTGGAACCAAGCAGATACTGTAGTCGAGCTTATATCAATGCAGAACCCGCATGTTTTTACTTTGCTACGTACGAGTATGGATAGATCAAACCAACTTAACCTACATCTCTTGGGCACTACTAACAGCCTTTTTTTATTTTGTTCTGGTGTTGAAAATCCTCATGGATGTCCTCCGAGGGTCTGTCGGACTCTAATCGATTAAAAACTACCCCGGTGTTCCCTTCCACACTTGCACCGGGGATCATGGGAACTAGTGCTCATGGGCATTAACAGCCTACCTTAACATTAAGAACTTACTGAAGATATTTTTCGTGCATTATGTTAGAAAATTGGAGGAACTTATTATCTCTCTATCTGATTTATAAAATAATGGCGAATACTATCTATCTCACTCGCATGCACCAAGCAGTTGTTGAAAATCCTAACATGACGTAGGTATATGATGGATCATACATCAGACTACAAAGAAATTATATTTAATATCAAAATAAATTGAATATGTTTGCCTGTACCTACTGTTAAAGATTGCCGTTTACTTATTATGGCTTTTAGTATGTAATGAACACAGTTATCTGCCAAGTTCTATCAATAGTTAACTACATAGATAAACAAGATTCAGTTGAGTATATAAATCATGTCAACTTTAAGTGAGACAGCTTAATAAATATGTTAAATCACAGATTTGAATTAACCACGTCAAAATCTCAGTAGGTAACATCATAAATTGCTGCCCAAGTAGGCGTTTAGTTACATGACAGGTTGCAATAACGATTAAATGAGCAATTCCGTGTTGTAAGTATTTCGCTTATGGTTAATCTGATCGGAATACCTACCTAGTCTACAAAGTAAACAGAATTAAAAACACTTAGGTAGTTTAATCCGGTCGTAATGCCTTGCAGTTTTCATTAACAGAGTAAACAGGACTAAAATACAAAATCTATGGAGTATCCCAGAAATGCCCTGAAATGCAAATTAAAAAAAACTTTGTTAATTCTTGGTGGTTAAAATATGTAGGTAGGTATGGTATACCGAGACAAAATCGTTCAAAAGCTTCTTGGCAAGACACTGGTTAGGTTAGTCTAAGATATTTATGTTCTACCTTGTTCTCTGCTTATTGATAGGTACAGAAGTTGGTCTTCTTAAACTAGGACTACCTACTGCTAGAACAGAAGCTGGAACTAAGTTGGTACCTAGACGAGAAGACTGATAACACTGGGCACGCGGAAACTGTAGAACACCACCTGAATACCACCTCCTACGATCCATTACTCCTAGCATATACGTATAGAGTAAGTAATGGGATCGTAGGCGGACTCAAAGAGTACCTACAGTAGTCAAAGAGTCCCTAACCCCTGAAATTAACCTTCTTTGTTTTTCTTTTTCCGACGCCAACGTAGGGTAAAGTGCCCTAATTCCGGCCCCGTCCTAATATCGGCCGTGTCGAAGAAATCGTGGCGTAAATTAAAAAACGTGACATAATGTTAGGATACTATTGCACCAAAATAGAGCTTATGTTATATACAATAGACGATACCAACATGGCGGCGCTCTGTGTGCTATAGGGAACGTGCACAACGACGGTGGTGCCAACTGGCGTCACCAATCCGAATCTTGTACCAAATTAATACTTGACATTGACATGTAAAACAAGTAAACAGAATTAATTTTATTATTGAAAATGATTATTCTAGCTAATCATAATCCATTGTTGCATTTCTGGATGTACCAATACATCCACAAAAATGAAAATTAATCAAATAGCGTAAAATAATAAAATTATATTACTTTCCAAAGAATAGTACTCTCATACCATGTTTAAGTGAAAAACGCAAAAAATGGATAAATGCAGTAACAAAAATATTTGAACACAATTTGTTTTTGTTACACTCTGCATTGAAAAAGTTCAATAGCCTTCAAAATCAACCGTGCAAGCAAACATTAAATGGTACTGGCGTACCATTTAAACTTCAGCAAACACACATATGTTGCACTGAAGTTCACACCGAATATTCCTCAACAGTTAAACAAAGAGTCCACATGTACTCAGATTATAAACATGGATAAACAATAAAGTTTTTAGTTGGCTGCACTCCTTGTGGTTTCCTAGGTTTTGTATCTCAATGCTACGGAGGGCGTTCTAGTGATTGCTTAGTTATAACAAATGATTATGGATTAGACTGCACTGAAGTTCACACCGAATATTCCTCAACAGTTGAACAAAGAGTCCACATGTGCTCAGATTATAAACATTGGTATACAATAAAGTTTTTAGTTGGCCGCACTCCTTGTGGTTTCATAAGTTTTGTATCTAAATGCTACGGAGGGCGTTCTAGTGATTGCTTATAACAAATGATTATGGATTAGACTGCACTGAAGTTCACACCGAATATTCCTCAACAGTTGAACAAAGAGTCCACAAGTGCTCAGATTATAAACATTGGTATACAATAAAGTTTTTAGTTGGCCGCACTCCTTGTGGTTTCATAAGTTTTGTATCTAAATGCTACGGAGGGCGTTCCAGACTGCACTGAAGTTCACACCGAATATTCCTCAACAGTCTCCACATGAACTCAGATTATAAACATAGTTATACAATAAAGTTTTTAATTGGCTGCACTCCTTGTAGTTTCCTAAGTTTTGTATCTAAATCCTACGGAGGGCGTTATAGTGATTGCTTATAACAAATGATTGTGGATTGATTTTTCTGCCTGGAGATACTGTTCTCGCTGATAAAGGATTCCCTTCCATTAAAACATGTGTTGAAAATAAGAAAGTTGTCTAAGCCACCGTTTCTTCATGCACCACAATTTTCATCAGAGAAAATAAACGAAACATACAAAATTCATATTGGTCAACATTCATGTTACGCTGACAAACATTATTGATAGACCGGAACCCATGTTTTATACCTTTTATCATAATCAAAAATAATACTTTTGAAGAGATTTGCGTGACAGGTGACAGCATAAGTTTCCTTTACTGTCCGCATAGTGTCTCTTTTGTCGTTTAGTGCTGCCACCTATAGTTCCTGCACGTTCCCTATCAGTGTTGCCGTTTTAGCCACTTTGTGGCTAGATCTAGGGGATTTTCAACGGTTGTAGCCAAAAAGAAAACCATTTTAGCCACCAAAATAAATCTAGCTACTTCTGGCTGATTTTTAGATTGTTAAACCTACTTTTATTACTATTAGAAGTCAGTAGTAGTAGTAGTGGCAGTAGTTAGTATAATTATGTTTTGTCACCTGAAGTTTGAAACAATGTCACAAAAACGGTCAAATCGGTAAAATAAACTGAAATACCATCCACAGAATCTCTAGATGATATTGTAGACTTTTAAATTGATTTTTAATTTTAAACTAAAATGTTTCACTAACTTCATACTATGTATTTAACTTTATACTTTATAACTTTATACTATTTTAACTATTTCACTAACTTTATACTGTAGACAATGTTTTAATCACTATAATTTAGTCAGCTATTACCTATTACATGTTTAATACTATTAAAAAAAAAAAAAATTAACCCATCTATCCCCCATGCCTATATTGTAATACATAACAATAGTAATAGGATAGCAGTAGCTGGCCAAAAGTACTTTAGCCACTTCTAGCGGAATTTTGAAAGAGATTTATTTACAAAACTGGCAACTTTTTTCTTACATGTAGCTACAAACTAGATTGTCCCAACGGCAACACTGTTCCCTATAGGATATTCAGTCGGTCGTAGAACGCGGAGGCGTACGAGTGTCCTCTTATCGCCGGCTTTTTGATCTCGGACCGACTGTGGACGACATTTTGGGAAAAGCGATTTTACCGTATTATATTCATTAAAAGTAATGAGTATTGATTGTTTTCGATACCTAATAAAATAAAGAATCGCCTTACATAATTATTTTAATAAAAAAATCATGCTATACGGTCATTTTAAGGGGCCGGAGTTAGGTTTCTGTTTATTAGTACAAATCCAAATATCGGCCGCCCCGGCCGATATAAGACAATTATTTTTTAACAACGAATCCTAAAACCGGCAGAGGCGGCTCCGTTTGTCATTATCAAAGACATTCAAATAGGTATATGTATTAGTATGTATAAATCTCTTTGGTCATTATACTATTTTTTTTAAGTGATAAATAACTTCCTATGGGAGGGTGACTCGATTCTGATTCTGAACGGTAACGAAGGAGTTCGGGAACGAAGTAGTTCCTGAATGACCGACTGACGGATCAACGCACAGCCTAAACCGCTGATTGTAGAGACCTGAAACTTGGAAGATGTGTTCTTTGTATGACGTAGGCATCTTATAATAAAGGATTTTCCGAAATTCTACCCTTAAGGGGGTGAAAAAGGGGGGCAAAGCTTGTATGGGACAACGTGATTCCTTGGTCCAATCTACTTCAAATTTTGCATAAACCTTTTTTAGCAGAATTGATGGAAGACGTGTTTTGTATTTTATTGAAGTTCATCCCTTGACGGGATTAAAAAGGGATAGAAAGTTATTTTGGTGGTGATTTGCTTCGAAGTTGATATAAATACTCCATAATGCTTTTGATTTAAATTACTTTTTATTTTGACACAAACATGTCTAAAAACTCAATCCGATTTTATTCAAAAAAGGTTGAATTCACTTAAAAAAATTTAATTGTAAAAATATGTATGTAAATTACAAGTGTAAAATGGATCTTTTGACTTAAGGTACAAGGATCTTTTTTTGTTGACTACTAAATAAAGTATGTCCACATTGCATATTTTTAGATACCTATTATCACCTATTATGTGTTCCTCATTGTGACGTTGTTTTTATTGTCTTCAATTTACGTTGACCTTATTTTGTTTTTAAGTGTTTTTGATTATTTGATCTCAATTGTACCTAATCAATAATAATTTTGAAGACTGGATAACTTAATTATACAAAGTTGACAAATCGATGTTAGGTGTTTTTTTTTTTCAAATAAGCCGTTTTGTCCACTGCTGCTCACTGTTAGAACCAGTTTTTAACCATACATTTTGCATATGCCGATATAAGGAAAAAATCTGGTCGGCTTTAGGCAAAAGGGGCCGATATTGGGGAAAATCGGAATGTATTGATAAAAAAAATCATAATAATTAAACAACTAGGCTATTTTCCAAATTTTACGTAAGAATAAGAAACCAGTTAAATTTCACAATAGGAAAACCACAATGTTAACACTTTATTTATCAGGTTCAGATATTATGAGTAGTTTAAAACTGAAAAAGGCTTAAGGGGCCGATATTAGGGTGGTTTACCCTAGCATCAACTGTGGCAGACGACGCAACACTACCAAAATACACATGATCGAAATCCGGAGTCACAATTAATAAATATAAAGTTACATAAATATCGTCACGCCGCGCAGCAACTTATGTGTACAGCTGCAAGTACCTAAGTAAGTACAATAATAACAAATTGGCTTTACGAAGTTTATGGCATCATACAATACTATTCATTACACGGATTGTTAAAGAATATTGTGAATGTTGTGCTACTACCAGTCTTCTATGTAACGAAGAATTTCAATTAAGTAACGAGGTATTGTGGGCACATTATTCTCGAAGACATTTTCTTAATGCCTGCACCGGGTAAAGCTTTACCTCCTCTGGTTGCTTAACTGTAGAAACTGAAGCGATGAGTGTCTCAGTCTCAGTGCGATTTTCAAGATAATATACCCATCGAAGAAATTATTTATTTTAAGTATGAGTTCAACAAATAAATATAAAGATGTCGGTTTATCGTCGCCTGATTAGGTTTATTAGTATTACTAGCGGACGTCACGCGGTTTCACCCGCGTAGTTCCCGTTCCCGTGGGAGTACGGGGATAAAATATAGCCTGTGTTACTCAAGGTGAATGTAGCTTTTTAATGGAGAAATAATTTTTGAAATCAACGCCGTAGTTTTTGAGTTAATTCATTACAAACATACACACAAAAATACAAATCTTTCCTCTTTATGTTTTGTGTACATTATAGATTTTCTTGAAATAGTTCTGAATAGTTCATACCTACCTACATGTTTAAGAACGATATTCACACTTAATTTGTAGAGATAGGTATGCATAAAACTTAAATCTTAGCTCTAGAAGCAATTTTGCATAGTATTGTATTGATCAAGTTACAGTTTACATTTAAAAGTAATATTCAAATCACAATAGGAATATTTTACCATAGTTCCAGAATATTTCTGATTCTAAGTAAATAAAAAACTTAGTCAAGCTCGATTTAAAAACAAAGTCATTGCACCTCTACTTTCGCCTCGGTTCATTGCTTGTCGAGTTGTCGCGGAGTTGTAGTCCGCGCGTTGACAGGTGTGGTGGCGCCACCGTCGCGTCGTTTAGTTCGTGTACGCGCGATCCCCACTCCGTTTACGTCAATTTGAGTTCGTTCGCCGCTCTCTTCGGTGCCGGTCGGCAGGCTGTACGTGTTTGTTTCCTAAGTCCGCGAAACTTTTTCCGAAGTAAAGGGATGTGACAGTAAAAAAAGTTGTTTCGATAATTTTTGTGTGGTATATTGTGTGTAAACGTTGTTTTTAATTGTGACTAAGTAAAGTGTTAGGTCGGAGTGGTACTGTGAGTGTGATTGTGGTCACAGGTGTCGCATTCCAGGGGGGACGCCGACGCAGCCTCTGTACCCGATACAGTAGGCAGGTGAACCGCTAGACAACCCTATTTTATTAATTGTAAGTAGTCTGTCTCCTTGTTACTAATCTTTTGGTGTTAATGTAAGCCCTATAATACTTAAATTTAGATAATTATGCCGTGAAATGGTCCGTTCACCGCATGAAACCACATTAATGTAATTAAATATTGGCTGGTTCGTAACGACCTATTAGATACCTACTTACTGTCTTTTTAGATGCTTACCAGGCAACTTATTTCAGAATAGTACCTACCTAATCTTAAAGGCCTAAAACCAATGATATTAGAAGATACGCCATGTTCATACTAAATGGCGTTCAGATATCGTTGCGAGTAATTTAAAACTACGACAGCGATAGATAATACGGAACGTATAAGATAGAAAGAGATAGCAAGCTATCAAAGTGCAACAATTGTATCACTTTGTCCTCAACAATCTGTGCGTGCTAGTGCGATATCTACCTCTTTTTACTATATAATATCATTGCCTAAAACCTAACAACTCCGATCCCCAAAAGTGCAAAATAAGTAGGTAGGTAAATGTAATTAAAATTTCGATAAGCAGACAAAACGTAGGTTTATATATATGTACTTATTATAAAATTATGTTTACGTTAAACAAAACATGAATATTTTACAGACGTAGGCCGTATCATTAAAGTAAGCATCATACGTATTAATCTGATAATCGGACCTTAGTACAAACGTACAGTCAACCGTAGGTACGAAACAACAATACCTACTTTCACAACAAAAATTGCCCTTGATATGATCTAGAGGCGGTGAATGTCAAATTGATACCTACTATTTACCGGGTGGCTCTAACTCCGTGAAACGATGAAATTATAGGTAGGTACTATCACCTATTATTAGCTTCTTAGGTACCAATCGCAGACTATAGATGCCGATAGACACTTACTAATCTGGTAGGTAGGTAGCTATTGTGGATAGGAAACTATGAAGTCTGTCATGCTGGGTAACGGGATAAACGCTCGGCCTGTTTTTCTTACGAGATTGTCAATAAGACCCATCCGGCCCAGTGTAACTACCACCTACCTACTCGTCTGAGGTAGCATACCTATTATGTAGGTAGGTAGGTACGACCTGAGTGTGTCCGCGATGGGATTTCCTAAGACGATACCTACCATGCAATCTTTTTATTTAGGTGCATAATATGTATGGAAATAAAACAAAATTTCAAAAATGAGACCAATCAAACAAATGAAATGAACTAAAACATAAATTAATCAATTGGCCCTGCCTGTTCTGTACAACGCCAATAGGTCCCCCAGTCCCCAGTGCTGCGATATGTAGGTACCTACCTATTTAAAAAATCGATGTCGCATCGCAAACTTCAGGCTTCGAGACCCAGAGAATAGGATGTGCGAGTCCTTTACAATAAGCATCGATAAAATGACGTTTCTTTAATGAAAAGTGATTGATAATTAAAGTTAAATTTTGCCGTAACGAATTAGGTAAGTATTTATTTCAAATAGGAAATAATTAGGTACCTACGCTACGTATCAATTTCGCTAGAAGACTAAACAGTGCTGGCGATTTCGGTCACCGCGAAAGATACCAAAATAGTTAGGTACCTAGGTAGGTATTAGCTATGCCAGATTTTCGCGTTTCTGTACCAACTACAACGTACCTAATTCAAATAAAAATAATAGCAGTTACAAACGTGCTTACTTTGAAAAGGTCCTGTATTGTTGTGAAATTATAGCAGGCAGGTATTGTACAGAGCGTTCGTAAAGGTTAGAAGAATAAACAAAGACAGCTCAATTTAATTTGCACGTGGAGGAAAACTATTATTCTTGCTGTCATGCGATTGTAAAAATACCATCTTTTGAAACCTAACCTACTTCTTTTCATCGAAGGCCTTAATTTTGGCTGCTTTTTTAATATGCAAATCTGTCAGCGAAGTATTTTAAAATATTTATTGAACATTGAAGGCGACTCACGATCACGACACTGCAAAAAATTGCATCGAAAATCGAAGTGCCATTCTACATAATATAAAGTTCAAACCTCATTTTATCTGACCGTAAACAACGCGTAAACAAAGTAGGTATTCGCACTCATTTGTTTTTTTTTATTTAAAAACAAAACAATTCAATAATTCGAGCGTTGTTCGAAATTCAAAGTGATGATTAGAGAATAATACTACTGGTCACGTCACGTCATGTATTTAGTTAGTAACATAGGTATCCCAAGTCTTTGGAAATAGGTAACAGATAGGTTACCTACACAACATTCCCATTTTCTAGAGAAAGTCGCTGACCAACACCATCATAAATTCTTACAAGATTTATGTGTCCTGAAGACATGAAGATATTTGTAAACGATTGACCTGAAAACTAGTTACGTGTGCGGTTTTGAACGCACCTTCACAGTGGGATTTTACGGGCGAGTTCCTTTGCTATAAAACTGAAGGCGGCCATGATAGCTTCCTGGATCAGTAAAGGCTGTAATTTGTAAACAATCGTTTATTACTTTAAGGTGGATGCTCCAGGGTAGCCCGCGAAATTCATTTTTTTTACGTTTTTTGCAATTTTCAGGCTAGTGTTAGGTTGTATTTGTATGTTGATTAAAATATTGTTCGCGACTGTAAGACGTATGTAATTAAAGAATTATAATCATCAATACAACCCTCCAAGTTCATAAAGGTGTGAAAATGACTTTTTCAAGGTCAAAGTCGTTCCTGCACCTTTTGCTTTTGCCTTAAGTCTGTTTTCATATTAGAGCATTCATTAGGTGTCCCTAAATGGAAGGATGGATGGATTTAAAATGCCAGTTACAGATAACGTTGTTACAAACGATAATGTCATGTTAATAATAATTTTCCTAACAAATATTAAAATACATATATCTAACTGTATAATGTCTACACATTGGCGTGAATTTATTTCCTAAAAGCGTACTACATTCTAATCTAGAATTCTAGAATAAATAAATGTCAGAACCTTATCTCGAAACATTGGTTTTTATTGACAAGTAGCTGATTATGACTTACCTATTTTAATTAACCACCGACCAAAGACCCTTTTATTCCATTCACCCTGTCTTGACGTGGATTTATTAAGGTACTGCGTTTGTTAAATTCACCCCACTATCCTAATATTTTATTATAATAAAACCTCATCGTCATAAACAGGACGTAAAGTTCATTGCTGATGAACATTACTTTTTCATAGCAGAAACTAAGGCTGTAATAGACCGGCCACGGTAGGCGCGGGCCTGTCAACGGAGAGCTATGGGCTAGCTCGCCGTCCGTCCGTCTCATGACGACAGGCCGTGTCGACGGCGCAGGAGTGTTCCACGCGCGCCTCAAAGAGAGCCAGCAAAAGGAAGGGGTCCGCAAGGACCGATGCCTGCCGGGGTTGCGGGACTGTTCGAAAGAGATACCGTGGCCCCGGAATACAAAGGCCGATTACGGAACATGGATGGGTTTTAGTCAGTAAAAGTCTGACACTCCCTCCTGCTCTGCCCAGAGCGGGAGGAGTCATTTGATGATTTCCCATCCGAAAAAAAAGGGGTCCGCAAGAGCCGACGGCTGCGGGACTGTTCGAAAGAGATACCGTGGCTCCGAAACACAAAATTAAATGGCAAAGAAGAAACACGGATGGGTTTTAGTCAGTAAAAGTCTGACACTCTCCTGCTCCGCTCAGAGCGGGAGGAGTCATTTAATGATTTACCATCCGAAAAAAAAAGTCGGTTTTGTTTCGACATAGGACAAAACAGTTTTGACTTCTGCTTCGTGTCTAGTGTACCCCGTGCTACGTAAAGCATAAGTTGATTTTGTAGTAAAAAAAAAAACAACAATTTAACGTTTAATTTAAACAGTTCTCATTTCCTAGAGACCCGGTACAAAATATTAATGAACGCGACCAGGTTCCGAACACAATGTTAGCATGATTGCAATGATAAATATTATTGTTTAAATATTTATTGTTTTGACCTGTTGAACTATACAGTTTACAGATAGTTGTAAGAATAATCAACAATGACGCGCAAATTAAACACTTGTGTAGAATGACTAAGATCTAAAATATCTTGTCTAACATTCAGCCCAAAATTATGCACCGAAATGTTACTGTCAGCCAGTGTCATCCCACTGCTGGACAAAGGCCTCTCCCCATGACTTCCAAATCTTTCGATCTAGGGCTAATGAAGACTCGTCGGCTTGTCCTGCCATCTCCTGCGAGGTCTACTGTGTCACCTGGCTGTATCAGGGCTCCACATCGTGCACTAAAATGCCGAGACATGTACAGTTATAGAACAGTCGATCTCAGGTACTGTACAAATAAAACGATGACTTCACCAACCTCCATCGAAATTACAAACCATAATGCCTCCTCCAGAAATCCGACTTCTGAGGGCTCCAAAAATCGACTGTTCTGAGTAAACAGTAAACACAAATTACAATTGTTCCGTATCGTCTATACGGGATTATTGTTTACCAAGAGAATGCATTGTGCATCTTAAACACTAATAATAATTGCATTTCCAAACACAATTATCATAAACCTAAACAAAATTGTCATGGCTTCTGTTTTGCTGATCTCACGTTTCAAAACAAAAATTGCCAATTAATAGATAGGATCATAATTAACATCGTCAATATCACGCTATTGTCTTTGTTAAGAGTGTTGCTAACAATGCCTATCTGTTTAACGTCTATTGTGTAATGATATATAAGAATTGTACACGATTTTATCAAGTAGTATTGTTGCGGTTTTTGTCATATGTGAGTGGTTGGTTGAAGGTAAAGTACGGTAAGTAAAGACTTCAACGCGCAATATTAGTATTGTCAAAGTCAAATCTTTTCAAATTTAATTGAGAAGCATCGTTAAAAAAGATGGATGGATTGTGTAAGATATATGAAAGAAAAAAAAAAACCCGACTGCGTAAAATATACCTAACTAATAATTTTTAATACAAACTGAAAAGAACAAAACAAGTTCAGGTGACAGGACAAATTGACTGCAACAGTCGGGACCCATATTGGTTGTAATGATTTTAGTCTAGATTATTTAATGGGTCCCGAACTCCCGACTGTTACAGTCAATATGTCCTGTCTCCTGAACTAGTTTTATTCTTTTCAGTTTTTATTTAAAATTATTAGGTAGAATTTTTTTACGCAGTCGGGTTTTTTATTTATTTTTTAATTTTCACTTTTTAGTTACTTAGATATACCATTTTAAAATCCTCATGATGAGCCTTTTATCAAGCCGTTCAGGCTGCAGAGCAAATTTGGCGCTAGAAATCCGCCATTTTGTTTTATTTTTATTTCGATATACCCAGTGTCACTCTCACAGTAAATACGAATCTAGCGACACCTCTCAAGCTTAAATCTATCGAGCCGTTCAGGCCACAGAGCGTGCCAAACAATGATACATACATACAGCTACATACATACATACTCTCGAAAATCATAACCCTCCTTCTGGCGCAGTCGGGTAAAAAGGAGTTAATGATAGCGTGACGCTTGACAGAGGAGAATGGAAAAAAAGCGCCGACCCCAAGTAACTTGGGACAAGGCCAGGAAGATGATGATGAGAAGCATCATTAGAAGAGCAGGTCAGAATTTTAGTCAATGGGGATGGCCGGTGAAAGCTGAAAGCAGATGGCGCTAGCATAGTTTGATCCCAATCTGACCAATGAGGTCAAACCATTTTGAAATATAAAATGACATCACCAGATTTTCTACCAATGACAATGCTTGGAACAAACTATGCTGGCGCCATTAGTTTCACAGTTGCCATCCCCATTGATGTCCATTTTGACATAGAAAAGGAGTAACATCCTTAGTCTTATGCTCTCGATTTTTATAGATAGCATGACCCGTAACACCTGCCCCTAAGATAAGATTTATTCTGATTTCGCAAGCTTTGTGATAATTTTCATGAATAAACTTATCTCATTGGCGGAAACCGTTAGATTTATCTATTAAAGATACTACTTGTTTTAGAATTGGCTTTTATTGATTGTTGTTATTGGAGTGCGGTTAAACAACGGTTTCAAGTGATCGGCTCGGCTGAACCTTTTATCTGTCCTAAGGCTAGTCTACTTCTGGGCATGGCCTCATTTCCTAGGTAGCTTGGTAAGCAATCTTGAGGAGATACAAACGGGATCGGAAGATTAGGTTACGCCACCTTTCGTACGGAGCGCGAATTACAGTCACTTTGAATGACGAATTGCGGCTCAATAAATCAGGCGCGTCAAATACATTCTAAGATACGTTTACGTCACTATCGAGAATGAAAATGATATCACTAACTCTGAGTAAGTAAGTAAAATCTTATTTGTTTAAACATGGTGTACATGATACATTGCATGCAAGATAGTAATAACATACAGAAAAGTTCTAACATGTTTAGCCGCATATTGTGGCGTACAAATTGGAAGAGATGGTGCATAAACCGTGATAATAATCATCAAAATTACATTATAGAAATTATGTAGGTACTTATTAAATCATCATTATTCATTAAAGATTAGGTATCATTACAATTCAGCAAGTATAATTATTTAGATAAAAAAGCTCATATAATTTTCTTTCGCTAACCCTAAAATTAGCAACTCTATTTGTGGTGGTTCAAACTTCGTTTGAAATACTGTTAGAATAAAGTTCTAATCAGCTTGTACTACAAAGCGGTTGTTACGTCAGTCACTGCGGCCGAATAGTGCGAAATTAGTGGTTTTATGCGATTTACAAAAAATCTATTGATATGACTAAAAAAATAAAACACATAGGACCTGCTTTATAGTTAGTTCAGTTAGTAGGTATGCAAGTTAGTAATACCTACATACTTTTTGAATACCAGCGGTTTATTGTTAGATTTGGAGGTAACGTTGGAATTTTTTTCTATCGAGAATAGTTTATGAAATCGTGTTTTCGTTACACATAGGACTTAGCATTAATCCTCAACTTTACCATATATTTATTTCAAAATTTGTGCTGCAGTATTTTGGCGTAACGGTGGATCATGCTAAGCCATTTGAGGGATATATAGCCCTTGAAAAAAGAATCCACAAAGATGGCCACCAAAATCTTCCAAACCATCTCATTGTGTTGTCTTTCCGTAAACCCAACTGTCGTCGCGTCCGAAGCATTTCCTTTTAAAAATTATACGCAGCGAACAGGTCCACTGTTCTAAGAAAACTTTATTTTAATATTCTCACGAGAATTCCGCGGCTAAATACGGGCAATTGTGCAAACACTAAACATTCCTTTTGCCTGATAAATATTTAATTCAAATGGTACCTGTTAAGGTACTTAATGTTCTATCAATATGCAAGTGTTCTATTTTAGAGCGTTTTATACAAGTCCAGTTGTTACAATTTACTTGTTTTACTCCATATTATTTGTTGCAATCATAGCATGAAAGAATTATTCGACGTCCTTCTTCATGGTGTTTGATCTCCGCTCCCCGATCCACTAAAACCTAAATGAACCTTTCAAAAAGGTTCGTTCACCGTATATGTATTTACAAAGTGTTTGAACAGCTTTGTAATGGTATTTGCATGACTAACAGGTTTGCGCACTCTTAATTCTCTGAAGAAACTTGCCACACTGTCCAAACTCCGAACACGTCACTTGAACAGTAAAATTTCAAAGAAAACTTGAAGCCTCTTAACACAATATTTACTGAGCCTAGAATGTGCTCAATGCTTAAAAGATATTCCCAATGGTACCTTCTTTTTTGTCGAAGCACACATTTCACGAAGCATATTTTAACATATTGGCAATTAAGTTAATAGCAAAGTACCCTATTAAATGGTCTATACTATCCCACGCACCATCTCCTAAGGGATGAGCCGTTCCCATAAAATCGAGTTATGATCCGATCTATAAGCTGTGTGATTACGTATCCTGCCTCCTTAGATTACGGCTATCCTCAGATCCTCACAATTAAACGGCGGAAGCACCTAACAAGAACACTAGCAATAAATGTCGAAACTAATTGCGTATAATGTTTAGTACATTATTCTCCGGAATTACGCGAGAGATCGGAAAGAAATTATGTGAAGGAATTCCTATCAAACCTTCCAAACGGTGATAATAATTATATCAGTTGGGAACTTGAGACTCGGCTATAAAAGATACTAAGTAATTGGAATGTTATGCAAAATGCAGAATTCAACACATATGAATCAAGATTAAATATATTATTAAAATTTATAACAGGATTAAAAATATATTTAATCTTGATTCTGAAGTCATATTGTGGTGAACTGGTGACCAGAAGTGGAATACCCTTCTTCAAATCACTCGTATAACTTCTTTTTCTATTATTGTCTTCTTCGTTCATATGACTTCCTCAAAGGAGGTTCATTTGCCTACGGTCAAAATAACCAATTAGATAGAGATAATTAGATAGATTGCTGTCCTTTAGGTACTGTTTTTATGAACACGTGAGTCTATTTGTATATTGAAAGTAAGTTCTTCATTAAAAACTTTTTTTGTAATACCTTCTTGTTCGATTGAGCTGCTGATACAAGCATGTATCGTATTGTATCACACTTTTTGTGTTCCCGAACTATTTTTGTTGGGCTGTCACTACTTCATTTGCCCCTACAGCGTACAATCGCTCTCCTACTGTACCGCTCACAGAACAGAAAAAACAGTAGAAGTCGTATGTGGGCGGGGCGCGCGTACCCCGAGCTTTGCGCTGTTCCGCAAAGTGTTTCCCCCACGCACACGCCACGCACATCAGTCTAGATAGAAGCGTCACAGTGACAATAACTCCTACAAAACTTAACTTAACTTTAAAAAAAATACTAAAATGCCTTATTGTGCTATTCTAGAATGTAAAAACGATAGCAGAACCAAAAATGTATCAAATGGTGGTATATCATACCATCGGTAAGTCTTAATTTGCTTTATTTCGATTAAAATTTGAAAAACATTATTTTATTAGACAAGACAAGTAAAAATAGACTTTATTGTTTACTCCATAGGGTCTACTTTCTTTTAACTCAAACATATTATTCTCGCAGATTCCAACTACGCACATGTCACAGTCCGCTACTCAATTAGAGATTAACGTTATCGATAATGAGTTATCGATATTTTAAACTTCAATGTTCTATGGTGTATCGGCGAAAAATTAACCCTGTGTGCGTTTTTTTTATGATTCTGAATTAATAATAGGTAGTACATATTTCCATATCAGGTTTGAAATAAGTTTAAAATATGGATATGGGGAATCTATTCGTAATATTCAAACGAGAAAAGATTTATCTCACCTTAGGTCATTCGCAAAGTCTCGAGTTGGTCAAGTCAAGTCGGGAGTCGCAGGGCGATTTCCGGCCACCGTAGGACGGCGAGTGATGATGGGGGGGTCGCCGTCAGATAGGTGGCCCGTATTAGTTTAATAAGTGACCTATGTAATAAATAAGTGGCCTAATAAGTGGCCTATGTCTGAAATTTCATCAAAGTTTGCTAAGGAGTTCGTCGAGCTAAAACATACTTAAAACGAGTGTAGCTGCCGGCGAAATCGCAGGGTTTCATGTCAATAGAACGTAGGTACTAGGTACCCGTAGTAACAAAATATCGTGTAGTTTAATCTGTTACCTTTCCATCAAATAGTATAATTTTCGAAATCAATCAGTTGTATATTAACATAACAATACATTCTTAATTATTCTTTCTATAAATCATAAGCATTATTATAAATTTATAACACTTGATTTCAAACATACTTATGTAACATTCATTTTGAAATTCAAAAATATTTATCGACTCTTTTATTATATTTGAAAATAAAACGCAACGTCGATAAAAAGGCAATGACAGTGGTACAACCCTAGAAAAGGACGAATAGCACAAAAATAGTAATGAGCTCGTTACGGAAATATC
Source organism: Xestia xanthographa (assembly GCA_905147715.2). NCBI lineage: Eukaryota > Metazoa > Arthropoda > Insecta > Lepidoptera > Noctuidae > Xestia > Xestia xanthographa. The sequence continues at coordinate 21,567,416 of LR990646.1, forward strand.
AATCTTATTACAAAAGTAATAAAGGTTTATTAAATGCATTTAGTGTAGTGACATCTAGCGGCGAGTAGCAGAACTTGCTCGTGAAACTATTCTCTAAGAGCTAATACGTAAATAGAGTAGATAATAAACCACTCTATTTGCATGTGATTATGGTTTATTTTCAAATAAACGAAGACTGATATATTAGTTACCAATCACACCACGCTTTTCTTAGTGTTACGAAATACAATTAACCTGTTTATGTGTTAGTTTGGGGTACGCTGGTTCCGATACTAATAAAGCGCTATGCTGTTTCTACTGTTTTTTTCTTTTCTGTGGTACCGCTACGCTAATTAGCTTTTTGTAAAAGTAATTACTTTGAAACTAGCAGATGATGCCATGTCGCGAAAATATAAAAGAAAGACAGCATTTAAAGATTGCTTATATTCAAAGGCTATTGGCCCGAACAAGAAATCCGTCATTTAACTTTTTTGATCAAACAACTGTGTGTGGCAACCGACCACGGAAATAGTGAAGTTTAAAGTCAATATTGTGAACACCATGCCTAAATCGGTTTTTGTTGAAAGCTTGATTTTTGTACCTCCTGAGTATTTAATGTGGAAGTTAGTTATGCGTGGCCAATGAATTTCGTACGGGTCTCTAAGGCTGAGGCTACAGTAGGGAGCGATTTGCGATGCGACTGGAAGAGCGAAACGAGAAAAACATGGTATGGCTACATTACAAGCGAAATTCCGGCGTATATTCGGCGATGACATGGCTACAGTACACATGCTCAACAACGAATTTTCAAGAGCGATTCATGCGGCTACACTATAAAAAGAGAAAAACAGCGATTTCGCTGAGAATTCGCTAGTTCATCGCATTTTAATGATCTTAAAACATTCGCGGCGACTCCGTGTCAAGATGGCTACATAGAGGGAGCACACACAGGCGACACATACGACGCGCGCGGGACGCGAGGGGAGGTTGTTTAGTTCGCGGCATTCACACAGTCGAAAGGTTGCTGTAGCTTTGTGTAAACGTGACGTGTATTATTTTCAATGGCTTTGTCAAAACCAAACCTTGTATTTTTGCTTGAAAGCTCTTACCTCAAGTACGAACTATTTTTGAAAAAATACAGTCGAATTGAGAACCTCCTCTTTTTGGAAGTCGGTTGAAAAGAGATTATGTTGGATTCACGAAATAAATAAAGAGCGCAGTAAATATGGAGAATTTCATCATTTTCACCATTGCAGGACGTGCTTGAATTTTGGATACAAACAACTCAACGTCCATCGTAGATTCATAGACAAACCTCTTTAGATGAGCGATCAAAACAAACTGGTTTGAACGTGTCGCACTGTCATGAGCGAGCGCCGAGTCATGTCATGTCCGTAGCGTGATTATGTAGCCACTTGACAGCGGACCCACTAAAACAGTAACTTTGAACTTCTCGCAAAATTAATCGCTCATTCATTTAAATTCGCTCAAATAATGTAGCCATTTAATATAACTGACGAGCATTTGTTTTTTACGCTCTGAAGTACAGTTGTAATGTAGCCGCTATCATAACAATGACTCATTTGAATCGGTCGTTTTCTTAGAATGCGATCAAATCATCCATCGCGGTTTACTATACGCATAATGTAGCCACACGCATATTTAGCAGCACTATTGAACTAGTCGTGCAAGTGAGAAATTTTCTAATAAATTCGCTTCAATTTCGCTCATATGTTGATGTAGCCGATGCCGTGATTTCAGTAATGTTGTTCGTGTTCCTATCGCATAAAGAAATCAAAGATCGGTAGTAATATTTGATGTACGGTGTAGCCATATACGTGAGCATTCATTTACTTGTTTTAATCGCTCATGTGTCGCAGGTCGCCTCGCGGCCTAATGTAGCCTCAGCCTTAGGCGTGGAAATCTTGGTATGATTGCGGTTTTTTGGTCAGCAACCTTGATATTTCCGTGTCACTTTTTGACGCTATTTGTGGTGACAAAGTATGGAAAGGTTTCTCCACAAAGGGATTCCAAAGCCACAGAGGAAAGTCCATCAGAAATAAAAGGCCTTTTTGAAGTTAGCTTAATAGCTTAGCCTCATATTTGTGACGTTTATTCCCGTATCTGCGCTATTTCGTTTTTGTCACGTACAAATCTAGTGCCCTTCCCAAATTCGCTGTCGGTCGCTTAAAGAAGAGCTTCGACAGCTCTTGAAGTCAACCCAGAAAACCCCTTACAACCAATATTTTTCTTTATAACTAACGCTTTTGGGCTAGGTTCTCGTTCTCCTAGCTTGCATGTAGTGTTGGCATTACTGTCAAACGCAACGTCCTCCTATAATTTTCAGTTTCTCTTCCTTAAAATAATTTGCAAATTATCTTCACGCCAAGAAACTCTTGACAGCGTAATTTCGAGGGAAAATTATACTGACATATCATTATTATGACAAATTGTTCCTATCAATCGGAACACATTATTACATGATCAATTAAATTCAAATATCTCAAGTCTTCTATAGCATTGTTCTGTCAAACTAAGGTCGATACAGACTTGATCCTCGTCGCCCTTGCACTATATTCGTCGCTTCGCAACCGAACAAGTCTCGAGATAAATAACAATGCTGGTGATTATGAATTCGTTGCTAACATTTACGCATTAGATACGCGTAGTTCGATGAATGGTTCGCATTACTTCGTGTTGAGTTCGAAGCTTTTCGCTCACGGTCAACTTGCGAAGGTGGAAATTGGTTTTCGTGTTATTTCATGGCAAGTAAAGAAGAAATTGATGGATCATGACATTTATGATAGATATGGCTTGGAAGGTTGTTGACGTGAACTTTCAGCCGACAAAGATGGAAGAAAAAGACGTAGGTACAGCGTCAACCATAAATAAATTGGGATAAGAGCAGGATTATGATGATGATAGTAGGAAGCGATTCTCGCATTAGTTCAAATATATACTTTTTTGTATTCTAAAGTCTACTTACTGGGCGAAATCAGCTTCAGTTTCCATGTTGGATTTGCTCTAAGTATACCATAAAACAATAACTATTAAACCACCGTAAGAAATATCTTAGTCTAACTCCATAATTCTCAAGCCAACGATCGCAATTACCACTACATTCCACGATGACTTAAAGTTGATATCATATGATCACGTCATACATTACAGAAATTACGTGGTCTAGTAATAACTTTTGACGATATTATCGCAGGATATAGACCCCAAAATCTCCATTTATGTCTCTTATCGTGGATAGAATCGAAACTCAAGAAATACAATACAACCTTTTTCATAAACCGTAAGTAGCTAAGTTAGTAGATAATTATATTATAACTACGTAGCACCGTAGCCTGTCAAGTCAGCAAGAAAAAAATAATAAAAAAACAAGCGCTTGAGCACACGTCAATCGAATGTCATGAACGGTGACTATAACATGACGTAAGATAAATGCTCCTAACATTCTAAAGAATCGAATTCCTTTTTCGAATATCTTTGAAATGGCAACGGCACTCAGCGTAGACGGCTTCTACGTCGCTTTTTTATAAGATGGATATTTTTATTGCACATAGACAGGACCCATGAGGTCTTCTTGTCTCTGTTAAAGCGGTAATTTTCTACTGCGGCATTTCAATTGGTACTTTAGACGTTGAAGTAAAAGCACATACCAATAAACAGTACTTAACTTCTACAGAAGGAATTTTTATTACACACTGTGTTTAATAAGAAATGAACACTTTGGAAAAAGGTCGTATGAGGTAAAGTTAAGATGATAGTCGAATTTCATCTATCTCAGGCAGTTTTAAACGAATTGGCACGTGGAAACAAGCTACCAATAAGGACCAAACAATGCAAAATTATTCGCAGAAATCACGCCAGCCTCAAATACCTCCGTATTCACAATTTATTATCTCCAATGCAAACATCACGGCATGTCGCAATCGCATTGTTTTATCTAAGCTTGAAGCACACTAATCTAACCTGTTGAGGAATGTAAGGCCGTGTCTAACAGCCTTTTCTAAGGCACGTAGGACCTCATTTATCTGATGTGACAGGTTTGAGAATACAGCATGACTGTATGCATGTTTGGACACGCAAATTATGGGATACGGTGACAAATTGGGTAATTAGTCCGTAACCACGATCTTTGGTAGCTGCGTGTTGCGAAATTCTTGCATCTGTGGCTTTAATCCATAGGATTTGTGGAATTATAATCCTTATTATTGTGCCTTCAAATGCAGTAAGGAGCTTAAAGGATTATTATTGCAGTGTGTTTTATCATTAGGATCAGCTTCCAGTCAGAACTGCTCCACTTCAAATGATTTACTTACAAAGGTAAATAAATTAACTATGGTGTTAACCTATTTTGTAAAGTAAAACGTTTACTGGATGTTGGTTCCTAGTTAAGTCTAAAATTCGGGCGTATAAAACAATATAGTCTACACACTCCTCAATTGAAGTCTAGGTTGGATGTCAATTGAGATAAATCATAATTTCATTTAAATACAACCGATGACATAATTCAATACCCATGATCGAATACTTCTAATCGATCCATTAAGAAATTATCCGTAGAGAAATAACGTTTAACTGAATAATGGCTATGCAACAAGACACGACTTCTGATTTCAACTGCAACAATAAATCTAATACTCAGAACACGGCGTGTGTTGGGAGCGGCTTACCTTTGGCTGACGAGGTCGAATAATGTTAATACCTCTACAAGAAGCCCTGTATCACCGTTATTTATGTCTACACTTGCATCTAACGTGCATTTGGCATTTTACTGTTTGTCAGGGTTAAGAACTTTGTCTTAGAAACTAAGCATGGCTGGTTTTAGAAAGCTATTAAGAAGTAAAAGTGAATTGTGGATTCTGCATTAGCTATTTCTCTTGCGTGTTTGGATACTCGATTGGCGTTAGTTATGATGGGCATGGTACAAGTATATCCACATTCACCTCGTTCATACTAAAGACACACTGACAGGTGATAAAATATGTATGTTTTTTGCTCTTAAATGATAATTGAGTGAGTGAAGGGCAAAGCTCACTGGCAATGACTGACAAGCATCTTGTCAGTAGCTTCTTTATGCTAACGTGCCTGCTCCATTACTAGGGCAACCGTACCGGGTAGTTGATGGTGAGATTCTAGTTTACCGCTGTCATTTGATGCTATCAGTTTTTTTGCCTTTGCAACTGCCGCTTTGCTTGATCCAACAAGGTCGCATTTAACTAGTGAGCGGTAAAGACGTGTAGATGTTTCTCTGTATCAAATTAGTCACATATTTTTTGCAATTGAACCATCAATGCTCATGACCACATGTAATTCTAAAGGTGTTAGCGTTGGCAATTTGCATCAAACCGTACCGCTATGTCAACACGAGCGAGAAATCTGTCAATTCTGTCACAATTGAGCTCTCGTGACTGCAAGCTAAATATTTTACGTAAGTTTATCCTAATACAGAGACAATGGCTACCTTAGTTTAGCTGATAAATTATTTCTAACTTATAGGGTCATAATGGTCATAATTGAACAGCCGACTTTGTAGGTGGCGGTCGATATCGTTATGTCAAGTAACTAGTGTTATGAAATGCATTGTACGTTGTGTTTTCTTAGCTTTCTCATAGTGTACCAGTTAAATAAGCTTTCGCAGTTCCCTGATGCATAATTCATTAGAGTCAGGTGCTTTGGAGGAAATAGGAATATATTTGCTTGGTTGATCTAGATTTTCTTTTAGTTCTGGCTTTACATCCAAATGACCCGAAAAAAGGGAAGGGTTGGCACTGTTGGGAGTCATGAATTAGTTCAAAGCTAAACTGGTGATAAGAATACTGATGGCAATTCCGCCAACCCCTCGATCTAGATATAGGAAGTGGGATTTGAAACTCCTTGTTAAGGTGAATGCTCCAGGGTATATATTTTGAATAAATATTTTAATCAACACACAACGTAGCACTGGCCTGCAAATTGCAAAAAACACAAGAAAATTTGAATTTCGCGGGCTACCCTGGAGCATCAGCCTTTTTTTTTTTTTTTTTCGGTTGGGGAATCATCAAATAACTCCTCCCGCTCTGGGCGGAGCAGGAGGGAGTGTCAGACTTTTACTGATTAAAACCCATCCATGTTCCTTCATCGCCCTTTTTGTTCCGGGGCCACGGTATCTCTTTCGAACAGTCCCGCAACCCCGGCAGGCATCGGTCCTTACGGACCCCTTCCCTTTTGCTGACTCTCTTTGAGGATGGACGGCGAGCTAGCCCATAGCCCACCGTCCACAGGCCCGCGCCTACGGTGGCTGGGGGCCACGTGGTGATGGTCCCGGACGCCCGGGGCGTCTCCCGCGGCGGCCGGGACGTTGAGAGGTTCTCTCCCTCTCACGTTCCGCCACCTCCTTCTCTAGCATTACTGCTTCGCAGGAGGTGACGGCGTCCCATTCCGTCTCGCTCCGGACCATGGCTTACACCAGGGCCGGACGCGAGAGGTCGCCGCCGCCGATCGCCGCTTCGAGAACACGGCGGTGCTCCGCCCACGCGGGGCACACCTCCACCGTGTGCTGCACCGTGTCCTCCGGTCGGGCCTCACAGTGGAAGCACCCGGACGTTTCCTCCCGCCCGATTCGGTGCAGGAACCTCCCGAACACACCGTGTCCGGTGAGGACCTGCGTCAGGCGGAAGGTGAGGACACCGTGGCGTCGCTCAAGCCACTCCTCAAAGAGGGGACTTATCGCCACTATCGTGGCGTGCCCTTGGAGCATCAGCCTTAAATCTTAACTTTGGCATTTGTTTCACGTTTAAGCCGACCCACAATCATGTCAGATAGGGTCGGGGGGCTTTCGGGACCAGGACCGCGGTCCCGGATTCCCCTTAAAAATTTTTGAGTGGTAATGGTTATTGCTGTGTTGCAGTGCAAAAAGTTTGCATACAACTTAAACCTCCTACGTTGAATGAATAAGCAACAAAAACAGATCCGTTCTCAGAAAGATCAGTAATGTACTCTTCATTAGTTTTATACGTACGATACTTTAATGACGACGATTATAATGTAGATATTTTCTCCGTCATCTACCACCGTCCGCCACCAAACACATGTAAACAGGTATTTATCGCGAATTTTACCTTTAATATAAGCCCGACGTTTCGACCGGATTGCACCAGCCGTGGTCGCGGGAAGACTGAAGTATTGGAGGTACCGCCACAGCAAAGTGAAGGTGTTTATTCAACTACCCTCACTTGATCGTCGCTCGATGCTGCTGATCGTGACAGTTTAAAAAAAAACAGTATTTTATTGATTGCGTATTCAATTGCTTCTTGCGTCTCTCTAGCTTCTAGCTCTCTAACTTGAATTGTCATTTGTTTGTCCTTCTAGTTCTTATGGCCGCGGAAAAAATATTTCCGCAACTGTTATGAAAGAGAAACTTTCTATAAAAATACAGTGTTACCAGAACAATGAAATTGATAAAATATTTTGTCGCATACTGCCAACCTGGAACTTTTTAAAAGTCGGAACGTTCTAAATAATTTCGGTTCAAATTGTCACAATCTTACGCCATATTAAGACAATGTTTTAGTTAGATTCAAAACCCCATTTTGAATTTTAAAGCTTTTTTAAACGGCCATAAAACTATTCAATATTCTCGTTTCTCTCAATCCTCACCCAGCTACTTTTATTATTAGATCATTTGCATGTATTAATACAAGTGATCAGTACATATAAATATTTATTTAAGTACTAAACGATCTGCTAATAATATTAACGGCTGTCAGGCTGTAGGAATGTACTCTAGATAGTAGTCGACCTCAACACGGAGCGAGGTCATCAAGCGACGACCACACTTTTACTAAGTACATAAATTATTAATTAAATAATCAAGCTTCGGTTTTCGGTTTTAGGAGAACAGAAACGGAAGTTAGGATAGTTTAGAGGTGTAATGAAGTAGGTAAGGCTGGAATGGGAAGATAAAACACAATGATATTTCCCTGTTCATTATAATCTGTATCCATCCAAAGTTCGAGTGAATCGGTTTCTTCTAGTGAGCTCCACCCTTTTTTTTTTCGGATGGGAAATCATCAAATGACTCATCCCGCTCTGGGCGGAGCAGGAGGGAGTGTCAGACTTTTACTGACTAAAACACATCCATGTTCCTTCATCGCCCTTTGTGTTCCGGGGCCACGGTATCTCTTTCGAACAGTCCCGCAGCCCCGGCAGCGGCCCTTGCGGACCCCTTCCTTTTGCTGACTCAGTGTGCTCCACCCTGGGTCGCATTATCTCTTCACATCAGGCGAGTTCTGGCCAAACGCAAGCCAGCAATGGGTTCTAAATAAATAATGGATGGCAAACAGGGTAAATTGAGGAGTTCGTGCCGCAATAGCCCGCTCGCGTCGATCTTCGGGTTAAGTCGCGCTTGTCTAGGTTGAATTGTGGATGATCTCGGAAAGCATGTTAAGCAGTTGGTACCGGCTGTTAACTGAGATCTATGACATTGTTTACAGGTAGTCAGTGGCGCGAAAGTCTGACTAACAGTCGTACCAAGGGGTATCGTATTATCCAGTGCTAACTGGATTGTGGAGGTCAAATAGGCAGTCCCTCCATGTGAAATACAGGTTTTCAGCTGCATCTGGTTAGACTGGACGCCGACCCAATATAGTTGGGAAAAGGTTAGGCAGATTATGATGATGATGAATCAGGGTAAATAATATTTATTTATTTTTATACTTCAAGCAAAAAGTACAGAGGGCATTTTCTACCAGTCAATCTAATAATACGAATCAAATATCAGTAGTGGTCGGTGTGACGGGTACCTTAGTGTGACCACTCCCATATGAAGGAGGTTGAATCTCGCTCGATATTCCTCACAGTCATTCGAGTCTGACTTTAGTTCGCACTAAGGAATTTTACTGTATATGGCAAACGTAAGTAATACTTAGCGTTGAGTTAAGTAAGCAAATTATTCTAAGTACCTACTTGCAGTAATTTTCTAAGTAAGTGCAGGTCTAATTAGATCCTGCTTGTAGCAGCTTCAAGCATCTTTTGCCTTAAAGAGCAACAGATGTTGGGTACGATATTTTAGAAAAAAAACAGCTACCTGTTTATTTGGATAGTACAGGTAAAGATGAATAATTTAATCTCATTTCTGGTTTTAAAATCGATGTAAAAATAATAAAACATGATTCAATCCTGACCTTTTGGGTTAACCACAAAATAATTGCTAATACAAGTTGTTTTTTCTACTAAAGAAATAATAGTATTTCTTCGTGACTGTTCTGACCTTGTCCCCGTCGCATATGCAGCGTGCTAGTGTTTTATAAATTGTAAGACACTGTTGTATTGACACCTATAAATAAAGACAAATACGACACTCATATTTTATATTCTTTTTTTCGCTCTCGAGAATAGAGCTGGTCACGTTGACATTGCCATTGTTTGGGACTAGGAAATTGGGCTTGAAAATAAAACAAAACCTAGGTAAGCTAACTAGTCTTGTAATGTCAGAGAATTGGTCAATAAGACAAGAAGGATCAAGAATACCATAATATGACAGTGATTTCTATCAATGATTACAATAATAAATATGATATAAAAGAAATAAGGCCATGACTTAAAAAACAAAGACCTTAAACTCATGTATACTCCCATGTTTAACTTACGGGTGTGAAACATGGGCACTCACCAAATCGCTTAGAGAAAAGCTTGCCAAGTGTCAAAGAGCAATGGAGAGAAGCATGGTAGGCTCAAAGAGACAGGATAGAAGAAGAAACCCAGATCTCCGGTCCAAAACAAAACTGACCGATGTTCTAACAAGAATAGACCAACAGAAGTGGAGGAGGACAGGCCACATGTTGCGAGACTCTAAAGGCAAGTGGAGCAAGGTAGTGACAGAATAGTACCCAAAGGACGGCAAAAGAAATCGGGAAGGCAGTCTACCCGCTGGGAGGATGAAATAAAGCTGACAGCAGGTCCAAACTGGAGGAGAGTACCTCGCGACAGACGACAAAGGAAATTGTTAGAAGAGGCCAATGCCACGAGGCATACCGAAATTCGAGACGTTTTGTGATTTTTGTTTTAACCATTACTGTTAGTGTAATTGTCTGGTTTCGGAATAAAAGGCTTTATTTATTTATTTATATAAAAGAAATAAAGAAAGATTTCAAGATCTGAAAGAAGCTAATTTAGATAAGGACGCAGCTCAAAATCGTGCTAAATGGAAGATTCGGACAAGGAAGGCCGACCCCAAGTAAATGGGATAAGATCTAGGAGGAAGAAGAAGAAAGGATGATTTCATATATTTTAACTAGTTATCTTTACATTCAGTACATTCAATCGTCAAACGTTTCACGCGGCGCTATTGTTGTACGCTACGTATATTTTTTGCCGCGCCTTTCTTGCAAAGTCCAGTCTTTAGCAATCATTACTGGCACCGCAAGTACGAAAAACTATTAGTCCTCAAAGACATTAAACCTTACTGTCTGAGCGTTTATTTTCTACTGAGCAATAAAAAACTTGTACTGTCAATTTGGATCGTGATGCAACGGATGGTCCCTATCACTGCTTCAGCAACATTCGACATCCTCTTTTTTCCCACAGGTATTCGATTATAGCTATCTCGTTCTAACAAGCAAGCGTCACATGCCTTTTGATTGGACCATCAACCTGTTTGTATAGGTGTTCCATCGAGAGTAGGAATCGACACACGAGTATCCTGTGGACATTTTTTCTAGCCCATTATAAATAAAAGTCCGAGGCAATAGAAAAATAAGGACCATAAACGACATGGTCTTTGAACGTATCTTGTTGGAAAGCTTTGTTAAAATCTTTGTGTGGGAATCCAGTGGTCATAATGACATTTTTGTGTCTTAATTAATGCCCTGAGCGTATAGTGTGTTGCGCCCCTTTGTTCCCATCAAAGGCTGCTCGTTTTTCAAGTTTCAAAGGCATGCAATGCCCATTGCTAGTGGTTTATTACCTGTGCATGTGATTAATTAGGTTTTATGATTCATGTAATTCTAGTATTCATCACCGTGTTTAGAAATTATCTGTTAGAATTAGGACGTGTCATCCTCGTTTGTTACTTTTTCTGAGCTTATAAAAAGCTTAGAATCAAGAACGTAAGTAAGTAATTTTAAAATGACTGTATTACTTAATCAGATTACATGGTATTCGAAATGTACCGTTTGTTAAAAAGCGCACCGAAGATACACCTGTTCCATTTCTCAATTCGGTCTCAAAGAATGTAATTAGTCGTTGCTCAACTGTTCCGCTCGATCAATCTTTGTTTTGGGATTCCAATCTTTTTGTTTTATCATTGAACGTCTTTATTACGTGTCATTAGAGTTCACAAAACAACGGGATCTTTCAATTAACGTTGAGGACTAATGACGTTTGCGGCTCAACGAGCAGGAACAAGAACTCCAAGACAGCCGAGGCTTCGGAAATCTTGCTTCTATAGAATTAAGAAACTTCACCAGATAAATTCGAAAGATAATGTTTTTTATTACGAATAAAGTTTTATCTTCTGCGTTAGTTATGTGTTGTGTTTAAATTTACTACCCATTGGATTTAGCAACGTAGCACTGATACATATCTGTTTAAAAAATATAAAAGCTTGCGTTGATTAACCGGATAGCCTACTTAAATAAGTCAATGATTTCATAAGTTTTCAAACTTTAAGATGATTCATGTCAGGTCACATCCGTAAACCATTTAGTCATGTTTTTTGGAGACTGTTTACTCAGTATGATGCCTTTGAACTTCAAGACACGCTGTATTTTTTGTACCGTGAGACTCAGTGAGACGAAATCGAATTTCCTCCGACTCGGCTAACCGCACAGGGTCTATCCTGCGGCTTCTTTGAATGTGTCCGTGCACCGTGTCGTTACTCCCCCCTCCCCCTCCCCCTCTCTTCACCAACCTGACCACCGCACCGCCGAATCCTCGGAACCACGGTCAATCGTCTTTTGTTTGTTAAACGCGATACAAACCCAACACGTACACCGAATAAAGCACCGCCGTATTTACTCTTTTTGTGTTCCCAACCAGTCTCTTGGCCGCTAAACAAATAAAAGGTGCTCCAGATCGATATTTATGTATGGGCACCGATTACTACCTCTATGTTGCAATTGTGACTTGCGACTACGAAAGTGTGATGTAAGCGTTTTATGGCTGAAACATGACGGATAGATTGTAATGGGTTATTATGTCGGGCCTAAATGGGATCTTATTTTATCAATGTTTACTGTCAATGGTGAAGTAACAAGTTTATGGGCGAAATATTCCTTTGTTGGGAATTGTTAAATTGTCGGTAAGAAATTGAAACGGTCACTAACTTGCACTGTTTTAGACTTTCAAGATTTTTCACTACACCTAAAGTACTTACGGGATAGTATCCGTGACTTTCTTTTGTTTCTATGAGCTCCCGATATTTAGACGCTGTTGCAAGCATCATGTCAGCGGAGCTCTGCAATACTAGGAGGTATGCGGGTGGGACGAAAATTATTTATTATGAGCAGACAAATCTGTCTACTCTCTTTCTTAGTCTTTTATTACGTGCACTACTGGAACTCGATTGTAACTCACGACAAAACACATTCACGGTATAACTACGTTTTTCTTGATAATGGAGAAAAAATGAAATGGAAAGAAATTCACGGATGTCATCCCGTAAGTACTTTAAGTGTGGTCACAAACTTTAGCAGTAGCACCAATCTGATCTTTTTTGTGAAATAAAACATTTACCGGTGGAAATTAACAGGTTTGGCCGACAGGCGTTGGAGCGAATAATCGATCCAAAATGAAATAACCGAGCAATTGAATGCACTTAACAATACTTATCTAATTTTGGGGTCTCGGGCCAATTGTTCATTGCCACAATCAGGAGCTTATTAGAAATTGGGCACTTTTAAACTGGTTTTATGATCGATAACGATCGAAATGATTTCAACTGGTGGGTTCTTCTTGGACAGTTTAAACATCCCAAACACTTGGAATCGTCGTCAAATGTAATATTGTTGAGTTTGATGTGACTTCGAAATACTTTAAAGATCTTTTCATCTCAATAAACAGCTGTCTACAGTCAAACAGTAGTCAGCATCGACTAACTGTTCTTCGTTGAAAAGGTTGAATTACTACACTTTAGATGCTTCAACTGATTTCTTAATTTTTTCTCTTTTTGTCTAAAGTTCGGTCGCCGAACTTTACTTATTGGTGAGACAAAAAATAAAACCGAATACCCGGATTCCTCATGATTACTGGCTTCTTTTAGAATTTAGAGCCCCCATAAATTTTGGCGTGCCCAAAATAGCGCTTAATAAGCTGGGACCAGTAATGAGTTTCAGAGACATGCAGGAAATATGACGTCATTTTAAATGTTTTACCTGTTTCCATGCACCAAGCCTTTATGAATGTGTTATTTCATACTTAAACATAATTGCTTAGATCCCTATCATTATTGTGCGCACGGCGGGATGGCTCCCGGCGAGGGAACTAATCTTGCCTGTACTTTTGGTCGCATGAAAAAACTTGGGTCTCTCTAATCGTGGGAAGTTCGAATGACTTTGTTTTCGATTATATCCATTATGTTTGGAATGACTCTATTTGAAGAAAGTGTAAAGTCGTTTTATTCTTCAGCTACTGTTTGATCTTCGTTTCATGCAATTTGTTTACCATTAAGTTGCCCAATTGTTGTTGCTTTAGCTTTAAAGAAAACGTGACCGTTTACTGGAGTTTCTTTTTTGTCCTCTGAGCCAGTATTGCTGACAAAATCTGAAGCGTTATTCCATAATATTCAAATGTGCTGTTTCATCTTCGATGGACTACTGTACAGTTCCCCTCTTCAATTTACGAATGAAAATCGACACGAACAAACTTTTTTTTATTATGGAACATCCAAGGTAGTTCTGATGCTACACGATCAAGTTACTCAATATTTGTGTTTATGTATTTTCTAAGTATATTAAACTTCTTTACCCACCGTCACACCAGGTACGCGTAAACCAACAGACACATGATACATGCGTCATACCTCCGTATGTGGTACCTACATCTGTAGAACCTGTTTGAGACAACGAACTTTTTGTCCCACTATCTCGTCCATTTGTTTGCCGACTCTTGGCTATTAGTCGACTTTTTGATGTTGGATGCGATAGAAGAATGGGTGCGGCTTTATATTCATACGTGGCCTTGCGATTTCGGCGAAGGTATGAGCTAAAAACTTGGATTCGCAACATTAGTGAAGCTTTTAATGAGTTGTTTGGTATTTCGTTTTCGGTGGACGGTGATTGGAATATTTTTTTGTTAGAAATAGTGTTTCAGTTCATTAGTGTTCTTCAAATGGCTAAGCTGAATGAGTCTGTAATGAAGTCTGAGAAAAAGAAAAAAGCCTTATTCAACCTCATAAAACAGTGTCAACTTCCCTTCCTTGCAAAACAAAACGACTTTATTTCACAATCCAACGCATAGCTGATTAAGTAGAGCACATCAGTACTAAACATCTCCGCACCGTATTCACTACGATGAGAACAGAACGATACTATAAAGTTAAATTGCATTTAAAGCATGGTTCACATGTTCCATATTCCCGTTCTCCCACGTAGTCTCCCATTAAGTACTACACGCGATCATCAATCTAAGGCCGGAACAATAGGCTTAGGAAGACTTTAGCGTCGCGAATTTTTCGAACCGAATCCTATGCACGTGTGACGTTCAGAGAACCGCTGGTGTGTGTATGACTTTCGATTTTTGTTTTGTGAAAGCTTCGTACAGTATTGGTAATAGGGGTCTTGTTTGAACAACGAGCTGTATTTGACACGTCAATTTGTTGTCACGGTTGTTCGGCGCTCAAGGAAGGAGCCTTTTTTGCGATTTTTTGAAAATTTTATCGGAGGTCTAACGCCATAAATTTATAATATTTATTCTTCCCGTAAAATGAGTTTGGCAACGGCTTTTATTAGTTTTTGTAATCGTATAGGTGCCAAGATTTTGTTTTTACTCGTCTTTTTGTATAATCTGTAGATTGCAATTCTCTTAACGTATGCAAAATTAAATATCTGACAGGTTGTATGGAAACCTGTTGGCTGATGTCATTTGCCAAAAATAACTTTAGTGCAGGTCATTTAAAAGCCAAACCTAACTAATTCTGAATCCAACTTTTTGTGCGTGTCTGCTACTTAAATGGTTATTCTAGGGCGTGATTATGACTATTTATTTAAAAAACTGCGATAAATACCTGATGGATACCATATCCATTATATGAATGAAACATGTTAGTTCGGCCCTTTTAAATCATGAATGAAATTAGCATAGAGCGATGCTCTAGATTACATAGTGCTTACGCCAAACAAGATGTTTCGTCTCAACATTTAAATATTCTGCCTTTGTTTAGTTCTCCCACGTATAGCAGTAACGGCACATCACTAAATGGTACTTAAGTACGTCACTACTTACTACGTGCGAAAATCCGATGCGTTATTTGTTCGTGAGAGAGTAAATTGAAATTTATGCCAAGTTGACAGCTCAATGAGGCATAGTTTATTCGAAACAATGTCATTGGCAGAAGCTGTACTTGATTGGTTTATCGACAGTTTTTGTTTGCTGGGGCCGTAACAGTGGTTATTTGTTATTTCTTTCATGTAAGTACTGATATTTATGTGGAAATTAATGTTGAGATTCTTTGATAATTGAAAAATATTAACGTAGGTGGGACTAGCTTTAGGTGGCTTTATACTTGTTTCTATGGATATGCCTTATTTGGCAAAATTATAATAATAATTAACTATAATTATTGTTCTTTGATCGTTTAAAATAAGATTATTTTACTTTTATTAAAGCTAGACGCAGACAGAATAATTAATTATGTTGTATTTTATTTTATTTCATTGAATGTATTGCCCTTGACATTTTCACATAATTACTATTAATGAAAGGTAACTCTTTACTTGCAGAGTGTTCACAGAAATAATCGTCAGCCATTTTGCTAAGTGAAATCACCGATTAGATCTTTTAAAAACTAAACTTTCTTATTCTTAAACAATAAAATGGAAGATAATTATGTATTGTAAAGCGTGAAAGTATTTTATGCAAAACGGCGATGTCAAAACCAATTTAAGTAAATATAAATAAGTGATTTTATATCTGGTATAATAAAGTTCGTCGTAAAGGTTGCATAAAACGTTTCTTCGACCTTTTTATGTCTTATCGAACTTCCACTCCTTGTCTCTTTTCATAATTCATGTGGCATTTGCTTATGGTTGAGTAATTCGGTTAACTTTTATAAATACGAAACTGTGTTGGTAATTATTAATGACGTACCTAGACTACCTAGTAAGTAGGTACAGTCGTGGTCTTTTCCGCCTGATCAGTTAAATTTTTTTTACTTAAATCATGCGGAGCCGTGGAGCCACGCCCCCTTCAAGTTTAGGCCTATGAGGAAAGTGTCAACTTCGGCGCGCAAAATAACAATAACTCTCGTTTGCGTCGTTAGTGCGCTCGGCCGATCGGTATCTTTTAATTCATTATTTGTATACAAAGTCAACGGGGCGGGGCTAGAGAGCGTTTTTATGCTGTAAGTGCAAGCAAAAATTAGCTTAGTGATGATCAGGCGGGGGTGTCCTCGATACTACTTAACCTATCTACGCATTTAAATTTAAATACCTAGTTAAATGCCCAAAATGTTTAACCACGTATGAAAATTCAAAAAACAGTTTTGATTCGATGATGATATCTATCTTAATCAAATCAAAACAACTTTAATTTGCGCAAGTAGAATTGATTAGGACTAAACACCAGAACTGAGTAAGTTACTAAGGTTTTTAACCGTTACGTAAAAGAGTTAAAATAACTCATATTCCGATCGACTCTTAGGGCCTTATCATACTAGTTATAAGGCCCTTAGAAGTCAAATTACCCTCCTATCAATTGATAAGCCATGATTTTCTCCGTTACGAAGTAGTCTATAATAAAACATCGAGGTATTCAAAACCGTAAGAAAGTACACTCCACAAAACAATTTAGTACACTGGCCAGAAAATACATTTTTGACGTACTATTGAGGACACTCCCGCCTGACTGATTCAAATCCGGGGACAGTAAAGATACTAATAATTATAGACCTGTATCCGTCTTACCAGTTTTTAGCAAGGTTTTTGAAAAAGTAATGCTTAATCAAATGCTCTATCATTTTAACACCAACAGAATCTTACATGATCAACAGTATGGCTTCACCAAGGGACGTTGTACAACTGACGCCGGTGTAACCTTATTAAAGCACATATTTACTGCGTGGGAAGAGTCTCAAGACGCCATAGGAATTTTTTGTGACCTCTCCAAAGCGTTTGATTGCGTAAATCACGACACATTACTTTTGAAACTTGAGCATTACGGACTGGGTAAACTTGCACTTAGTTTGGTAAAATCTTATTTGAATGATAGACAACAACATGTTCAAATAAATGGTGTTAATTCACAGGGGTTAAAAGTAAAAATAGGGGTTCCACAAGGCTCAATATTGGGTCCTTTCCTCTTTCTAGTATATATAAATGATCTACCCTATTTACTGAAAAACCAACCTCAAAATATGGTGTTATTTGCTGATGACACTTCCCTAATTTTTAAGATAAATAGGCGGGCCCAAAATCTAGATGACGTGAATAATGCCCTACTTCAGGTCCAAAATTGGTTCACAGCAAACAATTTGGTATTAAATGAAAAAAAAACCAAATGCATAAGATTTGCTTTACCGAATGTTAAAAGTAGTGATTGTGATATAATATTGAATAAAGAGAAACTTGAATTCGTAGATAAAACGGTTTTCCTGGGGATTACGCTTGATTCAAGGCTACAATGGGGTTCTCATTTGACATCTCTTGCGGGGCGGCTAAGTTCAGCAGCCTTTGCCATTAGAAAAATCCGTCAGTATACTGATGTAGATACCGCTAGACTGGTTTATTTTAGTTACTTTCATAGTATAATGTCTTATGGCATTTTGCTGTGGGGACGGGCTGCTGATATTGAGTCTATATTTATTCTGCAGAAAAGAGCCATCAGAGCCATATATAATCTTCGTAGGCGCGATTCTCTAAGGGAACTGTTTAAGGATATTGGCATCATGACGGTACATTGTCAATACATCTACGAAAACATAATGTACGTCAGAAAAAATCTGCACCTTTTTGGTAAAAGGGGTGACAGACATAATTACAGTACTAGAAATAGGGACCAACTAGTTCAGCCAGGTTTCAGACTCGCTAAAGTAGACTCATCTTTCATGGGGTACTGTTTGAGATGCTATAATAAAATTCCACAAAGTATTCTTGAACTGAATGAGACGAAATTTAAAACATGCATTAAACGCACACTATGTAAGCAAGCATATTACAAGTTGAGCGATTATATCGATGATAAAAATGCTTGGCTCAATGCTGGTCCTGCTCCACATGGACAGGGGCGCATAAATTGATAGCATTGAATTGTATTGTTGGAGCTGCTGAAGATTGTACAACTATCTTTGCATTGTATAGAATCAATCTCTTTAGTATTATATAAATGCATAGCCCATATTGTGTGAGTACTATGTACTAGAAAGCTATCATTCACTGGAAACCTACGTCTTTTTTTTTGACTTGAATGTGCCCTGGCGGTTTGGAGTATGTCATGCTCACTCTATTGTCTCGCTGATGGTGGCGCATGTGTCGGATCATTTAGTTCCCTTCAAAATGGTTGAGTTGAATGGTGCTGATCCATGCGTCATGTCCGTGAACGGGCGCTGTCAGTTGTGACTGGTCATCTCTTGGTTGCCATGGCTTATTTGAAGGAATTATTTTGAATTGTATTTTTTTTTGTTTGTGTTTTTTTGCTGTGGACACTTTTACCGTGCACATCTTGCTACATTGTTCTCACATAATATACCATCTCAACGTGAATGATGTAACCAAGATTTTGTAACAATATTCTGATTTAAAAGAGTGTCCATGGAGTTTCTTGCCCATTCTTCTCCATAGAGATCTACGCTAGGGAATGGGCAACTACAGTACTTTCACAGTTTTTATGTCTTGTGACTGGGACTGTAGCTACATTTAATTTTCATCTTTGTTTCGACAATTCAAAAGTGCCTGTAACTGGCTTACTTGAAATAAATGCTTTGATTTTGATGATTTTGATTTTGACCACCACTAAGCTAATTTTTGCTTGCACTCGCAACATAGAAACGCTCTCTAGCCCCGCCCCGTTGACTTTGTATAGAATTAATGAATGAAAAGATACCGAATCGGCCGAGCGCACTGAATACGCACGCCAAACGAGACTTACTGTTATTTTGCGCGCCAAAGTTGACGCTTTCCTAATAGGCCCAAACTTTAAGGGGGCGTGGCTCGGCGCCTCCGCAAGTTTTAAGCGAAAAAATAATTAAAATGGTCAGGCGGAAAAGACCACGATAGTACAAGTTTGAGCTGCGATGGTTGCTCGTATACCCTTCGATTTCTTGTCGACTGTACGTACACACATTAAAGTACATCATTGACTACGCTTCCAATAAAGATATTATTAACCATAAATTACGTTCAATGTTACGTTCAGGTAATTAATGGTTTGGTCAGAACTCATGAGTTTCGATCGTTCAATCAACCATTTTGTTTCGATATTCGATCAGTGGCAGGGACGGTTACCGTTACCAGACAAATACCGGTAAAATTACCCAAACATTATCGTTATGCAACGTTAAATATTAACGTTAAACATAACGTTAATTTATGGGATTTACCGGTATTTAAGTAACGTTACTAAGAACGTTAATTCAATAAAAACTAACAATAACTGGCGCAACGTTGCCAAACCGAACGCGTGCCGCGTGACTTTTCGTTCGGCCCTGCTAATCAGAGCGGCAACAGCTAGAATTTTACAACGATCTCGGACAGATACCTACGAAAACGCGACAAATTGCGCGCGCTTACGCCGTTACGCGTGTTTCATTTTTTAGTATGACCAGTAAGTACATCATACAAACATCGCATACGCCAAATTAGTATCGTATATTAACTGAATTATATTTGTTTGTTGTTCTATTATTATAATTAGTTTTAGTCTCTATTATTTAACGGGTCCCGACTGTTGCAGTCAAAATATCCTGTTTCCTGAACTTGTTTTTTTTATTTTCAGTTTTTATTTAAAGTTGTTCTTTACGCAGTTGGGTTTTTTAAATTATATATTTTTAATATGTAATTGTCTTGTTTAATTTTTAATTTTCTAATCTACAAGCTCTACCCACCTGGCCTACATACCTACCGTACCTACCCTACCCTAGTCTACCCACCCTACCTATCTACCTTACCTACATACACAAATTGCAAACTGCAATACCTACACGGTCAAAATGTATGGAACAGCTGATTTAAAAGGGCAATGCAACTATTCCCATACATAGCTGGCATATTTTTTTTTTATCTTTTCGCCAAAGATGAAACCTAAGCCATATTTTAGGAGACTGAGAAAACAATACCAAAAAGAACTAGCTCTAAAGAGAGTGAAAACCAAAATGTAACCAGCACCACGGTCGCGACTGGGAAATTTATTAGTTATTACGTTAGGAAATAAAACGAAATTATATACATGTAAATTATTTATTACTATTTTAAACGTGTCTAGAAAAAAGTCCGCTGGTAATTATTTAGTTTGAGTGTCAAATTGTATTTCTTATTCATGGCTGCCCTTAGCATCTTCTAAAAATGTAATGATTTTTGCATAAACATTAGGCAGAATGCAGGGCCTTATGTCTTCTAAACTTGACTCCACTAATTTAGCAAAACGGTAGTTCATATTTTTGGGGTCGGCTTTCGTTTGGGTACATGCTTTGAAGTTTTCATATATGTTCCCTGTCATTACTGGCATTACCACTGCTGTTTGGCTGGATTTTTCAGCAAGTCCTCCGAAATTTTGTTTCTTCGTTGGCCTTGCTGTAGAGTGCAACATAAAAGAGTAGAAATTAAATATCTGAGAACTAAAATTTTTCATTTTCTGGCAACATCTAAAATGTGTACTTGAGCTGTCAATTCTTCTCGATCGGTTTCGTTTTTCATTAGAATTTTGGTTTTTGTGTGTTATTTCTGATCGTGGACAGCAAAACAGCGACATATCATAAATAAGGTAATTCGTGGCGGTGCCCGTGAAATAATTTATAAAGTTTTTATGCGGTGTTTGGCCAAATTACAAAATGTGATGATTTTTGCATAAACATTAGGCAGAATGCAGGACCTTATGTCTTCTAAACTTGACTCCACTAATTTAGCAAAACGGTAGTTCATATTTTTGGGGTCGGCTTTCGTTTGGGTACATGCTTTGCAGTTTTCATATATGTTCCCTGTCATTACCGGCATTACCGCTGCTGTTTGGCTGGATTTTTCAGCAAGTCCTCCGAGATTTTGTTTCTTCGTTGGCCTTGCTGTACAGTGCAACATAAAAGAGTAGAAATTAAATATTTGAGAACTAAAATGTTTCATTTTCTGGCAACATCTAAAATGTGTACTTGAGCTGTCAATTCTTCTCGATCGGTTTCGTTTTTCATTAGAATTTTGGTTTTTGTGTGTTATTTCTGATCGTGGACAGCAAAACAGCGACATATCATAAATAAGGTAATTCGTGGAGGTGCCCGTGAAATAATTTATAAAGTTTTTATGCGGTGTTTGCCAAATTACAAGCTGGGAAGCTGCCATCCTACTTTGAAGATGTTTGCCATCGTACAGCAGATTTTACTGGTAAGTAACTATTGAAATTTGCAGTAAACGTTAATTACAAACGATTAATAGATTTAGGGAGCAAAATTTTCGATATAAATAATATTTACAAATTAGTTGTCTACCATTTTTGAGGTTATGTTAAGATAAACAAATACCGTTGTAGTTGTAGCGCGACTCAACAACGTTGATAATAAGGCAAAAACAATTAACGTAATTTAATTGCGTATTACCAAATACGTTTTATGCTATACCTTATTTTTGTTGAAGCAACCGACTAGTGGCTTTTTTTTTTTTATATTTTCACGTTAAGAACATTGCGCGAGACTTTTTTCGTCGGACTGACAGCAATTATATTATGAAGTTAGAAGCTAAGCTAGCTACCTAAGTTAATTTAAAGTTGTATCTTTAAGTTTATGTTTATAATACCATGCTTTGTTTGTTTTAGGTGTTTCTGTAAGCACAGTGCGCAGAATTATGCAAAACGACGGGAAATTCTCGACAACAGCTAAACACAAAAAGGGTCCCTTAAAGTCCCTCTTATTATATCTGAGTGAACTTGTAGTTTATTATCTACGCGGAACTTATTGAAGCAATGAATGAATAAACATACTTATAAAATGTACTCATTATTTAGAGCGAATAAACCAATAATACTATTCAAGTATCAAGATCAACTAGGTCGTACTAACTGGGTTGCCACTTGAGCTATTGTGGCGCCCTCATTTATTTTCTACTCTTTTATGTCGCACTGTAATTGATTGAGATTGGGGCATAACATCCCAATCATCTTCGAGAAGGCTCGGGGAGACAACGTGCGTCTATATAACCGTATACCATCTGTAAAGAAAAAATACAGAACTTATTACTTTTATTAGTACCTACACAGGGAGTCCGTGTCTACACAGTAAGACAGTGGTTAGGGGCAAGGCTGTTCTAAACCGCCCCTCATGTGCGTAGTGTATTTAGAAGCAAGATAATAATCATGGTATTCAAGCCATTATAATGTGTATTTCATAAGGTCCTGTTGACCAATAATAATGTGTGTATAACCTATAACCTTATTACCTTATTACCATTCGTAGCTGCTACCGCCTCGAGGAATGGGCCATTCGGGGCCATTCCGATTGGCTGCGCAATGGCATGGCATTGCCGGCCGCGAATGGCCCATTCCTCGAGTAGCGGTAGCTACTAGCTACCTACATATTAATTTAAAAAACGTAGATAATAATGTGTTTTTTACTCGTGTGTTTTCTCGAGAGATAAAGAAAACTGAATTATTTAGGTACTTATTTAAAACTTTATATGTAAATACCAAAATACCGTTTCCTGATGTAAATACCAAAATACTTACCGTTTCCTGCCATTTCACAATTTGTTAGATACACCCGCCAATCACTAATTCACTAGGTAATTCATACACGCGCAACTGTGCGAGCGCGAGCGCCACCAACATCGTTAGAAAGAGATAGGCGTATAAATTACCGGTATAAGTATCGTTACTTTTACCGATACTAATTTTAGTTATTAGATAACGTTAACGGACTTACGGGTATCGTTATTCATATCGTTACTTTTTTATCGTTAACATAACGGTATTTGGTAACGTTATAAAAAAAATAACGGTAATTCGGTCCCCGATCAGTGGTTTCGTAAGATCCAGATTGCTTTACTTCGGTCAAACATTATTGATTTACTTTACCTACAGATTTTGGTTTTATTCTTTTGATTTCCTGTTGGCTTTGCGTAAGGATTGAGTGTGAGAGGGAAACCGGTTCATTGAGTGCGTTACACTTTTTGGTTAAGGCGAATAGAGGAGCTAAATTAGCAACTCTATTTGTGGTGATTCAAACTTCGTTTGAAAAACTGTTAGAACAAAGTTCTAATCAGCTTGCACTACAACACTTTGTAGTGCAAGCTGACCACTCTCACTGAAACCGCTCCTTTTTTGGAGATAAGTTCGTGATTTTTTTTTATTGGAGATAAGTTCGTGATTTTTTTTATCGAGTAAAATTTGTTGTATTATGTTTTAAATAAACTACCTTACTAGCGTTTATATCCTGAAGAATTTCATATATTTTTCTGGTTTTGTTTATTGCAGTGAATCATTTGCTTTTTTGCATTATAAAGCTCGCGTTTAGCTCCTGTAGTCCCCTTAACCCTAGACTCATAAACATACGTCTCCCATACACTCTTAGGTAGTAAAACTCTTGCAGAAGGCGACTCGAAAGAGGTAGAAATACATGCGTCTCAGGCTGAGGCTACATTAGGCCGCGACGCGACCTGCGACACATGAGCGATTAAAACAAGTAAATGAATGCTCACGTATATGGCTACACCATACATCAAATATTACTACCGATCTTTGATTTCTTTATGCGATAGGAACAACATTACTGAAATCACGGCATCGGCTACATCAACATATGAGCGAAATTGAAGCGAATTTATTAGAAAATTTCTCACTTGCACGACTAGTTCAATAGTGCTGCTAAATATGCGTGTGGCTACATTATGCGTATAGTAAACCGCGATGGATGATTTGATCGCATTCTAAGAAAACGACCGATTCAAATGAGTCATTGTTATGATAGCGGCTACATTACAACTGTACTTCAGAGCGTAAAAAACAAATGCTCGTCAGTTATATTAAATGGCTACATTATTTGAGCGAATTTAAATGAATGAGCGATTAATTTTGCGAGAAGTTCAAAGTTACTGTTTTAGTGGGTCCGCTGTCAAGTGGCTACATAATCACGCTACGGACATGACATGACTCGGCGCTCGCTCATGACAGTGCGACACGTTCAAACCAGTTTGTTTTGATCGCTCATCTGAAGAGGTTTGTCTATGAATCTACGATGGACATTGAGTTGTTTGTATCCGAAATTCAAGCACGTCCTGCAATGGTGAAAATGACGAAATTCTCCATATTTACTGCGCTCTTTATTTATTTCGTGAATCCAACATAATCTCTTTTTCAAAAATAGTTCGTACTTGAGGTAAGAGCTTTCAAGCAAAAATACAAGGTTTGGTTTTGACAAAGCCATTGAAAATAATACACGTTACGTTTACACAAAGCTACAGCAACCTTTCGACTGTGTGAATGCCGCGAACTAAACAACCTCCCCTCGCGTCCCACGCGCGTTGCATGTGTCGCCTGTGTGTGCTCCCTCTATGTAGCCATCTTGACACGGTGTCGCCGCGAATGTTTTAAGATCATTAAAATGCGATGAACTAGCGAATTCTCAGCGAAATCGCTGTTTTTCTCTTTTCATAGTGTAGCCGCATGAATCGCTCTTGCTAATTCGTTGTTGAGCATGTGTACTGTAGCCATGTCATCGCCGAATATACGCCGGAATTTCGCTTGTAATGTAGCCATACCATGTTTTTTTCGTTTCGCTCTTCCAGTCGCATCGCAAATCGCTCCCTACTGTAGCCTCAGCCTCAGTACCTTCATAAAACGACGAGAGCTCACCATGGTGCCAGCAGTCTTGGCGCTTATTCGTATAGTTTTGGATATACTGAGAGCAGAGTGTCTCAGATACGTATGTTTATGATTAGTGTAACAACTTTGTAAAGTGAACGGTTTTACTATTTGCCTCATAAAACGAAAGGACATACAAGATTTTTTTTAAAAAGGCATGTATTTTTATTCTGTTATATTCTATGTAAGTAATGATTATTAATGAAACAATGTTATACACTACCGTTGTTACAATTTTGATATGTAAACTATTTTATGAGGTATTAATTCGTGGTTATACTTATTTTTTATTATTACTCAAGTACTTATTGTGTGTTATTGTTTTCCAGCATGGCTTTTGGAAAGAAGTGTCAGATAAGAAGGTAGAGCCTTTTTATCAAAAAAAGTGTCAGATAAGATGATAGAGCCGACGTTGACGCAAAACACCAACTTTGAGGCGATGCCTAACACGGAACATCGATGCCATTTTAGGTGATACTTTGCCTGATGTACCAGCCAACCCCGAAAATCAAGCCAGGAAAGTATGCAACTTTTACCCATACAAAAAAAAAAGAGGACCATATTTATCTGCACCTCCTGTAAACGTTACATGTGTATGGAACATCGCGGTAGTTTGCGCTTAGAATGCTCGGATTGATTTTTAACAATGTTTTTTTATGTTTTAATTCTTAATAAAAGTTCATTCTAAGTAATCTTTGTGTTTTTTTTTTCAATATCCCATAATCATTCAATTAGGCGACCTTAAAAGTATGGTGTATCAGAGACGTATGTTTATGAACAATGTCACCCCAAATATAGTTTATGAATCTAGGGTTAATGCAACTTGGGCACTTGTTTACAACATAGCTTCCTCTCTGCAGGGAGTGGCCGTGATCCACCTTCTACGTCGGTACTTTATCACAGCGACGGTTAAATTATGATGTTTGAGGAACGATATGAAAGAAAAGGGCGTAAATGATAGCGTGACGTTTGACAGAGGAGAATGGAAGAAAAAAACGTGTTGCGCCGACCACAAGTAACATAGAACAAGGGCACGAAGATGATGATGGTTAAATTATGATGATGTGAAGTAATCCTCGTAGGAATGCACAATACAATACATCATCATCTGCCTAGCCTTTTCCCAACTATTTTGGGGTCGGCTTCCAGTCTAACCAGATTCAGCTGAGTACACGTCGCGGCACGTAACTCTAGCGCTGAACGAAACGTGGAGGGGATATCTGCGCATGTGACTGGAGAGCCAATCGGCACAACGCACGCCCCAAGACATTCTTATTTTTCACTTCTGCGCAATAACGGTCAGCGCTAGAGTTTCGTGCCGCGACCTGTACCAGTATTTTACACGGAGCGACTGCCTATCTGGCCTCCACAACCCAGTTAAACTGGGTAATACGATACCACTTTCGTAAGACTGGTTGTCAGACTTTTTTGGCCACTGACTACCTGTAACAACTGTCAAAGATGGACAAATGACAGCCGGGACCAACAGCTTAACGTGCTTTCCGAGGCACGGAGGAAACTCGGTATGTTAAGGTGGTCACCCATCCACAGACCAACCTAGGCAAGCACGGCTTAACCTAAAGATCGACCCGAGCGGCTGTTATTATTTAGCCACGAGCTCCTAATACAGCCCTAATCTCAGCTCCTAAGCACAATACAATACATAAACATGATAAATACCTGGAAAATTTTTACTTGTATTCGTTTTCAAATCTCGAAGTTGGTATATCTTTAGCAGTTAGATCATTGCTGATGGTATTAATTATCTCAAACATTCATACCACCATACTAGATATCGTACAGGGCGGTAAGGTCAGTAAGCTGTCAATATTTAATTAATAACTTATTCGTGTGCTCTTCAAATAATAACGTTAATTAACTTAAGAATAAAATATGGAATCACGAGCTAATGAAGGTGATGATTCAACTGTAAAGTATTTAGTTTATTAATAACTTATAGATGCTATTCATTTAGGCACACCGCCATCATGACAAGAAGTAGTCGAAGTAAACTACAAAATATGAAACTGAAAATCACCTGTTTAGCAAAATGAGCCTTCAGATAATTGAGAGCAGTCTAGAAGCTTTAAGATCCTATTTTTCATTTTTATTTGACTAAATAATACAAAACTCATAAAACATGGAAACGGGTATTTATCGCGAATTTTATTTACCTTTAATATTATAAGCCCGACGTTTCGACCAGATTGCTCCATTCGCAGTCGCGGGCAGAAAAAATAAATAAAAAAGAAATCGCGATAAATACCCGTTTCCATATGTTTTATAATGTGTTCTGATCGTGAAAGTTTAAAAAAAGACAATACAAGACTCGTCTGAAATCAGTACGGCATCTAGCTAACTTAGGTACCTATTCTAGTGCCGTGTTCTGTAACAGTAAAACCGGTACTTACATACTTTTGTCTATCATCCGCAGCAAAGAAATTGCATTTTCTCACTTTCTTGAAGAAGACTTTCTTGCATATTTAAAAAAAGGGTAGCCGAAGGGAACCAGTCACTCAGTCAAGATAACGCACGCCACTATTGCTCTATTCTCGTGCCAATAGATGGGGTGACGCCACCAATCTGATTCCCTCACGGCATGCAATTTTATCGCTTCCGCCTGCACCGGCGCGGGCGCCGAGAACGCAAGTAATAGCAGGCCTTATCTGAGACAAAAGGACCGACTCCACTATACCATGTTTTGGTCCGTTTACCCTATTTATAGGATGTTGTTTTTGAATGGTCCTTAGTTCTGATAACAATATCCCCATATTTATTTAACGCCTGTGTTTGATGTTTTGGTTGTCTAAAAGCTATTTTCACTTAGTAAATTTGTATAATGTACATAATTTACAAACTTTAGATATACTTGAAACTATCGCTTGGAAATAAGGCTGTCAAAAAATTCATCCGCATCGCTGTCAACGGGAAAAATGCCTAGAAGGTTGGCACCATTGCCAACCAGGCTCTATAGTTGCTGCCAGTTAAGATGTCAATAGCGGTCATACATTTATTAAAGTTCTTAACTTTGAAAACCAAAAATAAGCCTGTTCAAGTCCTGAATCGCCATCTATGGTATTCTTCAACATTTTTTCTAATGAAAAACGATACTACCATACATTTGTTTTGGTTAATTCCTTCGAAGAGATATTAGGGAAAGGGCTATGACCGCTATTGTCATCTTAACTGGCACCAACTATAGCAATATCATATTTGGTTTGACCGTTATTTTTCCCAGCGTCCACGCCGCCGCGGGAGACGCACCAGGCGACGGGGGGGGGGCACCGTAGGTGCGGGCCTGTGGACGGTGGGCTATGGGCTAGCTCGCCGTCCGTCCGTCTCATGACGACAGGCCGTGTCGACGGCGCGTTCGTGTTCCACGCGCGCCTCAAAGAGAGTCAGCAAAAGGGAAGGGGTCCGTAGGGACCGATGCCTGCCGGGGTTGCGGGACTGTTCGAAAGAGATACCGTGGCCCCGGAACACACAGGGTGATGAAGGAACATGGATGGGTTTTAGTCAGTAAAAGTCTGACACTCCCTCCTGCTCCGCCCAGAGCGGGAGGAGTTATTTGATGATTTCCCATCCGAAAAAAAAAAACCGTTATTTTTAGAATCTTTATTAGTGCTACGTAATATTCTGTGAATTAAAACTGTTTTTAGATGGTAAATTAATTTACAATTTCTTTTGTTTCAGGTTAGTATTTCATTCATCTTAAACCGCATACATCGTTATCACTTACTGAAAACCGTTTGGTACTGGTAAGCTCTCTTATTTATTAACTTGCTGTACCTATTTATCTTCTTAGTCCAGTGTTTTCCCAGCATATCAGCGCCGGCTTTCGTAAAGGAAACTATTCCTCCGCTTCTTAGGACCATTATTGATGATTTAGATATAGTTTCTTGGTTTTACGTAAAATCAAGAAACTGAGAGAAATGTTGTTCTTGTTTTCTTAACATGATCCTTCAACTATAGTGATATGTTTGGATGTCATTTGTACATCTTTGACAGGGGTGTGATACATGATTTCGAAAAGTGAAACACCGAAGGTGACGTCCCCGTAAGTTCACGAATACGAAACACTTAACACCGAATGCACGCTACCTCGAAAAACCTAACACCGTAGCCATGGGATCTCGAATAACCAAATCCCTAATTTCACCTATTCTAAACACTTAACAACGAATGCACACTACCAAGAAAAACTGAACACCGTAGCCACGCGATCTAGAATAACTAAACCTCGAAAAGTCATCGTAAAAAGTCTTAAACAATCAACCAAAACAAACAGAAAAACTTTTTGCAAAAAAAATAAAACCGACTTCAAAACACAAAAAAGTGAAAAGTAACTTTAGCTTCAGAAGTCGGTGACCTTTTTTGATTCATTTAGTTTTTTTTTTTGTCACCGACTTCTGAAGCTAAAGTTATTTTTCACTTTTTTTTCTGCAAAAAGTTTTTTTATTTTTCCATTTTTAGTCGTAATAGCCTATATATGCTATGCATTTATTTTACATTGTTAACAATACATGTCATGCTAATAGAAGCCTATTCTATCTCAATAAATACTCCTATCCTCAATAAATGGAACTTAACATATCTAAACTGTCGAAATTTACGTGTATTGTACACATCTGCGTACCCCTCAGAGCATACAGGCGTGATGTTACGTCATGATGTTGTATAAACAATAAACATCCAAGCGATTGCAAAAATCACGACCGATTTACCGTCTAGTTTTGAAGAGTTCCATTGTATATCTCCGAAGACCAGCATCAGATCTTCACCAAATTTAAATGCGACTATCTCAGGAGTATACTCTTTCAAATAAAAAAATAATTTTGAAAATCACTCTACAAATGCAGGAGAAATCGGTGAACATACATGGAATTATACGGAATACCACACGAGTGAAGTAAAAATATTCACAAAATGAAAACTACTGGGCCAAACTATGTAAAATTTTTATGGGACCAAATGGCAACTATTCCGCATTAAACTAAAAAAGAATCACGTAAATCGGATCATAAATCTCAGCGTAATCGGTGTACATACATAAAAAAAATAAAAAAATACCGATCGAATTGAGAACCTCCTCCTTTTTGGAAGTCGGTTAAAAAAACATATATTAAGTCATATTATGTGTCAATCAACCAAATAATTATTTTGTTCCATGGGAAATATGAGGATATATGGAGATATGGGCAATATGAGTTCAGTTATCGTTTAAAATAGCACAAGTATGCAAGACCGTCTAAAAATGTGATTAAATTGTTTCCTTTTTTTCCAAATGTTTTTTTTTTTCCCTATTTTTTTTTCTTTGATCTTTTGGTTTCTTGATTCTCATTAATAAAATTACTTTTAAAAATCAATGATGCACACAAACAACAATATTTTTTCTTACGTTGAAAAGTTCATTTGTTTTTTTTTTTCAATAAACCGCTTTCTATTTACAAGCCAATTCGAAATTTAAATGAAACCTTTGATAAGTTACCTCCTTGGTTGCCATGTTTTAGAGTAAAGATCGTATTTTTAAATAACACGACAGATATGAGTAACTTATTTGACCGCTAAACACAACAAGATATGGATTTTCATACAACTTTTGCCGGCCGCTGGCTCATCGCATGTATCTGCCTAATACAGCAATAAGGTTGTCAAAATAATGCTAAAATTTCCAAGCATGTTTGAGAAAAAGACTTTTTAAGACTTTTCGAGGTTTAGTTATTCTAGATCGCGTGGCTACGGTGTTCAGTTTTTCTTGGTAGTGTGCATTCGTTGTTAGGTGTTTAGAATAGGTGAAATTAGGGATTTAGTTATTCGAGATCCCATGGCTACGGCGTTAGGTTTTTCGAGGTAGCGTGCATTCGGTGTTAAGTGTTTCGTATTCGTGAACTTACGGGGACGTCACCTTCGGTGTTTCACTTTTCGAAATCATGTATCACACCCCTTTGACAGTCATTACAGGCCCAAAAAGTCTGACAACCAGCTTTACCAGGGGGTATCGTGTTGCCCAGTACTAACTGGGTTGTGGACGTCAGATAGGCAGTGGCTCCATGGAAAATACTGGTATTGAGCTGCATCCTGTTAGACAGGAAGCCGTCCGCAACATAGTTTTAAAAAGGCTAGGCAGATGATGATGCCCTGTGTAAGTCTTTTAACGTTTCCACTGCTGTGACAAAGATCTCTCTAAGTGAGCCATAAGCCCATAATACCACCAGGCGGGCCTAGTGCGGGTTGCATTTGTAATCCGCTATAAACTTTCACACATCAGGCTGCCCTGCCTCCACGACACGGCAATAAATACCACAAGAACAAAAGACCAAGTTAGCACCCTACTTATGAATAATTCCAGATTCGAACCGTTAAAACGTTCCTAAATGTCTTTTTCGTGGCATCTTCACCGCTACTCCATAGTCATACGATTCCCATGCCGTTACACCCAGGTTCTATTCCCAGCTATTATGCGAGCAGAAACCAAGTCAGTCACATCATCGAAGTCAAGTGTTCCCTCACAAGTATTTTCCCGTTGCATTCATTGCTACGATCAACTATTCACCTATTTCGTCTAATGTTTTTATGCAACGCGATTTGTGCATAAACTTGTACATTATTGCTACTTATGTATTCGTAAAGTGATTTTTAAATCGTTTCATTATTATGTATGAGATTTGAATTGCTGATTTGGGCTTTGATATTGTTGTGCTTTTAAGTTTTAGCGTAGAAGTATAAATTCCGTAAGTTATTTTTTTTGTGGAAGCCAAAGGCGTGTCGTTGAATTACAAAAAATATACTTTGTGTAGATGTATTTTCCTTATAAAGGCGTGGATTTAGTTTATTAGTTTGCCGACTGGTTAAATTATATGCGTGATGTCCTTATACATTTTAAACAATAAAAGATATAATTAATAACTTATGTTTGGACGTTTAATGGAAGCCGATTCAATGATTAATTACTATTAATTGACTAAGTACTAGGAAAGATGGGTCTTATCAACGATTTATTAACCTGTAAAGCTCACAACTTCAAAAACATTTTTCCCATACTAGCACTTTCTCTCAATGCCAACAAAATGTATACAAAATGACCTACACAATTTTGCATCGCACATTTGTCACACAACATAATCTCGTGCATCTGGCAGTCGGCGCACGCGCACGTCAACATGCATGCCACGCACGCATCGGATAGCATCGCGAACATTGGTCCCTCGTGTTTACAAGGATTAGCTTTATCAATATATCCTATTTATTTTATTTCGTTTTGCAGATTTCTGTAGATGTCGACTGTTTTCTATCAATCTTCGTGTTGCTTGCAGTTTGCCCGACAGTATTGCCCACAACTTCTCACTTCCGTTCCGCGTTGTCGATGACCATATTGACATCTCATCTCTCAACTTGATCAGTATTTTGACAGAATATAAATGGAATCTCTTCTCTATTTCTCTCTTATCTCATCTCTTCAGGTTATTATGTTGATGAAAATATGATTCGCGCAAGTAAGACGTATGTATTTGCAGAATTATAATCATGAAAATCATCAATACAACCCTCTTAGTTCATTATTAACCCCATTGAATGACTTTTCATGAAATATTTATTGAATGGGGCTTTCATACAACCTGGCACTGACCTGCGAAATTGCAAAAAAACCTAAGAAAATTTGAATTTCGCAGGCTACCTTGGCGATTTCACCTTAATTAAGCTTCAGTGTCCATTTCTATGAAGAAAATGTCAGGCATGTCGTCAGCTAGTAAAGAGCCCCTCGAGGAGAACCTTTCTTGATTAGAAACTGATCCAATTTCGCTTTCCAAACCAATTCTTTTGTTCGAGTATAGATCGACTTGATAACTTTGTCAAATTCCCGTCAGCCAAATGCCAGTCTTAATTATATATCAGTTGAGAACAAATTAGGAAATTACATGCTGTTTTTGCTTTATCATACCGAAAAGCTTCACTTTGGGTAACCCCAATCATACAACTTCTTCTGACTAAGTAAAAGCTTTCCTCGTAGAAATATTACCGTGAGAGTAATATCACGCATGCTATTAGCATGTTAAACTATGGAGACGGATGTTATTCGCTGTCATTTTAATAAAACCATGCTGATACTTAAATGCCTCTTACGAAACCTATGATGGGAAATTTCTTTGAATATTTGCGACCAAAATAGTCACACGTGAAATATGCGATTTCGTAAACAAAGCCAACTATAATATCAGCAATTAAGTACATTGTTATATACTTCAATAACAAAGACACATTTAAATATTCATGAAGGTTTGTTAACTTCAAATCAAGGTTTATAGTCTTAAATTACGATCGTTAAATCGGTCGGAAATTACATAAAAAATTATTAGAATCTTCCGCATTCTTTACAAAGCCGCAATTAGGGAATTGTGTCGTCGTGAACGTGATCAACTTTCGAATATTTTGGGAGAGGTTCTGAATTCCGTTTCCATTGCCATTTTTGGTCCTTATGCTTTTAAATGACGTATTTCAAAAGTAGTTTAGATGAAATCGTATGGCGTTCGTACGTCACGGTACCTGACGGCTCTTCGGGTCACTGCCCCTGAACTCGTCTGCATTTCCTCTATTTACTGGTTTACTGGTGTACTAACCTCATGTTCTGGCTTATTTAGGGCGTGAATTGAATGAATATGCATTGTTTAAGTCAACGCGTAACAATAAGTAGGCTCTTTTGAAGAGAAGAATTATGTATTTATGCAGACGGTTAATTCCGCTACAGACTGATATAATCTTTGAATAGACGACCAGAACTTAGTCATAGTCTGTATGAAAACTTCAGAAGCTGCTAAAATGTTTGTATTTTCGGTGATTTACTTAAACTAGATCCTTACATTATCATCATAAATAACATCACGCATGTTATCCTCAAAATTTTAGGCAGAGGTGTATGTTTAAGTTTCAATGTAATAGGGGGCGAGCCTATTGCCATCAACTGGGCACAAATCCATACCCAGTGGCTGCTACTGAGAAATTATTGATAGAAAAACCCTTTAACAATTTGCCCGACCCAGGAATCGAACCCAGGACATCATGCTCAGGAGTCGCAATTAGATTCTAACAATAAGTCGAAATAACATCAGAAAATTAAATGATTATGTCATGTACAATAGTTCACTCGTCTAGGTAGAGATATTATCTCAAAGAGAGCGGTTGTGTTTCCCAGCAATTTTTGTCCTATTATTTAATCAAATCATTTGAAACGTAACATGTGAAATGTCATCAAGAACTATACTTTGAGCACATTATCATCTCATTAACTTGTTCTGGCGTCTACGATCGTGTGCGAAATAACCCATCTGCTTGTGGTGAAACTTGCGCGCACCGACCTTTGACACAAAATCCAAGATGGCTGCCGAGCTGTCAAACTAAATACTCTTACTTTCCATATCCGTTAACGAATCATATTTTACCGCTCCGTAGCTTGAAGATTCATTGTGTCTTTGATTCACAGATACAATTGTGAATTCATCGTAAAAGAATTAACACTTCTTGTTGCCCGAATATGAATGACTACCGAGGCGGCTGTTTCATTGATTGTGTAACTCACACTTCAAACGTCTTCCTTTTCTATTGCATTGTCCATGATATCCAAATGTAACTTTCGGTAATACTAAACCGAATAAGCATTTCTAATTCGCAAATAATATTGAATCAGTTCCGGATAATGTCGGTTAAGATATGGCGCGTTATTCGAGTCCATAAACGATAAGTAGCCGTGCAAATTTGGTATCGTATTCATAGAAGAATTATTTGGACTTTGAAATTCCGCCGAGATGTATTTATTGGCTTAACATGACATTACAGGCAAATTAGTATGGAAGTTACGTGATTTTATTGTGTTAGTTGCGTAGACTGTAATATCACAGTAATATGGTTCATTTATCATGGGCAACCTCGATTTGCCGAGAGCAGTCAAGAAGTCATAGAATTTCTACATTACAGTTTCCTTATGCGTTCATTCCTTCGTCTTTTATGATTGATAACTGAAGTTTTCTGTTGAGTTTTTTACCGATACAAGTTGTCCGTTTAAGTTATGACTTGAGTGAGGTGTTTCTTGTGAATCATTGAAGAACTTGTTTGTTGTTTTTATGGGTTTGTTTTATTCATTAGTTGTCGTCCACCGAACATTCTTGTTCAGTATTTTTAGACTCGACTCATGAATTTTAATTTTACGATTTTAAGGTAGCAGATATTTGTTAAATCTAATTAGATTTAAAAGCTCAGTCTCCCGTTGCGTAGTTTAAGAGTAGTCTGAGTTCTAGCTTTATCTTTCAATAAAGATAATGGGATCCAGAGGTTTATGAGTTCAATGAAACGGACTTTATGGTCAGGTTAGGTGTAATAAGCAGTAAATCTCCATTACTTTTACGACTTGAACTAGGCCTCCGTGGTGTTACTTAGCTTTCGCTCGCGTCTTCGTCCACATTGCGTTGAAAGAACAATCTAGGAAAACAACGAGCTAAATATAGGAACTACCGAGTTCACTGAAGGTGTCACGGAAGGACCTCTTTTGAATCTTATTGTTTAGAAAATAAGGGTGAATCGTGGTAATGTACTTACACTAGGTGTTTAGTTACGTGTGCAAAGGAATAGGTAGTTTTCCAAAAACTGATCTGTTCCTTCCATGTCATAAAATGTACAGTTAGAATGTTTTTGCCGTTTTTTCTTTTATTTCGGTTTGACCATCTTTATTTAGAGATTAGACGACATGAAGATAAAATAAACTTACCTACGAATACCTACTCAAAGCTTTGTAAACGAATGAAAAACGTTGAACAGCATCCCACGCGGGTCGTAACTAGTCGTAAGACAAATGAAGTAACGGTGTTTGTAAACAATAGACAAGAAACTTGTCACTGTTTGTTCTGCTATGTTCGAACTTCGAATGCAATGGTGATTCAGGTTTTATCAGCCAGCATTACGATGCATTGTCTGTGCATAGAGTTTACAAATCGCATAAGTAAATAAAATATATAGGTATAAGGAATCAGGGTCAGGCGTTACTTTGCAGAAATTCATGACATTCAATGTTATGCAAAATATTTAGTTTTCATTCCGCAAAAAAGAATCCAGTCTTGGATGCAGCAACCTACGCAGGCTCCCGCCCGCAAAAATATGGACATTTGCGAAATGCAAAAATTTGTTCCCTCGACACGTATATTGCCCGTTCTGACACGAGCGGTCGTCGAGTCAATTATCTCCTAAAACTTTACATAAATGTCCAATTGTCACACTTGTATCAGTCTCTTCTCTAGTTCATACTCGGATTCTCAACTTGGGACACGTGACACAAATACCAGATGCATTGCCCAGTGAGGCCAAAGGTTAAGCAGAAGAACTGTCATGTCAATACAAGTGACTAGACACTTAGGCTGCTAGCCAATTATGTAAGCCAATCCGGTAACTGCATTTCTGTGCATTGGCCAATCCGAGCCTTCTTACGGTGTCTATGTCTGCCTTATTATCTTTCGTATTCACTGAAGCATACTATATTTGCTTACTGCGGTTTGTAGACCCAGTATTGCAGCCACTTCTTATCGAAAATCGCGAAGATATACTGTTACTTTTACTATAACCGTGTGAGTTAGAGTCCTCGTATAATTTTACACGATACTACCGGAACAAAACACTTTCAGTAAGTATCTGTTAGGCCGTTTAAGAAGTGGGACTCACGTTCTATATTGCATTAGCGGTAGTCTTGCCTGATAAACTTCGTAAGCTGTTTATCATATACAAGCATCGTTTCATAAGTAGGTACGAAGTAATAAGATGCGTATATTGGACAGTCGATGTTCCACTTTGCGATGAAGGTAACTTAGAAGACTTTGGCATATTGAAACAACTATCAAAGGTCTTGATGCTATTTTAGAAATTCTAAGAACACTGTTCGACAAAGTTCACATGATCAATGACAGATCATAAACTTGGTAGAATTAATTAATGACGCTTCGTCACCATTTTTGAATCTACCTTGCCAAATTTGGCAAAACGGCACACCGATTTATTATTATTTGAAACACAATTTACCATGTTTGGTGTTTATGACTTTACTGAGAAAAAAAGTAGGCGGACAGTTAACTTTGCAGACGGAAGTATGACAATTACGTATTTGCATAAAATGAAGAAATGTCAGATGAACCTACTCATGAAGATAAAAGTGCGTGGACCGCGACATCTGGGTCAGAGGAAAGTGTGGTGAAAAGATCAAGCCAGGAGTCAAAATTGTCAGAAAAATGAGAAAAAGGTTTCTTACGAACGAATTTGCAGGAGCTTTTTCTCCAAACCTTGAAAGTCAGGTCAGCCGAAGACACTGACGGTCGACCAATTTTCACTCTTACACCCTGAGTAATAAGGTTGAAAAGTCGTCATCAGTGAGCGTGATAGTACCTATTGAGTCACCTCAAAATTCCCCGTACCGATGAAACATCATGAGGTCCAAAATTACGCCCACCTATCTAAAGCCATCAGTGGTGGATTTACCAATAGGCTGAGTAGGCTGGAGCCTAGGGCGGCAGATTTTAGGGGCGGCAAATATGAGCCAGTTTTCTTTTTAAGTGTTACAGAAATTAACATATTCATAATTATATTCCTAAATGCTATTAGGTTCACACAATGACACAAGTAATTGAATATGTACTAAATGTTTCACCAGTTAAATTATTTTTTCTACTACTTATTGAATCGCGTTTATTGAAAACAAGCGACGGGAATAATTTTACATTTACAAAAACTGGAAACGGCAGTAATTGTTAGTGTGGAAGGTTTTTGGAACAATAAACTAAGTGAAGGTTCAAATTCAGGCTAAAAGAGAGAGAGTCCAGATGTTTAAGAATTTCTTTAAAATTATTATTGTATATCGCCATGGAATCAAGTGTGT
This sequence comes from Xestia xanthographa, assembly GCA_905147715.2. Lineage (NCBI taxonomy): Eukaryota > Metazoa > Arthropoda > Insecta > Lepidoptera > Noctuidae > Xestia > Xestia xanthographa. Next base: position 21,605,490 of record LR990646.1, read on the forward strand.
CGAAGCTATAGGTAACATGGGCGTCGCCAGGGGCAGCTTTTTCTTGCCTGATGCCACAGAATTGGTATTATAGCATACATACGCAAGGTTGCATAGCATGTGGATATTTTGATCTCAAACCTCATAATTATCTGAATTTACTCGAGGCAAGATGTAAAAGCTTTCGAGCTCGCTTTGCTCGCTCTTGCAGTCTAGCTTCTCTTGAATCTAATTTTTGTCTATAAGTCACCCAGGTAACTCCGGTAGGTCGAAACAATTCTAACCTGTCCAAGGCCTACCTTGGACAGGTTAGAATTGTTTCGACCTACACACACTCGTTCACCTGGTCCCCGTCGTCGCCGTCGTCTCGTTCGTCTCGTTCGTTCGTCTCATTTTGTACACTTTACCTATAAAGTGTACAAATTTTCGAGCTCGCTTCGCTCGCTCTTGCAGCCTACTTACTCTTGCCTTTATCTGCGAGTCGAATAAGTAACTCATAAGTATCAGGATTGAAAAAATTCTAGCCTGTTCAAGGTAGTGTTAAAATTTTCGCTTAGCTCAATCTTAACAAAAAAATTGGGTTGTAAAAACAGTCCTAAAGGAACTCTAACACATTAATGTGTAGAGGTAAGTAGGGGCGGCAAAATTTGAAAAGCCTACTGGCGGCAAATGTGTAAATCCGCCACTGAAAGCCATAGATACATGATTCTTAATAAGCTATTCTAGGTAGAGGTATTATACTTACGTCCTTAATAAAATGCTTCTAGACCATAAAGCCGACCTAATAGAAGCCGTTCGTTATCACTTCGTGTTGTATAAACAACTTTAACAAGTACCCTGCGTTCACATACACGACACTTGACCGGGAAACCCTAGAGCCTGTTGTCTATGCTATTGTGAACTATCTGGAAGTAGGACTCGCTTTCTACCTTGTGTTCATGCGTTTTCGCTAGTAGATAATAATCTTTATCTGTTGGTAGAGAGGAGTTTGTAGGTATATTTGAACCGAAACGTAAAGGATTGACTATTATTTGGATGGCTTAACCATATAGAATCTCATAGTCATGACCATAACCTACTGCAACCATTTGAAACAGGGATATCCAATTCCAATATTACCTACAATGGTTTATCATCCCAAGTTGAGATCTGAAGCAGAAGAATAGACAACCGATGTACAAATATAGAATGACAATCTAAAACACATAGAAAAGTTGTTATGACACGTAATTAATATCGAACGAATTCTAGGAAACTATAAATTAAGTGTTGAACTAGCTCCACTCATACCAGTTACGTGTTAGAGCGTGATTATTAAATCTATTAGACTACTAAAATACTATCTATTATTATCATCACGATTTACCATTCCTGACTTCTGAATTCATTACAAAACTAATAACCATATTGACATTGCGAAACTGTGTTGATTTACTTGGCGTGCTTCATTTGTTTCAAAACGACCTATCTGATACCCTGATATCCAAGTTGTGAAGCAGTTAGGAATGTTCTAAAACAAGCAGTAAAATCAATAGAATAATGGTTCCTGTCGTTTCCTAAACGATACATTATTAATATTTCTTGCATGTACTTTATCTTGCTTGATAATGTAACAAAACCTACCTAATACGGGGTATAATAGGAAGCTGGTAGATAGTTGATAGATAAACATTTAGACCAAATAGTTTACATGTGCTATAAAATTTATTGTTCTAAAATATATCGGATAGGAAATAAATGTGCTTGACTGCTGTAACGGTAAGGTTAATTTATACAGTTGAATTTAAAGTTGAGATGAATAGGAAAGTGTCCCATGTAAAGGCGATGTAAATACAAATTCAATGGGCGTTGCACATTAGTAAGAGCTACCGCCATTAAAAAGCGTGTCCAATTAGCAGAAACCGACTAACCTTTAACATCGGATGCTATTAAAGATGTGCCGGATCGTTAAAAATGTGTAAATGTCCACATCGAGCAATTTTCCAATCTTTGTAATAGCTCCGATACATTGCATATACGAGTAGCTAATGAAGGCGATGAAGGGACTGTAGTCACTACCACATCTAAAGCTAAAGCTACTTCTAATTTTAGCTCACTAATCACTTGCACTAATCAAAGTGTAAACATGCTGTAATATATTATCTGAGTTTGACAAGAACAAGGCTAGTAAAGGTCTTGATTTTCTATGTGCGGAAAGCTAGCCCGCGGCGAAGCTGGCGGGGCAGTAATTAAAAGGACTGAGGTATGTACTACACCTACACCGTATAGGGAGCTAAAAGTTATGGGAGTCATAGGCTCTAGTACCTCCGTTTATTACAATTTAACATCAGGCCGCACAGGTCAGGTCAGGTTGCGCAGTGTGAAAATAGTCTTAAAACTGTCAATGTCAAAATCTTGAAAGAGATTAATTAAAAAATAACGCTGCGGAAATCTTATCTTTGATGTCAAAGGAAAAGGAGTAGTTAATCAAGGAGGGGAAAATGGAAGCAAATAAAAGTGTTGCCGACCTCAAGTAGTTGATGAAGAAGATGATTCGGAAAAAAAATCTTTACTAGCTCATTGCAGATCTTAGATCTGAGATGAGAATGCTAATGATGTGTGGTGTTACGCGAATTGATAAAATAATAAATCAGTAAATAAGAGGAAGTCTGGAAGTGGCACCGGTGACCGAAAAGTTGTGTGGTAATCGGTTGGCTTGGTATGGGCATGTGATGCGGAGGAATGAAGATAATGTCGTGAGGAAAGTTTTGAGTATGTATTAGAGTAGAGACGGACCAAAGAAACGAAGGATGGATTGTGTCAAGGTTGATATGGCATGAAAGGAGCTGGTTTCTAATGAGATGACAAGTAATAGAGAAGTATGGAAGAAAAAGACATGCTGCGCCGAGCCCAATTAAATTGGTATAAGGACAGGAGAATCAAATGATGATGCAGATATTAGAAGTGGAGGAGCCGATAATGTCGGCCTGTGGACGGTGGGCTATGGGCTAGCTCGCCGTCCGTCCGTCTCATGACGACAGGCCGTGTCGTCGTCGCGTTCGTGTTCCATGCGCGCCTCAAAGAGAGTCAGCAAAAAGGAAGGGGTCCGTAAGGACCGATGCTTGCCCCGGCAAGCATAGGTCCTTACGGACCCCTTCCTTTTCCTTGCGGGATTGTTCGAAAGAGATACCGTGGCCCCGGAACACAAAGGGCTATGAAGGAACATGGATGGGTTTAAGTCAGTAAAATTCTGACACTCCCTTCTGCTCCGCCCAGAGCGGAAGGAGTCATTTGATGATTTACCATCCGAAAAAAAAAAAAGGCGCCGATAATATATCGAAAAACAATTGAATATTCAGTCTTCCACACTTAACCTTTGTAACCCATTATTCAAATGAGACATATTTGTTCGATTTTCATTGTCAACAGCATGCAAATTAGAAACAACATATTACATTCATAAACACTTGGTGGCCACGAATTTTGTTTATAATCAAGTGTCATTCTATGAAGATGATCTTGACACTTATCGGAAATATAAAATGGCGTCATCATTATGTAAAGTTCTGTTGCAATAGGCTAACAGATGCTTCTTCAAATGTTAATGATGATATTGTTGTTTTTAGAATTTATAAATAATATTCAGAAACATTAAAAACAATTCTTGAGTCATCATCATCATCATCTGCCTAGCCTTTTCCCAACTTAGTTGAAAAAAAACAATTCTTGAGTATCAAATGGAAAACCACACAGGTTTGGTTCATAACTTTGGTATGTACCTAACATAACTATCTTCCTTAAAGCCTCAAGGGGGCTTCCCTTGAGGCTTTAAGGAAGATAGTTATGTTATTAAAAAATTTAAAACTTATTTAAAAGCCCAGACAGGTTTAAAAATAAAGAAAGCTTTTTCAATAAGCAAGACTTATTTCTGTCTAAGTTTAAGTGTAAAAATTCTAAGTAAAACTCACTTAACTTGCTTGTTAAGCATCACGTTGGGTGTAAAACAAGTGACTCGCTAGAGGCAAATACTTGGGTAGATTACTGCAATGTTTAAATTTTACTCTAGGGGTGTGTGCAATACTGTACGTCATTTATTCATAAGGTTTTTTTGGCAGTGAGCATAGCATAAGCATAATTAGCCTATAATGTTCCCACTGCTGATACACAGACGTCCTCCCTATGAGTGGGAACTGGGAATGAGCTATAATCCAGCACGCGCCGGCCCAGTGCGGGTTTGTAGTCACATGTCTTCGATTTTTTGGTTCTAAGACATGCGTGAGCATCCTGTAGGCTGTGGGATGAATTACGCATCTCCGCACAGCTTCTGTGGATACACCTTAATTCCTAAGCATCTACGTCGAATCAGATCGGCTGCGAATAACAAAAATGTAATTAGAAAATCTGTTAAGTCTACAATTATTATGTTAAATAAGTATGTCTGGAACAGACCGTTGATCGTCTCATTTTACCCGCACTATTGGTTTAAAAGAACCATTCTAGTAAGTAGTTAAACTTTTTGATGATTATCAGCTTTTCTAAACACGCGAGTTCACGCGACTGTCATATTTCTGGATTAAAATTTCTGAAATTCTCAGAATACCCAAAAATTATCGTCTTTCGACACAACTAGTAGCGTAATCAAATACATATTTTTACAAATGTCCGGTGATCATGAAGCAAAAAGTCACGCAATCGAAACATTAGGTACGCAATCGCATCGTTAGAGTATTTGTAAAACTATTGCAACTGCACTTGCTTACCGGTAGGTATGTCATCTTTAAAATGATGATAGAAACTTGAGCAATCTGGGCAATGCTCGTTGATCTGTAGTTTGACAGCTGATATAACTTACAAATCGATGAGAAGCTAGTTACAATGTGTAATGTGCATTGAATTACACTTTTGTGACGTGAGAGATGACCTAAAGTTGGATAGGAAACGATTTAGCTTTCAACATAAATACCCCATGAATCGAACTCAACCTGGATAAGGGAGGAACCTATTCACCCATGATATTAAAAGCGCAAATGATGATATTAGTCTCATTTTCTAGAGCTTAAAGGGGTTTTAGCAACGCGATTTCGTTCAAGTTAGATTTAAAGTCTCTGCAAAACCTGGTAAGTACAATAAATAACTTTAGGTTCAGCCCACTAATTTCTTGACAACCTTAAATAAAAACAAGCAACCCTAAATTGGTGCAAGAAGCGTGTGATTTACAACGAGACACGCCACAGGCGACAGAGTTCCTAAGAAGATCTGCAGATTGCACTGCACCATAGACCGTAATACACATAGGGTTCCCAATTCTTTAAAAATGTTTTCCGTAGGAAATTCCGGATATTTGATTCAAGTTTTGAACATTTATTTCCTTGCAATTGTGCTGTTTAGTTTACTCACATTATAATCATGTACTTACGTACGTTTACAAGTAAGAAACTGTCGATTCATATGTCAATTAAACTTAAAATAATTTCATTTCACTGTGAAGTTTTCGAAATTCCAGAAGTTTTAGAACACCCTTCGCATTCCGGACACTAAGCTTAAATACCGGACGCATGGCAACCCTAAATACACAATACATTTATCTTTACCTTTATTTACCTAAAGCAGCATGAGAACCGTGCTAAAGTCGAAAATTTCAAACAGTAATTGGCGATTGTTTAGCTCATTCACTTCATTCCAATTCAATTTCGTGATATTTATAGCGTTTAAGTGACCATACAACGGTCAAAAGTCACTCGCTCGGATACCAATATTGTGTATCTTGTTATTTCGAAACGTTTTCACAATTTGCTTATTATTTGGTACTTACTTTTGCCTCTGGCGCGATTACACTTGGTCGTTAGCCCGAATTAGTTTGCTTATGGAATTCGGACAAACGACCAAGTGAAACTCAAACTCAAAACATTTATTTCAATTAGACCATTACGGCTCTTTTGAATGTCAAAAATACAAAAAAAAAAAGCTACAGTCCCAGTCACAAGTCATAACAACTTGCGAAAGTAATGTAGTTGCCCATTCCCTATGGAGAAGAACGGGCAAGAAACTCCATGGACACTCTTTTAAATCAAAATATTGTTACAAAATCTTGGTTACATCATTCATGTTGAGATAAAAGGTAAATAGGCATGGTGGTGTACCCGTCTCCGGAAAATCTATCTTCCCTTGAATGGTTTTATATTTCAACTTCATTCAACGACTCGTAGTGTAATAAACGTATCTGATGCCCGAATTCGAGTAAAATCTTTCGAACACCCGAATACGGACTAACGACCAAGAGTAATTGTTCCATAACCTATAATATTCCGCACTGTTTCTCAGTCTAATGATCTTAGTAACTCTAGCACTCTTTGAGATTTCACAAGTATCACTGCGTGCGTTTATGAATGTCAAGTATCTGCAAAGTGATGAGTCTTTAAATATTTATTTCAGTAATGTGTGTGTATTTATGTCAGAGGTAATAGTTTAAAGGTCAATATTAACTTTAGAAATTACTGTAATATTTTTGAGAAGTTTCCAATTTGGCCATGCAAGATTTTATCGAGATCGTAAACTAGGCTTACTATACTACCTCAGATTAGCAACTCTATTTGTGGTGGTTCAAACTTCGTTTGTAAAACTGTTAGAATAAAGTTCTAATCAGCTTGCACTACAAAGCGGTTGTTACGTCAGTCACTGCGGCCGAATAGTGAGAAACGAGTGGTTTTTTTCTATAAAAAGTCAAATTTTCGTGTTTTGGAAAAAATAAAAAACATAAGACCTGCTTTATAGTTAGTTCAGTTAGTATGCAAAGTTTCATGATCTAATTTGAAGAACTTTGGGATTTTTTTCTATAGAGAAAATTATTTTTATGAAATCGTTTTTTCGCCCAACATAAGACCTAACATTAATCCTCAACTTTACCATATATTTATTTCAAAATTAATGCCGCAGTATTTTAGGCGTAATGGAGGATCATGCTAAGCCATTTGAGGTAGTATAGGCCCTAAAGGAACTCTTTGGCTCCGTGACAACATCAAAGTGTAAGCCTTTTTTTTCTATGATCTGTGGTGTAAGCGATTCTTCATAGACTACGCACATAACATCTTCTGACCTCAACGTTTGCATTAACCTTACGTGATCAGACTTCCGACTCGGCTCATCCGAGTATAAACGAAGATAGCCGAAGTACTCATAACATTTCCCAGCTATCTCTAAGTAACAGAATACCTACTTATGTATTAGCAACTTGAGTGCTTAGGTAGGTAATATCCCCGTGCACGTTGTGAAAGTTATCTATTTACTTAAGGTAAATAGGTTACCATGGTTCTTGCAGGCGGACCACTTGTCACCTGCTTGCACATAGACCTTTACTGTTTAAAGTGACTTCACATAATTCATAGAATACCTTTCATCTTCTTTGTAATGTAAAACCTTTGTTCCAAGCACCCTACTAATTATTGGCTAAAGACCCCTTTGACTTCAAAATTACTGTATATTGCGAAAACATTGCGAATGTTTAAAACATGGAGATAAAATTGTGAATGTTTCTCGCACTGTATATTGCTATTCTCCTTTAGAATCAAATTCTTGCATATATCCAAGGTAGGTCCTTGGAGTAGGTGTAGGTGTCCAGTTTAGCTTGGCACTTCTAGCGGCTCTCCTTTCAAAGGTAAATTCTAACAGTGTATGGAATTTTCTATCTTGCCACCTGCCGTGTTATTCTTGGCACCGGAACGTATCAACTTTCATATTATTTGACAGCTTCTATCTGCCGTTTAGATCAGACTGTACTTCTCTATAATATTAACAAAGTCTTTCCAATCTACTTCAGGTTACGGATGAGATAAAATCAATGATAAAACTTGGTAGTAAGTGCATTGGAAGAAATGCTTTTCCGCCTAGCTAGAATATTAATGGCAACATTAAATGGCATTATAGGGACAGTCTCGCTGCTTTACTTCGTAACAAAGTTGCTTCGATAACAAAACTGCTTCTAAGCCATAACAAAATGCTCGTGTTTAACCTTTTAAGTTAGAATTTCGGAGGTTATATTGTGAAGTCAAGGCCTCCCCTCTGCGAAAATAAACAACACCCTGGACTTCAGTTCAATGGGTGGAAAGAGTAATATGAAACCATTGCTTCGTAAACACCACTGCACCTTGGAGGGTTTCTGTGTTGCCTGTACTCTGCTTGTGCTAACTTATGTATTTGTCAGAAATTGCTATCATTTCTTGTATACTGTCAGTTACTTTTCCATGTTCGAACCAAGTAATTCGATATTTTGAGATTAGAACAAACATTATTTCTCTGACGTCCAAAGGTTCCAAAGATCCTCCGTTACGCCTAAAATACTGCAGAATTAATTTTGAAATAAATATATGGTAAAGTCACGGGTGGTAAAGTTGAGGATTAATGCTAAGTACTATGTGTGACAAAAACACGATTCCATAAACTTTTCTCGATAGAAAAAAAAATCCAAAGTTACCTCCAAATCAAACAATAAACCGCTGGTAGGTACTTCAAATTAGATCATGAAACTTTGCATACTAACTGAACTAACTATAAAGCAGGTCTTATGTCTTTTATTTTTTTAGTCCAATCAATAGTTTTTTTGTAAATCGCAAAAAAACACTCATTTCGCACTATTCGGCCGCAGTGATTGACGTAACAACCGCTTTGTAGTTCAAGCTGATTAGAACGTTATTCTAACAGTATTTTAAACGAAGTTTGAACCACCACAAATAGAGTTGCTAATTTTAGGTTTAGAAGGGCCTTACGGCTGCAACTTATACCATTTCTTCGATAACAAGATAGCTTGCCTGGCTTAAGTCTCAATCCTTGTTTACAAGTATTAAAGGATGTCGCATTTTACGTGCAAACCTCCCACATCTGACCCTCACAAATACAGGCAATTCTCTGAATATGTAAATTTTAATGTCCATTGCACCTTTTGTCAACTAACGAGGTGTTCAATTGGTTCTTAATGCGAGATAAAATGGCCTATGGGGCGTAAATAGTCGTTTCTGTTTTACATATTGATATTAAATCTATAGCTTGACTAGTCGTATCGTTAGGGAAAAGGCTAAGTGTCTTCTGCTGCGGTTTTTTGCAGAAACTTTCAAAGCAAGTTGTCCGGATTTTTTGGGTGACGCACATGCGGATCCCGCGTGTCAAACCAAGAAGGAACTGGCGAAGCAGCCGTGGGTTATATTACACGAACCATTTTACATATTTTCTGCGTAATCTCGGATATGCTGCCGAAGTAGGGAAGCAGTGTAAGCTGTTTCTTTCTGATGAAATAAAACCCTAACCCTTAAAAAGGTCTGTAAACAAACCTCACGAAGTAAATCAAGTAATTCTAACTTTTAGAGCATTTAAACATTGCCTAAAGAACTTCTTCAGCATAATCTATACTGACTACTTGATTAACAGATACGACGAGGCTACAAAAGGTTTATTATAGATTACTACCGCTTGAATTGCTTTGCGAACAACATAGTGCTATAAACACTTATTGGCAATATCCTTTAACCAAAAACCAGTATAACTGGACTAGTCACGGACGAGGCTAGATCCCGTTAGGGGAGTAAATCACATTAATGCTTTCCTACGCGTTGTACCCGTCATAGTGTGGCAGAGTTACATGTGGATAATTACGTGTATAATCCTTTTCCGATGGTTTACTAGCGCATTCCGTATTCGAATAGGTTACACCCAGCATCAGTGCAAACATGGAAGTGAGCCTGTTGATAGGTAAATAAGATTCTGAAATTTCTCGTTGTTTCCACAAAACACACCTTACGAACATGAAAGGATTACCCACCTAGGCATTGATTTCCAACTAAAATAAACCAAATAAGTCCACAAAATAAATCTCACCTCAAACGGTATCTTAAACACGACAACTTAGAAACAGCCTCAGCATAATCAGATAATAGCGTACAAAATTCCTTTTGTAGAAGCTATAAAGAATACTAATCTCTAAATGAACTACGCAACTAAATCAAAACGTATCAGTTGAAGACAAAGTCGCAGCAGGTGAACATAGCTGACGACAACAGAGGTAGAACACAGGATTCTGTGAGCATCGTTCGCTCTATCACATAAATTATACGCGTGCTCCCATACGGTGCGGTTGCGCTTGCGATGGGTGTTCAAGGCATGAGGTGGGGGAGACTTGACTTGGGAATTTGGTGCGTGCAAACACGTTGCCGCGATTGTCGTATAGCGTTGGATGATTTTTTTGTCGCTTGAATGACTTTGTTGTAACGCTGTGCATTTTAAAAATTGTTTTGAAAATGCAAGATGGCGGGGTGGCGCGGCGTTTCGCGCCAAAACAAACATGCAGAACTACATCAAACAATGATAATGAAATATGCATTGCAAAAAACAGGTCGAAAAAGTGTGTCTATTTCAGTAAGTTGTTCCTTTCTGTCATTAAGGTGCGTAGTCTACCGTCTGAGTTACCTTAACAGGGTCAGAACAGGACACATTAATAAATATTAATTCATCATTTTATTTCTTTTCAATAAAATAATTGGCATCGTTGACATGTATAACGCGTCGTTAAAGGCGCGAACAGCGTTCATTCTCCAACACTTACCCATTAAACACCATTTAATATTCCATACAAGCAACCGAGATAAATAACCTATCCACGATAAAAATCGCAATCGATTCGCAATTAATTCCCTTCACACGTATAAAAAATATATTGGTTACTAATAACTGTAATTCTATCCTAGTTCATTACATTTTTTCGCCACCCACTTGTGTCTTGGGCCATAAATATTGTAACTAATGCACGCCCATTCGCTGTCAGGCTGTACCGGCGGTATATCGGAAGAGGTGTGCAGACACGAACTGGTTGACGTATGCTACGTTATTAATTATAGCCAGTCTGGTGAAGTGTTTTCATGTATGCATGGGAATTTAATCTTAGAGTCTGTTAAGAAAAGCTCATTGGTTAACGAGACGTGAATTAGCCGTTGGTTAGCTACCATCAAAATGGTCTTTATTTTTCCTAATTTTTTGCTTTGATTAATCGCCGTATCCTACCAAGGTTACCGACGTAGCTTGAAGAATTGCCAAACTTAAGTGGCAGTGGGCAGGGCACATTGCTCGCAGAACGGATGGCCGATGGGGCCGAAAAGTTCTTGACTGCGAAACGGAAGGCGTTGCGTTGCAAGGTCTCCCAGTTATAGGTGGACCGATGACCTGGTGAAGTTTGCAGGAATTCACTGGATGTGAGACGCGCGTGACCGGTCAATGTGGCGACACTTCGGGGAGGCCTATGTCCAGCAGTGGACGTCTTTTGGCTGAATTGAACCGGTAAATAAATTAGGCCCATTATTTTAAATCAAACGCGGCTGTCTTGCATGCGCGTGAGAGCCGATTCTGACATTTATTTGGTCAAAATATTGTATGTATTTCAATACTAGTATGTCTTGTGTGCTTCAATTCTTATTGTCCTTCGCGTCGCTCTATTTCCGACAAGGGGTCTGTTAAGTCCGAATGAAACATTGTAACATGTAGTTTCATCTCTGAGCACTATTACAGCTATTCACCTGGTTGTAGGTCGAACAAGTTTGATCGATAGTTCTGTATCAACACAATCGACTGGACTGTTATTCCGTTTTGTCTACACAGTTGCATATTGACACGGTAAGCACTCGCCGATCACATCGATTCACGAGCCCTTATTCTGATGAGTGCAAGTCACTCGATTTAATCACTAAGTTACGATAGTAGTTCATTCGTAATTTGTAGTGGGACATATTTAGACCGCGCTGTCTTATTGTTGGGCTAAACTCCTTTGAGGGTGAGGCTTCACCCGGTCTCGACAATTCTGGCTTTATTGAATTAATATTTCCAACTGCTCGGTCTATTTCATTCGCGTTACTAATACCTAGTATCACAATGCAAAGTAATCTAATATCTTTGACTCCATTGCGTAGACTTAATATTCGTATTAATCTTACAAAACTACGCAAAATTCTCGTTCTGGGAATAGGTTCACTATGATTGCCCAATTTGAACTGGTGACCTTTCGCTCGTAAATCCACACCCTATCTCTGGGCTATGTGTCTATCGGTTAAATGTAAATATCTTAAAGGCATTTTAAGCGACCTGACTTGATATGCACGACAGATTTGTAAAATGGCATGGAAAATGGTCCCAAATATCACGCACTTATCCGCCTATTTGTAAGCGAAACAATGGAGGAACGACGGCGACGTAAAGATAATGTTGGATACAAAGTGGGAACTTGTAGTAGTGTTTTGAATAGATAAGCTTGCGTATCTATTTTGAAAGATACATAAGGGTATTCAGGTGAAAACTGAAAGACAGTTATAGCTAGTTATAGGCTACACGTCGCTGGTAACAAAGCCAGTGCAAGTTGACTTCTTATTCTTTTAAAACTTCGTGCTTAGCTAGGCTTGTTCAAGATCAACGTTTTACTTCAGGTCGGGTCGACAGTACTACATGCATTTCTGTCAAAACAAAATCGTCTTCATCATCTTTCTGCCCCAGTCCCATTCTAATTGGGGTCGGCGCAACACGTTTTCTTCTACCATTCTCCCTTGTCAGATGTCACGGCATCGTTTACTCATTCTCTTACATCCCATATATCCCATCCTCATTCTCTTCATTCTCATCAGTCCTTAATCTATCCATCTTCTCGAGACCGTTTTGTGTGTTGTGTGTTTTCGAATAAAGCTCATCCGAAGCCGAAGTGCTCAGGATATTTCTTTGTAAAACAAAAGAAATATAAATAACAAACCTGCCAGTGTGTTTAACTTTGTACTTATTGGACTTGTAAAGTTAGCATCATAGGTAAACGAACTCATTATACTGCAACGCAAAGATGTATGGCGCGTTGCCAATATTCCCTTGAGCTTTTGGTTCTCCATTTCTAAGGTAAGCTATTCGAGAAGTTATTAGTTTCTATATAGGCGTTTTTCTTCTTAATTTTCATAGGATGATCTGATACTGATACTGTGCTACCCGCGACAGCCCAATTCTGGGCCAAAGATCCAGGGCTAATGTTGACCACTGGACGTTGGTTTTGTCCAGCTCGTCCTGCCATCTTCTGCTGTGTTATGTTTCTGGCTGTGTCAGGGCTACACATAGTGGCTATTTTGAGCTACACTTCATTGGGCTTACGGCAGTGTGGCCGGCCTAGTCCCACTGTAGCTTAGCGGCTTTTTGACCAACGTCAAATATTTGAGTTGAACAGATAGTTTAAATGATTAGAACTCTGCTCGCAGGTTCGGTGTCAGTGTAAGCTTTAATGATATAAATATCAAGGACATTAAGCTCAGAAGTAAATATTTCTCTCGCTTTGGTTTATGTCTTGTTTTAATAATCTAGAATCTAAAATATCTGTTACAGAGATCCGACATTTACAGAATTTGTAGACCGTACAGCGTGGAGTTGTGCTTGTGACCTATCAATTCCTACTTTGATAAACTCAAGCTGCCAATATAATTCATTGTTAAAATACAAAACACTCCGTATAATAATTATGACATAGTATTGAAGCAGTAAAGGCATAAAATATTCCTTACCGTGTGTGTTTGATCAGGTTTTAAAAGAACTGCAAATGGTCAATGGCGTCGCTTCGTCGTTAAATACCCCATTATGTATGCGGTGTCACGCACTTCCCTTACAAAATGTACAAGAATCAAAAGCGGTAACTACAGAAGATGCGGCTTCTATAAATCATTTTAATATGACAGCAATAATAATGTGGAGAGTTATTTTTTTAAAATTAATGCTTAGGGTTGACACAATGAAAATAAACTTGTTAGAATAAGAGGAATTAAAATGAAAGTAATATTTCACTGAGTTTCTGGAAGTAATAATTTAAGGACTTACATCATTTAATTACTTCTGATAATAATATGATTACAGAAAAGCTAGTCCAATGCCATCGCCAGTCATTTATACAGTTCAATAATAAATGGATTTGGAATTTCTTTCAAACTCCAGAATGTGATTGAGATTGTGTTTCGCAATAAGGATGCCGTGCATGATGTAAAAATAGAACCTAATAAAATTGTTATTTATGTCTAAGTGCAGAATCCAACTTAATTGCTTCGTGCAAATACGACCTAATTTCCTGTAACTGTAAATTAGTAATTAAAGCTTTACATATGTTATAGCTGTCTATGTTGCCACATAGGCAGCATAGGTCTAAGGTTGTGTGAAAATCATAAAATAAATAACACAGTAATGAAATCGTGATAGCATGTTCTATAGGACTTTAATGGGTTGTACAAAATGTATGTATTCGAGCAGTAGAAGACCGTGTTTATTACCATTTTTATGACCGATCACGTTATACAAAATACTGTTATTCTGAATAATGTGGCTCCTCAGTATGGAATGCGTGTTGGTTGTTCTAAACTCGTTGTAATTGATAATCAGGGACCGCGCGTAGGGTTAGAATCCCAACCATTATTTATGTATGGTAATGTAATGTTTGGAACTACAAGTGCCGTTGCAGATGGCGGTTTTGTGCCTATACCTACTTCCTACTTACATTCAGTAAACTTGATAAAAGTCTTCCTTCATAGACAATGATATTCTAGTAAACAGATATGTTGTGAGCGCCCAATTGGGTCGTTTTGCCTTTAGTCTGCAACACGCATGGCGACAAGCGATATGCTGCTACGAATTTAGATAAAAATTTAAAAATGCCATCGTGCGTGTCCAGAAAGTCTACCAATTATGAATTATTTATATATTTTTTTATTAATTATCCTAAAAAGAAAAGAAAGAGATGGGAAATACATTTTTGTCGTGAGTACGACAAGGACGCGTGCACTCCAGACAGAAAAACACTGTCTCTTTTTTTCTTATTGGTTTTTATCGAGCTATCCCTTTTGTATCATTTTGACTTGTAGTGAAATGTAGAATGAATGAAAAGGTGTGCTGCCGCTGCCGCATGGAACACTTTTTTCGGTGGTTTTGTAGGTGTATATCTGTTTATTAGAATATAAACCATAGACCATCATTCATAGACCATTTTTAGGGTTCCGTACCCAAAGGGTAAAAACGGAACCCTATTACTAAGACTTTGCTGTCTGTCCGTCTGTCTGTCCGTCTGTCCGCCTGTCTGTCACCAGGCTGTATCTCATGAACCGTGACAGCTAGACAGTTGAAATTTTCACAGATGATGTATTTCTGTTGCCGCTATAACAACAAATACTAAATATAGTCAATGGTACGGAACCCTTCGTGTGCGAGTCCGACTCGCACTTGGCCGGTTTTTACAATTAAAGCACATAAGTGCCTCCATCAGTTATATATAACACTATAGCAAAGTTTAGGATGATGCTCTCGTATCGTAATTGTTTTGTAAAGGATACTTGGAATAATAAAAGGCCGAAAACATAAAATCGAAACATTAACTATTGTGTTCAATAACTTTTAAACCTACGTATGTAGTACGTAGGCCTCATATCAGTAATAATCACAATATCTTGATCGAATTCCGCAGTAAACCTGCTTTACTTTCCCAATCTCATTTTAACTGTATTCCGTATCTGAAATGGCAAATTCAATAAGCTATGAACACTTAAAGGTTCTATTAAATCGGTCTATTACTGAAACACTAGGTTCCTTTGAGAATTCGAACGATCACCTATCCGTAAAATGTTTACTACTTATAGAATAATGTTATTCATTGTGTCTGAATCTGTAGCATGACGACCCTTTGTCTTTTATCAGTTGTCATTAAATAAAAAGATGAGTAAGTGAAGATCGATACCGCTTTTCCATTTTCATAACTAATTAATTGACATACTTACATACTTAGATACTCTGATTTGGTCGTTTGCTAACAAAAAAAGCTTGAAAAACGTAGCTTTGTACAGCAGTTAATGATCCAAGATTCGAAGCTTAAAAAGAAATTGTCTTTAATCAATTTATTTTTTCGCTATGACGATCATGGTCCCATGAAGAAAGTTCTTCGGTTTGATGATGGTCTATATCCTTAAATATGACAGCACCTTTCTGATACACGCTGTGTATCATCATTATCAAAGTCTCGATCTTACCACAGAATACGAAATCTTATTGGTTTCAATCCTATTATTCATCGTCGCCAGTTCCTAGTACAGTACCTCCGCTTCACCTTTCACGTACTGTGACGGTATGTTACATTTCCTTGCCATTTTCTTGTACAAATTCGACACAGTCGAACCATACATTATGTTTAGCCATAGAACATTGTTCAGGTCGGCTATACTTCAAACTCGATCGGTACGTGAGTAACAAATATTGCCGCGTTCTTGAAATTACTCGCTCGTGACAACGTGTTTCTTGTAATATGTGTCGTGGAGTCAATATTGTATGGATGAAGATTTATGAACAGAAGGTACGGGACTAGGCCATATGTATTGTGGGAGAAATATCGGGCATCACAATGGGACGGACGGAAAAGCCGAGATGACTCAAATTGCTCATCTTTCAAACTGGGACCTTGATGCACGATATTGACGACATTGTTATAACAATATGGTTTGTCGTGTCAACAATGTAGACCCTTCTTTTACCTGACTTGATGGGAACGGTATTCACCTTGGCCCCAATGCCATCGCACGTTAGCATCGATACAGTCACTCTGTTGAATCGATTCTGAAACAAAAACGTTTTGTTAAATGATAGGATTGATACGAGCATCCGGCTAGAACCGCTAATACGATCTATAGAGTGAAGATGGAATGCGGCTTGTATTGGATACGGCATAGAACAAGATACTGACGTGTATCAGAGAATAAGATTGATTCCAGGAGCAGTCATAATAACTAAATCCGTCTAGATCTATTTGTAAAGTGAAGACGAAAGGAGCTTTAGAGTCAGTACGGAAGGCAGAGAACTGGACTCAGTGTATGTTAAAAGTGACCATATGCTTGCATGGAAAGTAGAAAGTACTGTCTATAAACTCAATTAAAAATTAGATGCAGAAAAGAGAAGACAATCTAAAACGATAAAAGGACTGCGTGAAACAGGATCTGGCTCGAATGAGAATGCAAATTGAGATGAACGCTTAAGACGATGAACAGAAGGAAATGCTGCGCCGATTCCAAATGAATTGAGACAGCAGGATAATAATGCAGATGAGCATTATAGAAATAGACATGTTCCTGGGTCAAATAGTTTTACAGTACCTACATCCATACATAGTTTTAGCACTTAACGACCGTATCCTACTTCTCAGTCTCACGATTACAAATTAACACGCAGACGAGGAGTCGCCGATTAAAGGTTTAATAGTCGTTTTACGACTTCATTCTCAATGAACATCGTGAAGTTCCTAGCAAAAAGGGAATTTAATTAAGAAGATACTTTACGTGCATTTGATAGTTAGTCAGCAGTCAAGATCCTCTTAAGGACTAAACGTTTTTGAAAGAGGAAGTCAAATCCTTCTACAGGGTTGTAATCACTATTAAAGTTTGTGTTGGCTTTGGCGTGAAGGCTTTTATAGCATATAGTAAACTAAAGCCTCTATCAAAGATACACGCAAACATGTCAACATCAGGTAAAAGCTCTTTGAACTTAGCAACAACACACATATCAAATAACATATTACTGCAATGAAGGATGTAATCGCGGATACACATAACCCTGCGATAACCTATCAAACCGCAATTGTAAACATAATTAATTACACTGACATAAAACAGTTACATAAAATCAAAAACGCAACAGCATTTCAATAAACGTAGTTACCATAACGGCTCGCTTATTCCGTAATAGGTCTAAACGTATGCATTAAGTCACTGAGATATACGCCTCGTAAGTCTCGTTTCGCTTTCAGAATCACGAGTTTTGCTCTCGAAACGACGTTTAAGATACATTATGTATGGTCTACTAACACGCTTGTATTGTGAATTAGAGTGTAAATATGTAAACAAACACTTCTAGCTCGGTATCGGGAAATATTTGTACATAGAGCCGTGTTTTCTGGCAAGATTTCGGGACTAGACAATTTATTTTCCATACAGATGTTGGTCTTAAATATTTGTTTTCAATATGACAAATGGTTCATGAATACATTTCGTGAGTTTACTGAGGTCCAACAAATTATGCGCATGTAAAACGTATTTGTTGACCCATAATAGTCCATGGTATGCGGTTAAGGAGGAACTACTGTTGAAGCATTAGAGATGGACTGTGTAGATGTTTGAATGATGGAAATGTGTGGATTGTATTTGGAATACTTGAAAAGGAGGCCACGCTTAGTCATGTACGTACTGGCCTTAACGAAAGCTATCTCTTATATAAATGAAAAGAAAGCTCATCTACTGCTACACCTATGTAAGTATAATAGATAGATCCATAATCAAAATGCAATGTACCATACATCTTGTTTGTACCTTTCATGTTATCAATAAAATAAATCACACCGTACCCGAGCTATGCAAAGACACCGCAGATCTTTTTATTATGCCAGTTGTAAAGGCTATAACCATACAATACACGGTGATGCGCTAATCTGTTTGACACGGCCCCGAGCGTTGTCTCTCGGATTTGTAGACTAAACTTGACAATAAATTAAAACGACTTCAAACTTAACTCCATCAATCGAATATGGTTTTTAAATCGGTACTTGCAAAGTTGAATTTGGTATGCTTCACGGGTAATAGATGCGTCGTCGATATGCTCATGCGGTGTTCCGTTAGCCGCTCACCTGCGCCCGCGCTTCTCTAGTTATGCTAATGGCTGAGCGCGGCTCGCTCTCAGACTCTCAGTCCTAAGTACTGAGAAACATGGAAATAAGTCCACTGGAAGATTTAGTACTCGTATTCCCTTGTATGTAGATTTGTACTCGCAATATTTTCCTATGAAAACGGTGCTTGCACACCCAATAGAAGTCCAACATCATTACGTAGTCATACGTATTCAAATGAGACAGTCGTTTAGATAAGCATTTCGCTCGAAACACTATATTACGTTCATAGTGCTGATAATAATTCCCAATCGATTCCTGTATAACATCGAATTTACTTAAAACATATCCTAGAAAGACAAACGGAGTTGATAACTAGATATCCGGTGTATTTGGTGATGTTCCTTATCTAGTATGCACCATTTATATCAGGGTATGGAGATATTCTGTTCGGTGAACGAGACCGTGGGTGGACGCGAAACTGTAAAGGAAATCGATTCCGCTGTACGTGTTTGAATCGATTTCTCGACACCGGGGTTAAGTGTGCGAGTATCGAGTAAGATGTTCCATAGTTTCATTTACGGGCAAGCGAGACCACTTCATCCGAGTTCGAATACTGAGTCACGGTATGTGCATGCCTAATTGTGCATGCTAAGTGTTATGTTATAACTTTACTAGTTGGTGCTATTAAACTGCCCATGTTATGATCTTGCACATAATAAATGTTTCACACTAAAAGGTTCTTGCGAGGTTTTATTTTTAGCTGGTTTATTTTGTAATTAAGGTTGCACAAGTCAGTCATTCTTCCATACAAACGTAGTCTGGTGATTACTCGTTTGTTTGACGGTGTAGGTTCAAAATTAAAAATTTTATCAACTGGTATTTTCATTATCTAGCCCTGTATGGAAGCAGAATTGGAAAAAAAATATTGGTTTGGAAGTTATGACCGTCGAATCTTTCATATTTCAACACTAATTTTAACTCATCTTTGGGCGTAAATAAATGACCTAAGTAGTATGAAAATGGAAAAACTAAAACCATACAAGAATAGATAATTTATTCAAAAGTTAAAATATTTTTATTTTGAACAGATACATCCAATAGATTTTTCATGATACCCGTACTCCCAAAGGTCTGCATAAAGAATTTCGCGCGCCCGTTTTCGTTGTAAATTATATTGCATTTCGCTACAAGTTGCCACCCCTGTCAGTAGGGAAGAGGGGAAGCACGCGGCGCGTGAGTGTGCGCAGTGTCTGTGGGTGCACACATGCTCACTTGGTTAGCTGCCGCCCGGCACGTCATGCTGTCGTATTACGAGTATACTATTTTATAATATTGAACTCTGGCTTGAATTTTGGATACCGATATTTCTTTATTGATAGTTTGTGTTTATTATTTTGAATTTGTTTCAAATTTTACTGACCCTGGCATTGGACTTTGGATTCCGATTTGATAGTGATTTACGGGTGGCGTTTGAATTCGATTTTATTTATTATGAATGTTAGCAGATTTCTCTCCCATTTGTGGACCAATTCTCAAAATTATTTTTTTATTTCTTTTTTGTCCCATTTAAATTTGGCCAAGATCTGATGCTGATCTTCGGAGATATACAATAGAACTCTTAAAAAAATAGACGGAAATCTGTAGTCATTGTCGCTTGGATTTTTATTGTTTATGACGTAACATCACGCCTGTATGCTTTGAGGGAGTACGCAGATTTGTACAATACCCCCAGATTTCGAAAGTTAGGTACCTACCTATGTTTGCGGATGGATGGACAGAGATTTTGTTGGCATGTCAGATGTATTGTGAGAGCAATTTATGGATGTGTGAACCTTTACTTTGTTATTTTGTATATTTTAATGTTATCTCTTACTCTTTTATTTCTAGTTTTAGTTACAGTAATTGGTTTAAATACAACCGTTGTAAGTAGATAAATAAATGTTATGTTTCATTTATAGTGGATAAGCCTGTTACCATAACATGTATTGTTAATAATGTAGGTATAATAAATATTTATGGCGACTTGTTTGGGAACGACTACCACCATCAGCCTTTTCCCAACTATGTTGGGGTCGGCTTCCAGTTTTACCGGATGCAGCTGAATACCAGTATACATGGAGTATCTGCCTATCTGACCACCACAACCCAGTTAGTAACGTGTAATACGATACCCCTTGGTAAGACTGGCAGTCAGACTTTTAGGGCCTCTGACTACCTAACGACTGTCAAAGATCTACAAATGACAGCCCGACCAACGGCATAACGTGCTTTCCGAGGCACGGAGGAAACTCGGTATGTAATGGGTGGTCACCCATCCGCAGACCAACCTAGGCAAGCACGGCTTAACCTAACGATCGACCTGAGCGGCTGTTATTATTTAGCCACGAGCTCCGCTTGTTTGGGAACGACTAAAAATGGAAAAATAAATACCTAAGTACTTAAAAATATTTTTTGCAAAAAATAAAACAGACTTAAAAAAAAACACAAACATAAAAAACACTTTGATTGATTTGGTGTTTTTGTCACCGGCTTCTGAAGCAAAAGTTATTTTTCACCTTTTTGTGTTTTTCTTTTTTTTAATTCTGTGATAATTTCTAAACTATTCAATCAAATGTTAAGCTGTAAAAGACAATTTTAATCTAAATTCAATTGTCAAGATAATGGACATACTTATTTGGATAAGGATTAATACTGCAAATAAGGTAGGTACCTACGTTGTCCTCGAAGCGGCGATCGGCGGCGGCGACCTCTCGCGTCCGGCCCTGGTGCAAGCCATGGTCCGGAGCGAGACGGAATGGGACGCCGTCACCTCCTTCTGCGAAGCAGTAATGCTAAAGAAGGAGGTGGCGGAACGTGAGAGGGAGAGAACCTCTCAACGTCCCGGCCGCCGTGGGCGCGGGCCTGTGGACGGTGGGCTATGGGCTAGCCCGCCGTCCGTCCGTCTCATGACGAGGCCGTGTCGACGGCGCGTTCGTGTTCCACGCGCGCCTCAAAGAGAGTCAGCAAAAGGGAAGGGGTCCGTAAGGACCGATGCCTGCCGGGGGTTGCGGGACTGTTCGAAAGAGATACCGTGGCCCCGGAACACAAAGGGCGATGAAGGAACATGGATGGGTTTTAGTCAGTAAAAGTCTGACACTCCCTCCTGCTCCGCCCAGAGCGGGAGGAGTTATTTGATGATTTCCCATCCGAAAAAAAAAAAAAAGGTAGGTACCTACGTCATATTTTTAAATAAAATTTCAAAGATAAAAATGGTTACTTAGGTACCTACTTTACTCTTTGTCTGGATAGAAGGTCAACCTATTCATACACGAAATATTTTCAGAGAATCATCCAACAGCTATAACGAAGCCATAGCAACGAAATATTTTTTTTACTGAGTAGGTAGGTACCTATATTTAAAAAATCTCTACTTGACCCACACAATAAATAGGTACTGGCTCCATATTTTAACAACATCGCTACACAATCGATTGGTGACGTAAGTTTTTACACTCTGGTTTCGTTAGCGTCATTATTGAATTAGCGTATTACAAATAGTACTTTAGGGACTGAACTTTGAGGATCAGAAGGTATATAATAATAACAATAACTCCGTAGAATGTGTAAAACTGAATAATTTATTTGGCAAAAGGCGCGTCTTTTATACAATTCTAAACTTACTTGCTAACTTAAAACTAACCAATAAAAACGCGTACATTATCAAAAATCACAAATTACAAAACACAAAAAACCAATAAGAAATGAGCTAATTCAACCAATCTAAATTAACGTAAGCTACCCAATGAAAACATGTACATTATAAAAAATAAACATTAGCAGAAAGATTAAACCAATAAAATGATGAGAATTTTAACCAATCGCGTCACAGCACTGTTGTAGCAATAATTCCGCGGAGGGCGCTAGTGTGCTGCGGCACCGCTATCGGCTTTGCGGCGCCCGGACCGCGCCAGCAGAGTCCGAGTTCGCGAGTTTATAAATATGAGCGACCTCGACGCGCGCGCTCACTCCCCGTCCCTTGCTCGTGCCAGCCCGCGTTGCTGCACCTGTTGTTCTAAATCAGTCCCTAATTAATGACACCACTCAGATCCAGCCTGTCCCCTTGCTGTCCTCTCCCAGCGACGCCCTAAGCCGAGGCCCGTACCCCGCAGGGGGTGCCCTTAGCGTGTAGTCGTTTAGTTTGTAAGTTTTATGCCCTGGCTGGAGGCCTTACACTTAAGGTAACCACAGGATTGTCCGGTTAAGCAGACGACAACCTCTCTAGGTTGAACTGCGAGATGCCATTTCGAAAAAAAAAAAAAAAAAAAAAAGCGCGCGCTCACTGTCGGGAGGGCCGCCGCCGCGTGAAGACGTCTTGTAGAATGAGTTGCCGGGAAACTGAAGACACGTAAATGAAGATTGAAGACACGCGAAGAGAAGATTGAAGTCACACGAAGTGAAGACTTGAAGAGTGGCCTCATCAGCTCCCGACACTCTTATTTCTTTATTCAGGATTCGTCAAACGTATGAACAACAGCTCTTGTCAGAGCTATTGAAAACAGGAGCGTCAAAACGTGCGTCCTTATCAGGGCGGTCTGCTTCACTGTTTCTTTATCAGAGTGCGTCAAAACGTGGTAACTTGATGTGATCGGCGGTGGCTACAGTACCGTTATTGGGTTGTTATTGAAAACGCTCACGTAGTTAATGATTTTCGATCGGTGAACAGTATTAGCGATGATTATAAATTTCGCAAGTGATCGATTTGTAGGCCCGCCCTGAGAGTAACAACACAACTAGGCTAACTATGAAAAGACTCGCTAGTTAGAATAGAATGAAAGAATTCCGAAACTTCCATTTATAACAAAAAATACCATTAGCAAGTAATGTAACGTTGTGCATTAGTTTGACTTTCCGCACAATAATATTTTTTCCTCCATCCACCGTTTTTGTGTCGACTAAACTGTTTTTTCATTGAGCCCTTTGTTAGGCTTGCAAGAACATTCTCAAAAGTTATCGATTTTGTTCGCTTGCAAATCGAATAAAGTATCATAAAAGAGAAGCGTGACCAAATTGTGCCCATGCTTTTTGTAGGGAGCAGTCCCAATCCCATCATGGTTCTAACCAAAGACTACAGTTGTCTAGCTGTCACTGTCTGTCCCAGTTTCTGTCACCCATTTGTCAGTTTAGCTCTTTTTATTGTTAATTCGATTAGCGGCGTTATCACGTTCGTGAGTAGACCGTTTGTTCCGCTATTCCACGACTCGGGCCAATTCGTGAATTTTCAAAGCACGTGCATGTATTTGTTAATGGAGAATCGGAAATAATTGTAGCACTCTGCAAGTGGTCACGTTTTTGTGAATATTTTTTCCTCTGCGAAAGCGGTGGACTGTAATGGACAGCTACTAGCGTATGCCCGCGACTTAGCCTTCGTGGGCTTCGGTACTTCCAGAATAAAACGTGTCCTATGCGTTAATCTTTTCGCGAAAGAGTTACAAACATCCTCACAAACTTTCGCATTTATAATAAATAGTAGTAAGATAGGTAATAGCCTGGGCAATGAATGATTGTGGTTGGAAAAGTCGAAAGCAGAAAATCTGACTTATGAACTTCGTTTGGACTAGTTAGAAGATAAACATATTAAAAGTCCCCCTCGGGCTCACCTCGGAGGGGTCAGGACTTTTAATATGTTTATCTTCTAACTAGTCCAAACAAAGTTCATAAGTCAGATTTTCTGCTTTCAACTTTTCCAACCACAATCATTCATTTACCAGACTATAAAGGAATAATTCTGCTCAATGTTTTGTAGGCTCTTAACATTATCATAATCCTGTTAGATTGGAGGCGTACCAAATCCAATGGCTTCCTAAACTTAGAATTCACACAAAAATCAGGACTTCATTCTGAATGACACAAATCCACCACTTCTTTGTTTTTTGTTCCTCTACTAGAACTTTCTGCATCTTTCTTTTCTATCTCACTTCCTTCGATCCCGTTTTTAGCATTAATTACTAAGAGCAGTGTTGATATCTTTCTACTGGATGTCTAGCAAGCGTTTTTGCTGTTGTAACTGGAAGCTATTAGCGATAGCTACGTTTTTTCTTCAGTTTAACTAGCTATTACGACGGTTTATATGTTGTGGGCGTATACCGTTTTTATATGAACCTAGTGGTTGCGATAGATTGCCAGGAATTCTTGCAAATAGGTTTCTAAGAAAACATTACTTAGTTTCTCTAATGTTGATCAACAAGTCGTATTTGATCATGTAATACTTTGTAACGGTGACAGGTTGGGAATGTCTACGTTAGATAGTTTTGCTAGAAGAGTAGTGGAATTCTTCAATAAAGTTAGTGTTGAAACCACATGTAAGAGTTTAAAGCATTTTCTTTCATCATCAATAGCTAAATCAAGTATACCACTGCAAAAATGTAATATATTTATCACACTGATTTCTGTTCGTGTCCAAACATTCGCATAGCATGTTCACTGTTCATCACTGTAAGTGATAAAGACAATATAAACGCCAACTACATCTCAACAAACAAACAAACAATTGTGACCTAATTATTACTCACAGCACAATACTGACTGATAGAATCATCTTAACATCTAATCATTTACCTTCCTAGTTCACGAGTACCCCCAGCAGCCCTTCGGCAATGCCCGTCAGGTAGTCGTCAATCATCGTGACTCGTTCGGGACGTCGTGTCGTGATCGCGGCCCACCCAACCCGCGCGCGCGCATAACTGTTACACCGTTGGGTACAAGCTGTACATGTACTAGATAGATGAAGGTAGAAGGTTCACCCTCATAGCCTCACAAGTAGATATGGGCCACTTCATAAAAAAAATCTCTCTAAACTGAAACATGCTATAATTTATTTGTTTTCGCATTTAGGCTACTCTTCAAAATGAAGAGCGATGCGTCGCCGTCACTATCGTTATCAGGGTGATCAGGATACAAAGAACTCGACTAGACTGGAATGACACTCTCAGCATTATCTTAAGAATAACTTTGAAAATCAGCTGCCTGCTTAATCATCAGCCTACAACAGTGCACGGCTGGGCATAGGCCTCTTCAATCGCACGCCACTCAACTCTCATCCATTTGCTACCAGCCATCCTGCAATCGATCGTCGCTCTACCGAGCCTCAGAGAGTCCCACCTTACGCTTGCCGATTCGCTGCCTGCATTTAATGCTAACAACTAACTTGCCAACTCGTGTGTTCTGACTTTTGATTTGGACGTGAGCAATGTTTCTTCCTTTATTCAGTCGGTGTTTAGTATTGAATCATTGTTTCTGTAAGTAGTTTGGGCTATGGCTATTACTTCCAGACTTTGTTTAGTAAGATGCTCTTGTCTTCATGCATTACGAGGAGTTGTACTTCTGAACCTACATTCTTAGTGTAACAAACCGTGCCCGTTCTGAATAATCCTCATCTCCGCTATATAGTTTTAATTATCGTGGAACTAATTATACATGAATATGTATTAATTGGATATTGCAGGAAGGAGATTCTTGTAGTGGTTCATATTATGAAGATGTCCTGTACAGTCGAGCTAAATTAAAGTTTAATTCTACACTATTATTGCCGTTTACTTCTACCGATTGGTAGACATTTTATATCTTTCATCATCATTTTAATCATTTTCGCTTAACGTATAACCAAAGTTGCTCATAAAAAGCTGTACGTACAACCACGTGACACTTATGGGACTGGACGTTGGACAAGTGACCTACATAAGGGACCTGTTTTCTTCGTTGACGCTCACACTTGCGTGGGAATTGCTGTACTTACTACAGATTTGTGTGTAAGTGTCAACTGGAGTTTTTAAAGCGGTGTGTTCTTTATGCTTGTTTGTTCTAGCGGCTCTTTGGTGAAGTCAACCATTGCAGGTGGTCTACTTGCTTCTCTCTCTTTTGTTTTGTGTTTGATTTTGTCCAAATTGTGCCACTGACGAAAAAGGGCTTCCAGATGTTTCTTGACGTTGCTATTCTGTCTTTTGCTATCTGCTTCTGCTGGTCCTATATTTAATGTAATTACTCCACTGCACGACTCATTTTTATTCCTAGCCTAGCCTGTGCAGCAAAGGAGGCAAGGGCTTCCCTCCACTTCTTCGCTGTATTATAAATAAAATGGCGGTAATTGTTTGCAAGACACTCAAATCGAGTCTTACTTCCAAAACTGACTTCCAAAGCCATGCTTCATAGATTGAAACATTCCATTCCTACTCGATGAAAATCGTATGCCAAAGCTAGCTTAAGATCCTTCCTCTTCTAAGCTCACTTCCAAGTTCAGTCGTTAATCAAAACTAAGCCATACTATTTTGTATTTACCTTTCTCATATAGACGGACAGATTTACACTAGTTCGTAACCGACCAGTCGTGCGACTTCGTCCGATTTATTTGCAGTGTGAGTGAGAAGGCAGCTGACGGATTTGTTGCTAATAAATACATTAGTTTATTACACCAAGTTTGTTTCTGAGTTTTGAATTATAGCCCTGGTTTGTGGACGGTGTAATATTTTTCGTGTTGGTGCTCTGTACATATTTTTAAGTAGAGTTGGTCCATCCATCTTAGTTGATAGTGACATGTCGGAACCGTGAACCGTGGCATGTATGTTGTATAATTAGAGGTAATTACTTTTTTAATGTGTGTATGTATTTTCCGTCACCTTCATGTCGTTTTAATTCAGATGATAATCGACTTGTCGCACTAGGCGCCTAATCTTGATCATTCATTCCTGCTTTGACGTTGTACATTCCTATGTGTGCTTACTAAGATCATGTGTTGAGTACATGCAAATCAACAAGATTATGTATTGGTGCTAAACTACGGTTCATTACAATATCGGAATGGTCTATTTTGTAATGGATTCTTACATACTTGTTGAACTTAAAAGTCAGAATGTTAACACTTTATAAATATGCAACTTAAAACGACGTGGGAACAATTAAACCAACATACACAATAAACTTTTATATCTTTAAACTGAAAGACCACACACAGCTATTATTTATCTCAGATCGTTAATAACATGTAGAATAATTGCTTGAATGCTAATTACAATTACATTCATCATTGAACCTTCACAACGTCACGTTTTCATGTGGTGATTCGTCAATAGTTCAATACATATGTATTTTGAATGTATAGAATAGTTTAAGTTTAGTATGAATATGGATGGCTATAAGAGTAGAGGAAGACCAAATAAACTATAGATGACTGTGTGAAGGATAGATGATATGGCTAGAAAGGAGGTGACTGCTGACGAGTAATAGAGAAGTATGGAAGTAGAAGACAGTTGAGCAGGAGAATGATGATGGGAACAGTTTACTTCGTGGTCTTGAGAGTCTACACCTCGGAATAATTCGTCAGTGTGAGATAAAATAAAAAGACTAACGACGTTGACATTTGTGATTTCAGACCAAATAAAAAAGTTAAGACAGAACTCTGCGAACAAAGAAGTGAGGCCGGTTTCGTAAACATGTGTGCATTTATTGGGACGTAATTTGATGTTTGATGTTGAGTTTGATGTAAATATGTGCGTTTGAGCGTGTATGCACAGAGCGAGACGTAATTATGCGCTGGCCTCACTTTATTGTTCGCAGCGCTATGTCTTGGTTTTTTATTTGGTCTGAGTTTGTGATTTGTTGTAAAATCAAGCTCTAAGCTTCTGAAAATTCATAGCAAGTTGTGTTAAAATGAATATCTCTCGAGGAGTTTCCGTTTCCGCAGTCTACAAGACCAAACCAGTGTTTTCATTTACGAATTAAATCGCCCTCAGAAAGTAAATCACATCCTCACCTGTCTTTACGATTGCGCAAGCATTTTCTAATCTCTATTTCTTCCTGTTTATTGGTTAGCCGTTAGATTCTTCTTACCTGTCATATGGTACGTACCATTTCTAATTACCCAACCACATTACTACTAACGCATACCTGACCTACCTAACAAGTAGTGTATAAAAAAATAACAAAAACAAAACAGCTGGCCGGAATGTAGCCTATTCATTGTCATCATTGATCATAACTATTCATAAATACTCAACGTTGTCCACCTGTTTACAAATAATACATAGTAATCGTACATTGTGATTTATATTTTTATATGCAAATGGCTATATTGTATCGAGTTCATTCCCCTTCTTAGTAAAATTGTGTTGCTGTTTCTCTTAAATATTCTAGTCAGGTTTTTGCAATGGATTTACATATTAAGTGTTATCGATGACTAATACAACGGTTTTTGACACTCGAAGCGGTATTTTATGATTTCTTGGTAGGTGCTTTTCGATGTGTTTGATCTTTAGATGGGTTCTAAGAATTTGTTTCGCTGTATTTGCCTTGAAGCAGGATTCTAATTTGGTATGTTTTGTTGTGTTATTGCAGTACCGTCGATGGATACCTAATTATTTATCCGTTGTTGGATTAAACAAAGATAATTATTTTAATAATGCTGCTTCCTGCTTCCCTTGATTTACCTTTTGCCGTCAACCAATCAGCGGCATCCAATTCCGAACATTTCTTGGAATCTCTCGAGATCGCCCGAAACAAAAAACCATCAAAGTATTTAATCGTCAACAACAATACCTTCATCGAACACCGTATCAAAATCGATTCGAAATGCAAAAAAAGGTACAACATTCGTACGGAGATGACCGAAGCGCGCTTCGTCTCCGTTCGCCATCTCGCTGTGCCAATGACCTACTACAGGTTTTTGTTCGTATAACGGACCGACACACTTCATCTTTATTGATTATCAAACTAATCATTTAAAACTACGCACCTTTAGACACATATTTTATTTTCAGTACCGTTGTGTAATGAAGATTTTTACGCATATTCACTATCGTTAAACGTTTTGTCAATGTTCTATTGTTTGATGAATGTTGCGTACATTGAACTTCGATTAAATACCGATACAATGATGCTCTGTCAGCAATAACAGTTGTTTTCTTTAGAAACATGTGATTAAAACGACATGCGTGAACAAGAGATTTTAGCTGTCGTAATATTTAAATGTATTTTTGACTAACCGCATTGATCACAGCAGCTTTTTCGTCGTTACTTAGAATTTGTTGTTAGTTTCTTTGCAAATTACGCTAATCGTTTGCCTATTTACCTTTTTTGTTCTGCATATCCATCTGTACCTGTCTTTCTTGTTTTTATTTTGTAAATAGTTACTAATGTACCTACACCTTAGTAACTAACAACACGGTTCTTCTGTATCTGACTAAAAGTTCGTTTTTAGTAAAAATAACACCATCGAAGCTTTTAAAACTATGACATTTATTTCAATGAGACTCTTAAAAATCAAGTTGCGTAAGAAATGGACACTCCATGCTAATTATTGCCTAATTTGCATTATCATTTGCATATAAAGTTTCTAGCAGCACCAATATAATTATTTAGGACACAACAGTCCCAATGAAATCCATATTTGACCAAGCACATCAAATTTAATGAGATTTTCGTCGAATAATAATGAAAATCGCATAAAAAAAACTTTATGATCTTAGTCAAAACCACATAGAAGTTTTTATAACGCGTTGGTGTGAGTGACAACCGTTTCCAAATCTGTCATTCGATAATTCAGGTGTTTCCTCCAAATGATTGGTAACTTCCTCTCTATTGGTGGAAATTATCATTAAGTTGTCAGTTCGTAAGTGTAAGTAGTAATACTTGTACTATCAATTTGTATTTCCGATGTGGATGTTACTACCTACCTATTCAACTCGTTGGAATATTTGCTGGTATGATAAATGCGAAATTAATTACGGTTTTCCGTCGGCGGTAAACATTTAGACAGACGTCTAATCTGCCTGGCTATATTAGCTATCTGATGTACCGTTGACTTGTAGAATTGGAAGGCAAATAACAGAAAATCAGAAGCTGAATCTGGTTTTACTGCAAGTGTTTACTTATCTAGCTCTCTATGTATAAGAGATGGGGGAACAACAGAAACGACGGATGGACGGTGTAAAAGATGATAAAGGTAGCTAAAAATGGGATGAGATGCTGAGATGAGGAAATAGACATGCTGGGCTAATCCTAAAGAAATTGGGATTAAGGCAAGATAATGATGATAATGATCTCTACATCTACACTAATATTATAAAGAGGAAAGATTTGTATTATTGTGTGTGTGTATGTTTATAATGAATAAACTCAAAAACTTCTGCGCCGATTACAAAAATTCTTTAACCATTAGAAAGCTACATTCACCATGAGTAACATAGGCTATATTTTATCCCCGTACTCCCACGGGAACGGAAACTACGCGGGTGAAACCGCTTGACGTCCGCTAGTCTATACTAATATTATAAAGAGGTAACATTTGTTTGTATGTTTGTAAGTTTGTATGTAGAGGGTAATCTCCGGAAGTAATCAACCAATTTTAAAAATTGTTTCACTGGTAGAAAGCTACATTATTCGTGAGTGCTATATAATAGGATATATTTTATTCCCGTACTCCCACGGGAACGGGAACTACGCGGGTGAAACCGCGGGACGTCAGCTAGTAATATAATATTATAAAGAGGAAAAATTTGTATTTTTAAGTGTATGTTTGTAATGAATAAACTCAAAAACTACTGCGCCGATTTCAAAAATTCTTTCACCATTAGAAAGCTTCATTCACCCTGAGTAACATAGGCTATATTTTATCCCCGTACTCCCACGGGAACGGAAACTACGCGGGTGAAACCGCTTGACGTCCGCTAGTCTCAAATAAAATTAATTTTGGAAACGTTTGAAACAAGTGTTTTTGTATTAAAGGATTCCTTAAAATGGAGACGTGTAAATATATAAAATGTTTCTGACTTCTTACAACCCATCTTACAGCAAATTCTTAAGTGCAAAATCCGATAAATCTCACATTACGTTTACTTCCGAAATCCAGGTAAACGTTTCAGGTTTCGTTAGTTCCTACTGAGTTAAGTATTAATATTCCAATGTATCATGTTACTTATTCAAATGAAGCGGTTCTTGCTCTGTGCACGCTGCCGCCTGCTTTATGTTAATGGCTTTTATTTAATTAATATTTATTTCTTTCTCTCTTGTTTTGAGGGCGGAGATTAAAGGTGATCTATTGATTGAACTGATTGAACCTGCATGGTGTCGGACGTAAAGAATAGCACCATCTCATAATATCTTCCCGTGGGTGTTAAGAGGCGATAAGGGACTTACCAGAGAATGGGCAGCAGCGTTCTCTGTGCTTTTGTAACAACAGTATACTGCGATCGCCAACCCGCCTGCCAAGCGTGGCAAAATCCCCCTTGGAGGAGGCCTATGTCCAGCAGTGGACGTCTTTCGGCTGATATGGTATGACGATGATTGATTGAATTTCCTGTACTTTATGGTTTCGGGTCGTGTTGACGTCATTCATAAATATCATGCTTCTGAGTCCTGCCCTTATTTAAATTTATTTGGGGTCGGCGCAGCATGGGTTCCTCTTCTATACAACAACAACAACACCAGCCCATGACGTCCACTGCTGGACATAAGCCTCTCCCATGATGGGAGGAATTTGCCGTAACCTCCACGCTTGGCAGGCGGATTGGAGATCGCAGTGATGAAAGACTAACAGAAAACGCTGCTGCCCATTCTCTGGTCTACGGAGGCGCAAGGTGTTCTGCCTCAGACATTAGTCGCGTTATACGACACCCGTGAGTGTAATGGGTTGATTCTATTCTGCTCTGCCGGACACCACACGGCTAACCTTCGGGTCTCTTCTATAGTTCACTATTAATTACTCGTCATCTCAGTAGTCACCTACTTTCTATCCATAATAACATCCTTCAACCAGTCCATCCATCATCTCTTTGGTCTTTCCCCGACTAAAGCCAAACTTTTCTTACAACATAAATTGATATTGGTGTCGATTCTGTTGTGCACAAACTAAACTTAATTTAGGCTATTGCTATCTTTTTCTCTCTAATTAAACGAGAAAGAGACGGACGTAATTTAGAGCTGTCAAATTTAGTTGGAACTAATATTTCCATACAAATGAAGGGTGCACGTAAAAACATGTCGACTAAAAACACGGTGAAGCGCAGGGCATAAACTAGTTTGTTATCTCTAACTTAGTTCATAGCTATAGCCGTCCTTTTCTGGCACTGTCTTTTAGGAAAAGATAGCAATAGCCTAAATTAAGTTTAGTTTGTGCACAACAGAATCGACACCATTGGCTCTAAAAGATTGTTCCACTATTCAAACACAGAAAATACACGTCATGCCTGTATTTTCGTTAAAAAAAACTTGTTACCTATTGTATTTATTCATTATTGCTAAATGTTAAGTCAAATGTTGTTTTATTCATCACGTCATCTTCACATAGTCTTTGTTTCCTAAGTAATTCTCACTTTTGTCGCAATCTGTGTACAAAGTATACCCCAGCCAGCCAGTTGCGTAGCCGGGAAACCTGACCACGACAGTCGTGTCTATCACTCGTTAAAACGCCTTATAAACCACCAGACGACATTTTAAAATACACTTTGTTTACAAAAGATAATGTCTATATTTCTATGACGTGATAACCTTCGATATTTTATTTGTGTGCAAACGAAATTGCCTGCTATTGCAAAGTAGGTAGGACTACTTTATGTTGTAGATGACCAGTATTGATAATAAAACTCTGTGAGAAAGAGACGCTCTAAAAACCGCAGGTTTGTGCACAATTGTATACCTAGGAAAAATCTAAAGTATGTAATAACAGTCCACTTTGTTAGGTCGCTGTATGAAAATTTAAAATTATAACCGTAGGAATGGGCATTGTTATCGATTATCGGAAAAGGTAATACAAGCTAGGATTTTCTCTTGTGAAATCCCTTTTTTTTTTGCTAGTTCATTGTTGATCGATAGCCTCTGCTAATTACTAGAACACATAAAAAGTTAACTGACCCAGCTCTGAATGTATTAAGAGGTTAATCCCCGTAGGTGTATATTACCTGTATTTAGCTTAATAGGAGCCTATTCAGGGTATGCCCCCGCAAGCATAAAGTGTCTTAACAAAGCCTCCCACAGCACTGGCCACTAAAGACCAGGCAGAAACGCCTTCGAAACATAAAGAGAAAACAGAGCACCAATTGACAAATTACAGCTTACCTGCTCATAGTATTATGTTCGAAACAAATGACAAAAGTTGCTTCACCTTATAAATAACTTCATTGAGAGTGTTACACAAACAAAAATGATCATCCATACTCTCATTACAACAAAAACAATATCTTTTGTTTCTTGACAAATTGGCATCCATTTACTTCTCACATGGCCATTGGGCACAACTATGGGAGGCATTTAGAATTAATTGCATCATTTTTTTTCAATCCATATGTAATTACAAGTCAGATAAGATATATGCTCTACATTGCGAAGCGTTATTTAAATGAAACTGACCATCACTACGGGGCCATTAACACGTTCATCTTGGCAGATAAATGTGTTTTATATTTAAAAACATATCATTAGTTCAGTTTTACATAATACCATCCAGTGACCTCTTAAGCAAATGGAAATTGCAGTTCAAATATTAATTGAGTATTCTATTATACTTGGTATTGAATCCACTCCAATATCATTATCATTGTCTGTCTAGCCTTTTCCCAAGTCTCTTGGGGTCGGCTTCCACTCTAAAAGTATGCAGCAGAATACCAGTATTTTATGTGGAGCGACAGCAACCCAGTTCTGATGTATCGTATATTATGTTCCGGGGTATCGTGTAAGATTCCGGGGTTCTGACACAAAAACCCTTGTCAGACTTTTAGACTATACGTAATGACTGTCAAAGATCTCAGCGCCCCATAGTACCATTCCGTTAACGCATAATATCATTTTATCATATTAGTCAGGACATTTAGCTGAAGGTGACGTAAACCCTAAATGCAAGATCTTGGCATTAAGATGCACATGACGCTTATGCCTGCAAGAAGGTTAAAATTTGAATGTAAATATCATTAAGAAGCGAATATTCATTTGCCTATAGCAAGTGTCAATTAAAACTGCTAATTACACAGCTATCAAAGGCCATCATTCGGGCCTGACCCTCACAGCATGACCATACACATGTCACTGTTAAAATGTAGATGAAAATGATATTAAATCGAATACCTACTAATTTGCACAATTATTTATGCGGATTACCAATACTGCCAGTCCTGCTTCTCGCTTTAAGGACTTGCCAACGTTTGTAGTTTGGCTGCTTTGGATGCAAACTTGCATTTACAGGAACAAATTAGCTAGCTAACAACAGGACAGACCTACGATCGAAAACCCCAAACAAAGATGTTGCGTCAACGTCTGCTGAGTTTCACTTGCAAATTTTATTTGACTTTTTCATGAAAATATACACAACCCTCTTAAAACTGCTACCTCTTTACACTCTTTTAACAGCATTCCAGCACCTGGATAGCAACACCGAATACGATACCATAAAAAATATATTACAACTTATAACTGAATATGTTTGACATTTTCCTTTCAAGCTTCTGAATAGCAAATGTTTGGACGATGCACGATTCATGTAATTATTATGTACTTAATTACTACTTGTCCAACATAACTGGAATGACACGAGATCTTTCGATCGTAACATCACTAATTAATTCGTGCTTGACCAACCTTTTGGCATGGAATCCGCAGCAATAGGTTAGTCAGGCTTCTTTAATCGATTCAGCGGTTTAACGGGAATCGAGAAGTTTGTACGACGTAGTTGTCAAGTGCGAATTTGAACGAAATGAGGATTTTTATTTTCTGAAAGGAAACTTTTTGATTTAATTTCTCAGTTGAAATAAAAACGTGACACTCTTTACAAAATTGTTTAAAAAGCACGGGGTTTTGAACACTCTATTTCTATTCAATGCTCTTCAAAATTGGGGAAAGAGTATGAGGAGGGTCCTGAATATTCGTGATGGTTTTTCAGCATTTCAAGTCAATCTAATTCCTCCTGTCAAGTGACAAGGTACGATAGTAAATTCAATGACATATTGTTTCTGAATTCTCTATCGACATCTAGAGGACTTGCATTTAAACCCCCAACACTTAGTGGTACAGTTACGGAAACTACTACGTCACGAACTAGCGTCACGTCAAACATTCATCAACGCTAACTCTAATTTCTTCCTGGAGCAAGTTTTATTAAGCTTCGGTACGGAATTAAGAAAACGTGCTCTCATATTTATGACTCGAGTACAAGTATAATCGTTGTAAGGTAATTCCGCAAAGAATGTAAACAATCCGGCTGCAATTTGCAATTTGGTGGTGGGTGAACAGTTAATTGTAATGAAACATTTGAATTATTAAGGCGAAGGATTCATATAATTCCGTTTGCTGAGACAAAATATCAAGTTACTCAAGATGTCAAGTAATTTTGGAATTAAAATTAATGTTCTCTACATAATTTTAACATAGCTATCGTGTACTTTATAGTTCTGTAAGCTTAAATAACAGAATTACATTCAATTCCTTAACAAGAAATAATGAAGAAATATACAATTTCTTAACAATTGTGATTTTACGACGAAAACAACAGTTAACTAAAGGCTCCAAAAAGATCATAAAACCTATACGGTACTGTATAATTTTAGTAAAATGATTCCCTAAATCCGTCGCAGTGTAATTGTTGACAATGGTTTGGAGTCAGAGTCACGTAATTGCTATTACGAGCACACGAGAACCATTATGTGGTAACGCTGCAATATGCAATTATATGCACACGTTTAAGGCGCGAGTAAATTGAAAATATCTTGTAGAAGAACGTGTTGAAATGTTCCGCTGAACTTTTTGGGAGGAATTCGTATCATATTTGTAGAGGTGGGAAGGAAGCTCGTGTTTGCATGCGAAAGGACCACGTTCTTTTCAAATCAGTGATCTCGGTGAATCTACTACTAAAAATAGTGTCCACGGGATTTGCCAAATGCCTACGGAATGGTATGCACAGAAATATCATTTGGTTTATAATCAAACTGCTTCCAAAAATGGATCCCGAGATTCATTCAAATTTCATGCAGAAAATGCAGATGCAGAAATGCGATATGATATTCCATAGTAACTCATGATAGAGGAAGAGTAAAAAAAAAGAATTGCAAAGCCTTATCATAGTAAAATACCGTACTGCAGAAGAGCGTCTAGCTAGACGGAATTAGTAGTTTCATATCCAGGGCAAGTAGTAAGAACCCCTAACGACGCCAAAGCCACGGGTCAGCATAGATACTTGTGCACTATCGCGATGGTCATTCCAATATATTTATAGCTGGAAGCCCTGTAGCCTGTAAGAGTAACTATTATTGTCCAGTTTGATGATTATCAATTTAGAAATTTGAATAATCATAACCGTAACCATTTTTGGTTCTATAAAGGCTTTAGCTAGTTCGCATGTCTGTAAATTAGCTGTCGTGAGATCTATCACTCAGTAAGTATTTACGTCAGTCTTTATAGAGGCTCTTAGCAAAGATTTACGACGGAATTGTGGTCTTTCCTAACCTTCCTAGCATTTATTGCCCAAAACGAAGAAAGTTTTAGCTTTTATAAACTTGCAAGTCGTTTGCCGACTTAATTTAGGCGACGACTCTTTATGCCAAGAGAGTCTTTGTATCAACCGGTAGATATGTTGTGACTGATACTAACAATACTCGTACTTCGTATTTTAATTTCTCTTCCGATGCAAATTCTATCTCTATTTCAACCACTTAAGACTGCAAATTGCAAAAGAATACTGCAACTACCCCTTGAAAATGTAAAAACGAACTCAGGTGTCGACGCTGAAGACGTGATCGGCAAATGAAAGAGACATCCATAAATTGAGAATATATTTCTCGGTGACCGCCAGTCGTTTCTCAACGGCAAAGAAAAAGCAGTAAAAGTGTTTTAAGATGGCGGTGATTACGTTAAGTCTATTGCCGCCATTACTCAGAATAAATAAAATTATTAAATTGCCATGATGGGTTATGAAAGGATGGCAAAAACTCGTCCAAGTATGGAATGAAAGGAAGATTGATTTATATTTCTTAAAGTGTACTAATGCTTGGACGTTTATCCTAAACTAATTTTAGCTACTTTTATGGCATGGTCGTCAGTAAGTAGGAATTTAATGGCTAATCCCTTGTTATTGCCGCCGTAAAGTATTTCATGGCGGTGTTTTTATTGAAAGCTTTTCTCTGTTAATGGTTTTCGGTGAAAGGCATCTGTTATACAAAAGGAACTCTATTTTTCTTTTGTGCGTTGACACTGGATGTTTTTTTCTTGGAACTATGAATATCAGAATGAATAAAATTTTAACCAGCGCATAAGATTCTCAACCACTTTTGTCTTGCCTCTGCCTCTAAATATTCATGAAGTAATCATACACTCATTATTAAGCCCCACAGTAAGACAAGTAAGCTTATTCTTAACATACATTTATTTATTGTTCTCAGATTCAAAGATGGCGGAGCGATTATGAGGTCGAACGGCAAACGACTTTTAGGTGAGTCCAGAATGTAAATGTATTATGCAAAGAAACATGTTTATGCCATAAGTACATAATGGGCCTATTCTGGCGGTTAATCGACAATCTATATGGATAAATGCCCTCTCGGCAAAGTGAAGGGTGTGGCATGAGGAATTGGACTGCGACCCACGCTTCTTTGGTGACAAAATAAAGTCATTCAATTCGTTTTGACAATACAGTGAACTGTTCAGATGATTTAGGGTCGCCCTACTTACTGTGTGAAGGCAGCAGGTTACCAAGATTACATCATAGCTCACAACGTGATATGTGGCGTGTATACGATCCTAACTCACGTCAATCGTGAAATTGCGAGTTGTTCTCGTCGTAAATCCTTCGCGGTGATACTGTTCTACAATGTAGACTGATAGTCGATGAAATTGAGTAACTAGCTCCGTTAAAACGCTCTGAACTTTAATAAAACAGGTTGCTCATGTATAATCGAAAGTAATAATCGTTAAATTTCCAGTATCTTAGATTTTACACAGATAAGACAACTTATTTCAGTTGCTACCGTACTGTGAGCTATATTTTGAGTAATGCTTTGAGTTCAGTAACATTTCAATTCTCTGTAGTAATGCATTCTTAGTGGCTAGTTCGGACTTGTATTGTGTTTTGAAGTGGAATGAATAAACGTATTGTTGAAACTGTTTTCAATTTACGAATTTGAATTCTCAGCAAGCTTTTGTATATTTTAATAAATTTCGTGCTTTACTCGAATGTCCAATCGTACAAACAGCTCCGATTTGAAACTCAGCTATTGTCAGAATAAACATGGTTTGAATGGTTTCTATTCAAATGTATGACTTGAGTACCCATATGACATTTACATAATCATTCAACTTAAAATTCTTGACTAGTACCTAGAACAAGTTACCGCAACATCTAAAATAGTTAATTTACAACCATTTACTTCATGAATGGCTCTGTCATTGACTAAAAGCTCATGTCCAAAATTCTTTATTTAATTTTTTGCCATCATATTGTCTATTACATCCAAATCTTTCTTTATCTCTTCT
The DNA here is from genome assembly GCA_905147715.2 of Xestia xanthographa. Classification (NCBI taxonomy): domain Eukaryota; kingdom Metazoa; phylum Arthropoda; class Insecta; order Lepidoptera; family Noctuidae; genus Xestia; species Xestia xanthographa. The sequence continues at coordinate 21,644,587 of LR990646.1, forward strand.
TGAAACGTCTCCCCCATCCAGACCCCTTATTGACTCTACAAACTAGCCTCACATTCTGATCCCATTTTCTTTCAACCACGTATTTTGTGCGAGGTGTTACAAATTTTGCCTGTAGGCTAGCTAACAATACACCATGTTCAACTTGTACTATGTGTACGGTATAAATTGGTTACGCCAGTTAACTTACGTCCACTGAATAAGTAAGCGTCAATGCTGGTATTACGGAATACTCAAATGACGCCGATTTTAGTGTAATCTTAGTCATGGCGGAAGAATTTATTTTATTGTGTATTGTAGGTGTATTGTTTCGTTTGATTGCAGTTTTAATAAGTGTGGGAATGTTACTTGGTTGTAATTTAAGCGTGTCAAGTTCAGTATTACACATTGTTATTTGTATTTTCTGCACAATTTGCTTTACCTTTATGTATTCTTGTTATTGCTATCTTTTATTTAGCTTACCTAGCAAACTTAACCTGAACTTGTCAAATCCGTACTTTGCAACATTCCGAATCGTAACAACCATCCCAGATAGCCAAAAGTAATGCTTTGTAATGATTCTTCAACAAAAACATCACAAGAAAACAATAAAACATTAACTTGCATACCGAAGCAAAAGAAAACATTAATTTTACAGCCCACAACACAAATGCCCTAAAACATCACGATATTCACGATAGCATACAATTAAACGTTCCCATCACAATGCCATTAATGAAAGGGTTCCGTTACTCTTGAACAAATTCCCAAAGAAAACTACTAAGTCTCAGGTCAAAGTTCATGGAACTTTGCAACCGAACATACATGTTCGTGATATGGGTTTTGCTTAATTTAATGTAATCAACATCATTATAAAACGTGAGGGGAATGAACTATTGAAAGTTTGTGCGATTAGTATTGAGATAGTGTAATATGATGTCACTGACGACGCGAATTCTGATGTTATGATGTAAGCAGTCTAGACTACTCCAAATTTTGCCTTAAATAGACTAGATTTTAAAATGCATGATGATGCACTGGTCAGTGACACCTAGTCTATGCATTATTTTAAAGTTGTGTTCTGGATGCTGCTACACTTCTTTTTGATGGCTTGGAAAGCTAGGATTTCAACCTTAGAGACGATTGAACAATTCCAATTCTCCAGCCAATAACAACAGCACCGAACTTCTACTACCGGTACATTATCTCCAGCTCTTAATTTCGCCCCCTTCTAAATCGGCTCATTGAATACCAAATGGCAGTAGACCACACGTACTTCTGCACGCTACTCCGAAATCACATTAAGTAAATCTTTCACAGGAACACGGACCTTTAAAGCTAATAAGGTCTTTACAATGGCGGTACGGGCTTTTCAAACTCTCGACTTTCGAAATATATGGATCGAATTTACGCGCGTTAACGATAAATTCAAAGGTAATAAGGTTGCGGTATTAGTGACCTATGTTGCTTTATATGTGTGCGTAGTGATTGGCATTTAGATCGTTTCAAGGAAATCAATTGAATCTAATATAAATGAATTATCTATATCTAAACGGTTTCTACACATAATTAAGTACATGAAGCAAAACATGTATTTTGCACAATTCTACCGGGCCACTCTATAGAAACATTTTGATCGCCTCCACCAATATTAGCTCCACTATTTGTACAAACATCGTCCAAAAGACAGTCTTCTACACATCAGCTTTGACTTCCTTCATTTATTTGAACTCCCACATCAATATTAAATACGGAAGCACTCATTATGCAGTTCTAAGTAAACTCTAACCGTTAACGCCGACATTACGTATCCGTGTGTTTCTCCTTCAAGTTCTCGCCATAACGGTACGGGGCTGGCGCCCTCGTTTCGAAGTGATAATGCTTCTGAAACAGATACCTGATTGGCCCAAGGAGCAAAGGGACTTATAATTGGTAAGATAAAGTGTACCGCGAAAATTGATCGTGCTAACCAATAAAATAACTATTCTGGTAACTGTAACAATATCGATTGCGGTTCAAAATTGAATACTAAAGAACCTATTGAACGTATTCTAAAAAATAGGAACGCACGTATAAAATGTGAAAATAATAAAGAAAATCAACAATAGAGTAAAGTATAGTAACACAACATGTAGTTGTAGAACAATTTCTAAACTTTTATAAAGCCAATCCATTTTACTCTTGTATACTTTATTGCGTACTGCAAATATCAATTATCGATTGTGTCAGAAGCCTTTGTGTTTGTCTGGTTATCAAGGTCAGTGTTTGTCTAAAGAAACGAGTGCATTGAATCTAGACTATAATTATATTGCGAGTTACAAATGGTTGTACACTTTTCTACCTAGCGCCAAGCACTGTTAATCCAGTGTAAAATGCATTGTTCATTTATACTTACTCTGATGAAGATTTATTAACTAAGCTTCTTAGTGCGGTTTGTCTTGGAATTCTCATTCCCAGGGTACATTACAATATTCTAATGTAATGTATTTACCGTGTACATATGCGCTATATTGTATGTCAGCGAATGTGTCCGTTTTGTAATTCACGTTCGTATCTTTCGTCTCATTTAAATCTTTGGTTCTGTTGTAACGGTCCCTTTATCCTCTTATCCATCTGTGTTTGTTTCCCAGACATTCATAAGATTGCCCTTATTTGCCTTCCTATTAAGATTCTAATGAATATGTATCTGTAACTTGCCATTTTCCCTTGTGTGGTGTTCGATTTTCCAGCAATGTCGATATAAAGTTTATTGGTACCGTTTTAGAGATACCATCGCGGCATCGCATCGATTGTAATGATGTCACTGTGAAATGAACAGTTATAAGAAGTTAGACCATCGTCCTAATTGTTAACTAAAACAATTCGCGTAGGACGACGAAGCATGTTTCTCGATTTCTAAATTAGCGTGAAAAAGTATTTTTTCTCAACAAATGCCTTCGACATTACCGTTTCCGTTGGACAAAATTTTAAATTCTAATCAGCCTTCTTAGAACTTTTTTGTGTTGAGTCTGTTACTGTATGGTGAATCATTATCATCATGAACTAATGGTTTTATTATACGCTTATTGTAAATAGTCAGTATGTGGTCCATAAGTTTGTGAACCCACTTTCTTGTATGTATTATGTACTTTACAAGTTGTGGCCGGACGCACGGTACGTCTCCCGCGGCGCGGCGGCTGGGACGTGCGTGAGGTTCTCTCCCTCTCACGTTCCTTCAGTCAAAACCTTGGATTATTTTTTCTTGAATTAGGACAGTTTCGTTCTTAATTTAATGTCTAAAGATTGCCATAAAAATGGTCCAATGTTACTACCGTTATCACGATGATCTTCTACCGTTATAGTTTTGCGAGCTTGTCTACCAGTTTATAATTGAGTCAGCTTGATAGCTTTTTCGAAATCAGCTCTAACAGTTATGTTTTAAAATTCAATGACTATATCTCCTTAGTTTGATCATATATAACAGTATATAGCTATACTAATAACGGCCTCGCCTCAGCTCTTTGGCATATACGTATATGTATATGATAATTTACTGTTTTTTGCAAATTAGAAAAAGCTCTCAGTTAGCATCATTATCAATCGAAATTTGTCCACTTGTCACATCGAAAAGATAACTATTCCGAATGCTGTGTCTCATACATTTATTTTGTCATAATATTTACCAAAACAATTAATCTTAGCTTCCACTTTCTCAATAATGTCACAACTGCGACTCCCACTTCCGAAAATTAATGATATTCCTTCAAAATGCAAAGTATTGCTTCGCAAATAAAACTTATCGTTGTCGTTTATTTTATTTGTAGGCAGATAATTATAAAGCTAGCTTCTCAATTGACGTGAAAATCGAGATTAATGTTGGTAATTAAAGTGGGTGTCATTGCGCAAGTCCTGGACCATACTGTGCATAAAATTTGCGTCTTCGGAGCTTATAATTGCATAATCTACGAAGCGATTGGACGTGTATTTAATAAAACTTTCACCGGACTGGTTAATTTGTAGTGAATTCTGATTCTGAATGTTAACTGTAAGGCTAGGATGCTGTAACGATGCTAATTTATGAAATGGTTCCTCGCTTATACCTAGATACGAATTAATCGTAATCATTCATGTAATGATTTTCATGTAAGTTCTTACAGAAGTTCACTGTTATGATGATTCGATTTATTGTGAGGTAAGGAGTACAAGTTATCAGAGACTGACTTTCTAGTTATTGCAATTATAAACAACGATAACGATCTCTAGAGACCACTATAATAACCCACTTGACTCCTACGATTTGTGGAGGGCGAGGAAACGGCTGATAAAATTTAATTTTCTTTTCATTTAAATTAAAGATGGCGGCCTCCTACTATTTTGTGATCACTGTTTGACTCTAAAGTTGTCCAAGTAGAAATTGATAAGATATTTCAAATAAATGATGTTGTAGGGAAGTAACAACCAAACCGAAGTAAAAGGAACATCTCCAATCTCCATAATATTTCATATATTATGGAGATTGGAGATGTTCCTTTTATGTCACATATCCCTAGAAATTCTTAAACTGAGTTCAAAGTATATGAATCACAACCTTTAAATGTAGGTTCCTCAAATTATAATAATTGATGTCTGCGAACTGGTTGTGCTCTGTCCCAAATTTGGCACAACCTGTTCTCGTCGCGGCACAAACTTCACCGCTACTTGCGCAGACGCCTTTTTTGGTACCTTACACGTGTTTCATCCGCTAGCTACCTTTTGAATTATGAATGGGTTTTTCTTTCGGAAATTTTATTATGATGGAAATGGTGAGACGTGGTTTGAATTTATGTTGTTTACCTTTCTTCTTGGTGTTTAAAAAGTTATTTAAGGAGTTAATTGTTTTTATATTGAGTCGTTACCCGGAATATCTGTCATTTTTTATTGATTGTTGTTGCTGCATGGAGTGAATCAAGGTGCGTGATAAAACTGTTAATTTGTACGAGATTGTTATGAAACAATGTTTTCACATCCGTGTTGTTCATTGTTAACATCGGTATTTGTTTTGTAAACAAATCATTATCATCACGAACACGTCCTCTGCCAGTATCGTATCCGAAGTTTCTCATAGATTAATCAGCCACTATTCAAGCAGGGTCATCTCCATCCAACCGATGCTACTCGACAAAGTAAATACACACATCAAAAGTATCTAGGGATCAACATATATTTTTGCAATAACTTTTCTCCTGATTGATATTAATTAAAATTTTCTTTAAGGATTCATCAAATAAAGTGTTTTCGTTTGTCACAGTAACGATAAACCAAGTCACCTTTGCATTAATAAAGAAATTTGCCATTTTCCTAATAAAGGGATTTTTGACATTTGAACCACTAACATTAAAGTTCGAAAAAATGACTGAAAACACAGTTTTCTTTAAAATTTTATTGGGTAACTTAAACAATTAATAATCCGTGTTTCTACCGCGAACACTAACAACACAAGAACATCGGTTTGGCATACTCAAAATGAGTTCATCCAAATCACGCTGTGGAATGGCCGCCCATGTTCGTTGCAACAACAAAAAAAGGTCTTCTTGCGACTGGATACCCTCCATATTCGGCAGAGCTCTTCTCTGTAGCATATCCCATGCATGCTCAATCGGGTTCAAGTCTGGCGACTGAGCAGGCCAGGGCAGGACATTGATGTTAGCTGCGGCGCGAGTCTGTCTTACAACTCTTGCGGTGTGCGGTCGTGCATTATCATGCATTAACTGAAATAAGGGACCGATTTGCACTTGTAGAGGAACGATGACGTCTGATACAATCGTCTCAGCATAAATTTGAGCGTTGAGGTTGCCTCTGATCCAAATCAACTCAGTTCTTCCGCCGATCCAAATACCCGCCCATACCATGATGGTTCCACCACTATAAGGATGGACTTCCTGGCAGGATTTTAATCGCTGTTGGCGTCCAGGGGTTCTCCAGTGTCGTATACGTCTTGTATCCGGTCTCATACCAAAACGAGACTCATCAGAAAAGCACACGAAACGCCATTGTTCTTCTGCCCAATTTCTGTGTTCAAGAGCCCATTGATATCGAATCCTACGATTGTGCATTGCTATAGGTGGTACCCGTAGCGGTCTTCGGGAATGAAGGTTCACTTCATGCAAGCGGTTTCTGACTGTTTGGTCGCTAATTAAGTTCCCTGAAGAGTGATGAAGCCTCACGGCTAACATCATGGCGGTTATTGTTGGAGCTCTTCGAGTTAAGATTTGAATGTATCGGTCTTGTCTCCGTGTGGTGCAGCGATACCGTCCTCCATGGCGCTCAGCCACGGTACCAGTGCTTCGGTAACGTGTCCAAAGTCGACTGATAACACTCTGACTTGTATTCAGAGCTAAAGCTACAGTACGTTGCCGGGAACCAGCTTCTATCATACCCACGGCTCTGAGCATTTCTTCCCTGCTTAAATGACGTCGCCGCTCCATAATAACGTTGGTTTTAATCAGTAGTAGGGAAACAGTAGCACTAATAATGTCTTCAATGCGTTGTATGTTTTTATAGGGAAAATATTGACAGCTTATTTTCATCTTTTACTCGAATTTGATTGAGAGTTCCTGATTCAAATTATGAAATGCACCAAAAAGGATCCATATAAATTTATAAAATCATAAATTTATTACAAAGCCACATCTCAATCTCAAGAAATCCGCATAAAAATGCTTGATCCCTAGACACTTTTGATGTGTGTATCTCTATCAACTCGATGCGCTGCATAGATTGCACTGCAATCGCCAATCGCCGATATACCGACCCTAAATTCCGATCGTGGCGATTCTCGATAAGCGATACGTAAACGTTCTCGATTGTCTGGTACCGTTCGCGGGGACTATCGTTAAATTATCGCTCACGTTTCGCTACTGACGGCGCCCTAGTATTACGGTATTGCCAGGATAGTCATAGCTATAGTTTTAAAGGCGGCCGACAGTGACACGGGCGCGAATGTTATGTTTGTGACGTCTGTGACTCACATACCGGGGTCAAGCATGTTTATGACCATTTCTATCACGAGGAGTGCAGATTACGATGCGATTGAAACACTTACCGTGTTTTAGTTGTTTATGTAAGTTTGTTTGCTATCCAAGTCATCTTTGATAGTGTTCACCACACTATTCTTGCGATATTTAATTGCCTTATGATATTTTACATAATCAAAAAGTACCCATCCTATAATTAAGCCTCATCTATAAAGAAGGAGTCCCGTTATAGCCATAGGACCACACAGGTCGGTTTTACTTTCTACAAATCCTCTATACATCTATTTACTTTCGTTTCCAAGCGTACGAATATCGCCAGTCAAAAAAGGAGATCATTTGTAAAACGGCTTTCGCTGGCGACTTCTATTGCGTTGATTTATTTACTGGTTAACTTTCAATGTGTGGTAAACTGCAGTTAGTTGGTCAATTAAGGGTATATTTCGATTCGTACTGTATACATATGCTTATCCATTTCCCCATTTATCATTGTACAGGTTTTCATTCAACTGTTAATCGAGAGATTGGCTATCGTTCCTTCTGCTGGATTGTGTCTCATTTATATTTTATGTAATCAAAATATTATTTATCTATACTAATATTATAAGTAACATTTGTTTGTAAGTTTGTATGTAGGGGGGTAATCTCCGGAAGTAATGAACCAATTTTATAAATTGTTTCACTGGTAGAAAGCTACATTATTCGTGAGTACTATAGGCTATATTTCATTCCCGTACTCCCACGGGAACGGGAACTACGCGGGTGAAACCGCGGGACGTCAGCTAGTTTATTTATAAACAACTGGATTTGCAACATAGGACATTTTCACTGTACAGCGATTACAGATCTACCCACCATGTGCAATCATGGCGTTATCTCCCCCAAGATCTTTGGTGGTACGGTCAATGGGGGAAGCCCGTTTGGACCGCCATATGGTATTTTAGAATTTACACGGTGTGTGGTGTTATTCCAAACAGATTTAACTGTACGAACTAGAATTCTGTGATCGTCACTATTACACAACACGGATTATAATTGTCTCTTATACTACGTTCAATTGCTAGGAAGAGAGCGCAGCCTAATCCATCTCAATTTTAATTGATGGCCAATAATATTCAGGTTCTATATCTTTAACTGTGTCTAAACATCAATTAGAAGTCTCCAAATAAATTACAGGTAATTCAATTGACATTATTATACAGAATGAAGTCATTGATTTTACTTTATGTCCGAATTATGTAAACTAATGTAAAGTATCGAATGCATGCGTTGTGTAACAGTGGCGGTTACACCTTTTTGGATAATAAATCGTAGTTGCTAATGGGTTTCCGATGTTACGCGTCGGTGTAATACGCGACCTTCTTATTACTCGAATAACAATGTTTGTCGACTTTTCAGTTGTGGGCGGATACGCTAAAATTGGCTGGAATTATTATGTTACTGTAAAAGGTTGAATGGTGGTAAAATATTAGGTTCAGTGTTTATCTTTAAAGTTTAATGTTTTAAATAATTTAACTTAGGTAGGTATAAGGCGTTCCTACTTTATCGAAGTTCGATTTTGAATCTATGTTAGTGTTTTGTATTCGATGATAATCATTCTGTTATCTTTTACCTATTATTTATATCACCTATGACATGTTATTGTGGGCTGTTCAAAGCTTTGATAAAGTCCGAGTTTCGAGGTATTCCATGAAGCACACCCAAACGAAGCACACCCAGACGAAGCACACCTAAACTATTCCACTTAGCACACCCGTGGGTGGGCTTCAAATAAAAATTTAAAATAATTAATTTCCTATTCCACGAAGCACACCTACGAATATAATTTCTTAGTCCCCGTACTATGCGAGTGATATTCGTATCATATTCGTGTGCTTCGTTTGGGTGTGCTTCATAGAATACCTCCGAGTTTCTAGTAAACATGTCATATTTCACTACACATTGGTTCACCTTCACGATTCTTTAGATATACCTACCTCTGACTAAATCCTAGAAAAAGTACGAAACAAGTCTTTCACATAATTTCTACATTTTCCTAGTAAATCTCGGGATTAACTGAAACTTCTAAGTTTGTCCATCTTCCCAGCTTCACAGCAACATTTACACCGTTACATTTATAGACGTCACGATGGTTCCGTACTAAAGGAATTTTATTATGTGGGCGAGGGCAATTTGTTCGACGGTCTGCCAGATTGAAAATTGTTTGAATTAATCATTGTGATTACCGGAGACGTGGTCAGGTGGTCCACAATGCAAGCTGTGTTGTGTATACTGGTATTTTTGTGTAAGTGAGGAGGGTATTCAATACTTCGGCGGTTTTAAAGGGGAATAAGTACAGGTTTAAAACGAATGATCATCGATAAAAACAGCTCAATTTTCTTTGTACTTAAATCAAAATAATATGTTCGTTAAATTATTACCTCCAATCTGTATTGTTTTCTTGCGCTAAAGTGTGAGACTATGTCTACAGTCAATTAATCGACTCATCATCATCAGTCTATTAATGTTCCCACTGCTAGGACACAGGCCTCCTCTCTATGAGAGGGAATGGGCTATAATCCACCACGCGAGCCCAGTGCGGGTTGGTAGATGTCACATGTCTTCGAATCGATCAATCGACTCAGTCTCTTCAATCCACTGTTGGTCATAGGCAGAGGCCTATATATCTGCAAAGTAACCCCAGGTGGGCTGCCCTACTCGCTGCTGAGTGGAAAGGAAAAAAACTGAGATTAAAGAAAGAAAGGTACTGGGATCTCAGATAGCTGAGACAGCTATACAGGTTAATGCGCAAGCGTCAAATACAACTAGGTAAGTCCGGCTTAAGGCCCTTCTAACCCTAAAATTAGCAACTCTATTTGTGGTGGTTCAAACTTCGTTTGAAATACTGTTAGAATAAAGTTCTAATCAGCTTGCACTACAAATCGGTTGTTACGTTAGTCACTGCACTCACTGCGGCCGAATAGTGCGAAATGAGTGGTTTTTTGCGATTTATAAAAAATCTATTGATTGGGCTAAAAAAATAAAACACATAAGACCTGCTTTTTTGTTAGTTCAGTTAGGTAGTATGCAAAGTTTCATGATCTAATTTGAAGTACTTTTTGAATACCGGTTTATTGTTCGATTTGGAGGTCACTTTGGATTTTTTTTCTATCAAGAAAAGTTTATGGAATCGTGTTTTCGTCACACATAGGACTTAACATTAATCCTCAACTTTACCATATATTTATTTCAAAATTAATGCTGCAGTATTTTAGGCGTAACGAAGGATCATGCTAAGCCATTTAAGGGATATAATATAGCCCTTAAGTTATGGTTTTGACAACCTTACACCGTGCCAGTTTCTTACACATGCAATATACATTGTACACTGTACATACATTGTCAACATTCTAAGTAACAACTAACATTGTCTGACCCACTTCTAACGTACTTATACATCTCTAATTACATAGATCTATCGAAACGCTATTACAAAATTAACTATTCAATTGTGTCTCAACAGACCAATACCCAATACTAATAAAAAGTTATTGCACTAGATATTGTGTGGGGTTAAAAAAACGTCGATTTAATTCCATTTTAGATCGAGTTGATTAAAATCGATTGGTTACGATGCAGTTTTCCTGTTGCGATAATAATAGCATAATTTGTTTGGATGTCATTATGTAAACAAAATAGAAACCGGTATCATTGTTTTTGTTTTGTTCGCAAATTGAATCAATTACGTGTTGATCACTTCACCGTGAAATCTGTGGAAAACAATTGTTAGCGCCTTTTTGGGCGATCATTGTGTTGTTTTACTTTTCTTCTTTTGTTATGTCACTTTTTTCAGAAACAGAAATCACTGCCTGCCTCGACAAAATGTAAGGAATCATGTCCTTCCGAAATTCCCAGTATGATACGGATTAGTTTCTCTCGTTATTTCGAAGCCTATAGTTTCTAATTGATATTAAACATATAACTGACCTAATTGTGTTGATTCTGTTGTGCACAAACTAAACTTAATTTAGGCTACTGCTATCTTTTCTCTCTAATAAAACGAGAACGAGACGGACGTAATTTAGAGCTGTCAAATTTAGTAGGAACTAATATTTCCATAAAAACGAAGGGTGCACGTAATGTAAAAACATGTCGACTAAAAACACGGTGAAGCGCAAGGCACAAACTAGTTTGACATCTCTAACTTAGTTCATAGCTATAGCCGTCCTTTTCTCGCACTGCCTTTTAGTAAAATATAGCAATAGCCTAAATTAACTTTAGTTTGTGCACAACAGAATCGACACCAATGTCTTCTAAACAGTTAAGAACAGTACTTAGTTGATACTCATAAGATCTCCAACCAATTGCACAAATCTGGGCCAAACATTATTACTTAGGGTTTAAAACCACCAGTTTAATTTTACATAAGGCAGACGAGCGTATCACGAATGCACCATCAAATCCAAGGCTTGAATCGTAAAATGAAAAGTGGGTCACCTCACCCACCATCATAGCTCTCAGGCCTATTGGTTCACTTATACTGCTTATAGACGATTACTTTTAGGGCCTGTATAATGTGGATAATACGAAACTATATTTCCTAGTTTATAAATTTACGCAAGTAGCAGGCAATTTAGCGTGTGAAGAATTGGATGCGCTAGGTACGGTAACAGTATTAAATTCGTTATAATCGAGTATATATAGAACAGTGACTGGTCTCAGGTGACCACTAGACCCACGAGGTAGTCAAACGATTAAGGCGACTTCAAGAGCTAAATTAGGAACTCTATTTGTGGACTGTTGGAATAAGGTTCTTCTTGCACTACAAAGTGGTTGTTACGTCAGTCACTGCGGGCCGAATAGTGCGAAATGAGTGGTTGTTTGCGATTTACAAAAAATCTATTGATTGGACTAAAAAAGTAAAACACTAAGATGCTAATATGTTGCTTGTTGAATTATTTGCCAAAAAATCAGAATGATCGCATGTATTTTAGTATGGTTTTTACTCGCTAAAAGAAATTTTTAGAGATAAGTTCGTGATTTTTTCTATCGAATAATACCTATAGTTGTATTATGTTTTCAAAACACTATCGTACTAGCTTAGATCCTGAAGAATATCATAAGTTTATTTTTCTGGTTTTGTTTTTGCAGTGAATTATAATAAGCTTTTTTGCATTATAAAACTCGCGTTTAGCTCATGTAGTCGCCTTAAGAGCCTATACTACCTCAGATTAGCAACTCTATTTGTGGTGGTTCAAACTTCGTTTGAAATACTATAAGAATAACGTTCTAATCAGCTTGCACTACAAAGTGGTTGTTATTAGATTTTAGGGTTAGAAGGGCCTTAAAAAATATCCCAACCTCAGTAAAGTGGACAATCGATGTTACTTCTCTGTAAAGATCACACAAAAACAATACACATGTCTTACTAATAGCTGTTCAAATGAAAAAGAAACAGGAACGAATCTAACCGTACTACGCATAGAAGAATGCACATTCATAGCTACACTACTAAACTTTGAACCGGCAAGGCGGCATCGGCACGGAATTGGAGCCACGAGGAGCAAACGGTTCTAACATACTATGCGGCCGACTTGTACATGTAAATGCACGCCTTATCCCTAATAAGATATCGTAACTTGGAGTAAGGACAGAGTACAGAAAGACAACCTTTAAAACTAATGGGAATAAAGTCAGGATACTGTTTTTAAATATAGAAATAATAGAAAATTGCAGATAAACATGGCATTCGCATTTCCTTATCTTTTGCAGTTTTAGGTAAAACAGATAATATTCCAATTAAATTCCATACAAAGGTAGGTGGTACTAAGTGAATAGACAACTAGAGCATTTAAGAGGGCCTTTCCCGGCCCGCCTTTCGTCAACGCGAGCATGGTCGAAAAGCTTGTTGTTTCATCCAGAGTCACAGCGGTGGTATTCTTTCAACTCCCCTGTCTTACCTAGCCCCGAACCCGCACTACTTGCCCCCCGCGCACCTCATACCGCCTAACGCGAGGACATTGAACAAAAAACAGTGTTCGAAAATTTATAAAACTTGTTCCAGGAAATACGTGTTTTTGAATAAGTCTTACAAGTATGTAAAATAAATATTTGTTATTTAGAATCTCCACTACATTTGCAAGGCTTCTATCAGGATGCTTTCTTTACTTTTACAATTTATGAGTACATTGTGTAAAAGTTGTGCAAAACAGCAGTTTTCGGAGGCTTATACTGAATTTGTTTTTACAAATTTTTATTTTTTGCTTTGATAGAAGCCTAGATATAGTCCTCAAGATACCTATTAGTTCAAAAAAATCAAAGATATATGTCTAACAACGGCATAATCACGCACGAGCGTTTTTCAAAATTCTCGCGAAAAGTATGGCGGGTTGGCCGCTCTTAAGGCAAGAAAATCAACACGCTTTGTCGGAAAATTTACGTTTTCCTTTTGTTGCGTGCGCTGTGCTATTATCAGTCTCTGAATTTCCCTTTAGAAAGCTTCATCAGTTCATCAAAAACGTTATTTCCAATTTGCATTCCCGATAATTTCGCAACTTGTGTAATTGCCGACATCTAGCTAGATACAATTCTGAGTTGATTATTACGAATGGAGTGGGCATTCTGTATCAACTCTGTCCCTTATCCTGACTTCGATATCGAGACCAACTTAGCATACGACCAGGAAAATCGCAGAATACGGGGTTAATCAAATATCTAATGAATCAATTTGCGATCCGAAACGTTCCTTACCTTTTATGTGGTTGCGAGATAACAACATTGTTAGAACATTGAATGATATAATCAGATGTGTGATAAGCGTAATTGATTTTTTTGGTATAGAAAGTTGATCTGCAATTTGAATGGCGCTATCGTAATAGGCTGTTTTTTGTAATGTTTAACAACTAGAATAAATTGGTACTCTACAAGGTATTGTTAACACCTCAGCGGATGTCAAGTAGCTGAATAACAAGATTGCAATGCTTTGATACTCTAGGCATACTAATTATTGTGATCTGATATGTAACTTTTGTATAATGTAGAAAGAGTCAACTGTAAACTTTGAGTGGTCTAACCTAAAACGCCTTAAATCTTTTAACATTCTCCTAGTTTGATATAATTATAGAATACTTATAGTCAAAGATCCCGCCTAAGGCTTTTTGCGAAAATTAAGTAAAGTCTTATTTTCATGATATATTATTATGGAGATTGGTGAAGGTCGATCTTAGGTGGAATCTCAGAATATTACATGAACAGCTTAGCTAATCAAACTCTCGCCTATTCCAATACATCAAACTTAATCTAGATTCGCGCTAAATCTAATCTAACAATATCATCCTCGTAATAAATCGTCTGGTACAAGCTAACCCGTGTACCCGCTACGGATGTCGATTACGTCAAATGAATCATGACATAAGTATACAGGGGACTTCTATTTCTTAGCTGTCTATCTTTCCATACTAATATTATGTAAAAATGCGAGAGTAATTTTGTATGTCTGTTGTTACCTTTTGGTTGTGAGGTAATGTACTTTTTAGTATGAATGGCTATAAGAGTAAAGGAAGACCAAAGAAATGATGGATGGACTGTGTGAAGGGATACGGTTGGAAAGAAAAGAAAGAAAGAAAAGTATTTATTGAACTTACACAGGCAGGACATAACAGAAACAAAAATATAGAATAGACATGAAAAAATTATATAAAAAAGTAAACAAGATAAAAATAAAAAAACCGGCCAAGTGCGAGTCGGACTCGCGCACGAAGGGTTCCGTACCAATTATTATAAAAAAATCACGTTTGTTGTATGGGAGCCCCCCTTAAATATTAATTTTATTCTGTTTTTAGTATTTGTTGTTATAGCGGCAACAGAAATACATCATCTGTGAAAATTTCAACTGTCTAGCTGTCACGGTTCATGAGATACAGCCTGGTGACAGACAGACGGACAGACGGACAGACAGCGAAGTCTTAGTAATAGGGTTCCGTTTTTACCCTTTGGGTACGGAACCCTAAAAACTATCAAAATGGTCCTGTGCAAGACAAAAAGGCCAAGATGAAATAAATTATGTTGAATTATAAATAAATTATATTATTATTATTTTTGACTACACTGAGATGACGAATTATAGAAAAGTTCTTCAGATAGAAAAGTTCGGAAGAACTCTTGCTGGACCAACCTCAAATAAATTGGGTCTGTTACTTTTTCACGCCTTAGCGGTTGGGTGGTAATCGGTTGTTATGGCGAACGAAGCCGCAGGTAGAAGCTAGTCATGCCATAAATACACAATGGACTTCCATTTCTTCGCGGCAATACATAATATTCGCGATTTACGGGATTATGACAGTTGTTGCACAATGGTTTATTTATACGTAGGAAGTCTTGTCCTTTGAAACGATATTTTCTTTTTGTGTTGTCGGTGTGAATTGTATGGAAAATGGAGTGAACTGTTGTGGACTTGACTTGTGATACGGTACAGTTCTTGGTTTAGTGTTTTCTTGTGTAACCAATCGAGTTTCTGAAATTATCTGTAGTCAACTTGCTAGTGCTACAGAGTCGTGAATAGTTTAAGACTACTACAGTCTCTCCTTCAACTAAGAAAACTCATACAAAATGAGAAATAACAGCTTCTAAAGTGAATTTATACCATCTTGTTATAGGTAACACTAACAAGTACTCGTTTAACACCATAAAAGCAACGACAATTAGTTCAAATAAAAACATAATAAAGATCAGCCAGCAACATCTTTCCATAACCGTACTTCAAGTGCAACTTGCAATAAAACCCATACTTTTCCCTTTAAAGTCCGTGTCTAGTCCAGAAAAGCCTTTATAGCGAACTTATAGTCAACTTGTAGTGAGCTAAACGCCGCCTACGTAGTTAGTTATGCCGTTCTATAAATTGCACTTCGTTATGCTAAGTCGATAGGCAGGTGGTCTGCCTGTTTACTTGTGAACTGTGATGAATGGATGCGTGTTGGGTTGGCCTGGGAGTCAATGAATGATGGGAGAAAGAACCGTTTTGATCAGGGATAATCATTGAAAGCATTGGCAGAGTAATAGCAGGTTCAATCTAGAAAAGGTCATCAGGAAGGTACGGATAAGACTCGCAGATCAGGGAGGAGGCCTTTATACAACAGTGGGTAGAACATAGCTGCCCATGAATCAATGAATTTATAGAAAATGCACTGCCTATTGCTTTTCGCCCTCAGTGAAAAGCAATAGGCGGAGCATTACGCCGTCGAGGTGGCTACTAAACTAACTAATTTAATTTCAAAAAAGGGAAATCATCGACACGACGCGACGGAGAAGAAGAAGTGAACGAGGCTATAATAGAAAACTTCACATAGATCCTCTTCTTGATGACACGAAATGAAACCCCTTAAAGATCGAATTTAGCAACGTAGTACTTATCATTCCATACATTCTGATAGAAACAACATTTTGAAATGCCGTTTTCATTTATATCCAATTATTTCCTGACATTTGTTTTCTGTTGCAGTTTAGACGACAGATACTGTTAACCGTTTTGTGTATTCCGAGCTACGCCCATGCATTCGATTAAAGCATTATAGTCTTAACTTGCATATTTATGTCCTAAGTACCCAATACTGTTATTCGTAAGATGCTTAGTAATTACTTCCAAATAGTACTTAGTGCGAAAATTTCAATAAAACAACCGCAACAACAACTGCAACTAAATCGACGATTAATGTTCTTAACAAGGTTATAGATTTTATACTTTAAAATTAATCGTTTCCATATTTCAAGACTAGCAATCCTAAAGAAACTTGGTAAATATCTCCCGGAACAATTAAAAGAGAAGGTATAAATCCTTGCCGAGGAACGGAGAACTTACAGAATGGTCTATTAAAATTGTCAACTAACGTTTTTCACTTAGAACTGTATTTATCGATGTTACCCAAGCAATCAGTATGTTTTATAGCCCTGTTTATCTCATGACGGTGGTTCGGCTCGCATCGGTAAACGCACAATGGACTGAGGCTAAGTAATATACGTAATTTATTGTATATTTCCTAGTTTATTTGCGGTTTATAATTAATTCTCTCTGAGCATGTGGAATTGTGATTGGTGTTTTGACACGTTTTGTGATGCTCTTGCAGATTTTAATTATAAAGTTTGTTGAACTGATTCCAGTTGTTTTTCTTGTTCAGTGATGCAGGAAGTTGGAGTCGTAAATAATAGAGGAATGTAACAATCTGAATTTATAGACAAGCATGAAGTTAACAAAACTACTAGGAAAAGAAATAATCTTTAAGAATTTAATACTGTTTGAACCGTTTCAAAGCACGGTAATTTATGATTTACGAAGATATTTAACACGGAGGGATAATCGACATTTGTATGGTCACTTACAATTCCCGTTTAAATCCTTCTGCTTCCTGCCCTTCAGATAGTTCCTAAATAGTGTAGAAATATGATCGTTTTATGTTTAGAAATCATTATATTCATGGGAAATCTGCTAAACTTTCCGCGCAAAGACACCCTTATAAGGCCTTCGCAACAACGTCCAAGAATATTGCACAACAAGCGGATCACAGATGTCATTTTTACATAAGCGCTAGTTTATAATTGAATATTCATTTCCGCAAGTCTCTTCCAGTTTTCTTATTATGATTTATAACGCCCAAGTTACCATGTTTGGCTATCGTTCTCGATACTAAACCAACTGATTTAGTACCATTGTGCTACTCTCGGCTTATTACCATAGCCTCTTCTTGAACAATGCCATGGAACTGTGATGCGTATGCGTTTCTTTGCTCAAATGTATCTTTGGTATGCTCTGGCAATCTCAGCATTGGCCAAGCGATTTTCAACTCTGGCTGCAAGAGTGACGTTAGATTTTAGTTTGATGCCATAACACCAATCGAAACTTGATATACTGAAGAATTTAATACGGCAAAAATTACTACCAGTAAAAGCGTTCAATGTAAAATATGTGAGATTTGCTTTGATAGCAATAAATTTAATTTAATACCCTCGATATTACTTGGAATGCTTATTCAAATACTTGGATAATGCATTGAGTTACGATTTATGAATTGGTATGATAAATAGTCTCATCGATCACGTATACCTTCTTATATAATATTAACAAGCAACGCTCTTAAATTAAATACCAATTTTCGAAACTTTATCAAGGTTCGCTTCTACACCGTACTCGTCTTTCATATCGACGATGATATTAGTTAGTTCTGTAATGGTTTTATCTTCTATGGCTTCTCTGTTGATTATGTTGCTATCTTCACTCATCTTTTCTGCACCATCAAGTTCTGTTCCTTTGAAGTTCCTCTCAGTTAGCCTTCTTGTTATTTCGTGCCAATAGTTCCATATATCGTTTGTATGCTTCAGTCACAAACTAATCAGTTTTTATGTTCCACTATAGCTAATCGTCAATAATTTCGAAAGTGTATTACCAGAATAAACTATACATTTCATTGTGGCTTCTATTATTTTCTTAATAGGTTTCGAAAGGCAAAGTTACGAAATAAGCGGTAAGCAAATTTTTTGTTGAATTTCATAAGATTAATTTAGACTTGGCATTCTTGCTTTAGGCTTTTTAGTTTTTATCTACTCTTGTACTGGAGTCATTACGAGTTTGACTGATTTTACAGTTTGTGGTTTGCAGTACCGTTCCAACGTTATTTTAGTCTGCGGAGTTTATGTTTTCTGAGGTTAGTTTTCGTTTTACGTGTAACGTTATTTATATTGAGGCAGGTCATAGTCGGTCGGTGATACTTTATTGTTCATTGTTTTCCTTGAGATCTGTAATACTCTTGTACTTTTTTCTCTCTCGCTTAAAACAGATTCTTAGTTGGTTCTGGATGCGATGCAATCCCTGTTAGCTCTGCTCTTGCACGGGATCAAATTGCAAAAATCTACCACTAACTGGTAAGGCTTCCAACCATCATGATTGTCGAACATCGTTTATTCTTCTTTATTAGCAGAAAGGAGGACGTCGATGTCCATTCTGTTAATATAATTCCTTAGTTACCCTTAACGACACCTTCAGGAAGATAGCGGGTGGCCCGTTCCTCGCCATGTTTACGAGTCCAATTAGACATTACATCGTTAACTTAAATGAGATCACTTAAGGAGAGTTTATAAATAAGTATAAAACTTAAGAACCAGACACTACTCCTGGTAAATAATTGTGAACGTGTCAGGTTTTGCAATACTATTAATTAAGACGTCGTAAAATCTGTTGCACTGGATTAGTTATTTCATTATTTCCCATTTGGTATTGAATACCAATTTATAAGTTGGCGGAAGAGATCTGCAATAAAATTTGCGGACAGGTGCCGATTATAGGATTGTTTATAGTAATTATTAGGTAGGTGCTAAGATAAAATCATTTCAGGAAACGTTCATTCTGGTATTGCAATTTTTAATAGACATGATGAACTATTTCTAAACTAAGTGCTAACTTTAAGAGGAAGTCGTTTACGCAAACGTGAAATAAACCATTCACATGCCGGAAGTAATAATGGGTGTACTCAGTACTGAAAGGCCAAGACAATATCAGTCATAAACAAGGTACTCAGTTCCAGGTTAATATAATACAATAGTTCTTTGCTAGGAACGTCAAGTGGCCATGCCATTCCGTTCACGGTAGTGCAAACATTCGCTAAATTTTTTTCGCGTTCTTGAAATTCTGGCGGAGTTACAGCCCTATTCGGCTAACGCAGCGGGTGGCTGTCTGAAACTGCCTGCAGTAAGGTTTCTTTCACAATTGTAAAATGGATCTCTTGTATCGATTAGATACTCGATATCGTAAGACCACGTTTCGGGTGCTAATTATAGCTATCGATTCAAAGGCTTGGGGCGAAACGGGGGCTATGAAAACTGCAATAGATAACGGATAGTTATAACCAATTGTCGCTTTATGTTTGCGTTCTGCATTCTCTGCTACTGTTGCAAATATTGTTTGTGAATGTTGCTCCTGAGCTTTCAAAATTATTGAGCCTATACTTCAGAATAATGGAACGAAAGATCAAATCTCGGGAAATTCAAGCCGCGACTGTAAATACACTGGAGTTCAAAACAATTTATAGAAATAGCTACGCCACGAGGGGTACCAACAATGATAATGCATTTAAAAAAAATGCTTGTGTTTATTTGTTGGAGATGTAACTCCGAACGGTTTAAATAAAACATGTTCGTAAACCTAATTTAAATTCAATTTATCGGCACATCTTTTTCTTGTTAGACAGCTAAGGTTGGAAACACTCTGACTGTTTGGACTCTAGAGAGAAGTGTACACGGACGACCGGGGCTGTTAATGATCCACACATCAATCTCCCAGGCAGTCGCAGACAGCTGAATCCAAAAGCTGTCGACTGTTCGAAACTTCGCAGTTGTAAAATGCATTCTGAAGAAGAAGCATTATTGCTTGGTTTCCTGTCTGGGAAGATTTAAAAGGAAAAGTTCAAACGCTGTTCTACAGTCGATTTGAACAGATGTTCTGACTCTTCTAATTTAAACCGTGTGTAACTCTAGCGTTAGTGTTCTTCTATTCAAATTAAAGATTTAGATCAGACAATTTCGTGTAGACATCTCAATTCAAAGCACTTTAAAGTTAACTATTCATTCGAATCAGAAGTGATTTAGCAATCTCATTTATTCTATTGTTCTCAAGTAGAATAATTTAACTTGACCTATTTTCTTAGTTGCTTGATTGCTTAAATATCTCAGTGTGTAGTTTCTTTATTATTTCAATAATATATAAAGCAAATTATAATATTATAGTCATTAGATGTAACTACAGGTTCATATCACCTTGATATGCCAGTTGTAGGCGCAAACGCATCATTTTGGCAATATCAATAAACGCTATGAATACATTGACCTTGTTTTATAGAGATTGTAATTATGTTTCACTTAGTATAATTATAGGGATTTGCGGTTTCGAAATCTATTGAAACATATATTAGACTGTTAAGATAAATTGGTATCATCTTCTACTAATCGTACAGGCAAGTAATCATCTATTCGATTAAACGGAAATCATGACATTCTGGAGATACAAGACTATTCGCAAACAAATGTTTTTGAAACCACAATTGCATTAAAATTTAATTTAAATCAATGTTATGGGCAGATAGTTAGTGACATGGTAATTTTACACTTGATCAAATTCAACACCTGACAAAATATTTGATCCCACAATAAAACCACACGTTGCTTTGTATGGCATGGCACGAACTGTGAAAGCGTAAAGGCGAAAGCAAAGCCATTATCAAATCATTAATTAGTTCCAGTGACATCCACAACTAATATCAACTTTCTTGATACGGAGTCAATCTACCGAGAAATTGTGATGAGTGTTGGTAAAGTGCCCATATGGGTGTGTATGGAGAAGCGAGTCATAGGCGTATGATATGAATGGCAGCATTATGTGGTCAGTATCATTTCCTGGTACGTCGCTTCATGTAAAATACTAGTATTCAGCTGCATCCGGTCAGACTGGGAAGCCGACCCTAACGAAGTTGCGAAAAGGCTAGGCAGATGATGATATCATTTGCAACCTACTTAAGGTTGCGTATTTTTCAGTTGTACATTCTATGATTTCTTATTGATACGATCTATTTCTTGACATAGGTCACCACTCACCAGCAGCTTCTGTATTCAAAATATTTAAAGATAGGAAACAGTCTTGGGCTTATTCAGATGCCAATTACAGGTTAACCAACATTCTCAAATACAAGTGATAATATAAGATCTTGTGTTTAGTTAATACTGAATCTAGGTTTGCAAACAAGATAAACCAAACTTTTTGTGCTACTTCCGGAAAGAACTGCTAAATCGTGCGTCTCATGAAGACCAAGGTCCCTTTTCTCTTTCAATAGGCACTGGTAAACACTGTTTCGTACGCACTCTGACCCCAATGCAGCGTAACCGCGTAACAGCGAAATTATAGCAAAAAAATCGAGTTTCCGAATTTCACCATCGAGTAATTGTAACGAATCGAATTATCCGCCAGATTTCGGTCGGCTTTGCTCGCGAGTGTGGTTGTGTTTGCGCGTGACTTTCGCAATCGGTGACATTATCGTGTCGTGTCTGGCCAAAAGTTAAACGCCCAACTGACCTCACGGTTTTGGCTACCCGACAAACTAGATAGTTTTTGTGGAAAAGAAACCGAGTTGGCTAATGCAGACAGACCGATTTCTGTTCAATGTTGCAGATATATCCTTGAACATTTTCAAGTTATAATAAAGTAGCTGAATTTATACCACTTCAAAATACAGTTTACCATTGTTTATTTCAATCTCTTAAATTCACTTTCCCTTAATGGCGATCAACTAAAAGCGTTAGCGCCGCTTAGGTCTGTAATGTTCAACATTTTCGAAATGATATTGCATTCAATCAGATTGGCTAACTAAAGCAAACTCATAGGACAAGAAAAGGCTGACATAAATAAAATGTGCGATAGAAAACACGAAAATGTTTAGGTCTATTTCAACAGTATACAATTTATCCTATTTTCATGAACAGTCTACGAGTAACATTCTCCCGCAACAATAACTTCTTGTTACTAAAGGTAATTCCGCCCATCTATTTGTTTCTCTACGATAATTTACACGCTATACAACCAATGAAAATGATATCATGCCGTAGATAATATAATAAAATGTTCGGAACAACTGCCAGTGTCTAATCGTCACAGCCCGATATGGAAACGACTAGTCTGTCCATTACTTACGATTTCATTCGAAAAAGATCTTAATCTTTGGCCATTATCGTCTGTGTACGTACGTGAAAGGCTATCCGATCTATGTTGGCTTTATTTGGCTAGTAAAATCGAAATTAACTAGGTGGACCGAGGTTTTGAGATGCTTGGGATAGTTTAAAATGTTTTTATGATTGTCAAACAACGAGTTTAACGAGGCTTTTCGGCTTGTTAGACGCATTGAGACGATTTTTCTCGTAGAAAATTATTCTGCCTACGTTTTCGGCTTCTTTAATCATTTTCTCATCGCATCGTCTTTCTCATCCTAAGCCTTTCCCACCTAACTGCTAGTGTTAGCGACACTTAAAATAACTGGTAGTGAAGTACCCTCATTAGCTACCAGTTCCTTCATCCATGATATGTCAACTTTCAAGTTTTTTGTTTCATCTACCTCTATAATTACATAAACGCTTTTAATTTCGTCTGCCTTATACGGTGCTCGATTACTCAGCTATCCGATCATTGCGATCCCAATTTACAGCAGTGCCACTCTATTGGCTAGTCCAGACAACCACTATCAAGAACCGAGCTAAGAAGCTCGGTTCTTGATAGTAAGTAAATGCCGGTCGTGACGTTGCCAATACCTGTTTCCATTTATGCACGAACATTGACGTGTTATAGATAACGTTCTGATGTCAATTCGTTTTTTGGACTGAAGTTACGTAGTTGCCCCTGAGTAATGTTGGCAAGTGTTGCAAGGTTTGGGCAATAAACCCTTAAAACTGTACAACTTTTCTTTTTGGGGAGAAAGTCTCTCAAATTATTACTGTTTATCAGTTTCAGGGAACCTTTTATTAACCAAAGTTCACGTTATTTTATCTGAGCGCAAATTGAACTCGCGCATTCCATGGACCTTTATATAACTGCGAAGATATTCCCTTCGATGTAAAGGCAAGTTTAATCGAACGGCGATCATGGCCCGACAATCGAAGAGAAAGCAATTACCGTGCTTTCACAGACGACATCCTAAATCAAGTCCCGACCTTACAATGGAAACTCGTTGGGCGTGCATCCGAAGTATTCCGAAGTGCAGAAAGCACCGCTCGTCTCGTGACGGTGGTGTTCCGATAACGGCATCATCGGGACCTTGACTGGTCGAAGCTTGAACTTTTATAGACCTGACGATCATTTGCCACGGTTTAACTGGCTACGGGATTGGATTTTCTGAGAATTTGTATTTAATGAGAGATATTTGCTCGTCTGCCTCTGTGTATTATGGAAGTCAATGCTTGTTTTTCTTAAGTTAAGGGATATGGGAAATTACATTAACGTGAAGTTTTGTGCCTTTTTCCTAGGAAATGCCTTACGTATTTGAATCTTTAATTCAATATTTTGAATCCGCAGTATTTAGATTATTTATTGCGAATATTGTTTGCCATCGGGGCTACGCCAGCTCAGTTTAGCAGTTTCTAATTACAAAAACTCTCTGTAATTATTTTCTGTTTCCACTTCAGCGAAATATCATTACTCCAACAATATTGGAAGGTGTAATAAAAACCTTTACGACATGCAATTAAAAAGGGAAAATAGTGGTGTCCCTACTAGTTGTGTAAAGACATTTGTCTTCAAGTTTCAAATGTCATTGCGAAGCTTCGAACGTGGGAGATTCACATTTTACCAGCAAATCACGTTTCATGTTTAACGTGATTTCTATTGTAAAACGACTATTTCTTGTTTTATTTATTGTTGCTTGTGGAGTTGTGGCTAACACTTATTCTGACGCCTGATTTTAATCGCTGCTTATGGTGCTAACTGGGCTGTTACATCATTGCTATCCATATCGAATATTATTATAACTAGCTGTTTGTTACCTAATATAAAATAATCGTCACCTTCCTTGATCTCTTATGGATTGTCAGTGATATATTTTACTCCTACTTACCGCATCTTGCGGCTGTGTGTTTGCTCAACATCGTCTGTTTAATGCGTCGTCAGCTTTAAAGGTCAATATTAGTCTAACTAAAGTGACAAGCTCTTCTTACCTTTAACTGTAAAAAATTGCGCTTCATTTACTTTGTCTCTTTGTTGAAACCCAATACTTTAGTTAAAGTAACGGTATCTTGACAACCAGCTTCTTGGAGTTAAGTTAGATACACTAATGACTGTGTTCGTGGATTTATAGTCTCTTGTGGATTATAGTGTCCATCACGTATATGTATCATTAAAATTCGCCTTTCTACCAAAATGTCGTCCCACCGATTCCACTGAAATTAGCTCAATAGACTGATCGACGCGTGTCTACATTATTCACCGACTGATAGATTAAACCAACTTCGAGTCACGGTAGCTTTTTGCAGTCCACTCAGTACCCACCTTTATTCCAGTTTCCGACGATAAAGTAATCTAGTCATGTTAGGTGGTGCCAATTAGCTTCGTTCAGTCTACAAACTTGATTGATTGTAATTAATATTCATAAAGAGAGTTTCGAAAGTTTGTTTATGAATATGCAGTGCTCAATCAACGGTAGGTTAGAGGCGATTCTTTTTATCATCATCATGATTGGATGTGATTTACCATATTTGAATATTCTTTATCTTTAACTTCATAATTTATTCCTATAATTACTCTTTCTGGCAACACGTTTCGAAAATACACTGGAATATATGAATTGTCAATGCTCTGTCTCATTGTAATATTACCTAAGGTATTAATCACTACTATACTCAACATCTGTATATGGCATTTGTATAGTGCTGAAACGTTGTTAATTAAAAGTCGTGAAAGCAGTAAGATCGATGCTTTTGAGATGTGGTGTAAGCGGAAGCTGCTACGTATACCATGGAGTCCATGGACCGCAATGAGAACTAATAAGTCCATACTGGAGGAGTTCAACATCATCAAACGGCTTTGCCTGGAGCGTGCCCTTAGTTTTTTCAGACATATGCGTTCGCCTAGGCATTTCCTGAAAAGGCTTATGTTACTGGGCCGAGTAGAAGGTAAACGCGCGCAAGGCAGATCACTGGCAAGATGGTCAGACGCGATCAAGAAGGCTGTTGCAGGCAGCCTGTACCGAGCGGTTCACACTGCAGGAGACCGCATGGTTCGGAGACGTGTCATAGTACTCGATCCTCGACAGTGAGCGAATAAGGAAGAAGATACTGAACATATTGTTCTCACTGTCTGTCTTCTTCCCATCGCTTCTGATTTCAAATTCACCTTTTGTTTAAAAATCAGTAAGTATTGCTTGAGTTCAGACTATTACGCTAATTTAATCAAATTAATGAAGGGCGGTGCTCCAAATGAGTGGATATGCGTGCAAAAAGTGAGCGTTGCCGGTTGATCGAGTTTATACCGATATGTATTTGTATTCGGAGATTTTTTGTCTTTATCAACTCGCTACGTAGGTCTTTACGCAATTCAAACTGGATAGTGTTACGTGCTTTTAACGATGTGTGACATAGGGGCTCTGCGGCTCGTCAATTAAGTTGAAAAAATGTGAACTGCGTTGTATTTCTTGCGGTAAAGTGATAACTGTCGGTAATTTAATTTGTTGAATTGATTGATGGAAAGAATAGCGTTTGAATGAGGGCAGTGTAATGAAAATATTAGGTGGATTGCAATTTTAAAGCAAATTATTGCTCAAGAAACTTAATTTTGAGATAGCGAGATCAGAGAAGCGCACGTCTACTTAAGTGTTTAGTAAAATCGAAGAGAAAGTTTTGTTTGTGCCAAGTCTCGAAGAAAACATTGACCATATTCTATGTTATGGAGTTACAAGACAAGAAGTAGACGCATCGTCTTATATTTTCTTAATGTTGACTTGCCTTGCCAGCCGTATGTCTCAGTATTGTCTCTGCTTGTTAAAAAAACTGCTACCCATGTAAGACCAACTAAAGGACAAGAGAATGGCTCGATAAAATTCCATTTGAAGGAAATGTCAATTGGCCACTTGCTGTATTCAGTTTGCCGATATTACTTTTTTTCATTATTGTTCTAGTATTTTATTTGCTCATGTATGATTTGCCGGTATTTCAAAGCTGTACCGGATTAGGAAATTGTAAAAGGATTGGATGAAGGACCATTTTTTATTGGTCCTTCGTTTTAACTTATTGCCTTATTTGATTTTGTTTTTACGACCATTTTCATTTGTGTTCAACGATCGACAGTAGTATTCTGTAAAAAGAAAGGTAAACATGCACTAGGCATGGAGCTCCTCAGTGAGTATATGCGGTGATAACATTTTTTCTCATTGTAAGTCACATCATTTACTAGTTTATCACACCAATATATCTTTTATAACGAGTCTCGTGTAATAAAATCTTGATAAACATCATTCATTATCATATCGATAGACTCCATACATCGTAAAGATATATCTCTAAATGTATTAAACACAAGCTTTAAGCTTTGACATGAACGTGAAAACTTTATGAGTAGCTATAGGTGCAGTTTTACAATCGGCAGCCTAAATTGAATCGTGCTCTGGTAATCGGTTACTAGTAAGTGTTGCTCGTAAAACTGTCGATTCATCGACCTGGCCTGGGTGTTTTACAGGCTGTCTGTGTTCTAATTCATTAGCTACGATTCAGAGGGTGAAAGTACCACCAATTTTACTATCAGGTCAAACCAGGAACATTAACCCGTATGCTCCCGGCCGTGCCTCCAGAGGCACAGTGCATTGTTATTTTAATTGTGTCTGTAATTGCGGGTATTGAAGTGTTAAAATGCAATATTAATGCAAAATTAGTTCGAGTGACTTGACTTGCTAATGTATGAGACGGATGTTTTTCGCTGTTTCAGTTTTAAAATTCTTTAATGTACCAATAATTGTTTAGAATGTAGAAAGTGACTAGCAGAAATTTTCCAAATATTATACAACCTGTCTCAACTTCTGAGCACGTCCTTCACAAGTAAAACTTCCTATTATGGACTTCATTTACTTAACACATCATCTTTGTTTATCCACACAAGAAGCTAGACCGGCTTTCTTCCATAGTTTGTGCATGTTAATTGACTTTCATAACGGCATGCTTTCGACCTTTTGAGAAAAACTCAAAACTCATGGACACTGCATTCCGAATTAGCTGCTTTGTGGAGGCCCAAACGTGCTATATCTTAAGTGGGCCATTTGGCAATCTCACAATGGTTTTTGGAGACAATGATGAGAATATATCAACCATAATTGTGACTTGCGACTAGCCATGCGTAATAACGGTATTTTGTGTTTATGTTAAATTTTGACTGGTGTATTTTGAAAGTGTTATTTGAAACAGTCTTCTACCGATATCGGTGTCTGTATTGTTTTACTTTCACAAGAAACATTTTTCATAGCATTGGTTCCTACCTATATTATTCCAGTACGTTCTTATGAAGTACACATCGTACCTCACGTCCCTCAAAAAAATGTATCGCGCAAGCAGAATTATCCACGCGAATAACAAGTACGTGCAGACTTAAATTTTCGGTGCAGTAGCTCACCAGACACAATATACGAATGCTCGAGGAATCCTTCCTATTTAATGGATGATGAGGAAGTTTAAACGCTGTTCCTCATACCTCTTTTGCAAATTGTATGTTTCGCTTTTCGGATTAAATTTAATTGGTTTGAACTTAATTTTGCATTCGCCTTGGGAATTTGGGGTTTTAATTGCATATTATTAAAAGCTATAGTCCATGAAGGGGTTTATCGCAATCATCTCTATGTTATGCACGATTCGTATCTTATTCTCAAGCCCAAGCTTTTGATGCATTAATATTGTTACTGATATCTAGGAAAACGTCAAATTGCATCAAGACTTTATCTTCACAATATACGTAAATCAAATTACTATTTCCTTTACTGAATAGAGACGTAAGATATATTTACACAATTTATTTGAATCTATAGATAAACTTTTGACCAGTATTGAGATCTCAGCGTTCTTACTAAATACATCGTTAGCACAGACTACCAGTGTGGCACAAATAAATGTTGTTTTGTGATCAGAATGTCCTATTATATTCAATGCTTACTTATTCAACCTGTTCATGTTTGTATGAATGATTTCATTCGGTGTTACTCCCAGCAGCCCACGCAGCGAAAGCCGAAAAAGAAACTCTTATTCTTTTATTTTTTGTTCCGTGTTATTCGTCCTCTACACAACACCAATCGATGTACACATAAATCGATTTGGTATACAGTTACATCGATTACGAAATATCGAGTTGCAATTCCGAGATATTCGGGTGGTCCAATTTTCAGTAAGTGGGTAACTAGGTAAGTGTTTAGCGTGATAAATTGCTGTTGTTTTGGGTAACACGTAAAGGCAATTTTTATGAATGGTGCATTTGATTTGAGAGTAAAGACCCTGCAAGAGTAAATTGAAATTGGCTTGGCTATGTTACAATGTAGGAGTATGCATCTGCACGATTATTGTGTATTATCGTGAGATGTGTGAGAATCGTTTCATGTTATGAAGAGCAACAGTTAAACCGCCATCGTTTATGTGATGCAGATCCAAAAGTTCGTGTGCATCATCCAAAGTTATAGGGACGTACGAGTTAGTTATCTAAAATGTTTATCAAATCAGTCTTAATTTTGAAATAAGAGCTCTTATGAATGCACACTAAGATGCTGCTAGTGCTACCCAAACAACATAATTCAATAACTTTCACAATATAGAATCCTTTAAACTTTAGATAGCAAGCTAAAAGAGCATAACGATAACCCGATACAATACTTGTTTCTGTAAATATATTAATGATCGATCAGGTTTGATGCCTAGTCAAACCAGTCGCCAGCAAGATTATAGAGACGTGGTGTAACACACGGAAACTGGACTATTAAAGATTAAGATGATTGATTTCGTTAATCGATCATCGATGATCAAAGAAAGTCATAAAATCGTCACTTTAATACATAAAATTGTAATTGCTGGGAGCTTTTTTGGCGTTAAAAGAATGATTTCCAATTAAAATGAATGTATAAACTTCAATTAGTGAAACTAATAAAATGCTCCACATGTTGCCAAGTCCTTATTACTTTTAATCAACGTCAAGTTTTAACTAAGGGCGCCATGCATCTTGAGTATCAAAATAAATTGTACCAATCAAGAAATTCCAAACATTTCCCACAAATCTGAATTATGTAAATGGGGACTTGATGCTAGTCCATAAACTGTATTAATATATGAAAGAAACATTACCCAATTTGATGTAGAAGGGAAAGGGGGACTGGTAAAACTCGCAACTAATATGAGCCAATCGAATTAAGTTAATAAAGTACTCCTAGACTGCCTGCCACCTAGTATGACTTAAGTGGTGCTTAATTCCATGAATTACACATGACATAGCTTTGGTGTGAAAACAACAAATCAGATAAATGTTGAACACAAGAGAGACGATATGCATGTTATAGAATTAATTAACGTAGAAAAGAGACATGTTGAAGATAGAGATAAAATAGTAGATGCAATATTCTATCTTCAAGCTGATAATACGGAACAATCTGTACTCTCAGTTTAACTTATAATATTAAAATAATCGTTGTGGTAGAAACAATCAGGTTGAATTAAAATATGGAACAGGTGTATTTTCGTGCTGGACCTGAATCAACACTTACTTCAACAAATTAAATACCGTCTGTCGTCTTAGTGACACGAACAAGAACAAATAAGAAAACTGCTTCCGTCCAGCCCTGAAACCGCTTCCTCTAAACAACTTTTCGCACACTCACCGGATTTTAGGTACTGCTCTGACATCAACTTGGTCTTTACGACCGTAGTCCGGAACATTTCAACCCTATTCCTATTAATTTATGACGTAACTGTCTTACCACCAAAATTATTGTCCAATAAGTGAGTCACGTGGACCGGTTCCCACACCCACTCTGCGCCTACGCAGCGCACCGAAACGTTGACATCACTTATGCAAGGGTTGTTGTGTTACACTTGTTCTTTTATGTTTGTTTCTTTGAGTTCATTAATGTTTGCGTTTGATTTACGTTTTGAAGAATATTTAATTCGTTTGCTTTTTCTTTGTTGGCTTCATTAATTGATACTTTTTTGTTTAGTTTTCTTATAATAGATGCAGGGAAGCTCACTTCTTTTAAAACCACTTACATATTACTTTTACTGCATTACATATTACTACATTTAACTGCATTTTACCGCAGGAAAACATAGTTATAACGTTAGTTATTGCCTGGTCCCTTTTTAATATTATTATCAGAATCAAATCAAAGATATTACTCACTGGAGAACAATGAGGCTATCCTTTTATCCTGCATTCAGTTTCCATGTAATCAGTTAATGACAGCCTATGGTTACATTCCTTAGTCTGTCTCGACATGTGCCCTATACTATGGTTAATATGATTTTGCGTATACTATAATTTTATTCCAGGTTTTTTTATTTGCTCCATTATAAAGAAACAATTGGCTCATGGGTCTGTCATCCACGTCTGGTTCTTATTGTTTTTACTTATTT
Source organism: Xestia xanthographa (assembly GCA_905147715.2). Classification (NCBI taxonomy): domain Eukaryota; kingdom Metazoa; phylum Arthropoda; class Insecta; order Lepidoptera; family Noctuidae; genus Xestia; species Xestia xanthographa. Next base: position 21,675,681 of record LR990646.1, read on the forward strand.
ACTAAGTTTATCTTATTATTTGAACTGTAATGTAGTTATATCTAGACGAAATTATATATTTTGAAGTCATCTTTATTACTATCTCATATCTCTTGAGTTTGTATTGTTTGCGAATATTGTTGCAATGATCCGACCATCATGATATATGGAACCCAATGCTGCATTAAATGCAAACTTCTATTGTTTTAGGAATATGAAACCAACACTAATCGAATAATTGAATTTTCATGAAAGTATTGAATATAATTGAATCCACAGTCAATTGTTTTCAATTTCACCGTCCATCTTTGTTTAGAGCCCGACAGATCGACCACAACAATATGCTATCTAAACAAATATTTAATTGGTATTGCTAATTGCTGACTCGTTTCTATTGTTCCCTTGGCGATTCTTTCTCACAATTGCCATTGTGGTTAGACAATGTTGGGAGCTGACCTTAAGGATCATGATGCAATGACTTTTTGTTGCTGTAGGAAGCGATGGGTTCTTAGAACTGTGCCTTTCGATTTAGGTCCTGATTATTGAGAATATTGTCGTATCTTATTAGTAAGAATCTTTTGCCGTGTAAGATTTTGTGATTGTCTTTAGTAGCTTCGGTTGTTCATGTGATTTGTTTAAGATTAAACGATTTCCCTGGTTTAGGACTAGTGAATAGTCCCGGGAAATCCCGGAACCGAAAGTACCGGGAAATCCCGGAAATTTGCGTTGTTTTAGGAACCGGAATTTCCAAAACCAAATCCCGGTTCTTTCGGTACTTTCGGCAAAAGATACTTCGCGTTTAGATATATGTTTTACAGAAGAAGACTTACTTGACATTATCAGAACAATTTTGGAAGCGTTATGCCAGCGAGATGCGACACTATTAACTGCAGATATAGCTGTAAAATTCGCATTAAAGATTGTCCACCATAAATAACAGTATAGCCGCAAAAATGTTGACGATGCTGAAAAACAGATACAGGCAACGTCGATTGCCGGAAACATCAATATTAACATATTTGCAAAACCCTGAAATGTACTTCTCCAACGCACATGATGAAGATTTGTCAGTTTTTACTCGGCCAAGTAGTGACGAAATATGCAGGAAGATAGTGGAACTGCTAAGGCGTACTTTAGGAGATTATTTTTTGGAAACAGCTCAATTGCCGTCAGATACAGATAAAGACATAGAAAGAGAACCTCAATAAAAAAAAGCAGCTCCTATTTCTAAGCTCTGCATTAAGCTCCTCGCTTAATGCAGAGCTTAAAAAAGCTACTGCTTGTAAAAGAACAAGAATGACTCACAGTGAATATCTTAATACGAATGTGAGGATCGAAATGGCTCTTTTTGAGAACGGAGGGGATCGTGGACGTTATTTGTCGCAGGCTTTCGACTTTCTTTTATCAATTCCACCGACAAGTGTAGAGCCGGAAAGAGTTTTTTCTCTAGCTGGGTACCTTTGTCATAAAATAATATCACGTTTAAGTGATAAGAGTTTCGACGCTCTTATATTTTTAGGATCATTATATACATATAGTATAAATGCTTCTGTTATATATTATGTAGGATTAGGTATAAAAATCATTTAATGTTAAAATATGTTGCTGGCATAATATGCGTAATTACCAGTAAAATTATACTAAATAAGACTGACTTAGTGTCTATAAAACAAGAAATAAAACGTTTTATTTGATTTGATTAAACTTTCTCCGTTTCAACACTTTCAACTCTCTTACGAAGACTAAGTAATTAAGACTTATTAAAGTATCAAAAGTATCGATGTATCAAAAGTATGACACAACAACGAACTCTTCTTTATTGGTAGAACTATCTTCATCAGCAATAAAATCTTTTTAATGTGTTAAACTATCACTGACTTCTAGTCAGTGCTTTCTCACCTTGTTTTACTTTAAATGATCATTTTATCATTCCATCTATAACACATTTAATTTCTTGTTTCAGATGTACGAGAAGGAAACATAATTTGAGTAATGCGAACACTTCGGTGTCATAATTTCTGCGTAAGTACAATTTTATGTAACATCCATTATATGCGGTTGTCGATTCGTTTTCAATTCGACACGCGTAGTTAACGGGCTTGAAACTAGTGGTTACTGCTTGATAAATGTTGATGGAAGCAAAAAGATAAGCTGGTTTAGAACTTGAAGTTGTATGAAAAATGCGCGTACATTTTTCATGAGACTGCTTTTTGTCTAATCAGTAAGTGTACGACTCAATTAGATGTGGTTCATTATGTGATAGATGTATTTAAGTGCCTGGAAAAAATATTTCAGCGATTAGAATATCCTTTTCAACCTAAATGCAATTTAATTGATCAGGGCTATCATGATCATTAGTAAACCTAAATTAAAGTCATCTACTCAGGTAAATAAAGTAGTAATAGTACTGTCAAACGTCTAGGTGTCAGAAAGTGATGTTGAAATCTTATATGCTCGCCATGCATTGACAGATTAGGGAATCCGATCATATACATGGGACTAGCAAGATTTGTCGTATCGATATAAAAAAGTAAATGGCTTCACTTATTGAAACCTTAGACTTTTTATTATTTCTAATAGTCATGTTTTAATACAATCGTCAGATGACGGTTTGATAGGTACAATATTTTACGGCAATTTCTTTTTGAAATCAAGTCATGTTCCGTTCACGGTATGACCATGAAATTCGATGAAGTCAGATCCATAAAGATTATTGGGGATTGAGTATTAAGATGTGAAGGTACGACATTGATTTTGACTTTTATGACTATATTTAATTTTTATAGATACAATCGCCTTGACGGGTCGCGTAGCTTCAAGGCGGCTTTTGTCATAATTGTATTTTTATTAAAATTTTATATAAAATTGTGACAGTACAAAGAAATAAGAATGTGATTTAAATAAACAAGTGCCGCGCTGTATTATACAGATTCAAATAAAAATTAAGTAAATATGCGTCTACATAATTAAGGCATTATTCGTTGGTATTTATGACCTATAAATATTCTTAAATAATTTCATTTAATTGCCTCCATCCGCTCATTAATTTAATGGCTCCTGTTAACCTAATATTATCTCACATAAATAATTAGTTTTGTCCGTAATATCCCAGTAAGTTATTGTTTAGTTGGTCCATACCTTCTAATATAATGTCACGATTATCGTGACGATCTCGTAATCGTATAGATAAATTGTTCCATGATATATTGCTGTGATATTTCAAACGTTGCTACTAGCTATGCACGTAGGGTAACGTTATAGGTAATTGGTACAATTTATGTTCCAATAAATGTAGGCCCATTTTAGGATTTCTATAATTAGGTAAAGAACAATACCTCGCTACAAAAATTGAGACCGTGACACCTTAAAAATAATATGAATAGTTCAATATCTTAATCATTTGTAGCCTTCCACACACTGCTGTGTAAAGGCTCCTTCCCTTTTACGCTATGCTTTTCTAGTTAGTATGTGCGAGTCACGTCCTGGTAAAAGGACTATAAAAAAAAACAGTTTTTTTCTACGCCATCGCCAGGAATATTACTATTTTTGCTTGCTCATTTTGATTTTTTGCTAATGTTGATTACCATACTACCAAAACCAACAATCCCTCATACTCCTTTTGCTGTATGACAGACAGAGGTACGTTGATTAGAATGTGTATTATTAGGTAGCCAAACTGCGCCATGCGCCATTACGCAGAAACTTTTGATTAGCAAAGTAAGCACGGTTGCTACTGCAATCTCCATTGGCAAACGCACTATCAAATACCTTATCGGCGTCAGCTTCTTCGAAATCAGATACAAATACAACCAATTATACGCGATTAGAATTCTTTTATGCGCAATATAAAATGCAACAGAAGTACTGTGACGCAAGGATTGTTTGCAAAACATGTTTAACAACAAATTCCGCTCCAGTTTAAGATTAATCTTTGGCTATAAAACTGCTAGTTTTATTGATCAGTTGGTTTGTGCAAGTGAAACCATTATCAGGGCACTTAAACAACTTGTCTTGAACGACGATATGTTATAATTTATGTAGTTTTGTCTGCTTTGGAGACTAGCTATTACTTGCAGGGTGTGCTTGGTGTTGTTGGGAATTAGTACGTTCTTCGATGTCTCATTGTAAGTCGTTGATACTTCCATTGAATTCTCCGTCTACTACAAATCGACAATCTTGAAGTTTGTTTATGTCGTGAGGTCATGACAACTGCATTTGTGTTTTAATTTGAATTTGGAACAACAGGACTAAGGTCCTGCTCCTGCTGTTCCAAATTCAAATTTTGCTCTTACCATTTTCCAAGTGCAGTTTTGGATGAAACCCAAACTATAATGTTGCATCATGCATATTTCTGTTTTAGCATTTTAATGTGGCAGTTTCTAAATCAACCACGTATCTTGACAATAGTATACGAGTACCTCCAGATTATACGATTACTTATTCTGAGTTACAAGTCTAGAACTGAAAGAGACACTGACATTAAAATACCAACAATATGAGAGGACTTCGTGAAAATAATATCAGCAGCAGTTTATTCAACAATTTTATTACAACTTTATCGTAATTCGATTCAAATGCAATCGCATAACAAAATCGATTCATTAGAACGACGCCCACCTACGTCGATCGAAAATCGGTTATTGTGTTGTAATATCGTAATTACGGTAACAATTTGTTAAGTAAACTATATTTTGCATCAATTTAGATAATACTTAGCGCTCTTAGCATGACCATGAATGGTGAATTTATTATTATTTGGCAAATAGGTTGCGATTAAACCTTTATAATTTTATGTCGTTTAGTTTGCTAATAATTTCTAGTAGGTATAACATTTTATTGTACCGCTTATGAAACTAATAACTAAACATTTCAGCGGAGCCTAGTCCTCTTGAGTGAAGCAATCTGCTATCATAATATTATAACTGCAGACCGGATGTTAGCAATCGTCTAGCTATTAAGAAGCTACTTGATAAAGCTTCTCGACACTCTTGATGAGAGTCTGCTTGACTTTACACAAAAGGTTTTATTAGGAGGACCACAGCTATGGGTTTTGGTCAGGACGTAAAACGCTCTTAGAAAGATTGGGTAATTTAGGAAACGGTTTTGTGACGGAAAGGGTGTCCGTGGGGGTAAATAAAAGAAAACCACGGACCCAGGTCAACATAAAAATATATTAATAAAATAAACGGGTGTGGGTAGGTTTATGGTCACAAGTTTCTCCAAGCCCGCCCGGGGGTTTGCACGGTACTCTCCTGGCTCAGCCCGGCGTGACGATGACCGTAGCGGTGTGCCACGCTGCAGACGCCAGGTAGGGTGACGGACGGCAGATGATCGCGCCGACCCGTAGAATTTCGACGCGGCCACGCAGGTAAAAGGTACCCGCTGCGGAGCCCGCGGTAAATTGGATGCCGGTAATACGGTTGTCAGCCGATAACTTGACGTTAGCCGGAATCTTGAACCCTGGAAAATAACGTCCAGCGTGTCACGGAATGGCTAGCAGTCATCCCCGCTGATTGTGACACCAAGGCATAAGCAAAGCGAGAAATACCCGTGCGCCAATGAAGGTGATGTGTGGTAGTCACAATCAGTACGGAGTTTACATGATGGCGGTGGTAAGCACGACATGATTTGCACATTTTGAGTGTCATGAGGGTTATTGTAACAATGTCAAATACACTCGGCTGAAGGCTACAAGATTTAAGCGTTTGAATGTGCATAGCAAAAACGGTGATAGAAAGTGGCTCACATCTTGAGACCACGTAGCTAGTGATACACAAAATATGAAAACGTGAATTGCTGTTCAACACAGTTACCCAGTATGGGGTTTATGCAGACACAAAACGATAAGAGTTAGGTTACTAACAAAAATTGAAGCTGCCAGCTTTAAGCCCGAATATTCTAGATCACGAATACTTCTAGAAATTTAATTTCCGATGAAAAAACGCGTCTAATCACTGGGAGCAGAATATTTCCAAAAAAGGACTCGTCATCGCGAGTCCGTGACATTTATACTGGCGTGTTTACGCATAGACAAGTCTTCACTCATTCGATCAGATACACGTAACGCGCGCACAGCACTGGTAAAACAGCTAATTTTAGTCGTTTAGTAACTGGACGGCCCAATGAGTATGTATACACTGTGGCGTTTGTTTTGACATTTAACTTAATTAATGTGTTGAATAGGTTATGTTTACAAAGTAACGGTAGAAACTATTCTGAGTTTCTACAACGTTACAGTTTAAATCCTGGGAGAGAAAGATTGGGTGATTTAGGAAACGGTTTAAATCCTGGCAGAGAAAGATTGGGTGGTTTAGGAAACGGTTTAAATCCTGGGAGAGAAAGATTGGGTGATTTAGGAAACGGTTTAAATCCTGGGAGAGAAAGATTCGGTGGTTTAGGAAACGGTTTAAATCCTGGGAGAGAAAGATTGGGTGATTTAGGAAACGGTTTAAATCCTGGGAGAGAAAGATTGGGTGATTTAAGAAACGGTTTAAATCCTGGGAGAGAAAGATTGGGTGGTTTAGGAAACGGTTTAAATCCTGGGAGAGTAAGAAAAGAATTTGCCGTTTGCGTATTATATTCTGGAATTTTTTTGACTTGTGATTGATGTGTCTTTGTTTGATGTGTCTAGTTTCCCTGGTCTGTAAAAGCTTCTTCCAGACAAATCGGTGAACTTTTTTAGGTCGTCAACCCATCCAACACGTCGGGTAATGGTAGGAGGTGCTTACTGTCCCTCGGAATCCATTCAGTTAGAATTCTGCTCAACTTGAAATCTTCTAGATATTACTAGATATTATTCGGCTATGATAAGAATAAACTTAACTCCTATTTACTCAACAAAATATAAAAACAAATGATGTATTACATTCACTTCATCATAATGCACTCTAAAAAAAAATTGATTGTTCCTAAAAAGATTGTGATTATTGCAATCAAGCATCTTGATTCCATACGAGCCTAACAAGACGTTAGATAAATCAAATAAGGTGATTTTTATTGTTCTTACTATCTGCTTCTTAACTAGAACAACTAAAAACTTAGTCAAAGGCAACATGAAAATGACCAATATGACGAATTCAACCTATTAGATTCATCTATAATCTTGGTCAATACAAATATGAAATTGACTACTATAACTAATTAACATTAATAAATTTGACTAAGGACTTGGTCATTACAACTAATTTATCTTCGTAGATTTGACTAAGAACTTGGTCAATAAAACTAATTCATCTTCGTAGATTCGACTAAGAACTTGGTCATTTTAACTAATTTACCTTCGTAGACTCAATTAAGACCTTGGTTATTTTAATCATTTGAATTACTATTAGACTATTTTACCTTAGTCAATTCAACTATGACCTTGTTCAATTTAAATCTCATAATATTTATAACAATCAATTTGTTTATTTGAATAAGCTACTAAACGTGTTAGTTTCTATTATGAAACGTTATTATGCCAAAAAAGTTACTCTTAATCGAATGTACTGAGACAGTTTGTCTCATTAACTAACACCAATCTATTAATTGGATCAGCACTCCAAATGCGTATTTAAGAGCACTCTCAGTATTAAGTGTTATTTATAAATACAACCCTTACCCCCGGTTTCTAAAATGCCGGTCAAATTTTAATATACCTACGTGTTTTATTTCTATCACCTCTTGTGATTGGTTAATTTTAACGATGATCAAAATGATAACCAATCATATCACTACTTGACATGATATTTAACATTTATCAAAATTTTACCGGCATTTCAGAAATCGGAGTTAAGGGTTGTATTTATAAATCGCACTTAATACTGAGAATGCTCTTAAATACGCATTTGAAGTGTTAATCCAATTAATGAACCTAGCACCTCAAGATCATAACCAGAATGCAGTCTGAATTGAGAGCAATTTATTAATAAAAGTATGATATCAAAACATGATCGTTTTTTCTCTACTCCCAAAATACGAATGTGTACCTACTCTATTTAGATATTTAAACTGTCTCGATGGGTAACTATTTTGTCTAACATTTTTCTAAGTAGCTAACATGTTAGGTACATACAAAAATTTGGTCAAAATAAAACAAAAATATAATTATAAATAGATATTATATTCATGGAATGCTTAAGTAGTACAGCGCAGGGTTACATATTTTTTTCCATTACTTAAAATATTAATATTACAGGGAATCGGAGATACTAAATAATTATATAACTTGACAACATTTTGTGTTGTGTCTGGTTCTTTAAATTCATAACAACAGAAATGATCGTCAAACTCCAATGTTTCTAATGTGATTCCCATCAAAATTAGATTTTCTGAATCATACAAATAAATGTGTTTTATTTTTAAAAATACAGGCAGGGAATCAGGACTTGTCGAACTAAGACAGTGTCGGGTACATGTATAGCGGGTTGAAGTAACAGTAGCCCAAGGAACTTTGATTACTGACTTATTTTGACATATTTCCTAAGTGGAGCAAAGGAATTGTTTCTCATCTAGATTTTTTGAAAACGAATCTATAACAGGACCTGTGCGAAGAATGCCGTCTAGTTTACCTTTTAAAACGTGCTTTATAAAGCCTTCCCGGGCTTCAACTTTACTTGGTTTCCAGCTTTGACCTGCATCCGAACTGCGTTTCTTCTTTTGTTTAACTGCCGCAGTGTTTAATAAAAACGGTATAGATAGAAATCCGGCTAAATTTGATGTATCTTCATTCGATGCTGAAAAAAAATAGAAGTAGGTAAGCAACAAATATTATAGTAATCTATAAAATTAAAAATGAATTGCTGTTCGTTAGTCTCGCTAAAGCTCGAGAACGGCTGGACCGATTTGGCTAATTTTGGTCTTGAATTGTTTGTGGAAGTCCGGGAAAGGTTTAAACGGTTCCCACCGTTTAAATAGGTAGAGGTAGGTAGGTAGGTAAGTTGATAGTAGTTAGGTAGGTGGTAGGTAGTAGGTAGGTAGGTAGGTAGGTAGGTAGGTAGGAGGTAGGTAGTAGATAGGCAGGTAGTAGGTAGGTAGGTAGGGAGTAGGTAGGTAGGTAGGTAGTAGGTAAGTAGGTAGGTAGGTGGGTAGGTAGTAGGTAGGTAGGTAGTAGGTAGGTAGCTCAAGTGACGCAGACGAAGTTGCGCGGGTCAGCTAGTATTATATAAAATCTTTGTATTGTTATGTTATATGAGCAGTTTTCCATCGGCAAACCACCTACATATAAATAAATATTTCTTTCATACTTACAATTGGTAAGGGTGACCAGTTCATGGAAAAATGATTCTGATGTTTTTTTCTTTTTTAACAGTTCCTGTAGCTTGATTTTCAATAATGGAAAATTAATAAACAAATTGTCTTTGTAAATACCATGTGCAGCATCAAAGTGCATACCTGGAAAATAAAAATGCACACCTTTATTTTAAATACAATGAACAATAACAGAAAAAAGTGTGAGTCAATGGAGTCAAGACACTTTTATTTTTAACTTTCTGTCAGTTATATCATGCCAATACAATACTGTATCAATTACAATGAATTATAATTGGGAATGCTTATATACAATATTACAGATTATCTTGAAATTAGACAAAGCAGATCATGTAGGATTTAGTGACTGACACAAATATAGTTTTTCTATCTAAGGGTTATAATTAATTCCACAGGATTAACTATTATATTTATTACCTTTAGTCAATTAAGTAATTAAATTAACATTAAGTGATATTTACCACAGAATAGCCTTGTGGTTTTTTTAATGCCGCGAATTTTATATAGTAAGATTCAATGGTTTGGTTTGTTGTTGTTTTCACACCATAGAATAATCAAGCGAGTGAGATACTTACAGCCATAGGGGTGAATACTGGTATTAGAGCCTCCAACTCCCATGTCTTGAGGAGTTCGTTAACGTCTTCCATTTCATTAGTCAAAGGTCAGGATCACTGCACTTGTATGTATAGTCTAATCGACGGGTATGCCAATTATTACTCTTTGCTTTGACGACACTGTATATCACTGAAATTACTTGATAATAATATTACCTACTACAAAGATTCTAAGAAAAGGAGCACAGCAGAAGTCCAGTTTCGTTTCGTTTTTCAAATTTTCCGATGAAAGGATTAGATTTATACTGGTTTTGACTCGCTCGCAGAGACGATTATACCGATGAGCGGCGCGCGCGCGGGGCTAAGCCGCGTGCGCGGGTGAGTGCGGGGCGGTGTAGCCGGTAGAGAGGAATAGGGAAGGGTGGATTTCTTGAAGTCTTGAATAAATCGATCAATCGAATGATTAATTCAACTAATATGAAAGTCGATTCAACGTTTTTATTCTTAACAGAATGTAACATTAAATTTTAGTTGATGTAATTATCAGATCATAGTTAATTCAACTAGGACATGTTTGTTAATTTTATAAATAAAACTTATCGAAACTATCATTTGATTTGATTGCCTTTACTATTTTATTCTGAATTGATTCAACAGACGTATTTGTTTAAATTAACTAAATAAAAATGATTAAGTCATACAAAGAAGTGAATAGTGATGCAATCAACAAATAAACTTGTTAGAATTAATAAACATACCTACATTGTTCGTTCAATCACAAATGAACTTGCTGTTGTAATCAATCAGCTATCGTTGAGTTGCTTAATATTATGGTTGTTTTATTCAATTTAACGTCAACTAAGAGAATATCTCTCTTAGTTGGCTTCAATTTTTTAGAGTGTGGCAAAGCGTTAATCCCTGACCTACAGTTCGTTTCGCGTCTGCTAATTCAAATGATTGATCAACAGACATACAAACTATGACCTTTTATATTAACTTTTGTGAAGGCTCAATTAAATCAATTGGATTGATAGGTGGTTTACCTAATGAATTATTTTCGCAATTGATTTTGTAATGGTAAAGTTAGGAGGCGTTGTGTTAAGTGTTGTAAGTACTTAGTTTTTATATTTGTTTATGTGTCGCAATGTATTTAATTAAAAGTTTATATCGATTGCAAATTTAGTGGAGGCGCATACCTGTTATTATATTAGTGTCCTTTAAAGTTATTGAGTGTAGAAACTTACATTTTATTATTGTCTTAACTTACTGCTGAAGAGCTGAACAAGTACTCTACAACATGATTCAAATGAAAATGGTCTAAGAGCTATTTTCATGTAATGGTTTATTTTAATATCATCTTTTTCTTGTCCTAACAAGAGTGTATTTCCAATTTTTAGAGGTTCCTAAGATTAAAAGATGTTGTAGCCGGGAAAGGGTCACACAAAAGAGCAGTAGAGCATACAATTACAGTTTCCAATATCTTCGAATAGTAATAAACTTAAACTGCTCATTTTATATAATTTTATGGTTAGTTATAAACAAAGGAAGCGGGCGCACCTGTCTTCCGTACGCGGTGCGTCCGCGCAGTCCAGCTGTTTGATTGCCAGCGTAAAAAATAAAAGGGTTGCCGTAAAAAAAAACATTTTACGAGGATAAAGCCGATTAAGTGCTGGGATGAAGTTGTTATAAGTTCCGTGGAGAATTTTATTGGATTTTTTATGGAGTTGCAAACTCTTTTCTGTTCTTTTGGAAACCTTATAAATACTTCAAAGCTTTTCTTTACTCGATAACTTGTGCCGTCTCTTCGTGCTAGAAGTTGCGCAATTAAATAAGGCCAAAACTGACAACAATGAACTAAACATATCTCATAGAAATATTGTTGGGGAGGAGCTCGTGGCTAAATAATAACAGCCGCTCGGGTCGATCGTTAGGTTAAGCCGTGCTAGCCTAGGTTGGTCTGCGGATGGGTGACCGCCCATTACATACCGAGTTTCCTCCGTGCCTCGGAAAGCACGGTCCCGGCTGTCATTTGTAGATCTTTGACAGTCGTTAGGTAGTCAAGAGGCCCAAAAAGTCTGACAACCAGTCTTACCAAGGGGTATCGTACCCGGTACTAACTGGGTTGTGGAGGTCAGATAGGCAGTTGCTCCATGTAAAATACTGGTATTCAGCTGCATCCGGTAAAACTGGAAGCCGACCCTAACAAAGTTGGGAAAAGGTTAGGCAGATTTTTATCTCATAGAAATATTGTTGTCTGCCTACTGCAGATGAGGTCCTCGGTTCGATTAACGGGTCGACCAAATTGTCATTGGGATTTTCCATCAAGAATGTCTCTGTAGCCGACCAGCCCGCGTAGCATGACCACTGTAGAAACAGGTTTCTTCGAAGAAAAAATCGACAAAATGACAGACAGATTTCTTTTGTTCATCTGTCATTTTGTCGATTCTTTCTTCGAAGAAACCCGTTTCTACAGTAGTGGCGGGCAGTCTAGAGTTGTGAACGGTCCACGGCAATGGGATCGCCTACCCTACCGAACTATGTGGTTGTACTAAAAGGTCATCTCAGCCTGACCCTTCAGGAAAAACAGTCGCAATGTTATGTTATGTTAGAAATACTGTCACAAATCACGCAACATTCAACGGGATTTGTATCTTAGTGCGGGACAAGCTTGTAGTCTGTTTTCATTTCATAACTGTTTCCTCGTTATATTTCCATAAGCTTTGATCTTTAACTTACCTCCCACTCGTTCGTAATCAAATTCCTGGTATAATGAAGCCGTTTGCCCATACCTTTTGATAACCAATTGACTGTATTTAGTAAGCTTTACCAGTACCTCTTGTATTTTATCCTAGACTAGCGGATGCCACGCGGTTTCACCCGCGTATTTCCCGTTCCCGTGGGAGTACGGGGATAAAATATAAGTCTATGTTACTCAGGGTGAATGTAGCTTTCTAATGGTGAAAGAATTTTTTAAATCGGCCCAGTATTTTTTGAGTTTATTCATTACAAACATACAAAAATACACTTCTTTCCACTTTATAATATTAGTATAGACTAGCTGATTCCCGCGGCTTCGCATGCTTTACTAATCATAAACTAAAACCTTCCTCTTGAACCACTCTATCTATTAAAAAAACCCGCATCAAAATCCGTTGCGTAGTTTAAAAGATCTAAGAAAACATAGGGGACAGTTAGACGCGGCGGGGAAATGATAGTGATTAGCTTATTGGATGTGCCTATGGTTAGTTTCAGGGACTTGTACTGCAAGCCTCTATCATCCCACTCTTCGACAAAAGCCACTCACACTTCTAGTTCTTTCGATCCAGGGCTAATGTGGACCGCTGGGCGTTGGTTCGGTCAAACTCGTCCCGTTTCAGGGACTTGGAAATATTGAAAATGTAACATAAGGTAACATCACGCCTGTATTCTGTTAGGTAGGTATGTTTAAGTCCCATGTAAATGAGGGCGAGCCTATTGCCATCAACCGGGCACTTATCCAGACTCCGTGGCTGCTACCGAGCAGGTTCCTGATGGAAAAACCCAATAACACTTTACCCAACCCGGGAACCAAACCCAGGACCTTATGATCAGTACAGTAGTCGCGCTTGCGACCACTCGACCAACGAAGCAGTCTTAAAAATGAAATACATATACAAACAAAAGCAGTACTAATAGTACTATTATTTATTTTGCGACAAAAGCCTCTTTCAGACATTTCCCATACATTAACTTACGACATTACCTTTTGATATCAAATCGAATCAGTTTAATAACTTTAATATACCTTCTGAAGCTAAATCATTTCCGAACAGATTACGATATAGGTGCACGGTGCACATTATTGCCTTTAATTTCATAGTAGGTACTTCAAATAAGCAAGTACCGCTCGCACCCAACGCGGCCTTTGCGTTTCGTCACAGCCACATTCCTGGCTCTCCGATCTAGTGTAGGGCTGACAACTAATCTAGGAAAATGTCCATTTCAATGTTGAAATGGCTTTGAAAAGCTAAACAATGTGGGTGAATAATGGCCATAAATCAAGGGACATCAAGGAGTTGGGCGTCAACATGCAAGAAAGGGAACCTGTAATTGTGAATTGAACTAATAGTTAGTAGGGATCGTACAGTATTCTGGATTTCCAAAATCTACATTTTGTCTATTACCTAGCGGCTGAATAATAATAATCTGAAGACTAGTAACTATAGAAACTCGTCAAGTTTAAGAATTGATAATTCCTCTTTAAGTCTTCCAAAAAACCCTCTACTTGACAAGTAAATTGAAATGGTAAAGTCACTTTTGACAGTAGTGACAGCTGTCATCGGTGGGAAAAGATACCAATTATTCCAATGAGGGATTTTTTTAAACTCTTCCTTAGTCGCTGAATAGATAGCGCTGAACTTGGTATGTTACTGCAAGAAACGGAACGTCACATCATTTCACTTGGATGTAATGATTATATTCGGAAGCTTAAGGAAACGGAAGTGTCAGTCAACGAGCGTATGTGACGTGACGTAATGTTTTTTTTTCCAAGCCTTTTAAGCCATCTATAGAATTCTTGGAAACAGATATTTTTTAAATACTTAGAAAGAAAACCTCTCATAGGTAAAGTCACTGTTGACAGTAGTGACAGCTGTCACCGGTGGGAAAAGATCATCCGTTTCCATCTGTTTCCGATTATCCCCTTTGCAATCTGCAAGACGTGACTTTCTGCAGTTAAACAGAGTGTCTTCCACGTTTAATCCTCTAACCACCTCTTGCGACACCAACGGGAAGTAACAGGGAGGTCAAATTCTAGCAAGACGATTATACAATATATTATGCACGTGGGCCAACCCTAATCTAGCGTCGAGTTGTCTCAGCATGCCGACAAACATGTTGATTTATGTGGCGTGTTATTCTAGTTTTGGGAACTTCCAATTAAAGTAAGACGAATTAGTACAAAAGATTTAAGGTGCGCTTCGACGGTAAATAAAACGGTTGGCTGTTATGGTCGATGGGGTATGCGGGGTGATTGATATATCACTTTATAAGAGCATATTCGGAGGAACTATTAAGTAATTGGAGATAAGAATACAACGATTTAGGCCTACCTAATTATTATTTATTGCTGTATAACTGGATAACAGAAACGTGAAAAAAAAAATTGAAGAATTTGGAGCGACATTCATAATGGGTGTAAAAGTATACGCCGACAGGCGCTTGTCCTCCCTGTCATTACGATTTTTTCTTGTTCTAGATTATACTGGGAACAGTGCGAACTTAGTCACGGAGATATTGGGTGTCAACGTCCCAACCTTTTGACAAGATTTTTAAAATACATGTTTTTAATGTTGTCTTATGTGTCTGTGGTCTGTTTACATCTTGTACACGATTTTTCATCACTTGTTTCCAGACTGTCATGCACGATTGGTTCTTCTATACGTTCCGTTTCGTATCCTAGTAATTGAAATTCTAGCTAACAAACCACCAACCAACGCATTTCTGGCCCTATCTCAAACGGGGTAACCTGCCGTCCAAGCTATAAAGTACAAACGTAAGTTAATTTCACACCCACGACCTACAGGTCGTTTAATTAGGAAGTGAGTCATTCACTATGCTTTGACGTATGAACTTTGCACATTTGCTGACAGCTGGTCGAATTAACCCACTGACCCAAGACTTTGCAGATAGAAAGAGAGACAAGCAATAACTTCTTTTATGATGTCCTCGTTGGTGTAGTGGTCGCAAGCGCTACTTACTGCGCTGTGCATGAAGTCCTGGGTTCGATTTCCAGGTCGGACTAAGTGTTATTGGGTTTTAGGAATTTCTCGTTGCAGCCACGGACTTTTGCCCAACAACAACAACAACAGCCCATAACGTCCACTGCTGGACATAAGCCTCTCCCATGATGGGAGGAATTTGCCGTAATCTCCACGCTTGGCATGCGGATTGGAGATCGCAGTGATGAAAGACTAACAGAAAACGCTGCTGCCCATACTCTAGTCTGCGGAGGCGCAAGGTGTTCTGCCTCAGACATTAGTCGGCTTATACGACACCCGTGAGTGTTATGGGTTGGATCTATTTTACTCTGCCGGATACCACACGGCTTTTGCTTAGAACGGACTTTTGTCCGGTCAATTAGAATAGGCTCGCCATCTTTTATTTATATGTAAGTATGAGCTGTACTATGCGTAAGGGTGAACTGCGTGCAAAACGTAACATTATTATAAATTACCTGTTCATTCTGCTACCCTAGCAGTTTAAGTCGGCAGGGCACACCGTCACAGGACCAGTAACTAATGTGAAATTCGGTTCGCTTGTATGTCCGTAAATAAGGTGTATCTATTCATACACGAAATCTCCTAAAGGGTCATTGTACTCATCATTATGAACAACTTTTATTATGGGACCAAACCCTGAATCGCGAAAAATAAATCAGCTGCTCCCTACAGTGTGATGTTGTCTTGTTAAGGCTGATGCTTCAGGGTAGCCCGCGAAATTCAAATTTTCTTACGTTTTTGGCAAATTGCAGGCCAGTGCTAGGTTGTATGTTGATTAAAATATTGGACGCGAATGTAAGACGTATGTAGTTACAGAATTATAATCATCAAAACCATCAATACAACCCTCCAAGTTCATAAAGGTCGAGAAACGATTTTTTCAAGGTCAAAGTCATTGCTAGACCTTTATGAACTTGGAGGGTTGTATTGATGGTTTTGATGATTATAATTCTGTAACTACATACGTCTTACAATCGCGTCCAATATTTTAATCAACATACAACCTAGCACTGGCCTGCAATTTGCAAAAAACGTAAGAAAATTTGAATTTCGCGGGCTGGTTGAAGCATTCACCTTAACATTCTATATTTCTTCAAAACTGTTCTTAATAGGAAAACGAGACTATGATTATCTATTACCACAAATACAACAAAAAATGTTACGGTCACTTTTTGCATACAAAAAGTAGTGTATCGAAGTCGGTTCGCTCTGTTTCATGTGAATTTCGTCCGAAATGGAACGAAAGCGAAATTCTAAGTGATTGTAGGGTTGTCTTGTCGTTCAGTGGTACTTTATACTTAAATGACCAAAATTGAAGCTTGTTGGTCACAATTGTTTCAGTGATTACATTTCATTAGCTATTTCATGAGAGATTATGTGGATGAAAAGGGAGTGAATGATAACATGGTGGGGACGGCTGACGGGAACGAATCGCAGATATTTGTTCTAATAACATACGACAGTGGGCAATTACATGGGAATGCAAGGAATCTTGGGCGAGATCACGTATCGGCTAGCGTAGAGTGATACTACCCCTCGCTAGTTAGACAGAGAACAAAAAGGTGGCTAGATCAGACTGGATGCGGGAAACTGAGCATTGCGGCGCAACTTGGGAGAGGCCTATGTCCAGCAGTGGATTGGGATCATCAACATCTTCATCAGCCTATTAATGTTCCCACTGCTGGGACACAGGCCTCCTCTCTATAAGAGGAAATTTGCTATAATCCACCACGCGGGCCCAGTGCGGATGTATTCATGTCTTCAGATGTCACATGTCTTCGAATTTTTTGGTTCTAGGACATAGTATAGTGTTTCCTCACGATGTTTTCCTTCATCGTTTTGAGAGCAGTGGTGATGAAATAATTTACACAAAGTAATTCGCCTGTCTGGGTTCGAACCCACGACTTACTGTTCGTGAGTCGGGGCCGCCGCCACTGGGCCACCGCTGCTCTGGCATGGGATAGGCTGAGTTAATTGAAGTGAGAATGATGCTACTACGCATCCTATCAATAACCTGAAGCACACATGAATATAACGAAAGAAGTCCACACAGTGAAGGTGGCCTCTTTTCTGTGAACCACATTCGACATCTGAATGTGACATAAACAAGGTTTCTATCAGAATCAGACTACATAGGAAATAGGAATTTCCCGATTAGGTTTCGTGGTCGTGAAAGGTAATCTGGCGTACCGCTAAACGTAATTATGTTATGACATTAATATTTTATGTTTTATCATTTCCGTTACGGGGTTGAATTGGTCAATTATATTTTTAGTGATAGTGAATTATTGTCTAAGTTTAAAATTGCTACCGGGTCCGCCTGCAAACCTAATAATGTTTTTATGTTCTTGATTTTCAAACTTACCTTGTATTAGTATGTACCAGGTTTTATTATTCCAAAAATCGATAATAGAAAAAGCATTCAACATTGTTTGTAGTTATTATTATTTTAGTCAAGATGGAACTCGAAAATTAGAAACTATAATTTACTTTTTTATAATTCACCCACACAGGTGAAAGTACATTATTTGTAAAATAATCCTTTCAAAAGCTCTACCTCTCAAATTACAACAATTAACGAAACTTACTGCGTTAATTACCGGTAAATGAATTAACTGCCCTTACGATTAGCATAATGAAGTTTACTAATTCTATTACTGTCTTACACCAATGTTTAGTATTTGAAAAATACGAATACTATCGGTAAAAATATTGTTTGACAGCCCTTGTCTTAGAGTATTGACCTCTTGACCAAAATACAGATGTTTTTGTGTGTCGAAGAATGACCACAAGTTATTTCTAAGTTGTTCTTGTCGATGTTGATCGTTTATCTTATTTGAGGTGACTGGCAATACGAACAACATGTTTTTTTTTTTTTTATCTTCACTTTCCATATTTTACGAGGATTGATTCAACACACGTTTAATTCTTATTTAACTACTAGCGGACGTCACGCGGTTTCACCCGCGTAGTTCCCGTTCCCGTGGGAGTATGGGGATAAAATATAGCCTATGTTACTCAGGGTGAATGTAGCTTTTTAATCGTGAAAGAATTTTTGAAATCGGCGCAGAAGTTTTTGAGTTTATTCATTACAAACATACACACACAGAAAAATACAAATCTTTCCTCTTTATAATATTAGTGTAGACATGTGATAACTCGGTTAATATGCATGATATAAATATAATTTATGGCTTAAAGTACTCACGGATAATGTGGCTTTCTGCCAGTGAAAGAATTTATAGAATTGGATTATTAGTTCCGGAGATTACCCCATAAATACAAATTTTACCTATAAATAATTTAGTATAGATTGATTCCTTATGGGACGGAAAGTGACTTATTTCTCAAGTGTTACTTATTTTACAGTTAGATGCTGGCGTACGTTGGTAGAGATTAGAGAACCACTTTCTTTCTGATGGACAATCCATTATAGCCTTTTCTTGTCAACCCAGGCAACCTGTGACAAAATACCCGGGGTAGATACAACACAATATCTGCCTACATGTTAAAAATAATTCAATGAAATCTTTGAAATTGATAAATGCATCGATTAAATTAAATAGCTTTAGAAACAACAACAATTAATAATTGTCTATAAAAAAAAAATTAAAACTCGACTTGTAATCCAAAGTTGATATTTTGTGATTGAATATTTATGAGCAGTCGTTTTCAAACAAAAGAGAAAGATTAAAATAACGGCTCAAATAAATTATTATATTATATTATTATTAAACTACAGGGAAAATTGTTTACGTGTTTTGATTATGTAACATACCATTACGCCTGTAATTCCCGAAGGGTGAGGCAGTGCCTGTGCCTACACCCATTTTTTTTTAAATATTTCCTGTATTCTGCAATATGTGATCGTTTTCACGTTCCTACAGTATAACAGTACCTAATGAGAAACATCATCATGATCATTTCAGCCGCAAGACGTCCACTGCTGGACATAAGCCTCCCTAAAGTGTCGCCACATTGACCGGACCTGTGCATCTCGCATCCAGCGGATCCGGGCAACCTTCACCAGGTCATGGGTTAACCTAGTGGGAGGCCTTCCTACGCAACGTCTTCCGACTCGCGGTCGCCACTCCAGAAATTTTCGGCCCATCGGCCGATCGATCGATCGATTCGATCACGCAAGGAAAGCCCGAGCATAGCCCTCTCCGGCCTGAACGGCCACGACACGTGTCATCATGAGAAATATGCCAAATATACAATGTACCTATTTGTAATGTATATTTAGTTTAGCTAAATTGTATTCGTCAAACCTTAGGTTATGGCTTATGTAGGAATCTAGTCCCAACCCTATTTAGATTATACTTGAATAATCGTATATCGCGGATAGAATTACATTAAAGTTTTGGCTCGACCCTTTCTAAATATCTTGCCGATTCAATAAACAAATACCAAGAACACTTTTTGATTTATTGTTTTAGTAAGTTTCAATTAAATTAAATTATTAATCAACGAATTTGACTGTAGGCGGCTCTAGATTTGGTATTGCTTGCAGCAGTTACACGAGTTTAAATGAATTAACGATGGCCGATTGTAAAATGCAAAACAAATTAAATTATTCGAATGATCTACTTACTAATTCGATTGTGGATTGTTACTGGCTAATAAAACAATCGAGTGCTCAGAAACAGCTTAATAAACTAAACAATGGGAACTGTCAATTTATGTGTTCGCTTGTCAATCTGACCACATTCAATTGTTTCTTGTTGTGTGATGTTGAACAAATGTCATCTTGATTATTTATCATTTGATGACTCAGGTACTTGTTAATGTTTATTGGTAAAATATTTGCCGTTGTTTCTATCATACTTGTTTGCAAACAATATAAATAACAATAGCGCAACCAATAACAACTTTCTATGGTTTGTGGATGACTTGGACGACCTCTTACGTCGTAATCGTAATAAGACTGTTAGGAATTCTGTAAAAGCAATGAATGAGCGTGCTCTTATTTCAAATTCTGAATATATTTATTTATTTAATCTTCATGTACAATATACCTAATATTGGTACATACATACATAGGCGGACTTAATGCCACAAGGCATTCTCTACCACTTCTGCCAGTCACCATTTGGGTAAAATAGGACTACATTGTGATGGGAGCTCGTGGCTAAATAATAACAGCCGCTCGGGTCGATCGTTAGGTTAAGCCGTGCTTGCCTAGGTTGGTCTGTCGATGGGTGACCGCCCATTACATACCGAGTTTCCTCCGTGCCTCGGAAAGCACGTTAAGCCGTTGGTCCCGGCTGTCATTTGTAGATCTTTGACAGTCGTTAGGTAGTCAGTGGCCCAAAAAAGTCTGACAACCAGTCTTACCAAGGGGTATCGTATTACCCGGTACTAACTGGGTTGTGGAGGTTAGATAGGCAGTCGCTCCATGTAAAATACTGGTATTCAGCCGCATCCGGTAAAACTGGAAGCCGACCCCAACATAGTTGGGAAAAGGCTAGGCAGATGATGATTGTGATAGGGTACAAAATAATAAAATATTTCTTGAATTTTTTTAGAACACAGTGAGGACTCATTAAGTCGCAAAGATCGATATGCTGCCAATTTTTATCGATGCCTTCAGTTAAGTAGCTAGCGAAATGTGGGTGTAATAGGTTCACCTCTGCCCAACCCTTCAGGGATTTCAGGTGTGATTGTCTTTTTTAAACTTTCACGATCAAAACATATTATAAAACACCGTGGTCTTCCCGCGACCACGGCTGGTGCAATCCGGTCGAAACGTCGGGCTAATATTAAAGGTAAAAATTCGCGAAAATACCCGTTTACATGTTTTTTATAATGTTCAGGTGTGATGTTATGTTACCTTCAATTAAGCGATTACACGTGCAAACCTTAGTATCTATCTCCTTATTTATGTATCGCTCCATCAGCATTACTTACATTATTAGCAGTACACAATGTAACACTAATTGTAATCTAAAGCCTGATCTATCGTCTATGAAATTTTACGCTAATCTGTTCACTCGTTTACGACTACGAGTGGTTAATGGTTAGTAGTCGAGTAAGCTTTAGTTACGCATAATTATCTGGATACCGAGTATTTTACAGATTTGTCGATTTAGATCATCGATTTATAAAATAGCGTATCGAATAGTTGAACTGGAATATGGTACCTATATTTCTTCCCTCAGCTGTACGTAACTGCTATTTAAAAACGATCGAGTTTGTACGTGTGTAACTCAATCTTAATCGCACTTTAACACTTGAACTGACTTATATGTAATTGCATAGTTTGAGTTTATCACATAGGTAGATCATATTGACATCATCATAGTCATCATTGTATCACCTAAATTACAAAACATATAGATTGCTGTCTGTCCTTACACGAATTGGAGTTTCCCTAGAAAGCGACCGAATCTGTACTAGTTTAAATAAATTTAATCCAGAACTGTTATGGGTAAACACCTTCAGGCTAAGCACATAACATGAACCACAGGAACACTCTCCTAAAGTAATTCCACAACTTATCTCAGAGCGGCACAAACACATAATTTTGCCAACCATCTGCCTTAGTCACGCATGTTACGTAACAAAGACAACATTATAGAAAATAATTATAATTTCGCATATAGCAAGCGTGAGATAAAGGTATGGTCCAGCTATGCGTTGCGTGTGAATGCGAGGTCACACAATCGCCGCTTTCTCAAAGACCTGAACGGACAGAGCTTGAATTTCAGGTGAGCTTGCAACTAAACTGTTTATGTAAATTAAGGGCGCGTTTGCATTTCAGGCAAAATTATGCTGTTTTTCGGTACATTTTATGGCATAACCAAACAAAATCCAATATAACTAATGACTACCTCGTATAGATTGGTTCTTCATCTTCAAATACTAGGTACTAGATCATCGAAAATTTTAGTTTTTTATAATGTAAAATCGATCTGTCGTTGCCATTTTTCACAAAATTAACGATACCGGGTTGAGTTTAGGTACATTTTTTGTGCTATTATTAACATATTTTACTATTTCTAAAAATACTATTTGTTGGCAAACATATTCAATTCTTAATGCTAGGATTTTTTTTAAATCTAAATGCTTTATATAGTCGCAGAAAAAATTAAAACCGAAACTAATTTTTTCACAATTTTTCTCTTCTGGATGAATCTTAATCGATTGCGTTAGGGGTTATTTTATTTTTGATACCCGTCTTGATTTATTGCAAAGTATTTCGAATGAAACTAGTCCGCGCGCGACCCCCGTCGAGAGTGGACACGTATCGCCTGTTTGGAGCGCCTCGAGTTGAAAAAGATCGCTGTACAAACACAAAATATTCGATAAACCAAATTTGATACTTCACAAGGTAGAGTTTTATTCTATTTTATTTCGCTATAAAAAGTATGTAAGTAGGGTTTCTAAAAGCCTATTCGTCCTGAACTTGGAGTGACCTGAAGGTGTACTTCGGTGACTGCTACTGGAACTCCTTGATGTGTTGTACTAGGTGAGCCGAGTTTGGGCTCGTTTTGTTAGTTATGATGAGACCTTACCTCTGGACTTGATGAAGTGACCTGCAGGTGTACTTCGGTAACTGCTACTGGATCTCCTTGACGTGTTGTACTAGGTGAGCCGAGTTTGGGCTCGTTTTGTTATTATGATAAGACCTTTCCTCCGGAGCTGATGGAGTGACCTGAAGGTGTACTTTGGTGAGCTACTAGAACTCCTCGACGTGTTGTACTAGGTGAGCCGAGTTTGGGCTCGTTTTGCTAGTTATGATGAGACCTTACCTCCGGAGCTGATGGAGTGACCTGAAGGTGTACTTCGGTGAGCTACTGGAACTCCTTGACGAGTTGTACTAGGTGAGCCAAGTTTGGGCTCGTTTTGTTAGTTATGATGAGACCTTACCTCCGGACCTGATGGAGTGACCTGAATGTGTACTTCGGTGAGGTACTGGAACTCCTTGACGTGTTGTACTAGGTGAGCCGAGTTTGGGCTCATTTTGTTAGTTATGATGTGACATTACCTCCGGTCTTGATGGAATGACCTGAAGGTGTACTTCGGTGAGCTACTGGAACTCCTTGACGTGTTGTACTAGGTGAGCCGAGTTTGGGTTCGTTTTGTTAGTTATGATGAGACCTTACCTCCGGACCTGATGGAGTGACCTGAATGTGTACTTCGGTGAGGTACTGGAACTCCTTGACGTGTTGTACTAGGTGAGCCGAGTTTGGGCTCGTTTTGTTAGTTATGATGTGACATTTTCTCCGGACTTGATGGAATGACCTGAAGGTGTACTTCGGTGAGCTACTGGAACTCCTTGACGTGTTGTACTAGGTGAGCCGAGTTTGGGCTCGTTTTGTTAGTTATGATGAGACCTTACCTCCGGATCTGATGGAGTGACCTGAATGTGTACTTCGGTGAGGTACTGGAACTCCTTGACGTGTTGTACTAGGTGAGCCGAGTTTGGGCTCGTTTTGTTAGTTATGATGAGACCTTGCCTCCGGACCTGATGGAGTGACCTGAATGTGTACTTCGGTGAGGTACTGGAACTCCTTGACGTGTTGTACTAGGTGAACCGAGTTTGGGCTCGTATTGTTAGTTATGATGAGACCTTACCTCCGGACCTGATGGAGTGACCTGAATGTGTACTTCGGTGAGGTACTGGAACTCCTTGACGTGTTGTACTAGGTGAGCCGAGTTTGGGCTCGTTTTGTTAGTTATGATGAGACCTTACCTCCGGATCTGATGGAGTGACCTGAATGTGTACTTCGGTGAGGTACTGGAACTCCTTGACGTGTTGTACTAGGTGAGCCGAGTTTGGGCTCGTTTTGTTAGTTATGATGAGACCTTGCCTCTTGACCTGATGGAGTGACCTGAATGTGTACTTCGGTGAGGTACTGGAACTCCTTGACGTGTTGTACTAGGTGAACCGAGTTTGGGCTCGTATTGTTAGTTATGATGAGACCTTACCTCCGGACCTGATGGAGTTACCTGAATGTGTACTTCTGTGAGGTACTGGAACTCCTTGACGTGTTGCACTAGGTAAGCCAAGTTTGGGCTCGTTTTGTTAGTTATGATGTGACATTACCTCCGGACTTGATGGAATGACCTGAAGGTGCACTTCGGTGAGCTACTGGAACTCCTTGACGTGTTGTGCTAGGTGAGCCGAGTTTGATTGACCCCAGATAGGCAAAAAATATGGAGCTCATAATAAAAAATTGATAACGTTTTTTCATAATTATGAAAGTACCTACACCTGTAGGTCACTCCATCAAGTCCGGAGCCAAGGTCTCATCATAACTAACAAAACTAACTAAAACTCGGCTCACCTAGTACAACACGTCAAGGAGTTCCAGTAGCAGTCACCAAAGTACACCTGCAGGTCACTCCATCAGGTCCGGAGGTAAGGGCTCATCATAACTAACAAAATGAGCCCAAACTCGGCTCACCTAGTACAAAATGTCAAGGAGTTCAAGTACATCACCGAAGTACACATTCAGGTCACTCCATCAGGTCCGGAGGTAAGGTCTCATCATAACTAACAAAACGAGCCCAAACTCGGCTCACCTAGTACAACACGTCAAGGAGTTCCAGTAGCTCACCGAAGTACACCTTGAGGTCATTCCATCAAGTCCGGAGGTAATGTCACATCATAACTAACAAAACGAGCCGAAACTTGGCTTACCTAGTCCAACACGTCAAGGAGTTCCAGTACCTCACCGAAGTACACCTGCAGGTCACTTCATCAGGTCCGGAGGTAAGGTCTCATCATAACTAACAAAACGAGCCCAAACTCGGCTCACCTA
Source organism: Xestia xanthographa (assembly GCA_905147715.2). Lineage (NCBI taxonomy): Eukaryota > Metazoa > Arthropoda > Insecta > Lepidoptera > Noctuidae > Xestia > Xestia xanthographa. The sequence goes on from LR990646.1 coordinate 21,700,992, forward strand.
GTACAACACGTCGAGGAGTTCCAGTAGCAGTCACCGAAGTACACCTGCAGGTCACTTCATCAAGTCCGGTGGTAAGGTCTCATCATAACTAACAAAACGAGTCCAAACTCGGCTCACCTAGTACAACACGTCAAGAAGTTCCAGTAGTAGTCACCAAAGTACACCTGCAGGTTACTCCATCAGGTCGAAAGGTAAGGTCTCATCATAACTAACAATACGAGCCCAAACTCTCCTCACCTAGTACAACACGTCGAGAAGTTCCAGTAGCAGTCACTGAAGCACACCTTCAGGTCACTCCATCAAGTCCGGAGGTAATTCGTAAAAATATAAAGAGCAAAAATATTTTTTTTGTAGTTACCTAACATAATTTTATTACAAAGATATACGTAAAAAAAAAATGAATCATTCAAAATTTCAAAGTATCGAAATGTGTTCACTTGACTACTATTCTCGCAGTTAGTCGTGCGTACACTTGTGTGTATGACCGTGTCAATGTAGTAGTTCGATTCTGTACCTATCAATTTTGCAAACGCGTCCTTAAACTCGGTAATGTATTAAGGTCTTTATAGGCAGGAAAATGAAAAACACGTTTGGTCCAGGTGGTAATGGTACATCTTTCACATCTTTATTTTCTTTATTGTCCGCACCAGACCTTAGTCTTTCCTCATCAATATCATATATCTACGAGATACGAGTTGACGGCTGTGAGCTGATATGGTACGATACGGATGACACGGTAGAATGTGGACCCCAAAAAAATGGGATAAGGCTAGTAAGACAATGGTTTTCGATTCTGTTGTGCATAAACTAAACTTAATTTAGGCTATTGCTATCTTTTCTCTCTAATAAAACGAGAAAGAGACAGACATAATTTAGAGCTGTCAAATTTAATTGGAACTAATATTTCCATACAAATGAAGGGTGCACGTATAAAAGAACGTCGACTAATAACACGGTCAAGCGCAATGCATAAACTTGTTTGACATCTCTAACTTAGTTCATAGCTATAGCCGTCCTTTTCTCGCACTGCCTTTTAGTAAAAGATCTAGCAATAGCCTAAATTAAGTTTAGTTTGTGCACAACGAAATCGACACCATTGATTATTGAGCTCAGGATATAAGGCCCATCTGCTTCCCTAAAATTAAATGTATTTCTCTATAAGGTACCAAGTTACGCTCTCTGTCATCAAAATTGGTAGATAGTGGTGCCGATTCCCTTGTTCACAAACGAAACTAAATTTAAGCTGAATGCATCTTTTTCTTGCTATTTCATTATGAAAAGGACAGAAGATAAATATTAGTTTAATCCTGTCAAATTAGTCAGCACCTGACGTAATTTGATGTAATTTTAGTAGTCAACTTTTTAATCGCGTCTAAAACTTGTATGGCGCTGATTAATTTGACAGAACATAACAATTAACTAACTAACTATATTTATCTTCTGTCCTTTTCTTAATGAAATAGAAAGAAAAAGATGCACTGAACTTAAATTTGGTTTAGTTTGTAAACTAGGGAATCGGCACCAATGTCCAATATCATTTTACCTCAGGTATCTACTCATATTTAAAAGTACTTACCATAAAATTGAAAATATCCTACTACTCATTTTACAATTCGGAAGTCGCCTATTACACAAATACACGTTTCCAATACCAGGATTGAAGTTACAGGCATTACAACATTCTTAGTCAAATAATTACGGTGATTTTCTCTTATGACGTAAGCAGAACATGCAAATATCTTCCTGCCGCTTCAACGTAACTGTTTAGACGAGTGTATGTTTAACATTACCGTTACTCGTGATCCATCCTTATGTGTCTTTGGAAGTTTAGATATTTTAGCACATCAGTGGCGAAGGATTCATACAACTCGATTCCTACCGGATTCCCTTTGAAAATGGCACAGTCAGTATTTTATAGACAAATAATAGAATCACATTAAAGATATGTACTCCGGCTTACTTCTTACAAAAATTGACCCTTCGCTACTGTAGCACATTATATTATGATGTTGAATTTGGTAGTATAATTACAGGTAAGGCAGTGGCCGGAAAGTCTGACAACCAGCCTTACCAAAAGGTATCGTATTACCCAGGACTAACTGGGTTGTGGAGGTCAGATAGTCAGTCGCTCAATGTTAAATACTGGTATTCAGCTGCATCCCGTTAGTTTTCAACATAGTTGGCAAAAGGCTAGGCAGATGATGATGGTGATTTTGATTTTGAATTTATTTATTTATTTATTTGGTACACCAACAGCAATACATACTGAGAATTAATGTGAAACAATGAAAATAACATAAAAGTGCTGGTATGTATGCCTATTAGGGTATTTAGTAAACTGGTCCCACACAGGTAGATCCCGCGGGATCAGTCGACCTAGTGAATTTTTGAATTGGTCAACTGATCCCGTTGACCAATTTTATATTATAGGTATACGCAGCATTCACCATAAGACAACAATATATAATTTTTCAAATCTTAATAATAAAATTTGAATACAATATACTTTAATTTAAATTAAAAAAAATAACACTTAGCCTAGCTTCAACCAAATAACCATAAAACGGTTCGGACGCGAAAAAAAATCAGGTACTAGATAGTACTAGTCAGGTACTAGTAGTTTAGATATTTTAGCACATCAGTGGCGAAGGATTCATACAACTCGATTCCTACCGGATTCCCTTTGAAAATGGCACAGTCAGTATTTTATAGACAAATAATAGAATCACATTAAAGATATGTACTCCGGCTTACTTCTTACAAAAATTGACCCTTCGCTACTGTAGCACATTATATTATGATGTTGAATTTGGTAGTATAATTACAGGTAAGGCAGTGGCCGGAAAGTCTGACAACCAGCCTTACCAAAAGGTATCGTATTACCCAGGACTAACTGGGTTGTGGAGGTCAGATAGTCAGTCGCTCAATGTTAAATACTGGTATTCAGCTGCATCCCGTTAGTTTTCAACATAGTTGGCAAAAGGCTAGGCAGATGATGATGGTGATTTTGATTTTGAATTTATTTATTTATTTATTTGGTACACCAACAGCAATACATACTGAGAATTAATGTGAAACAATGAAAATAACATAAAAGTGCTGGTATGTATGCCTATTAGGGTATTTAGTAAACTGGTCCCACACAGGTAGATCCCGCGGGATCAGTCGACCTAGTGAATTTTTGAATTGGTCAACTGATCCCGTTGACCAATTTTATATTATAGGTATACGCAGCATTCACCATAAGACAACAATATATAATTTTTCAAATCTTAATAATAAAATTTGAATACAATATACTTTAATTTAAATTAAAAAAAATAACACTTAGCCTAGCTTCAACCAAATAACCATAAAACGGTTCGGACGCGAAAAAAAATCAGGTACTAGTCAGCTGTTGCACATTTGTCGGCCATATTTCTGTTTATTAAAGGTTTATAGTAGGGTCGACCCTGTTTTAAGTTACGAAGCCGCTATTGAATACTTACAAAGCTTTTTAGCGTTATTGAACATTTATGAATAATGCTTTTCGGGATTCTCATTATAACAAGCTAATAAACCTATTTTAACTTTTTATGAATAAGACTGTTAAAATAAAATAAAATTGAATTCGTAAGATAATATCACGCCTTTATGAGATAAGATAATATCACTCCTTTAAACAAAATAAAATAAAATGAATTCGTAAGATAATATCACTCCTTTATGAAACGAAGGATTAGGCAAAAAAATATCAACAGCATGCATCAAAAAGGTCTGGTCATATTGAAGGGTGCTGTATTGACCATCAAACTAAACAACTTTCTCTATGGGACCATCATGATAATCGTGAAAAAATATTAAGCTGTCCCATACATAATTTCAATTCCGTCTACTCGACCCGAATGTATGGGCAAGCTAATTAATTTTTCGTCATAACGATGTTGGTGACTGAAATGTTGTGTGGTAATCGGTTGTCGTGGTATGGGCATGTGATGCGGAGGGATGAGGAAAATGTCGTGAGGAAAGTTTTGAGTATGAATGTGGATGGGTATATGAGTAGAGGAAGACCAAAGAAACGATGGATGGACTGTGTTAAGAATGATATGGCAAGAAAAGAAGTGTCTGATGAGATGACGAAAAATAGAGAAGTATGGAAGAAGAAGACATGCTGCGCCGACCACAAATGAATTGGGATAAGGGGAACAGAATGATGAACGATGTTGGTGTCATGGAGAAAATGATTGTTACGTTTGATGATTTATACCACATCCTTGAATGTGACCACACCTTTATGATAGTCGCTGAATAGAACACCCCACATTTCACCAGGTTATGTTTAAGTTCCACGTAATAGAATGCGTGCCTATTGCCATCATCTGGGCACAAATCCGGACTCCGTGGCTGCTACTTATAAATTCCAGAGTATTCCATGTCCATCTGATTAGCATAATTATTGTTAATGCGTTTAAATATAAGGTTAGACTTTTTAATTGGCGTTTGAGACAGTCTAACTCAACCTTTACGTCCAAGTTCTATTTAAACTAAGTAACTATTGTAATGTAATAAATAGCCATTAAAATACCGTTCTCACGTTTCAGGCTGTATAAACGAACGCCCTGTCTTTGTTGATACTATTGACAATAAAATATATTGCATAGAATGCGTGTCTATTGCCATCATCTGGGCACAAATCCAGACTCCGTGGCTGCTACTTATAAATTCCAGAGTATTCCATGTCCATCTGATTAGCATAATTATTGATAATGCGTTTAAATATAAAGGTTAGACTTTTTAATTGGCGTTTGAGACATAGTCTAACTCAACCTTTACGTCCAAGTTCTATTTAAACTAAGTAACGATTGTAATGTAATAAATAGCCATTAAAATACCGTTCTCACGTTTCAGGCTGTATAAACGAACGCCCTGTCTTTGTTGATACTATTGACAATAAAATATATTGCATAGAATGCGTGCCTATTGCCATCATCTGGGCACAAATCCAGACTCCGTGGCTGCTACTTATAAATTCCAGAGTATTCCATGTCCGTCTGATTAGCATAATTATTGATAATGCGTTTAAATATAAGGTTAGACTTTTTAATTGGCGTTTGAGACAGTCTAACTCAACCTTTACGTCCAAGTTCTATTAAAACTAAGTAACGATTGTAATGTATTATATAGCCATTAAAATACCGTTCTCACGTTTCAGGCTGTATAAACGAACGCCCTGTCTTTGTTGATACTATTGACAATAAAATACATTGACTGATTTTGAGGTTAGGATAGGACAGCATTCCCTAGTATACTACCTACCAGTTTAAAGTATTTAAAATTATAATTAGTTGATTGTTTATTGGGTTGACAAACTCAATTTGAGCTGTTAAAGTAATATATACGTAAACGAGAAAACAAACATAAAATCGTAAAAAATAACAGTCGCAGTATGACACATTACTGTGTTCCTTTTCCTACGCTTAAAGTGCTAATAGTGTGGCCCAACCCGTCTATCGATATCGAGGTCAGAAGTATTAGCACTTATTATCGACATACTCTTACACGCCCACCCAACTTCCTATAGAAAGCTTAAACAAATACAAGAAAGGGAAGCGTCTAATGAAGCTATTCACAATTAATGATACGTTTACGAGCATCATATAAGAACAGGTTATAATCGATGTTTTTGTAGCTGTATAAAAAAAAAGATTTGTTCATAAAAGTAATCTAGTTTCGTGTGTTGAGGTTTGAAAAACGAATCGATGAAATGTAAAACTATAAAATACTTTAGATTCCTAATTATTAATGATGGATTTTAAACACGTTCCTGGAAAACAATATTTAATCCAAAACTTTCGACTAGGTAACTAAACATTTAACAAAAATGTACTGACGCAGTTCCGAGACCCACCCTCTACTTTTATAGATCTTCAGATTAGTCTCAAACATACGCATGGACATCGTTACATGGGTGCTTCATTTTACAACATGTAGTGATTACTCTGTCGCATTTATCCATGAGCCAAATGAAAACAGCGCATTAAAGTATATTAGCTGTTTATCGCCGCGTTAAAGTAGCTGGAAATCAACTGGAAACTGGTTAATGTTTCCGTGGCCGACGGCCCAGCAATTTGTCACTACTCCTGTTCTATTGCAATCATTAATCCCCAACACATTATTGCAGCCGTTCCAACCAGGAACGTACTTCTTGTTGACACTGATTGGAGTTCCTTTCACGCGCACAGCGGAAAGAACATGACTGCGCGATGAGCGAAAATCAAAGTTGCTACTTTACAAACAAACAGACGGGCTTTTGAAAAGGGAGCGACGGTTAGATTGCATCACGTAAGTTATTAGACGCTATGATGAGGGGATATCGACTCTCTTACATAGCTCGACATGCACGCAGTAATACCCGTTCTCAACGGACATAAATCATAAAGTAAACACGGAAAACAATTAACAGAAAATAACGAACAATTTCACCCGACACGAGCTTAAAGATAGCGATCTTCCAATCAGCTGTCAATTTGAAAAAAAGTGTTGGCCTCAATTGCATTTTATCGATACTATTACGCAAATAAGGTGCATGGCTAACTGACCACAGGAGAGGTAATTAAAGATTGCGATTGCATTAAATGATTATGATAATGAAGTTCAATCGTTTAATTCGTTACAATAATATTTGCTATTCCCGGTTAGGATACTTGCAGAGTTAATTAAAACCGTGGAGTTAATATTACACGGTTCAGAAAGTTTGTTCTGATTTAACACACATAAGTTCTATTCGGTTACGTCATAATTGCTTCGCAATTTCGATTATGCCGTGGTAAAAGTGTTAATAACAATGTGTTAGCAAATTTATTATGTGTTGTAAAATGGGATCATTTATTGTTCTGTGCTATAATAAAAAGCTATTACGTTATAGTTATGCCATCCGCTGTGTAATTAACATTTCTCGTTAACATGTCCAGTTGCTTTAGTTCTTTATTAAATCCAGTGTGTGCATTACAGTCGTTATTTTAATGTTTACAACGACTTCATTAAAGTTTTCTTCGTATCATGAATGCTCAGTCGGCATCCAATGGCTGAGTAACTATAAACGACAATCGATAAACTGTGCTGTGGAATAAATCTTATAGTTTGTCTTTCTTGATGTTCGATCGATAACATCGTTAGAGTTATTTAAAACACTTGCACCGCGTAGGTGAACGCCTCGCAACACTAGAACAATAAATCGTCTGTCGAGTAGCGACGACGAGACAAGATTATCGATAATTTTGACGTGCAACACTAGCTAGCCGATGTTTAGACTCTAGTAATTTTTAATAAATACCAGATAGGTTTTCGTTTTACGAAATAAAAAGAAATTGGAAACTTTTTAATATTTATGTTCGCGAAACACCTGGCCACCTAGAATTCTATGCTAAAGACTCATAAATAAATTCTTATGTGATATTTTATAACTAGTAACACTATATTTTACTGGTTCGATGCTCGGACTGTGTAGGAACTGGTTCTAGCAAATTATACATGTCTCTTTGTATCCGGTGCCTCTTCTTCGCTATAATTTATAGCATCTGCTTTCTAAACCCTACGGTTAGCTTGGTAGACGCTTACATGTTTTAATTCACCGCTGGCAAGCTGGATGTTTCTTTATAAATTTTAAAGAGGTGCATTGTGATTTTATTTGTTGGATGCTATCGTAAATTGGATGGAATAAAAGGCTTTTGCTCCGTTCAGAAACGATACTTGGAAGTTTATTACAATGTTCTAGGAAGTTATGTTGGACGAGTGTTCTTTAATAGATTTTTATTCAATTTCTTGTCGGTTATAAGGTTTACAAACCTTCATATTAATCATTTTAAATCGGAGCCTTGGAAAACAGTAATATAATCGCTTAGAACATAAGACTCTCAAACGCGATAATAGAAACTATAAATCAGGTACTAACCACTTCATTCCAAGATGGCCGGAGAAATATAATTGCATAGTACGCAACTATAAAAAAAGAATAGACACAGTCGTCAAAAAACTAATTCTTGGTAATACCGCAGGCTACTGTCAAGCTACTATTTTAGAAATAAAAGAAGTCGCACAAGATTTTTATCGCTACTTTAATCTTATACCAAAAATGCTGTGTAATATTTTATTATAAGCGTAGTATTCACGTGTCTAGTGTGAGTCTGCAGTGAAGTACGTGTGAGATTGTGCGTGTGATGTGTACTAAGCTTAAAGGTGTAAAAAGTTTGGTAACTGTCAGTGGCCTCATATCTTTCAAACAATGATGTTATATACTGAGGTAGATACGTTTTACCGACGTCAGCGTGGCAATGCAAACACAAGCTGACCAGCTTGTGTGACTTCAGTCTGTCCTGCGCACGTCCTGCGTCTGGTCGTGACGCGAACTGACGTTTAACGGGAGTTTGCTATAGGAAATTAAACAAATACGGCAGTTGTGTGTTCAGAAAGTGCAATACTTATACTGGGCCGGCTGTAAAAATCAAGAAGGATGTGTCTTTTCATTTGTAAGTACTGTTTATTCTATTTAAAATGGAAAATCATAAATTTAATATTACTCAAAAATGACTGCCGCGCTGTTGCCGCTTTGTCACCTACACGAAAGAGACAAGTAGCGTGTTGCATTTATGAGTGATAGAGAAAACGAGATAATGGCGCGCGGTGTTGTCAGTTCGAACGACGCTAAAGGATGTTGGGGTGATATGGCCATATGGGGCCTGGCCTAATATATTATTCGAATATCACATATTATTTTTCACCACTGGTGTCCAATATTGTCCTAGACAATGATATTCTAATAAACAGATATGTTATACACCTACAAAACCACCGAAAAAAGTGTTTCGCGCAGCAGCGGCATACACACCTTTTTATTCATTCTACATTTCACTACAAGTCAAAACGACACAAAAGTTATAGCTCGATAAAACCAATAAGAAAAATAAAGACAGATAGTGTTGTTCTAAGTCTGGACTCGTAGAGTTCACGCATCGTTGTCGTACTCACGACAAAAATGCATTTCCCATTTCTTTCTTTTTTATCCTCCAAATATCAGAATATTAAGAAAATAAATGAAAAATATGAATAAATCGAAGTATATTGCGTAGTCACATGTGGTATGAGATCCCTTGTGATTTATTTACTTTGGTATCATAATTGGTACACTTTCTGAACGCGCACGATGGCATTTTTACAATTTTTATCTAAATTCGTGGCAGCGTATCGCTCGTCGCCATGCGTGTTGCAGACTAAAGGCTATACGGCCCAATTGGGCCGTTTTCGAGTCTTCACGATTGTGCGCTCACAACATAACTGTTTACTAGAATATCATTGTTATTAGCTAAATGTAACATTTGCCTTTCATCATTAACTTCTATTTTGTTTTAAATTTCGTATAGACGGATTAATTAAAGAAAAATGGGTACAAGTAGTTAGAACCCAAAGACGAGAAGATGAATGGATGCCTAATGCCAACAACATACTCAACTATTTGTTCTCAACTTTAGTGATAGTGAAGTGATAGTGAAACAAAAAAAAACATACATAATATTATTATTAAAATTTGTAAATAAACATTTTTATATTGAAAATTTACTGTTTATTTTCTTCATGCTGCCTGATAGGTAGCCATTTTTCCCCATTTCACTCTATCTAGCTGCTGTCATAGACTGACATTGGCCGTCACCCAGCTAGCCGCTCATGTAAAATATCGCCATGTTTTTATTTCTTTATAATCAGTATGACGTCTCTATTGGTAAAATCTCATTGCTTTCAAAGTAGCAAAGCATGACTGCACGACGACGATAATTTGGAATCTGTAAGAAAGAATGTCACTGTGAAGAATCACAACATTTTTGATAAACTGAAGTCTCTCCCAAAAAAACAGAACGGCCTGTTGAATAATTAAAGGCATCGTATAAGCTTTTCTCAAAAGACAAAAGTGGCTAGTAATGAAAACGGTAAAAAGGACAATTTTACAATAGTTTGTGTATCTACACTAATATTATAAAGAGGAAAGATTTGTATTTTTGTGTGTATGTTTGTAATAAATAAACTCAAAAACTACTGCGCCGATTTCTTGCCGATTCACCATTAGAAAGCTACATTCACCTTGAGTAACATAGGCTATATTTTATCCCCGTACTCCCACGGGAACGGAAACTACGCGGGTGAAACCGCGTGACGTTCACTAGTTTCTATTTCTAATATGTTTCTGGTCATGTGCCTTGAATTCCACTCTGCAGTGGGTTTGACATTTCATATTTAGAAGTGACATTTCTATTTCCTTAATTTCAAATATCGAGTCATTTAATTTTATTAGTGCAACATTATCATTAGCATTAATTTTAGAACCAAATTTACATAATGCATAGTGCTAGACACAAAATTAGCATAATATCTATATCACTGTAAAACGGTTTAAAAACTTTAAGATTATAAGCACAAAGTTGCGTAAATAAAAGTGTTTTAGATTTATGACTTCGCAAATCAATTTGACGTCTGAACCGTTTGACTTATAAACATTTCTATGTCAGATTGACGTTGACAGGTTACGTCAGTTAGTCAGTTAATTATATGTGCATTTATAATTAATTAAATTTTAATTACAACGTTTTTAGATGTAATTGGCCTGCTTTAAAATCTATTTTCTTTTTTATGGTCTGACTTTAATTGACCGCTTACATTAATTTTAATATTTTCATAGTAATTTATAACATTTATAGGAGTTTCCACTTTTCACAAAACCTTTAAGTTGACTAATTGAACAAAATATCAATTCACATATTTAGTTAAAACATATCGAGTAACGTGTTTATTTAGTTAATTTTAAGACGACGAAAATCTTCCTGAACTAGTTAACCTCTTCTTCAAAGATTTAACAGCCGTAACGAAACATTGTGCGTAACCAAATAGGCTATTAAATGTCCTATTAAATCCACAAAAGTGAGCCATAAACATCTATTCAATCCCATAATAAACTTTCTAACAAACAAACTTTTTCTCATAAATCTATCAGAAAAAAAGGCCTACGTCTCGAGTCTATAAAACTTAAAAATATAGCACCTTTAATTATTATTGGTGCAGTAAAGACTCGCTGTCTAACGCGCAAAGCCTGCATTCTTTGCAGCAAAATTACAAGACGTTCAGTAATGGCGTATCCGTACCACAGGCTACCTGTTTCTTAGCATAATGACTAGTCTAACTAGAGCTTTGTGTTAAGGTGGATGCTCAAGGGTAGCCCGCGAAATTCAAATTTTCTTACGTTTTTTGCAATTTGCAGGCCAGTGCTAGGTTGTATGTTGATTACAATATTGTTTGCGACTGTAAGACGTATGTAGTAACACAATTATAATCATCAAAATCATCAATACAACCCTCCAAGTTCATAATGGTGCAAGAATGATTTTGACCTTGGAAAAGTAATTTTGACACCAATATGAACTTTGAGGGTTGTATTGATGAGTTTGATGAATATAATTCTGTAACTACATACGTCTTACAGTCGCAAACAAAATTTTAATCAACATACAACCTAGCACTGGCCTGCAAATTGCAAAAAACGTAAGAAAATTTGAATTTCGCGGGCTACGCTTGAGCATCCACCTTAAGGAATGTTCACGAATTCTCTGCACTGTGCACTTGGCGCGAATGGCTTCTTGTAACGTTCTAAGTTGTGATCGAATCGTAATTGATTAGTTTCGTTGTGTTGTTTTGTTTCGAGTAACTTTAAACCTTTCTTTCTGTTGTAAGGCTTTGTTGCTGAGACTTGTTTATTGGCTATAAACTTTAACAAATTCGCAATTTTGTTTCTTTATAATGCTGTTTAAGACATCTATTTTATATATAAGTATTTTACGAACGTTGGACATAAAATCTTAGAAATCTTAGCTCACCATGATGAATGCCAAATATGGTTTCTGAAACTGAATGCCATAACATAACAGTTATTGATATTCTGCTTATCCTTTAAACTATAATAACTGTTGCATCATTTACCGTACTCAAGGAATGAAACACCACCACGTTCAATTTCATAGACACCGTCAATTTCCTTACTCCAGCAATTTCTTTAAGCGAAACAAAATACTTCAGCTTTATCTATGTATACTTAGGTATTATAAACATAGCTTACACCTCAGCGCAAATCCCGTTTCTATCTCCACGTAATAACACTAATCCTGGCGACTAGAAAATACCTGCCGCACCCAACTAGACATCAGCCACGAATTAAACTCTTAATTGCATGTACATTGCCGCTTTACATTCGCCCTCTGATATGTAGTTAGAGGCAAAATGTTAATGGATTGTTACCTTAAGAGGAAACTTTACAGTCGTGGTTTGCTTGTATCCTGGGAAAACGGGGCAGCCGTATCAGAATCCGTCTGACAGAACAATTGGGTTCAGTTAATATTCATGGGATCTGTCAATTATTTTCTCAACGGTTCAGTGTATCGCTATCTATATTAGAGGTTATTGGATGTTAATTGTGGAATTATTCAGTTTTAAATGTGACGAAACGTGAACTTGTGTTAGGACCTGGAATGTGCTCGAATAATGGACAGTTACACTTCAGATGGCTATAATTCTTAAGCCATGTGAGCTTCCAATCTACTTCATCTTCCAATCCCTGATTTTCTGTTTTTATTGAAATCAATTTTATTAACGTCTGAACTCGCAACTTTAATAACCAGGCTTTCGCAGTATGTTGTTAACAATTTACAAGGAGATGCAACTACCATTTTCTGGACACGTCTTTAAAGGCTTTTTACGCTACACACGAGATATGTACGATAGGTGCGCTGTTTTAAGCTGACGTAAAAAGCAATCCCACCGTAATAAAAAGGCAGTACTTTTTGAGCATACGTCCCTTTCTTTATTAACACCGCAAAGTCTTAATACTCATAAAACACAGTAATCGCTTCTACGTCAATTTACAACGCACTTATTCAACATAACCCGTTGATTGCCTGCTGTTGAAACTGTCAGTAAACTTGCTTAACGTTAAAACGCGACAGCGATAAATTTCTCACATTTTATGTCAACTTGCTTCCTATTTCATAAATCTGCGGATTACCATGGTCGGATAAAAGGAGCTTATTACCAGGTTACGATGTTCGGTCATTACTTCCCCTTTGACATTTTGGTGTCGTTTAGTTTATTGTTGCAAACTAAACAGTACCATGTTATAAGAAGAAGAGTGTTCTAAAACCAACCTTTGGACTTCGTAATAGGGTTTTATCAGTTCCATGTTCATCAGTAAACTATGCTGGGTAGCCCGCAAAGACGCGTCGCCTGACTGATGGTTATCCGATATCCATAAGATGGTATGCTAAATCGCCGTTGATGGTCAGATGTGTTATTCAGTGTACAGGATGAGTATATTATTAGATGCCTTTACTGTTACCTTGATGACATGATTGTTAGTCGCTAGTCGTGATTGCTCAATAACAATGAATATGCATTAAAGTCCTGTTATTTTGTTGATAATTTTATTAAAAGCAATAAAATGAGCACATTCAGGAGATGTTATGTTTTCTTACCGGTATGCCATAATTAGATTAATTAATGTTGTTGCTGAATAGCAAAGGGCTGCATACAATATTTCCTTTACGTTTCATTACACAGTTGAAACATAATTCAAAAATTATCATTGGCCACCTTGCGTTCCTTGCCAAATAAATTCATGCAGGTGCATTTTAAGCCACGCCTATTCAAATGAAAAAGCTAGCATAGCAAACAAAAGTACAGTCAGCACAGGATTTATTCTAAGAGGTTTCGGTGGCGATGTCGCGATGATAACATCTAGATCGGATCTCCTTGCGTGCCGATCCGATCTTCAAGCCCCTGCTTTAATGAGGCCTGGTGATTCAGTCTCGTGGGAGTGGCTAGAAAATTGTCCGTTTTTATCATACATACGACGGCACTTATGTAATAGTGTGCATATTATGCACATACATCAGCATCACTTTATCTTTGTTTAGAATTGTGTTTCCTGGATGGTTGTTTTCTGATGTGTCCGGTGGCTTTGGAATAACGGAAATGTAATAAAAGTAAATCATCTGTTGTTGAGAAGATGTTTGCTCCTCAAGACACCTTGTGAGTCAAAAACAGTGACAAGAATGTGACGTCAGCTATGTTTCTGACTTCTTATGCAGGGATCACGAATTCGTTTGTCTAGAGTAGTGGTTATACCTACGTAGAGCTCATTCAAGATTATTTATTTTATTTACCAAGGCCTGTGTTTCGCAGTGGCCGGTGGATATTCCATAAGAATATTGGTGCCAAATCTAAGACCGCAGATTAAATCTCTCAATGTACTAAAAACAAAATGTTATCAACTCATATTAAACCGTGAAATTAGTTTATTTGTGGTTTGGCAATATTTGCTTAATCATTCCAATCAATTATTTTAGTGCTCAATATTTCAGACTGCCTTGACAAAGATTTATGTTCTTATTTGAATTGTAACGCTTTTCGCTTGAATTTTAATTATAAGTATGATTTCGTGAATAATTGGCTTATTTGCTGAACACGGATCCTTAACCTTTTTATTGTTAGATTTGAACAGAATATCAAGGACTTCTGTGTCAATGGCTATAGGAGTAGAGGAATACCAAAGAAACGAAGAATGGCAGTCCATTAACGTGTGACGGATGATATATCTAGAAAGGAGGTGACTGCTGTGGTGACGAGTAGTAGATAAGTATTAAAGAAGACGATGATGATGATCACGGACTTCTGTTACACACTCTTTACTACCTTTTAAAAGCGACTACTCTATTTTGCCTTAAATTTAAATGGGTCTCTTTTCAAGAGAAACTATACACGAATACGTATAAGTATTTGGCAACATTGATAATGATAAAAACTTGCTAACCAATCGTTTATTGAGCAGGACTTGCATATTGCACTCATAAATTAATTTAGATTAGATAGTGACCGACTCAACAAAATTCATTTTAATCAGCGTTTCCTTTATATTCTTTATCACGTCCGGCATTGTAATCATTGTAATATCTATCTGGTTATGTTAATTACATCTGCATCTTATTATCTAACGGTCGCATAATGAAATATTATTCAAATGAGGAGTTTAACATGCAAGATCTTGTCGATGTTTCTCTGAATTTCTTTGTGTGAATTCAAAAATTTTGTAACAATATGTGATGTTACTAAATTAGTTTTCTTTATGGGTGATAAATTAAGAATTCATTTTGTTTAAATGCATTGTGTATTAATTTTAGAATATTGTGAGCAGATGTCCATGTCTCATTTGTTTTATCGATTAACATCGACAAAGTTGGAGCGATATCTGTCTTAGTATTCAAGATGTAAGTGGTTTAGCTATTCTCAGAACCAATGATTTCTTGATCATTAATTTCAGGGATATAAACTTTAATCAAGTTCATTTTCACAGCCAATAAAATTACGTTAACGCTAATTCCTTTGTGGCTCCTGGTCTTGGTTATACTTTAACAGCTATTGCTGATTTAATTGCTTCTTTAATATAGGTACCTCTTTTGTGCGACCAGCGCTGTGGGCGTTGAAGTGGGCTAAAGTGGGTGTACGGGAGCCATAACAATAACATTCAGTTAGTATTCGCAAGAGAGGCAGTTATAACTGTATCTGACTTGTTAGCATAGCAACTGACTTCCTTAGCTTAACCAAATACATAATTATACTCTACTAAAACATTAAAATAATAAATTATGAGTACCCAGTAATGATCAATGTACTAATTACTTCACTTCAGGCTAGGGTTGGCCTTTTGCACTTTGCGATATTTGGTTCATTAGCAACACGGTCATTAAGTCGGCGAGCAATTGATCATACGTTACATCTCTATTTCACAAATCGGTTACAATTTTACTGCTCTGCTATGCAATCTGCATAGGGTTAACATTCGTCAGGACTTTGCATGTTAACACAGAATTTTTTGATCAGGAATAAATCTCACTTGTATAGCACAGTGACATGGGGAAGGCCTTTGTCCAGCAGTGGACGTCTTTCGGCTGAAATGACGATGATGATTAATAAATCTCACTTTTGTATAGCAGACCAATTTCAGTATTTCGGTACGGTGAAATTCGAATTTCCAATTGGCGACTCTTCACGGTTAGAGTTCCAAGAATTTTTGTTTTACCTAAGCCAAACAACCATTTTCAAGATGAATGAGTAAACTGTGAAATGGTGTTTTATTTGAGTCTTTCACTTACCAAAATAAATATTATGATCGACGTGCTTTCTTTCTTACATTTTTTATTAGAATATTTTTCTATTCGTGACTTTATAAGCGTAGATTAAGAAAATCTTCATAGCCAACCCTATCATCCTAATGCATCAGAATCCGCTGACACGAAGACGCTGCAGCGCTGTGCAGCGCTTTTAATTTACATCAGTCACGAGCACTAAGCTGCGACCCAATGAACTTTAGATGAAGATGTTACGTAACCCTATGCAAATGTTGAGGATGCACCAAACACAGGCTTTATGTAAACACTTTCACGAACTAATAGAGGTTCTATACGTAATGCTAAGGTAATATAAGGGAATGACTCGTGAGGGTTTTGATTTGTTGCTTTATCTTCTCCATCTTTGTTGCCGCTGTTAAGGGTTTTATTATGTAATAAAATTCACACTGTATCTTAAGTGCTTTCGTAACGACATTTCTCTGTGCCTTTTTTGGTTAAGGACTGGGAACGATCTCATATCTCTAATTTGTCTTTTTCCGCTTCTAAATTTTAAGATTCAAGTCAAAATACACTAATAACATAGGAATGTTTTCTATCATCAATTCCACATAGTAGGTATTCAATTCGCAAGACACGTCTGTAGGTGAATACACTTCTCAGTATTGTTCTGTAATTACAGTTCCATGGTCTGCTTCCTTTAGCTCCTAACTTTCCATGTCCGTTAGACAACTCACTCTAACAAGTAACAACAGTGAAATTTCGCGTTAAACCCTAAACTAAACGCCCCTTTTACTGCATATACGTGTAGGAATTTATATTGTTTGTCGTATGTGGAGATAGTATCAGCGATAGGAGATAGCACCAACAAGTTCAAATAATCCGACCCGTGGCAGCCCCTGTATTTATTGGTGTCTTTTCTAATTGTGTGGGCCTCTATGTACGCTACTTTTGGTTTATTCTTTTCTTTACTATTCACTTGTATTATATTTATGATAAAAGGTTGGTAACAGTATGCTGTAGTTTATTTTTTCTCTATTATCATTGATATCCCCGTTTGCATCTACCTTGTTTTGTTTACACTTCATCCTGATCTGCCTAGCCTTTTCCCAACTACTTTGGGGTCGGCTTCCAGTCTAACCGGGTGCAGCTGAATACCAGTATTTTACATGGAGCAACTGCCTATCTGACCTCCACAACCTAGTTAGTACTGGTAATATGATACTCCTTGGTAAGACTAGTTGTCAGACTTTCGGGCCACTCACGACTACCTGTTACGACTGTCACAGATCTGGAAATGACAGCCGGGACGGCTTAACGTGCTTTCCGAGGCATTGTTTACTATTATGTCTGAAAAACCTTACCAAAAAACATTTCTACATTTTTATTAGGAAACAACATTCGAGTCTCAAAGTAAGCTGCTGTCGAAATTGCACGGGAGTTTGCTTAATAAAAGGGAACTTAAATCATGTCAAACAATATCAGTTTAATATCAACCTTTTTCCCACGGGGTAAAGCACGATTTCCGACGCAACACCGCAAGCGTGTTCTACACCTGTCTTGCGAAGTTGCAAGGATCAAGAAACTTTAATCTAGCTCATTACTGCTCCGTTCAAAAACAGCGTATGTTGCCTTAAAAGTGAGTCTACTTAAGGCGTTGTTCTTGTTGTTTAATTAGATCATTGAGATAAAAGTAAATGCCACGTTACACGAGACTCGTTTCTGCGTTCGACACTTCAACTTCCAATATTACTAGCACGACTTTATTATAATTTAAGTTCGACTTTTAGTTGTACATGTGTTTTTATTTTACTTTAAGCTTTGACGTTTACTTGATATTGATACAGGTTTATTAAACCTGATTTTTTTAAGCGTTTTTGTCATGTTATCGATGAAGTTATTTCGAAACTAGTTTTGACTTTTAAGAGCTTATTTATTTCGATTTAACGACTGCGATTGAGCCACTTGATAGCATTGCGATTCTGGTAAATGGAAAAGTTTTACAATTATTTATCCCGTCTGTTGTCATAGCAACAAATTCAAGATTATCTTCATCAGTGCGATAGCAAGAAGCATCTAAGTGTCAATAATATCTTTTAGCTTTTATCTTTAAATATCGGTAATCTTTTATCCCAATCCCTGTTACTATCAAATGCGTTGCAGACGCCTAACGTTTGTGAGATTACTTGAAACACTATAGGGGTTTGTGTGGGAGGAATCCGATATCCTCTCAGTAAAGGTTCTTAGGAAGCGTAGGCACTTGTAATACATCCGTCATTTCCTTCAATCTTGCCTTAGCTCGATGAAGGTTAACGTTTAACTTCTCCTTATATATATATATAGTAGTATTTGGTTTAACTGTGACTGCAATGGGCTGATCTTGGCTTGTAAAGTTTTACTTTTCTTTAAGACTTGAAGCTTTCTTGAAATCTTTGGTTCGTCTTTAATGACTTCGGTTTAAGTCAAAGCTTGTATAGTTCAGTTCAAACTTTATGGCGGCTCGGATGTTAGCTTTGACCGTCTGTGCAGGTATAACGGTTAAAATTTTATGTTGGCTTGGAACATCTAACGTAAAGCTGCACAGAACACAATTTTAACTTCCGATCCTTCCCATTCGTGCCATTGTTCCCTGATCTGAGTGAGTCTCATAAAGAACTCTTACATGCTAGCAGCAGCATGCAGCCTTACATACGGTCTTCTGAATATCATCTACCGGCGGTACCCATCAGATTAGCTTTCCATATGAATATGGATTGAAATCCTTATCCAATGAAAACCAACTTTAACTTCCAATGCATCTTCACTGCTGTATTACGTCACAAAGCAATATATTCGCACTCACGCCGCTTATTGTGAACGTTAATAGATTCACCCGCGTGTGGGCCATTACAATAAAGCATCGATCATTTGGTTGCGCCGGCGCACAATCGCCGCCGTTAGCAAAGTAAATCGAGGGGTGGATGCGGAAACAGATGGAATGATCCGTGATATTGCAGATGTAACGGTGCGGTTAATAAAATAGCCTTTAGTTTTAAAGGAGTAGGAACGTAAAGGGGTTATAGATTTCATAGTGAGGGTTTAGGAGCTTTTAAAGAAAGTACGTTTGTAGGGCGTGTCGATGTTCGTTGAGAAAATTGCTAAACTGCTTATCAGCCTTTAATGTAAAGGAAGTAAGGATGTAAAGGTGATATGAATGAGATAGTGTGGCTTCAAAAACTAAAAAAAAAGTATGTTTGTAATATGCTCGCAGAATGTTAATGTAGTATCCAGAGTATTTATGTAATGCCCACAATATTTATTTAGTGTCCTTAATTCTTCATTGATTGACTTTTCATTTGTCAAGATCTGTGGGAAAATGAAATGTTGGCCTTTTCTCGTTTAAATTGATTAATTTGTTACTAAATCACCGATCTTTTATCACGTTCGACAGGCCGCAATTAAGTGTCTTTAGCAATATCACATCGATGTGTTAACTAACAAGCGAACAGCAAAAATAAAAAATGGCTACTAATTTATTAAAAGTATAAAGTAAGTCGACAAACGATCCATCATCAGGTGTCAAAATGTTTAAAATGATAGAATTTATCGACTGTTATCTCTGACGTTCGATATTTTATTCGTTAATCTTTGGCACTAGTTTTTATTAAATGGCTGTCTAGTAATTAGTCACTTGGAAGACTAACTGTTCTTTTTTGTTCCTTTTCTTTAGAACGTTTGTTTCCATTCCGCTTGCTGCTCATTCATGTTCGTTTTGATTTCGAAAACATTTTGCTGAGTGCGTTTCCAAGTAATCTCGTCTACCTTACCCGTTCTAACTGTATATTGTTCAGCTCATTCCAAACAACCTTACAATAAATCGAAAACATTATCTACAGAAATGCTCCAAAGGAACCTATCAACATTCATCGGTGTTAGTCTGCCCCCGAACGTGCGCAGGAGTGCACCACAATCCGTTAACACAATGGCGATGGGTTACAGTTGTTTTACAATACAAATTCCTAACACAAATTACATGTATGTGCAGGTTTCCGCAGCCGCCTCCCAGACGTTTTTCATTGTTCCGTGTGCAAATTGCCGATAGGTTCCCGAACGATTTCAGTTAAGAGTTATACCTTATATTTCATGCGTATGACGTTTTCAATTTTAGCGTCTGTTTGGTTAATATTCTTGTAGGTTGTAGCGCAGCTTGGGTCTAACAGTGAATGCTATTGGCTGAGTTTAGTTCATTAGTTAATATTTGTCCGGCATGTGGGCTAGAAATACACTATGTATTTGCTTGTATGGGTGTGAGAACAAGTTATTATAGAGTTTTTCTACTGGTGAAGTTGATGCTAAAGCTGTTAGTTTAGAAAAGTTGAACAGTTCCACCCAAGCTGATGAGACTGTGGCAGTTTCGGGAAGTATTAGCTAGATAAATTTTCTTCGATGCTCTATCATCTTAAAATCACTAATTACTTATTTATTTGATATGTAGCTCAGAATGATTAAAAACTTCATGCTGATAACTAGATATTATTTAAATTACCTTTAAATGTGTTGAAGTACTTACATGTCTTTTAATAGCCCCATCCTTAATTATATTGTATATCCACCATGTTTTATGTCGGTTTGAACTGTTTATGATCATTAATATTGCTTGATTAATATTTTTAACCCTGTGTGGTCTAAGTCACGTTCAAGCTCTCATCATCTTGAGGGATTAATTAGCGAGTTGGGTAATAAAACAACAGTATGATAATTTACGTTTCGATTTATTGATCTACTATAATATTAATATCAGATTTATCGATCAACTATATTATCAACATCATAAACGTTGCATCGTTAGCCGAAGAGATATTTTTGCAAGGCAGTATTTCTGTCAATATTAATTTTTATTCAATGGAAAAGGTACACATAGTAGACGTTTTGTGGAAAGACCATATTATTAAACAACGAAATCATTTTTTTTAAGTATTATATTTTACAAGTATTTTTTTTGTTCCCAAATAATTTGAGTTTCATTATTAACATAGTGAAATCCAAATCCCAAATTATCATGACGAGAGCATCAATTTCATAACTAAGGAATGCGACATAATTTTATGATATACAGTTTCTATACGTATAAACACTACCATCTAAGCACCATATCTTAGCATCAGTAGAAAAAACCGTCATTACAGTAATCAATATTTTCTAACAGTCCAAAATTACCGTGTCAATGAAGACCAATAATTTCCCAAACATTAATGTTCGTGACAAGTTTCCAAGACGGTACTAATAGGATTATAAGAAACGTCAATGTGCCCTACTGTTCGTAATTCATCGTAATACTGTTAACGGATTATACGCTCTATAATCAAGGCTAACTGTAATCGCATATCTGGATAAAGGCGTTGATTTATTCTGGTTTTTATAGGGTTTCCATTTAGAATGTTTTTATTGTGACCTGTTTATTGGTCTGATTTTTGATCTGGTTGGAATATTTTAATTCTTATAACACCTTCAGGTTCATTGACTTTGTTCAATTTTGTCTTTTACAACTAACTCCAATTTGTTTTGTTTTAATTTTAACGTCACCATAGAATTTATTAATATTATCAAGTTAACCATCGGCATCCACAACATCTTACTAAGAATACCGCTAGTCAGAGTTCAAGTTGATGCTATGTACTTATCTCCGCTTACGAACATGGACGATCTATCAAACGATACTCCTCCAGTTTGTCACTTACACGATAGCCTCTTGATCAGAGTAATGTAATAAAGCGATAACTTCTTTTTCATTTATGATTACCATGTCTTTCTTATTATTACTTACTTGAATTATTTGTGGTCAGGAGGATGTCTTCATCTTATTCATTATCTCATGAGTATACCCTCTTTCAAGCCATAACGTCTTTCAGACAGTCGATCCATCGGTTCTTTGGCCTTCCTCTACTCTTATAGCCTTTCTTGCTAACTTTTCCTCTAATTATCATGTTTTACAATTTAAACAATTAATCAAAACCTTATCAGAATTCAGCGTACATCCATAGCGTGTTCAACAAATAGTAATTCGTAGTCCCGTCAAACTTTATGTCTCTTCGCCAGGGGGCCTGCCCGAGACATCCCTTTAGCATGCAAATACAACGCGTGACAAATTAAAGCTACGTGCAAGCAAACGATGGCTTCGATCCAATGTCTATAACCTAGCAATAATGCTAATTGTGAAATGATTTATGAGAACGAAGAAAGAATGTGCTATTGCGCGTTCCTTTATTATCGTGGAGAATAATTTCCTTGTGAATGGTTATGGGAGGACAGGTGGAGTCTAGAATCCCAAAGATTCTTGTGTTTTTCTGTAAGTCGTAAATTGCTTTGCATCTTGGCTTAGATTCCTAAAGTTTTGTCATACGGAAGTTGTAAAAGTTTAGTTTCATCCAAAACACAACTTATGATTCTATCTAGTTTACAATTTACAACTACAACCATTAGAGCTTCTCCTTTCTTTGCAACAATTCCTCCATACAAAAGATTAGCACTTATAAAAGTAAGTTCATCCGTTAGCCGTATCATTGCATTATCTTATTTATTGTTGTCTCCGCCCACAAACTTAGATGTTGCGTTAGAGTTTTAACGATTTCTCATGATTTACCCTGTCTTCTGAATAGCCTGTTAATACTGGGTCTACTTTTTGCACTGACTTGCAACCGGTCAGGACCGCTCCGCTTGTTTTATTGCACCTATAAACCACTATAAATAATTTCACTTAGAACAAGCGCGCATTACAGACCACGCCTTAAGACTTTTTGCATAAAATCAAACAGCTCCATTTAATATATGAAAAGTTTTCGCTTCTTTGTTTGTGTTGAACCGCGTGGGAGTATGAGCAGGTGATGCATTCATTTGCAGATCTGCATAGAGCAACCCCGTCGCATCAGTTTTAAAAATAAATACTACAATATTGTGTTAATAAGAATTTATTTATGTGGGAACGTTAATCCGTAAGCTGGCTGTATTGTAGCTATTTCATAATTTGTCTCGAAGAAAGATGCCTTCCGCTAGGGATATGCTGTCTCACATATTTTTCTTTTTGTACTGTTAGGAGTTGTATTCACATTAGATGCGCAGGCAAAGCATTATGTCATATACGACAGCGTATAACTAAAGTCTTTAGCGTGCATTGGACGAATAAATCTTTGCATATTGTTACCCTATCCCGAAATTTATTCTGCATACATTTTAAAAGTCTTTACACGTTCGTTTGTCTACGGTGACTATTTACTTGTTACTTTGTTACATTGACTTACAATATGCGCTTGACCTTAATCGTAATGAAAATTTACAATGCTTGCAAGCAAAGGAGTATTGTGCTTTGTTATGTTTTCTGAATCTTATGATGTAGGATTTAGGAAGTGTGCTTACGAAACTTTGGACATAATAATAGGGTAGTTTATGCGTGCCCTAATTTCTATTAAATGTAGCCTGAAGTTAAATTATGAAATGTCGTGCAAATGTCTTTACATTGTGTGCAAGTACTAGAAATTGAAAATACGCATTCACGCGTAAAACCAGAATCTCACAATACTGCGGATGAAGTATTACGACATGAAACCGCTAATGAACGCTTTACCTGTTTCTTAATTAAAACAGAACCTTAGATACAAGACGTACCTATAGACAGCTAAGTGTTTAAGACAAGTACATCATACATTCGTAAAGTTCGTCTTTATTTATAATGTTTGATATTCACATTGCTGCAAAAGCAAGCAACGTGGACCCATACATTCACTGAATATCACCTACAAACTATCTGCCTATAAATTCCAATATAATGTAGACCCCAGGCTTTGAAGTCTTAAGCTTCGATACGATATATTGACCGGGGTATCAATACAAATATATGCGACACCATTTATTTTTCTGCTTTAGCTTGTGGGATTTTAATGATTGTAAATTGCATTTAGATACAAATGGATTTGTAAAGTGTTCCCAAGGCTGTGCGGTGTGCCTGTTTGCTTAATCGTGAGAATTGGTAGTGCGATTACTGTGTAGTTTGTAATCCGATTAATATTATCTACTTCGGTACCAGAAAGTCCAACACTGGGATTTGTTGGTAGCCTGTCATGTTTACTTGTAAAATATTGTTGTAACAGAGACAGCTGTTCCGACCTAAAATTTGGACTTGATAAGTTATTGAGTGACGTAAAGTTCTTAATCATTGTTCGGCACCCTTCAACCTCTAAGGTTCGCAGATCAAGTAGCGATTTCTATCCGAACATAAAGTTTTAGTATTTACTGTGCTTGAAATATCTTTATACTCCAAACACCAATAAGATATTTCGTAAGAATGGTCATTTCTCAATTTCAGATTATAACACGTTGCACTTAAAAGGATTCTTCTGTTAAATTGACTACTGTGATATCTGCATCTGCTCTTGACAATTTATCTTTGGCAGATTCTTCCAAAGCTTTACTGTTATTGCATTGCTGCGATAAGTAGCAGCCTTTAATGCATTTCTGATAAGTATTTCTAGTGGCTTTGAAACTAAGTCTAGAAAATATCTTATTTATTATAATTTAAATCCCTTGATCGCAAATATTCGCATTGCCATCAATAAGATCAGAACTATTTGCGTTAATCCTAGCTGTTATTACAAATGTGAGAATGAGTTCCACTTATGGGTCGGCTGGTTAACGGAGTCGATCCACTACTTATGCATCAATATAGTCCGTGTTACAGCTATAAACATTCAGTAAACTATCTCAGTAATTCCAATAGTATCTCGCCTATTTCAAGAAACCTAATCTTCGTGAGCAAATCCTCGGACAAAAGTTTCATCATCATCATTAACTTGGCTTATTGCAGTCTAAAGCTATTTTATTATAATTTAAATCCATCGATTACAAGCTTTCCCATTACCATCAATAAGATCATAGATAGAAGTGTTAATTTGTAATAAACATGATGCGTTTTTATCGCAATCTCGCCCGTCAGTTTAGTGTCAGCTATCCCTTGGGAACTCAGTTGAAGATAAACTATGATTCGTATTACACTCTGTTGCAGATTTAGTATGTCATTTGTTATGATTTTGTTGTTCTATTACACTTCTATTGTTATTGCGTCGGTAGACAGTTGTTATTTCATTTGTCTATGATCGAGTGAGTGAAAACACGTGTACTTATTGTTCGTTTGATATCGCTTTGGATAAAAGTATTGTCGGATTTTCTATTGTGTTTTAAGGTATTGGTTTCTTTATTATTTTTGATATGTTAGTGCGGCCTAGTCACATTACATAAAATGTATTTATTCATTAATGTTTTGTGTCGGAGTGAACACTGCCATTGTTACGAAATTGACGATTATCACTCCAAGATTACTGTTTGATGTGTGTGTGAGATATAAAGTGCAAGTGTTTCTTTAAAATATCTTAGTGAAATAAGAATATAAACTACAGGATTAATAGCTTTACATGATATTGTATTAAAATTAACATTTTCATGGCCATGGTCGTGGGCGATGCATGATGAGGCGACATGCTGACTCGGCTTATTTGTGGACGTAATCCATAATCTCCTCTTTTGCATAATATCTTTTCAAGATCGCGCGTTATCTTCTTTTTATAAATGCTTCAACGTTATTACTGGCAGTTTTGAGTGGTAAGCTGCGAAAATACTTGTATTATTGGGCACTTATTAAATAAATACTTGCGTTCAGTTTAGGTGTATTGGGTATCGATATCTAACACTGTGAAACCGAAGAAATTAACTTTTGTTTTTTTTTTCCGATACTGTTCACGTCTGCGTATGAGTGCTAGCTATTTTAAGTTATTGCCAGCCTTCTGAGCACTATTCCTGTTGATAGCGATGTGGACGAATTTGTTAACACCCTTTAATGCTTTTCTTTAAGTACATATGATTAAGTTGAACTTGTATAAGCAAATATATTAGTCTAACATACAATATTCTCTTGTTACAGTGAGATGGCGCGGTGGAGTGCGCTCCAGCATGGACGATCAACGTCTTGCCTTGTTTTCATCTGCCTACTGCAAGTGGCGAGGACAACGCCCGGTAAGTACCAACTATTAAATAAAACCAGTGTAGTATGTAGTGTGTGTGTAGTATATACTACACTGCCACGAGCGCCTTACAAGACGTTTCTTGCAGAGGCGCTCGTGGCTGGATCATAACAGCCGCTCGAATCGATCTTCAGGTTAAGCCGCGCTTGCCTAAGTTGGTCCCTGGATGGGTCACCTGGATGGTCCACCCACTACATACTCAGAGTCTTCTCTGGGCTTCGCAAAGCACGTTAAGCCCGTACTGTCAATTGTAGATCTTTGTCAATAGGGTAGATGACCAAAAAAATCTACCTAATTAGTCCTTCAAATAGATTTCCAAAAAATATTGGACACGTATTTTTTCTTTTGTTACGTAAACCAAAATTGGAGAAGATACGACGCTTTTAAATACCGCCGTGGTATAATTTTTAGTGCGTTGTGAGTCACAACTTGTGACGTCACGAGCCCCTGCTCCCGAGTTTTGATACGTTTTATCTTTGTCAATATTTATTGATTTACAAAAACAAAAAATACGTGTCCATTCTTTTCCAATACTCTGACGGACTAAATAGATTTGCAATTTTTTGATGGTGGAAACTAGCCTATTGTAGATAATTGTGAGGTACTCAGTCAGTGGGCAAAGGTATGAAGGAGATAGTTGGAAAAAGGCTAGGCAGAGATGCTGTGGTTCATCGCGGATACATTTGACAGGATGTAGAAATGTTGGCATTTTTCTCTATAACCAATTACTTTATTTCTACTATACCTAACGAGCATGTGCTTTATAGCTAGGCGCTCTCGTTGAATTATTGTTAGTAGTTACAATGTACCTTTACTTTGGTTCCGCCGCACTAAAACACTTTTGTACTAGTAAAGAAAATATAAAACAATATAGTATCCTGGCGAAGTGCTTATTGGTAACTTCTAGTCACAGGCTTCTGTTATGGGACCGTTAAAACAAAATGGCCGAGGGTTAATGAACAAATCCAATTTCCTTTTTTTCCCGTCTAGACCATGGTTTATAGCTTTTTACGACACTTGCAAAATAAGTAACAACAATTTTGATGTAAAACTGTGTCCATGGAGTTTCTTGCCCATTCTTCTCCATAAAGATCTACGCTTTGAAATGGGCAACTACAGTTCTCTTCACAGTTATTTATTATGCTCTGTGTCTGGGACTGTAACCACATGAATGGATAGTGCTGTAGCCTGTAGCTTCGTCTTTTTGTTTGTATTTGATGAATTCAAAAGTGCCTTTTACAGGTTTAACTGTAACGTACTGTGTCGTACTAAGCGCTTCTCCTCCACTTTTATTATGCGCACAGCCAAAGTCTGGAATTCTCTGCCTGCGTCTGCGTCTTATAATAATTGGTACGGAACCCTTCGTGCGCGAGTCCAACTCGCACTTGGCCGGTTTTTTGATTACCTACCGACATCATCGTCATCTGGATACTTAGCCTTTTTCCAACAATCTTGGGGTCGCCTTCCAGTTTAATCAAATGCAGTTGAATACTTGTATTTGACCCCCACAATTCAGATACTGGGTAATACGATACCGTTTAGTAAGACTTTTTGTCAGACTATCAGGCTTCTGCTACCCGTAACTAACTTCGCATAGGGAGTAATTATACCCTAACTAGCGATCTTTGAAACCCTATAATAGGAGGTAGATGTTGGCTTTCAGTCGCATACTAAAAGTCGGAGCTGATAGAGTCCAACCCCGTTTCATAGAGCACATGTGCCATCCCACTATATATCAATTGGCGTAGTGGACCCTCCTCCCAACATCGCAAGTAAAAAATAAATAAATCTTTATTCAGAATCTCAGAAGGTAAAATACTAATAATATATGATGCCTGTACTAGGATAATCCTGTATCACAGGCTGCAGGAGCTCTAACAATATGCTATAATGTAGGATAATAGTTTTTTTTTGTTTAATATTTAACATCTTATTAACAAAAATATTTTGATTAACTTAAACTCTATTAACTTAGAACTAAACACGTAATTGTCACACGAAAATATTTGCATCAGCATAAATTAGTGCGATTTTAGTGAACCCACGGACTCCCTGTACTGAAGGTGTTAATCGTCGTCGAGCGGTCGAGCTTACTATTTAAAACGATCATGGATATACTATACTACCCGTGCCTAAATACAGTCAACAAAACCATGCTCCCAACAAAATGGCGCCACAACTTTTCCCGTAACATAACAGCAGCCCGTTCCAATTAATTTATTTACAACAAACACAGTATTAATTGCCTAAAAGCCTGAACGAACGATTTACAAGAATCCTACGTACTTCGAAAACGGTACGAATAGTATTTTCTAATTGGAACAAATACTTATATGGATGGCCCTGGTTTCCTTTTGAGGGAGTAAAATATATGTGCTTATTAAGATCATGTGTATGTACTAATTAACACTGTCTTTTATGGTTGCTGTTTAGGTGTATTATATCGAGGCATGCCTAATGGCCCATAGACGTCCGACCACCAGTCTCACCGAGGGATATCGTATTACCCAGTACTAACTGGGTTGGGGGGTCAGATAGGCAGTCGCCAGTAGCGGCGTTAGGGAGGGGCGAGGGTGGGCGACCGTCCAGGGCGCCGGTTATGAAGGGGCGCCTGCGCCTGCGGCGCCCCTTTGTCAATCTAAAATGAAATTGCTGAAAACATCGACTTTGATAACTTAATAAAAGAGTTCGCCGATAGAAAGGCTAGAAAAGTAAATTTTTATTAGTAAAAAAAATGAATGATATTTTTAATGAATGGTTGTTTCATTGTACCTATCCTTTGCCTTTTTTTCGTATGGGTTTAAAATTGCAGTTAGGGGGCGCACTAGAAATCTCGCCCTGGGCGCTGGTAGTGCTAGAACCGGCACTGGCATTCGCTCCTTGTAAAATACTGGTATTCAGCTGCATTCGGATATACTGTAAGCCCACTCCAATATAGTTGGGAAAAGGCTAGGCAGATAGGTGATTTCGAGGCATGCCAACGATATGACAAGAAAAATAATTGATTGGTTCTCAGGCTTATTTAATGTAACGAATTTTCTATGAGAATTGATCAATTTGTTTAATTCACCGAATTTCATGAAAAGCTCACATAGAAATGTTTCATCGGATATTAAAAAAACAGCTGTTCCATACATTTTGACCGATACAATGTTCAATACGCACGGCCATTGCACTTTTGGGAAACGGCAGTTGTTTTTTTAAAACTTATGAAAAATTTCTTTACGTTCATGAACTCAGAATGATGATGATTAAATAGTGTGGTAAGGCGTCGGTGTCCCTTCCGCAGCGCATAAATAACTGATTTCTAATTTAAATTAGGAATAGCTCAACTGCTCAATTACGGACGAACAGTTAAGAGTTGGTACTGGGATTGCCGTATCGGCAAATAGATAAACCATGGTCCATGGGACTATGACCAATTAACACATGGAATGCATTGATACCAGGCCAAGAATGCGAGTAAAACAGCGTGCAACAACTAGTTTTAGTACTACCATAACTGACAGTCATGAAAATCTCTAAATTTATGAAATAACTACAGTTACGTAGCTCACAGACTACTAACTTTACGACCAATCTTAAACTATCCCTTACTAGTAAGTTATTTACTAATTTTAATTATAATACGGGTATATTTTATAGGTTCGTATTTTATTAACGAATATGGTAGTGCTCGAAGATTTTTATATATATAGCGCCAAGTGATTAGCGTGTATCGATAATATAATGGGTGTCCATAAACTTTTGATAGCCTTTACCAACCGGGATAAGGAGTCCAGGTTTCACGACTGCCGGGAGTCCCGTGACGGCCAACTTTAAAAAAAAAAACTATTCATTTCTCACAAATCTAAACGTTCAGTAGTTTCTGGATTTTTCACGATGTACCTATGCAACTAAGATCAAATTCGATTGGCTGTTTATCATTCATTCAATCTATCAAAGCGGGGTCTACTCTTTGACACCGTCAACGAAGATACGGGGCCCGTTCGAAAGTAGCTTATACTTTGAAATGAACCCTACTCCCTCATATTTTCGGATTCATGAGTTTTGAAAACACATTGGGAGTAATGACACAGATGAATAATGGTGTTGTCATTCATTTTAAGTTCGGGCCCCTAACGAATCTTATATGATTAGCGCTGAAATTCACCACCGAACCATTTCGGTATCTCTAGAACCGCACCTCGATATACAGTTAACAGTATCGCGAAACAATTTAATGGGAAAAGGAAAGGCAACGTTTGCTAAACCTTAATTAATTGTCCAAAGGCCTAACGAAGCTAAGGTCTCGTGCACCTTTCGATTTTCTTATTTATTACTGTTTGTTTCATGTGAGAGTATTTGCTTATTCTATCTCTAGAACTGCGGGCTTTGTTGTAACCCTTATCTTAATTCATTGTGTTTCGTTTCCACGGTGATAAATGTGGGATTAATGGTCCACAGGTTTGTTTTACGATGTGCTGGGAAGACTGGGAATGTAGCAAAAAGTTGTATTGTAGGAAAAAGTCGTGTTTGAAAATTTCTTGTATGCTAAATTGAGTGTGTAATTGAGTAATCAATTTGTGGAAGACTTGTGTTTTAATGTTTTATGAGCTTCGCTTGTGCAGAACGATTGATGCTCAAATGATTTAGTAGGAACTTGCTTTTCCGTCGAGTTGTTAATGATTTAATTTATATTCTGTTGGTTTTACAGGTCCATGTGAAGTGGAAACGGGCCAGTCTAGCATTATAGTTGATATTGAAGAGAGCAGAGGAAATCGTAAGTAATTTTAATAGATTAATCTTCTACATCTTATTTGTAAGCCATGGGACATGGGGTACTTAAGAACTGTTTAAACTTATTTGTGCAGTTCCTAAAACTTAAAAGGTGAAGAAAATCTAGCTTTCTTATAAGACTAGACTCGACTTTCAACCTCTAGGTACAGTAAGAGCTGCTACAGGCAGTGCCCTGCTGTTAGATGACCCCACTTACAAAGTAGAAGAGGGGAATCAGGGGTCGGGTTAGGGGTTACTTACTAGTGTACACTACTTTGTAGTGACTGTAGTATATCACCTACACCTTCATTCTCACGTGCATTTCATCAAATTTCAGAGGTGAACCAAAGCACAGTGCCAGCCCTGCTGCCAATAGTCGGGGAGCCAGGTGAAGACGTGTTGCTGTCCACGGTCTTTCCTAAGGGCCCCACGTTGTTCCAGCTTGATGGAAAACGATTGCAGCTCCTACAGCCACTCGACAGAGACGAGGATAACTTGTCGCATATGGTGTTTCAGGTATTGTGTTGTTTATTTTATGTACTTCTGTAACTAAAGTAGACTCTTCTAAAGTATTGGTGGTTACTGCACATGTAAAGTTTTATCGAAGTAGGTGGACAAAGTTTCTGTTGAAAATTGTTGACCAATGACAGGTTGCGATTAATAAAGTCAGGAGACCAGTGGCGAAGTTTCCATACAACTCGATTCCTACCGGATTCCCTTTGAAATATGGCACAGTCAGTATTCTTTAGAGCAGCGGTGGCCCAGTGGTGGCGGCCCCGAGTTACGTACAGTAAGTCGTGGGTTCGAGAACCCAGACAGGCGCACTACTTTGTGTAATTTATTTCATCACCACTGCTCTCAAAACGGTGAAGGAAAACATCGTGATGAAACCGGCATGTCCTAGAACCAAAAATTCGAAGACATGTGATATCTATCAATCCGCACTGGGCCCGCGTGGTGGATTATATAGCCCATTCCCTCTCATTGAGAGGAGGCCTGTGTCCCAGCAGTAGGAACATTAATAGGCTGATGATGAGTATTCTTTAGACAAATAATAATTATAATCACACTTAAGACGAAGTAGAAGCACTCCGGCTTACTTCTTACAAAAATTGACCCTTCTCTACTGCGGGAGACCTATCTTTTGATTTTGTTGTGCCTCCTTTTGACTTTTCTTATTCTATAGATTTTGCGGAAAACTAAAATGTTCAAAGTTCAAGTAGGTAGCCATTATGTCGACTTTTAACATAATATCACGCGTGTAATCTCCGGTGGGTTAGGCAGAGCTGGTGTACCTTAAAGTTAAACAAAACATGCCAGCTATGTTTCGTTAAGTCCCACGTAATAGCGGGCGAGCCTTTTGTAACCAACCGGGCTTTCGGCTTTTGATGCTTTTAAACGTATGCAAATCAAATCATATAGCACTGCATACTAAGTAGGTAATGAGGTGCACGCAATCTTGTTAGATAACTCAATAAAACGTGTGGACGGACGATTGAATAATTTAAATACACATCTGTGACTGTAGGTCATCGATTAAGTAACTGTTACACAACAAATATATACTATTTCTTATACAGTTCCCACGACCAAAAATGGACTGTCAATTCGCCCGCATATACTCTTTATAAGCCATTATTTATCATTGTTAAAATAAATTATCTATCTCAATCATCTTATGATAATTTGTCATATAATTTAAAAAGATCTCTAGACACTTAGCATTTTTTAACAATCGATTTCCAACTTTACGCTTCTGAATTAAAGTTCAATATTCTTTAAGCTAGTTATGGGCCGATATATTTCGCTTTAACCGAATTAAGTCTATTAATATATCGCCTAAAGCTAATATGGTAGCTATTAATCTGTGTTAGAAGTAATTTGGGTTGTAATTAATGGGTGTGTTTGCAGCTGGTTTGCCAGGTGAAAGCGACGAAGAAGCGGCGAACGATACCAGTGATAGTAAGAGTGTCGGATATCAACGACAACGCGCCGGTTTTCCAAGGGACGCCGTATGAGTCTTCTGTTTCTGAGGTGAGATTGTAACTTCACTGTATCGAAATAAAGTCGCTTTTTGTTTTTAATTTTGTTTGTTGTTAACTGGAATTATTATATTTATTCCGAAAGACCTTTTTAGGGTTCCGTAGTCAACTAGGAACCCTTATAATTTCGCCATGTCTGTCCGTCCGTCCTCGCTTAATCTCTGTGACCGTTAGCACTAGAAAGCTGAAATTTGGTACCAATATGTATATCAATCACGCCGACAAAGTGGTAAAATAAAAAATGTTTTATTAGGGTAGCCCCCCTATATGTAAAGTGGGAAGTGATTTTTTTTTTAATTTCAACCCTAACGTGTGATATATTGTTGGAAAGGTATTTAAAAATGAATAGGGGTTTTCTAAAATCATTTTTTGATAATGTCAATAATTTCGGAAATAATCGCTCCAAAAGTAAAAAACAATGTGTCCCCCCCCCTCTAACTTTTGAACCACAAGTCTAGAAAATATGAAAAAAATCTGAAAAGTAGAACTTTATAAGGACTTTCTAGGAAAATCATTTTGAACTTGTTGGAAACAACAGTTTTTGTACAAAAAAGACAAAAAGTTATACAAAATAATTTCTGGACTAAGTTTATAGTATATTCGTGAACACTTATTGTGACGGACGGGAAACTACGGAACCCTACACTGAGCGTGGCCCGACACGCTCTTGGCCGGTTTTTTGTAATTATTCTAAAATTAGACACGGTACAATTTGACATTTTGTTACATTAGTAGATTGTACCCATGTGAAAAAAGGTGGACACACTTGTAACTGCTGGCCGATAGGCCAAGAGCTCGTTAGAGAAAACTTGTTATCAAACTTGCTTATTAAGATTTCAAAAGAAAAGTCACGTTTACATGCTTTCCTATTTTTGATAATTTTAACGTAAGCCTAAAAATCATCACAGTACAGCATTAAGACACTTTCCACAATACAGTTCTTATGATATTTTCACCTACTTGACAACAAGACCTTATTATTTCAGCTGGTACCGATTGGCACCACAATATTCGATGGTATCAAAGCTTTAGACCTCGATGCAGGCGTCAACGGTCTATCAGAATACTTCATAATACCAGGAGATAATGCAACGATTGAAGAAGCGAACGCAGTGGACGGCTATGGAAGCTTCGCGATACCGCTGCCTCATCAGGGGCAGGTCACAGTCAATAGGAGCTTGGATTACGAGCGCACTCAGAAGTATCTAGTCACTATCCTTGCTTCTGTAAGTATCTCGCTTTTATTGGCATTAGGATGTTTTTAGGAGGTGTACGCAGATAGCAGCTTCTCCATATTTTTTGTAGCGAATAGCCTTGTAATACTACTTTCTTATTAGCGGGCGACATTCTAAGTATAGTATCTTGACTATCCTTGCTTCTGTGTATGGACTTAACAGGAGAGGATGAATGTCTGGTCAGGTCTGCTCACCTCACAACTCATTAACACTCTCAGGGTTAGGTCTGGTTTTATACAAAGTGTCCAAAAAACCAGAGGGCTGGCCTAGTTTTTGGTTAAAGAACTCGCATTGTCATCCAACGTGGCAATGCTGCCAGCCTTCTGGGCACTTTTCCTGTTGACAGCAATGTTGGCTTATTTTTTGACGCCCTGAAATACTTGTACATATTTTTGTTATTATATCGTGTAGTCATATACAGGGTGTAAAATACCTCAGCACCAAGCCGTCAACCAAGCATTCTGTACATCAAACTAAGTAACTTTACGCAAAACTTTACGGAATTTTTTTGGGGGTGGAAAATCATGGTTTGTGGTCAAACTCAATGTAACGCACTTAAAACATTGTGCTGATGGATGGATTGAATAGTACGGGGGTCGTGGACCTCCACGACGAGAGTTTTACTTTAAACACCTGTTTAAAGTAAAACTCTTACAATAAAACCTTGTATTAAAAAAAAAAACTTGTCAAAAAGTTAGAAAGACCCCCAATATCTCCGTAACTAGTTAAGAGGTGTTTTACACCCTTTGTGTTTTTTGTTTGTTTTTAATCGTCGCGTCCGTCCTAATATAAAATACAATAAATACTTAATAGTATGAAGTAACATCTATTAAAATTTCCTGCCATCATTTCAGGACCGTGCTCGCGACACAAAGAGACGTCTATCCAGCACCACGACGTTGACAGTGCACGTACAAGACGATGATGATCAGGATCCGTCCTTCATATACAAGGGGTGCACACTACATGAGGGAGCTTGCTTCAATCCGGAGTATACTAGTTTTGTAAGTATTGTTTGTAGTCTAGAAGTGGCATACAACGCGACCATTGATAAATTGGTACATTTTTATAAAGAATAGTGACACACGGCCATACCTAAGTTATTTTCTTCTTCTCGAATCGATGACCAGATTTTGTTCGACCAGTACGTAGCGACCTGGACAGCTCTGTCATTTGTCAGTGATAGAGAACCACGTTCGAAAAATGTGGACTTTTCCAAAGCTCGTATGTGTCTTATTGTCTTTGTTGAGCCAGGAACTGTCCCTGTGTCCACTTAAGGCAAATATTTGTGCGACGATTGGCGGCGGCGACTTCTCACGTCCGGCCCTGGTTCAAGCCATGGTCCGGAGCGAGAAGAAATGGGACGCCGACACCTTCTGCGAAGCAGTCATGCAGTGGCGATAAGTCCCCTCTTTGAGGAGTGGCTTGAGAGACGCCACGGCGTCCTCACCTTCCGCCTGACGCAGGTCCTCACCGGACACGGTGTTTTCGGGAGGTTCCTGCACCGAATCGGGCGGGAGGAAACGCGCGGGTGTTTCCACTGCGAGGATCGACCGGAGGACACGGTGGAGCACACGGTGGAGGTGTGCCCCACGTGAGCGGAGCACCGCCGTGTCCTCGAAGCGGCGATTGGCGGCGGCGACCTCTCGCGTCCGGCCCTGGTGCAAGCCATAGTCCGGAGCGAGACGGAATGGGACGTCGTCACCTCCTTCTGCGAAGCAGTAATGCTAGAGAAGGAGGTGGCGGAACGGGAGAGGGAGAGAACCTCCCAGCGTCCCGGCCGCCGTGGGAGACGCGCCGGGCGTCGGGGGCCACCACGTGGCCCCCGGCCACCGTAGGCGCGGGCCTGTGGGCCGGCGCGGGACGGTGATGGGCTATAGGCTAGCTCGCCGTCCGTCCGTCTCATGACGACAGGCCGTGTCGACGGCGCGTTCGTGTTCCACGTGCGCCTCAAAGAAAGTCAGCAAAAGGAAGGGGTCCGCAAGGACCGATGCCTGCCGGGGTTGCGGGACTGTTCGAAAGAGATACCGTGGCCCCGGAACACAAAGGGCGATGAAGGAACATGGATGGGTTTTAGTCAGTAAAAGTCTGTCCCTCCCTCCTGCTCCGCCCAGAGCGGGAGAAGTCATTTGATGACTTCCCTATGACCTAATGACTTTCAAACATTGATACATGGCGAAAATTAATCCAACGTGGCCGAGTCAGACTGATCGCATGCATCACAATTTAACTTAAATCCACCTCTCAATTCGCAGGTTAACAGCGGTGTCCTAGCAGGCATCCTAACAATCGAACCAGAGAAAATTCAAGCAGTTGACATGGACACATTAGACGCTCGGATCAAGTACACCATCGATAGTGGAGAACCTGACTCCTGGGCTACGTACTTCGCGATAGATCCCAACACTGGAGGAGTGAGGCAGCTTGTTCCGGTTGATACTTCCATTGCTAAGAAGTTTCAGTTAGTTATAAGGGTAAGTGGAATAGATTTTCTCGAGGAAATGGTACTGGCATAGATCGCTTTTACAGATAAGATCGCCTATGTTGTTAACCTTTGTAATGAAGGTAATAGATAAAATGTATTTAACGAAACTAACCACACACATTATGATGTGAATATTTAGTGTTACATGTAAAATTTACATGTATTTGGTAACAGCATTTTTTTATTTATTTTTTTCGGATGTGAAATCATCAAATCTAATCTGGGCGGAGCGGAAGGGAGTGTCAGACTTACTGACTAAACCCATCCATATTCCTTCCTAGCCTTTTGTGTTCCAGGACCGCGGTCTCTTTCGAACAGTCCCGCAGCCCCGGTAACAGCTTTACGATGTATATCTTTAGAAAGAAGATGTATATCTTAAGAAAAAAATATATTTGTTGGTTTTATTTAGCCAGCATAATTGAAATCTATCAGTTTTTTTTTTAAAGTACCTACAAATTGCGAAGTGAGCAAAAAGCTCGTGGCTAAACGTTTAAACTGATAAATAATTGAGCAATATTAATGTTTTTTGTTATAAATCATTCCAGGCGGAAGAAGTAACAGAAGCTCGTCGATTCACAACAGCGAAACTAACGATAACAGTACGTCCAGTAGACGCGAGCCCGCCCGTCGTACACGCGACCTCTGATGAAGGAATGGTGGAAGAAAACTCCTCTAAAGGCACCAGCGTAGTCGATACCGATGGAAACCCTATTAGATTGACTGTTTCGGATCCTGATTTGGTAAGTTATGAATACACCACACATTTAGACAAACACAACATTTAGGTCCAATAGAAAACGGGTTATGCTAGAGATGTACAGAGGCCAAAACAAATAAGTAACCAGCAGGCCTAGCCAAGTTACAAACGTTTCGTATCGATTCTCTTTCTACAATCGTAAACGCCTCGGCGTAAGCGATTGTAGAAAGCGCTAATAAATTGGATAGCTAAGTTGACACGACTGAGTCGATCACTCGTTCTCTAATGTCTGGACCAAAAAACCTACACTTTAGTCTATGGTGAGCGTTCCTACCAAAGAGTATAGCGATCAACAATGTAGAAACGATAACATTCTATTCTATCATTTTGAACGATGTTAACTTGTCTAGGAATTTTCTATTCGTTTGTGTTGATTACGTGATTTAACGTACTTACATAATCGTACGTACCATACATTTGGTTAGTTGGTTAGTTTTCTACTAGCGTTAACTATTGTAGATTGTCAACTTGGCTGACCCTGCAGGGTTCTCAGATATAGTTGCAGTTTTTTTAGAAACTATTTCACGTCTTCGGATGAAATTTAATTATATTAGCAGATTTGAATATTTTTATCAATTTCATTTAATTTCATTCGAAAATATTCAACGGTTTTTAAGAAAATTGCAACTATATCTGACGACCCTGGTTACTTATTTGCTTTGGCCTCTGTACCTTATACTAAAGCCTGCAACTTATGGTTATCTTTGGGAATCACAAAAGTATTCCAATAGGATTAATATCTTAGTTGATGGATAGATTGTGTGAGGAATGATATGAAGGGAAAAGGAGTAAATGATAGCGTGACAATTGACAAGGGAGAATGAAAAAAAAACGTGTTGCGCTGACCACAAGTAACACGGGATAAGGGAAGGAAGATGATGACTTATAGACCAACTTACGATACAAAGGATAAAATGTTACATACATCTTTATTTGCGAGGAGTGTTTTAAATAGGACTGATTTTCTCCCTAGACTGAATTCTGTGACTTATTCAAAGTTATTAACATCTATCACATTCTAAAGTGAATCAATAAAAACCGACCACTTTTCACCCTTATTACTCAGGGTATAAGCACAGTAAAAAGATAAGCAGTAGTGTGACTTGGTCGTGGCCTTGAATTCAATGCCTACTGTCGATTAGGGCTAGGGTTGCTTCTATACCGACAGTAGCCCTATCAAGTAACACAACCCTAGCCATGCTGTGTAGTTTATCGTTAAGGAAATGACGCGGCGCGCGCGACTATCAGTCTGTTCGCACCTTGGAAGTATCCTTACGGGTGGAGGAAGGGGCGTTCGGTTAATTACGTCAGCGTTTCGGGCGTTTCTTTGAAGCCGACCTACTGGTTATCTTTTTACTGTGTTATAAGGGTGAAAAGTTGTCGACCGTCAGTGAACTCGGTGTTAGTACCGCATCTGAAGTTCATGTTCACATGCTTGCTATTAAGGATTCCCCTTACTGACCCAATGTATTGTTTTTACAGGGACCCGGAGACCCAATACCAAATTATACGTTTGAACTGACAACGAACTTCTTCGACATCGACAAAGATGGATTTCTAGTTGTTAGCGACGAAAAACTCGACCGAGATCCGCCGAATCCTGGCAAATTCAGATTCCAGGTAAGAACATAGTACTAGACTTTGTATATGCTTTACCTCTTTTTTGACTACAATAGACTAGTTTCCACGATCAATAAATTGCAATAGTCCGTCAGTTAGAGTACCTATTGGAAAATAATGGACACGTATTTTTTGTTTTTGTAAATCAATGACTATTGACAAAGATAAAACGCATTAAATCTCGGGAATTGAGGCTCACGACGTCAGAACGCACTAAAAATTATAGCACGGCGTGACGTATTGAGATTTTTAAAAGCGTCGTATCTTCCTCAATTTTGGTTTATGTAACAAAAGAAAAAATACAGGTCAAATATTTTTTGATAATCTTAACTGACGGACTAATTAGTTTTTTTTGTCATGTACCCTATTTCCAGTAAATTGATATGAAACGTGTCACATGGGCAAATAGATCTTGCCGTTGTATGGCATGCAAGTAAAATTCAACCTCATGATCATAAAGGAATAAGTAAGATCGACTATACTTTTGAATGCATGGATCATATCCTATGATCCGATGTTGGTTCATAAGGATTCACGCATCTCGCTTGCTATTTTGTACTATGACCCAGGGGCCTAAAGTGACCTTTTTAGCAGAATTATAAAAGGTTAACCACATACCGACACGACGTAATGTCAAGCAATATTTATATGAATCACGTGAAAGTTTTCAAAATTCACATTATTTACTGCGTCTGTCGCAGTTAATAATGTGAATTGTCACTTTGTGATCATTTTACGAATGGTAATGTAATTCATATTATTTTCCTTTGATGATTCTGCAAAAACGGCCATTTCAGACCCCCGGATGTTCAATTATTTACTTTTACAATTACTGCTTTCCTGTTTCTATAATCTCTACTTTTTCAATTACTTAACGGTGAAATATTTAATTTTACCAACCTATGATGTCGATTCTGTTGTGCACAAACTAAACTTATAGCTATTGCTATCTTTCACTAAATGGCAGTGCGCAAAAAGGACGGCTATAGCTATGAACTAAGTTAGAGATGTCAAACTAGTTCATGCCTTGCGCTTCACCGTGTAAGTCGACATGTTCTTACGTGCACCCTTCATTTGTATGGAAATATTAGTTCTAACTAAATTTGACAGCTCTAAATTACGTCCGTCCCTTTCTCGTTTTATTAGATATAAAAAGATAGCAATAGCCTAAATTAAGTTTAGTTTGTGCACAACAGAATCGACACCTTATAACAACAATGTTTAAAGTCCAAAACACCTTCCATGTATTGAATGTTCACTATTCTCTCAACCAGGTGGTCGCCCGCGAAGCTAACGGCGGAGCGGCATCGGCGCCGTACTCGTTGGCAGTTCAGTTGCTCGACCAGAACGACAACGCTCCTATCATACCGAAGACTCAGCCGATCACTGTACCAGCTAGTTTGGAGCCTGCTGAAGTTCATAAAGTCAGTATATTAAGATTTGTTTTGGAATTAAAAGTGATTGACATTGTTGCAGATGAATATTTTTTTAATAGCTAATATAAAGGGTGTAGCAAGACTCTTAAAGTAGAAGAAAGGCACTTGTTCTCCCTATCTTTTTTCATACCTGGGAACCTTCTAGTTACGGGGATATTGGGGGTCAAAGTTCCAACTTTTTCACAAGTATTTTTATACATTTTAATGTTATAACTTTACTTTAAACACCTCCACAACCCCGTACTATTCGATCCATCCATGAGCACAATGTTTTGAGTGCGTTACATTGAGTTTTACCTTAAAACCTGATTTTTCACTCTAAAAAAAAAGGTCATTTGCCAGCAATATTTTTTGCGTAAAGTTACTTAGTTTTATGTACAGAATGTTTGGTTGAAGGCACCCTGAATTAGTTAGGTTATTTTGAATAGGAAACATAAACTCATAGCAGAATGGGTCACTGGGACAAGGCTGTCTACCAACAAAGCAAATTTTTGACGACCCAAATGGCGCTGCGGTAGTGAGGCTGCCTTACGTTCTTAGGGTCCTGGGTTCGAATCCCGGCCGGAGCAAATGTTTGTGTGATGAGTATGGACATTTGTTTCCAGGGTATGTATAATAAGTATGTACTTATTTACAAAGTATATATTATGTAGTACTTATATCAATTATCAGGTGTCCACGACACAAGCCTCGTTGCTTAGTGTGTGTAGATGGCGCTGTGTGTAATGTCTAGCAATATTTATTTATTTATTTACTAGCTGACCCGCGCAACTTCGTCTGCGTCACATAATATATATAGCTATATATATATATACTAGCGGACGTCCCGCGGTTTCACCCGTGTAGTTCCCGTTCCCGTGGGAGTACGGGGATAAAATATAGCCTATGTTACTCGTGGATAATGTAGCTTTCGAATGGTGAAAGATTTTTTTAAATCGGTCCAGTAGTTTTTGAGCCTATTCATTACAAACAAACAAACAAAGTTTTCCTCTTTATAATATTAGTATAGATAGCTTATATATAACATGTCATTTTGTGCATTCAATTACGAACAAAAACCTTTTAAAATCAATATTGCTTACCTCCCATAACATACGGTGTGATAATATGTAGCCTAAAGCCATCCTTGGTTTACAAAGAACATTTTGGCTGAATTTCAATTCAATCTATCCAGTAGTTTTGGCGTGAAGCCGTACCATACACAATTACACACAGACAAATCGACAAAAATTCGAAAAAGTCGCTTTTTGTCATCAGTTACGTTTTTCTAACAAAAGCCACTTATTTTTTTCTTGAAAATTCTCAATGTATAGTTTTTCTTTCGTTACTGTTTTATTGTATGTATAGATTTAAAGCAAAACAACAAAATGAAAGGATTCGATTCAGTAATTTAACGTTGCTGATCATTCGCTAACATACGATTGACAGGCAAAAGATCGATCAAAATAAGTTTTAATTCGTCCATTGCAGCGTCCACTCGACCATTGGAAACCCAACAGTGGAATGCTAAAATGATTTTCTGACTAATTAAGATTGCAAGCTAAACATCTAATCTTTACTTCCACAGGTAGAGGCGATAGACATCGATGAGGGTGAGAACGCACGCATAACGTACAGCATATATCACGTATCTAACAATGGCGGAAACAAGTTCACTATACACCCTAACACCGGAGTTATATGTAAGTTGCACTTTTTTGCACTAGTTTGTAAAACTAGACGTAGCTTTGTCTACAGAGGGATTTGTGAGTTAATTTACTATAAATAATTTCATTTAAAATAAAATTTAATAAGTACAATTTAATATGTATACATAATTATAAAATATTTTTTTTATTATAATAAAAAAATATGTAATATTATGGTCGTATGTGTATGTGTGGTGTTTGAATACAGTCGAGTTAAGCCTTTATACAGTAGCAATAATTTTACCAATGGGAGAGGGATCAATATGCCATGCCATCCGAATATAATCAATTGACCAGTCATTTTTGTATATTTTCTATTTCACTATATTATATTAACATACGCACTATAAGTATTATGCCCTAAATTATATAAATATGTAATTAATTAATAAAATATTATATAAAATATTCGATGAGCCAAAAATAAAAATAAAGCATATTTTTGTTTAGGTGTTGACCGTACGGCCATAATAAACTTTGAATGATAGCACTGTGCTGGCACGACCTCACGATTGATTACTTTTTTCTATTTTCACTTAGATTTTTTTTTGTTTTCTGATTTTTACATTGCAATTTTATCCACACCACTTGTATCTTATGTGATGAATGTAGTAAATTATAATAAACTCACTTTTTGTGTTGCAACTATAGCAATCACCATGGTTATTTTAACTCTTCTTCTTCTTCTTTGCTCCATCCCACATTAAGTGGGGTCGGCTCTCCTAATTTTTCTGCGCCATGACGTTCTGTCTAGGGTTGTCGGGTCGGGTAGTTTTTCTTTATTTATTAGGCTGGTCATACTAGTGTACCATGTGTACGGAGGGCGTCCTCTACCTCTCTTTTTCTCCGGTAGATTTAAGGCTTTTTTAACTATGTAGTCCTCGTCTCTTCTCATTACGTGTCCATACCACCGCAGACGACTTTCATTAAGCTTTTCGGCTATAGGGGTTACTTTAAAGCTGCCTCGAATGTATTCATTCCTTACTTTATCTAGTCTTGTAACCCCTCCTGACCACCTTAGCATTTTCATTTCAGTCGTGTGAAGCTTTTGGACGTGTGTTTCTTTTACAGGCCAGCACTCTGCTCCGTACAAGATAGCTGGTCTCACTGCCATCTTGTAGACCTTCCCTTTTGTACGGATGGGCATGCTTTTATCACACAGCACTCCTGTTAACGAACGCCACTTTTGCCAGCCAACGTTTACTATATGCGCCACGTCTTCCTCCACACTGCCGCTTTCCGTGATGACTGACCCCAGATATTTAAACTGTTTCACTTTTGGGACCATTGTCATATCTGGGTAGTAAATATTGGATGTATGTGAAGTTTTGCTTAGTTTGCACTCAAGGTGTTCTGTTTTAGACCTGCTAACTTTGAGTCCTGCTTCTTCCAGGGCTT
This sequence comes from Xestia xanthographa, assembly GCA_905147715.2. Lineage (NCBI taxonomy): Eukaryota > Metazoa > Arthropoda > Insecta > Lepidoptera > Noctuidae > Xestia > Xestia xanthographa. The sequence continues at coordinate 21,744,641 of LR990646.1, forward strand.
GAACCCACTGGTGTAATGTAGATTGTAGTTCGTTAGCTGAATTTGCAATTAGAACGATATCATCTGCGTATAGAATATTCCAAGGAAGTGCGGCCTGGATATGTTCTGTTATGAATAATGTATAATGAACCTTCATTACTAAGTTAAATAGAAGTGGGCTGAGTGCCGAGCCCTGGTGGACTCCAACTTTGACTTCGAAAGCTTTGCTAAGGCCTGCTGGGCTTTTTACTTTAGTAGTGACGTTTCGGTACATGTCTTGTATCAATTGCACATAGGTTTCAGGCAGGTGTTGTGCTCTTAGTGCTTGCCATACTAACTGTCGCGGTACTCTGTCGAATGCTTTCTCAAGATCTATAAATATGATATGTTATGATGACCATGGTTATTTTAACATTCACTGTAAAACTATTGGATAGAACCTAGCGAAATCTTCACTTATTAAAATTTAACTCAATTTTTCTTTCTCTCTCACAGCAAGTACAGGACGTTTACAAGCAGGCGAACAATACAGCGTCACAATTCGGGCCACTGACGCTAAAGGCCTCAGTTCTCAAGGAATTGTAGAACTTTCCGTAGCACCGGGACCTAATACTAGACCTCCACAGTTCTCTTCTCGAGACTATTATGCACCTGTCTCCGAAGGCGCTGCTATCAATTCTACTGTCACTACTGTTACTGTAAGTTGCATTTTGAACTTTATTTTCTAGGATTTAAGGTTTCATTCACAATTCATCGTAACTGTCTGTTGCATCGGGGCTTAGTACAAGACCTAAGTTTTCTTCGCGGGATGATTACGCGTCTGTTTTTGAAGGCACTGCTATCAATACTACTGTTACTGTTAGTTGCAATTTGGACTTTATTTTGTAAAAGTAAGGGTCAATTTACAAAGAATTTTGGCACTGGCAAAGCGCTACTATTAATTCCACTGTCACTATTGTAACCACAAGTAGAAATTACGACCTTTTGTTAAAGGTATTAAGGTTCAATCTACAAGTCATACTGGAACTTTTGTGGTACTAGCAAGCATCGTAATAGCGAAAAACAAACTTGGACTTCCAATTTCTATACAAAAACTTGTTCGAAATTTAAATTTTTACCTCGAAATCGAAGACATATTTGAAAACGCATCTTTGACGACACATCAGCTAATCTTCAACATGAACATTGTACGGTGTGAGCTTCAGCCCTGTAAGCTGTTCATCTAAAAAGTCTTCTGTTATTAGGTGAACATCTTTAGGGTAGAAGCTCACACCGTATAATGTTGTGTTGGGTGCCATTAAATGAACTAGTTTTGCAGTTATATAGTAACGTGAATAATTGGAGATTTTTTAGCTACGTATATACTAACACCCTTAATGGGTAGGCCGTGCCCCTACAGTGGGGACCTTTAGTATTCGATGATGATACTTATTTTTATTTACGATGAAATTTAAAAGACTTAGTGATGGCAGCCCCCAAGGGATATTCTTGGATTTTTATTAAGTTGTTTTTTTTTTTAATTATTTTATCCTTTTTCAATTACTTTTTAGCCGTCGTGGGTATTTTCAACATTTTTAATATTGCTTTTTATTTTAAACTTTTTAGAGAGCATCAAAATCGGAATAGTAGTTTTGGAGGAAAGAGGCAACATGGATTAGCACAAACTAACATCCTCTCACCCCAAACGCATAAACCGTCTCCGTGCCGTCGTGGGTAAAAAGTCTCCTGTTATTTCTCAAATAAAAAAACTTTTATTATTTTCAGGCCAAAGACCCAGAAAACGAGCCAGTAACCTACTCCATAGCATCGGGTAACGATCTCCGTCAATTCGGGATCGGTTCCACCACTGGCATCATTACAGTCATCAGGAGTTTGGACCGAGAAGTGCTGACGAGATATCAGCTGGTAAGTTATTACTTTGAAAATACCTGTAATCCCACACTGTAATACCATAGCTGGGCAAAACCGACACTAAGGTTTGACTTAAACACTGGTAATGCGAGTGTAATCTCGAGACCGGTACTGAGAGACTTTTTGTGATATATTTCAGTTCAAACTGAGCATACATGAGAACAGTTGCAAAAACGGGTAAAATGTATTCCTTTGGTGAGCTTTTTCTCTCTTATGTGACGCAGATGAAGTTGCGTGGGTCAGCTAGTTAAAGCGGCTCGGAAGTTAGCTGCGAGTGACGGTCTGCGCAGGTATAACGGTTCAAACTTTATGGCGGCTCGGAACATCTAACGTAAAGCTACGCAGAACTCAAATTTTAGACATCAGCGATGCGCAGATGACGCATGGTCTTGACTGTATAATGCGCAGACCATCGCTCGTAGCTAACTTCCGAGCCGTCACAAAGTTTGAACCACAATGCATTCAGCTTGCACGACCTGTAGATAATGGGGAAGAAACCGTGGAACTAATGGCGCTAGCATAGCTGGTTCCCAACATCGTCATTAGTTGAAAATGTGGTAATGTCATTTTATATTTCAAAATAGCTTAACCTCATTGGTCAGATTGAGACCAGCTATGGTGGCGCCATTTGAGATTTACTTTTCCTTCGCCACCCCATTGTTTTCTTCTGATAAGACTTCCATCCCACATATCTTTACTAGGTGTCTCGACATCTTGTCTTAGATTGCTTAATTATTTATTACTTAATTAACAAAATCATTACAAATTCCAGATGGTAAGAGCGGAAGACCCAGGTAGACTATCGAGCACGGCGACTGTGAACATCAAAGTCACAGACATCAACGATAATAACCCCAAGTTCGATGAAGACTCCTACGTATTCCATGTTAAAGAAGGTAAACATTTACAACAACATTACGCTTGTAATCATCGGTGGGTTAGGCAGAGGTGTATCTAATACAGGGTGTAAACGGAGCCGTCAACCAAGCATTCTGTACATCAAACTAAGTAACTTTACGCAAAAATTATTGCTGGGAAACTACTTTTCTTTTTGGGGTGAAAAGTCAGTTTTTAAGTTAAAACTCAATGTAACGCACTCGAAACATTGTGCTGATGGATGCGTTTCATCGTAAACGGGTCATGGAGGTATTTAAAGTAAAGTTATGACCTTAAAAACAAGTATTAAACAAAACTTGTGAAAAAGTTGTTTGTTTCAAAATGAAATTCCAAAATGGCGCCGAGGAAAATATTTTTTTTTTCCATCATCAAAGCCAGGAAAACAACAGCCATGAAGGAACAACTGAAAATTTTTGTTGGCGCCATGTTGGATTTTCATACGGACTTCATTTTCGTTATCAGCGACCCTGAAAACCATGAAAACGACACCCATGATGAAAAAGTCGTGCAAGTGTCCGTTCGCGCAAGTGTCCATTCGCGCAAGTGTCCTGGCACGCTAGAGTCCGTTTGCGCAAAAGTACATGCGCGCATATGTCTTTTCGCGCAAGTGTTCGCGCAAGTGTCTTTCGCGCAAAAGTTCCAGTACACCCTTTAGTGCTCCCACATATATATTTTTTTTATTATTTATATAATATGGGGCGAGCTAATTGCCAGCAACTGTAGGCAAATGTAGACTCCGTAGCTGCTACCGAGATATGCCTGGAGAAAAATCCAAATAACCCCTGCCTCACCTGGAAATCAAACCCAGGACCTTATTTATACTCAGCAGTCGCTACTAATGAGATAATAGGCTTGTGTCCTGAAAAAATCTAATTAGTCCGTCAGTTAGATTATCAAAAAACATTTGACTCGTATTTTTTCTTTTGTTACGTAAACCAAAATTGACGAAAATACGACGCTTTTAAAATTCTCAATACGTCACGCCTCGGTATAATTTTTAGTGCGTTGTGACGTCACGAGCCCCCACTCCCGAGTTTTGATGCGTTTTATCTTTGTCAATATTCATTGATTTACAAAAACAAAAAATACGTGTCCATTATTTTTCAATACTCTAATTGACGGACTAAATAGATTTGCAGTTTATTGATGGTGGAAACAGTTTATTGATGGTATTTGTAATTTTTCAGGAGCCGCTAATGAGGTCGTAGGCGAAGTGCATGCAACAGATATAGATGAAGGTGTGAACGCTATGGTCAGTTACAGCATACCGACGCACCTGCCTTTCAGTATAGACAATGGAACCGGTCTGATCACTACCAACACCAAACTGGATTATGAGACTACTAAGGTAAACAAAAATGATCCTTATCACAGAAGAAACAGCTTACAATCTTAAAATTCAATTACCTAAATCCTCTGGCATCGAAAGGGATTTGCATTGAAATACGCGCCATGGTCGTATGTCTATATCAATACGTTTGAATGTCCTTTGGCAAAAATTTAAATCTCTTGAATCCCGCCGTCCCGATCTGCGTAGGCCATAACGATGCCTTTTTGTATTTCGGCGGCCACCAACGAAACTATACATAGAAAATAACAGAACAAACGAAAAACTCAGTCCGGGCTGAGTTTGTGTTGTGTAAAAGTGAAAATGTCCAAAAGTACCATGGATTTTGGAGAAAAAATACTATTACTGCTAGCCTGTCCCACTGTTGGACAAATCCAGGGCAAATGAGGACCACTGGTCTTTGGTTCTGTCCAGCTCGTTCCGCCATCTTCTGCGAGGTATACCGCTTCGCTTTCTGGCTGTGTCAGGCTTCACAACGAAGTTATTTTGGCTCAAAGTTCGTCTGGCATACGGCATACATTGCCAGTCCAGTCCCACTTCAGCATAGCGGCTTGAAAAAAAAAACTATATTTTTAGTTTTTTGTCATAGCTTCTGTTTGAACCAGGAATCAAACAAATTTGGGCATCACACCTTTAGATTTATATTTGAAACATCTATAGGCGCGGGTAAACCAAACAAACAAATGAAAAATTCGTGGCGAGCGTGGCGATCAAACCCGGCCCGAACAATCCCAAACATTACCGACCGGTTGAAGTAGCATAAGATCTACATATTCTTCACGATTTACAACAAGCCAGCTGGTCTCGGGACACAGAGCGATTCCAGCATAAGGATTTTCTTTTTGTGAATGGAGTCATTTTGTTTTGTTTTATTTGTTTTTTATATCGACTTCTTCATGTACAAAATAATTTCTATGCTTCACATCTGCCAGGCGTCTCACGGCGGCTCACTTTTTTATTTGTTTTACACACAACAAAATCTGCGTGTTGCATTTGATTTGCAGATTTTGACTAATTGAAATTAATCTCATGATAAAATATTACTTACCTCTTTCCAGGATTATGCCTTCGTAGTGACAGCAATGGACGGAGCTATCGACAAGCGACTGGGTACCGCGAGTGTGACCGTACAAGTGACGGACATACCCGATGAAGTTCCTGTCTTCACCAAACCGGTCTACTCGGTGCATGTGCCCGAAAATGCGGCTAATTACCCTGTTGTTAGGGTTGAGGTTAGTATAGCGAGCATGTGATACTAATAGGGATGATGACTGAATAAAAAAATATGAGTTTGTTTAGTCCGTCAGTTAGATTATCGAAAAATATTGGTTACGTGTTTTTTGTTTTATCAAATTAATAAAAATTGACGAAGATAAAACGTGTCAAAGATCATGAGTGGGGGCTTGTGACGTCTAATTTGAGTAAAAATAGTACTCAAACGTCACGAGTTTTCGACGCACTGTACGCCTTGCCTTCATTTTTTTTTCACGTGAAAAAAGAAAAAAATGTGTTACCAATATTTTTTTGAAATCTATCTGACGGACTAATTAGATTTTTTTTTGTCATCTACCCTACTGTGAAGTGAGTACCAAAAGTCTGCTGAAAGCTGTAACAACACATAAATCTTATGAACCACGATTTTATTTCAGGCCATAGACCCAGACACGATGCCAGAAATAACCTACACGATCTTGAAGGGAGACACAGAGTTGTTCTCAATAGACCGCAAGTCGGGTATGATACGGACGCTGAAGCAATTGGACCGGGAGTCGGTGGCGAGGCATGAGATCATTGTTGGGACTGAGGAGAATATGGACGAGGGACCCGGCGCTGCTTCTACCGTTGAAGTATTTGTTGATGTGAGTATAATAATTCAATACATTAATGAATGCATCAGGACCGATGGGCCAGACGATGATATAATTATGACAGTCATGTTTTGCCTGAACGGCGTACAAATATAAGAGGTAGGACGCTACACAGCATCAAGCAATTTTAAATTCGTTTATAACACATAGCGAATAAAGCAATTAACAATCCAATTTAGAGCATAACTAATGGAAGTCCGAACGGGCTGTCGTGACAACTTAGAGGCGTTTCTGATAGATTGGCTGGAGAAAACCGCACAGACAGAAGAGTGGAAGGCAATAGGGGTAGACTTGCCCAGCAGTGGACAATATAGACTAAGGAAAAAAAATAGTAAAAATAACTGAGAGAACTAAGTAGAAAATAAATACATCTGACGTGTTACTTAACAACAACAGCCCATAACGTCCACTGCTGGACATAAGCCTCTCCCATGATGGGAGGAATTTGCCGTAATCTCCACGCTTGGCAGGCGGATTGGAGATCGCAGTGATGAAAGACTAACAGAAAACGCTGCTGCCCATTCTCTGGTCTACGAAGGCGCAAGGCGTTCTGCCTCAGACATTAGTCGCCTTATACGACACCCGTGAGTGTAATGGGTTGGTTCTATTCCACTCTGCCGGATACCACACGGCTAGAAAACGTGTTACTTATTGTGAGTGAAAACGCCGCATAAGTACTTTCAGTACTGCCGCTGGGCCTTTTACCAATGAAAAATTATCGTTGCTTTCATTTTTTCGGCAATCCGAATGCATTATTGGGTCGACAGAGGGCGCCTTCTAACAAAATGAAGGCGACAATCGTATATTCGTGAGACGATCAATTGCTTATAGTACAAGGTCTTTTTTTTCCGGATGGGAAATCATCAAATGACTCCTCCCGCTCTGGGCGGAGCAGGAGGGAGTGTCAGACTTTTACTGACTAAAACCCATCCATGTTCCTTCATCGCCCTTTGTGTTCCGGGGCCACGGTATCTCTTTTGAACAGTCCCGCAACCCCGGCAGGCATCGGCCCTTGCGGACTCCTTCCTATTGCTGACTCTCTTTGAGGCGCGCATGGAACACTCCTGCGCCGTCGACACGGCCTGTCGTCATGAGACGTACGGACGGCGAGCTAGCCCATAGCTCTCCGTCCACAGGCCCGCGCCTAAGGTACGCCCGGGGCGTCTCCCGCGGCGGCCGGTTCTCTCCCTCTCACGTTCCGCCACCTCCCTCTCTAGCATTACTGCTTCGCAGAAGGAGGTGACGGCGTCACATTCCGTCTCGCTCCGGACCATGGATTGAACCAGGGCCGGACGCGAGAGGTCGCCGCCGCCGATATAGTACAAGGCCTTAGTTTAATACATATTCAATAAGAACGTTATTCGCAAACGCATTTGCACGCACTAGGCAGTTAAGCCTGGTCAAGATAATGAAAGTAATAAAAAAAACCCTGTTTTTACCATTCCAGGACAAAAACGACAACTCACCAATCTTCACCTCCGTGGTCCGTCCGGTAACCATAGAGGACTCATCCTCAATCGGCAGTCTGGTCGAGACCGTGGTCGCTATGGACGAGGACGCCACGCCCCCTAACAACCGCGTGCGGTACAAGCTGGTGGGGAGGGGCAAGGCGTCCATATACTTCCACGTGGAGCCCGATAGCGGCGCTGTCAGGGTACGGGACGATCTGAGGAAGGAGACTGATAGTGAATATACTGTGAGTAGCTTTTTATTTGGTGAAGCTGGTGATTAAATATGATTTTTTTTTCTTTTTGTGTATCTGCAATCAGTCTTGTGTACTTACTTTAAGCAGATGTGGTAAGTGACATTTGGCAGTTGGAGTGTGCTCTCCAGCGAGAGCAACTACTCATAGGTGTAGCATGTATGTATGCTACTCAAAAGGGTATAGAAAGGATGTCTTTTCTTTTGAGACGTTTTTGGTACGTGCGTGTTGTCAATCCAGCGGCCAGTTCATTTGGATGCCTCTCCAGCCTTTCCAAGTACGTTTTGGTTATGACCAAGATTTCCACTTTCACCAAGTTCATCTGAAGTTGGTTGTGTATATCAGCATTTGTAATGAACCAAGGCCCATTGTATATAGTTCTCAGAATCACATTTTGCATTCGCTCTATGATAGAAATATTAGAGTTGCTACCGCTCCCCCATAGCTGGATGCCGTATATCCAGACAGGCTTTAGAATGGTTTTATATATTAGGAGTTTGTTGTCAATCGATAATTTACGAAAAATGAAAATGAAGAAGATTTTTGTATTAGTTTTCATTGAGACTGTCTTGACTTGACTTTTTGGTTAAAAATCGGTCAATTCAGATCATACAGTGGTTTCTAACACAAGTGTTTAAGGGCAGAAATTATAATTATAACAATATTTTTTTACTCAAAACAAAGAATTTTAGTAAGTTAAAAATACATTTTTGCAAAATAAGTACTATATCTACAAACGTGCGGGTGTGCACTACTCTCCTAGCACAGATTAAGTTCAAGGATACGTTTTATTAAACGGTAACTAAATAATAATTTGAAGGTAAGAAGTGTGTGAGTGGTGTGTGAGTGTGTGTCCTTGACCATGTTCACCACATAAGTTAGGATTTTTTCAGTTTTGTTCAGGTTCCTTATGTTTTGTTAAAATACAGCGGACATAGCGAGGCGCTGTACTTTAATGCTCATGGAGCTCATTGTCATAGTACCAACAGTTGACAGAGTTTCGGTGTGAGTAGCATTTGCAGTATGTTATTTGAGCCGATAAAAAGACATTTCCTTCGGGAGGGTTTCGCCACCACTTTCCGTACAATACCGTGAGATGACCCCTTTGCTAGTGGTCCCTTCGTTAGATTTATATTGGTTTATCGTATTTTTCAGGTGGACGTCCAAGCTTACGATCTAGGCGAGCCCATGATGTCATCAGTTTCTAGTCTTACTGTGTACGTCAGTCACTCCGCTACCGTGCCGCCAGATGTAAGTACTCATTGAAATATTAAACGAGATACATTGTGCTGGCAGAGTGGTAAGTGAACCATGCTAAATCTGCAGTAAGTGGCAAAAGAAAATGAATATTAGTCCTGTGGGTAGTAAAACTACAAAATGTTTGGATATTTCAATGCAAAAGACAAACAACAGACGCAAGTGGCAAAGTCGCCCAAACGTGGTGATAGACAAGAAAAACAAGACTGGTATCTATGTAACTCTTTGAAAACGCTTCCGTACTGCCCGAAAAAAAGTTTAGATTGTGGCGAAACGCGGAATTACATATTTCTTACCTGGCAATGCCACGTTTTCTGTCAAACTCAGCAATGTCATTGGCTTGTTACTGCTCAGGGTTGCCAGAAGCTTGTAATAGTTTTCATAGATAAACTAGTAGTATCACTGCGGTTTTAATTCCTATCGTTTTGTATATGTATTTTTACACTTTGATTCCGATCGCGGCGTCAAAATTTCGAAGGCAGCGTCAATTTGTTTCTAAAGTTTAGCGGTAGTAATTTTGCCAAAAAAAATTATACCATTCTCTTTTGACGACCCGAATAGCGTAGCGGTAGTGAGGCTGCCTTACGTTCTAAGATAAGGTTCGAATCCCGGTAGGAGCAAATGTTTGTGTGATGAGCATGGACATTTGTTTCCGAGTCATGTATGTTTATAATTATCTACACTAATATTATAAAGAGTAAAGATTTGTATTTTTGTGTGTATGTTTGTAATGAATAAACTCAAAAACTGCTGCGCCGATTTCAAAAATTCTTTCACCATTAGAAAGCTACATTCACCCTGAGTAACATAGGCTTTATTTTATCCCCGTACTTTCACGGGAACGGGAACTACGCGGGGGAAACCGCGTGACGTCCGCTAGTGTATAATAAGTATGTATTTACATACAAAAGCATTTACGTAGTACATCAACTATCTGGTGTCCACGACACAAGCCTCGTTGCTTAGTGTGGCACTAGATGGCGCTGTGTGTAATGTCCAGCGATATTTATTTATTTATCTTTCTCTCTCCGTCCCCCTATATCTATCCCGTTCTCTCTCGCAGGTGGGTCTCGGCTTCGCAGACACGCTGTACACGGAGCACGTGGCAGAGAACTCTCCGAACGGTACTCTGGTCAGGGTCCTCCCTCTACTGAACAAACGTGAACATTCTCCCGACACACCGCTTAAGTGTAAACTCACTGAGTCCTCGCAGAAAGGTAAGGTGGAAGGTCAGTGGTTAAATGAAGATATTATTATCATTGTGATCGTGTGGTTGTGTTACTGTTTTTGTTATACTGTGTACATACTTCTTCGTGTTTAAATTGTACGGTCGGTAACGGCAAAAGTTACAGAACACGGCCGTAAGAGTTATACGTAAGTTATACAAAACGGCCGTTAGTGTCAAATGATGCTATCATTTGACACTAACGGCCGTTTTCTATAACTTCATCATCATCAGCCTATTAATGTTCCCACTGCTGGGACACCACATTGAGAGGTGGTGTGATGTGGAGTGGTGTGGTGTCGTGTGGTCAACTGTCAATTAATATGCCACGTCGTGCAGCTATCGGTGTTTCTATTAACAAAGTTAGCTTGAAATATTCTATCCGCGTCACCTACCTATCACTTGACTCATAGAAAAAAACAAAGAAAGCTTTTCTGTGACGTTTTGTTTCTAACCGTCCGTAAGCTAAGTGTCAAACAGTTAGAGTTGGCATCCTTCCGTTACCTGTTATAAAAGTTATTGAAAATGGCCGACTGTACAGTTGGTATAACATCTTTATCTAGCATTGGTAAAAATAATAATATCTTCATTTTCTCATTGCTAACAAACATTCATAAATATTATTCAAACATGTTTTCCAATTTTAATATGACGTCAACTCTGCTATCCTCACGATTAACACAAAAACAATCTTCCACAGGAGTATTCTACGTGAAATTAACAGAAGAAAGAGACTGTGCCATCTACCTCAACACCAGTTCCTTAGACTATGAGACTCTTGGAGAATACTCTCTAGAAGTCCAACTAGAATCCATCCAGGGGTTGATAAACCCTGAGAGCAGTAAAGCAACGATCAAAGTGCACGTAACCGATGCGAATGACAACGCTCCAGTGTTTGTCTTCCCTGAACAAAGCAGTATTTCTGTTGCGAAGGGAAAATATTTCGCGATTGTAACCAAAGATATGTTGTTGGGGACCAATGTTCTGCAAGTTAAGGTGAGTTTTCAGGCACTGTGTTATTTTCGTACTTAATTTTACTATTAATATCTTGAAGAAGAATACGAGGTCGAGAACGCTTGAATGTCTTAATACGGCCAGAAGTTCTACCGTATAATTGTGTAATAGAACAGTAGAACTAGTGGGAATTTTTCTGTTCCCGCTAGTTCTACGATTTTGTACCACCTGAAATCTGGTTCTACCGTAAAACTGTGTAGTAGAACTAGTGGGAATGATCCAGAATGTACGGTCGAACAAGCTATTTGGTTTAAATTTTAACCAACAAATTACATTGATCGACCGTACTATGGCAAACTTAGCAAGACTGCCCCGCGTCCTAACCAAAGCGATCGACATCTCAAATACGTGATAATGTCGACGGATATTTTGTTTGGAAAACTCGAAGGCGACGTTACTTTCGAATTTAACGAACAAAATGAACACACCGATCGCGTGTTCGCACCAAGGGCCAATTAGTTAGAACGCAGCCTACCTGATAAATCCTACTTTTTAAATATCTTCAAATTATGAATCGTATGTAAATTACCTACTCTAAGAACTACGCAGTAAAATTGTACTTTATTATCTAATAGCATAATTAAACATCTAATGATAGATCTAATTAACAATCTATTGAATAATTACTTACATCATTACCATGTACCTAATGAACCATTTGTCAACGTGAACTAAACTACTAAACTAACCATTCATTCATTCACTCCAGGCTAAAGACAAAGATAGTGGTGATTTCGGCAAGTTAGAGTATCACAAAAACTCCTGGACGAAAGCAGCTGACGAATACTTCAGTTTAGACGCTGATACGGGAGTGATCAGTAATATTAAGACGTTTGAGAACGTTCCTAAAGAAGTGCTACCGTTTAAGTTCAGTGTGACGGCGAAGGATAATCCTAATTCTGCGCAGGATTATAATATTGCGAGGGCTTCTGTTATTGTAAGTAATTCCATGATTTTATTGTTAGGTATAGCAATTTTTGATCTTAGAATCAAGGAGTTAAGGTATAAATTACGGAAATTATCGAGGCTGCAAGAAAATTTATACATCAGTTTAATTTACTTGATTTAGACTGTAGTTTCTGCCAAACGAATTGGGCGTGAGTTTATTACGTTTCCCTGATTTATAGGTACTTGTTTTAAGTTTAGTTTAAGGGCCTACCCCATGGCACACTAGCGCCACTTTAGTAAAAAAATCAGAACTCGTTAAATACAAATATAATATAAAATCTGATAGACAAAATCAATGCTTTAGAGTTCTAGATTATTGACGTCTATTTAATTCATTAAAATATACTTCACTGTAGTTACAGTTAGAAAAAATGCTAAAAACGGCCGTTTTTTTCCATTTTGTATCTGTAACGACAGCGAGCTATGTTTCAATGAGATAGGCAGACGTAAATAATTTAGAAGACCAAAAGATTGATTTTGTCTATCAGATTTTATATTAATTGTGTATTTAACGAGTTCTGATTTTTTTACTAAAGTGGCGCTAGTGTGCCATGGGGTAGGCCCTTAAGTTAAGTCACACCAAAAAAAAATTTTTTTTTCAAAAGGTTACGCAACATCAGTATAATAAAATAATAATGTATCAAGTCATTACGCAGCATCGATTTGATTATAGTAAAATTGATTGTATACGGCTTGATACTTGCTTGTTTACTTATTTCATCATTTACCTAGCCTTTTCCCAACTATGTTGGGGTCGGCTTCCAGTCTAACCGGATGCAGCTGACTACCAGTATTTTACATGGAGCGACTGCCTATCTGACCTCCACAACCCAGTTAGTACTGGGTAATACGATACCCCTTGGTAAGACTGGTTGTCAGACTTTTTTGGCCTCTGACTACTTAACAACTGTCAAAGATCTACAAATGACAGCTGGGACCAGCTTTACGTGCTTTCCGAGGCACGGAGGAAACTCGGGATGTAACGGGTGGTCACCCATCCACAGATCAACCTAGGCAAGCACGGCTTAACCTAAAGATCGACCCGAGTGGCTGTTATTATTTAGCCACGAGCTCTTTATGCGTGTTTACTTATTTACTCTCTTAAAATCCTAGTTATTCCAAGTGTTAATTTAACTTTTTCCAGATAAACCTCCTCCAAAAAGATAACCAACTAGTCTTAGAAGTATCAGATCTAAACGCAGACGTAATGCGACGTAGATCACGAAGCTTACTCACCGCCATTGAAGAAAAAACCGGTTTATACGCTGGTCTAGAGAAACTCACTTCAAGACATTACTTGGGAGAGAACGGAACGCTTGAGAGCGATACCAAAGGAACCGATGTTTGGTTGTATCTCGTTGATCCGAATAGTGGGGAGATATTGACCAGGGAATCGAGGCCTGTTAGGAAGTAAGTCCATATTTTTATTTTATTGGGTATGCTTTAGTTGTCTACACTATCTACACTAATATTATAAAGAGGAAAGATTTGTATTGTTGTGTGTGTGTATGTTTGTAATGAATAAATTCAAAAACTACTGCGCCGATTTCAAAAATTCTTTCACCATTAGAAAGCTACATTCACCCTGAGTAACATAGGCTATATTTTATCCTCGTACTACCACGGGAACGGGAACTACGCAGGTGAAACCGCGTGACGTCCGCTAGTCATTGATAAGATGATGCCATGTTTTAGAAGTATCGTTTTTTGCAATTTGCAGGCCAGTGCTAGGTTGTATGTTGATTAAAATTGATTTACGGCTGTAACACGTATGTAGTTACAGAATTGTAATCATTAAAATCATCAATACAACCCTCTAAGTTCATGTAACCTGATTGAATGACTTTTTCATGAAATAGTCATTTAAATGCAAAAAAACGTAAGAAAATTTTAACTTCGCGGGCTGCCGTGTAGCTTCCACCTTAAGTAAAACTACCCCACGAAATCGTGTCGTCATCGCCTAATGTGAAAACAGCCATTGAACCAACCATTTCCCCCTCCTCTCAGAGCCATAGACGCTGGAGTACACAACGCAGTGGCGGCGCGCTTGCAGTCTCCTGTAAGCGCAGTGCGCGCGCCGCTAGTACCAGCGGAACAAGCGCGCAAGCCGCACATGGCCGCCGCGCCGCTAGCCACCGCCCTCCCCGCCGCGCTCATCGCGCTAGCTGCCGTCGTACTGGTAGCGGCTACCGCTGCGACCATCTATATCTGTGCGTCTTGGAACAGGTGGGATTTTGTTTACATTTGTGTATTTAGCCCTGATAAATGATAAAATGTAGGCTTTAACCGATATGTATCTCTTAGGGGCCACCTCCACGAGCGAAAGAATCGCGGCGATATTTTCGTATAGAAATACGTTGAATCGCGGACCTGCTAAACTAACCTGATAAACTAAGACCTAGGTCTTAGTTTAGCAGGTGAAAGATATTACGACAACGACGCTAGACAAAGCTCCTTTAAGAGTCAAAACGCTGCTCCAAGGCAAATTACACTACATTCCATTCACAGATGTTTTATTTATGACTTTTATTTTATCTATGAGTTGTAAATTTATAAACCTACGACATTTTCCACAACATTATTAAAAGTTATATCTAACAATGCGCTATTCTAAGCTGTTAAAACAGAAAAGTATAAGTTAATTAATAGTGAACATATACAAGCATGCAAATAACAAAGAAAGTGCGAAGGAGAAAGAATGAGTAAATAATGAGCACACTTTTCGTTATACATATTATTAAGTAACAATAACCTGTCTTTTTGTAGAGGTAAAATAATTAAGAAAGAACTGTACATACGAATACCTAACTAGCAAAAAAATTAATCGCGCAGTAGCAGAAAGAATAATCTTTCTAGAAATAACATGTATTCTGGAAATAATCCTTTCAATAAATATGAAATCAATATATGAAATGAATATGATCCTTTGAATATGATCCTTTGATGGATCTCAAGTTCCGATCCTAACCTTAGAACCACTCGCTAATGAGAATAAATAAGCAACAAATCCACCTGCTCATCCAATTAACAGATACAAGAAACACAAAGAGCAAGCCATCCAGCAGTACGGCACGCTAAGCATGAGCATGCCCACACCGCGGCCGGCGTCGGGCTACGAGTCCAGCGAAGACGAGCCCGCGCCGCGGTACGAAACACAGGTAAATAGACGAGTATGTACTACTTTTGTCATTCATTCGCATGGTATTACTAGCGGCTTTGCATGCGAGATGAAACGTGTCGTGGATGGATTTCAAGTAAGTTCTGCACCTTCTGTAATAAATTATCAGCCAATTGGTGTCTAAACTAAACTTAATTTAGGCTATTGCTATCTTTTACTAAAAGGCAGTGCGAGAAAAGGACGACTATAGCTATGAATTAAGTCAGAGATGTCAAACTAGTTTATGCCTTGCGCTCCACCGTGTTTGTATTGACATGTTTTTACATGCACCTTTAAATTGTATGGAAATATTAGTTCCAACCAAATTTGACAGCTCTAAATTACGGCCGTCTCTTTCTCGTTTTATTAGAGAGAAAAGAAAGCAATAGCCTAAATTAAGTTTAATTTGTGCACAACAGATTATCTTCTTCTTAGCGTATCCATGTAAATTTAAATAGAGTCTGCCCAAAACTTGGTGACGAGTTTGTTACTTTCAGAGGACACGATATCAAGTGTTCATCGTTTGTGGGGCAACAGCACATTTACACAACATAACCTGTTCAGGTGGAGATTCATAGATGTATGAATCTCCAAAAGCCCGCTTAGCATGAACGCCGTAGACACGAAAGAGAAACGACAAATCTTTTGTTCATCTGTCATTGAATCGACAAAATGACAGATGAACAAAATATTTGTCGATTCTCTTTCGTGTCTACGGCGTTCATGCTAAGCGGACTGAACAGGTTTTCCTTGTTTCGGCCAACCTGTGTCCGGAGTCTATTTAAAGACTTCTAGGTCAGCTATGGTAACTCGAGTCCAGATGAGAGATTTCCGGCAAGTGGCACAAATGGGTTCGGTAGGGAATCACTTTCTCGCTACAGCCACAGAATAACAAGTACAGAAGTGGCACTTCGCGCAACAATTAATAGAAATAGCGACTCTCGCTACTAAGCAACAAAGTGCAATTCAGCTCGCATAAGCGCTCAGTGCCTATCGCGATATTAACCTAAACGTTGCCGCTCTCTTCTAACGCGTAACTCGGTCGCTGTCTGGCGCGGAGTGACGCGCTAGCTGTGGCACTAGAGTTGTCGGCTTGCCGCTGCTACTATAATATTTAGGTATCGCTTACCTACCTACTTGACCACGTAGTCTATCTATGTTTGATGCGTATGATTACACGGTCAATTAGTTAAATAGACAAAGATTTTTTTTAAAACAATGAAAACAAACTAATCTTTAGGCTACTTAAATACCTCTTCGTTTAACATTCCTCATTAACTGACAATAATAATATTTTCACATTTTGCGTTACTTAAAAAGTTTGCAGAACAAAAATATCAAAAATTCTGGTTGTTTACATTTTCACTATACTAATTCTTAATTATCTCCTATACGCGAGGACCGATTTACATGATTAAGTAAGTTTTAGACCTAGACCTTTCATTTGACACCAAAATCATTACGATATCTCAACAAACAAAAAAAATCATTTTCAAGTTGCTCTTGTAATTTATCCAACATGTATGAAACGTGTAACAATTATTTTAAAAACTATCCTATCAAATTTTATTTAAGGAACATAATAAATAAATATATTTTTGCAATTATCGAGAAAGTTGAACGTGGTCAAACAAATAGCGCGCGCGCGTGTCTTCTTTCGCTTGCGGCAGCCTACTAGATTGGCCCTTGCGCAAGGGCCGCCGCCTGTAGGTATGTTTTTAATACCTACACGCGAAGTGACACAGGCCTGCCACAGCTTAGGTCTTTTGATCAGCATAAGGTGTTCCCACTGTTGGGTCAGAGGCGAACTTTCCTTAAGGCCTTAATCTACCACGTAGGCCCAGTGTGGGTTGGCAAATGTCACACGTCTTCTAAATTGAACCGATTTTAAATTTCATAAAAAATATGAACGGTAAAGACCTCAATTAAAAATGTATTGATTTAAATGCACGATTGCTTAGTAAAAAAATGCATGAAAAGTAGTATTGTCTGAAGCTTTCAAGGACTTAGATGATTCATTAAGCTAATATTTTTTTCATTTTTCACGGCTTTAAAGTATGTGTTAAGGTTGCACCACACCCGGGTTGGTCTGTTTGGCCATGATTCTGCACAGACTGGGCGACAAACCAGAACTTATGTTTTTGTCGCTCGGGCCTTTTATTAATCAGGCCGACTCAAGTAGCACGCTTATAAATTATGACCTACAAGTCAAAAGCAATAGAAAAAGTTCATGCAGCATGTACTATCGAGGACACTCCCGCCTGACCACCACTAAGCTAAATTTTGCTTGCACTTACAATATAGAAACGGTCTCTAGCCCCGCCCCGTTGACTTTGTATAGAAATAATGAATGAAGATACCTATCGGTCGAGCGCAATGACGACGCACGCCAAACGAGAGTTATTGTTATTTCGCGCGCCAAAGTTGACGCTTTCATAATAGGCCTAAACTTTAAGGGGGCGTGGTTCAGCGCCTCCGCATGATATAAGCGAAAAAAAAATTAACTGATCGGGCGGAAAAGACCACGACTGTACAAAACAGGTGTTGTCATATTTAAGGTTTGGTATAGAGTATTGACCATCAAATTGAACAACTTTCTTTATAAGTTCAACATCAGTCGAGTTTGTATTAAAACTTTGTATGGGACAACAAAATAAAATGAATGAATTCTAACTTACTGAAAAATGCTGAAGATGAAGATACGACACGATACTCTAGTATATACCATAGTGTCGTATCTTTTCAATACTCGCTAGTTTAAATCACTCATTCCTTAAAACAGATTTTGTTTTACGTTCGCAAATATTGATTGGGTATAGACCATCCAACTGAACAACTATCTTCATGGGACCAACAACGTTTGGCCGAGTTTGTATTGCAATTTTGTTTGGGACAGCTAAACAATAAATGCATGAATCCTAACTTACTGAAAAATGCAGTTTAAAGATGAAGATACGACACGACACTATGGTACTATCGTGGACACTCCCGTCTGATCACCACTATGCAAATTTTTTGTTGCACTTGAAATATAGAAACGCTCTCAAGCCTAGCCTCGTTGACTTTGTATAATGAATGAAAGACAATACCGATCGGCCGAGCGCACTGACGATGCACGCCTAACGAGAGTTATTGTTATTTTGCGCGCCAAAGTTGACGCTTTCCTAATAGGCCTAAACTTTAAGAGGGCGTGGTTTGGCGCATCCGCATGATTTAAGCGAAAATATTTTTAACTGATCAGGCGGAAAAGACCACGACTGTACGTACCAGTGTCGTGTTCTTTCAATGCTCCCTACACTTTAATTCGCTCATTCATTAAAATACAGTCAAACCTGGATGAGTGAGAGCTCAAGGGACCGCGATCTGTTTTTCTCTTATAGAGGTTTCTCACTAACCCGAGTTTCTAGCTTACAGAGTTACAGGAGCAATCGGTCTCACTTATAGAGGTCTATGACCTGGATGGTCTGAACCTAAATGTTTAATCTAGGTACATAATCTTTTAACAACGTTTACTTGAAAAAATCTGTTAATTTATTTTGCGATTCTGTTTTTATATTCTACTAGCTGTTGCCCGCGGCTTCGCCCGCGTGAAGTTCGGTAACTGTCCCATAGGATCATAAAAAAGGGATAAATAGTAGAGATGCAACGGATATCCGGTAACTATTCGGTATCCGGCCTATCCGGCCAAATTTTACTATCCGGCCAGATACCGGATAGTACCCCATTATCCGGCGGATACCGGATATGCATAAACTTTCTAAAAAATCCTTTAAAACGGACATGAAATAAGATATCAGCTAGCAATTATGATAAGTTTTTATTAAAAGCACATGTATTTACTCTAAATAATAATAGCACCACACTAAAACATGTTTTTCTTTGCAGTCAAGCAACAAATAAACACGTGATTGAATAACGCTTGTCATTACCTCACGAATACACGCACGATAACTCCCGATGAGTCCCGATGAGACCCGAAACCGCTCGAAATAATGTAATCGCGTTGCCCGCAGCTGCACGTTGCTAAACATGTCACAACTTGACCTCAGAGAACTACTTATTCTCCACCGGAGCTCCGGCGGCCGAATATCCGGCTATCCGGCCTCGCGGTTCGCCAAATATCCGTTATTCGGTATCCGGCCAAACAACTATCTGCCACTATGTGCCAAATTTCATAATCATCACAATCACTATCACAATCACGATCACAATCACTATCACGATCACAATCACTATCACGATCACAATCACTATCACAATCACTATCACAATCACTATCACAATCACTATCACAATCACTGTCACAATCACTATCACTATCACTATCACTATCACAATCAATATCAAAATCACTATCACAATCACAATCACTATCGCTATCACAATTGCTATCACAATCACAATCACTATCACTATCACAATCACAATCGTTGTACGAGTTGTACTGTTCAGCCAACATTTACATTTATTTATCTTTCATTGACTTGAATATGCTTTGGTGGCTGAGATAATGTCATGCTCACTTAAATGTCTCGCTGATGGTGGCGGGTGTGTCGGGTCATTTAGTTCCCTTCAATATAGTTGAGTTGAATGGCGCCGGTACATGCGTCATGTCTGTGAACGGGCGCTGTCAGTTGGGACTGGTCATCTCTTAGCTGCCAAGGTTCATTTCAATTACTTTATTCATAAATTTTTGATCTAATCTTTTACTCTGGATGCTCTTAGTGTGCACGTCTTTCTACATCGTTCTCACACATATGTATAATCTCAAAATTAATGATGTAACCAAGATTTTGTAACAATATTTTGATTTTAAATGAGTGTCCATGGAGTTTCTTGCCCGTTCTTCTCTATAGAGATCTACGCTAGGGAATGGGCAACTACAGTACTTTCTCAAGTTATTATGCCTTGTGACTGGGACTGTAGCTTTGATTTTCTTTTTTGTATTTTTTACATTCAAAAGTTCCGTAATGGTCTAATTGAAATAAATGCTTTGAGTTTGAATCTCTATCACAATCACAATCACTATCACAATAACAATCTAAGTCAGACCTTTTAACGTTAGCTCTTGAGAATGAGCAAAACCCTATCAATGTGCTATGCGTAACCGAACACAACATGATAGAAACGGACAAAAACATACTAAATATCAGTAATTATAAACTAGTTTCTTGTTTCTGTAGGAAAAACCGGCGAGGTGGGTCTTGCATCTTAATAGAAAAATCGCTTCAATATGCACCAATAAATGATTTCAGTAATTACTCACTTGAAAATATCATTGAATGTTCTGGTATTGAGTTACTAGAATATAAAATATACGTCATATGCATCTACAGACCTCCAAGGCCAAATACAGATGATATAAATATATTCTTTAGAAATCTGAACTCCCTTCTAAATCGATTTTGTTACGGTAAAAAGAAAGTAATATTTTGTGGCGACTTCAATATAAATTTGCTTAAGAAAACTTACGATGCAACTGAATTTATGCAAATTCTGCACAGTTACAACCTAAAATTAGGCATCAACGAACCAACACGGTTATCAAGCAAGACATGCATTGATAATATTATATTTAATGTTAAGGGATGTTCCGCAAAGGTTGTTGAATTTGCAGTTTCTGATCACACCGCTCAGTTACTCACATGTCCAGTCAAATCTAGTTTCCTCCTTAAATCTTGGAACATAGAAAAAAGAGACTACTCTAAAGAGAACATGCATAAATTTAAAGAATGCCTAAATTCTCTTCATTTCAGTAACGTTTTTGCCAACACAGACCCTAACCTAGCATTTAATGAGTTTTATGAATTATTCTACCTATTCTATAATCTTTGCTTCCCCATTATACAAAAAAAATATCAACAAGATCTCGCCCCCGGTGGATTACAAAAGGTCTTAGAGTATGCTGCAAACGTAAACGACAATTTTTGTGGGACTACAGGAAAAATCCTACGGAAAATAATAAAACTAAATTCTTAGCTTTATCCTCACGGTTAACTCAGATCATTAAGTTAACACAAAAGTCTCGCAATGATAATTATATAAAAACTGCTCGAAATAAATCGCAAGCTACTTGGAAGATAATAAACTCAAACAAATTAAATATACCAAAGGAACAAATACAACAGATTGTTGTAGATGGTAATATAATAACTGATCCTAAACAGATTGCAAACAATTTTAATAATTTCTTCATTGATAAAATTATAAACCCTATACCAAACCAATCGAGATGCCAAATCCCGTTCGAACCAAACTCCATGTTTATGCATCCAACTATACCAGAAGATATATACAAAATAATTAGAGACCTAAAAAACACAAATAGTACTGGATATGACAATATATCAACAAAAGTTTTAAAACACGTATCCGTAAAGCTATCTTTTATACTTAGTCATATAATAAATTTATGTATAGAAAAAGGAGTCTTCCCAGATAAGTTAAAATTAACTCTAATTAAACCTTTATTTAAAAAAAGTAATAAAAATGATATGAGCTGCTACCGTCCAGTAGCGCTTGTACCAGTCATATCGAAGATTTTCGAGAAAGTGATCCATGATGGTATTTATAATTATTTTGAGAGAAACAATTTACTTTGTAATGAACAGGTTGGCTTTCGTAAAAATAAATCAATTAATTTAGCAGTTTATAATTTTCTTCACAATATATTAACTCACATGGATAGAGGTAAACAAACGTGTGCACTGTTTATGGACCTCACACAGGCTTTCGATTATGTGAACCACAAAATACTCTTAAACAAATTATACGCTTATGGTGTCAGAGGAAACATTTATGACCTGATTAAATCTTACTTGAGTAATAGAACTCAAGTAACACAAATAACAAGGTTATGTCCCGATATGAAAAAGATGATACATTACTCATCCTCATGTAGACAGGTTACATCTGGCGTTCCACAAGGAAGCGTATTGGGTCCGCCTCTTTTTATAATATACGTCAATGACCTCCCAACAGCGACAAAATACAACACAATTCTATTTGCTGATGACAGTACAGTACTGTTCACGGGAGATAATAAATTACACATGGAACCTGAGATAAATATGACCTTAGACAGCATTATAAACTGGTTGACATCAAACAATTTACATATAAATCTCGACAAAACAAATTTCATGACATTCAGAAGTAGAGTAAGTAAAATAGCAAACATGAACATAAATTACCGAAATAATAAGATCCAGGAAGTAGACGTTACGAGATTTCTGGGTATAAAGATAGATAATAATTTAAATTTTAAAGAACATATAGATACATTATGCTCTAGATTAAATACATTTTCTTATGCATTGTTTAAACTTAAACAAATGGTCAGTACTCCTACAGTCCTTACAGCCTACAACGGCTATGTTGCACCTATTCTAAAGTATTGTGTTATTTTTTGGGGTAATTCTACTAATAGAGAAGCGGTATTTAGAGCCCAGAAGAAATGTATACGAGCCATCACGAGTATAAAAGTAACAGACAGTTGCAGACCATCATTTTTAAAATTAAATATTCTTACGTTACCATGTATATATATATATGAGGTTATAATGTTTGTAAGAAAAAATACAAACCTCTTTAGTAAATTACATAACAAAAGACATCAGTTCAAAATATGCTTACCAATCAATAAAACAGCGTTATTAAATAAAAGTATATTATGTATGGCTCCACGCATATATAACCATTTACCAAACTCATTCCTGGAGATAAATGATATGATGTTATTTAAAAACAATGTCAAAACATTGTTACAAAAAAAAGCATATTACTCTGTCACTGAATATTTACAGGACAAACTTATGTAATGTATGTAAATTTGCATGCCCTAGGGTAGGATATGGCTAATGGACACTATTGTTTATTTAAGACCCTTTATTTTGTACCCATATTCGCAAATGAATAAATGATTATGATTATATGATTATAATCATTGTCACTATCACAATCACTATCACTATCACAATCACTATCACTATCACAATCGCTATCACAATCACTGTCACAATCGCTATCACAATCACAATCACTATCAATATCGCTATCATAATCAATATCAAAATCACAATCACAATCACAATCGCTATCACAATCACTGTCACAATCGCTTTCACAATCACAATCACTATCACTATCGCTATCGCAATAAATATCAAAATCACAATCACAATCACTATCACTATCACTATCACAATCACAATCACTATCACAATCAATATCAAAATCACTATCACTATCACTATCACAATCAATATCAAAATCACTATCACAATCAATATCACAATCAATATCACAATCACTATCACAACACTATCACAATCACTATCACTATCACAATCACACAATCACTATCACAATCACTATCACAATCACTATCACTATCACAATCACTATCACTATCACAATCACTATCACTATCACAATAACTATCACAAACACTATCACAATCACTATCACCATCATTATCACTGTTACAATCACAATCACCATCACTATCACAATAACAATCACTATCACTATCACCATCTCTATCACATTCACCATCATCGTTATCACAATCATCATCATCTTTATCACAATCATCACAATAAATCAACAATAACCCTATAGAGAAGTCGATTTGACAACTTCTGGATTCTCAAAATAAATGTCATATTTGTAATTAGCACCCCTGATAATCTCGAAATCGACACCCGCATTGATTTTTAGACATTTCAACCCCATCGCACCCCAACAGGGGATGATGGTATTTCAGGTCCGCCACTTTAAATCTTAAACTCGTTGTTTTTGTAATACACCCGATGACCCGACCCGATACACCGTACAAACAATAACCATGTTGATTTTCAGACTTTGTCACCCCATTTCCCCCTCTTAGGGGTTGAATTCCGAAAAAACCTGAAACCCGTTTCTACTCATTTATCAATAGGAGTACTCCTGTGAAGTTTCTAATTATAATAGTCTAACTAATCTTGTTTCCCCATACAGCAAACCTGTACCCCCTTAGGGTAACCCTTAGGAGGTGAATTTTGAAAAACCCCTTCAAAATGCACCCCTAGACCACATATGGAACCTACTTGCCAAATTTGGAATCTGTAGACCCAGCGGTTTGGGCTATGTATTGATATGTCATATAATTATGTCAAATTTAGCTTCAAACTCCATCCCCCTTTTCACACCCTTGTGGGTTGAAATTAAAAAAAACATCAACAATGTACGTTGTGTTAGTTTCCAACCGTAAGCCGAATTATTAGTGAATTTTAACTTAAAAAATAAAGAACTTTAATTAAAAACAAAATTTCATCCCCTTGTTTACACCCTTAAGGATTGAAATTCTAACAACACCGTTGCGTTAGCTTCCAGACATACACCTAGGCAATAAAATATGATGTTTACTTCGAAAATTAAGAATTACACAACTTCATCCCCCTTTTTAACCCTTTGGGGGTGCAATTATCAAAAACGCTGAGACACGTATAAATTTATTTTTATTCGTGAGCCTAAACATTGAAGATCCTAACTTTAAAACTGACGAACTTTCATACACAACTTCATCCCCCTTTTTAACCCTTTGGGGGTAGAATTATGAAAAACGCTGAGACACGTCTACATTAATTTTCTATTGTCAGCCTAAATACAAAATTTGAAGATACTAACTTTAAAATTGACAGACTTTCATACAAATTTTCATCCCCTATTTAACTACCTTAGGGGTTGAATTTCAATAAATCCTTTCTTATTCCTTGTCTACATTACAAAGGGAACTTCTGTGCAAAATTTCAGCTTTCTAGGTCTAAGGGTTTGGGCTGGGCGTTGATGAGTCAGTCAGTCAGTCAGTCAGTCAGGCCTTTTGTTTTTATTTATATAGATAATTTAATAGTAGGTGGATTGTGCTACGCCAAACTCACTCTGTATTTGATTTCGTAATTTCCCAGATTCAAAAGCAATCACAATTTTGAGTTTATCACTTAAAGAGTCTTTAAGTGATAAACTAAAAATTGTGATTGCTTTAAACGCAGTTTTCGTTTAGACATTATGAGGAAGTACAGGAACTTTCTTCGCAACTGCTTTTATGAACTGTCTGTAATAAGCTTGACAAAGAAGTTGGTAGGTACCTACGCACATTTGGCTTTCTGTATTTTATATTGTTCGTTGAACAATAATAAAAAAATAACAAAGACTTACTCGGTTATTTGAATACAACGTAAGTTCCTAGAACTATAGAAAACAATAACAGATGCACATCTGGTCATTCGAATGAAAGAGTCCTTTTAAATTTAAGAATAAATTATAAAATAGCAATAGTAAACTGTCGCTTATAGAGGTATAGGCAAGTAGCAATCTCACCTAAAGAGGTTCACTCATGAAAAATGACTGTCACTTATACAGGTTTTATGTTTCTCACTTATAGAGGCTTTAGAAGAGCAAAATGACGGGACCTGGCAAATACTCTCATTAATAGAGTTTTTTCGCTTACCCAGTTCTCACTTACTCAGGTTTGACTGTAGATTTTGTATTGCATGCTAAAATGTTGAATAAATCTCTATATGGTTTTAGGTCCTAAACATGGCGGTGGATGACGCAGATTTACAGCTAGACTTCAGTCCAAACAACCACGCGTTTAACATACACAGCGTGCAGTATCTATCGAAAGACAATGGTGAGTATTATTACATTCATACAAAATGATGACACTTTTCAGAAGCTCGATGCAGTAATACCGTCAACTGAGCGCAAATAATCATTGGGTTAACCAACCGAATGGTTCTAGCAGACCTTCTGGAAGCTTTGCCGCGAGGAGACCGCTGAGTGTTTGTCATTTTATATTAAAGTCATCATCATCAGTCTATTAATGTTCCCACTGCTGGGACACAGGCCTTTCTATGAGAGGGAACGGGCTATAATCCACCACGCGGGCCCAGTGCGGATTGGTAGATGTCACATGTCTTCGAATTTTTGGGTCTAGGACTTTCCGGTTTCCTGACGATGTTTTCCTTCACCGTTTTGAGAGCAGTGGTGAAATAAATTACATAAAGTAATGCGCCTGTCTGGGTTCGAACCCACGATTTACTGTTTGTAAGTCGGGGCCGCCACCACTCGGCCACCACTGCTCTTCATTCATTTATATAACTAGCGTAAAATGTGAGTGTACCGCGTGCCATGACATAAATCTCTGACGTGTTGCTCAAAAAGTCATCTTAGCGTTAAAGTCATCTTGAATAAAATGCTTTCAATCAGCGAGACTAAAAACGCTCAAAGCGCATACCTTCAGCAAAGTTTTCAGGAAGGAACTCCGTGGTATCTGCATGAGAGTAACTAACACTTAGAGCCATTTACTTGTAATTAATTTGTCAGTTTTTTTCCGATCGCGAGGTATTGACGTTGCAAACCGCAAGTTGTCGTGTCTGTTTAAGTCTTAAAATTAGCATGTCTGGCCTTCCTTATTTCTAAGCTATAAGAAAAAGGACATGGCTATAATATAACAATAAATTTCCAGGTGAACGCAGCCCAACCCTCTCAGAAACAGCAACCACAGCGCGGGCCTCAAGCGTCAACGAAAATGGCGGAACACTCAACAACATGCACAACAGTCAACTATTCGAGCCTATCGCCAACAACACGACGCTCGTACGCAACACTCAGACGCTCAACCGTCGAGTGGCGAACGCTCATCCGCTCAACAACGCGATAGGGACGCTCCCTCGCGTCAACAATAATGGAGTTGGGGGCGGATTGTTGGCGACCACGCTGGGAAGGAAAATCAATGGTGGAAATAATCATAAGAAGAAAGCTACGCACCCTATTATGGCGTATGATGAGATACCTGGATTACAGAGGTTAGTTTTTTGAGCAACTTAATAATAATAATATCCCTGTTCCCGATACCGGCAGGCTACATTTTAATATTCAAAAACTCAAACTCAAAGCATTTATTTCAATTAGATCATTACGGCACTTTTGAATGTCAAAAATACAAAAAAGAAAACAAAGCTACAGTCCCAGTCACAAGACATAATAACTTGAGAAAGTACTGTAGTTTCCCATTCCCTAGCGTAGATCTCTATGGAGAAGAACGGGCAAGAAACTCCATATTATTATTTTTTAAGAGCATATTATTATTTAAAAAAAAAGTCTAAAGAAACAAATGTCCATGCTCATCACACATTTGCTCCTACCGGTACTTGAACCCGGGACCCTTAGAACGTAAGGCAACCTCACTACTGCTGTGCCATTCGGGTCGAAAATAAAATTGTCAATTACCCATTTAAATGGCTTATGAGTAACTATTCCCCTCAAATAAGCTATTTTCCGCAATATTACTTAGCCCGCATCCTAAAAGCGATCGTTGCGTTTTGTTTGTTCGGCGAACTGAAATGTATGGTCGCGCCTACAGAGGGCGCTTTCTAGGTAATTCGACGAATAACAAACGAAGGCGACAATCGCGTATTTGCATGATCGTTCGGTTTGGTTGGGTTGCGTGGTTGACTGAGGGTAGAATATGACACTATAAAACAATAATTCCAAGACACCAATCTTTAAAAAAAAAAAACACTTTATTTTATGCCTGTAAACCGATTTATTTTCAATTAATTGCCAAATTTGATTTTTAGTTCTTTTGAAATCAATAAATAGTTGAGTCATTGAGTTCAAAAAACAGTGACGTCACAGTTGGCCATACAAAATCTATGAGAGAACCGCGTTTTGACAGCTCTTAAAAAGTATCTCAATTGATTGGCGTGTCATCTACCCAATTACTGACTTTCTGCTAACCTAACCACAATATTTAAGTTATATTGCAAGAATATAGTATACAACAACTTCCATATTTGGACAGCTTATCGTTAAATTAGTTTCTTAAATTCCAGGGCATCAGACAACGATAATGTAACGTTCGGTAAGAGGAACTTCTCCGGTTACAATTACGACCAATCACCAGTCGAGACCACAACAGAGTTATAAACCATAACTATAACAAAAATAGTGAATAACAAGACTTAATAATGTTTAAAAGTGTTAATACAAGACTTAAACAAAGTGACTTAAACCCTGAAGTGAATAAATAAAAGTGGATTCCGTCCGAAAAATCATTAATTAATTTTAAACAACATATTTTTATAACTTTTGTGTTCAACGAATATAATAATAATTCTCTTCGTGTAAGAATACGACTGAACTTTCGATTAATTTAAAGTTTAAAAAATGTGAATAACGAATTTTTAGATAGAATTATATTTTTTTGTACTTAATTGTAATGTAATTTCTTAGCCAAGGCTAGTCCCGTTTTTATGAACAAATGTGCATAATAAATGATGTAAATATGGCATTACATGGTGATGTATATTTTAAGGTACCTGAATTGTAAATACAGGTACAAAGACTTCTTTACTATTTTTGTAAATCTCTATTTTTACGCATCTCTGGCAAAGTGCCATCTATCAACTTTTTAAATTTTTATACGTAATTTGACATCGTTTATATTGGTTCCAAGGTTTGTTCTAAAACTTTTGTAAAGAAATGAATCTCGAATGCCTTCTGGTGGCCTACCTTGACCTCTTATTATTAAAGTAATATTGTATTAATCTTACTTCGGTGTGAAAAAGAGATAGAGCTGAACGTCCTGGATAGCGTCATCTCTTTCTAACAGTGAAGTGACATTAAAGTAATATTGCTTTAAGAGGTGTTGGTATTGGCCCTGAGATCAAACTTAGGACCCAATATATTGGCGATAAAGGTGAATTTTTCTTACGATTAAACTTAGCTTGTATCTAAAGTTTCATTCTTGAAAACAAAACTTTTTATCTTACTTCTTTTTACATATTCTTTACGAATTTTGTGCCAGTTACTGTTAAAATGTATTATAAGGTTTTAAATACGTCTTTTCTTGCGGTTGCAATGTCGCAGGAAAAGCGAACTTTCTCCTATGATTTTTATAAGAAAGGAAACATTTTTTATACCATCATAACAATACGTGGGCGTAGTTTTATATAAAAATAAAATATAATTAGCATAATAAATAAAATGCTCAGTTTTTTTATATAATTTTTATTTTTGAATCTGGCTTCAATATGTGATTTGTGCCAAACCGATATTAACGTTTTTTTTTTAATTTATTACGTATTGGAGAGTAAAATGTTACCTAATGTAATTTCATTGTATATCTTGTAAAATAATAAAATGTTTATTTTGATGTGAAGAATAAATTGTATCATAATTTTGTGGTAAAATTGTTAATATAATTTTTGTAATAAATTAATTTTTATTATCAACTTGTGTTTTGATTAAAACGTTTACATCAAACTACCTATTCAAAGAGCTGTCACATTCCAGAAACCATGATTATTTAATCTGCTGAAAAACAAAAGCTAAGGTCCCATTGAAATTGGTATGTTATTATTGGATCAACGTCCTATTATACTTACATATACTTCTCATTATCTGCCTAGCCTTTTACCAACTACATTGCCGTCGGCTTCCAGTCTAACCGGATGAAGCTGAATGCCAGTATTTTATATGGTGTGACTGCCTATCTGACCTTCACGCAATGACAACCCAGTTAGGTGTGGCTGACTCTGGCAGAGCCACCAACAGGGATTTTAATTTTGATAACACAAAAATTTAGTCGCTATTTAGTCGAAATTAGTCGCCAAATATCAGATTTGGTCGGTCACTGGTTCAAAAGATATAAGGGCTTATTGTTGGCCCTGCTGGAGTCAGCCTACCCCAGCAGAGCCACATTAATAACTCAAAAACTAGGGCACCTAGCGAAGATCTGTTTTCTCCCATATTTACTCGCTAATTAGTCGAAATTAGTCGCCAAATATCAGAGCTGGTCGGTCACTGGTTCAAAAGATATAAGGGCTTATTGTTGGCCCTGCTGGAGTCAGCCTACCCCAGCAGAGCCACATTAATAACTCAAAAACTAGGGCACCTAGCGAAGATCTGTTTTCTCCCATATTTACTCGCTAATTAGTCGAAATTAGTCGCCAAGTTACAGAATTAATCGGGTCCTAGTTCAGAAGATATAATGAGTTCAATTATTAAGGTATAGTCCAAGAGCTAGATCGAAGAGTTCACGAAAAATTGCCAAGAAAAAATATTTCTATTAATATGTGTAATATACTTCTAGTTTTATCGGTCTAAAGTCCTTAGAAATGACCGAGAGAGATAAATTCTCTATTAAATACATGTTAAATGTTTTAATTATTAAGTTAGAGAGGCTTAAATTTCTTTGAAACCATTAAACCTTGCTCTTGGTCTATTTAGTGTCAAGATGTACAGTCGCATGCAACTGTTTTACTAATTTACAATGTTGAGCTCTAATTTACTTTAGAATAATAAATACGTTAAAATTATCGTACCTATCTTTAGTAAAATGTAATACTTAAACGTTGAAAACGTATTGTAAGTATGTAGGTAAGTATCAACCCATTGCTTGAAATACATTACAAAAAAATACATACTTAAATCAAAGATGTAAATACTTACTATACCTAATATGAGCATTAATGGCTCTAATTAAGGTTTAATAGGTAAGTTTATTTATTGTTCCTTATAAATACAACAAATTGAACTGTATCTAAATGCCGGAAATAATATATAAATCTAAATCAAATTATAAAAATGAATTTCCAAAAAGTTGGTTTGATGTGTGTATTTTGAGGTGATTGTCAGTGTTGCGTTGTGGGTGTGTGTGTATTGTGTCGTGGTAGGCTGTAGAGTTTGTATGGACGGGTTGAGTTTTTATTTTATCTTAATTTAGGTTAGAATAATAAAACTTCATTGTCGAAATATAAAATTATATATTAGTTAAAAAACCTTAAAATTATTGTACTAACAGAAAATGTAATCTGTGTCTGTGTGCAAACTGTGTCTATGTCTATGTGCGAGATTGCATAGAAAAATTAGAATGCGGCAACTGCGGTGCAGCTAAGTCTGCGGTGCAGCTAAGTATACCTTTGAGTTTGGCGCAAAACGGGCCACCAACCACAGCCACCGGTGGCCAGCGACAAGCAGTTAACACGCTTTTTTATACATTTTGTTGAAACTCGCCGCACACGTGTGGCCGGTAGCGGCCACTTGCTACAGCAGTGTCGGAGATTCGCGATAGCGTGCGACAGCCACCGGTGGCTGTGGTTGGTGGCCCGTTTGCGCCGAGCCTTAGGTATACCTCTGCCTAACCCTTTGGGGATTACAGGCGTGATGATATGTTATGTACCTAGGTTTATTTCACTACATAGGTACAAATCTATTGAATTTCAGATATAGGTAATCTAAATTCAATAGATACCGACTAATGAGGTAGGTACCTACTAAATTCACACCCGTAGACACCCCAATTATAGGTAGAAAATTAGATAAGTTACAACTCAGATCAAAATTCTTTGATCTGAGAGTTACAATCATAATGTATGCCCTGAAGCACTTAGGTAGGTAGTGTTTTTTTTTAAAATTAACTATCCTAATTGTAGCCAAATAATATGGACATCGACGGACTACATTGGTAGGTAGCGCATCAGTATTGGTATCTTAGGACACACACACAAACACGCTAATGACGTGAAAAATCAAGGTAACTTACATAATAATATTAATATTCACTCATAAGGCGTCCTCTTTTCAAAACACTCTCAAATTGTCCACCACCATGTGACATGTCCAATGCACTTAAAAGCCCGTATTCGTAATTGTTCTTTTAATATTTTACACAAACAAACCTACTCGCTGTACTCCCGGTGGATGACTAAAGAAAAAAATCTTTAGAGTTTAGAGCAAGTTTGTTAATTTACCTATTTTTTTTTAATACTTTTAGCGGAGCGAACACCGCCGACGACGCGCCGGTGCTCGCTCTGTTCTCCGTTTTTGTATTTGCGGAATAGGTTCCTAAAGATAACAACATTCGAGTTCCTAACTATTCTTTAAGTTCCACTTTAAACTGGCCGACTTTAACTTAGGTACGTCACGGGCAACTCGTTCTAAGTAGCTCGTCTGTACACGCGCATCTATCTCTTTCTTACTTATCGTGTAAATGTAACGGAGCGCAGCGATCTATCTGCCAGCGACTAAATGCACACATTTTGTTCGATACCTAAATAATTACATATATTTATTGTAGATCTTGTTTTTAGGTAATGAATACTGCTTTCCTTTGGTGGGTTGAAGTTATAGAATTCCTCCAGACGTCGTATAGATACACCTGTCTAAGAACTACTTTAAGTATTTTGTACTTGGTTGTACCACTGTATGGGGAAATTGAATTCTTTAATATCTTTTTAATGACACACCGACTGAATCTGTAACTTGGCGACTAATTTCGACTAATTAGCGAGTAAATATGGGAGAAAACAGATCTTCGCTAGGTGCCCTAGTTTTTGAGTTATTAATGTGGCTCTGCTGGGGTAGGCTGACTCCAGCAGGGCCAACAATAAGCCCTTATATCTTTTGAACCAGTGACCGACCAGTTCTGATATTTGGCGACTAATTTCGACTAATTAGCGAGTAAATATGGGAGAGAACAGATCTTCGCTAGGTGCCCTAGTTTTTGAGTTATTAATGTGGCTCTGCTGGGGTAGGCTGACTCCAGCAGGGCCAACAATAAGCCCTTATATCTTTTGAACCAGTGACCGACCAAATCTGATATTTGGCGACTAATTTCGACTAAATAGCGACTAAATTTTTGTGTTATCAAAATTAAAATCCCTGTTGGTGGCTCTGCCAGAGTCAGCCACACTTTTTTCTTGGCAATTTTTCGTGAACTCTTCGATCTAGCTCTTGGACTATACCTTAATAATTGAACTCATTATATCTTCTGAACTAGGACCCGATTAATTCTGTTACTTGCCGACTAATTTCGACTAATTAGCGAGTAAATATGGGAGAAAACAGATCTTCGCTAGGTGCCCTAGTTTTTGAGTTATTAATGTGGCTCTGCTGGGGTAGGCTGACTCCAGCAGGGCCAACAATAAGCCCTTATATCTTTTGAACCAGTGACCGACCAGTTCTGATATTTGGCGACTAATTTCGACTAATTAGCGAGTAAATATGGGAGAAAACAGATCTTCGCTAGGTGCCCTAGTTTTTGAGTTATTAATGTGGCTCTGCTGGGGTAGGCTGACTCCAGCAGGGCCAACAATAAGCCCTTATATCTTTTGAACCAGTGGCCGACCAAATCTGATATTTGGCGACTAATTTCGACTAAATAGCGACTAAATTTTTGTGTTATCAAAATTAAAATCCCTGTTGGTGGCTCTGCCAGAGTCAGCCACACAAGAAAAAATATTTCTATTAATATGTGTAATATACTTCTAGTTTTATCGGTCTAAAGTCCTTAGAAATGACCGAGAGAGATAAATTCTCTATTAAATACATGTTAAATGTTTTTAATTATTAAGTTAGAGAGGCTTAAATTTCTTTGAAACCATTAAACCTTGCTCTTGGTCTATTTAGTGTCAAGATGTACAGTCGCATGCAACTGTTTTACTAATTTACAATGTTGAGCTCTAATTTACTTTAGAATAATAAATACGTTAAAATTATCGTACCTATCTTTAGTAAAATGTAATACTTGAACGTTGAAAACGTATTGTAAGTATGTAGGTAAGTATCAACCCATTGCTTGAAATACATTACAAAAAAATACATACTTAAATCAAAGATGTAAATACTTACTATACCTAATATGAGCATTAATGGCTCTAATTAAGGTTTAATAGGTAAGTTTATTTATTGTTCCTTATAAATACAACAAATTGAACTGTATCTAAATGCCGGAAATAATATATAAATCTAAATCAAATTATAAAAATGAATTTCCAAAAAGTTGGTTTGATGTGTGTATTTTGAGGTGATTGTCAGTGTTGCGTTGTGGGTGTGTGTGTATTGTGTCGTGGTAGGCTGTAGAGTTTGTATGGACGGGTTGAGTTTTTATTTTATCTTAATTTAGGTTAGAATAATAAAACTTCATTGTCGAAATATAAAATTATATATTAGTTAAAAAACCTTAAAATTATTGTACTAACAGAAAATGCAATCTGTGTCTGTGTGCAAACTGTGTCTATGTCTATGTGCGAGATTGCATAGAAAAATTAGAATGCGGCAACTGCGGTGCAGCTAAGTCTGCGGTGCAGCTAAGTATACCTTTGAGCTTGGCGCAAAACGGGCCACCAACCACAGCCACCGGTGGCCAGCGACAAGCAGTTAACACGCTTTTTTATACATTTTGTTGAAACTCGCCGCACACGTGTGGCCGGTAGCGGCCACTTGCTACAGCAGTGTCGGAGATTCGCGATAGCGTGCGACAGCCACCGGTGGCTGTGGTTGGTGGCCCGTTTGCGCCGAGCCTTAGGTATACCTCTGCCTAACCCTTTGGGGATTACAGGCGTGATGATATGTTATGTACCTAGGTTTATTTCACTACATAGGTACAAATCTATTGAATTTCAGATATAGGTAATCTAAATTCAATAGATACCGACTAATGAGGTAGGTACCTACTAAATTCACACCCGTAGACACCCCAATTATAGGTAGAAAATTAGATAAGTTACAACTCAGATCAAAATTCTTTGATCTGAGAGTTACAATCATAATGTATGCCCTGAAGCACTTAGGTAGGTAGTGTTTTTTTTAAAATTAACTATCCTAATTGTAGCCAAATAATATGGACATCGACGGACTACATTGGTAGGTAGCGCATCAGTATTGGTATCTTAGGACACACACACAAACACGCTAATGACGTGAAAAATCAAGGTAACTTACATAATAATATTAATATTCACTCATAAGGCGTCCTCTTTTCAAAACACTCTCAAATTGTCCACCACCATGTGACATGTCCAATGCACTTAAAAGCCCGTATTCGTAATTGTTCTTTTAATATTTTACACAAACAAACCTACTCGCTGTACTCCCGGTGGATGACTAAAGAAAAAAATCTTTAGAGTTTAGAGCAAGTTTGTTAATTTACCTATTTTTTTTTAATACTTTTAGCGGCGCGAACACCGCCGACGACGCGCCGGTGCTCGCTCTGTTCTCCGTTTTTGTATTTGCGGAATAGGTACCTAAAGATAACAACATTCGAGTTCCTAACTATTCTTTAAGTTCCACTTTAAACTGGCCGACTTTAACTTAAGTACGTCACGGGCAACTCGTTCTAAGTAGCTCGTCTGTACACGCGCATCTATCTCTTTCTTACTTATCGTGTAAATGTAACGGAGCGCAGCGATCTATCTGCCAGCGACTAAATGCACACATTTTGTTCGATACCTAAATAATTACATATATTTATTGTAGATCTTGTTTTTAGGTAATGAATACTGCTTTCCTTTGGTGGGTTGAAGTTATAGAATTCCTCCAGACGTCGTATAGATACACCTGTCTAAGAACTACTTTAAGTATTTTGTACTTGGTTGTACCACTGTATGGGGAAATTGAATTCTTTAATATCTTTTTAATGACACACCGACTGAATCTGTAACTTGGCGACTAATTTCGACTAATTAGCGAGTAAATATGGGAGAAAACAGATCTTCGCTAGGTGCCCTAGTTTTTGAGTTATTAATGTGGCTCTGCTGGGGTAGGCTGACTCCAGCAGGGCCAACAATAAGCCCTTATATCTTTTGAACCAGTGACCGACCAGTTCTGATATTTGGCGACTAATTTCGACTAATTAGCGAGTAAATATGGGAGAGAACAGATCTTCGCTAGGTGCCCTAGTTTTTGAGTTATTAATGTGGCTCTGCTGGGGTAGGCTGACTCCAGCAGGGCCAACAATAAGCCCTTATATCTTTTGAACCAGTGACCGACCAAATCTGATATTTGGCGACTAATTTCGACTAAATAGCGACTAAATTTTTGTGTTATCAAAATTAAAATCCCTGTTGGTGGCTCTGCCAGAGTCAGCCACACCCCAGTTAGTACTGGGTAGTAACGAACCTTCTCAATAGTGTTAATTATTAGAAACGAACTACGTCCCTTTCTCAAATTAATTGAAATAAACACTCATACAGAATTCCCAGAATTAAGAAAATCTAAATATATTGACATCAAATAAATTCTCGAGTTCAAGCTACATAAATTCGTGGAACTCAAATTAAGGGCCTATACTACCTCAAATGGCTTAGCATGATCCTCCGTTACGCCTAAAATACTGCAGCATTAATCTTGAAATAAATATATGGTAAAGTTGAGGATTAATGTTAGGTCATATGTTATGCGAAAACACGATTTCATAAAATTTTCTCGATAGAAATAAAAACCCAAAGTTACCTCCAAATCGAACAATAAACCACTGGTATTCAAAAAGTACTTCAAATTAGATCATGAAACTTTGCATACTAACTGAACTAACTCTAAAGCAGGTCTTATGTTTTTTAGTTTTTCCAAAAGACGAAAATTTGATTTTATAAAGAATAAAAACCACTCATTTCGCACTATTCGGCCGCAGTGACTGACGTAACAACCGCTTTGTAGTGCAAGCTGATTAGAACGTTATTCTAACAATATTACAAACGAAGTTTGAACCACCGAAAATAGAGTTGCTAATCTGAGGTAGTATAGGCTCTTAACGTCCAACAAAATTAGTCTACATAACCTACCTCACGTAACACATAACATCACGCCTGTAATTCCCGAAGGGTTAGGCAGAGGTGTTCCAAATAGTACACCCACATTTAGCCAGTTATGTTTAAGTCCCATGTAATAGGGGCGAGCCTATTGCCATCATCATCATCATATCAGCCGAATGACGTCCACTGCTGGATATAGGCCTCAGGAGGGGTTTTGCCACAATCGCCACGCTTGGCAGGCGGGTTGGCGATCGCAGTACGGTTGTTACAAAAGCACAGAGAACGCTGCTGCCCATTCTCTGGTAAGTCCCTTAGTCGCCTCTTACGACACCCACGGTAAGATATGGGATGGTGCTATTATTTACGTCCGACACCATACAGACAACCATTGCCATCAACCTATTGCTATCAACCGGGCACAAATCCAGACCGTGGCTGCTACTGAAAAATTCCCGATGGGAAAAACTCAGTAACACTGCCTGAACCGTTAATGAAAACCAAGGAGCTTATTCTCAACAGTCTCGTTTGCTACCACTTGACAAATGAGGCCGTCCAGACATCACCTACCTATAATAGTATATCTCCTAAGTTAAGTAAAATAGTGTACCCTAATACCAACGTAAAATACATTATAAAGGGTTTTACAGGTAAGACCCTAAAACCCCTTTAAACCATTCTGAATGGCCGTGTCAAATTGAATTTTAATGTTGAAGCCCGAATCCTTTTCGCAGAACCCTCTATGATGTATTAAGTAAAATCGGTCTAAAACTGTCGAAACTTAAAGTAATTTCTCGGGTTCTAGTTATGTTAAACTAATCATTGGGAATGGGATTCGAATAGGCTAGTTTCCACCACCAATAAATTGCAAATCTATTTAGTCCTTCAGTTAGAGTATTGGAAAATAATGGACACACGTATTTTTTGTTCTTGTAAATAAATGAATATTGACAAAGATAAAACGCATCAAAACTCGTGACGTCACAACGCACTAAAAATTATAGCACGGCGTGACGTATTGAGAATTTTAAAAGCGTCGTATCGTCGTATAAATTTTGGTTTACGTAACAAAAGAAAAAATACGTGTCAAATATTTTTTGATAAACGGCTACTGACGGACTAATTCGATTTTATCAGGACACAAGCCTATTGTTCGTATAATGCAGTTATAGTACGATACGTCAATGAGAATCGGCTTACATAACACCACATCACGCGTGTAGGTTATCCCCGAAGAGGAGAGCTGTATTTACACGTTTATACCGCCAGTTATGTTTGAGTACAGCGCCATAGGAGCACAGCCAGATTCTCAATAACACTTTGCCCGACCTGAGAATCGAACCCATGACCTCATGCTCAGTAGTAGCATTTGCGACTACTAGACTATTCATTTAAAATCTATAAAACAAGACAATTTATGCGTAGGTACGATATTTCACAAATTGTAATTAATATTTCTGAAAACCTTTGACAATCATTCATCACAGCCTTTTCACAACGCTGTTGGGGTCGGCTTCTAGTCTAACCAGATGCAGCTGAATACCTTTATTTTACAGGGAGCAACTGCCTATCTGACCTCCACACTCCTCCCAGTTAGTACTGGGTAATACGATACCCCTTGGTATAAGAACTTTTATCAGTTATGGTTTATCAAACCTGAAATACAGGAAGAAATCATCTGTTCACATTTTGTCGAGTTTTGCGAACATGTAGGTACGGGAAGATAACTATGAATGTGGGTACCTACGTACATGCTGTGTGCAAAAGTTATTTCGTTATTACTAAATTGAACCCACTCCAGAGCCTTAAATTTTTACTTAGAACATGCCTACCTACATAAAAGTAAGGGAGCTCATTGACAAACCGCGAGCGTCACGTTTGATGGACCGTGAAACTCTGAGACGTCGAGAGGCACTTGTTTCATTGCTTTGAGGAGAAGGATAACATACTTGAACAGAGAAGGAAGACCATTGCTTATTACTTTAAGTGTA
Organism: Xestia xanthographa; assembly: GCA_905147715.2. NCBI lineage: Eukaryota > Metazoa > Arthropoda > Insecta > Lepidoptera > Noctuidae > Xestia > Xestia xanthographa. The sequence continues at coordinate 21,783,513 of LR990646.1, forward strand.
GGTATAAATAAGGGAACATGCCAGTATTTTTTTCTTCACTTAAATCAATAAAATGCAATCAACCCAAGAAAAGTATTAAAAGTTAAGTTCAACTACTGCTTGTCGCTTTTAATTAATATTAAACTCCTGCAATTTTCTACGACGTTCAAACGTCCGTAGCTGTCGCGGCCATGATGTGACGTCATTTACCACAATCTGCCTTGTTTACATCAAATTATTTGCCCTTATTAGAATAATTTTACTAATTGTATGTGCTCTAGTCAAGTAAAAATTGCAATAACAATATTATAATAATATCTTAGTGAAACTTTAAGCACTTTTCAAATAAAAAAAAGTGTTTTTTGACACATAGACTTTAACGTTTCCGTTTCACCAAAAACAGTCATGCTACATAAAACAGTAAATTGTAAAATAAGTGATGTAGAAACTTAAACTTAGTGTACCACAATGTTTTTATGCGCCAATACAAGGCATTTTTAATAAACAAAAAGAGTTTTTTATTTCATACATATTCCCTATACCTGTTGTAATCAAGCAGTGGTGTATTTTAAGATTTGGTGTTCGGGTCATGACCTACTTGGCCAAAGGGAGAAATACGTCACTGTCATCATGTATTTAAACTAGGTAGTGGACTAACGAACCATAGTTCGATTTCCAATTTGGAAATTCATAAGGATCGAAGTCAGAATTTGAATTGGGGATACAATGTCCTGTGCACCAATTAACACAATCTTAGTGTAGGCAAGAGGTAGGGGACACTAATCATAAGGAAACCAGCAAAATAAATGACTTGAAAGCATTATAATATAACAGCCAGCTAGCCTATTGATGGATTACTTAAATTATTTCAATTTGACTCTACACACATATTTCCGCATCATAAAACAACGAGTAGATGAACAAACTTTCTTCATCCGCAATAAAAATTAAAAATCCACCACGAAATGGTGCCTAAGTAATCAAAATTTCCCAATCTCACGTCTTCAACCCTTCACGGCATAAGCCCAAATATTTCCTGAGCAACCCGCCCGTGCCAAGCAATCTTGTCTGCGTACATTTTTAAATTTAATATCTCTTTGTAGCCTAGTCCCCAGCGAGTACAACGTCGTACGGAATTACAGAAACGTCGAATGATATAAAATTCTATGTTGCCTTACTTAATGGCTTGTACTGTTGCCGACCCATACATTTGAAAGATGCTTTGCTCTACTCGTACCTTCGTACAGTTATATAGAAAAATGTTTGCGCTTTCATGTTTTTATATCACACTCACATTCCCTTTGCTATTCATTATGTCAATTCAACAACATGCATTGCTTTTTTTACGTTGTGGTGTAGAATTCTTCGCTAATGGTGCTGATCTCGTTCTTCTTCTTAGTGTGTCGATGGCAATCAAAATTGTGTTGGCCCCGAACTGAGCCACGAGTCCAGCGTCTTCAGTTTGGCAGATCTCTTTGTCGAGCCTTCATATTACTGGAGATAGATGATGGTTCTCGAAGCACATACTTTCTCTTGGAGAACTGTACTTATGTACCTACCTACATAAATTTGAATGACAGTGAACTACTGGTGAGTTTTTGAGTAAAGTGAATACACTGTTAAGTATGTGAATCTATATTATGAGAATGATGGACTATAGGCTAGTTTCCACCATCAATAAATTGCAAATCTATTTAGTCCGTCAGTTAGAGATTGGAAAATAATAGATACGTTTTTGTTGTTTCTGTAAATCAATGAATATTGACAAAGATAAAACGCATCAAAACTCGAGAGTGGGGGCTCGTGATGTCACAACGCACTAAACATTATACACGGCGTGACGTATTGAAAATTTTAAAATTTTTGCGTCGTATCTTCGTCAGTTTTGGTTTACGTAACAAAAGAAAAATACGGGTAAAATATTGTTTGATAATTTAACTGACGGAATAGGTATTTAGTTTTTTTTTTGTCATCTACCCTATTACAGCTTCTATAAACAAACTGAACTATGTTACCGGTCGCTGCAGTTGGTTCAAGCTCTAGCAACGAGTTTTTGTCCCTGCCGTGAACACCACCACCACCACAACCACGACGTTGAGGAAGAAGACGGCCACCACCGGCTTGGGACCTCGAGGCCAACCGGCCCCGTACAGGGTCCCTGCTGCTGGTAAAATTTTGTCGGGCATGCGATGGACTCAGTCCATTAATGAACATGTCATGCACGCATCATCATTTCAGCCGAAAGACGTTCACTACTGGACATGGGCCTCCCCCAAAGGGCGGGTTTTGCCATAATCGCCACGCTTTACAGGTGGGTTGGCGATCGCAGTACGGTTATTACAAAAGCACAGAGAACGCTGCTGCCCATTCTCTGGTAAGTCCCTTAGTCTGGGATGGTGCTATTCTTTACGTCCGACACCATACAGAACCGTCCGACACCATACAGTCTACAGAACATGCGCGCATACTATGGTGCTAATACTACTATATTATTTGTGTTCATAGGTAGGTATTTGTCTTAATATTAACTTTTAAACGCGCCTGGGATGCGGACTTAAGGTCACTAGCCCGATACACGTTAAATTACAATACAATTTCTAACTGCAATAACTAAATTACCAACCTACATCTTCCTCCGAACTTGACCTATAAAATATCTGGAACAACTCGCTTGCTCCCAGACGGACATCGCTCACAAATTAATGTTAGTGAAATTAGTTCCAGTTTGATGTTTCTCAGTAACTGCTGGCTTGGGAGATGCTGTTGTCCTTCCTTGTATTGTAAAGGCTATGTTACGAGGAAGTAATATTAACGATTTCGTATAGGTATATTGTTACTTTCCCTAAAGCTTGGTATTTATTTATTACAACGGTTATACACCAGTAACAGTAATTCGTTAATTTCTTATGTATTATATAAACTACAATTTCATCATAGGTACAGCATTAATAAAGGGTGTAAAACACCTCTTATCGAAGCCGAAAGGCACTTGTTTTCTCCGTCATTGCGATCATTTTTTGTTCTACACCATACCTTGGGACCCCCTTCTAGTTACAGAGATATTGATATCAAAGTTCCAACTTTTTAATAAGTTTTTTTTTTTTAATATAAGTTTTTAATGAATAACACCTCTCATTATCATGGTGTCTATTTTTCGAGAAGTTACCTATTCCCGATTGGTGTCGCACTCGAAAGTAGTACTGCCTCGGGACTGCCTCGTAGGTCTAGTGGTCCATGCTCGAGTGCTAAGCATGAGGTTTGATTCCCAAGTCGGGCAAAGTGTTATTGGGCTTTTCCATCAGGAATTTCTCAATAGCAGCAACGAAGTCTGGATACGTGTCCGGTTGATGGAAATAGGCTCGCCCACTATTACATGGGACTTCACTGCACACTACACACACACACACATACCACATACTTTGACTTGCACACACACACACACCACACACTTACCACACACCACACCACTTACCACATACTTTTTTTTTTTGTACTTTTACATTTCATGGGACGTAACTGGCTGATTGTAGGTACTATTAGGTACACCTCTGCCAACCCTTCGAGAATTATAGGCGTGATGTTATTGCCCAACCGACCATTTCAAACTAAATAATGCAGAACACACGTTGTCACAATGTAACCTAGCCCTAAGGCCTTAACAGTCTGTTAATGCCTAATGTCCGGAGCATCGCACCCTGAATACTAATGTAAGATGAGTTATGGGACGATGTGGAGGTAAATCACGATGTCTTATTTCAATTATGTAGGTTAAACGTCTTATTACATTGAATTTATGGTATGTTACTGTTAAATCCATGGAGCATGACCAACCAAGTAATAGGTAGGTAGGTATGTTATTAGGTAGGTCCAAAAAACCTTTGCTATTTAATATAGCCAAAAATTGCTATTTTATCATTTATTTTGCCTGGTTTTTTCCCGACTATGTTGGGGTCGGCTTCCAGTCTTACCGGATGCAGCAGAATATCAGTGTTTTACATGGAGCGACTGCCTCGAATCATTCAATTCAAAATAAGAGTTATTCTTCCAAATCGACTCTTAAGGGGAAATCTCCGTCGTAGCCATGATTATTAATTTTGATGAAAAAGTCATTCAATAGGAATGAATGAATATTTTATTGATGATTTTAATGATTATGTAACTCTGTATAGCCACATTTGTTACAGATTACTTTCTGAAGGATGATATGGCAAGAAAAGAGGTGTTTGATGAGATGACAAGTGATAGAGAAGTATAAAAGAAGACATACTGCGCCGACCGTGTAGCAGAAGGGCTCATTTACGGAGACACGGCGCGTTGCGCGGCGCGTAGTGCGGCGCGGCCCGCTAAAAATTCAAACATATGGCAATGTATGAAAGCGTTTACGGAGACGCGTATTTACGCGCGTTTGCTGAAATGCAGCGTTGCCCGCCGCGTGCACCGCCGCGGTCAACACGGCAGTGCGCGCGCAAATACAAAGATATGACAGATGACACTGCCGCTGCACACGCCGCCTCTCCGTAAACGGCAAAACGCGCAACGCGCCGCCCGACGCGCCGCGTGTCCAGAAATGAGCACTAGTATTGAATATTCTGAATTTAAACTGTAAAAAAAATAACTTGTTTTTGTAAGAGAAACATTAAAATCCCCAAATGAATAGGGGCAAGATAATGATGATGGATGAATTCTGAAAAGCCATATTTGTTATGGTCAGGAATCATATTTTAATCAATACCTACCCGACGCTGATTTAAACCATTTCAGGGCCAGAGTGTTGCCTTTTAAGAACTAGGACGACCATGTTTACCTATCTTAATGATTCAAACTAACCCAAAAGTATCTCATGGGCATACTGCTCAAACGCTGCCGGTATACCTTTGAAATCTCAGGCAACGCTTAAAAGGTTCGTGACCTTTCATTAACAAACCCTTTTAAAACTAAAAGCCTATTCGTATGTTCCTGTTTACGTATTTATAGTAGGTAAGTACCTATTGGTAGGTTTATCAAACTGGTTTCATAGAATAAATAAATCACATATTTTTTTGACTCCTGGTCTCAAGCACCACTGCATGAGATTTTTGGTTAGATTTCCAGGTCAGACAAGGTCAAACTTTTTTTTAATTTTTGGAGAAAATTTAGTATAAACTCGTATGTAATAGTGAAACTTCGAACCTCTCCGGCACCAAAATCCTAAGTGCTCATTTACGGAAACGTGGCGCGTCGTGCGGCGTGGCTCGCTTTCAATTCAAACATATGGCAATGTATGAGAGCGTTTACGGAGAAGCGACTTTACGCGCGTTTGCTGGAAATGCAGCGTCGCCCGCCGCGGTGCACGCCGCGTCGCCCGCCGCGTTTCCGTTCGCTACATTTGAACCAGGACCTCAGAAATCATGCTTGCGACCACCACCACCAACGAGGCAATCAACGAGAATTTGTCATTTCTGTCATTAAACTGATTGGCTTAGTTTAGAATCGCTGAATAATTAAAATCACTTATTTATTTCAATGGACGTAAGTAACGTTATGATTCTGAAGCAAAACGTTCCGTATTCTGATTAACTGAAGATTCAGCTGTTGACAGTAACTACCTATGAATGCCTGTCGGCTGTCACTGACGTAATTAGTGCTGCGAAATTAGAGTATAAATACTATAATTATAGTTCAAAATCCAACCCTGCCTGTCATTGACGTAATTAGTGCTCCGAGGTCAACGGCATGAATAGGTATTATTATGTAGCCTGTGTCTACACATTCCTAATTTCCATGTGTCATAAGATCAACATGTAATTATATGGTTTTCAACGTAAAATTGAGGAGCCCGTGACTAAATAATAACAGGTGCTTGGGTCAATCTTTAGATTAAGCCGTGCTTGCCTAGGTTGGTCTGTGGATGGGTGACCACCCATTACATACCAAGTTTCCTCCGTGCCTCGGAAAGCACGTTAAGCCGTTGGTCCCGGCTGTCATTTGCAGATCTTTAGAAAGAAAAGAAAGAAAAAATATTTATTTGACGTCAGTTAATAAAGCACACCATAATATATGCGCCAAAAAGATCCATTTCAGCATTCATGCCAGACAGGTGATGCTGTCTGACGCTGGTCTTCCAATGAACCTTGAGGGGGAAGTGACGGAAAAACAGTTTCAAACATAATATATAAATAAATGGTTACAAATAAATAGATAACGAGTGATCACGCGCATGCGTGGGTTTTAAGGTTTCTTCAATGAAATGCTGTACTGAAATATAAATTAATGTATAATGCCTTTGATCTGAACTAGATTTTTACAAAAGTCGCTGGACCCGTTACAAATATACGTTCGTCGACTGATTGTTATCGGCCCTCGTGGGCAAGTGAAAGAGTCTCTTCACACGATGCCAGCGGAGCCCTGTGCGCGCGCGACGCCGCAGCCGCTGCGCTGTTATTGGCTCGGCTGAGGTGGCGTGATCGCGACGCACAGCCATTGGCCCGCGCGCAAGATGGCGCGCGTTCGGCACAGCCATTGCATCGCGCTCGATTGACGATTTGACGTGGAGCTCCACGTCACTCGGCCAGGGTTGCCAGGCGGCAGAGGCCGGAACAACGAGTCAATTAATTAAATGTGTATTGAACATGACAGTCCTCACGGTAGTCAGTGACCCAAAAAGTCTGACAACCAGTCTTACCACGAGGTATCGTATTACCCAGTACTATCTGGGTTGTGGAGGTCAGATAGGCAGTCGCTCCATGTTAAATACAGGTATTCAGCTGCATCCGGTTAGACTGGAAGCCGACCTCAACATAGTTGGGAAACAATTTTCTATCTAAAATCGGGTAACAATTTTCGCTATAATAAAATTAAAAAAAATACCTTTCATGGATCCAAATAGTCCATCTACTGTTGTATAGGAATTTGATATTTTTTTTTACGAATCAGGTCTGACAAACCTGATGAGACTGCTTCATTGACCGAGTGGTCGCAACCGGACTGCTGTGCATCAGGTCCTGGGTTTGATTCCCGGGTGTTATTGGGTTTTTCCATTGTAATATTAGCGTTGCTATGAGAGTAATGAAACGACGAGTTATCTCCAGAGTGTCTGATTTAATATTGCCAATCCAATTCATAATGTGAACAATCTTCAGCAGCTCCAACAATACAACTTAATGCTTTCAATTTATGCGCCCCTGTCCTTGTGGAGCAAGACCAGCATTGAGCCAAGCATTTTTATCAGCGATATAATCGCTCAACTTGTAATGCTTGCTTACATAGTGTGCGTCTACTTTAGCGAGTCTGAAGCCTGGCTGAACTAGTTGGTCCCTATTTCTTGTACTGTAATTATGTCTGTCACCCCTTTTACCAAAAAGGTGCAGATTGTTTCTGACGTACATTATGTTTTCGTAGATGTATTGACACTGTACCGTCATAATGCCAATATCCTTAAACAGTTCCCTTAAAGAAACGCGCCTACGAAAATTATATATGGTATAGTATTATGCTATACTTCCGCTTCATATTCACCATTCATAATACTATTTATCATGCATTTTATTTGTTTATATATCTACACTCAGCAAATCGATTTAAATACGATTCTTTAACTTGGAAATAGCTGAAATAAAATATTATTATAATTTTCATGTTGTGATATTTACGTCAAGCGTCAAATTGTCAAACTGTCAGTTAGTTTTTTTTAATTCTCTTTCTGCTCAGTCTATGGTCTAGCTCTATGATTTCTCTTTTTGGTTTGTATAATTTAAATTATTTTTATCAATATGTGTTCAGCCATTATATTTTGTAGATTATTATGATTGTTTACTAAATAACTTAATATTAAATTATATTATAAAATTCTTTACGCACTCATGTATATGTCCTGGCCGACTACACTTGTCAGTTGAGATGATGGCCACACTAAGAAAACTAAGATTGAAAAAAGAAGAAGACTACTTTGGGAGAAACGAGCTGACGGACGGCTGAAAAGTCTACTCTGGAATCTGATTTGAGGAGTATCAGAGAACAGCTTGGTTTTGGCGGTGAGATTCTTAAACTGTCCAGGGGATCCAACGAAAGTTTCTCCTGGGACTTCTACTCCCGATGTTCGGAGGCTAACTACGTGCCTGTCCGTCTACTGGTCTCGCAGGGCTGTCCTACGTCTGGCCCTGAGTTCTGCACTGTCTTGCTGCTGAGCTGTCCTAGTGAACTCTGAGATCTGCGCTGCCGCCGTTTCTATTGCTTCAGAGCACAACTTCAAGGTTACTCCGGTATCGACCTGCTACCCTGACGCCTGTTCCCGTTCTTACAGTGTGGTAAACTCATTATTGTCCATCTAAGTGTGTATAATAAAATGCTAGATTTGTTTTAGTTTGCTGTATTTCCAAATTATTAATTATATTACACGAGCCAAAGTTACATTGCACCGAGAGCGAGTAAAAATTCTTAAACTACTAATGTTGCCAGTACTTAAAAACTAAACATAACTATAAATGTTGCCACCTTAAACCAAACACTTATATGTTTAGATTATTCTTAAACATAGTTGGGCCGGGGCCTTGCAAATAATAAATGCTGTAACAATTAAACTATACTTAGAAGCTACAAAACACATACATAATTATACTTAATTTAATTTATAGGTAATGGACATAACTTTCTTAGAGATCTAACATATGTTTTATTATTTGGCAGCTTAATTTCTGCCACTCTGACTATACCATCTGGTCCAGGTATTGTCTTCACAATCCTTGCCATGGGCCATGTCATTGGAGCTGTATTATCACTACGAAGGATGACTAGGTCTCCTTCTTTTAAATTTGGATTAATATGGTGCCATTTTGGCCTGCTTTGCAGCTGTGTAAGATAATCCCCGGACCAGACTTTCCAAAAGTCTTGTTTAATTTTACATAAAACATTCCAAAATCTTAAATTATTGATAGAATAATTAGATAAGTCAGTTTCAGGATAACTCATCATAGAGGTTCCTATGAGGAAGTGGCCAGGCGTTAAATATTTAAAATCAGAAACATCTGAACTCAAGGGAAGGAGTGGTTTTGAATTAAGCACAGCTTCAATTTCCGTGATAGCAGTATACAAACCTTCAAAAGTTAAGACAACAGTTCCAACAATTCTCTTAAAATGATACTTAAAACTTTTGACCCCTGCCTCCCATAAACCTCCAAACTCTGGAGAGTAACTAGGGATAAACTTAAACTTAATAAAATTAGGAGTACAATAATTATTCACAGAATCTTTGTGAGTTTTTGATATAAACAATTTATACAACTTATGTAACTCATTGGCAGCACCTTTAAATGTTTTAGCATTGTCACAGAAAATTTTCTCTGGCATTCCCCTTCGAGAAATGAAACGTTTGAGGCATGCTAAAAAGGCTTCAGTGGTGAGATCACTGACCAGCTCCATGTGGATTGCCTTTGTGGCAAAACACACAAAAAGTGCCACATAGCCTTTCGTGATTAATGGTTTCCTGATTCGAGAAGCTTTTACATTAAAGGGTCCACAGAAGTCCACCCCAACCACATTGAATGGCCTAATAGCCGTAATCCTTTCTTGTGGCAGAGAACCCATAAGCTGCTGTGCAGCTGCAGCCTTTAAGCGGAAGCACTTGACACACTTGTTTACTACCTTTTTGACTTCACGTATGCCACTGATAAGCCAAAATTGTTGCGAAAGTGAGCTCAGCACCAATCTAGCTCCCGCATGCAACAAACGCAGATGTTCATTTCGAATTAGGATATCTGTGAAATTACAAGATTTAGGAAGTATGGCGGGATGCTTTTTGTCATATGCCATATCCTTCGCACACTGAAGACGGCCACCAACTCTAAGCACACCAGCTTGATCCAAAAAAGGATGTAAACCTGATAATCCTGATTTGATAGGTAAATTATTTTTAAGACCCTCTATTTCTTTGGGAAAATGTTTTCTTTGAACATTACGAATAATCGCCAACAAAGCACCACGAAGCTCCTGTACTGTCAAGGAACCATCCATTTTATTAATGTTTTTAGAACAATTTTGTTTAAAGCGCAATATGTAGGCAACAATTCGCTGAAGTTTATTAAAATCTGATATTTTTCCAATTAAATCACTCAAAACTGATTCATCTTTATTAGAAGAAAGTTCATTGACTCCACATATGTTATTTACTATATCTGTTTCAGCTTCATAAGGAATGGGGAACTCAACATTACTTACAGAGTGTTTAAAGTCTTTATTTAACAATTCTGTAGGACCATGCCACCATAGCACATTTGATTTTAATTTATATGGGTCACAACCTCTTGATAGAAGATCAGCAGGATTGTTAGCTGTACTGACATAAGACCACTGAAAGTGTGAAGTTAATATTTTTATTTGATTTACCCTATTAGCTACGTATGGGTTTGACTTAATGTTTTTAGATTTAATCCATGCTAGTGCTATCTGAGAATCACTATATAAGTGAACAGTGAGACTAGGGAATCTACATTTTAAAATATTGTACACCCTATTCACTAATTGCGAGAGAAGGAGAGCACTAATTAATTCCAGTCTTGGAATTGTTAAATTTTTCTTTAATGGGGCAACACGGGACTTAGAGCACAATAGATTAACAAAAACTGAACCATCTGCTTTAACAGTTCTTAGGTAAAGACAGCTTCCAAACGCTTTCATAGAGGCATCAGCATATCCCACCAACTCTATGATATCCACATCACATGAACTTACATATCTTGGCACAGTAATTGTATTCATTAAAGCTAAGTTTTTAATAAATTTATCCCAAACATTGAGCTGCTCTTGGGGCAATATTTTGTCCCAGTCTAAATTCATCGCCCATAAAGTTTGCATGAAAATTTTTGCCACAACTATAATAGGACCTATGAGGCCTAGCGGGTCAAACATTTTGCCAATGAAACTCAGAATAGACCGTTTGGTCTTGTTATCATCATTGTTAATCATTGGACAGGTAAAGGTAAATGTATCATTTAAAATGTCGCATTTTAAACCCAGTGTCTTGACAATATTGTTTTTGTTGATGTCTAATTTTTCAAAACATTTGTACTCCTTGGGGAGATCATTAATGGCTTTGGGGTAGTTTGAACACCACTTATGAAGTGTGAAACTGCCTTTTTGCAAAAGAGCAATAAGTTCATGTTTTAGCTGATAAAGATCATGAGTACTATCAGAACCACAAATAACATCATCGCAATAAGTGTTCAACAACATGGGTTGAGCAGCAAGTGGGAATTCAGTTTGATATCTATGAGCCAGCTCTATCAGACAACGAGTAGCCAAAAAGGTAGAAGACTTTAAACCATACGTGACAGTCTGGAGCTGCAAACAGCTGATGGGTTTGCATGGATCATCACGCCATAGAATATTTTGGAGACAAGTTTGGCTTGGGTTGATAAGAATTCCTCGAAACATCTTTTGAATGTCACAGCTGAGTGTGTATAAATATGTTCTCCAAAGTAGGAGTATATCAAAGAGTTCGCTCTGGACAACTGGACCATTCAACATTACATCATTCAGTGATACACCAGCTCGAGACTTCATGCTACCATCAAATACCACGCGTAGTTTGGTGGTCAGACTCGCATCATTTAGAACAGCATGGTGTGCTAAAAAATAAACAGTGCCATTTTGGACATCATAGCTGCCTATATCCACCGCTTTAGCATGCCCCAACGTTACATACTCTTCAATAAAGCTCTTATATTTTTCTAAATATACAGGGTTGTGTTTAAATCGTTTCTCCAGTGATAGAAATCTTTGAAGAGCCACTGAGAATGAATCTCCAAGCTGCAACTCTTCCATTTTGGAAGCTAAGGGCATATCAACACAAAACTTGTCATTTTCAAGTTTAACAGATTGCTGGAAGCATTTTTCTGATTTTTTAAATTCATTGCAGCCTTTTGTTGTTGACTGGGGAATCATCTCAGTGAGCCAAAACTGTTCCATTACAAGTTCTAATTTATTACTATCACAAATAGCCAAGTTTGTAACTAAATTATTTTTATGATCATCAACAAATTGCTTTCCACCAATAGTATACCCAAACAAAGTATTTTGCAATAATAAACCATTATGAATTTTAAGTTGACCATCAATTAAAATATTAAAATAAACATCAGCACCTAAAAGCATGGATATTTCTGTTGGTACATTAAATTCATCATCTGATAACTGGATGTGTTTGGGAATATTTAACTTTGAACGATCAAAATGATTTTGAGGCAAATTTGCTGTTATATAGTTTACAACATGGCATTTTATTTTTAATTGTACATTTTTCACTGGAGAATTGATGGTAATGTCAACATATTTGTTGATTTGATTAGAATTGTTTCCTATGCCAACTATATTGGTATTTTGGTTCTTAAGCTTTACTTGCAATTTTTCCACAAGATGTGTAGTAATAAGTGAAACTTGACTTCCTGAATCAAGTAATGCTCTGACATAAAGTTCGGAACCCTTATAGTCGATAAACTTAACCTTTATGGTTGGCAATAGGGTATTCATGGTTGAATTGACAGAATGCAGTGATATTGAAGCCTGTGGGCTAGGATCACTGTCTTTATGCAGGAGCGTATTGTGCCCCTGTTTACAAGTTTTACAGGAAAATGAAAACTTACACTTACCAGTGTGAGTTTTTAAACACATAGTACATAGTTTTTTGTCATCTATGAATTTTACACGGTCTTCTATTGAAGCCATTTTAAATTTAGGGCATGAATGCAACGCATGTGCCATGCCTCCACAAAAAGAACATGAACCAGAAGTTTTAGTGACAACATTGCTCACTTTTTGTACTGAATTCTTCTTATTGTCAGAATTACAGCTATCTTCGAACGCTATAGCGCGCTTCTCTAAAAATGAAATAAACCCTTCCATAGTTGGAAGTATATCTATATTCCTGTCCAACTGATAAGCACGATTGGTATACAAGTCTAATTTTTTAGATAGGATCGAAATTAACAGCATATCCCATTGATCAACAGGCTGCTGCAAGTTTTTAAGTGCATACAATTGTTGTTGCACTTGTGATGTAAAAGACCTTATAGAGGCTGCTGTACTTTTCTGCATAACTGGCAATTGCAATAATATATTTATGTGATTAAATATTAACCTTGATTTATTTTCAAAACGTTTTTTCAAAAGCTCAATAGCCTCTTTATAAGATTCATTGACAAGCGGTAGGTTAACAATAACAGCCAATGCTTCTTCAGATAAAAATTTGCGCAAATAAAATAACTTTTGCACATCTGAGAGTGCTCTGTTTCTATCAATAACCGCCATGAACAAATCAATAAATGGAGTATATTTTGTAAAATCCTTCCCATCAAATATCGGGATATCAATGTTAGGTAATTTCGAAGTTGAAACATTCGAGCATTGTTTTGTTTCAGATGTACTTAAGTTTTTTAAAGCTGTATTTAACTTTGAGATAATATCAAAATATTTATCCTCCAAAATAGCAACATTTTCCTTGTCTTTATCATCACAAGATAAAATATCTAACTGAGTTCTCTCATAGTCTCGAAAAGTTGTATTCAGTTTTTCAATACGCGCTTGTATCATCTCGATAGACGCAGACGCAAGATTAATCGGATCATTAATAAAGTTCTCGATGCGCGTAACAGTACCTTTTTGTTGTGCTCTGGCGAGACGCAACTTTTTAAGCACTTCCTCCGCCGTCGACATGGTAAATACGATAGATTACGCACAAACGCACTAAAATACTCACAAGCTATGCTCACAAGAACACTTCACTTTACGTATTCGCGCACTTCTTATTAACCGTAAACACTGGACGAACTTCTTTGCAGACAGGAGTTGGTGTTTGTTTACCAACAACCACCGGTAACCTCGATGCTCGATGACAGCGTTGACAGCACTGACAGCTCCACAACCACAGACTATAGAGATGTGACGTAGTAATCTGACGACTCGAACCGTTTCCCGCCCAATTTGTTGGTAGGAATGATATTTCTAATGGGTGTAGGTAGGTGATGCAAAATTATAGATTTGCTTTTTCACAACAGGAATAACTTTAAATTGAATGAATTCCCGTGAAATATGCAGAAATCTCCGGAAATCCTCTTGTATTTTGCTGAGAAATTATAGATTTCCCGCAAAAACTTGCCCGGCGACCACGAACAATGGCTCAATTTTCCAATGTGCTGCAGAATTATAGATTTGCAGTCCACAACTGTATGTATTTCTGTGAAATTTGCAGCGATCCTCGCGATTCTTCTTGTATTTCAGCAGAGAAACTATAGATTTCTCGCAAAATTGTTCGACGCACATGAACAATGGCGCGCGCCGGCGCCGAGTCACGCACGCTTACTTGAATAATACGCCGATTCACACACCGCTCAACTTTTCACTGGTTTCGAAGGACCACTTAGCATGTATAATAAAATGCTAGATTTGTTTTAGTTTGCTGTATTTCCAAATTATTAATTATATTACACGAGCCAAAGTTACATTGCACCGAGAGCGAGTAAAAATTCTTAAACTACTAATGTTGCCAGTACTTAAAAACTAAACATAACTATAAATGTTGCCACTTTAAACCAAACACTTATATGTTTAGATTATTCTTAAACAAAGTGCATAAACTTTAAAACTGAGTGCGTGCTAGGTAGTTTTTTATAACTAGCTGTATTTTTTATCTTTCCTAAATTAAAATTGTATTTGAACAAGTCTGCTTATCCTTTTATTTTAAATAGGAGCAAGTAGATTTGTTACAATGGCTCTGATGGCTCTTTGCTGTAGAATAAATATAGACTCATTATCTGCAGCCCGTCCCCATAGCAAAATGTCATAAGACATTATACTATGAGAGTAACTAAAATAAACCAGTCTAGCGGTATTTGCATCATCATCAATTTTTCTAATGGCATATGCTGCTAAACTTAGCCGCCCCGCAAGAGATGTTGAATGAGAACCCCATTGTAGCCTTGAATCAAGCATAATCCCCAGGAAAACCGTTTTATCTACGAATTCAAGTTTCTCTTTATTCAATATTATATCACAATCACTACTTTTAACATTTGGTAAAGCAAATCTTATGCATTTGGTGTTTTTTACATGTATTACCAAATTGTTTGCTGTGAACCAATTTTGGATCGGAAGCCATTATTCACGTCATCTAGATTTTGGGCCATACAGGCAGATTTTGGGTCTTGAATTTTGGCCTATTTATCTTAAAAATTAGGGAAGTGTCATCAGCAAATAACACCATATTTTGAGATTGGATTTCAATAAATAGGGTAGATCATTTATATACCTAAACTATGTAGAAAGAGGAAAGGACCCAATATTAAGCCTTGTGGAACCCCCATTTTTACTTTTAAGCCCTCTGAATGAACACTATTTATTTGAACATGTTGTTGTCTATCATGCAAATAAGATTTTACCAAACTAAGTGCAAGTTTACCCAGTCCGTAATGCTCAAGTTTCAAAAGTAATGTGTCGTGATTTACGCAATCAAATGCTTTGGAAAGGTCACAAAAATTCCATGGCGTCTTGAGACTCTTCCCACGCAGTAAATATGTGCTTTAATAAGGTTACACCGGCTCCAATTGTAAAAAGTTCTTTGGTGAAACCATACTGTTGATCATGTAAGATTCTGTTGGTGTTAAAATATTAGAGCATTTTATTAAGCATTACTTTTTCAAAAACCTTGCTAAAAACTGGTGACACGGATACAGGTCTATAATTATTATTATCTTTACTGTCCCCGGATTGAAAAGAGGTATGACTTTAAATAAAATAAATAAAAATAAAAAAGCCTTTTAATTCCAATAGCTATTAAAATTACATAACAATAATACATTTAATCATAATCATGCTAAATTTGAATTAATTGTATGATGTTTACAAAAATAAAATGTATTAAAAATCAATTTTATATACAACTTTAAATAACCTAAGTATAGATAATTTATAACAAAATAATTAAAATTAAATAATCCATTTTGAATTCATTAAAACATGCAAAATTATAAATTATACAAATCATGACATTAGTATAGAAAATTATGGTAACGTATCTAGGTAAATAGTAATAGTGATTACGCTAATTGGACCCCTTTTCGGGTAAAGGCCTCCTCCAGAGAATGCCAATTTTCTCGATCTTTGGCGACATCTGTCCAGTCTTTTCCCGCGATTGCCTCTACTTCGTCTTTCCATCTCGCTTTCGGTCTACCTCTACGTCTGTATCCGTGAGGGCCTCTCCATAATGTCGCTATCTTCGTCCATCTCTCATCTGTATAGCGAGCCACATGTCCCGCCCATCTCCATTTCAAACTTCTAGCGAACGATAGAGCGTCTATGTCTTGAGTTTTTTTTCTTATTAAATTGTGTCGTACTCTGTCCTTTAGTTTTATATTTAGAGAACTGCGTTCTAGTGCTCTCTGACACGTTGCAATTTTTCTGCTGGTTGTTGAGTCAAATATCCAAGTTTGGCATCCGTACGTAAGGCAGGGTAGGAGGCATGAGTCCATCACTTTCTTTTTCAATTGTAAATTCATGTTTGATTTCATTACCTCCTTGTAGGCCCAGTACTTCTTCCAGGTGATTGCAATTCATCTATCTAACTCTTCAGTATGGTTCTCCCTTCGAAAAGATACTTGCTTGCCAAGGTAGACGTAATCATCTACGTAGTCCACGGTTGCGTTATTTACAGTTATTGTTTTTTGCAGTGGTTAGTCATTACCTTTGTTTTTGTGATATTCATCTCAAGGCCAATATCTGTGCTAACTGCGTTGAGCTACGTACGAGTATGACTTTACTGTATTTAATTAAATCAGGGAAAACTCCTTGGTCTACACATAAATAAAAAAATAATAATTAAAGCTAAGTAAGGGGCTATAGTCTCAAGTATGGATGTACGAACTTTAATAGACATTCCCCATAGATCTTCGGTTAGTTTGATTTTTATTTGCGATATTTATTTAAGGTACTTTCGCATGTCGTTAAACAAACTTTCAATATTTCCATATGTCGGCTTTAGACGTAATTTAGCACTTTCCGACAGCCGCGTTTTTAGTACAAATTCTATTGTGCTGTTTTTTTGTAGTATCAGTTATCATCGAACTATAAAATTGACTGCCATCAATTAGTTGCAAGGTAACCTGCTCTTTACCAGTCATTACTGGCAATAAGGCTATTTTTGGGTGGGCGGGCTATACCCTGGACTCCTTGGGCCAGGATTTCCCTGGATTCCGCTCCTTCGTGATAGCTTATACGGGTTCAGATCGCGAGACGACGCCGAAGTTTCTGGCGTTGAGCTCTCTTCGCAAAGTTTTCAAGGCTGATTTTTAGCACTTTTTGTAAATATAATAAATGCCTGCGACCGATAGTAATACTAAGACTACTATCAATAGCATTCCGGCAACAGTGCGGGCTCCAATTGATTGACGAGCAGTGGCGTTTGCTCCACCATTGGTGTTCTGTGTAATGACGATTTCTTCCTTCGAATAACTTTTTCCAATATTTTATTCTTCAATTTTTTCTTTCTTCTATTTCCCAAGTCTTCGTTTCTTAAGGTGTATTAGATGTTCATTGTTCTCTTCTTGATTTGAATTGAACTTCTTTCTTCCATTGAAATGTAGTAAGGGTTCGGCTGTTCGTCATGCAATATTAGCGTTGCTTGAGAGGAATGAAACGACGAGATGTCTCCAGAATGTCTGATTTAATATTGCCAATCAAATTCATAATGTAATTAATACTAACTTAAAAACTAATCGCTGATCAAGCGCAACGTTCCTTACTGATTGACAATAACTCTTTGTTACGCAATCCATTTTTATGTCTTTACACCATCAGGAATTTGTCAGTAGCACCCACGGAGTTTGGTTTTGTACCCGGTTGATTGCAATAATAATAAAACCTTAATTTTCAGGCTTCTTTGGCCCATAGATAAATACTTTAAAGACTAACATATTATGTATCATAATAGTACAATGTGCACTACACAATAGTACAATAGGCATGCCCTATAATACATGGGATTTAAGGTGAATGCTCCAGGGTAGCCCACGAAATTCAAAACTTCCTTACGTTTCTTGCAATTTGCAGGCCAGTGCTAGGTTGTATGTTGATTAGAATATTATTCGCGGCTGTAAGACGTATGTAGTTACAGAATTATAATCATCAAAATAATCTATATAACCCTCCAAGTTCATAAAGGTGCAGGAATGACTTTGACCTTGAAAAAGTCATTTTTCCACCTTTATGAACTTGGAGGGTTGTATTGATGATTAACAAAATTTGAATTTCGCGGGCTGGTTGGAGCATTCACCTTAAAACATAACTGGCGAAACTGGGTGTTCGGTGTGTATTAGGCGCACCTCTGACTAACCGTTCGAGATTACAGACGTGATGTTAAGTAATTAATTAGAAACGAACTTCATAGTAACAGTTTTTATCATCTTCTTGACGGATGTTTTCGGAGTCGCTGATAACGAAAATGAGGTCAAAATGAAAATAAAAAGACGGCCCCTAGGAAAATTTTCTGTTTTTTCACCATGCGTGTCGTTTTCATGGTCGCTGATAGAGCAGTGAGTTGCCTCTCCGCCCGACCACAGTAAAAAGATAAGCAGTAATGTGACTCGGACGTGTCCTTAAATCAATGCCTACTGTCGATCAGAGGGCTAGGGTTGCTACTATCGGGTATACTGTGTGGGTTTATCGTTAAAAAAAGGACACGGCGCGCGCGACTATCACTCGGTTCGCACCTTTAAGTATTCTTACGGGTGGGGGAAGGGGCGCTCGGGGAATTACGTCAGCGTTTCAGTCGTTTCTTTGAAGTCAACCAACTGCTTACAATTTTACTGTGGCCCGACTGTGTTGCCAGGCGGCGAAGGCCAAAACAATATACGTTCAATTATTTTGTGTTATTTGTTCAACTGTAATTTTACATATAAATACTACAGCTGTAGGTAGTACTGAGTTCAGACAGTGCTTCAGTTATGATGTTACGAGTACTATTCGTTGGTTTCCTTATTATGACTTCCGTGGGAAGTGGTGTCAGCGGGACCAGAGAGTGACCGCGTCGTGCTGCAGGTAGAATTATTTGCATATTTTCGGAGCCCCACGGTTTTTTAATTTTTTTAATGAAATATAATTTTCTTTTCAATACACTTCCTCGAAAACTGGTCCATAACGCACTACGATTAGGTACAACATGCAATGTATTTCTCACACGTGCGATTTTTTCCACTTTCCCGCACGTGTGCAGGAATGAAAATTGCCACAGATAACTATAACTATACTTAGTCCAAGTTGGTTCAATGCCTGTAGGTGAGGTGAATGATTTTTTTTTTTTCGGTGAAGCACTACGCGTCTTTACGGCATAAATATTTTTTGAATATTCAAATTGTGATAAATAGAATATCATAGATAAACATGATTATTAAAAACCAATAGTTACTTTTAAACACAAATTGACATTTATTTGTGTTCTGAATTCAAAAATATAAAATTAATCTATTTTTATATTAGGCTGTTTAAGGGCTTCATACCTTTGCCTCTCCTTCAACCTGGCGAAACCAAAGCGCGAGAAAAAAAAGAAAATTAAAATCACAGTTTCATAGTTCGTGACAAAAATATTTTTCGTTATTTTATTTTATTTCCTCAAAAAGTGTATTGAAAAACGTCGTTTGATACACGTGGACATTTGTTATTGCAGTTCTCGGCTCAAAAACACCCTCGCCTACGGCTCGGGAGTTAATTTCACCTCGGATGCAATAACAAAGTTTCTCCACTTTTATCAAAATGTACTATTGTGTTGTTTCTCGATCATTATCTACTTTGAGCGTCCATAAAATGTCCAGGTGAACGGTAACCATCGTATATTGTATGTCCGCAACTTCACGTCAAAGCGCGTATTTTGCGTATGGGCTATAATCCACCACGCGGGCCCAATGCGGATTAGTAGATGTCACATGTCTTCAAATTTTTGGTTCTAGGACATGCCTGGTTGGCATGGTTTCTTCGCGACGTTTTCCTTCACCGTTTTGAGAGCAGTGGTGATGAAATAAATTACAAAAAGTAATGCGCCTGTCTGGGTTCGAACCCGCGACTTGCTGTTTGTAAGTCGGGGTTCGTTTAAAGTTTTTTCAGTGTTCATATTGCCATCTACATACACACACATACACATTCTTCATAATACCCGCCCATACCATCACTGTGTAGCCACGGTAAGGGTGTGCCTTTCAGTATTTCCGGGACGACGATACAACGCATGTGCGCCGCGCGTGTATCGTCATCGCTGAATAAAATTTTATTCCGTTGCTCCTGGGTCCATGTCAAGACAGTGTCCTCTACACCATTCAGTTCGACGGGCGTGAAGTAACATAAACGTAACATCACGCCTGTGATCCCTGAAGGGTTAGATAGAGGTGTTAGTTAGTAGGTACTTAGTAGGGGAGACCGGGTCAAAATCGTATAGCTAAGCATTTAGGTTTGTAGGTCTTCTATTTGTAAACACTAATTTATCTCGTCAACAATTATAATTAGTCAGTCTCTTAAGGAACATAATCACTTGCACATATTTGGAAAAATCTAAATATTAAACAATAAAAACCAAAAATTATTAAACTTCTTCTAATTACGATTTTGCCCCGACACATGAGCAAAACCGTATATAATGTACTCATCTCACTCATCCGTATATATTAAGTAATCATCTAAATCCTCTGAGTCATAACCTGTACAGCCTTCATGAGCCCAACCTTCACACTCCCTACAGCGCACCCAACCTTCATCCAAGCGGCTTGAACCGTATTCTTCGAGGCAGTACTTTCAAGTAACCATCAAATACGGCTTGAACGGCTTTTTTCATGTTAACCGGATCCCATTCTTCTTTAGAAGCAGTCCTTTTATAATTACGTGGCATTTTATCTGGTCCTAAAACAAAAAAAAAGTAAGTTTATATTCATTCATGCGGGTCAAAATCGTATAGTGGCCGGCTTTACCCCGTACGGTTTTGACCCACGTCTGTGTGTGCATAAATATATCACTCACTACTACTTGCAAACCAATTTTGCCTACCTACTCAAATATTTGTTAATTACGAGTTATACAAGCACTTTAACATAGTTGATTGGACACTTACCTGTTATACACGTAAATTTCACTATTATTGATTGAATTTTCACAAAAATAAGATTAATTATGCCGAAAACAATAAAATCGAATATTTTGATAACGCGCGTGCATGCAGCGACAAGTGTTTGTTGACAAATAGCTACCATTGGTCGACGCCGCTGAGCAGTTTGCGGGAACTTTGAATTATTGACAAGAATAGATATGCTGTACTGTTTTACCCCGGTGTACGGTTTTGTACAGGTCTCCCCTACCTAATAGTACACCCACATTTCGTCAGTTATGTTAAAGACCTATGTATAATATCCCGAGCGCGCTTATTGCTATTAACCCGGCACAAATCCAGACTCCATGGCTGCTATTGAGAAATTCCTGATGGAAAAACCCAACATAATTTTGCCCGATTCGGGAATCGAGTCCAGGACCTCTTGCTCAGCAGTCACGATTGCGAGCATTACACCAACGAGGCAGTCAGAACATAATTGATAATATAACATTCAGTACACTTAACGACCTGTCTTCTTTGTGTTGCAGTGGGATGCAACGGTGATCGCAACGCAACATTCAATCAATGCACTAGTGCTTGTCCTCCTACTTGCGATGACATTGGTCAGGGACCAAAGCCATGTATATTATCGTGTGCACCGGCTGGCTGTGCGTGCAACCCAGGATATGTACTGAATCAAGACAGAAGATGCATCATTCTTACAGATTGTCCAGGTAAATATAAATTATTAGGGGTATGAGGAACACATTTCAAGTTCAAGCTATCCTTGTTTTGAAGATTTTGCAAAATTATTGTTAATTTTAAATGTATTTGAAATATCTCTGGAACCTGGTTTCTTGAACCTTTGGAACCCGTGCTAGGGTTCTGACACAAACTAGCAGTGGTCACTTGAAATGCACCCTAGGACGCTAAGTTGGTGTTAGGCTATTTCACGCGTCCATATTATAACTGGTATTAGAACTTTATTCGGAGGATACCCCTGTGAAAATGTTATTGTGTTCAGACACATGGGAGGCTTGTACTTTTAAATGATAGTAGATACTCACGACATTCGCATTCCAGTACACATAATTATGTCATCCTGTAGTATCTGCAATACATCTTCATCTTGGTGGACCGGGGCATTGAAAATCGCAGGGTAGGTATATTTATTCATTTCGTCACATCTTTCGCGTAAGCAAGCTGGAGCATAGGTCTTAGCCAAGTTACACGACTCCTCTCCCACCCGGCAAAAAGAATATAATTCAAATATGGGCTTTAATTTTATTCCACTTTAGATATACTTTACAGCTCGCTGCCAATGCAGCGAGCTGTCTGCTAATTTATGTTGTCAATGTAAAGTACCTATTTCTATATCTAAAGAGCAATACATAAAGCCCATATTTGAATTATATTATTTTTGCCAGCTGGGAGCGGAGTCGTTTATGTGGGCAGTGGGCTAAGAGCTTAAGGGTCCCAAAACTCTTTCGGTCCGCTACATTCTAGTTGTCCTAAAAACGTATAAATCCCGTTTTAGTCTGAATTTCAAACGTTTATCTTATTTCTTTAGAGTTCTTCATCCCCCATAGAAAAGGGAAGATTACCCGATCAGACAGGTGTTGTATCTATCGCCATCTTTTTTATATAGATGACATTCTTTGAACCGTAAAATTACTATTTAAGGGATTCAATTTGGATAGCATTGTTGTACAAGTATTTTTGATATATCTTTTTTATTTTTAGGATACGTGCAAACGAGAGGACTAAAGTAAGACGCTCAAAACCAGCGCAAATTTCGCGCGGTGCGGCCGCCAGGCGCCCACCCGCACCACCATTGCAAAAGGCTACGCCACGCCGCTATGAACGGTCAACAAACCAAATAAGTAATCAGGGTCGAAATATATAGTTCATGATTTCTTAGAAACCGATGGATTTTTTCGAATGAAATGAAATTAAATTCATAGAAATGTTCAAATTTGTTAATGTAATTAAATTTCATCTAAAGACGTGAAATACTTTCTAAAAAAACTCCAACTATATCTGACGACCATGGTTACTTATTCATTTTGTTGATGTACTACAATATTTTTATACAAACTTCCATTATACACTTTTGTATTATCCTACATCGTATTTTTTGTGAAAACCACCAACACCAACCTGCACAAAACATAACGTGCTACACCGCGTTCGTCAACACTATATACCATAAAGAAGAACGGCAAATGGGGCTCTCTTAATTTCGGTAGCGTTCATTAATGAAAGTACTCGTATGTACATTATATAAAGCAATTAAGAGGTTTTTCTTTCCGTGTGTTGTGTTGGAGTTACTCTTGTTTGTATTACAGAAATAGAAATTCCATATTCGATAGAATATTATTATGTCGAATATGGAATAATATATAATATAATATATTCTTTAATTATAACTTAATTCATTTTATTTTAATTTTACATTGCGAGCAATAGAAATGTGAAAATAGAACTTTATTTCATAATATTTACATTATTTACACACTAACTCTATAATAGAAATAAAAATATTTACAAGTATCAAAAAGTACCACTGGCTTGGCACGCGTCGATGGCAAGAGACTAGTTAGTACTAGAGAGAAGTTGGGTAGGCCTTTGGTGTGGGACGCAACTCGCGTCGACACCCTTGCGCCATCCCATCTTCCTAGCACAGTGTGCTGCGCTGGGGCGGCTGCTGCAGGTGCTGAAAACCTCAAACGGCGCATTTACAGTAATTTAATTGGTAATTATGTGTTTGAGCCGTTTGGGGTTGAAACACTAGGGCCATGGGGTCCGAGTGCCCACCTAGTATTTCGGGAAATCGCCAAACGGTTAGTCGACTCTTCACGTGACCAGAGGGCGGGCCTATTTTTTGGCCAAAGAATCAGCATTGCCATCCAACGTGGCAATGCTGCCAGCCTTCTGGGCACTTTTCCTGTTGACAGCGATGACGAATTTTTCGACGCCCTGGAACCCTTTTTGATACTTGTAAATATTTTTATTTCTATTATAGAGTTAGTGTGTAAATAATGTAAATATTATGAAATAAAGTTCTATTTTCACATTTCTATTGCTCGCAATGTAAAATTAAAATAACATGAATTAAGTATTAATTAAAGAATATATATTTATTAAATTACTTTATGATAATTTAGTTTCAACTATTTCTTTAAAATAAAAAAGATTTGGGGAAAAATAAAAAAATATATATAATATAATGTCGGGTTTGTCAGGAATTTATTTCGCTAGGCTCGAGCTTATGTGGGCTATAGACGGGTTTCGTGCTATGAAAACACACTGGATGCGATACACTATTTTATTTCGCATTGCACGGTTCGGGTTGGTAGTTTCCATGGAGAAGAACCGGCAAGAAACTCCATGGTTACTCTTTTCAAACAGATACACCGAGTCTAACAAATAACTTGACATTACACTTTCACACATTAACACTAGGCACAATGAATCGTGTACAGTTTCAAGACGTCTTCTCCGCTGCGGTCAGACCCAGACTGTCCGCCTCGCCGCGAGGTCTTAACATCAGGACTCTGTAAAAGCCGCCATGGTGGGGAGTAGGTCGCGTGATGTCACTACTGGCGCGCTTTCGATTAATTCCCCCCGTCCGTACTCATGACCGGATGCGACACGGCCATCCTGCTTTCACACGTCCTCGTGTGATGGTAACCCTGCAAACAAAAAGTCCACAACAGAATTTTTGTTCCACTCGGTCACTCCTGACCAAACTCTAGATTCATCGGGTCTGTAAAAGTAAAGAACTTTACCGTTTAATTTTAACCAAATCCCCAAAGGGCTTAACAGAGTGCACCTAATAGTACACTCACACTGCACTAGTTTTGTCCAATTCCAATGTAATAGGGGGCGAGCCCATTGCAATCAACTGGCGCAAATCCAAACACCGTGGCTGTTACTGAGAAATGTTTGATGGAAAAACCCAGTAACACTGTGCCAGACCTGGGAATCGAACCCTGGATTTTCAGCAGTCACGCTTGCCATCACTAGACCATTGAGGCAGTTGATTAAATCAAACACGGTTAATTGGGAATAATCGAAAATAGGCCAACCATTGGACCATGTACCATAGTCGTTCGAATCAACCTTTAAAACTCTATTGCAACAAGCTACGAAGCTTAAAGAAACCATGTGAAGTTCAACATAGTCCAAATCAATTTAAAATTCAAAAACATTAACATTATGATTCGCTTCTACTTTGGTGGCCCAGTTGCACCATGCAACTAACAGATCACTGTCTGTTCAACAAAAAACAAATAGACTCTCAAGTCTCAGGTCTATCCAGACCAATAGCCAAAAGGCCCAAGTCACGTCCATGTGACTACTATAGTCTCTTACAAGACCCAGGTCCGACCACACCACAAGCCGCTCATCACGCCCTGAACGACAACGTACGCAGTTGCGACTGCGTCTTGTGGATGCAGATTGACCAAATAGCCAACAAGCGCAATCATAGGTCTGTCGAGGTTCCTTCGCCCTCAGAAACATCGTCTAATACATCTAACTCTGTTGGAACTTCACAGGTTGGCATCTTTCTTAGCCTACCGTGTAAATATTTGTAGGCACCCTTATAATTTAAAGCTTTCAGTTTATAACGATCATCGTTATCAAAATGTGTGGAAGCACTACCTTCGGGTATTTTCTTTAATTGATCGTGAATTCGTCAGCATATTCATACTGGCAATTACAATTTAATGATAGCAAAGTGTATCTGACGTCCGAATAATAAACTCGTCGGAACGGTGTCGGTGTCTCTACGCGTGTCTCTACGCGTGTCTCTACGCGTGTCCCTACGCGTGTCCTTACGCGTGTCCCTACGCGTGTCCCTACGCGTGTCCCTACGCGTGTCCCTACGCGTGTCCCTACGCGTGTCCCTACCCGTGTCCCTACGCGTGTCTCTACGCGTGTCTCTACACGTGACTCTTCACGTGATTCTACACATGACTACACGTGACTCTACACGTGACTCTACACGTGACTCTACACGTGACTCTAGACTCAATTGCCAGTCCATCGGCAAGTCACAACGTAAAATGTGAACCCATCGTCAGAAGCTAACCATCTCAGCCGCGTAAGTGCTACTCCTCGCAAAGAGTATACTGCACATAAAAAGCAGTCAACGTGCACTTCTTACATGCTCCGGCGCTTCTGATGCGGCCACAACAATACCCAGTCCATTGGGTATGCTTTCAGTCTATCGAAAGCATTGTATGTACTTGTAAACAGTGAATTCATTAAAATCAAAACAATTAAAATCATCATAGTAAGTTTAGTTTAGAAAATAAGATTATAAGAAAACTCTTACTATGCTGGGTACTCTAAATGTTAAGTTGACTACTTGATACTCAACCAGTCTCGTCAGCGTTATCATTTTCGTCATGGCTAGTCTCGTCATTGTCACCTACGTGCATGTCAACGTCAGTTACTTTTCGCAGTCTGTCATAATTGAAACTTTCAACTATATTGCGCGATGCCTGCTCTCTCATTGCAAAAGGTCCGATCAACATTGGAAAAGGTCCGATCAAAAAGTTACAACACAGGAATTCTAACAATTCTGTTACTCTTTACCATAATTCTTAGGCAATGCAAACTCAACTCGTAAAACTTTCATAAGCGCTCTGTGCACCAACACAGACAGAAATCGCACCAACGATTCCCTACAGACCCATCGCCACATGTTACTCATGAGGTGCGGTCCAACAGATCCATCGCCACGTGTTACTCACGAGGTGCGGTCTAACTCATAACAGACCCATCACCATCATGTTACTCATGAGGTGCGGTCTAACAGATAACAGACCCATCGCCATCATGTTACTCATGAGGTGCAGTCTACCTGACCCATCGCCACATGTCACTCATGTGGTGTGGTCTAAAGTTTCGAGTATGAGTATACAAGCCTTTCTTAATCAGATTTGGTCTCACTACTACTGTCATCAACTATGACATCTAATTCTCGAGGAACTTTGTGATCGGGGATCTTTCTCACACAGGCTAAAATCTTCGAATTACCATTCACTGAACCTTGAACTACACCAGTTATAGTAACGACAGGATAAATATGCTCACTCTTAGACAGACTAAACAGAATTGGCACTCTGCTCCAGAGTCATAACAAAATGAAAACGACTCACCAAAGTACTTTCATGTTCCGGCTCGATGATGCAAAGGTCGACTCACTTCTCGACCAGTACAGCAGCACTGGACCAGCGCTGGCCTGCTGCGCAGCGACTGGCGATGTGGCCCGGCGTGCCACACTTGAAGCACATCAGTAAGTTGCTGCTGGCCTGCGGTCGCCGCCCAACGCCTATAACAGCCGGCACAGGCAACGGCTTCTTGACGGCGGTCGTCTTCGTCCGAAAATCCGCTTGTTTGTGCTTGTTTGCCGCATGCGCGACACTTGATTGTTGGTAACGATGAAAACTTCTGACGTATCTCGTTCCCGGCGTCAGTGCGCATATTTTTCTTTTGTTTGTCACTACTCAGGTTAATGACGTACGACGTACACTAACACGAATAACGTAGCACTGAAGAATTATTTAAACTGGTTTCACGACATGGCACAACACTATCTTGCTATTCACTGGCTAAGTTTTAAGAATTTGTAAACGATACAAAGTTTTTGTTCTGCATTTTAAAAAGTAACCGTCACTGATTGTCATTAACACTAAAAAACGGTGTGTATCCCGTTTTTCACATGATAGAGAACACTTGTTTACCGTCTGTTTTATTTCAGCGCTGTTGCAAGCACCATGATCACGGATAAACTAAAGTTATTGCGGGTGGGTGTGTGCACACTAATCGATCTACCCTCTTTCTTGTCCGTTTTTTTTTTCGCGAACTTTTTCGGCACTTTTTCGGTTTTTACACTGATTATTATTGACACTGTCCCCGCGTATGATTTCATTAGCACGATTTAATCCCAATTCTGATGTCGGGTTTGTCAGGAATTTATTTCGCTAGGCTCGAGCTTATGTGGGCTACAGACGGGTTTCGTGCTATGAAAACACACTGGATGCGATACACTATTTTATTTCGCATTGCACGGTTCGGGTTGGTAGTTTCCATGGAGAAGAACCGGCAAGAAACTCCATGGTTACTCTTTTCAAACAGATACACCGAGTCTAACAAATAACTTGACATTACACTTTCACACATTAACACTAGGCACAATGAATCGTGTAGTTTCAAGACGTCTTCACTCCGCTGCGGTCAGACCCAGACTGTCCGCCTCGCCGCGAGGTCTTAACATCAGGACTCTGTAAAAGCCGCCATGGTGGGGAGTAGGTCGCGTGATGTCACCACTGGCGCGCTTTCGATTCATTCGCCCGTCCGTACTCATGACCGGATGCGACATAAATATATAATATTTAATATTGGAATTTCTATTTCTCTAATATTACTAAATAGGAGGATTTCGCTCGTGTACACATATATGTTTTCTTTTTTCACGTAAAAAAAATGAAGACGATACAGTGCGTCGAAAACTCGAGTGACGTCACATTTGAGTACATTTTTTATCGAAAAGTGACGTCACAAGCCCCCCACTCTCTCTTCTCTTCTCTTTTTTCTCTTATCTCTTTTGATCTTTAACGTGTCAATTTTTATTAATTTAATAAAACAAAAAACACGTCTCCAATATTTTTCGTTAATCTAACTGACGGACTAAACAAATAATCATATTTTTTTTAGTCAGGAATCATCCCTATAGTCAAATTGTCACTTCTCTGTCTTGATCAATAAAAATCTGATGTGGGGTTTTGTTTCATTTACTTACCAGTCTTATTTGTTTTGTGGTGAACTAAACAAAACGAGAAATGTACAGTCAAGGTGTGCAAAGATGATACTACAACGTTACGGCTGTAGCCGAACACTGTAAACTTTATAACTCAAGGCCATTGTTGTAACAATGCCCTTGAGTTATACAGTTTCTGCTGGCATGTGTGAGGAGCATCATGATGGCATGCCCATCAATCCATTATGTTGAGGTCAGCTTCCATTCTAACCGGATCTACCAAATGCAGCTGACTACCAGTATTTTATATGGAGCCTATTTGACCTCTGCAACCCAGTTTGAACCATTGAGCTATTACTACTACGTATAGAGAAGATAGCGTGAACAAAATCTGTGCTCTGTCAATTGCTGTCGGCTGGCTGAAGTTCACTAAGTCGCTTGCTGGCCACAGCATTATATATACGGGATTAGCCGCCCCCCCCGCGCCTCGGGCTGCGCACAAATTTTGTTCGCGCTGTCTTCTCTATTGTGAGGGATTTATTTAATTAAAATATACTATGTGTACGAACACAGTGGCCGCTCGACGCTATAGCGTCGGGCGGCGCGTCCTGCGGGGCGTCGAGCTGCCGACCGGCGCGACGGGCGTCTACTGTGGCCACTCACATATAAATGTATGTGTTTGACATGAACGCTGCACGCGCCGCCCCGCCGCACGCTCGATTCGAGCGGCCACTGTGTTCGTACACTATGACTGAAATATAACTTTTATTTGACACGACTGTTGTTTTGCACGACTGAATTTGTAACTAAGGTAATTTTATCAACGACAATGCAGTGTCTATATTGGTACTGATGGCCAGTACTCACACTCCTCTTCACGGCATCGTCGTGGTAATCAGGAGTTCAGGAAACTCCTAAACCGCACCGCAATTTCAACAACCGCGGGCCGGCTAGAGCTTTGGTTTAGATATCTGCCTCCATATCTTCGGCTTTCAGATACTTGACCTGTATCACTCCGTCCGTTATGCAATTTCGCATAAAATGATTTTTTAAATCAATGTGCTTAAACTTGGCAGTGACCATTGTGTTTTGACTTAATTTAAGGGCAGTTTGGTTGTCGTTTAATATGACTATGCTTTCATAGTTGGCCCCAAGATCTATGAATAGATTTTTCAAGTGAATGGCCTCTTTTGCAGCTTCAGTCAAGGCAACATATTCTGCTTCGGCAGTTGATAGCGCCACAGTCTTTTGTTTCTTCGACATCCAGCTTATAGCCGTTCCAGCATATTTGAAACAACAGCCCGAAAAAGACTTTCGGTCGAGTTTGAATGCGCCCCAATCTGCGTCAGCCATGCCATGTAATTTTTGTCTAGTTTTTCTGAACATAAGACCAATGCTTTTTGTTCCCTTTAACTATCGCAGCACTCTTTTTGCACATTTGGACTGCTCTTCTCCGTAACAATCATTGAATTGAGAGAGATAGCTAATAGCCGAGGCCGAGTTGCCACTGCTAGATACATGAGTGTGCCAATCAAATTTTTGTAGGGTAGATCGTTCCTTTCACCTCTTCCTTCTTTTTCTAGTTTGAGACCTGGTTCTATGGATGTAGACGTGGACTTGCAATCTTCCATTTTGATTTTTTTAAGAGTGTCTTCTATGAACTTCTCCTGGTTCAGTTTGATTGCATCTCTCTTATAAATAACGTCTATCCCTATAAGCCGCTTAGGTGTTCCTAAGTCTTTTAACTCAAATTTCGTATTTAACAGGTCTTTTATTTCTTGGGCTTTCTAGGTTCTAGGTTCTTTTTTTTTTTTTTTTTTCGGATGGGAAATCATCAAATAACTCCTCCCGCTCTGGGTGGAGCAGGAGGGAGTGTCAGACTTTTACTGACTAAAACCCATCCATGTTCCTTCATCGCCCTTTGTGTTCCAGGGCCACGGTATCTCTTTCGAACAGTCCCGCAACCCCGGCAAGCATCGGTCCTTACGGACCCCTCCCTTTTTGCTGACTCTCTTTGAGGCGCGCGTGGAACACGAACGCGCCGTCGACATGGCCTGTCGTCAAGAGACGGACGGACGGCGAGCTAGCCCATAGCCCACCGTCCACAGGCCCGCGCCTACGGTAGCCGGGGGCCACGTGGTGGTGGCCCCCGACGCCCGGGGCGTCTCCCGCGGCGGCTGGGACGCTGTGAGGTTCTCTCCCTCCCACGTTCCGCCACCTCCTTCTTTGGCATGACTGCTTCGCAGAAGTAGGTGACGGCGTCCCATTCCGTCTCGCTCCGGACCATGGCTTGCACCAGGGCCGGACGCGAGAGGTCGCCGCCGCCGATCGCCGCTTCGAGGACACGGCGGTGCTCCGCCCACGCGGGGCACACCTCCACCGTGTGTTCCACCGTGTCCTCCGGTCGATCCTCACAATGGAAGCACCTGGGCGTTTCCTACCACCCGATTCGATGCAGGAACCTCCCGAACACTCCGTGTCCGGTGAGGACTTGCGTCGGGCGGAAGGTGAGGACGCCGTGGCGTCTCTCAAGCCACTCCTCAAAGAGGGGACTTATCGCCACTATTGTTTTTTTTCTATCGAGAAAAGTTTATGGAATCGTGTTTTCGTCACACATCTACCTAGCATTAATCCTCAACTTTACCATGTATTTATTTCAAATTAATTAATGTATTTTAGGGGTAACGGAGGAATATGCTAAGTCATTTGAGGCATATATGTCCCATAAGAACTTGGACGACCATGTTTACGTCATCTTAATGATTCAAACTGACCCAAAAGTATCTCGTGAGCATACTGCTAAAAAGCTTAACATACCTTTGAAATCTCAGGCAACGTATACAAGGTTCGTGAGCTTTCATTAACAAACCCTTTTAAAACTAAAAGCCTTTTCGTATGTTCCTGTTTACGTATTTATAGTAGGTAAGTAGTATTAGTAGGTTTATCAACTGGTTTCATAGAATAAATTAACTTGGTATTTTTTGTGACTTGTGGTCTCAAGCACTACTGCATCAGATTTTGAGTTCGATTCCCTGGTCGGACAAGGTCAAATTTTTATTCAGGTTTGGAGAAAATTTAGTATAAACTCGTATGTTAGAGTGAAAATTCGAAGCTTCGGCGTCAAAACCCTAAACACTAATTTACGGACTTGCGGCGCGTCGCGTCGTGCAGCGTGGCTTGCTTTCAATTCAAACATATGGCAATGTATGAGAGCGTTAAAAGCGTAGCGTAGCGGTAGAAATGCACCATCGCCGCGTCGCCCGCCGCGGTGCACGCCGCGTCGCCCGCCGCGTTTCCGTTCGCTACAATTTGAACCAGGACCTCGGAAATCACGCTTGCGACCACCACCACCAACGAGGTAGTCAACGAGAATTTGTCATTTCTGGCATTAAACTGATTGGCTTAGTTTAAAAGCGCTGAAAAATTAAAATCACCAAAATTATTTCAATGGACTTGTAATGTTATGATTCTGAAAACGTTCAAAACGTTCCGTATTCTGATTAAAAGAAGATTCAGCTGTTGACAGTAAGTACTGATGAATTAATAATGATGCCTGGCAGTGAAGTAATTAGTGCTTCAAGGTCAATGACATGAATAGGTATTATTATATAATATAGCTTACTATATTATATAATAATACCTATTCATGTAGACATAAGTGTCTACATATACCTAATTTCCATGTGTCATGCGATCAACATGTGGTAGATTATATTACAATGGTTTTCAACGTAAAGTTGTGAGCCCGTGGCTAAATAATAACAGCCGCTCGGGTCGATCTTTAGGTTAAGCCGTGCTTGCCTAGGTTGGTCTGTGGATGGGTGACCACCCATTACATACTGGGTCGCCTCCGTGCCTCGGAAAGCACGTTAAGCCGTTGGTCCCAGCTGTCATTTGTAGATCTTTGACAGTCGTTACAGGTAAATAGTCAGTGACCCAAAAATTCTGACAACCAGTCTTACCAAGGTGTATCGTATTACCCAGTACTAACTGGGTTGTGCAGAGCAGCGGTGGCCCAGTGGTGGCGGCCCCGACTTACGAACAGTAAGTCGTGGGTTCGAACCCAGGCAGGCGCATTACTTTGTGTAATTTATTTCATCACCGCTGCTCTCAAAACGGTGAAGGAAAACATGGTGAGGAAACCGACATGTCCGAACCAAAAAATTCGAAGACATGTGACATCTACAAACCCGCGTGGTGGATTATAGCCCACTCCCTCTCATAGAGAGGAGGCCTGTGTCCCAGCAGTGGGAACATTAATAGGCTGATGATGATGATGATGAACTGGGTTGTGGTGGACTGTCAGATAGGCAGTCGCTCCATGTAAAATACAGGTATTCAGCTGCATCCGGTTAGACTGGAAGCCGACCCTAACATAGTTGGTTTTCAACATAAAATCGGGTAACAGTTTTCGCTATAAAGGTAAACGCACACCTATCCGCGCCGAAAGAAACATTTTCTCATCCGTTTAACGTTATCTATTCGTCCGATTCGACGCGGATAAGTGTGCGAGGTTTTATAGGATTTCATACAAGTCATTCTAAAATTCGGTTCTTTCAGCTCTTTCGCTTCTTTCGGTTCTGATAAGTGTGCGTTCACCGTAAAACTCATGTCCATCTACTGTTTGCATGGGAATTTTATACCTTTTTTATGAATCAGGTCTGACACACCTTATGAGACTGCCTCATTCCAAATTGATACAATGCCTATAATCTGAGGTGATTTTTTTAAATTTTTATTTCGGCAAAGCATCTTTAAGCGTGTTTACGGCATAAATATTTTTTGAATACCTATTCAAATTGTGTTTATAAATAGAATATCTATACTAATATTATAAAGAGGTAACATTTGTTTGTAAGTTTGTATGTAGGAGGTAATCTCCGGAAGTAATGAACCAATTTTAAAAATTCTTTCACTGGTAGAAAGCTACATTATTCGTGAGTGCTATAGGCTATATTTTATTCTCGTACTCCCACGGGAACGGGAACTACTCGGGTGAAACCGCGGGACGTCAGCTAGTCATAAATAAACATGATTATTAAAAAAATAATAGTTACTTCTATACAGAAATTAACATTTATTTGTGTTCTAAATTCAAAAATATATAAAAAAAAAACTATTTTTCATATTAGGCTGTTTAAGGTATGAAACCTTTGCTTCTCCTTTACCTCGCGAAAGTAAAGCGCGGAAAAAAAGAAAATTAAAATCATAGTTTCATTCATGACAAAAATATTTTTCGTTCTTATAAATTATTTATCCATATTGTATTGAACAAACCGCGTCGTTTGATACACGTGAACATTTGTTATTGCAGTTCTCGGCTCAAAAACACCAGGCGAAGCGGAATTAATTCCCGAGCCGTAGTTCGGAAGTTAATTCCGCCTCGTACGCAATAACAATCTTTCTCCACTTGTATCAAAATGTACTATTATCACGTTCTTGACGGATGTTTTCAGGGTCGCTGATAACGAAAATGAGGTCAAAATGAAAATAAAAAGACGGCGCCTAGGAAAATTTTCTGTTTATTCATCATGGGTGTCGTTTTCATGGTTTTCGAGGTCGCTGATAGAGTAGCGCGTTGCCCCTCCGCCCTACCACAGTAAAATAATAAGCAACAGTGTGACTCGGACGTGTCCTTGAATTCAATGCACACTGACGATCAGAAGGCTAGGGTTGCTACTATCGGGTATACTGTGTGGTTTATCGTTAAAAACAGGACGCGGCGCGCGTGACTATCAGTCTGTTCGCACCTTGAAGTATCCTTACGGGCGGAGGAAGGGGCGCTCGGTTAATGACATCAGCATTTCGGTCGTTTCTTTGAAGTCAACCTACTGCTTATAATTTTACTGTGGCCCGATTGTGTTGCCAGGCGGCGGAGGCCAAAACAATATACGTTAAATTATTTTGTGTTATTTGTTCAACTGTAATTTTGCATATAAATACTACAGCGGTAGTACTGAGTTCAGACAGTGGTTCAGTTGTGATGTTACTATTCGTTGGTTTCCTTATTTTGACTTCCGTAGGAAGTGGTATCAGCGGGCACAGGGACCGACCGCGTCGTGCTACAGGTAGAATTTATTTGCATTTTTTGGGAGACCCACGGTTTTTTTTTAAATTTTAGATTGAAATAGAATTTTCTTTGTGTTGTTTCCCGATCATTTTCTACTTTAAGCGTCCATAAAATGTTCAGGTGAACGGTAACCATTCAACCATCTCATGTTGCTCCACATGTCACTAGACGGTGTAGTGTGAGGAACAAATATTTGAGAGTTAATTCCTCTAGCCTGTCGGATTAACCTTTGGGAAGTATGTATTTATTCTACTATTAAGAGTATCCAGGTTTGGGGGTGTGATTTAACGCCTTAATTTGAATAAAGCTAACCTACGATGAGTCACAGCTTGTGAACACGAAGAACGTCTCTGGAGCATGTCCCATACGTGCTCGATGGAATTGAGGTCTGGCGATTGTGTAAGCCACGGCAATACCCGGATGTTTTCCATTGCCAAGTACTATCTGGTCCTCCGAGCTGTGTGCGAACGCGCATTGTCATGCATCAGCGTAAAATCTGAGCCAAGACTTTGTGCAAATGGATGAACATAAGGCCCGAGGACATCGTATTTCAACGTAACTTTCATATTGTCATCGACAAAAACGAGCTTAGTTCGTCTGTTCTTCTTAAAACCCGCCCATACCATCACTGTGTAGACACTGTAAGCGTGCACTTTCTGTACGCATCGCAGCCTTTCATCATTTGCGCGACAACAATACACCCTAACCCTTCTCGTATCAGGCCTAAATCCAAACCAGGACTCATCGCTAAAAAAATTTTTATCCCATTGCTCCTGGGTCCGTAATATGTCAAGTGTTCCCTACACCATTACATAACATAAACGTAACATCACGCCTGTGATCCCCGAAGGGTTAGATAGAGGTGTACCTAATAGTACACCCACATTTCGCCAGTTATGTTTAAGTCCCATGTATAATAGGGAGCGCGTTTATTGCTATTAATAGGGCACAAATCCAGACTCCGTGGCTGCTACTTAGAAATTCCTGATAGAAAAACTCGATAAAAATTTTCCCGATTCGGGCGAGCAGTCGCAATTGCCAGCACTAGACCAACGACGCAGTCAGAAGATAATTGATAATATAAAATTCAGTTAACTTCACGACCTGTCTTCTTTGTGTTTTAGCGGGATGCAACGGTGATAGCAACGCAACATACAGTCAATGCACCACTTATTGTCCTCCGACTTGCGATGAAATTGGTCAGGAACCAATCCTATGTATAGATGCGTGTGCACCGCCAGGCTGTCTCTGCAACCCAGGATTTGTACTGAATCAAGACGGAAGATGCATCAACACTGGAGATTGTCCAGGTAAATATAAACTATTAGGAGTATGAGGAACAGGCTTTAAGTTCAAGTTTGTTTTGAAGATTTTGCAAAATTATTGTTAATTTTAAATGTATTTGAAATATCTCTGGAACCTGGTTTCTTGAACCTTTGGAACCCGTGCTAGGGTTCTGACACCAACTAGCAGTGGTCACTTGAAATGCACCCAAGGACGCTAAGTTGGTGTTAGGCTATTGCACGCGTCCTTATTATAACTGATATTAGAACTTTATTCGGAGGATACCCCTGTGAAAATTTTATTGTGTTCAGACACATGGGAAGCTTGTACTTTTAAATGATAGTAGAAACTCACGACATTCGCATTCCGGTACACATATGTCATCCTATAGTATCTGCAATACATCTTCATCTTGGTGGACTGGGAAATTGGAAATCGCAGGGTAGGTATATTTATTCCTTTCGTCACATCTTTCGCGTAAGCAAGCTGGAGCATAGGTCTTAGCAAAGTTACACGACTCCGCTCCCACCCGGCAAAAAGAATATAATTCAAATATGGGCTTTAATTATTTCACTTTAGATATACTTTACATTGGCATTGACGGCGATAAACCCGCTGACAACGAGCTGTCTGCTAATTTATAATGCCAATGTAAAGTGCTTATTTCTATGTCTAAAGAGCAATACATAAAGCCCGTTTTTGAATAATATTCTTTTTGCCGGGTGGGAGCGGAGTCGTTTATGCGGGTTAAGAGTTTAAGGGTCTCAAAACTCTTTCGGTCTGCTACATTCTAGTTGTCCTAAAAATATATAAATGCCGTTTTAGTCTGAATTTCAAACTTTTATCTTATTTCTTTAGGGGTTTGAAGAACAGCAGTTTTAAGTACTTCATCCCCCATGGAAAAGGGAAGATTACCCGATCAGACGGGTGTTCTGTCGGTGGGATACTGCCCGACAGTTCCAGTTTTCCTATAGTCTTAAGTCACGGATTACACTTTATCGCCATCTTTTTTTATAGATGACATTCTTTGAACCTTAAAGTACTATAATATTTATGGGATTCCATTTGGATAGCATTGTTGTACAAGTATTTTTGTCATTTCTTTTTTCATTCTTAGGATCCGGGCGAACGAGAGGGTCGAGAGGACTGAAGTAAGGCGTTCAGAATCGCAGGCGCCCCGCCCACGCCTCCATTGCAAAAGGCTACACCGCGCCGGCAACACTATGTACGGTCAACAAACCAAATAAGTAACCAGGGTCGAAATATATAGTTGAAGATTTCTTAGAAACCGATGGATGTTTTATAATGAAATAAAATGAAATTATTGATAGAAATATTCAAATTTGTTTATGTAATTAAATTTCATCTAAAGACGTGAAATTATCTGACGACCATCGTTACTTATTCATTTTGTTGACGTACTACAATATTTCTGTACTAACATCCATTATACAGTTTTGTATTATCCTACATCGCATTTTATTTGTGAAAACCACCAAAACCATCCTGCACAAAACAACGTGCTACACCGCACTGTCAACACTAATACCATAAAGAAGATCGGCAAATGGGGCTCTCTTAATTTCAGTAGCGTTCATGAATGAAAGTATGTACATTATATGAAGCAATTAAGAGGTTTTTCTTTCCATGTGTTGTGTTGGAGTTACTCTTCTTTGTATTATAGAAATAAAAATTCCATATTCGACATAATAATATTGTGTCGAATATGGAATTTCTCTAATACTACTAAATAGGAGGATTTCGCTCGTAGTAATAGTGAGTGTCATGAGATGTTTGCTGGTACTCCCTTAATTCTCCTAAAAAAAATTGTCCGAAAATCATTATCCATAAAACGTTTGCTATAAACTTCAGTAACCATAATGTTCAAAATCCCGAAATTTTGTTTTACATAATTATTTTTATTTCTAAAACTGTTTTGTCATAATATCGAATACTATAATTGTTGACTTTGATATTATTTTTAAGGATTTGTAGGAAATCAAACCACACTCGTTGTACCGCAGAATCATAGAGTTTTATTATATAGAGCTGTCATAGACTACATTGACCATTGATAGATCAGTTAAACATCGACTAAGAAAAAGGCGGCAAATTTAAAATTAGTTTAACACTCCTGCCAAATTTAAGCCTTCTATGTACTGAATTATTACAACAGAAACAAAGTAAACAAACCTAGGTACATACTTGTTTAGATTAAAGATTACATAACATATCTTTGGATAACATTCCATTTTGGTCTCTCATATATTGAAATTTATCTCTAGGTAAAGCCTTAGTTAAAAAGTCAGCAAGTTGATTGCATGTTGAAACATATTTTAAATCAATAACTTTAGCATAATACTTTTCTTTTATAAAATGATACTTAGTGTCTATATGTTTGCACCTCTTGTGAAAGTTAACATTTTTAATAACACTTATTGCACTTTGATTGTCTATATTTATCACTACTGTTTGTTGCTTAAATTCACCAAGATCACATAATAACTGTTTGATCCAAATAGCCTCTTTGGTGGCACCACATGCGGCCATAAATTCCGCTTCTGTAGTCGATAAAGCGACAGTGTATTGCCTTTGACTACACCATGTTACAGCAGCTCCACATTTGAGGAAAATGTATCCAGTTGTTGACCTTCTAGTAGTGATGTCATTAGCATAGTCAGCATCACTATAGCCAACTAATTCAGAATATTTTGCTGAATGGTAGCATAGGCCAAAGTTGATAGTGTCTTTGAGATACTTTAGAATCTTCTTGACAGCTGTCCAGTGAGACTCATCATAGCAATTCAAAAATCTACTCACCAAGCTCACAGCAAACATTATGTCTGGTCGGCTTACTATGGCAACATGCATTAGAGAACTAACAGCTTCTCTATAAGGAAGATTCTTGTCAGGTTGGTGCTCACTCTTCTCTAGCTTTGAATGAGGGTCAACTGGAACGCTGTTGGGGTTGGCATTATCCATATTAAATTTATTTAGCAACTGTTTGATATATTTGGATTGATGTATGAAGATATACTTGTCTGAAACTTGAATATCCATTCCAACAAAGTTTCCAGGTGGGCATATTGTCATATCAAATATTGTTTTCAAATCATTTGTTACAGACTGCAGAGCAGATTTTGATTTAGAAAATAGAAGCCCATCGTCCACATAAATACAGAGATAACACTTAGTTTCTTTTATATTTGCAACATAAACACATTGGTCTGCTTTACTATTTATGAAGCCAAATTTCTGAAGTACAGAATTGAATTTAGTGTTCCAGCACCGTGGTGCTTGTTAAAGACCATACAGTGACTTTATCAATTTACATACTTTATTGGGTTCATGTATTAGACCTTCAGGTGGATACATGTATATGTTTTCTTCTAGTTCCCCATACAGGAAAGCTGTCTTGATGTCAAGTTGAAGAATTTCATAACCATTTTTAGCAGCTAGAGATAATAATAAACGTATTGAATCATACCTTACTGTCGGTGAGTATGTTTCCTTATAGTCAATACCTTCTGCCTGTGCATAACCCTTTGCACACAGCCTGGACTTGAAGCGAGGACCCGTTGGTTGGTCTTTAACTCTAAAAACCCATTTACAGCCGATTATGTTTGTATTTGCAGGCTTGTTTACCAATATCCACGTGCCATTTCTTTCATGGGCTTCAAGTTCTTCTTCAATTGACTTTTTCCATTTTTCAGCATTCATACAACTGATAGCTTCTTTGTATGATTCAGGGACTTGCTCGGGCACTAAGGATTCATCATAGCAAAGGTAAGTTTGTTCTTTATTCTTATTTCTGGGTCTCAACGTTATGTTACTTCGCGGAGGAGTATCAATCTTCATTTCTGGTAAGTATTCTTCTGAATCCGAGTTATTTTTAACAGTATTATATGAGCTATCTGAGTTATAAGATTCTTCCTTGCTTTCTTCATTGGAATCATTTGACATTAAGCTTTCATTATTACTTTTACTATGTGTATCTAATGTTTTGTTTTCTGTTTCAGATAATTCCAGAGCTGCATAGTTCCTCTTAACAGTGGATTCAAGAAATACAGCATCCCTGCTCTTGATAATAGTTCTTGTGTTTGGTAATATGAATCTGTACCCTTTAGTGTTCTCGCAGTAGCCAATAAAGATCATTTTCTGTGATTTTGGGTCCCACTTCTTGCGTTTTTCTTTTGGTAAGTGGACCATGGCCTCACACCCGAACACTTTCATATTACTGATATTTGGCTTATGTCCTGTCCAAACCTCTTCAGGTGTTTTAAACAATAAGGATTTAGTTGGAGATCTATTTATGATGTATGCAGCAGTTTTTATAGCTTCAGCCCAGAAAAACTTTGCCAATCCAGCATTCAGAATCATACACTTTGCTCTCTCGACTAATGTCCTGTTCAACCTCTCTGCAGCTCCATTTTGCTCAGGAGTATAAGGAGTTGATGTTTGGTGTCTTATTCCAGCACTTTTAAGGAAGTCAGAGAATGGTTTGTTGACATATTCCAGGCCATTGTCAGTCCGAATACATTTGAGTTTACATTCAGTTTGGTTTTCAGCTTCTGTTTTGAACTCTTTGAATTTTGACAACACCTCAGTTTTGTTGTTCAAAATGTACACAAACACCTTTTTGGAATAATCGTCCAAAAATGTTAAAAAGTATTTGCCCCCTCCTAATGACTGTGTTTCCATGGGGCCACATAAGTCAGAATGCACCAGTTCCAATAGCTTTGAAGAATGTGATCCTGGACTCCTGAAGGGCATTCTTGTTTGTTTGCCCTCTTTACATGTTATACAAGTTATATTGTTAACTTGTTTATCAGACAATGTGAATCCTTCAGAACTCTCTTTCAATTTCTTCAAGGTGTCTAAGTTCAGATGACCCATTCGTTGGTGCCATAAAAATATATCATCTTGTTTAACATCAGACATGTATGCATAGTCAGTATTCATGTTAAGCCGGTACATGTTGTTAACTTTTGTTGCTGTTGCTACAATAACATTTTGTCTGTTCAGTATAGTACAGCCATTGGAATCAAATTTAACTAGACCACCCTTTTCTGTAATTTGATGAACAGATATTAGATTCACTGCAATTTCTGGTACGTACAGAACGTTTGTAAATAAGATTGCATTTGACTGATTTTCTCCATTCAATGTATTCAATGTCACATCACCAGAGCTACTCACTGAAAGTGTTTTGTTGTTTGCAACTTTGATTTGTTCTACAGGCGGTGAGTGTTCGTTTTGAAGAAGGTTTTGATGTCTTGTCATGTGCATGGTTGCCCCAGAATCAATGTACCATGCGGTGCTGTTGTTGTCAGATGGAATGACAAATGCGGCAGCATAAGAACTATTTGATTTGGCAACCTTTTCTTTCGGTTTTGTCCTGCATTCCGTACTCTTGTGTCCATATTTGTTACACTGAAAACATCTAGGACCTTTGATGAACTTCTTTTTCACATTCTTGGTTTGATAACCATGAGCAGATGTAAAAGCAGAGTTATTGTTTTCAGATTTTACTTCTTGTAGCAATTTTGATTTAACAGAGTCTGCACTTATTTTCATTCCAGAGCTCTCAATGGCAAGGATCATTGGTTTGTAGTGGTCAGGTAGTCCGGAGAGTAAAAGTGTCCCGAGCCACTCATCATCAACTTGGAATCCTATATTTCTGAGCTTATGTGCTGTAGACATTATCTTGCTCACGTATTCGTCTATGTTTTGGCAACCAGAGAGTGTAGTAGTGCAGAGATCACGTAGTAGGCCAACTCTGCGTGTAAGCCCTGAGTCGTCGAAAGCGCGGGATAAGCTTTCCCACACTTCTTTTGCCGTTTCTGCCTCTTGGATATGTACGTAGTTGATACTATCTACAAGTAAAATTATCTTAGATTTGGCTTTTGTGTCCTTCTTTGCGTCGAATGGTTCGTTGTTGGGATTTTCTATGCATTCCCAAAGTTCTTCATGTTGAAGGTATGTTTTCACAGCAAACCGCCAGGTATTGTAG
This sequence comes from Xestia xanthographa, assembly GCA_905147715.2. NCBI lineage: Eukaryota > Metazoa > Arthropoda > Insecta > Lepidoptera > Noctuidae > Xestia > Xestia xanthographa. The sequence goes on from LR990646.1 coordinate 21,825,715, forward strand.
TTTTCTCGGCCTGTTAATTTTTCTATTAATGCCAGAGGATTGCTACTAGCCATGATCACTGGGATTTTTTTTACGATTTGGAGAACTGAACCGCGAGGCTTGGAGGTTATGTCGACGGCACAATGTCACTTCACCGGCACAAATTGTTTTTAACTTTTACTTGTTATTCCAATGAACTTCACAATCACTTTTCTTTATAACTTTGGCTTTACTGGGCCCATAACCTGTTGACTTTGATATTATTTTTAAGGATTTGTAGGAAATCAAACCACACTCGTTGTACCGCAGAATCATAGAGTTTTATTATATAGAGCTGTCATAGACTACATTGACCATTGGTAGATCAGTTAAACAATAATAATTGAATCTTCTAATTTTACATGCCATAAAGTCAAATGTCCTAAGTATCTTAATATATAACGTGTATTATTCCGAATGTTCATATAAGTATAATGAAATTTTTGGTCCTAAAACATTTGCTAAAAATTAGGTTTTAGTGACAGAAACGAATCGCTGTAAATCCGACCCCACGCAGTCTTGTCTGCCCTACCCCGAGAGTGTAATTTAAAATCGCGTAGGCGCGGAGGGGCGAGGCGGCCCGCGAGTTGAGGAGCAGGTGGTTGTAACACTCGCCGCCGCTGCTGAGGCTGGCCGGCCGGGCCGGCCAGCAAACCGAAGCTGCGGTGGTGAGCGTTAAAAACATCTGCGACGATAAGCTCGCGTGGGACCGCCGGAGCCCCGCAGCGCCGGAGCCGTGACAGAAACCATGCCTGCTGCTTGCTTGCTCGCTTGCATGCTGCATGCTTACTCGCTTGCATGCTGCATGCTTGCTTGCATACTGTATGCGTGCTTGCATGCTGCATGTTTGCTGCAAGCTAGTTGCATGCTTGCTGCATGCAAGGTGAATGTTAGGTGTATGTTTGATTGGTGTATGTTTGTTTGATTGATTGATTTTCTGCCTTTTAGTGACTACCGATATGAAATCTATGCCAAAAGAAGATTCTAACTGTGAACTTTCTGCGATAGTATGATGGTTCTACTTTTTAATTCTTACAAATTTCACAAGAGTAATATTGTATAAAAATGTGTTGTGTTGAAAGAAGTTCATAGCATAGCAAAAGCTAAGTAATACCCTGTAGTTACCCGTAATTACAGACACAATTAACATAACAATGTTCTGTTCCCTCTTGGGAACGTCTGGGAACATACCGGTTTGTTTTAAAAATATTATTAAGATCAAAACATTGAATATTTTTTTGAATTTAGGAATTATAACTATTATTGAAAACGGTTTTAAGTATTTTGTATATTATTGATTGTAATATTTATGACAAACGGGTTTAGGGTATATTGTATTTAGGGATTTCAATTTTATGGCATGTGATATTAAGTTCGGGTAAGTTATCATTCGGACAAATGATGATTAGGACAAAAAAAGTTATGGCACTTTAAATTATGAATAAAAAAGTTAGGTAATACAATAGAGAACCATGTTTGCTACCTAGTATTACAAGACAAGCCGTTTATACTGCTGCGATAGCTTATCTGTTTTGGATAAGACTCCTCCTATCTTTGGAAACACAAATGAACTCCTTGCTTTTAAGCCTCTTATTCGATTCGCAATATTTTTTGTGTTACTATATACCTAATCATGATAATAGATAAATTAGTGACTGCTGTTATTACAAAATGTGAAATAGTACGTAGTAGTACGTAACTTTTTTTGGAGAATTAAGCTTAAATGGCAATATTCAGAGCTATGTCGTCTATCAAAACAGAAGATGTCTTAATAGGGTAGATGACACAAAAAAAACTAATTAGTCCGTCAGATAGATTTCCAAAAATTATTTTACATATTTTTAATTTTTTCGCGTAAACAAAAAATGAAAACGATACGGTGCGTCGAAAACTCGTGTGACGTCACATTTGAGTATATTTTTTACCGAAAACTGACATCACAGGCCCGACGCAGATCTTTGACGCGTTTTATCTTCGTCAATTTTTATTAATTTGATAAAATAAAAAACACAGTCAGGAATCATCCCTTGTCAAATTGTCGCTTCTCTGTCTTGATCAATAAAAATCTGTTGTGGGGTTTTGTGTCATTTATTTACCAGTCTTATTTGTTTTGTGGTGAACTAAACAATACGAGAAATGTACAGCCAAGGTGTGCAGAGATGATACTAGAACAGGGGTTCCCAACCTTTTTTTGTCTACTGCCCACTTTAAGAATAAATTATTTTTTAACGCCCCCCTTTTTAAACACACTTAAAAACCGCTAAGTACTTATAACTGATTATTGAAACGCAAATTTAAAGTATTCGGATAGAGTATCTTTTATTGAAAATAAAACAAACATAATCAATTCTTATATAAAAACTAATGTGAAGGTTGAATCTGATGCTGTTCAATAAGTTTGTTGATATCAGGTTCCAATTTACTCAAAAACATCCGCAAGTCGCCACGTTCGGTAACACGCAAACGATTTCTCTTTTTAGTAAGCAGCGTTGCCACAGCACTAAATCCACGTTCACACAAATATGACGATGGGAATGCTATCAAAAATCGTTGAACAATTGACCACAATCCAGGGTACAATTATTGCGGGATCGGTTTTTGTAGCCAAAATTCTTGATATCCATTTTTGAACTTGATTTTTATTTCTTCGTTTGTTGTCAATTCTTGTTCTTCTTCCAGCTGAGGTGACATTGCTGTGTTGACATTTGAAAACGGATCCAACACCCAGTCTGGTATTTCCAAGTTTAAAATGTCCTGGTATCGTTCGGTGAAGTCAATGTGGAGGTTTTCCAAATGTTGGCAGTAGGCAAACAAGTCGTCGTTACTGCAGTATACTGATAAATTCGGAAAATTGTGAAACTCACGTCTGCCCATATTCTTTTTGTGCAGAAGCAGTTTGGCTGTGAAAGCAGCAACGACATTTTTTGTTTTAATTAAATTTAGTTCATCGCCTTGCAGTTGGAGGTTCATGTCGTTGACCATTTTATACAGGTCTGTCATGTAAGCTATATCATTCTTTGATGTTATGAGCTTGTTGCGCAGTTCTGTATCTTTAGTTTCCAAGAACTCTATCATAGAGTCAAACAGGTTGTAAAATCGAATCAGACAAATGCCTCTTGACCGCCAACGAACTTCAGTATGAAGCAACAAACGGTTCAAATCTTCGTCATTAGTAACACAAAGCTGATGAAATAATCTATCATTCAAAGAGCTGCTACGGATTTTATTGACTGCTTTGATGACATATTGCAGTGATTGAAATAGTCGTTCACTTAAGAGCCCCTTCCAAAAATTCAGTCGCTAGAGTTTAGGCAAATTCGTTGCGATCCTATGTTAGTGTGCATTGTTCATGCAGATACACGCACACACGGGTGAAGATCGAGCGTAGTGATCGTTTAAACCATTTTGATCCTGTAGACGATATTATTGTATGATACATAATTATAAAGTCAGTACGGTTTAGAAATAAAAGTCTGGAATGTGTGTCTACTGTATATTTATCACAATCAAAATAAAAATGGTTTAATTTTGTATTAGAAGAATTTAGATACATATAAACATTTTACAAAATGATAAATAAAAGTGCGAGTTGGACTCGCGCACTGAGGGTTCCGTTCAAACTTTTTAAAGGACAAACTTAATTTTTCCGGATCTGGGACTTTTGCGCGAAAAACATTTGCGCGAAGGACACTTGCGCGAACCCATTTGCGCGAAAAAACAAATGCGCGCATGGACTTTTGCGCGATTGGACTTATGCGCGAACGGACTTTTGCGCGCCTGGACACTTGCGCGAATGGACTTTTGCGCGATTAGATTTATGCGCGAACGGACATTTGCGCGCCAAGATACTTGCGCGAATGGACTCTTGCGCGAAAGGACACTTGCGCAAATGGAAACTTGCGCGACTGGACTTCAGCGCGACTTAATGGCCACTGAGGTTCACTCTGTAGAGTAAACATAACATACCCCTGTTATTTATACTTGAAGGTGGTTTTTTCTTTTGGTTTTTCTGTCATGGATGTCATTTTCATGGTTAAGGAGACGCTGATAACGAAATGAGATCAAAATGAAAATCCAAGATGGCGCCGAGGAAAACTTCTGTTTTTTCTATCATGGGTGTCATTTTTATGGTTTTCGGGGTCGCTGATTATGAAAATGAGGTCAAAATGAAAATCCAAGATGGCGCCCAGGATAATTTTTGATTTTCCGTCATGGGTGTCGTTTTCATGGATTTTGGGGTTGCTGGTTACGAAACTGAAGTCGAAATGCAAATCCAAGATGGCGCCGAGGAAGCATTAAAATTAAAATAATCAGCGACCTCAAAAACCATGAAAATGACACCTACGTTGGAAAAACCGAACTTTTTTCACTGCGCCATGTTGGATTTGCATTCGACCTCATTTTTGTAACCAGCAACCCCCAAAACCATGAAAACGACACCCATGACAGAAAAACCGAAAATTTTTTTGGGCGCCTACTTGGATTTTTATTTTGACCTCATTTTCGTAATCAGCAACCCTAAAAACCATGAAAAGTACACACATGACGTAAAATCAAAAATTTTCCTCGGCACCATCTTGGATTTTTATTTTGATCTCATTTTCGAATCCAGGAACCCCTAAAGCCATGAAAACGACATCCATGATGGAAAAACATTTTTTTTCTCGGCAACGTCTTGGATTTTCATTTTGACCTCATTTTCGTAACCAACAACCCCAAAAACCATGAAATCGACACCCATGACAGAAAAACAAAATTTTCTCTCAGCGACATCTTGGATTTTCATTTTGACCTCATTTTCGTAACCAGCAACCCCGAAAACCATGAAAACGACACCCATGACGGAAAAACCGAAAAAAAAATCTGGCGCCTTCTTGGATTTTCATTTTGACCCCATTTTCGTAATCAGCAACCCCAAAAACTATGAAAACGACACCCATGACGGAAAATCAAAAAAAAATCCTCGGCGCCATCTTGGATTTTCATTTTGAACTCATTTTCGTTATCAGCTATCCCAAAAACAACAAAAATGACACCCATGAAGAAAAAACTGAAAATTTTCATCGGCGCCATCTTGGATTTCATTTTGATCTCATTTTCATTATCAGGGACCCCAAAAATCACGAAAACAACACCCATGAAGAAAAAACCGAAAATTTTCGTCGACGTCATTTTGGATTTTCATTTTGATGTCATTTTCATAATCAGCGACCCCAAAACTTACTTACTTCTACATTATATTAATACTAGTATTTGCGTGGGTGCGCGAGTTGCGTGCAGCTCGCTTTTTATCGTGTTCTTGAGAAGTATTCCTTACCATCATAAAATTTTGAGAATCCATAGGAATCCTTAAAGTAATTGGAAAATCCGTTACAACTACCCCTATATCAGGATGAAAACCCTTAAGAACTCCTAAAACATTCTAAAAACCAATTTAAAAAAATATCACCTATAAAAAAAACCTTATTTAAAAACTCAGACCCATTAAAAAAAACACTACCCTAAAGTTTGCTTGTCGTCGCCCTGAGTTACGCTTCACCCACTCAACTTTCGTTACGCTGCGGAGGTCACCGGCTCGCTTCGCTCACCACCTCCCCCCCCTTCGCTCCACTCGGTCTCGCAGGTTCGCTCCACTCAGAACCTACCTACCACCAGACAGGTTTCGACGCCTACTATAATATTTGTTCAAGCACCCAATGGCTATCTCTGACCGTTACGAAGTTATAGCCCTTTTATTTTTAGGGGAGGTTGGGGAGGGGAGGATACCCTCCGTTTACAAATTTAAACGCTCCTTATTAATAATTTATAGTAAAAATCAAAAAGCCGCTACGTGTCCTAGTTTCCGAGATACGATGGGGGGAGGGGTGAAGGGGGGGAGAGTGGGGAGTTTTGAAAAATTATTTTGAATAACGCATTGCCCCTTTATATGAATCTGAAAAAAATAATGTTTCAAGTCTCTCAACTTCCGATATCCGCCTAAAGGGGGGAGAAGGGGGACAAGTAGGTCAACTTTTGAAAACTGGTTTTTACTTTCCCGAGCCTCCTCTATACGAATCCGTAAAAAACAAAAAATATATTACCGCAATCATAATAAACAACCAACGTCAAAATAAAAATCTTATCTAAATATGTACAAATCAAAAAGTTTAATAATTTTAATATAAATACTGGATCGAAATGTGGTAGTCTGCGTATATCTCGGAAATATATTCACGTAATAACTCGGGAGCGCTTGCGAAGCAAAGTGATACGTGCTCACGCTGGGAGAGCCCTTTCGTTACTGACGGGATCGGGTTTGCGCGGTCGATTATATAGTTCACTTTGCATTTAATTTACGAAATGAAGTTATTGTTTATTTATAAATTAAAATTCAGATTCTATTATAGGGCTACCTTGAGATTAATGAGTAATTTTTAAATTTTCTTTAAAGTGTTTCTAAGGTATAGAAAAAAATACCCTTTTGTCCCGACGTTTTCCATAAATTAAGTTTTTTCAACATTTTTTTTCTGCTATATTTCGTATAGAAATCAATAATGTTTTCCCGTATGTTACGAGTAGACCATATATTGATATTATTCATATTTTTTAATATTCAGAATATTTTGTAGTTCTTTGTTCAGAGAACCACAAACATCACTCGCTCGTTACTTTTGCGGAAAAGGGGTTTTGAATATGGGTGATTGCCATTAATATATACATTATTTAAAACAATTGTTCCCGCAGTCGACAAGAATAAGAACCTGACTCTTATAATAAAAATAAAGCAGGTTCAAATTCTTCTTGCCTTTCTCACAAGGAGTGATCAAAAATGTTCAAAATGACTTAATTTCTTGTAGGGACCCTTAAGTTTCTAGCAACCAAATGTTGTCTATGAATAACGCAATGTATAGCAAAGACATCTGGAATTTTATTCTTTAAGTATGCTATGAAGCCTTTATGGCGCCCTGTCATAGCCGGAGCGCCATCCGTAGCAACTGATATAATATTTTTCAAAGGAATCTCTTTCTCTTCACAAAACTTTTCCAATGTATTGAATATGGTTTCGCCTTTTGTATCTGTCTCCAAATTTCTGGCAAACAATAGTGCTTCACGTATTTTCTCATCTTTAATAAACCTCACGTAAGATAGCAACAACGCTTCATTAGTTGGTAAAGTGGACTCATTGAGCTGAATTGAGAATTGACTAGTCCTCAGATGATTGCACAATGATTCTTCAATGTTTTCAGCCATTTCATCAATTCGTCTTTGCACAGAATTATTACTCAAAGGAATTTTTCGGATAATATCTGCGGCCGGTTTATGAAGCACAGTAGTTATTACTTCCTTTATTGCTGGCAAAATTAACTCTTCTCCGATGTTGTGTGGTTTGCCTTTTTGAGCAATTAACAAAGAGATATTGTACGAAGCTCGAAGTCATGAAGAAAATGTGAATGAAAATAGTTATGATACACTTGGCTGGGTATTATGCTTCTTCTCTAGGTCTTGAAAATATGCTACATTCTTTTCTGTCTTATCTGGATGCATTTTATTCAAATGATCTTGCAGTCTTGAAGGCTTCACTGCTTCGTTCGAAAATGTTTTTAGACATAGAAGACACAAAGGCGACGACGGGTTTGTGGGATTTTCAATAAATCCGAATTTAATATATTCCGCAGAGTATTGCCGTCTCTTCTTTTTTACTTCCGACATTGTTTTGTTTTAAGAAATACGTAAGTGTTGAAATCAAGTACTGCTTATCTATTATGCGCGAAACCGCAAATGAAAATAAAATAAATTTACGTCGTTTATATAGGATTGCATAAGCAGCACGCACCAACAGGAATAAGACAAACGTGCATAAACTCGTTTATCTTATTCGACGCCCAATCGTACTCGACAAGCAAGAACAAGTATTATAGAACCAGCCGATTGGTATAGGAATGTACAATTCGGATTATTTAACAAAAACTTGTTAAAACATGATTGCCCGCGGTCTTTTATATCGAACCGAGTTTGAACTATATCTTAATTAATATTAGTTGATGTTCACAAGATGTAGTCGAGAGTCGAGAGCTCAGCCGGTGTCTCAGAGTCTTCCTAGCTAGGTAGATGAAATTATAAATCGACCCCAAAGCCCTACACAATGCCCCCTTTTTTTTCTGGGTCTCTTACCGCCCCCCTTTAGGCCTGCAGCGCCCACAAGGGGGCGTTATCGTCCACGTTGGCAAAAAGACTGTACTAGAACAATACCATTGAGTACAGTTGCTACTAGCATGTGTGAGGAGCATCATGATGGCATGCCCATCAATCCATTATGTTGAAGTCGGCTTCCAGTCTAACCGAATTTACCAGTTGCAGCTAACTACCAGTATTTTACATGGAGCGACTGCCTATCTGACTTCTGCAACCCAGTTTGTACTTAGTAATACGATACCCCTTGGTAAGACTGGTTGTCAGACTTTCGGGCCGCTGACTACCTGTAACGACCTGTGTCAAAGATCAATGCAAGATCAGGTGCAAGTGACCAAATACCCACCCTGCATGAATGACTAGATCAGCCGCGGATTCGCCTGAGCAGAGGTCGAAAATTATCTCCCAGGAATGCACTACCCGGATTCAAAGTATTTTTACGACCTGGATGTGGGACTGTAAAACAGTCGACGTAGTTACTATCATGAATGCCTTAACCAAGAGCTTAGTTTGTCAAAATCCGATCAGCTTTTCATTCGTAAAAAGTAATAGAAGTAATTTTGTGTGAGTTAATATCGCATATTAGTATAAGTGACGTACGAGTGTCGCTTTGAATTAGGACACGACCGTAGTCTGAATTAATTCAAATTCGTTTCGCGACGTCAGGTTTTTTTTTTTTTTTTTTTTTTTCGGATGGGAAATCATCAAATAACCCCTCCCGCTCTGGGCGGAGCAGGAGGGAGTGTCAGACTTTTACTGACTAAAACCCATCCATGTTCCTTCATCGCCCTTTGTGTTCCGGGGCCGCGATATCTCTTTCGAACAGTCCCGCAACCCCGGCAGGCATCGGTCCTTACGGACCCCTTCCCTTTTGCTGACTCTCTTTGAGGCGCGCGTGGAACACGAACGCGCCGTCGACACGGCCTGTCGTCATGAGACGGACGGACGGCGAGCTAGCCCATAGCCCACCGTCCACAGGCCCGCGCCTACGGTGGCCGGGGGCCACGTGGTGGTGGCCCCCGACGCCCGGGGCGTCTCCCGCGGCGGCCCGGACGTTGAGAGGTTCTCTCCCTCTCACGTTCCGCCACCTCCTTCTCTAGCATTACTGCTTCGCAGAAGGAGGTGACAGCGTCCCATTCCGTCTCGCTCCGGACCATGGCTTGCACCAGGGCCGGACGCGAGAGGTCGCCGCCGCCAAGACGTTAGGTTTCACGTTTTATCATAATATCTATTGTATTTTTAATAAATAATATCATACTAAAAGTTAATGCGTAGGTTTATTTCATATTGAATCTGAAATCGGAATTCTTCTAAATATTTCAGAACTATTAATTATGCCCAGAACAGAAAATAACTTTTCCGATACGAAATAAACACGAAAAGCTCAGAAATAGAATTTACTTTCAAAATTAAATGTTTATTTTCAGTAATATTTACATTATTTACATACTAACTCTATAATAGAAATAAAAATATTTACAAGTATCAAAAAGGGTTACAGGGCGTCGAAAAATTCGTCCACATCGCTGTCAACAGGAAAAGTGCCCAGAAGGCTTGCAGCATTGCCACGTTGGATGGCAATGCTGATTCTTTGGCCAAAAAATAGGCCCGCCCTCTGGTCACGTGAACAGTCGACCAACAGTTTGGCCATTTCTCGAAAACTAGGTGGGCACTCGGACCCCATGGCCCTAGTGTTTCAACCCCAAACGGCTCAAACACATAATTACCAATTAAATTATTGTATTTGCGCCGTTTGAGGTTTTCAGCACCTGCAGCAGCCGCCCCAGCGCAGCACACTGTGCTAGGAAGATGGGATGGCGCAAGGGTGTCGACGCAAGTTGCGTCCCACACCAAAGGCCTACCCAACTTCCATGGCATTATGGTCATACCATCTGGTCTCTTGCCATCGACGCGTGCCAAGCCAGTGGGTTCTAATACAGCTGGCACCCCGGCGGTGGCAAGAGCACGACGGATGAGATCATTAATGCTAGCGTGCCGCGCTATCCGACCTGCACTCTTACTGCAAGAAAGGCCATGGTGTCCGAGGCAGTCGACTGCTTCACCACATTGACAGCGATGTGGAGCCCCACAAGGAGCGCCCAAACGCAAACATGTAGCGAGCCGGAAGGTTGTGTCACCTAACATAGTGCCTATATTAGGTGACGGTAGCGCCTGAAGCCAGAGGCCCGACTCCCATTCACCCACAGCCAGCAGGCGGGCACGCTCAGCAGTATTGGTAGACGTATTAATAAGTTTATTCCGTACCAACCTGCAGAGCGGCTCATCCCACTGTCTCTGGGAAAACAGGTTCTCGGGCCGATCCGTGTCCGGGCAAGCCACTTTCCAGGCGTCCTCTGCGTCGGTCAAGACAAGCACGGCACTTCCGAGCTAACCAGGGAGAGAGTTAAAATTTTCCTGGTTAGCTTTTCAGTGCTGTGGACAGAAGACAGGAACGCTATCGTAAGCTAACACTAGAAATTTTGCGGAAATTAAAAATTAAATGTAGGTAGGAAAAAATTCAACAAAGATAATGAGCACTAAAATAACTTTAAGTGAGTAGGAGTTCTTAGAATACTTAAGATTTTTATCAAAATATTTATCTATCTGGGTTCACCGTTCATAGTAAGTAATATTTTCGTAAGAAATATTTAATACCATCTGCCTAACTTTTTCCCAACTTTATTGGGGACGGCTTCCAGTCTTACCGGATGCAGCTGTATGCCAGTATTTTACATGGTGTGACTGCCTATCTGACCTCCACAGCCCAGTTAGTACTGGTTAATACGATACTCTCCTTGGTAAGATTGGTTGTCTGACTTTCGGGCCACTGACCACGTAACGTCTGTCAAAGATCAACAAATGACAGCCGGGACCAACGCAGACCGATACGGCATGGTAAGGGATTTAATTTTTAACCAATGGACTTTCAAACGTATTGAAATAGAAATACGAAATAAATTGCTAATAGGCTTGATCTAGAAATGATCCCGTGGCATGCCATGGCATCGAAAGGGATTTGTATTGAAAGACGCACCGCGGTCGTATTTCTATATCAATACGTTTGAATGTCCATTGGCAAAAATTTAAATCCCTTGCCGTACCTATGCCGTGCCGGTCTGCGTAGGCTCTTGCTCATTTACGGAGATGCGGCGTGTCGCGCGGCCCGCTTTCAATTCAAATATATGGCAATGTTTCCGAGGCACGGAGGAAACTCGGTATCTATTGATAGTCACCCATCCAAAGCCCGACCTTAACCTTGAAGATCGACCCGTGCGGCTATTATTATTTAACCACGAGCTCCTAATAAGTATTTGACATAATATTGTAAATTGCTAACTAGTGAGATAATATTGTTATTTTTTGGTTTTGTTTTTTTTTATTATTATTATTATATTACTTTGTGTATAATTATTATTATATTACTTTGTGTAATTTATTTCATCATCACTGCTCTCAAAACGGTGAAGGAAAACATCGTGAGGAAACGTGTCCTAGAACCAAAATTTCGAAGACATGTGACATCTACCAACCCGCACTGGGCCCACGTGGTGGATTATAGCCCACTCCCTCTCATAGAGAGGAGGCCTGTGTCCCAGCAGTGGGAACATTAATAGGCTGATGATGATGATGATTTTTTCTTTGGTAGCCCCAGTTAATAAAGATCCTCATTTATGTGTAAATTAAAGTAGGTAGGTACTCAACGATGAAACCAAACGAACACAAAGCCGGTTTTATAATTAGTAACATATTCATCCATTATTCTAAATACCTAACGAATTAAACAAAAAAAAAGAAACAAAATGACTGATTCAATTAAATATTCCCGTTGAACTAATTGAACATTTTGGAACATAACAATTTATTGTGAGCAAAAAACGAGCAATGTCCTAATAAAACACATACATGCTTTGTTAAAATTCGTTCACAAAGCTTAGGTAATGATGCGACATGTTATTTTATTTTACGACTAAACAGTACTACTGTACATAATATATGTTTAATTGATTTATCGTGCTCGTTTTATTTATATGGTTGAACGTTTAATTATTTTATCGAATTTGTTCAACTGTAATCTTGCATGTTTTTTTTAATTGTTTGAAACCTTTTCAGTAGATAGTGAATTATTTATGTTTTTTTAACGGAGATAATAAATACTGCAGCTGTAGTACTGAGTACAGACAGTGGTTCTGTTGTGATGTTACTGTTCGTTGGTTTCCTTATTTTGACATTCGTAGGAAGTGGTGTCAGCGGGCACAGGGACCGACCGCGTCGTTATTCAGGTATGATTTATTTGAATATTTTGGAGATGTTATTCACGGTTTTTATTTTTGAAAAGAGAAGAAAATAATATTCTTTATTGTTGTTTCTGGTAGCAAATACGTTAAAATAAGATAAAAGTATATCGTCAGTTAGTAGTTAGTATCGTTAGTATTTTTTTCGTTCGTTGTTAGTATTTTTTTTGTTTCTTTTATCAAAAAACAGAAATACGAGAGCAGCCCCAGTTTTTCTTTTTATTCCTTCCTCTTCTCTACTGTCTCCTTTTATCTCGATGTAAATTTTCAGCAATTCGGCTTTATTGCCCTGATTTTTTATCTAACACTGGACTGGAACATCTTCACTACTCCATTTTCTTCTATTTTGAGGAATTGCGGCAGCCGTTTTGGGTATAGCTTTTTCATGTCCAAATTTTCGGTCAAGTTTGATATACAGCACTTTCTTCTTTTGTAGAAAATCGTTTCCAAGTGTTACTGAGCAAAATCCGATAGCAAAAAGTTATTTATTGTTAGTATTATGTAAGTTAAGTAATGTTGCTTTTTCTTTTTTTTTTCGGGTGGGAAGTCATCAAATGACTCCTCCCACTCTGGGCGGAGCAGGAGGACTAAAACCCATCCATGTTCCTTCATCGCCCTTTGTGTTCCGGGGGCACCCCCCGCCAAAGTTCACCTAAATTTTCAACTCCGATAATTGGAAATCCGAAAATGTTGTTCCTAAAATTTTTCATCCTAACAATCACAATTCCTAACTACTCTGTCTCTAATGTTCATAATTCCGAAGCATTCAACTTCATAATGTCAGTAGCAATAAACATCTATTATACTTTTATTTGTTTTCCTATATTTTCTCAACATAACCATTTTTTACACTATTATTCAAAGTCATATCTTTTTTGTTTAGATTTCTTTTTATTCATAATAATCAGTACTATATACATTAATTTTGCGTAACTTTATTTTCACCTAGCATGTATAACATATAAGAATAATAGTACCATACAAAATAATAGGGGGTAAAATATAATGACCACCAAATTTTAACGAGGCGGTTGATGAAAAACTAGTTTTGCCTAGGCCGACTTGGGGCACCCCGACACGGATAGATTAGGTTAGAAGGGTCCGCCATACCCTTCGTGGTTATTTTTTTTTAAACCATTCAGAAGTAGGAGCCCCGCGTAGCGGGGCTCCGTCGACCGGGTCTCCCTCGACTTGGATGCAAGAGAGACACTCTGACCTGAATTTCATTCATTTAAGACAAAAATCAGTGAAACGACCTTTAATCATTCTAAACAGTTGGTTTTTTAGACATAATTATCTCAGGTATAGTTATAGTAATAAGTACGTTATGTAAAGCATACCCCCAAATAATAATCATACCCTCAAATTAAAACTATAAATATCATCTTCTACCCACTTATATTTTTTATTACACTTGGTAAATGTTTCTTTCTGAGTATGAGTGAAAATATTATGGTAATTATGTTTAGGGATAAAAGCATTAGGATAAAAAACAGTAGGAGATTAAATATATTCACATTAATGATATTATGAATTACAATTTTCGGAAAAATGAGTGTTATGGACATCGCCGGTAGCACTACAAATAGTATGAATGAAAACTTTAGGATGAAAAATTTTAGGAAGAGTGATCATTCGGATTACAAATCATTAGGAAGAACAATTTCGGGTAAAGAACTTTAGGTGAGCCAATATGGACCCGTTCCGGGGCCACGGTATCTCTTTCGAACAGTCCCGCAACGGCAAGTAACGTTGCCTAACTTTTGAAAACAGTCAACATGTGGTAACAGTTGGAATCATTGTTATAGAATGTTACTATAAAATAGAACAAATGCCGTGCAACCCGCTTGTTGCTAAAAGTTACTCTTTGTTATATTTTCTTAATTTATGTTATTGGCAGTATGTCCGCGATGAGTAACATTCAACAAAAAGTAGTAGCCAGGTAAGTTGTACATAGTGTTACTGTGTTGCATAGTGTTGCTCCACAAAAGTTGACTTCGGTGTGGATAAGAAGAATATTAGTAAAATAAAAAAGACACCTCGTGCAACCTAGAAACCGAGCTATCCGCATAGGTAATCCACTTCTTCCCCCACTGCTCAACTAGATTGCTCAACTGCTTAAAGTTGAGCAGTGGGTAATACCAACGGCTCAACTGGTAATTGCTCAACTATGAATAGTTGAGCAATGGGTAATACCCGCTGATCAACTAAAACTGCACAACTCATATGCATTCACAAAAAGCCTACAGGTATAATTGGATATGTCTGCAGCTTTCGATATTTAACAAGAAATTATAATATCTCTAACGGTTACAGAAGCATCATGCCCAAAAAATGAACACTACACGCGAAATAACCAACGATGCATAAGAACCTGCGCTAACAAAGGGGTGCCAATCTCTGATGACTGCAAACCCTTCACTGGATGCGTCTGTAACGGCGGCCTGGTAAGACTCAACGATGATGCCAGTGGAAAATGTGTACCGGAGAGCAAATGCCGTAAGTTGAGATAGTTTTAAAGGAATTCCAAAGTCAGATGTCCTTGAGCGGCATAAAAACTCTGGCACCAGCATATATAACAGATAGAATATATAAAGTCGTATGTCTATCTTTTTTTGGCATTACGAAAACGAGCGAGATAGACAAACGACTTTCCGAATCGGAATCGAATCGAAGCGTTTTGAATAGCTATGTAGTTTTGAATAGCTATGTAGGTTAGGCATTAATTACACGAAAAGAAAATATAAAGACCTGAAGATATCAGAAAGTCCGTGTGTGGATGACACAATTTTTATAAATTTTGTTGGTTTTAAACGGTTTCTCATCGTGTCTAACTTATTAAAATTCGTCATCCATAGCATAGTCCACATTCTGATAGTTTTGTGACTAGATTAATGTAATAATTTGAACAATTTATTTAAACAGTTTTCAGTGCCCAAACTGAAGTTGTTACCCCGCGTATACAACAAAATCACGTCATCAACATCATTCTCTGCCTTTATCGTCGGCGTAGCATGTCTTCTTCTACTATACTTCTCTCTCATCAGACACATCCTATCTTCCCATATCATCCTTTACACAGTCTATCCATCGCTTCATCAAGATCATGTATTAATGCAACAATTTTCAATTCAATAATATTCAAATTTTGTTATAAAACAATAACTATGTAAATTTTCCCTTAGTAACAAAGTTAACAGCAACAGGGTTGATGAACTAAAGCCGACAATTATCTATATTGTTTTAACATTTGTGTCATATGCATGAGAGTAGGTACATAAATAAATACTATACAGGGTGAAGCGTTACCACATTTTCAGTATAACATTTATTGAGGAAACCAATCCAGCATGCCTGAGAGATATTTCTCGGCGGCATATAATGCCAAGTCAGAGGCCCATGTGCGGCACAAAAACTCTGACAACAGGTAAGGCACTCACTAACCATACGAAAAAGAAAGAGTAGAACATTCCGAACCCGAGAATACGGCAAATTCCTCCCATCATTCTACCCGAATAGAAAGGGTCAGTGTAATCAGGAACCTCGGGGTTACTTTTGACTCGAAGCTTATCTTTGACACACATATAAATAATATTGTCAGCAAAGCGTCGAAAGCTCTAGGTTTCATCTGCAGGGTCTCATCAGAGTTCAGAAACATCAAAACTATCAAGATTCTATATTGCGCATTCGTTCGTAGTCACCTCGAGTATGCCTCTCAAGTCTGGAATCCTAAATACAACGTCTATATCGCTCGATTAGAGGGCATACAGAGAAAGTTCTTAAGGTACATTCAATTTCGTTACAAAATATATCTACCAAATTATTTTAAACGGTGCAAAAGGTTTCATATTCTTCCTTTGCATGAACGACGAAAAGTCTCAGATTTGGCCTTTCTAATTAAAATTGCAAACGGATCCAGTGATGTTCCTGAGTTGCTAAGCAAGATTGGGCTGCGGGTACCTAGTTTGTTTCTGCGTAAATCTCGTTTGTTGCACATACCAACGACTAGGACTAATTACAGACAGAACTCGTACATGATTAGGGCGAGCCGTGAGTAGAATGCGACTTGCCAGGAGGTAGAAATCGACATCTTTAATACGAGCGTGTCTAAATTGAAAAAGACCCTATGCAACCACTTCTTTGACAACCCATAACCGTTGAACTATGTCAATTTGTGTTCATTTTTTTTTCTTTTCTTTATTTTTTTTTCTATATTGTTTTTGTGTGTACTAATCCTTACCACTGTCTTTTAGTTAAGTTATTCTTGTTTGATTTAACTATTATATTAAACTATTTGTGAAAACTTGTAATTAGCCATATTGTTGTTATTAACTAAATTATTGTGTCTGCCTAGCTGTAAGTTTTCCGAAAATAAAAAAACTAAAATAAAATAAATAAATAAATCATGGGAGAGGCTTATGTCCAGCAGTGGACGTTATGGGCTGTTGTTGTTGTTGTTCAGGATGATGTAGGTACTGAATACGTACGTGGTATAAATTTGTGCGTCGATGATTCCATCCTGTATCTACTGTTTTCGTTTATCGTTTACACCTACAACAAGTAGTACGAGTTTTCAAAACGTTTTGTCTGCAACTAGTCTTGTTGCAGACAAAACGTTTTGAAAACTCGTCAAACAGGTTAGCAACCTAGTTAACAAGACATGTCTGAAAGAAGGTCAATTCATGTATACAAAACGTTATGTGTGTATATTATGTGTCTGTGACACTCGCGGATAATGTAACTTCCTTTTAGTGACAGTATTTTCAGATAAGACAATAGTTCCGAAGATTATCTCCTACATCCGAACTCTTTATACTATGCTTTTCGTAAATTACTTATCATATTTGGTCCGCCGAAGGTTCTCTCAACGCGAGCCGTATCGAGGAGTCGAGGAGTATACTCCTCGATACGGCTTTTATATTTGTATGGAGAATCGCAGTCCCTGTTCCCTTTTAATCCAACCCCGTGAAGAGAGCTTCGAAAGATGTTTGTCGAGGCTCTTGGCCATCAGGCCACTTGCCGTAACGACAATCGACACAATGATAGCTCACATCCACATGTCGACAATAGTGTTATTATTAATTAATTTTATTGAGTAGCGTATAAAGAATTTCACTGTAGCTCTAGACAATACTCGGAAATACTTAGTAGCAGATAGAATAATAGAAACACAATTCAATAATTCGTTATTTTTTATTGTTTTTATGTAAATATGTTTGTTATATTTGTTTGTTGCAAGAACAATACATCGCGACCACGCATGTTAAAACACGTAAATGTTATATAAATAAAATTACACAGCTGGTTTCCTTGACAGTTATTTAATAAATTTTATTTGTTTAATAAACAATAGCCCTTACATTTTTGAATCGCGATTTGGTATTGGATTAACAGTATCGGCGTCACCAGTTCACCATTATTCATTTTCAAAACCGTGTGTTGTGAAAATTTGACTTGGTAGCTTCTATTAGCAATTCACAGTCAACACACAGTAGGGACCCCCCCATACCAATAAATTCGAGGTTTCCGGAGGAAATTCCGGGCATCTTAAGAAAATTCCGGACTTTTATTTCCTTTAAATTATACCTATAGTTTTAATTTTATAACAGAGAAATAACAAAACATTTGCGGGCGCTTAAAATAAAAATCTCAAAAAAAAACTTATTCACTCTCCCATACCTCTCTCTACTATCTCATTGTACTGTTTATTCTCTTTCTCCTATTTCATGTGTTAAGAGTATGAACACTTAATACAATCGTGAGAAAATTATGGTGGTGACTTTTATTGTCAACTCTGCCTACCTACACACTCGACAACACCAGCTTCATATTGGTGTGCTAGTAGGCCGAACACACCGGTGTACATCTCCCGCCTACACTACACCACTACAGCGGAGAAATCATAAAGTACATATGTCAGAAGACCAAGTACGTGGCGAGAGTGCAGCTGTTGGAGTCGCGTCGCAGCGTCAACTTTAAGGCGTTCGTGGTGCGAATGGCAACGTGTTATCTGCACCTCATCTTGGAGGAGGACTTTTGGCCGCTGCAGGGAGTGGTGTTCTGTCGCTTCCACGGGAAAGTGCCAAAAGTCCTCCTCCAAGATAAAACCAACATAAGTTTAACGGAGACTTTAAATTCATGCCATCCCTTACATTTTGTATCAAAAACAAAGCGACAGCATCAATATAAAGTCCACCGGTCAATTTATACTTCACGAATATATCTTTATTAGTATCAGAGATCAATGGTAGGCCAGTCACCTAAAGGGCCAGTAAAATTATTTTATCGATAGTCATGATGAAAACGACAACAATTTAGTAAATTCACAGTTGGTTGAATATGTATATTACCAAAAAGATTTGTTTTTGACAAATCTTTCAAAGAAGATCAAAAAAGATTTGTCAAAAGTCATCGTAGAAATGCAGGCAAATGTAGGCACTAACTACGCGGAAAAGAAGAATTAGTAGACCTTCAGATTATAAGCGTGTTTTGACTTTCAAAGATTCAAATACACACAAGTAAAATACGTTTCTCTGTAAATATACTGAAATTGTGTTGTTTAAGTTGCTTTTCATGCATATTAATCACCTTAATTATGTATATCTCTTTTACTAGCGTCGCGTCGTGACCAATTAAACTTCACGTATCTTTTCACATTATCTTTAACATTCATCAACATAATTTCACGACATTTCGTGAGACATGCTTTTCATTATTAACTGTGAAACAGTTAATAATGAAAAGCATGTCTCGTTCATGGCTCGTTGAGACAATCCGGAAAAAACAAGGGGTTCGAATTAACCCACGCAGAAGCTATGGCTTTCGCAAAAGTTACTCAAGAAAAGACATAATCCGATGGGAATCATTCAGTCAATCCCGTTTGAAATCTTCATCTCGTTCTAAATCATCATCTTCTTTTGAATCTCTTGTATTTGGTGGCTGTAGAGGTGATTTATTCTTTTCTTTCTTTTTATTTATTTTCATCTTTTATTATTTTTATTCTGTCTTATTTTATATTTTTCATGTAACATAAATTCATATTTCTTCTTCCCGCGTCATCAAATCATTATTGGATATGTTATGTTTCAAAGCCAAGCTTTACTGGATCTGGAGTTTTCTTACTTACACCAAATTATATTTTTAAGTAGACTGAATCTCTATTTTTTGGTACAAGCCCGCCACACTATTCCGAAACCATTGTAAGTCCTGAAAGCCAGAATCAACAGTGGCGACCATCAGAAAAGCGCCGAGACAATGAAGCTCGACGAAGTCCCAGAGAACAATCTACCTGTCTTGGATTCCGTAACGAAATTATTCAGAAAAGTAAAGACTGAAAATCTTGTCAATAAAAGCGCACTATTGGCTCAACTAGAGTTAGAATTTTAACAGTGCGCTTTTATTAGGTCGTTTATTTTGACAACGCCTATCCCATTGTTACTGAGGACTGTCGTAAGTGGTACAATTTCCTATTATTTTTTTCCATTTGTCAATATTTTTCTCTCAATTTCAGCGAACAAATGCAAAGATTGCAATGCAGTCTACAAAGATTCTATGAACCCTTGCCCTTTGACATGTGCTCATCCAAAACCAAGACCATGTCCCTACGCGGCCATCAATAAAGGGGGTTGCGAATGCGCCCCTGGTTTTGTTCTCAATGAAGCTAGCGGAAGATGTGTTAGGCCTAAAGACTGTCCCGGTACTTATTTTAACTATTGCACTTTTTTCCGTTGGCTTGGGTTTTTATCGAATTAACAGGCTTTTATACTCACTTTGTCTTGCTCAAACAATAGGGTAGATGACAAAAATAAATCTAATTAGTCCGTCAAATAGATTCTAAAAAATATTGGATACATATTTTTTTTCTTTTTTCACGAACCTAAACAAAAAATGAAGACGATACAGTGCGCCGAAAACTCGTGTGACGTCACAAGCCCCCACTCATGATCTTTGACAAGTTTATCTTCGTCATCATCATCATCAGCCTTTTAATGTTCCCACTGCTGGGACACAGGCCTCTTCTCTATGAGAGGGAATGGGCTATAATCCACCACGCGGGCCCATGCAGTGCGGATTTGTAGATGTCACATGTCTTCGAATTTTTTGGTTCTAGGACATGCCGGTTTCCATACGATGTCTTCGTCAATTTTTATTAATTTGATAAAACAAAAAACACGTATCCAATATTTTTCGATAATCTAACTGACGTGACGGTTTAGACCGTCACGTCAGTTACGTCGTCGTCACGACGACGGTCGACGGTGACGGTCGTTACGTTGTTTAGACAGAATAATTTTTTTTTAGTCAGTCATCATCCCTTAAATATTTCATATTATTATATATGAAAAATTTAAGTATTAAAAAATTTATATATTCATTAGTACGCGCTATGTTCCTAATCTTATTATTTATTTCCTTTTTCTAATTCTTATTTCTTTTTCCCTTATTATTAGGAAAAAAATGCAAAGATCCTAATGCAGAGTACGTAGATTGTCCCAACCCATGTCCATTATCATGTGATCGACCGTTCCCAAGAGTTTGTAATAAGGCTTGCGTTAAAAGAGGTCGCCAGTGTGCCTCAGGATATATTCTGGACATCGACGATATCAAGCATGGGAAATGTGTCAGACCCAAGGATTGTCCGGGTATGTACTGAAACTTTTATATTTTATTTCTTTTTTGTTGGCTTGACTGTCCGTCTCCCTGGCTATATGGTCCTTTCACTGCTTCAATCATTTGTGACTCCTAGTTTCTTCCGTCCAGTTTGACAGATTTTAATATAATCTTTCTTAATTTTTTACAGCACCAATATATTGCCCAAAACATTCCCGTTACGTTATAGAAGATAACCAATGCCAAAAGACATGCGGAAATCGGTTGTTGACTAATAGTGACGTGGCTGGTGCCTGCGTCCCATTCACAGGATGTTCCTGCAGTTCTGGATTTGTCAGATTGTATGATAACGCAACTGGACCTTGTATACCTGAAAGTAAATGCCGTAAGTATAAAACTTTTAATGAAAAAGCTTGCAGACGTGACAATGAACTCTAAATCAATTGTGATACGTTTGATTTTCTAGCACCAATTCCAACTGAATGTGGTGTAAATGAAGAACCAACTAGCTGCAGAATAATTTGTCCTCCTCAAACTTGTGACAGTATCTTCTCTTCATACTATTGCGTGCCAACCGAATGTGAGCCAGGATGTGACTGTAAAAATGGATACCTGAGGAATAAGGATGGAATTTGCATCCTTTCTGATGATTGTTTTAAACCTGATCGTAAGTATTGATGTACTTGTTTTTAATCGAAGAACTTTTTGGAGATACCTACAGCTAGGATAGTAAAAATAATGTGTTTTTGTTTTCAGAAACAGAATGTGGAGAAAATGAAATAGCGTCTGACTGTGCAATTCAATGCCCCCCTCAGTCTTGTGAAAGTCTGTTTGTAACTTATTTGTGTTCAGAACCAAATTGTGCTGCTGGATGTAATTGTATTGACGGGTATCTTAGGAACAGTTTCGAGATATGTGTACCGAGTGAAGAATGTTATAACGGTTAGTGTTATACTTAAATACTCTAACGAAATTATGCCTATGTACTCAAATACTTAAAAGCAATTCTGTATTGAATCAAACTGGTTCTTTGCAACTGTTTTGTTCTTTACACCACCGGCCAATTTATACTTCACGAATATGTTTTTATTAATATCAGAGATCAATGGTGCGCCCGTGATAAAAGCCCCAATTTACGAGTTCTAAAATCATCGATTCGAAGTAAGGCAGGCGCATTACTTACAGTTATTTATTTTATCACTACTGCTCTCAAAACGGTGAAGATAATATCGCGAGGAACCCGCCATATCCTAGAAGTATGTGGATCGACAAATCGAAGATAATTATGTGGTATCTACTAACCCGCACTACATATTGTGTGGATTATAGTCCACTCTTTCTCATAGAGAGGAGGTTCACCGGACTCATGCATCTTTCCCTTTCGGTGATAGCTTCACTCTTTGTCATCTCGCCTTTTCCAAACAACGTTGGGGTCGGCATCCAGTCTAACCGGACGCAGCTGAATACCAGTATTTTACATGAAGCGACTGCCTATCTGACCTCCACAACCCAGTTAGCTTCACTCTAGTCATTATTACAAATAACAGATTATAATACACACTGACACAGCCAAGTGTTTTTGTAATTGTGCATTCCTCTGGTAAAATATTAAACAGAAGTATCTGTCACAGTAGTGTCCCACAAGGTTCCATCTTCGGACCACTGCTCAATGTAAGTCTGTCTATCATCCCATAGATCCAGCAGGTTGCGGCGGAGACGTCAACGCAACTCGCTCGCGTGGATGCAGTAGTCCATATCCACCGACCTGTAAAAACCCTGATCCTAAACTCCGCTCTGATGTTTGTCAACTTAACGGTTGTGAGTGTAAAACGGGATACATTAAGTCTTACGAAGACGGGAACTGCATTGAATCAAAAGATTGTCCTGGTGAGTGAATGCTATATTAAAGACTTTCTTCTTCCTTGGACTGTTCTTTTTCTGTCATAGGCTCAGAATCGATGACCCTTGGTGAAGACATTTTTCTGAATTGAGAGGGATGCCCACAGGACCTTGGAAAGCCTAATGTTACACCACTTTGAACTGTCATACTTTTCAAGGATTTGAGTTAACATCCGTGTTACTGAATTAGGTAAAACATAATAAATTAGTATGTCATTTCGCTGGTTTGATGCCACAATAGACTTGGCCATTTACTGGGCCTAAACATTATAATATAATAGATGTAACGTCAAAACGAATAGAAGAAGAAGTTTTAAATATCTTCTAAAATATTTTTTTATAGGTGGATCACCGAAATGTGGAGCTAATCAAACATACGTCGGTTGCAAATTTGGTTGCCCAACCAACTATTGCCCAGTTGATGATAGTCGGGCTCTGGTTGCTTGTTCTATAGCGTATCCTTGTCAGGGCGGTTGTGCTTGTACAGGTGGCTATCTGATAGTGAGTTACGATAACCCGCAGTGCGTCTTGGCTTCAGATTGTCGTAAGCAAAAATAAATTTTATTGTTATTGTAATATGAATAAGTTTTCGATAGCTGCATGACAGCTAAGATTATATTGTTCAAAAGCAGTTTTATTGGATTCTAAAATGACTTAAATTTGATTTCAGCTGACTTTAAATGCACAAGACCAAACGAAGTCTTCGATCGCAATCCTTCAACATGTTTCTTCGAAAGATGTGAGGATAGAGGCAACGAATGTAGCTCTCCTTACCCGCCTGGACCAAGATGTGTCTGTGAAGATGGTTACTACAGGAACGAAAGCGACATTTGTATTCCTGTTTCAGAGTGCCGTAAGTTTTGCTATGATTTTTTTATTGTATATAAGGCCAGCTCGAACCAGCCTTCGTGATGCGCATCCAAATCTTTTCGCCACCTGTTTCTAGAATGAACTCGGCGGTGCTGTCCATCCTTTGGCACCCATTCGGGGTGGCGCAGGAGCAGAGTACCTGGAAGAATTTTAAGGAGGCCTTAGCAGTAGAACATAGAAGGGAACTAAAAGGGAACTAAAAAACAAAATAAAACTAGGTTGTCCTAGTTTTATTTTGTTTTGCTTTTTGTAAAATAGACGTTGGCATCGTAAAAACTATTACTTTCTCTTTTAATGGACCATGATAATTTTATAGATGATTTTTTTTACTTGCATGAAAGTTTCTAAAGGGTGTTCCAAAGTTACGAACAATGTGTAATGCCCGTGCCAGACTGTTGTAAACAAGCCCTCCACACACCTCCACATCGGTCTCCACCGATGTGGAGGCCGAACCGTTCATGACAAACAGTAATCCTATTTACGGTTTGGTGAAACACTGACTGACTCACTGGTGAAACACGGACTCCTATGACCGTGTTTCACCAGTGGGTATGTATAAGCTATTTAAGACAATGATGATGAATAGATGAATTACTTTGAAATTCGTATATAGAAATGCTGTTTCAAATATCTGTAAATATCTATTGCGAATTTGCGACTGTGTGAATGTTTTTTTTCTGACGATACAGCACCACTCGGATGTAAGGACGATCTTAACGCAACATACACTGACTGCCCCAGTTACTGTCCACCGAGTTGTGATGACATTGGTCAGGAACCAAAGTCATGTATAGCCGCGTGTGCACCGGCTGGCTGTGCGTGCAACCCAGGATATGTGCTGAATACAGATGGAAAATGTATCGACCCTAAAGATTGTCCAGGTAATTGTTCACTTGAATATTTCTTTATTTATTATTACAAAATCCACAGCTCTTAACAATCTTTACCTAGACTATTTTAACTAAACCTACAGCCAATTAAGGATTTACAATTTAACATCTATACGTACATAGCTAAGAATACAGCGTGTGAGAGTGTGTGTGCCTGAGGAGTTAAAGTGGGTGTGTAAGTATGTTATAACGGTGTGATATGATTTTTAGAAATACCAAAAAAATATTTTCTGAATTCTACAACAGCGCAGCGGTGGCCCAGTGGTGGCGGCCCCGACTTACGAACAGTAAGTCGTGAGTTCAAACCCAGACAGGCACATTACTTTGTGTAATTTATTTCATAACCGCTGCTCTCAAAACGGTTAAGGAAAACATCGTGAGGAAACCCGCATGTCCTAGAACCAAAAACATTGAAGACATGTGACGTCTACCTATCAAAATCAAACTCAAAGCATTTATTTCAATTAGACCATTACGGCACTTTTGAATGTCAAAAATACAAAAAATAGAAAATCAAAGCTACAGTCCCAGGCACAAGGCATAATAACTTGAGAAAGTACTGTAGTTGCCCATTCCCTAGCGTAGATCTCTATGGAGAAGAACGGGCAAGAAACTCCATGGACACTCTTTTAAAATTAAAATATTGTTACAAAATCTTGGTTACATCATTAATTTTGAGATTATACATATATGTGAGAACGATGTACAAAGACGAGCACACTAAGAGCGTCCAGAGTAAAAGATTAGATCAAGAATTTATGAACAGAGTAATTAAAATGAACCTTGGCAGCTAAGAGATGACCAGACTCAACTGACAGCGCCCGTTCACAGACATGACGCATGTACCGGCGCCATTCAACTCAACCATATTGAAGGGAACTAAATGACCCAACACACCCGCCACCATCAGCGAGACATTTAAGTGAGCATGACATTCTCTCAGCCACCAAGGCATATTCAAGTCAATGAAAGATAAATAAATGTAAATGGTGGCTGAACAGAACGAAGTACTCACACATGTGCTATGCAATTATATAATACTAAGAACTGGAATTTAAACAATGCAAGTATATTTTTACAATCTTCTGCAGCTTCCACAATACATTAACATATTAACATGGGAATCAATTCTTCATCTTCTTCTTTACGTGTCGATGGACTCCCAGGATGCCCGACCAGTACAATCAATTAGTTTGCCCCCCCCCCCCCCTCTATGGTTGTGGAGCAGGACCAGCATTTAGCCAAGCATTTTATCATCAATGTAATCCTCCAACTTATAATGTGCTTGCCTACATAGTGTGCGTTTTATACAACATTTAAATTTCGTCTCATTCATTGCGGTATAACATACTCACACACCCACCTTAACTCCTCAGGCACACACACTCTCACACGCTGTATTCTTAGCTATGTAAATATATTAAATTGTAAATCCTTAATTGGCTGTAGGTTTAGTTATTCAGTAGATAATTGATATAAAATTCAGAAAACTTAATGACATGTCTTCTCTATGTAGTTATGAGATGCAACGGTGATCTCAACGCAACATACAGTGAATGCACTAGTTATTGTCCTCCGAGTTGTGATAAGATTGGTCAGGAACCAATGGCATGTATAGCCTCGTGTGCACCGGCTGGCTGTCAGTGCAACCCAGGATATGTACTGAATCAAGACGGAATATGCATCAACCCTAAAGATTGTCCAGGTAATTTTTTCACTTAAATATGACACTTAGATCTTCTTTCTCGTGTGGTCTGTTTTTAAACGGCGGCCTACCAGGTATTTCTTGACACGGCATGTAAAGACATGCCGTGTGAAATTTCTTTCAGGCATGCTGGTTTCCTCACGACGTTTTCCTTTACCGACGCAAGTTATAATTCTACGAAGGTAGACTGGTAGAAAATGCCCAAGGCATTAAGTCCGCCTTTGTACAGTTTTTTTACTTGTGCATAAAGTTTTTATAAATAAGTAAATAATTATACAATACGCTCATGATTCCGAAAAATCATAGGTGCTTGCTTTGGGTTCGACCTCGAAACCTACGACTTGTCAGTCACGGCACTAGGCTATCACTGCTTTACTTGATATGATCAAATGTGCATGAATAATGAATCATTCATGTTATTTATTTAGCAGATAATGGGGTAGATGACACACCAATCAATTGAGATATTTATTAAGAGCTGTCAAAACGCGGTTCTCTCATAGATTTCAAGGCAATAGCCAACAGTGATGTCACTATTTTTTAAACTCAAGGACTCAACTATTTATTGATTTCAAAGCTACTTAAAATCGAATTCGGCATTTAATTGAAAATAAATCGGGTTTTCAGGCCCAAATTAAGTGTTTTTTAGAGATTGGTGTCTTGGAATTATTGTTTTATGGTGTCATCTACCCTATTATGCGATGAGGTACGTATTGACACACAACATTTATAGACTTTCTAAACTGTTGGTCCCGGATGTCATTTGAAGATCTTAGATAGTCCTAAAAGGTAGTCAGTGGCCCAAAACGTCTGATAACCAGTCTTACCAAGTGGTATCGTATTACCCACAGAACTAACTGGGTTGTGGAGGTCAGATAGGCAGTCGCTCCATGTAAAATACAGGTATTCAGCTGCATCCGGTTAGACTGGAAGCCGACCCCAAAAAGGCTTGGCAGATGATGATGATTTATAGACTATCCTATTCAAAGCTCTTTGGAAATAAATCAAACAAAAATCCATTGTTACTGCACAAGCTTTTATAATATAATTCTTAAAGATCATCTGTGATTACAACTGCTTTAACTCCTCTATTGTCGACAAGATGGCTCAACTTTTCGCTCATGTATTTGTCTTTCCATTCATTATCTCACACAGGTTGCGACGACCCCAACGCAGTGTACAAGGGCTGTCCAAGTGCTTGTGAACCCACTTGTGCAAAACCTGACCGTAACCAAGCATGCACAAGGCAGTGTATGCCACCCGGCTGTGTTTGCAAACCAGGATTTGTTCTGAATGAAAACATTGGAAAATGTGTCAAGCCTGAGACCTGTTCTGGTAATAAATTTCTATATGGAAGTAATACAATTCGTAGATACATATTTCCCAGCAAATTTTTTTGAGTACAGTTACTTAGTTTGATGTGCTTGGTTGACAGCTTCGTGAAGGTCACGTACTCTAAAAGCACGATGCAGGATTCTGGTTTTTAGTTCTTTATTTGCGCCAAAAATGTCACTAGCGTACTTTTTGTCGACTCGATTATCACCGTTATAAACTAACCAACTTATGGTGGCTAATTGTTTAGATTCGCGACTAATTATAATCCTAATTTTATAGTTGTGGACGAAGGATGTGGTGGAGATCTAAATGCAACACACGCCGACTGCCCAAGTAGCTGTCCACCTACTTGTGCTGATCGCTACAGGAAAGAAGAAACTGTGTGTATTGCTCTGTGTGATCCGAGTGGATGTGTATGCAAGGAGGGATACATTTTGACTAAGAAGGGTGAAAAATGTGTCAAGCCGGAAGACTGTCCAGGTAACATAAATCTAATAAGAATTATTTGCGATTGTAACTTCTCTTACTCCTATTTTGTTGGTATGTTGGTCCAACTTTTCTTTTCATAATTCATCCATACAGATCTGGGTTGGAAAGGAGACCTAGCAGTGGCTATAGATATAGAAATATTAGCTTGGAGTATCAAAGTATTGCTAATATTAGTTTAACTTTCTACTGTTTTTTTTTTTTCATTTGTTAATTTCTACAGAAAGCTATCCAGGTAAAAGTTCTAAAACATTTTAATAAAGAAATATGGCAGAATATAAGAAATATGGTAAATCGTATTATCTATGTAGTAGTGGGATGCAACGGCGATGGCAACGCAACATACACTGAATGCACAAGTTATTGTCCTCTGACTTGTGATGACATTGGTCAGGAACCAAAGGCATGTATAGCCGCGTGTGCACCGGCTGGCTGTGCATGCAACCCAGGATATGTACTAAATAAAGTCGGAAAATGCATCAATCCTGAAGATTGTCCAGGTAAATATGAACTTTAGGGGTTTGTTCCAAATGAAAAATACTCGGAAATGTGTCCAGTCCGAGACCTGTCCAGCTAATAGTTTTCTTAATTCATCTTTAAATGGAAATATTGGTTTTGGGAATTGAAATATCTTCACATTCTGATTTCACTTTTAACTGATGGTTTTTTATTTGTATTTTTCTACTAAAACAGTGAAAAGTTGTAAAGACCCCAATGCAATGTACAAAGACTGTACTAGTGCTTGTGAACCAACTTGCTTAAACCCAAACCCTCGAGTATGCACAGAGCAGTGCCTGCCTCCTAGCTGTGTTTGCAAACCAGATTTTGTTCTGAATGAAGAAACTGGAAAATGTGTCAAGCTTGAAAGCTGTCCAGGTAATAGTTACTTCAATTTATTATAATATAGAAATATCAACCTTGGATAATGACATTTTGATTTCATTTTTCTCTGAGTTTTTCTTAATTGAATTATTCTGCTATTAACAGTGTTAGGTTGTGGCGGAGATCCCAATGCGGTGTACAAAGACTGTGTCAGTGCTTGTGAACCAACCTGTACCAACCCGGACCCACAAATATGCACCTTGCAATGTTTACCAAGCGGTTGTGTATGCAAGGAAGGATATGTTAAAAATGAAGAAACTGGAAAATGTGTCAAACCCGAGACCTGTTCTGGTAATAATTACTTCAAAATTGTTTAAGTGAACCTATAAAATTTAAAGAGGGGAAAAGTGTTTGAGAACTCGTGAAGTCGTGATACAATACTAATCTAAGTAGCCTGTCTTTTTTAGGGTTCCGTACCCAAAGGGTAAAAACGGAACCCTATTACTAAGACTTCGCTGTCTGTCCGTCTGTCCGTCTGTCCGTCTGTCCGTCTGTCTGTCACCAGGCTGTATCTCATGAACCGTGACAGCTAGACAGTTGAAATTTTCACAGATGATGTATTTCTGTTGCCGCTATAACAACAAATAGTAAATATAGTCAATGGTATGGAACCCTTCGTGTGCGAGTCCGACTCGCACTTGGCCAGTTTTCTTTTTAGACTACATTAGGTTTTCTGCGAATGGTTTTATGTTGTTAAGTAATAATCCACCCACATTTCGCTAGTGATGTTTAAGTCCCATGTGATAGGGGGTGAGCCCTCTTGATCAGAAGGTCTTAGCTAAATGTCCAACAGCGCGAAACGTCTAATGAGCAGTAAGTATAATTAGCAAAATGTCCATGTAGCAAAACGTCCAACTATCAGATGGTCTGAGTAGCAGAACATCTATTTAGCAAAAAGTCCGATTCTCAAAATGTACACACACTATGCATCGGGAGACAAACGAACATTATTATTTACTTAAAGACTTATCAACCCGGCAAACATCGAGACTCCGTGGCTGCTACTGAGAAATTCCTGATGGAAAAACCCAATAAAAATTTGCCCGACCCGCGAATCGAGCCCAGGACCAACGAGGTAGTCAGTAGATAAATTGGTATAAAATTCAGTAAACTTATCAAGCTTCTCTTAGTAGTGGGATGCAACGGTGATAGCAACGCAACATACAGTGAATGCACAAGTTATTGTCCTCCGAGTTGTGATGACATTGGTCAGGAACCAAAGTCATGTATAGCCTCGTGTGCACCGGCTGGCTGTGCGTGCAACCCAGGATATGTGCTGAATACAGACGGAAAATGCATCAACCCCGAAGATTGTCCAGGTAACTATGATCTTTTAGGGGTATTGGGAACTGGGTAAACAGTCCATCATCCCCAATTATATTATATTATATTTATTATTTATCCGTGTCTGACCGTGGCATCACTCTGTCTGGGCCCTATCAGAATACCAGCGCTGTGACGTTTTTTTTTAAATGTTACAGCATCATGCTGAGATAGGGGCCTTTTGGCCTCGTACAGGACCAATTTCATTTCATGTTTATTTTTTTTATTTTTTTTCTCTTTGTTTATTTTTTTATTTTTACTATTTGTAAGTACTGTTAATTTAACCATTTTGTATTTGTGTTTTGTCCTGTGCGGGCTAATAAATGCTTTTTCTTTTCTTTCTTCTTTCTTTCAATTGAAAAGAGAGAAATCTCTGACTAGACGGGTGTCGTGTCTGGTGGGCAACTGCTCGAACATAATTTAGATTAAGAAGGGTGGAAAAGGACAATGGGCAAAAATGTATGAAGCCTGGGCTCACCCACCAACAGAGATGACAACACTTTGAACATACTTGTACAACAGTAAATATAAAGATGTAAACTCATTTTTGTGAAGAATCGATGGGGGTTTTTTTTTTGTTTTATTGTTTTCAAGTTTCAAGACTGGTGACAACGATGGAAGTAAAAGAAACTATCATGCATTTAAAACAAAAAAAGGCACCAGGTTTTGATCTAATAACGGCAGAAGTTCTTAAACAACTATCAAGAAAAGGCATCGTTCTGCTGACAATCCTTTTTAATGCAATACTGAGACTACAATATTTCCCAGAGCTATGGAAAATATCCATCATCAACATGATAGCCAAACCGGGGAAGCCTCCTACAGAGGTTACATCATATAGACCCATAAGCCTTCTACCCTTGCTTTCGAAAGTCTTTGAGAAGTTGTTCCTAAAACGCCTCCTTCCAGTACTAAAAGAACAAAAAGTTATACCGGACCACCAATTCGGCTTCCGCGCACACCATGGGACGACAGAACAAATACACCGAGTAGCCCAGACAATACGGCAAGCGCTGGAGAGAAAAGAATACTGCTCAGCTGTCTTCCTTGATATACAGCAGGCCTTTGACCGCGTGTGGCACAAGGGCCTGTTGTATAAGCTAAAGCTCCATCTACCAAATACTGCGTACATGTTACTGAAGTCCTATCTGCAAAACCGATTATTCCAGGTCAAATGCGAGAACTCTCTGTCATCAATCTGTCAAATAGAAGCAGGAGTGCCCCAAGGTTCGGTGCTGGGTCCCATCCTATACACAATATACACCGCTGATCTACCCACCACAGATAATGTTGTGACTGCAACCTATGCAGATGACACTGCAGTCCTCGCCTGTAGTAGGGATGCAAACACAGCATCCGCAAAACTGCAAGAATGCCTGGACGAAATTGGACAATGGCTACAAAAGTGGAGAATCCGAGCAAGCACCGCAAAATCTGTCCACATAACGTTCACACTAAAGAGAGGAGACTGTTCACCAGTTACACTAGACGGTGATGTATTGCCAACAGGCACGACAGTAAAATACTTAGGCATGCACCTGGATAGGAGACTCACTTGGCGAGCCCATATAAAGGCCAAAAGAGAACAGGCAAATAGAAAGTTTGGAGATATGTGCTGGCTGATAGGCAGACAGTCAACGCTAAGCTTGGAAAATAAAGTCCTTATTTACAAGTGTATCCTGAAACCGATTTGGACATATGGTATACAACTCTGGGGATCAGCGAGCCACTCAAATGTTGAAATTCTCCAGCGTTACCAGAACAAAGTATTAAAGATCCTCACCAATGCGCCATGGTTCACAAGGAACACAGAAGTGCATGATTACCTGGAAATTCCGACAGTCAGGGAGGAAATAGAGAGTTCCTCTGTAACCTACAAACAACGCCTTGAGCGACACAGCAACCATCTGGCTACACAGCTCATAAACACCAACAATTGCCTATTTCGGCTGAAAAGAATGCGATTAGCTTCCATATAAAATTCATTGAAAAACAGAAAGAGACGACACATCACAGGATGTGCACTTTCTTAAAGTCGAAGAAACAACATCCCATCTGATTAAAGCTATTGGGCTGATTGCAGATTAAAAGCAAAAAAAAAATAAAAAATTGTTTTCAAGTACGAACTAAAATCTTTTACAAAGGCATATGCCATAACTCTGTTGGACACTGAGCCCAACTTGACTCCAATGGTCCTTTGTCAAGCCAAATGTAGGCCAGTCTTTTCTGTGGGAGTCAAGCTCATTCCGCCATCTTCGCCTTTGTCTGCTGCGATGTTGTCTAGCCTTTCATAGGTCCACTCAATGGGTGTTTTAGCTCATTTCCCACCTAACATGTGGCAGTCAAATATCCAGCTCAATTCCATTTAAGTTTAACGGCTTGCTAGTTAAAGTCCCTGACTTTGATTTTTGGTAAATCTAGTGGACGCGGGATGTGAAGGTGACCGGAATGCAACGCACAGCGACTGCTCAAATTCTTGTCCACCTATCTGTGGTTACAATTATAGTAAAGAAGAACTAATGAACTGTGCGAAAGTTTGTGACCTACGTGCCTGCGAGTGCAAGCAGGGGTATATATTAACAGAAATTCGCGGATTATGTGTTAAACCCAAAGATTGCCCAGGTATGTGGTCATTGTTTATGATCTTTACAACGATTCCTGCGTACCTAAGTACTACTATTATTGGCAGACAAATATTTAAATCCGCAACAGTATTTTTTTTATTCCTTAATTTATTTTTACTCTGTTTTTGAAATACAGTCAAAATAACGATGATAAAAAGAACGCGGTCTTTTCACGTATCGAGCACAGACTTGATTCCACTTTTTGAAACGAATTGTTTCAAAATCAAAATCAAAGCATTTATTTCAAGTAAGCCAGTTACAGGCACTTTTGAATTGTCGAAACAAAGATGAAAATTAAATGTAGCTACAGTCCCAGTCACAACACATAAAAACTGTGAAAGTACTGTAGTTGCCCATTCCCTAGCGTAGTAGATCTCTATGGAGAAGAACAGGCAAGAAACTCCTTGGACACTCTTTTAAATCAGAATATTGTTACAAAATCTTGGTTACATTATTTTCACGTTGAGATGGTATATTATGTGAGAACAATGTAGCAAGATGTGCTCGGTAAAAGTGTCTACAGCAAAAACGAACAAACAAAAAAATACAATTCAAAATAATTCATTCAAATAAGCCATGGCAACCAAGAGATGACCAGTCACAACTGACAGCGCCCGTTCACGGACATGACGCATGGATCAGCACCATTCAACTTAACCATTTTGAAGGGAACTAAATGATCCGACACATGCTCCACCATCAGCGAGACAATTGAGTGAGCATGACATACTCCAAACCGCCAGGGCACATTCAAGTCAAGAAAAGACGTAGGTTTCCAGTGAATGATAGCTTTCTAGTACATAGTACTCACACAATATGGGCTATGCATTTATATAATACAATGCAAAGATAGTTGTACAATCTTCAGCAGCTCCAACAATACAATTTAATGCTATCAATTTATGCACCCCTGTCCTTGTGGAGCAGGACCAGCATTGAGCCAAGCATTTTTATCAGCGATATAATCGCTCAACTTGTAAAATGCTTGCTTACATAGTGTGCGTTTAATGCATGTTTTAAATTTTGTCTCATTCAGTTCAAGAATACTTTGTGGAATTTTATTATAGCATTTCAAACAGTACCCCATGAAAGATGAGTCTACTTTAGCGAGTCTGAAACCTGGCTGAAGTAGTTGGTCCTATTTCTAGTACTGTAATTATGTCTGTCACCCCTTTTACCAAAAAGGTGCAGATTTTTTCTGACGTACATTATGACGTACCATAGGCTCTGATGGCTCTTTTCTGCAGAATAAATATAGACTCAATATCTGCAGCCCGTCCCCACAGCAAAATGCCATAAGACATTATACTATGAAAGTAACTAAAATAAACCAGTGTAGCGGTATCTACATCAGTATACTGACGGATTTTTCTAATGGCATAGGCTGCTGAACTTAGCCGCAAGAGATGTCAAATGAGAACCCCATTGTAGCCTTGAATCAAGCGTAATCCCCAGGAAAACCGTTTTATCTACGAATTCAATATTATATCACAATCACTACTTTTAACATTCGGTAAAGCAAATCTTATGCATTTGGTTTTTTTTTCATTTATTACCAAATTGTTTGCTGTGAACCAATTTTGGACCTGAAGTAGGGCATTATTCACGTCATCTAGATTTTGGGCCCACCTATTTATATTAAAAATTAGGGAAGTGTTATCAGCAAATAACACCATATTTTGAGGTTGGTTTTTCAGTAAATAGGGTAGATCATTTATATATACTAGAAAGAGGAAAGGACCCAATATTGAGCCTTGTGGAACCCCAATTTTTACTTTTAACCCCTGTGAATTAACACCATTTTTATTTGAACATGTTGTTATCAAATAACAACATGTTCAAATAACATGTTGTTATTTGATAACAACATGTGTATTGTGTGTGTGTTTATTTATTTGACATGTTCATTGTGTTGTTGTTATGTGTTGTTTGTTAATGTTGTTGGTATGTGTTGATAAGTTGGGATAGCGGTTCGAAGGACCTCGCGGGGTTATAAATTTTGGCGGGAAATTAATGTATGCGGGATATAATGTTGCCGGCACGCAGTTTTTATGTAGGGAAACAAGGACTTACTTGGAAGCTGATGATAAAGATGATCGCCTGGGAAGATGGCTGATGCCGCTGGAGGTGCTGAAGCCCAGCGCGTGTTCTGGTGGATTCTTCCTTCACTTATGTTTGTTTTACCGTGTCGGCCGACATTCACAGATTGTTTTTAGTTTAGAATTTAATGCGGTTTGGTGTATTTTGCGGCGCGCGCCGCAAAGCTCAGCAGTATTGCGTGAGGTCTTAAGCGGTTGACGTTGCGGATCCAAGAGAGCGCGGCGCGGCGCGATGCGGTTAAATAGAAAGCGGTGCGGTGCGGTGCGGTACTGCCATTAGGTGGACAGCATATTATTATATTGCTATAATAGCGGATTTAGCGGAGCGGTCGATTCTTCGCGTGTGGTTGCTGTCACGAATCGAAACGAACAGTGTCTTCAAATATGGAGTGGTTCCTGTCAAAATCACCTCAGAAGCGTGCCTCATTGGACGCCGGCGGCGGTACTCCTTCTCTTTCTGTCGCATGGGAGCGTAGTAGGAAGGAAGGAGATGGGTAGTTAAAAACTGCGGTTGGCAACATGACAGGTAAAACATAACGTGAGAGACGCGTTTGGAAACGTTGTAGTGAAATATCCCACATTCGGATATGTTAATATAGTAAATAACTTATACTACAAAAACTTGCGTAAGCATCCTGCCCGGCTTTGAGGATATGTAGTATTCTCAAAAGGGAGAAAAAAAAATATATTAAAGCGGGCTAAGAGAGAAAAAAAATATAATTTAAATATGGTAACTACAGCTAAAATTAGGTTATTAATTACGCGGTTATATTATTGGGAAGGTAAATGACATAATTTGACAACGAGTCTCTTGAAAGAACCGCTGCATGTCTTCACCATAGCAACGCGGGTTGTCCCATCCTTACTAGGGAAAACCTCAGTGATTATACCCATTGGCCAACGTAAAGGAGGGACATCATCCTGATGCATGAGAACCACTGCACCAATCTTAATACTGTCTGCGGCATTCAACCATTTTTGCCTAACTTGTAAGTTATGTAGGTATTCTATCCAACATTTTCTCCAAAAGCGGCAAACCATTTGATCAAGCAACTTTTTGCGGCAAGTTAGAGGCTTCGTTGTTTCGGGAACGTTTACGACAAGCAGCGAAGTCAACGGAGAAGCCATTATAAAATGCGCGGGAGTAAGCGGTTCTGGGTACGGATCCTCATTCAGGACACAGAGCGGTCTAGAATTTAGAACTGCCTCAATTTGAATGAGAACAGTCGAAAGCTCCGCGTAGGTGAGAAGTTGAGAACCGATAACACGGTATAAATGCAGTTTAATATGTGATTCCCACAACCCTCCAAAGTGGGGAGAGCGGGGTGGAATCATTTCCCACTTTATGCGGTAGCGGTTAGCAAGTAGTTCTTGCAATATATTATTAATAGAGGAACGAGAGCGGTAAGTTACATAAACTAGTTTAATTAAATTAGATAAAAGAACAGCAGCGCAAAGCTCTACACGAGCCAGAGATACGACCTTAACAGGTGCAACTTTGGATTTAGCACACACCAAGTTTACGTGTGTGTTACCATTTGCGTCGGTGACATGTAAATATATGACGCAGCCATACGCATTCATGCTGGCGTCAGCAAAACCTACTATATTTGTCACACAACCCATAGTAACGGCTACATGACGCGGCAATTTTAAAGAAGAGAGTAGAGGCAATTGCTCTTTAAATTTTTGAAAAAGGAGTATAATAGAATCGGGTGGAGTCTCATCCCAATCTGTATTTAATTTCCATAATTCTTTTATGAGTAATTTCGCGAATAGAACTACAGGTGCTACTAGACCGAGAACATCCCACAGACGGGCAACAGTAGAAAGTATGGAGCGTTTAGTACAACTTTTGTCCACATTAGATGTAGTAAAGGTGAAACAATCCTCGGAAGGAATCCATTTGAGTCCAAGAATTTTTAAATTATCCCCGTCAGAGAAGTTAATAGAAGAGCGGTTGGAGTGTGGAATAGCCTCTAGTAGTTCCGAGGAATTACTTGCCCACTTAGTAAGGTCGAAGCCCCCAGCCTTAAATAAGGCGATAAGTTCAGCGGAGAGAATCTTGGCTTCCTCCAGAGTAGGGGTAGAATTAGCCAAGTCATCCATATACAGCTCATGAGAAGCGACAATGGATGCGCGCGGGAAGCGATGTTTTTCATCCTTTGCAAGCTCGCGCACAGTGCGCATGGCTAGAAAGGGACTGGGCTTAAGACCAAAGGCAACTCGGTTAAATTGAAATTCGCGTACAGGTTCAGCTGTATTAAATCGAAACAATATTTTCTGGTACTTTCGATGCTCATCAATAACAGCAATTCGAAGATACATCTGTTTTATATCGGCTGTAACTGCAATAGGGAACAAACGGAAATTTAAAAGTAATAAAAATATGTCAGCCTGTAAATTCGGCCCTGTGTGCAACAAATCATTTAATGACACACCATTATGAGACTTAGCGCTCGCGTCAAGAACGATGCGCACTTTCGTAGTTTGTTTATCATTCCTAATGACAGGGTGATGCGGTATGTAATAACCTATAGTCTGATCAGCAGCACTAGGTGTAATTTCAGTTAAATAATTTTGATCAATATATTCTTGAATAATTTCATTATAACTAGCGCGCAAAGCAGGGTCGCGAAGCTTAGTTTTTTCCAAATTAATTAAGCGTCGATAAGCGACAGCATAAGAATTTCCGAGTGAATCTGGATCTTTACAGAATGGCAACGCAGTACAGTACCTACCACCGGAGTCACGTGACACCGTAGAAGCGTACAGCTGTTCACACTCCCGTTCAGCGGGGCTCATAAAAGATTTTGAAGGAATTTCTTCGATATTCCAGAATTTATGCAAAGATTCGTCTAACGACAGAAAACAATACGAGTCATCTATATTCAACGCGGTAGAAAAATATGAAGCGGTATTTAAATCAGCGGAACTATTAATAATATGTAAACTAGTGGGTACCTCACCCATAAGAATATAACCAAACACGGTTTCAATTGCGGAAGGCGCGGTAGGTGAGATAATTTTATTATGAAGTAATAAATACGGGAACAGCTTTGCCCCTAGAAGCAGCTCAACCTCACCTGGTATATGCCACTGGGGGTCTGCCAGCGGTAATTCGAACAAATGTTGCATAGCAGAGGTATCCACAAAGTGTGATGGTAAATTATCCGTTATACAATCAACCACAAGAGCGGTTATTTTAAAAGAATTAGTTTTATTTTTAGCAGTAACTGTTATCTCGACGTAACCTATAATAGGCCGTGAAGAGGTTCCTACACCCTTTATAAATGAATTTGAAAGCGGTATAATATTTAATTGTAGTTTCTTACAACAAGCTGAAGTAATTATGTTGTTCTGTGAAGCGTTATCGATCAAACATCTTACAGAAACGTATTTGTTATGTTTATTGTCAACGTAGACTTGTGCTGTCGACAAAAGTACAGTAGTGCGCGATATGTTTGTGCCTAAGCGTGAACATGCACACAGCGCCACCTGTTGTGAGTGCGCGGAACTAGGTACAGCGTCAGTCGATATCGATCGCGGCGGCGAACTTTGCTCCAGATGCAAGAGCGAATGATGCTTTTTATTACATGTTCTACAAGTATGTATAGATTTACACTGTGAAGCAGTGTGCGTTGCACTAAGACAGTTTACACATCCACGTTTGTTTTTAATAAAATCCAAACGCGCGTTGGCTGATAGTGCCTGAAAGTTTGGACAGGTGTACAGCTTATAATGATCATTTTTGTTACAGTATAAACAAGTTTGGTTATTGTCACAAGCAACAAAGGTATGCACTGTACTATCACGTGACTGGTTACGGTATGAGTTATTTTTATTTACTGATGCAGTTCGAGAAGAAATAGTCCTATCTAATATTTTAACTTGCGATTTTAAGAACTCAACGAGATCCGTATAAGTAGGAATCTCCTCATCTCTCATATGCATCTCGAATAAATGTATAGTAGCGGGGTCTAATTTTTTCAAAGCTAAATTTAATAAAATGAAATCCTTTATGTCGTTAATTTGTAATTGTTCTAAGGCAGAAACAGAAGCGTGAAAACTTTCAATAAAACTATTTAAAGAAGCGGAATTGTTCGTTGCAGGTTTAATATTTAATATGTTAGACATGTAGTGTGAGCCCAGTGCTCGCCTATCTTGATATTTTTGAACTAAGCTGTTCCACATAGAAGCATAATTTTCTCCTGATGGAATAATTCCTGCGGTAATCTGCAATGCGTTTCCTTTTAGGTTACCCATTAAGTACTGCACTCGCTGAGAATCTGTGAGATTTATATTACCATGGATATTTGATTTAAATAATTCATAAAAAACAGGCCAGTTTTCAATCCTACCATCAAAGAACGGAATCTGAATTGGAGGTAGTTTGATAGAAGTTTTAGAATGTTTCGCGTTGTCCTGAGACATTGAGTCCTCTAATGACCTTGAAGACTTCGCGGCGATAAGTGAGCGCACTCTCTCGACACGAGTGTAAACGCCGTCAAAGGATATTTGACTGTTATAATCGATTTTATGATCTGGATTAATTTGTAAAGAATATGTATTTATTTTATCTAGGTTATTACTAAATTCCTGACGAGTGACTGAGAGTATTTGTGTGTCTGACATGAACGTTTCCGACGAACGAAGCTCAATACTAGTCGTATTTATTTTCTTTGACGTTTCGTATAACGACGATAAATGCTCAAAGATTGCTTGATTTTTAGCTTGAAGTAATTTTACTTTCATTTTAAGTTCTTCCATAATGGATTATTCTAGAAAATACAACGGACAAATTAATTTAGGTATAGCGGGTAGACTTATAATAATAATTTTATTATAAGCGGGTATAAGAAGTAATTGCGGTTGAGTATGTTGTAGGCAAGTTTGCCGAGCTAACTCACGATAATTAGCGGTTTTAATATTGACCTAAGCTATTTTAATGCAGGAGGAGCAATATTAAGTTAGTACAGTAGTTCTCAATGAATATGTGTACCTAGCGGGATGTACGAACGTTAGTACGCGTTCAATATGGCGGTTTTACGAACTTAGGTATTTGACCTAAATCCTAGGTATGAGACCTATAAATGCTGATTCTTTGAATCCGTCTCGAATGGACCAAAAACTTATGTTGATAAGTTGGGATAGCGGTTCGAAGGACCTCGCGGGGTTATAAATTTTGGCGGGAAATTAATGTATGCGGGATATAATGTTGCCGGCACGCAGTTTTTATGTAGGGAAACAAGGACTTACTTGGAAGCTGATGATAAAGATGATCGCCTGGGAAGATGGCTGATGCCGCTGGAGGTGCTGAAGCCCAGCGCGTGTTCTGGTGGATTCTTCCTTCACTTATGTTTGTTTTACCGTGTCGGCCGACATTCACAGATTGTTTTTAGTTTAGAATTTAATGCGGTTTGGTGTATTTTGCGGCGCGCGCCGCAAAGCTCAGCAGTATTGCGTGAGGTCTTAAGCGGTTGACGTTGCGGATCCAAGAGAGCGCGGCGCGGCGCGATGCGGTTAAATAGAAAGCGGTGCGGTGCGGTGCGGTACTGCCATTAGGTGGACAGCATATTATTATATTGCTATAATAGCGGATTTAGCGGAGCGGTCGATTCTTCGCGTGTGGTTGCTGTCACGAATCGAAACGAACAGTGTCTTCAAATATGGAGTGGTTCCTGTCAAAATCACCTCAGAAGCGTGCCTCATTGGACGCCGGCGGCGGTACTCCTTCTCTTTCTGTCGCATGGGAGCGTAGTAGGAAGGAAGGAGATGGGTAGTTAAAAACTGCGGTTGGCAACATGACAGGTAAAACATAACGTGAGAGACGCGTTTGGAAACGTTGTAGTGAAATATCCCACATTCGGATATGTTAATATAGTAAATAACTTATACTACAAAAACTTGCGTAAGCAGTATGTTTGTTATGTTGTCATTCAAATAAGATTTTACCAAACTAAGTGCAAGTTTACCCAGTCCGTAATGCTCAAGTTTCAAAAGTAATGTGTCGTGATTTACGCAATCAAACGCTTTGGAGAGGTCACAAAAAATCCTATGGCATCTTGAGACTCTTCCCACGCAGTAAATATGTGCTTTAATAAGGTTACTCCGGCGTCAGTTGTCAACGTCGTCAGTTTATAAATGAATTTGTTTTATTATTTATTGACACAGTGCCAGGGTGCAAAGGAGATCCTAATGCAGTATTCAGCGACTGTCCGAGTGCTTGTGAGCCAAATTGTACTAATCCGAAACCCCAAATATGCACCAAGCAATGCATGCCTCCTAGCTGTGTTTGCAAACCAGATTTTGTTCTAAATGAAAACACTGGAAAATGTGTCAAGCCCGAGAATTGTCCAGGTAATATTTCTTCTCCATTCTTATTTTGTTCTATAGGGTAATATCAGCCTTCGTTTTCTAAGTATTATTTTAATTGATTCCAATTTTTGCGCATACCTTTTTCCAAAACAGGAAAAGGTTGCAAAGGTGATCCCAACGCGATGTACAGCGAATGTCCATCTGCTTGTGAACCAACTTGTACTAAATCGGATCCTTACCAACCATGCACCTATCAGTGTCTGGCTCCCGGTTGTGTGTGCATGCCAGGATTTGTTCGAAATGAAAAAACTGGAAAATGTGTCAATCCCGAAACGTGTCCAGGTATGATTTATTCAAAGGAAGCAATCAGACTTCATTCTGGAACATAGTTTTCAGTATGTTGATAAGGTTTGCTTTTCTTCTCAGTTAATTAACTTGTGTGATCATGTCTCGTGCAATCAGTTATTCAGTTTTTATTTTATCTAATAAACGGAAGAGGATGTTTTTGGTTTGTACACGTTTTGATATAAAAAAAACTTCAAGATTAAACAAAAAGTTTTTGTTTAATCTTAAAATTTTCTTATGACAGCTGAGCCTCAATGTAACGGAGATCGCAATGCAACATACGTGGAGAGCCCAGAATACTGTCAGCCTACTTGTAAGAATCCGGAACCCGAAGGAGACTGCATGGACATGCGTGCGCCACCAGGCTGTATATGCAAACAAGGATATATTTTTAAGAAAAAAGGAGGACGGTGTATCAGGCCTGAAGACTGTCCGGGTAAAAAACAAGTCATATTTTATTTACGAAATAATAACTACCATGTATAAAGGTGATCATCTGCCTAGCCTTTTTGAGTTCCAGTCCAACCGGTTGCAGCTAAATAGGTACCCGTATTTTACATGGAGTGACTGCTTATCTGACACAAATAAAACCATATAGTTTTTTTTATTAGTTGCTTTATTGGTTTGGACGAGGTTCGAAGCACACAAAGCCGTTGGTCCGGCGCTTGATCACTCTCCGGTCGTGTTTAATTGCTTTCCCATCGGACTGTCGGACAATTGTGCACTACAATATCTTCTAAACTCTTGGCTAAACTCCGTTGAGATGGCCAACATGATCGAAATTCGTTCAGAAAGATATTCAAATTTAGAATGGATGCTCAATAAGATTCGATACGTAACGATACTTGCATGGAAGTCTTATGTTTTTGCAAGCTAGTTCCATGCCGTACATAACTTTCATTCGGGTATCTTTACTTTCAGGTGGATCGCCGAAATGTAAAGTAAATGAAACCTATGTCTACTGCAACGCAGGCTGCCCAACTGATTACTGTCCTACGGATGACAGTCTCGCTATTATCGCTTGCGATCCTCCGTATCCGTGTTTCGGAGGCTGTTCTTGCAAAGGAGGCTATTTGATAGTCAGTGAAAATGATGAGACATGCATCTTGTCTTCAGAATGTCGTAAGTACAATTAGGACAATTTAGTGACTGGATACCTAAATGATATTAAATCAAGTATTTTTGATAAACACAGTGATTGCAAGTGCTGCTGTTGAGCACGAAATCTAAGCTTCGATGCCCGGGTCGGGCATAGTGTAATTGAATTAAAAAATATTTATATTGATGCCATTAGGCTCGTCTCCTTACATGGTTACTTACAACTTTTGTTTAAGGTATAACAGGTATAACAGGTGTGACGATATATTGTTGCTACAGACCTGAAGCTTCAGTCTATTTTTTCGAGATGTAGTGGACAGTACAAAAAGTACTGCAAGCGAAATAGTACAAAGAAAAACTCATATAAAGTTATGAATCGCGCTATTAAAGCCGAAGCGCAACACGTGACGCTAAACATGTTTGGCAACGTTGCACACCATCGCGTGACGTTGTCAACTGGCGCGCAACATGACAAACTAAAACAAAAGTTCCGCATTGACTTTCAACATGTGCGCCAAATGTTGCCTAGTGGATACGAGGCTTAAAGTTATGCGCGACTTAAGACTAGTCTTACAAAGGAAAACCTGACAACGACTATCGGTTAGTAGCCCACTAGACAGAACACTCGTCTGGCCGCAGGATGCTCCCTTTTTATGGGGGAGGAAGAACTTTACACCTCAGTTATTCATACCT
The DNA here is from genome assembly GCA_905147715.2 of Xestia xanthographa. NCBI lineage: Eukaryota > Metazoa > Arthropoda > Insecta > Lepidoptera > Noctuidae > Xestia > Xestia xanthographa. Next base: position 21,869,371 of record LR990646.1, read on the forward strand.
CTATAGAGATAGGAGGAAAGTTTGAAATTCTGACTAACTGGATATATTTGTTTTTAGCACAACTAAAATGCAGTAGACCAAACGAGTTTTGGGACGCTTATGCTCCAGGCTGCATACGAGAAAGATGTGACGACAGGGACATTCCCTGCGATTTCCAATACCCCGGTCCACCAAGATGCAGATGTATGCCAGGGTACTACAGAAACCAGGATGAGATCTGTGTACCGCAATGCCAATGTCGTGAGTACATATGTTTTAAAAGTACACGCCTGTGTGTCCAAACACAGATGGTTTAGTTAATAAAATTTTCAAAAGAGAACCTTCTAAATGAAGTTCTAATGACAGTAATTACTAGGCTGCTTTTTAAGGGACAAAAAAAAACAGAAATAACAAACGCTTCCACCAACTTAGGATATCCATGTGTTCATTTCAAGTGATTTACGATTCAATGCCATTAGATGTCATCTCCTAGTACGGTTTTCAAGGTTTCAGGAAACTAGGGTTCAGGGATCTTAAAAACAAGGACCATAAAAAAATATAATCCTGTGTGAAATACTAGTTTTATATGTCCTGCTGACTAGCAAGAAGGAATCAAATACACTTATATATCCTGTACATATTGCAGCAAAGCCCGGATGTAACGGTGACATGAACGCAACATTCTCAGAATGTCCCAGTGAATGTCCTGCAACTTGCGGTGACCCCCCGGATCAGGGATGCACGACTGTCTGTGCAGAACCCGGGTGCATCTGCAATGAGGGATTCGTTCTGTCTAAATCGGGTGGAGTTTGTATTAAACCCGAAGACTGTGGTAAGGCATTCAATCATTTTAAAGTTATTACTTCCAAACGCAATGTTTGCTAACGTGCAATGGAGCGCAGTATTCTAACCGCCAAGCTAACTGACCACATATGCAACACCAGACTGCGCTCCAAAACATAAAGGCTGTAAATAGAGCCATAGCCACCCATAGCGAAGCCAAAAGACACTTGTTTTCCCCGTCATTGCGATATTTATTTTGTTCTGGACCGAAACTGGGAACCTACTAGTTACGGAGATATTGGAGGTCAGAGTTCCAACTTTTCTCCAAGGTTTTTTTCAAATTCTAGTGTTTAAGGTCATAACATTACTTTATAACTTTACTTTTAATACCTCCATAACTCGTTTACTATTAAATGAGCCCATCAGCACTATGTTTTGAGTGCGTTACATTGAGTTTTACCGTAAAACGTGATATTTCACCCCTAAAAAAAGTCGTTTCCCAGCAATAATGTTTGCGTTGGTAAGTTACTTAGTTTGATGTACAGAATGCTTGGTTGGCTTTGTGATGGGTCCGTTTACACCCTGTAAATTAAAGGCGTAACTCAAAAAGCCGCTAATCTGAAGTGTGCCTTGGTGTGCTAAGTTGTAAACGTTTACAGATTACATAAAGAAGTGATCATACCTACATCATACTCGTATATCAACGTGAAATCAGAAAGACCTTTATATCACACGCAAATAAGAACAAAAAAAAAACTTCATTCGCCTCCTTTTGGTTTGGACAACGCGACAATAAGCCACGTTTACTGGTCTTTCCCTACGCTTGCTCTCTTTTGTTGATGCAGAAACACTTTCAGAATAAAACTAGCAACCAGAAGGGGCAGTACTTCGTTCCAGTAGCAATAATATCTTGGTACTAAATTATCCTCTTTTCACCTCGACAAGAAATCTTCAGAATACGAGAATTCAGTTCCATCTACGGGGAGCTGAAAAGGATTTATTGTCGCTTGCATTTCAAAGATATTGCAATAGAATAACCGCGATGGTTGGACACTGAACCTTATTACCATATTTTTCATTTGAATTTTGTCTGGATTCTGAGAGATCTTGAGCATAAATCTGTTCCAACAAAAAGGGGAAGATTTTTTAGGATTCTATTGTTTGTATAAAGAATGCGTGTTTAAAACTTTTGTGGTCTAAATTCATAGTCACTTCGTAATTCTCTTTTATAACACAATTGCTCATAAAGGATCTCTTATTTCACCAACTTCAATATCGTATTGTCTCTCATTACGTACTTGTGCGTTATTATAATGTAAAACGCACGGTATCAAGATGCTCCGTCTAAAACGAACGGTACTTTTTTAAATCTTAGCATAGAGTTTTTATGTCAGAAAAGTGGTCAACACTTTATGAATAAAGTTAACTTTGGGAGATAAAATATAATAATAATAACTTGACAACATTAAAAATGCCAACTGGCAACGTAATAATCAATTTTACAAATTGTTAAAATTTTTAACTGCTTTAACAAGTGATTAAAGATTTTTGAGTTTTATTTATTTCCTCGCAAATATGTTATAAAACGTCGTATGACATACGTGCGCTTTGATAATTACAGCCTCTGGTTTCTTGTAGCCTTCGCCTACGGCTCGGGCTAACAATTTCGCCTCCGCTGTAATTTTCAACTTACCGCACTTATATCATAATGTACTATTACGTTTAGTGATATTAGAAACATCACTAGACGCTTGACTAATAAAAGATTTTTCTTCTAATGCTGATAATTTATTTTATCACCGTAGCAAATGTAGGTTGGTTCGGATCAAAATAATTTTAATTTAACTGCTAAAACAAATTCATTCTTTGTCTTAAAACAATCCCGTTGTTGCCACGTCCAAGGGTTTAAATGAGAAATGCGTTTACTCTAACTATTGTTTGGACAATTCAGAATCCGAACAGGTACCTATGTTTATTGAATCGCTTTGTTCAGATGCCTTTGAGCGAACAACACGTAACTGAAAAGTGGAAATAAATCCCGGCTTTTTGGGAGGAAAGTCGATGGCTTAGTTGGAAACCCTAGTGAAACAGGTTTGTTCGATTTAAGTAAATGTAATAGAAAATATTTCGAAGTTGGATTACGCTTTATCGCCATCTTTCTTTTTATAAATGACGTTCTTTTAACCATAAAATACTATTTAGGGGATTCGATTGAGATAGCATTGTTGTACGAATATTTTTGATATTTCTTTTTTTATCGTTTTGATCGTAGCAGGTGGCGGTCTATTCTTTCTGCTCTCATCATCTGCCTAGCCTATTCCCAACTATGTCGTTGACGGCTTCCAGTCTAACCGGATGCAGCTGAATACTGGTATTTTACATGGAGCGACTGCCTATCTGACCTCCACAACCCAGTTAGTACTGTGTAATACGATACCCCTTGGTAAGGCTGGTTGTCAAACTTTTTGGGCCACTGACTACCTGTAACGACTGTTAAAGATCTACAAATGACAGCTGGGACCAACAGCTTAACGTGCTTTCCGAGGCACGGAGGAAACTCGGTATGTAATGGGTGGTCACCTATCCACAGACCAACCTAGGAAAGCACGGCTTAACCTAACGATCGACCCGAGCGGCTGTTATTATTTAGCCACGACCTCCTCATACATGTAATTTTATAATGTTTATTGAATTATTGAATATCGTATTAGTTGAACGAGTCTTAATCGAAGTGCAGTAAATCGTGGTAATTGAAAATTGTAAAATTAATTTATTGTAAAGAGCGCTGTTAGCAACAGTCAATTTATTCCCCGATAAGTTCATTATGAAAACGTTAATTAAACATAACATTCTTTTGTTTCTTCTTTATTACTTGTGTTAATTAATTGACGGAAATTAATTGACGGAAATTAATTGACGGGAATGTAAAACAGTGTGTGTGTTATTTGTTGGCCCAATTTACACCTTTTTTGTACATAATTTGGGTTAAAACGAATAGAAATTATCTTTCCTTTTCTGTAAATCGTTTCAATATCAGAGAATGGTGTTTCAAATTATGCATAGCGCTAAACGTATTTTTTTTTTATTCTAGAGCTTTCTCGCGCATGCGAGCTAAACGTATTTACAGATCGAGGGTGTAAATGGGTCTTAAGACTGAATGTCCCAATATCATCAATGACATCTGCTTAGCTTTTTCGCACATATGTTGCGGTCGGCTTCCAGCCTTACCGGATGCAGCTAAATACCAGTATTTTTACATGGAGCGACTGTCTATCTGAACTCCATAACCCAGTTAGTACTAGGTACCTATACGATATCCGTTGGTAAGATTGGTTGTCAGACTTTCTAGTAACTGACTATCTGCAACGATTGTCCCAAATATGTGTCAAGATGAAATTGTTCCGGAACCGTTTCGTAAATGTAACATTATTTTGTGGACAACAAGTCTGCAACTTAGTAGTTACATCTAAAACTAATAGCTGCAATGATGAAGATAGTAATATCTTCAAAAGGATATCAAGTAACGCGAACGATATCCAACAAAGTAACTTTATATGCACGTTATTGCATATCTAGCGTTTCTGCTCTCGACATAATGGACTGTCAGTTATTACTAAGTTACACACAGTTCTATTCGTCTGTCTTTTGTTTTATGTTCCTCTTTCGAAGTGTTTTGAACTGTGTTGTTACCGTGTTTTGTTTTTTTCCCTATTGTGCTGGTTTTGTTTCCAGGAACAATTCATATGGTGGTGTGCGGTTTAATAAAACGTGTTTGTTTGTTTTTTTGATCTACTGTCAAATGCTTAATATTAACCTATACGAGTTTCGATTAAATTTCTTGGATCTCGGGAATATGATGTCACATTTTTTGGTAGCTAAAAATATCTATGATAGGCGGTCATCTTCAAATAATAAGGCAAGATTCCTGTTAATAATTTGTTACGTGGACAGAGTAGTAGTGTATAATTAGTTAATGTAGTGCATATTGCAGAACTGTAGCATGGAATGAAAATATTATTATCACTGAGTGAAAATAAAAATCAAGTTACCGGTACGTTGCGGTCGCTATAACAGTTGAAAAATATTCTCCCGTCCCACATAAAGGTAATGCTGGTTCAGTCCCTTATCTCCCCTATACTTGACTATGGTGATGTGTGTTACTATGACCTGAATGCAGATCTCCTCAATAAACTTGACCGACCTCTTAATAACTGCATTCGATTCTTTTTCAATCTCCGTAAGTATGACCATGTGTCCGCACATCGGTCGTGCTTAAAATGGTTACCCATCAGGCAGCGCAGAGGGCGTTGACAGCTTTGTTTTCCCTTCTAGACAAACCCACTTCTCCTTCTTATCTGACTTCTCACTTCCAATATTTATGCTCTGCGCACAGCAAGAATCTTCGTTCTTCCAATAATCGTCTTCTACGATGTCCTATTCACCGCTCTGGTTTTCTTAAATCTTTTCCCGTCCAGGCGGTTTTCCTTTGGAATGCGCTCCCTCTGAATATCAGAATGGCAACCAGTCGGCTCACATTTAAAGTAACAGCTCGCGATATTATTACTTACTAGCTGACCCACGCAACTTCGTCTGCGTCACATAAAAGAGAAACAGCTCACAAAAGGAATGCATTTTTCCCCGTTTTTGCAATATTTTTCATTTATGCTCCGCTCCTTTTGGTCATAGCGTGATGTTATATAGCCTATAGCCTTCCTCGATAAATGGACTACCCAACACTGAAAGAATCATTCAAATCGGACCAGTAGTTCCAGAGATTAGCGCGTTCAAACAAACAAACAAACAAACAAACAAACTCTTCAGCTTTATAATAGTAAGTAGTATAGATATATGTATTTATTGTTATTTTATCTTGGAAATTTTCTTTACTTGCACCTACTGTTTTGTCTCTGCCACCGTAAGGTAGACTGGTAGAAAATGCTCAAGGCATTAAGTCCGCCTTTGTACGGTCAAACAAGCTATACGGTTTACATTTTACAATCTAATTTGTGGGTTAAACTGTAACCAAATAACTTGTCCGACCGTACATTATGTGCATACAGTTTTAATAAATAAATAAATAATATGACAAAATCATGCCTTTTAAGATAGTGTTATCATAAAAACCTATACGGTTCACACTTATTAAAATTTAAACAAAAATACCAAATTGTTATTAGGAAATACAGAATTGGTACGTTGGAGTAAAAAATCCCCGCGTGTACGTCACAAACCTGATAGCACGATCTTGCATCATCCGAGTCATATCTCCGCCACAGTAGACATGTCAACATACAGTATTTCAACTAGAGAAGAAATGATCGTAATAGGCTCTCACGACTTTAAAGAGCGAAACTGGAAACGATGTGGTGACACTTTTCGCTAGATGAACGTAGTTGAAATATACCCATCGCGTGCATTGTCGAAATTCGACCTGAGCATCCTTCGGTGAGGGCCAAAGAAACCAGAGTCGTCTTAAAGCTCGTTGGGTTGACGATGTCATCAAAGTCGCGTAAAACACCTGCAAAAAGGGACGCCAGAACCGGGAAGTGTGGCAGAAAAAAGGGGAGGCAGCAGTGGGTGATACCATGATATGATGATGATATGACATTTTGGGTTTATATGATGATGATGATGATCCTCCGGGTTACTCGTAAGTGAGTACCCTGTCGCATTAAGACAAACGGTTACGTTTTATAGGTGTATTGCTATATAGCAAAAAGTTTACTTGACCCAAACCCAAAGACCGGCCGTTTGATTTCTCAAAAATGCCCGACTTGGTTCACTGTCTATATTTGTGTTGTGTCCCCGTCGAGTTTAGTGTTTTTATATCCTCATACACTTTGTTTTGCCAGAGTTCGTAATATAAGTGGTATTTTATTGAGAGGAATAGTGTCTGACAATGTTGTTCGTGTATCTTTCTATTTGTGTTCTTTCTTTAGTTCACAGTGGTGTTACAAAATATGTGGAGGAAAAAGGTAGGTGAAAATAAAAGATTGTTGTTAGTAATAAGAGATTTGTTGTTTGAATGTAGTTTAATCTCCATCAAGAGTCTCTTCAATCAAATAATTAGGTATCCAAATAAGCAGGGTTCGAATTATTTTCTTTATAAAATCATTTATAATGACGAATTGTTTTATTATTTGGTAATACAATAATTTGCTTGTTGATTTAACACAATGTTAGCGACTGTTTTTTTTTATCGTGTTCGGATAAACGTGAAGTGTATTGTTTTATGATTTGTTGTTATTATGATAATTATAATTATCAAAGTATAATAATATCATGATAATTATCACTTCGAACCCTAAAAATAAGTACTTATTAGCCTTTACATTGCAGTTGTACAATGTCATAGCCTAATCAGCATAATTATTATGTTCCGACTGCGGGGTCAGAAGCCTCCGCTCTGTGAGCCCAGTGTGAATAAGTGGATGTCATGTAATAATGCGTGACGAAAATGTGTGTGTGTGTGTGTGTGTGTGTGTAAGTGTGTGATGTGTGTGTGATGTGTGTGGGTGTGTCATTTGTGGATTACCGGTTTCCTCACGATGTTTTCCTTCATCGTCAATGAGAGTAGAATAATGATAGTTAAATAATTTCATATGATTCAAATCTACAACTTAGGTGGTACCGGGTCCTTAGTAAAACTGGTTGTCCGACTTTCGGGCCACTGACTGCCAAAGATCTATAAATGACAGCCGGGACCAACGGCTTAGCGTGCTTTCCGAGGCTTGGAGGAAATCGGTATGTACTGAGTGATCACCCATCCAAGGACCAAACTAGGCAAGCACGGTTTAACCTAACGATCGACCCGAGTGGCTGTTATTATTTAGCCACGAGCATCTCATACATGTAATTTTATAATGTTTATTGAATATCGTATTAGTTGAACGAGTCTTAATCGAAGTGCAGTAAATCGTGCTAATTGAAAATTAATTTATTGTAAAGAGCGCTGTTAGCAACAGTCAATTTATTCCCCGATAAGTTCATTATGAAAACGTTAATTAAACATAACATTCTTTTGTTTCTTCTTTATTACTTGTGTTAATTAATTGACGGAAATGTTTTATTTGTTGGCCCAATTTACACCATTTTGTACATAAATTGGGTTAAAACGAGTTGAAATTATCTTTCCTTTTCTGTAAACCGTTTCAATATCAGAGAATCGTGTTTAAAATTATGCATAGCGCTAAACGTATTTTTTTTTATTCTAGAGCTTTCTCGCGCATGCAAGCTAAACGTATTTACAGATCGAGGGTGTAAATAGGTCTTAAGACTGAATGTCCCAATATCATCAATGACATCTGCTTAGCTTTTTCGCACATATGTTGCGGTCGGCTTCCAGCCTTACCGGATGCAGCTGAATACCAGTATTTTTACATGGAGCGACTGTATATCTGACCTCCATAACCCAGTTAGTACTAGGTACCTAATACGATATCCGTTGGTAAGACTGGTTGTCAGACTTTCAGGTCACTGCGGACTTCCTGCAACGAAAGTCCCAAACATGTGTCAAGATGAAATTGTTCCGAAACCGCTCCGTAAATGTTACATTATTTTATGGACAACAAGTCTGCAACTTAGTAGTTACATCTAAAACTAATAGCTGCAATTATGAAGATAGTAATATCTTCAAAAGGATATCACGCGAACGATATCCGACAAAGTAACTTTATATGCACGTTATTGCATATCTAGCGTTTCTGCTCTCGACATAATAGACTGTCAGTTGTTACTAAGTTACACACAGTTCTATTCGTCTGTCTTTTGTTTTATTTGTTTTTCTTTCGAAGTGTTTTGAACTGTGTTGTTACCGTGTTTTGTTTTTTTCCCTATTGTGCTGGTTTTGTTTCCAGGAACAATTCATACGGTGGTGCGCGGTTTAATAAAACGTGTTTGTTTGTTTTTTTGATCTACTGTCAAATGCTAAATATTGACCTACGAGTTTCGATTCAATTTCTTGGATCTCGGGAATATGATGTCACATTTTTTGGTAGGTAAAAATATCTATGATAGGCGGTCATCTTCAAATAATAAGGCAAGATTCCTGTTAATAATTTGTTACGTGGACAGAGTAGTAGTGTATAATTTGTTAATGTAGTGCATATTGCAGAACTGTAGCATGCAATCAAAATATTATTATCACTGAGTGAAAATAAAAATCAAGTCACCGGTACGTTGCGGTCGCTATAACAGTTGAAAAATATTCTCCCGTCCCACATAAAGGTAATGCTGGTTCAGTCCCTTATCTCCCCTATACTTGACTATGGTGATTTGTGTTACTATGACCTGAATGCAGATCTCCTCAATAAACTTAACCGACCTCTTAATAACTGCATTCGATTCTTTTTTATGACCATGTGTCCGCACATCGGTCGTGCTTAAAATGGTTACCCATCAGGCAGCGCAGAGGGCGTTGACAGCTTTGTTTTCCCTTCTAGGCAAACCCACTTCTCCTTCTTATCTGACTTCTCACTTCCAATATTTATCCTCTGCGCACAGCAAGAATCTTCATTCTTCCAATAATCGTCTTCTACGATGTCCTATTTACCGCTCTGGTTTTCTTAAATCTTCTTTTCCCGTCCAGGCGGTTTTCCTTTGGAATGCGCTTCCTCTGAATACCAGGATGGCAACCAGTCGGCTCACATTTAAAGTAACAGCTCGCGAACACTTACATATTACTTATATATGTATTTATTGTTATTTTTTCTTGGAAATTTTCTTTACTTGCACCTACTGTTTTGTCTCTGCCACCGTAAGGCAGACTGGTAGAAAATGCTCAAGGCATTAAGTCCGCCTTTGTACGGTCAGTGGGTTAAACTGTAAACCAAATAACTTGTCCGACCGTACATTATGTGCATACAGTTTTAATAAATAAATAAATTATATGACAAAATCATGCCTTTTAAGATAGTGTTATCATAAAAACCTATACGGTTCAAACTTATTAAAATTTAAACAAAAATACCAAATTGCTATCAGGAAATACGGAATTGGTACGTTGGAGTAAAAAAATCCACGCGTTTACGTCAGAAACCTGATAGCACGATCTTGCATCATCCGAGTCATATCTTCGCCACAGTAGACATGTCTACATACAGTATTTCAACTAGCGAAAAAATGTTCGGAATAGGCTCTCACGAATTTAAAGATTGGACTTAAATAATTTAAACTGGAAGCGATGTGATGACAATTTTCGCTATAGAACGCAGTTGAAATGTACCCATCGCGTGCATTGGTGAAATTCGACCTGATCATCCTTCGGTAAGGGCCAAAGAAACCAGGGTCGTCTTAAAGCTCGTTGGGTTGGCGATGTCGTCAAAGTCGCATAAAACACCTGCAAAAAGGGACGCCAGAACCGGGAAGTGTGGCAGAAAAAAGGGGAAGCAGCAGTGGGTGATACCATGATATGATGATGATATGACATTTTGGGCTGATATGATGATGATATGACATTTTGGGCTGATATGATGATGATGATGATCCTCCGGGTTACTCGTGAGTGAGTACCCTGTCGCATTAAGACAAACGGTTACGTTTTATGGGTGTATTGCTATATAGCAAAAAGTTTACTTGACCCAAACAAGAAAAAGAGAGATGTTCGTTATGTTTTTAAATTTTGTATGCATGTCATGTCCCTGCGATAAATAAAGATTTTTTCTTTCTTCTTTCTTTCAAACTCAAAGACCGGCCGTTTGATTTCGCAAAAATGCCCGACTTGGTTCACTGGCTATATTTGTGTTGTGTCCCCGTCGAGTTTAGTGTTTTTATATCCTCATACACTTCGTTTTGCCAGAGTTCGTAATATAAGTGGTATTTTATTGAGAGGAATAGTGTCTGACAATGTTGTTCGTGTATCTTTCTATTTGTGTTCTTTCTTTAGTTCACAGTGGTGTGACAAAATATGTGGAGGAAAAAGGTAGGTGAAAATAAAATATTGTTGTTAGTAATAAGAGATTTGTTGTTTGAATGTAGTTTAATCTCCATCAAGAGTCTCTTCAATCAAATAATCAGGTATCCAAATAAGCAGGGTTCGAATTATTTTCTTTATAAAATCATTTATAATGACGAATTGTTTTATTATTTGGTAATACAATAATTTGCTTGTTGATTTAACACAATGTTAGCGACTGTTTTTTTTTATCGTGTTCGGATACACGTGAAGTGTATCCGAACACTTGTTCGGATTATTGTTTTATGATTTGTTGTTATTATGATAATTATAATTATCAAAGTATAATAATATCATGATAATTATCACTTCGAACCCTAAAAATAAGTACTTAATAGCCTTTACATTGCAGTTGTACAATGTCATAGCCTAATCAGCATAATTATTATGTTCCGACTGCGGGGTCTGAAGCCTCCGCTCTGTGAGCCCAGTGTGAATAGGTGGATGTCATGTAATAAAGTGTGACGATAATGTGTGTGTGTGTGTGTGATGTGTGTGTAATGTGTGTGTGATGTGTGTGTGTGTGTAATTTGAGGATTGCCGGTTTCCTCACGATGTTTTCCTTCATCGTCAATGAGAGTAGAATAATGATAGTTTAATGATTTCATATGATTCAAATCTACAACCTAGGTAGTACTGGGTCCTTAGTAAAACTGGGTGTCCGACTTTCGGGCCACATATTGCCAAAGATCTATAAATGACAGCCGGGACCAACGGCTTAACGTGCTTTCCGAGGCACGTAGGAAACTCGGTATGTACTGAGTGATCACCCATCCAAGGACCAAGCTAGGCAGGCGCGGCTTAACCTAAATATTACTGGTATGTTCAGTAGATAATTGATATTAAATACAGTAAACTCCACGACCAGTCTTCTCTTTGTAGTAGTGGGATGCAACGGTGATCGCAACGCAACATACAGTGAATGCGCCAGTTATTGTCCTCCGACTTGTGATGACATTGGTCAGGAACCAAAGGCATGTATAGCCGCGTGTGCACCGGCTGGCTGTGCGTGCAACCCAGGATATGTACTGAATAAAGACGGAAAATGTATTAACCCTAAAGATTGTCCAGGTAAATATGAATCTTTAGTGGTATATAGAACAAGGTGTATTGTTCCTCATCCCCGATTGAAAAGCGAGAAAACTCTGACCCCCGTCTGGGGTGTTGCGTCTGATGGGCTTCTGCTGGACCGTTGTAACCAGGTTTTTCTGTAATGGATGTGAAAAGACTCTTATCGATGCCGCAAGACACTCGTTCTCCCCGTCATTGGTATATATTGTTTTGTTCTGGACCATACGTGGGATCCTTTTAATAACGGAGATAATATTGGAGGAACAAAATTTCACCTTGTTCCCAATTTTTTTAATTAAATTTTTTAACGTTATGACTTTACTATTATATACCTCCACAATGTTTTGAGTGCGTTGCAAAAAAAAAGACGTGTCTCAGCAATAATTTTTGCCAAGGGTTACTTAGTTTAATGTGCAGAATGCTTGATTGAAGGCGTCGTTTACACTTACCATCTCGATTTAGATGAAATTTGGTACATAGGAGGACCATGGCCAAGGTAGAACATATAGTTTTATCTCTGTAGTACAGCTACAGTCCCGTGGGATAATTTTCGACCTCCGCACGTGCAAAAGTGCGTGCTTGAGTTTATCTTTACCTTTTAAAACCTCGATTAGGTATTCTAATTTAACTTTTTGAAAAAGTCAAACTGAATTTGTTAGACAGACAGAATTTTAAGTTGAATCCTGAAATTCGTTCGTCACACTTTTCATACGGGTGGAATTAAAAAACTATATTCGCGAGCCATGACTGAACTTCTATTCAAAAAACTTTTGGTTCCACTAAATTCAGCAATTCTCGTTTGGAATTACTTCGGTTTATAGGTGTTTTCTGTGCACATGGTTAAAGGAAGGCACTTCACTATATACACCGATCACGTCAGTTATTCTTCATACCCCCAGGTATGAAGAAGGAGAAGAAGGGTGTATAGTTCTTCATCCCCCATAGAAAAGAAAGGATCCTCCGACCATACGGGTGTTATGTCTAGTGAGCTACTGCCCGAGAGTTATTGTCAGGTTTTACTCTAACTACCATTTTCAATAACTTACTAACTGGTAACGGAAGGTTGCTATCTCTGTCTGTTTGACATTTAGCTTACGGACCGTTATAAAACAAAACGTCACAGAAAAGCTTACTTTATTTTTCTACTAGCGGACATCTCGCGGATTCACCCGCGTAGTTCCCGTTCCCGTGGGAGTACCGGGATAAATATAGTTTATGTTACTCAAGGTGAACGTAGCTTTTTAATGGTGAAAGAATTTTTGAAATCGGTTCATTACTTCCGGAGATTACCCCCTACATACAAACTTACAAACATACAAACTTACAAAGAAATGTTACCTCTTTATAATATTAGTATAGAAGTATAGATATACATGAATCAAGTGACAGGTAGGTGACGCTCATAGAATATTTTAAGTTAACTTTGTTTATACAAACATTGATAGCTACGAGTCGTAGGCATCTTAACTAACAGTTATACGTTAGTTAGTTATATAAAACGGTCGTATGTCCAGGATAACTTAACTGCGTGATGTAGGAATTTGATGTTAGTTCTTCATGTGTGTCATAGATGGCACTGTTTTACTTTTTGTTCTATGTTTCCGTAGTACATTTGGTAGTGCCGCTACAAAGTCAAGAAAGAAACTTCACCCGTCGTTGTTTTTAGATAGAGTCTCGATTACAGTGTCAAAAAAGTCTGGTTTCAACTAATCATAAGTAGAATAAAATTAATCAGAGACAGTGAGACGTTCTGACACAAAGTGAATACATATTTTAATATTATTGTTCTGTTGATATTTCGACACTCCAAAATATCCGTTATGAATCCAACAGTACACTTTCATTTAGGCTTTTTAGTCAAAACGAGCAATACAATCTAACACCAAGTACCTACGTATTCTATTCTATATTCAAACACAAATTATTCAAGAAAAGCCACAACGGCCCATCAACGTCAAAATCGTATCAGTACAAACTGAAATCTGGCCTTCTATTATTTTGGTCGTTATCAGGGGCTTTATAGGCCTCCAAATGCCTTAATGACAGCCTCTTTAGATGATAGTCGGGTGCAGAGGGCTTAACGGCCTTTTCAAGTAAGGTTTTCGTATATTATAACCATCCTGAGAGTAAGTTGATTTTAAGCTTGCTATGGAAACTAATGTTGTTCGGAATTCTGGTCATTATTTTTTTTCACTCTTGGAAAAGTTAATGTTTTGTTGCTTAAGCAATTTTTCTGACTAACATAGTTTTAAGATAATGTTACTAACAAATTATGGATATTAATTTATTAGTCTGAATTAAACGTATTTTTTAAAATTAATATTTGGTTTGCGATTGCGATTGGCCGTGTGGTATCCGGCAGAGTAGAATAGAACCAACCCATTACATTCACGGGTGTCGTATAAGGTGACTAATGTCTGAGGCAGAACACCTTGCGCCTCCACCAGAGAATGGGCAGCATCGTTTTCTGTTAGTCTTTCATCACTGCGATCTCCAATCCGCCTGCCAAGCGTGGAGATTATGGCAAATTCCTCCCATCATGGGAGGGGCTTATATCCAGCAGTGGACGTTATGGGCTGTTGTAGTGTAGTGTAGTAGTGTGGTCTGCGATTTACAAGTTTAAAAAATATTATATGACTGCCTCGTTGGTCTAGAAGTCACAAGCGCTACTGATGAGCATGTCCTAGGTTCGATTCAAGGGTCGGGCAAAGTGTTATTGGGTTGTTCGATCAGAAATTTCTCAGTAGCAGCCATGGCGTCTGGATTTGTGCCCGGTTGTTGGCAATAGGCTCGCTCCCTATTACATGGGACTTAACATAGCTGGCAAAATGTGGGTGTACTATAGTACACCTCTGCCTACCCCTTCGGGGATTATAGGTCTAGACAATAAAGTTTATGTTTTGTTTTGTCTAGTCATATAATTTTTCTTCTAGAATTATTTCTGGCTCCCTAAAGACCGTCTCTTACCGTATATGCCTTGAAAGTAAAAACACTTAAAAGCTTTTTGTCTAGCATTCTAACTCTCAAACAGAATAAATGTACTAGAGTATTTTGTTTGAGTGTTAAAATGTGTTTCAATATATTCATGCTTTTTAACGTCTGTATTGGGATTGTATGTAACTGTGTGAGTGCTCCTAAAATGTTAGTTTACAACACGTGTTATTTATTTTTCTTTCTTTTATAACTCACAAACACGACTTTTTCAAAAAATATTTTATAGGAAGCTGAAATGTGGTTAGAACGAAGAAAAGGTATGATGCAGACAATATGGGAAAATAGCTAGATATTAGATTTCATCTTTAAAACGGCTGTTACTGGTAGTTCTGCAATAACAAATATTCGGATTACCTAAATAAAAATTCCCACGAACCAAAAAAAGAAATCCAAAAATCCAAACAAAATCCAAAAACAAAAAAAATTCCAATCCAATCCAAACCAAAAACCAATCCACCACCAAAACCAAAACCAACCTCAACCAACCAACCAACCAATCCTCATCAAAATTGCCAGCAACCATTTCGATAACTTCTTCGATCTTACACTCGACATTATATTATACATCATTTATAGGTCCATCAACACCTGTATGTGGGTTAAACGAAATAGCCAGAGACTGCAGAAGAATCTGCCCACCACAAACATGTCTGAGCAAGTACGCGTTATTCCTCTGTAAGGAAAACTTACCTTGTGAGCCGGGGTGTGACTGTATTCCAAATTATCTGAGGAACGATAAGGGAATATGCGTACCAAGTGAAAAGTGTCCTCCGCGTAAGATATGTTTAATGTTTACTGTCTTTGCTTTCTGAGTTTTATTTCCTCTTCTTTTATTTTCTTTTCTTGATCTGACTTTTTCATCGTATTCTTTATTCTTAAGGTTTTTTATTGATATTCTAAAGTTCTGTTTAAAGTTTGGACTCCTGTCTAAACTTATTATTATCTTCATGTTCCTGTTCCATGTTAGTTAGAGTTGTCGCAACACGTATTTTAGTAGTTCGTTTGACTTTATTATTTTATAGTTGAACCTGAACCAACATGTGGTTACAACGAAGTCTCAGTATCCTGCAGACAGATCTGCCCACCACAAAACTGTGAAATAGCATACACTGAGTACGCTTGCACTGAAGAAACAAAAATATGTGAACCTGGGTGCGACTGTCTTCCCGATCACCTTAGGAATGGGAGCGGGATATGTATACCGAATGATCAGTGTCCTTGTAAGACCAGTTATTTAACTATTCAACATCGTAATCACGTTGCTTTTTAAAGAAATAATCTGCTCTCAGTCCAATATTTTAGTCACAAAAGTCCATAATTGGTCTGTTTTAATGAAATTACCAAATGCAAGTTGCACTTCTATGAAATCATTATTATCTACATTGTTTCAGACATCAGCTTCTAGCTTTACTCGACGTCTCTAATCGAAGCGAATCGCGCTCAAATACACGATCTTCGCGTTCGTATATCTCTTATTTTTTTGCTAAATCGCGTGCTCGCCTCCTACTAGAGCGAGCACATGACCACGCGTTCACGATCGCTGAATAAACTGTCGCGTATTTGCGCAGCGATCGTAGTTACGACGCGGCCTTGCACATCCATGATTTGATTATTTACATCCAAATTACTATCATCCACTGCGATACCTTCATCAATCTCACATTTAACACTAAACATAATTTCTAGATCCATCAACTCCTGTATGTGGGATTAACGAAATAGCTAGAGACTGCAAGCAGATCTGCCCACCACAGTCGTGCCAAAGCTTATACATTGAGTATAGTTGTCTTCAAGATATAGCATGCGAGCCAGGGTGCGACTGTGTGCCCAATTATCTGAGGAACGATAAGGGAATATGTATCCCGAGTGAAAAGTGCCCTCCGCGTAAGATATTTTTTATTTTGACTGTGTCTGCTTTTTGACACCTTCTTTTTTCTTTTTCTTCTTGACCTCTGACTTTTTCGTACACTTCTTTTTTCAAAATAAGATCCCAATGTCCTGTTTAGAGGTTCATCATCATCATCTTTCTGTTCTCATCCCATGTTACTTGAGCAACACAATTTTCTTCCATTCTCCCCTGTCAGCTGTCACGCTATCAAATACCTAGTCTTTTTCTTTCATATTATTTCTCACACAATCCATTCATCAATCTTTCACTCTCTCTCCAGCCATCAACAGTTACATTCATCACTCTGTAAGTTATATGCAATTCATTCTTCGGACTACTGTTTATAGTATCGCTGATGAAATGTATGAACGATGACTAGATAGTAGAAATCATCTTTTACGGTCGTTTTCTATAACTTACTTACGTATAACTGTTGGTTAATATGCCTACGTCCGTAGCTATCAGTGTTTCTATAAACGCAAGCTTGAAATATCCTATCCGCGTCAACTACCTTTTTTTTTTCGTAAAATCATATAATTCAGAAATCATCAAATGACTCCTCCCGCTCTGGGCGGAGCAGGAGGGAGTGTCAGACTTTTACTGAGTAAACCCATCCATGTTCCTTCATCGCCCTTTGTGTTCCGGGGCCGCGGTATCTCATTCGAACTGTCCCGCAACCCCGGCAGGCATCGGTCCTTACGGATCGCTTCCTTTTTGCTGACTCTTTTTGAGGCGCGCGTGGAACACGAACGCACCGTCGACACGGCCTGTCGTCATGAGACGGACGGACGGCGAGCTAGCCCATAGCGCACCGTCCACAGGCCCGCGCCTACGGTGGCCGGGGGCCACGTGGTGGCCCCCGACGCCCGGGGCGTCTCCCGTGGCGGCCGGGACGTTGAGAGGTTCTCTCCCTCTCACGTTCCACCACCTCTTTCTCTAGCATTACTGCTTCGCAGAAGGAGGTGATGGCGTCCCATTCCGTCTGGCTCCGGACCATGGCTTGCACCAGGGCCGGACGCGAGAGGTCGCCGCCGCCAATTGCCGCTTCGAGGACACGGCGGTGCTCCGCTCACGCGGGGCACACCTCCACCGTGTCCTCCGGTCGATCCTCGCAATGGAAACACCCGGGCGTTTCCTCCCGCCCGATTCGGTGCAGGAACCTCCCGAAAACGCCGTGTCCGGTGAGGACCTGTGTCAGGCGGAAGGTGAGGACTATCGTGGCGTGCCCTGCACGGGATTGCGACAGTTGCTCTCTCCATGTCGCCATAAGATCCCGCCGGAAGTCTGTCCGCTGAGCGACAATCTGTCGCGGCAGTGGAGTTTCCCCCCGGCGTAGCGCCTCCGCGCGCCATTCATGTAGGTGCGCGAGGACTATCGCCTCTAGATCCCATGGCGGCAATCCGGCAAAGAGGCTCGCCGCCTTGCGGGAGATCGTACGGTACCCCCGGACCAGCCTTACGGCTACCACCTTTTGGGGCGCGTTTAAGTAGTGGGCGGCTCGCAGCCTCAATGAACGCACCCACACCGGGGCCCCGTAAAGGGCCATGGACCGCACGACTCCCGCGTAGAGCCTCCGGCAGGAGGCGTTTGGCCCCCCAGGTTAGGCAGGAGCTGCCTGAAGGCAGCCCCAGTTCGTTCCAGTTTGGGGGCCAAACGTCGGAAGATCTGCGTCACCTACCTGTCACTTGATTCATAGAAAAATCAAAGAAAGTTTTTCTGTGACGTTTTGTTTCTAACCGTCCGTAAGCTAAATGTCAAACAGACAGAGATACGAAACCTACCGAAACCTGCTAGTAAGTTATTGAAAATGGCCGTAAAATGTTTGTTACCAGTAGGTCATTTAACTCTATTATTTTATAGTTGAACCTGAACCAACATGTGGTTACAACGAAGTCTCGGTACACTGCAGACAGATATGCCCACCACAAAACTGTGATATAGCATACACTGACTACGCCTGTACTAAGGAATCAGAAATATGTGAACCTGGGTGTAACTGTCTTCCCGATCACCTTAGAAATGGGAGCGGGATATGTATACCGAATGATCAGTGTCCTGGAAGTAAGATTTTTCAAGATGACTGTATTTTCTTTTATGATCTTTTTTTCCTCTTCTTTTCCTAATACTTTCTTAGTTGTTTTAATTTGGTTCAGATATGCTGGCAACTACAGTACTTTCACAGTTTTTATGCTTCATCGTAGCTACATTTCATTGTTATCTTTGTTACGACAGTTCTAACGTGACTGTTACTGGCCTACTTGAAATAAATGCTTTGCTTTTGATTGATTGATATCCCTGCCTGTTTTATTATCCCTGGTTTATTTGTGGTTTAGCTGCTGGTAAATAATTACAATATTACATCTATGAGGATAGATACTACAAGAATGGCATCAAGTATACCATGGCTTAGGATCGATACTATTTATTTGGCATCGATGTCTCTTTCTTCTCTCTACACACTACCTAAAGTAACTACCTACCTAAAGTTATTTATCTAATTATTGACATTAGACTTTGTCAAAAACTCAAACGGAGTCCCTGTTATCATTATGAGACATGCGAATGTAAAATGGCGTAGCAGTTTAGCAGAATTTAACTTTCGCTTTTGATTAAGCAACACAATTTAGAATTTTAGAGGTATCAAAAACTTTTATTATTTTTAACCACTATTTTGTATGTGAGCGTTTTAACATAATTTAAGAACTCGTCTTTTCGAACTCGTTGTGAACTATTAATAAAATGTTGTTTGTGTTTTATTAATGTACAATTTTTTGCCCAGCGCGAGGAAGAAAACATTGTTTTTTTTTAATACTTGTATGTAGATGCTTATTATAGGTACATGAACTTATTATCTATCAATTCGTACTGGACCTGCGTGGTGGATGATGATTTACAGAGAGAGATCGACATAGAGGAAACTTGTGTACCTGTGTACCTGTGGACCAGCAGATAATTATAGGCCGATTATTCTTAAGCTAATAGGTGATACAGCCTGTTGTAGCCGATGCCACATATTATAGCCGATACATTTGTTTTAAGCAGAAGTCAAAATCCATGCATCTTGAAACACTTCTTCATGTATCTTGAAATGCTATTGGTATATATTTGTATCACCACCTGTTTACAACCCTATATTCCACGGTTTACGGTTGACATTCACTGTGAAGGTTTTAATCATGGCTGTACCTACCAAGAGTGATTTAGAAGTCTTGCATGTCTGTTACAGCCTGTCCAATTCCTGATGAGTGCCAGCGAACCTGTGCATCACCGAACCCTCTGAAATGTGTGTATAATCCACCAAAAGAAAATAATAACGGATGCGATTGTAAAGAAGGTTATATTCTGTCAAAAAAAGGAGGAGACTGTATTCCTATTGAAAAGTGTCCACGTAAGCAACTTTTTTTTGTTTAATATTATATTCTTAAGATTTACTATTGCAGTTATACCTACAGGTTTTAATTCTTTTAAAGGGCTAGCTTATGCCAGCGGTTTGGTCCGCTCCCCATCCAGGTTGTAAAATATGTATGTGCCAAGTTTCATTCAAATCCCTTCAATAGTTTTTGCGACAAACATCCATCCATATATCCATCCATCATTACAGACTCTCGAATTTATAAAATTATTAAAAAAAAAAGTGTTTATTCACGAAAATAATCTTCAACTGGTTAAATCATTACCCCCGCCAAACTGCAAAGCAGATAAGATTATGCTGATTATTGCCAGACTGCAAATTAAAATTTTGTGGTATTAAAATAAAGCCGGTAGTCGGGTGTTCCCCGTATCATAAAGGGTGTAAAACATCTCTTAACGAAGCCGAAAGGCACTTGATCTCCCCGTCATTGCGATCATTCTTTTGTACGACACCATACCTGGGAACCTTCTAGTTATGGAGATAATGGGGGTCAAAGAACTTCTTGACTAGTTTTTTTTTTAAATACAAGTTTTTAATGTAAGATTTTTACTTTAAACACCTCCACGGCCCCGTACTATTCAATCCATCCATCAGCACAATGTTTTGAGTGCGTTACATTGAGTTCTACCACAAAACATGATTTTACACTCCAAAAAAAAGTCGTTTCCCAGCAATAATTTTTGCCTAAAGTTACTTAGTTTATTGTACAGAATGCTTGGTTGACGGCTTCGTGATGAGGTCTTTTACACCCTGTATATCAGCCAAAAGACATCCAGTTTCAACATACATAAAATTATATTACTGAATGTGTCGCATCACAGCGGATCAATCTCACACGAAAATGAGATCTTTGGAACGCCATGCAAGGTTTAAAATCTTTACACTAACACTCATCAACTTCCTGCCCCTGTCCTATTCTACTTGTGGTCGGCGCAACATGTTTTCTTCTCCCATTCCCCCCTGTCAAACGTCACGGCATCATTTATTCCTTTCTCTTTCATATTGTTACGAGCTGGGTACGGGATAAATTAATTACTACCGATGAAACAACTGAATAACTTTAATAATTACAAAACACTTCAAACTCAATCACTAATACACTACTGATCACTATTCACTTAGATATCCCACTTACTAGATCACTTCGATTCGCTCCGTACTGTAGCCAAAATAATACTGCTTCCGCAAACACGTCGACTATTTATATGACGACCGAACGTTTGAGAAAGATCCTTTCCTAGAATCTTCTAGACAATTCATACTAGGTCATTGTCCTTCGAGAAACTTTCACAACTTTTGTACAAAGGAAAGAAATAGGTACTTTATGCCCTCGGCGTACGGTCGAAATTACAATGACAACTTCCTGATGTCTTTTATAGGTAGGTTGCGAATTTGTACCTACATCATTCGATACATACCTACTACTACCTACTTAATTGTAGGTACCTACTATTAGAAGCTACTTATATTGTAGGTATGGGTACGACGTAACAATATTATTCCATAATATTTCTTTTCTTTTTATTTTCATAATATTTCAGCTGAGATAGCCTGCTACGGAGACCCCAACGCAACACCCAGACGTTGTCCGAAGCCATGTCCGTCTACTTGCGATTCACCAGACCAAACTCCTTGTAAGAGAGCGTGCTATCCAATTGCATGTGAATGTAAACCTGGATATTTGCTGTCAAATGAAACTGGTCTATGCATCTTACCTGACAAATGTCCTGGTAAGTGAAATATTGATTATTTTTATATTATAGAATACTTTTTAAGACTTTCACGGTTTTTCACTACGCTTAAAGTACTTACGGGGCTTTGATTATATAATGTCTAGATGGAGCGTCAAGTGCGCGCAAACGTGTCAAAAAATATCAGCCAACTGTTGGCTTACAAGTTCTTACTCGCCGATTAGTGCCGATCGTGCCGCTTTGGCGTCACCACGTATTACGCGCGTTAGGTAATAAACAAATAACAGCGATAAAATGACGGTATGTGCTATTAAACTGTGCCGGAATTATACAGGAAGGGTAAAAAATACCAAGCACATCGCCTATCATCGATAAATAACCAAAAAACTATATATTTCTGTTTTGTTTTTAGGAACATAAAATTACGCCATATTGTATCAGTGTTGCCAGTTTCTTTTTTTCATTCTCCCAACAGAACGTCTTTTTTTGTGGGTAAATTAGTTAGTCTAGGGTTACGTTTATATTATTTAGTTGGTCTACTATATTTATCGATTTAAAAAAAAGGTGGAGTTTATAAAAAGTCTTTCTATAATTTTGAGGTCGATTCCAAGTAAAACTTGTTATTATATTAGCTAGGTAATTATTTTACTTGATATTGATACCGACTTCATGTTCACATTTTAGTCATTATTAGCTGACCCGCGCAACATCGTCTGCGTCACATGAGCGTACCTACCTACCTACTATCTACCTACCTACCTACCTACTCCCTTCCTACCTACTCCTTTCCTACCTACTACCTACCTATTACCTACCTACCTACCTACTACCTACCTACCACATACCTACCTACCTACCTATTTCTCACCGTTTCAACCTTCCGTGAACTTCCACAAACAATTCAAGACCAAAAATAGCCAAATCGGTCCAGCCGTTTTCGAGTTTTAGAGCGACGAACGGCAATTCATTTATATATATGTCGCCGCGAGGACACCTATAAGCTAAGCTTATTACATAATGTTATTGATTGTAACTAGTTGAATTATAATTTCTTATTCCATAAACGATAATACTGCCATCTGTGAGATACTCTGGCAACTATTATAACACCTGTGAGTGCCATTGACTAATTTCGTTGGAGTATCAAGGTCAACAGCGCCATCTGTTGGCTTGTCTTAATCAGTATCACTTGAAAAACAATTATCAAACTAAACTCGATGTTCTAGCTAAAACTATCGTTATAATTAACATAAGAATATTTGTTTAACAACTTTAGGGTTTCATTCATATTAGCAATTAATAGTTAATCACTTGACATTATGATTCGGCGTCACCTGTCAGGGAAAATGGCGCCAAATGTGATTTTACCGTCAATACCTGAATGTTTAAATTTAGTACGAGAACTAAGTAAGTCTCAATAATAGATCCCAACTTTAAAATAATAAGACTATTTTACACAGTGATTTACTAGTAAAAAGCTTTTGTTTAACATAACTGTTTATATCACCGGAAATGTTCCATGATAGCACAGATTAAAGACTAAAAAGTAATGAGACAACTAGTTTATTATTAATGATTGAAAACGTGTTCAAATTGGTGAATTCTGTCATTATTTAATAGTAACACAATTATTGTAAAGTGTTTCATTATTATTTGTGAGGCTGATTGAATTTACTATTGTAATAAGTTGCTGAACCGATATTGTGGTACTTCCGCCCACTCAGAATGGACGCGTGAGCGTCGAGCAGTCACGTTATCCTAAGATTAGCAAAACAATTGAAATGCTAAGTAATTATAAGTGTTTAGTGAAGTGAATGATTAGTTGTGAAAATGAGAGTGTACCTAAATGGTTTAATAGAAATAAACGTTTGGAGTTCGAGTCAAGTGCTGTGTGTGATTTCAATGGCTGGCGCCAATATTGGGACAGTGTTCCTCTAGGCTTTCCCTGCCGTGTTATATATATATATATAAATATATATATATATATATATATATATATATATATATATATATATATATATATATATAGAGATACCATCACGGTAAATGTTGATCTTTCAAGACGTACGATCAGTTAAAAGTTGATCCAAAAACAAATGTTGATCCGAAGGCCTTATGTTGATCCATTACGCTTTTTTTCATACCAATGTGGCTCCAATCGGATCAACATTTGACATTCTTGTGACGTCACTCGACTGAAAAGTACGCTTGTCAAATGTGGCTCCAATATACAAATCCGCTCCGATAAATGTTGATCCGATTCAAACGGACCAATCACAATGAAGCACTTTCTTACTTCCTCGGTGATTGGCCGACGGTGGTCACTCCAACGTTGCCGTTCCGCTTACTACAAATCTTCGTGAATTTTAGTACAAAGATTGCTAGCACGCCGGAGACGGACATAGGCTACTTTTTATCTATCGAGGGTCTGCAGTACCTGACGTGGAACATCAAGAGTCCAGCTAAACTGTACGAGATACGGAAATTATGCCTTTGTAAAAGTTGTTCATCGTGATGGGCCGCTTCTGCTGGCACTTAGAAATTGAGGACCTGGAGTACCTGATGTGGAATATCAAGAGCCCGATTGAGCTAGTACATTAACAACTCACAGTATTAGATCTAATAAAATAAAAAAAAAATAAAAATTAAAAAGCCTGACTGCGTAAAAAATAACTAATAACTTTAAATAAAAAACTGAAAAGAATAAAACAATTCAGGAGACCGGACATATTGACTGCAACAGTCGGGACCCATATTGGATGTAATGTCTAGATTATTTAATGGGTCCCGACTGTTGCAGTCAATATGTCCGGTCTCCTGAATTGTTTTATTCTTTTCAGTTTTTTATTTAAAATTATTAGTTATTTTTTACGCAGTCAGGTTTTTTAATTTTTTAAATTATTTTTTTTATTTTACACTTTTTAGTTACATCATATCAAACCATTTCAAAATCCTCATGATGAGCCCTTTATCGAGCCGTCTAGGCTGCAGAGCGCGCCAAAAATTTGAATTTGGCGCTAAAAATCCGCCATTTTGTGTCTTGATTATTTTGATATACCCAGTGTCACTTTCACAGTAAATACGAATCTAACGACACCTCTCAAGCTAAAATCCATCTAGTCGTACAGGCTGCAGAGCGTGCCAAATATTTGAATTTTATTTAGGTACTTTTATTATACTACTTGCTGTTGCCCGAGGCTTCGCCCGCTTGAAGTTCGGTAACTGTCCCATGGGATCATACTAAAGGGATAAATAGTATCCTACATGTTAATTCAGGTTATAAATATGATTCAGGTTATAATTATGGTTATAAAATTATGTGCCAAATTTCATAATCATCACAATAATTATAATCTATTTATTTATTTATTTATTTAATCATCACAATCACCATCACAATCACCATCACTGTCACATTCACCATCACTATCAAAATCACCATCACCATCACTATCACAATCACCATCACCATCACTAACACAATCACTATCACTATCACCATCACAATCACTATCGCTATAACAATCACCATCACTATCACAATCACCATCACTGTCACATTCACCATCACAGTCACCATCACCTTCACCATCACTATCATAATCACTATCGTCATCATTATCACAATCACCATCAATATCACTATCGCAACCACCATCACTGTCACATTCACCATCACAATCATCATCATTATCACTGTCACTATCACAATTACTATCACCATCACTATCACAATCACCATCACCATCATTATCACCATCATTATCACCATCACTGTCACATTCACCATCGAAATCACCATTATTATCACTGTCACTATCACAATTACTATCACCATTACTATCACAATCACTATCGCAGTCAATATCACAATCACCATCATCGTTATCACAATCATTATCATCGTTATCACAATCATCATCATCATTATCACAATCATCATCATCGTTATCACAATTATCATCATCGTTATCACAATTATCATCATTATCACAATCATCACAATAAATCAACAATAACCCTGTAATGAAGTCGAATCCGCCATCTTTTGGATCTCAAAATAAATGCCATATTCGTAATCAGCACCCCTGATAATCTCGAAATCGACACACATATTGATTTTTAGACATTTTAACCCCATCGCACCCCAACGTTACAGGGGATGAGAGTATTTCAGGTCCGCCACATTAAATCTTAAAATCGTTTTTTTTTGTAATACACCCGACCCAATACACCATACAAACAATAACCATGTTGATTTTCAGACTTTTTCGCCCCATTTCCCCCTTTAGGGGTTGAATTCTGAAAAAACCTAAAACACAAAATAATGTTAACAACTCATATCGCACGGTGAGAATAAAAGTGACCTATTTCAAAATTTAGGTAAAATGAGTTAAATATACAAAGTGACTCAAAAAAGTACACTCTTTCACATCTTATATTAAAAAACAGGCCTTTTATGGACAGAGTGGGATAGAGGTGTTTTCGGTCTCTTTGCCTTTGAGCGCTTCCCTCTCCCCGCGCCCGAATGAAAAGGACGCAATCAGTACTGCACCACGAGTTTTTGTCACATGACGTGTCAAGTTTAGTACGGTAGTGACCGATTATGTTTTGCGTCAGTTTTGTGCTTATATGTGGGGGTAAGTTTTGCTACAATTTATAATCATAAAGTGACCGATTATAGGTTTAAGCCACTTTCTTATTTCTAATATTGACAATTTAGTTGACTTAAATCAAATTCGGTCATTTATTTATTAAGGCATGAGTTAAACTCATGGACTTATTTTGAAACCTGTCTTTTTAATATTATGATAAATTATTTTTATTTGTACTATTACAAAAAAAGTCTGATTAAAATTTTTACTATGTGCTTTACAACTGACATATTGATTAATAGTACACTTCATTATTTTTTTTAGAGTTTTATGAATCCTATTGAGTCGGTTATCTCGATAGTTAAAAATGCAAAGGAGTGCATTAATTATTCAAATGGTGGAAGGCAAACAGAAAAATGAGGTAATTAAGTATACTTATTTATGATTGTACTTACATCTTGTTGTATTTATGTGCTAAACAGATTTTAAGTAATCGTTTTTCATGATCCTTATCGCTTATGTACCGAAAGGTTGTAAATTAAGATCTTATTTGTAGAACACTAATGAGGCTTGTTTAAAATGTTTTAGAACATTGAAAGAGCTCAACAAGTAATAAATTATGAATCAGAAGCTACTGAGAAGACCTCGGGTACCATATCTACCGTCCGACCACATTCAAGAAGTTCGAGGACCAGCAGTTCATCTTCATCCTCAAGTAGTAGCAGTACTGCATCTTCAAGTAGTTCTAATACCAATAAATTCGAAAATACAGCTATTCCTGGCCCTAGAACCAGCAATGTCAGGCCTCAAACAGGTAAACAACGATCTTACGCTCAGTCGCCAATCAACCCAAATGAAAGTGATGTGGATCTAAGTGACTCAGATCCAACATACCATGCGGAACAATCCAACAATAGAAGCAGTAGACGTATTTCCATTTCTAGCTCTTCATCTTCTTGAGTTCAACAGGAACCCTCAAAAAATAGAAAGCGGAAAAAGAACCCTGGTAACTAGAAACAAAACAAAACTAAAACTTTAAAAATCTCCGGAGAAAGGTCTTTGTTCAAATCTAAAAAAATCTTTCCAGCTAGGCATGTAAAATAAACTTGTACAAGTAAGTGTAGAATTAAGTGATTTGATAACGTTAATGAAAATGAGAGATCTAAACTGTTCAAAAACTATTGGGGTCTGTCAAATTTGGAATTAAAACGTGCTTATATTAGACGTGCATGATGGAAGTGCAGTTCCCTCTCATAGAGAGGAGGCCTGTGTCCCAGCAGTGGGAACATTAAATAGGTTGATGATGATGATGATGATGATGATGGAAGTGCAACCTCGATACAGGTAGGGTAAAACCAGGAGAGATGGACCACTTTTTTCCCAAAAAAAAATATATATGTAAGATAATGTGCATAGTATGATTGAAAAAGAAATGAAAAAAAAAACGTAAAAGCTGGGCCTGTACACATACTTTTTCAATTTGCTACCTTGATTAAAAGCGCACGGAAATCTGGAA
Organism: Xestia xanthographa; assembly: GCA_905147715.2. NCBI lineage: Eukaryota > Metazoa > Arthropoda > Insecta > Lepidoptera > Noctuidae > Xestia > Xestia xanthographa. The sequence goes on from LR990646.1 coordinate 21,897,252, forward strand.
AACCTTTCACAGTTAAAGAACTTAATTACGAGTTCTTCTTAAATCTCAAAAAACTTGAACAGTGGACATATAATTACAGAGAAAACATAAATAAAACATCAATATTGTGTAATGACATTAAAAAAATAAAGTTTCTCAAAGAGGAGCTGTAATTCACTTATATTATAAAACATCATACTCTGATGAGACGTTTTCTCTGATTGATATGAGGAATAAACGTAAAAAAATGTTAAGCTACAATGAAATTATAATCGATAAGTTGTATGAGCAGCCACTTGAGTTAAAAGAAAATAAAAAAAAGAGATCTCAAAGATTTGGTAAGAAAAAATGTAATACCTAGTATTTACGCCAGTTTTTTTAATTCTTTGTAGCTCATCATCATCTTCCTGCCCTTATTCCATGTTACTTGTGGTCGGCGCAACACGTTTTTTTCTTCAATTCTCCTCTGTCAACCGTCACGCTGTCATTTACACCTTTTTCATGAATATCATTCCTCACACAATCCATCCATCGTTTCTTTGGTCTTCCTCTCCCTGTCCACCCATCACATTTATATTCATCACTCTTTTAGTTACATGCGATTCTTACCTCCTCATCACATGCCCATACCAAGACAGTCGATTCACTTTCAACTATTCTGTAACTGGCGCAACTTTCAAACTTCCTCTAAAATACTCATTGCTTATTTTATCCATTCTTGTCACACCACACATCCACCTCAACATTCTCATCTCCACTACATGCAATCAATGCAATTCTTTGTAGCTACGTAAGCAAATTAAAAAAAAAATGTACGATGGATAGGTACATGTGATAAGATCGAATGGTTTTATGTGATTATTATAGGCTAATCTGAATTAGTGGAGTGAGCACAAAGTTCCTATTAGATTTTAAAACTGAATTATAAATGGAAGACTGAAAAGTTTTATTTTATAGATAGTAAGAAGAAGAAGATTTAGTAGAAGTTTTATTTTTATAGTAGTTTTGATTTGGCTAAAATATTTTAATATTTTTGTTTTAAAATAATATTTTTTTGTTATGTTTCCTTTTATTTTAGAATTACTTTTTCTAAACCCGTGTAAAGAAGAAGAATACTCACTGTGTGGGTTGATACCAATTTTTTATACGATTTTGATATTATTATTTTGTTTGGCGTGTTGATTACAGGTTCCTATTATGTTGTAGTAGTGATTTAATTAATGGCATTTAACTAATTTTTGCTGTTTTGCTCACCTTGTGTGGGAAAAGGCGCAAAATTGTCAGAAAGAAACTGACATATTTTGAAAACGGAACATATTTCATTGAGTACTACAAGAAATAAAAAGACCTTTATCAAAGAAAGGCTGTAGGAATTACAATATTTCTAATACTAAAGTGACCTATTTTTCCAGTTTTTTTTTGTAAAAGTTATTTTCTATAGAAAAATAATATCTCTTTTTTCTTTTAATACGTATATTTATAGCGATATAGCCAAATAATATTATACAAAAGAAATTCGTAACTTTCGTTTTAATTTTAAAAAGTTATTGTAGAATGAATTGAAAATGTTCAATTCGTCGAATACATTTTCTTCTATTCCCAAAAATCGTAAATTTTGATTTGAGTCACTTTTGTTCTCAGCGTGCGATATATCAATAGGAGTATTCTTGTGGAGTTTCGAACAAAACAGTCTAACTAATTTTGTTTCCCCATACAAACTTTCGACTCCCGTTTCACCCCCTTAGGGGGGGTAACACCTAAGGGGTGAATTTTGAAAAAACCTTTCTTAGTGTACCCCTAAATCTCATTAGGAACCTAAGGGCCTAATTTGGAATCTCTAGACTCAGCGGTTTGGGCTATGCATTGATTTTTAGAATTTGTCACCCCAATACCCCTCTTAGGGGCTGAATTCTGAGAAAACCTGAAACCTGTTTCTACTCATTTATCTATAAGAGCACTCCTGTGAAGTTTCGAATAAAATAGTCTAACTAATCTTGTTTCCCCATACAAACTTTGGAGCCCCGTTTAACCCCCTTAAGGGATAAATTTTGAAAAAATCTTTGTTATTGCACTCCTAGACCACATAAGGGACCTACGAATCAGTAGACCCAGTGGTTTGGGCTGTGCGTTGATATATCACCCAGTCAGTCGGTCAGTTTACCATTTTATAATTATATGGATTTGTAATTTCAAATTACTTTCAAACATATAAGTTGCATATATTTTTGTAATCACCTTTTAAAACCCTTCAGTTTGATACCCCACTCGATGGTATTAGAAGAAGAAAAAAAATCGAACTCCACAATATGGCACCCCAAATCCACGATATTTAATTGCTTTTTAATAATAATGTAGCTAGTGACACTCGCGCCATCAAGACAAATCTAACGACATTTATTCTATGCAAATCCTTCCATCCGTTGAGGAGTTACGAGGGAACAAAGAAACGGACATACACATAACCCTCCTTTTGGGCTTCGCCGCAGTCGGGTAAAAAACGTGGATTCTCATAGATTTTTATAGGCAATATCTGTAGTCTAGACGTTGAAGTAACAAGTAAAATCATGTATGAAAAAAAAACTAGATCTAAAGTGTCACCAGTGCATAGCTGAAGCCTTAGATTAGCGAAAATAATTATAAAATTCTATGTTTGAATCTTAAAGTCCAAAATAAATTATTCATAGTATTCTGGACAGACAGCTCTCCAGTTTTAAATACAATAATAACAGGGCTATAAAAAATCACGGCAAGAACACTCAGAATTTATACAAAAGTATCAGCAGAGCATGGTTGAAGATAAAGATTAGCAAAAAAATATGAAAATTACTGTCAACAGATTTCATGTTCGCAAAAAAAAATCTATAATTAATTATGAGTGGTATAGAGGACCTAGAACTCCTCGGTTTCAGATACAATAAAAGTAGTGCTAAAAAATTACTTGGAAAGTAGACCTAGAACTCACACTCAGATATCAGAAGATCACGATTGAAAATGAAGAATTGCAGAAATCATGAACAGATGTCGTGTTCATATTATAAAATCAATAATCAATTATGAGTAGTATTGAGGACCTAGAATTCCTTGAATTTACATACCGCAATAGTAGTGCCAAAAAAAAACATGGAAATCAAACCTAGAATTCAGACTCAGATATCAGCAGATCATGCCTGAATATTTATAATTGCAGAAATTATAAACAGATTTCGTGTTCGCATTATAAAATCAATAATTAATTATGAGTAGTATTGAGGACCTAGAACTTCTCGGTTTTGCATACCTCAATAAAAGTGCTAAAGAAAAACATGAAAATCAAACCTAGAATTCAGACTCAGATATCAGCAGATCATGCCTGAATATTTAGAATTGCAGAAATTATGAACAGATTTCGTCTTCGCATTATGAAATCAATAATTAATTATGAGTAGTATTGAGGACCTAGAACTCCTCGGTTTCTGATAAACCAAAAAAACATGAAAAGTAAACCTAGCACTCACACTCAGATATCAGCAGATCACGGTTGAAAATTAAGAATTGCAGAAATCATGAACAGATTTCGTGTTTGCATTAAAAAATCTAAAATTAATTATACGTAGTATTACGGACGTAAAACTCCTCGGTTTTAGATACCTCAATAGTAGTGCCAATAAAAAACATGAAAATCAAACCTAGAACTTACACTCAGATATCAGCAGATCATGCCTGAATATTTAGAATTCAAGAAATCATGAACAGATTTCGTCTTCGCTTTAAAAATCAAGAATTAATTATGAATAGTATTGAGGATCTAGAACTCCTCGGTTTTAGATACACCAATAGTAGTGCTACAGAAAAACATGGAAAACAAATCTAGAACTTACACTCAGATATCAGCAGATCATGCCTGAATATTTACAGTTGCAGAAATCATGAACAGATTTCGTGTTTGCATTATAAAATCAATAATTAATTATGAAAAGTATAAAGGACCTAAACTTCCTTGGGTTTACATACCTCAATAGTAGTGCCAAAGAAAAACATGGAAAACAAACCAAGAACTCACACTCAGATATCAGCAGATCACGGTTGAAAATTTAGAATTGCAGAAATCATGAACAGATTTCGTGTTCGCATTAAAAAATCTAAAATTAATTATACGTAGTATTAAGGACCTAGAACTCCTCGGTTTTAGATACCACAATAGTAGTGCTAAAGAAAAACATGAAAATCAAACCTAGAACTCACACTCAGATATCAGCAGATCACGGTTGAAAATTTAGAATTGCAGAAATCATGAACAAATTTCGTGTTTGCATTATAAAATCAATAATTAATTATGAGTGGTATTGAGGACCTAGAACTTCTCGGTTTCAGATAAACCAAAAGAAGTTCTGTAGAAAAACATGAAAAATAAACCTAGCACTGACACTCAGATATCAGCAGATCACGGTTGAAAATTAAGAATTGCAGAAATCATGAACAGATTTCGTGTTTGCATTAAAAAATCTAAAATTAATTATACGTAGTATTACGGACGTAAAACTCCTCGGTTTTAGATACCTCAATAGTAGTGCCAATAAAAAACATGAAAATCAAACCTAGAACTTACACTCAGATATCAGCAGATCATGCCTGAATATTTAGAATTCAAGAAATCATGAACAGATTTCGTCTTCGCTTTAAAAATCAAGAATTAATTATGAATAGTATTGAGGATCTAGAACTCCTCGGTTTTAGATACACCAATAGTAGTGCTACAGAAAAACATGGAAAACAAATCTAGAACTTACACTCAGATATCAGCAGATCATGCCTGAATATTTACAGTTGCAGAAATCATGAACAGATTTCGTGTTTGCATTATAAAATCAATAATTAATTATGAAAAGTATAAAGGACCTAAACTTCCTTGGGTTTACATACCTCAATAGTAGTGCCAAAGAAAAACATGGAAAACAAACCAAGAACTCACACTCAGATATCAGCAGATCACGGTTGAAAATTTAGAATTGCAGAAATCATGAACAGATTTCGTGTTCGCATTAAAAAATCTAAAATTAATTATACGTAGTATTAAGGACCTAGAACTCCTCGGTTTTAGATACCACAATAGTAGTGCTAAAGAAAAACATGAAAATCAAACCTAGAACTCACACTCAGATATCAGCAGATCACGGTTGAAAATTTAGAATTGCAGAAATCATGAACAAATTTCGTGTTTGCATTATAAAATCAATAATTAATTATGAGTGGTATTGAGGACCTAGAACTTCTCGGTTTCAGATAAACCAAAAGAAGTTCTGTAGAAAAACATGAAAAATAAACCTAGCACTGACACTCAGATATCAGCAGATCACGGTTGAAAATTAAGAATTGCAGAAATCATGAACAGATTTCGTGTTTGCATTAAAAAATCTAAAAGAATTATCAGTAGTATTTAGGACCTAGAACTCCGAAGTTTTAGATACACTAATAGTATTCCTAAATAAAACCATAAAAATTAAACCTAGAACTCACCCTCAGATATCAGCAGATCATACTTGAATATTAAGAATTGAATAAATCATGAACAGATTTCGTGTTCGTAAAAAAAATCTATAATTAATTATGAGTGGTATTGAGGACCTATAACTTCTCGGTTTCAGATAAACAAATAGAAGTTCTGTAGAAAAACATGAAAAGTAAACCTAGCCCTCACAATCAGGTATCAGCAGATCATGGTTGAAAATTAAGAATTGCAGAAATCATTAACAGATTTCGTCTTCGCATTAATAAATCAAGAATTAATTATGAGTAGTATTGAGGACCTAGAACTAGATATCTGAGTGTGAGTTCTAGGTATGTTTTCCATGTTTTTCTGTGGCAATACTATTGAGGTATGTAAAACCAAGGAATTTTAGGTCCTCAATACTACTCATTATTAATTATTGATTTTATAATGCGAACACGAAATCTGTTCATGATTTCTGCAATACTTAATATTCAAGTGTGATCTGCTGATATCTGAGTGTAAGTTCTAGGTCTACTTTCCAAGTAATTTTTTAGCACTACTTTTATTGTATCTGAAACCGAGGAGTTCTACGTCCTCTATACCACTCATAATTAATTATAGATTTTTTTTTGCGAACATGAAATCTGTTGACAGTAATTTTCATATTTTTTGCTAATCTTTATCTTCAACCATGCTCTGCTGATACTTTTGTATAAATTCTGAGTGTTCTTGCCGTGATTTTTTATAGCCCTGTTATTGTTGTATTTAAAACTGGAGAGTTGTCTGTGCAGAATACTATACATAATTTATTTTGGACTTTATGATCCAAACATAGAATTTTATAATTATTTTCGCTAATCTAAGGCTTCAGCTATGCACTGGTGACACTTTAGATCTAGTTTTTTTTCATACATGATTTTACTTGTTACTTCAACGTCTAGACTACAGATATTGTCTATAAAAATCTATGAGAATCCACGTTTTATGTAATTATTGGCATTTGTATGTATAGTATCGACTTTTTTCTGGATTGAAGTCACTATGTTTCTTTTTATTTTTTTCTTTTTTATGGTCACAGAACTACACACATCAAAAGTGTCTAGGGATCAAGCATTTTTATGCGGATTTCTTGAGATTGAGATGTGGCTTTGTAATAAATTTATGATTTTATAAATTTATATGGATCCTTTTTGGTGCATTTCATAATTTGAACCAGGAACTCTCAATCAAATTCGAGTAAAAGATGAAAATAAGCTGTCAATATTTTCCCTATAAAAACATACAACGCATTGAAGACATTATTAGTGCTACTGTTTCCCTACTACTGATTAAAACCAACGTTATTATGGAGCGGCGACGTCATTTAAGCAGGGAAGAAATGCTCAGAGCCGTGGGAATGATAGAAGCTGGTTCCCGGCAACGTACTGTAGCTTTAGCTCTGAATACAAGTCAGAGTGTTATCAGTCGACTTTGGACACGTTACCGAAGCACTGGTACCGTGGCTGAGCGCCATGGAGGACGGTATCGCTGCACCACACGGAGACAAGACCGATACATTCAAATCTTAACTCGAAGAGCTCCAACAATAACCGCCATGATGTTAGCCGTGAGGCTTCATCACTCTTCAGGGAACTTAATTAGCGACCAAACAGTCAGAAACCGCTTGCATGAAGTGAACCTTCATTCCCGAAGACCGCTACGGGTACCACCTATAGCAATGCACAATCGTAGGATTCGATATCAATGGGCTCTTGAACACAGAAATTGGGCAGAAGAACAATGGCGTTTCGTGTGCTTTTCTGATGAGTCTCGTTTTGGTATGAGACCGGATACAAGACGTATACGACACTGGAGAACCCCTGGACGCCAACAGCGATTAAAATCCTGCCAGGAAGTCCATCCTTATAGTGGTGGAACCATCATGGTATGGGCGGGTATTTGGATCGGCGGAAGAACTGAGTTGATTTGGATCAGAGGCAACCTCAACGCTCAAATTTATGCTGAGACGATTGTATCAGACGTCATCGTTCCTCTACAAGTGCAAATCGGTCCCTTATTTCAGTTAATGCATGATAATGCACGACCGCACACCGCAAGAGTTGTAAGACAGACTCTCGCCGCAGCTAACATCAATGTCCTGCCCTGGCCTGCTCAGTCGCCAGACTTGAACCCGATTGAGCATGCATGGGATATGCTACAGAGAAGAGCTCTGCCGAATATGGAGGGTATCCAGTCGCAAGAAGACCTTTTTTTGTTGTTGCAACGAACATGGGCGGCCATTCCACAGCGTGATTTGGATGAACTCATTTTGAGTATGCCAAACCGATGTTCTTGTGTTGTTAGTGTTCGCGGTAGAAACACGGATTATTAATTGTTTAAGTTACCCAATAAAATTTTAAAGAAAACTGTGTTTTCAGTCATTTTTTCGAACTTTAATGTTAGTGGTTCAAATGTCAAAAATCCCTTTATTAGGAAAATGGCAAATTTCTTTATTAATGCAAAGGTGACTTGGTTTATCGTTACTGTGACAAACGAAAACACTTTATTTGATGAATCCTTAAAGAAAATTTTAATTAATATCAATCAGGAGAAAAGTTATTGCAAAAATATATGTTGATCCCTAGATCTAGATCCCTAGATACTTTTGATGTGTGTATATCAAAAATGTATTAAGAACATGTATTAAATTGGTATTATGCATGTGTACATGTATGTGTGTATTAAAAAATGTATTATAGAACTCATCATTGTGCGCCTAAAACACTTTGAAAAATTAATCAAAAAAATTATCTGCTACCGGAAGTTAGCAGATCATATTTTCGTTTGACTTTTTTTCCTGAAAAAGGGCAGAACTATTTCTGAAAAGTATCAGGAACTCCAGAACTATGCTGCATGCGAATAGAACTCCGATTTATTTTTGATCTGCTGGACAATGATCTGCCAACTTCACACACATTTATCTATACAGGGTGTTTGGTTTATGGACCGACACAATTTTTCCAGGGATTTGGGAGGTCATTAGCTAGGTTCTACCCATACACCCTCTGTCCTAAATGTCACGGTTGGTTACATATGTTTTTTTTTTTTCAAATGAAAAAAATACCCAAAATGTTTCCTTTAATGCCAAATACCTTTTTCGTTTGTGAGTATAATGGCACAAAATATTTTTTGTTGTATTTTCCAAAGTCTTCTTAATCTAAATAAATCTTTGTTTGATAGAACTGGTTTCTAGAAAATTTCTTACGAGCTACCAAAGTTATTTTCTTTTTTAAATGTATGAAATTGTATAACTTCAAAATTTATTATAAAAAAAACTAAAAGCCATTTTGAACTTAGCTTTATTTTAAAAAGTTCTTTAGTTGATACCCTTTCTAACGGTATGCTACATGTCATAAAGAACAATTCATTAAGTAGTCAAAATGTTAGTTAGGAGAGTCAGGATTAAGAAAATACTAATAAATGTTATTATGTTTTTATAAACTAAAGTTATAAATCTTGTTCAAATTTGATTCAAATTAACCCAATATTTATTTTGTGCCATTACACCCACAAAGGAAAAAGTTATTTTGAATCAAAGGAAACACTTCGGGTATTTTTTTCAATTAAAAAAAATAACATATGTAACCAACCGTGAAATTTGGGACATAGGATGTATGGGTAATATTGGGTTAATTTGAATCAAATTTGAAAAAGATTTATAACTTTAGTTTATAAAAACATACTAACATTTATAAGTCTTTTCTTAATCCTGGCTCTCCTAACTAACATTTTGACTACTTCATGAATGGTTCTTTGTGATATGTTGCATACCGTTAGAAAGGGTATCAACTAAAGAACTTTTTAAAATAAAGCTAAGTTCAAAATGGCTTTTAGTTTTTTTTATAATCAATTTTGAAGTTGTACAATTTCATACATTTAAAAAAGAAAATAACTTTGGTAGCTCGTAAGAAATTTTCTAGAAACCAGTTCTATCCAACAAAGATTTATTTAGATTTAGCAGACTTTGGAGAATACGACAAAATTTATTTTGTGCCATTACACTCACAAACGAAAAAGTTATTTGGCATTAAAGGAAACATTTTGGGTATTTTTTTCATTTGAAAAAAAAAAACATACGTAACCAACCATGACATTTAGGACATAGGTTGTATGGGTAGAACCTAGCTAATGACCTCCCAAATCCCTGGAAAAATTGTGTCGGTCCTTAAACCAAACACCCTGTATATGTCCGGGTTACCGTGTACGCAAGAGACGAAATTACCGAATTGAAACAAAAAGAGAGATAAGAGCGTATGTTTCGCGTACGGTTTTGAATTCATGATCTTACACAGCACCAGACATTAAAAAGTCGTATAAACACGATTTAAATCGTACGGTTGGCAACACTGCCTTTGACTCGTATCGCTCCTGACGCGAGCGCCGCGAGTCGCGAGACGAGGCACGAGCGTCTGTTCACACTCTCACCTCGCGCCTCGTCTCGCGACTCGTACGCGAGTGTAAATGCCGTATAAAATAAAGCTGTCCACACACAGAGTAGGAGGCGGTTTTTTCGGTGTTATTCGAATTAGTATGAAATCCGGAGAGTAGGCATGGCTAGCTTTTCGTCGCACCGCGCAACGTCTACGTGTGGACACCTCCGCTCCGCGCTCTGTGCCTGCACAGCACATCGATAAACAACTTTATCATGCCTTCTGGAGCAAGGATCATCTGATTCTGTCTTTTCAATTTGCTTCCTTCGGGAATGTAACCTACGATCTGATCGAAAAACCAACACCCTAACCACTAGACCACGGAGGCAGTTTAAGAAGAGCGCCAATGAATTGTGGTGAACGTGAGGGAGTGAGACCTAGGTTCTACAGTGGTCAACTAACATGTGGTCAATCTAAAGCTACGTTCGTGTGACCAAGCGTCACACGTACTTTTTTAATTTCGAAAATGTGAAAATCTTCTTAGTTTGCGAGCACTAATCACTACACCACTTGAAAAACTACTGGTGCATTGCTGCTGCCACAAAGTAGGTAAGTAGGTACCTACCTAAGTATGGAGCGGCGGCAGCTGCTATTGCTAGCTAGTAGGTACCTACCTACCTAGATCTGTAATTTTACTTCAACGTGAAGAGACTCTGGTGTTGAAACTAGAATGAGTAGGTACCTACATCAGCTGTAAGTAGGTAATTAGTAAATGGCCTTGGGTCAACTTTTATTGCAGACGTTAGAAATAATCTTAACTAAGGCGACGTATGTATCACTGTGCACTTGCTGCTGCCACAAAGTAGATGACGCGACAAACGACGAAGAAATGCGCGACAGCATCTTGTCTCACTTTAACTTGAAGTAGGAACATGTTTATTTCATTCGCACGCTAGTGCGATGTTGCCGTTCTGTTTTTTAGTACGTACCCTTCATATTCAGCTCCGGAGCAACATTTACCACTAACAGTCAGCTGATATAAACCGGAGCCACATTATACGCTTCAGTATCATTTTTTTGACCGTTATTGGATCAACTAAAACCGTAAAATTTTATGACGAGTAATTTAAAAACAGGCAAATGCACATCCACTGACGTCACACGCTGAATTCATATATTCGATAAATACAGCTCTATCTCACTCCGGAGCCAAATGTACACACGAAATAGGCGGATCAACATTTGTTCTAAATCTAAACTGGATCAACATTTACCGTGATGGGTTGATTATATATATATATATATATATATATATATATATATTATTAATAACAGTAACTGGCACTGATTAAAAGTATTAAATCGGTAATTTAACCTCTATTTTTATTCCTTGGATAAAAGTTATCTGACTAATGAATAATCAGCCCATAACAAACATAATTATTGAATGAGTAGAATATGGTGATCAACATAACATCTTATTTTTTAGAATATCCAATAATCCTATTATCAGGAATCGATGGATAGATCGCATTCAAAAAAGCCGCGGAGATGCCACGTGGAAACCAACAAAAACTAATGTAGTTTGAGAAACTACTGTAGAGAGAAAAAGATAGAAATAGTCTAATTTTAGTTTAGTTTGTGAACAAGGGAATCGGCACAATTCTAATACTAATTTAATTAACTTATCTGATTTAATACAACGTTCAACAACTCTATTTCAATTTAAATAGTGTTTTTTTATCGAAGAAAGTAACTACTTAATAATAAAAATACACTACTAAAACTGAATAATACCTACTACACACACACACCTAAAACTTATCTTATTTAATTAAGTAGTCTATTATTTTTAATATGTGACTTATGGGAGAATTATTAACTAGCTGGTAACATTATTCACGCACACAGAGACACAGTAGGGCAGTGTAAAACACCGCCTGCACGCACACAGGCTTGAAATTGTTGGCTCGTTTTTTACGTTTGATTGTAGGGCGACGCTCCATCTAGACATTATATAATCAAAGTTACGGGGTAATATCCGTGGTTTCTTTATTAATGAGCTCCACCAAAGAAAACCACGGATATTATCCCGTAAGTACTTTAAGTGTAGAATACTTTTTGTTATCAGAGGCATAAAACACTTTACCTTAGTTATGTATTTATTCGATAAGTGAAAAATGTATGTTATTTAAGAATAAATAAAGAATCTTTAAACCCAAAATGGCTGCTTTAGCTGAAACAGAATTATATGAATTATAATAGTAAGAGTAAGTGACAATTAGTTATATTAACTGCGTCTGTTCTACATCCTAATATGACAAGGTTTCTTACAGTGTAGACATTTCTCGCCTTTTCTGACGGAGAAAGATTCTTTAAAAACCTATTTAAGGCTTATTAATCGACCGCGGGCCTGTGGACGGTGGGCTATGGGCTAGCTCGCCGTCCGTCCGTCTCATGACGACAGGCCGTGTCAACGGCGGCGTGTTCGTGTTCCACGCGCGCCTCAAAGAGAGTCAGCATAAACGAAGGGTCCGTAAGGACCGATGCCTGCCGGGGTTGCGGGACTGTTCGAAAGAGATTCCGTGGCCCCGGAACACAAAGGGCGATGAAGGTTTTAGTCAGTAAAAGTCTGACACAGTAGTCAGTAAAAGTCTGGCGGAGCAGGAGCGAGCTCCTGCTCCGCCCAGAGCGGGAGGAGTCATTTAATGATTTCTCATTCGGAAAAAAAAAGGCCTATTAACCGATTTGGTCATGAAGTCTTAGATAAAGCTACTTTCTATCAGCGATAAAAATGATTGAAAAGTCAACAATACGTTATGGGAAGCTTGTCATTCCTATTCTAAGTCAATGTGGATATGAAACGCTTTATCTAAGCCCTGAAGGCATCGTGAGCACACATCAATATTTCAAGGTTAATAATTTTTCGATTTCAAGCCTGAATTGATAGCTTTCTGACTTTTGCCACTACATTAGCTCCGAATTTCCAAAAGTTATAACGTTGTCTTAGATATCAAAAGTGTGCGTCAAAATCAATGCTATGTTCTCAGGTGGAAACCCATGTGGCAAGAATGGACGCTTCGCCGATTGCAAGACGGATTGTCCAGATGACTATTGCCCAGTGGATGACAGTCGGGCCATAGTATTTTGTGATCCTCCAGCAGGCTATTGTCTGTCTGGCTGTATTTGTAATTTAAACAATAAAAGGAAAAGCCGCAAAGATCCCAAATGTATCACGTCGTCCAAGTGCTGTAAGTGATTTTTAATGTTAATTGCATTTTCCATTTGCGACGGCAACAAAAACAGAAGTTGGAATAGGAAATAATTTATCGATTCCTATGAAAGAGCAATTTTGATTTAAACTTAGGTACTTATGGATTGTGAATATAATATTTGAAGTAAAGTAAATACTGGTGAAAATAAAAGTTACGTGTTTTGTTTGTCAGTAACAGGATATTGCCTCTTTCGGGTTTGTCAGAATATTGATAGTACAAATTATTGAATCTTTTCTTTTAACATATTATTTCGCAAAGATAGCCGATGAATAGAAGCAAGCTAAATTTACCCAAAGCGAAGGAGAAATCATCCTCATCGTGTCCATCATTAGCCTTAAATGTTCCTACTACTAGGACACGGCCTCCTCTCAATGAGAGGGAATAGGCTATAATCCACCACGCGGGTTTGTAGATGTCCTTAATCGTTTGAGAGCAGTGGTGATGAAATAAATTACACAAAGTAATGTCGCAAACGCCGGTCTGGATTTGAACCCACGACTTACTGTTCGTAAGTCGGGACCACCACCACTGGGCCACCGCTGAAAGAAAAGAGAGAGTAATTGGATTGAAATACAGTGTTTCAACAAATTCATTTTGTTTAATGTTACAGCTCCAGTAAATTGCACAAGACCTAATGAAGAATGGAGTAGCTGCCCCTCCGCTTGTCTAGCTGAAAACTGTGAAGATGTCAACAATCAACCAACCACTTGCAATACCTTGGTATTGAACTGTCAACCTAAATGCGTATGTACGAAGAATCATTTCAGGAATTCCAGTGGAATTTGTATTCCTGCTAAGGATTGTCGTAAGTTGAACTTTACTATACAATGTGTTATTTGTCAGTTTCCACGAACTAGGCGACAGTGTAAATTAATCGTTATACAGGGTTATTTGTAAAACTCCGCCAACCTCTTAGGATTATGTTACTATCATCATAAACAACAACTTTTGTTCTATGACTTTTTACAAAACATAATACATTTACAAAAAACAATCCTTCAAGATTTCGTTGTCCTAACACATTTTCAACTCTGTATTTTGCTGTACTTACAAAGACACGTACTGACGCGGCGCAAGCACATCATGGCGAACGACCGACTGAGGGCCGCCCGTAAATTCAAGTTCAAGCGCCCCCACTGCCCTAACCCCACTCCTCTCGCTATTGTACTATCGCTTTCTTTTGCTTCGCATAAACTTCGTTACATTTAGAGCGTTCAATTTAAATAATTTTATATTTGTATGAAAATCTGATGAACTACACTCAGATTCCGTGACTGCTACTGAGAAATTCTTGATGGAAATAGTACATTGTTTACCGAGAGGAGAAAGTGACCGATTACCGTCGAGGGTGTCGTTTGAAGCCCGAGCTGTAGGCGAGGGCTTTAAAACACCTGAAATCGGGAATCGCACTTTCTCTCGAGTGATACATAGTGCTTTATACTACACCTACGAGGAAAATAAATTCTACGAAAACTGAATCCTCAAACAACACAAATTGGAAATGGCGCCAATGGCGTCTGCAATTTTCACATGTTCTTTTTTCAAATTGTTTATCCTGCCGCCGTAGGGTCGCACTGCCAGCCCGACACCATCCAACACACAGCTAGTGGCCAGTGTCATTTTGCGAACTTGGAGATAAAAACTCACTGTAAAAACTTTTTGGCTTTTGATATTTAGGTTACCGGCGCAGTCTTACCCAAAATTAAAAAAGAAAAACCACGTACGTACGTACTTTCTACCGTAAATTTGATAAAGTATCAAGGTACTTTCCAAGCAGGTGTAGTATAAAATCTAATGACACTTTCCTTCTTTCCGTTTTTTTTTCCTTCAGTCCATTGAAATTCATGTCCTGTTTAGGCTGTGATTTTATTGTCTAATGTATTGTGACATTTTCAACAGCTAAAGGCTGCGATGGGGATTTAAACGCGGTGTTCAGCCAGTGTCCAAGTGCTTGTGAACCGACTTGTAATACCCCACAATTCCAAGTATGCACTGATCAGTGCATGCCTCCTGGTTGTGTTTGCAAGCTTGGATTTGTACTAAATGAAGTTGATGGAAAATGTACCGAACTGGAGAACTGTCCAGGTAATAGTTTATTTAATTTTATCATGGTACTATCATTCATAGGTGTGTCACATGCGAAATAGTACGGGTCGGCAAATTCGATTCGGTTGCATTTATTGAATAACAAAACTGATTCGGAGGCACTACTGTACAGGGTGGAATTTTTCAAAGTACTCTTTATTAAGAGCCTATACTACCTCAGATTAGCAACTCTATTTGTGGTGGTTCAAACTTCGTCTGTAATACTGTTAAAATAACGTTCTAATCAGCTTGCACTACAAAGCGGTTGTTACGTCAGTCACTGCGGCCGAATAGTGCGAAATGAGTGGTTTTTATTCTTTATAAAATCAAATTTTCGTCTAAATAAAAAATTAAGTCAACACGATGTTAGATAATATTGTTACCTATCTATTAGGCTAAAAATCATCATTAACTTCCGTAGGGTTTCAGAGATCCAACACAAAATAAGTGCAAAACGAGTTTTTTTTGTCTTTTTTTACTATCGTGATTTTTTTATCCAATCGTGTTTTCGCTTCAACAGATTTAATGATTATAAGTCCAAGTTTAATGGTGTCCAAATAGCGAACTCTTAGGTCTTATAGATACCGAGATCTAGATCGCCCAATATCACCAAAACAGCAAATACAGGCTCTTAAGAGTACTTTGAAAAATTCCACCCTAGCAAATAGCCCCCCAAGCCCGCCCGCGCCAGCCCTAGCTTATAGCAAATTTATTCAAAAGAAACATTCCTTTATTTTCAAAAAGAAACAAATTTGCATTCACAGATTTTTGACGAAGAACTATTTATTTAACTATTTATTTTATTTTATATAGCAGGATTGCAATTTCCACGTGTTTGTTTGTGAAAATTGCAATCTTCTTTCTTCAATTTTAAAGGTCCATCCTTTGAAAAAAGTACTTTATCTCATTGAATTTATCGGAATGGATTTATAACTTTACATTTCATGATTTTCCTTTCATTTAATTTATCATGTTTGTTAGAGAGATTTGATCCATATGGTTGCCCCTGTCGATTGTGTAAAAAAGTACAGGATGTTATTTTTTCGAACTTTAGTCGGTTCGATTCCCGAGAGTGGCAAGCAAATTTTCTTAAATCTGTGAATGCAGATTTGTTTCTTTTTAAATATAAAAGAACGTTTCCTTTGAGTAAAATTTGCTATCTCCATTAGAGTACTTTTCCGAAAATCAAATAAGTATACTTATTTGATTTTCGGTATCAATTAAAAGTGTTTGCTGGTAAAAAAAAAGTTAAAATAATAATATCTAAAAGCTTGTTTAAAACATATTTTACTTTGAGCTTGTTTGTTTTTATTACTAAGACTTCGCTGTCTGTCCGTCTGTCTGTCCGTCTGTCCATCTGTCTGTCACCAGGCTGTATCTCATGAACCGTGACAGCTAGACTGTTGAAATTTTCACAGATGATGTATTACTGTTGCCGCTATAACAACAAATACTAAATATAGTCAATGGTACGGAACCCTTCGTGTGCGAGTCCGACTCGCACTTGGCCGGTTTTTTGCTCATTGAATGTGTTTTTACTTGACTTTTTCTTACTTACCAGTGCCAGAATGTGACGATATCAACGCAGTGTTCAATCCGTGCCCGAGTGCTTGTGAACCAACTTGTGCTAGACCAGGCCCTCACCAAGTGTGCACAGATGAATGCAGGCCAGCCCGTTGTGTGTGCAAAAAAGGATTTGTTCTTAATGAAAAAGATGGCAAATGTGTCAAACCAGAGCACTGTCCAGGTATATTTTATAATTTTCATTAAGGGCCTATACCTACTACCTCAAATGGCTTAGCATGATCCTCCATTACGCCTAAAATACTGCAGCATTAATTTTGAAATAAATATATAGTAAAGTTGAGGATTAACGTTAGATCTTTTTTTTGACGAAAACACGATTTCATAAAATTTTCTCGATAGAAAAAAAATCCAAAGTTACCTCCAAATCGAACAATAAACCGCTGGTATTCAAAAAGTACTTCAAATTAGATCATGAAACTTGGATACTAACTGAACTAACTATAAAGCAGGTCTTATGTTTTTTATTTTTTCCAAAAGACGAAAATTTGATTTTATAAAGAATAAAAACCAGTCATTTCGCACTCTTCGGCCTGCAGTGACTGACGTAACAACCACTTTGTAGTGCAAGCTGATTAGAACGTTATTCTAACAGTATTTCAAACGAAGTTTGAACCACCACAAATAGAGTTGCTAATTTGAGGTAGTTTAGGCTCTTAACACTATAAATAGGATATTTACCATCTTCTCCTTTCTTTATCGTGTGGTTAGAGCCTAACCTGGAGTCAGCGTTTTTACACCTCCAATGGGCCTCTGACTTGGCTTTACATGCCGTCGAGAAATATCTCTCAGACATACTGGTTTCCTCACGCTGTTTTTCCTTCACCGAAGCAAGTCATAATTATACAATACGCACATGAATCCGAATATTCAGAGGTGCGTGTCTTGGGTCGGAACTTATGACTTGGCAGTCCGACAGTCACACCACTATGCTATCACTGTTACCATGTTTACTGACCTCTGTTTGTTATTCTTTTTGTGTACCATTGTGGTACTTATTTACTATGTTTACTATTAATTTTGAGTTCCTGATATAATATTTCGACGCTGGTATCCATGATCATGGTGCTTGCAACAGCGCCTAAACATCGGGAACTCAAAATATTAAAGAATTGAAATGGGAAATATATTCCAGATTTATTGTTTCTGATGGGGTACTAGGGTATCAGAAATACTAAATCTGGGTTTTTTTTTTTAATTTTTTATATAAAAAAAAAAATGTTATAATTTTCCTGGCCTTTTCCCAGTTGTTTAGAGGTCGGTGTGTAGTCACCATCTGTCTAGTCCGATCGTCTTTCATACAGTCCGTCTATCGTCAATTGGTGTTACCCTATTCTTATAGTTATCCACATTTAAACTCAAATCAATCCTTACGACATTTTCCTCATTGATTCATGTCTATTTTTGTACGTATCGCATTAAATTGGAATATCGCTTATTCTTATTAATTTATTCTGTTTTTCAGCCTGCGGATAAATCACTTCTCAAGAACTTCCCTCTTCTATATTTGCAATTAATGTTCCTGCGGAAAATCATCTATTTTATTACCTTGTCCTAAGTTCAAAACTGATAAAACGAAGCAAATACTATTTCTGTTGTTTCTGTTTGTTACAACAACATCTAATTTTGGTCTTGATGAATAAACTATTATCGGAAGAATTGAAGATATTTTTATTTCTCCAAGAAATATCCTTGTTTACCCACAAAGTACAATAAAAGGAAGATCTCGTGAATCAAATAAATATATACTACTAATTTGTTCTTCGCAAAAGTTTTGCGTGGGAAGACAAATCGGTCCATCCATCTTACGTAGGTTTGTTTCGAAAAAAAAAAAAAACGATTATGGCGAGTATGTCGGAGATTGAGTTCCTGTATTTGATGAGGAGCATATTATGCAAATTAATATGCAGCTACTTGAAATCGAGGAAAAGCTTGACTGCCGGGACCACACTTTCCAATTCCTTCCTTGGATTCCATAAAAGGTGAACAAACTGAGTTAGTAGCATCACGCCTGTAAACCCCTCAGGGATAGGCAGAGGTGTACCTAATAGTACACCCACATTTTACCAGTTATGATTAAGTCCCATGTTAGGGGGCAAGCCTATTGCCATCAACCGAGCACAAGTCTAGAGTCCGTAGTTGCAACTGAGAAATCCTTTATGGAAAAATTCAATAACACTTTTGCATGTGCAGTACTTACTGGGTTGAGGAAGTCAGATGTGCAGTCGCTCCATGTAAAGTAAACCCTAAAACATTATAAAATTAATATAAAAAAAAACCTTATAAAATAAAAGTAAAAAACCTTACTTAAAATCTGAGACCCATTAAAAAAAACATAACCCTAAAGTTGCTTGTCGTCGCCCCTGAGTTACGCTTCACCCACTCGACCTTCGTTACGCTACGGAGGTCGCCGGCTCGCTTCGCTCGCCACCTCCCCCCTTCTCTCCACTCGGTCTCGCAGGTTCGCTCCACTCGGGACTTACCACCACCAGACAGGTTTCGACGCCTACTATAATATTTGTTCAAACACACAATGGCTATCTCTGACCGTTACGAAGTTATAGCCCTTTTATTTTTAGGGGAGGTTGAAGAGTGAAGGATACCCTCCGTATACAAATTTAAACGCTCCTCAATAATAATTTACAGTAAAAATCAAAAAGCCGCTACGTGTCCTAGTTACCGAGATACGATGGGGGGAGGGGTGGAGGGGGGGAGAGTGGGGAGTTTTGAAAAATGATTTTGACTAACTCTAGGCCCCTTTTTACGAATCTGAAAAAAAAAAAATGTTCCAAGTCTCTCAACTTCCGAGATCCGCCTAAAGGGGGGAGAAGGGGGAAAAAGGGGTCAATTTTGAAAACTGATTTTTACTTTTCGAGCCTCCTCTATACGAATCTGAAAAAAAAAATGTTCCAAGTTTCCCAATTTCTGAGATCCACCTAAAGGGCGTGAAAAGGGGAGCAAGGGGGGCAACTTTGAAAACTGGTTATTACTTCGCCGAGCTTCCTCTATACGAATCTGAAAAAAAAAATGTTCCAAGTCTCTTAACTTCCGAGATCCGCCTTAAGGGGGTGAAAAGGGGGGCAAGGGGGGCAGCTTTGAAAACTGGTTTTTACTTTTCCGAGCCTCTTCTATACGAATCTGAAAAAAAAAAAAAAACCAAGTCTCTCAATTTCTGAGATCCGCCTAAAGGGGGTGAAAAGGGGGGCAAGGGGGGGCAACTTTGACAAAGAACAGCCTCGAAATGTCGACTTTTTGAACAAAGAATTAGAAGTAGAACTTTTCATGAATTGTAATTGCATAGATATTCTTTGTATAACGGAACATTGGCTCAAATGTAACCAATTAATTTTCAATTTTAGTAATCACCAGGTTGGTAGTTCATTCAGCAGGGTAAATGCTATACATGGCGGCGCATTAATCCTAGTAAATAATCAGCTTAAGTTTAAAGACCGCAAGGATATTGTAAGCCTATCTGTTGAGCGAACAGTTGAAATAGCCTGTATAGAATTGGAGCAGTTTATCATATTAAGTGTGTATAGACCTCCTTCAGGATTGTATGATTGTTTTGAAAAGGTAATGGATGAAGTGTTGCATAAAATCTGTAATTCTAAGAAGTCTATAATTATTAGCGGTGATTTTAATATTAATTTGTTAGAAAGTTCTGGGATAAGTACTAAAATTTTAAGCCTGTTTCAATCATACAATCTTGAAAACAAATTTCTGGAGCCCAATAGAATAACACCAACGAGTGCCACTTGCCTAGATAATATTTACACAGATGTTATACCTACCCACAAAGAAATTATTAACTTATTAGATTCTGATCATTGTGGGCAATTGATCACAATTCCTAATGTAAGCAAGAAAGTCACTAAAAAGGATATCATTGTTAATCCAAAAACAAAAACTCGCCAGGAAACCTTTAAAACTAAACTTTTGTCTAAATTACCACTACTGTCAACTAATGATGATCCCAATCAACATTATAACGATTTTTTCAGTATGCATTGCACACAATTTAATACCACATTTATTCCTAAGACAATCTCGGTTAATAGTAACGCTTCCTTCAACGACTGGGCCACTATTGGTATTCATAAGAGTCGAAAACGACTTTATGAGCTGTATGCAGAGCGGACCTATATAAACACTGGAGAATTTAAGTTGTATGTTAAAAATTATTCTAAAATATTTAAAAAAGTTTGTTTTAAAGCAAAATCACGTTACTTGAGTTCAAAAATTAAAAATAGTAGTAATGTAATTAGAATGACATGGAATATTATTAATAGCGAAACGGGAAAGTCTTGCAACCGAAACAGTGACTACAGCCTTGCTATTGGCGATAAAATTCTAAATTCAGACACTCAAGTTGCCACAGCCTTTGAAAATTTCTTTGCGGATATTCCCGTATCGACTACTAAATCGCTAAACTCGTCACCTGCTGCTGCCGAGTCTTACTAAGGGAAAACGTTTCAGTCTGTGATTCCGAATTTAATTTTGAATATGTCACCTGTAAAGATATAATTAAAACTTTTCACACCATAAATTTTAAAAAGACCGCCGATCTGTGGGGTCATTCTGTAGACGTTGCTAAATCCATTATAAACATAGTAGCTCCTTCATTAGCTGTAATATTTAACGATTGTATTGACCGTGGTGAGTTTCCTGATCTAATGAAATATAGTAAAATAATACCATTGTTTAAATCGGGTAGTACATCAGACCCCACTAATTATAGACCCATTTCAGTACTACCCACCTTTAGTAAAATTTTTGAAAAATTAATTTTGGCACAAATGCAAAGTTTTTTCAATAAATATAAGTTATTACATAAAAAACAGTTTGGTTTTACAAGGGGTCGTTCAACTACTGATACTACTGTTGAACTTTTAGGACAAATTTATAATGCCTGGGAGGACAAATGCGATGCTTTGGGCATTTTTTGCGATTTATCTAAAGCTTTCGATTGTGTTCTTCATGAAACATTGATCAGGAAACTACACCACTACGGAATCCGTAACGCCTCCCTGGCTCTTCTTATTTCATATTTGAGTGACAGGATTCAGAGAGTTGATGTTAAAGGGAAAAGATCTCCCGGATCCGTAGTAAGAATGGGGGTATCCCAGGGCTCAATTCTTGGTCCATTTTTGTTTCTTATTTATATAAATGACTTGCCTTACCTCATAAAGGATAATCATGACATAGTATTGTTTGCAGACGACACTTCTCTTTTATTTAAACTCAAACGTCAGCAGTTAGTTACGGATGATGTTAATAGCGCCCTGGCGAAAGTCGTTAATTGGTTTAATGTTAATAATCTACTTCTAAATGAGAAAAAAACTAAGTGTATTAAGTTTACGATACCCCATGTAAGACAAGTGGAAACTACTGTACTAATTAAGGATGAAGAGTTAAAACCGGAAGATAGCACAGTCTTCTTAGGCATAACTTTGGATGCCAAGCTTCAGTGGGGCCCGCATAATATAGACAAATTGTCGAAGAAACTTTGCATTCACCGTTAGAAGAATTCGTGATTTAACTGACTTAGAGACAGCCCGTTTAGTTTACTTTAGTTATTTCCATAGCGTGATGTCGTACGGTATTCTCTTGTGGGGCAATGCCGCCGATATTCAGACAATATTTGTTTTGCAAAAAAGGGCAATTCGTTCAATTTATAAATTAAGTCCCAGATACTCCCTCAGAGAAAAATTTAAAGAGACTAATATTCTTACTGTGCCCTCTCAGTTTATTTATGAAAACCTTTTGTACGCCCACAAAAATATTAATTTATTTAAAAAATACAGTGATATCCACAACATAAACACGAGGAACAAACACAAATTTGTTGTTCCTGCAACGAGGCTCAAAAAAATAGGAGGTACGTTCAGATGCCAATGTATACGCTTTTACAATAAACTTCCGAGCCAAATTAAAGCACTAAGCCTAAATAAATTCAAATCGTTTATAAAACGGAAGCTGTGCCTGAAAGCCTACTATCATGTTAATCACTATCTTGAAGATAAAAAAGCTTGGGATTAAGCTGCTCCAATGAAATTTGCTCTGTGAATGTCGAAGCTTCGGACTTCGCTTGTTTATTATTGATTCCTTTCTTTTATACACTCTGACATTGAATTTTTTTGACATGTATTTTATTATTTTACTTTTATTTTTTATTATTTTATGTGACTTTTACTGATTTGACATGAATGCTTATTTTATTAAGTATTTTACTTTTTCATTTTATTATCATTGCGACATTTAATGATTTTTGTGTTTTTTTTTTTTACTTACATTCATTTGAAAAGAATTTGTTATTTATTTTATTTGATTATGTGAATGTGGGGACCATGTGGGTCACATTTTTATTTTTTGTTTGTTTTTTTTCCCACAACTGTCTGGCAGTTTGAGTACTATAAGCGACCTTCCAAAATGTCCTTTCTTTGGTATTGTTCGTCGTTTCGTTGAGCTCCTTGAGTTATAAGTCGAGCTACACGTTAACTGACAAATGCTTGCACTGACTGGACAGGTCCACTCAAATCTGTATGGTTCTTTCTTCAAAAGACCATCTCAGACTCTAATCTGCATAGTCTTCATGTGAATTGAGCAAGATTGTCTGGACTTTAAAAGAGACTATGACCTCTGAGTTTGTTTCGGCTGTTTCTTCTCAGAGTAGTCAGGTACGAAACACCGGCCCCATCTAGTTTTAAAAAATGACGTGTAAAAGTGTTTGTAAAAACCTACTTGCAAAATAAACATAATTTATCATTTTATGATTTGGAGGTAAATTTGGATTTTTTTTCTATCTAGAAAAGTTTATAGAATCGTGTTTTCGTCACACATCTACCTAGCATTAATCCTCAACTAAACCATATATTTATTTCAAAATTAATTAATGTATTTTAGGCGTAACGGAGGAATATGCTAAGCCATTTGAGGCATATATGGCCCATAAGAACTAGGACGACCATGTTTACCTCATCTTAATGATTCAAACTGACCCAAAAGTATCTCATGGGCATACTGTTCAAAAGCTGCCGGACATACCTTTGAAATCTCAGGCAACGCCTCAAAGGTTCGTGAGCTTTCATTAACAAACCCTTTTAAAACTAAAAGCCTTTTCGTATGTTCCTGTTTACGTATTTATAGTAGGTAAGTAGTATTAGTAGGTTTATCAACTGGTTTCATAGAATAAATTAACCTGGTATTTTTTGTGACTTGTGGTCTCAAGCACTACTGCATCAGATTTTGGGTTCGATTCCCTGGTCGGACAAGGTCAAATTTTTATTCAGCTTTGGAGAAAATTTAGTATAAACTCGTATGTTATAGTGAAACTTCGAAGCTCCGGCGCCAACACCCTAAGTGCTCATTTACGGTGTCGCGAAAGATGCGATTATTCAAACGAAATGTGAGTGAATAGAATGATTATTATTGCTGGTATCATCTGCTTGTCGATGAATATGAAAAAAATGACAGTTGAGAGGGTAGGGTAGGTTTTAGAAAAAGAATAAAAAAAACCGGCCAAGTGCGAGTCGGACTCGTACTTCCGTACCATTGACTATATTTAGTATTTGTTGTTATAGCGGCAACAGAAATACATCATCTGTGAAAATTTCAACTGTCTAGCTGTCACGGTTCATGAGATACAGTCTGGTGACAGACAGACGGACAGACGGACAGCCAGCGAAGTCTTAGTAATAGGGTTCCGTTTTTACCCTTTGGGTACGGAACCCTAAAAAGAGGTTATGTAGAACACGAGAGCATCGTGAGTGTGTGAGTGAACGGTTTTCGCTATAAAGGTAAACGCACACTTATCCGCGCCGAAAGAACCGACCACGCCGAAAGAAACATTTTCTCATCCGTTTAACGTTATCTATTCGTCCGATTCGACGCGGACAAGTGTGCGAGGTTTTATAAGATTTCATACAAGTCATTCTAAAATTCCATTCTTTCAGCTCTTTCGCTTCTGATAAGTGTGCGTTCACCATAAAACTTATGTGCAATTTAAAAAAAAATACCTGTCATGGATCCAAATAGTCCATCTACTGTTGTATGGGAATTTGATACTTTTTTTATGAATCAGGTCTGACACACCTTGTGAGACTGCCTCATTGACCGAGTGGTCACAAGCAGACTGCTGTGCATCAGGTCCTGGGTTTGATTCCTGGGTGTTATTGGGTTTTTCCATAAGGATTTTGTCAGTAGCAGCCACGGAGTTTGTATTTGTGCACGGTTCATTAAATAAATAAATAAATATCGCTGGACATTAACACACAGCGCCATCTAGTGCCACACTAAGCAACGAGGCTTGTGTCGTGGACACCAGATAGTTGATATACTACATATATACTTTTTGTTTGTAAATACATACTTGATATACATATAAACATCCATGACTCGGAAACAAAATGTCCATGCTTAAAACATTTGCTCCGACCGGGATTCGAACCCGAGACCCTAAGAACGTAAGCCAGCCTCACCATCGCTGCGCCATTCGGGTCGTCATTACAATAAGAATAATAATAAAATCTTTATTTCCAGGCTACTTTGGCCCATAGATACATACCTTAAAGACTAAAATATTATATATCATAATAGTACAATGTGCACTACACAATAGGCATGCCCTATATTACATGGGATTTAAGGTCAATGTATCCAGGGCAGCCCGCAAAATTTTAATTTTCTTACGTTTTTGCAATTTGCAGGCCAGTGCTAGGTTGTATGTGGATTAGAATATTATTCGCGGGTGTAAGACTTCTGCAGTTACAGAATTATAATCATCAAAATAATCTATGTAACCCTCCAAGTTCATAAAGGTGCAGGAATGACTTTGACCTTTCAAAAGTATGTATAAAGTATGTGTAAAGTTGTATGGATACTTAATAACATTTGAATTTCGCGGGTTAGTTGGAGCATTTACCTTGAAACATAACTGTCGAAACTGGGTGTACGGTGTGTATTAGGCGCACCTCTGCCTAACCCTTCGAGATAACAGACGTGATGTTATGTTATTAATTTATTAGAAACAAGCTTCATAGTAATAGTTTTTTCAAAACACTTCCTCGAAAACTGGTCCATAACGCACTACGATTAGGTACAACATGCAATGTATTTCACACCCGTGCGTTGTTTTCCATTTTTTTTAATGAAAGTTGTCACAGATAATACTTATTATATATTTATATTCCAAATTGATACAATGCCTATAATCTGAGGTGTTTTTTTATTTTTTTCGGCAAAGCATCTTTAAGCGTCTTTACTGCATAAATATTTTTTGAATATTCAAATTGTGTATATAAATAGAATATCATAAATAAATATGATTATTAACACTTCAATACCCGCAATTACAGACACAATTAAAATAACAATGCACTGTGCCTCTGGAGGCACGGCCGGGAGCATACGGGTTAAAAACTATAAGTTTAATTATTTTGATTTTCAACAACTCGTCCCAAATGGGACATAGGCTTGTGGGACGAGTTGATGAACGACTCACTTTTATACAGAAATTAACATTTATTTGTGTTCTAAATTCAAAAATATAAAAAGAAAACTATTTTTATATTAGGCTGTTTAAGGTATGACACCTTTGCTTCTCCTTCACCTGGCGAATGTAAAGCGCAGAAAAAAAAGAAAATTAAAATCATAGTTTCATTCATGACAAAAATATTTTTCGTTCTTATAAATTATTTCTCCATATTGTATTGAAAAACGTCGTTTGATACACGTGGACATTTGTTATTGCAGTTCATGGCTCAAAAACACCAGGTGAGGCGGAATTAATTCCCGAGCCGTAGTTCGGGAGTTAATTCCCTCGTACGCAATAATAAACTTTCTCCACTTGTATCAAAATGTACTATTATCACGTTCTTGACGGATGTTTTCAGGGTTGCTGATAACGAAAATGAGGTCAAAATGAAAATAAAAAGACGGCACCTAGGAAAGGAAAATTTCCTGTTTATTTATCATGCGTGTCGTTTTCATGGTTTTCGAGGTCACTGATAGAGTAGCGCGTTGCCCCTCCGCCCGACCACAGTAAAATGATAAGCAATAGTGTGACTCGGACGTGTCCTGGAATTCAATGCCTACTGACGATCAGAAGGCTAGGGTTGCTACTATCGGGTATACTGTGTGGTTTATTGTTAAAAAAAGGAAGCAGCGCGCGCGGCTGTCAGTCTGTTCGCACCTTGAAGTATCCTTACGGGCGGAGGAAGGTCGGCGCTCGGTTAATAACGTCAGCGTTTCGGTCGTTTCTTTGAAGTTAACCTACTGCTTATAATTTTACTGTGGCCCGATTGTGTTGCCAGGCGGCGAAGGCCAAAACAATATACGTTCAATTATTTTGTGTTATTTTTTTAACTGTAATTTTTCATATAAATACTACAGCGGTAGTACTGAGTTCAGACAGTGGTTCAGTAGTGATGTTACTGTTCGTTGGTTTTCTTATTTTGACTTCCGTAGGAAGTGGTATCAGCGGGCACAGGGGCCGACCGCGTCGTGCTGCAGGTAGAATTTATTTGCATATTTTGGGAGACCCACGGTTTTTTTTTTTTAATTTTAATGTAATCGAATTTTCTTTGTGTTGTTTCCCGATCATTATCTACTTTGAGCGTCCAGAAAATGTTCAGGTGAACGGAAACCATTAAACCATCCTCATGTTGCGCCACATGTCACTAGACGATGTAGTGTGAGGAACAAATATTTGAGAGTTCATTCCTCTAGCCTGTCGGATTAACCTTTGGGAGTATGTATTTATTCTACTATTAAGAGCGTTTAGGTTTTTTTTACCCCCGACGATGCTATCACCCTCTTACAGGAAAGAAGTAAAAACACCAGTACCGTTCGTAGAATATACAAACACAAACCGGCAACATTCCGACCCCCCGAGGTCCGGCGCAACGTCCCCGTTCAAACCCCCCCCGACCCTTGCTTGAGCCAGCCCGCGATGCTGAACCAGTAGTTTTAAATTAGCCCCTAATTAATATAACTCAGATCCAGCCGTCCCATTGCTGCCCCTCAGCGACGCCCTAAGCCGATCGGTTCGTACCCCACAGGGGATGCCCTTAGGCGTGGTCGCTTAGTTTATAGTAGTTATGCCCCCGGCTGGAGGCCTTACACTCAAGGCATCCACAGGACTAGCCCGGTTAAGCAGTAGCCAGTCTCCTAGACTGAACTGCGAGATGCCATATATATAAAAAAAAGTCCAGGTTTTGGTGTGTGGGTTAACGCCTAAATTTGAATAATGCGAAGAATTACAAAGAGTCACAGCTTGTGACAGTTCTGCAGTCCAGTATGGCTTCGGAGTGAACACGAAGAACACGTCTCTGGAACATGTCCCATGCGTGCTCGATGAAATTGAGGTCTGGCGATTGTGCAGGCTGGATGTTTTCCATTGCCAAGTAATACCTGGTCCTCCGAGCTGTGTGCGAACGTGCATTGTCATGCATCAGCATAAAATCTGAGCAGTAACTTTCAGCGTTCATATTCTACAAAAATGAGCTCAGTTCGTCTGTTCTTCATAATACCCGCCCATACCATCACGGTGTAGCCACTGTTAGTGTGTGCTTCCTGGACGCATCGCAGCCTTTCAGTATTTCCGGGACGACGATACACCGCATGCGTGCCGTGGTGGTGCGGCGGTGTGCGGTGCGCGGGTGGTGCGTGTGCATGTGTGCCGCGTGTGTATCGTCATCGCTGAATAAAATTGTATCCCATTGCTCCTGGGTCCATGTGAAGACAGTGTTCTCTACACCATTCAGTTCGACGGGCGTGAAGTAACATAAACGTAACATCACGCCTGTGATCCCCAAAGGGCATGGTAGAAGTGTACAGTCACGAGCACCAATATATTTACACTTTCCTTAATTTGAACGCAATTTTCGCGAGAAATAACGATTGTAACTTGGAGATAGGATCTTTTCCATAAAAATATGAGTCCCAGAATACTATGTTCGTAACAACATTAAATTTTAATCAGAACAGTAGGAGAAAAACACTTTTAAAAGTTGTTAAGTGTTTACATATTAGTGTTCGTGACTGTACCTAATAGTACTCCCACATCTCAACAGTTATGTTTAAGTCCCAAGTATAATAGGGAGCGCGCTTATTGCTATTAACGGGGCACACATCCAGACTCCGTGACTGCTACTCAGAAATTCCTGATGGAAAAACTCAATAACAATTTGCTCGACCCGGGAAAAGAACCTAGGACCTCTTGCTCAGCAGTTGCGATTGCGAGCACTAGACCAACGAGGCAGTCACGAGATAATTAATAAAATAAAATTCAGTAAACTTCACGACTTGTCTTCTTTGTGTTGTAGTGGGATGCAACGGTGATGGCAACGCAACATACAGTCAATGCGCCACTTCTTGTCCTCTTACTTGTGAAAACTTTAGACAGCCACCAACGATATGTACATTACAATGTGTGATTGGCTGTGTGTGCAACCGAGGATATGTACTGAATCAAAACAGAAGATGCATCAAACCTGATGGTTGTCCAGGTAAATATAAACTATGGGGGATAATATAATGACTACCAAAAATAACTTTCTGACCACTCATTTCTATCATCTAAAATATCAATTGATCACCAAATTTATTAAATTGAGCACCAAATTTTATGAGGTGGTTGATGACAAACTAGTTTTGCCTAGGCCGGTTATTTTTTTATAAACCATTCAGAAGTAGGAGCCGTCGGTAGTCGTCAGTCGACGTCCCTCCACCGGGACTCCCTCGACTCGGATGCAAGACCATAACAGTTCAATTTCTGATGGTCATTATAGCTAAAAAAATAAATTTTTGGTTGTAATTTCAACATACCAAAGATCTTAGCCCAGTTACACGACTCCGTTCCCACCCGGCAAAAAGAATATAATAATTATATTCTTTTTGCCGGGTGGGAACGGAGTCGTGTATAAAACTAAAGCCCATACTTGAATTATTCAAGTATGGGCTTTAGTTTTATTCCTCTTTAGATACACTTTACATTGGCATTGACGGCGGTAAGCCCGCTGACAGCGAGCTAAGAAAGAGCAATACATAAAGCCCATACTTGAATTATATCTTTTTTGTCGGGTGGGAGTGGAGTCGTTTGTGTGCTAAGACCTTGAGGGTCCCAAAACTGGTTCGGTCTGCTACATTCTAGTTGTCTTAAAAACATGTAAATCCTGTTTTAGTCAGAATTTCAAACCTTTATCTTATTGCTTTAGGGGTTTCAAGAACAGCAGTTTTAAGTTCTTCATCCCCCATAGATAATGGAAGAAAACCCGGGATCAGACGGGTGTTCTGTCTGGTGGGATACTGCCCGACAGTTGTTATCCAGTTTTCCTATAGTCTTAAGTCGCGGATTACGCTTTATCACCATCTTTTTTTTTACAGATGACATTCTTTGAACCGTAAAATACTATTTTCTATACACTTTCTCGAAAACTGGTCCATAACGCACTACGATTAGGTACAACATGCAATGTATTTCACACGCGTGCGATTTTTTCCACTTTCCTGCACGTGTGCGGGAATGAAAATTGCCACAGATAACTATACCTATACTTAGTCCAAATTGGTTCAATGTCTTCTCTGTGAATGTTTTTTTTTTTTATTTTGTCAAAGCACTACGCGTCTTTACGGCATAAATATTTTTTGTATTTTCAAATTGTGTTTTTAATAAATAGAATATCATAGATAAACATGATTATTTAAAACTAATAGTTACCTTCATACACAAATTAACATTTATTTGTGTTCTGAATTCAAAAATATAAAATAAATCTATTTTTTATATTAGGCTGTTTAACGGCTTCATACCATTGCCTCTCTTTCAACCTGGCGAGACCAAAGCGCGAAAAAAAAAAAAAATAACATAGTTTCATAGTTCGTGACAAAAATATTATTCGTTATTTTATTTTATTTCTTCAAAAGTGTATTGAAAAACGTCGTTTAATACACGTGGACATTTGTTATTGCAATTCTCGGCTCAAAAACACCCTCGCCTACGGCTCGTGTGTTATAATTCCGCCTCGATTGCAATAACAAACTTTCTCCACTTGTATCAAAATGTACTATTCTTTAAGGGATTCGATTTGGATAGTATTGTTGTACAAGTATTTTTGACATTTATTTTTTTATTGTTAGCATCCAAGTGAACGAGAGGGTCGAGAGGACTGAAGTAAGACGATCAGAACCGCAGGCACCCCGCCCGCGCCTCCATTGCTAAAGTCTACACCGCGCCGGCAACACTATGTACTGTCAATAAACCAAATAAGTAACCAGGGTCGAAATATATAGTTGACGTTTTCTTAGAAACCGATGGATGTGTTCGAATGAAAGGAAATGAAATTGATAGAAATATTCAATTTTGTTAAAGTAATTAAATTTCATCTAAAGACGTGAAATAGTTTCTAAAAAAAAACTACAACTATATCTGACGACCATGGTTACTTATTCATTTTGTTGACGTACTACTATATTTCTGTACTAACTTCCAATAAACAGTTTTGTTTTATCCTACGTCGCATTTTTTTTGTGAATACCACCAAAACCATCCTGTACAAAACATAACCCCGTGCTACACCGCGCTGTCAAAACTATGAACTATAAGGAAGATCGGCAAATGGGGCTCTCTTAATTTCAGAAGCGTTCATCAATGAAAGTATGTATATTACAATAATATGAAGCTTTTCTTACATGTCATATCTTTTTTTTATTATGCTGCAAAAATTAGAAAAAGAATAAACAAATATTTTACTAAATCTGAACATCTAAACGCAATCATGTTCAATATCGAAACGTATATGAAACAGTGACGGAGGCAATGAAGTTACTCTTGTTTGTAATAACACTAATTCTTGTTTTTGTTGCGCGCATTTATCGTTTATTCTTATTATAATAATACTAATTATGAGGATTTCGGTAGTAGTAATAGTAAGTATCATGAGATGTTTGCTACCTAGTATTACAAGACAAGCCATTTATATTGCTGCGATAGCTTATCTGTTTTGTCCCATCAAATCTAGGCCATTTTGGATAAGACTCCTCCTATCTTTGGAAACACAAATGAGTTCCTTGCTTTTAAGCTTATTCGATTCGCAACATGTTTTGTGTTACTAAATAATCATGCTATTAAATAAAGGAGAATTTAGCTTAAATGGCAATATTCAGAGCTAATAAGAATAAGAATAATTTATTTATAAAAGTATTACAAAAATGTACATTTATGTGCAGTAGTGTTATTTCTAAAACAATGGTATAATTAGTGCATAATAGTAAACTATAACTAAAAATATATTTAACAGTTGCAAGAAACAATAATGTGGACTTCACAAATGTTTGCTAGCGACCTGCCCGATCTAGGTTTATTTAAACCTGTGTTTCAGGCCATCACTTTACATAGCACAAAATTAAGTAGGACAGTAAATGTTATAAAATAAAAAAAATCTATTAACAACTATAAGAATAATGTCAGTGGTGCAAAAATCAATAAACATGAAAACTAAATTAAGTAAAATACCTACGTACAATTAGTTACCATGGAATAACATAATCAAACCAGGACTTCTAGCAGTTTTTCTGTGTCCGTGTAATTAAGTATCGCTAAATAATCCGAAATAATAGAGCTGTCGTCTATCAAAACAGAAGATGTCATAATAGGGTAGATGACAAAAAAAAAACTTGCAGGGCAGTCTAGGGACTGCCGATAGAAGTGAAAACTTAAGTAGGTAACTTGTGAATTGTATCGTCGAGCTATGTGTGTGAGTGTGCGTGTGGGCTTATGTGAAATGTATATGTGTTGTTACTAAAACATCATCATCTGCCTACCCTTTTCTCAACTATGTTAGAGTCGGCTTCCAGTCTAACCGGATGCAGCTGAATACCCGTGTTTTACATGGAGCAACTGCCTATCTGACCTCTACAACCCAGTTAGTACCTACTGGGTAATAAGATACCCCTTGGTAAGACTGGTTGTCAGACTTTTTGGGCCACTGTCTACCTGTAACGACTGTCAAAGATCTACAAATGACCATGAAAACGACACCCATGAAGAAAAAACAGAAAATTTTCCTCGGCGCCATCTTGGATTTTCATTTTGACCGCATTATCATTATCAGCTACCACGAAAACCACGGAAACGACACCCATGAAGAAAAAACCAAAAATTTTCGTCGACGCCATCTTGGATTTTTATTTTAACCTCATTTTCATTATCAGCGACCCTTCACCCCCTGCTGCCTCCACCCCTCTCCCCTCCGTCCCGGTCCCAGTCGTAGCAATGGTTATGCCCCTACGCCACGCCGCTACGCTACGCCGTAGCAGATGCTACGAGTGCTACGAAAGGCTACGAAGCGTGACGTGACGTTACGTGACGATGAGTTCAATGTTTTTCCTTCACCCAAAAAGTGTTCAACGCGCCTAAAGAAGTTTTTACTTCAAAATACTAATTGGTCCGTCAGATAGATTTCCAAAAAATATTGGGCACATATTTTTCCTTTTTTCACGTAAACAAAAAATTAAGACGATACAGTGTACAGTTAAGGTGTGCAGAGATGATACTACAACGCTACGGCTACAACAATGCCATTGAGTACAGGTGCTGCTAGCATGTGTGAGAAGCATGACATCAACCCATTATGTTGAGTTCGGCTTCCAGCCTAACCGGATTTACCGGTCGCAGCTGACTACCAGTATTTTACATGGAGCGACTGCCCATCTGACCTCTGGAACCCAGTTTGTACTGAGTAATACGATACCCCTTGGTAAGACTGGTTGTCAGACTTTCGGGCCGCTGACTACCTGTAACGACCTGTGTCAAAGATCTATGCAAGATCGGATGCAAGTGACCAAATACTCACCCTGCATGAATGACTAGATGCCTTTTAACCGGGATTTCGCCTGAGCCGAGGTCTAAAATTGTCCCACAGTACCGTACTTCCCGGATTCAAAGTATTGTTACGACCTGGATGGATATGGGCTAGGTTAAATGCAGAATGTTCTCGTAAAACAGTCGACGTAGTTATTATCATAATTATGCCTTAACCAAGAGCTTAGTTCGTCAAAATCCGATCATCTTTTCATTCGTAAAAAGTAATAGAAGAAATTTTGTGTGAGTTACTATCGCATTTGTAATAATATTAGTATTACTGACGTACGAGTGTTGCTTTAGATTAAATAAGGCCACGGCCGTAGTCTGGATCAATTCAAATTTCTTTTGGCGACGTTAGATTTCACGTTTTATCATAATATCTATTGTATTTTTAATAAATAATGTCATATTAAATGATAAATGATAAATGATAAATGATGTTTATTTTGCAAGTAGGTTTTTACAAACACTTTTACACGTCATTTTTTTAAACTAGATGGGGCCGGTGTTTCGTACCTGACTACTCTGAGAAGAAACAGCCGAAACAAACTCAGAGGTCATAGTCTCTTTTAAAGTCCAGACAATCTTGCTCAATTCACATGAGGACTATGCAGATTAGTGTCTGAGATGGTCTTTTGAAGAAAGAACCATACAGATTTGAGTGGACCTGTCCAGTCAGTGCAAGCATTTGTCAGTTAACGTGTAGCTCGACTTATAATAATGATAATAATATAAATAATATTATAAGTGAATGCGTAGGTTTACATCATATTGAATCTAAAATTGGAATTCGTCGAAATATTTCAGTAATATTCAATAAGCCCAGATGAAAATAACATTTCTGATACGAAATAAATACAGAAAGCCCAAAAGTAGAATTTATTTTCACAATTAAATGTAGGTAGGAAAAAATTCAAGGAAGATAATGGTGATGATTCTGTTGTGCACAAACTAAACTTAATTTAGGCTATTGCTGTCTTTTACTAAAAGGCAGTGCGAGAAAAGGACGGCTATAGCTATGAACTAAGTTAGAGATGTCAATCTAGTTTATGCCTTGCGCTTCACCGTGTTTTTAGTCAACATGTTTTTACGTGCACCCTTCATTTGTATAGAAATATTAGTTCCAACTAAATTTGACAGCTGTAAATTACCTCCGTCTCTTTCTCCTTTTATTAGAGAGAAAAAGATAGCAATAGCCTAAATTAAGTTTAGTTTGTGCACAACAGAATCGACACCAGTGAGCACTAAAATAACCAAAAGTGAGTAGGAGTTCTTAGAATAGCTAAGATTTGTACCAAATCTATCTGGGTTCACCATTCATAGGTAACACCATTATATACCACCATTTATAGGTAATATTTTCGTAAGAAATATTTAATACCATCTGCCTAACCGTTTCCCAAATTTATTGGGGACGGCTTCCAGTCTTACCGGATGCAGCTGAATGCCAGTATTTTACAGAGTGACTGCCTATCTGACCTCCACAGCCCAGTTAGTACTGGTACGATACACCTTGGTAAGACTGGTTGCCCGTCTTTCGGGCCACTGACCACGTAACGTCTATCAAAGATCAACAAATGACAGCCGGGACCAAGCCGCATACGACGGTTATTTATAGCATACCACAAGATGACGCAAGCCACAGTATGTAGCATGCAGCAATGACGCACAGTGTTGCCCCGGCGTAAAGCAGCCTTTAGTGCTCATTTACGGAGACGCGGCGCGTCGCGCGGAGTTGTGCGGCGCGGCCCGCTTTCAATTCAAACATATGGCAAGGAGGAAACTCGGTAGGTATCCAATGACGGTCACCCATCCAAAGCCCCTTAAAGATCGACTCGTGCGGCTATTATTATTTTACCACAAGCTCCTAAGGAAATTCGATAGAAAATTTAAAATCGGCAACTAGTGAGATAATATTATGTTGTATTTTTTTTTTTTGAGAGCACCGGTGGCCCAGTGGTGGCGGCCCCTACTTACTAACAGTAAGTCGTGGGTTCAAACCCAGGCAGGCGCATTACTTTGTGTAATTTATTTATCACAACTGATCTCAAAACGGTGAAGGAAACATCGTGAGAAAACCGGCATGTCCTATAACCAAAAATTCGAAGACATGTGACATCTACCAATCTGCACTGGGCCTGCGTGGTGGATTATAGCCCATTCCCTCTTCTAGAGAGGAGGCCTGTGTCCCAGCAGTGGGAACATTAATAGGCTGATGATGATGGTGGTGATTTTTTTTTGGTAGCCCCAGTTAATAAAGATGCTCATTTATGTGTAATTGAAATTAATTGAATTACAGCTACTTATGCACTCAACGATGATACCAAACGAACATTAAGCCGGTTTTATAATTAGTAACATTATTCATCCATTATTTCCAAATACCTAACGAATTAAACAAAAAAAAAAACAAAACGACCGATTCAATTAATATTCCCGTTGAACTAATTGAACATTTTGGAACAAAACAATTTATTGTGAGAAAACCGGCCAAGAGCGTGTCGGGCCACGCTCAGTGTAGGGTTCCGTAGTTTCCCGTCCGTCACAATAAGTGTTCCCACTTATGAGTTTAAAGGTGGGTATCCATTATGTAAAAATGCTTGCATATACGAATATTACAAACTTAGTCCAGAAATTATTTTGTACAACTTTTTGTCTTTTTTGTACAAAAACTGTTGTTTCCATCAAGTTCAAAATGATTTTCCTAGAAAGTCCTTATAAAATTCTACTTTTCAGATTTTTTTCATATTTTCTAAACTTATGGTTCAAAAGTTAGAGGTGGGGGACCCATTGTTTTTTACTTTTGGAGCGATTATTTCCGAAATTATTGACATTATCAAAAATGATTTTAAAAAACCCCTATTCATTTTTAAATACCTTTCAAACAATATATCACACGTTAGGGTTGAAATTAAAAAAAAAATCACTTCCCACTTTACATATAGGGGGGCTACCCTAATAAAACATTTTTTTCCAATTTTTATTTTACCACTTTGTCGGCGTGATTGATATTCATATTGGTACCAAATTTCAGCTTTCTAGTGTTAACGGTCACAGAGATTAAGCGAGGACGGACAGACGGACGGACGGACGGACAGACATGGCGAAACTATAAGGGTTCCTAGTTGACTACGGAACCCTAAAAAACGAGCAATGTCCTGATAAAAACACATACTTGCTTTGTTAAAATTCGTTCACAAAGCTTAGGTAAAGATGCGACCTGTTATTTTATTTTACGACTAAACAGTACTGTACTTATTATATGTTTAATTGATTTATCGTGCTCGTTTTATTTATATGGTTTAACGTTCAATTATTTTATTGAATTTGTTCAACAGTAATCTTGCATGTTTTTTTTAATTGTTTGAAACGTTTACAGTAGATAGTGAATTATTTATGTTTTTTTAACGGAGATAATAAATACTACAGCTGCAGTACTGACTTCAGACAGTGGTTCAGTTGTGATGTTACTGTTCGTCGGTTTCCTTATTTTGACTTTCGTAGGAAGTGGTGTCAGCGGGCACAGGGACCGACCGCGTCGTTATTCAGGTAGGATTTATTTGAGTATTTTGGGAGATGTTACTCACGGTTTTTATTTTTGAATGGATTATAATGTTCTTTATTGTTGTTTTTGATAGCAAATACGTTAAAATAAGAAAGAAAACGTTAGTAGTTTAGTTAGAATCGTTAGTATTTTTTCCATTCGTTAATTAGTATTTTTTTTAAACAAAAAGCAGAAATACGAGAGCAGCCCCAGTTTTTCTTCTTATTTCTTCCTCTTTTCTACTAAGTCTCGTTTTATCTCGATGTAAATGCCCTGGTTTTTTATCTAACACTGGACTGGAACATCTTCACTACTACATTTACTTCTATTTTGAGGAATTGCGGCAGCCGTTTCAGGTATAGCTTTTTCATGTCCAAATTTTCGGTCGGACTTCCTTCTTTTTGTAAAACAACGTTTCCAAGTGTTACTGAGCAACATCCGATAGCAAAAAGTTATTAATTGTTAGTATTATGTAGCCATGTTCGTATAAGCTAAGTAATGTTGCTTAACTTTTGAAAACAGTCAACATGTGGTACCAGTTGAAAACATTGTTATAGAATGTTACATAAATAACATAGAACAAATGCCGTGCAACTCGCTTGTTGCTGAAAGTTACTCTTTGTTATATTTTGTTAATATATGTTATTGGCAGTAAGTCCGTGATGAGTAACATTCAACAAATAGTAACAAGTATCCACACAATTTACAGATAGTTACCTAATGTTACTGTGTTGCATAGTGTTGTTCCACAAAAGTTAACTGCGGTGGGGATGCACCATAAGAAGAATATTAATAAAATAGAAAAAAGGCACCTCGCCTTGCAACCTAGAAACCGAGCTATCGGTATAATATGCATTCACAAAAAGCCTAGAGGTATAATTGGATATGTCTGCAGCCTTCGATATTTAACAAGGAATTATAATATCTCTAACGGTTACAGAAGCATCATGCCCAAAAAATGAACACTACACGCGAAATAACCAACAATGCATAAGAACCTGCGCTAATAAAGGGGTACCAATCTCTGATGATTGCAAACCCTTTACTGGATGCGTCTGTAACGGCGGCTTGGTAAGACTCAACGATGATGCCAGTGGAAAATGTGTACCGGAGAGCAAATGCCGTAAGTTGAGATAGTTTTAAAGGAATTTCCAGGTAGGGTGGCATAAAAACTCTGACACCAGGTTAGGCACTAATTATACAAAAAAAAAAGAAAGACCTGAAGATATCAGAAAGTCCGTGTGTGGATGACACAATTTTTATAAATTTTGTTGGTTTTAAACGGTTTCTTATCGTGTCTAACTTATTAAAATTTGTCATCTAGCACAGTCCACATTCTGATAGTTTTGTGACTAGATTAATGTATTAATTTGAACAATTTATTCAAACAGTTTTCAGTGTCCAAACTGAAGTTGTTACCCCGCGTATACAACAAGATCATGTCATCATCATCATTCTCTGCCTTTATCGTTGGCGTAGCATGTCTTCTTCTACCATACTTCTCTCTCATCAGAGGCATCCTATCTTCCCATATCATCCTTTACACAGTCTATCCATCGCTTCATCAAGATCATGTATTAATGCAACAATTTTCAATTCCTCATCCATATAGTATTGTAGTATTAATAATCAAATTTTGTTATAAAACAATAACTATGTAAATTTTCCCTTAGTAACAAAGTTAACAGCAACAGGGTTGATGAACTAAAGCCGACAATTATCTATATTGTTCTAACATTTGTGTCATATGCATAAATAAATACTATACAGGGTGAAGGGTTACCACGTTTTCAGTATAACATTTATTGAGGAAACCAAACCAGCATGCCTGAGAGATAATTCTCGACGGCATGCCAAGTCAGAGGCCCATGGGCGGCACAAAAACTCTGACAACGGGTAAGGCACTCACTAACCACACGAAAAAGTAAGAGTGGAACATTCCGAACCCCCAGATAGACATATTATGTTACACTTTTGCAGTGTTGAGCCGTGTGGTATCCGGCAGAGTAGAATAGAACCAATCCATTACACTCACGGGTGTCGTATAAGGCGACTAATCTCTGAGGCAGAACACCTTGTGCCTCCGTAGACCTGAGAATGGCAGCAGCGTTTTCTGTTAGTCTTTCATCACTGCGATCTCCAATCCGCCTGCCAAGAGTGGAGATTACGGCAAATTCCTCCCATTATGGGAGAGGCTTATGTCACGCAGTGGAAGTTATGGGCTGATGTTGTTGTTGTTCAGGATGATGTAGGTACTGAATACGTACGTGGTATAAATTTGTGCGTCGAAGATTCCATCCTGTATCTACTGTATCTGTAGCGTCTTCATTAATTATTTATTAATATTGTAGTTATTACTTTAGTGAACTTAGTATGTAAGTAATTTAAGCTTTCGGTTCTCACGGCAAGCCTGCAGATGTTTTATTGCGGATGGTTTTGTTCCTTGGCTATGTAAGGATAACAATAGTTTATGGTAGGGCCTTGCCCAGTTTGCTTATTGTTCATATTAGTTTTAAGAATTTAGAGTAATAGCCTTTGATATTTTTGTTGAGATGCCGACGGTTCTGTTTGTAATATGTTTATTGTTTTACTGTGCTATTTAATTGTGTTACCTAGCTATAGAAACCTTTGTACATTGTTTAGTTTGTAACGTGCCGCTCCGACCGTATCCCAAGTTTTCAATAATCGTTCAAATGTAAAATCAGTCAGTAACTTCTCGTCTCCCGGTTCGGTCGGTCGGTATTCTTGCTCCTTGTAATTTATTTTTAATAAACTCACTCCATACTAAGTAAATCCAGTACTTATTTTGCGATTCCCATAACTCCGACGCTGGTTAACCAACCTAAGTGCGCTAAATATCTACTGTTTCTACTGTAGGTCGCGATAAACGAAAACTCGTGTATCGTTTACACCTACAACAAGTAGTAAAGACTGTTGAAGTTGCAGACAAAACGTTTTGAAAACTCGTCAAACAGGTTAGCCACCTAGTTAACAAGACATGTCTGAAAGAAGATTCATGTATACAAAGCGTTATGTGTGTATATTATGTGCCTGTGATACTCGCGGATACCGTAACTTCCTTTTAGTGACAGAATTTTCAGATTCGAAACAATAGTTCCGAAGATTACCTCCTACATCCAAAGTATTTATT
This sequence comes from Xestia xanthographa, assembly GCA_905147715.2. Lineage (NCBI taxonomy): Eukaryota > Metazoa > Arthropoda > Insecta > Lepidoptera > Noctuidae > Xestia > Xestia xanthographa. Next base: position 21,937,607 of record LR990646.1, read on the forward strand.
ATCATGCTTTTCGTAAATTACTTATCATGTTTGGTCCGCCGAAGGTCCGTTGAACACCTCTCAAGGCGAGCCGTATCGAGGAGTCGAGGTGTATACTCCTCGATACGGCTTTTATAGCCTTTTGAATCAGGCCCTTAAGAAATCAAAATTTGTATGGAGAATCGCAGTCCCTGTTCCCTCTTAATCCATCGCGTCAAGAGAGCTTCGAAAGATGTTTGTTGAGGCTCTTGGCCATCAGGCCACTTGCCGTAACGACAATCGACACAATGATAGCTGAGCTCACATCCACATGTTGACAATAGTGTTATTATTAATAAATTTTATTGAGTAGCGTATAAACAATTTCACTTTAGCTCTAGACAATACTCGGAAATACTTAGTAACAGATAGAATAATAGAAACACAATACAATAATTCGTTATTTTATTGTTTAGATTCACATATGTTTGCTAGATTTGTTTGTAGCAAGAACAATACATCGCGACCACACATGTTAAAACACGTAAACGTTATATAAATAAAATTACACAGCTGGTTTCCTTGACAGTTATTTAATAAATTTTATTTGTTTAATAAACAATAGCGCTTACATTTTTGAATCGCAATTTGGTATTTGATTATCAGTATCGTGCGTCACCAGTTCACCATTATTCATTTTTAAAACCGTGTGTTGATTTGACTTTGGTAGCTTTTATTAGCAATTCATAGTACACACACAGTAGGGTTCCCATATCAATAAATTCAAGGTAAGGGTTTTCGGAGGAAATTCCGGACATCTGAAGAAAATTTGTAACGAATCTACTTGCTCCTATTTAAAATAAATGGATAAGCAGACTTGTTCAATTAAATTTTAATTAGGGAAGTAATTTAAAGGTGATAAAAAATAGAGCTAATTATAGAAAACCTACCTAGCACGCACTCTAGGATAGTTACGTAGTTTATAGTTCACGCACTGTAGGAGAGACGGGAACAGGCATCAGGGTAGCAAGTCAATACCAGGGCAACTTCAAGGATCAGCTTCAGGAAACCTGCTGGAAGGGCGTCGTGCAGCTCTTTAAGTTACGCACCAGGTCAGCTCTGTAGTAAGGCAGTGTAGATCTTACGGCCAGACTTCAGGATAGCTTTGCGAGACAAGTAGTAAGTCAGGCACGTAGTTAGCTTCCGAAGATCGGGAATAGAAGTCGCCAGGTGGAATCTTTAGTGGGTTCCCCTGGGTAATATAGAAATCTAGTAGCAAAAGCCAAACTGTTTTTTTATGCTTAAGATATCGGATCCAAGAGTATTCTTAAAAAAATATCGTTATAATCTTGTCGTCCTAACTGTACCTAACGTTGATAAAGTTTAAAGATCCACACAAAAAGGAACGTGGGACGAGTTGCACAACGAAAATATTATTTATTTTGATTTTCATCAACTCGTCCCAAATGGGCCATAGGCTTGTGGGACGAGTTGATGAACGACTCCACTTTTTCAGCCGTCCGTCAGCTCGTTTCCAAAGTAGTCTTCCTTTTCCATTTTTAAAACTTGTTTTCTTAGTGTGGCCATCATCTCGTATGACAAGTGTAGTCGGCCAGGACATATCCATGAGTGCGTAAAGAATTTTTTAGATATAATTTAAAATTAAGTTATTTAGTAAACAATCGTAATAATTTATAAAATACAATAGTTAGACATATTGATAAAAATAATTAAAATTACCTACATAAACCAAAAAGTAGCCATCCATAGACTGAGCAGAAATAATTAAAAAGTAACTGACAGTTTCACAATTTGGCGCTTGACGTAAGTGTCACAACATGAAAATAATTATGAGTTACAATAATATTTTATTTCAGCTATTTTTAAGTAAATTAATCGTATTAAGATCGATTTGCTGAGTGTAGATATATAAACAAATAAAAAGGATGATAAATAGTATTATGAATGGTGTATATGAAGTGTAAGTATAGCATAATACTATCAATTCCGGACTTTTCTTTCCTTTAGATTGTTTAGTTTTAATTTTATAATAAAGAAAGAACAAAACATTTCCGGGCGCTTAAAATAAAAATCACAAAAACTTATTCACTCTTCCGTCTCTCTCGATCTCATCTAACTATCTCATAGTACTTTTTATTCTCCTTCTACTAATTGTCTTTTTTAAACTTTCACGATCAGAACACATTAGACAACATGAAACGGGTATTTATCACGAATTTTGCCTTCATTATAAGCCCATAAAAAAAACAGCTAAAAGGCGGCTTATATTAAACGTAAAATTCGCGATAAATACCCGTTTCCATATGTTTTATAATGTCTCCTTGTACTATTTTATGTGTTCTGTGAACACTTAATACAATCGTGAGAACATAATGGTAGTGACTTTTATTGCCAACTCTGCCTACCTACACACTCGACAACACCTTAATATTGGTGTACTGGTGAATTAGCCAGTCAACCAAAGGACCAGTAACATTATTTTAGCGATAATCATGATGAAAACGACAATAATTTAGTAAATTCACAATTGGTTGAATGTTTATTAAGCCAACAAAAAGATTTGTCAAAAGTCATCGTAGAACTGCAGGCAAATGTAGGCACTAACCACAAGGGAAACAAGAATATGTAGACCTTCAGATTATTAGCGTGTTTTGACTTTCCAGGTTTCAAATACACACAAGAAAAATACGTTTCTCTGTAAATATACTGAAATTGTGTTATTTAATTTGCTTTTCATGCATATTAATCACTTTAATTATGTATATCTCTTTTACTAGCGTCGCGTCGTGACCAATTAAACTTAACGTATCTTTTCACATGTTCTTTTACATTCATCAACATAATTTCACGACATTTCGTGAGACATGATTTTCATTGTTAACCGTTTCAGCTTGTTGAGACTATCCGAAAAAACACGGGATCGAATGAACCCATGCAGAAACTATGACTTTCGCAAAAGTTAGGTACTCAAGAAAAGACATAATCCGATGGAAAATCATTCAGTCAATCACGATCGCAATCTTCATCTCGTTCTAATTCATCATCTTCTTTTGTATCTCATGTATTTGGGGGCTGTAGAGGTGATTCTTCTTTTCTTTCTTTTTATTTATTTGTTATCTTTTTCTTATTTATCAACCGACTTCCAAAAAGTGGAGGTTCTCAATTCGACCGTATTTTTTTTTTTGTGTTTGTTACCTCAGAACTTTCGGGTGAACCGATTTTGATGATTTTTTTATTTGAAAGCTGGTGCTTCCCGTGTGGTCCCATTTAAATTTTGTGAACATCTGATTCTGATCTTCGGAGAACAATGGAACTCTTCAAAAATAGACGGCAAATGTGCCGTGAATGTTGCAATCGCTTGGGTGTTTATTGTTTATACAACATCATGACGTAACATCACGCCTATATGCTCTGAGGGGGTACGCAGATGTGTACAATACACCCAGATTTCCACAGTTAGGTTTATTAAGTAGGCGCGATCGTGTTTCGCGTGCGCCTCAAATGACGTAACATCACGCCTGTATGCTCTGGGGGGTACGCAGATGTGTACAATACACCCAGATTTCAACAGTTCGTTCGTGTTCCGCGCGCGCCTCAAAGAGATGTCAGCAAAAGGGACTGTTCTAAAGAGATACTGCGGCCCTGGAACACAAAGGGCTAAGAAGGAACATGGATGGGTTTTAGTCAGTAAAAGTCTGACACTCCCTTTCGCTCCGCCCAGAGCGGGAGAGGTAAATTGATGATTTCCCATCCGAAAAAGAAAAGTATGTTAATTTCCATATATTGGGGATACGCCTATTCATCATCAGCCTATTAAGGTTCCCACTGCTGGGACACAGGCCTCCTCTCTATGAGAGGAAATGGGTTATAATCCACCACGCGGGCCCAGTGCGGGTTGGTAGATATCACATGTCTTCGAATTTTTTGGTTCTAGAACATTCTGGTTTCCTCACAATGTTTTCCTTCACCGTTTTGATAGCAGTGGTGATGAAATAAATTACACAAAGTAATGCGCCTGCCTGGTTCGAACCCACGACTTACTGTTTGTAAGTCGGGGCCGCCACCACTGGGCCACCGCTACTCACGCCTATTATCATGACATGTATTGGTAACAATGTCAAATAAATTCATGGCAAATATTTGCTTGGGAACAACTAAAATTGGAAAAATAAAAAACTTTTTTGCAAAAAATAAAACCGACTTAAAAAAACACAAAAAAGTGAAAAATAACTTTAGCTTCAGAAGTCGGTGACAATTCTTATTTATTCTGTCTTACTTTATATTTTTCATGTAACATAAATTCATTAATTCTTCTTCCCGCGTCATCAAATTATTACTGGACATGTTATGTTGCAAAGGAAAGCTTAACTAGATATGAAGTTTTCTTACTTACAGAAAATCTTATTTTTAAGTAGACTGAAATCTGATAAATAAAAGCGCACTATTGGCTCCACGACTAGAGTTAGAATTCTAACAGTGCGCTTTTATTAGGTCATTTATTTTGACAACGCCTATTGTCACTGAGAACTGAATAAGTGGCACAATTTTCCTACTGTTTTGCTGCATTTGTCAATATTTTTCTCTCAATTTCAGCGAACAAATGCAAAGATTGTAATGCAGTCTACAAAGATTCTATGAACCCTTGCCCTTTGACATGTGCTCATCCAAAACCAAGACCATGTCCCTACGCGGCCATCAATAAAGGGGGTTGTGAATGCGCCCCTGGTTTTGTTCTTAATGAAGCTAGCGGAAGATGTGTTAGACCTAAAGACTGTCCCGGTACTTATTTTAACTATTGCACTTTTTTCCGTTGGCTTTGGTTTTTACCGAATTAACAGGCTTTTATACTCACTTTGTCTTGCTCAAACAATAGGGTAGATGACAAAAATAAATCTAATTGGTCGGTCAAATAGATTTCCAAAAAATATTGGATACATATTTTTTTCTTTTTCACGTAAACAAAAAATGAAGACGATACAGTGCGTCGAAAACTCATGTGACGCCACAAGCCCCCACTTATATATTTGAAACGTTTTATCTTCGTAATTTTTTTATTAATTTGATAAAACAAAATACAAGTATCCAATATTTTTCGAAAATCTAACTGAAGGACTAAACAGAGTATTTTTTTTAGTCAGTCAACATACCTATTAATAAGCAATATTTAAGTTATTCATCAGTACACGCTATGTTACTAATCCTTTTAATTTTTACTTTCTAATTTTTCTTTTTCCCTTATTATTAGGAAAAAAATGCAAAGATCCTAATGCCGAGTACGTAGATTGTCCCAACCCATGTCCATTATCATGTGATCGACCGTTCCCAAGAGTTTGTAATAAGACTTGCGTTGAAAGAGGTCGCCAGTGTGCCTCAGGATATATTCTGGACATCGACGATATTAAGCATGGGAAATGTGTTAAACCCAAGGATTGTCCGGGTATGTACTGAAACTTTTATACAGTCAAACCTGAGTAAGTGAGAACTGGGTAAGCGAGAAAACTCTATTAATGAGAGTATGCCCTTCTAAAGCCTCTATAAGTGAGAAACATAAAACCTGTATAAGTGACAGTCATTTTTCATGAGTGAACCTCTTTAAGTGAGATTGCTAGTTGCATATACCTCTATAAGCGACAGTTTACTATTGCTATTTTATAACTTATTCTTAAATTTAAAAGGACTCTTTCATTCGAATGACCAGATGTGCGTCTGTTATTGTTTTCTATAGTTCTAGGAACTTACGTTGTACTCAAATAACCGAGTAAGTCTTTGTCATTTTTTTATTATTGTTCGTTATTTTTTTATTATTGTTCGTTGAGAACAATAATAAATACAGAAAGCCAAATGTGCGTACCTAACGACTTGTTTATCAATCTTATTACAGACAGTTTTTAGAAGCAGTTGCGAAGAAAGTTCCTGTACTTCCTCTTAATGTCTAAACGAAAACTCAATATGTTGTCTTTAAAATGATAAACTTAAAATTGTGATTGCTTTTGAATCTGGGAAATTACGAAATCAAATACAGAGTTTGGCGTAGCACAATCCACCTACTATAAAATTATAAAATATAAAAACAGAATCGCAAAATAAATTAACAGATTTTTTCAAGTAAATGTTGTTAAAAGATTATGTACCTAGATTAAACATTTAGGTTCAGACCATCCAGGTCATAGACCTCTATAAGTGAGACCGATTGCTCCTGTAACTCTGTAAGCTAGAAACTCGGGTTAGTGAAAAACCTCTATAAGAGAAAAACAGATCGCGGTCCCTTGAGTTCTCACTCATCCAGGTTTGACTGTATTTTTATTTCTTTTTTGTTGGTTTGACTGTCCCTCTCCTAGGCTATATGGTCCTTTCACTGTTTCAATCATTTGTTACTCCGAGTTTCTTCCGTACAGTTTGACAGATTTTAATATTGTCTTTCTTAATTTTTTACAGCACCAATATGTTGCCCAAAACATTCCCGTTACGTTATAGAAGAAAACCAATGCCAAAAAACATGCGGAAATCGGTTGTTGACTAATAGTGACGTGGCTGGTGCCTGCGTCCCATTCACAGGATGTTCCTGCAGACCAGGATATGTCAGATTGTATGATAACGCAACTGGACCTTGTATACCTGAAAGCAAATGCCGTAAGTATACACCCATTAATGAAAATGCTTGCAAACATGATAATGAAATCTAAATCAATTGTGATACGTTTGATTTTGTAGCACCAATCCCAACTCAATGTGGTGCAAATGAAGAAGCAACTAGCTGCAGAATAATTTGTCCTCCTCAAACTTGTGATAGTATCTTCTCTTCATACTATTGCGTGCCAACGGAATGCGAGCCAGGATGTGACTGTAAAAACGGATACCTGAGGAATAAGGATGAAATTTGCATCCTTTCTGAAGAATGTTTTAAACCTGATCGTAAGTATTGATGTACAGTAAGCGTTAATAAGTTCAGAGGCACGCTAAGGATTGTATTGCTGTGAACGCACGGTCGAGCGTCCGTGCGTCTGTATGTGTAAGTGGTCTCAATACAGTACGCACACCACAGCCACAGAGTTCGCCCAATCGCATGTCGCGCGTCACACTCCACGAAACATAAGAATATAGTTCCGTTTCTTTTATTATACACGCAGCAAACCTTATTTGTGTAGCGACCTGTTCTTACCATTGGATAGCTTAAATTCACATCTATTTACCGTGTGATAGCAGCTGTTGGGGTAATCAGTAGGATTCACGATCAAAGAGATCTGAGTTCGAATCCTGTTAACAACGTAGGGTTTTTGTTTCTTGGTAACATTAGTTATTGGTTCATTATTTATTTTTTATAAGAATAAGTTAAATATTAGTAAAAAAAAACATAGTATTATTATTCAACTATTTAATTATTATTTTAGCTGTTCGGTGTTGGAAGGTGGAAATAAAAAAGTCGTGGTGAATGATACCAGAAATGTTTATTCGTTTTATTTATTTATAAAATTAACAAACTTTCATGATAATTAAAAACGTCACATTCCTACCTAGATGTAAAAAGTTCTCTTGTAACTGATCATAAGATTTTTTATTGTATACGGTATACCCACTTACTTTCAATTCATAATTACTTAAGTAACAAGGAAAGGATATTCTAATCACACAAATATAACATATAGTTAATACCCACTTATTATAGGTATCGGTAATCAGCAGAGTTTATTGAAAACTAATATAAATAATTTAGACTTTATGAATATATTTTTTTGTGACGTCACAATAAATGTAACTCGTATTGAGGTTATAGTTTAAGTGTTCATTTTCCCGAAGAAAAGAAGATTGAAACTAAACCTCAATTTAAGATCATTAATATAATTACGGATAAGTTAATATTCACTAAATATTTTGTTACACATATAATTAAAACTAAAGCATCTAGGGATTAATTTTGTAGCATGACATCTTCTAATACTTCTACATAATTAAGTAGAACTGTTGGCGCGTGGAGGAATAAAAGCCAGTTCTCCTGGCCCTGTTGCACTTATCCATCCCCACATGATCCCCACATATTAACCATAATTCGACATGAGTCTGTATTAGGGATTATGTTTTTGTCAGACCAGCAGAGTATTATTCTTGCGCCATAAATGAAGCCTGCCCTTTTGACTTGATTTAAAAAGTCAGTTTTTTGAGTCTTAGTATTCCAGTAAAAATCTAAATAATCCCGTGCGAAACGTAATCGTTCTTCTATAACTCTTTCTGTCAAGAAGGGCTTCTTAGCTGGTCTTCGTGATACAAACCTTCGGCAAGGAGGGCACGGCGAACAGTTTGCGATGAGGTGTCAAATAATACCACAAAGTGTCTCGTAGGTGTGAAACCATTTGTTTCTTATTCGCCAACCATATATTATGTCGTCGCTGCGCATCGCTAATAAGCAACGGCTTTCCACTTCATTGTCGACTAGCAAGGCCTTTTGATCTGACTCACAGTATTCCTCTAAAACAAAAAACAAAAAAATGATGTTAGGCAGCTATAATAAAATACTGAAGTTATCATTCACTCTGCATTTATAAATCCAATAATTAACACTAATTATTTATCTTTTATGCCTCATGATGGATTTAAAATCAATTTATTAATCCATATGTCACCAAATAAATAAACAATAACAAAGTAGGTTTTAATTTTTAATAAAACTTTGTTACAATAATTCATAAATATAATACTCACATTAGTCCGGTTTCTTCAGATATTTGTGTTCTATTAAGACCACTTTTATGCAGCACGATAATATTAGTCGCCCTCGCCTCAATATCAATATTTGCCTGCATTTTGAGAAATACCAACAACAATACCGCTATCTATTAAATCACACGTCACTAACCAAATTTAACACAACCAAACGACAACGTTCATTTCGATCAAGTAAAATATTCATAAAACTCAAGTTTACCTCACAGAAATATAAATTCTTGACTTATTTTTCTATGATCTACCTTCTTCTAACTTTACGAAATGTGTGAACAAAGCGAGAATATTTTTCTGTCCCATTACTTCCAATCGAGTAAAAACTTCAAAAAGTCTAAAGTAACAACTTGAGATTTGAACTCACGGCTTACTGATTCACTCTTAGATGTGGACGCGCCTAACCACTAGGCCATCTTGACTTATATTTCAATGTTGAAATTTTGGACTACATTTACTTGTAGATGACAATGTCTATTTTCTTGAAAGTAGAAGGTAGTAGAAGGTCGTAAGTCAAACTAAACGTCAAGCTATTGCTTTGTGAGATTGCCTATCGACTTTTGGTCGACACTGTACTTGTTTTTATCGACGAACTTTTCGGAGGTACAGCTAGGATAGTAAAAATAATGTGTATTTGTTTTCAGCAATAGAATGTGGAGAAAATGAAATAGCGTCTGACTGTGCAATTCAATGCCCCCCTCAGTCTTGTGAAAGTCCGTTTACAACTTATTTGTGTGCAGAATCAAATTGTACTGCTGGATGTAATTGTATTGACGGATATCTTAGGAACAGTCTCGGGATATGTGTACCGAGTGAAGAATGTTATAACGGTCAGTGTTATACTTAAATACTCTAACGCAATTCTGCATAGGTACTCAAATACTTAAAAGCAATTCTGCATTGAATCAAACTGGTTCTTTGGAACTGTTTTGTTCTTTACACCACCGGCCAATTTATACTTCACGAATATATCATTATTAATAACAGAGATCAATGGTGGGCCAGTGATAAAAACCCCGATTTACGAGTTCTAAGGTCATCGATTCGAACTCAGGCAGGCGCATTACTTACAGTTATTTATGTTATCACCACTGCTCTCAAAACGGTCAAGATAATATCGCGAGGAACCCGCCATGTCCTAGAAGTATGTGGATTGACAAATCGAAGATAATTATGTAGTATCTACTAACCCGCACTACATGTGTGGATTATAGTCCACTCTTTCGCATAGAGAGGAGGTTCACAGGACTAATGCATCTTTCCCTTTCGGCGATAGCTTCACTAATTGTCATCATCATTTGGCTCGCCTTTTCCAAACAACGTTGGGGTCGGCTTCCAGTCTAACCGGATGCAGCTGAATACTAGTATTTTACATGGAGCGACTGCCTATCTGACCTCCACAACCCAGTTAGCTTCACTCTTAGTCATTATTACAATTATCAAGATTATAATACACACTGACACAGCCAAGCTGCAGTGTTTTTGTAATTGTATTGTGAAATATTAAATAGAAGTATCTGAAGATATAAAAAATTTCAACTAATAAAAAGAGACAGAGAACGAGAACAAAAATCCAACATGTTTTACGTGAATTATACACCAGTAAAAACCACAGTAGTGTCCCACAAGGTTCCATCTTCGGACCACTGCTCAATGTAAGTCTGTCTATCATTCCATAGATCCAGCAGGTTGTGGCGGAGACGTCAACGCAACACGCTCGCGTGGATGCAGTAGTCCATATCCACCGACCTGTAAAAACCCTGATCCTAAACTCCGCTCTGATGTTTGTCAACTTAACGGATGTGAGTGTAAAACGGGATACATTAAGTCTTACGAAGACGGGAATTGCATTGAATCAAAAGATTGTCCTGGTGAGTGAATGCTATATTAAAGACTCTCGTCTTCTTCCTTGGACTGTTCTTTTTCTGTCATAGACTCAGAATCGATGACCCTTGGTGAAGACATTTTTCTGAGTTGAGAGGGATGCCCACAGGACCTTAGAAAGCCTAATGTTACACCACTATGAACTGTCATACTTTTCAAGGATTTGAGTTAACATCCGTGTTACTGAATTAGGTAAAACATAATAAATTAGTTTGTCATTTAGCTGGTTTGACGCCACAATAGACTTGGCCATTTACTAGGCCTAAACATTATAATATAATAGATGTAAAGTTTTAAATATCTTATAAAATATTTTTTTATAGGTGGATCACCGAAATGTGGATCAAATCAAACATACGTTGGTTGCAAATTTGGTTGCCCAACCAACTATTGCCCAGTTGATGATAGTCGGGCTCTGGTTGCTTGTTCTATAGCATATCCTTGTCAGGGCGGTTGTGCTTGTTTAGGTGGCTATCTGATAGTAAGTTACGATAACCCGCAGTGCGTCTTGGCTTCAGATTGTCGTAAGTAAAAATACATTTTATTGTAATTGTAATATGAATAAATTTTCGATAGCTGCATAACAGCTAAGATTATATTGTTCAAAAGCAGTTTTATCGGATTCTAAAATAACTTACATTTGATTTCAGCTGACTTTAAATGCACAAGACCAAACGAAGTCTTCGATCGCAATCCTTCAACATGTTTCTTTGAAAGATGTGAGGATAGAGGCAATGAATGTAGCTCTCCTTACCCGCCTGGACCAAGATGTGTCTGTGAAGATGGTTACTACAGGAACGAAAGCGACATTTGTATTCCTGTTTCAGAGTGCCGTAAGTTTTGCTATTATTTTTTTATTGTATATTAGGCCAGCTCGAACCAGCCTTCGTGATGCGCATCCAGATCTTTTCGCCACCTGTTTCTAGAATGAACTCGGCGGTGCTGTCTATCCTTTGGCACCCATTCGAGGTGGCGCAGGAGGAGAGTACCTGGAAGAATTTTAGGGAGGCCTTTGCTTAGCAGTAGAACATACAAGGGAACTAAAAAACAAAATAAAACTAGGTTGTCCTAGTTTTATTTTGTTTTGTTTTTTTGTAAAATAGACGTTGCTATCGTAAAAACTATTACTTTCTCTTTTAAGGACCATGATAATTTTATAGATGATTTTTTTACTTGCATGAAAGTTTCTAAAATGTGTTCCAAAGTTACGAACAATGTGTAATGCCCGTGCCAGACTGTTGTAAACAAGCCCTCCACACACCTCCACCTCGGTCTCCACCGATGTGGAGGCCGAACCATTCATGGCAAACTGTAATCCTATTTACGGTTTGGTGAAACACTGACTGACTCACTGGTGAAACACGGACTCCTATAATGACCGTGTTTCACCAGTGGGTAATGTATAAGCTATTTTATCTACACCCATGCTTTAAATCCTCTATAAAAGTATTTGAAACAGTTAGCTTATGGCCAACATTAAAACAGCCAGTGTCATGATAACCATTATAACACCCAAACGGGTGTTATAATGTTGTACTGAATTTCATTATGCAACGCGTTTTAAAAAAAGAACATTGCCTAGAACGTGCGATTCACTACCACAGCGCCGTAATAAAAAAAAACTTATAGGTTAATTCGAATTCACGTCGTATCCCGCCATTTTTGTTCGATATTAATATTGCATTATGTACTTGGTTGTTTACAAAAATTAGTGATACAAGCTTTGTGCAGTTTAATAATTGTACTTACAATCAAAATGAAAATAATTATATTATTACCTATACATGGTTTGTTTTTCCCGTGTGTTTTTCCCGCTCGTTCTTCTCCATAGAGATCTACGCTAGGAAATGAGCAACTACAGTACTTTCACAGTTTTTATGTCTTGTGACTGGGACTGTAACTACATTTTATTTTCATCTTTGTTTCGACAATTCAAAAGTGCCTGTAACTGGCTTACTTGAAATAAATGCTTTGATTTTGATTTTGTATTGTATACTCAGCAATTAAACTTTCCATGAATTTAGGTACATAGACTTCTTACAACACTACAACACCCTATGGTTTCAGAACCTTTTATATGGAGGATTCATATCACGGATGTAGATAAAGTCTTGTATGCAACTGTACATAATTAGGTATTAAAACACTCATGTGATACTATTATCACACTCGGCTTCGCCTCGTGTGATAAACCCACATTCGTGTTTTAATACCCCTCATTATACAACAGTTGCATAAATAACTTTATGACAATGATGATGAATAGATGAATTTGAAAATAATTGAATTCTAACGTCTAAGATACAGGCTTGGCCTAGTTTAGACGTTAGGGTTCATTTTGATCTGTTTACTTACATGTACTTGTGACAAAATTGTGATATCCCTTCCCCCCGGAGCTCTGTGTGGTACAGACGTGTTTTAAGTTGGCTGCTATATTGTTAAAATTTAATTTAAATAAATAAAATTAAATGTTAAAAATTCGTGCAAGTACCAGGCGCGCATAAACTACGAAGTACGAAGCCAAGTGTAACCAGTGTGCGACGAGCATCACCTGTACGAACTATCTCTACGCCATAACTGCGTGAGTAATCAACTAATTAGCCATTTAAGCCAATAAGGTCAAAACCACGTCCCTAGTCGCTAATCACGCGCACTACGGTCACCGCCCTCCAACCGATCCAGTGCGCACGCACTGGCAGCGTTGCTGTCGCCAAGTACCAGGAGCGCTAGTTCAAACTTGCGGCCGCGGCGCTCAAGTAAATATGATTCGACGTTCTCCTCCGAAAGTAGTGACCTCCTCGGAAGCTTTGATCTCCCCATATCACGGCGGGTCGGAGCCGAGTATTCCCACTTGCGGTCGTGATGAAGTAGCTCTGGGTGACTACTCATCAAATGTAAGTACACGAGTACCTAAACGAAAACACGATCAAGAATATAAAGCGGAGTGGCAGTCCTTCAAAACAGAGATTATGACTACATTACAAGCTTGGTCTGATTCTCAAAGTAATAAGATCGACCAAATACTAACTAGCGTGAACGAGATCCGAGAAGAATATCGTGAACTGCGTAAATCTGTTGAGTTTAACTCAGATAAGTTTGACGACATAATTGCGAGTGTAGCGAAATTGGAGAATGAACGGCGCGATAACCAAAAATACATTGAATTACTCGAAAGTAAACTAGAATCTGTTGAGAGGAGCTTAAAAAGTACAACTATCGAGATACGGAACATCCCTCTAAACGATACGAAAGAGACCAGAGAAGATCTGATCAACGTGATTAAAAACGTGGGGAAAACCGTCAGTGTAGACGTTGAAACAACAGGTATCCGTGATATTCTCTGAGTGAATAACAAAACAGACGGTTATAAACCCATAATCGTTGAGTTCACTAGTAAACTAACGAAAGAAACTATGTTAGCTGCCGTAAAAAAGTTCAATCAGGCCAATAAGGTCAGCAAATTAAACACTTCCCATCTACAATTAAAAGGGCCACAGACTCCGATCTACGTAACGGAAACTCTAACAGCAAACGCGAAGAAGATTTTTTATTTGTGCAGACAATTTGCTAAGGAGTACAAATACACATTTTGCTGGGTATCACACTGACGGATATTTCTACGTAAAGCTGAAGGGATGAAACAAATTCGTGTTGATAGCGAATCTGATCTCATTAATCTAAAAGGGCAACAATGACTATGCACCATAATTATTGTTAATCTTGTCAAAACGTGTTTGTTGGCATATTTTGTTATAACTTTTTTAATTTATTTTATACTTTTTATCACTGTTTTAAGCTTTCACGGTTCATAACTATACTACAAATGTCACTTACGGGATATCTTCCGTGATTATTTATTATTTTGAGTTCCCTATATTTCGACGCTGTTGCAAGCGCCATGATCGCGGGTTAACTGGAGAATGCGGGTGGCTGGAAAAAATTGTTAGGAGCAGACAAATCTGTCTACCCTCTTTCTTTGTCTTTTGCTACGCGCACTACTGGAACTCGACACTAAGTCACGGCAAAAAACACTCACAGTATCACTCGGTTTTGTGGAGTCCTTAACTCACACTGATATTTATCGAAATGATACCGGTTTGTGCGGATCAGTTTACGTAACAACTTTTCACTCGCTTTCCGTAGAACATACGCGGAACCGGGAATGTCTGGCCGAGATTTTATACGCACACATACGGGTAACAAGTCATTATCGCGACATTTAACTAAAAATACCAACGATTCCCGCAAACACTCACACTTTTTCCGCAAACGTTCAAGATGATGAACTTTTTTGCATATTTCCGGCCCGTACCGGTTTTTCAAACACTGTTTTAAGCTTTCACGGTTCATAACTATACTACAAATGTCACTTACGGGATATCTTCCGTGATTATTTATTATTTTGAGTTCCCTATATTTCGACGCTGTTGCAAGCGCCATGATCGCGGGTTAACTGGAGAATGCGGGTGGCTGGAAAAAATTGTTAGGAGCAGACAAATCTGTCTACCCTCTTTCTTTGTCTTTTGCTACGCGCACTACTGGAACTCGACACTAAGTCACGGCAAAAAACACTCACAGTATCACTCGGTTTTGTGGAGTCCTTAACTCACACTGATATTTATCGAAATGATACCGGTTTGTGCGGATCAGTTTACGTAACAACTTTTCACTCGCTTTCCGTAGAACATACGCGGAACCGGGAATGTCTGGCCGAGATTTTATACGCACACATACGGGTAACAAGTCATTATCGCGACATTTAACTAAAAATACCAACGATTCCCGCAAACACTCACACTTTTTCCGCAAACGTTCAAGATGATGAACTTTTTTGCATATTTCCGGCCCGTACCGGTTTTTCAAACACTGTTTTAAGCTTTCACGGTTCATAACTATACTACAAATGTCACTTACGGGATATCTTCCGTGATTATTTATTATTTTGAGTTCCCTATATTTCGACGCTGTTGCAAGCGCCATGATCGCGGGTTAACTGGAGAATGCGGGTGGCTGGAAAAAATTGTTAGGAGCAGACAAATCTGTCTACCCTCTTTCTTTGTCTTTTGCTACGCGCACTACTGGAACTCGACACTAAGTCACGGCAAAAAACACTCACAGTATCACTCGGTTTTGTGGAGTCCTTAACTCACACTGATATTTATCGAAATGATACCGGTTTGTGCGGATCAGTTTACGTAACAACTTTTCACTCGCTTTCCGTAGAACATACGCGGAACCGGGAATGTCTGGCCGAGATTTTATACGCACACATACGGGTAACAAGTCATTATCGCGACATTTAACTAAAAATACCAACGATTCCCGCAAACACTCACACTTTTTCCGCAAACGTTCAAGATGATGAACTTTTTTGCATATTTCCGGCCCGTACCGGTTTTTCAAACACTGTTTTAAGCTTTCACGGTTCATAACTATACTACAAATGTCACTTACGGGATATCTTCCGTGATTATTTATTATTTTGAGTTCCCTATATTTCGACGCTGTTGCAAGCGCCATGATCGCGGGTTAACTGGAGAATGCGGGTGGCTGGAAAAAATTGTTAGGAGCAGACAAATCTGTCTACCCTCTTTCTTTGTCTTTTGCTACGCGCACTACTGGAACTCGACACTAAGTCACGGCAAAAAACACTCACAGTATCACTCGGTTTTGTGGAGTCCTTAACTCACACTGATATTTATCGAAATGATACCGGTTTGTGCGGATCAGTTTACGTAACAACTTTTCACTCGCTTTCCGTAGAAGATACGCGGAACCGGGAATGTCTGGCCGAGATTTTATACGCACACATACGGGTAACAAGTCATTATCGCGACATTTAACTAAAAATACCAACGATTCCCGCAAACACTCACACTTTTTCCGCAAACGTTCAAGATGATGAACTTTTTTGCATATTTCCGGCCCGTACCGGTTTTTCAAACACTGTTTTAAGCTTTCACGGTTCATAACTATACTACAAATGTCACTTACGGGATATCTTCCGTGATTATTTATTATTTTGAGTTCCCTATATTTCGACGCTGTTGCAAGCGCCATGATCGCGGGTTAACTGGAGAATGCGGGTGGCTGGAAAAAATTGTTAGGAGCAGACAAATCTGTCTACCCTCTTTCTTTGTCTTTTGCTACGCGCACTACTGGAACTCGACACTAAGTCACGGCAAAAAACACTCACAGTATCACTCGGTTTTGTGGAGTCCTTAACTCACACTGATATTTATCGAAATGATACCGGTTTGTGCGGATCAGTTTACGTAACAACTTTTCACTCGCTTTCCGTAGAACATACGCGGAACCGGGAATGTCTGGCCGAGATTTTATACGCACACATACGGGTAACAAGTCATTATCGCGACATTTAACTAAAAATACCAACGATTCCCGCAAACACTCACACTTTTTCCGCAAACGTTCAAGATGATGAACTTTTTTGCATATTTCCGGCCCGTACCGGTTTTTCAAACACTGTTTTAAGCTTTCACGGTTCATAACTATACTACAAATGTCACTTACGGGATATCTTCCGTGATTATTTATTATTTTGAGTTCCCTATATTTCGACGCTGTTGCAAGCGCCATGATCGCGGGTTAACTGGAGAATGCGGGTGGCTGGAAAAAATTGTTAGGAGCAGACAAATCTGTCTACCCTCTTTCTTTGTCTTTTGCTACGCGCACTACTGGAACTCGACACTAAGTCACGGCAAAAAACACTCACAGTATCACTCGGTTTTGTGGAGTCCTTAACTCACACTGATATTTATCGAAATGATACCGGTTTGTGCGGATCAGTTTACGTAACAACTTTTCACTCGCTTTCCGTAGAACATACGCAGAACCGGGAATGTCTGGCCGAGATTTTATACGCACACATACGGGTAACAAGTCATTATCGCGACATTTAACTAAAAATACCAACGATTCCCGCAAACACTCACACTTTTTCCGCAAACGTTCAAGATGATGAACTTTTTTGCATATTTCCGGCCCGTACCGGTTTTTCAAACACTGTTTTAAGCTTTCACGGTTCATAACTATACTACAAATGTCACTTACGGGATATCTTCCGTGATTATTTATTATTTTGAGTTCCCTATATTTCGACAATCAAAATCGACAATTAAAATATAGGGAACTCAAAATAATAAACAATCACGGAAGATATCCCGTAAGTGACATTTGTAGTATACTTTTTATGTTCACTTTTACAACTTACTTGCATGTTAGCTTTTCATTGATTTTTGTTTGTACCTACACAAATTCCACTAAACAGATCCACAAACTCTACACTCACCTATATTTTAGAACACAATACATTACACCCAAGGCTCACGTTAACGCAGCGTCGCCGTCGCACGGCTTATATACCCACTTAGCATCTGTACACATAAAAACTTTATATTTACACCAGAAACTTATAAAAGTAACACATAAGCATTTACGTACAATTCGATCATAATTCCCAATTATCCATAAATAGTGATTTGGATGAGTTAACTGTCGCTGACTCCAGCTCTTGTGATATCGATAGCTGCTCCAATTTAATTTATACCGAAAATTCCCCCTTGAACATTATTGTACAAAATATAACAAGTGTTAGCCGTAATTTCTCAGGATTGCAAACCCTCATCAAACGATCACAAGTTGACTGGGATGTGATAATTCTAACGGAATGTTGGATAACGAGGGCGTCATTGTTTACTATAAATCTTCCCTTGCCTATAAGATATTAGAACCATCACTTATGGATGGAAATTGTCTGATTATTATTATCAATTCGCAGACTGTGATTCTCTGTATTTATCGTCCCCCGGGGGAAAGAAATGTCTCTAAATTTCTTGAATCACTTAACAATATTTTACTAACACTATCGTCATACAATAATATTTTCCTTACTGGCGACATTAATATAGACATCACACCGTCCACTTCAGATGCAAGAGCGGAAATATACCTTAATTTACTAGCCTCTCATGGTATGTTGCCTGCGTACTATATCCCCACCCATTCTCAAACATGCCTTGACCACGTAATTGTCAAAGCAAAACTATCGGTAAAATGTTTTGTTGCCCATACAACCCTAACTGACCACTACAGTGTCATTATAAGCCTTTCCCACATGAGCTCCTCACACCATCTCTCAAAAACAATAAAACGTATTCATTATCCAGCCCTAGATGAAAAAATTAAAACTATAGACTTTGACAGTGTTTACTCTTTAGAGAGAGCTAATGAAGCTGTATCTTTCTTCCTTAGGACCCTAACCACTTTGATTATTACCTGCACTAAAAAGATCAGTGTTCCGAGACGTAAGCGATTAATTAAGCCATGGATTACTCCTGGACTACTGCGATGCATGCGGAATCGAGACAATCTTCATCTTAAGTCTAAAAAGCATCCTAATGACGAAGTTGCAAAAATAACCTACACACGCTATCGTAATTTTTGTAATAACATTTTTAAAAAAGTTAAGCAAGAGTATGATAGGGCTGAACTCTCGAAATGTCAGGGCAACACTAAGAAATTGTGGGACACCATCAAAACAATCACCTACACCACTAAACAGAAAAGTTCACCTATGGATCTGATTGATCCAGATCAGCCCAAACATTCTGTGAATGAGATTAATCAATTCTTTATAGGAATCGGTCAATCTTTAGCAGAACATATCGCAGGGTTTGACCCTACTCTGCATCAGACTTCTTCTCTGCCGACGTGTCCCTTCTCTTTTGTTCTTCTGCCCACTGATGTGGATGAGATCAAAATCATCATAGCATCTCTTAAAACCACTTATGTCGTAAAGTGTGACGATGTTCCCAGTGACCTATTGAAAAAATACGTTAACTTATTATCTGATCCTATCGCGTTTATTTGCAACCTCTGCCTTTTCACTGGTGAATTCCCCTCGGATCTCAAGAAATCCATAGTTCACCCAATTCATAAGTCTGGTAGCAGGGACTGTGTCAATAACTACCGTCCAATATCCATTTTGCCTACATTATCCAAAATTCTTGAGAAAGTTATTAATAAACGACTAATCAATTACCTAGAAACAAACAAACTTTTATCAGACAATCAATATGGTTTTCGTAAAGGTAGATCAACAAGCGATGCCGTACACCAACTAACTGATACCATAGTTTCTAGGTTAAATGAGAAGAAAAAAGTTGTCACGATTTTCCTCGACTTGGCTAAGGCTTTTGACACGGTCTCTGCGCCACTCTTACTGAAAAAGCTTGAACACCTCGGAATTCGTGGTGAACAGTTAAAATTGTTTGAAAGTTACCTGAATGGGAGAGCTCAACGTGTGGTGCTAGATGAGTGGTTGAGTGATGACTGCGAAGTTAATATCGGTATTCCCCAGGGAAGTATTTTAGGGCCTACCCTCTTTTTAATTTTTATTAATGATCTCTGCCAGTTAAACCTTATTAACGGCAAGATTATTACTTTCGCGGAAGACACGGCTCTTCTGTTCTTTGGAGATACTTGGGAGGAAGTGTACCACTATGCTCAAATAGGTTTCTCACTCGTTATGACCTGGTTAAACAACAACTTACTCTCACTAAATACAGACAAAACTAAATACATGACGTTTACTCTAACAAACAGTCACCCCACTCAAGACACCTTTTTAAACATCACAGCTCACTCCTGTAACAACAGCTCTTCCTGCTCATGCCCTAAACTAGAAAAAGTGGACTCTCTCAGGTACCTCGGGGTAACTATTGATAAAAACCTTAACTTTAAGTCTCACATCGATCTCTTGTCCAAAAGAATTAGGAAGCTCACCTTCATTTTTAAAAACCTACGACGTGTTGCAGATGCAAAAGTTCTCAGAACGGTATACTTTGCACTCTGTCAATCAGTACTAAGTTATTGTATTTCTGTCTGGGGCGGTGCCCCTAAATCGTTCATGATTAAAATCGAGCGAGCACAAAGAGCAGTGCTAAAGGTAGCCCATGCTTTACCGTTTTTTCACCCAACCACTGAACTCTACGATAAGTGCAAGGTTCTCACTGTTCGACAACTGTTTATCGTCCAAACAATATTGCGCAAACATTCTTTGATGAACTTCAACTCATCCTTGCACGCTCATAAACGCATTAAGACAAATGTATGTTCGACTCAAATGTGTAAAAGTAGTCTTTCGCGCCGAAACTTTTGTTTCCTTGGCAGTTATTTATATAATAAACTAAACTCTATACTAAAAATATACCCTCTTACCAAAGCAAAATGTAAGCAAGCACTCACCACATATCTATTGGACCTTGACTACGATAGCACTGAAAGCCTCTTACTTGTTTTAAGATAATTATGTTTATAGCCTACCGATTACACCTCACATCACACCCATCACATCACATCACACCACACCACACCACATTACACCACACCACACCACACCAGCATACCACACCACACCACTCCACTCCACTCCACATCAATCACATCACACTACACCACCATACCACACCACACCACTCCACTCCACATCAATCACATCACACTACACCACACCACTCCACACCACACCACACTACATTTTAATAATATACTTTACTAGTTCTTTAGCAATAATAATTATAGTTTTGTAAATATTGTTTTTACTTTTGTCTGTTTACTATGTTCTTCTACTACAGGCTACCAATAATTTGTTATTATAAGATTTAATACTAAAACACTGTTTTGGGGGGGGCCTGGTAATCTGTGTGACAGAGTTTTCCTAGTGCAGATACCAGTCTCCCACAAAGGATTTATCTGATGTAGTATAGATACATATTTTTAAGGCGCCTTTGTGGAAGAGAAATAAAAATGTTTATTATTATTATATTATTATTATTATATGTGTAAAATGTACTTCCTCTTTTTTCAATAATGATATTATAGTTATAGTTATAATTACTTTGAAATTCGTATATTATATTATACAAATGCTGTTTCAAATATCTGTAAATATCTATTGCGAATTTGCGACTGTGTGAATGTTTTCTAATGGTTTTTTTTCTGACGATACAGCACCACTTGGATGTAAGGACGATCTTAACGCAACATACACTGACTGCCCCAGTTACTGTCCACCGAGTTGTGATGACATTGGTCAGGAACCAAAGTCATGTATAGCCGCGTGTGCACCGGCTGGCTGTGCGTGCAACCCAGGATATGTGCTGAATACAGATGGAAAATGTATCGACCCTAAAGATTGTCCAGGTAATTGTTCACTTTAATATGTATTATTACAAAATCCACAGCTCTTTACGATCTTAACCTAGACTATTTTAATTAAACCTACAGCTAATTAAGGATTTACAATTTAACATCCATACATAGCTAAGAATACAACGTGTGAGAGTGTGTGTGCCTGAGGAGTTAAAGTGGGTGTGTGAGTATGTTATAACGGTGTGATATGTTTTTTAGAAATACCAAAAAAAATATTTTCTGAATTCTACTACAACTGATGGCCCAGTGGTGGCAGCCCCGACTTACGAACAGTAAGTCGTGAGTTCAAACCCAGACAGGTACATTACTTTGTGTAATTTATTTCATCACCGCTGCTCTCAAAACGGTTAAGGAAAACATCGTGAGGAAACCCGCATGTCCTAGAACCAAAAAGATTGAAGACATGTGACGTCTACCTATCAAACTCAAACTCAAAGCTGATTTATTATTTCAATTGATTGATTTATTTCAATTAGACCATTACGGCACCTTTGAATGTCAAAAATACAAAAAAGAAAATCAAAGCTACAGTCCCAGTCACAAGGCATAATAACTTGAGAAAGTACTGTAGTTGCCCATTCCCTAGCGTAGATCTTTATGGAGAAGAACGGGCAAGAAACTCCATGAACACTCTTTTAAATCAGAATATTGTTACAAAATCTTGGTTATCTCATTAATTTTGAGATTATACATATATGTGAGAACGATGTAGAAAGACGTGCACACTAATAGCGTCCAGAGTAAGAGATTAGATCAAAAATTTATGAATAGAGTAATTAGAATGAACCTTGGCAGCTAAGAGATGACCAGTCCCAACTGACAGCGCCCGTTCACAGACATGACGCATGTACCGGCGCCATTCAACTCAACCATATTGAAGGGAACTACATGACCCGACACACCCGCCACCATCAGCGAGACATTTAAGTGAGCATGACATTCTCTCAGCCACCAAGGCATATTCAAGTCAATGAGAGATAAATAAATGTAAATGGTGGCTGAACAGTACAAAGTACTCACACATGTGCTATGCAATTATATAATACTAAGAACTGGAATCTACACAATGCAAGTATATTTTTACAATCTTCTGCAGCTTCCACAATACATTAACATGGGAATCAATTCTTCATCTTCTTCTTTACGTGTCGATGGACTCAAATAATGCCCGACCAGTACAATCATAGTTTGCCCCCCCCCCTCCCCCCTATGGTTGTTGAGCAAAGTATTTTATCATCAATGTAATCCCCCAACTTATAATATGCTTGCCTACATAGTGTGCGTTTTATACAAGATTTAAATTTCGTCTCATTCAGTTGAAGAATGTGGGGAGGTATTTTATTGTAACATTTCAAACTGTACCCCATGAAAGATGAATATTATCCGCACGGGCCCGCGTGGTGGATTATAGCCCACTCCTACTCATTAAGAGGAGGCCTGTGTCCCAGCCTGTGTGGCTTGTACCACTGCCCTTCATAACCTAATAAGGCTGCTGGTTGCAACACCTACCTGTTTTGTTAACTAGCATTAAGTCAAGTGCACTTATAGATGTTACTATTTAATGTTAACGTTGTTCGTTGTTGTTGTACGTTGTGGTTAACGTTTGTTCGTTGTAGTTGTGTTTGCGCTGTGACGTTTTTTTTTTAAATGTTACAGCATCATGCTGAGATAGGGGCCTTTTGGCCTCGTACAGGACCAATTTCATTTCATGTTTTTTTTTCTCTTTGTTTATTTTTTTATTTTTACTATTTGTAAGTACTGTTAATTTAACCATTTTTATTTGTGTGTTGTCCTGTGCGGGCTAATAAATGCTTTTTCTTTCTTTCTTTTTAGTTTGATTAAATACATTATTATATATCAACTTAAAAAAATAAAACTATTTGCTCGACCCGGGAATCGAGCTCAGAGGACCTCATGCTCAGTTTTTTTTTTTTTTTTTAATTTTAAAATTTCCTAAAAATTATATCACACCGGTATTACATACTCACACACCCACCTTAACTCTTCAGGCACACACACTCTCACACGCTGTATTCTTAGCTATGTAAATATATTAAATTGTAAATCCTTAATTGGCTGTAGGTTTAGTTATTCAGTAGATAATATAATTAATTGATATAAAATTCAGTAAACTTAATGACATGTCTTCTCTATGTAGTTATGAGATGCAACGGTGATCTCAACGCAACATACAGTGAATGCACCAGTTATTGTCCTCCGAGTTGTGATAAGATTGGTCAGGAGGCATTGCCATGTATAGCCTCGTGTGCACCGGCTGGCTGCCAGTGCAACCCAGGATATGTACTGAATCAAGACGGAATATGCATCAACCCTAAAGATTGTCCAGGTATTTTTTTCACTTAAATATGACACTGAGATCTTTATCGTGTGGTCAGACTTTTTATGCCGCCCATATACCTCTGACTTGGCTTTACATGCCGTCAAGAAATTTATTTCAGGCATGCTGGTTTCCTCACGATGTTTTCCTTTACCGAAGCAAGTGATGATTATATAGTACAATACGCTCATGATTCCGAAAAATCATAGGTGCCTGCTTTGGGTTCGACCTCGAAACCTACGACTTGTCAGTCCGAAGGTCAGGGCACTAGGCTATCACTGCTTTACTTGATATGATCAAATGTGCATGAATAATGAATCATTCATGTTATTTATTTAGCAGATAATGGGGTAGATGACATACCAATCAATTGAGATACTTATTAAGAGCTGTCAAAACGCGGTTCTCTCATAGATTTTGTATGGCAATAGCCAACAGTGACGCCACTGTTTTTTCAACTCAAGGACTCAACTATTTATTGATTTCAAAGCAACTTAAAATCGAATTTGGCATTTAATTGAAAATAAATCGGGTTTTCAGGCCCAAATTAAGTGTTTTTTAGAGATTGGTGTCTTGGAATTATTGTTTTATGGTGTCACATACCCTATTATGCGATGAGGTACTTATTGGCACACAACATTTATAGACTTTATAAACTGTTGGTCCCGGATGTCATTTTAAGATCTTAGATAGTCGTTACAGGTAGTCAGTGGCCCAAAACGTCAGACAACCAGTCTTACCAAGTGGTATCGTATTACCCACAGTACTATGTTGTAGAGGTCAGATAGGCAGTCGCTCCATGTAAAATACAGGTATTCAGCTGCATCCGGTTAGACTGGAAGCCGACCCCAACATAGTTGGGAAAAGGCTAGGCAGATGATGATTTATAGACTTTCCTTTTCAAAGCTCTTTGGAAATAAATCAAACAAAAATCAATTCTTATTGTCCAATTACTTAGTGTGCACATGCTTTTATAATACAATTCTTTAGGAACATCTGCGATTACAACTGCTTTTACTACTTTATGTCGACATGATGGCTTAACTTTTCGCTCATGCATTTGTCACAAACACAGGTTGCGACGACCCCAATGCAGTGTACAAGGGCTGTCCAAGTGCTTGTGAACCGACTTGTGCAAAACCTGACCGTAACCAAGCATGCACAAGGCAGTGTATGCCTCCCGGCTGTGTTTGCAAACCAGGATTTGTTCTGAATGAAAACACTAGAAAATGTGTCAAGCCCGAGACCTGTTCTGGTAATAATTTTCTACATAGAAGTAATACAATTCGTAGATACATATTTCCCAGCAATATTTTTTGCGTAGAGTTACTTAGTTTGATATGCTTGGTTGACAGCTTCGTGAAAGGTCACGTACTCTAAAAGCACGATGCAGGATTCTGGTTTTTAGTTCTTTATTTGCTCCATAAATGTCACTAGCGTACTTTTTGTCAACTTGATTATCACCGCTACAAACTAACCAACTTATGGTGGCTAATTGTTTAGCTTCGCGAGTAATTAGGATCCTAATTTTACAGTTGTGGATGAAGGATGTGGTGGAGATCTAAATGCAACACACGCCGACTGCCCAAGTAGTTGTCCACCTACTTGTGCTGATCGCTACAGTAAAGAAAAAACTCTGTGTATTGCTCTGTGTGATCCGAGTGGATGTGTATGCAAGGAGGGATACATTTTGACTAAGAAGGGTGAAAAATGTGTCAAGTCGGAAGACTGTCCAGGTAACATAAATCTAAAAGTAACTTCTCTTACTCCTATTTTGTCGGCTGGTCCAACTTTTCTTTCCATAATTCATACATACAGATCTGGGTTGGAAAGGAGACCCCAGCAGTGGCTATGGATATAGAAATATTAGCTTGGAGTATCAAAGTATTGCTAATATTAGTTTCACTTTCTATTGTTTTTTTTTTTCATTTGATAATTTATATAGAAAGCTGTCTAGGTAAAAGTTCTAACACATTTTAATAAAGAAGTGTGGCAGAATATAAGAAATATGGTAAACTGTATTCTCTATGTAGTAGTGGGATGCAACGGTGATGGCAACGCAACATACACTGAATGCACAAGTTATTGCCCTCTGACTTGTGATGACAATGGTCAGGAACCAAAGGCATGTATAGCCGCGTGTGCACCGGCTGGCTGTGCGTGCAACCCAGGATATGTACTGAATAAAGACGGAAAATGCATCAATTCTGAAGATTGTCCAGGTAAATATGAACTTTTAGAGGTTTGTTCCAAATGAAAAAACTCGAAAATGTGTCAAGCTAAAGACCTGTCCAGCTAATAGTTTTCTTAATTCATCTTTAAATGGAAATATTGGTTTTGGGAATGAAATATCTTCACATTCTGATTTCACTTTTAACTGATGGTTTTTTATTTGTATTTTTCTACTAAAACAGTGAAAAGTTGTGAAGACCCCAATGCAATGTACAAAGACTGTACTAGTGCTTGTGAACCAACTTGCTTAAACCCAAACCCTCGAGTATGCACAGAGCAGTGCCTGCCTTCTAGCTGTGTTTGCAAACCAGATTTTGTTCTGAATGAAGAAACCGGAAAATGTGTCAAGCTTGAAAGCTGTCCAGGTAATAGTTTCTCCAATTTATTCTAATATAGAAATATCAACCCTGGATAATGACATTTTGATTTCATTTTTCTCTGAATTTTTCTAAATTGAATTCAAAATCAAAATCAAAGCATTTATTTCAAGTAAGCCAGTTACAGGCACTTTTGAATTGTCGAAACAAAGATGAAAATTAAATGTAGCTACAGTCCCAGTCATAAGACATAAAAACTGAAAGTACTGTAGTTGCCCATTCCCTAACGTAGATCTATTCATTTATTTGATCAATTATTCTGCTATTACAGTGATAGGTTGTGGAGGAGATTCCAATGCGGTGTACAAAGACTGTGTCAGTGCTTGTGAACCAACCTGTACCAACCCGGACCCTCAAATATGCACCTTGCAATGTTTACCAAGCGGTTGTGTGTGCAAGGAAGGATATGTTAAAAATGAACAAACTGGAAAATGTGTCAAACGCGAGACCTGTCCAGGTAATAATTACTCCAAAAATATCAACATTGGATATACTGGTGGCAGCCCCGACTTACGAACAGTAAGTCGTGGGTTCGAACCCAGGCGGGCGCATTTCTTTGTGCAATTTATTTCATCACCACTGCTCTTAAAACGGTGAAGGAAAACATCGTGAGGAAACCGGCATGTCCTAGAACCAAACAATTCGAAGACATGACGTGACATTTACCAACCCGCGATGGGCCCGCGTGGTGGATTATAGCCCATTCCCTCTCATACAGAGGAGGCCATGTGTCCCATCAGTGGGAACATTATAGGCTGATTAAGCTTGTGCTAACCTTGGATACCTAATAAAGTATCGTCTCATTTTAATTTCACTTTTCTCTGACCTTTTAAAATTGAATTATTCTGCTATAACAGTGATAGGTTGTGGAGGAGATCCCAATGCGGTGTACAAAGACTGTGTCAGTGCTTGTGAACCAACCTGTACCAACCCGGACCCTCAAATATGCACCTTGCAATCAAAATCAAGAAAATCAAAATCAAAGCATTTATTTCAAGTAAGCCAGTTACAGGCACTTTTGAATTGTCGAAACAAAGATGAAAATTAAATGTAGCTACAGTCCCAGTCACAAGACATAAAAACTGTGAAAGTACTGTAGTTGCCCATTCCCTAGCGTAGATCTCTATGGAGAAGAATGGGCAAGAAACTCCATGGACACTCTTTTAAATCAGAATATTGTTACAAAATCTTGGTTACATCATTCACGTTGAGATGGTATATTATGTGAGAACAATGTAGCAAGATGTGCACGGTAAAAGTTTTTCACAGCAAAAAAACACAAACAAAAAAAAATACAATTCAAAATAATTCATTCAAATAAGCCATGGCAACCAAGAGATGACCAGTCACAACTGACAGCGCCCGTTCACGGACATGACGCATGGATCAGCACCATTCAACTCAACCATTTTGAAGGGAACTAAATGATCCGACACATGCGCCACCATCAGCGAGACAATAGAGTGAGCATGACATACTCCAAACTGCCAGGGCACATTCAAGTCAAAAAAAGACGTAGGTTTCCAGTGAATGATAGCTTTCTAGTACATAGTACTCACACAATATGGGCTATGCATTTATATAATACTAAAGAGATTGATTCTATACAATGCAAAGATAGTTGTACAATCTTCAGCAGCTCCAACAATACAATTTAATGCTATCAATTTATGCGCCCCTGTCCATGTGGAGCAGGACCAGCATTGAGCCAAGCATTTTTATCATCGATATAATCGCTCAACTTGTAATATGCTTGCTTACATAGTGTGCGTTTAATGCATGTTTTAAATTTCGTCTCATTCAGTTCAAGAATACTTTGTGGAATTTTATTATAGCATCTCAAACATTACCCCATGAAAGATGAGTCTACTTTAGCGAGTCTGAAACCTGGCTGAACTAGTTGGTCCCTATTTCTAGTACTGTAATTATGTCTGTCACCCCTTTTACCAAAAAGGTGCAGATTTTTTCTGACGTACATTATGTTTTCGTAGATGTATTGACAATGTACCGTCATGATGCCAATATCCTTAAACAGTTCCCTTAGAGAATCGCGCCTACGAAGATTATATATGGCTCTGATGGCTCTTTTCTGCAGAATAAATATAGACTCAATATCAGCAGCCCGTCCCCACAGCAAAATGCCATAAGACATTATACTATGAAAGTAACTAAAATAAACCAGTCTAGCGGTATCTACATCAGTATACTGACGGATTTTTCTAATGGCAAAGGCTGCAGAACTTAGCCGCCCCGCAAGAGATGTCAAATGAGAACCCCATTGTAGCCTTGAATCAAGCGTAATCCCCAGGAAAACCGTTTTATCTACGAATTCTAGTTTCTCTTTATTCAATATTATATCACAATCACTACTTTTAACATTCGGTAAAGCAAATCTTATGCATTTGGGTTTTTTTTCATTTAATACCAAATTGTTTGCTGTGAACCAATTTTGGACCTGAAGTAGGGCATTATTCACGTCATCTAGATTTTGGGCCCGCCTATTTATCTTAAAAATTAGGGAAGTGTCATCAGCAAATAACACCATATTTTGAGGTTGGTTTTTCAGTAAATAGGGTAGATCATTTATATATACTAGAAAGAGGAAAGGACCCAATATTGAGCCTTGTGGAACCCCCATTTTTACTTTTAACCCCTGTGAATTAACACCATTTATTTGAACATGTTGTTGTCTATCATTCAAATAAGATTTTACCAAACTAAGTGCAAGTTTACCCAGTCCGTATTGCTCAAGTTTCAAAAGTAATGTGTCGTGATTTACGCAATCAAACGCTTTGGAGAGGTCACAAAAAATTCCTATGGCGTCTTGAGACTCTTCCCACGCAGTAAATATGTGCTTTAATAAGGTTACACCGGCGTCAGTTGTACAACGTCCCTTGGTGAAGCCATACTGTTGATCATGTAAGATTCTGTTGGTGTTAAAATGATAGAGCATTTGATTAAGCATTACTTTTTCAAAAACCTTGCTAAAAACTGGTAACACGGATACAGGTCTATAATTATTAGTATCTTTACTGTCCCCGGATTTGAAAAGAGGTATGACTTTACTGTATTTCATTAAATCAGGGAAAACTCCTTGGTCTACACATAAATTAAAAATTAAAGCTAAGTAAGGGGCTATAGTCTCAAGTATGGATGTACAAACTTTGACAGACATTCCCCATAGATCTTCGGTTAGTTTGATCTTTATTTGCCGGAAAGTTTTAATAACAATCATAGGGTTAATGTGTTTAAATTTAAATTCAACCAGGCAGCCAGACACATTCGCCTTTAATAAACCAATTGAGAGTTCAGGTGAGGAAATAAGAGCCTCCGTTGTTTTTTGTGGTATATCGGTAAAGAATTTTACAAATTCTTGAGCTACTTCCTGATTAGAGCTTTTAGGACCACATGCTGTATCTAATGTGTAGCTAGTGTTACGTATTTTCTTCCTGTTAGTCTCATTATTTATAACTTTCCAAACTGTCTTTATTTTATTTTCTGCTGTTTTGATCTTGTTGCTAATGTGCAGTGCTTTAGCAACCTTGCATGTATTTCTAAAAATGTTTGAATACTTAGCAACATACTTGTTAAAAGTTTCAGTGTTTATAAAAGGCTTAAGGCCATAAAGCTCAAATAGTCTTTCCCTACTTTTTCTGATACCTCTAGTTGCCCAATCACTAAATATGAATTTAGGGCAAATACTTTTTGTCTTCTTTTCAAAAGTTTTATTGAATTCCGTGTGAACTATTGAAAAGAAACGATCATACAATTGATCTATATTAATATCATCAAGGCCCATAACGCTTAACTTGTTCTGTAGCAAAATATTATACCTATTTAATCTGCTAGAAGTTATAGGTCTAAATTTAATTTGAACTTTTTGCGATGGGGGTGTATTACACCTGAAGGTTACAGTTTGTCCACTATGGTCAGAGGGTAGACAATTTACTATTGCTTTATCTAAGTAATCACAATCGCAGAAAATATTATCTATACAAGTAGCAGAAGATGGAGTGACTCTAGTAGGTTCTGTAAAAGTGTTGGTCAAGTCAAATGACTTAAAAAGATTTAATAAGCGACTGCTATTTGCACATTCTTCTAAAATATTGATATTAAAATCACCACAAATAATTGTAGATTTATTACTGACTGCAAGTTTTGCCATCACATCTTCCATTATTGATTCAATAAAAGAAAAGTTTTGATAGTTTGGGGGTCTGTACACACACACAATTACATGCTTATCTAGCTCAACACAGGACAGTTCAACGCAATGTTCAACCGAGAGTTGTTGCAATGTTTACCAAGCGGTTGTGTGTGCAAGGAAGGATATGTTAAAAATGAAGAAACTGGAAAATGTGTCAAACCCGAGACCTGTTCTGGTAATAATTACTCCAAAAATGTTCAAGGGAAGATATAAAGTGTTTATGAGGGGAAAAAGTGCTGGAGAACTCTTGTTAAATGCAATACTAATCTAAGTAGCCTGTCTTGTCCCGCTACAAATTAAAGGCCTCTATTTCTTTTTTATAATGTGTTTTCTGCTAATGTTGTTGTGTATTGTTAAGTAAGTAATAATCCACCCACATTTCGCTAGTGACATTTAAGTCCCATGTAATAGGGGGTGAGCCCTCTTGATCAGAAGGTCTTAGCTAAAAGTCCAACAGCGCGAAACGTCTAATGAGCAGTAAGTCTAATTAGCAAAATGTCCATGTAGCAAAACGTCCAACTATCTATTGGTCTGAGTAGCAGAACATGTATTTAGCAAAAAGTCCGTTCTCAAAATGTACACACACTTTGCATCGGGAGAGAAACGGAAATTATTATTTACTTAAAGACTTATCAACCCGGCAAAAATCCAGACTCCGTGGCTGCTACTGAGAAATTCCTGATGGAAAATCTCAATAACAATTTGCCCGACCCGTGATAGGAGCCCAGGACCAACGAGGTAGTCAGTGGATAATTTGATATAAAATTCAGTAAACTTATCGATCTTTCTTCTCTTAGAAGTGAGATGCAACGGTGATGGCAACGCAACATACACTGAATGCCCCAGTTCTTGTCCTCCGAGTTGTGAAGACATTGGTCAGGAACCAAAGTCATGTATAGCCGCGTGTGCACCGGCAGGCTGTGCGTGCAACCCAGGATATGTGCTGGATACAGACGGAAAATGTATCGACCCTAAAGATTGTCCAGGTAAATATTAACTTTTAGGGGTTTAAGGAACAGGGTGTACAGTCGTCGTCAGGGTGTGTTACTCAGTGGGTTTTTTGTCAATTAGCCAGCCCAATTCCATTTAAGTTTAACGGCTTGCTAGTTAAAGTCCCTGAATTAGATTTTTGGTAAATCTAGTGGACGCGGGATGTGAAGGTGACCGGAATGCAACGCACAGCGACTGCTCAAATTCTTGTCCACCTATCTGTGGTTACAATTATACTAAAGAAGAACTAATGAACTGTGCGAAAGTTTGTGACCTACGTGCCTGCGAGTGCAAGCAGGGATATATATTAACAGAAATTCGTGGATTATGTGTTAAGCCCGAAGATTGCTCAGGAATGTGGTCAATCTTTATGATCTTTACAACGATTCCAGGGTGTCTAAGTACTACTATTATTGGCACACAAATATTTAACATATTTAATTCACAACAGTATTTTTTTCATTGCTTTAATTTATTTTAACTCTGATTTTGTAATACAGCCAAAATAATCTTTTCACGTATCGAATACAGACTTGATTGATGAATGATGAATACCAATTTTTGCAAATTTGTTTTATTATTTATTGACACAGTGCCAGGGTGCAAAGGAGATCCTAATGCAGTATTTAGCGACTGTCCGAGTGCTTGTGAACCAAATTGTACTAACCCGAAACCGCAAATATGCACCAAGCAATGCATGCCTCCTAGCTGTGTTTGCAAACCAGATTTTGTTTTAACACATGAATGAAAACACTGGAAAATGTGTCAAGCCTGAGAATTGTCCAGGTAATATTTCTTCTCCTTTCTTATTTTGGTTCTCCAATCTTTTTTTAATAGGGTAATATCAGCTTTCGTGTTTAAAGTATTAATGTAATTTATTCCACTTTTCGCTCATTCGTTTTTCCAAAACAGAAAAAGGTTGCAAAGGAGATCCCAACGCGATGTTAAGCGAATGTCCATCTGCTTGTGAACCAACTTGTACTAAATCGGATCCTTACCAACCATGCACCTATCAGTGTCTGGCTCCCGGTTGTGTGTGCATGCCAGGATTTGTTCGAAATGAAAAAACTGGAAAATGTGTCAATCCCGAAACGTGTCCAGGTATGATTTATTCAAAGGAAGCAATCAGACTTCATTCTGGAACATAGTTTTCAGTATGTTGATAAGGTTTGCTTTTCTTCTCAGTTAATTAACTTGTGTGATCATGTCTCGTGCAATCAGTTATTCAGTTTTTATTTTATCTAATAAACGGAAGAGGATATTTTTGTATTAACATTAGGTCTAAAGCATACCACCGTTTGCACGCACTTTGATATTATTTGGGACCGATTGCAGTTTTTTTTTAATCTTAAAATTTTCTTATGACAGCTGAGCCTCAATGTAACGGAGATCGCAATGCAACATTCGTGGAGAGCCCAGAATACTGTCAGCCTACCTGTAAGAATCCGGAACCCGAAGGAGACTGCATGGACATGCGCGCGCCACCAGGATGTATATGCAAACAAGGATATCTTTTTAAGTAAAAAGGTGGACGGTGTATCAGGCCTGAAGACTGTCCGGGTAAAAAAACAAGTCATATTTTATTTAGGAAATAATATCTACCATGTATCAAGGTCATCATCTGCCTAGCCTTTTTGTTGGATTCCGGTTTAACCAGTTGCAGCTGTATAGGTACCCGTATTTTACATGGAGTGACTTCTTATCTGACACAAACCGTTTTTTTAAATTTAATTTGTTACGTTATTGGTTTCGACGAAGTTTGAAGCACACAAAGCCGTTGATCCGGCGCTTGATCACTCTCCGGTCGTGTCGAATTGCCGTCCCATCGGACTGTCGGACAATTGTGTACTATAATATCTCTTGAGATGGCCAACATGATCGAAATTCGTTCAGAAGGATATTCATATTTAGAAGGGATGCTCAATAAGATTCGATACGTAACGATACTTGTATGGAAGTCTTATATTTTTGCAAGCTAGTTCCAAGCCGTTCATTTGGTTATCTTTACTTTTAGGTGGATCGCCGAAATGTAGAGCGAATGAAACCTATGTCTACTGCAACGCAGGCTGCCCAACTGATTACTGTCCTACGGATGACAGTCTCGCTATTTTCGCTTGTGATCCTCCGTATCCGTGCCTCGGTGGCTGTGCTTGCAAAGGAGGCTATTTGATAGTCAGTGAAAATGATGAGAGATGCATCTTGTCTTCAGAATGTCGTAAGTAGAATTAGAACAATTTTGTGACTGGATACCTTAATGATATTAAATCAAGTATTTATGATAAATACAGTGATCGCAAGTGCTGCTGTTGAGCATGACATCCAGGGTTCGATGTCTGGGTAGGGCAAAGTGCAAAAATATATATTGATGGCATTAGGCCCGGCTCCTTACATGGGGCATAAAAATAACTGGTGCAATGTGGGTGTGTGTGTGGTGATTAAAACTTTTGTTTAACACTCCAGGGATAACAGGTGTGACGACGTATTGTTGCTACAGACTTTGAAGCTTCAGTCTATTTCTATCGAGATGTAGTGGACAGTACAAAAAGTACTGTAAACGAAATAGTACAAAGAAAAAACTAACATAAATTATGAATCGCGCTATTAAATCCGACGCGCAACACGTGAAGCTTAACATGTTTGGCAACGTTGCACAACATCGCGCGACGTTGTCAACTGGCGTACAACATGACAAACTACAACAAAAGTTGCTAAACAAAAGTTCCGCACTGACTTTCAACATGTTGTGCAACATGTCGTGCGCCAAATGTGGCCTAGTGGATACGAGGCTTAAAGTAATCTGCGACTTAAGACTACATAGGAAAATCCGACAACGACTGTGGGCTAGTAGCCCACTAGACAGAACACTCGTCTGGTCGGAGGATGCTCCCTTTTCAATTGGGCATGAAGAACTTTACACTTCAGTTCTTAATACCTCTATAGAAATTGGGAAAAAGTTTGAAATTCTGACTAACTGGATATATTATTGTATATTTAGCACAACTAAAATGTAGCAGACCAAACGAGTTTTGGGACGCATATGCTCCAGGCTGCTTACGAGAAAGATGTAACAACAGGGGCATTCCCTGTGATTTCCAATACCCCGGTCCACCTAGATGCAGATGTATTCCAGGGTACTACAGAAACCAGGATGAGATCTGTGTACCGCAATGCCAATGTCGTGAGTATCTACTATGTTTTAAAAGTACAAGACTGTGTGTCTAAACACAGATGTCAATGTTTAGTCAGTGAAATTTTCATAAGAGAACCCTCTAAATGAAGTTCTATAATAATGACAGTAATAACTGACTAATGAATGACTAGGCGATAGCTTTTTGAGGGACAAAACAACAGAAATAACAAACGCTTACAATACCCTTACACCAACTTGTGGTATCCATTGTGTTCATTTCAAGTGATTTACGGGTCAATACCATTAGATGTCATCTCCTAGCACGGCTTCCAAAGATTCAGGAAACTAGGGTTCAGAGATCTTAAAAACAAGGACCCTAAAAAAATATAATCCTGTGTGAAATTCTAGTTTTATGCGTCCTGCTCACCAGTAGGAAAGAGTTAGATATACTTATATATCCTGTAAATATTGCAGCAAAGCCAGGATGTAACGGTGACATGAACGCAACATTCTCAGAATGTCCCAGTGAATGTCCTTCAACTTGCGGTGACCCCCCGGATCAGGGATGCACGGCTGTCTGTGCAGAACCCGGGTGCATCTGCAATGAGGGATTCGTTCTGTCTAAACCGGGTGGAATTTGTATTAGACCCGAAGACTGTGGTAAGGCATTAAATCATTTTAAAGTTGTTACTTCAATACTTCTCTGTTCTGTATGCTAACGTGCAATGGAGCGCAGTATTCTAACCGCCAAGCTAACTGACCATATACGCAACACCACGCTGCGCTCCAAAAGGCAACAAAATCACTTGTTTCCCCGCCATTGCGATATTTCTTTTGTTCTGGACCGAACCTGAGAACCTACTAGTTACGGAGATATTGGAGGTCAAAATTCCAACTTTTTCCCAAGGTTTTTTTCAAATTCTAGTTTTGGTCATAACTTTACTTATAACTTTACTTTTAATGCTTCCATAACCCGTTTACTATTAAATACGTCGATCTGCACAATGTTGCGTTACATTGAGTTTTACCGTAAAACGTGATATTTCACCCCAAAAAAACAGTCGTTTCTCAGCAATAATGTTTGCGTAGAGTTACTTAGTCTGATGTACAGAATGCTTGGTTGACGGCTTTGTAATGGGTTCGTTTACACCTTGTAAATAAAAGGCGTAACTCAAAAAGCCGCTAATCTGAAGTGCCTGAAGCTTTGGCTGCCTTGGTTCTAAGTTGTAAACGTTTACAGATAACTTATGGAAGTGATCATACCTACATCATACTCGTATATCGACGTGAAATCAGAAAAACCTTAATATCTACGCAACTAAGAAAAAAAAATAAGACTTAATTCGTCTCCTTTTGGTTTGGACAACGCGAATCTAAGCCACGTTTACTGGTCTCTTCCTACGCTTGCTCTCTTTTCTTGATGCAGAAACACTTTCAGAATAAAACTAGCAACTAGAAGCGGCAGTACTTCGTTCTAGTAGCAATAATATCTTGGTACTAAATTATCCTCTTTTCACCTCGACAAGAAATCTTCAGAATACGAAAATTCAGTTCCATCTACGGGGAGCTGAAAAGGATTTATTGTCGCTTGCATTTTAAAGATATTGCAATAGAATAACCGCGATGGTTGGACACTGAACCTTATTACCATATTTTTCATTTGAATTTTGTCTGGATTCTGAGAGATCTTGAGCATAAATCTGTTGTAACAAAAAAGGGGAAGATTTTTTAGTATATTCTATTGTTGCGTGAAGAATGCGTGTTTAAAATTTTTGTGGTCTAAATTCATAGTCACTTCGTAATTCTCTTTTACGTCTAGTGATGTTTCTAGCTTGACCTAAAAGATGTTCCTTCTAACTGATAAATCGTTTTCAATTTAATTTATAACCGTAACAAATGTACGATGGTCTGATTCAAAATAATTTTAATTAAACTGTTAAAACAAATTGATTATTTGTCTTAAAACAATCCCTTTGTTGCCACGTCTAAGGGTTTAAATGAGAAATGCGTTTATTCTAACTATTGTTTGGACAATTCAGAATCCGAACAGAGTACCTATGTTTATTGAATCGCTTTGTTCAGATGCCTTTGAACGAATAACACGTAACTGAAAAGTGGAAATAAATCCCGGCTTTTTGGGAGGAAAGTCGATGGCTTAGTTGGAAACCCTGGTGAAACAGGTTCGTTCTGTTAGAACCGGGTACCGAAATAGGTTTTTAAAAAATAAATTACTTTTTGGCTAGAATAAACTTTGTATTAAAACAATAAAAATACACGGGTGCAAGATACATGTGCACGGTAGGACGGTTGGGAGACGACTGGAGTGCTGGACTGTGACGAGGGGGAGAGAGGAATGAGAGTATGCTGCGTCAGCAGCAGGAATGCAGCGTAGGCTGCTGAGTGGACCAGAAGGGGTACAGATGAGGGATGTAACAGCCCCCCGATTAGGAGGAAACTTACAGGTGGAAGGTAAGTTGACGCCGGAAGGTAAAGGTAAGTTTTACAGGTTTTAGGTCATTCGGAGACGAGGAGCAGGAATATCTTCGACTTCTGTTGATGCCATTTCTATGGGAGTATCAGGTAAAGGGGTACATCTAGATTTCTTAACTAACTTACAATAACAATACAATTTATAGGAAATAACTAAGATTATAACTAAGCTTATAATAACAGTAGTATATGAATAATAATTACCGTAAAGGACAATATGAGGTTTTTCAATTACTCCGTTAAGGTTTGTTTTAATCTGATCAGTTACTTTATTATAATTTGAGAAAAGAGAATCTAAATTATTAATATTTCTTAAGTTAACGTAGGGAACTTTAATATTTTCTTTTAAATATGTAGTAGAACTACAACAAGTATCATTAATCAATTCGAAGTGCAATACTATTGGCTTTAATTTTATTTCAATGTTATGTTTAGGTATTAAGAGTGCGGCGCCATCCGCTCGCAACTGCAATTCGAAGCGAAGGCAAAAACACGTTGAAATATTGTTGTCTCTGTTTCACACTCCCCGGCCCGTTGCGTAGCCGCGCGTGAGCCAGTGTGAATAGAGTGTACCTATGCGTGTGTTAATAGTGTTTGGTGCCTTTTTATTAGTTATCATGTTCATTGTTTGCTTTATTTTTGTTAGTTACTTTGTGCAATCGTTAGTATATGTGCAGAATAGTAATGCGTTTTTAGGAAATCTGTCTACAATGTTTTTATCTCAAATGTTAGATTAACTCAAAATCTAGGCTTTGTTGAAAAAAACCGGCCAAGTGCGAGTCGGACTCGCACACGAAGGGTTCCGTACCATTGACTATATTTAGTATTTGTTGTTATAGCGGCAACAGTAATACATCATCTGTGAAAATTTCAACTGTCTAGCTGTCACGGTTCATGAGATACAGCCTGGTGACAGACAGACGGACAGACAGCGAAGTCTTAGTAATAGGGTTCCGTTTTTACCCTTTGGGTACGGAACCCTAAAAAAATCTGGGTTACTTACTACTCTTTCTATACCACTAATGTAGATAACTGAAAATCTGAAATAAAAGTAGGTACGTACTGCGGGTCTAAAATGGCCGCTCTAGCAGAATCCACGCAGAATCTTAGTATGAATCACGTCAAAAATTTAAAATTCTTAAAATGGACTTTATGTTTATGAGGTTAAAGTCCATTTTAAGAATTTTAAATTTTTAACGTGATTCATATTACGATTCTGATAAAGCGGCCATTTTAGACCCCCTGGTGGCTCAGTGGTGGCGGCCCCGACTTACGAACAGTAAGGCGCGGGACAAATACAAGAGGCGTCGGGCGCGGACATGGCGCGGGCGGCTTCCTATTCCATTCAAATATCATACAAAATGCATGGAAATAACGTGCAATTTAGGCTACACGGTATATCATTGCGCTGACGAGGATGTGACGATAAACGATATACCTACCGTGTGTTGTATTTGTCCCGCGCCCATAGACTTAGTACTTATAATACTGCCCGCGCCTAAGTCGTAGGTTCGAACCCAGGCAGGCGCATTACTTTGTGTAATTCATCAACTCTGCTCTCAAAACGGTGAAGGAAAACATCGTGAGAAAAGGAAACCGGCATAACTATCCTAGAACCTAAAAGTAGGTAGGTAGTAGGTAGGCAGTAGGTAGGCAGTAGGTAGGCAGTAGGTAGTCAGTAGGTAGGCAGTAGGTAGGCAGTAGGTAGGTAGTAGGTACTCATCAAGACGAATCAAACGAGCCCAAACTCGAAGCGGTTGCGTCGTTTTATTACGGAGATCCTTTGGCCCCCCTTTCAGCTTCATCATCAAACCCTGATTACCATTTAGGACCAATTTACTCTTCAAGATCAATCAAACGGGCCCAAACTCGACGGGATTATGTCGTTTTATTACGGACTTCCAATGGCCTCTTCCAGCTCCATTATCAGACCCTGGATACCACCTAGCACCAAAGTACTCGTCAAGACAAATCATACGAGCCCAAACTCGATGGGGTTATGTCGTTTTATAACGGAGTTCCCATGGACACCTTCTAGCTCCATCATCAGACCCTGGACCCTAAACACAAAGTACTCGTCACGACGAATCAAACAAGTTCAAACTCGATGGGGTTACGTCGTTACATTATAGAATTCCTATGGCCACCTATAGCATTGTCACGCGATATACCTACATATGCGTGCAAAATTTCAGCTCAATCGGTAATCGGGAAGTGGATCAAATTTTACTTGCAAGATTTGATTACTTACAGATTACAGACAAACATTGGGACACGTGAAACTATATCAAAGCTTGTAAAATAAAACATAATATTTATTTAGTCGGTAGGTAGGTACCTAGGTACCCTTATGTTATGATTATGAATGAAACCTATTAGTCGGACATTTGAATCCTAAACACATCTAATTCAGTATGTACTAACCCAGTGTAATGTAATTTCGATTATGAACGAGAAAAAATATGTGGCAGGCATTTTTTTGGTCTAAGTTTAAAAAAATTATGAAAACAAAAAGGTAGGTAGATACTTACTGTGAGATTCCTACATCCCATCCCAACGTTTGGAGTCCATGTTGCTAACCTTTATATATAATTATGTTTATGTAGGTACCTGTTTTGTAACCTAAATTTAACCAAATCGTAAGCAAATATCGAAGTCCGTAAACAAAACAAAAGTCGTACTAAAGTAGGTAGGTAGGTTACTCGATTCCAAATCACAAGGCAAATCTAAATCCAAATCCGTAGCATAGGTAAAGAAGTGTCAGAAATATTACGATACAATTGGCAAAAAAATACGCACGCACAATGCAATCAAGTAATCGTCTAACATTGACGAACGAATTGCCCGGCCCGGCCGGGTGGCGAGGTGCGCAGGCACACATTTACATATTTTGTCACTATACTCAACACATCCAAATGTACTGTCCCTCGCCCCGCGCGGCCGCGCCCCGCCCCAGCTCAATGCTTGATGCGATGGCACGACTTCCGATGAACATTTGTGATTAATTTGAATGTGTGCCGTAATACCAAAAATGATGAATGAAAACTCAATGCTTTTCCATTATTTTTTTTATATTATTTAACTTAACAATATAAGACATGTTTCCATTTGAACAATGTTACAAATACTACCGTTTTTAATATAGAACAGATGAGATGAAAACATCGTATTTATACTGTAAAAATGTGAGATATTCAATTTGTTTGCATTTCGCTCTTGATAAGTATTTTGCAAAAAAAAAACAATGGAAACCTAGGTAATTACCATCTTGTTCCGAATAACAGCATATTAAGGTGGAAATATGCTCAGACTGAAAATGATTTTGGTATTACGTTTGTATGGACAAATTCACGCTCCCCGGCCTCTTAACTTATTGTCGTTGCAATAGGCGATACAGTTGTCTGGTAAAGTTAGTATACCAGTACCGGAAATAGAAGATTCAGATAAATCTTGATTATTACATTCTATTGTTATTTTAGAATTTTGACTAATCATGTATATCCACTGGTTGCTATGTAACTTATGAAAGGTTTCAAAATTACCACTAATAAATTCAGTTTTGCAAAGAGGCGGAACGGAAGTCAGAGCTTTTGAAATAACCTCGGTTTCACATATAGCTACGGCTGACGTGGAGTATACATTGGAAATTTCACATATATAATATTGCGTATTTATAACTTTACAGGCAGTGAGTGAATTTAATTTACAATAAGATGATTTATCTTTAGTTATGCCCAAATATTTAGTGGATGGTATTATTGTAGAATACAATGTTTTCTTTACAGCTCTAAGGGCAATAGGATAAGGGGTAGTATGATACAAATCGAATTCTTTAGTATTTACTAAAGGCATTTGTAATACAAATATTATTTTGTTATTTGCATAATAACTGGAAACATCGGATATATTTTCTAGAATATGGATATTGTCTAAGATTAAGGGTACAGGTAGTTGCTTAGAACTAGGGAGAAATCTATAGTTATTTACAAGGTCTGAAAACAGTTGTTTAGGGGTAATAATAGATGGATATAGCATATTGGACTTACTAAACATAATAGCATTAATTATATCTTCTAACTTAAATGATAGGGTTAATAAACTACTTTCTAAAATATTCGACAGTCCCGATATTTTAGACCTTATTAATAGCTTATTGGAAACTAGCGTTAAATTGGCCATTTCCTGGTTCAGGGTATCAATAGCATAACTAAGGCTAACTTCATTTGCATTGATTTTATCAATGACTTCTTTAAGAGACAATAGTGTGGATGTTGTAACCATCATGTTTTCTTTCATG
Organism: Xestia xanthographa; assembly: GCA_905147715.2. NCBI lineage: Eukaryota > Metazoa > Arthropoda > Insecta > Lepidoptera > Noctuidae > Xestia > Xestia xanthographa. The sequence goes on from LR990646.1 coordinate 21,979,475, forward strand.
AGGGTTGCCAATTTGGTTTGATCATTCTCTAAGGTTTGAATGGCATTACTATATTTTTCGGCATCATTCTGGTCCATATTTCCAAACAGTTGTTTAATTACTGAGCCGATTCCACCAAACCAAGCTGATCTTTTATTATAAGATTTAGATATAAGATGAGAAATAGAATCAAAGTCTCTCATCAGAATAACGGGATGACAATGGTTGGAACAAATAGTGACATTCGCCTTCATAGTATGCATTGCTTTGATTACATAGACATTTCGAAGTTCTTAGGATATCCCTTATGTTATCTAAATGTGGTTGAATGAAAGAGATATCTATGGGGATGATAATATCTAAAGTATCATCGGTTATTTTTAGAGAGCCAATGGGGTCAAAATATATGCCCGCGTCGTCTGATGCTGGCTGGATATGTCCTTGACTGTTTGATGCCAGGGTAGGATAAATGTAACCAATTCTGTAAGGAAAGGTAATTTAAATAAGCTGATTATATATACCTACTATGGTTCATTACTAGTTGCTAATTTGAATTCGTCAAAATGGTGTTTGACGTGACGTCTGTTGATTAATAGTGACGCAGTATTGTTGCCATGGATTTTCACGATTTTAAACGGGCCTTTCCATATAGGTGAAAGAGCTTTTCTAAGGCGTAAGTGATTTTTAAGGTAAACAAGATCGCCGACTTTATATTTAATTGGCCTTGTGTGAGTGTCATAGTAACTTTTGGAATTTGTCTTCGATTTTTGTATATGTTCTATTGCTTTTGCTCGGCAGTACTTGAGTCTATTTTGGAGTATACGGACATATTCAGGGTAAGTAGCGCCTGCAGTTTCCTCGTAGATGGAATTCGGTATATAGGGTTTGTTTCCAAATACAAGCTCATAGGGAGAGAAATGAGTGGTTGAATGAATGGCTGTGTTGTACGCAAGCATAGCTGTGTACACAAAGCGGGGTCAGTTGTTTTGTTGCTCGTTTACATAAGATTTTAGGTACTCTTTTAAGGTGGAGTGACTTCTCTCGAGAGCACCTTGAGTCTGAGGGTGATACGGGGTGGACCATAATTGTTTTATTTTTAGTAAGTTACATGTTTGTTTAAATAGTTCGGCCGTGAAGTTGGTGCCTTGGTCTGTTAGAATTGTTTTAGGTATTCCAAATAGAGTAATAAAATGAACCAAACATTCGCATGTTTCCTCGGCTGTAGTGTTAGTGATTGGATAAGCGGCTGAGAATTTGGTGAGGTCATCTTGGAGCGTCAATATGTATTTGTATTTATCGTTGCCGGCTTCTGGTAATGGTCCTACTATATCGAAAGCTACACGTTCAAAGGGCCGTGTGGAAAGAGATGTGATTTGCATAGGGGCACGATTATTTCTTCTGAGGGCTTTATTAATTTGGCATTACGGACATTTCTTTACATAGTTTTCGACGTCTATTCGCATGTTTTTCCAGTAGTACTTTTCTTGAATGCGTTTCAGCATTCTACCGGAACCTAAGTTTAAAAACCTTTAAAAACCTAAGTTAAACCTTCACTCAATGATGGGTAGATAATAGTATTCTTATAAATGTGTATAGTCATTTCTGAGTTGTGAAATAGATAAAGGATCATATTATATAGTTTGATATACTTATGGGTATCGAAAGGATTATTAAAATCAGATATAGCTATTTGAGGGTTATTTTGCCCTGTGAGGCTGACAACTAACTCATTTCTTACGGATTTAAGACACTTGTAGATATCTTCATACGTGCAAGTGTCAAAGTGATTGACCTTGGTGAAAATGAAATAATAAATTTTACTTTCGAATTCATATTTAAGGAAGGAATGTAATGTTCTTTCTAGTAAGGAAAATTCACTCAAATTAGGAATATTGGATATGATTTCTTGAGTATATGGGACGGATTCGTCCATATCTATAGATGTAGGGATGATGATATATTTTTTATCAGTTTTAGATAGACTTTCATTATGTTCTATTATGGTTACGTTAGGATTTAAATCCTTAGCGGTGGTTTTAAGGAATTCTGAGTAATTACCATCTAAGGTACTGGAGCTACTAGGGCTCGAGACATCAGGTGGTGATATTTGATTTGGATGATTAGTGGAAGATGAGGGTAAGTTTTCATTTATTATATTATCTAGGTCATCAAGGTTACCTAACTCTGGTAAGCTTCTAGGTTGGACAAGGGGATCTGTGAGATCTTCAAGTTGGATTAAGTCGTCTGGAGAGACAGCTGGAAGGACATCTGGATTCGATGTTTCATCATAATCAGGTGAGTTAAAATTTTCATTAGAAGTACTAGGTATAGGATTTATAGGATTGACAGATTTAGTTATAGGATAGCGGGATAATGCATCAGCGGCATTATTTAGTTTCCCTTTTCTATATATTATTTCATACTCATATTCCTCCAATTTTAATCTCCATCTTTGGAGTTTACTACTGGGGTCAGAGTGGTTGAATAGCCAACGTAATGGACGATGGTCAGTAATTATTGTGAATTTCCTGCCATACAGGTAAGGGCGGAAGGTTTTACAGCCGAAAAGAATTGCAAGTAATTCTTTTTCAGTTGTACTATAATTGCACTCATTTTTGTTGAGTGTACGGGAAGCATAGGCGATGGGCTTATCTTTGCCTATTTCGCCTTGGGAGAGAATAGCGCTGATTGCATAATTGGATGCATCACAGCTGAGAAGGAATGGTTTAGAGAAATCAGGATATGACAATAGCGGAGCTGTAGTTAATTTATTTTTTAGGGTTTCAAAGGATAACTGATGTTCGTTTGACCAAACGAACTCTACGTTTTTTTTCAGTAGATTTGTTAAAGGTTTTGCAATGCTTGAAAAATCAGAGATGAACCTGCGATAATAAGAGACGAAACCGAGGAATGATTTGACGTCCTTGGGAGTTTTTGGTATTGGGAATTCATGAACTGCTCTTAGTTTTTCAGGATTTGGTTTTACGCCTTTGTCAGTAATGACATGGCCTAGATATGAAACTTCCTTTCTTAAAAATTCACATTTATCTGGTTGCAGTTTTAAACTGAATTGACGGAGTCTGTAAAAAACGTTAGTTAGGTTATCTATATGAGAAGGGATATCAAATGAGTAAATTACGATATCATCAAGATAAACGAAGCATTGGATTCCTTGGAGACCAGATAGAGCAGAATTCATTAACATCTGAAAGGTGGATGGTGCATTTTTTAGTCCAAATGGCATACGTGTGAACTCGTAATGCCCTGTTGGGATTGAAAATGCTGTTTTGGGAGAATCATCAGGAGACATGTTTATTTGATGAAAACCGGAAGCTAGGTCTAATGTGCTGGGGTCCGTAAGGACCGATGCCTGCCGGGGTCGCGGGACTATTCGAAAGAGATACCGTGGCCCCGGAACACAAAGGGCGATGAAGGAACATGGATGGGTTTTAGTCAGTAAAAGTCTGACACTCCCTCCTGCTCCGCCCAGAGCGGGAGGGGTTATTTGATGACTTCCCAACCGAAAAAAAAAAAAAAAAAAGGTCTAATGTGCTGAAATATTTGCACTTGCCTAATTGATCTAAGATTTCGGCTATGTTTGGGATAGGATAGGAATCGCCGATGGTCACGTCGTTAAGCTTACGGTAATCAATTACAACGCGCCATTTTCTTTCACCGGAAGCATCAAGCTTCTTGGGTACTACCCAAATTGGTGAGGACCATGGGGACATAGAAGGTTTTATAATACCTTGTCTCAACATTTTTTCAACTTGAGAATCAACCTCTTTCTTGTGGCATTCGGGAAATCTATATGTCTTAACATGAATTGGGTTATCAGACGTGGTTTTAATTTTATGTTCTATTGCATCAGTGCAGGTTAACTGGTCGTCGGGTAGATGGAAAATATCTGAAAACTGAGAACAAACAGAGTATAATGCCTCAGTTTCTTCTGGATTAAGATGGGACACGCGAAGCTGCTTTAAAACTTCTTCTGTGCGTTCACGAGTATGGGATTCGGTTACGTTACCGATAAAGACTGAAGCGTTTAGTTCGAAAGGCTTTAAATGTAATTTTAGATCAGACTTAAGGGTTACAGGTTCTTCTGAGGTGTTAACAATGGAAATATTAACACGATTGTTACTCTTAACTTGAACTAAACAGTTTGCTATTATTTGTTGTTTGTTTGTTTGTTTGTTTGTTTGTTTGCAGTTTGCTGAGGACGCTACTCACGATATGCGAGACATATGCGGAGGTGCACGGCCTTAAATACAACTCAAAAAAGAGTGAGGTGTTGGTGTTTACGGCACCTAAACAACAGCCCCGTCGTGTACCTCCAGTATATCTCAACGGCGTAGTACTCAATGTGGTGAATAGTTTTAAGTATCTTGGGCATGTTGTCACCAGTGACCTGCGTGATGATGGCGACATAGAGCGTGAGCGCAAGGCGTTGGCGGTGAGGAGCAATATGCTCGCCCGCAGGTTTGCTCGCTGCACGGCAGACGTCAAAGTTAGTTTATTTAAGGCGTTCTGTCAGTCCTTCTACACGAGCGGCCTGTGGGTGTCATATACGAGCCGAGCCTACAACGTCCTGCGCGTACAATACAACAAAGCTTTTAGGATGCTGTTGCGGTTGCCGCGACGTTGCAGTGCATCAGGAATGTTTGCAGCAGCTCATACGGATGGCTTTCACGCCATCATGCGTAAGAAAGCGGCTTCCTTACTGCAACGCTTGCGTAGCACTGGGAACAGCATCCTAAAAATGATTGTTGGCAGAGTGGACTGCCCCATCCAAAGACATTGGGTCAAAATAAGTATAGGTTTATGTTAAATTGAATTAAGGACTACTAATAACACTAACATAGCATATAAGCACAATCTGTTACTAACCACTAACAACGTATGGACTGTTATAGGTCTGAAATAAAGTTTTTTTTTTTTTTTTTTTTTTTTTAATAGATTTTGGGAAATATGTTGGTCAATTATTAAACCTTCTTTGATTTCAGGATTTGCTACAGTGCATTCGATTATGGTTTCACTGCGTGGTGCAATAGTATAAACGGGTTCATTGAAATGCATTTTAAGCATAATATCTTTTAAATGCAACACACCTTCATCATAGTTAATTTGGCCACTCATGGAATTGAATAAGTCGTTGCCGACAATACCATCATAGGGTATGCTTAATTCATTAACTACATTAAATATATGTGTTAGGTATTTACAGTCACTATGAGATTTATCATGTGTAAAGATGGTTATAGGGATTTGTCCTAATGTACATAGAGGATTATCAGTGGATGAATCGATACCTTTGATTTTGAATTTAATCGATTCGTTAAGAACGGGCATGGTATCAATGACTGTTTTTTTAATTATACTTATAGATGCACCGGTATCGACAAGGAGGGATAGATCATTAGAGGACACGGGAGTATTCACTTTTATATAAGGTAAGTATTTATTTGGTATATTAGATGTGAATTCATATATTTCTTTATTAATATGTTTTTTATTTTCAGGATTTTGGGTGAAGTCTACGGTTTGGGGCTGGATACCCTGTTGCCTGACTTGGATGGAATGACCTCGAGTTTGGGGCTGAATACCCTGTCCATAGGTCATGAAGGAATTAGAGTCTACGATTTGGGGCTGGTTACCCTGTCCATGGGTCATGAAGGAATTAGAGTCTACGATTTGGGGCTGGTTACCCTGTTGCTTGACTCTTATGGGATGACCACGAGTTTGGGGCTGGTTACCCTGTCCATGGGTCATGAAGGATTTAGAGTCTATGATTTGGGGCTGGTTACCCTGTTGCTTGACTCTTATGGGATGACCACGAGTTTGGGGCTGGTTACCCTGTCCATGGGTCATGAAGGATTTTGCGTCGTCTATTGTGGAGTTTATTTGTCCCGTGCGACGCTTGTTCGGGACATTATTCAGTTTAAATTGTTGTCAACAGTATCATATGCTTCTGTTTCGGTCACCGCATTTATACGGGGTTTAAAAGAAGATGTGCTCGGCTGCGCACTTGAAGAGAAAGATTTATTTTGGTTATTGAATCTTTTATTATTATATTCGCGGAGTTGGCATTTTTCTAGAAAATGCCCTGATTTTTTGCAGTATCTGCAAAATGGGTCATTAGAAGAGGTTTGTAGAGCGGAAGGTTTTTGGGATTGATTATAATTATTATTATTAAAGTTACTGGATCTATTAGGTTTGTTACTTGGATCATTTGAACGAAGTGATTTTGCTGCAAAATTTTGTTTGTAGGAATATTGCTGTAATTTTTCTTCAGAAATCGCATAATTTAAAGCGTCGTTTAGATTTTTAGGATTCCGACACCTAACTATGTTTGCAATACGAGGGGTAAGACCCATCGTGAATGTATGGAGAGCTAAGTCTTCCATTGCAGCTACTCTGCCGGATATTTCACTCTTCTTATGACCGGAAATAGAGATTTCCGTAAGTAATTGAGATAAACAGGTTTCTATCCTAAGGGAGAATTGGTTGACATTCTCCTGGGCACCTTGCCTGCAATCCTGGAGCTCTGCAAGGAGATGAGCATAATGTTTTCGCTCTCCGAATTGGTTTTGAAGGAAGTCTTTAAGGGATGGCCACGAATCGAATTCCTTGATTGAACATGATATCTCGGCTTTACCATCTAATTGGCTGATTATATACTTGAAGACGATGTCAGCTTCATTAGAAGAGGCTAGGGAAATGGCATTATCGCAATTATGTATAAAAGCATTTAGTTTTTCTCGGCTGCCATCAAAGGGCTTTATGAATTTTAGAATTACACTTAAAGGTATGCTTTCCGTAGACTCTTCTTTCACGGCTCTTGTACCTTGGGAGTGGGACATGGTTGACAACCAGTTTTTATAAATAAAAAGATAACTAAGACAAGTCTGGAAATAAGATTAAGGATTAGACTTAAGTGTACAATGCAATGTATTCTTATCGCTTATGCTATGTGTTGAGACTGGAACTGCGACGAGCGACGAGACATAACATCCGTTGATAAGACGTATGGATTGGAATGTTCAAGATAAGCCGTTGAACGATTTTTATAACTTAGAACTTTGATCACTTTACTAAGAAATCGGAAAATATGTTCAAAACTCACAGTATTATTGCGCACACTTTCTTCATGTTTTGCAGGATCTGGAGCTGGAACTGGAACTGGAACTGGAGTGACCTTGAACTAGGTCAGTACTGGATTTACCGGTATGGAGAGTCGTCTCTGGAACTCAGGAACTCAGGAACTGGAGTGACCTTGAATTAGGCCAGTACCGGGTTTTACCGGTGTGATGAGTCGTCTCTGGAACTTTTCAGGAACTGAAGCACTTTCACTTTTTGGAATTTAGGCACTTTTTGGAAGGGTTCCAAGGATTTTACAATCCCTTTTACGCTGCCACCAATGTTAGAACCGGGTACCGAAATAGGTTTTTAAAAAAGAAATTACTTTTTGGCTAGAATAAACTTTGTATTAAAACAATAAAAATACACGGGTGCAAGATACATGTGCACGATAGGACGGTTGGGAGACGACTGGAGTGCTGGACTGTGACGAGGGGGAGAGAGGAATGAGAGGATGCTGCGTCAGCAGCAGGAATGCAGCGTAGGCTGCTGAGTGGACCAGAAGGGGTACAGATGAGGGATGTAACAGTTCGATTTAAGTAAATGTAATAGAAAATATTTCGAAGTTGGATTACGCCGTTTATTCCCATCCACCACCCCCAATTCTACCACCCGGGGTGGTGGATGGGAATAACTAGAAGCGTTAACGCGTTTAACATTTATTCCCATCCACCACCCCTGGTAAAAGTGATTATAAGGACTATTTGACTTAATTGTTTTTTGTTTTTTTTTTCTTGGACTATTGGACTTCTGTTTTATGTGTTTTTTTTTTCTTGGGCTATTGGACTTCTTGTTTTGTTTTTGTTTTTTGGACTTACTTTTTTTTGTTTTTTTTTGGAATACTACAATTTTTTTTTTTGTTTTTGTTTTTTGGACTGACTTTTTTATTTTGTTTTTCTTTTGGAATACTTGAGTTATTTTTTTTTTCTTTTGTTTTTTGGACTATTTGACTTATATTTTTTTTTTCGTTTTGTTTTTGACTGACTTTTTTATTTTGTTTTTTTTTTGGAATACTAGACTTATTTTTTTTGATCTTGTTTTTTGGAATAGTTGCCTTATTTTTTTTGTTTTTGTTTCTTGGACTGACTTCTTTTTGGAATACTAGTCTTATTTTTTTTTTTGCTTTTGTGTTTTGGTCTATTTGTCTTTTTTTTATTAATTATTTTGTTTTGTTTTTTGGAATACTAGACTTTTTTTTTGCTTTTGTTTTTTGGACTTTTTGACATACTTACCTTTATTTAAAATTATTTTTTTATTTTGTTTTTTGGAATACTTGTCTTTTTTTTTTTGTTTTGTTTTTTGGACTATTTGACTTATATTTTATTTTTTTGTTTTGTTTTTGACTGACTTTTTTATTTTGTTTTTTTTGGAATACTAGACTTATTTTTTTTGATCTTGTTTTTTGGAATAGTTGCCTTATTTTTTTTGTTTTTGTTTTTTGGACTGACTTCTTTTTGGAATACTAGTCTTATTTTTTTTTTGCTTTTGTGTTTTGGTCTATTTGTCTTTTTTTTTATTAATTATTTTGTTTTGTTTTTTGGAATACTACACGTTTTTTTTGCTTTTGTTTTTTGGACTATTTGACATACTTACCTTTTTTTAAAATTATTTTTTTATTTTGTTTTTTGGAATACTTGACTTATTTTTTTTTGTTTTGTTTTTCCACCATCTTGGATTTTCATTTTGAGCTCATTTTCATTATCAGCGACCTCAAAAACCACGAAAACGACACCCATAAAGAAAAATCCGAACATTTTCATCAGCACCATCTTAGATTTTCAGTTTGACCTCATTTAAGCCGTGTTAAAGAAAAAAAAATTAATTAATAATCCAGCAAAACAAAAACACAAAAAATAAGTCAAGTATTCCAAAAAACAAAACAAAATAATTCATAAAAAAAGATATAAGTCAAATAGTCCAAAAAACAAAAGCAAAAAAAAAATAAGTCTAGTATTCACAAAAAAAAACAAAATAAAAAAAGTCAGTCCAAAAAACAAAAAAAATAAGTCAACTATTCCAAAAAACAAAACAAAATTATTAATAAAAAAATATATAAGTCAAATAGTCCAAAAACAAACACAAAAAAAAAATAAGTTGTATTCAAAAAAAAAAAGTCAACTACTCCAAAAAACAAAAAGTTATTAATAAAAAAAGATATAAGTCAAATAGTTCAAAAAACAAAAGCAAAAAACAAAATAAGTAGTATTCCAAAAAAAAAACAAAAAAAAAGTTAGTCGAAAAAACAAAAAAAAGAAGTCCAATAGTCCAAGAAATAAAAAATAAAAAAAAAAAAACAAAAAAAAATTGAGTCAAATAGTCCTTAAAATCACTTTTACCAGGGGTGGTAGATGGGAATAAATGTTAAACGCGTTAACGCTTCAAGTTATTCCCATCCACCACCCCGGGTGGTACAATTGGGGGTGGTGGATGGGAATAAACGGATTACGCTTTATCGCCATCTTTCTTTTATACATGACGTTCTTTTAACCGTAAAATACTATTTAGGGGATTCGATTTGGATAGCAATGTTGTAGGTACAAGTATTTTTGATGAAAACTTCTTTAGGCGCGTTGAGCACTTTTTGGGTGAAGTAAAACATTGAACTCATCGTCACTTGACGTAACGTATGGTCACGCTTCGTAGCACTCGTAGGCGATCCGCTACGGCGTAGCACCATATAGACATGCGCGGGACATAACCACAACCAGTGCTACGACTGGGGCGGGGCCTGTGTACTTTTTATTTTCACTTCTATCAGCAGTCCCCAAAGACTGCCCCGATTGTTTTTTTTTTATTGTTAGGATCGTAGCAGGTGGCGGTCTGTTCTTTCTGCCTACTCATCATCTGCCTAGCCGTTTCCCAGCTATGTTGTTGTCGGCTTCCAGTCTAACCGGATGCAGCTGATTACCAGTGTTTCACAAGGAGCGACTGCCTAACTGACCTCCACAACTCGGTTAGTACTGTGTTATACGATACCCCGTGGTAAGACTGGTTGTCAAACTTTTTGGGCCACTGCCTGTAACGACTGTCAAAGATCTACAAATGACAGCTAGGACCAACTGCTTGACGTGCTTTCCGAGGCACGGAGGAAACTCGGTATGTAATGGGTGGTCACCCAGCCACGGACCAACCTAGGCAAGTGCGGCTTAACCCGAGTGGCTGTTATTATTTAACCACGAGCTCCCCTTCTTTCTGCCTACTCCAATGGAAAAAGGCGTGACTTTATGTTTGTTATGTATCTTTCACATAACATACATGTAATTTCATAATCTTTATTGAATATCGCATTAGTTGAACGAGTCTTAATCGAAGTGCAGTAGATCGTGCTAATTGAAAATTGTAAAGAGCGCTGTTGGCAACAGTCAATTTATTCCCCGATAAGTGCATTATAGAAACGTTAATTAAACATAATGTTCTTACGTCTTTATTACTTTTGTGAATTAATTTATGGTAATGTTTTATTAGTTGGCTCAGCCCAATTTACACCACAAATTGTTTATCATTTGGGTTAAAACGAATTTAAATTGTCTTTCCTTTTCTGTAAATCGTTGTAGCACTTAGATACCCGCAATTACAGACACAATTAAAATAACAATGCACCGTGCCCGATCGGGCACGGCTGGAGACATAAGGGTATATCAGACACAGACCGATGTTTCAATAATTATCCTGTGCGCTGAACGTATTTACTGACCCAGGGTGCAAGCGGGCCCTAAATGTGTCAAGTTGAAATTGTTCCGGAACCGCTCCGTAAATGTAACATTATTTTGTGGACAACAAGTCTGCAACTTAGTAGTTACATCTAAAACTAATAGCTGCAATTATGAAGATAGTAATATCTTCAAAAGGATATCAAGTAACGCGAACGATATCCGACAAAGTAACTTTATATGCACGTTATTGCATATCTAGCGTTTCTGCTCTCGACATAACGGACTGTCAGTTGTTACTAAGTTACACACAGTTCTATTCGTCTGTCTTTTGTTTTATTTGTTCTTCTTTCGAAGTGTTTTGAACTGTGCTGTGCTGCTGTGCTGGTTTTTTTCCAGGAACAATTCATACGATGGTGCGCGGTTTAATAAAACATGTTTGTTTGTTTTTTTGATCTACTGTCAAATGCAAAATATTGACCTATACGAGTTTCGATTCAATTTCTTGGATCTCGGGAATATGATGTCACATTTTTTGGTAGCTAAAAATATCTATGATAGGCGGTCATCTTCAAATAATAAGGCAAGATTCCTGTTAATAATTTGTTACGTGGACAGAGTAGTAGTGTATAATTAGTTAATGTAGTGCATATTGCAGAACTGTAGCATGCAATGAAAATATTATTATCACTGAGTGAAAATAAAAATCATGTCACCGGTACGTTGCGGTCGCTATAACAGTTGAAAAATATTCTCCCGTCCCACATAAAGGTAATGCTGGTTCAGTCCCACTCCCCTATACTTGACTATGGTGATGTCATTACCCATCAGGCAGCGCAGAGGGCGTCGACAGCTTTGTTTTCCCTTCTAGACAAACCCACTTCTCCTTCTTATCTGACTTCTCACTTCCAATATTTATGCTCTGCGCACAACAAGAATCTTCGTTCTTCCAATAATCGTCTTCTACGATGTCCTATTCACCGCTCTGGTTTTCTTAAATCTTCTTTTCCCGTCCAGGCGGTTTTCCTTTGGAATGCGCTCCCTCTGAATATCAGAATGGCAACCAGTCGGCTCACATTTAAAGTAACAGCTCGCGATATTATTACTTATATATGTATTTATTGTTATTTTATCTTGAAAATTTTCTTTACTTGCACCTACTGTTTTGTCTCTGCTACCGTAAGGTAGACTGGTAGAAAATGCTCAAGGCATTAAATCCGCCTTTGTACGGTCAAACAAGCTATTCGGTTTACATTGGGTTAAACTGTAAACCAAATAACTTGTCCGACCGTACATTATGTGCATACAGTTTTAATAAATAAATAAATAATATGACAAAATCATGCCTTGTTATCATAAAAACCTATACGGTTCACACTTATTAAAATTTAAACAAAAATACCAAATTGCTATTAGGAAATACAGAATTGGTACGTTGGAGTAAAAAAATCCCCGCGTGTACGTCACAAACCTGATAGCACGATCTTGCATCATCCGAGTCATATCTCCGCCACAGTAGACATGTCAACATACAGTATTACAACTAGAGAAAAAATGATCGTAATAGGCTCTCACGACTTTAAATAGCGAAACTGGAAACGATGTGATGACACTTTTCGCTATTGAACGTAGTTGAAATATACCCATCGCGTGCATTGTTGAAATTCTACCTGATCATCCTTCGGTGAGGGCCAAAGAAACCAGTGTCGTCTTAAAGCTCGTTGGGTTGACGATGTCGTCAAAGTCGCGTGAAACACCTGCAAAAAGGGACGCCAGAACCGGGAAGTGTGGCAGAAAAAAGGGGAGGCAGCAGTGGGAGATACCATGATATGATGATGATATGACATTTTGGATTGATATGATGATGATGATGATCCTCCGGGTTACTCGTAAGTGAGTACCCTGTCGCATTAAGACAAACGGTTACGTTTTATGGGTGTATTGCTATATAGCAAAAAGTTTACTTGACCCGAACCCGAAGACCGACCGTTTGATTTCGCAAAAATGCCCGACTTGGGTCACTGGCTATATTTGTGTTGTTTCCCCGTCGAGTTTAGTGTTTTTATATCCTCATATACTTTGTTTTGCCAGAGTTCGTAATATAAGTGGTATTTTATTGAGAGGAATAGTGTCTGACAATGTTGTTCGTGTATCTTTCTATTTGTGTTCTTTTTTTAGTTCACAGTGGTGTGACAAAATATGTGGAGGAAAAAGGTAGGTGAAAATAAAAGATTGTTGTTAGTAATAAGAGATTTGTTGTTTGAATGTAGTTTTATCTCTATCAAGAGTCTCTTCAATCAAATAATCAGGTATCCAAATAAGCAGGGTTCGAATTATTTTCTTTATAAAATCATTTATAATGACGAATTGTTTTATTCTTTGGTGATACAATAATTTGCGTGTTGTTTAAACACAATGTTAGCGACTGTTTTTTTTTTTAAAGGGACAGCTAATCGTGTTCGGATACACGTGAAGTGTATTGTTTTATGATTTGTTGTTATTATAATAATTATAATTATCAAAGTATAATTATATCATGATAATTATCACTTCGAACCCTAAAAATAAGTACTTAATAGCCTTTACATTGCAGTTGTACAATGTCATAGCCTAATCAGCGTAATTATTATGTTCCGACTGCGGGGTCAGAAGCCTCCGCTCTCTGAGCCCAGTGTGAATAGGTGGATGTCATAAAGTGTGACGATAATGTGTGTGTGTGTGTGTGTGTAAGTGTGTGATGTGTGTGTAATGTGTGTGTGATGTGTGTGTGTGTATAATTTGAGGATTGCCGGTTTCCTCACGATGTTTTCCTTCATCGTCAATGAGAGTAGAATAATGATAGTTTAATAATTTCATATGATTCAAATCTACAACCTAGGCAGTACTGGGTCCTTAGTAAAACTGGTTGTCCGACTTTCGGGCCACTGACTGCCAAAGATCTATAAATGACAGCCGGGACCAACGGCTTAACGCGCTTTCCGAGGCACGTAGGAAACTCGGTATGTACTGAGTGATCACCCATCCAAGGACCAAACTAGGCAGGCGCGGCTTAACCTAAATATTACTGGTATGTTCAGTAGATAATTAATATTAAATACAGTAAACTCAACGACCTGTCTTCTCTATGTAGTAGTGGGATGCAACGGTGATCGCAACGCAACATACAGTGAATGCGCCAGTTATTGTCCTCCGACTTGTGATGACATTGGTCAGGAACCAAAGGCATGTTAAGCCGCGTGTGCACCGGCTGGCTGTCAGTGCAACCCAGGATATGTACTGAATAAAGACGGAAAATGTATTAACCCTAAAGATTGTCCAGGTAAATATGAACCTTTAGTGGTATAGAGAACAAGGTGTATAGTTCCTCATCCCCGATTGAAAAGCGAGAAACCTCTGGCCCCCGTCTAGGATGTTGCGTCTGATGGGCTTCGGCTCGACCATTGTTACCGGGTTTTTCTATAATGGATGTAAAAATACCCTTATCGATACAGCAAGACACTCGTACTCCCCGTCATTGGTATAATATATTGTTTTGTTCTGGACCATACGTGGGATCCTTTTAATAACGAAGATAATATTGGAGGAACAAAGTTTCACCTTGTTCCCAATTTTTTTTAATTAAAATTTTTAACGTTATGACTTTACTATTATATACCTCCACAATGTTTTGAGTGCGTTACATGGAGTCATACCCGTCATAAATCGTGATTTTTCACCCAAAAAAAAAAGACGTGTCCCAGCAATAATTTTACCTAGGGTTACTTAGTTTAATGTGCAGAATGCTTGATTGACGGCTTGGTTTACACTTTACACCTCGATTTCGATGATATTTGGTACATAGGAGGACCCTGACCAAGGTAGAACATATAATTTTATCTCTGTAGTACAGCTACAGTCCCGTGGGATATTTTCAACCTCCACACGCGCAAAAGTGCGTGCTTGAGTTTATCTTTACCTTTTAAATCCTCGATTAGGTATTCTAATTTAACTTTGACTTTAAATTTAACTGTCGACTTTGTCAGACAGACAGAATTTTAAGTTGAATAGTATCCTGAAACTCGTTCGTTACACTTTTCATACGGGTGGAATGAAATAGTACATTGTTACCCTAGGGGTGAAAGTAACTTATTTAGTCCCGAGACGGGGTTTGGTGCCCGAGCGAAGCGAGGGCGCTAATAGTTCGAGGGACTAAATAAGTCTTTAACCCGAGGTAAACACTGTGCTTTTCATTACGAATACAAGGCAAATAAAAAATAAAAACATTCAATCAACAAAATGAAGATCGAACCCCGGAAGACCGCTTTCCCGCCTAGTTTGCTTTTTTTGTCTGTGGCCGGCCAGCTATTCAGCCATTACCTATTTTTCATTTTCATCATTGAAAAAATGGTAAATATTTTGCCCAAATCTATGTTATTTTAAAGAAATAGTTGAAGCTTAATTATAATAAAGTTATTTAAAAAAAATATATATTCTATTTTAATTCTAGTTGGAACATGGTTCAATAGAAAAATGGACTATTTTTTTTAAATAATTTGACAGCTGTCAGTTGAAAACGATTCTCCCTAGGGCTGAAAAGTATTACTTTCAACCCGCTCCTCAGGCAACTTTAGACCTACTTTCCGAGTATGAGTAATGAAATAGTAGATTGTATCATAAGGGAGCAAAATAATATTTTTACGGCGAGGGCGCTTTTTTGAATCCAGAGCAAAGTGAGGGATTCTAGAGTAGAATCCCGAGCGTAGCAAGGGATTCTTTAATAGAATCCTGAACGTAGCGAGGGATTCAAAGTACGTCGCCCGAGCCAAAAATATATTTTGCGCCCGAGTGATACACTCTACTTTTCATCACCCACTATGAGAAAATAAAAGGCGCCTCATAATTTTAACCGACTTCAAAAAGGAGAAGGATCTCTATTCTACTGTTTTTTTTTAATGTATTTACACCGATTACGCTGATATTAATGAGCCGATTGACGTGATTATTTTTTAGTTTGATGCGGAATAGTTGCCATTTGGTCCTATAAAAATTTAACATAGTTTGGCTCAGTAGTTTTCATTTTATGAACATTTTTATTTCAGTCGTGTGGTCTAATTTCAACATGTAAAATAAATGCATATGTAATATTGAAAAAATGGAAAAATAAAAAAAACTGTTTTGCAAAATATAAAACCGACTTCACAAAACACAAAAACGTTAAAAATAGCTTCAGAAGTCGGTGACAAAAAAAAAACTAAATGAATCAAACAAAGGTCACCGACTTCTGAAGATCTAAAGTTATTTTTCACTTTATTGTGTTTTTTATTCACTGTCACTTGAAGAACTAATTTTTCAAAAGAAAACCATGAATTTCTAACAATTCATGAAAATTTACGAAAACGTGGTCTGTAGTTCACGCGTTTTTTTTTTAAATCAGCTAGCGCTGCGGCGGGCGCGACGATGGGCCGTCGAACCAGCCAGTCTTTATTCAAACAATATTTGCGTTCGATTTCTTTCGGCGCTGAACACTAAGATGTTCCAAATTCAAAAAGTGCGCCGCAATAGTAGATTGTATGACAAGGGAGCAAAATAGTATTTTTACGGCGAGGGCGCTATTTTGATTCCAGAGCGAAGCGAAGGATTCTAGAATAGAATCCCGAGCATAGCGAGGGATTCTAAAATAGAATCCTGAGCGTAGCGAGGGATTCAAAGTACATCGCCTGAGGGAAAAATATGTTTGCTCTCGAGTCATATACTCTACTTTTCATCTCGTTCTATGAGAAAATAAATAAGAGACACTTTTAAGTAATTAATGGATAAGTTTAATTAAAAAAATGACATGAATGTAAAAAAGGTCAATTACAAATTTATATATTTATATCTAATACACTGGCGAAATTTTGAAAATGTATTGTCACTGTGTGTGTTTTGTTTGGGATTGATATAGTTGTGGATTTATTTATACATTTTTTGTGTTTTAATTACTCTTTCTTTGTTCTAATATGAAAAGTTTACTTGAAATTTGTAGCGTTTTTTGATGATGGATCAATTCTTTTCTAAACTGTGGAAATAGAAAAACAAAAATATTTATGCTTTAAGCTTCTACTCCATTCACCGAATATACCCATTTTTTTTGGAAAGTGATAAAAAAGTCATCCAGTATTTTGGGTGTTTGTAATCTCAGTATCTGGCTGGTGCTCAGGAAAAGGTTCCTTTGATGTAGAAGAGCGCGGTGACAACGGCATGGGCGAACTATCTGCAACTCTTAATTTAATATTTTCTACAATGCGCGTGCTGACCCCCGCATCGTACAGCAAACACTTGCAGCCAGTCATTTATACAATTTTCGTTCGATTTCAATGAACGATTCATGTTCCAAATTCAAATCTCATTACTGCCCGCTAAAAAGTCTAGTGGAGAAAAGAGCTACTTTGCTCCCGCTAAACGGGGAACAAAACGACACTTTTCGAATAGAAGGGATGAAAAGATAATTGCGGCGCACTTATAAAGAGGAATAAAAACTCATTACTGCCCGCTAAAAGTTTCTTATAGAAAACACCACCTTTGGGTGCACTTAAAGGCGAACCAAGTCGTTCTTTTCGAATAGGTGGGATGAAAAAACTATTTTCGCGAGCCATGGCTGAACTTCTATTCAAAAAACTTTTGGTTCCGAATCCGAATTGCTAAATTCAGCAATTCTCGTTTGGAATTACTTCGGTTTATAGGTGTTTTCTGTGCACATGGCTGAGGGAAGGCACTTCACTATACACGGATCACGTCGGTTTGGGGGTATGAAGAACAGGGTGTAAAGGTTTTCATCCCCCGTAGAAAAGGGAGGATCCTCCGACCAGATGGGTGTTGTGTCTAGTGGGCTACTGTCTGACTTGTTGTAGTGTTGATGTAGGAATTAGATGTAAGTTCTTAATGTGTCATAGATGCTGAGAGAGCGCTGTAGACCTGATTGGCGCAGCGGTAGTGAGGCTGCCTTACGTTCTTAGGGTCGGGGGTTCGAATTCCGGTCGGAGCATAATGTTTGTGTGATGAGCATGGACATTTGTTTCCGAGTCATGGATGTTTATATGTATAATAAGTATGTATTTACAAACAAAAAAAGTATCTATGTAGTATATCGACTATCTGGTGTCCACGACACAAGCCTCGTTGCTTAGTGTGGCACTAGATGGCGCTGTGTGTTATGTCCAGCAATATTTATTTATTTAATTTTTGTTTTATGTTGGTGTAGTACTCTTTGTTTATGTTGTTGTAGAATTTTTTGTTTTATGTTGTTGTAGTACTTCTGTAGTGCCGCTACAATTTCACCTGTCGTTGTTTTCAGAGATTTATAAATGAAGACAGTCTCGATTACAGTGTCAAAAACGTCTGGTTTCAACTAATCATAAGTAGAATAAAATTAATTAGAGACATGTGTCCTGACACCCTATTGGTCCTGCTGACATTAAGTGAATATTTTAATATTATTGCTTTGTTGATATTTCGACTCTCCAAGATCTCCGTTATAAATCCAACTGTAAACTTTCATTTAAGCTTTTTAGTCAAAACGAGCAATACAATCTAACACCAAGTACCTACGTATTCTATTCTATATTCAAACACAAATTATTCAAGAAAAGCCACCACGGCCCATCAACGTCAAAATCGTATCAGTACAAACTGAAATCTGGCCTTCTATTATTTTGGTCGTTATCAGGGGCTTTATAGGCCTCCAAATGCCTTAATGACAGCCTCTTTAGATGATAGTCGGGTACAGAGGGCTTAACGGCCTTTTCAAGTAAGGATTTAGTATATTATAACCATCCTCAGAGTAAGTTGATTTTAAGCTTGCTTTGGAAACTACGTATAATGTTGTTCGGAATTCAGGTCATTATTTTTTTCACTCTTGGAAAAGTTAATATTTGGTCTGCGATTTACAAGTTTAAAAAAATATTAAATGACTGCCTCGTTGGTCTAGAAGTCACAAGCGCGACTGATGAGCATGTCCTAGGTTCGAATCAAGGGTCGGGCAAAGTGTTATTGGGTTGTTCGATCAGAAATTTCTCAGTAGCAGCCACTGAGACTGGATTTGTGCCCGGGTGATGGCAATAGGCTCGCCCCCTATTACATGGGACTTAACATAGCTAGCAAAATGTGGGTGTACTAAGGTACACCTCTGCCTACCTCTTAGGGGATTATAGATCTAGACAATGAAGTTTATGTTTTGATTTGTAATAATGTAATATAATAATAATAATAATATAATATAATATAATTTTAATAATAATAATAATATATATACGTCGTTTTTTTTAGCACGCAATTTATTCTGTATATTTTTTGAAAAACCACTGAATTTTTTGGCTATACTTCTGTGCCCGAAGCGAAGGAAATAAGAAACCATATCATTTATTTACAAAATTAAAACCTCCACAATTTCAACAAGTTAATAAAAATACGAAGAACAATGACAATGAATGACAGATGTCATAAAAGAAAAAACGGAAAATGATTGATACAGAAAATGTTTAGATCACAGAGTACATTATAAGATGATTAACGACGACCAGATATTATGATAACGAGAGCAGCAGCACGACGCGCACGCCTACCAACTCCGGACTCGTCGCTCAGCTCCGCCTCGCCGCCGCCGGACCCCGGATCACCAGTGTCACCGGTTGCGGCAGTTGCGTCGAGCTCGAGCGACGAATATTTCTCTCCGCCGACGTCGCCACCACCTGTACGTCGTGCGGGGAGAGGCCGGCCACCGAAGGGCTTGGGACTTAGGGGCCAACAGGCCCCGAGCCGGGTCCCCGCTACCGGTGGTTGTGTGCAGCGCATGAAATGGACTCAAGCAATGAACGAGAACGTCATGCGCGCATACTACGGGTCTACAGAGGGGGGAACTAACCTCACTGCGTACCGTGTTAGGATGCTGTCTCTGTTCCAGGATCTTGAACCAACCGTCAACGTCTCGGCCCAACGACTGTCGGATCAGGTGCGGGTTATCCAACGCAACCACAGGTTGGACGACGCCGCGCTTGATAGGCTGCGCTCAGAAGTACTGAGCAACCTTATCATCCTAACTCTGACACAAACTGCGGTGCAAGTGTCAGATATTAACGTAACCCTACCGCGGTCGATCCCTGCTGTTGTAGAGGAGGATGATAGGGTTGCCACGGTAGGTAGCCAGTGCAACGACTGATTGAGGAACGCTCTGGAGGATGCGCTTCGTGAATATCGGTCCACTCCTACCGAACTTAGGCCCCGATTACCACGGTTACCCATGCATAAGAAAAATAGGGCGTTGGTGTGTGCCTTGGACTCGCAACTCAAGCATATATTCGAGAGTAGCGAGAACCTCGTTGATACACAATCGATCCTGTTCTGTGGGGCTGTTGCGGCATGTCGTTTAGCTAATGTCAAGTTTCCAAATTGTGACGTAGCTACTCGACCAAAACCAGCCGTACCAGCCTGGCAGCGCAGGATCGAGCGCCGTATCGACGGGGCCAGGGTACTCATCGGCAAACTATACTGCTTCAGGGAGGGCAATACACGACCACGGGTGATGCGCTTTGTGAGGCGGGCATTCTCGGGGACTGAAATCAGTCCTCAAGAATACATGTCCCGTGCCACAGAGCGCATCGACTTCCTGAAGCAGAAAGTTTATGCATGGGCGAACCGTATTCGGAGGTATAAGCAGCGGGTTGATCGGTATTCACAGAATCGCATGTTCCAGAGCGATGAGAGGTGGGTATACAGAGCTTGGGAGCGACCCGAGCAAAATATGACAGACGTGTGCCGCCCGGATGATGCCACCACGAGTTCTTTCTGGCGCAGCATCTGGTCGGTACCCGTTTGTCATACTGAGGCTGACTGGATGCGTGATGTCGAGCGAGTGTGTGAACCTATCCCAGAAATGGAGCCAATTTTTATAACACCTTTGGATGTAGCTAGAGCAGTTCGTCCGTTACCAAATTGGAAATCCCCGGGACCGGACGGACTGCACAACTTCTGGCTCAAATGGTTTAGTAGTTCACACACTTGCCTGGCATCGCAATTCCAGTCATCCTTAGAGTCCGGGTCCCTCCCACAGTTTTTAACAACAGGCGTTACCCACCTGCTCCATAAGTCAGGTAGTCCCGCGGAACCCAAAAATTATAGACCGATCACGTGTTTGTCGAAGATCTACAAGCTTCTTACATCCATTCTGAGAATGAAAATTAATACACACATTGACAAAAACTCCATCATGTCAGCCTCTCAGAATGGATGTAGGAATGGGTCCCGCAGTACTAAGGAGCTACTCCTCATCGACATGGCCATTAGCCAACAGGTTCGTCGATCTCGCAAAGATCTGTCGACATGTTGGATAGATTATAAGAAGGCCTATGACTCGGTGCCACATACGTGGCTCATGAGGGTGCTGGAGTTGTACAAAGTAGATACAACTCTACGCACCTTTCTTGAGTCATGTATGGGGCAATGGAAGACGGTCCTTCGATATCCAGGATGTCGACAGATCGAGGGGAGCGATGAGCCTGTATGGATTAAGCGGGGAATATTCCAGGGCGACAGTCTGAGTCCACTTTGGTTCTGTTTAGCCCTGAATCCTCTAAGCACATTGCTGGAGAATTCAGGCCTAGGCTGTCGGTTGAGGAAGGATGGTCAGGTTATATCTCACCTGCTTTACATGGATGATCTGAAACTCTTTGCCCCCAACAAATTGCGATTGATGGAGCTACTGAAAGTAACTGAAACTTTTAGTAGCGCCATCAGGATGGAATTTGGTGTGGACAAATGTGCAGTCATGTACGTAAAGCGAGGGGAGATTATGGAGTCCGAGGGACTTCAACTCTCGGACTCCATACACCTGAAATCTGTTTCCTCATCCGAAACCTATAAGTATTTGGGTATGTCGGAAGCGTTAGGCATTAATGTAACTGACATGAAGCAATCATTGAGGGAGCGCTTCTTCGGTCGCCTGAGAAAGGTATTAAATAGCCTTCTTTCAGGTGGGAACAAGGTGCGCGCCTTCAATGGTTGGGTCATGCCGGTTTTAATGTACTCTTTCGGCATACTCAAATGGACTCAGACCGAACTCGACGCCCTGGATAGAAGAGTTCGTACACTGCTGACCGAAAGCCGGATGCATCACCCACGATCATCGGTTATGAGACTGTACATCCCGCGGAAGTGCGGAGGTCGAGGCTTTTTAAACGCGAAGACCCTCCACAACCGCGAGGTGTGCAGTCTCAGAGAATATTTTTTAAAAGCCGAGGTGGGTATGCACCGAGATGTGGTCGCAGTGGACAAGGGACTCACCCCGCTGTCCATGGCTAAAGAGAACTGGCACAGACCTGAGGTACTTACCACCGATGACCGCAAGGAAGTATGGCAAGGCAAAGAGCTTCACGGGCGCTTCTACCGGGCTCTTCATGGGCCCGATGTAGATTTTCTAGCGTCCGTGTCCTGGTTACGTTTCGGCGACCTCTTTGGGGAAACTGAAGGTTTTGTTTGTGCGATTATGGACGAAGTTATGTTGACGAACAACTACCGGAAATATATTATGAAGGACGGGACGGTTGACGTGTGTCGGGCATGCCACCTTCCGGGTGAGTCCATCAGACATATTATTTCTGGTTGTTCTCGTCTGGCTAACGGCGAGTACTTGCACAGGCATAACCAAGTAGCCAGGATTATACACCAGCAACTTGCCTTGAAATATAAACTTGTGGAATCTGAGGTACCGTACTACAAGTATGTGCCCGACCCAGTTCTCGAAAATGACCATGTCACGCTGTACTGGGATCGGTCCATCATTACTGACAGGACTATTGTCGCCAATAAGCCTGACATAGTGATGATGGACCGATCAGCGCGCCGCGTAATGATAATCGATGTTACCATTCCGCATGACGAGAACCTCGTGAAAGCTGAGAAAGAGAAACAAATAAAATATCTCGACTTGGCACACGAGGTTCGCGGCATGTGGAATATGAACTCGGTTATCATTGTGCCGATTGTCGTGACGGCCAATGGCCTTATAGCCAAGAGCTTCGATGACCATCTATCGAAGCTCTCTTTAGGCGGTTGGATCAAGGGCCTGATTCAGAAGGCAGTACTCCTCGATACGGCTCGCATTGTGAGGAGGTTCCTGTCTCTGCAGCCCTAACCACCGGTGGTTTGGACCCTGCTCCCGACACCGGCGGACTACTATTTTTTATATTTTTAAATGTTTTTGTTTTTTTAAGAAATATTTAAAAATGTGAATAATTAGGATACTAAATGAATAAAGGAGATAATAATATAATTAATATAATTTTTACATATAATTTTTCTTCAAGAATTATTTCTGGCTCCCTAAAGACCGTCTCTTACCGTATATGCCTTGAAAGTGAAAACACTTATTAGCTTTTGGTCTAGCATTCTAACTCTCAAACAGAATAAATGTACTAGAGTATTTTGTTAAAGTGTTAAAATGTGTTTCAATATATTCATGCTTTTTAACGTCTGTATTGAGATTGTATGTAACTAAGTGCTCCTAAAATGTTAGTTTCTTTTCAAACTCACTAACACGACTTTTTCCAAAAAATATTTTATTGTTAAGCTGAAATGTGGTTAGAACAAAGAAAAGGTACGATGCCAACAATATGGGAAACTAGCTAGATAGTAGATTTCATCTTTAAAACGGCTGTTACTAGTAGTTCTGCAATAACAAATATTCGGATTACCTAAAAAAAATACTCACAAAACAAAAAAACAAAAATCCAAACAAAATCCAAAAACAAAAAACCAATCCAATTCAACCAAATACCAATCCACCACTAAAACCAAAACCAACCTCAACCAACCAATCCTATTCAAAATTGCCAGCAACCATTTCGTTAACTTGTTCGATCTTACATTCGACATTACATATGATACATTATTTAAAGGTCCATCAACACCTGTATGTGGGATAAACGAAATAGCCAGAGACTGCAGAAGAATCTGCCCACCACAGACATGTCTGAGCAAGTACGCGTTATTCCTCTGTAAGGAAAACATACCCTGTGAGCCGGGGTGTGACTGTATTCCGAATTATCTGAGGGACGATAAGGGAATATGCATACCAAGCGAAAAGTGTCCTCCGCGTAAGATATTTTTCATGTTTACTGTCTTTGCTTTCTGAGTTTTACTTCCTCTTCTTTTATTTTCTTTTCTTGATCTGACTTTTTCATCGTATTCTTTATTCTTAAGGTCTTTTATTCATATCCTTAAGTTTATGTTTAAAGTTTGTACTCCTGTCTAAACTTATCATTATCTTCGTGCTCTTATTCTATGTTACTAAATTAATGTCGGCACGTATTGTAGGAGTTCATTTGACTTAATTATTTTATAGTTGAACCTGAGCCAAAATGTGGTTACAATGAAGTCTCAGTACCCTGCAGACAGATCTGCCCACCACAAAACTGTGAAATAGCGTACACTGACTACGCTTGCACTGAAGAATCAAAAATATGTGAACCTGGGTGCGACTGTCTTCCCGATCACCTTAGGAATGGGAGCGGGATATGTATACCGAATGATCAGTGTCCTTGTAAGACCAGTAATTTAACTATTCAACATCGTTATCACGTTGCTTTTAAAGAATCTGCTCTCGTTCGATATTTTGGTCATAGTAGGACTTATGTCATAAAAGTCCATAATTGGTCTGTTTTAATGAAATTACAAAATGCGAGACTCACTTAGGAAATCATCATTATCTGCACTGTTTCAGACATCAGCTTCTAGCTTTACTTGACGTCTCTAATCTAAGCGATTCGCGCTCGAATACACGATCATCGCGTTCGTAATGTTCGTATGTCTCTCATTTGTTTGCTACATCGCGCGCTCGTCCTCTACTAGAACGAGCACACGAACACGTCTTTACGATCGCCGAATAAACTGTCACGTGTTCGCGCAGCGATCATAGTTACTATGCGGTCTTGCACATCTATGATTTGATTTTTGTTTGACACGAATTTTCGGAATTACATCAATGTTCATTCACGAACACATCTCCTTAGTGGCCGCCGAGTCATACAGACGACTGGGCTTCGTTTTGCGTAATGCACGTGACTTCCGTACCCTAACATCATCAAAATATTGTATAATTCCCTTGTCAGAAGTAAATTGGAATTTGCAGCTTGCGTTTGGAGTCCATATGAATCAACATACGCCTTAATAATTGAAAAATTCAAAAGGCCTTCCTACGCTACTTATATAAAAGAAACTACGGGTACTATCCATTTATGTACCCCACAGATTTTTTGCTAGGTATTCTGGGATATAACTCCCTAGCTGTCCGGCGGTCTAGAACGCAGATCATTACTGCTCTGAAAATTTTGCGGAACGTAATCGACTCCCCAGAATTGCACAACATACTATGCACATTTTATGTCCCTGACAATTACCTACGCCACCGGTCCAACCGCCGGCACAGACTATTCGCGACTGCACAGAGCCACACGGTGTCCCGTGCGCATTCCCCCCTGTGTCGCATGCGCAGCGCAATCAATACCCTTATTTTTGATCAACCCGATTGTGACGTGTTGAATGACAAATTCAACCAAATCATGTTATTGTGTTCGAGATTTTGTGAAAGACATTGTTTATGAATAATTGTATGTCCAAATAATTTGTAACCTAACACAATGTATTTTCTTTTTTTTTATGTACTTATATATAGTAATGCTGTACCTATCCAGATGAAATTGTAGTTTATAAAATACATAAGAAACTAATTAATTACTGTTACTGGTGTATAACCGTTGTAATTAATAAATAAATAATAAATAAATGTTCATCATTCATCCACTTTGATACCTTCTTCGATCTCACATTTGACACTATACATCATTTCTAGATCCATCAACTCCTGTTTGTGGGATAAACGAAATAGCTAGAGACTGCAAGCAGATCTGCCCTCCACAGTCGTGCCAAAGCTTATACATTGAGTATAGTTGTCTTCAAGACATAGCCTGCGAGCCAGGGTGTGACTGTGTGCCCAATTATCTGAGAAACGATAAGGGAATTTGTATACCGAGGGAAAAGTGCCCTCCGCGTAAGATATTTTTCATTTTGACTGTCTCTGCTTTTTGACATCTTCTTTTCTCTTGTTCTTCATGACCTTTGACTTTTTCGTCTTCTTCTTGTGTATTATAATAATATCTCAATGTCCTGTTTAGAGTTTCATCATAGTTATCTTTCTGCTCTTATCTCATGTTACTTAGGGTCGGCGCAACACGATTTTTCTTCCATTCTCCCCTGTTAGCACTCACGGTATCATTTACCTACTTTTTTCTTGCATATTATTCCACACAGAATTCATTCATCTTTTCTTTGGTCTTCCTCTATCTCCTAGCCATCAAAATTTATATTCATCACTCTTTAAGTCACATGCGATTCATCCTTCGGACTACTGTTTACAGTATCGCTGATGAAATGTATGAGCAATGACTAGATAGTAGAGATCATCTTTTACGGCCGTTTTTTATAACTTACTTACGTGTAACTGTTGGGTAATATGCCTACGTCCGTAGCTATCAGTGTTTCTATAAACAAAGTTAGCTTGAAATATCCTATCCGCGTCACCTACCTGTCACTACTACTACTACTACTACTACTAAAAAATTTAAAGATAGCTTTTCTGTGACGTTTTATTTCTAACCGTCCGTAAGCTAAATGTCAAACAGACAGGGATAGCAACCTACCGAAACATGCTAGCAAGTTATCGTAAATGGCCGTAAAATGGCTGTTACCAGTAGTTCATTTAACTCTATTATTTTATAGTGGAACCTACATGTGGTTACAACGAAGTCTCAGTACCCTGCAGACAGATCTGCCCACCACAGAACTGTGATATAGCATACACTGACTACGCTTGTACTAAGGAATCAGCAATATGTGAACCTGGCTGTAACTGTCTTCCTGACCACCTTAGGAATGGGAGCGGGATATGTGTACCGAATGATCAGTGTCCTGGACGTAAGATTTTTCGTATTCGCTGTCTTTTCTTTCTGATCTTTTTCTTCCTCTTGTTTTCCTCATTCTACCTTAGTTGTTTTAAGTTGGTTAAGGTATGCTGGCAACCACGGTACTTTTACAGTTTTTATGCCTTGTGACTGTAGTTACATTTCATTGTTATTCCCTTTATTCATTTCTAAACAATTTTTTTACATTTTTAAATATTAATTAAAAAATATATATATCATAAATAAATATATCACGGCAAGGAAAGCCTAGAGGAACACTGTCCCCAAATATTGGCGCCATCCGCCACCATAATGTTGTCTTTCAGTCATCTATCACATCGCCTTGCGATACGTTTCTTCATTGTTGGTAGATAGGTAGGGGGGTACTGGCTAGTTGAAATCGCACACAACACTTGGCTCAAATTCCAAACGTTTATTTCTATTAAACCATTTGGTACAGAAACTGATTAACTTTCTAGAGTTGAGTCGTCCATTTGCAAATTATTATGGTTGAGGAGAAGAATGGATGAAGAAACTCCTCACATTAGTATTTCAATTGTTTTTGCTAATCGTAAGCTAATGACACCTTCGTTGCTCACGCGTCCATTCTACCTGAGTGAGCAGAAGTACCACAATATCCGTTCAGCAACTTATTACAATAGTAAAGTCAATCAGCCTCACAAATAATACTGAAACACTTTACAATAATTGTGTTACTATTAAATAATGACAGAATTCACCAATTTGAGCACGTTTTCAATCATTAATAATAAAATAGTTGTCTCATTACTTTTTAGTCTTTAATCTGTGCTATCATGGCACATTTCCGGTGATGTAAACAGTTATGTTAAACAAAATCTTTTTACTAGTAAATCACTGTGTAAAATAGTCTTATTAATTTATATTTATTATTATTGAGACTTACTTAGTCCTCGTACTAAATTTAAACACTCAGGTATTGATGGTAAAATCACAATCGGTGCCATTTTCCCTGACAGGTGACGCCGTATCATAAAGAAACATAATGTCAAGTGATTAACTATGAATTGCTAATATGAATGAAACCCTAAAGTTGTTAAACAAATATTCTTATGTTAATTATAACGATAGTTTTAGCTAGAACATCGAGTTTAGTTTAATAATTAATTTTCAAGTGATACTGATTAAGACAAGCCAACAGATGGCGCTGTTATCTTGATACTCAAACGAAATTAGTCAATGGCACTCACAGGTGTTATAATAGTTGCCAGAGTATCTCACAGATGGCAGTATTATCGTTTATGGAATAAGAAATTGTAATTTAACTAGTTACAATCAATAACATTATGTAATAAGCTTAGCTTATAGGTGTCCTCGCGGCGACAAATATAATAATATATATCATAATATCATATCAATATATATCATAATCAATATATATCATTGTTACCTTTGTTACGACAGTTCAAAAGTGCCTGTAACTGGCCTACTTGAAATAAATGATTTGCTTTTGATTGATTGATATCCCTGCTGGTTTATTTGTATGTATGTACGTAAATGATTTATTCATTGCAAATTATACAAAATTTACATTAGTAACACTATGCCAAACTGAGCAGCAGTTTATTGGCAGACAATACAATTTTGTGCTCTTATGTGTGTGTGTTTTTGTGTTTTGTGATTTTGCTGCTGGTAAATAATTACAATGTTACGTCTATGAGGATAGATACCACAAGAATGGCATCAAGTATACCATGGCTTAGGATTTTGCTGCTGGTAAATAATTACAATGTTACATCTATGAGGATATAGATACAACAAGAATGGCATCAAGTATACCATGGCTTAGGATCGATAATATTTCTTTGGCATCGATGTCTCTTTTTTCTCTTTCTCTCTCTACACAGTGCTACCTAAAGTTGTTTCTCTAATTATTGTCATTAGACTTTTTCGAAAACTCAAACGGAGTCAGTCCCTGTTATCATTATCAGACATGCGAATGTAAAATGGCAAGGCAATTTAGCAGAATTTTTCTTTCACTTTTGATTAAGCAACAGAAATTAGAGGTATCATAAACTTTAATTAATTTTATACACTATTTTGTATGTGAGCGTTTTAACATAATTTAAGAACTCGTTTTTTCACACTCGTTGTGAACTAGATTTTTTGCCCAGCGCGTGGAAAAAAACATTGTTTTTTTTTTTAATACTTGCATGTAGAATTGTAGATGTTTATTATATATGAACTTATCATATATATACCAGCAGGGATAATTATAAGCCAAAATCCATGCATCTTGAAACACTTCTTCATGCATATTGAAATGCTATTGGTATATATTTGCATCACCACCTGTTTAAAACTCTATATTCCACGGTTTACGGTTGACATTCACTGTGAAGGTTTTAATTATGGCTGTACCTATCAAAGTGACTTTGAAGGCTTGCATGTCTGTTACAGCCTGTCAAATCCCTGATGAGTGCCAGCGAACTTGTGCATCACCGAACCCTCTGAACTGTGTGTATGGTCCTCTAGAAGAAAATAATAACGGATGCGATTGTAAAGAAGGCTATATACTGTCAGAAAAAGGAGGTGACTGCATTCCTATAGAAAACTGTCCACGTATGTAACTTTTTTTGTTTTATATTATTTTCTTAAGATTTACTATTGCAATATGCCTATAGGTTTTATTCTTATAACGGGCTAGCTTATGCCTGCGGCTTGGTCCGCTCCCCATCCAGGTTGTAAAATATGTAAGTGCCAAGTTTCATCCAAATCCGTTTAGTAGTTTTTGCGTGGAAGAGTAACAAACATCCATCCATATATCCATCAATTTCCGCAGACTCTCGAATTTCTAAAACTAGTAAGATTTTACTGATTATTGCTAGGTTACAAATAAATTAAAATTAAATTAACAATAGCCGCTAGTCGGGAGTTCCCGAATCATTTATCAGCCAAAAGACGTCCAGTGTCAACCAGTTCAGTTTCCCGCGTACATAAAATTATTTACTTATTACTGGATATGTCGCATCACAGCGGATCAATCTCACACGAAAATGAGATCTTTAGAACGCCAAGTTTTTAAATGTTTACACTAACACTCGTCAACTTCCTGCCCTGGTTTCATTCTACTTGGAGTCGGCGCAACACGTTTTCTTCATCCATTCTCCCCTGGTCAGACGTCACGGCATCATTTATTCCTTTCTCTTTCATATCATTCCTCACACAATCCATCTATAAACTAATACTCTTGATCATAATATTTCAGCTGAGGTAGCCTGCCACGGCGACCCCAACGCAGTACCCAAACGTTGTCCGAAGCCATGTCCGTCTACTTGTGATTCACCAGACCAAACTCCCTGCAAGAGAGCGTGCTATCCAATTGCATGTGAATGTAAACCTGGATATTTGCTGTCAAATGCAACTGGTCTATGCATCTTACCTGACAAATGTCCTGGTAATTGAAATATAGATTACTTTTGAAGAATTCAAGATCAAGGGCCTAAAATGACTGCTCTTGCAGAATCATAATAAGATATGAACTACGTTACGATTCGTCAAATGCTCGCAAAGTGACAATTCATAAAATTAACTGCGTCTGTGACCATTTTAAGAATTTGAACGCAATTTATATTATTATCCTATTAAGATTCTGTTTCTTTTTTTATCGTGTGGCCTAACCTGGTGTCAGAGTTTTTATAGCACCCATAGACCTCTGACTTGGCTTTGCTTGACATCCCGTCGAGAAATATCTCTCAGGCAGGCTAGGCTGGTCTCCTGACGATGTATGTTAAAGCGGTCTTTTTTTCCTTTTATGGAAACATGACAAGGTTTCTTACAGTGTAGACAATTTTTGGCTTTTCTGATGAAAAAAGATTCTATAAAACCTAGTTGAGTCAATAGGTAATAAAGCCCTAGCCAAAGCTACTTTCTATCAGAGATAAAAATGATTGAAAAGTCAACAATACATTATGGGAAGCTTATGTCATTCCTCTACTAAGTCAATGTAGATATGAAACGTTTTGTCTAGGCCCTATATATAGGCATCGTAAGCACATAAATATTTCAAGGTTGATAATTTTTCGATTTCAAGCCTGAATTGAAAGCTTTCTGACTTTTGCCACTACATTAGCTCCGAATTTCCAAAAGTTATAACGCTGTCTTAGATATCAGAGGTGTGTGACAAAATCAATGCTAACAATGTTCTCAGGTGGAAACCCATGTGGCAAGAATGGACGCTTCGCCGATTGCAAGACGGATTGCCCAAATGACTATTGCCCAGTGGATGACAGTCAGGCCTTAGTATTTTGTGATCCTCCAGCAGGCTATTGTCTGTCTGGCTGTATTTGTAATTTAAACAATAAAAGGAAAAGCCGCAAAGATCCCAAATGTATCACGTCGTCCAAGTGCTGTAAGTGATTTTTAATGTTAATTGCATTTTCCATTTGCGACGGCAACAAAAACAGAAGTTGGTTATAGGAAATAATTGATCGATTTTATCGTTTCCTATGAAAAAGCAATTTTGATTTGTAACGTTTGTTGGGATTATGATTTTAGCGAAGTAGGTACTTATTGATTGTGAATATTATATTTGAAGTGAAGTAAATATTAGAGAAAAGAAAAGTTACGTGTTTTGTTTGTCAGTAACAGGATATTGCATATTTCGGGTTTGTGAGAATATCGAAAGTATAAATTAGTGATTCTTTTCTTTACATATTAGTTTCGTTTTCTAAAGATAACAACCTAAACTAAAGCTAGAGTTAAGATAACCGATTACTAAAATCAACCAAACATTTACTCAAAGCGAAGAAAAACGCAAGAGCACCTACTTTTCCTACTCGGTTAAGCCGAGTGGCAGCATTTTGTGTGGCTTTTGTCGCAGCAAGTTGATTTGTTTAAAATAAGCACTTAATTGTAGATATTTAAAGAACAGAAAACGTAGTCCATTTTGAATAGGTACTTGTGTAAATAGTAACAAATAGTGCATATGTTGTCATAGAAGGTAGTAAAAAATAGCATGCTTGTTTTTCATACAGATACTTGTGTTATCTAGGTATCTATATCTGGTACTTATAATTATGTGGTATCAACTTTGTCTGGTTTTTACAGGTCCAGTAAATTGCACAAGACCTAATGAAGAATGGAGTAGCTGCCCCTCCGCTTGTTTAGCCGAAAACTGTGAAGATGTCAACAATCAACCAACCACTTGCAATACCTTGGTATTGAACTGTCAGCCTAGATGCGTATGTAAGAAGAATCATTTCAGGAATTCCAGTGGAATTTGTATTCCTGCTAAGGATTGTCGTAAGTAGAACTTTACTATTACAATGTCTTATTTGCCAGTTTCCACATACTCTAGGCGACAGTCTAAATTAATCGTATACAGGGTTATTTGTAAAACACCGACAACCTCTCAAGACTATATTACTATCATCATAAACAACAACTTTTGTTCTATGACTTTTTACAAAGATACGTATTGCAATTTTACACATATTTATTAATAAGTTAATTACTTTAAAAACCTTGTTAGTTCCCATTACGGTTTGAGCATACTCATAATAGTCCGACAACAATAACGTGCCAGCGTTTACCAAAAACTGCACGAAATTCATTACCGCCAATAAGTCGGTAATAGCAACTTACCAAATTTAATACGAAATATACTTTTGTATTCATACCTAAAGATACTTTTCTCGTAATAATTTCATTTTTTAATTTCCCTACAATAAAAGTGTTTTGCATGATATCTTCGTAAATATCACTACGGAAAATCTGAAATAAATTACTAAGATGTATCCCGACTTATGGTTTCCGAATTCGACACAACAATAAAAAATCCATAATAGCACATTACCGACTTCTTGCTTGGGGATAGAATAAAAGTTGTTTATTATGATGTTAGTAACATAGTCCTGAGAGGTTGTCGGTGTTTTACAAATAACGGAGAGAAAGAGGTGCTTGATAGTGATGTTTAAGTCCTATGTAATGCGAGCCTATTGCCAGCATCCGCGCACATGGTAGAAATTCTTGATGGAATAACCAAATGACACTTTTCTTCTTTCCGCTTTTTTTTCCTTCAGTCCATTGCAATTCATGTCCTGTTGAAAATGGGCTGTGATATGATTGTCTAATGTAATGTAATGTGACATTTTCAACAGCAAAAGGTTGCGGTGGGGACTTAAACGCGGTGTTCAATCAGTGTCCAAGTGCCTGTGAACCGTCTTGTAATACCCCGCAATTCCAAGTATGCACTGATCAGTGCATGCCTCCTGGTTGCGTGTGCAAGCTTGGATTTGTACTAAATGAAGTAGATGGCAAATGTACCGAACTGGAGAACTGTCCAGGTAATAGTTTCTTCAATTTTAACATGGTAATATTATCCATAGGTGTTGCTACATGCGAAACAGTACGAGTCGGCACATTCGATTCGGTTGCATCTATTGAATATCAAAACTGATTCGAAGGAACTACTATAATATTTGTTTCCTTTTTGCTTATTGAATGTGTTTTTAATTGCCTTTTTTCTTACTTATCAGTGCCAGAATGTGACGATGTCAACGCAGTGTTCAATCCGTGCCCGAGTGCTTGTGAACCAACTTGTGCTAGACCAGGCCCTCACCAAGTATGCACAGATGAATGCAAGCCAGCCCGTTGTGTCTGCAAAGAAGGATTTGTTCTTAATGAAAAAGATGACAAATGTGTCAAACCAGAGCACTGTCCAGGTATATTTCATATGTTATTCTCATTAACACTAAAAATGGGATATTTACCATCTTCTCCTTTCTTTATCGTGTGGTTAGGTGTCTAACCTGGAGTCAGCGTTTTTATGCCTCCAATGGGCCTCTGACTTGGCCTTACATGCCGTGGAGAAATATCTCTCAGACATACTGGTTTTCTCACGCTGTGTTTCAAGCAAGTCATATTATACAATACGCACATGAATCCGAAAATTCAGAGGTGCGTGACTTGAGTTCGAACTTATGACTTGGCAGTCCGACAGTCATACCACTATGCTATAACTGTTACCATGTTCCATGTGTCCAAACAGAGGTCAGTAGACCTTCCATTTTTTAGACCATTTTTTTTTAACTGACATGATCACTAGACCATGTACTTACCACTAGTCTTACAGCTATCTACATTCAAACTCAAATCATTCCATAAGACTTCCTCATTGATTTATGCCATTTTTTTTACTAATCGCATTAAACTGGAATATCGCTTATTCTTATTAATTGATTCTGTTTTTCAGCCTGCGGATAAATCAAGATAATCACTTCTCAAGACCGGTCTATTTTTGCAATTAATGTTCCTGCGGAAAATCAACTACTTTGTTACTTTGTCCTATTTCAAAACTGATAAAACGAAGCAAATACTATTTCTGTTTTGTTTCAACAACATCTAATTTTGGTCTTGATGAATAAACTATTATCGGAAGAATTGAAGATATTTTTATTTTTCCAAGAAATATCCTTGTTTACCCACAAAGTACAATAAAAGGAAGATCTCTTGAATCAAATAAATACTACTTTTACGTGACCTTTTTAATTTGGTCGGCTTATTAGAGAATTTCTGACATATTCTTGATTTTGATATAACTTTCATTACAGCCGTAATTGAAAGCTGAAATTAACAGGAATCAGGTTCATGAATCATTTTAATTTGTTTAAAGTATGCCACGTTTCTTAATGTTTTGGGAACTGCATATTTCATCGCTAAAGTACGACCAATCTAAAATTAATCAATTTTGTTTTTATCTTCATATCGTATAAAGTTACATAATCTATTTTACTTGACGTGATAAGTGTCTACCATGGGTATTTTTTACAGCTGTTTATTTGGTTATAAGTGTTTTGGTTTACTTGCAAATCCGTTTTTATCTGATTTTTGAAACCATTTAATTCCATTGGTTTACGACAACCAAATCAAAAACTAATGTTTAAACTTATTTAAACAAATTAAGGTCTCTTATTGGTAATTTTTTCAATCTTCTGCGTTGAGCCGTTTTTGAGATCTGGGAAATCCCAAAACGTTACCGCAGCAAAATCTAAAATTTAATAACTCAAGAACCATACCATACACAAATTTTGCTATTTACAAACATTTACCTACTACGCAACAAAGCTATCTAATCATGTATTTGGTTCCGGGCTGAACGAAATTTTTGAAAATCGATTTTGCCAGGATAACGTTTCAAATGTTACTCCAGCAAAATGTGTTTTCCTCAGATAACTTTAAAACTACAATTCACACAAATTTTGCTACTATTAAACAAATTGCTCCTCATGATACACTAATTATTTTTTATGGTCTCATCTCTCAAATGCACAACATTTTGCCAGGGTTATGCACACCACACTTTCCAATTCCTTCCTTGGATTCTATAAAAGGCGAACAAACTGAGTTAGTAGCATCACGCATGAAATCCCCGTAGGGTTAGGCAGAAGTGTACCTAATAGTACACCCACATTTTACCAGTTATGATTAAGTCCTATGTTAGGGGGCGACCCTATTGCCATCAACCGGGCACAAGTCTAGACTCCGTAGTTGCAACTGAGAAATTCCTTATGGAAAAACTCAATATCACTTTGCCTGACGTGTGAATTAAACCTAGGATCATTAGACCAACGTGCTATTACAATACAGCTTCATAATAAGGTAACGATAATAAAACTGGACCACTAAACTAGAATTAATGGTCGTCATCAACAAATCAGCTGAGCAAGTTCCACTGCTGGACATAGCCCTTCCACAAGCGTCGTTAAACCTGGTCTGGACTAATTGGTGTTCTTCTTGCGTCCAGCGAAATTCCGCGGTCTTCACCAGTTCATCTGTTTATTTTGTGGGAGGTCTTTACTGTGGTATTTTGTTCTTGTGATGGTTATTTTTGATGGTTAAAGTGACCATCCATTACATCTTCGTAATTGGGAAACCCACATCTTCCCGTGGGTGTCGTAAGAGGCGACTAAGGGACTTACCAGAGAATTGGCAGCAGCGTTCTCTGTGCTTCTGTAACAACCACACTGCGATCGCCAACCCACCTGCCAAGCGTGGCGATTATAGCAAAACCGGGGCTTGGGGAGGCTTATGTCCAGCAGTGGACGTCTTTCGGCTGGTATGATGATGATGATGAATTGGGAAAGCACGTTAAGTCGTGGTTCCAGATGTCACTTTTAGATCTTTGACAGTCGTTACAAGTAGTCAGTGGTGCGAAAGTCTGTCAACTAGTCTTACCCCTTGGTATAGCATTATCCAGTACTAAGTGGATTGTGGAGGTCATTATGTGCAGTTGCTCCATCTGATATACTGGTATTAACCTGCATGCATGAGCTGATGATGGTAACAGTCTAACAAAAAAACGTGTGCGTCTCGGGACGCTCGACAGAAGTGATAACTTAAACTACCTAATCAAGTTGTCTAAAAAATAGTGGCGTTAGTTCAGATTTTAGCCGCGTGCCAAAAGATCCTTAAACAGTCAAAATATCCATATAACGCACTATAGTATACACAACAAATCAAACACATATTTTTACAATTAAAAGTTTTTAAGTGAGTTCAACCTTTATTGAATAAAATCGGATTGGAGTATTTAGACAGGTATCAAAATAAAAAGTAATTTAAATCAAAAGCACTAAGAAGTATTTATATCAACTTCAAAGCAAATCACGATGAATTTCAATTAAGGTTGAACTGCGCAACATATTTTCCATACAAATTTCGGGGGGCTATTACTCCACTGTTTGACATGGTACATCTAAAGTTAAACATGATATCGTTTTGTCTCATTATTAATTGTGTCTGTGCGGAAACAGAATAGTAAAATAAAAAGCCATTCAAAAGTTACGAGCTACCAAAGATTCATTTTTATTGCCAATTTTAACGTAACTTTGGGCGTAAATTAGTAATAAAAGAAGTGTAAAATTTCCAGAACAAAGTCGGTACCGACACAGCACAATTATCGAAGAATTCAATAAATTTTATTTGATAATGATTTATGCAGTGGTTTTTTCATAAAATTTGATTTCCCAATAGCCTTTTCATATTTCTTTACGCGCGCCTTTTACTATGAATTTTCGTGCATCTCACTGAATAATGTTTCCCCCGGTGCGGTGTTGGAGGGGGACACGCGATATTGACATGTCCTTCGTTTGATAGAAGAACAAGACCTATATTTCTGTCCTTTTCATTTCATGCATGACGTCAGTGACGTGTCATTTGTTTTTCGCTGAAGTTGAAGGGCCTGTGCATTATTATTGCACTCCTATAATGTGTGCGTTTCGATGGCGCGACCACGGCATTATTTTTTTTTTAAACTATGGTAAGATTTTGTAAAAAAAATAATTTAAAATTAAATTCATTAATTAATTAAATTATTTAATTTCAATTTTAAATTTCACATTCAGAACATTTTGAAGGTGATAAGCGATACCGTACGTATGCTCCTGAAATATAAACCTAGGATTTTTTATATTTTTTTTACAAATTCAACCTGTTATTTACCTAAATTTCAGGTGTCTGCAACGCTTAGTTTTTAAGATTTTCGTGGCCGCGCGGTTCTCCGCGTTTCGATGGCGTGGCCACGTTCAAACCCTTATAAATTTTTAACCATAACTTTGACAAATTTAAGGTTTTGGGAAATTTGAACTACGTACATACATATTTTTACAAAATCATGGCATAGTTATTTTTAAAAAAAACGCCGTGGTCGCGCCATCGAAACGCACACCCTATCATATGGTGTAGCGACCTACTTATTTAGAAACTTTATATACATGTCGTATCCGGTCATGAGTACGGACGGGCGAATGAATCGAAAGCGCGCCAGTGGTGACATCACGCGACCTACTCCCCACCATGGCAGCTTTTACAGAGTCCTGATGTTAACACCTCGCGGCGAGGCAGACAGTCTGGGTCTGACCGCAGCGGAGTGAACACGTCTTGAAACTGTACACGATTCATTGTGCCTAGTGTTAATGTGTGAAAGTGTAATGTCAAGTTATTTGTTAGACTCAGTGTATCTGTTTGAAAAGAGTAACCATGGAGTTTCTTGCCGGTTCTTCTCCATGGAAACAACCTACCCGAACCGAGCAATGCGAAATAAAATAGTGTTTCGCATCCAGTGTGTTTTCATAGCACGAAACCCGTGTTCTGCCCACATAAGCTCGAACTTAGTGAAATAAATTCCTGACAAACTCCGACATCCGAAGTGGAATAAAATCGTGCTAATGAAATCATGTCGCGGGGACAGTGTCGATAACAATCAGTGTCAACTGTGTAAAAACCGGAAAGTGCCGAAAAAGTTCGTGAAAAAAACGGACAAGAAAGAAGGTAGACCGATTAGTGTGCTAATAAACACCCACCCGCAATAACTTTAGTTTATCAGTAATCATGGTGCTTGCAACAGCGCCGTAAACAAGTGATATTTGTAGTGTAGTGAATAAAACAGACTGTAAACAAGTGATATTTACCATGTGAAAAACGGGATATACAATGCCGGTTTTTAGTGTTAATGACAATCAGTGACGGTTACTTTTTGAAACGCAAAACAAAGACTTCGTATCGTTTAGACTTTGTATAGTTTACAAATTCTTAAAACCTAACCAGTGAATAGCAAGATAGTGTTGTGGTATGTCGTGAAACTAGTGTAAAGAATTGTTCAGTGCCAAATTCGTGTACGTTGTACGTCATTTACGTGAGTAGTGACAAACAAAAGAAAAATATGCGCACTGACGCCGGTTACAAGATACGCTAGAAGTTTTCATCGTAACTACCAATCATGTGTCGCGCATGCGGCAAACAAGGACAAACAAGCGGATTTTCGTACGAAGACAATCGCCGTCAAGAAGCCGTTGCCTGTGCCGGCTGCTACAGGCGTTGGGCGGCGACCGCAGGCCAGCAGCAGCTCACTGATGTGCTTCAAGTGTGGCACGCCGGGCCACATCGCCAGTCGCTGCGCAGCAGGCCAGCGCTGGTGCTGCTGTACTGGTCGAGAAGTGAGTCTACCTTTGCATCATCGAGCCGGAACATGAAAGTACTTTGGTGAGTCGTTTTCATTTTGTTATGATTCTGGAGCAGAGTGCTAATTCTGTTTCGTCTAGACTTAAGATTGAGCATATTTATCCTGTCGTTACTGTAACTGGTGTAGTTCAAGGTTCAGTAAATGGTAATTTGAAGATATTAGCCTGTGTTGGAAAGATCCCCGATCACAAAGTTCCTCGAGAATTAGATGTCATAGTTGATGACAGTGGTAGTGAAACCCAATCTGATTAAGAATGGCTTGTACACTCGTACTCGAAACTGTTAGACCGCACCTCATGAGTAACATGATGGCGATGGGTCTGTTATCAGTTAGACCGCACCTCGTGAGTAACACGTGGCGATGGGTCTGTTAGACCGCACCTCATGAGTAACATGATGGCGATGGGTCTGTTATGAGTTAGACCGCACCTCGTGAGTAACACGTGGCGATGGGTCTGGGTCCGATTTCTGTCTGTGTTGGTGCACAGAGCGCTTATGAAAGTTTTATGAGTTGAGTTTGCATTGCCTAAGAATTATGGTAAAGAGTAACAGAATTGTTAGAATTCCTGTGTTGTAACTTTTTGATCAGACCTTTTCCAATGTTGATCGGAACTTTTGCAATGAGAGAGCAGGCATCGCGCAATATAGTTGAAAGTTCCAATTATGACAGACTGCGAAAAATAACTGACGTTGACATGCACGTAGGTGACAATGACGAGACTAGCCATGACGAAAATGATAACGCTGACAAGACTAGTTGAGTATCAAATAGTCAACTTAACATTTAGAGTACCCAGCATAGTAAGAGTTTTCTTATAATCTTATTTTCTAAACTATGATGAAGTACAATGCTTTCGATGGACTGAAAGCATACCCGATGGACTGGGTATTGTTGTGGCCGCATCAGAAGCACCGGAGCATGTAAGAGGTGCACGTTGACTGCTTTTTATGTGCAGTATACTCTTTGCGAGGAGTAGCACTTACGCGGCTGAGATGGTTAGCTTCTGACGATGTGTTCACATTTTACGTTGTGACTTGCCAATGGACTGGCAATTGAGTCTAGAGTCACGTGTAGAGTCACGTGTAGAGTCACGTGTAGAGTCACGTGTAGAGTCACGTGTAGAGTCACGTGTAGAGTCACGTGTAGAGTCACGTGTAGAGTCACGTGTAGAGTCACGTGTAGAGTCACGTGTAGAGTCACGTAAAGAGTCACGTGTAGAGTCACGTGTAGAGTCACGTGTAGAGTCACGTGTAGAGTCACGCGTAGAGTCACGCGTAGAGTCACGCGTAGAGACACGCGTAGAGACACGCGTAGAGACACGCGTAGAGACACGCGTAGAGACACGCGTAGAGACACGCGTAGAGACACGCGTAGAGACACGCGTAGAGACACGCGTAGAGACACGCGTAGAGACACGCGTAGAGACACGCGTAGAGACACGCGTAGAGACACGCGTAGAGACACGCGTAGAGACACGCGTAGAGACACGCGTAGAGACACGCGTAGAGACACGCGTAGAGACACGCGTAGAGACACGCGTAGAGACACGCGTAGAGACACGCGTAGAGACACGCGTAGAGACACGCGTAGAGACACGCGTAGAGACACGCGTAGAGACACGCGTAGAGACACGCGTAGAGACACGCGTAGAGACACGCGTAGAGTGACGCGTAGAGACACGCGTAGAGTGACGCGTAGAGTGACGCGTAGAGACACGCGTAGAGTGACGCGAAGAGACACGCGTAGAGTGACGCGAAGAGACACGCGTAGAGTGACGCGAAGAGACACGCGTAGAGTGACGCGTAGAGTGACGCGTAGAGTGACGCGTACAGTGACGCGTAGAGTGACGCGTACAGTGACGCGTAGAGTGACGCGTACAGTGACGCGTACAGTGACGCGTACAGTGACGCGTACAGTGACGCGTACAGTGACGCGTACAGTGACGCGTACAGTGACGCGTACAGTGACGTTTAGAGTGACGTTTAGAGTGACGTTTATAGTGACGTTTAGAGTGACGTGTAGAGTGACGTGTAGAGTGACGTGTAGAGTGACGTGTAGAGTGACGTGTAGAGTGACGTGTAGAGTGACGTGTAGAGTGACGTGTAGAGTGACGTGTAGAGTGACGTGTAGAGTGACGTGTAGAGTGACGTGTAGAGTGACGTGTAGAGTGACGTGTAGAGTGACGTGTAGAGTGACGTGTAGAGTGACGTGTAGAGTGACGTGTAGAGTGACGTGTAGAGTGACGTGTAGAGTGACGTGTAGAGTGACGTATAGAGTGACGTATAGAGTGACGTATAGAGTGACGTATAGAGTGACGTATAGAGTGACGTGAAGAGTGACTTGTAGAGTCTAATTTTCCGACGAGTTTATTATTCGAACGTCAGATACACTTTGCTATCATTACATTGTGATTGCCAGTATGAATATGCTCACGAACTCACGAGCTCACGAATTCACGATGAATTGAAGAAAATACCCGAAGGTAGTGCTTCCACACATTTTGATAACGATGATCGTTATAAACTGAAAGCTTTGAATTATAAGGGTGCCTACAAATATTTACACGGTAGGCTAAGAAAGATGCCAACCTGTGAAGTTCCAACAGAGTATGATGTAATAGACGATGTTTCTGAGGGCGAAGGAACCTCGACAGACTTATGATAGCGCTTAAGTAGGATGTTATTGGGCATTCTACCCCACCTGATGCGACTTCACTCGCTTCGCTCGCTTGTCGCGGTGTGGTAGAATGCCCAATAACATTTTTGTGAATGATATGTTAAAAACACTGGTTCAGCGGCTATTCCACCCGTTGGAGTAGGTATGAATTCCTGCATTTTGCTGTAAAATACTGGTTTGGTGTCTATTCCACTAAAATCTCATTTGCTTCCGTTTGGGTTGATTCCTGCAAACCTAACGTTACCGTTATGTAACTAAACTAAACTCTTTTAACAGGAAAGGTGAATAGCTTATAAATAATTCTTCGCAGTGATTTAACGCTACATTCGATTCTAGCCATTGCAGTAAGAAGGTTGCATTTCGTATCACTAAACTAAATACATATAACTAAGTTAACTACAATGCATGACTCAGAGAAGTCTGTTATAAAAGATATTTGTAAACTTATCATGAGGAATTCGAGCGGCGAGGTTATATTTATACAAGATTTGCAAACTGATAAAAAAAATACAGATAACGGTTCATCAAAACATCAGGACAGGTATACAGCCCAATCAGAAGATTTGTTCTACCAACAGATGCTTGATTGGCTAAAATCAAACAATCGCTATCTTATATTGAAGGACAGCCATGGTGATGTTCGTACATTTGTTCGAGTCAGCGACAATGAGTTATAAAATGTCAATGTAAAAAATTACAAAATAACATTAGGTATATTTGAGAGTAAGTGGGGACAAAAGTCATAACGACGTATAAATGTCTATGTAATTGCTTAATTGACCCATTATTGATATTATAACCGTTTCAATGAGTCACCATGAAATTTGTCAAACAACCACAATCGTTACATGTAAACAAACTCTGCGTTCAGTCTCAGGAAACTGGTTTTCGTCATGGAGAATTATTACCTAAATCCATACGATGCATCATTTGCGGGCCGTCAAATTGTGGAAAAACCAATTTATTAGTTGGACTTCTTATACATGAGAATGGATTAAGATTTCAAAATGTTTATGTTTACTCGAAAACCTTGCAACAACCCAAATACGTTTTTTTAGAAAAAGTCTTGCAACGAGTACCAGGCATTTCGTTTCAGAAATATCATGAAAATGAGCAAGTACTGAGTGTTCAGACCGCAAAACCAAATTCTGTAATTGTATTTGATGATGTTGCTTGTGAAAATCAAAGTAATATGCGTGATTATTTTGCAATGGGGAGACACAAATTCATTGATTGTTTTTATCTAAATCAGACGTATAGTAAAATCCCTAAGCAATTAGTAAGAGACAACGCAAACCTAATCGTACTTTTTAAACAAGATGAAAGAAATATGAGACATGTTTATGAAGAGCATGTCAACACTGACATGACATGGATTGAGTTTCGTGAAATGTGTTCAAAAATATGGAATAAACCTTTCAATTATGTTGTA
The DNA here is from genome assembly GCA_905147715.2 of Xestia xanthographa. NCBI lineage: Eukaryota > Metazoa > Arthropoda > Insecta > Lepidoptera > Noctuidae > Xestia > Xestia xanthographa. The sequence goes on from LR990646.1 coordinate 22,022,315, forward strand.
ATTAATAAAGATTGTTCCAAAAACAAAGGATGTTATAGAAGTAAATTTGATACGTTTGTAGTCTTTGACTAAAATCACGAATACATATATAAGGATATTTCCTGCCTGACATTATTATTCACCTTACAACGCTAAATCAATTACGACCTATTTTACTAATATGGAAAAATCATTGAAACGACAAATTGTTGATGCAGCAGAAGCTGTGAAGATAAAAGTACGAAAAATGAGAGATGCTGAAATTAATAATAAACAAGCACTGGAATCTGTTTTCAAACCTGTAACAGAACCTCTCAACCTAATTGCTAATGCTAGTAAGCAAACTCCTCTCCTGCATGCTAGTGATGATTTTGCTGATGGTTCGTTTATCAACGAAACTGGTACCGCAGGAAGTAATAATAATAATGACGATGAAGATAAATATGAATCCGATATCAACAGTGACTCTTCTTATGAATCAGTCGTTGAAAGGAATCAAGACGGTGATACGTCATCCTGGTCAGTGTCTTCAGAAGCGTTGGTAGATATTCCGTTTGGGGTTAGAGCAGACAGCGGGAAACTGATGTTAGGTTCTGCTTGCATAACGATCAACGATCAATACATCACCGTAGTTGGACATAAATACCGAAACACTCCTGGCTTAAAACAGTTATTGCTTAAGAAAGATGTAGACCTAAGCTTGGTTACAGATAGTGATATGCAAAATTATAAGTCGATGCTACTTGATACAAATGCCCATCGTCGAGACTATGAGCCAAGTAAGCCAATAAAAAGTAACAAAGGACAAAAATATTTGCAAGTTATAAAACCACTTTTTAAACTGAAGAATGCAGTTCAGGGAAAAGGTCTACCGTTATTAAAAAAGTGGAGAAAAAACGTAGATTTCGTGTACTGGGATGATCCCAATGAATTAGTGGAAAGGTTAAAATTATTGATTGCATCTAGAGATGCTGGCAACACAGGATTAGATTATGAAATTATATCCATCATTGAAGAATTACGTGAAAGTAAAGTTATAAATAAATAATTATTTAATAATGTGTTTATTTTACTATCAACCTCTCGCAACAATACACCTTAAACATGAACGTAGACAAATTCGGACACTACATTCACAAAAGAATGCGTTTATCAGAGTTATTTGAGTTTAATGAGAATGCATTGTTAAAATCAGAAAACGGAGATTTTGATTTAAAAACATCAAGACTGAGAGGAATTAGAACCCCAGAAGAGGCAGACGATGCTGTGAACAAGGATTATGTAGATCAATTGAATGCTAACACGTTAAAAGAATTAAATAATCTGGTTGTAAACAAGGATTATGTAGATCGATTGAATGCAAATATGTTGAAAGACTTTAATACTCTGATTGGTAAATTGCGTTCTCAAGTAATAAAAGATGCAAAGGATACAGTTCAAACTACTTTAAAAGCAAGGATACCTGAGGTTTCAACTCATTTCCAAGATAAGTTCTACACTAAAGCAGAGGTAGATAAATTACTGCAAAAAACTTCGTAATGACAAAACAGCAAATTGTAAATGAAATACACAAAGCGGCAAGAAGAAATTTCCTGCGACGTTCTGTTATTCTGAAAGGAATCCATGACTTATGGCAAGCAGACTTGATGGACATGCAAAACCTTAAAAAGTACAACAAAGGTTACAATTTCATCTTAGTAGTGATTGACTGTTTCTCAAAGTATGCCTGGGCTGAACCGTTAAAATCGAAAAATAAATTTGAGGTTACTCGTGCATTCGAACATATACTGCTTAGTAGTCGCAGTAATCCTGTTAACTTACAAACTGACATGGGGACAGAATTTTATAACATCACTTTTCAAACGCTTATGAAAAAGCACAACATTAACCATTACTCATCGTTTTCTACTAAAAAAGCATCAATTGTAGAGAGACTGATTAGAACTGTAAAAAATAAATTATATAAATATTTTAGTCTCAATGGAAGCTATAAGTGGTTAGGTCTACCATTGAAAGATATATTGGAGAGATATAACAACACAAAACATCGCACTATTCAATTTAAACCAGTTAATGTAAACAAAAGCAATGAACAAGTAATCAAAGAAAATATAAAAAAAATAAACAAACATGAATTAGTTCAGCGAAAGCCTAAATTCAAAGTTGGTGATTGTGTTCGTATAAGTAAATACAAACATAATTTTGAGAAAGGTTACACTCCTAATTGGTCGACTGAATTATTTATTGTAAAAAAGGTAAATAAAACTTTACCAGTGACTTATCACATAGAAGATCAACGGAAGCAAAACATATTAGGAGCTTTCTACGAACAAGAACTGCAAAGATCTAATTATCCTGATGTATATTTGATAGAAAAGGTTTTGAAAAAGAAAGGAAATAAATTGTATGTCAAATGGTTAGGTCTAAACAGTGCAGAAAACAGTTGGATTGAAAAGGCAGCAATAATGGACTAAAATATTATATAACCATTTTTCATTTAAAATCTGATCATTATAAATTGAATAATGCAAGGAGGTGGACTAGTTAACAGCGTAATTAATAATCTACCATTCGAAGTTCATTTGCCAGGATACAACTATTGCGGACCAGGAACCAAACTTCACAAACGCTTAGCGCGAGGTGACCGAGGTGTAAATAAGCTAGACGAAGCTTGCATGCAACACGATATTGCGTATACAAACCATACAGATTTATCAAATCGTCATAAAGCCGATCTAGAACTACTTAACATGGCTAAACAAAGACTTAAATCAAAAGATGCAGGGAAAGGTGAAAAACTAAGCTCTTGGCTAGTGAGCAAAGTTATGAAAGCGAAACTAAAGTCTGGATCCGGCATTAAATCATTTAAACACTTAGTTTCAAAAATAAAATCAAAAATTAAGAAACTCAAATGCAAAGATAGTAAGACTTTGATAAAAGCAGCTTACTTAGCCGCAAAAAAGTTATTTCCAAACATTCATCATCGAATTCGAGTACCCCGAGTAATACCCATACCAAAGACTGGAGGAGTTCTACCTTTAATTCCAATTTTCGCTGGTTTGTCGGCCTTAGGAAGTCTAGCTGGCGGAGCAGCGGGAATTGCAAAAACCGTTAATGATTACAAAGCAAGCAAACAAAATTTGCAAGAAACAGAACGACATAATAAAGCTATGGAGGCTTTAGTGTTGGGCAAGGGTTTATACATTAAGCCGTATAAAAGTGGTAAAGGATTGTTTATAACATCTTCAAAAAACTGAAAAATATGCTACCCAATCGCCCTCTAACTAATGTAGACATCCGAAAGTATTCAAGAGACATTCCATATTTTCGTGGGGTCTACATGAAGGATCGACTACCTCGGAAGCCGAAACCCATTGAATGTGGTATCGTTAACTTAGACGATTCTAAGAACGAAGGAACGCATTGGGTAGCTTATGTTAAAGTATACAATCACTGTGAATACTTTGATAGCTATGGAAATTTAAAACCTCCAATGGAGTTGATGCAATATTTCAAAAATTGTAATGTTTTTTATAACTACACAAGATATCAAAAATTTAACACAGTCAATTGTGGACATTTATGTTTAAATTATTTGTGGACTTTTTGGAATAAAAATGTAATATAAAATATGAGCTTTTCTTTCATTTCAATCATTTGCAAGATGTCGCTCACTTTGTCGATTACTGGAGACTCGTCAGTGTTAACTACATACTTTCCTAATACGTTGCAACTAGATGGAGAGTATGAGTGTGCATTATTACACTTTTCAACATTTAATTCTATTCCAAACATTGATAAAAGTAATAATAAGTTCTATTATGGCTTAAACGAAGTTATTGAACTGCCAGAGGGTACTTATGAGTTGCAAGATATCAGCGATTATTTAAAATCCGAAATAAAAGATGCAGTGATCAAACTACGGTGCAATAATAATACTTTAAAAACTACAATATTCTGTACAAAAGACATTAATTTTACCAAAGAAGATTCTTTTAGAAGACTATTAGGATTTAAGAAACAAATCTTGAAAGCAAATAAATGGCATGTGTCACAGTCTCCAGTCAACATTCTACCTACGACCGTAGTCAGGATTGAATGTGATATTGTAAGCGGTTCATATCTAAACGGTGAACCAAGTCATATTATTCACGAATTTGCACTTAATGTGCCACCTGGATACAGGATCATAGAAATCCCGAAGAACGCAATATACTTTCCAATCAATCAAAACAATATAAGCTGCATATATATCAGGCTGCTAGATATAAATAAACGAATAATCAATTTACGTGGTGAAGAAGTGCAGGTATATCTGCATCTTAGAAGAAAAACATGATTGACTACAATAAAAATGTGTCTCAACAAGTAAAGAATATCAGTTCTACTCGAGCTACCTATCAAATAAGACCTCTCTCTAAGAAGAAAATAAAATTAACTAAAGACAATAAAGCATTCCTTAGAGCGATCGGATTGTTAAAATGAATATCTTGGACGTTTTAACCGCACCAACTTACGATAACACTATAGAAGGAATTGAATTTCATTCCTACAAGCCCTATGTAACGAGTTTCAACAGGAACGATGAAATCCGCATACCTATCAACCAACAGGACTTGTACATATTACCATCAGCTAGCACCCTATATTTGGAAGGAACTGTTATCGTTACCAAAAAAGATACGAAGGACAAAGCTACTAGTGTCAATTTTACGAACAATGCTTTACTCTACTTGTTCCAAGATATTAGGTATGAGCTAAATGGAGTGGAGATTGATAAAATAAAAAATGCAGGTATAACAACAACCATGAAATCATTAATTTCAATGAACGAAAGTGAATCAAAAATGTCTAATGCCTGGGGTTGGAATATTGATGGCATAAAAAATATTGATGGAGGAAGGTTTTCTGCTTCTATACCACTACGTAACGTCCTCGGTTTTGCTGAAGATTTTAAAAAAGTCGTGATAAATAGCAGACATGAACTGATATTGTTACGAAGTAACACTAATTTGAACGCTGTAAAACTTAATACAGGTGAAGTAGTGGATGATGTTCAGATCAACAAAATCATATGGCGCGTACCGCATGTTAAAGTATCAGACAAAGAAAAAATTGGTTTGTTAAAAGTCTTAGAAAAAGATCGTCCACTTCAAATGATATACAGAAATTGGGATCTGTACGAATATCCGGCTTTGCCTAAAACTACAAAACATACCTGGTCTATCAAAACTTCATCTCAAATAGAAAAACCAAGATACGTCATTATTGGTCTACAGACAAATAGAAAAAACAATGCAAGTTCTGACATGTCTCAATTCGATCACTTATAGTATTATGCTATACTTACGCTTCATATTCACCATTCATAATACTATTTATCATGCATTTTATTTGTTTATATTTCTACACTCAGCAAATCGATTTAAATACGATTCTTTAACTTGGAAATAGCTGAAATAAAATATTATTATAATTTTCATGTTTTGATATTTACGTCAAGCGTCAAATTGTCAAACTGTCAGTTAGTTTTTTTAATTCTCTTTCTGCTCAGTCTATGGTCTAGCTCTATGATTTCTCTTTTTGGTTTGTATAATTATTTTTATCAATATGCTTAGCCAATGTATTTTATAAATTATTACGATTGTTTAATAACTTAATATTATATGATTATATTTATAAAATTCTTAACGCACTCATGGATATGTCCTGGCCGACTACACTTGTCAGATGAGATGATGGCGACACTAAGAAAACTAAGATTTGAAAGAAGAGGACTACTTTGGGAGAAACGAGCTGACGGACGGCTGAAAAGTCTACTCTGGAATCTGATTTGAGGAGTATCAGAGAACAGCTTGGTTTTGGCGGTGAGATTCTTAAACTGTCCAGGGGATCCAACGAAAGTTTCTCCTGGGACTTCTACTCCCACGTACCCCACTCCCACTACGTGCCTGTCCGTCTACTGGTCTCGCAGGGCTGTCCTACGTCTGGCCCTGAGTTCTGCACTGTCTTGCTGCTGAGCTGTCCTAGTGAACTCTGAGATCTGCGCTGCCGCCGTTTCTACTGCTTCAGAGCACAACTTCAAGGTTACTCCGGTATCGACCTGCTACCCTGACGCCTGTTCCCGTTCTTACAGTGTGGTAAACTCATTATTGTCCATCTAAGTGCATAAACTTTAAAACTGAGTGCGTGCTAGGTAGTTTTTTATAACTAGCTGTATTTTTTATCTTTCCTAAATTAAAATTGTATTTGAACAAGTCTGCTTATCCTTTTATTTTAAATAGGAGCAAGTAGATTTGTTACAAATTGGCGCCCCCCGTAAAATCAACTCGAACCCACTCATTTATTTTCAAAATTCTAAAAAAACTAGCACTAGTATTTCTTTTTGGACTTCTTATTTGGCCTAGTCTTATGAATACTAACTTATTTTTCTTCTTCAGCTCTCCTCTATTCGACTCAATTCTTCTACAACAATACTAAACATCATCTAGGTATTCTTCACCCCTACACACTTATCGTTATCGAAAGATAATTGGCACCCTTTCGGCCTCTTGGGAGTGTTAATACAAATACTTCACTATCCTCCTAAACACTTATTATATTATTTATACATATTTCATCTGGGAATCATACCAAAACAAGTTTAGTTACGTGGGCTCTCAAAATATTTATATCGACTTGTTATTTGTCATCGGTTGCTAGGTAATAAACGGGCATGGAGTAATATGGACATGGAGTACTAGTCTATTTTCGCGGTGGCAAAACTAGGTACTAAATTTTATCAAACTTTGCGGTGGCAATCATATGTACTAAACTTTATGCTTTAGTTCCGAATTTTACCACCAACACAAATAAGTTCTCCTTGGTTTACAATTTTTAATTTCTTTAGAATCTGTGTCTTACTCTTAAATTTTTAAACAGTTTTGGACCGTGTCCAACACTCAGACTCTCTTGACGTTTTACTCGGAGCTTACCGACTACTGTATTGCGGGAGCTGCCCTTACGTTTACTCGGAGCTTACTTACTGCTGCCCTTGACGTTTAACTCGGAGCTTACCGACTACTGTATTACGGGAGCTGCCCTGACGTCTACTCGGAGTTTACTGTCTGCGGTGTTGCGGTTCTGACCTGACCCCTCTCCTTTCCTCGTCATAAACTCCATAGGTACTTCAAGTAGGCTACTTTAGATTCCTGTTTCAGAACTCAGATCCTATAAGTCTAGACTCCTCGTTTATACACTTTTACCCTCTTTTACTACCCGTATACTAGTATTTTGCTATTTTCATATACTTACTCATGACTCATCTCTTTCTTCTTTCCTTCTTCTATGATAGAGTTCTTTTCGATTTATTAAAACTCTATTTATTTTTTAATTCATTCATCGCTTCTTAAACCATTAAAAGATTATTCTTAATCTTCCTTATTCTTCTCTTTTCTTCAAGTTAATATGACTAACTTGTTTCTAACTATCAACTCTAAAAGTTGATTGGAGCGGATGACAACTCCATAAAAATAAGCCCTTGTTAACTATTGACTCTAAAAGTCAATTGGAGCGGATGACAACTCCATAAAAATAAGCCCTTGTTAACTATCAACTCTAAAAGTTGATTGGAGCGGATGACAACTCCATAAAAATAAGCCCTTGTTAACTATTGACTCTAAAAGTCGATTGGAGCGGCTGACAACTCCATAAAAATAAGCCCTTGTTAACTATTGACTCTAAAAGTCAACTAAATATCAACTAAAGTTGATTAGGAGCGGATGACAACTCCGTTAAAAATAAGCCTTTGTTAAAATCTTTCTATTTTCATCTCATTAGTGGTTTTAGACGCGAGCGGATTACAACTCCTAAAATAAGCCTTAAAGTTATTGATTTATCAGGTTGAGTAGTGATCATTGAATGTGAATCGTACCTGACCTAACTTCGTAAGATGTCGGTGTGTTTGAATGAGTTATGTAAGTTTTGTGAATGCTGTAATACTTTAACTTTAGCAAAATTTTTGTTCTAGGCCAAAAATTTTCTCGGGGTCGTTGGGGAAATATAGTATTATGCTATACTTACGCTTCATATTCACCATTCATAATACTATTTATCATGCATTTTATTTGTTTATATTTCTACACTCAGCAAATCGATTTAAATACGATTCTTTAACTTGGAAATAGCTGAAATAAAATATTATTATAATTTTCATGTTTTGATATTTACGTCAAGCGTCAAATTGTCAAACTGTCAGTTAGTTTTTTTAATTCTCTTTCTGCTCAGTCTATGGTCTAGCTCTATGATTTCTCTTTTTGGTTTGTATAATTATTTTTATCAATATGCTTAGCCAATGTATTTTATAAATTATTACGATTGTTTAATAACTTAATATTATATGATTATATTTATAAAATTCTTAACGCACTCATGGATATGTCCTGGCCGACTACACTTGTCAGATGAGATGATGGCGACACTAAGAAAACTAAGATTTGAAAGAAGAGGACTACTTTGGGAGAAACGAGCTGACGGACGGCTGAAAAGTCTACTCTGGAATCTGATTTGAGGAGTATCAGAGAACAGCTTGGTTTTGGCGGTGAGATTCTTAAACTGTCCAGGGGATCCAACGAAAGTTTCTCCTGGGACTTCTACTCCCACGTACCCCACTCCCACTACGTGCCTGTCCGTCTACTGGTCTCGCAGGGCTGTCCTACGTCTGGCCCTGAGTTCTGCACTGTCTTGCTGCTGAGCTGTCCTAGTGAACTCTGAGATCTGCGCTGCCGCCGTTTCTACTGCTTCAGAGCACAACTTCAAGGTTACTCCGGTATCGACCTGCTACCCTGACGCCTGTTCCCGTTCTTACAGTGTGGTAAACTCATTATTGTCCATCTAAGTGCATAAACTTTAAAACTGAGTGCGTGCTAGGTAGTTTTTTATAACTAGCTGTATTTTTTATCTTTCCTAAATTAAAATTGTATTTGAACAAGTCTGCTTATCCTTTTATTTTAAATAGGAGCAAGTAGATTTGTTACACACTGTCATGTTCGAGACGTAAGAGTGTATCTCAATTCAACCTATTTTCCATATGAAAACTTAAATGTGAGTTTTGCTAATAACAGAATCGGTTTATTATACGAGCAATACATCAGATTTCAACAGTCGTATTACGGACGTCGCTCGGAGCCCATTCTAAGCGAGAAACAATTTAGAGATTTAGCACCGCTGTTTGTAGTCGATTGCTCTAGACAAGCAGATAATCTAAAGACAGGTCCGGTTGTGGATGTGAGAGTAGAAATTGAGAGTGATTCAGAGATTCCAGATCAAACTTCAGCATACTGTCTCATTCTGAACGATTGCATTGTTGAATACAAACCATTAAGTAACATTGTTAAGAAGATATCATGAAGTACCTTATAGTTGAACTCCAAGGATTTAAAGATTCTACAAATAATTTTATTATAAAAGAATTGACCATTGCAAGTCAGGATCATACACAGACGTTCTTGGTAAAACCACCATATCCATTCCATTACCTAACACAAGAAGAAAGAAAACAAGTGAGGTGGATAGAAAGAAATCGAGGAATTTACTGGAGTGAGGGCTACATTGACTACAAAGAGTTTAAACGCGTTATTTTACCATATTTAGAAAATAAAAAAATTATCACAAAGGGTTTGGAAAAAATAAAGTGGATTAAAGAGTTATGTGCAAACTGTGAAGTGATCGATATAGGTGAGAAGGGATGTCCTAATTTTGCGACATTAAAAAAGAAGTTCTGTAAAAATAAAACTGATTTTAATTGTGTGAACCATAGAATGAATTGTGCATTAAATAATGCGGTGTGTATTAGAAAATGGTATGTTGATAATAATATGTCTGTGTTTAATATGTTTTAATTTTAATATGTTCAATTAATAAAAATCTAAATGTACCTACTTTTTGTTTTATTTAAATGTATTTAGGAGAACTAAACATCAAACTTTATATTAGCTCTAATTAGATGAATTGCGATAAGTAAGTATTCTATTAATTTCAAAATATTATAAACATATAACCTATAATGAGATTCATTTGAGCTAATTTAAAGTGTATGTTTATGTAATGTCAATAAAACATAATTTAAATTATAAACATATTATTTATTTAGTTTTCACGTTATTCACAAAATAGTTACTTACACCTATCCTTATTATATATTTAAATATGTGACAAAATCTTGATGACCTAAGTAGATACAGTTTAATACACTAGTAGATTAGCAAATAATTTTATAATAAATTCAGAATTTAATACAACAAGTTAAAGTGGACATATATACAAACATTAGAAACTACTTACTAATAACAATCATCACCACAAAGTTTCTTCGAAATTTTGTTTATTAATGACTGTGTCTCTTCCATAACATAGTCCACCGGTTCACTAACTACATATTGTGCACTTAACACTACCACCTCCTCATTGTCATTTGAATTTACCACGCTTTCTTGTCGTTCACTAATGTCCAACACTTGTATCTGGATCAGTCGTAAACCTTTTTTCTTTTCGTTGTTTATGACGTATGATTGACATAAAGGATGCTCCGATGCTTTGCGTTTTAAGCCCTCCCGTCTTGTTCTAGACTTTTTAATGGCTGCTTCAGGTCTGTGTTGCTCTGGAATATGCCAGCTTAAACTTGGAGTCGGGAAGCCTTGACCATATTGGGAGAACATGATGTCAGGAGAATCACACATTATTGATGACCTGAAAAAAAAAATGTATGATTAATAATAGTTACAACACTCTAAGAAATAACATTATAAAGTTAATCTTTAGATGATAATACTTACAATTCGTTCCGTTTTTATTGTTTCGTAATGTGACCGCTTGAGCTGGCTGCCTAACGATGTATGTATTTTAATCTTATTATTGTAGCAATTTGATGATGCTTTGGTAATCGGACTCCATAAGTAAGGTGCTGTGAATCAATTTCATCTTCAAACAAGTCGAGACATGATTGAATAACTAAGTTGATGATGTTTTCGTAATCTGACTCCATAAGTAATGAGCCGTGAATCAATTTCATCTTCAGACAAGTCGAGACATCAGTTTTTTAGCAAGTTGACGATGTTTTGGCCATCTGACTCCATAAGTAATGGGCTGTGAATCAATTTCATCTTCAAACAAATCGATAGATAATTTTACCAGTGCGTGGTATTAGACATAACACCTGAAATAAGATTAAAACAATCTTTCTTTGAATATCATGGTACATGTCCTGATTAGTGTTATATGTCATAGGTATCAGATAGCGCACTGCGCTTTGTTATCAAAAATGGAAATGAAACATATTTAAAATTAACCATAAAATATTATTTATTTCTTAGGTAGTAACTAAATACATTGATTATTTTAGTAGGTACTTAATCTGTATCAAACAGTAATTACTTACATAACATACAATTATCAAACAGTAACACAAAATACTATTTATTTCGTAAGTTCCTATTAACTAAAACACAATACTTGATTTAGTAAGTGTTTAATCTATATCAAACAATAGTTACGTACACAACATACAATTTATTTCATAAGTAGTAACTAAAATACAATTCTTGTTTTATATCAAACAGTGCATAAAATAGTTATTTAATGCATTACTTAAATATATTTGCATTACCCCATGCTAAAGTAGATACTTTATCACATAATAGTAACCGTTTATCATCATTGCTTGAAAGTGCTATTTTATTTACATCTTGAGTAAATATTTCATGTTTTATTGACTTAAATAACAAATTTTTTTTTCGAATAACTTCACAATTATACAAAACATTTTTATAATCTATCATATTTAAGTTTTTTGTAACACATGTTTTTGTACCTTTTGCTTTTTTTATTATTTTGTCTGCTGTCTTAATACAGTAAAGCTTTGAACGCAATCCTACAAATTCATTAATAATTTTGCCACCCATTTCATCCTTGAATAGTCCTGGAACCTTCTTGTTAATAATAGGCAAGTTAAATTCATTGCTAGAGTCATAGTTACTGGTATCAATATATTTCAGGAAATGAAGTCTTAAGTCCTTATAAACGTCGTTACTCTGAATATTATAAACTAGACTATCTGTGTCAGTATAACACAATTCAATTCGGTTACCATAAAAAGGTTTTACGATAGTATAGTGAAAATCGTACATGTGAGTCTTAGACAATTCTAATACTGTATACCCTATGTATATTGGTTTATTAAGCATAACGCGCAGAGGCTTCATTTGGATTGCAACTAGATCTTCCGAAAATATTGAGACACTATGAAAATACGGGCTGGATATCAATTTGTCAGCACAAGTGACCTTTTTTGTTTTATTGTTTGAATCACTCCACTTATTTACTAACTTAACATCTATGCGATGTTCATTATTTTCTAGAGTCTTTCCAAAAATACTGTTGTTTAATAATTTAAAAAAATCCTGTTCAAACGTGGATTCTGCCTGTTGACGTAGATGAGTATTAATATCGATATATTGCTTGAGATAGCAACTTTGCTTAAATGTAATAGCGCGGTGGATCTTTTTCAAAACCAAACCATGCTGTAAACATTTTTTTAAATGTACATAATGAATAACATAATGATATTTATCATACAAATTTGGAACCAGTTTTTTGTTCTTACTACCAGGTGGCAAGCATTTTTCTGGACAAAATGGAAAGTCATTATGCTCCATGTGCAAATTTTCAGGATATATTAAATCTACTTCAAGGATGTAACCGTTTTCTGCAGTATCACTGACATTTATCAAGTTCGATTGTAAAAAATCTATTTCCTGCTTACTCATAAATCTAAAATCGGAATAAGGTAGTGATTGACACATGCTATAGCCGTATAAATTGTTACAATCTAAATAAATAATAAAGGAATTTGGTTTAGTTGGATTGTAAGTATCTAAATATTTATGATTGGCTTTGACATGCCTTTTTGAACACATACAAACACCCCCTCTAATACCTTTTTGTATCATTCTAAAAATTTCATGATCACTAATCAATTCTAATTTTACTCCTGTTTTTAAAAGCATTGCATCGAAAGATAGACTTGGTGCTGTAATATAGAATGCAGGATCGAGATTGTAATGCCGCTTACAAGTTTTACGAAAATTTTCAAATATATCAGTTAACAACAGAACATCTGTTTTAAGATATAAATCTGTGTATATACCCATGTTTTCAATATTAAATTCTGACCAAACCGTTCGAGCGTGCTCATAGTCTTTGTCAGTAATAGATTCATTTGTCAAAGAGTTAAAAAAATATTTTTTAGGAGGCAAACAGGTGTCTTTATAACGATCCCAATGAGACATATAGTCATATGGATACACTCCTTTACGAGTTAATAATTCAAATTGTTTTTTATTAGGGAAATAAGATTTTAATTGATTAAAGTCTTGTTTTTTCATTGTACCAGCCAGCTTTTCTAAGCTGGTTCCTAAAAATTTGAAAGAATCTACAAATCGAACTTGTATGCTCTCTTCGGTTGAAATAGGGACAAACTTTGTGAATGAAATATAGTTTTCTTTTGTTTTAGGTATGACCTTGATAGATCCAGGAGCTTCACCTAATTCTTTTATGAAGAGGTGACAATCGTAGCCCGACAAATTATGAAAAAACACAGGCAAAAATTGTGGTACTTTGTACTGTAAGTTGCAATAATTGTGCGCTGCACCGCGGTATTTACCAGTCAAGTGACAATGATCACGAACCCTATCGCCAAATAAGAAGTGATCACAAATATGACAGGTCATAGCGTTCTCAAAGTCTCGAGCATTATCCTCTGTGTAAATCATAGGAACATTCGTTTTTAAAATTTGGGATATATTTTTAGCCTCTTTATAAATAGACTTAACAAAATTTGATACACAATCCGAACCGCGATAAGAAACGTAACGATTGTAGCTTTCGTCTAGCGCACACGTGATATGATAAGCGAAAGCTACAGGCACATGACGTTGTACTGTTACAGTGCTTGCCTTAGAGGGATCAGGGTCGCAAGATGCATAACGTTCTAGCATTGTTTCAAAATCCGCATATATAACAAATGGTACAATTTGTTTTTTATTATAATTTTCAAATTGTATGAAAGAACCTATTGGTGGTAATTCAGTTGCTATACCCCCACAACTATGCGAACTAAGATCGTCACAAGTATTAAAAAATATTAAACACGCATCACAAAAGTGTAATTTACCGTGGTGCTTAGTTATCTGAGTCCTAACAAGTCGCGGCAAGTCTTTAATGAGACAATAATGCGACAAATCGCTGCTTTCTAAATAAAGTAAATGAACCACTTTACCGTTCAAGGTTTTTGGTTTGTAAAGCGGTCCTATGACATTATTATTTTTTAAACCATAAATATAAATACAAATATCAGGGTTATTTACTTCAAACTGCGCAATATCTGAAAAACTTACAGGAAATGACATGTTCTTAATATTGAATACGTTATGGAAATTTGGATAAGACGATACCCTTTCTGGATGACTTTTAGCGGGGTATAAAGCAGCAACAACTGACCATAAAAAGCAATAGTTGTCGTTATTACGAATATTAACACATGCTTTTTTCGATTTTATTGCAGCAGGCAATTCGATAAAGCGTGAACCACCGCGCATAGGTTGATATTTGTTAACATTGACTTCTAAATGAGAACTGCTCAAGAACGTCCATCCACTGTCACGATCCTGAAATTCTTCTATCTTTTTTGCTAAAGAGTTTTTAACTTGTGATAATAATGAGTCTAATTCATAATTCTGATGCAGAGTAACGTTTTTTGTTGCAAAAGATTTCATTTCCTGAGAATCATTTTTAACTAATAAAAATAAAGCAAAATATTCGAAATTAACTTTTAGGCACGTGTGTTTTTTAAGAGATAGGTCAATTAATATTTTAATTTGATCTCCAATATTATTTAAAAATGAATGTAAATTACAATTCTCAGATGGAGCGACAATTCTATAGGAAGCTATACGATTACGAAATGCAGAATGTATTATTTCAACACCTTCGCAAAATTGCGAAATATTCTTATTTTTATGTTTAGTACTACGTAGGTGACCTGTCCAGTGGCTGCTCTCTACAGATGTGTTACAAACAGTACAAAAAGGCATTTCTGATTATTGTAACTAATACCAACAAGATACTTAATACGTTGTAATAATTTTGATTTACTGTTAGATGGACTGACTTCAATATTAATACTTATTATGATTCTGATACGAAATCGCTATGATACATATCAATAAATAGGTACAGCTTATAAAGAATACATGTAAAGATTTGGAGGAGACTTTGCTCAACAGTGGGACTGTATACAGACTAATATACAGTGATAGCATAAAAATAACATAGCTAACTTAATTAACTACTTTATATTTATGCTATCGCTGTAAAAGACGGCCTCCGAATCATTAAATAACTCACGAGTCCGCCTCATAAAAATCTGTAGACCATCCCACTGCGGAGTATTGCGGTCTAACTGAACTTTAAGGGTCACCTCAGCTCTCTTCCACCGATCCTCTTTAGCGATGTTCGCCACCTCAGCCTTATCGTATACTTTCACCTCCACGTAAAAGTCTCCAGTTACGTTCGCAGTCCGTCGCACTTTTCCGTTTGCGACCCGGCTAACTAGCGACGAACAGAAGTCCGCACTGGAGGCCGTCCGCGGAGAAATCTCGCTTTCCAACCCGAAGAGGCCTGAGCGGCTGGAGCTGGGTTTTTTACTGAAACAATTTAATTAATTTAATAACAATACTTCGTGAACTAACTGTAAACCTGCAAAATAAATGTCTAAAACGGGTCTGTATAATATATCTTAAGGTAATTAGGCAAGAAACCCTGTCGCCTAGCAATCTAGATGCGACTGTGAGTTTATTTGTTTGTTACTGTTTCAATGCACTCAAATATATCATGACTTTGAATAGGACATGAGATAGTTATATAACAATTACCTCGGTTTTGTTGCTGGCTCGGAGACCTTGCGCTTCACTGCCTTTTTTTTCGCCTTGGATGTCTCCGCAATGGCTGGCGACTGGTAGATAGTGCTAGCTTCGGAGTCAGACCTGAAATTATATACATCATTTTATTAATAACATAGCCATCCAATAGACTGCGAGAGTTCTTTTGTGAAAGACAGAACCTCAATAGTCATTTAGAACAGAATTTAAATGAATCGTTATATTTAATGGAGTACAACAGTTAAAGGTAGACTGGTAGAGAATGCCTAAGGCTTAAGTCCGCCTTTGTACGTTTATGTTGTATGTTGCATGAAGTTAAATAAATAAATACTAGCCGGCAGGCAAAAACCAGGTCCGTAGCTAGAAAATTCTGTAAACTTAGTAATAAGTACTTACTTACATTTTGTGCTTTTTGAAGACTATTGTAGAATTGTAGATAAAGTATGGTAAGTAGTATTTGCCACTAGAAAATACTGGAGCAAATGTAACGTATTGATCGAAATGGATTGGTTTTATACATAAAAAATACCATATCGGCAGTATTTGTCTCATTACAAAATTCAACCTTAATTACAGGTCTTCAAAGTTGCATGAATAATTTGTGTTAGTTACGTCAAATTAAAACGTAATGATACCCAATTTTTCTGTCTAATTACAATTTTACAGTGAGAAATGAAATATAAAACCAGCCTTTTTCGCTCGCCGACAAAGATGAACCCGACACCTGGCTGTCGCTTATGATAAATACATTAGGTATTATAATTAAGTTTGTATGTTTGTTTAATGTTATGGGGAAGCGAAATAAATTTATACACATAGACTACAGACGGAAAATCCAAAACAAAATAATTTCATAGCTAGATTGCCTCAATGTCGACTATTACATACACATATGTAGACTAGTAGTCTACATGGACAATTTGGCGTGCTTTTAAATGTAAACTAGTAGTCTACACGGGCAATCTAGCGGTTATATAATTTTCACATAACATCGCAAAATTACTTAAATTTAATATATAAAAAAGTCCTTTATAAACACATGTAAATAAAAATAACAGAGTACTCTGAAATCATTATTTTTATACAAAATAATTAATGGAAGCGAATCCACGTCAAGCAGTTAGTTTGCAAGTACCTATGTTGTAGTAAAACTTAAAATTATTAGATAATATTATAAAACCATTAAATGTCTAAAATGAATGTATGAGTTTTAAATAACCACGTTCAAAAGTTTTAGGTAAAAAGCTACTGCTAAATTCATTTTTGATAGAAGATTCTTCCTTCTAATAATTTTAAATTGATATACCTATTATCTAATTAGAGATGTGCATACCTTAGCAAAGTCTGTCTACGTATTTTACAGTAAAACATAATCTATATTTTAATGAATTAAACATTGGTTATAGGATGTTTTGTATCATACAAATTTTAACAATGACTGCTACATGCACGAGGATCACAGCGGTTGCATTGTAATTGTAGAACCCATGGGAATCACTCACACATAGATAAATCAAACGCAGCAAATTTATATAATGCAACTTTGCAGTCTTGGTTATTGTTAAGAGTCATTTACACTTATCGTGTAAACGTTCAATATGATCGTTTCTGACGCCGTCGTCCGGCGATTTTTTTTTTTTTTTTTTTAGTTGAGATAAACTAGTGCTTGACTGCGATCCCACCTGATGGTAAGTAGCGATGCAATCTTTGATGGTGAGGCGCACTAGTTTATTAAGAGCCTATTCACTCTAGCCTTGAAGACACCCAAATTATAATCGAACGGGAAGACCGCAGCAGGCAGACTGTTCCAGTACGACTGTTACAGTCGACGTACGCGGTATAAACGATGAGGCGAAACGCTTAGTCCGGACCGTAGAGGTTTCAACAACGTAAGGGTCAATATTCGACACAATATGTGCGAATTATCCGTTTGACGGCGATTGTATCAGTGTAAAATCCTCTTAACATAACAGAAAGAGATGTGACGGTGCGATACGTATTTATAAACAGTACAGTTTTTGTTGGTGAGATGTAGAGTGGTTATGTCTGAATGAATTAAACTAAAATTCGGGCGTCCTTGGAATCCAATCTGGATCATAAAATACGGAGTGGCGTGTCAACTACACATGCCATTTCTAATTTTGTGAAGAGACGTGAGACAATCTGTCCTGAATCTTAGTTTAATTATTACGGTATCCTAAAATTTAGACGTCCTGGGAGTCCAATCCGGATCATAAAACACAGAGTAACGTGTCATCTACACACAGAACCTCTAATTTTATGGAGAGACGTGAGACAATCTGTCCTAAATTTTAGCATACTATATTCAGATAGTTTGCTTAGTAAAAAAATGTGAAGTAGTGGCTTAGTGACGTGCAGAATGGTTATTTCTGTCTGAACGAATTAAACTAAAATTCGGACGTCCTTGGAATCCAATCTGGGTCATAAAATACGGAGTGGCGTGTCAACTACACATGCCATTTCTAATTTTGTGAAGAGACGTGAGACAATCTGTCCTGAATCTTAGTTTAATGATTACGGTATTCTAAAATTTAGACGTCCTGGGAGTCCATTCTGGATCATAAAACACGGAGTAACGTGTCACCTACACACGGAACCTCTAATTTTATGGAGAGACGTGAGACAATCTGTCCTAAATTTTAGCATACTATATTCGGATAGTTTGCTTAGTAAAAATGTGAAGTGAAAATGTGAAGCTTAGTTATTTGCTTAGTATTATAGTGGCATAGTGGCATTGCGCAAGAATCTAGTAAGCAGTCGAGGTAAGCAATTATATTTAAAAGTGGAATAGGCCTTAGTGACGTGCAGGGTGGTGGTGACTATCAGAATGAATTAAACTGAAATTCGGACGTCCTTGGAATCCAATCTGGATCATAAAATACGGAGTGGCGTGTTAACTACACATGTTATTTCTAATTTTATGAAGAGACGTGAGACAACCTGTCCTGAATTTTAGTTTAAAGATTACGGTACTCTAAAATTTAGACGTCCTGGGAGTCCAATCCGGATCATAAAACACAGAGTAACGTGTCATCTACACACGGAACCTCTAATTTTATGGAGAGACGTGAGACAATCTGTCCTAAATTTTAGCATACTATATTCGGATAGTTTGCTTAGTAAAAATGTGAAGTGAAAATGTGAAGCTTAGTTATTTGCTTAGTATTATAGTGGCATAGTGGCATTGCGCAAGAATCTAGTAAGCAGTCGAGGTAAGCAATTATATTTAAAAGTGGAATAGGCCTACGTGCAGGGTGGTGGTGACTATCAGAATGAATTAAACTGAAATTCGGACGTCCTTGGGATCCAATCTGGATCATAAAATACGGAGTGGCGTGTCAACTACACATGCCATTTCTAATTTTATGAAGAGACGTGAGACAACCTGTCCTGAATCTTAGTTTAAAGATTACGGTACTCTAAAATTTAGACGTCCTGGGAGTCCAATCCGGATCATAAAACACAGAGTAACGTGTCATCTACACACGGAACCTCTAATTTTATGGAGAGACGTGAGACAATCTGTCCTAAATTTTAGCATACTATTTTCGGATAGTTTGCTTAGTAAAAATGTGAAGTGAAAATGTGAAGCTTAGTTATTTGCTTAGTATTATAGTGGCATAGTGGCATTGCACAAGAATCTAGTAAGCAGTCGAGGTAAGCAATTATATTTAAAAGTGGAATAGGCGCTGAACCAGTGTTTTTAACATATCATTCACAAAAATGTTATTGGGCATTCTACCACACCGCGACAAGCGAGCGAAGCGAGTGAAGTCGCATCAGGTGGGGTAGAATGCCCAATAACATCCTACTCGCTTATTGGCTATTTGGTCAATCTGCATCCACAAGGCGCAGTCGCAACTGCGTACGTTGTCGTTCAGGGCGTGATGAGCGGCTTGTGGTGTGGTCGGACTTGGGTCTTGTAAAAGACTATAGTAGTCACATGGACGTGACTTGGGCCTTTTGGCTATTGGTCTGGATAGACCTGAGACTTGAGAGTTGAGAGTCTATTTGTTTTTTTGTTGAGCAGACGGTGATCTGTTAGTTGCATGGTGCAACTGGGCCACCAAAGTAGAAGCGAATCATAATGTCAATGTTGTTGAATTTTAAATTGATTTAGACTATGTTGAACTTCACATGGTTTCTGTAAGCTTCGTAGTTTTTGTTGCGATAGTTTTAAAGGTTGATTCGAACGACTATGGTACATGGCCCAAGGGTTGACCTATTTTCAATTATTCAAATTAACCGTGTTTGATTTAATCAACTGCCTCGTTGTTATAGTGATGGCAAGCGTGACTGCTGAGCATGAGGTCCTGGGTTCGATTCCCAGATTGGGCAAAGTGTTATTGAGTTTTCCATCAGAAGTTTCTCAGTAACAGCCACGGTGTCTGGATTTGCGCCGGTTGATGTCAATAGGCTCGCCCCTGTAACATGGGACTTGGACATAACTAGCGAACTGTGAGTGTACTATTAAGTGCACATCTGTTAAACCCTTTGGGGATTACAGATGTGATGTTATGAGTTTGGTCAGGAGTGACCGAGTGGAACAAATTTCTGTCGTGGACTTTTTGTTTGCAGGGTTACTATCACACGAGGACGTGTGAAAGCAGGATGGCCGTGTCGTATCCGGTCATGAGTACGGACGGGCGAATGAATCGAAAGCACGCCAGTGGTGACATCACGCGACCTACTCCCCACCATGGCAGCTTTTACAGAGTCCTGATGTTAACACCTCGCGGCGAGGCAGACAGTCTGGGTCTGACCGCAGCGGAGTGAACACGTCTTGAAACTGTACACGATTCATTGTGCCTAGTGTTAATGTGTGAAAGTGTAATGTCAAGTTATTTGTTAGACTCAGTGTATCTGTTTGAAGTCGGCTTGTATCCGACTAGAAAAAGAAGGAAATAGATTTCAAATACAAAAAGGCGTGAGACAGGGGGACCCTCTTTCACCAACACTCTTTCTGGCCGTATTAGAAATTATCTTCAGGAACCTGGAATGGAGAGACATGGGCATAACTATTAATGGCCGCACGCCAACGCACCTACGATTCGCTGATGATATTGTATTATTTGCAAAAACACCAGCTGATCTAAGCAAGATGATAAATGATCTAGCATCAGTAAGTGCAAAGGCTGGATTGAAGCTAAACCCAGAAAAAACAAAAATAATGACTAATGGCAACAAAGAACCTGTAACAGTGGAACAGAATCAAATCTCCTATGTTGAAGAGTACATATACCTCGGTCAACTGATGTCTCCAGACGACAACGAAAACAAAGAAGTCGAAAGAAGAGTTGCGAATAGCTGGAAAAAATATTGGGGCCTAAAAGAAATAATGAAAAACAAGGACCTACACATCTCAACGAAAAGCAAATTATTTAACACATGCATCCTGCCAGTGTTGGCATACGGGAGCGAAACATGGGCTTTAACAAAAAACGTAACAAACAAACTCTCCGTATGTCAACATGCCATGGAAAGGAGTATGAGTGGGATCAAAAGAAAGGACAAAGTAAAGAGTAGCAGCATCAGAAGCAAGACTAAGGTCCAGGACATAACTTTGAAAATAAGGAGACAAAAATGGAAATGGGCAGGCCACATGATCAGGGGAGAGGATAAATGGAGTAAAATAACCACGCAATGGTACCCAAGAGATGGAAAGAGAAAGAGAGGTAGACCACAAAGGAGGTGGGACGACGACATAAGACAAGTCGCGGGAACAACATGGGGTAGAGTGGCTATAGAAAGGCCAGAATGGAGAAGATTGGAGGAGGCCTTTGCCACCTGGCAAACGGACACGCAAAAATACAACAAAAGAACAATTTACGAATATTAAAGAATTATTGTCATGTCCGAAGAAAGGCTATAAATAAATAAATAAAATCTGTTTGAAAAGAGTAACCATGGAGTTTCTTGCCGGTTCTTCTCCATGGAAACAACCTACCCGAACCGAGCAATGCGAAATAAAATAGTGTTTCGCATCCAGTGTGTTTTCATAGCACGAAACCCGTGTTCTGCCCATTTAAGCTCGAACTTAGCGAAATAAATTCCTGACAAACTCCGACATACATAAAACCTTCATGATATAATTTTTACTTTTCTTCTGATCTGTCACTTCTCTGTCTTGTGTTGACTAAATTTATATAGAATTATGAACATTTTTAATTTAATTTAGTTAGTGTACAACAACCACTAAATTGGTGACTCCAACGTGATACGCCCTGAAAAGGAAATCCTAAACTTTATCAGGCCAAGGAAATACACAGTCCACGATGACAATATAAAGCAGTCGTCTGCCGACCAACGTCCAGACTCTGCTGGCTTCACAGCCATTTATTTCTCTCGAGGGATTAGCAGACCTGGCGAACAATAACAAACAATATAGTTATACAATATTATTGTTGCCACTAATTTCGCGAATTGTGTAGTGACGATGACGTTATAAGTTGATAGTAAAATTTTTAAAGAAAAAGTTTATTTTATTCTTTTTAGCGCATTTAAATAAAAGGTCAGACGAAAGTATTATATAACTTCGTTTTTGTTCGGAACGGTTCGGAACGCTGAGTGTGTGCGTACGAACTAGACGCGCGTGAAGACTAGCGTCTAACTGCTCATCACTGATACTATCTCTGTCGGGCACGATGTCAGGTGAGACAGCGTGCTTTTTGGCCACGCCCACCAATGAGTTCGAGCCCGTGTGATGTGTCACCTTAAATACGAAACACGTCTTCTATCAATTCTTTTAGAAAAGGTTCATACAAAATTTGAAGTAGATTGGACCAAGGAATCACATTATCCCATACAAACTTTGCCGTCCTTTTTCACCACCTTAGGGATAGAATTTCGTAAAATCCTTTCTTATCGGATGCGTACATCATACAAAAAGCACATTCTCCAAGTTTCAGGTCTCTACGATCAGCGGTTTGGCTGTGCGTTGATCCATCAGTCAGTCATTCAGGAACTTCTTCGTTCCCGAACTCCTTCGTTACCGTCCCGAATCGAGTCACCCTCCCATAAGAAGTTATCACTTAAAAAAATGCAACGATAAAACTAGAACAATTGGTTCGTCCTGCACTCAAAATAATAAGTTTCTCTCATCTCAAACAATGAAAGCCAAGTTACATAAACAATTGCTCAAAGCAAACTCAGAATTTTACATCTCGATTGTTTTAAAAAATGTAACAGTAGCTGCAGTTGCTCCAAGCCAACGGGTACTTACTCGTATATTCCTTCAGAACGACTATAAAGTGCAAAGTTATTGCCTTTTGGCTGATTGCTAAAAAGCATCGTGTTACCCATGTTTCATACTTTCATTGATGAAAATTTAAGTCTGTTTTGGTTAAGAGAAGTGTAATTTTGGTCAATTAAATGGTTGAACTGGTGTATTATTTTTAATTATGGGTAATTTTCCATGGCCTCTTATGTCCCGCTCCTGGGTGTAACCCTCCCCCATATCGGGGTAGGCTTCCTGTCTAACCGGATGCAGCTGAATATCAGTCTTTTACATGGAGCGACTACCTATCTGACCTAAACAACCCAGTTAGTACTGGGTACGATACCCCGTGGTAAGACTGACAGATTTTCAAGCCACTGACTATTTGTAACGACTGTCAAAGATCTACAATTGACACCCAGGACCAACGGCATAACGTGCTTTCCAAGACACGGAGGAAACCCGGTACGTAATGAGTGGTCACACATCCACAGACCAACTTAGGCAAGCGCGGCTTAACCTAAAGATCGACTCGAGCGGCTGTTATTATATAGCCACCGGCTACTCCTCCTTTCATGAAAAAGTCATTCAATAAGATTAAATGAACTTAGAGCATTGTAATGATGATTTTTATGATTATATAACTCTGTAAAGTCACATTTGTTACGGATAACTATTTGAAGGATGATGTGGCAAGAAAGGAGGTGTCTGATGAAATGACAAGTAGTAGAGAAGTATGGAAGAAGAAGACATTCTGCCCCGACCGTGTAGCAATAAGTTATGAAGTTTATATTATGTATGATAAACGCGCGCTTATCGCCATCAAACTGTAAAGTTTGGCGAGTAAAAAACTGTAAAAAAACAACTAATTTTTGTAAGAGAAACAATAAAAAAAACCTCAAGTAAGGGCAAGAGAATGATGGTGGATGAACTCTGAAAAGCCATATTTGTTACTGTCGCGAATCATTTTTTAATCAATAAACTACACCGACACTGATTTAAACCATTTCAGGGTGTTGCCTTTAGGTGTTGCCTTTTAAACTAGGACGTCCATGTTTACCTATCTTAATGATTCAAACTGACCCTAAAGTATCTCAGGGGCATACTGCTCAAAAGCTGCCGGGACATACCTTTGAAATCTCAGGCAACGCCTAAAAGGTTCGTGAGCTTTCATTAACAAACCCTTTTAAAACTAAAAGCCTTTTCGTATGTTCCTGTTTACGTATTTGTGTAGGTAAGGACCTATTATTAGTAGGTTTATCAACTGGTTTCATAGAATAAATTAACCTGACAATAAATTACATATTTTTTGTGACTTGTGGTCTCAATCTCAAGCACTACTGCATCAGATTTTGGGTTCGATTCCCAGGTTGGACAAGGTCAAATTTTTATTCAGATTTGGAGAAAATTTAGTACCTATAAACTCGTATGTTATAGTGAAACTTCGAAACTCCGGCGCCAAAACCCTAAGTGATCATTTACGGCGCGGCTCGCTTTCAATTAAAACATATGGCAATATATGAGAGAGTTTAAGGAGAAGCGATTTTACGCGCGTTTGCTTGAAATGCACGGTCGCCCGCTGCGGTGAACGCCGCGTCGCCCGCCGCGTCGCCTGCCGCGTTTCCGTTCTCTAGATTTTGAACCAGGGGCCCTACTCTCGAACGTCTCAGCGTCCCGGCCGCCGCGGGGGACGCCCCGGGCGTTGGGGGCCACCACGTGGCCCCCGGCCACCTTAGGCGCGAACCTGTGGACGGTGGGCTATGGGCTAGCTCACCGTCGGCGGCGCGTTCGTGTTCCACGCGCGCCTCAAAGAGAGTCAGCAAAATAGAAGGGGTCCGTAAGGACCGATGCCTGCCGGGGTTGCGGGACTGTTTGAAAGAGATACCATGGCCCCGGAACACAAAGGGCAATGAAGGAACATGGATGGGTTTTAGTCAGTAAAAGTCTGACACTCCCTCCTGCTCCGCCCAGAGCGGGAGGAGTCATTTGATGATTTCCCATCCGAAAAAGAAAAAAAAACCAGGAGCAGGACCAGGACCTTAGCAATCACGCTTGCGATCACCGCCACCAACGAGTCAGTCAACGAGAATTTGTCATTTCTGTCATTAAACTGATTGGCTTAGTTTAGAAGCGCTGAATAATTAAAATCACATAATTATTTCAATGGACTTGTAACGTTATGATTCTAAAGCAAAACATTCCGTATTCTGATTAACAGAAGATTCAGCTGTTGACAGTAAGTACCTATGAATTAATAATGATTCCTGTCAGTGACGTAATTAGTGCTCCTAGGTCAACGGCATGAATAGGTATTATTATGTAGCATATGTCTACATATACCTAACTAGCTGTTGCCCGCGGCTTCGCCCGCGTGAATTTCGGTAACTGTCCCACTGAATCATAATAAAGGGATAAATAGTGTCCTACATGTTAATCCAGGTTACAAACTATATATGTGCCAAATTTCATAATCATCACAATTTATTATTATCATCAAAATCACCATCACAACCACCATCATTATCACAATCACAATCACAATCACCATCACTATCACAATCACCATCACTAACACAATCACATTCACCATCACATTCACAATCACTATCCTCGTTATCACAATCATTATCATCGTAATCACAATCATCTTCGTCATTATCACAATCACCATCTCTGTCACAATCACAATCACCATCACCATCATAATCACCACCAAAATCACTATCACAATCACCATCATCGTTATCACAATCTTTATCGTCGTAATCACAATCATTATCATCGTAATAACAATCATTATCATCTCAATCACAATCATCATGATCACAATCACCGTCACTATCACAAAATCAAGTTAAAACAATCACAATCACCATCACAATCATTCTGGCAATCACTATCCTCATTATCATCGTAATCACAATCATTCATGAAAAAACCTGAAACACAAACGTTAACTCGTTTATCGATAGGAGTACTCCTGTTAAGTTTCGAATAAAGTAGTCTAACTAATCTTGTTTCCCTATACAAACTTTGGAGCCCCATTTAACCCCTTTAGGGGGTGAATTTTGAAAAATCCTTTCTAAGTGCACCCCTAGACCACATAAGGCACCTACTTGCCAAATTTGGAATCTGTGTGTTTGGGCTGTGCGTTGATAGATGAGTCAGTCAGTCAGTCAGTCAGTCAGCCAGTCAGTCAGTCAGTTTCTTCTTTTATATATTTAGATTTCCATTTGTCATACGATCAACATGTGGTAGATTATATTACAATGGTTTTCAGCGTAAAGTTAACGAGTCCGTGAATAATAACAGCCGCTCGGCTCGATCTTTTGGTCTGTGGATGGGTGACCACCTATTACATACCGGGTTTCCTCCGTGCCTCGGAAAGCACGTTAAGCCGTGGTACCGGCTGTCATTTGCAGATCTTTGACAGTCGTTACAGGTAGTCAGTGACCCAAAAAGTCTGACAACCAGTCTTCCCAAGGGGTATCGTATTACCCAGTACTAAGTTGTGGAGGTCAGATAGGCAGTTGCTCCATGTAAAATACAGGTATGCAGCTGCATCCAGTAAGACTGAAAGCCGACCCCAACATAGTTGGGAAAAGGCTAGGCTTTTGGTTTTGAACGTAAAATCGGGTTACAATTTTCAATATATTATTACCTTTCATGGATCCAATTAGTCTATCTACTGTTGTATGGGAATTTGATACTTTTTTTATGAATCAGGTCTGACACACCTTCTGAGACTGCCTCATTGACCGAGTGGTCGCAAGCAGACTGCTGTGCATCAGGTCCTGGGTTCGATTCCCGGGTGTTATTGGGTTTTTCCATAAGGATTTTGTCAGTAGCAGCCACGGAGTTTGGATTTGTGCCCGGTTCATTAAAAAAATAAATAAATATCGCTGGACATTAACACACAGCGCCATCTAGTGCCACACTAAGCAACGAGGCTTGTGTCGTGGACACCAGATAGTTGATGAAGTTGACTACATATGTACTTTTTTGTTTGTAAATTCATACTTGTTATACATATAAACATCCATGACTCGGAAACAAAATGTCCATGCTCATCACACAAACATTTGCTCCGACTGGGATTCGAACCCGAGACCCTAAGAACGTAAGCCAGCCTCACCACCGCTGCGACATTCGGGTCGTCATTACAATAAGAATAATAATAAAATCTTTATTTTCAGGCTACTTTGGCCCATAGATACATACCTTAAAGACTAAAATATTATATATCATAATAGTACAATGTGCACTACACAATAGGCATGTCCTCTATTGCATGGGATTTAAGGTGAATGTATCCAGGGCAGCCCGCAAAATTTAATTTTTCTTACGTTTTTGCAATTTGCAGGCCAGTGCTAGGTTGTATGTGGATTAGAATATTATTCGCGGCTGTAAGACGTATGTAGTTACAGAATTATAATCATCAAAATAATCTATATAACTCTCCAAGTTCATAAAGGTGCACAAATGACCTTGACCTTGAAAAAGTCATTTTTCCACCTTTATGAACTTGGAGGGTTGTATTGATGATTCACAAAATTTGAATTTCGCGGGCTGGTTGGAGCAACATAACTGGCGAAACTGGGTGTACGGTGTGTATTAGGCGCACCTCTGCCTAACCCTCCGAGATAACAGACGTGATGTCATGTTATTAATTTATTAGAAACGAGCTTCATAGTAACAGTTTTTTCAAAACACTTCCTCGAAAACTGGTCCATAACGCACTACGATTAGGTACAACATGAAATGTATTTCACACGGGTGCGTTTTTTTCCATTTTCCCGCACGTGTGCGGGAATGAAAATCGCCACAGATAACTATACCTATACTTATTCCAAATTGATACAATGCCTTTAATCTGAGGTGATTTTTTAATTTTTATTTCGGCAAAGCATCTTTGAGCGTCTTTACGGCATAAATATTTTTTGAATATTCAAATTGTGTTTATAAATAGAATATCATAAATAAACATGATTATTAAAAACTAAAAGTTTATTTGTTTGAGGAGCAGCGGTGGCCCAGTGGTGGCGGCCCCGACTTACGAACAGTAAGTCGTGGGTTCGAACCCAGGCAGGCGCAGTACTTTGTGTAATTTATTTCATCACCGCTGCTCTAAAAACGGTGAAGGAAAACATCGTGAGGAAACCGGCATGTCCTAGAACCAAAAAATTCGAAGACATGTGACATCTTCCAACCCGCACTGGGCCCGCGTGGTGGATTATAGCCCATTCCCTCTCATAGAGAGGAGGCCTGTGTCCCAGCAGTGGGAACATTAATAGGCTGATGATGATGATGATGAAAAGTTTATTTATTTTGATTTTCAACAACTCGTCCCAAATGGGACATAGGCTTGTGGGACGAGTTGATGATCGACTCACTTTTATACAGAAATTAACATTTATTTGTGTTCTAAATTCAAAAATAAAAAAAAAACTATTTTTTATATTAGGCTGTTTAAGGTATGACACCTTTGCTTCTCCTTCACCTGGCGAAAGTAAAGCGCGGAAAAAAAAGATAATTAAAATCATAGTTTCATTCATGACAAAAATATTTTTCGTTCTTATAAATTACTAGCTGTTGCCCGCGGCTTCGCCCGCGTGAAGTTCGGTAACTGTCCCACGGGATCATACTAAAGGGATAAATAGTATCCTACATGTTAATCCAGGTTATAAACTATATATCACAATCGTTATCACAATCACCATCACTATCACCATCATTATCACTGTCACAATCACAATCACCATCACCATCATCGTTATCACAAAAACCATCACCATCACTATTCCAATCACAATCACTATCACTATCACAATAATTATCATAATCACCATCATCGTTATCACAATCATCACAATAAATCAACACTCACGACTCTATAGAAGTCGAATCCGCCATCTTTTGGATCTAAAAATAAATGCCATATTCGTAATCAGCACCAATGATAATCTCGGAATCGACACCCATATTGATTTTTAGACATTTCGACCCCATCGCACTCACAGGGGATGATGGTATTTCAGGTCCGCCACTTTAAATCTTAAAATCACTGTTTTTGTAATACACCCGACCCGATACACCATACAAACAATACCAAACCCATTTCCCCCTTTAGGGGTTGAAATCTGAAAAAACCTGAAACCCATTTCTACCCATTTATCGATAGGAGTACTCCTGTGAAGTTTCGAATAAAACAGTCTAACTGATTGTTTGTTTCCTCATACAAACTTTCGACTCCCGTTTCACCCCCTTAGGGAGTACATTTTGAAAAATCCTTTCTTAGTACACCGTAAGACTTCATAAGACCTACGCGGGTGTTGGGCTGTGTATTGATTTTTATACTTTGTCACCGCATTTCCCTGTCTTGGGAGTTTAATTCTGAAAAAACCTGAAACACAAATGTTTACTCATTTATCGACGATAGGAGTACTCCTGTTAAGTTTCGAATAAAATAGTCTAACTAATCTTGTTTCCCCATACAAACTTTGGAGCCCTTTTTCACCCCCTTAAGGAGTGAATTTTGAAAAAACCTTTGATAATGCACTCCTTGACCACATAAGGAACCTACTTGCCAAATTTGGAATCTGTAGACCCAGTGGTTTGGGCTATGCGATGATATGTCAGTCAGTCAGTCAGTCAGTTTCTTCTTCTTTTATATATTTTTACCCGAGTGCGCCAGAAGGAGGGTTACTGTATAGATTTTATCTAAAATAGAAATAGCCTAAGTTCCTTATTTCATCAGCTCTCTGCCAGTGAAAGTCCCGTCAAAATCGGTCCCGCCGTTCCAGAGATTAGCCGGAACAACAGACAACAGACAAAAAAAAAATAAAAAAATATAATATTATATAAATTATATATAAATTAATATTTATAAAAAAATTGGTATATGTACCCTATATACATTCATATGCATGTAGGAAAATGCGGTTGTTTTAATACTACAAACGGACATTTCAATTTTATTTATTTGTACAGATAAAGCCTTTTCATCTTTCACCCCCTTAGGGGTTGAACTTTTTATTAAAAACACCGTTGCATTAGCTTCCAACCATAAGCCTAGATAATAAATTTAGTGAGTTTTACTTCGAAAATTAAGAGCTTTCCATAAACATGTTCATTCTCCTTTTTAACCCTTTGGGGGTAAAATTATGAAAAACGCTGAGACATGTATCAATTTATTTTTAATCATCAGCCTAAACACAAAATTTGAAGATCCTAAGTTTAAAACTGACGGACTTTCAAACACAACAGCTTCATCCCCTTTTTAACCCTTTGGGGGAAGAATTATGAAAAACGCTGAGACACGTATCAATTAATTTTTAATCATCAGCCTAAACACAAAATTTAAAGATCCTAACTTTAAAACTGACGATTTTCCATAAACAACTTCATCCCCCTTTTTAACCCGTCGGGGGTAGAATTGTGAAAAACGCTGAGACACATATTAATTAATTTTTAATCATTAGCCTAAACACAAAATTTGAAGATCTTAACTTTAAAACTGACGGACTTTCATACATAACAGCTTCATCCCCTTTTTAACCCTTTGAGGGTAGAATTATGAAAAACGCTGAGACATGTATCAATTAATTTTTAATCATCAGCTCAAACACAAAATTAGAAGATCCTAACTTTAAAACTGACGATTATCCATAAACAACTTCATCCCCCTTTTTAACCCTTCGGGGGTAGAATTGTGAAAAACGCTGAGACACGTATAAATTAATTATTAATCTTCAGCCTTAAAACAAAGTTTGAAGATCTTAACTTTAAAACTGACGGACTTTCATACACAACAGCTTCATCCTCTTTTTAACCCTTTGGGGGTAGAATTATGAAAAACGCTGAGACACGTATAAACTAATTTTTAATTGTCAGCCTAAAAACAACATTTGAAGATCCTAACTTTAAAACTGACGGACTTTCATACATAACAGCTTCATCCCCTTTTTAACCCTTTGAGGGTAGAATTATGAAAAACGCTGAGACATGTATCAATTAATTTTTAATCATCAGCTGAAACACAAAATTAGAAGATCCTAACTTTAAAACTGACGATTATCCATAAACAACTTCATCCCCCTTTTTAACCCTTCGGGGGTAGAATTGTGAAAAACGCTGAGACACGTATAAATTAATTATTAATCTTCAGCCTTAAAACAAAGTTTGAAGATCTTAACTTTAAAACTGACGGACTTTCATACACAACAGCTTCATCCTCTTTTTAACCCTTTGGGGGTAGAATTATGAAAAACGCTGAGACACGTATAAACTAATTTTTAATTGTCAGCCTAAAAACAACATTTGAAGATCCTAACTTTAAAACTGACGGACTTTCATACATAACAGCTTCATCCCCTTTTTAACCCTTTGAGGGTAGAATTATGAAA
Source organism: Xestia xanthographa (assembly GCA_905147715.2). Classification (NCBI taxonomy): domain Eukaryota; kingdom Metazoa; phylum Arthropoda; class Insecta; order Lepidoptera; family Noctuidae; genus Xestia; species Xestia xanthographa. Next base: position 22,053,907 of record LR990646.1, read on the forward strand.
AACGCTGAGACATGTATCAATTAATTTTTAATCATCAGCTCAAACACAAAATTAGAAGATCCTAACTTTAAAACTGACGATTATCCATAAACAACTTCATCCCCCTTTTTAACCCTTCGGGGGTAGAATTGTGAAAAACGCTGAGACACGTATAAATTAATTATTAATCTTCAGCCTTAAAACAAAGTTTGAAGATCTTAACTTTAAAACTGACGGACTTTCATACACAACAGCTTCATCCTCTTTTTAACCCTTTGGGGGTAGAATTATGAAAAACGCTGAGACACGTATAAACTAATTTTTAATTGTCAGCCTAAAAACAACATTTGAAGATCCTAACTTTAAAACTGACGGACTTTCATACAAACTTCCATCCCCTATTTAACTCCCTTAGGGGTTGAATTTCTAAAAATCCTTCCTTGTTACTTGTCTACATTATAAAGGGAACCTTTGTGCAAAATTTCAGCTTTCTAGGTCCAAGGGTTTGGGCTGGGCGTTGATGAGTCAGTCAGTCAGTCAGTCAGGCCTTTTGTTTTTATTTATATAGATTTCTCCATATTGTATTGAAAAACGTCGTTTGATACACGTGGACATTTGTTATTGCAGTTCATGGCTCAAAAACACCAAGTGAGGCGGAGCCGTAGTTCGGGAGTTAATTCCCTCGTACGCAATAACAAACTTTCTCCACTTGTATCAAAATGTACTATTATCACGTTCTTGACGGATGTTTTCAGGGTTGCTGATAACGAAAATGAGGTCAAAATGAAAATAAAAAGACGGCGCCTAGGAAAATTTCCTGTTTATTCATCATGCGTGTCGTTTTCATGGTTTTCGAGGTCACTGATAGAGTAGCGCGTTGCCCCTCCGCCCGACCACAGTAAAATGATAAGCAATAGTGTGACTCGGACGTGTCCTGGAATTAAATGCCTACTGACGATCAGAAGGCTAGGGTTCAGGGCTACTATCGGGTATACTATGTGGCTTATTGTTAAAAAAAGGACGCGGCGCGCGCGGCTGTCAGTTTGTTCGCACCTTGAAGTATCCTTACGGGCGGAGGAAGGTCGGCGCTCGGTTAATAACGTCAGCGTTTCGGTCGTTTCGTTGAAGTTAACCTACTGCTTATAATTTTACTGTGGCCCGATTGTGTTGCCAGGTGGCGAAGGCCAAAACAATATACCTTCAATTATTTTGTGTTATTTGTTCAACTGTAATTTTTCATATAAATACTACAGCGGTAGTACTGAGTTCAGACAGTGGTTCAGTAGTGATGTTACTATTCGTTGGTTTTCTTATTTTGACTTCCGTAGGAAGTGGTATTAGCGGGCACAGGGGCCGACCGCGTCGTGCTGCAGGTAGAATTTATTTGCATATTTTGGGAGACCCACTTTTAATGAAATAGAATTTTCTTTGTGTTGTTTCCCGATCATTATCTACTTTGAGCGTCCATAAAATGTTCAGGTGAACGGAAACCATTAAACCATCCTCATGTTGTGCCACATGTCACTAGACGATGTAGTGTGAGGAACAAATATTTGAGAGTTCATTCCTCTAGCCTGTCGGATTAACCTTTGGGAGTATGTATTTATTCTACTATTAAGAGCGTTCAGTTTTTTTTTTTTTACCCCCGAAGATGCTATCACCCTCTTACAGGAAAGTAGTAAAGACACCAGTACCGTTCGTAGAAAATACAAATACAAACCGGCAACATTCCGACCTCGCGCCGAGGTCCGGCGCGACGTCCCCGTTCAAATCGCCCCCCGACCCTTCCTTGAGCCAGCCCGCGATGCTGAGCCAGTAGTTTTAAATTAGCCTCTAATTAATATAACTCAGATCCAACCGTCTCTTTGCTGCCCCTCAGCGACGCCCTAAGCCGAGGTTCGTACCCCACAGGGGATGCCTTTAGGCGCGTCGCTTAGTTTATAGTTATGCCCCTGGCTGGAGGCCTTACACTCAAGGCATCCACAGGACTAGCCCGGTTAAGCAGTAGCCGGTCTCCTAGACTGAACTGCGAGATGCCATATATATAAAAAAAAACGTCTAGGTTTTGGTGTGCGGGTTAACGTCTAAATTTGAATAATGCTAACTTACGAAGAGTCACAGCTTGTGTCAGTTCGGCAGTCCAGTATGGTTTCGGAGGGAACACGAAGAACACGTCTCTGGAACATGTCCCATGCGTGCTCGATGAAATTGAGGTCTGGCGATTGTGCAGGCCGCATGTTTTCCATTGCCAAGTAATACCTGGTCCTCCGAGCTGTGTGCGAACGTGCATTGTCATGCATCAACATAAAATCTGAGCAGTAACTTTCAGCGTTCATATTCTACAAAAATGAGCTCAGTTCGTCTGTTCTTCATAATAGCCGCCCATACCATCACTGTGTAGCCACTGTTAATGTGTGCTTCCTGGACGCATCGCAACCTTTCAGTATTTCCGAGACAGAGTTCTCTACACCATTCGTTTCGACGGGCGCGAAATAACATAAACGTAACATCACGCCTGTGATCCCCGAAGGGCATGGTAGAGGTGTACAGCCACGAGCACCAATATATATACACTTTCCTTAATTTGAACGCAATTTTCGCGAGAAATAACGATTGTAACTTGGAGATAGGATCTTTTCCATAAAAATATGAGTCCCAGAATACTATGCTCGTAACAACATGAAATTTTAATCAGAACAGTAGAAGAAAAACACTTTTAAAAGTTGTTAAGTGTGTACATATTAGTGTTCGTGACTGTACCTAATAGTACACCCACATTTCGCCAGTTATGTTTGAGTCCCATATATAATATAATATAATATATAATAGGGAGTGCGCTTATTGCTATTAACGGGGCACACATCCAGACTCCGTGGCTGCTACTCAGAAATTCCTGATGGAAAACTCAATAACAATTTGCTCGACCCTGGAAAAGAACCCAGGACCTCTTGCTCAGCAGTTGCGATTGCGAGCACTAGACCAACGAGGCAGTCACGACATAATTAATAATATAAAATTCAGTAAACTTCACGACCTGTCTTCTTTGTGTTGTAGTGGGATGCAACGGTGATGGCAACGCAACATACAGTCAATGCGCCACTTCTTGTCCTCTTACTTGTGAAAACTTTAGACAGCCACCAAGGATTTGTTCATCATTGTGTGTGGCTGGCTGTGCATGCATCCGAGGATATGTACTAAGTCCAGAAAGAAAATGCGTCAAACCTGATGATTGTCCAGGTAAATATAAACTATGGGGGAAAATATAATGACCACCAAAAATAACTTTGTGACCACTAACATCTTTCACCTAAAATATCAATTGATCACCAAAGGAGAAAACTGAATTAATACGAAGCTTGGTACTTATTCAAATTGAACGCAACCACACATTTTACTGTATTAATCGGAAGAGGATAAAATATAGTTAAACTTAATTATAGCTAAAAAAATAAATTTTTGGTTCTAATTTCACCATACCAAAGATCTTAGTCCAGTTACACGACTCCGCTCCCACCTGGCAAAAAGAATATAATTCAAATATGGGCTTTAATTTTATTCCTCTTAAGATATACTTTACATTGGCATTGACGGCGGTAAGCCCGCTGACAGCGAGCTAAGAAAGAGCAATACATAAAGCCCATACTTGAATTATATTCTTTTTGCCGGGTGGGAGTGGAGTCGTTTATGTGTGCTAAGGCCTTGAGGGTCCAAAAACTGGTTCGGTCTGCTACATTCCGGTTGTCTTAAAAACATGTAAATCCTGTTTTAGTCAGAATTTCAAACCTTTATCTTATTGCTTTAGGGGTTTCAAGAACAGCAGTTTTAAGTTCTTCATCCTCCATAGATAATGGAAGAAAACCCGGGATCAGACGGGTGTTTTGTCTGGTGGGATACTGCCCGACAGTTGTTATCCAGATTTCCTATAGTCTTAAGTCGCGGATTACGCTTTATCGCCATCATTTTTTTTACAGATGACATTCTTTGAACCGTAAAATACTATTTAAGGGATTCGATTTGGATATCATTGTTGTACAAGTATTTTTGACATTTATTGTTAGCATACAAGTGAACGAGAGGGTCGAGAGGACTGAAGTAAGACGATCAGAACCGCAGGCACCCCGCCCGCGCCTCCATTGCCAAAGTCTACACCGCGCCGGCAACACTATGTACTGTCAATAAAACAAATAAGTAACCAGGGTCGAAATATATATAAAAAAAAACTGTTCCTAGATTTTGTAAAAATTTGTAAAAGTTTATTCCTAAAACCATAAATTTGTCGGAGTTATGGTTAAAAAGTTATAAGGGTTTAACTTTGATGAACGCAATCTTAACATATTTAAAAAAAAAACGCCGTGGCCGCGCGGTCGAAACGCACACTATTACTAGAACACGCAAACAAAATACTGCATATCTTCTTTTAATTATACTTCCGATTTCTGTAGTTCCGTCTGAGTTCAGAATCAAATGACGAATTAAGGGAATAAACAAGTTTGGACACGAAAAAAGAAATATTATTACAATATTTAGCGCGTGCGACAAGCAAAATTGCACTGTAAAATCATAAAAACAAAAATCATTATTCCATGTTTACAAGTCGCTTGGTACACGCCACAAAGGCGCCGCCCCGGGCGGTGAGATGTCACGTGCGGTCGTGGTTAGGCAATTTTCAAACTAATGTCGATTACAAAGAGTGCTTATTACAATGTCTTGGGTTGGAATGACTTACCTTGTTACAGTGTTACAGGGTATTGAAAGGGTAACCCGTTCGGAAGGGCTAACATTGCACCCGTTCGAGGGTGTAACATGTGTCATAGGGTTTATTTTTTAAGCGCTTAAAAAAACCCCTTCAAAAACCCTTTCAACGAGTATCCGGACGGTCCCTGTTTGTAAGTTTGTATGTTTGTAAGTTTGTAAGTAGCCCCCTAATTACAAACTAATCTCCGGAAGTAATGAACCGATTTCAAAAATTCTTACACCATTAGAAAGCTACATTCACCTTGAGTAACATAGGCTATATTTATCCCCGTACTCCCACGGGAACGGGAACTACGCGGGTGAAACCGCGGGACGTCCGCTAGTATTGAATAAATATTAAAAAAAATTTGGGCCTTTTAAATGAAAACAATAAAAAAAATAACACAAATAACTAGTACTGTATCAATATCTATCCATTTCTGGAGGTAGTTTACCTACGTTTACGGTCACGGTCGGCCTTTTGTTGCCATTCCTTCTCCCATAAAAATAATTTTAAAGAATTAAATTAAATTAACATCATTTTAAAATTAAATTAAAACACGTATTTACAAATAAGTACATTTCAAGATCAAATCTTAAATACTCCGAGTCCCATAAGAAATCAGCGACATCGCACGCGACGCGATGCATCTAAGGAGCGCGGTCCCCGAAATTACGCCACACAAAGGGCACCTTTCTGCCTAGATTATTAGTGATACAGAGATCCGGTTTTATTTCAAATGTAGCCCAACTCAATACCCCGATGGTATTTTTCCTTTTTTTCGTTATCACATTTAGTTTTTGAGATACAGTCGATTTTATGCCAAAAGATCCTTAAAAATTGATCGAATTTTTCACATTTTTGCGATTCTCAAAAAATGTATACGACTTTTTCGTTTTTTTTTCACCATATTTATTGATATGCATCTTTTGAGACCTCAAACATTCATGTAGCCCTAAAACTCACGACACCAAGGCGATATCACACTCTGAGCGAAAATGGGGGCCTATACTGAAGCGATCGAAAAAACATTTCCAATGTTAAAATGAAAAGCGCGTTGTTAAGGTTGCACAAGTCGCGGGCTCGAACTCCCTGGTGCGCGTGCCCGAAAAGCACGCTGTCTCACCTGGCATCGTGCCCGACAGAATGAGCTCAGTGAGATGCAAGATAATTCATAGTAAAGACGCGAAAAAACATACGAAAAGAACTTTGGAAAATCGAGTTTTATGAACAAACCAGCGCATAATTCAAGTACAAATCAAATTGATTGTATTATTCGATAATTGTGATTTGTCTGTACTGACTTGTTTTGGGAATTTGACACTTCTTTTATTACTAATTTACGCCCAAAGTTGCGTTAAAATTGGCAATAAAAAGTAAAACGAATCTTTGGTAGCTCGTAACTCTTTAATGGCTTTTTATTTTTCTATTTTGTTTCCGCACAGACAAAATTAATAATGAGACAAAACGATATCATGTATAACTTTACAGTTTGGATGTACAGTGCCCAACAGTGGAGTAATTCCCTCCCGAAATTTCTGTGGAAAAAATATCAACTAGTGTCCCTGACCTTAAGGCTGGATCCACACTATATGGTCGATTGTGCTTCGTTCATGCATTTATTTTATTTTGATAATTATAACTTATTTACAAAACTTTTACGGGCCGCAAGTAAGACGTCCGCGGGCCGCGGGTTGCCGACCGCTGCTCTAGAGTACTCTAGCCAGTCGGATTAACCTTTAGGATGTATGTATTTATTCTACTATTAAGAGTATCCAGGTTTTGGTGTATGGGTTAACGCCTACATTTGTACAAAGCTAACCTACGATGAGTCACAGCTTGTGAACACAAAGAACGTCTCTGCAGCATATCCCATGCGTGCTCGATGGAATTGAGGTATTGCGATTGTGTAGGGCCACGGCAATACCCGGATGTTTTCCATGGCCAAGTACTCTCTGGTCCTCTGAGCTGTGTGCGAACGCGCATTCATCAGCGTAAAATCTGAGCCACGACTTTGTGCAAATGGATGAACATAAGGCCCGAGGTCATCGGATCTTCAACATAACTTTCAGTGTTCATATTGCCATTGTCAAAAACGAGCTTAGTTCGTCTGTTCTTCTTAGAACCCGCCCATCACTGTATAGTCACTGTAAGGGTGCGCTTCCTGGACGCATCGCAGCCTTTCAGTATTTCCGGGACGACTATACACCCTCAAAAACCAAACTGGGACTCATCGCTAAATAAAATTTTATCCCATTGCTCCTGGGTCCATGTCAAGACAGTGTTCTCTACACCATTCAGTTCGACGGGCGTGAAGTAACATAAACGTAACATCACGCCTGTGATCCCCGAAGGGTTAGATAGAGGTGTAGGTACCTAGTACACTCACATTTCGCCAGTATAATGTTTAAGTCCCATGTATAATAGGGAGCGCGCTTATTGCTATTAACCCGGCACAAATCCAGACTCCTTGGCTGCTACTGAGAAATTTCAGATGGAAAAACCCAACATCATTTTGCCCGATTCGGGAATCGAGCCCAGGACCTAATGCTCAGCAGTCGCAATTGCCAGCACTAGACCAACGACGCAGTCACAAGATAATAAAAATAGATAATAGATAATATAAAATTCAGTAAACTTAACGACCTGTCTTCTTTGTGTTGTAGTGGGATGCGGCGGTGATCGCAACGCAACATACACTAGATGCTCGACTTTTTGTCCTCCTACTTGTGCAACCATTGGAGCGCCACAGATATGTCCAATATTGTGTATTCCTCGCTGTGCGTGCAACCAAGGATATGTACTGAGTACAGAAGGAAAATGCTTCAAACCTGATGATTGTCCAGGTAAATATAAACTATGGGGGAAAATATAATGACCACCAAAAATAACTTTGTGACCACTAACATCTATCACCTAAAATATCAATTAATCACCAAAGGAGAAAACTGAATTAGTATGAAGGTTATCTCAGAATAAAGTATAAAAAAAATTCATGTCCTTTATTAAATTGAGCACCAAATTTTAATGAGGTGGTTGATGACAAACTAGTTTTGACTAGGCCGGTTATTTTTTTATAAACCATTCAGAAGTAGGAGCCATCGGTCGTCGTCCGTCCACCGCACCGGGACTCCCTCGACTCGGATGCAAGAGCATAACAGTTCAATTTCTGGTGGTCATTATAGCTAAAAAATAAATTTTGGGTTCTAATATCACCATACAATGGGGATTAATTTTGATGATCATTTACTAATTTTGGCAATCAAAAGTGATTTTTATGCCGTTACATTTTGCTAAATCTGGTGGTTCTTTAATTGTATGCCATAAATTATTAGGGGTATGATGAACAGGGTTCAAGTTCAAGTTATCATTAAGTTCCTTGTTTTGAAAATTTTGCTACATTATTGTTAACTTTAAATGTATTTGAAATATTTCTGGAACCTAGTGTCCCGAACCTTTGGAACCCGTACTAGGGTTCTGACTTCAACTAGCAGTGGTCACTTGAAATGCACTCAAGGACGCTAAGTTGGTGTTAGGCTATTGCACGCGTCCTTATTATAACTGGCATTAGAACTTTATTCGGAGGATACTTCTGTGAAAATTTTATTGTGTTCAGACACAGTCATGGGGGCTTGTACTTTTAAATGATAACAGATACTCACGACATTCGCATTCCGGTACACATATCATCCTGTAGTACCCTGCAATACATCTTCATCTTGGTGGACTGGGGCATTGGAAATTGAAGGGTATATTTATTCCTTTCGTCACATCTTACGCGTAATCAACTTGGAGCATAAAGATCTTAGACCAGTTACACGACTCCGTTCCCACCCGGCAAAAAGAATATAATTCAAGTATGGGCTTTAATTTTATTCCTCTTTAGATACACTTTACATTGGCATTGACGGCGGTAAGCCCGCTGACAGCGAGCTAAGAAAGAGCAATACATAAAGCCCATACTTGAATTATATCCTTTTTGTCGGGTGGGAGTGGAGTCGTTTGTGTGCTAAGACCTTGAGGGTCCCAAAACTGGTTCGGTCTGCTACATTCTAGTTGTCTTAAAACATGTAAATCCTGTTTTAGTCAGAATTTCAAACCTTTATCTTATTTCTTTAGAGGTTTGAAGAACAGCAGTTTTAAGTTCTTCATCCCCCATAGATAATGGAAGAAAACCCGGGATCAGACGGGTGTTCTGTCTGGTGGGATACTGCCCGACAGTTGTTATCCAGTTTTCCTATAGTCTTATGTCGCGGATTACGCTTTATCGCCATCTTTTTTTTCATAGATGACATTCTTTGAACCGTAAAATACTATTTAAGGGATTCGATTTGGATATCATTGTTGTACAAGTATTTTTGACATTTCTTTTTTTATTGTTAGTATACGACTGAACGAGAGGGTCGAGAGGACTGCACCGCAGGCGCCCCGCTCGCGCCTCCATTGCAAAAGGCTACACCGCGCCGACAACACTATGTACGTATGGTCAACAAACCAAATAAGTAACCAGGGTCGAAATATATAGTTGACGTTTTCTTAGAAACCGATGGATGTGTTCGAATGAAAGGAAATGAAATTGATAGAAATATTCAATTTTGTTAAAGTAATTAAATTTCATCTAAAGACGTGAAATAGTTTCTAAAACAAACTACAACTATATCTGACGACCATGGTTACTCATTCATTTTGTTGACGTACTACTATATTTCTGTACTAACTTCCAATAAACAGTTTTGTTTTATCCTACGTCGCATTTTTTTGTGAATACCACCAAAACCATCCTGTACAAAACATAACCCCGTGCTACACCGCGCCGTCAACACTATGAACTATAAGGAAGATCGGCAAATGGGGCTCTCTTAATTTCAGAAGCGTTCATCAATGAAAGTATGTATATTACAATAATATAAAGCTTTTCTTACATGTCATATCTTTTATTTTGTTATGCTGCACAAATTAGAAAAAGAATAAACAAATATTTAACTAAATCTGAACATCTAATCGCAATCATTTGCAATATCGAAACGTATAAGAAACAGTGACGGAGGCAATGAAGTTACTCTTGTTTGTAATAATACTAATTCTTGTTTTTGTTGCGCGCATTTATCGTTTATTCTTATTACAATAAAACTAATTATGAGGATTTCGGTAGTAGTAATAGTAAGTATCATGAGATATTTGCTACCTAGTATTACAAGACAAGCCATTTATATTGCTGCGATAGCTTATCTGTTTTGTCCCATCAAATCTAGGCCATTTTGGATAAGACTCCTCCTATCTTTGGAAACACAAATGAGTTCCTTGCTTTTAAGCTTATTCGATTCGCAACATGTTTTGTGTTACTAAATAATCATGCTATTAAATAAATTAATGACTGCTGTTATTACAAAACATGAAGTGGACTTACCTATGTAGGTAACGGTTTTCTGGAGAATTTAGCTTAAATGGCAATATTCAGAGCTGTCGTCTATCAAAACAGAAGATGTCATAATAGGATAGATGACAAAAAAACATGCAGGGCAGTCTAGGGACTGCCGATAGAAGTGAAAACTTAAGTAGGTAACTTAAATTGTGAATTGTATCGTCGAGCTATGTGTGTGAGTGTGCGTGTGGGCTTATGTGAAATGTATATGTGTTGTTGCCTACCCTTTTCTCAACTATGTTAGAGTCGGCTTCCAGTCTAACCGGATGCAACTGAATACCCGTGTTTTACAAGGAGCAACTGCTTATCTGACCTCCACAACCCAGTTAGTACCTACTGGGTAATAAGATACCCCTTGGTAAGACTGGTTGTCAGACTTTTTGGGCCACTGACTACCTGTAACGACTGTCAAAGATCTACAAATGACCACAAAAACGACACCCATGAAGAAAAAAGCAAAAATTTTCGACGCCATCTTGGATTTTAATTTTAACCTCATTTTCATTATCAGTGACCCTTCACCCCCTGCTGCCTCCACCCCTCTCCCCTCCGTCCCCACCCCAGTCATAGCAATGGTTATGCTCCGCGCATGCTTATGTAGTGCTACGCCGTAGCGGATGCTACGAGTGCTACGAACGGCTACGAAGCGTGACGTGACGTTACGTGACGATGAGTTCAATGTTTTTCCTTCACCCATAAAGTGCTCAACGCGCCTAAAGAAGTTTTTACTTCAAAAAACTAATTGGTCCGTCAGATAGATTTCCAAAAAATATTGGGCACATATTTTTCCTTTTTTCACGTAAATAAAAAATTAAGACGATACAGTGTACAGTCAAGGTGTGCAGAGATGATACTACAACGCTACGGCTACAACAATGCCATTGAGTACAGTTGCTGCTAGCATGTGTGAGGAGCATGATTGCATGACATCAACCCATTATGTTGAGTTCGGCTTCCAGCCTAACCGGATTTACCGGTCGCAGCTGACTACCAGTATTTTACATGGAGCGACTGCCCATCTGACCTCTGGAACCCAGTTTGTACTGAGTAATACGATACCCCTTGGTAAGACTGGCTGTCAGACTTTCGGGCCGCTGACTACCTGTAACGACCTGTGTCAAAGATCTATGCAAGATCGGATGCAAGTGACCAAATACTCACCCTGCATGAATGACTAGATGCCTTTTAACCGCGGCGCGGTTTCGCCTGAGCCGAGGTCTAAAATTGTCCCACAGTACCGTACTTCCCTGATTCAAAGTATTGTTACGACCTGGATGGATATGGGCTAGGTTAAATGCATAATGTGCTCGTAAAACAGTCGACGTAGTTACTATCATAATTATGCCTTATCCAAGAGCTTAGTTCGTCAAAATCCGATCATCTTTTCATTCGTAAAAAGTAATAGAAGAAATTTTGTGTGAGTTACTATCGCATTTGTAATAATATTAGTATTACTGACGTACGAGTGTCGCTTTAGATTAAATAAGGCCACGGCCGTAGTCTGGATCAATTCAAATTCGTTTCGCGACGTTAGATTTCACGTTTTATCATAATATCTATTGTATTTTTAATAAATAATGTCATATTATAAGTGAATGCGTAGGTTTACATCATATTGAATCTAAAATCGGAATTCGTCGAAATATTTCAGTAATATTCAATAAGCCCAGATGAAAATAACATTTCTGATACGCAATAAATACAGAAAGCCCAAAAGTAGAATTTATTTTCACAATTAAATGTAGGTAGGAAAAAATTCAAGGAAGATAATGGTGATGATTCTGTTGTGCACAAACTAAACTTAATTTAGTCTATTGCTGTCTTTTACTAAAAGGCAGTGCGAGAAAAGGACGGCTATAGCTATGAACTAAGTTAGAGATGTCAATCTAGTTTATGCCTTGCGCTTCACCGTGTTTTTAGTCAACATGTTTTCACGTGCACCCTTCATTTGTATAGAAATATTAGTTCCAACTAAATTTGACAGCTGTAAATTACCTCCGTCTCTTTCTCGTTTTATTAGAGAGAAAAAGATAGCAATAGCCTAAATTAAGTTTAGTTTGTGCACAACAGAATCGACACCAGTGAGCACTAAAATAACCAAAAGTGAGTAGGAGTTCTTAGAATAGGTAAGATTTGTACCAAAATATTTATCTATCTGGGTTCACCATTCATAGGTAACACCATTATATACCACCATTTATAGGTAATATTTTCGTAAGAAATATTTAATACCATCTGCCTAACCGTTTCCCAACTTTATTGGGGACGGCTTCCAGTCTTACCGGATGCAGCTGAATGCCAGTATTTTACAGAGTGACTGCCTATCTGACCTCCACAGCCCAGTTAGTACTGGTACGATACACCTTGGTAAGACTGGTTGCCTGTCTTTCGGGCCACTGACGACGTAACGTCTATCAAAGATCAACACTTGACAGCCGGGACCAAGCCGCATACGACGGTTATTTGTAGCATACCACAACATGACGCAAGCCACAATTTGTAGCATGCAGCAAAGCCGCACAGTGTTGCCCCGACATAAAGCAGCCTTTAGTGCTCATTTACAGAGACGCGGCGCGTCGTGCGGAGTTGTGCGGCGCGGCCCGCTTTCAATTCAAACATATGGCATTGTTTCCGAGGCAAGGAGGAAACTCAGTAGGTATCCAATGACGGTCACCCATCCAAAGCCCCTTGAAGAATGACTCGTGCGGCTATTATTATTTAACCACGAGCTCCTAAGGAAATTCGATAGAAAATTGAAAATCGCCAACTAGTGAGATAATATCATGTTTTTTTTTTTTTTTTGAGATCAGTGGTGGCCCAGTGGTGGCAGCCCCGACTTACTAACAGTAAGTCGTAGGTTCAGACCCAGGCAGGCGCATTACTTTGTGTAATTTATTTCATCACAACTGATCTCAAAACGGTGAAGGAAACGGGCATGTCCTGCAACCAAAAATTCGAAGACATGTGACATCTACCAATCTGCACTAGGCCCGCGTGGTGGATTATAGCCCATTCCCTCTTCTAGAGAGGAGGCCTGTGTCCCAGCAGTGGGAACATTAATAGGCTGATGATGATGGTGGTGATTTTTTTTTTGGTAGCTCCAGTTAATAAAGATCCTCATTTATGTGTTATTGAAATTAATTGAATTACAGTAGATAGGTACTCAACGATGATACCAAACGAACACTAAGCCGGTTTTATAATTAGTAACATTATTCATCCATTATTTCCAAATACCTAACGAATTAAACAAAAAAAAAAACAAAACGACTGATTCAATTAATATTCCCGTTGAACTAATTGAACATTTTGGAACAAAACAATTTATTGTGAGCAAAAACGAGCAATGTCCTGATAAAACACATACATGCTTTGTTAAAATTCGTTCACAAAGCTTTGGTAATGATGCGACCTGTTATTTTATTTTACGACTAAACAGTACTGTACTTATTATATGTTTAATTGATTTATCGTGCTCGTTTTATCTATGTGGTTTAACGTTCAATTATTTTATTGAATTTGTTCAACAGTAATCTTGCATGTTTTTTTTTAATTGTTTGAAACGTTTTCAGTAGATAGTGAATTATTTATGTTTGTTTAACGGAGATAATAAATACTACAGCTGCAGTACTGACTTCAGACAGTGGTTCAGTTGTGATGTTACTGTTCGTTGGTTTCCTTATTTTGACTTTCGTAGGAAGTGGTGTCAGCGGGCACAGGGACCGACTGCGTCGTTATTCAGGTAGGATTTATTTGAGTATTTTGGGAGATGTTACTTAAGGTTTTTGTTTTTGAATGGATTAGAATGTTCTTTATTGTTGTTTCTGATAGCAAATACGTCAAAATAAGAAAAAAAAAACGTTAGTAGTTTAGTTAGTATCGTTAGTATTTTTTCCATTCGTTAATTAGTATTTTTTTTAAACAAAAAACAGAAATACGAGAGCAGCCTCAGTTTTTCTTTTTATTTCTTCCTCTTTTCTACTAAGTCTCGTTTTATCTCGATGTAAATGCTCTGTTTTTTTATCTAACACTGGACTGGAACATCTTAACTACTACATTAACTTCTATTTTGAGGAATTACGGCAGCCATTTCAGGTATAGCTTTTTCATGTCCAAATTTTCGGTCGGACTTCCTTCTTTTTAACCGACTTCAAAAAAGGCGGAGGTTATATGTTCGTGTGTATGTATTTTTTTTTTTTTTTATGTATGTTACCTGATTTCTCTCCCATTTGTGGACCGATTTTCAAAATTCTTTTTTCATTTGATAGAGTACACTCCTGAGGTGGTCCCATTTTAATTTGGTGAAGATCTGATGCTGACCTTCGGAGATATACAATGGAACTCTTCAAAAAGAGACGGCAAATCTGTTGTGATAGCTCCAATCGGTTGGATGTTCATTGTTTATACAATATCATGACGGAACATCACGCCTGTATGCTCTGAGGGGGTACGCAGATGTGTACAATTTACCTGATTTCTCTCCCATTTGTGGACCGATTTTCAAAATTCTTTTTTTACTTGAAAGAGTATACTCCTGAGGTGGTCCCATTTTAATTTGGTGAAGATCTGATGCTGATCTTCGGAGATATACAATGGAACTCTTCAAAAATAGACGGCAAATCTGTTGTGATAGCTCCAATCGGTTGGATGTTCATTGTTTAAACAACATCATGACGTAACATTACACTTGTTTGCTCTGAGGGGTACATAGATGTGTACAGTACACCCAGATTTCGACAGTTATGGCATGTTATGTTCCATTTATTGGGGATAAGCCTATTACCATGACATGTATTGTTAACCATGTACAATGAATGCATAGCAAATATTTGTAAGTATAGGATATTACAACTAAAAATGGAAAAATAAAATAAAACTTTTTTGCCAAAAATAAAACCGACTTCAAAAAAAACAACAAACAAAAAAAAACACAAAAAGAAAAGGACAAAAAAATACACTAAAAGAAAAACAAAAAAAAAACACTAAAACAAAACCACAAAAAAGTGAAAAATAACTTTAGCTTCAGAAGCCGGTGAGAAAAACACCAAATCAATCAAAGGTCAAGTTTCAGAAGTCGGTGACCTTGTTTAATTGATTTAGTGTTTTTGTCACCGACTTCTGAAACTTGACCTTTGATTGATTTGGTGTTTTTCTCACCGGCTTCTGAAGCTAAAGTTATTTTTCACTTTTTTGTGGTTTTGTTTTAGTGTTTATTTTTTGTTTTTCTTTTAGTGTATTTTTTTGTCCTTTTCTTTTTGTGTTTTTTTTGTTTGTAGAACAACGTTTCCAAGTGTTACTGAGCAACATCCGATAGCAAAAAGTTATTTATTGTTAGTATTATGTAGCCATGTTCGTATGAGCTAAGTAATGTTGCTTAACTTTTGAATGATAAATGATAAATGATGTTTATTTTGCAAGTAGGTTTTTACAAACACTTTTACACGTCATTTTTTTAAACTAGATGGGGCCGGTGTTTCGTACCTGACTACTCTGAGAAGAAACAGCCGAAACAAACTCAGAGGTCATAGTCTTTTTTAAAGTCCAGACAATTTTGCTCAATTCACATGAGGACTATGCAGATTAGTGTCTGAGATGGTCTTTTGAAGAAAGAACCATACAGATTTGAGTGGACCTGTCCAGTCAGTGCAAGCATTTGTCAGTTAACGTGTAGCTCGACTTATAAATACTCAAGGAGCTCAACGAAACGACGAACTATACCAAAGAAAGGACATTTGGGTAGGTCGCTTAGAGTACTCAAACTGTCAGACAGTTGTGGGAAAAAATAAACAAAAAATATAAATGTGACCCACATAGTCCATTCACAATCTATACTAATATTATAAAGAGGAAAACTTTGTTTGTTTGGTTGTTTGTTTGGTTGTAATGAATAGGCTCAAAAACTACTGGACCGATTTAAAAAATTCTTTCACCATTCGAAAGCTACATTATCCACGAGTAACATAGGCTATATTTTATCCCCGTACTCCCACGGGAACGGGAACTACGCGGGTGAAACCGCGGGACGTCCGCTAGTAATCATATAAAATTCATAACAAGTTCTATTCAAAAATAATGTAAATAAAAATCACAAAAATCATTAAAAGTCACAATGATGATAAAAAAAAAGTAAAATACTTAACAAAATAAGTATTCATGTCAAATCAGTAAATGTCAAATAAAATAATAAAAAAATAATAAAGTAAAAAATAATAAAATACCTACATGTCAAAACATTAAATGTCAGAGTGTATAAAAAATAATAAAATACATGTCAAAACATTAAATGTCAGAGTGTCTATAAAAGGAAAAGAAAAAATAAAAAAATACAAAAAGGAAAAGAAAGGAATAAATAATAAACAAGCGAAGTCCGAGGCTTCGACATTCACAGAGCAAATTTCATTGGAGCAGCTTAATCCCAAGCTTTTTTATCTTCGAGATAGTGATTAACATGATAGTAGGCTTTCAGGCACAGCTGCCGTTTTATAAACGATTTGAATTTATTTAGGCTTAGTGCTTGAATTTGGCTCGGAAGTTTATTGTAAAAACGTATACATTGGCATCTGAACGTACCCCCTATTTTTTTGAGCCTCGTAGCAGGAACAACAAATTTGTGTTTGTTCCTCGTATTTATGTTGTGGATATCACTGTATTTTTTAAACAAATTAATATTTTTGTGTGCGTACAAAAGGTTTTCATAAATAAACTGAGAAGGGACAGTAAGAACATTAATCTCTTTAAATTTTTCTCTGAAGGAGTATCTAGGACTTAATTTATAAATTGAACGAATTGCCCTTTTTTGCAAAACAAATATTGTCTGAATATCGGCGGCATTGCCCCACAGGAGAATACCGTATGACATCACGCTATGGAAATAACTTAAGTAAACTAAACGGGCTGTCTCTAAATCAGTTAACTCACGAATTCTTCTAACGGCGTATGCTGCAGAGCTAAGTTTTTTTGACATTTTGTCTATATGCGGGCCCCACTGAAGCTTGGCATCCAAAGTTATGCCTAGGAACACTGTGCTATCTTCCGGTTTCAACTCTTCGTCCTTAATTAGTAGGTACAGTAGTTTCCACTTGTCTTACATGGGGTATCGTAAACTTAATACATTTAGTTTTTTTCTCATTTAGGAGTAGGTTATTAACATTAAACCAATTAACGACTTTTGCCAGGGCGCTATTAACATCATCCGTAACTAAATGCTGACGTTTGAGTTTAAATAAAAGAGAAGTGTCGTCTGTAAACAATACTATGTCATGATTATCCTTTATGAGGTGAGGCAAGTCATTTATGTAAATAAGAAACAAAAATGGACCAAGAATTGAGCCCTGTGGGAAAACAGTCAACATGTGGTACCAGTTGAAAACATTGTTATAGAATGTTACATAAATAACATAGAACAAATGCCGTGCAACTCGCTTGTTGCTGAAAGTTACTCTTTGTTATATTTTGTTAATTTATGTTATTGGCAGTATGTCCGAGATTAGTAACATTCAACAAAAAGTAACAAGTATCCACAAAATTTACAGATAGTTACCTAATGTTACTGTGTTGCATAGTGTTGCTCCACAAAAGTTAACTGCGGTGGGGATGCACCATAAGAAGAATATTAATAAAATAGAAAAAAAGACACCTCGTGCAACCTAGAAACCGATCTATGCAATCACAAAAACCCTAGAGGTATAATTGGATATGTCTGCAGCCTTCGAATTCCTTGTTAAATACAAGGAATTATAATGTCTCTAACGGTTACAGAATCATTATGCTCAAAAAATGAACACTACACGCGAAATAACCAACGATGCATAAGAACCTGCGCTAACAAAGGGGTGCCAATCTCTGATGATTGCAAACCCTTCACTGGATGCGTCTGTAACGGCGGCTTGGTAAGACTCAACGATGATGCCAGTGGAAAATGTGTACCGGAGAGCAAATGCCGTAAGTTGAGATAGTTGTAAAGGAATTTCCAAGTAGGGTGGCATAAAAACTCTGACACCAGGTTAGGCACTAATTATACAAAAAAAAGAAAGACCTGAAGATATCAGAAAGTCCTTGTGTGGATGACACAATTTTTATAAATTTTGTTGGTTTTAAACGGTTTCTTATCGTGTCTAACTTATTGAAATTCGTCATCCATAGCACAGTCCACATTCTGATAGTTTTGTGACTAGATTAATGTAATAATTTGAACAATTTATTCAAACAGTTTTCAGTGTCCAAACTGAAGTTGTTACCCCGCGTATACCTACAACAAGATCACGTCATCATCATCATACTCTGCCTTTATCGTCGGCGTAGCATGTCTTCTTCTACCATACTTCTCTCTCATCAGACACCTCCTATCTTCCCATATCATCCTTTACACAGTCTATTCATCGCTTCATCAAGATCATGTATTATTGCAATAATTTCCAATTCCTCATCCAGTATTGTAGTATTAATAATCTATTTTTTTTTATAAAACAATAATTACGTAAATTTTCCCCTAGTAACAAAGTTAACAGCAACAGGGTTGATGAAATAAAGCCGACATGTCATATGCATGAGAGTAGGTAGGCACATAAATAAATACTATACAGGGTGAAGGGTTACCACGTTTTCAGTATAACATTTATTGAGTGAAACCAATCCAGCATGCCTGAGAGATATTTCTCGATGGCATGTAATGCTAAGTCTTAGGTCCATGGGCGGCACAAAAACTATGATTAGGCACTATATAACCACACGAAAAAGAAAGTGTAAAACATTCCGATTCACACATATTACACTTTTGCAGGAAACATTTCTATGTGGTGTTTCAGGATGATGTAGGTACTGAATACGTACGTGGTAAAAAATTGTGCGTCGATGATTTCATCCTGTATCTACTGTTTTCGTTTATCGTTTACACCTACAACAAGTAGTAAAGACTAGTTGCAGACAAAACGTTTAGAAAACTCGTCAAACAGGTTAACAACCTAGTTTACAAGACATGTTTGAAAGAAGGTCAATTCATGTATACAAAACGTTATGTGTGTTTATTATGTGCCTGTGACACTTGCGGATAAAGTAACTTCTTTCTTCGTGTCAGAATTTTCAGATTCGAAACAATAGTTCCGAAGGTTACCTCCTACATCCAAACTCGTTATAATATTATAATTTTCGTAAATTACTTATCATATTTGGTCCGCCGAAGGTCCGCAGACTACCTCTCAAGGCTAGCCGTATCGAGGAGTATAGCCTTTTGAATTAGGCTCTTAAGAAATAAAAATTTGTATGGAGAATCGCAGTCCCTGTTCCCTTTTAGTCCAACCCCGTCAAGAGAGCTTCGAACGATGTTTGACGAGGCTCTTGGTCATCAGGCCACTTCAGTAACGACAATCGACACAATGATAGCTGAGCTCACATCCACATGTCGACAATAGTGTTATTATTAATTTATTTTATTGAGTAGCGTATAAGGAATTTCACTTTAGCTCTAGAAAATACTCGGAAATACTTAGTAACAGTTAGAATAATAGAAACACAATTCAATAATTCGTTATTTTATTGTTTTTGTATAAATATGTTTGCTAGATTTGTTCGCGATGTATTGTTGCAAGAACAATACATCGCGCCCACACATGTTAGAACACGTAAACGAAAATTACACAGCTGGTTTCCTTGACAGTTATTTAATCAACTTTATTTGTTTAATAAACAATAGCCCTTACATATTTGAATCGCAATTTGGTATTGGATTATCAGTACCGTGCGTCACCAGCTCAACATTATTCATTTTCAAACCCGTGTGTTGATTTGACTTTGGTAGCTTCTATTAGCAATTCACAGTCCACACACAGTAGGGTTCCCATATCAACAAACTAAAGGTTTCCGGAGGAAGTTCCGGGCATCTGAAGAAAATTCCGGACTTTTCTTTTTTTAAATTGTATAGGTTTAATTTTATAATAGAGAAAGAAAAAAGCATTTCCGGGCGCTTGAAATAGGTATCACAAAAACTAATTCACTCTCCCATACCTCTCTCTACTATCTCATTGTTCTGTTTATTCTCTTTCTCCTATTTCATGTGTTAAGTATGAACACTTAATACAATCTTGAAAACATTATGGTGGTGACTTTTATTGTCAACTCAGTCTACCTACACACTCGACAACACCAGCTTCATATTGGTGTGCTAGTAGGCCGAACACACGGGTGTACATCTCCGGGAGCCTACACTACACCACTACAGCGGAGAACATCGTAAAGTACATGCGTCAGAAGACCAAGTACGTGGCGAGAGTGTAGCTGTTGTAGTCGCGTCGCAGCTTCAACTTTAAGGCGTTCGTGGTGCGAATGGCAACGTGTTATCTGCACCTCATCTTGGAGGAGGACTTTTGACCGCAGGGAGTGGTGTTCTGTCGCTTCCACAGCCAAGTGCCACATGAACGCACGGTGACATAGTGCACTAAGAGAAGTGATACTAACGTAGTTTTAAAGTTCCTTTAAATTAACACAGTTTGTATTTTATCACATGACGTATGTTAGTCTGTAAGGTATCTATGGGCCAAAGTTGCCTGGAAACAAATGAATGTTGTTGTTGTTATTAGCCAGTCACCCACAAAGGACCAGTAAAATTATTTTAGCGATAATCATCATGAAAACGACAACAATTTAGTAAATTCACAGTTGGTTGAATATGTATGCTACCAAAAAGATTTGTCAAAAGTCATCGTAGAAATGCAGGCAAATGTAGGCAATAACCACGTGGAAAAGAAGAATAAGTAGACCTTCAGATTATTAGCGGGTTTTGACTTTCCAGGTTACAAATACTTACAAGAAAAGTACGTTTCTCTGTAAATATACTGAAATTGTGTTGTTTAAGTTGCTTTTCATGCATATTAATCACCTTAATTATGTATATCTCTTTTACTAGCGTCGCGTCGTGACCAATTAAACTTCACGTATCTTTTCACATTATCTTTAACATTCATCAACATAATTTCACGACATTTCGTGAGACATGCTTTTCATTAATATCTGTTTCAGCTGGTTGAGATAATCCGAAAAAACACGGGATCGAATTAACCCATGCAGAAGCTATGGTTTTCGCAAAAGTTACTCAAGTAAAGACATAATCCACTGGAAAATCATTCAGTCAATCCCGTTCGAAATCTTCATCTCGTTCTTATTCATCATCTTCTTTTGTATCTCTTGGTATCTGGTAGCTGTAGAGGTGATTCTTCTTTTCTTTCTTTTTATTTATTTTATTTTTTATTATTTATTCTGTCTTGATTTATATTTTTCACATCAATTCATTATTTCTCTCGCGTCATCAAATCATTATTGAACATGTTATGTTGCAAAGGCAGGCTTAACTAGATATGAAGTTTTCTTATTTACAGCAAATCTTATTTTTAAGTAGACTGAATCTCTTTTTTTGGTACAAGCCCGCCACACTATTCCGAAACCATTACAATGGTTTCGGAATAGTATGACTTACAAGTCCTGAAAGCCAGAATCAACAGTGGCGACCATCAGAAAAGCGCAAAGACAATGAAGCTCGACGAATTCCCAGAGAAACAATCTAACTGTCTTGGATTCCGCAACGAAATTATTCAGAAAAGTCTAGCCGAGAAGTAGGAAAAACCCGAAAATATTGTCAATAAAACAGCACTATTGGTTCCGCAACTAGAGTTGGAATTCTAACAGTGCGCTTTTATTAGGTCATTTATTTTGACAACGCCTATTGTCACTGAGAACTGCTATAAGTGGCACAATTTTCCTACTGTTTTGCTCCATTTGTAAATATTTTTCTCTCAATTTCAGCGAACAAATGCAAAGATTGTAATGCAGTCTACAAAGATTCTATGAACCCTTGCCCTTTGACATGTGCTCATCCAAAACCAAGACCATGTCCCTACGCGGCCATCAATAAAGGGGGTTGCGAATGCGCCCCTGGTTTTGTTCTCAATGAAGCTAGCGGAAGATGTGTTAGGCCTAAAGACTGTCCCGGTACTTATTTTAACTATTGCACTTTTTTCCGTTGGCTTGGGTTTTTATCGAATTAACAGGCTTTTATACTCACTTTGTCTTGCTCAAACAATAGGGTAGATGACAAAAATAAATCTAATTAGTCCGTCAAATAGATTCTAAAAAATATTGGATACATATTTTTTTTCTTTTTCCACGAACCTAAACAAAAAAAGAAGACGATACAGTGCGCCGAAAACTCGTGTGACGTCACAAGCCCCCACTCATGATCTTTGACAAGTTTATCTTCGTCATCATCATCATCAGCCTTTTAATGTTCCCACTGCTGGGACACAGGCCTCTTCTCTATGAGAGGGAATGGGCTATAATCCACCACGCGGGCCCATGCAGTGCGGAT
This sequence comes from Xestia xanthographa, assembly GCA_905147715.2. Lineage (NCBI taxonomy): Eukaryota > Metazoa > Arthropoda > Insecta > Lepidoptera > Noctuidae > Xestia > Xestia xanthographa. Next base: position 22,076,395 of record LR990646.1, read on the forward strand.
TTGTAGATGTCACATGTCTTCGAATTTTTTGGTTCTAGGACATGCCGGTTTCCATACGATGTCTTCGTCAATTTTTATTAATTTGATAAAACAAAAAACACGTATCCAATATTTTTCGATAATCTAACTGACGTGACGGTTTAGACCGTCACGTCAGTTACGTCGTCGTCACGACGACGGTCGACGGTGACGGTCGTTACGTTGTTTAGACAGAATAATTTTTTTTTAGTCAGTCATCATCCCTTAAATATTTCATATTATTATATATGAAAAATTTAAGTATTAAAAAATTTATATATTCATTAGTACGCGCTATGTTCCTAATCTTATTATTTATTTCCTTTTTCTAATTCTTATTTCTTTTTCCCTTATTATTAGGAAAAAAATGCAAAGATCCTAATGCAGAGTACGTAGATTGTCCCAACCCATGTCCATTATCATGTGATCGACCGTTCCCAAGAGTTTGTAATAAGGCTTGCGTTAAAAGAGGTCGCCAGTGTGCCTCAGGATATATTCTGGACATCGACGATATCAAGCATGGGAAATGTGTCAGACCCAAGGATTGTCCGGGTATGTACTGAAACTTTTATATTTTATTTCTTTTTTGTTGGCTTGACTGTCCGTCTCCCTGGCTATATGGTCCTTTCACTGCTTCAATCATTTGTGACTCCTAGTTTCTTCCGTCCAGTTTGACAGATTTTAATATAATCTTTCTTAATTTTTTACAGCACCAATATATTGCCCAAAACATTCCCGTTACGTTATAGAAGATAACCAATGCCAAAAGACATGCGGAAATCGGTTGTTGACTAATAGTGACGTGGCTGGTGCCTGCGTCCCATTCACAGGATGTTCCTGCAGTCCTGGATTTGTCAGATTGTATGATAACGCAACTGGACCTTGTATACCTGAAAGTAAATGCCGTAAGTATAAAACTTTTAATGAAAAAGCTTGCAGACGTGACAATGAACTCTAAATCAATTGTGATACGTTTGATTTTCTAGCACCAATTCCAACTGAATGTGGTGTAAATGAAGAACCAACTAGCTGCAGAATAATTTGTCCTCCTCAAACTTGTGACAGTATCTTCTCTTCATACTATTGCGTGCCAACCGAATGTGAGCCAGGATGTGACTGTAAAAATGGATACCTGAGGAATAAGGATGGAATTTGCATCCTTTCTGATGATTGTTTTAAACCTGATCGTAAGTATTGATGTACTTGTTTTTAATCGAAGAACTTTTTGGAGATACCTACAGCTAGGATAGTAAAAATAATGTGTTTTTGTTTTCAGAAACAGAATGTGGAGAAAATGAAATAGCGTCTGACTGTGCAATTCAATGCCCCCCTCAGTCTTGTGAAAGTCTGTTTGTAACTTATTTGTGTTCAGAACCAAATTGTGCTGCTGGATGTAATTGTATTGACGGGTATCTTAGGAACAGTTTCGGGATATGTGTACCGAGTGAAGAATGTTATAACGGTTAGTGTTATACTTAAATACTCTAACGAAATTATGCCTATGTACTCAAATACTTAAAAGCAATTCTGTATTGAATCAAACTGGTTCTTTGCAACTGTTTTGTTCTTTACACCACCGGCCAATTTATACTTCACGAATATGTTTTTATTAATATCAGAGATCAATGGTGCGCCCGTGATAAAAGCCCCAATTTACGAGTTCTAAAATCATCGATTCGAAGTAAGGCAGGCGCATTACTTACAGTTATTTATTTTATCACTACTGCTCTCAAAACGGTGAAGATAATATCGCGAGGAACCCGCCATATCCTAGAAGTATGTGGATCGACAAATCGAAGATAATTATGTGGTATCTACTAACCCGCACTACATATTGTGTGGATTATAGTCCACTCTTTCTCATAGAGAGGAGGTTCACAGGACTCATTCATCTTTACATTTCGGCGATAGCTTCTCTAAATGTCATCATCATTTGCCTCACCTTTTCCAAACAACGTTGGGGTCGGCTTTCAGTCTAACCGGATGCAGCTGAATACTAGTATTTTACATGGAGCGACTGCCTATCTGACCTCCACAACCCAGTTAGCTTCACTCATAGTCATTACTACAATTATCAAGATTATAATACACACTGACACAGCCAAGCTGCAGTGTTTTTGTAATTGTATTGTGAAATATTAAATAGAAGTATCTGAAGATATTTATAAAAGTTTTCAACTAATAAAAAGAGGCATAGAATGAGAACAAAAATCCAACATGTTTTACGTGAACTATACCAGTAAAAAGCACAGTAGTATCCCACAAGGTTCCATCTTCGGACCACTGCTCAATGTAAGTCTGTTTATCATTCCATAGATCCAGCAGGTTGCGGCGGAGACGTCAACGCAACACGTTCGCGTGGATGCAGTAGTCCATATCCACCGACCTGTAAAAACCCTGATCCTAAACTCCGCTCTGATGTTTGTCAACTTAACGGATGTGAATGTAAAACGGGATACATTAAGTCTTACGAAGACGGGAACTGCATTGAATCAAAAGATTGTCCTGGTGAGTAAATGTTATACATATTAAAGACTCTCGTCTTCTTCCTTGGACCGTTCTTTTTCTGTCATAGATTCAGAATCGATGACTCTTGGTGAAGACATTTTTCTGAGTTGAGAGGGATGTCCACAGGACAAGGAAAGCCTAATGTTACACCACTTTGAACTGTCATACTTTTCAAGGATTTGAGTTAACATCCGTGGTAGTGAATTAGGTAAAACATAATAAATTAGTTTTTCATTTAGCTGGTATAACGCCAAAATAGACTTGGCCATTTACTGGGCCTAAACATTATAATATAATAGATGTAATGTCAAAACGAATAGAAGAAGAAGTTTTAAATATCTTCTAAAATATTTTTTTTTTTAGGTGGATCACCGAAATGTGGAGCAAATCAAACATACGTCGGTTGCAAATTTGGTTGCCCAACCAACTATTGCCCAGTTGATGATAGTCGGGCTCTGGTTGCTTGTTCTATAGCGTATCCTTGTCAGGGTGGTTGTGCTTGTACAGGTGGCTATCTGATAGTGAGTTATGATAACCCGCAGTGCGTCTTGGCTTCAGATTGTCGTAAGTAAAAATAAATTTTATTGTTATTGTTATATGAATAAGTTTTCGATAGCTGCATGACAGATAAGATTATATTGTTCAAAAGCAGTTTTATCGGATTATAAAATAACTTATATTTGATTTCAGCTGACTTTAAATGCACAAGACCAAACGAAGTCTTCGATCGCAATCCTTCAACATGTTTCTTCGAAAGATGTGAGGATAGAGCCAACGAATGTAGCTCTCTTTACCCGCCTGGACCAAGATGTGTCTGTGAAGATGGTTACTACAGGAACGAAAGCGACATTTGTATTCCTGTTTCAGAGTGCCGTAAGTTTTGCTATGATTTCTTTATTGTATATTAGGCCAGGTTGAACCAGCCTTCGTGATGCGCATCCAGATCTTTTCGCCACCTGTTTCTAGAATGAACTCGGCGGTGCTGTCTATCCTTCGGCACCCATTCGAGGTGGCGTAGGAGGAGAGTACCTGGAAGAATTTTAGGGAGGCCTTTGCTTAGCAGTAGAACATACAAGGGAACTAAAAAACAAAATAAAACTAGGCTGTCCTAGTTTTATTTTGTTTTATAAAATAGACGTTGCTATCGTAAAAACTATAACTTTCTCTTTTAAGGACCATGATAATTTTATAGATATTTTTTTTTACTTGAAAGTTTCTAAGGGGTGTTCCAAAGTTATGAACAAAGTGTAATGCCCGTGGCAGACTGTTGTAAACAAGCCCTCCACACACCTCCACATCGGTCTCTACCGGTTTACAACAGCAAATGTAACCGTCCATGGCAAACTGTTTTCCTATTTACGGTTTGGTGAAACACTGACTGACCCACTGGTGAAACACGGACTCCTATGACCGTTTTTCACCGCAGTGGGTAATGTATAAACTATTTAAGACAATGATGATGAATACATGAATTACTTTGAAATTCGTATACACAAATGCTGTTTCAAATATCTGTAAATATCTATTGCGAATTTGCGACTGTGTGAATGTTTTTTTCCTGACGATACAGCACCACTCGGATGTAAGGACGATCTTAACGCAACATACACTGACTGCCCCAGTTACTGTCCACCGAGTTGTGATGACATTGGTCAGGAACCAAAGTCATGTATAGCCGCGTGTGCACCAGCTGGCTGTGCGTGCAACCCAGGATATGTGTTGAATAGAGATGGAAAATGTATCGACCCCAAAGATTGTCCAGGTAATTGTTCACTTTAATATTTATTATTACAAAATCCACAGCTCTTTACGATCTTAACCTAGACTATTTTAATTAAACCTACAGCTAATTAAGGATTTACAATTTAACATCCATACATAGCTAAGAATACAACGTGTGAGAGTGTGTGTGCCTGAGGAGTTAAAGTGGGTGTGTGAGTATGTTATAACGGTGTGATATGTTTTTTAGAAATACCAAAAAAAATATTTTTTGAATTCTACAACAGCGCAGCGGTGGCCCAGTGGTGGCGGCCCCGACTTACGAACAGTAAGTCGTGAGTTCAAACCCAGACAGGCACATTACTTTGTGTAATTTATTTCATCACCGCTGTTCTCAAAACGGTTAAGGAAAACATCGTGAGGAAACCCGCATGTCCTAGAACAAACCAAACACATTGAAGACATTGACGTCTACCTATCAAACTCAAACTCAAAGCATTTATTTCAATTAGACCATTACGGCACTTTTGAATGTCAAAAATACAAAAAAGAAAATCAAAGCTACAGTCCCAGTCACAACGCATAATAACTTGAGAAAGTACTGTAGTTGCCCATTCCCTAGCGTAGATCTCTATGGAGAAGAACGGGCAAGAAACTCCATGGACACTTTTTTAAAATCAAAATATTGTTACAAAATCTTGGTTACATCATTAATTTTGAGATTATACATATATGTGAGAACGATGTAGAAAGACGTGCACACTAAGAGCGTCCAGAGTAAAAGATTAGATCAAAAATTTATGAATAGAGTAATTAAAATGAACCTTGGCAGCTAAGAGATGACCAGTCCCAACTGACAGTGCCCGTTCACAGACATGACGCATGTACCGGCGCCATTCAACTCAACCATATTGAAGGGAACTACATGACCCGACACACCCGCCACCATCAGCGAGACATTTAAGTGAGCATGAAATTCTCTCAGCCACCAAGGCATATTCAAGTCAATGAGAGATAAATAAATGTAATTGGTGGCTGAACAGTACAAAGTACTCACACATGTGCTATGCAATTATATAATACTAAGAACTGGAATCTATACAATGCAAGTATATTTTTACAATCTTCTGCAGCTTCCACAATACATTAACATGGGAATCAATTCTTCATCTTCTTCTTTACGTGTCGATGGACTCAAATAATGCCCGACCAGTACAATCAATTAGTTTGCCCCCCCCCCTATGGTTGTGGAGCACATTTAGCCAAGCATTTTATCATCAATGTAATCTCCCAACTTATAATATGCTTGCCTACATAGTGTGCGTTTTATACAAGATTTAAATTTCGTCTCATTCAGTTGAAGAATGTGGGGAGGTATTTTATTGTAACATTTCAAACAGTACCCCATGAAAGATGAATATTATCCGCACGGGTCCGCGTGGTGGATTATAGCCCACTCCTACTCATAAAGAGGAGGCCTGTGTCCCAGCCTGTGTGGCTTGTACCACTGCCCTTCATAACATTTATAGACTTTATAAACTGTTGGTCCCGGATGTCATTTGAAGATCTTAGATAGTCGTTACAGGTTTCAACGTTTTCTGTTTTTTCTTCATGGGTGTCGTTTTCATGGTCATTTGTAGATCTTTGACAGTCGTTACAGGTAGACAGTGGCCCAAAACGTCTGACAACCAGTCTTACCAAGTGGTATCGTATTACCCACAGTACTAACTAGGTTGTGGAGGTCAGATAGGCAGTCGCTCCATGTAAAATACAGGTATTCAGCTGCATCCGGTTAGACTGGAAGCCGACCCCAACATAGTTGGGAAAAGGCTAGGCAGATGATGATTTATAGACTTTCCAAAAAAGCTCGAAAGCTCTTTGGAAATAAATCAAACAAAAATCAATTCTTATTGTCCAATTACTTAGTGTGCACATGCTTTTATAATACAATTCTGTAAAAACATCTGCCATTACAACTGCTTTTACTACTTTTTGTCGACATAATGACTTAACTTTTCACTCATGCATTTGTCACACACACAGGTTGCGACGATCCCAATGCAGTGTACAAGGGCTGTCCAAGTGCTTGTGAACCGACTTGTACAAAACCTGACCGTAACCAAGCATGCACAAGGCAGTGTATGCCTCCCGGCTGTGTTTGCAAACCAAGATTTGTTCTGAATGAAAACACTGGAAAATGTGTCAAGCCCGAGACCTGTTCTGGTAATAATTTTCTACATAGAAGTAATACAATTCGTAGATACATATTTCCCAGCAATATTTTTTGCGTAGAGTTACTTAGTTTGATATGCTTGGTTGACAGCTTCGTGAAAGGTCACGTACTCTAAAAGCACGATGCAGGATTCTGGTTTTTAGTTCTTTATTTGCTCCATAAATGTCACTAGCGTACTTTTTGTCAACTTGATTATCACCGCTACAAACTAACCAACTTATGGTGGCTAATTGTTTAGCTTCGCGAGTAATTATGATCCTAATTTTACAGTTGTGGACGAAGGATGTGGTGGAGATCTAAATGCAACACACGCCGACTGCCCAAGTAGTTGTCCACCTACTTGTGCTGATCGCTACAGTAAAGAAAAAACTCTGTGTATTGCTCTGTGTGATCCGAGTGGATGTGTATGCAAGGAGGGATACATTTTGACTAAGAAGGGTGAAAAATGTGTCAAGTCGGAAGACTGTCCAGGTAACATAAATCTAAAAGTAACTTCTCTTACTCCTATTTTGTCGATATGCTGGTCCAACTTTTCTTTCCATAATTCATCCATACAGATCTGGGTTGGAAAGGAGACCCCAGCAGTGGCTATGGATATAGAAATATTAGCTTGGAGTATCAAAGTATTGCTAATATTAGTTTCACTTTCTATTGTTTTTTTTTTCATTTGATAATTTCTACAGAAAGCTGTCCAGGTAAAAGTTCTAACACATTTTAATAAAGAAGTGTGGCAGAATATAAGAAATATGGTAAACTGTATTCTCTATGTAGTAGTGGGATGCAACGGTGATGGCAACGCAACATACACTGAATGCACAAGTTATTGTCCTCTGACTTGTGATGACATTGGTCAGGGACCAAAGGCATGTATAGCCGCGTGTGCACCGGCTGGCTGTGCGTGCAACCCAGGATATGTACTGAATAAAGACGGAAAATGCATCAATCCTGAAGATTGTCCAGGTAAATATGAACTTTTAGAGGTTTGTTCCAAATGAAAAAACTCGAAAATGTGTCAAGCTAAAGAACTGTCCAGCTAATAGTTTTCTTAATTCATCTAAATATAGAAATATTAGCTTTTGGAATTGAAATATCTTCACATTCTAATTTCACTTTTAACTGATGGTTTTTTAATTTGTATTTTTCTGCTAAAACAGTGAAAAGTTGTGAAGACCCCAATACAATGTACAAAGACTGTGTCAGTGCTTGTGAACCAACCTGTACCAACCCGGACCCTCAAATATGCACCTTGCAATGTTTACCAAGCGGTTGTGTGTGCAAGGAAGGATATGTTAAAAATGAAGAAACTGGAAAATGTGTCAAACCCGAGACCTGTTCTGGTAATAATTACTCCAAAAATGTTCAAGGGAAGATATAAAGTGTTTATGAGGGGAAAAAGTGCTGCAGAACTCTTGTTAAATGCAATACTAATCTAAGTAGCCTGTCTTGTCCCGCTACAAATTAAAGGCCTCTATTTCTTTTTTACAATATGTTTTCTGCTAATGTTGTTGTGTATTGTTAAGTAAGTAATAATCCACCCACATTTCGCTAGTGACATTTAAGTCCCATGTAATAGGGGGTGAGCCCTCTTGATCAGAAGGTCTTAGCTAAAAGTCCAACAGCGCGAAACGTCTAATGAGCAGTAAGTCTAATTAGCAAAATGTCCATGTAGCAAAACGTCCAACTATCAGATGGTCTGAGTAGCAGAACATGTATTTAGCAAAAAGTCCGTTCTCAAAATGTACACACACTTTGCATCGGGAGAGAAACGGAAATTATTATTTACTTAAAGACTTATCAACCCGGCAAAAATCCAGACTCCGTGGCTGCTACTGAGAAATTCCTGATGGAAAATCCCAATAACAATTTGCCCGACCCGTGATTGGAGCCCAGGACCAACGAGGTAGTCAGTGGATAATTTGATATAAAATTCAGTAAACTTATCGATCTTTCTTCTCTTAGAAGTGAGATGCAACGGTGATGGCAACGCAACATACACTGAATGCCCCAGTTCTTGTCCTCCGAGTTGTGAAGACATTGGTCAGGAACCAAAGTCATGTATAGCCGCGTGTGCACCGGCAGGCTGTGCGTGCAACCCAGGATATGTGCTGGATACAGACGGAAAATGTATCGACCCTAAAGATTGTCCAGGTAAATATTAACTTTTAGGGGTTTAAGGAACAGGGTGTACAGTCCGTCATTCCCGATTGAAAAGCGAGAAATCTCTAGTCAGAGATTTCTCGCTTTTCAATCGGGAATCGAGAATGTATCGACACCCGTCTGGTTAGACGGGTGTCGTGTCTGGGGATTAAGGGACATCTCCCCCACTCAAAAACTGGCCTGCGGGCCAGATGTCCACTTTTTAGGTGGGCAACTGCTCGACGTTATACATACACACATCAAAAGTATCTAGGGATCAACATATATTTTTGCAATAACTTTTCTCCTGATTGATATTAATTAAAATTTTCTTTAAGGATTCATCAAATAAAGTGTTTTCGTTTGTCACAGTAACGATAAACCAAGTCACCTTTGCATTAATAAAGAAATTTGCCATTTTCCTAATAAAGGGATTTTTGACATTTGAACCACTAACATTAAAGTTCGAAAAAATGACTGAAAACACAGTTTTCTTTAAAATTTTATTGGGTAACTTAAACAATTAATAATCCGTGTTTCTACCGCGAACACTAACAACACAAGAACATCGGTTTGGCATACTCAAAATGAGTTCATCCAAATCACGCTGTGGAATGGCCGCCCATGTTCGTTGCAACAACAAAAAAAGGTCTTCTTGCGACTGGATACCCTCCATATTCGGCAGAGCTCTTCTCTGTAGCATATCCCATGCATGCTCAATCGGGTTCAAGTCTGGCGACTGAGCAGGCCAGGGCAGGACATTGATGTTAGCTGCGGCGAGAGTCTGTCTTACAACTCTTGCGGTGTGCGGTCGTGCATTATCATGCATTAACTGAAATAAGGGACCGATTTGCACTTGTAGAGGAACGATGACGTCTGATACAATCGTCTCAGCATAAATTTGAGCGTTGAGGTTGCCTCTGATCCAAATCAACTCAGTTCTTCCGCCGATCCAAATACCCGCCCATACCATGATGGTTCCACCACTATAAGGATGGACTTTCTGGCAGGATTTTAATCGCTGTTGGCGTCCAGGGGTTCTCCAGTGTCGTATACGTCTTGTATCCGGTCTCATACCAAAACGAGACTCATCAGAAAAGCACACGAAACGCCATTGTTCTTCTGCCCAATTTCTGTGTTCAAGAGCCCATTGATATCGAATCCTACGATTGTGCATTGCTATAGGTGGTACCCGTAGCGGTCTTCGGGAATGAAGGTTCACTTCATGCAAGCGGTTTCTGACTGTTTGGTCGCTAATTAAGTTCCCTGAAGAGTGATGAAGCCTCACGGCTAACATCATGGCGGTTATTGTTGGAGCTCTTCGAGTTAAGATTTGAATGTATCGGTCTTGTCTCCGTGTGGTGCAGCGATACCGTCCTCCATGGCGCTCAGCCACGGTACCAGTGCTTCGGTAACGTGTCCAAAGTCGACTGATAACACTCTGACTTGTATTCAGAGCTAAAGCTACAGTACGTTGCCGGGAACCAGCTTCTATCATTCCCACGGCTCTGAGCATTTCTTCCCTGCTTAAATGACGTCGCCGCTCCACAATAACGTTGGTTTTAATCAGTAGTAGGGAAACAGTAGCACTAATAATGTCTTCAATGCGTTGTATGTTTTTATAGGGAAAATATTGGCAGCTTATTTTCATCTTTTACTCGAATTTGATTGAGAGTTCCTGATTCAAATTATGAAATGCACCAAAAAGGATCCATATAAATTTATAAAATCATAAATTTATTACAAAGCCACATCTCAATCTCAAGAAATCCGCATAAAAATGCTTGATCCCTAGACACTTTTGATGTGTGTATTTAGATTAAGAAGTGTGGAAAATTTGTCAAGCCAAATGTAGGCCAATCCTTTCTGTGGGAGTCAAGCTCCTTCCGCCATCTTCGCTGTTGTCTGCTGCCATGTTAAAAAACCCACTGAGTAAACCTATGAAAGGCGTCTAGCCTTTCATAGGTTTACTCAGTGGGATTTTGTCAATTAGCCAGCCCAATTCCATTTAAGTTTAACGGCTTGCTAGTTAAAGTCCCTGAATTAGATTTTTGGTAAATCTAGCGGACGCGGGATGTGAAGGTGACCGGAATGCAACGCACAGCGACTGCTCAAATTCTTGTCCACCTATCTGTGGTTACAATTATACTAAAGAAGAACTAATGAACTGTGCGAAAGTTTGTGACCTACGTGCCTGCGAGTGCAAGCAGGGATATATATTAACAGAAATTCGTGGATTATGTGTTAAGCCCGAAGATTGCTCAGGAATGTGGTCAATCTTTATGATCTTTACAACGATTCCAGGGTGTCTAAGTTAGTACTTAGACACCCGTGAATTTAAATATTTGTGTGCCAATAATAGTAGTCTATTATTGGCACACAAATATTTAAATTCACAACAGTATTTTTTTCATTGCTTTAATTTATTTTAACTCTGATTTTGTAATACAGCCAAAATAATCTTTTCACGTATCGAATACAGACTTGATTGATGAATGATGAATACCAATTTTTGCAAATTTGTTTTATTATTTATTGACACAGTGCCAGGGTGCAAAGGAGATCCTAATGCAGTATTTAGCGACTGTCCGAGTGCTTGTGAACCAAATTGTACTAACCCGAAACCGCAAATATGCACCAAGCAATGCATGCCTCCTAGCTGTGTTTGCAAACCAGATTTTGTTTTAAATGAAAACACTGGAAAATGTGTCAAGCCTGAGAATTGTCCAGGTAATATTTCTTCTCCTTTCTTATTTTGGTTCTCCAATCTTTTTTTAATAGGGTAATATCAGCTTTCGTGTTTAAAGTATTAATGTAATTGATTCCACTTTTCGCTCATTCGTTTTTCCAAAACAGAAAAAGGTTGCAAAGGAGATCCCAACGCGATGTACAGCGAATGTCCATCTGCTTGTGAACCAACTTGTACTAAATCGGACCCCAACCAACCATGCACGTATCAGTGTTTGCCTCCCGGTTGTGTGTGCATGCCAGGATTTGTTCGAAATGAAAAAACTGGAAAATGTGTCAATCCCGAAACGTGTCCAGGTATGATTTATTCAAAGAAAGCAATCGGACTTCATTCTGGAACATAGTTTTCAGTGTGTTGAAAAACCTTTACTTATCTTCTCAGTTGATTAACTTGTGTGATCATGTCTCGTGCAATCAGTTATTCTGTTTTTATTTTATCTAATAAAGAGGATTTTTTGTATAAACATTAGGTCTAGAACATACTACCGTTTGTACACATTTTGATATTATTTGCGTTCGATTGAAGTTTTTTTTTAATCTTAAAATTTTCTTATGACAGCCGAGCCTCAATGTAACGGGGATCGCAATGCAACATACGTGGAGAGCCCAGAATACTGTCAGCCTACCTGTAAGAATCCGGAACCCAAAGGAGACTGCATGGACATGCGCGCGCCACCAGGCTGCATATGCAAACAAGGATATATTTTTAAGAAAAAAGGTGGACGGTGTATCAGGCCTGAAGACTGTCCGGGTAAAAAAACAAGTCATATTTTATTTAGGAAATAATATCTACCATGTATCAAGGTCATCATCTGCCTAGCCTTTTTGTTGGATTCCGGTTCAACCGGTTGCAGCTGTATAGGTACCCGTATTTTACATGGAGTGACTTCTTATCTGACACAAACCGTTTTTTTTAAATTTAATTTGTTACGTTATTGGTTTCGACGAAGTTTGAAGCACACAAAGCCGTTGATCCGGCGCTTGATCACTCTCCGGTCGTGTCGAATTGCCGTCCCATCGGACTGTCGGACAATTGTGTACTATAATATCTCTTGAGATGGCCAACATGATCGAAATTCGTTCAGAAGGATATTCATATTTAGAAGGGATGCTCAATAAGATTCGATACGTAACGATACTTGTATGGAAGTCTTATATTTTTGCAAGCTAGTTCCAAGCCGTACATAACTTTCATTTGGTTATCTTTACTTTTAGGTGGATCGCCGAAATGTAGAGCGAATGAAACCTATGTCTACTGCAACGCAGGCTGCCCAACTGATTACTGTCCTACGGATGACAGTCTCGCTATTTTCGCTTGTGATCCTCCGTATCCGTGCCTCGGTGGCTGTGCTTGCAAAGGAGGCTATTTGATAGTCAGTGAAAATGATGAGAGATGCATCTTGTCTTCAGAATGTCGTAAGTAGAATTAGAACAATTTTGTGACTGGATACCGTAATGATATTAAATCAAGTATTTATGATAAATACAGTGATCGCAAGTGCTGCTGTTGAGCACGACATCCAGGGTTCGATGTCTGGGTAGGGCAAAGTGCAAAAATATATATTGATGGCATTAGGCCCGGCTCCTTACATGGGGCATAAAAATAACTGGTGCAATGTGGGTGTGTGTGTGGTGATTAAAACTTTTGTTTAACACTCTGGGATAACAGGTGTGACGACGTATTGTTGCTACAGACTTTGAAGCTTCAGTCTATTTCTATCGAGATGTAGTGGACAGTACAAAAAGTACTGTAAACGAAATAGTACAAAGAAAAAACTAACATAAATTATGAATCGCGCTATTAAATCCGACGCACAACACGTGAAGCTCAACATGTTTGGCAACGTTGCACAACATCGCGCGACGTTGTCAACTGGCGTACAACATGACAAACTAAAACAAAAGTTGCTAAACAAAAGTTCCGCACTGACTTTCAACATGTTGTGCAACATGTCGTGCGCCAAATGTGGCCTAGTGGATACGAGGCTTAAAGTAATCTGCGACTTAAGACTACATAGGAAAATCCGACAACGACTGTGGGCTAGTAGCCCACTGGACAGAACACTCGTCTGGTCGGAGGATGCTCCCTTTTCAATGGGGCATGAAGAACTTTACACCTCAGTTCTTAATACCTCTATAGAAATAGGGAAAAAGTTTGAAATTCTGACTAACTGGATATATTATTGTGTTTTTAGCACAACTAAAATGTAGCAGACCAAACGAGTTTTGGGACGCATATGCTCCAGGCTGCTTACGAGAAAGATGTAACAACAGGGGCTTTCCCTGTGATTTCCAATACCCCGGTCCACCAAGATGCAGATGTATTCCAGGGTACTACAGAAACCAGGATGAGATCTGTGTACCGCAATGCCAATGTCGTGAGTATCTACTATGTTTTAAAAGTACAAGACTGTGTGTCTAAACACAGATGTCAATGTTTAGTCAGTGAAATTTTCCTAAGAGAACCTTCTAAATGAAGTTCTATAATAATGACAGTAATAACTGACTAATGAATGACTAGGCGATAGCTTTTTGAGGGACAAAACAACAGAAATAACAAACGCTTACAATACCCTTACACCAACTTGGGGTATCCATTGTGTTCATTTCAAGTGATTTACGGGTCAATACCATTAGATGTCATCTCCTAGCACGGCTTCCAAAGATTCAGGAAAGTAGGGTTCAAAGATCTTAAAAACAAGGACCCTAAAAAAATATAATCCTGTGTGAAATTCTAGTTTTATGCGTCCTGCTCACCAGTAGGAAAGAGTTAGATATACTTATATATCCTGTAAATATTGCAGCAAAGCCAGGATGTAACGGTGACATGAACGCAACATTCTCAGAATGTCCCAGTGAATGTCCTTCAACTTGCGGTGACCCCCCGGATCAGGGATGCACGGCTGTCTGTGCAGAACCCGGGTGCATCTGCAATGAGGGATTCGTTCTGTCTAAACCGGGTGGAATTTGTATTAGACCCGAAGACTGTGGTAAGGCATTAAATCATTTTAAAGTTGTTACTTCAATACTTCTCTGTTCTGTATGCTAACGTGCAATGGAGCGCAGTATTCTAACCGCCAAGCTAACTGACCATATACGCAACACCACGCTGCGCTCCAAAAGGCAACAAAATCACTTGTTTCCCCGCCATTGCGATATTTTTTTTGTTCTGGACCGAACCTGAGAACCTACTAGTTACGGAGATATTGGAGGTCAAAGTTCCAACTTTTTCCCAAGGTTTTTTTCAAATTCTAGTTTTGGTCATAACTTTACTTATAACTTTACTTTTAATGCTTCCATAACCCGTTTACTATTAAATACGTCGATCAGCACAATGTTGCGTTACATTGAGTTTTACCGTAAAACGTGATATTTCACCCCAAAAAAACAGTCGTTTCTCAGCAATAATGTTTGCGTAGAGTTACTTAGTCTGATGTACAGAATGCTTGGTTGACGGCTTTGTAATGGGTTCGTTTACACCTTGTAAATAAAAGGCGTAACTCAAAAAGCCGCTAATCTGAAGTGCCTGAAGCTTTGGCTGCCTTGGTTCTAAGTTGTAAACGTTTACAGATTACTTATGGAAGTGATCATACCTACATCATACTCGTATATCGACGTGAAATCAGAAAAACCTTAATATCTACGCAACTTAGAAAAAAAAAAATAAGACTTAATTCGTCTCCTTTTGGTTTGGACAACGCGAATCTAAGCCACGTTTACTGGTTTCTCCCTACGCTTGCTCTCTTTTCTTGATGCAGAAACACTTTCAGAATAAAACTAGCAACTAGAAGCGGCAGTACTTCGTTCCAGTAGCAATAATATCTTGGTACTAAATTATCCTCTTTTCACCTCGACAAGAAATCTTCAGAATACAAAAATTCAGTTCCATCTACGGGGAGCTGAAAAGGATTTATTGTCGCTTGCATTTTAAAGATATTGTAATAGAATAACCGCGATGGTTGGACACTGAACCTTATTACCATATTTTTCATTTGAATTTTGTCTGGATTCTGAGAGATCTTGAGCATAAATCTGTTGTAACAAAAAAGGGGAAGATTTTTTAGTATATTCTATTGTTGCGTGAAGAATGCGTGTTTAAAATTTTTGTGGTCTAAATTCATAGTCACTTCGTAATTCTCTTTTACGTCTAGTGATGTTTCTAGCTTGACTAATAAAAGATGTTTCTTCTAACTGATAAATCGTTTTCAATTTAATTTATAACCGTAACAAATGTAGGATGGTCTGATTCAAAATAATTTTAATTAAACTGTTAAAACAAATTGATTATTTGTCTTAAAACAATCCCTTTGTTGCCACGTCTAAGGGTTTAAATGAGAAATGCGTTTACTCTAACTATTGTTTGGACAATTCAGAATCCGAACAGAGTACCTATGTTTATTGAATCGCTTTGTTCAGATGCCTTTGAGCGAATAACACGTAACTGAAAAGTGGAAATAAATCCCGGCTTTTTGGGAGGAAAGTCGATGGCTTAGTTGGAAACCCTAGTGAAACAGGTTCGTTCGATTTAAGTAAATGTAATAGAAAATATTTCGAAGTTGGATTACTCTTTATCGCCTTCTTTCTTTTGTATATGACGTTCTTTTAACCGTCAAATACTATTTAGGAGATTCGATTTGGATAGCATTGTTCTACAAGTATTTTTGGTATTTCTTTTTTTATTGTTAGGATCGTAGCAGGCGGTGGTCAGTTCTTTCTGCCCACTCATCATCTGCCTAGCCTTTTCCCAACTATGTTGTTGTCGGCTTCCAGACTAACCGGATGCAACTGAATACCAGTATTTTACATGGAGCGAATCTGACCTCCACAACCCAGTTAGTACTGGGTAATACGATACCCCTTGGTAAGACTGGTTGTCAAACTTTGTGGGTGACTGACTATCTGTAACGACTGTCACAGATCTACAAATGACAGCTGAGACCAACAGCTTAACGTGCTTTCCGAAGCACGGAGGAAACTCGGTATGTAATGGGTGGTCACACATCCACGGACCAACCTAGGCAAGCAAGGCTTAACCTAAAGATCGACCCGAGTGGCTGTTATTATTTAGCCACGAGCTCCTCTTCTTTCTGCCTATTCCCATGGGAAAAAGGCGTGAGTATATGTTTGTTATGTATCTTTGACATGACAAACATGTAATTTCATATAATGTTTATTGAATATCGTATTACTTAGTTGAAAGAATCTTAATCGAAGTGGAGTAAATCGTGCTAATTGAAAATTGTAAAATTAATTTATTGTAAAGAGCGCTGTTAGCAACAGTCAATTTATTCCCCGATAAGTTCATTTTTGAAACGTTAATTAAACATAACGTTCTTTTGTTTCTTCTTTATTACTTGTGTTAATTAATTTATGGAAATGTTTTATTAGTTGGCTCTTAGGTTCAGTTTGCACCACAAATTGTATGTATGCACATAAACAATTTGGGTAAAATTTGGGGAAAAAAAAAATATCTTTCCTTTTCTGTAAATCGCTTCAATATCAGAGAATGGTGTTTTAAATTATGCATACAGCGCTAAACGTGTTTACAGATCGAGGGTTCAAATGGGCCTTAAGACTGAATGTCCCAATATCATCAATGACAACTGCCTAGCTTTTTGCTACCTATGATGCGGTCGGCTTCCAGCCTAACCGGATGCATCTGAATACTAGTAATTTACATGGAGCGACTGTCTATCTGACCTCCATAACCCGGGTAATACTAGGTTATATGATATCTATATGATATGGTTGGTAAGACTGGTTGTCAGACTTTCGGGTCACTGACTACCTGCAAAGAATGTCTCAAATATGTGTCAAGTTGAAATTGTTCCGGAACCGCTCCATAAATGTAACATTATTTTGTAGACAATAAGTCTGCAACTTAGTAGTTACATCTAAAACTAATAGCTGCAATTATGAAGATAGTAATATCTCCAAAAGGATATCAAGTAACGCGAACGATATCCGACAAAGTAACTATAACAATAACGTGCATATAAATGCACGTTATTGCATATCTAGCGTTTCTGTTTCCGACATAATGGACTGTCAGTTGTTACTAAGTTACACACGGTTCTGTTCGTCTGTCTTTTGTTTTATTTGTTCTTCTTTCGAAGTGTTTTGAAATGTGCTGTTACCGTGTTTTGTTTTTTCACTATTGTTCTTATTGGTTTTGTTTCCAGGAACAATTCATACAGTGGTGCGCGGGGAGGAGTTTCGATTTTCTGAACCTCAGGAATATGATGTCAGATTTTTGGGTAGCTTAATTAATTATGTTTATTAGGCGGTCATTTCAAATAATCAGGGAAGAGCCCTGCTTAATAATTTATTATGTAGAAAGAGTAATATAGTAGAAACAAATTTTCAATGCAGTGCATGCCGCAGTAGCATCCAATGAAAATGTTATCACTGCATTACCACAATTATGACATGTTATCATAAAAATACCAAAACCTCAGCCACAGCTATCAGGAAATACAGAATTGGTACGTTGGAGTAAAAAAATCCCCACATGTACGTCACAAACCTGATAGCACGATCTTGCATCATCCGAGTCGTATCTCCGCCACAGTAGACATGTCAACATACAGTATTTCAACTGGAGAAAAAATGTTCGGAATAGGCTCCCTCGAATTTAAAGAGTGGACTTAAATAATTTAAACTGGAAGCGATGTGATGACAATTTTCGCTCTTGAACGCAGTTTAAATGTACCGATCGCGTGCATTGGTGAAATTCACCCTGATTATCCTTCGTTATTGGCCCTAATTAGGCCAAAGAAACCAGGGCAGGCAGTCTCGACATAGATAGCGACAAATTCGCTAACTTTTGATTGCTAATTACTAACGAATAAATTCGTTTGCAATAATGATGCTTCCGAGAAACGCATCTTGGATTTAGAGACTTGCTTTACACGCAAGCATCATTATTGAAATCTAATTTATTCGTTAGTAATCAGCGATTGAAAGTTAGCGATTTTGTCGTTATCTATGTCGAGACTGCCGGCCCACGCCCGTCCTAAAGCTCGTTAGGTTGACGATATCGTCAAAGTCGCGGGAAACACCTGGATAAGCAACGTACAAAACCGGGAAGTGTGGCAAAAAAAGGGGGGGAAGGGGGGATATGATGATGATGATGATCCCCTGGGTTACTCGTGAGTGAATACCCCTGTCGCATCAAGACACACGGTTACTTTTTATGGGTATATTGCTATATACCAAAAAGTTTACTTGACCCGAACACGAAGACCGGCCATTTCATCATCATCATCATCAGCCTAGTAATGTTCCCACTGCTGGGACACAGGCCACCTCTCTTAGAGAGGGAATGGGCTATAATCCACCACGCGGGCCCAGTGCGGATTGGTAGATGTCACATGTCTTCGAATTTTGTGGTTCTAGGACATGCCGGTTTCCTCACGATGTTTTCCTTCACCGTTTTGAGAGCAGTGGTGATGAAATAAATTAGACAAAGTAATGCGCCTGCCTGGGTTCGAACCCACGACTTACTGTTCGTAAGTCGCGGCCGCCACCACTGGGCCACCGCTGCTCTTCATTCCATTTCATTTCGCAAAAATACCCGACTTGGTTCACTGGCTATATTTGTGTTGTGTCCCCGTCGAGTTTAGTGTTTTTATATCCTCATACACTTTGTTTTGCCAAAGTTCGTAATATAAGTGGTATTTTATTGAGAGGAATAGTGTCTGACAATGTTGTTCGTGTATCTTTCTGTTTGTGTTCTTTCTTTAGTTCATAGTGGTGTGACAAAATATGTGGAGGAAAAAGGTAGGTGAAAACAAAATATTGTTGTTAGTATTATGAGATTTGTTGTTTGAATGTAGTTTCATCTCTATCAAGAGTGTCTTAAATCGACTTGGGCAAGTATATAGAATAAGCAGGGTTCGAAATTATCAAGATAATTTATTTTCTCTGGTAATGATCATGATCTTTTAATTTTTATTTTCTAAAGTATTAACACAGACATTTTTATTTTTTTTATTTTATGTTTAATTCTTTGAAACTAGCATTAAACCTAACTTCAATTTTCACAATGTTTGCGACCTTTTAAGGGGATTAAACGCGTTTGGATACGCATGAAAGTGGTAAATCGTGTTCGGATAATACACGTGAAGTGTATTGTTTCATGATTTTTGTTATTATCAAGATAATTATCACTTCGAACCCTAACAATAAGTACCTACATACATAATCAGCTTAAAATGTTTCGATTGCTAGTACAGAAGCCTCCGCTCTGTGAACCCAGTGTGAGTTGGTGGATGACTATCAAGTCAAACCACAAACCACGAAACAAGATGATGACAACAAGGTGTTTTCAGATGTTTTATTTTATTTTAGGAAAGCTTACAGACTAATAACATTATAGTAACAAAAATATATAACTAAATTGCTAATTACAAGCCTCCACAGATAGATTTTACACACACAGATAAATGAGAGTAGGTAGTGATCATCATCTCCCAACTATGTTGGGGTCAACTTCCCGGGCTAAAGTGTATCTATAGTTTTTAAAACCTCTGTTAGGTACATACCTACTCAATTTTTTTTTAATGAAACTGACTTTGTTAGACAGACAGAATTTTAAGTTGAATATTATCCTGAAATTTGTTCGTCACACTTTTCATACGGGTGAAATGAAAAAAACTATTATGGCGAGATATGGATGGCTTTTACTGCAGTTCTATTCAAAATGCGATTTATAGGTGTTTTCTGTGCATATGGCTGAAGGAAGGCACTTCACTATACACGGATCACGACGGTTTGGAGGATATGAAGAACGGGGTGTAGAGTTCTTCATCACCCATAGAAAAGTGAGGATTGTCCGACCGACCGACGGGTGTTGTGTTGATGTAGGAATTTGATGTTAGTTCTTCATGTGTCATAGATGGCGCTGTAGTACTTTTTGTTTTACGTTGGTGTAGTACTTTTTGTTTTATGTTGTTGTAGTACTTTTTGTTTTATGTTGGTGTAGTACTTTTTGTTTTATGTTGGTGTAGTACTTTTTGTTTTATGTTGGTGTAGTACTTTTTGTTTTATAATGTTGTAGTACTTCTATAGTGCCGCTACAATTTCACCTGTCGTTGTTTTTAGAGATCTAAATGAAGATAGTCTCGATTACAGTGTCAATAAAGTGTGGTTTCAACTAATCATTAGTAGAATAAAATTAATTAGAGACATTGAGTTGAGATATGTATTGTGTCCTGACACTTATTGTTCCTGCTGACACTAAGTGAATATTTTATTATACGTATAATATTATTGCTCTGTTGATATTTCGACTCACCAAAATCTCTGTTATGAATCCAACTATTAAAGCTTTTTAGTCAAAACGAGCAATAAAATCTAACACTAAGCACTCACGTATTCTATTCTATATTCAACACAAATTATTCAAGAAAAGCCACAACGGCCCATCAACGTCAAAATCGTATCAGTACAAACTGAAATCTGGCCTTCTATTATTTTGGTCGTTATCAGGGGCTTTATAGGCCTCCAAATGCCTTAATGACAGCCTCTTTAGATGATAGTCGGGTACAGACGGCTTAACGGCCTCTTCAAGTAAGGATTTGGTGTATTATAACCATCCTCAGAGTAAGTTGATTTTAAGCTTGCTATGGAAACTAATGTTGTTCGGTATTCAGGTCATTATTTTTTTCACTCTTGGGAAAGTTAATATTTGGTCTGCGATTTACATGTTTAAAAAATATAATATGACTGCCTCGTTGGTCTAGAAGTCACAAACGCGACTGATGAGCATGTCCTAGGTTCGATTCAAGGGTCGGGCAAAGTGTTATTGGGTTGTTCGATCAGAAATTTCTCAGTAGCAGCCACTGAGACTGGATTTGTGCCCGGGTGATGGCAATAGGCTCGCCCCCTATTACATGGGACTTAACATAGCTGGTAAAATGTGGGTGTACTTAATACACCTCTGCCTACCCCTTCGGGGATTATAGGTAGGTAGACAATGAAGTTTATATTTTGTTTTGTCTAGTCATATTATAATTTTTCTTCAAGAATTATTTCTGGCTCCCTAAAGACCGTCTCTTACCGTATATGCCTTGAAAGTGAAAACACTTAAACGCTTTTTGTCTAGCATTCTAACTCTCAAACAGAATAAATGTACTAAGTAGAGCATTTTGTTTGAGTGTTAAAATGTGTTTTAATATATTCATGCTTTTTAACGTCTGTATTAGGATTGTATGTAACTGTGCGAGTGCTCCTAAAATGTTAGTTTACAACACGTGTTATTTATTTTTCTTTCTTTTATAACTCACAAACACGACTTTTTCAAAAAATATTTTATAGCTAAGCTGAAATGTGGTTAGAATGAAGAAAAGGTATGATGCAGACAATATGGGAAAATAGCTAGATAGTAGATTTCATCTTTAAAACGGCTGTTACTGGTAGTTCTGCAATAACAAATATTCGGATTACCTAAATAAAAATTCCCACGAACCAAGAAAAAAAACCAAAAATCCAAACAAAATCCAAAAACAAAAAAACCTCCAATCCAATCCAACCAAAAACCAATCCACCACCAAAAACAAAACCAACCTCAACCAATCAACCAAACCAACCAACCAATCCTCATCCAAATTGCCAGCAACCATTTCGATAACTTCTTCGATCTTACACTCGACATTATATTATACATCATTTATAGGTCCATCAACACCTGTATGTGGATTAAACGAAATAGCCAGAGACTGCAGAAGAATCTGCCCACCACAAACATGTCTGAGCAAGTACGCGTTATTCCTCTGTAAGGAAAACTTACCTTGTGAGCCGGGGTGTGACTGTATTCCAAATTATCTGAGGAACGATAAGGGAATATGCGTACCAAGTGAAAAGTGTCCTCCGCGTAAGATATGTTTAATGTTTACTGTCTTTGCTTTCTGAGTTTTATTTCCTCTTCTTTTATTTTCTTTTCTTGATCTGACTTTTTCATCGTATTCTTTATTCTTAAGGTTTTTATTGATATTCTAAAGTTCTGTTTAAAGTTTGGACTCCTGTCTAAACTTATTATTATCTTCATGTTCCTGTTCCATGTTAGTTAGAGTTGTCGCAACACGTATTTTAGTAGTTCGTTTGACTTTATTATTTTATAGTTGAACCTGAACCAACATGTGGTTACAACGAAGTCTCAGTATCTTGCAGACAGATCTGCCCACCACAAAACTGTGAAATAGCATACACTGAGTACGCTTGCGAAGAAACAAAAATATGTGAACCTGGGTGCGACTGTATTCCCGATCACCTTAGGAATGGGAGCGGGATATGTATACCGAATGATCAGTGTCCTTGTAAGACTAGTAATTTAACTATTCAACATCGTAATCACGTTGCTTTTTAAAGAAATAATCTGCTCTCAGTCCAATATTTTAGTCATAAATGACTTGTATCACAAAAGTCCATAATTGGTCTGTTTTAATAAAATTACCAAATGCAAGTTGTACTTCTACGAAATCATTATTATCTACATTGTTTCAGACATCAGCTTCTAGCTTTACTCGACGTGTCTAATCGAAGCGAATCGCGCTCAAATACACGATCTTCGCGTTCGTATATCTCTTATTTTTTTGCTAAATCGCGTGCTCGCCTCCTACTAGAGCGAGCACATGACCACGCGTTCACGCTCGCTGAATAAACTGTCGCGTATTTGCGCAGCGATCGTAGTTACGACGCGGCCTTGCACATCCATGATTTGATTATTTACATCCAAATTACTATCATCCACTGCGATACCTTCATCAATCTCACATTTAACACTAAACATAATTTCTAGATCCATCAACTCCTGTATGTGGGATTAACGAAATAGCTAGAGACTGCAAGCAGATCTGCCCACCACAGTCGTGCCAAAGCTTATACATTGAGTATAGTTGTCTTCAAGATATAGCATGCGAGCCAGGGTGCGACTGTGTGCCCAATTATCTGAGGAACGATAAGGGAATATGTATCCCGAGTGAAAAGTGCCCTCCGCGTAAGATATTTTTTTATTTTGACTGTCTCTGCTTTTTGACACCTTCTTTTTTCTTTTTCTTCTTGACCTCTGACTTTTTCGTACACTTCTTTTTTAAAAATAAGATCCCCATGTCCTGTTTAGAGGTTCATCATCATCATCTTTCTGTTCTCATCCCATGTTACTTGAGCAACACAATTTTCTTCCATTCTCCCCTGTCAGCTGTCACGCTATCAAATACCTAGTCTTTTTGTTTCATATTATTTCTCACACAATCCATTCATCAATCTTTCACTCTCTCTCCAGCCATCAACAGTTACATTCATCACTCTGTAAGTTATATGCAATTCATTCTTCGGACTACTGTTTATAGTATCGCTGATGAAATGTATGAACGATGCCGATGACTAGATAGTAGAAATCATCTTTTACGGTCGTTTTCTATAACTTACTTAC
Source organism: Xestia xanthographa (assembly GCA_905147715.2). Lineage (NCBI taxonomy): Eukaryota > Metazoa > Arthropoda > Insecta > Lepidoptera > Noctuidae > Xestia > Xestia xanthographa. The sequence continues at coordinate 22,100,190 of LR990646.1, forward strand.
GTATAACTGTTGGTTAATATGCCTACGTCCGTAGCTATCAGTGTTTCTATAAACGCAAGCTTGAAATATCCTATCCGCGTCAACTACCTTTTTTTTTCGTAAAATCATATAATTCAGAAATCATCAAATGACTCCTCCCGCTCTGGGCGGAGCAGGAGGGAGTGTCAGACTTTTACTGAGTAAACCCATCCATGTTCCTTCATCGCCCTTTGTGTTCCGGGGCCGCGGTATCTCATTCGAACTGTCCTGCAACCCCGGCAGGCATCGGTCCTTACGGATCGCTTCCTTTTTGCTGACTCTTTTTGAGGCGCGCGTGGAACACGAACGCACCGTCGACACGGCCTGTCGTCATGAGACGGACGGACGGCGAGCTAGCCCATAGCCCACCGTCCACAGGCCCGCGCCTACGGTGGCCGGGGGCCACGTGGTGGCCCCCGACGCCCGGGGCGTCTCCCGTGGCGGCCGGGACGTTGAGAGGTTTTCTCCCTCTCACGTTCCACCACCTCTTTCTCTAGCATTACTGCTTCGCAGAAGGAGGTGATGGCGTCCCATTCCGTCTGGCTCCGGACCATGGCTTGCACCAGGGCCGGACGCGAGAGGTCGCCGCCGCCAATTGCCGCTTCGAGGACACGGCGGTGCTCCGCTCACGCGGGGCACACCTCCACCGTGTCCTCCGGTCGATCCTCGCAATGGAAACACCCGGGCGTTTCCTCCCGCCCGATTCGGTGCAGGAACCTCCCGAAAACGCCGTGTCCGGTGAGGACCTGTGTCAGGCGGAAGGCGAGGACTATCGTGGCGTGCCCTGCACGGGATTGCGACAGTTGCTCTCTCCATGTCGCCATAAGATCCCGCCGGAAGTCTGTCCGCTGAGCGACAATCTGTCACGGCAGTGGAGTTTCCCCCCGGCGTAGCGCCTCCGCGCGCCATTCATGTAGGTGCGCGAGGACTATCGTCTCTAGATCCCATGGCGGCAATCCGGCAAAGAGGCTCGCCGCCTTGCGGGAGATCGTACGGTACCCCCGGACCAGCCTTACGGCTACCACCTTTTGGGGCGCGTTTAAGTAGTGGGCGGCTCGCAGCCTCAATGAACGCACCCACACCGGGGCCCCGTAAAGGGCCATGGACCGCACGACTCCCGCGTAGAGCCTCCGGCAGGAGGCGTTTGGCCCCCCAGGTTAGGCAGGAGCTGCCTGAAGGCAGCCCCAGTTCGTTCCAGTTTGGGGGCCAAACGTCGGAAGATCTGCGTCACCTACCTGTCACTTGATTCATAGAAAAATCAAAGAAAGTTTTTCTGTGACGTTTTGTTTCTAACCGTCCGTAAGCTAAATGTCAAACAGACAGAGATACGAAACCTACCGAAACCTGCTAGTAAGTTATTGAAAATGGCCGTAAAATGTTTGTTACCAGTAGGTCATTTAACTCTATTATTTTATAGTTGAACCTGAACCAACATGTGGTTACAACGAAGTCTCGGTACACTGCAGACAGATATGCCCACCACAAAACTGTGATATAGCATACACTGACTACGCCTGTACTAAGGAATCAGAAATATGTGAACCTGGGTGTAACTGTCTTCCCGATCACCTTAGAAATGGGAGCGGGATATGTATACCGAATGATCAGTGTCCTGGAAGTAAGATTTTTCAAGATGACTGTATTTTCTTTTATGATCTTTTTTTCCTCTTCTTTTCCTAATACTTTCTTAGTTGTTTTAATTTGGTTCAGATATGCTGGCAACTACAGTACTTTCACAGTTTTTATGCTTCATCGTAGCTACATTTCATTGTTATCTTTGTTACGACAGTTCTAACGTGACTGTTACTGGCCTACTTGAAATAAATGCTTTGCTTTTGATTGATTGATATCCCTGCTGGTTTATTTGTGGTTTAGCTGCTGGTAAATAATTACAATATTACATCTATGAGGATAGATACTACAAGAATGGCATCAAGTATACCATGGCTTAGGATAGGATATAGGATACTATTTATTTGGCATCGATGTCTCTTTCTTCTCTCTACACACTACCTAAAGTAACTACCTACCTAAAGTTATTTATCTAATTATTGACATTAGACTTTGTCAAAAACTCAAACGGAGTCCCTGTTATCATTATGAGACATGCGAATGTAAAATGGCGTAGCAGTTTAGCAGAATTTAACTTTCGCTTTTGATTAAGCAACACAATTTACAATTTTAGAGGTATCAAAAACTTTTATTATTTTTAAACACTATTTTGTATGTGAGCGTTTTAACATAATTTAAGAACTCGTCTTTTCGAACTCGTTGTGAACTATTAATAAAATGTTGTTTGTGTTTTATTAATGTACAATTTTTTGCCCAGCGCGAGGAAGAAAACATTGTTTTTTTTTTAATACTTGTATGTAGAGGCTTATTATAGGTACATGAACTTATTATCTATCAATTCGTACTGGACCTGCGTGGTGGATGATGATTTACAGAGAGAGATCGACATAGAGGAAACTTGTGTACCTGTGTACCTGTGGACCAGCAGATAATTATAGGCCGATTATTCTTAAGCTAATAGGTGATACAGCCTGTTGTAGCCGATGCCACATATTATAGCCGATACATTTGTTTTAAGCAGAAGTCAAAATCCATGCATCTTGAAACACTTCTTCATGTATCTTGAAATGCTATTGGTATATATTTGTATCACCACCTGTTTACAACCCTATATTCCACGGTTTACGGTTGACATTCACTGTGAAGGTTTTAATCATGGCTGTACCTACCAAGAGTGATTTAGAAGTCTTGCATGTCTGTTACAGCCTGTCCAATTCCTGATGAGTGCCAGCGAACCTGTGCATCACCGAACCCTCTGAAATGTGTGTATAATCCACCAAAAGAAAATAATAACGGATGCGATTGTAAAGAAGGTTATATTCTGTCAAAAAAAGGAGGAGACTGTATTCCTATTGAAAAGTGTCCACGTAAGCAACTTTTTTTTGTTTAATATTAAATTCTTAAGATTTACTATTGCAGTTATACCTACAGGTTTTAATTCTTTTAAAGGGCTAGCTTATGCCAGCGGTTTGGTCCGCTCCCCATCCAGGTTGTAAAATATGTATGTGCCAAGTTTCATTCAAATCCCTTCAATAGTTTTTGCGACAAACATCCATCCATATATCCATCCATCATTACAGACTCTCGAATTTATAAAATTATTAAAAAAAAAAGTGTTTATTCACGAAAATAATCTTCAACTGGTTAAATCATTACCCCCGCCAAACTGCAAAGCAGATAAGATTATGCTGATTATTGCCAGACTGCAAATTAAAATTTTGTGGTATTAAAATAAAGCCGGTAGTCGGGTGTTCCCCGTATCATAAAGGGTGTAAAACATCTCTTAACGAAGCCGAAACGCACTTGATCTCCCCGTCATTGCGATCATTCTTTTGTACGACACCATACCTGGGAACCTTCTAGTTATGGAGATATTGGGGGTCAAAGAACTTCTTGACTAGTTTTTTTTTTAAATACAAGTTTTTAATGTAAGATTTTTACTTTAAACACCTCCACGGCCCCGTACTATTCAATCCATCCATCAGCACAATGTTTTAGTGCGTTGTACATTGAGTTCTACCACAAAACATGATTTTACACTCCAAAAAAAAAGTCGTTTCCCAGCAATAATTTTTGCCTAAAGTTACTTAGTTTATTGTACAGAATGCTTGGTTGACGGCTTCGTGATGAGGTCTTTTACACCCTGTATATCAGCCAAAAGACATCCAGTTTCAACATACATAAAATTATATTACTGAATGTGTCGCATCACAGCGGATCAATCTCACACGAAAATGAGATCTTTGGAACGCCATGCAAGGTTTAAAATCTTTACACTAACACTCATCAACTTCCTGCCCCTGTCCTATTCTACTTGTGGTCGGCGCAACATGTTTTCTTCTCCCATTCCCCCCTGTCAAACGTCACGGCATCATTTATTCCTTTCTCTTTCATATTGTTACGAGCTGGGTACGGGATAAATTAATTACTACCGATGAAACAACTGAATAACTTTAATAATTACAAAACACTTCAAACTCAATCACTAATACACTACTGATCACTATTCACTTAGATATCCCACTTACTAGATCACTTCGATTCGCTCCGTACTGTAGCCAAAATAATACTGCTTCCGCAAACACGTCGACTATTTATATGACGACCGAACGTTTGAGAAAGATCCTTTCCTAGAATCTTCTAGACAATTCATACTAGGTCATTGTCCTTCGAGAAACTTCCACAACTTTTGTACAAAGGAAAGAAATAGGTACTTTATGCCCTCGGCGTACGGTCGAAATTACAATGACAACTTCCAATGACTTTAAATAAATTACGATGATTCTTCCTAAATTACGATGTCTTTTATAGGTAGTTTGCGAAATTGTACCTACATCATTCGATACATACCTACTACTACCTACCTACTTAATTGTAGGTACCTACTATTAGAAGCTACTTATATTGTAGGTATGGGTACGACGTAACAATATCATTCCTCACACAATCCATCTATAAACTAACCCTCTTGTTCATAATATTACAGCTGAGGTAGCCTGCTACGGAGACCCCAACGCAACACCCAAACGTTGTCCGAAGCCATGTCCGTCTACTTGCGATTCACCAGACCAAACTCCCTGCAAGAGAGCGTGCGAGCGCTATCCAATTGCATGTGAATGTAAACCTGGATTTTTGCTGTCAAATGAAACTGGTCTATGCATCTTACCTGACAAATGTCCTGGTAAGTGAAATATTGATTATTTTCATAGAATAGAAGACTTTTTGTTATCAGAGGTATAAAACACTTTACCTTAGTTATGTATTTATTCGATAATTGAAAAATGTATGTTCTTTTAGAATAAATAAATAATCTTTAAACCCAAAATGATTGATTTAGCAGAATCAGAATTATATGAATTAAGATAGTAAGAGTAAGTGACAGTTATATTAACTGCGTCTGTTCTACATCCTAATATAATAACATGACAAGGTTTCTTACAGTGTAGACATTTCTCGCCTTTTCTAATGAAGAAAGATTCTTTAAAAACCTATTTGAGGCCTATGAACTGATTTGGTCATGAAATCTTAGATAAAGCTACTTTCTATCAGCGATAAAAATGATTGAAAAGTCAACAATACGTTATGGGAAGCTTATGTCATTCCTATTCGAAGTCAATATGGATATGAAACGCTTTGTCTAAGTCTAGGCCCTATATAGGCATCGTAAGCACATAAATATTTCAAGGTAGATAATTTTTCGATTTCAAGCCTGAATTGAAAGCTTTCTGATTTTTACCACTACATTAGCTCCCAATTTCCCAAAGTTATTACGCCGTCTTAGATATCAGAGGTGTGTGACAAAATCAATGCTATGTTCTCAGGTGGAAACCCATGTGGCAAGAATGGACGCTTCGCCGATTGCAAGACGGATTGTCCAGATGACTATTGCCCAGTGGATGACAGTCGGGCCATAGTATTTTGTGATCCTCCAGCAGGCTACTGTCTGTCTGGCTGTATTTGTAATTTAAACAATAAAAGGAAAAGCCGCAAAGATCCCAAATGTATCACGTCGTCCAAGTGCTGTAAGTGATTTTTAATGTTAATTGCATTTTCCATTTGTGACGGCAACAAAAACAGAAGTTGGAATAGGAAATAATTGATCGATTTTATCGTTTCCTATGAAAAAGCAATTTTGATTTGTAACGTTTGTTGGGATTATGATTTTAGCGAAGTAGGTACTTATTGATTGTGAATATTATATGTGGGAATGTAAGGTGAGTTAAGTGGCAACACTGTTTGAATAAGGGAATGTAAGATGATGGAGTGACAACAGTGTATGTCAAGGGAGGATGCGCAGAGAGCATTATTAGACGGACGACGAATGAGAAAGATGGAAGACGTAAGATTTTTCAGAAGAGTATTATAAAACGTAAAGTTCCCGTGCTGTTTTATTTTGGAATCCCACAACACACACTACATTTTGGGGGCTCGTCCGGGATTTCGAAATAAAATAAAACGAAGCGAAGCAAATGTTTCTGCGTAGTGGGTTTGAAAAAACAACCACGATGACGTCTGCAGCAGAACAAATGAAGATGGATGGTGCAGCAGGTTCCTCGCTTCAAATGAGCTTGGACCTGATACCAAAGTTTAACGGTCAGGACAAAACATATCCAGTGACGCGGTGGATACAAGATGTGGAAGATAACGGCGAAATCTGTAGTTGGACACCATTGCAACAACTGCTAATGGCAAGAAGATCCCTGTCAGGTACCGCACAGCTTTGGATTCAAGCTGAACGCCCTCATAAAACATGGGAAGAACTCAAAGCGGCCCTGAGTAAAGAGTTCCCTGACACTGTCGACATCAAAGCAATACACGAGCTTATGAGCCAGCAAAAGAAAGGACGTGACGAGAGTTGCATCGACTATATGATGGTCATGAAGTAATTGGGGAAAAGAGGAAAGATGGGTGATTACGTGGCCATTAAATACATCGTCGATGGCATAGTTGACCACGAGACCAATAAAATCATGCTATACGGTGTAACTACGTATCCTGATTTTAAAGAGAAGCTTAAAATTTACGAGACAGTGAAAGGAAAAGATCGCTATGATGTAGAGAAGTGTGATAGTAGCAGTGAAGGTCCAAATAAGACATCAACTGCCACCGACAGTATGAAGTTGTGGCCAACATGAACATGATATGAGAGGTTTACTGTGTTATGGTGTGAAGTGTAAGGAATATAAGCATGATGAGGAATGAATAGTTTAAAGGAGCACAATTAAGACTGCTTATTGTTATGTTTTGTAACTGATGATGTTAAGTATTTAATTCTATTTTTTTCTTTTGTTTCTTATGATGTTAAAGTTTAGTTGTACTACAAATGTTGTTGTATTGTAATAACATATGTTTATTTTAATGTGTTATCTAAATATATAAAGGAAGAAACTGACTGACTGACTGACTGATTGACTGACTGACTGACTGACTGACTGACTGACTGACTGACTGACTCATTTATCAACGCACAGCCCAAACCGCTGGGTCTACAGATTCCAAAGGCGAACGGCAGGTTTCGTACCGCAAACTTCGTTTGTTGTTTTGTTATAGAATTTGTAACACATAGTAAGGCAAATAAGCCTTTTATTTTCATGTAAGTGTACTATTTTTAGAACTTCGGATTGATTAATAATATCAATAAAAAGATGCTTACAATTAAACGTAATGAAATCGTAAACTAAACGCGGCTGTGTTTTTCAATGTTGCCATAAGTAAAATAAAACAAAAATCTAAATGTAAAATAATTATTTAAACATAGAAATAACATTAAATATAATTATACACTTACTATTATACGTATAGAAAGCATAATTGTTGCATACAATCTTAATAGATAACGATTTAATGTTAGGAATGATTTTCGTCACCAATCTTTTTTTTTGTTCTTATGCCAATTATTTATTGACAGGTAAAGAAAATCCGTCTTTCACTTCACTTCAGATCTTTGCTGTTGTTTTGGATTGTAGTTTGTGACTGCATCTGAGCAATTCAGCGGATTGTCTGGCCCTATTTACGTTGAGTTAAACTCCTGCTACAAAAATAGCGAAAACTATACTAGAACATTTACTTTATCACCAAAACAATGTTTAGGCAGCTCTACGTACCAAAGTACACTGGTGCATTACCTTAAAAAATAAGACTGGTTATAACTTTTACGTCCCAAGTTCTAAAAATCTAAGAATTTAAAAAGGGCTTTTCTATCATATTAACTACCAATTAAAACAAAAAATATCTCAAAACACGACATTTTATTAGCGGTACGAGATTCCCATACAAGCCTGCCATTCGCCTTTGGCAAGTAGGTTCCTTATGTGGTTTAGGGGTGCACTAAGAAAGGATTTTTTTAAATTCACCTCCTAAGGGGGTTAAACGGGGCTCCAAAGTTTGTATGGGGAAACAAAATTAGTTAGACTATTTTATTCGAAACTTCACAGAAGTGCTCCTATTGATAAATGAGTAGAAACGGGTTTCAGTTTTTTTCAGAATTCAACCCCTAAGAGGGGGAAATGGGGTGGCAAAGTATAAAAATCAATGCACAGCCCAAACCGCTGAGTCTAGAGATTCCAAATTTGGCACATTGGTTCCTTATGTGCTCTTGGGGTGCACTAAGAAAGGACTTTTCAAAATTCACCCCCTGAGGGGGTGAAACGGGAGTCGGAAAGTTTGTATGGGTAAACAAGATTAGTTAGACCATTTTATTCGAAACTTCACAGGGGTGCTCCTGTTGATAAATGAGTAGAAACGGGTTTCAGGTTTTTTCAGAATTCAACCCCTAAAGGGGGAAATGGGGTAACAAAGCCTGAAATTCAACAAAGGTATTGTTTGTGTGGTGAATTGGGTCGGGTGTATTACAAAAACAACGATTTTAAGATTTAATGTAGCGGACCTGAAATACTATCATTTCCTGTTGGGGTGCGATGGGGTTGAAATGTCTGAAAATCAATATGGGTGTCGATACCGAGATTATCAGGGGTGCTGATAACGAAAATGGCATTTATTTAGAGATCCAGAAGATGGCGGATTCGACTTCTATACAGGGTTTTGTTGATTTATTGTGATGATTGTGATAACGATGATGATGATTGTGATAATGATGATGATTGTGATGAGGATGATTGTGATTACGATGATAATGATTGTTATTACGATGATGATGATTATGATAATGATGATGATGACGATTGTGACGATGATGATTTTGATTACGATGGTAATGATTGTGATTACGATAATGATGATAGTGATAACGATGAAGCTGATTGTGATAGTGATTGTGATGGTGATTGTGACAGTGATGGTGATTGTGACGGTGATAGTGATGGTTATGATAACGAAGATTGAGACTGTGATGAGGACGATTGTGATTACGATGATAATGATTGTGATTACGATGATGATGATTGTGATAATGATGATGATGATTGCGATGATGATGATGACGATTGTGACGATGATGATTTTGATTACGATGGTAATGATTGTGATTACGATAATGATGATAGTGATAACGATGAAGATGATTGTGATAGTGATTGTGATGGTGATTGTGACAGTGATGGTGATTGTGACGGTGATAGTGATGGTTATGATAACGAAGATTGAGACGGTGATGAGGACGATTGTGATTACGATGATAATGATTGTGATTACGATGATGATGATTGTAATAATGATGATGATGATTGCGATGATGATGATTTTGATTACGATGGTAATGATTGAGATTACAATGATGATGATTGTGATAACGATGAAGATGATTGTGATAGTGATTGTGATGGTGATTGTGACAGTGATGGTGATTGTGACAGTGATAGTGATGGTTATGATAGCGAAGATTGAGACTGTGATGAGGACGATTGTGATTACGATGATAATGATTGTGATTACGATGATGATGATTATGATAATTATGATGATGATTGTGATGATGATGATGACGATTGTGACGATGATGATTTTGATTACGATGGTAATGATTGTGATTACGATAATGATGATAGTGTTAACGATGAAGATGATTGTGATAGTGATTGTGATTGTGATGGTGATTCAAAATCAAAATCAAAATCAAAGCATTTATTTCAAGTAGGCCAGTTACAGGCACTTTTGAATTGTCGAAACAAATATGAAAATTAAATGTAGCTACAGTCCCAGTCACAAGACATAAAAACTGTGAAAGTACTGTGGTTGCCCATTCCCTAGCGTAGATCTCTATGGAGAAGAATGGGCAAGAAACTCCATGGACACTCTTTTAAATCAGAATATTTTTACAAAATCTTGGTTACATCATTCATGTTGAGATGGTACATTATGTGAGAACAATGTAGCAAGATGTGCACGTTAAAGGTGTCCATAGTAAAAACAAAACAAAAACAATTCAAAAATAAAATTATTAAATTCAAATAAGCCGTGGCAGCCAAGAGCCGACCAGTCCCAACTGACAGCGCTCGTTCACGAACATGACGCATGTATCAGCACCATTCAACTCAACCATTTTGAAGGGAACTAAATGATCCGACACACGCGTCACCATCAGCGAGACATTTGAGTGAGCATGACATATCTCCTAACCGCCACGGCACATTCAAGTCAAGGAAAAACGTAGGTTTCCAGCGACTGATAGCATTCTAGTACATAGCACTCACACAATATGCGATATGCGGCTATATAATAATAAAGATATTGAATTTATACAATACAAAGATAGTTGTACAATCTTCAGCAGCTCCAACAATACAATTAGTGCTATCCATTAATGCGCCCCTGTCCTTGTGGAGCAGGACCGGCATTGAGCCAAGCATTTTTATCAGCGATATAATCGTCCAATTTGTAATATGCTCGCTTACAAAGTGTGCGTTTAATACATGTTTTAAATTTTGTTTCATTCAGTTCAAGAATGCTTTGTGGAATTTTATTATAGCATCTCAAACAGTACCCCATGAAAGATGAGTCTACTTTAGCGAGTCTGAAGCCTGGCTGAACTAATTGGTCCCTATTTCTAGTACTGTAATTGTGTCTGTCACCTCTTTTACCAAAAAGATGTAGATTTTTTCTTACGTACATTATGTTTTCGTAGATGTATTGACAATGTACAGTCATGATGTTTATTTCCTTAAACAGTTCCCTCAGAGAATCGCGCCTACGAAGATTGTATATGGCTCTGATGGCTCTTTTTTGCAGAATAAATATAGACTCAGTGTCAGCAGCCCGTCCCCATAACAGAATGCCATAAGACATTATACTATGAAAGTAACTAAAATAGACCAATCTAGCAGTATCTACATCAGTAAATTGACGGATTTTTCTAATAGCATATGCTGCCGAACTTAGCCGCCCCGCCAGAGATGTTAAATGAGAACCCCATTGTAGCCTTGAATCAAGCGTAATCCCCAGGAAAACCGTTTTATCTACGAATTCAAGTTTCTCTTTATTCAGTACTATATCACAATCGCTACTTTTAACATTCGGTAAAGCAAATCTTATGCATTTCGTTTTTTTTTCATTTAGTACTAAATTATTTGCTGTGAACCAATTATGGACTTGAAGTAGGGCATTATTCACGTCATCTAAATTTTGGGCCCGTCTATTGATCTTAAAAATTAGGGAAGTGTCATCGGCAAATAACACCATATTTTGAGGTTGGTTTTTCAGTAAATAGGGTAGATCATTTATATATACTAAAAAGAGGAAAGGACCCAATATTGAGCCTTGCGGAACCCCTATTTTTACTTTTAAACCCTGTGAATTAACACCATTTATTTGAACATATTGTTGTCTATCACTCAAATAAGATTTTAACAAACTAAGTGCAAGTTTACCTAGTCCGTAATGCTCAAGTTTCAAAAGCAATGTGTCGTGATTTACACAATCAAATGCTTTGGAGAGATCACAAAATATTCCTACAGCGTCTTGGGACTCTTCCCACGCCGCAAATATGTGCTTTATTAAGGTTACACCGGCGTCAGTTGTACAACGTCCCTTGGTGAAACCATACTGTTGATCGTGTAAGATTCTGTTGGTGTTAAAATGATTGAGCATTTGATTAAGCATCATCTTTTCGAACACCTTGCTAAAAACTGGCAACACGGATACAGGCCTATAATTATTTGTATCTTTACTATCACCGGATTTGAATAGAGGTATGACTTTACTGTATTTCATTAAATCAGGGAAAACTCCTTGGTCTACGCACAAATTAAAAATTAAAGCTAAGTATGGAGCTATAGTCTCAAGTATGGATGTACAAACTTTGATAGACATTCCCCATAGATCTTCGGTCAGTTTGATTTTTATTTGCCGAAAAGCTTTAATAACTATCATCGGGTTTATGTGTTTAAATTTAAATTCAGCCTGGCATCCAGACACATTCGCCTTTAGTAAACCAATTGAGACTTCAGGAGAGGAACTTAGAGCCTCCGTAGTTTTTAATGGTATATCGGTAAAGAAATTTACAAATTCTTGAGCTACTTCCTGATTAGAGCTTTTAGGACCACATGCTGTATCTAATGTGTAGCTAGTATTACGGGTTTTCTTCCTGTTAGTCTCGCTATTTATGACTTTCCAAACTGTCTTTATTTTATTTTCTGCTGTTTTGATCTTGTTGCTAATGTGCAAGGCTTTGGCAACCTTGCATGTATCTCTAAAAATTTTTGAATACTTAGCAACATATCTGTTAAAAGTTTCAGTGTTCATATAAGGCTTAAGGCCATAAAGCTCATATAGTGTTTCTCTACTTTTTCTGATACCTCTAGTTGCCCAATCACTAAATATAAATTTAGGGCAAATACTTTTTGTCTTCTTTTCAAAAGTTTTGTTGAATTCAGTGTGAACTATTGAAAAGAAATGATCATAAAATTGATTTATATTAATATCGTCATGGCTCATAACACTTAACTTGTTCTGTAGGGAAATATTATACCTATTTAATTTGTTAGAAGTTATGGGTCTAAATTTAATCTGAATTTTTTGCAATGGTGTATTACACCTAAAAGTTACAGTTTGGCCGCTATGGTCAGACGGCAGACAATTAACTATGGCTTTATCTAAGTAATCACAATCGCAGAAAACATTATCTATACAAGTAGCAGAAGATGGAGTGACTCTAGTAGGTTCTATAAAAGTGTTGGTCAAGTCAAATGACTTGAAAAGATTTAATAACCGACTGCTATTTGAATTTTCTTCTAAAATATTGATGTTAAAATCACCACAAATAATTATAGATTTATTACTGGCTGCAAGTTTTGCCAGGACATCTTCCATTATTACTAAACAAGCTTTATGGCATAGGGATCCGTGGTCAATGTCATGAATGGTTCGCGTCGTACTTACAACACAGAGAGCAAGTAGTGGAATTGGAATATTTTAACAAAAAATCTAATCAAATAGAACTGTTCCGATCTGAAACCATACCAATAAACGCTTCAATCCCACAAGGTAGTGTAATAGGTGGTTTTCTATTCTTAATCTACATCAATGACCTCCCGAAGCATATCAGTGAACCCTGTGTTTTGTTTGCGGATGATATTTCTATTCTTGCTTCATGTGAAACTGATCTCAACCTTAAAGATAAATTAAATTCAATACTTGACGCTACAACTCATTGGATGATGGAACATAACCTAGAAATAAACCACGATAAGACTAAAATATTGACCTTCCACCCAAGACAAAAAAAGCCTCTAAATATAAACTTCAGCTTTAAAAATTACAAGTTAGAAACAGTTAATAAATTCACCCTATTAGGATTAGACATAGACACACACATAAATTGGAAGTCGCATATCCAAAAAGTACAAGCAAAATTATCAAAATTCTCATACGCCCTTCGCGAAATCAAAAAAACTACAGACATAAATACTGCGTTGGTAGCATATTACGCGTACGCCTACGCATGGCTTAAATACGGTGTCATATTATGGGGAAATAGTACAGACTCACCCACACTATTCACCCTACAAAAAAAACTAATTAGGATTCTAGTAAATATTGAACAAACGGATAGCTGTAAGCCTCACTTTCAGGAACAAAAAATTCTAACCCTACCGTGCCTCTACATCTTTGAGATCTGTAAATTTGTACGTAAATACCCGAATTTCTACACAAAAAGAGAAGACATTCAAACTAAAATTACTCTAAGACATAAAAATAGATTAAACATTCCTACATCCCGACTAAAAATGCATTCCTCAAGTACATATGTCATGTCGATAAAAATTTATAATAAGTTACCAGAAGAAATAAGAAATATAAATAAATACAACATCTTTATTAATAATTTAAAATTATTTCTATTAAACAAAAGCTATTATAATGTGAATGAATACTTGAATGACAGATTATAATTAAATATATATAGATAGGTACAATTTTATTAGGATGATTACACTAGTTTACACGGTTTTCATACCCCAGCTGAAAGTTGTTATTTTGTTATTCATTTAGGTAGAATTATCCAGAAAAAATAATAAAAAAAATCTGTCACGTCTGGGTTAAGAAATATTTATTATCTTAACTGAAATACATAATTTTGGTATTAACACTAAACAAAATAAAAATGAATATTTTTTGCCTTCTTTTTACAGCTATTTAAATTAGTTTCTCTTATAATGGACCAACATTAATCCCCTAACATGTTTTCATCCCAAAATCCTTGATGTCTTTCTTCAAAAACCTTTAAATCTTGGTGAAAACGTTCGCCTTGTTCGTCACTCATACTTCCTAAGTTTTCAGAGAAAAAACTCAGATGCGAGTGCAGAAAATGAATCTTAAATCACATGTTTACTCCCATCTTTTGAACCCCACCCACTTTTTTATCTTGATTTGCAACGGGAAATCCAAAATAATGAAGATGTGCACTTTTTAATGAATAGATCTACAATGGGTCTTCTCTTTTTTGAAAATATAAACCGTCCACAATCATAACAAAAACGATCAGAACTTTGTTAATACCTTCTACTCGAAATTTAAAATTAATCCGGAATAAGATAATGTCGTTTGAAGCGAACAAATAAACAATAAACTGTCGTCACCACGTTATGTAGTTAAAAAAAAACATTTGACTGCAGGAAGAAACTGTGACGTGATAAAATATTTCTGCTAACACTTTTAGGTTTAAGGAAGGTAGATTAACATATTTATATACATTTATTTTGGAGTATAAAAAAAAAGTTCAATTTTGTAAACTAGTGTTATTTAATTGTTTAATTAAACACAAGGACATATCTACCTGCCTACGAAATAATAGAATTATATGTTTGTTAATTGTATGTTATTGTTTTTGAGAAATATTGTTATCTAGTTTTCATATATAATTTAACTTTAAATTTTTGACTGTGTAAGACTGACATTTTTAACTTCTAACCATAATATCTGTATATTTCTTCTAACTGTATATTTAACATTTTTAATTGGTTTCATGTATATTTTAACTTGTAAGAATTAGATTTTGCTGTGCCCTGACAGGGTCTACAACGGCTCTTAGCTCTAAGCCTTTTTTGTTAACACCATGTTTTTACCTTGTAGAACGCAAATAAATGAATATGAATATGAATATGAATATGAATTATTGACTCAAATAAGGAAAAGTTTTGATAGTTTGGGGGTCTGTACACACACACAATAACATGCTTATCTAGCTCAACACAGGACAGTTCGACGCAATGTTCAGCCGAGAGACCTATTATGTCGTTACGTTGCTTATATCTTAAACAATTTTTTACAAAAATTAAGGAACGTCCACGAAGCATAGTTTTACGGTTATAGCAGCTACCCACCATATAGTTCTCATAATTAATAAGCATTTGGTAATCCTTAAGCCAATGTTCAGTAAAACAAATAATGTCAAACTTACTATTTTCTAAAAACAATTCTATTTCTAATAATTTTGAAGAAATGCCTTGGATATTTTGGTGGAATAATTTTAAAGTGTTCTGCTGAGGCCCTTTTTTACTAGCTAATTGAGTGCAAGAAGATACCTTGCTGTTGGTAGGTTTAACAATATTGTTAATGGCACCTTCTGTTGTCTGACTTTCTAGTTTAAATTAATATTAATATCTGGAGAGAGCCCCGAGACTCCCGTGCCATCGCCAGACAACAAGATCCTATCACTAATATACCCTAATTGAGAATTTTCCACGGTGACATATGGATCCTCCTCAGTATAATGTTTGTAAACATCAATAGCACTAATGCTATATTTATTTAAGGTCACCACCTGTTCATTAGTATTATTACTAATAGTCGCAGTATTTACAATATAACTAAACTTAGACATACTACTTATGTTTGTGTGAATATTATAAGCTAATAGCCGAGCTATTTTGTGTCTACAACTAATAGGTAGATACACTTTACCCCGAGTCGAACTAAGTTTATCAACAAAAGTGTTGATATCAAGAAATATAAGTTTGTCACTGTAGTGACCTGCTAAAAAATGTAAATGTCTATTTAACAAGTGAATATAATTGTTTTTTCTGTTACATAAATTTTCAAAAAATGGAAAACTGCACAATATTATTTTATTACAATTTAATTTCAACAACTCTGAGACATAATCAGTGATGTCTTCCTTTTTAATCTTTGAACTATTACCAACACATATAGTAATGGTGGTACTAGGATCACAAACAGTCTTAGTTACAGATGCCATAATCTGTTTGTAGGTTGACCCTGGCATACAATTGTTTTGAGTACAATAACTCAGGTTATTACTAATTAATTTACCTAGCCCCCTACCTATACTGTCAGAGAACATAACTGAATGATTACAGTCACGACTAATAGGAGAAACAAAATTACCAATCACAGGCAGACTATCATGCAACTCAGGCTGTACTACGTGTGAATAATCTAATGTAATATTAGTTGTTTGTTGGTTTGATATGCTGTCCTGAGACAAATTCTCAACCTGGTATGGGTCCTCAATGGAGGACCCATACCAGGAGGTAATGACCTCAGGCTGGATAGTATCAGGCTGGATAGCATCATGGTTGGTAACTCTCTGGCAAATACATTGACCCATTACCAACTCATTTGCTGCATAAATATGTTCCCTAATTTGGTTCTGAGAAATCTTATACCTACTAGAAAGGGAACTTAGTGATTCCTGAAGTACCTGTATTTCAGACTGCAAATGCTGAGTATCAATTTCATAAATTTTTATACTGTCCTCTAATTTTATTTGGTAATTATTTAACTTATTAAGTAAATCAACACGCTCTTTCCTCAGTGGAATAAATTTGGAAAAGCGTTTATGTTGTTTCCTAAATTGATTACATTTTTTAATTATTCTGTTTAATTTTGCATATTTTTTAATCTTCCTATTGCTAACTATACTGTTCTGTTTTAGTAAGGAATCTTCAGTTAGATCAATTGTTATTAAGGAAGGGGGGTTACAATTAGTTTTTAATAATTCATTATATAAGAGATTTGTTTCTATAACCTGAGTACATTCTTTTTCTTTCTGTAACTTAACTATACAATTATTGGCATGAATTAACTCATCTTCTAGATCCCTAATTTTAAACAAAGCCTCCTCATACAAGTTACTACAATTATGAAAACCATCCGTCACCACCTTCAGTTGATCCCGTTCATCAACAACGTCCAAGTATTGCTGATGTAGGTCTACTAGCTCCCGTTTTAAGCTGGAGTTTTTGCTATTAACTTTATTGACTTCCACCTCACTCTCTTCTCTTTCCTGTAACAGTAGTTGAACTTGGAGGTTGGATTCTTTGAGTTCTTGGAGGGCCGTTCTCAATTTTAGCTCCATATCTTGAGCAGTAGCCTTACGGGTCATCACAGGCATGGTTTCAGGATTGGTTACTGAAAATTAAAAGTAAAGAAACGGTGTGAACTAATAGAATAGACAAATAAAGGGAAGTTAGCGATGAAGGGGAAAGAAAAAAAGTTAAAGTAATGAAATGGAATGAGGTAGGCTACGATAGCTTTAAAATATTATCCAATTCAATGTAAATAATTGAATAAATATTCAGTTACATTGGTTCTTTTGTCCTAATGATTTACTTTTTCTTATGTGGGTATGTTGCTAAAAAAATAAAACAAAAATACTATTACATTAATGCAAGACAATAATGCACAATAAATTATCTTAAACGTTATATCCAATCATTTCCATTGAAAAGATTGATAAGTGAAGAGATGAGATAAGGAATTACAGTTTTGATGTTTTATGACCGGTTGTCAACAAAGAGATTTAGAAACAGTACAGGGAACTAAATACGCGAAAAATTATACTAGAAATGGGCATGGATTTGTTATAGAGATAAAGAGATAAAGAGAGGTTTGTGCGCTGTTATTAAATAAAAACTAAACAATACTTCCCCTGAATTATCCGTTTATGTCCGTAGTTAGAACGTCAGCTGTTTTTGTTTTAGGTTACCGGTACCGTTGTAGTGCCGAAAAAACTTCATTAATTATCAGGATAACAATTATCCTGAGTATTTACGCATTTATGATACGTTTACACAAACAATTACACCATAATATAACTTATTTACTAATTAAATTTTAATTTTAATTTTTGATTATGATTGTGACAGTTATGGTGATTGTGACGGTGATAGTGATGGTTATGATAACGAAGATTGAGATTGTGATGATGATGATTGTGATTAAGGTAATAATGATTGTGATTACCATGATAATGATTGTGATAACGATGATGATGATTGTGACGATGATGATTTTGATTACGATGGTAATGATTGAGATTACAATGATGATGATTGTGATAACGATGAAGATGATTGTGATAGTGATTGTGATTGTGATGGTGATTGTGACAGTGATGGTGATTGTGACGGTGATAGTGATGGTTATGACAACGTAGATGGAGATTGTGATGATGATGATTGTGATTATGATGATAATGATTGTGATTACCATGATAATGATTGTGATAACGATGATGGTGATTTACAATCACAATCACCATCACCATTGCTATCATCATCACAACATCATCATTGATTCTTTCCATTGCTATCATCATTATTGATGGTGATTGTGATGGTGATGGTGATTGTGATGGTGATTGTGATGGTGATGGTGATTGTGATGGTGATGATTGTGATGGTGATTGTGATGGTGATTGTGATGGTGATTGTGATGGTGATTGTGATGGTGATTGTGATGGTGATTGTGATGGTGATTGTGATGGTGATTGCGATGGTGATTGTGATGGTGATTGTGATGGTGATTGTGATGGTGACAGTGATGGTGATTGTGATGGTGATTGTGATGGTGATTGTGATGGTGATTGTGATTGTGATGGTGATTGTGATTGTGATGGTGATGGTGAATGTGATAGTTATTGTGAGAGTGACGGTGATTGTAATGGTGATAGCGATAGTGATGGAGATTGTGATGGGGATTGTGATGATGATTGTGATGGTGTTTGTGATGGCGATTGTGATGGTGATTGTTATGGTGATTGTGATAAAGACTTTGATTACGATGATAATGATTGTGATAACGTTGATGGTGATTGTGATAGTTGTTTTAATGGTAATTGTGATGGTGCTGGTGATTGTGATAGTGACGGTGATTGTGATGGTGATAGCGATAGTGATGGGGATTGTGATGGTGATTGTGATAATGATTGTGGTAATTATGGTGGTTGTGATAGTGATGGTGATTGGTGATAATGATGGTGACTGTGATAGTGATGGTGATTGTGATAATGATGGTGGTTGTGATAGTGATGGTGATTGTGATGATAATACATGTGATAATTGTGAAATTTGGCACATAGATAGTTTATAACCTGGATTAACATGTAAGACACTATTATCCCTTTAGTATGATCCAGTGGGTCAGTAACCGAACTTCACGCGGGCGAGGCCGCGGGCAACAGCTAGTAACTTATAAGTTGTTTAAATGGTATGTGTTTGGTTGTTAGAGTAATGAGTGTTTTTAAGCGAGTAATGAGTGTTCAGTGTATGTACGCGAGTAATTAGTGGATGTAAGCAGAGCAATGCATGACTGAGGACAGTCATGAAAGTCAGAATGGCCGAATGTGGGAATGTAAGGTGAGTTAAGTGGCAACACTGGTTGAATAAGGGAATATAAGATGATGGAGTGACAACACTGTATGTCAAGGGAGGATGCGCAGAGAGCATTATTAGACGGACGACGAATGAGAAAGATGGAAGACGTAACATTTTTCAGAAGAGTATTATAAAACGTAAAGTTCCCGTGCTGTTTTATTTTGGAATCCCACAACACACACTACATATATTTGAAGTGAAGTAAATATGTGTAAGTATAAGTAAGTGTATGTGTAGTATGTGTAAGTAAATATTAGAGAAAAGAAAAGTTACAAGTTTTGTTTGTCAGTAACTTACAGGATATTGCATATTTCGGGTTTGTGAGAATATTGAAAGTACAAAATAGGTATTCTTTTCTTTACATATTAGTTTCGTTTTCTAAATATAACAACCTAAACTAAAGCTAGAGTTAAGACAACCGATTACTAAAATCAAGCAATAGTTTACTCAAAGCGAAGAAAAACGCAAGAGCACCTACTTTGCCTACTCGACTTAAGCATTTTGTGCTTTAAGTGGCTTTAGTCGCAGCAAGTTGATTTGTTTAAAATAACAACTCAAGCACTTAATTGTAGATATTTAAAGAACAGAGAACGTAGTCCATTTTGAATAGGAACTTGTGTAAATAGTAACAAATAGTGCATATGTTGTCATAGAAGGTAGTAAAAAAATAGCATGCTTGTTTTTCATACAGATACTTGTGTTATCTAGGTATCTATATCTGGTACCTATAATTCTGTGGTATCAACTTTGTCTGGTTTTTACAGGTCCAGTAAATTGCACAAGACCTAATGAAGAATGGAGTAGCTGCCCCTCCGCTTGTTTAGCCGAAAACTGTGAAGATGTCGACAATCAACCAACCACTTGCAATACCTTGGTATTGAACTGTCAGCCTAGATGCGTATGTAAGAAGAATCATTTCAGGAATTCCAGTGGAATTTGTAGTCCTGCTAAGGATTGTCGTAAGTAGAACTTTACTATTACAATGTCTTATTTGCCAGTTTTCACGTAGCTACTCTAGGCGACAGCCTAATTAATCGTAATACAGGGTTATTTGTAAAACACCAAAAACCTCTTAGGACTTTGTTACTATCATCATGAACAACAACTTTAGTTCTATGACTTTTTACAAAACATAACAAATAAAAAAAAAACATCATTCTGACAACCAGCCTAACCAAGGGGTATCGTAATACCCAGTACTAACTGGGTATTACGATAACCCTGGGTTGTGCGGTTAGACTGGAAGCCGACCCCAATAAAACTTGGGAAAAGGCTAGGCAGATGATGATGAACAAATAAAAAAAAAAAACCTTTAAGATTTCGTTGTCCTGTCTAACACATTTCAATTCTGTATTTTGCTGTACCTATACAAGGACACGTATTGACGCGGCACAAGCGCATCAAGGTGAACGACCGACTGAGGGCTGCCCGTAAAGTCAAGTTCAAGCGCCCCCGCCACCCTAAGGGCTCATTGTCGCGGCGCGTCGTGCGGCGCGGCCCGCTTAAAAGTCAAACATATGACAATATAAGAGAGCGTTTACGGACAGGCGTTTTTACGCGCATTTGCTTGAGATGCTGCGTTGCCCGCGGCGTGCACCGCCGTTGTCTACGCGGCAGTGCGCGCGCATATACAAACATATGACAGATGACACCGCCGCCACTGCACACACCGCCTCTCCGTAAACAGAAAAACGCGCAACGCGCCGCGTGACGCGCCGTACAACGCACCGCGTGTCCAGAAATGAGCACTAACCCCGCTCACCTCGCTATTGTACTATCGCTTTCTTTTGCTTCGTATAGACTTCGTAACATTTATAGAGTTCAATTTAAATAGTCATAGTCCTGAGAGGTTGTCGGTATTTTACAAATAACGGAGAAAAAGAGGTGTTTGATAGTGATGTTTAAGTCCTATGTATTGCAAGCCTATTGCCAGCAACCGCGCATAAGAGAGAGATATTCTGGATGGAATAAACTAATGATACTTTTCTTCTTTCCGCTTTTTTTCCCTTCAGTCCATTGAAGTTCATGTCCAGTTTAAAATGGGCTGTGATTTATTTCCTAATGAAATGTGAAATTTTTATCAGCAAAAGGTTGCGGTGGGGATTTAAACGCGGTGTTCAACCAGTGTCCAAGTGCTTGTGAACCGACTTGTAATACCCCGCAATACGAGGTATGCACGGATCAGTGCATGCCTCCTGGTTGTGTGTGCAAGCCAGGATTTGTACTAAATGAAGTAGATGGCAAATGTACCGAACTGGAGAACTGTCCAGGTTATAGTTTCTTCAATTTTAACATGGAAATATTATCCATAGGTGTTGTAACATGCGAAACAGTACGAGTCGGCACATTAAATTCGGTTGCATTTATTGAATAACAAAACTGATTCGAAGACACTACTATAATATTTGTTTCCTTTTTGCTTATTGAATGTGTTTTTAATTGCCTTTTTTCTTACTTATCAGTGCCAGAATGTGACGATGTCAACGCAGTGTTCAATCCGTGCCCGAGTGCTTGTGAACCAACTTGTGCTAGACCAGGCCCTCACCAAGTGTGCACAGATGAATGCAAGCCAGCCCGTTGTGTGTGCAAAGAAGGATTTGTTCTTAATGAAAAAGATGGCAAATGTGTCAAACCAGAGCACTGTCCAGGTATATTTCATATGTTATCATTCTCATTAACACTAAAAATGGGATATTTACCATCTTCTCCTTTCTTTATCGTGTGGTTAGAGCCTAACCTGGAGTCAGCGTTTTTACGCCTCCAATGGGCCTCTGACTTGGCTTTACATGCCGTAAAGAAATATCTCTCCGACAATACTGGTTTCCTCACGCTGTTTTTCCTTCACCGAAGCAAGTCATAATTATACAATACGCACATGAATCCGAAAATTCAGATGTGAGATTCAGACTTGAGTTCGAACCTATGACTTGGCAGTCCGACAGTCACACCACTATGCTATCACTGTTACCATGTTTACTGACCTCTGTTAATAGTTTGTTATTCTTTTTGTGCACCATTTGGTATTTACCATGTTAACTATTAATTTTGAGTTCCTGATATTTCGGCGCTGTTATCCGTCATCATGGTGCTTGCAACAGTGCCGAAATATTGGGCACTCAAAATGAATAGTAAACATGGTAAATATTATATCCCAGATTGTGTTTCTGATAGGGTACTAACCCTACCAGAAACACTAAATCTGGGATATATTCCAACATTATTTTTTTTCAATTACAACTTTTTTATAACTGACATGCTCACTAGACCACGTCAGTTATTTATTTTTTTAATTTTCCTGTCCTTATCCCAGTTGTTTAGAGGTCGGTGTGTAGTCACTATCTTTCCAGTCCTATCATCTTTTATAATTATACAGTCCATCTATCATTAATTGGTGTTGGTCCCCATATGCGTATTCTTATAGCTATCGACATTCAAACTCAAATAATTCCTTACGACATTTTCCTCATTGATAATGCCATTTTTTGTACATATCGCATTAAATTGGAATATTGCTTATTCTTATTAATTTATTTTGTTTTTCAGCCTGCGGATAAAACACTTCTCAAGAACTTCTCTCTTCTTTTTTTGCAATTAGTGTTCCTGCGGAAAATCATCTATTTTATTACCTTGTCCTAAGTTCAAAACTGATAAAACGAAGCAAAATATACTATTTCTGTTTTGTTTCAACAACTAATTTTGGTCTTGATGAATAAACTATTATCGGAAGAATTGAAGATATTTTTATTTCTCCAAGAAATATCCTTGTTTACCCACAAAGTACAAAAAAAGGAAGACCTCGTGAATCAAATAATTACTATTAATTTGTTCTTTGCAAAAGTTTTGCGTGGGAAGACAAATCGGTCCATCCATCTTACGCAGGTTTGTTTCGTAATAAAAATCGATTATGGCGAGTATGTTGGAGATTGAGTTCGTGTATTTGATGAGGAGCATATTATGAAAATTAAAATGCAGCTACTTGAAATCGAGGAAAAGCTTGACTGCCGGGACCGCACTTTCCAATTCCTTCCTTGGATTCCATAAAAGAAGAACAAACTGAGTTAGTAGCATCACGCCTGTAAACCCCGCAGGGTAAGGCAGAGGTGTACCTAATAGTAAATCCACATTTTACCAGTTATGATTAAGTCCCATGTTAGGGGGCGACCCTATTGCCATCAACCGGGCACAAGTCTAGACTCCGTAGTTGCAACTGAAAAAAATCCTTATGGAAAAACTCAATATCACTTTGCTGACGTGTGAATTAAACCCAGGATCACTAAACCAACGTACTATTACAATACAGCTTCATGATAAGGTAATAATAATGAAACTGGCCCTGCAAACTAGTCAATAAGACAATAGAAGGTACGAGTGACAATTTAGTTAATCTCGTCAACTTCGAGGTATCTTCTAGCTCTCAATCAAATAACTGTAAAAAAGGGGCTGAGCAGAATTCCTTAAAATTGTTTCACCAGAATATTCAGGGACTTTCTTCCAAAGAACTAGAAATAGAACTTTTTTTTAGAAAAAACTAAGTTTGAAATTATCTGTTTTACTGAACATTGGATGAAAGATTATGAAGTAATGCAAATAAATTATGAGAATTACAATGTGAGCAGTTGCTTTAACCGAAAATTCATCATCACTGTTCTTAGTGGGCAAAAAAATTGACAAATTGAAATCTAATAGTTAATCATAAATCGTAAGCACATTACCGTCTACCTAGCCTTCAGGATCTTTTCACTGCTCTTTTTTATAACGACCAGACGGTTCTTTTATAGTCTTAAAGACGCGGAAAACTTTGCTTGCGCGATTTAGGATTTGATGATTTTAGTTCATCCGATATGTCATAGATGGTGCTGTAGTATTTTTGTAGTGTATACTCACCGAGGAATCAGCCCACGCGAATGCGCTTGAATTTTATTACCTACAGAGTCCAGAGTTTACCTATGCGCTAGATAGATGGCATTTGACGTCGAGTTAGATCTTGCTATGGTATCGTTACCGTCGCTAGTATTAGTATTTTTGAATGTCTCATCTATTTCGATCGACGATCGAGCTAGTTCTTCTCGCTTCGGATAAACGAACGCGAAATAGACAGTAGATAGTAGGTAGTGTTAAAGTCTATAAATATTCTTGTAATAAACAGTTTTACTTATTGTTACTCAGTTTGTTAACAACAGTAATCATGAAGTTTGTTAAACAACCACAATCGCTGCATGTAAACACAATTTGCGATGATTTTTGTAAAAGTAGTTCGCGTCATGGAGAATTGTTACCTAATTCAGTACGATGTATCATTTGTGGACTATCGAATTGTGGAAAAACCAATTTACTTATTGGACTTCTTATACATGAAAACGGTTTAAGGTTTCGCAATGTTTATGTCTATTCAAAAACCTTACACCAACCTAAGTACATTTTTTTAGAAAGAGTTTTACAACGGGCACCAATTATCTCACTCCAGAAATATCAAGGGAATGAGGAAGTCATAAGCGTTCAGGATGCAAAACCCAAGTCTGTGATTATATTTGACGACGTTGCTTGCGAGAATCAAACTAACATGCGTGATTATTTTGCAATGAGAAGGCACAAACACATCGACTGTTTTTATCTAAATCAAACATATAGCAAAATCCCGAAACAATTAGTAAGAAATAATGCTAACTTAATTATACTATTCAAACAAGATGATATCAACTTGAGACATGTTTATGAAGAACATGTTAACACTGATATGACATGGACTGAATTTCGTGAAATGTGTTCAAAAATATGGAGTGAGCCCTTTAATTATGTTGTAATTAATAAAGATTGCCAGAAAAATAATGGATGTTATAGAAATAAATTTGATACTTTTGTAGTCTTTGATTAGAAATACAAATATTTAAGACTATGGTACTTACATGATTTCATTATTCCTTGACCGACTCTTAATCGATAACTAACTTATTCTATCGTAATGGAAAAATCACTGAAAAGACAAATCGTTGATGCTGCAGAAGCTGTAAAGAAAAAAGTACGAAGGATGCGAGATTTTGAGAGTGAAAATAAGCAAGCATTGGAATCAGTTTTTAGACCTGTAACAGAGTCTCTCAACTGCATAGCTAATACCACTAAACAAACTGACCTCTTGCAATCTAAAGAAGTAGAAGAAACAAAAGTTCCGTTGAGAAACAATATTTTGCAGAAAGAAAGTTCTGGTAACGACGAAGGAGACAGTGGCGCGGAAGAAAATGAATGTGATACCGACAGTGACGAGTCGTACCAATCATTAGGAGAACAATCAAGAGCGTGATACATCATCCTGGTCAATATCTTCAGAAGCATTGACAGATATTCCATTTGGTGTTCGAGCGGAGCGAGGGCAATTGATGTTAGGTTCTGCTTTCGTAACAATCAGCGATGATTATCGAATAGATATCGATAGATGAATATCGAAGCACTCCCGGACTAAAACAATTGTTACTGAAAAAGGATGTAGATTTAAGCACAGTTACAGAGTCTTATATGCAGTATTATAAGATGATGTTGATTGCCACAAACGCACATCGTCGAGACTTTGACTCAAACAAACCAATAAAAAGTAATAAAGGTCAAAAATATTTGCAAGTTATAAAACCTCTTTTCAAACAGCCAAGTACTATTCAAAGCTGTCAATCAAAAGGGAAAGGATTACCCTTGACAAAAATGTGGAAAAAAAATGTTGATTTTGTATATTGGGATGACCCTAATGAACTTGTAGATAGGTTAAAATTATTAATTGCATCTCGAGACGCTGGTAACACTGGATTAGACAACGAAATTATATCAATTATTGAAGAACTGCGTGAAATTAAATTGATTAAGTAATAAATAAATGGTATAAAATGTTCATTGCTCATTTTATTATAAGCCTTTAAATATAATACACCTTAAATATGAATGTAGACAAAGGACACCATATTCATAAGAGAATGCGTTTCTCTGAATTATTAGAGTTCAATGAAAATGCACTGCTAAAATCCGAAAGTGGGGATTTTGACATGAAAAAATCTAGATTGAGAAGAATAAGATCTCCTGTAGAAACAGACGATGCTGTGAATAAGGATTACGTCGATCGATTGCGTGAACATACAATAAATGAACTGAATAAAGTGATTGGGTTGTTGCGTGCTCAAATCATAAAAGATGCACAAATAACAGTCCAAAACGCTTTAAAAGCGAAGATACCTGAAGTTTTAGTCCAGTTGGAAGATAAGTTTTATAACAAAACACAAGTACAAAAATTACTTGAAAAAACTCCGTGATGGCAAAACAACAAATTGTTAATGAGCTACACAAAGCAGCCCGAAGAAACTTTGTTAGACGTTCAGTTATTTTAAAAGGCATAGATGATTTATGGCAAGCTGATTTCATAGATATGCAAAATCTAAGGAAGTTTAATAAAGGTTATAATTACATTTTAGTGGTGATTGATTGTTTCTCAAAGTACACCTGGACAGAACCAATAAAATCCAAGAGTAAACTTGATGTTACTCGTGCATTTGAACGAATACTAACTACTAACAATCGAAAACCTGATCATTTACAAACTGATTCTGGGACAGAATTCTACAACGTAACATTCCAAAAGCTTATGAAGAGCTACAATATTAACCACTACTCTTCGTTTTCTAGCAAGAAAGCTTCGATTGTAGAAAGGGTGATTAAAACAATTAAAAATAAAATGTATAAATACTTAAGTCTCATTGGAAATTACAAATGGGTAGGTCCACCATTAGAAGTTATTCTAAAAACATATAATAATACAAAACATCATACCATCAAATTTAAACCAGTCGAGGTAAATAAGTTGAACGAGTCAAAGATAAGAGAAAATATTCAAAAAACTCAAAATCAAACATCAGACCGATGTCGACCTAAATTCAAAGTGGGTGAAAATGTTCGGATCAGTAAATCCAAACATGTTTTTGATAAAGGTTACACTCCTAATTGGTCGACAGAAATATTTACTATAAAACCGGCCAAGTGCGAGTCGGACTCGCGCACGAAGGGTTCCGTACCAATTATTATAAAAAAAAATACGTTTGTTGTATAGGAGCCCCCCTTAAATATTAATTTTATTCTGTTTTTAGTATTTGTTGTTATAGCGGCAACAGAAATACATCATCTGTGAAAATTTCAACTGTCTAGCTGTCACGGTTCATGAGATACAGCCTGGTGACAGACAGATGGACAGACGGACAGACGGACAGACGGACAGACGGACAGACGGACAGACGGACAGACGGACAGACGGACAGACGGACAGACGGACAGACAGCGAAGTCTTAGTAATAGGGTTCCGTTTTTACCCTTTGGGTACGGAACCCTAAAAAAGGATTAATAATACCATACCAGTAACATATCATATAGAAGATCATCGAAAGCAACCCATTCGAGGATCTTTTTATGAACAAGAACTTCAAAAAACTAGCTATCCTGGCGTTTATTTGAAAGAAAAGGTTCTTAAAAGGAAAGGAAAGAAACTTTACGTGAAATGGTTGGGCTTAAGTAACTACGAAAATAGTTGGATTGATAAAGATGAAATTGTAGGTTAGGATTATGGATATATAACCATGTTTGTAAGAAATATTTCATTCATTACACTTTCTACTATGCAAGAGAATGGATGGACTAGTTAATAGTGTAATTAACAATCTGCCATTCGAACTTCATTTGCCTGGTTATAACTATTGCGGACCGGGAACAAAACTCGAGAAGCGATTGCTGCGAGGCGATCGAGGTGTGAATAAACTAGACGAAGCCTGTATGCATCACGACATTGCATATGCAAACCATACAGACTTACCCAATCGTCACAAAGCCGATTTACAACTACTAAATATGGCTAAACAAAGACTTAAATCAAAAGATGCAGGGAAAGGCGAAAAACTTAGTTCATGGTTAGTGAGCAAAGTCATGAAAACCAAAATAAAATGTGGTTCCGGTGTTAAAACGTTTAAAAGATTCGTGTCAAAAATAAGAGCGAAAATAAAAAAACTGAAACCAAAGGACAGTAAAACTTTAATTAACGCTGCTTACTTGTCAGCAAAAAAAATATTTCCAAAGATTCAGAAAATTCGAGTACCGCGAGTGATACCTTTACCTAAAACAAGTGGAATTCTTGCGGGGTTATCAGCATTAGGAACTCTAGCTGGCGGAGCGACTGGTATAGCAAAAACTGTTAACGATTACAAAGCAGGTCAGCAAAATTTGCGAGAAACACAACGACATAATAAGGCTATGGAGTCTTTAAAGTTAGGCCAAGGTTTATACATAAAGTCACATAAAAATGGTAAAGGTTTATTCATAAAATCTTCGAAAAACTAAAAAATAAGCTACCTAATCGTGCTCTAAGTAATGTTGACATCCTAAGGCACGCACGTGACATACCACACTTTCGAGGAGTCTACATGAAGGACCAGTTACCAAGGACGCCAAAACGGATTGAATGTGGTATCGTTAACTTAGACGATTATAAGAACGAAGGTACGCATTGGGTAGCTTATGTTAAAATAAACAATTATTGTGAATACTTTGATAGCTTTGGAGATTTGAAACCTCCAATGGAAATAATGCAGTACTTTAAAAATTGTGATGTTTTTTATAACTATACTAGACTACAACAATTTAATACAGTAAACTGTGGACACTTATGTCTTGAATATCTATGGACATTTTGGAATAAATACGTATAAATTTAATGTATTTTTTTTATTTCAATCATTTTCATCATGTCACTCACCTTATCGATAACGGGAAACTCGTCCGATTTATGTACATATTATCCTAATACATTGCAACTTCACGGACATTATGAGTGTGCCTTATTGCATTTCTCAACATTTAATTCAATTCCAAACATTGAAAAAATGAATAGTAAATTATATTGTGGCTCTAATGAAGTCCTTGAATTACCTGAAGTTACTTATGAATTACAAGATATCAGCGATTATTTAAAATCGGAAATAAAAGATTGTTCAATAAAAGTACGATGTAATAACAATACTCTAAAAACTTTGATATACTGTACTAAAGATATCGATTTTACTAAAGAGGGGACTTTTAGGAGATTATTGGGGTTTAAGAAGCAGATCTTGAAAGCAAATAAATGGCATGTGTCCGAGTTACCAGTCAACATTTTACCTACGACCGTGATCAGGATAGAATGTCCAAGAAGAGTTATCTGCCGAGCTCGAAAAACTGGGATTTCCAGGTGCATCACTCTCACAAATGAAGACACAAACAGTGAGTACATTGTCTTGTCCACCTTTTTTAGCAGTGCTTCCTGCTGGAACGGATAAAGCCAAGTTTCGCAATATTAAATATTTATTTAATTGCGTGGTTACTATCCAAAAATTCATGCCTAAAAAGACTGCTGGGACTCAATGCTACAGATGTCAAAGCTTCGGTCATGCATCGAGGAATTGCAATATGCCCGCTAGGTGTGTTAAATGTACGGAACCTCATGCAACGAGAGATTGCACTAAAAAAGACCGTATTGAACCTGCACGCTGCTGTAATTGTGATCAGAATCACCCTGCTAACTTTCACAAATGTGAGACCCGTCTTGCCTACCTGAAACGAGCGCAAACTAGGCGTGAGAACCAGTCTAGGCCGTTGAAAGCAGCGGCGATCCAGCACGCGACTGCACCTCTTATTAATCTACAACCTTCATTCAAGAAACTTTCATATGCCGGTACTGTCAAAGCCCACACCAATCATGATTATCCACCTAACGAGTATTTGGACCTACCACCGGACGACCCTGTGACAAAAGAGATGTTAGAAATACTTATCTGTGTTAAAAACCACAATTTTCTGCCTGTGAATCTATGTTAGACAAGGTTATGCTAGTTCTGACCCACCTTGGTCACTATGCATAATACTAATGAGTTAAGACTCTTATCTTGGAACTCCGATGGAGTTCGCTCAAAAATGCATGAACTACTCGAGTTAGCGGTACGTACCCTATCCATTGATATAATAGCTGTCTGTGAAACTAAACTGAATTATAATACTCCCTTGACGACACCAGGGTTTAACTGCCATCGACAAGACAAACACCACAGTGGGCGGGGACAGGGTGTGGCCATTCTGGTTAATGAGAGACTTGAGTTCGAACCGATCGCTGTTCCTAAAACCAAGCACATTGAAGCGGTTGCTATTGGCTTAAAAATTAGCGGGAAAGACCACATCTTTGTTTCAGCTTACCAATCTCCAAACTTGCAGCTCGAATGCAATGACATGGATATTTTATTTTCTCTGGGGCCCCATGTTGTAATAATGGGCGACTTTAACGCCAATCACGGTTTCTGGAATAGTAGTTATGTCAATGCCCGTGGTAACATACTGTTTCGTCACATGCTTGAACACGATTATGTAATACACTACCCTGACTCACCTACCCAGGTAAACTATAGACCTGATCTTACCCTTACTAATCCTGATCTGATTCTGGCGCTAAATGTAAATAATATACATGAGGTTTGTGCAATACCTGCCCTTTCATCAAACCACTTTCCCATACTTTTTACAGTGAATGGTCAATGCTCTCGCAAACCTAATACCAAACACTTCCAATATTGTGACGCTGACTGGGATAAATACCGGTCCTTTCTTGACCAAAAGATCTCGCTTGACTCGAAGGTATTTAAATCTGAATCTGAAATCGACTACGCCGTAAACTACCTACATCAGTGCCTTACTGATGCTAGAGACAAATTTATCCCAAGTAAGGTACACGAAAACACTTGCATAAAACTACCAAATCACATCTCAAAAATGATCAAGTACAAAAATTATCTTCGTCGAAAAGAACAAAAAGTTTCACTTGCGGAAAAAAGACAGTTACGATCGGCTATTAACAAACTGCAACACTTGATTAATTTGGCTATAACGAAACATCAAGATAAAATATGGAATACTAAACTTTCAAGTGTTGACAATCCTAGCAATGATATTTGGCGACTGGCAAAGTCATTAAAACCCAGATCAGACTCAATACCTCCACTTAAAACACCTGAGGGAACTTTCACTACAAACATCCCCGAACAATGTGATGCACTGGCAGATGCTTTCGAGCTGAACATAAATCTCACTCGTGGCTGGATGAGCGATAGTGTTGACAAGGACGTTCAGTCAGCCATAAGTGATTTAAATGATCATTATATAAATGAACTGCATCTACCTGTGCGGCCAACCGAAGTCTGGGAGGTCATACGTAAACTTAAGACTAGGAAGGCTCCAGGTGATGACGGTATACACAACATTATGCTGAAAAATCTGTCGCAAAAATCTATTGTGTTTATCACAAAAATTTTCAACGGCTGCCTAAAATTAGGATATTTTTCCAATAAGTGGAAAACTGCAAAGGTTATTCCACTTAAAAAACCTGGAAAAGACACCTCTTTACCAGTTAGTTACAGACCTATCAGCCTTCTTCCGGTTTTAGGTAAGCTGTTTGAGGTTATGATATATAATCGCTTGCTACGTTGCTCTGACCAGCTCATTATGAACGAGCAGTTTGGTTTTCGTTCCTCTCACTCCACAGTACAGCAATTGGCTCGAGTCTCTGAACACATTTCCTACCACCTTAACCTTAAGCAGTCTACCGGTATGTTCCTGCTGGACATTGAAAAAGCCTTCGATACTGTCTGGCACGAGGGCCTGTTATACAAGCTCATCAGTTACGGAATTCCAATTGAATTAGTAAAACTTATCCAATCTTACCTCAATAACCGTAAGTTTGTGGTCCATATTGGTACTGACAGGTCCTCGCCCCGGACGGTGTCGGCAGGAGTTCCTCAAGGCTTGGTGCTCGGTCCCTACCTCTTCATCCTATTTGTGAGTGACGTTCCTGTGCAGGTCCGTACTCATCTGGCCTGTTTTGCCGACGATACAGCATCGTACACAAGCGATGATGACATCGACATTATCATAAGTAGACTTCAGTTATCGCTTGAACTACTTCAATCTTATTTCAACAAGTGGAAGCTAAAGTTGAACGAATCCAAGACTGAGGCTATACTCTTCACACGCCAACGTACCACCCCAAAAAGAAAATTAAAAATTGCTGGGCAATTGATTCCGTGGTCCACAGAAGTTCGCTATCTAGGAGTTACTTTGGATAAAAAGCTTAATTGGACAAAACATGTTAATAAATTACGCGTTAAAGGAGCTCAAGCACTCGGTTCTCTCAATCCCATACTTAACCGCAAAAGTAAGCTCAGCGCAAACACCAAAGTTAGGTTATACACCACTCTAATTAGACCTTGCATCACCTACTCATGTCCGGTATGGAGTAGTACCTGTCAATCCAATTATAACCTGTTACAAACAATTCAAAATAAAGCAGTTAAAATTGCCTATAACACTCCTTTTAAAACTAATCATAAATCACTACACAGAAATATAAAGTTACCTAGCATTACAAAATTCATTTTAAAATTAACTCTTAAATTCTACAACAAAAATAAATGTCATCCAAATACATTAATTGCTAACATAGGTGAAATTAAATTGAAAGATTTGCGACATATCGATGGATACGGTACATACAAGCTTCCCCATCACTACGTGTTGTTTGCACACAATACTGATAACGCGTCGTAGCTGGGCCCGTACGATGTGCCAGCGCTCCCCCGCTCCCACCATATACAGTGAGCGCGCGGGAGGCGCGGTAGCTCGTGCGCCGCTGGTGGCCACGCGCGATCACCTGAGCGGCTGTTTGCACCGGTCGCACTTACGCTAAACGCGTAGTAAAGTTTTTGCAGCTACCCCCTCAATTATATAAATGAAGTTATTACAATAACTTCATATGATAATGTTAAATAATTAATTAATAAATGCCTCATGTTGTGATAAGATAATAAACATTACTACTTTAGACTTATAAAGGTGCTCTTAGCCTGCAAAAGTGTTTGTTATTAATATTAGTGTAACTGTTGCTTTATTTTTAAGTTCAACAGCTTTGTATATTTTTATGTTAAATAAAGAATTTTTCTAAACTAAACTACTCTTTGTTATTGACTGCTCCAGGCAAGCAGATAACTTGAAGGCAGGTCCGGTTGTGGATATAAGAGTGGAAATTGAAACTGATTTGGATATACCCGATCAAACTTCAGCATACTGCCTTATATTAAACGACTGTATAATTGAGTATAAACCGTTGAGCAATACCGTAAGAAAAATATCATGAATCCCGAAAGTATATTATTGGACGTTCAAGGATTTAAGGACCTCTACAACAATTTTATAGTAAAAGAATTGGCTTTAGCCACTCGTGATTACACCCAAACCTTCTTAGTAAAGCCTCCATACTTATTCAGATACTTAACAAACAATGAACAGAAGCAAGTTAAATGGATTGAAAAAAACAGAGGCAATTATTGGAATGAAGGATATGTTGACTATAGAGAATTCCATCGTATAATCGTTCCATACTTACAAAATAAAGAAATTATTGTAAAAGGTTTGGAGAAGGTGCAGTGGGTAAAGGATCTATGTGTAAATTGTAAGGTTTCAGAACTTGGTGAAAAACAATGTCCTAATTTATCTATTTTGCATAAAAAATACTGTAATGTAGATTCGAACTTAAATTGTAATAATCATTTAAAGCAATGTGCCCTTAAAAATGTGTTGTGTATTAAAAAGTATTTAGAGTGGTAATAAAATGCTTACATATGTTTTATAAATAAAAATCTTTTATTTCTAAAATAATCTTTTATTTCACTATAATAAACCTAACCAAATAACATACTACATACCTAAGAAAATAAAATAAAACAACACATTATAATATGACACAAAATGATATTAAAAATCACTGTCTATCAAAGATTTTGATATTTTCTTAACTAATGATTCAGTTTCGTCCATGACACTGTCGAAAGTGTCTTTTACAATATATTGCGCATTTATAATAACATTCTCATTATCACTTTCACTGTCACTGGTTTGAGGATTGTTAGAGGGATCTACGACTGGAATTTTGACTAGCCTTATACCTCGTTGCTGGATTCGGCTCATAACGAAAGATTTTGTTGGTTTTTGTTTCTTTAACTTTTCTCTGCGCTGTTGTTTCGATTTCTTATCTTTCGTAACTCGTTTGCAATGCTCAGGTTCGATGCGAAGCATTTCGGAGAACCCTTCATAAGGGTCTTGAGCGTACTGGCTGAAGACAACTTCAGATTCAGATATCTGGAACAAAAATATTAAAAAATGTTAACGCTGTTGTGAACACAAGTCTATAATTAGTTACGTCTTAATAACAGAATAAATGTAATAGTTTACTTACCGTTGACATAATTGTGATGCAGCACTTTTATTTTAAACAAGGACTCTGAGCGAGTAATATTTGATAAATGACAACAATTAGAACAGAAAAATGTTACACAATAAACGAATGTAAAGGTTGTCACTCACTGAGCGTATAATTCAAGCATTAAATCAGTGAATACGTACGAGCTAGTGTTACAAGGCACGAATGCTTCGTAGTAAGTACATCGAGCTGGTAAAATAGTTGCACACATGCTTCCAGTCAGTGACTACCTTTAACTATAAAATGTTCATAGTAAGCATTTTTGTCTCCAAGTTTATGTCAATGAACTGATGGGTGTTTGTTTATAAATAATTATTTCGATACGGATGTTGTGATCGTATTACATGATTCTTACTTATGATGTTGCGAAAATGTTTTTTAACCGACTTCAAAAAAGAGGGATAATGTCTTTGAATAAGTTTCTAATAAATAAAACAAGTAGTTAATGGTTTCACATTTTATTTATATTTCTACAAAACAGTAACTTATATCCAAACAATGAGTAATATTAAGTAATAACTAATAATTATAACTAATACAGTACCTAGTCTAAAACACCTAATTTTTTAGAAGAAACGCGTGACCCCAGGGTCACGCGTTTCTTCTAAAAAATCTTGCGTTGATATTTTCCCTACAGATATCGCCCGTTTATCGTCATTGCTAGACAATGCAATTTTGTTGACACTCTGAGTAAATATTACATGCTTAATTGATTTAAACATTATATTTTTTCTACGTATAACTCCACCTTTAAATAAAATATTTTCATAATCTGTGATGTCTAAGTCTCTTACTACGCATGATTTCACACCCTTCGCTTTTTTAATTATCTTATCAACAGTTTTTATGGAGTAAAGTTTTGATCTCAAACCAACAAAATCAGATATACATTTCCCAGCCATTTCATCTTTGAACAGGCCTGGTACTTTTTTGGTTCATTAAGGGTATCTTAAAATCATTGTTATTATCATAGTTACTGGTGTCAAAATATTTCAAAAAATTAAACTTTAAGTCATGATAAAAATCATTAGTATATATTTTATAGACAAAAGAATCTGTATCTGTATAACATAGCTGTACTCGATCTTCATAAAAAGGTTTTACAATATTGTAATGAAAGTCATACATGTGTGACTTATAAAGTTCTAATACAGTAAATCCAATATAAATAGGCTTATCTAAAATAATTCGATCAGGTTTCATTTGTATTGCAACTAAATTTTCTGAGAGGATAGAGGCACTATGGAAATAGGGGTTGGCTACAAGTCTCTCGGCGGATATTGATTTCTTGGTTCGGTTAAATTTGTCGCACCATTGATTGACTAAATGAACAGTCACTCTATTTTCAGTATTTTCTAATGTCTTACCAAACACACTGTTGTTTAACAATTTAAAAAAATCTTGTTCGAAGGAACTCTTTGCTTTTTGTCTCAATTGAGTGTTTAATTTTATATTTTGTTTCAAATAAGGACTCTGTCTAAAAGTAATTACTCTATGAACTTTTCGTAATATTAAACCATGTTCTAGACACTTTTTTAAATGAACGTAATGTATAACATAATTATACTTGTTATACAAATTTGCAATCAGTTTTTTTGTTTTACCGCCTGGAGGTATACATTTCTCGGGACAAAAAGGTAAATCATTATGATGATTGTGTAAATGTTCAGGGTACAAGAGATCAACTTCTAAAATAAAGCCCCACTCAGCGTTATCTTCAACATTTTCAACATGTAAATTATCTATTTCATCTTCACTAAGAAATCTAAAACCTGAATATGGCAAATACTGACACATGCTGAAACCGTAAAGATTATTACAATCTATATATGCAATATAACTCTGAGGCTTTGATGTATTATATTCAGGCATGTATTTATTATTGGCTTTTGCATACCTATGAGAACACATGCACAAACCTCCTCGTATACCACTTTGAATAATTCTGATGATAAACAGGTCCGACACGAGTTCTAACTGAACGCCTGTTTTTGTTATAATGTTGCTTAACATTGCGTCGAAGGAGAAACTAGGTGCGGTAATGTAAAACGCAGGATCTAGTTTATAATGTTGTTTGCATGTTTTACGAAACTTGTGAAATATATCTGTCAATAAAAGTACGTCTGTTTTTAAGTATAAATCTGTATAATCGCCTAAATCCTTTACTTTAAATTCGCTCCATACAGTCTTAGCATGATTATAATCTTCATCGCTAATATCTTCGTTAGTTAAAGAATTATGAAAACAAGATTTGGATGGTAAAGATTTTTGATCGTAACATTTCCAATCTGTCATATAGTCATACGGATATATACCTTTCCGTGTTAACAAACTAAATTTTCTTTCATCAGAAAAGTTAGATAGAAGATTGACAAAATCTTCTGTCTGCATTGTTTTAGCAAGTTTGTCTAAACTAGTTCCTAAAAAGTTAAAGGAATCTAAAAACCTTATTTGTATATACTCATTATCAGCAATATGAATAAACTTTGTGAATGTAATATATTTTTCCTTGTTACGAGGTATTATTTTAATTTGTCCGGGAATTTCGCCTAACTTTTTTATAAACAAATGACAGTCGTATTCAGATAAATTATGAAAAAATATTGGAACAAACTTTGGTATTTTATGTTGTAGATTACAATGTCGATGTGCTGCGCCTCGGTATCGTCCTGTAATATGACAGTGATCCCTAACTCTATCGGTAAACAGTAAATTTTCACATATATAACACTTAACAGCGAGCCTAAAATTAAGAGCATCTTCTTCTGTGAATATCATAGGTTCGCATTTGGTTAGAATTCTATATATTGATTTAGCATCTTCAGTCAAAAAATTTACAAATTTTGTAACACAGTTATTACCGCGATAACATCTATAGCCTTTAACAGTCTCATTAAATGATGATACTATATTATATGCAAACGCAACTGGCACGTGTCGTTGTGAGTATGACGTATAAGCGGAGTCAAATTCATCGCCGGAAATAGGTTCCAACAATGTTTCGAAATCTGCGTAAATAACGAATGGAATGTCTTGTTTTCTATCATAATTTTTAAATTTTAAATAAGATCCTTGTTCTGGTAAATCTGTCACAACCCCTCCACATAAATGTGTTTCAATTTGACTGAGAGTTGGAAAGAACAATAAGCAAGTTTCGCAGAAGTATAGTTTACCATGATGTTTAGTTAACTGATTTCTGACTAGTCGAGGTAAATCTTTGATTAGACAATAATGAGATTTATCGTTTTTTTCTAAAAACAAGAGATGGATGCTCTTAGACTTATTATTCATTGATGTATACAAAGGTCCAATGATTGTCTTATCATTTTTTTTAATCCGTACACGTTATATTCAGATATGGATTATTTTTCTCAAAAACAGCTATGTCAGAAAATGTAATCGGAAATGACAAATCATCAACATTTAAAATATCACAAAAGTGAGGATAAGACGAGACTCTATCAGGATGTTGCGTTGTAGACCCATAAAGCTGCCACAACACACCATAGAAAGCAATACTCGTCTTTGTTTTTAATATTCAAGCAAGCTTTTTTATTTTTTATAATTTTTGGTAAAGGTATAAATTTCGATCCACCGAGAGGCTGATATTTATTAATGTTTATTTCTAAATGTGAATTACACAAAAATGACCAACCGCTATCTCTTTCCTCAAACTCTTCAATTTTCTTTATGAGTAAGTGAACTATTGATTTATAAATTGAATCAAAATCGTAATTAAAATTAATGATATAGTTTTTTGTAGCAAATGACTTTAATTCTTGTAGATCACTTTTAAACATAAGAAAAAATAAAAAAAAATCTAAATTAATTTTCACTGAGGTATGTTTTAATACTGACTGATCTAT
Organism: Xestia xanthographa; assembly: GCA_905147715.2. Taxonomy (NCBI): domain Eukaryota; kingdom Metazoa; phylum Arthropoda; class Insecta; order Lepidoptera; family Noctuidae; genus Xestia; species Xestia xanthographa. Next base: position 22,139,060 of record LR990646.1, read on the forward strand.
TAGATTTTTTACTTGCAAACTAATATTACTGAGAAACATTTCTGAAAAAATATTTATCTGTTCTTAAGTTGCAATGATTCTGTAACTTACGATTCGTCCTTTAAACGAAGTATTAATAATTTCAATGTTATCGTGGAAAAGGATCGTGCTATTTTTTTTATGATCATTGCTACGTAAATGACCTGACCATCGACGATTATCTACCAATACGTTGCAAACTGAGCAATGAGGCATTATTGATTAATTTAGTTTTACTTATCAATATTAACTACTTAACGTTTGATTAACAGAATAAAGTCTCTAAGTTTAACGTAAAAAAGATTAATTCTAACAACTAAAATTAATGATCTTATTAAAGTCTTAAAAGTATACAGTAATAACCGAAGAAAGTATAAGGACGACTAACCAACTATTGACGTCCAAATAGAAACTGTTTGCTGGCTATGGTTCTCTAGTTGACGAGATTCGAGGCGCTTTTCAAATTATTTCTGGAAAGAAAAATGCATAATATTAATTTAGCGCTCAGTTCTAAGAATGTAAAAATTTATTACAGTAAAAAATAGAAAATGAAATTACCTGCAATATATAGATATTTATCTCAATTATCCAGATCAGAAATGATTTGCTGTAGTTCTCTAGTTGAATAATCACTTCTTCATGAACTATGGAAGACTTTATTTCTGAGAAAAGAAATGCACAATATTAATTTTGCTCCCTAGTTGAAATTTAAATTTTATTACAGTAAAACATAGTATATAAAATTACCTGCAATATATAGATATTTATCTCAATTATCCAGATCAGAAATGATTTGCTGTAGTTCTCTAGTTGAATAATCACTTCTTCATGAACTATGGAAGACTTTATTTCTGAGAAAAGAAATGCACACTAATAATTTTGCTCCCTAGTTGAAATTTAAATTATATTACAGTAAAACATAGTATATAAAATTACCTGCATTATATAGATATTTATATCAATTATCCAGATCAGACATGATTTGCTGTAGTTCTCTAGTTGAATAATGACTTCTTCATAAACTAATCGAAACGCTTATCAAAATATTTCTGGAAAGAGAAATGCATAATATTAATTTGGCACTCGGTTCATAAAATTAAAAAAAAGTATTAAAGTAAAAATAATAGTATATAATAATTACCTGCAACATATAAATATTTATATCAATTATCCAGATGTCAATTGTCCAGATGCGTAAATATTTATTTTCACAAGAAAACTTTAAATTCTTGATAAATACCAATAACGTCTTTTGAACAGGTTTCACACTCCGTAGTTGATTTTAGATAATATAGTTACAATTTACAACTTTCCAATTTTAAAGTGTTGAAAATGTTGTTCATAAAAAACTAATAAATCATAACAGGATGTTATTACGTACAATAATACGATATTTCTCCAATAAAGCAGTAAAATATTATTGCATTATTGCACAAATATTTGTTTTTAGGTCAGCTAAGTTACATTTGCATTAATCATCTATTTTAGGTAAGGTTGGCACGCATTCAACATTTATGTTACTCAGATAATTTGCGCAATGGGTTGAGCGTTCGACTGCGCTGTCGCGGGTTCGATTCCCGCATGGAACAAATATTTGTATGAACTACAAGTAGTTGTTTTGGGTCCAGCTGTTTGTGTATGTGAGTTTAAATGTTTGTAAACGCATCCATGACCCTGGAGAAATTCCTAGTGTGAGGCAAAGTTCTTAAAAAAAAAAAATGTTGTTGGGGTTCCGTTAAACCAAATGTTATCATAGAATGTCATTGCTAAGTCTATCCACTCATGTTTCTATATGGATTATCGAACCAGTTAATGTTATGGATACTACTATACTACGAATGACAAAAACACAAAAGAATAAAAATGGTGTTTCAAATTAAAAAAAAAAACTCTTTGCCAATAAACTTAGTCGTTATGTTAGGCATTGTCTACTAATCAACTAAAGGTATAAACTAGTTATGGAACTCACACTTGATCACTTTTTATTTGTTATTATATTACTGATTATATTACTGTCTCGTTTTGTCAACCCTACGTTATTTCGCTGCATCGACATTCGCTGATATACGAATAACTCCTTAGTCTTTATTTTTCAACTGGTATTATACGTCCAAGGAAAAAAGATGATTCATACTAACCTAGTTGACCGAATGTGGTAATTTTTAAAATAGTGAGTTTTTATGCGTTTCCGATTTTATAAGCTACGTGTTTCTAGAGTATACTATACAATCTAATTGAAGTTTGCAAGTGTGGAAGTTATCTTCAAGAAGTACTCTGCCATCGATCATAATTAGTGTGAATCACGAGTTGCTGTCAGTAGCGGTATTAATAGCCATCAAACCAAAAATATAAAATATCAATACCATAAAATTCTAACTGCAGATTGAAAAAATGTAAGTATAAAATATTCTGAGTGATTTTTACTAGAGGTCCGTGATCCACTTGTTTATTTGTAGATTGATTTTAACAAAAACTTTTACTGTCTTTGTTACAGGTCTGATACTGAGTATGAATATTCTCAACCAGCTCCATTCCCTGACCAGAAAACTAAACCAACCCGCAAGTCATCTACAAAACCCAGTGGGAAACCGAAGTCGGATTCATCATCAACTAATACAACTCGAACGAGGTAAACAATATCTTGTATTAACTATTTTTCTTGCTTTCAATTAATTAAACTTGTGACATAAAGGTTTTAGGCACAAACATACTTCAATTTGTGTGTCATTAATGTGTTTCTCTTAATATTCTATTTGTTGTGACCATATTTCTCTAAGTGTATGCCTAATCTAGACTTCGCACTTTGAAAATAAAATATAGCCTTTGTAACTCAGGAATAATGTAGCTTTTTACGGGCTAAAGCATTTTCGATTCATTAGTTCTAGAGATCAGCGCTACGTAGAAACTTACAAAAAAATATTATCCCAAAGAAGTAAACTATTTATTAAGGTAACATACTAACAACAGTTTTATTTTTCAGTAAATTAACAAATACTGGTGTCGATATATTCGGTATCAGTCACGGCTATGAAAGTGACACGGAGCTCAACACGGGTTCATCATGTCTACCGTCATTCTTCGTAAACCGTGTGGCAAACGGTTGCGAGCGTCGAACAACAAGTACGGTCGGAGAGTACTACATCGACTGCAAGGTGTACAAGGCTAGCGACGCGTGCCTTACCGACTCCCAAGAGCTGTGGAAGAAGGCGCTCGTTCGTGTTAAGTTCCAGAGCAACGCGAATTCTCCTCGATGGAGAAAACTGCAAGAGTTCGTCCGCTCGGCTGACGTGTTGTTCCCAGAACAACCAAAATTTTAGGACAAATGACTGTTGTTTCACACACGAGCGATAATACCGATCACTAAAGTAAACTTTAACGTTATTGTGTACAAATAAAGAGTATTGCACATTCTGTTGTTTTTTATTACTAATCATATTTAATCTGTTGTACGAAGTGAAGTCGAAAATAGCTTCTCGTGACTGTGGTCTTTGATTGAATCGATGGGTGCGTTACCAATCATTTAAACTCACATACACAAAAACCTAGACCGAAACAACTAACTGTATCAGCGACAATTGTTGGTCGAGTGGAGAGCCGAGTCGATTATCAATGATTGGGCATTCTATACCATTTTCGGCAGCGAGGCGTACTCGCCGAGCGAATTGCCGAAAGTGGTATAGAATGCCCAATAATACCCTACTGACACTAATCCTAACACTGCAGCTTCTAACGATCAATGGTACTTAAATATATATAACGGTTGCCAAAATTCTCCTACATCTTTTCCAAATTATCTAGTAAAGAAAAATCACTTATTCCGATACATGCAAACTAAACACGCCCTTAATAAAGAGTTTGAGTGGAAGGAGGTGATTCCTGCTGAGTCTAGAACTGAAATCATTATAAAAAACCACTCGGAACCAACTGCTGGTCATTTTGGTATATTTAAAACCTGCAAGAGGGTAAGTCTCAGGTACTACTGGCCTGGAATGCATGCTGACGTCGTGAAAGCGGTTACGTCATGCGATATCTGTATTGCACATAAACATCAAACTCATTCTCCCTTAGGTGAAATGGGTAGACCTAAGCAATGTTCTAGACCTTTTCAAATTATTAGCGTAGATCTAGTGGGACCACTACCGACCACTAGAAAACAAAACTCCTACATCCTAGTCGTAACTTGTTGCTTTAGTAAGTATTGCTTATTATTTCCAATAAAGCACGCGACAGCTGAAATCGTTACTAAGACATTAGAGGAACATGTATTTCTAATACATGGAATACCTTCTACAGTGATACTTGATAATGGTAAACAATTCGCAAGTGCTACGCTAAGACAAATGTTTGACAAATATAAGGTACCTAAATTGCATTTTACTCCTAAATATTCACCACATGTAAATACAGTCGAGCGATATAATAAAACTATAATGACCGCTATCTCAACATTTATAACTACCGATCAACGAGTATGGGATCAGCTTTTTTTTTTTTTTTTTTCCCTTTGTTATTAAGAACAGAATTCTTAATAAATTAATTACAATCTAGCCTAAAAAGACTAATAAGTAATTTAACTCTAACTTAATATGCTACGTTATAAATAATGTTAATACTAAGAATAGTGTCTATTTGCACTTTTACACAAGTCCGTAGCACTTTCTTAGAGTCTGTTATATTATATTAAAACACTATGTTCATGTGTTATATGTATAGCACAACAATGTTACTATTATTCACTCACTTTGTTAGTACTTACATACACTACATTAATTCAAATGGTTTAGTTCTTTTTAGCCTACGCACTAAGTCTGTGTTGTCTAGCAGCTGGATAGCCTCAACATTCACATGTCGGTGTAGTCTGTGTTCGTGGGCTTCAGCAAATTTTTTGATGATTGTGGTGACGAATTCCATTTTAAGGTCACGGTGAAGGTCGTCGTTTCTTATGTACCAGGGTGCATTCACAGCATCCCTGAGTACTTTATTTTGGAATTGTTGGATAATTTTGATGTTGCTTGGTTTAGTACAGCCCCAAAGTTGGATACCATACGTCCAAATTGGCATCAGTATATGCTTGTATATGGTTATTTTATTATGTATTGATAGACAGGATTTCCTTCCAAGTAACCAATACATACTTTTATAACGTATGTCGAGTTCCTGTCTTTTCTTTTTGACATGAGCTTTCCAACGCAACTTGGTATCGAGAGTCATGCCAAGGTATTTGGCTGTATTAGCGTAAGGCACTTGCATGCCATTTATATAGATTGGGTGATAGTCCAGGTGTTTGTTTGTGAAGTCAATGTGAATTGATTTAGATTCATTCAGTTTGATCTTCCATTTTTGTGTCCAGTCATAAACTTTGTTCACAGCTAGTTGAACTTTTTCTACTGCTTCTCTGTGGGTTGAACCGGTAGCCATAATTGCAGTATCATCTGCAAAGGTCGCAATGGTGTTGTTTTCCAGTTCTGGAATGTCACATGTGTATAACAAGTACAAAATCGGGCCTAGCACACTTCCTTGTGGTACCCCAGCTTTTATATGTTTTAGTTCGGAATATGCATCCTCTTGCCGTATTCTGAACATTCTATTACTTATATACGACTCTAGTATATCTGCAAATTCTGGGAGCATGCGCCTGAGTTTGAATATTAGACCCTTATGCCAAACTTTATCAAAAGCTTGCGCCACATCTAAAAATACAGTGGCGCAGACTTCTTTATTTTCTAGTGTTTTTTCAATGATATTAGTTATTCTATTAACCTGGTCTATTGTAGAGTGTTTCTCCCTAAAGCCAAATTGATGATTTGGAATAAGGTCTTTATCTTCTATTACTGGTTTTAATCGCTTCAATAATAGTTTTTCGAATAACTTTGATAGCACGGGCAACAGAGAAATAGGTCTGTATGATGATGCTTCATGTGGTGGTTTCCCAGGCTTCGCAATCATAATGACTTCAGCGACCTTCCATGGCGCAGGTACGTGTTTTAAAATAAATGCAGCATTAATAAGTTTGGTCAGCTTAACTACAGCCTTACGCGGGAGGTGTTTTAGAATCTCACCTGTAATGAGGTCGTAACCCGGAGACTTTTTGGCACTAATGTTATTTTGAATTTCTCTCATTACTTCTTTAGGAGTCACAAGCTTAATTCTCTGGTTTTCTGCTAAGTTTTCACTCTCAAGTAATTCTACCAGGTTTTCATTGGGCTTAAAAGTTTCTTCTAGGTGCTGAGCAAACCTTACAGCTTTCTGATCATTGCTTATGGCCCATTTTCCGTCGCTATCTCTGATGGGCGGTATTTGTTTAATTGGCCTTTTTTGATTTTTTGTTGCCTTCCAGAGGGAGTAATCTGTTGATTTGTCATTGGTTAGCTGCAGAAGGTTGGTGTTCAGAGCTGTATCCTCAAATTGTAGAATTTTTCTCTTTAATTTTTTAGTTAAATTATTTAGTGATGTTTTATCTCGCGGGCATCGTGTTTGCTGCCACTGTTTCCTTTGTTTCCTTTTCTCAGTAAGTAAATCCACAATTTCCTTAGGATAGGTAAATCCCTTATATTTACGTTTTAATTGTGGTGTGTTGTTCCACGCACATTGTTGTATATTGACAATATACTTGTTTACTTCTGAGTCAAGCTGATCTTGCTTTTTTATCGGAGTTTTAAGGTCGATAATATTTTCTAGATCAAGAGAAAAGCTTTCCCAATCTGTGAACTTATTAACCAGGGTTAAGTGGCTTTCTTTAAGTAGGATTTTTAGACTTAGCATTAGTATAAGCGAAGAGTGATCCGAGTTCATATGAAAACCTTCCTCCACGCTGACATAATTGGCGGATATGTTTTTGCATATGAAAAAATCTATAAGATCCGGTATTTTCTGGTGGTCAGTGGGCCAGTATGTTGGTTTTCCTGTACTCATAACTTCAGAACCGGTATCTTTTACTGCGCTTAAGAGCTGCCTTCCCTTAGTCGTTGTAAGTCTTGATCCCCAATGCGTATGCTTAGCATTAAAATCGCCGCCTAGGATAAATCTCTGGCCTAACAATTCAAAGAGATGTAAATACCGCTCTTTTCTTATCATGTGCCGTGGGGGACAGTAAATGGCTGCAATGGACATGGAACAAGATTTGTTTTTAACAGATACTGCCACGGCTTGAATGTCTTGTTCTTCATATTTACATTGCACGTAGTGACTTATGGTGTGTTTGATTATAACCGCGCTGCCTCCCCTGGCAGAGTTGTCAGGGTGCAGCGAATTGTATACCATGTATCCTCTAAATTTCACAAAAGATTGTTTAGTGAAGTGCGTTTCGGAGACCAAACACACGTCAATGTTTTCTGTGTCCAGGACCGCCTGCAACTCATTTTGATGTTTGAGGAGCCCATTAGAGTTCCACGCCATTATTTTAAGGGTGTTATTCATTTTTGGTGACTTAAGACAGCTGTTTTAGTGCTGGACTCTAGTTTCTCTAATCTCTTGTCAAATGACGTAATACATTTTAAAATCTGGTTAATCTTATCCTCTAGATTTGCAGGCTGAGATCTTGATTTTGCAGCTTCCGCATAGGAACCAGTCTTGTTTACTTGCATGGGTTTTGCAAATGACTGGAGACTCGTTTTCTGTGCCTGTGTTTGTGTGTTGTTTCTGTCTGAATTTCTTAGTTGCAAAGACAGTTGGGTAGTTGGTGCCACAATTTTCTTTTTAATATTTTTGTTCTTCAAAATCTGCATCTGTTTAGCTACTTCACACCCTCTATAGTTGGCAGGGTGAGGCAGACCACAGTGAACACATTTTGGCTTCTCTTGCGGAGATTTCGTACAGTTGGCTGTAAGGTGTTTGCCAGTGCATTTTACACACCTGGGCTCTTTTCTGCAGTATTTATGAGTATGCCCATATGCCTGGCACCTCTTGCATTGGGGAATTAATTTGGGATGTTTGAGTGGGTGTATTTCAATTTTACACCCTAAAATGTATTTTATGCCATAGATTTTATTGACATCTTCTTCATTATTAAATGATAAGACGAACATGTTGAGTGGTTCTTTACTCTTCCAGCTCAATTTGCTGTCTACTTTTTCAATTTTCAGACCTTGTGTTGTTAGGTCGTCTTTGATTCGATCAGGTTGGCAAGAAGAATGTAACTTCTTCACAACAACTCTAATTGGTCTAGCCTGCTTATCCTCGTACGAGTGCCAATGGTGATCTTTTTCTGCTAAAAGCCGGGAAATTACTCTATATGAGTCCTCTGTTTTGGCGTTAATTTTCACACAATCGCCATTTAACATATTTGCAGTAAATGATTCCGCTGGTGTAGTTTCAATTAGAGAGTCATAGAACTTTTGGTAGTTCTTAACTTCGTCTATTATGATTGGCGGTGGCGGGGGCACTTTTTTTACGGGAGTCTCTTTCTCAGTTTTTCGGAGATTTTCCTGTTGGGCACTTGTTCCGGGTTGTTGTTTTGGAGATTGCGAGGTGTTAAGCTTCCTCTTCTTCCTGCTCTTGGCCCTAATCCACTCAGTCTCTTTAGCGAGCTCATCCTCGTCTGTGCAAAATTCAACGTCACTTTTAGGACGCTGGGCAAAAGATATTGTTTGACTTTCCTGTTCTCTAGGTTCTTTTTTTTCCTTCAAGCAATTCAATTCTCCTTGAAGGGCTAGTACTTGTTCCTGCAAGCTATTAATGTGATCATTTAGATTACGTACCATTAGTTGCAGGTTTTCTCTATCGGTTTTCTCCTGGATGTAACCGTCATACAGCCGTTTTTCCAGGTCAGTTTTTAACTTAATGGGCTGTGACTGTGAGGCCATTATTTAATTGTAAGGCGAGTTAACACCTCATCATCTGCCTAGCCTTTTCCCAACTATGTTGGGGTCGGCTTCCAGTCTAACCGGATGCAGCTGAATACCAGTATTTTACATGGAGCGACTGCCTATCTGACCTCCACAACCCAGTTAGTACCGGGTAATACGATACCCCTTGGTAAGACTGGTTGTCAGACTTTTTGGGTCTCTGACTACCTAACGACTGTCAAAGATCTACAAATAACAGCCGGGACCAACAGCTTAACGTGCTTTCCGAGGCACGGAGGAAACTCGGTATGTAATGGGTGGTCACCCATCCACAGACCAACCTAGGCAAGCACGGCTTAACCTAACGATCGACCCGAGCGGCTGTTATTATTTAGCCACGAGCTCCTCGAGTTAACACCTAAACAATCAATTATTAAAAACACTTCATGATTGCATCACTTGTAACTAGGTCATAGCACTGACCGCGATAGATCGACGTAGGTACACCGCGACGACGGTGTTGTGCTGCGTCTGCAGAATACTCTTAACTAGAGCACGCGCGCGCGATCCGTACGTATGTTCGCTATTGCAGTTTAACAACAACTGATGGGATCAGCTGATACCCAAAATACAATTCGCCGTGAATAGTTCCGTTAATGAGGTAACCGGTTTTACTCCTTCGTTTCTAGTGTACGGGCGTGAACTAATTGTTTGTGGATCACACTACGTTGATACGGAAAACGATGACGATATTGTTTTTCAACCTCGCGATTCCTACGCTGAGAACTTGGGTGTGTTGTCTAGTATATTTAATAAGGTTCAAGCACTATTACTGCAAGCTCATAGTAGGAATTGTCAACATTATAATTTACGCAGAAGACCTGCCGAATTTAATATTGGTGACGTTGTTTGGAAAAGGAGTTTTTATCAGAGTGATAAGGACAAATATTTTAATAAGAAATTAGCTGCAAAATTCATAAAATGTAAAATTATTGGAAAAAAGTCACCTCTTGTTTATGAACTCGCTGACATGTCTGGAAAACCACTAGGTTCTTGGCATATTAAAGATATCAAACTTATCAACTATAAAGCCTAAACTCATTGCATAACTTATCATAGTACCTAGCCTTAATTTATACAAAACTAACTACGAAAACTCTAATGTGTTAAATAATTAATGCTATTTTAATACATCTAAACTCGATCGACCATCGAGACTCGATGATTTTATGAAAGGTGACTATTTGCGTGAAGTATGAAAGATGAGCCTGTATGTATTTAGTCAGTTTAGTTTAGTAGTGATAGTCGGATTTTGCACCTAGTATGTAAAATCCTTCGCTTTTTGGCGGGGTACTGTAACGTTGCACTTTGCAAGTTACAATTTAAAAGAGTTTAGTTTAGGAAACCTAAATAATAAGAAATCTATGTACACTAAAATCTAGACTATTTACACAAAACTTTAAAAAATAACCTATTATAATATTATTAAGTAAACCTAACACTTAAATAATCATTTAAACTAAATATTATTGTACGGAACCTGAGGAGCTCGTGGCTAAATAATAACAGCCGCTTGGGTCGATCGTTAGGTTAAGCCGTGCTTGCCTAGGTTGGTCTGTGGATGGGTGACCGCCCATTACATACCGAGTTTTCTCCGTGCCTCGGAAAGCACGTTAAGCCGTTGGTCCCGGCTGTCATTTGTAGATCTTTGACAGTCGTTAGGTAGTCAGAGGCCCAAAAAGTCTGACAACCAGTCTTACCAAGGGGTATCGTATTACCCGGTACTAACTGGGTTGTGGAGGTCAGATAGGCAGTCGTTCCATGTAAAATACTGGTATTCAGCTGCATCCGGTAAAACTGGAAGCCGACCCCAAGAAAGTTGGGAAAAGGCTAGGCAGATGATTATTGTACGGAACCTACGGGTGTAAAGGTCCTCGCTTCTATGCGCCCGCGCAACGCTAAAACGATCTTTGCCGAGCGTAGCCGAGGAGTTACGATTCGGGTGGGCTCGCTAGGGCCGATGACCAGTCGTTTTGAGAGCACTGAGGCGACGGCTGTGCCGGCCGCTCCAAATAATGTTTAATAAATACGTCGCGAAATCCCTCTAGGTTAAGTTTCCATGCATTTTATTAAAAGGGCTATTATTGTAAGGTGTTCCTAGAACTGCCTAAATCTAGTTTCTGCTGTATTTTTTCCTATCTTCCTATCTGGGGCACTGTGACATTTGGACCTACGAAACGTGGTTCCGACAACCTGCTTACGCTTCCGTTTCTGTCTGAATTTCCAGGATTTTAGTCTACCTTTCGCCACGTCGTGGTTCCGGCGTCGTGAAGGACGCTTGGAGAAAACCTGCTGTTGAAGTCCTCTGCTGCAGAGAAGACCTACCTACCTACGCTGAGTTACCCACTAGAGACAGCACCTGGAGTTGAAGCTGTTGGCTGCGGGCAGGGTCTAAGACGGAACCATCATCGCTGGAGACGGTTAAGGCCAGTGTTTCTTACCTACCAGTGTTTCTACCTCTGCAATTGAGTCGTGTGATGGCCACGGAAGTTTAGGCAATAAATAATAAGTGTACCTAACCAGCTCTTATTATTTACAAACCCCTACTTACCTACCTGCTGACACCTTCTCTACAGGGCAAGTGCCACACATGAGCTGATGATGGTAACAGTCTAACAAAAAAATGTGTGTGTCTCGGGACGCTCGACAGAAGTGATAACTTAAACTACCTAATCAAGTTATCTAAAAAATAGTGGCGTTTGTTCAGATTTTAGCCACGTGCCAAAAGATCCTTATTCAGTCAAAATATCCATATAACGCACTATAGTCTAAACAACAAATCAAACACATATTTTTACAATTAAAAGTTTTTAAGTGAGTTCAACCTTTTTTGAATAAAATCGGATTGAGTATTTAGACAGGTATCAAAATAAAAAGTAATTTAAATCAAAAGCACTAAGAAGTATTTATATCAACTTCAAAGCAAATCACCGCCAAAATAACTTTCTACCCCTTTTTAGGCGATAAATTTCAATGAAATACGAAACACGTCTTCCATCAATTCTGTTAGAAAAGGTTCATACAAAATTTGAAGTAGATTGGACCAAGGAATCACGTTATCCCATACAAACTTTGCGCTCCTTTTTCACCACCTTAGGGATAGAATTTCGTAAAATCCTTTCTTATCGGATGCCTACATCATACAAAAAGCACATTCTCCAAGTTTCAGGTCTCTACGATCAGCGGTTTAGGTTGTGCGTTGAACCGTCAGTCAGTCATTCAGGAACTACTTCGTTTCCGAACTCCTTCGTTACCGTCCCGAATCGAGTCACCCTCCCAAAAGAAGTTATCACTTAAAAAAATGCAAAGATAAAACTAGAACAATTGGTTCGTCCTGCACTCAAAATAATAAGTTTCTCTCATCTCAAACAATGAAAGCCATGTTACATAAACAATTGCTCAAAGCAAACTCAGAATTGTACATCTCGATTGTTTTAAAAAATGTAACAGTAGCTGCAGTTACTCCAAGCCAACGGGTACTTATATTTCTTCAGAACGACTATAAAGTGCAAAGTTATTGCCTTTTGGCTAATTGCTTAAAAGCATCGTGTTACCCATGTTTCATACTTTCATTGATGAAAATTTAAGTCTGTTTTGGTTACGAGAAGTGTAATTTTGGTCAATTAAATGGTTGAACTGGTGTATTATTTTTAATTATGGGTAAGTTTCCCTGGCCTCTTATGTCCCGCTCCTGGGTGTAACCCTCCCCTATATCGGGGTAGGCTTCCTGTCTAACCGGATGCTTCTGAATATGTCTTTTACATGGAGCGACTACCTATCTGACCTAAACAACCCAGTTAGTACTGGGTAATACGATACCCCGCGGTAAGACTGTTTGTCAGACTTTCAGGCAACTGACTATTTGTAACGACTGTCAAAGATCTACAATTGACACCCAGGACCAACGGCTTAACGTGCTTTCCAAGACACGGAGGAAACCCGGTACGTAATGGGTGGTCACACATCCACAGACCAACTTAGGCAAGCGCGGCTTAACCTAAAGATCGACTCGAGCGGCTGTTATTATATAGCCACGGGCTACTCCTTTCATGAAAAAGACATTCAATAAGATTAAATGAACTTAGTGCATTGTAATGATGATTTTTATGATTATATAACTCTGTAAAGTCACATTTGTTGCGGATAACTATTTGAAGGATGATGTGGCAAGAAAGGAGGTGTCTGATGAAATGACAAGTAGTAGAGAAGTATGGAAAAAGAAGACATTCTGCCCCGACCGTGTAGCAATAAGTTATGAAGTTTATATTATGTATGATAAACGCGCGCTTATCGCCATCAGACTGTAAAGTTTGGCGAGTAAAAAACTGTAAAAAAACAACTAATTTTTGTAAGAGAAACAATAAAAAAAACCTCAAGTAAGGGCAAGAGAATGATGGTGGATGAACTCTGAAAAGCCATATTTGTTACTGTCGCGAATCATTTTTTAATCAATAAACTACACCGACACTGATTTAAACAATTTCTGGGTGTTGCCTTTTAAACAAGGACGTCCATGTTTACCTATCTTAATCTTAATAATTCAAACCGACCCAAATGACCCTATCCTCAGGGTGTTGAGAGGATTAAAATGCGGTGACTTGATATAGTGGACTGTATAATAATAAGATTTTACATAGGAAAAAAATGGTAAACTAAATTTGAATAGGCGAGAAAAATAACGCGTAATGAATCGCTCGGTGGACGATGACGCAGTGCTGTGCCGGCCGGCGCGGGCTCGCTGGTCGAGCGCCCCCTCCGCGGCCTCAGCTCCCCGCCCGCGGTCGCCCGGCGGCGTCCGCGCGGCGTGATATTCTCGACATGCTCCCGGCGTTGAAGACTTGTCTTCAATTGTTAGACTGGAAGAGGACAGATGGTGTTGTAAGCAAGTCGGACTATTCCCCTCTTCGTTTTTACGTCTGCGACTCTGCTTATTCCGTCCCTCCCAGGTATGAGACGTACGATACGACCGAGTGGCCACAACAGTGGTGGTGATTGTTGCTCTTTGAGCACCACCATGGCTCCCTCTTTAAGGACCCCATCGGAGTCCGTCCATTTGGTTCTCTGTTGGAGGTAAAAGATATACTCGTTAGAGAATCTATTCCAGAACTGTTGCTTCAGGTGCTCAATACGCTGGAAACGTTTCAGGCTGGAGATGTTCTGGTTGGTGACTTGCGGATGCGGCAGGGATGTGAGAGATCTCCCAATAAGGAAATGGGCAGGAGTTAAGGGGTATAGGTCTGATGGATCAGTGGAAAGAGGAGTGAGAGGACGAGAGTTTAGAATTGCCTCAACCTGTATCAGACACGTAGACATCTCTTCGTAAGTGAGATGTGCGAGGCCTAATATACGCCTAAGGTGATGTTTTACTGATTTCACGGCAGACTCCCATAAGCCACCGAAGTGTGGGGTGTATGCCGGAATAAAGTGGAAATTAATACCTGTATCTGCCATTTCTGAAGAAAAGTCCTGTTGTAATATGGCAGCGAAGTGTGGGGTGTATGCCGGAATAAAGTGGAAATTAATACCTGTATCTGCCATTTCTGAAGAAAAGTCCTGTTGTAATATGGCAGCTATTTCGTTACAAGTGCCAATAAAGGTTGTACCATTGTCTGAGTAGATGGTCTTTGGTTTACCACGACGAGCAATAAACCTATTCAGTGCTGCAATAAAGGCATGTTTCGTTAGGTCTGAGACAAGCTCCAGATGAACCGCCCTGGCTAGACAAACAAAAACACATATTATGTATGATTTTACTAATCTACATCCTCTACCTTTGCGGTCAGCTAGGAGGATGGGTCCGGCATAGTCTGTGCCAGTCTCTAGGAAGGGAAACTCTAGTTGAACTCGTTCCTTAGGCAAGTTACCCATGATGGGTTGAACAGTTCTACCATTGAATCTCTGGCACTTTACGCACTTATGAACGGTTGATTTGGCAAGATTTCTACCACCCAAAGGCCAATACTCATGTCTTATTGTGGCTAAGAGTAACTGTGGACCAGCATGGAATAGGCGTAAGTGATAGGTACTAAAAATAAGCTTAGTTAAGTTATGTTTGCTGCAGATAATGATTGGGTGCCTGACATTATAATCGTAGCAAGAATTATCTAATCTGCCTTCGACTCGTATAATACCAGACTCGATAAATGGGGATATTTTATTAAGGCGATTTTTATTGGGTAATGGTTTACCTGATGAAAGTAGTTCGTACTCTTCAGGAAACATTTCCCTTTGTACTGTTTTCATTATGAAATCAGCGCTGTAGGACAACTCTGAATTAGTAAGGGTAAGACTATGAGTATGTACTCTTTTAGCACGATTAATGAATCTAAATACGTATGCTAATAGGCGTTGTAAATGTGAGTAATTAGATGAATTATTGATTAAAGTTTGAAATAAATTATTGTGTATAGTAGGATTAGTGATAGGTAATGATTGATTATTAATGGTAATGGATTGTGATTTTTATAGTTCTGGTAGGATTGTGTTCACGTCTGTGTTAGGCATTGAAGGCCAAAAAGATGGGTCTGTAAGTAAGAATGAAGGCCCTGACCACCACATGGAAGATTGACCTATAAGATCAGCGCTCAGACCACGGGAGACAAGATCTGCAGGGTTGTCCTTGGAGGGCACATAGCGCCAGGTATAAGCACCAAAGCCTTCCCGTATCTCCGAAACTCGATTCCTGACAAACGGCTTGAGCGTGCCAGGTGAAGCAGACAGCCAACCTAAGACAATCATCGAATCACACCAGAATATGCATTTGTTAGGTTTAAGTGTTAACGACTCTAGTACTTTTGCACACAACCTTGTTTCTAATAAGGCTCCGCAAAGCTCTAGCCTTGGGATTGTGGTTGACTTTATCGGTGCAACCTTACTTTTGGACGTGAGCAAATAGATGAACATGAACGGTGCCACTACTAGCTACGGAACGAATGTAGATGCAAGCTCCGTATGCTTTTTCCGACGCATCTGTAAAAATGTGGATTTCCACAGATAAAGGGCTATCACATACCACCCAGCGTGGTATGGTGAGAAGATTAAGCTGTGGTAAAGTCTGTGTGAACTTCAGCCATAACTTTTTAATATCCACATTAACCTCGTCGTCCCATGCACACTTGTCTATCCATAATCTCTACATTATGACCTTGACCTCGATGATACACGGACAGACAAGACCTAGAGGATCGAATACTTGCGCTATTGTGGAAAGTATGTGTCGTTTTGTGATAATAGCATCTGTATGTTCAGGTATGTGAATGAAGAATGTAAGACAGTGAGACTGACAACGCCAATTAAGACCGAGGGTTTTGCTTGGTTCGTCAATGCTCAAGCTGACTGTGTTAGGTGAGTCTGTGTGTGTTGGTGTGGATGTGGTATGAGTGGATGAATCAAGTGTGTTTGTAGTGACTGCTTGAAGTATTTGTGTATTGTTAGACTGCCATTTGCGAAGATTGAGTTGTGCAGTCTTAAGTACGCTCGTGACATCTCTACAAAGCGCAATAGTGCTCTCTATAGAGTCACTTCCAGACAGATGATCGTTGACGTAAAAATCGTGTTGTATTGACTGTTGTGTGTGTGTGTTGTTTGCTTCCTTTGCCAGTTGAGACAAACATCGTGTACTAATGAACGGAGCTGATGCTGTCCCGTAAGTAACGGTGTTTAATGTGTAGGTTTTAAGTGGTAATGATGGATCAGAGCACCACAATATCTGTTGTAGATGTCGCTGCGATTCTTCAACTACGATTTGACGAAAGAACTTTTCGATGTCTGACGATATGACGTATTTATGCTGCCGAAACCTCAACAGTATGGATATTAAGTCATCCTGTACTGTGGGTCCTATGCCTTGAATGTCGTTGAACGACGTAAGAAGTCGTGACGGCTGATGCGTCGAAGACAACTCGAAGCTTGGTCGTTGTACTGGACTCTCTGAAAACACCATGATGTGGAAGGTAATATGCGTGAGATAAAGAAGGCTGAGTTACTTCGCTCATGTGACCTAATGCTTCATACTCCTACAAGAATTCTACGTAGCGATGCTTAAGTATTGGATCTCTCTCAAGTCTACGCTCTAACGACAGAAAGCGACGTTTAGCCATCTCAAACGAGTTACCTAATGCTTCAAGAGGTTGCTTTAAGGGTATGGTGACTATGAAACGACCATCTGCATCACGCCTAGTAGTTTTTATGTAGTTCTCTTCACATGCTCGCTCTTCGGCTGTGAAATTGAACTTAGGTGGGATAGAGTCAAGTTCCCAGACTCTTGACAGATCCATGGGCTCCTGTACGTGTGAGTGCTTGTCATGCGAGAACATGCACACTGATGAATGAGCTATGTTAGGTTGAGGCATAGTGCCTGATATGAGCCATCCGAGCTTAGTCTCGAAGAGCGTCGGCATATGTCTACCTAGCTGTATACGATTGCGACCAATCACACCCCAAAAGATGTCGGCTCCAACAAGTATGTCGATGGAAGAAGGGACATTGAAAGATGGATCAGCCAGACTTACGCCTGCTGGTAGCTGCAAGTCAGTTAAGTCTATGTATGTATGAGGTATATGAGTGGTTATATTAGGCAAGACAAAACAATCAATGTCAATGTGATATGACCCATCGCACGATTGTAAATGTAAAGAACAAGATTGCGTAATGGTAGACACTTGACTGTTTATGCCTGCGACGTGTGAGCTTACACTACGAATAGGTAAATGTAGCTTACCACAAAGGTCCTTGGTAACAAAGTTTGCCGTGCTTCCATTGTCAAGTAAGACTCTGGCGCTATGCGGCATCCCGGAATGGTCCGTGACTCTGACCAAAGCTGTGGAAAGCAATACATGACGAGTTGAAAATTCATGATTAGTGCCAGTTAAAGTTATATGCTCCTTACTAGAGCTAGGATCATCATCATGAGAATGCAACATTGTATTATGCCTTTTTGTGCAGTACTTGCAGTGACCAAGTGGGCAAGTAGCCTCCAAATGACCTGGCCGTAAACAATTTAAACAAAGTTTAAAGTCTTTCACCTTTGATAGGCGTGCAGCGACTGAGAGCGCCTTAAATTGATCACAACTAAATATGTAGTGACTTTGTTTACATAGGGGACATGAAATATTAAATTTTGCCTTACTTGTTGTGACAGATAAACTTTTAGGCTTACTGTGCGATGACTCTGGCTTCGATTTTAAACTCTGAGCCTCCTCAAGCGTTTCTAAAAGAACGCAGCGGTTAGATATAAATTTTGTGAACATATCTAAGGATGGATACTCAGTCAGAGTGTTCCTATACTCTTCCCACTGTCTGCTAGAAACCGGGTCTAACTTTGATGCCATTAAATGTATGACCATGTCACCCCAATGCTGTACGAACCACCCTAGCGTTGCCAGTGACCGCAGGTTTTTGTTGGTTACATCAACGAGTAAACCCTGGCTACTTTCTTTTTGAAGTGGTTCCACATTAAATAAGGCTTGAAGATGATTATTTATTAATATTTTCTTATTATCGTACCTTTCACATAACAATTGCCATGCATTGTCATAGTTGTCCCCTCTGAAATCTAAACTTTTAATAACTAGTGCTGCGCTGCCATTAAGTGACGAACGTAAGTAGTGAAATTTGTTGATGTTATCTATACTTTTCTCTTCGTGGATTAATGACATATAAATATCATTAAACTCCAACCAATCCTTATAGCCGCCGCCAAAGTGAGGTAGATTTATTTTAGGAAGTCTAACATTATTTATTTAACACTTCAAGCACAAAGTACAGAGGCGGACTTAATGCCATAGGCATTTTGTACCAGTCAACCTTTGGGTGATGCAGAGACAAGCAGTGGTAGGTGTACATCTGAAAATAATTAATTAATACTAAGGTAAAATAGAAGGATATATAAAATACTATAAATATATATAAATACTTTAAATATATATCAAACTATTTTACGCCCGGCGGCGTCCGCGCGGCGTGATATTCTCGACAAGTATCTCATGGGCATACTGCTCAAAAGCTGCCGGACATACCTTTGAAATCTCAGGCAACGCCTAAAAGGTTCGTGAGCTTTCATTAACAAACCCTTTTAAAACTAAAAGCCTTTTCGTATGTTCCTGTTTACGTATTTATAGTACAATAGAATAGAATAGAATAGAAAAATGTTTATTTCCCTGATTCATATGTTACATTATGTCCACAGGTCGGTGGTGTGTTCGGCCTGTGGGTGTGTCAGCTACTTACAGTCTACCTATGTTTGTCTGGGAGAGATCTGTATAAGTGTCGTGTAGTGTGTGCTGTGAGATTGTTAGTGTGTACAGAATTAATTTATATACATTTATAATGTTGTTGTATATTGCCCTATCCTATTTACAGCTAATTACAATTTATGGGGACGTGGAGCGGTTGTTCGCTTGCTGAGCAGCCGAATACTGTCTTTTTTTGGTACATATTTGATGTCACCTAGTCTAGTATTAGTGAGGAGGGGGTTGTGCTGTCCGTATCCGAGGTAGGCGTCACCAGGGGTCTCTAGATCCTCGATGTGCATTTCGCGGAGTCGGCGCAGCATGTCCTCGTTCAGGTCTTGTGCACGGAGGTGCCATGGATCCTAGTCGAGCATATCCCAGAGTAATGTGGTTTCTAGGCGTCTTGGGAATTGTCCGCTGGTCTTGAGAGCCATTCTATATTGGCGTTAATTTTTTTGTAGGTTGCTCTTACTGTAACGTGAGAGTAGTTGTACCACGCCATAATCCAATATAGGAAGTAGGCAGGCCTGAATGACAGCAAGTTTCACAGTTATATCTGTCTTGGCGTGCCAACCTATGATAGGGGCTAGTGCGCCGCGTGCTCGTCGCGCCTTCTGCACGACGTAATCCGTCTATTTGCTCATGGTCATAGCTTTTTGCTTCGTTTCTTTTGTCGATCAATTCATTAAGATCTTCTGGAAGTTGATCTCTTCTGTTGTTTTCATGTAGTGGCGCATACTCATCCAAGGTTTCTATGATGGCTTTTTCTAGTTGTTCTACATATTCCTCGCATTCAGCGTCGGTTGTGATTTCCTTAGGTAGGTGTGTGGTTTTATTGCATAGGGTTTGTTGGAATTGGTGTCTGGTTTCTTCGTTGTTTGCAATAGTGCGGGTATTTCTTACCAGTGTTTTCTCTCTGTCCACCACTATGCTTAGGTCCAGTAGCCAGGGCACATGATCGGAGCCAACCGGTGTTGTTTGTCGGATGTTATGGTGTTGAAAGCTTGCGTATCTTGCGAGAAGATGGCTGCATTGAGGATGCCATAACCCGCACAGTTAGGTCGCGACGGTAGGCCAGTGTGGTGTATGGTGCAGACGTCAGAGTTACAGAGGTTGCGTACGAGTATTCCTGCCCCTTCGTCTCTCGTCTGGTTGAGTGCGGTCATTTTAAGGTTCAGGTCTCCGATGGTGATGTTTGGAGCTTCGGTTATGATGTCTTCTAGCTCATCATTAAGTGCTACGGCGTCGAAGTGCTCTGATCTGTGCGGTATGTATATCCCTTTAATTTTTATGGAATCTCCGGTCAGATGATCATAAGTGAGGTTGATAGCGACGCCTGCGATGAGGCGGTCTCTTTCTTCAGTACCTGGGGTTACGTCGGTCTGACTCCAGCGTATCCCTTGCATGACATACATGGCTGTAGTTAGATGCGACGCGATCGAGTGCGTGATCTTTTCATAGTTGCCGAGATTCATGCGGATTTTGGAAAAGTCCACCCGGCACTCGTTGACTACGATTATATGTGGTTTGTGACGGTCGACTAAGGATTTTAGCTCGAGGAATTTACCTTTCAATCCTTGAGCATTGAGGTGCAGTATACGCAACTTATGATATTGATTTCTCGGATTATTTGTTGAGAATTTTTATAAGTATTTCATGTTGTAGCTGTAGCTGGTGTAATATTTGTTTCATAGTTGTTTGTAGCTCGTGTCCTAAGGGCTCCATGCTGTTTTCTTTGTTTGTTGTGTGTTCATGTAGTTGCATTTTTGGCTGGCGCTGTGGTTGTGATTGTGATTGGAGCTCCTGTTTGGGCAACGGTGGAAATTGTGAAGTGGAGGTTATGTTCACGTACGAGACGTTTTCGCGACGGTATCTTAATGCTGCGTTTCTGCGTTCAGCTGCTTCTCTCTTTTTCCTTTCTTTTTCTTCATGTTGTGCCAATTGACGGTCCACTGCTTTCTGGAACTTCTCGCATTTGGCTTGGTTGGCCCCATGGCCCGGTTTTTTGCATGCTGTACATATTTCAATATCTATGCCTTCTTCGTTTTGAATTGTGGAGGTGGGGTGTTTCTTCTCACCGTGACACGCCGATGTCGCATGTGTGAAGAGGAAACATTTCTTACATTGCACTACTCTCCTAGGGTCATCTTTGTATTCTTGAGGCTTCATGCTGAAGGCCCCGAAGTACGCGTGCTTTGATGTCTTCATAAGCGTGGCAATTTCCTCGTATGAGTGGGCACCATCAAAGATAAATAATTGTAAGTTACCTTTAATTGTTCTCATTTTGACTGGTCTCACACCAATGCACCTCTCCATTTCCTCAAGGCATGCCTCATTCGTCTCATCGTAGATATTCGTGATGAGCACAACCTTCGTCTGATGGGTCTGCTGAGCTTTAGGGACGCGTGCCACGAAGCGGAGCCCGTCGTCAAGTTTCCTCAACTCTTCTATAATTATTTTTCTCATATCCGCGTTGTATACGTGGATCGTGATGGTTCTTTTGTTGCTAGCCATGGCGTGTCTTGCTCCATGCTCTGTGGTTATTTTTCTAATTTTTCTGAGGTATTCCGGTTCATTGATTTTCTTGACGTCATGTTATGATTATGTCGGGGATGTGAGTGGATGGTGTGATCACTCTCGGTTGTCGCTGGGTCACTGTCGAGTTAGGAGTGACTACACCTCTTTTTCTCTTCTTGGGTTTGGGTGAGGTAAAAGTCGCGTGTGCGAAGTCTTTTTCCCTTTCCAACTCGTCTTTGTGGTCCTCTTCGGTGGGGAGCGAGGAGAAGTGGTTACTTGTTGTTATGCCGGGCTGTCGCTGCGAGGCGACGACGGTTGGACTAGCGGCGCGTGCCTGCTCCGTCGCGTGAACGACCTGAGTAGCGGAGTCGGCGCACAGAAGCGTCGAGATGGTCATATCTTCACGCTCGCGCGCAGCGGGTGCGACATTGCTAGCTCGCGCAGCAGCGTCATTCGGTTTCCTTCGTGGGGCGCTAGCAGTCAGCGTACCGCCGGGCGCCGTCGCAGCAATCGCGCCACCAAAGGCGTGACGCGGCGTTCGGCGAGTAGGGCGGCCCGACACAGGCCCTACTTCGAAAATAAATCGTAACTCGATGGGCGTGACTTAGCCCCCCGCGCGGGGAGCGGCGAATGTAGATTACGCGGTCGACTGTGCGGTCACGTGGCATCAGGATAGTCAGAGAGCCCACGACACTAAATCTAGTTCGATAACACTCCCAGTGGCTAAGTGTTAGTGACAGCCCGTGGCTAAATAATAACAGACGCTCGGGTCGATCTTCAGGTTAAGCCGTGCTTGCCTAGGTTGGTCTGTGTATGGGTGACCACCGGGTTCCTTCCGTGCTTAGGAAAGCACGTTAAGCCTTTGGTCCCAGCTGTCATTTGCAGATCTTTGACAGTCGTTATAGGTAGGGGGTACCAAGGGGTATCGTACTACGAAGTAAGTACTAACAGGGTTGTGGAGGTTAGATAGGCAGTCGCTCCATGTAAAATACAGTTATTCAGCTGCATCCGGTTAGACTGGAAGCCGACCCCAACATAGTTTTGCAAAAAGGCTAGGCAGATGATGAATTAGCCACGTTCAAATCATAACTTGGGAGCAGCGGTGGCCCAGTGGTGGCGGCCCCGACTTACGATCAGTAAGTCGTTGGTTTGAATCCAGGCAGGCGCATTACTTTGTGTAATTTATTTCATCACCACTGCTCTCAAAACGGTGACGGAAAACATCGTGAGGAAACTGGCATGTCCTAGAACCAAAAATTCGAAGACATGTGACATCTACCAATCCGCACTGGGCCCGCGTGGTGGACTAAAGCCCATTCCCTCTCATAGAGAGAAGGCCTGTGTCCCAGCACTGGCGAACATTAATAGGCTGATGACGATGATGATGATGATGAAATCATAATTTCTGTGTAAGAAAAACCACTGCTGCATCTTCCAAACAGTGGAGAAAGTGGTTGCTACAGCGATTGAAAGTCGCTCACCACGCAGCAGATTCGGCGTTTTGTCAGCAATCACCCGGTTCCTTTCGACTTGTACTGATTGAATACGCGTGCCACGGTCACTTACGAATATTTTGATTAATAGTGCCTCCAGGTTTTTTGCATTGCAGCATCGTCATTTCGTGTTCCTCAATTAATAATGTGACTAATTATATATATATGTATATCATCATTCTGGGAGTGTTATCGAAATAGGTTTAGAAGTTGCATGGGCTCTCTAACTAGGAGAACCGAGTACGCACTTCTTGGGATTTTTGAAATATTAGCACACAGGTGGTATGGAGTAGACAAATAATACAAATATTTAATTTTCAACCTTTTTAGGGTTCCGTAGTCAACTAGGAACCCTTATAGTTTCGCCATGTCAATCACGCCGACAAAGTGGTAAAATAAAAATAGAAAAAAAATGTTTTATTAGGGTAGCCCCCCTATATGTAAAGTGGGAAGTGATTTTTTTATTTATTTCAACCCTAACGTGTGATATATTGTTGGAAAGGTATTTAAAAATGAATAGGGGTTTTCTAAAATCATTTTTTGATAATGTCAATAATTTCGGAAATAATCGCTCCCAAAGTACAAAACAATGTGTCCCCCCCCTCTAACTTTTGAACCATAAGTTTAGAAAATATAGAACTTTATAAGGACTTTCTAGGAAAATCATTTTGAACTTGATGGAAACAACAGTTTTTGTACAAAAAAGACAAAAAGTTGTACAAAATAATTTCTGGACTAAGTTTGTAGTATATTCGTATATGCATGCATTTTTACATAATGGATACCCACCTTTAAACTCATAAGTGGGAACACTTATTGTGACGGACGGGAAACTACGGAACCCTACACTGAGCGTGGCCCGACACGGTTTTTTTTATTTAGTACAACATGCAATAAAAAATAATTTGGAAAACACTCATGTTGTTTTACTACCTCATTTCCTTTTTCCGCTCCAGCACAAATACAAAAGTATTTGTTTTTAACTGCTATGAAAAGAACTTGACGCAATCGTCTACCTATAATAGGGAATATGCACGTAATTTTTTCTTCACCTAAATCAATGAAATACAGTACTATCAACCCAAGAAAAGTATTAAAAGTTAAGTTCAACTACTATTGTCGCACAAAAATAATATTAAACTCCTTCAATTTTCTACGACAGTTCAAACGTCCGTAGCTGTCGCGGCCATGATATGACGTCATTATCCACAATCTGCCTTGTTTACATCTAATTTTTTTGGCCTTAGTTTTTTTTTTAATACTGGTATTTAGCTGCAACCGGTAAAACTGGAAGCCGACCCCAACGTAGTTGGGAAAAGGATGGGTAGATGATGATGAATAATTGTAGGTATGTGCTTTATTCAAGTAAAAATTGCAATAACAATATTAGCGTTGAACCTCATCTGGCAGCATGGAATCGCACTTTTCCGTGGTCCTATCCTTTTCTGTCGCTCAGAACCATAATTTGCTAGAACGGGAATGCTATCGCACGCGGCAGCATCACCGATGCTATCGGGCGCACGCTCTGTATCTCGCTCTAACAAATGACGGTTCTGGGCGATAGAACTCGTATCTTACGAGTTCGATTTCGTATGGCAGTGGTTCTTCTTCCTCATCTTCGTTATCGACATCAGTGGTTGTTTCCTTTTATTTCTGAAATAAAAACGATCATCAACATTCAAGTGGAGCATAATTAATCAAATTCATTCATATCGTTTTTTATTATTGATAACCACGATAAACCATGCCTCAAGAAAGATCAAAAAATGAATTTCGACTAAACTCACCTTTTTTCGCAATTTAAAAGCTGCTCCAATCTTTTTTCTGCTCTAAGTGTTATACGCGGTAATAGTATTTGACGTATTGTTGACATAATTCTAACCCAAAATTAATTTTAAGTTTATTTTAGCCATTTTTATATTTATGAAATAAATCGCAAGAATAGTCTTTATATACCTATTCAACACTAATTAAGTAACAGTCTACTAACTTTTACTATACGAACAATTATCAAAATCACGAAAATCCGATAGCACCGATCTGCAAACAAATGTCATAGGTTCGTCGTCGATGAAGTGCACCGGGCGACTGATCTTCTGAGCGAGCGAAAGTGATGCAATTACTTTTGAAACACAAAAGAAGAGATAGCTACAATGTGCGTGCGCTCGGAATAAAAGGACGTATGCGCCAAAACGAATTCACTCTATTTTTAACAAAATAAAGGTATAACATTTAAAATGACTTTGAGTAAACTTTGATATAATAATTTTCTATGTTTTAAAGTAAATTCCGTTGAATATCTCTTAAGCGTTACGCCGTGATGTTGAAAAAAGTAAAAAAATAGATGTAACTTTGCAATTTTTTTGAATCGAGAAAAAATCATTTAATCGTGTATTCCTTTTACACGATACTAGACCAAAAAGTCAAAAAACATATACCAGAATGTTAGATCCCTATTCTACATACTCAACAAGTTACACGAAATAGAAAAACCACATTTTTTTCAACATATCACCTTCAGCCCTAGTACTTTGGGTCCTGGGTACCTCTTTAAATTTCGATACTATTTTGTTCACTGTGCCACATTCACAGGTCACATTTTCTTCACTTTCAAGTCCAATAATTGGCATGTACTTAACATTTAGCTGTCCGTTGCATTTGCGGCAGTCTATTTTATTTATTTTGCAGAAATTTACATTACACGAATATATATTAATTTCGTTCACACTGTTTACTAGGTGTCCGTTTGAAATATTTGCTAAAGTTTTTATAAAACGTTTCACGGCACTTCTCTTGTTACACAATCTACAAGTTAATTGTTTTATCTTAGTTTGTAGTCCCTGCCACTCATGGAATTTTTTAATTACGTTAATTTTTGCGCAGTACCAACATGCAACTGCGTATTGTCCTTCATTGTCCGGGGAGAGTTCACTTACACTAGTTAATTTAAAGTCACTGTTCTTTATAGTATTCACAATTGCACTGTCCGTGTCCATTTCACTAGTTTCACTGTGTTCGGGAGGGCCTGAAGGGCCTCCCATAGTCTTTACACTCTTATGAATGCAACTGATGTAGGTAATCGTATAAAAATATTGCGTCACTCGAGGCAATAGGCACGGAGCGCGACAGAGCTCCACGCGCACGTCCGTTCGCCACGGCTCGCGCGCCGGCCAAGGTAGAGAAACAATAAAAAAAACCCCAGGTAATGGCAAGAGAATGATGGTGGATGAACTCTGAAAAACCATATTTGTTACTGTCGCGAATCATATTTTAATCAATAAACTACACCGACACTGATTTAAACAATTTCAGGGTGTTGCCTTTTAAACTAGGACGTCCATGTTTACCTATCTTAATCTTAATAATTCAAACTGACCCAAAAGTATCTCATGGGCATACTGCTCAAAAGCTGCCGGACATACCTTTGAAATCTCAGGCAACGCCTAAAAGGTTCGTGAGCTTTCATTAACAAACCCTTTTAAAACTAAAAGCCTTTTCGTATGTTCCTGTTTACGTATTTATAGTAGGTAAGTAGTATCAGGTTTATCAACTGGTTTAAATTCATATAATAAATTAACTTGGTATTTTTCGTGACTTGTGGTCTCAAGCATTACTGTATCAGATTTTGAGTTCGATTCCCTGGTCGGACAAGGTCAAATTTTTATTCAGCTTTGGAGAAAATTTAGTATAAACTCGTATGTTATAGTGAAATTTCGAAGCTCCGGCGCCAAAACCCTTGCTCATTTACGGAGACGCTGCGCGTCGTGCGGCGTGGCTCGCTTTCAATTCAAACATAATATGGTAATGTATGAGAGCGTTTACGGAGAAGCGATTTTACGCACGTTTGCCTTGAAATGCAGCGTCGCCCGCCGCGGTGCACGCCGCGTCGCCCGCCGCGTTTCCGTTCGCTACATTTTGAACCAGGACCTCAGAAATCACGCTTGCGACCACCACCACCAACGAGGCAATCAACGAGAATTTGTCATTTCTGTCATTAAACTGATTGGCTTAGTTTAGAATCGCTGAATAATTAAAATCACTTATTTATTTCAATGGACGTAAGTAACATTATGATTCTGAAGCAAAACGTTCCGTATTCTGATTAACTGAAGATTCAGCTGTTGACAGTAACTACCTATGAAAGCCTGTCACTGACGTAATTAGTGCTCCGAGGTCAACGGCATGAATAGGTATTATTATGTAGCCTGTGTCTACACATTCCTAATTTCCATATGTCATAAGATCAACATGTAATTATATGGTTTTCAACGTAAAATTGAGGAGCCCGTGACTAAATAATAACAGCCGCTTGGGTCAATCTTTAGATTAAGCCGTGCTGGCCTAGGTTGGTCTGTGGATGGGTGACCACCCACTACATACCGAGTTTCCTCCGTGCCTCGGAAAGCACGTTAAGCTGTTGGTCCCGGCTGTCATTTGCAGATCTTTAGAAAGAAAAGAAAGGAAAAATATTTATTTGACGTCAGTTAATAAAGCACACAATAATATATGCGCCAAAAAGATCTATTTCAGCATTCATGCCAGACAGGTGATGCTGTCTGACGCTGGTCTTCCAATGAACCTTGAGGGGGAAGTGACGGAAAAACAGTTTCAAACATAACACAATATATAAATAAATGGTTACAAATAAATAGATAACGAGTGATCACGCGCATGCGTGGGCTTTAAGGTTTCTTCAATGAAATACTGTACTGAAATATAAATTAATGTATAATGCCTTTGATCTGAACTAGATTTTTACAAAAGTCGCTGGACCCGTTATAAATATACGTTCGTCGACTGATTGTTAGCGGCCCACGTGGGCAAGTGTGAGAGAGTCTCTTCACACGATGCCAGCGGAGCCATGTGCGCGCGCGACGCCTCAGCCGCTGCGCTGTTATCTGCTCGGCTGAGGTGGCGTGATCGCGACGCACAGCCATTGGCCCGCGCGCAATATAGCGCGCGTTCGGCACAGCCATTGCATCGCGCTCGATTGACGTGGAGCTCCACGTCACCCGTCCAGGGTTGCCAGGCGGCAGAGGCCGGAACAACGGGTAAATTAATTAAATGTGTATTGAACATGACAGTCCTTACGGTAGTCAGTGACCCAAAAAGTCTGACAACCAGTCTTACCAAGGGGTATCGTATTACCCAGTACTATCTGGGTTGTGGAGGTCAGATAGGCAGTCGCTCCATGTTAAATACAGGTATTCAGCTGCATCCGGTTAGACTGGAAGCCGACCTCAACATAGTTGGGAAAGGGCTAGGCAGATGATGGTTTTCAACGTATAATCGGGTAACAATTTTCGCTATAATAAAATTTAAAAAAAATACCTTTCATGGATCCAAATAGTCCATCTACTGTTGTATAGGAATTTGATATTTTTTTTTACGAATCAGGTCTGACAAACCTGATGAGACTGCTTCATTGACCGAGTGGTCGCAAGCAGACTGCTGTGCATCAGGTCCTGGGTTTGACTCCCGGGTGTTATTGGGTTTTTCCATTGTAATATTATAGCGTTGCTATGAGAGTCATGAAACGACGAGTTATCTCCAGAGTGTCTGATTTAATATTGCCAATCCAATTCATAATGTGAACAATCTTCAGCAGCTCCAACAATACAATTTAATGCTTTCAATTTATGCGCCCCTGTCCTTGTGGAGCAAGACCAGCATTGAGCCAAGCATTTTTATCAGCGATATAATCGCTCAACTTATAATGCTTGCTTACATAGTGTGCGTCTACTTTAGCGAGTCTGAAGCCTGGCTGAACTAGTTGGTCCCTATTTCTTGTACTGTAATTATGTCTGTCACCCCTTTTACCAAAAAGGTGCAGATTGTTTCTGACGTACATTATGTTTTCGTAGATGTATTGACACTGTACCGTCATAATGCCAATATCCTTAAACAGTTCCCTTAAAGAAACGCGCCTACGAAGATTATATATGGCTCTTTGCTGCAGAATAAATGTAGACTCATTATCTGCAGCCCGTCCCCATAGCAAAATGTCATAAGACATTATACTATGAGAGTAACTAAAATAAACCAGTCTAGCGGTATTTACATCATGATCAATTTTTCTAATGGCATATGCTGCTAAACTTCGCCGCCCCGCAAGAGATGTTGAATGAGAACCCCATTGTAGCCTTGAATCAAGCATAATCCCCAGGAAAACCGTTTTGTCTACGAATTCAAGTTTCTCTTTATTCAATATTATAATATATCACAATCACTACTTTTAACATTCGGTAAAGCAAATCTTATGCATTTGGTTTTGTTTTTCATTTAATACCAAATTGTTTGCTGTGAACCAATTTTGGATCTGAAGCCATTATTCACGTCATCTAGATTTTGGGCCAGACAGGCAGATTTTGGATCTTGGATTTTGGCCTATTTATCTTAAAAATTCTTAAAAACACTTCCCTAAAGTGTCATTAGCAAATAACACCATATTTTGAGATTGGTTTTTCAATAAATAGGGTAGATCATTTATATACCTATACTAGAAAGAGGAAAGGACCCAATATTAAGCCTTGTGGAACCCCCATTTTTACTTTTAAGCCCTCTGAATGAACACCATTTATTTGTTCAAATAAATGGTGTTGGTGGTCTACAACATGTTCATGTTGTTGTCTATCATGCAAATAAGATTTTACCAAACTAAGTGCAAGTTTACCCAGTCCGTAATGCTCAAGTTTCAAAAGTAATGTGTCGTGATTTACGCAATCAAATGCTTTGGAAAGGTCACAAAAATTCCTATGGCGTCTTGAGACTCTTCCCACGCAGTAAATATGTGCTTTAATAAGGTTACACCGGCTCCAATTGTAAAAAGTTCTTTGGTGTTGATCATGTAAGATTCTGTTGGTGTTAAAATGATAGAGCATTTTATTAAGCATTACTTTTTCAAAAACCTTGCTAAAAACTGGTAACACTGATACAGGTCTATAATTATTATTATCTTTACTGTCCCCAGATTTGAAAAGAGGTATGACTTTACTGTATTTTATTAAATCAGGGAAAACTCCTTGGTCTACACGTGAAAAAAAAAAAAAATAAGATAAGTAAGGGGCTATAGTCCCAAGTATGGACGTACGAACTTTAATAGACATTCCCTATAGATCTTCGGTTAGTTTGATTTTTATTTGCGATATTTATTTAAGGTACTTTCGCATGTCGTTACACAAACTTTCAATATTTCCATATGTCGGCTTTAGACGTAATTTAGCACTTTCCGACAGCCGCGTTTTTAGTACAAATTCTATGTGCTGTTTTTTTGTAGTATCAGTTATCATCGAACTATAAAATTGACTGCCATCAATTAGTTGCAAGGTAACCTGCTCTTTACCAGTCATTACTGGCAATAAGGCTATTTTTGGGTGGGCGGGCTATACCCTGGACTCCTTGGGCCAGGATTTCGCTGCACTCCACTCCTTCGTGATAGCTTATACGGGTTCAGATCGCGAGACGACGCCGAAGTTTCTGGCGTTGAGCTCTCTTCGCAAAGTTTTCAAGGCTGATTTTTAGCACTTTCTGTAAATATAATAAATGCCTGCGACGGATAGTAATACTAAGACTACTATCAATAGAATTCCGGCAACAGTGCGGGCTCCAATTGATTGACGAGCAGTGGCGTTTGATCCACCATTGGTGTTCTGTGTAATGACGATTTCTTCCTTCGAATAGCTTTTTCCAATATTTTATTCTTCAAATTTTTCTTTCTTCTATTTCCCAAGTCTTCGTTTCTTAAGGTGTATTAGATGTTCATTGTTCTCTTCTTGATTTGAATTGAACTTCTTTCTTCCATTGAAATGTAGTAAGGGTTCGGCTGGCAGGGTTGTCATGCAATATTAGCGTTGCTTGAGAGGAATGAAACGACGAGTCGTCTCCAGAATGTCTGATTTAATATTTCCAATTAAATTCATAATGTTTATTTATTTATTTATGTCTTTACAATGAATTTGTCAGTAGCACCCACGGAGTTTGGTTTTGTACCCGGTTGATTGCAATAATAATAAAACCTTAATTTTCAGGCTTCTTTGGCCCATAAATACTTTAAAGACTAAAATATTATATATCATAATAGTACAATGTGCACTACACAATAGTACAATAGGCATGCCCTATAATACATGGGATTTAAGGTGAATGCTCTAGGGTAGCCCACGAAATTCAAAATTTCCTTACGTTTCTTGCAATTTGCAGGCCAGTGCTAGGTTGTATGTTGATTAGAATATTATTCGCGGCTGTAAGACGTATGTAGTTACAGAATTATAATCATCAAAATAATCTATATAACCCTCCAAGTTTATAAAGGTGCAGGAATGACTTTGACCTTAAAAAAGTCATTTTTACACCTTTATGAACTTGGAGGGTTGTATTGATGATTAACAAAATTTGAATTACGCGGGCTGGTTGGAGCATTCACCTTAAAATATAAGTGGCGTAACTGGGTGTACGGTGTGTATTAGGCGCACCTCTGCCTAACGCTTCGAGATTATCGACGTGATGTTATGTTATTAATCAGAAACGAACTTCATAGTAACAGTTTTTATCACCTTCTTAACGGATGTTTTCGGGATCGCTGATAACGAAAATGAGGTCAAAATGAAAATAAAAAGACGGCGCCGAGGAAAACTTTCGGTTTTTTCATCATGGGTGTCGTTTACATGGTTTTCGAAGTCGCTGATAGAGTAGTGAGTTGCCTCTCCGCCCGACCACAGTAAAAAGATAAGCAGTAGTGTGACTCGGACGTGCCCTTGAATCAATGCCCACTGTCGATCAGAGGGCTAGGGTTGCTACTATCGGGTATACTGTGTGGTTTATCGTTAAAAAAAGGACACGGCGCGCGCGACTATCACTCTGTTCGCACCTTGAAGTATTCTTACGGGTGGGGGGAAGGGCCGCTCGGGGAATTACGTCAGCGTTTCAGTCGTTTCTTTGAAGTCAACCAACTGCTTACAATTTTACTGTGGCCCGACTGTGTTGCCAGGCGGCGAAGGCCAAAACAATATACGTTCAATTATTTTGTGTTATTTGGTCAACTGTAATTTTACATATAAATACTACAGCTGTAGGTAGTACTGAGTTCAGACAGTGGTTCAGTTATGATGTTACGAGTACTATTCGTTGGTTTCCTTATTATGACTTCCGTGGGAAGTGGTGTCAGCGGGACCAGAGAGCGACCGCGTCGTGCTGCAGGTAGAATTATTTGCATATTTTTAATGAAATAGAATTTTCTTTGTGTTGTTTCTCGATCATTATCTACTTTGAGCGTCCATAAAACGTCCAGGTGAACGGTAACCATCGTATATTGTATAACGGGCTGGTGTCCGCAACTTCACGTCAAAGCGCGTATTTTGCGTATGGGCTATAATCCACCACGCGGGCCCAATGTGGATTGGTAGATGTCACATGTCTTCGAATTTTTGGTTCTAGGACATGCCGGTTTCTTCGCGACGTTTTCCTTCACCGTTTTGAGAGCAGTGGTGATGAAATAAATTACACAAAGTAATGCGCCTGTCTGGGTTCGAACCCGCGACTTACTGTTTGTAAGTCGGGGTTCGTTTAACGTTCAGTGTTCATATTGCCATCTACATACACACACATATACACATTCTTCATAATACCCGCCCATACCATCACTGTGTAGCCACTGTAAGGGTGTGCCTTTCAGTATTTCCGGGACGACGATACACCGCATGCGTGCCGCGGTGGTGCGGCGGTGTGCGGTGTGCGGGTGGTGCGTGTGCATGAGCGCCGCGCGTGTGTCGTCATCGCTGAATAAAATTTTATTCCATTGCTCCTGGGTCCATGTCAAGACAGTGTTCTCTACACCATTCAGTTCAACGGGCGTGAAGTAACATAAACGTAACATCACGCCTGTGATCCCTGAAGGGTTAGATAGAGGTGTTAGTTAGTACTTAGTAGGGGAGACCGGGTCAAAATCGTATAGCTAAGAATTTAGGGTTGTAGGTCTTCTATTTCAAAACACTAATTTATCTCCTCAACAATTATAATTAGTCAGTCTCTTAAGGAACATAATCACTTGCACATATTTGGAAAAATCAAAATATTAAACAATAAAAACCAAAAATTATTAAACTTCTTCTAATTACGATTTTGCCCCGACATATGGGCAAAACCGTATATTATGTACTCATCTCACTCATCCGTATATATTAAGTAATCATCTAAATCCTCTGAGTCATAACCTGTACAGCCTTAATGAGCCCAACCTTCACACTCCCTACAGCGCACCCAACCTTCATCCAAGCGGCTTGAACCGTATTCTTCGAGGCAGTACTTTCAAGTAACCATCAAGTACGGCTTGAACGGCTTTTTTCATGTTAACCGGATCCCATTCTTCTTTAGAAGCAGTCCTTTTATAATTACGCGGCATTTTATCTGGTCCTAAAACAAAAAAAAGTAAGTTTATATTCATTCATGCGGGTCAAAATCGTATAGTGGCCGGCTTTACCCCGTACGGTTTTGACCCACGTCTGTGTGTGTATAAATATATCACTCACTACTACTTGCAAACCAATTTTGCCTACTCAAATATTTGTTAATTACGAGTTATACAAGAACTTTAACATAGTTGATTGGACACTTACCAGTTATACACGTAAATTTCACTATTATTGATTGAATTTTCACAAAAATAAGATCAATAAATGCCGAAAAACAATAAAATCGAATATTTCGATAACGCGCGTGCATGCAGCGACAAGTGTTTGTTGACAAATAGGTCCCATTGGTCGACGCCGCTGAGCAGTTTGCGGGAACTTTGAATTATTGACAAGAATAGACATGCTGTACTGTTTTACCCCGGTGTACGGTTTTGTACAGGTCTCCCCTACCTAATAGTACACCCACATTTCGTCAGTTATGTTTAAGACCTATGTATAATATCCCGAGCGCGCTTATTGCTATTAACGCGGCACAAATCCAGACTCCGTGGCTGCTATTGAGAAATTCCTGATGGAAAAACCCAACATAATTTTGCCCGATTCGGGAATCGAGTCCAGGACCTCTTGCTAAGCAGTCACGATTGCGAGCATTAGACCAACGAGGCAGTCAGAACATATAATTGATAATATAACACTCAGTACACTTGAGGGCCTATACTACCTCAAATGGCTTAGCATGATCCTCCGTTACGCCTAAAATACTGCAGCATTAATTTTTAAATATATATATGGTAAAGTTTAGGATTAATGTTAGGTCTTATGTTTGGCGAAAACACGATTTCGTAAAATTTTCTCGATACAAAAAAATCCAAAGTTACCTCCAGATCGAACAATAAACCGCTGGTATTCAAAAAATATTTCAAATTAGATCATGAAACTTTGTATACTAACTGAACTGACTATAAAGCAGGTCTTAGGTTTTTTTTTTTTTTTTCAAAAGAGGAAAATTTGATGTTATAAAGAATAAAAACCACTCATTTCGCACTATTCGGCCGCAGTGACTGACGTAACAACCGGTTTGTAGTGCAAGCTGATTAGAACTTTGTTCTAACAGTATTACAAACGAAGTTTGAACCACCACAAATAGAGTTGCTAATCTGAGGTAGTATAGGCTCTTAACGACCTGTCTTCTCTGTGTTGTAGTGGGATGCAACGGTGATCGCAACGCAACATACTCTCCATGCCCCAGTTATTGTCCTCGGACTTGTGATGACGTATTTAGTCAGGAACCAACGGTATGTATAGACGTGTGTGCACCGGCTGGCTGTGCGTGCAACACAGGATATGTACTGAATACAGACGGAAGATGCATCAACTCTGAAGATTGTCCAGGTAAATATAAACTGTTAGGGTTATAAACGAGGTGAGGAACAGGGTTCAAGTTCAAGTTATCATTATGTTCATTGATTTGAAGATTTTGCAAAATTATTGTTAACTAGCTGACCCACGCAACTTCGTCTGCGTCACATAAGAGAGAAAAAGCTAACAAAAGGAATACAATTTCCCCGTTTTTGCAACATCTTTCATTCATGCTCCGCTCCTTTTGGTCGTAGCGTGATGTTATATAGCCTATAACCTTCCTCAATAAATGGGCTATCCAACACAAAAATATTTTTTCAATTCCAACCAGTAGTTCCTGAGATTAGCGCGTTCAAACAAACAAACAAACAAACAAACTCCTCAGCTTTATAATATTAAAGTATAGATTTTAAATGTATTTGAAATATCTCTGGAACCTGTGGTGTCCTGAACCTTTGGAACCCGTGCTAGGGTTCTGACACCAACTAGCAGTGGTCAATTGAAATGTACCCCAGGACGCTAACCCGAGGGCCACGAAGCGAACGCTCATAGCTTTTTCGCTCTGCATTTCAAAAGTTAGCGTAGAGCGGTGAAAACAAATTGAACCTACTTTACACAAGTATAATGTTGATATTGTATAAATGAACACACATCTATTTTTGACGCCTGTACCGAATAACGCCCATAGCGATATTTTCGTGGCCCAGGCATAAGTTGTTGTTAGGTAATTGCATGCGTCCTTATTATAACTGGCATTAGAACTTTGTTCGGAGGATACTCCTGTGAAAATTTTATTGCGTTCAGACACATGGGAAGCTCGTACTTTTAAATAATAGCTGCAGATACTCACGACATTCGCATTCCGGTACACATATGTCATCCTGTAGGACCCTGCAACATATCTTCATCTTGGTGGACTGGGAAATTGGAAATCGCAGGGTATATTAATTCCTTTCATCACATCTTTCGCGTAAGCAAGCTGGAGCATAAAGGTCTTGGCCAAGTTACACGACTCCGCTCCCATCCGGCAAAAGAATATAATTCACAATGATATTTAATTAAACAGATATGTTATGAGCGCGCAATCGTGAAGACTCGAAAACGTGTCAATTGGCCTGTTTTTCCTTTATTCTGCGTCACTGCGTGTATGTGAGCTGGCTCTCCCCCGCGGCACACTTTTTTCGGTGGTTTTGTAGGTGTATAACATATCTGTTTGTTAGAATATCATTGATAATTCAAATATGGGCTTTAATTTTATTCCTCTTTATATCTACATCACATTGGCATTAACGGCGGTAAGCCCGCTGACAGCGAGCTGTCTGCTAATTTATGTTGTCAATGTAAAGTACCTATTTCTATATCTAAAGAGCAATACATAAAGCCCATATTTGAATTATATTCTTTTTGCCGGGTGGGAGCTGAGTCGTTTATGTGGGAAGTGTGCTAAGAGTTTAAGGGTCCCAAAACTCGTTCGGTCTGCTACATTCTAGTTGTCCTAAAAACATATAAATCCCGTTTTAGTCTGAATTTCAAACGTTTATCTTATTTCTTTAGAGGTTTGAAGAACAGCAGTTTTAATTTCTTCATCCCCCATAGAAAAGGGAAGATTACCCGATCAAACGGTAGTTGTGTCTATCGCCATTTTTTTTATATAGATGACATTCTTTGAACCGTAAAATTACTCTTTAAGGGATTCAATTTGGATAGCATTGTTGTACAAGTATTTTTGATATATCCTTTTTATTTTTAGGATACGTGCAAACGAGAGGACTAAAGTAAGACGCTCAAAACCAGCGAAAATTTCGCGCGGTGCGGCCGCCAGGCGCCCACCCGCGCCTCCATTGCAAAAGGCTACGCCGCGCCGGCAACACTATGAACGGTCAACAAACCAAATAAGTAACCAGGGTCGAAATATATAGTTCACGTTTTCTTAGAAACCGATGGACGTTTTCGAATGAAATGAAATGAAATTCATAGAAATGTTCAAATTTGTTAATGTAAATGTAAATTTCATCTAAAGACGTGAAATACTTTCTAAAAAAACTCCAACTATATCTGACGACCATGGTTACTTATTCATTTTGTTGACGTACTACAATATTTCTGTACTAACTTCCATTATACAGTTTTGTATTATCCTACATCGTATTTTTTGTGAAAACCACCAAAACCATCCTGCACAAAACATAACGTGCTACACCGCGTCCGTCAACACTATATAACATAAAGAAAATCGGCAAATGGGGCTCTCTTAATTTCGGTAGCGTTCATTAATGAAAGTACTCGTATGTACATTATATGATATGAAGCAATTAAGAGGATTTTCTTTCCATGTGTTGTGTTGGAGTTACTCTTGTTTGTATTATAGAAATAGAAATTCCATAATTATTCGATAGAATATTATTATGTCAAATATGGATTAATATATAATATAATATACTATTAATATTGGAATTTCTATTTCTCTAATATTACTAAATAGGAGGATTTCGCTCGTGTACACATATATGTTTTCTTTTTTCACGTAAAAAAAATGAAGACGATACAGTGCGTCGAAAACTCGAGTGACGTCACATTTGAGTACATTTTTTATCGAAAAGTGACGTCACAAGCCCCCCCACTCATGATCTTTAACGCGTCAATTTGTATTAATTTGATAAAACAAGACACGTCTCAAATATTTTTCGTACAAAACAATCGTAACAAATAATTATATTTTTTTTAGTCAGGAATAATCCCTATTGTCAAATTGTCATTTCTGTCTTGATCAATACAAATCTGATGTGGGGTTTTGTTTAATTTACTTATCAGTATTATTTGTTTTGTGGTGAACTAAACAATACGAGAAATGTACAGTCAAGGTGAGCAGAGATGATACTACAACGTTACGGCTACAACAATGCCCTTGAGTTATACAGTTTCTGCTGGAATGTGTGAGGAGCATCATGATGGCATCAATCCAATAGGTTGAGGTCGGCTTCCATTCCAACCGGATTTACCAAATGCAGCTGACTACCAGTATTTTATATGGAAGAAGGTTCTTCTATTGTAAGGCCTGAGGTGACTATCTTCTCCGAATTTTTCAATTTGTCTATATCGCCCTTATTTTCAGTGCTAATCAGTACACCCCCATTCTTAACTTTTTTTAGGCCACGTACTTGGAGCTTCAGTTGCTCGCTTCAGTTGCTCGGGAGATATTAACTTTTGAACAAGTGACTTGGTGTCGTCACTTGTTTTAGTTTTGTCGCTGGGATAGATGGCGATTGCACTCAAGTTTGCAGGACGGATGAAATTGTTGGAGCCTTTTTTCACCATGTTAGCATATGAATTGCTGGACGTATTCAGCTTCGACTCAATAACCTCTTTAAACTGGTCCAGAGAGTTCGCCATGTTCTTCTGAAGCTGTAGGTGCTGAACGGTGCTGTGGGACTGGATCATTTGCTTTATCGATTGGTAGAGGACAGCCATCTGAGAAGTCCCACTTTGGACCTTACGGCAAAGATTTACAACACGTTGCTTCTGGTCCGAGTTCATTTTGCCTTCACCAACAATACTGCAGACTTCGGTCAGAATGCCGTCAATAGATAACTTCCATTTCTGTATCTCTGGGGTGCTGACTATCTCACTCGGCAAAAAATTCTCCTCAGGTGCTGGTACAGGTGGTTGTGGATTTGTTTCACTCGGGGGCAATTCTCCGGTAGGCGTTGGCGGAGGACTTCGTCGTAGTAATTGGCTACGGGCCCCAAATGGACTGGATCCTGGGTTAGACATCCTAACCGCAACACTTTATTTAATTGTCAATAGAAGAATAAATATAATTTAGTTCATCTTGCAATAAAAATTGCTATGGCACTCACGTCACTGGTGACACACTTTACTTTGATTTTAACTGACGCCGCAATAATTATTCATATATTTGTCGTAATTGTTTATAGATATTTTATTTAAGCAAGTACAGAAAAACACGTCCGCTTAGACTCGCATCTCGTAAAGCGATTAGAGGGTTGTATTGTTGATTTTAATGATTATAAAACTGTAAAGCCAGATTTGTTACGGGTAACTGTTTGAGGGATGATAATTATGGCAAGAAAGGAAGTGTCTGATGAGATGACAAGTAATAGAAGTATGGGAGAAGACATGCTGCCGGGATCGTGTAACAGTAAGTTTTGTATATTCGATTTTAAGTTAAGTTCATAATTTAAAGCCCGAACGTGTAGAGTTTTGAAGTTTATAATTTTATGTTTTGTATGACAAACGCGCGCTTCTCGCCATCAAACTGTAAAGTTTGGCGAGTAAAAAACTGTAAAAAATAACTTGTTTTTGTAAGAGAAACAATAAAAAAAACCCGAAATGAATTCGGGATACCTATACTACTACAACAACTCATAAGTAACGTCCACTGATGGACACAAGCCTCTCCCATGATGGGAGGAATTTGCCGTAATCTCCACGCTTGGCAGGCGGATTGGAGATCGCAGTGATGAAAGACTAACAGAATACGCTGCTGCCCATTCTCTGGTCTACGGAGGCGCAAGATGTACCTATAAGGGCAAGAGAATGATGGTGGATGAACTCTGAAAAGCCATATTTGTTACTGTCGCAAATCATATTTTAATCAATAAACTACACCGACACTGATTTAAACCATTTCAGGGCCAGAGTGTTGCCTTTTAAGAACTAGGACGACCATGATTCAAA
Source organism: Xestia xanthographa (assembly GCA_905147715.2). Taxonomy (NCBI): domain Eukaryota; kingdom Metazoa; phylum Arthropoda; class Insecta; order Lepidoptera; family Noctuidae; genus Xestia; species Xestia xanthographa. Next base: position 22,178,623 of record LR990646.1, read on the forward strand.
CTGACCCAAAAGTATCTCATGGGCATACTGCTCAAAAGCTGCCGGACATACCTTTGAAATCTCAGGCAACGCCTAAAAGGTTCGTGAGCTTTCATTCACTAAAAGCCTTTTCGTATGTTCCTGTTTACGTATTTATAGTAGGTAAGTAGTATTAGTAGGTTTATCAACTGGTTTCATTGAATAAATTAATCTAGTATTTTTGGTGACTTGGGGTTTCAAGCACTACTGCATCAGATTTTGGGTTCGATTCCCTGGTCGGACAAGGTCAAATTTTTATTCAGGTTTGGAGAAAATTTAGTATAAACTCGTATGTTATAGTGAAACTTCGAAGCTCCGGCGCCAAAACCCTTGCTCATTTACTTTATTATTAAAGTACGCTACGCTTTTAACGTTCTCATACATGGCCATATTATTATGGCAATGTATGAGAACGTTAAAAGCGTAGCGTAGCGGTAGAAATGCACCGTCGCCGCGTCGCCCACCGCGGTGCACACCGCGTCGCCCGCCGCGGTGCACGCCGCGTCGCCCGCCGCGTTTCCGTTCGCTACATTTTGAACCAGGACCTCGGCAATCACGCTTGCGACCACCACCAACGAGGCAGTCAGCGAGAATTTGTAATTTCTGTCATTAAACTGATTGACTTAGTTTAAAAGCGCTGAATAATTAAATTCACCATAATTATTTCTATGGACTTGTAATGTTATGATTCTGAAAACGTTGAAAACGTTCCGTATTCTGATTAACAGAAGATTTAGCTGTTGACAGTAAGTACCGATGAATTAATAATGATGCCTGTCAGTGAAGTAATTAGTGCTTCAAGGTCAATTACATGAATAGGTATTATTATGTAGCCTTTGTCTACATATACCTAATTTCCATGTGTCATGCGATCAACATGTGGTAGATTATACATCTGATAGTCATGGGTGATTTTAACACTGACCTCTTAAAGGATAACCCTAGGTCACGTAGGCTGAGTACGATCCTGGAGTCGTCGAGTTTGTCACTCATTAAACTTAGTCCGACTCATCATAACTTTGACTCAAGCGATTCCTGGCTCGATCTCATGCTTGCATCTTCTATAGATCTTGTCGCCAACCATGGTCAGATCGCTGCGCCTGGTTTATCCAGACACGATCTAATTTATATGTCTTACAAAATTAAACCCCCTAAGCAGCGGCCAGCTATTGTTTTTATCCGGAATTACGTAAGGTTAGACAAGGAAAAACTCATTACCGATGCACAAGCTCTGGATTGGGCCGATATTGCCCAGTCATCATCAGTGGATCAGAAAGTGGAAATTTTTAACAAAAATGTACTCCAGCTCATTGACACCCATGCGCCACTGAGGGCTGTTCGCGTTAAGCGCCCCCCGGCTCCTTGGATTACCCCTGGAGTTCGGATGGCAATGAGACGACGTGACCGGGTTTTTAGAAAATTTAGGCGGGACCGCAGTGAGGAGAACTGGAACCTGTACAAGTTGGCTAGAAACCGCTGCAATCAGATGGTAAGGGCATCTAAACGCCGATACATTTGTGAAAATGTCCTCAATTCTTCACCGGCTGATATTTGGAAGTTTCTCAAATCACTTGGCATAACAAAGTCCCCCTCTAGTATTGCATCTCTTAATTTGCCTTTAAATGATCTAAATAAACATTTTTCAACGTCTGCTACGCTTGCGGTTAACGATAAGAATAGAACTATCCTTGATATTACTTCCAAGCCAATATTTCCCCCTGACTCTTTTTCTTTCTCCTCCGTGAGTAACGTTGAGGTCCTCAAATTTTTTAACTCGATTAAGTCTAAGGCTGTGGGCTGTGATGGGGTCAGTCGAACTATGTTAGCCTTTATGATTGAGAACTTAATTCCTATTATTACTCACATCATCAATTCATCTCTGCAGACTGGTGTGTTTCCTGAAATGTGGCGTAAGGCTTACATTATCCCTCTCCCTAAAATTTCCAACCCTAGTTTAGCTAATCACTTCAGACCGATCTCCATTCTCCCTTTCCTTTCCAAGATCCTAGAAGCAGTTGCCCTGAAACAAATATCCTCGTACGTGTTTAAGAATAATCTGTTGTCTAGTTTCCAATCTGGTTTTCGGCCTGGCCACAGCACAGCCACAGCTTTGCTTAAAGTTACTGAAGACATAAGGGATGGCCTGGAGAATTCGAGATTAACGGTCTTGGTCCTAATAGATTTTTCAAATGCTTTTAACACCGTTGATCACGACATTCTTCTGGCCATACTGTCTCAAATTGGGGTATCTTCGTTGTCATGTGATTGGTTTTCTTCATATCTTCGTGGTCGCCAGCAGGCGGTGCGTGCTGATCAGGATTGCTCTGACTGGTGCGACCTGGCATCTGGTGTTCCACAAGGCGGTATACTCTCTTCTCTCTTATTTTCTTTGTTTATAAACTCCATTACTGCTGTCCTCAAATGTTCTTACCATTTGTACGCTGATGACTTGCAACTATACGCTCAGTCAGACATTGCCAACCTTGACAATTGCATTTCATCGCTCAATGCTGATCTACGAACTATCGAAGAATGGTCTGGCAAATTTGGGGTTTCTGTTAACGTCGGGAAATGTCAGGCCATCCTCATTGGTAGTTCGTACTATTTGAGAAATGTGAACACTAGCCAACTTATGCCACTGATGTTCGAGAACTCTGTCATCTCTCTTTCACCTCACGTAAAAGACTTAGGTCTGTACATTGACGGCAGTTTAAGTTGGAATAAACACGTGGCTCAGGTTAGCCAGAAAGTCTCGTTCTCACTGCGGTCTCTCTATAGATTTAAGCATTTCCTCCCATCTAGCACCAAACTCACTTTGGTCCAGTCACTTGTGCTTCCAATTATAGACTATGTAACGTTGTAGAAACTCAGAATAGTTTCTACAGTTACTTTGTAAACATAACCTATTCAACACTTTAATTAAGTTAAATGTCAAAACAAACGCCACAGAGTATACATACTCATTGGGCCGTCCAGTTACTAAACGACTAAAATTAGCTGTATTTACCAGTGCTGTGCGCGCGTTACGTGTATCTGATCGAATGAGTGAAGACTTGTCTATGCGTAAACACGCCAGTATAAATGTCACGGACTCGCGATGACGAGGCCCTTTTTGGAAATATTCTGCTCCCAGTGACTAGACGCGTTTTTTTTATCGGAAATTAAATTTCTAGAAGTATTCGCGATCTAGAATATTCGGGCTTAAAGCAGGCAGCTTTAATTTTTGTTATTAACCTAACTCTATTCGTTTTGTGTCTACGTAAACCCCATACTGGGTAAGTGTTGAACAGCAATTCACGTTCTCATATTTTGTGTATCACTAGCTACGTGGTCTCAACATGTGAGCCACTTTTTATCACCGTTTTTGCTATGCACATTCAAATGCTTAATATGTATATGCATAATCTTGTAGCCTTCAGCCGAGTGTGTTTGACATTTTTCATGACACTCATAATGTGCAAATCATGTCGTGCTTACCACCACCATCATGTAAACTCCGTACTGATTGTGACTACCACACATCACCTTCATTGGCGCACGGGTATTTCTCGCTTTGCTTTTGCCTTGGTGTCACAATCAGCGGGGATGACTGCTAGCCATTCCGTGACACGCTGGACGTTATTTTCCAGGGTTCAAGATTCCGGCTGACAGTCAGGATTTCGGCTGACAACCGTTTTACCGGCATCCAATTTGCCGCGGGCTCCGCAGCGGGTACCCTTTACCTGCGTGGCCGCGTCGAAATTCTACGGGTCGGCGCGATCATCTGCCGTCCGTCACCCTACCTGGCGTCTGCAGCGTGGCACACCGCTACGGTCATCGTCACGCCGGGCTGAGCCAGGAGAGTACCGTGCAAACCCCCGGGCGGGATTGGAGAAACTTGTGACCATAGACCTACCCACACCCGTTTATTTTATTAATATATTTTTTATGTTGACCTGGGTCCGTGGTTTTCTTCTATTTACCCCCACGGACACCCTTTCCGTCACATTGGCGCCCAAAAACGTGGTTTTATGGTCACTTTTCTTCAAGTTCTCTTGAGGGTGTTTTTTATGTTGGTGTTTTTTTTTGTGTGGTTGTCTTTGCTGTGTAAAACGTTTTTTTTTGGTTGCCAGCAACTAAGGTGTACGCAACGGTACAGTGTTCTACGTTTTTTTATTATAGTTAGCGTTTTTTTTTTAAAAAAAATAAGTGGAGGTAGAAGGAAAAAAAAAAGTAACTAATTATTTTCACATTCTTCGTAGTAGTAGGGCCAATAGTAACGGCTCGCCCCGGGGAAGTACTACCACCAAACTTAATTCTTTCGGTAATCAGTGTTGCTGTGTGCCGGCTGAAGAGTTTGGGTGCCGGGTATTAATTACTGGCTAAAATTAAAAGACAATAACAGCTTTGTCTTATGTTCACCAACAATTTATGCGGCTTGTTCAATTAAATAAAACAACAAATTTGCTCGTTAGGTGACAATTTTTTTTTTTCCTCTCTCCAAGTAATAGTAATAACACATATCAAGGAGACCATTCCATATAAATATAATATTAAACAACTATTTATTAACAACAATTTAGATTCACAACGTTTCATAGTTTTTTCTTTTGTTTGTACAATCACAGGATTTTACTTATTCACTTGCATCATTGACTTTGTATGGAGTGACAATTAACTTTTAACTTGTCACACAATTTTATTAACTGTTAACTTTTAACTTTGGATTTTGATCACTTTTGTTCCTGTGAATTATCTTGTTATTGATAACTCAACATTAGTTAATTCATAATAATCATTTAGCAACATTTAACAGTTTTATGATTTTGTTTGTTCTCACATATTTTGAGTACAGTCAACAACAAAAATAAGTAACTACACTAGTATTTTTTTTTATTGTCGCAAAAATCATTGTTTATTGTTCCAAAGCATACAACTGAACGCGTACACATTAGTTGCACCTGTTTTTTTTATTTTTTGCTTTTTCATAATTAATTATTTTCAGTTTTTTTTGTCGTTTCTTACTTAAATCTCTAATCATTTCATTAGGATAACAACCGAAACGTTATTTTTAGTTTAGATTTGTAACAGTCGGAGTACTTGTCACTATTCATTCCTTGTTGTTTGCTGATCAACACTTAACGGTTAACTTTATTTTTTTTAATTTAATTTTTTAGTTATAATGATCATACAAATCTTGTCACATCTTCAAAATGGCTTATCCAATTAAATTTATGTCTCTGTCATGACATGGGTAAATCACTTAGGTTCCTGGCACTTTAAAGACTTAGAATAATTGGTGGGTTAGTTTAGGTGTCCATACATAGATGTAGTTCATTTCTTTTATGTTTTAAATATTTTTTAATATGTTAATTATAACTTCATACATCTGAGCGGTTGCAACTCATTAAATAAGCCTTTGCAGGAGCGGGTGGATACTCCGTAAATAAGCCTTAATCCAGTTCAATTAAATATATCTGAGCGGTTGCAACTCATTAAATAAGCCTATGCAGGAGCGGTTGGATACTCTTTAAATAAGCCTTAATCCATTTTCAAATTTAGTAACCCAGTAGACTTCTTTAACTTTTGTATACTTGCCCGTAAGCGTTAGCAGCTGCTAGCACGTCTGTTTTGCGCGAGTATTACGTCAACTACGGACATAATACTCTCACGTACTTGTTAGGAAGCGGACTCACCTCATGTTAAGGTGGTCTGTTAAATATGTTAGGATACGATTTGGTGATATGATGGATGAATGTGGACGAATAAAAGGGGTCGTAAATCGGATGCGAGGTATAGTAGGAGTAAAGGATTTTTACTGAGGTAAAAACCCTAACCAAGCGGGGGGGTATTGTAACGTTGTAGAAACTCAGAATAGTTTCTACAGTTACTTTGTAAACATAACCTATTCAACACTTTAATTAAGTTAAATGTCAAAACAAACGCCACAGAGTATACATACTCATTGGGCCGTCCAGTTACTAAACGACTAAAATTAGCTGTATTTACCAGTGCTGTGCGCGCGTTACGTGTATCTGATCGAATGAGTGAAGACTTGTCTATGCGTAAACACGCCAGTATAAATGTCACGGACTCGCGATGACGAGGCCCTTTTTGGAAATATTCTGCTCCCAGTGACTAGACGCGTTTTTTTTATCGGAAATTAAATTTCTAGAAGTATTCGCGATCTAGAATATTCGGGCTTAAAGCAGGCAGCTTTAATTTTTGTTATTAACCTAACTCTTTTCGTTTTGTGTCTACGTAAACCCCATACTGGGTAAGTGTTGAACAGCAATTCACGTTCTCATATTTTGTGTATCACTAGCTACGTGGTCTCAACATGTGAGCCACTTTCTATCACCGTTTTTGCTATGCACATTCAAATGCTTAATATGTATATGCATAATCTTGTAGCCTTCAGCCGAGTGTGTTTGACATTTTTCATGACACTCATAATGTGCAAATCATGTCGTGCTTACCACCACCATCATGTAAACTCCGTACTGATTGTGACTACCACACATCACCTTCATTGGCGCACGGGTATTTCTCGCTTTGCTTTTGCCTTGGTGTCACAATCAGCGGGGATGACTGCTAGCCATTCCGTGACACGCTGGACGTTATTTTCCAGGGTTCAAGATTCCGGCTGACAGTCAGGATTTCGGCTGACAACCGTTTTACCGGCATCCAATTTGCCGCGGGCTCCGCAGCGGGTACCCTTTACCTGCGTGGCCGCGTCGAAATTCTACGGGTCGGCGCGATCATCTGCCGTCCGTCACCCTACCTGGCGTCTGCAGCGTGGCACACCGCTACGGTCATCGTCACGCCGGGCTGAGCCAGGAGAGTACCGTGCAAACCCCCCGGGCGGGCTTGGAAAAATTGTGACCATAAACCTACCCACACCCGTTTAGTTTATTAATATATTTTTATGTTGACTTGGGTCCGTGGTTTTCTTTTATTTACCCCCACGGACACCCTTTCCGTCACAACTATGCTGATGTTTGTTGCTCTGATCTTTCCCAAGAACTTCTAAATAAATTGGATCGACTTCTCAACAATTGTATTCGGTTTGTTTTTGGCCTTCGTAAATACGATCACATTTCTTCCTTCCGTTCTCAGCTTAAATGGTTGCCTATCCGACTCAGGAGGTCCCTCAGATCTCTCTGCTTGCTCTTCACGATTTTGAACGATCTACGTGCTCCCGATTATCTAAAGACTTATTTCAAAGTGTTGGGCAGTTCTCATAGTCGTAACCTTCGTGCTTCAAAGAATCTACTTCTCCAAATTCCTTCACACCGTACAGGTTTTATGTCAAATTCTTACGCTATCTCTACTATAAAGCTCTGGAACGCGCTACCTTTTGGCATCAAAAAGGCTGAAAGCAAATTCACTTTCAAAAGAAAAGTTCGTACTTACTATTTAAGTCAGACTAAATAGCTCTCAAATCGAAGTCGAGTCATAATAATTATTATTAGTTTTATCGCTATTTAATTTTTAATTTTTGTATTTGATAGATTATCTATTAGTTTATTTTATGTGTATATGTGTATTAGTATCAATATAAGTATATTAATTCTCGTTAACAATAAGTTAGTTTTTTAGACATTATTTTGTACCCTATCACTGTTTTCTTATTTAACCCAAAGGTTGACTGGTAGAGAATGCCTTGTGGCATTAAGTCCGCCTATGTACCACTCTTGTACATGAAGTTTAAATAAATAAAATAAATAAATAAATTATATTGTAATGGTTTTCAACGTAAAGTTGCGGAGCCCGTGGCTAAATAATAACAGTCGCTCTGGTCGATCTTTAGGTTAAGCCGTGCTTGCCTAGGTTGGTCTGTGGATAGGTGACCACCCATTACAAACCACGTTTGATCCGTGCCTCGGAAAGCACGTTAAGCCGTTGGTCTGTCATTTGTAGATCTTTGACAGTCGTTACAGGTAGTGACCGAGAAAGTCTGACAACCAGTATTACCAAGGGGTATCGTATTACCCAGTACTAACTGGGTTGTGGAGATCAGATAGGCAGTCGCTCCATATAAAATACAGGTCAGCTGCATCCGCTTAGACTGGAAGCCGACCCCAACATAGTTGGTTTTCAATAAAATCGGGTAACAATTTTCGCTATAAAAGTAAACGCACACTTATCCGCGCCGAAAGAACCGACCACGCCGAAAGAAACATTTTCTCATCCGTTTAACGTTATCTATTCGTCCGATTCGACGCGGACAAGTGTGCGAGGTTTTATAAGATTTCATACAAGTCATTCTAAAATTCCATTCTTTCAGCTCTTTCGCTTCTGATAAGTGTGCGTTCACCATAAAACTCATGTGCAATTAAAAAAAAAAAAATACCTTTCATGGATCCAAATAGTCCATCTACTGTTGTATGGGAATTTGATACTTTTTTTATGAATCAGGTCTGACAAACCTGATGAGACTGCCTCATTGACCGAGTGGTCGCAAGCAGACTGCTGTGCATCAGGTCCTGGGTTCGATTCCTGGGTGTTATTGGGTTTTTCCATAAGGATTTTGTCAGTAGCAGCCACGGAGTTTGTATTTGTGCACGGTTCATTAAATAAATAAATAAATATCGCTGGACATTAACACACAGCGCCATCTAGTGCCACACTAAGCAACGAGGCTTGTGTCGTGGACACCAGATAGTTGATATACTACATATATACTTTTTGTTTGTAAATACATACTTGATATACATATAAACATCCATGACTCGGAAACAAAATGTCCATGCTTAAAACATTTGCTCCGACCGGGATTCGAACCCGAGACCCTAAGAACGTAAGCCAGCCTCACCACCGCTGCGCCATTCGGGTCGTCATTACAATAAGAATAATAATAAAATCTTTATTTTCAGGCTACTTTGGCCCATAGATACATACCTTAAAGACTAACATATTATATATCATAATAGTACAATGTGCACTACACAATAGGCATGTCCTCTATTGCATGGGATTTAAGGTCAATGTATCCAGGGCAGCCCGCAAAATTTTAATTTTCTTACGTTTTTGCAATTTGCAGGCCAGTGCTAGGTGGTATGTAGATTAGAATATTATTCGCGGGTGTAAGACTTCTGTAGTTACAGAATTATAATCATCAAAATAATCTATGTAACCCTCCAAGTGCATAAAGGTGCAGGAATGACTTTGACCTTTAAAAAGTATGTATAAAGTATGTGTAAAGTTGTATGGATGATTAATAACATTTGAATTTCGCGGGCTGGAACATAACTGGCGTAACTGGGTGTACGGTGTGTATTAGGCGCACCTCTGCCTATCCCTTCGAGATTACAGGCGTGATGTTATGTTATTAATTAGAAACAAGCTTCATAGTAACAGTTTTTTCAAAACACTTCCTCGAAAACTGGTCTATAACGCACTACGATTACAACATGCAATGTATTTCACACGTGTGCGTTTTTTTTTTCATTATCCCGCACGTGTGCGTGTGTGATACCTATACTTATTCCAAATTGGTACAATGCCTATAATCTGAGGTGACTTTTTAATTTTTATTTCGGCAAAGCATCAAATGTTTTTTGGATATTCAAATTGTGTTTATAAATAGAAAATCATAAATAAACATGATTGATAAAAACGAATAGTTACTTTTATACAGAAATTAACATTTATTTGTAAAGTTCTAGTGTAGTTATAAATTCAAAAATGTGTAAAATAAAATTATTTTTTATATTAGGCTGTTTAAGGTATGAAACCTTTGCTTCTCCTTCACCTGGCCAAAGTAAAGCGCGGAAAAAAAGTAAATTAAAATCATAGTTTCATAGTAATTCATGACAAAAATATTTTTCGTGTTTATTAATTATTTCTCCATAGTGTATTCAAAAACGTCGTTTGATACACGTGGACATTTGTTATTGCAGTTCTCGGCTCAAAAACACCAGGCGAGGCGGAATTAACTCCTGAGCCGTAGTACGGGAGTTAATTGCGCCTCGTACGCAATAACAAACTTTCTCCACTTGTATCAAAATGTACTATTATCACCTTCTTGACGGATGTTTTCAGGGTCGCTGATAACGAAAATGAGGTATAAATGAAAATAAAAAGACGGCGCCTAGGAAAATTTCCTGTTTATTCATCATGCGTGTCGTTTTCATGGTTTTCGAGGTCACTGATAGAGGAGCGCGTTGCCCCTCCGCCCGACCACAGTAAAATGATAAGCAATAGTGTGACTCGGACGTGTCCTGGAATTCAATGCCTACTGACGATCAGAAGGCTAGGGTTGCTACGTACTATCGGGTATACTGTGTGGTTTATCGTTAAAAAAAAGATGCGGCGCGCGCCACTATCAGTCTGTTCGCACCTTGAAGTATCCTTACGGGCGGAGGAAGGGGCGCTCGGTTAATAACGTCAGCGTTTCGGTCGTTTCTTTGAAGTTAACCTACTGCTTATAATTTTACTGTGGCCCGATTGTGTTGCCAGGCGGCGAAGGCCAAAACAATATACGTTCAATTATTTTGTGTTATTTGTTCAACTGTAATTTTACATATAAATACTACAGCTGTAGGTAGTACTGAGTTCAGACAGTGGTTCAGTTATGATGTTACGAGTACTATTCGTTGGTTTCCTTATTATGACTTCCGTGGGAAGTGGTGTCAGCGGGACCAGAGAGCGACCGCGTCGTGCTGCAGGTAGAATTATTTGCATATTTTTAATGAAATAGAATTTTCTTTGTGTTGTTTCTCAATCATTATCTACTTTGAGCGTCCATAAAATGTCCAGGTGAACGGTAACCATTGTACATTGTATAACGGGCTGGTGTCCGCAACTCCAAGTCATAGCGCGTATTTTGCGTATTGGCTATAATCCATCACGCGGGCCCAATGCGGATTAGTAGATGTCACATGCATGTCTTCGAATTTTTGGTTCTACGACATGCCGGTTTCCTCGTGACGTTTTCCTTCACCGTTTTGAGAGCAGTGGTGATTAAATAAATAACACAACGTAATGCGCCTGTCTGGGTTCGAACCCGCGACTTACTGTTTGTAAGTCGGGGCCGCCACCACTGGGCCATCGCTGCTCTCAACGGTAACCATTCAACCATCTCATGTTGCGCCACAAGTCACTAGACGATGTAGTGTGAGGAACAAATATTTGAGAGTTGCCCAAGAGCCCGCGACGGCCAGACCTTCGTTATTTTATAAAAGCTGAATTTTTTTCTGTGCATGTCCCCTATACAGGTACGAACAACCAGCGACTATAGAGTTTGGGTTGTGGTTACTTCGGTAGGTAACAGGGATTAAAGGTGTATAAAATAGTACCTTACTTTCGTTAAAGTATAAAGCTCAATTCTTATATATTTTCTTCGGGATAAATTTATAAATCTGGTCATCCATTGCCGGACACTTATGACAGTTGTTACCCCCAGCCAGACACCCCTAAACATAAATAAATTATACTTTCGTCATAGTATAAAAGCTAAATTTTATATATGTTACTTGGGGGCCTATAAAAAAATGTTACCTCGATAGCCGGACAGTTTTCATGGTTTTTACACCTTGCCAGACACATTGGAAGTCCGATGTACTTAGTTGCGAGCGCAAGTGCTTAGTCGATTGCGATTTTTTAAGATTTTAAATAAATAAATAATTTTAACGTTCATAGTCATGTTATATTAAGTAAAAAATGTTATTTTATTATTGTCTAATACAAAAAAAAAAAACAAAAAATCGTTTTTATAAATTTCATCACTGTCGTCGATATTTTCATTTTCATGGTCACTACTCCTCCAGTCGATGGCATCATCGTCGTCAATTTCACCTTCTTTGTCTGGCCTCAAGTAACATATAAGGGTGTAAAAAACCTCATCTCTTGTTTTACACCCTATATTATGTTGCTTGAGGCCTATAAAAAATGTAAAGAAGAAAAAAAAAAGACAAAGAAGGCGATATTGACGACGATGATGCCATCGACTGGAGGAGTAGTGACGATGAAAATGAAAATATCGACGACAGTGATGAAATTTATAAAAACGTTTTTTTTTTTTTTTTGTATTTTACAATAATAAAATAAACATTTTTCCCATGGCTATGAACGTTAAAATTATTTCTTTATTTAAAATCTAAAAAAATCGCAATCGACTAAGCACTCGCGCTCGCAACTAAGTACATCGGACTTTCAATGTGTCTGGCAAGGTGTAAAAACCATGAAAACTGTCCGGCTATCGAGGTCTTCTTCTTCAACCCTTGGCCACCCAATGCTGAGTGTAGGTCTCTTCCAAATCCCTCCACTTTTGGCGGTTTTGTGTCATGGCTATCCAGTTTCTTCCGGCCACTTTAGTGAGATCGTCTGTCCACCTAGTCGGTTGTCTTCCCACGTTCCTCCGTCCCGTCCGTGGTCTCCACTCCAGTATTTTCTTTCCCCATCTTCCATCCAGTCTACGGCATATATGGCCCGCCCACTTCCACTTTCTTTTTGCTATCACTACTGCTATGTCCACGAGTCTCGTTCGTCTCCGTATTTCGGTATTTCTCACCCGGTCATAAAGGGTGATGCCCAACATGGCTCGTTCCATAGCTCTCTGAGTGACTTGCATGCGGTGGATAGTGTGTTTGGTGAGCGTCCAAGTTTCAGCCCCGTACGTCATGACTGGGAGGACACACTGCTCGAACATGCGACGCTTTAGGTTGATGGGCACCCGCTTCGACTTGAGTACGTCCGACAGCTTACCGAAAGCACCCCACCCTAGTTGGATACGGCGCTTGATTTCGTGGTCTTGTCCGCTCATTACTATACTCAAAGTCTGTCCCAAGTATACGTACTCCTTGACTTTTCCTATTTGCTGGCCATTCACTAGAATGTGATCAATGTCGTCATCACAGCACATTATTTTTGTTTTTGCGGCGTTCATTTTTAGACCGACATTGAGTGACACGTCATACAGATCTTGTACCATGGCCTGCAGATCCTCCACGTTGCTGGCAAAAACGACAATATCATCGGAAAAGCGCAGATGGGTTAGCCGTTCACCATTAATGTTTAAGCCTCTATTAGACCAGTCGAGAAGCTTAAATACATCTTCCAAGCAGGCTGTGAAGAGTTTAGGTGATATCGTATCTCCTTGCCTCACCCCTCTTTCAACGCGTACTAGATTTGTAAGCTCGTGAAGTTTGACTTGTAAGGTAGCCGCACGGTATACTTCCTTTATTGCCTCTACATATCTGGTGTCTACCTGACATCGTTTGAGCGAGTGAATGACTGCCCAGTGTTCAACCGAGTCAAACGCTTTTTCGTAGTCGATGAACGCCATCACTATAGGTCGGTTGTACTCGTTACACTTCTCAATTATTTGTCGTACTGTGAAGATATGGTCTATTGTTGAGAACCCACTCCTGAACCCTGCCTGTTCCACTGGTTGTGCTGAGTCTAGTCTGGTGGTAAGACGGTTTGTGATGACTTTGGTGAAAAGTTTGTATATGTGGCTAAGTAACGAAATGGGTCGGTAGTTGTTCAGCTTGGTGTTGTCTCCTTTCTTATGCAAGAGTATGACGACCGCATTCTTCCACAATTCTGGAGTTATCCCCCCGAATAGCACTTTATTATAAAGTACTTGCAGTTCTTTGAGTACTGGTCGACCCCCAAGAAGAAGTTGTTCGTACGTAATACCATCTTCCCCTGGTGACTTCCCTTTCTTCATTTGCCTGAGAGCGTGTTTTATTTCATACATGCTAACTTCGGGGAGATCTTCAGTGAGGTGTCTGGTCAGGCTTGCTCGTGGGTCTCCTGTAGCAGCAGCGTTGGGCTCAGATGAACGTGAGCTATAGAGATCTGTGTAGAATTCCTCTACAGTCTCCATTATTTCCTTGCGATCAGATGTTTGTTGACCGTCTTGCTTAGTAAGCCTGTGCATCTGAAGGTTACCACGACTAAATTGTTTCCGGATCACTTTGGGCCCCTTATGTGCTTCTATGGTTGCCATAATTAAGTCATGCTTCCTTCTTCTCTGGTGTTTACGGATAGTATGTCTTATCTGACTGTTTACGGTGTTGATGCCGGTTTGGTCTGGAGCTGCTAGTAAGACTGTCCGTCGTTTCAGTAACAGGGCCAAATCTGACGGTGTTTTAGGTGACTTCTTCACTGCAGGTTTTAACTTCTGCACTGTGCTCTTGATAGAGTCCACTAGCTGTTGGTTTATTTTGTCAGTATTCCATTCACCATGTGCGCTGGCTGTGAGTTTTACTGCTAATTCTTCTTGATAGAAATTTTTATGAACTGACAAAAATGTGCTATTGAGACAAGGTTTTAGTGTCTCCACAAGTCGCCTTCTTTCTAGAGGTAAATTGAGTGCAATTCGAGCTCTTACAATTCTGTGGTCACTTCCCGCGCTCACTTGGTTTAGTACATCGACATCGTGGAAGATATGCTTTCTGTTTGACAGTATATAGTCGATTTGGTTTTTCGTTCGACCATCTGGGCTCCTCCATGTCCACATCTTCTGGGGCTTTTTCTTGAAGAATGTGTTCATGGCGTGCAGTTGTTGGTATTCTAAATAGTTGGCCAAAATATGCCCTCTTTCGTTTCTTTGGCCAAGACCAAAACCACCCACATACTGCTCATCACCCAGAGTCCCACCTAATTTGGCATTAAAATCCCCCATAACGATGGTATAAAAAGAGGGGTTTTCATTTAGGGCCCTGCTGATGTCGTCATAAAAGCCATCTATTTCATCATTGTCTTTAGATGAAGTCGGAGCATATACCTGAACTACCTTCAAAGGGTATCGACAGTTCAATTTAAAGGTCGCATATATTACCCGAGGGGATATAGCGCAGATGTTTTGCAATAAACGAACCATCGAGGTATTTATGAGAAATCCCACACCTCCTTGAGACTTGTCGTCGTATCCTTTGTAGTAGAACAGTTGTCCTGAGTGGAGTTTGAGTAGGTCTTCGCCTCGACGCCTTGTCTCGCAAAGGCCAATTACGTCCCACTTGATCTTGTTAAGGACTTCGGACTCAAGTTCTTCGTAGCGTTCGTCAGTGAGTAGAGTTCTTACATTATACGTAGCCAGGTAAATATTGTTTAGGCAGCCGGATCCGCTCCCCCAGGGATTCTTCGCACCCTCCATCCTAGAGGTTCCCTGACCGCTGCCGTAGCCAGGCCTACCAGGACCACTGGGGACTGAGGGCCATCGCTTATGCTTCTTATTCATATTTGGAAGGTTCTTGGCCTTAAAACGCCACGCTGGCCGGTGCGGGTTGGCGAGTCCACTCTTTTCGAGGGTATTTTTCACCTCGGGACTTGTGGTAGCCCAGTGTACGGGTTAATTAACCGCCGCCCGATGCTCGGCGTTAGTGAGATTACGGCAGTCTATATCACCTCTCTGCCTACCCTCCTCCTTTCACATTCGGGCTTGGGACCGACAACGGCGGAGTTCCGTAACATACGTAACATCACGCCTGTGATCCCCGAAGGGTTAGATAGAGGTGTAGGTACCTAATAGTACACCCACAATTCGCCAGTTATGTTTAAGTCCAATGTAATAGGGGGCGAGCCTATCTGTTGCTATCAACCGGACACAAATCCAGACTGCGTGGCTGCTACTGAGAAATTTCTGATGAAAAACAAAATAACAATTTGCTCGACCCAAGAATCGAATCCAGGACCTCTTGCGATTAAGAGCATTAGACCAACGAGGCAGTCAGGAGATAATTGATAATATAAAATTCAGTCAGTTTTGACGACCCGAATGGCGCAGCGGTAGTGAGGCTGCCTTACGTTCTTAGGGTCCCGGGTTCGAATCCCAGTCGGAGCAAATGTTTGTGTGATGAGCGTGGACATTTGTTTCCGAGTCGTGGATGTTTATATGTATAATAAGTATGTATTTACAAACAAAAAGTATATATTATGTAGTATATCAATTACTATCTGGTGTCCACAACACAAGCCTCGTTGCTTAGTGTGGCACTAGATGGCGCTGTGTGTGTTCAGTAAACTTAACGACCTGTCTTTTTTGTGTTGTAGTGGGATGCAACGGTGATCGCAACGCAACATACAATCAATGCTCCACTTCTTGTCCTCTTACTTGTAATAATTTTAGAACGCCACCAACGATATGTACATTACAATGTGTGATTGGCTGTGCGTGCAACCGAGGATATGTACTGAATCAAAACAGAAGATGCATCAAACCTGATGATTGTCCAGGTAAATATAAACTATGGGGGATAATATAATGACCACCAAAAATAACTTTCTTACCACTAATTTCTATCACCTAAAATATCAATTGATCACCAAATTTATTAAATTGAGCACCAAATTTTATGAGGTGGTTGATGACAAACTAGTTTTGCCTAGGCTGGTTATTTTTTTATAAACCATTCAGAAGTAAGAGCCGTCGGTAGTCGTCAGTCGTCGTCCCTCCACCGGGACTCCCTCGACTCGGATGCAAGACCATAACAGTTCAATTTCTGATGGTCATTATAGCTAAAAAAATAAATTTTTGGTTGTAATTTCAACATACCAAAGATCTTAGCCCAGTTACACGACTCCGTTCCCACCCGGCAAAAAGAATATAATTCAAGTATGGGCTTTAATTTTATTCCTCTTTAGATACACTTTACATTGGCATTGACGGCGGTAAGCCCACTGACAGCGAGCTAAGAAAGAGCAATACATAAAGCCCATACTTGAATTATATCCTTTTTGTCGGGTGGGAGTGGAGTCGTTTGTGTGCTAAGACCTTGAGGGTCCCAAAACTGGTTCGGTCTGCTACATTCTAGTTGTGTAACTGTGGCCCGATTGTGTTGCCAGGCGGCGAAGGCCAAAACAATATACGTTCAATTATTTTGTGATATTTGTTCAACTGTAATTTTACATATAAATACTACAGCTGTAGGTAGTACTGAGTTCAGACAGTGGTTCAGTTATGATGTTACGAGTACTATTCGTTGGTTTCCTTATTATGACTTCCGTGGGAAGTGGTGTCAGCGGGACCAGAGAGCGACCGCGTCGTGCTGCAGGTAGAATTATTTGCATATTTTTAATGAAATAGAATTTTCTTTGTGTTGTTTCTCAATCATTATCTACTTTGAGCGTCCATAAAATGTCCAGGTGAACGGTAACCATTGTACATTGTATAACGGGCTGGTGTCCGCAACTCCAAGTCATAGCGCGTATTTTGCGTATTGGCTATAATCCATCACGCGGGCCCAATGCGGATTAGTAGATGTCACATGCATGTCTTCGAATTTTTGGTTCTACGACATGCCGGTTTCCTCGTGACGTTTTCCTTCACCGTTTTGAGAGCAGTGGTGATTAAATAAATAACACAACGTAATGCGCCTGTCTGGGTTCGAACCCGCGACTTACTGTTTGTAAGTCGGGGCCGCCACCACTGGGCCATCGCTGCTCTCAACGGTAACCATTCAACCATCTCATGTTGCGCCACAAGTCACTAGACGATGTAGTGTGAGGAACAAATATTTGAGAGTTGCCCAAGAGCCCGCGACGGCCAGACCTTCGTTATTTTATAAAAGCTGAATTTTTTTCTGTGCATGTCCCCTATACAGGTACGAACAACCAGCGACTATAGAGTTTGGGTTGTGGTTACTTCGGTAGGTAACAGGGATTAAAGGTGTATAAAATAGTACCTTACTTTCGTTAAAGTATAAAGCTCAATTCTTATATATTTTCTTCGGGATAAATTTATAAATCTGGTCATCCATTGCCGGACACTTATGACAGTTGTTACCCCCAGCCAGACACCCCTAAACATAAATAAATTATACTTTCGTCATAGTATAAAAGCTAAATTTTATATATGTTACTTGGGGGCCTATAAAAAAATGTTACCTCGATAGCCGGACAGTTTTCATGGTTTTTACACCTTGCCAGACACATTGGAAGTCCGATGTACTTAGTTGCGAGCGCAAGTGCTTAGTCGATTGCGATTTTTTAAGATTTTAAATAAATAAATAATTTTAACGTTCATAGTCATGTTATATTAAGTAAAAAATGTTATTTTATTATTGTCTAATACAAAAAAAAAAACAAAAAATCGTTTTTATAAATTTCATCACTGTCGTCGATATTTTCATTTTCATGGTCACTACTCCTCCAGTCGATGGCATCATCGTCGTCAATTTCACCTTCTTTGTCTGGCCTCAAGTAACATATAAGGGTGTAAAAAACCTCATCTCTTGTTTTACACCCTATATTATGTTGCTTGAGGCCTATAAAAAATGTAAAGAAGAAAAAAAAAAGACAAAGAAGGCGATATTGACGACGATGATGCCATCGACTGGAGGAGTAGTGACGATGAAAATGAAAATATCGACGACAGTGATGAAATTTATAAAAACGTTTTTTTTTTTTTTTTGTATTTTACAATAATAAAATAAACATTTTTCCCATGGCTATGAACGTTAAAATTATTTCTTTATTTAAAATCTAAAATAAATCGCAATCGACTAAGCACTCGCGCTCGCAACTAAGTACATCGGACTTTCAATGTGTCTGGCAAGGTGTAAAAACCATGAAAACTGTCCGGCTATCGAGGTCTTCTTCTTCAACCCTTGGCCACCCAATGCTGAGTGTAGGTCTCTTCCAAATCCCTCCACTTTTGGCGGTTTTGTGTCATGGCTATCCAGTTTCTTCCGGCCACTTTAGTGAGATCGTCTGTCCACCTAGTCGGTTGTCTTCCCACGTTCCTCCGTCCCGTCCGTGGTCTCCACTCCAGTATTTTCTTTCCCCATCTTCCATCCAGTCTACGGCATATATGGCCCGCCCACTTCCACTTTCTTTTTGCTATCACTACTGCTATGTCCACGAGTCTCGTTCGTCTCCGTATTTCGGTATTTCTCACCCGGTCATAAAGGGTGATGCCCAACATGGCTCGTTCCATAGCTCTCTGAGTGACTTGCATGCGGTGGATAGTGTGTTTGGTGAGCGTCCAAGTTTCAGCCCCGTACGTCATGACTGGGAGGACACACTGCTCGAACATGCGACGCTTTAGGTTGATGGGCACCCGCTTCGACTTGAGTACGTCCGACAGCTTACCGAAAGCACCCCACCCTAGTTGGATACGGCGCTTGATTTCGTGGTCTTGTCCGCTCATTACTATACTCAAAGTCTGTCCCAAGTATACGTACTCCTTGACTTTTCCTATTTGCTGGCCATTCACTAGAATGTGATCAATGTCGTCATCACAGCACATTATTTTTGTTTTTGCGGCGTTCATTTTTAGACCGACATTGAGTGACACGTCATACAGATCTTGTACCATGGCCTGCAGATCCTCCACGTTGCTGGCAAAAACGACAATATCATCGGAAAAGCGCAGATGGGTTAGCCGTTCACCATTAATGTTTAAGCCTCTATTAGACCAGTCGAGAAGCTTAAATACATCTTCCAAGCAGGCTGTGAAGAGTTTAGGTGATATCGTATCTCCTTGCCTCACCCCTCTTTCAACGCGTACTAGATTTGTAAGCTCGTGAAGTTTGACTTGTAAGGTAGCCGCACGGTATACTTCCTTTATTGCCTCTACATATCTGGTGTCTACCTGACATCGTTTGAGCGAGTGAATGACTGCCCAGTGTTCAACCGAGTCAAACGCTTTTTCGTAGTCGATGAACGCCATCACTATAGGTCGGTTGTACTCGTTACACTTCTCAATTATTTGTCGTACTGTGAAGATGTGGTCTATTGTTGAGAACCCACTCCTGAACCCTGCCTGTTCCACTGGTTGTGCTGAGTCTAGTCTGGTGGTAAGACGGTTTGTGATGACTTTGGTGAAAAGTTTGTATATGTGGCTAAGTAACGAAATGGGTCGGTAGTTGTTCAGCTTGGTGTTGTCTCCTTTCTTATGCAAGAGTATGACGACCGCATTCTTCCACAATTCTGGAGTTATCCCCCCGAATAGCACTTTATTATAAAGTACTTGCAGTTCTTTGAGTACTGGTCGACCCCCAAGAAGAAGTTGTTCGTACGTAATACCATCTTCCCCTGGTGACTTCCCTTTCTTCATTTGCCTGAGAGCGTGTTTTATTTCATACATGCTAACTTCGGGGAGATCTTCAGTGAGGTGTCTGGTCAGGCTTGCTCGTGGGTCTCCTGTAGCAGCAGCGTTGGGCTCAGATGAACGTGAGCTATAGAGATCTGTGTAGAATTCCTCTACAGTCTCCATTATTTCCTTGCGATCAGATGTTTGTTGACCGTCTTGCTTAGTAAGCCTGTGCATCTGAAGGTTACCACGACTAAATTGTTTCCGGAACACTTTGGGCCCCTTATGTGCTTCTATGGTTGCCATAATTAAGTCATGCTTCCTTCTTCTCTGGTGTTTACGGATAGTATGTCTTATCTGACTGTTTACGGTGTTGATGCCGGTTTGGTCTGGAGCTGCTAGTAAGACTGTCCGTCGTTTCAGTAACAGGGCCAAATCTGACGGTGTTTTAGGTGACTTCTTCACTGCAGGTTTTAACTTCTGCACTGTGCTCTTGATAGAGTCCACTAGCTGTTGGTTTATTTTGTCAGTATTCCATTCACCATGTGCGCTGGCTGTGAGTTTTACTGCTAATTCTTCTTGATAGAAATTTTTATGAACTGACAAAAATGTGCTATTGAGACAAGGTTTTAGTGTCTCCACAAGTCGCCTTCTTTCTAGAGGTAAATTGAGTGCAATTCGAGCTCTTACAATTCTGTGGTCACTTCCCGCGCTCACTTGGTTTAGTACATCGACATCGTGGAAGATATGCTTTCTGTTTGACAGTATATAGTCGATTTGGTTTTTCGTTCGACCATCTGGGCTCCTCCATGTCCACATCTTCTGGGGCTTTTTCTTGAAGAATGTGTTCATGGCGTGCAGTTGTTGGTATTCTAAATAGTTGGCCAAAATATGCCCTCTTTCGTTTCTTTGGCCAAGACCAAAACCACCCACATACTGCTCATCACCCAGAGTCCCACCTAATTTGGCATTAAAATCCCCCATAACGATGGTATAAAAAGAGGGGTTTTCATTTAGGGCCCTGCTGATGTCGTCATAAAAGCCATCTATTTCATCATTGTCTTTAGATGAAGTCGGAGCATATACCTGAACTACCTTCAAAGGGTATCGACAGTTCAATTTAAAGGTCGCATATATTACCCGAGGGGATATAGCGCAGATGTTTTGCAATAAACGAACCATCGAGGTATTTATGAGAAATCCCACACCTCCTTGAGACTTGTCGTCGTATCCTTTGTAGTAGAACAGTTGTCCTGAGTGGAGTTTGAGTAGGTCTTCGCCTCGACGCCTTGTCTCGCAAAGGCCAATTACGTCCCACTTGATCTTGTTAAGGACTTCGGACTCAAGTTCTTCGTAGCGTTCGTCAGTGAGTAGAGTTCTTACATTATACGTAGCCAGGTAAATATTGTTTAGGCAGCCGGATCCGCTCCCCCAGGGATTCTTCGCACCCTCCATCCTAGAGGTTCCCTGACCGCTGCCGTAGCCAGGCCTACCAGGACCACTGGGGACTGAGGGCCATCGCTTATGCTTCTTATTCATATTTGGAAGGTTCTTGGCCTTAAAACGCCACGCTGGCCGGTGCGGGTTGGCGAGTCCACTCTTTTCGAGGGTATTTTTCACCTCGGGACTTGTGGTAGCCCAGTGTACGGGTTAATTAACCGCCGCCCGATGCTCGGCGTTAGTGAGATTACGGCAGTCTATATCACCTCTCTGCCTACCCTCCTCCTTTCACATTCGGGCTTGGGACCGACAACGGCGGAGTTCCGTAACATACGTAACATCACGCCTGTGATCCCCGAAGGGTTAGATAGAGGTGTAGGTACCTAATAGTACACCCACAATTCGCCAGTTATGTTAAAGTCCAATGTAATAGGGGGCGAGCCTATCTGTTGCTATCAACCGGACACAAATCCAGACTGCGTGGCTGCTACTGAGAAATTTCTGATGAAAAACAAAATAACAATTTGCTCGACCCAAGAATCGAATCCAGGACCTCTTGCGATTAAGAGCATTAGACCAACGAGGCAGTCAGGAGATAATTGATAATATAAAATTCAGTCAGTTTTGACGACCCGAATGGCGCAGCGGTAGTGAGGCTGCCTTACGTTCTTAGGGTCCCGGGTTCGAATCCCAGTCGGAGCAAATGTTTGTGTGATGAGCGTGGACATTTGTTTCCGAGTCGTGGATGTTTATATGTATACATATAAACATCCACGACTAAGTATGTATTTACAAACAAAAAGTATATATTATGTAGTATATCAATTACTATCTGGTGTCCACAACACAAGCCTCGTTGCTTAGTGTGGCACTAGATGGCGCTGTGTGTGTTCAGTAAACTTAACGACCTGTCTTTTTTGTGTTGTAGTGGGATGCATCGGTGATCGCAACGCAACATACAATCAATGCTCCACTTCTTGTCCTCTTACTTGTGATAATTTTAGAACGCCACCAACGATATGTACATTACAATGTGTGATTGGCTGTGCGTGCAACCCAGGATATGTACTGAATCAAAACAGAAGATGCATCACACCTGATGATTGTCCAGGTAAATATAAACTATGGGGGATAATATAATGACCACCAAAAATAACTATCTGACCACTAATTTCTATCACCTAAAATATCAATTGATCACCAAATTTATTAAATTGAGCACCAAATTTTAGAGGTGGTTGATGACAAACTAGTTTTGCCTAGGCCGGTTATTTTTTTATAAACCATTCACAAGTAGGAGCCGTCGGTAGTCGTCAGTCGTCGTCCCTCCACCGTGACTCCCTCGACTCGGATGCAAGACTATAACAGTTCAATTTCTGATGGTCATTATAGCTAAAAAAATAAATTTTTGGTTGTAATTTCAACATACCAAAGATCTTAGCCCAGTTACACGACTCCGTTCCCACCCGGCAAAAAGAATATAATTCAAATATGGGCATTAATTTTATTCCTCTTTAGATACACTTTACATTGGCATTGACGGCGGTAAGCCCGCTGACAGCGAGCTAAGAAAGAGCAATACATAAAGCCCATACTTGAATTATATCCTTTTTGTCGGGTGGGAGTGGAGTCGTTTATGTGTGCTAAGGCCTTGAGGGTCCCAAAACTGGTTCGGTCTGCTACATTCTAGTTGTCTTAAAAACATGTACCTAAATCCTGTTTTAGTCAGAATTTCAAACCTTTATCTTATTTCTTTAGGGGTTTGAAGAACAGCAGTTTTAAGTTCTTCATCGCCCATAGATAATGGAAGAAAACCCGGGATCAGACGGGTGTTCTGTCTGGTGGGATACTGCCCGACAGTTGTTATCCAGTTTTCCTATAGTCTTAAGTCGCGGATTACGCTTTATCGCCATCTTTTTTTTTCATAGATGACATTCTTTGAACCGTAAAATACTATTTAAGGGATTCGATTTGGATATCATTGTTGTACAAGTATTTTTGACATTTCTTTTTTTATTGTTAGTATACGACTGAACGAGAGGGTCGAGAGGACTGCACCGCAGGCGCCCCGCTCGCGCCTACATTGCAAAAGGCTACACCGCGCCGACAACACTATGTACGTATGGTCAACAAACCAAATAAGTAACCAGGGTCGAAATATATAGTTGACGTTTTCTTAGAAACCGATGGATGTGTTCGAATGAAAGGAAATGAAATTGATAGAAATATTCAATTTTGTTAAAGTAATTAAATTTCATCTAAAGACGTGAAATAGTTTCTAAAAAAAACTACAACTATATCTGACGACCATGGTTACTCATTCATTTTGTTGACGTACTACAATATTTCTGTACTAACTTCCAATAAACAGTTTTGTTTTATCCTACGTCGCATTTTTTTTGTGCATACCACCAAAACCATCCTGTACAAAACATAACCCCATGCTACACCGCGCCGTCAACACTATGAACTATAAGTAAGATCGGCAAATGGGGCTCTCTTAATTTCAGAAGCGTTCATCAATGAAAGTATGTATATTACAATAATATGAAGCTTTTCTTACATGTCATATCTTTTTTTTATTATGCTGCAAAAATTAGAAAAAGAATAAACAAATATTTTACTAAATCTGAACATCTAAACGCAATCATTTTCAATATCGAAACGTATATGAAACAGTGACGGAGGCAATGAAGTTACTCTTGTTTGTAATAACACTAATTCTTGTTTTTGTTGCGCGCATTTATCGTTTATTCTTATTATAATAATACTAATTATGAGGATTTCGGTAGTAGTAATAGTAAGTATCATGAGATGTTTGCTACCTAGTATTACAAGACAAGCCATTTATATTGCTGCGATAGCTTATCTGTTTTGTCCCATCAAATCTAGGCCATTTTGGATAAGACTCCTCCTATCTTTGGAAACACAAATGAGTTCCTTGCTTTTAAGCTTATTCGATTCGCAACATGTTTTGTGTTACTAAATAATCATGCTATTAAATAAAGGAGAATTTAGCTTAAATGGCAATATTCAGAGCTAATAAGAATAAGAATAATTTATTTATAAAAGTATTACAAAAATGTACATTTATGTGCAGTAGTGTTATTTCTAAAACAATGGTATAATTAGTGCATAATAGTAAACTATAACTAAAAATATATTTAACAGTTGCAAGAAACGATAATGTGGAATTCACAAATGTTTGCTAGCGACCTGCCCGATCTAGGTTTATTTAAACCTGTGTTTCAGGCCATCACTTTACATAGCACAAAATTAAGTAGGACAGTAAATGTTATAAAATAAAAGAAATCTATTAACAACTATAAGAATAATGTCAGTGGTACAAAAATCAATAAACATGAAAACTAAATTAAGTAAAATACCTACGTACAATTAGTTACCATGGAATAACATAATCAAACCAGGACTTCTAGCAGTTTTTCTGTGTCCGTGTAATTAAGTATCGCTAAATAATCCGAAATAATAGAGCTGTCGTCTATCAAAACAGAAGATGTCATAATAGGGTAGATGACAAAAAAAAAACTTGCAGGGCAGTCTAGGGACTGCCGATAGAAGTGAAAACTTAAGTAGGTAACTTGTGAATTGTATCGTCGAGCTATGTGTGTGAGTGTGCGTGTGGGCTTATGTGAAATGTATATGTGTTGTTACTAAAACATCATCATCTGCCTACCCTTTTCTCAACTATGTTAGAGTCGGCTTCCAGTCTAACCAGATGCAGCTGAATACCCGTGTTTTACATGGAGCAACTGCCTATCTGACCTCTACAACCCAGTTAGTACCTACTGGGTAATAAGATACCCCTTGGTAAGACTGGTTGTCAGACTTTTTGGGCCACTGTCTACCTGTAACGACTGTCAAAGATCTACAAATGACCATGAAAACGACACCCATGAAGAAAAAACAGAAAATTTTCCTCGGCGCCATCTTGGATTTTCATTTTGACCGCATTATCATTATCAGCTACCACGAAAACCACGGAAACGACACCCATGAAGAAAAAACCAAAAATTTTCGTCGACGCCATCTTGGATTTTCATTTTAACCTCATTTTCATTATCAGCGACCCTTCACCCCCTGCTGCCTCCACCCCTCTCCCCTCCGTCCCGGTCCCAGTCGTAGCAATGGTTATGCCCCTACGCCACGCCGCCACGCTACGCCGTAGCAGATGCTACGAGTGCTACGAACGGCTACGAAGCCTGACGTGACGTTACGTGACGATGAGTTCAATGTTTTTCCTTCACCCAAAAGTGTTCAACGCGCCTAAAGAAGTTTTTACTTCAAAAAACTAATTGGTCCGTCAGATAGATTTCCAAAAAATATTGGGCACATATTTTTCCTTTTTTCACGTAAACAAAAAATTAAGACGATACAGTGTACAGTCAAGGTGTGCAGAGATGATACTACAACGCTACGGCTACAACAATGCCATTGAGTACAGTTGCTGCTAGCATGTGTGAGGAGCATGATTGCATGACATCAACCCATTATGTTGAGTTCGGCTTCCAGCCTAACCGGATTTACCGGTCGCAGCTGACTACCAGTATTTTACATGGAGCGACTGCCCATCTGACCTCTGGAACCCAGTTTGTACTGAGTAATACGATACCCCTTGGTAAGAATGGTTGTCAGACTTTCGGGCCGCTGACTACCTGTAACGACCTGTGTCAAAGATCTATGCAAGATCGGATGCAAGTGACCAAATACTCACCCTGCATGAATGACTAGATGCCTTTTAACCGCGGTTTCGCCTGAGCCGAGGTCTAAAATTGTCCCACAGTACCGTACTTCCCGGATTCAAAGTATTGTTACGACCTGGATGGATATGGGCTAGGTTAAATGCAGAATGTTCTCGTAAAACAGTCGACGTAGTTACTATCATAATTATGCCTTAACCAAGAGCTTAGTTCGTCAAAATCCGATCAGCTTTTCATTCGTAAAAAGTACCTAATAGAAGAAATTTTGTGTGAGTTACTATCGCATTTGTAATAATATTAGTATTACTGACGTACGAGTGTCGCTTTAGATTAAATAAGGCCACGGCCGTAGTCTGAATCAATTCAAATTCGTTTCGCGACGTTAGATTTCACGTTTTATCATAATATCTATTGTATTTTTAATAAATAATATCATATTATAAGTGAATGCGTAGGTTTACATCATATTGAATCTAAAATCGGAATTCGTCGAAATATTTCAGTAATATTCAATAAGCCCAGTTGAAAATAACTTTTCTGATACGCAATAAATACAGAAAGCCCAAAAGTAGAATTTATTTTCACAATTAAATGTAGGTAGGAAAAAAATTGGTTGCCTGTAAAGTCGGTATACGGGCGAAAGTTTTACGTGACAACGACTTTGAGTGGTAAAATAATTTTAATGTGAATATTCATTCGTATACGCGCCTTTCACTTTTTATGTCTGTCTCTCTCGCTCTTAGGCGGGCTAACCATGCCCGAGTGGAAGGGACGCGTGCCTCTCACTCGCTCTCATTGTGAGCGCATAACGTGAGCGGAGCGTAACGCAGTTTCTTGAAGTGTCACCCGGCAAACCAATTTATAAGACGTTGTCACGTCAAAAATTCAAGGAAGATAATGGTGATGATTCTGTTGTGCACAAACTAAACTTTTTTTAGGCTATTGCTGTCTTTTACTAAAAGGCAGTGCGAGAAAAGGACGGCTATAGCTATGAACTAAGTTATAGATGTCAATCTAGTTTATGCCTTGCGCTTCACCGTGTTTTTAGTCAACATGTTTTTACGTGCACCCTTCATTTGTATAGAAATATTAGTTCCAACTAAATTTGACAGCTGTAAATTACCTCCGTCTCTTTCTCCTTTTATTAGAGAGAAAAAGATAGCAATAGCCTAAATAAAGTTTAGTTTGTGCACAACAGAATCGACACCAGTGAGCACTAAAATAACCAAAAGTGAGTAGGAGTTCTTAGAATAGGTAAGATTTGTACCAAAATATTTATCTATCTGGGTTCACCATTCATAGGTAACACCATTATATACCACCATTTATAGGTAATATTTTCGTAAGAAATATTTAATACCATCTGCCTAACCGTTTCCCAACTTTATTGGGGACGGCTTCCAGTCTTACCGGATGCAGCTGAATGCCAGTATTTTACAGAGTGACTGCCTATCTGACCTCCACAGCCCAGTTAGTACTGGTACGATACACCTTGGTAAGACTGGTTGCCTGTCTTTCGGGCCACTGACCACGTAACGTCTATCAAAGATCAACAAATGACAGCCGGGACCAAGCCGCATACGACGGTAATTTGTAGTATACCACAAGATGACGCGAGCCACAATTTGTAGCATGCAGCAATGCCGCACAGTGTTGCCCCGGCATAAAGCAGCCTTTAGTGCTCATTTACAGAGACGCGGCGCGTCGTGCGGAGTTGTGCGGCGCGGCCCGCTTTCAATTCAAACATATGGCATTGTTTCCGAGGCAAGGAGGAAACTCGGTAGGTATCCAATGACGGTCACCCATCCAAAGCCCCTTGAAGAATGACTCGTGCGGCTATTATTATTTAACCACGAGCTCCTAAGGAAATTCGATAGAAAATTGAAAATCGCCAACTAGTGAGATAATATCATGTTTTTTTTTTTTTTTGAGATCTGTGGTGGCCCAGTGGTGGCGGCCCCGACTTACTAACAGTAAGTCGTAGGTTCAGACCCAGGCAGGCGCATTACTTTGTGTAATTTATTTCATCACAACTGATCTCAAAACGGTGAAGGAAACGGGCATGTCCTGTAACCAAAAATTCGAAGACATGTGACATCTACCAATCTGCACTAGGCCCGCGTGGTGGATTATAGCCCATTCCCTCTTCTAGAGAGGAGGCCTGTGTCCCAGCAGTGGGAACATTAATAGGCTGATGATGATGGTGGTGATTTTTTTTTTGGTAGCTCCAGTTAATAAAGATCCTCATTTATGTGTAATTGAAATTAATTGAATTACAGTAGATAGGTACTCAACGATGATACCAAACGAACACTAAGCCGGTTTTATAATGAGTAAAATATGCATCCATTATTCCAAATACCTAACAAACTAACCAAAAAAAAAACGACTGATTCAATTAATATTCCCGTTGAACTAATTGAACATTTTGGAACAAAATTTACAAAATTTTGTGAGAAAAAACGAGCAATGTCCTGATAAAAACACACATGCTTTGTTAAAATTCGTTCACAAAGCTTAGGTAATGATGCGACCTGTTATTTTATTTTACGACTAAACAGTACTGTACTTATTATATGTTTAATTGATTTATCGTGCTCGTTTTATTTATATGGTTTAACGTTCAATTATTTTATTGAATTTGTTCAACAGTAATCTTGCATGTTTTTTTTTAATTGTTTGAAACGTTTTCAGTAGATAGTGAATTATTTATGTTTGTTTAACGGAGATAATAAATACTACAGCTGCAGTACTGACTTCAGACAGTGGTTCAGTTGTGATGTTACTGTTCGTTGGTTTCCTTATTTTGACTTTCGTAGGAAGTGGTGTCAGCGGGCACAGGGACCGACCGCGTCGTTATTCAGGTAGGATTTATTTGAGTATTTTGGGAGATGTTACTCAAGGTTTTTGTTTTTGAATGGATTAGAATGTTCTTTATTGTTGTTTCTGATAGCAAATACGTTAAAATAAGAAAACAAAAACGTTAGTAGTTTAGTTAGTATCGTTAGTATTTTTTACATTCGTTAATTAGTATTTTTTTTTAAAGAAAAAACAGAAATACGAGAGCAGCCCCAGTTTTTCTTTTTATTTCTTCCTCTTTTCTACTAAGTCTCGTTTTATCTCGATGTAAAAGGCCTGGTTTTTTATCTAACACTGGACTGGATGTTCCAGTTCACACACAGTTTTCACTACTAAATTTACTTCTATTTTGAGGAATTGCGGCAGCCGTTTCAGGTATAGCTTTTTCATGTCCAAATTTTCGGTCGGATTTCCTTCTTTTTGTAGAATAACGTTTCCAAGTGTTACTGAGCAACATCCGATAGCAAAAAGTTATTTATTGTTAGTATTATGTAGCCATGTTCGTATAAGCTAAGTAATGTTGCTTAATTTTTTAAAACAGTCAACATGTGGTAACAGTTGAAAACATTGTTATAAAATGTTACATAAATAACATAGAACAAATGCCGTGCAACTCGCTTGTTGCTGAAAGTTACTTTTTGTTATATTTTGTTAATTTATGTTATTGGCAGTAAGTCCGTGATGTACATTCAACAAAAAGTACTTATCAAGTAGCCACAAAACTTACAGATAGTTACCTAATGTTACTGTGTTGCATAGTGTTGCTCCACAAAACTTAACTTCGGTGTGGATAAGAAGAATATTAATAAAATAGAAAAAAAAGACACCTCGTGCAACCTAAAAACCGAGCTATCGGCATAGGTAATCCACTTCTTCCCCCACTGCTCAACTAGATTGCTCAACTGCTTAAAGTAGAGCAGTAGGTAATACCAATGGCTCTACTGGTTATTGCTCAACTATGAATAGTTGAGCAGTGGGTAATACCCGCTGATCAACTAAAACTGCACAACTCATATGCATTCATAAAAAACCTACAGGTATAATTGGATATGCCTGCAGCCTTCGATATTTAACAAGAAATTATAATATCTCTAACGGTTACAGAAGCATTATGCTCAAAAAATGAACACTACACGCGAAATAACCAACGATGCATAAGAACCTGCGCTAACAAAGGGGTGCCAATCTCTGATGATTGCAAACCCTTCACTGGATGCGTCTGTAACGGCGGCTTGGTAAGGCTCAACGATGATGCCAGTGGAAAATGTGTACCGGAGAGCAAATGCCGTAAGTTGAGATAGTTGTAAAGGAATTTCCAGGTAGGGTGGCATAAAAACTCTGACACCAGGTTAAGCACTAACTATAAAAAAAAAAAGACCTGAAGATATCAGAAAGTCCGTGTGTGGATGACACAATTTTTATAAATTTTGTTGGTTTTAAACGGTTTCTTATCGTGTCTAACTTATTAAAATTCGTCATCCATAGCACAGTCAACATTCTGATAGTTTTGTGGCTAATGTAATAATTTGAACAATTTATTCAAACTGTTTTCAGTGCCCAAACTGAAGTTGTTACCCCGCGTATACAACAAGATCACGTCATCAACATCATTCTCTGCCTTTATCGTCGGCGTAGCATGTCTTCTTCTACCATACTTCTCTCTCATCAGACACATCCTATCTTCCCATATCATCCTTTACACAGTCTATCCATCGCTTCATCAAGATCATGTATTAATGCAACAATTTTCAACTCCTCATCCATATAGTATTGTGGTATAAATAATCAAATTTTGTTATAAAACAATAATCATGCAAATTTTCCCTTAGTAACAAAGTTAACAGCAACAGGGTTGATGAACTAAAGCCGACAATTATCTATATTGTTCTAACATTTGTGTCATATGCATGAGAGTAGGTACATAAATAAATACTATACAGGGTGAAGGGTTACCATGTTTTCAGTATAACATTTATTGAGGAAACCAATCCAGCATGCCTGAGAGATATTTCTCGACGGCATGTAATGCCAAGTCTAAGGTCCATGGGCGGCGCAAGAACCCTGATTATTCACTATATAACCACACAAAAAAGAAAGAGTAAAACATTCCGAACCACACATATTACACTTTTGCAGGAAACATTTCTATGTGGTGTTTCAGGATGATGTAGGTAGGTACTGAATACGTACGTGGTTAACAATTGTGCGTCGATGATTTCATCCTGTATCTACTGTTTTCGTTTATCGTTTACACCTACAACAAGTAGTAAAGACTAGTTGCAGACAAAACGTTTAGAAAACTCGTCAAACAGGTTAACAACCTAGTTTACAAGACATGTTTGAAAGAAGGTCAATTCATGTATACGAAACGTTATGTGTGTATATTATGTACCTGTGACACTTGCGGATACAGTAACTTCTTTTTTTGTGACAGAATTTTCAGATTCGAAACAATAGTTCCGAAGGTTACCTCCTACATCCAAACTCGTTATAATATTATAATTTTCGTAAATTACTTATCATATTTGGTCCACCAAAGGTCCGCAGACTACCTCTCAAGGCTAGCCGTATCGAGGAGTATAGCCTTTTGAATTAGGCTCTTAAGAAATCAAAATTTGTATGGAGAATCGCAGTCCCTGTTCCCTTTTAGTCCAACCCCGTCAAGAGAGCTTCGAATGATGTTTGACGAGGCTCTTGGCCATCAGGCCACTTACAGTAACGACAATCGACACAATGATAGCTGAGCTCACATCCACATGTCGACAATAGTGTTATTATTAATTTATTTTATTGAGTAGCGTATAAGGAATTTCACTTTAGCTCTAGACAATACTCGGAAATACTTAGTAACAGTTAGAATAATAGAAACACAATTCAATAATTCGTTATTTTATTGTTTTTATATAAATATGTTTGCTAGATTTGTTCGCGATGTATTGTTGCAAGAACAATACATCGCGCCCACACATGTTAGAACACGTAAACGAAAATTACACAGCTGGTTTCCTTGACAGTTATTTAATCAACTTTATTTGTTTAATAAACAATAGCCCTTACATATTTGAATCGCAATTTGGTATTGGATTATCAGCACCGTGCGTCACCAGTTCAACATTATTCATTTTCAAACCCGTGTGTTGATTTGACTTTGGTAGCTTCTATTAGCAATTCACAGTCCACACACAGTAGGGTTCCCATATCAACAAACTAAAGGTTTCCGGAGGAAATTCCGGGCATCTGAAGAAAAATCCGGACTTTTCTTTTTTTTAATTGTATAGGTTTAATTTTATAATAGAATCAAAATCAAAATCAATTTTATTTGTGTAACATAGGTAGTGAATACAGTTCTTAAATTAAAATAGGTCGCTATGTTATGCCAAGAGGCGTACAAATACATTATGGTTGCATGCCAAATAAAGAAATACAAATCATGCGAGAGGTAAACACAAATAATTTGGTAGGTATGTCAAAATTAATAGCATTATGATAAAAAACAAAAAATATATAAAATGTCACATTATGAAGTAATTACTACAGTCAATGCATAAATAAATAGTCATATCATTACCATTGTTCTCAATATTTTACTAGAAATTGAAAGCGTTTGCGTGTATTCTCCAGTCAAAAAAAAAAAAAATAAGTCTACATTAGTTTATCATTCAGAAATTCATCAATCGTATAATAACATTTTTCAATTAACAACAGTTTTAATTTTTTTTTGAATTGTGTAACATTCAAATTTTTTATTACATCTGGCAATTTATTGTAAAGCGCGGTTCCATGCCTAAAACGCTCTTTCTCACTAAAGCCGTCTTACAACGCTGATTGCCTAAAGAGTTTGCGTATTGGCTACGAATCGCAACATCTCGTAAAGTCGACACTTTTTCGAACAAACTCATGTTTGTTTTGACGAAAACACTTATTTCAAAAATATACAATGATGGTAAGGTAAGTATTTTCAGCGATTTAAAGAATGGTACACAGCTATCATCAATTTTCAGACCACACATCGATCTTATGCATCTTTTTTGTGCCTTAAAAATGATATCTTTATCTGTAGAATTGCCCCAAAAAACGATACCATATTGCAAAATTGAGGCTACTAGGCCGTGATATGCAACTAGTAGCGCATCCATATTTATTTTTCTAGCAATTTGGAAAAGTGCGTATGCTGATTTATTTATTTTCTTACTTAGGTCATCTATGTGGGCCTTCCAGTTAAGTTGATTATCAAGCAATAAACCTAAGAATTTTGCTACTTTAACTTCTTCAATGTCACAGTTACTATGTCTAATATTTACTTTTGGTACTTCAGTTATTTGGTGAAAGTTCATTATTTTGGTTTTCTTTAAGTTAATAACTAAATTATTTTTACTAAGCCAATTAATTATGTCAGATAGTGTATTATTTATGTCAACTTGATAAATATTGCGATCAATACATTTTACTATGGCAGTACTGTCGTCTGCAAACATAACCATTTGATGTTGAGTCACCTCTGGCAGATCGTTTATATAGATCAAGAAAAGAGGTGGCCCAAGGACGCTACCCTGTGGGACACCAAACTTTATTAATCTAGAACGAGATAAAAAACTCTTTTCAAATTTTGTTTTTTCACATATTCTTGCAATCTCTGTACATTGCATTCTGTTGGAGAGATAGGATTCGAGTAGTTTTAAAATGTTACCTCTGATACCGTAGCTACGCAGTTTGTCCAACAAGACGTCGTGCTTTACGTAATCGAAGGCTTTGGTCATATCTGTGTAGATAGCACAAATATGAGCTTTTTGATCTACTGCCAACATAGTGCTACGCAAAAAATTAAAAATAGCCATGTTGATCGTGGTATTCTTTCTAAAGCCATATTGTTCCTTGCATAATAAGTTAAATTTGTTGAGATAGCTATACAGAGACTTATAAATAATTTTTTCTAAAATCTTGGAAAATACAGAAATTTTAGCTATTGGCCTATAGTTCTTCATATCAGTTTTATTATCTTTTTTATGAAGTGGTTTAATAATAACTTTCTTCAAGTCATCAGGATAAACCCCGTCAACAATGCAAAGGTTCATAATATGCGCTAATACGGGTGCTATAAGTTCATTTACAAATTTTATCACCTGTGTTGACATACCGTCAAATCCTACAGTACTTGTATTTTTAAGTGATCTTATAGCCGAAATCATGTCGTTTGTTAGAACCGGCTGCATAAACATTGATTGGCTTGTCAGATTAACGAATTTATTGTCGAATTCCATGTCAGTTTTAATATTATTCTCAATGTCATCTATAAAATAATTATTAAATGCATTTGCAATGTCAATAGGTTTTGAAAAGGTCTGGTTACATTTATTAATGGTCATTATTTGTTCTTTAGGAGAATTATTTTTAGGTCGATTGACAATTTGCCATGTAGCTTTCGACTTATTCTTCGAGGTTTTTATAAAGTAATCATTTTGAGCTTTTTGTGTGAGCCTTATAATTTTTCTATATTGCGAAGAGTATTTTATAAAGTTAGTTTTATTTTTTAATACAGGATTTAGTCTATATGTCCACAGTAATTTTCTTTGTTTTTTACTACAGCTTTTTATGCCGCTCGATACCCATTTTACGTTTTTATTTGTATGAATAGTTATTATTTTATTAGGGAAGCAAAGTTTGTAGAATAGGGAGAACGTTTCATAAAATCTTTGTAAGCTACATTGGCATCGTTACTTGCATATACATCCGTAAAGGTTAAACT
Source organism: Xestia xanthographa (assembly GCA_905147715.2). Taxonomy (NCBI): domain Eukaryota; kingdom Metazoa; phylum Arthropoda; class Insecta; order Lepidoptera; family Noctuidae; genus Xestia; species Xestia xanthographa. Next base: position 22,213,367 of record LR990646.1, read on the forward strand.
TTGAATGCATTCTCGGAATTTTTTTAGGTTCTCTGTGGAGTAGTCTTTTTTTTACAGTTTTCCAGAATTTTAAGCGGCATGTTTTATTAGAGAAAGAACAAAACATTTTCGGGCGCTTAAAACAAAAATCAGAAAAACTTATTCACACTCCCATCTCTCTCTCTATTATCTAATGAGATAATAGAGAGAGAGATGGGAGTGTACTGTTTATTCTCTTTCTACCATTTCATGTGTTTTATTTGTGCGAACACTTAATACAATCTTGAGAACATTATGGTGGTGACTTTTATTGCCAACTCTGCTTACCTACACACTCGACAACACCAGCTTCATATTGGTGTGCTAGTAGGCCGAACACACCGGTGTACATCTCCCGCCTACACTACACCACAACAGCGGAGAACATCGTAAAGTACATGCGTCAGAAGACCAAGTACGTGGCGAGAGTGCAGCTGTTGTAGTCGCGTCGCAGCGTCAACTTTAAGGCGTTCGTGGTGCGATTATCTGCACCTCATCTTGGAGGAGGACTTTTGGCCGCAGGGAGTGGTGTTCCGTCGGTTCCACGGGCAAGTGCCAAAAGTCATCCTCCAAGATGAAACCAACATTAGTTTAACGGAGACTTTAAATTCATGCCATCCCTTACATTTTGTATCAAAAACAAAGCGAAAGCATCAATTTAAAGTCCACCGGCCAATTTATACTTCACGAATATATCTTTATTAATATCAGAGATCAATGGTGGGCCAGTCACCCAAAGGACCAATAAAATTATTTTATCGATAGTCATGATGAAAACGACAACAATTTAGTAAATTCACAGTTGGTTGAATATGTATGCTACCAAAAAGATTTGTCAAAAGTCATCGTAGAAATGCAGGCAATTGTAGGCACTAACCAAGCGGAAAAGAAGAATAAGTACCTTCAGATTATTAGCGTGTTTTGACTTTCCAGGATTCAAATACACACAAGAAAAATACGTTTCTCTGTAAATATACTGAAATTGTGTAATTTAAGTTGCTTTTCATGCATATTAATCACCTTAATTATGTATATCTCTTTTACTAGCGTCGCGTCGTGACCAATTAAACTTCACGTATCTTTTCACAGTATCTTTAACATTCATCAACATAATTTCACGACATTTCGTGAGACATGCTTTTCATTAATATCTGTTTCAGCTGGTTGAGATAATCCGAAAAAAACACGGGATCGAATTAACCCATGCAGAAGCTATGGTTTTCGCAAAAGTTACTCAAGAAAAGACATAATCCACTGGAAAATCATTCAGTCAATCCCGTTCGAAATCTTCATCTCGTTCTTATTCATCATCTTCTTTTGTATCTATTGGTATCTGGTAGCTGTAGAGGTGATTCTTCTTTTCTTTATTTTTATTTATTTTATTTTTTATTATTTATTCTGTCTTGATTTATATTTTTCACATCAATTCATTATTTCTCTCGCGTCATCAAATCATTATTGGACATGTTATGTTGCAAAGGCAGGCTTAACTAGATATGAAGTTTTCTTATTTACAGCAAATCTTATTTTTAAGTAGATTGAATCTCTTTTTTTGGTACAAGCCCGCCACACTATTCCGAAACCATTACAATGGTTTCGGAATAGTAGGACTTACAAGTCCTGAAAGCCAGAATCAACAGTGGCGACCATCAGAAAAGCGCGAAGACAATGAAGCTCGACGAATTCCCAGAGAAACAATCTAACTGTCTTGGATTCCGCAACGAAATTATTCAGAAAAGTCTAGCCGAGAAGTAGGAAAAACCTGAAAATATTGTCAATAAAACAGCACTATTGGTTCCACAACTAGAGTTGGAATTCTAACAGTGCGCTTTTATTAGGTCATTTATTTTGACAACGCCTATTGTCACTGAGAACTGCTATAAGTGGCACAATTTTCCTACTGTTTTGCTCCATTTGTCAATATTTTTCTCTCAATTTCAGCGAACAAATGCAAAGATTGCAATGCAGTCTACAAAGATTCTATGAACCCTTGCCCTTTGACATGTGCTCATCCAAAACCAAGACCATGTCCCTACGCGGCCATCAATAAAGGAGGTTGCGAATGCGCCCCTGGTTTTGTTCTTAATGAAGCTAGCGGAAGATGTGTTAGGCCTAAAGAATGTCCCGGTACTTATTTTAACTATTGTTTTTTTTGGGTTGGCTTGGGTTTTTATCGAATAAACAGGCTTTTATACACACTTTGTCTTGCTCAAACAATAGGGTAGATGGACAAGTCCGTCAAATAGATTTCCAAAATATATTGGACACATATTTTTTTATTTTTCACGTAAACAAAAAATTAAGACGATACAGTGCGCCGAAAACTCGTGTGACGTCACAAGCCCCCACTCATGATCTTTGCCAAGTTTATCTTCGTCATCATCATCATCAGCCTATTCATGTTCCCACTGCTGGGACACAGGCCTCTTCTCTAAGAGAGGGAATGGGCTATAATCCACCACGCGGGCCCAGTGCGGATTTGTAGATATCACATGTCTTCGAATTTTTTGGTTCTAGGACATGCCGGTTTGCCACACGATGTCTTCGTCAATTTTTATTAATTTGATAAAACAAAAAACACGTATCCAATATTTTTCGATAATCTAAGTGACGGTCTAAACAGAATAATTTTTTTTTTAGTCAGTCATCATCCCTTAAATATTTCATATTATTATTATATATGAAATATTTAACTTACTCATCAGTACGCGCTATGTTCCTAATCTTATTATTTAGTTCCTTTTTCTAATTCTTATTTCTTTTTCCCTTATTATTAGGAAAAAAATGCAAAGATCCTAATGCAGAGTACGTAGATTGTCCCAACCCATGTCCATTATCATGTGATCGACCGTTCCCAAGAGTTTGTAATAAGGCTTGCGTTAAAAGAGGTCGCCAGTGTGCCTCAGGATATATTCTGGACATCGACGATATCAAGCATGGGAAATGTGTTAAACCTAAGGATTGTCCGGGTATGTACTGAAACTTTTATATTTTATTTCTTTTTTGTTGGCTTGACCGTCCGCCTCCCTGGCTATATGGCCCTTTCACTGCTTCAATCATTTGTGACTCCTAGTTTCTTGCGTCCAGTTTGACAGATTTTAATATAATCTTTCTTAATTTTTTACAGCACCAATATATTGCCCAAAACATTCCCGTTACGTGATAGAAGAAAACCAATGCCAAAAGACGTGCGGAAATCGGTTGTTGACTAATAGTGACGTGGCTGGTGCCTGCGTCCCATTCACAGGATGTTCCTGCAGACCTGGATATGTCAGATTGTATGATAACGCAACTGGACCTTGTATACCTGAAAGTAAATGCCGTAAGTATAAAACTTTTAATGAAAAAGCTTGCAAACGTGATAATGAACTCTAAATCAATTGTGATACGTTTGATTTTCTAGCACCAATTCCAACTGAATGTGGTGTAAATGAAGAACCAACTAGCTGCAGAATAATTTGTCCTCCTCAAACTTGTGATAGTATCTTCTCTTCATACTATTGCGTGCCAACCGATTGCGAGCCAGGATGTGACTGTAAAAATGGATACTTGAGGAATAAGGATGGAATTTGCATTCTTTCTGATGATTGTTTTAAACCTGATCGTAAGTATTGATGTACTTGTTTTTAATCGAAGAACTTTTTGGAGGTACCTACAGCTAGGATAGTAAAAATACGGTGTTTTTGTTTTCAGCAATAGAATGTGGAGAAAATGAAATAGCGTCTGACTGTGCAATTCAATGCCCCCCTCAGTCTTGTGAAAGTCTGTTTACAACTTATTTGTGTGCAGAATCAAATTGTACTGCTGGATGTAATTGTATTGACGGTTACCTTAGGAACAGTCTCGGGATATGTGTACCGAGTGAAGAATGTTATAACGGTCAGTGTTATACTTAAATACTCTAACGCAATTTTGCATACTCAAATACTTAAACGCAATCCTACATTGAATAAAACTGGTTCTTTGCAACTGTTTTGTTCTTTACACCACCGGCCAATTTATACTTCACGAATATGTTTTTATTAATATCAGAGATCAATGGTGGGCCAGTGATAAAAGCCCCGATTTACGAGTTCTAAAGTCATCGATTCGAACTAAGGCAGGCGCATTACTTACAGTTATTTATTTTATCACTACTGCTCTCAAAACGGTGAAGATAATATCGCGAGGAACCCGCCATATCCTAGAAGTATGTGGATCGACAAATCGAAGATAATTATGTGGTATCTACTAACCCACACTACATATTGTGTGGATTATACTCCACTCTTTCGCATAGAGAGGAGGTTCACAGGACTCATGCATCTTTCCCTTTCGGCGATAGCTTCACTAATTGTCATCATCATTTGGCTCGCCTTTTCCAAACAACGTTGGGGTCGGCTTCCAGTCTAACCGGATGCAGCTGAATACTAGTATTTTACATGGAGCGACTGCCTATCTGACCTCCACAACCCAGTTAGCTTCACTCTTAGTCATTATTACAATTATCAAGATAATAATACACACTGACACAGCCAAGCTGCAGTGTTTTTGTAATTGTATTGTGAAATATTAAATAGAAGTATCTGAAGATATAAAATTATTCAACTAATAAAAAGAGACAGAGAACGAGAACAAAAATCCAACATGTTTTACGTGAATTATACACCAGTAAAAACCACAGTAGTGTCCCACAAGGTTCCATCTTCGGACCACTGCTCAATGTAAGTCTGTCTATCATTCCATAGATCCAGCAGGTTGTGGCGGAGACGTCAACGCAACACGCTCGCGTGGATGCAGTAGTCCATATCCACCGACCTGTAAAAACCCTGATCCTAAACTCCGCTCTGATGTTTGTCAACTTAACGGATGTGAGTGTAAAACGGGATACATTAAGTCTTACGAAGACGGGAACTGCATTGAATCAAAAGATTGTCCTGGTGAGTGAATGCTATATTAAAGACTCTCGTCTTCTTCCTTGGACTGTTCTTTTTCTGTCATAGACTCAGAATCGATGACCCTTGGTGAAGACATTTTTCTGAGTTGAGAGGGATGCCCACAGGACCTTAGAAAGCCTAATGTTACACCACTTTGAACTGTCATACTTTCCAAGGATTTGAGTTAACATCCGTGTTACTGAATTAGGTAAAACATAATAAATTAGTTTGTCATTTAGCTGGTTTGACGCCACAATAGACTTGGCCATTTACTAGGCCTAAACATTATAATATAATAGATGTAAAGTTTTAAATATCTTATAAAATATTTTTTTATAGGTGGATCACCGAAATGTGGATCAAATCAAACATACGTTGGTTGCAAATTTGGTTGCCCAACCAACTATTGCCCAGTTGATGATAGTCGGGCTCTGGTTGCTTGTTCTATAGCATATCCTTGTCAGGGCGGTTGTGCTTGTTTAGGTGGCTATCTGATAGTAAGTTACGATAACCCGCAGTGCGTCTTGGCTTCAGATTGTCGTAAGTAAAAATACATTTTATTGTAATTGTAATATGAATAAATTTTCGATAGCTGCATAACAGCTAAGATTATATTGTTCAAAAGCAGTTTTATCGGATTCTAAAATAACTTACATTTGATTTCAGCTGACTTTAAATGCACAAGACCAAACGAAGTCTTCGATCGCAATCCTTCAACATGTTTCTTCGAAAGATGTGAGGATAGAGGCAATGAATGTAGCTCTCCTTACCCGCCTGGACCAAGATGTGTCTGTGAAGATGGTTACTACAGGAACGAAAGCGACATTTGTATTCCTGTTTCAGAGTGCCGTAAGTTTTGCTATTATTTTTTTATTGTATATTAGCGGACGTCACGCGGTTTCACCCGCGTAGTTCCCGTTCCCGTGGGAGTACGGTGATAAAATATAGCCTATACGGATTCGGAAGAATCCCTCTAAGTAATGGTAAAAGAAATTTTGAAATCGGTCTAGTAGTTTTTGAGCCTATTCAATACAAACATACAAAAATACAAAAATACAAAGGTTTCCTCTTTATAATATTAGTATAGATTAGGCCAGCTCGAACCAGCCTTCGTGATGCGCATCCAGATCTTTTCGCCACCTGTTTCTAGAATGAACTCGGCGATGCTGTCTATCCTTCGGCACCCATTCGAGGTGGCGCAAGAGGAGAGTACCTGGAAGAATTTTAGGGAGGCCTTTGCTTAGCAGTAGAACATACAAGGGAACTAAAAAACAAAATAAAACTAGGTTGTCCTAGTTTTATTTTGTTTTGTTTTTTTGTAAAATAGACGTTGCTATCGTAAAAACTATTACTTTCTCTTTTAAGGACCATGATAATTTTATAGATGATTTTTTTACTTGCATGAAAGTTTCTAAAATGTGTTCCAAAGTTACGAACAATGTGTAATGCCCGTGCCAGACTGTTGTAAACAAGCCCTCCACACACCTCCACCTCGGTCTCCACCGATGTGGAGGCCGAACCGTTCATGGCAAACTGTAATCCTATTTACGGTTTGGTGAAACACTGACTGACTCACTGGTGAAACACGGACTCCTATAATGACCGTGTTTCACCAGTGGGTAATGTATAAGCTATTTAAGACAATGATGATGAATAGATGAATTTAAAAATGATTGAATTCTAACGTCTAAGATACAGGCTTGGCCTAGTTTAGACGTTAGGGTTCATTTTGATCTGTTTACTTACATGTACTTGTGACAAAATTGTGATATGTGTAAAATGTACTTCCTCTTTTTTCAATAATTATATTATAGTTATAGTTATAATTACTTTGAAATTCGTATATACAAATGCTGTTTCAAATATCTGTAAATATCTATTGCGAATTTGCGACTGTGTGAATGTTTTCTAATGGTTTTTTTTCTGACGATACAGCACCACTTGGATGTAAGGACGATCTTAACGCAACATACACTGACTGCCCCAGTTACTGTCCACCGAGTTGTGATGACATTGGTCAGGAACCAAAGTCATGTGTAGCCGCGTGTGCACCGGCTGGCTGTGCGTGCAACCCAGGATATGTGCTGAATACAGATGGAAAATGTATCGACCCTAAAGATTGTCCAGGTAATTGTTCACTTTAATATTTATTATTACAAAATCCACAGCTCTTTACGATCTTAACCTAGACTATTTTAATTAAACCTACAGCTAATTAAGGATTTACAATTTAACATCCATACATAGCTAAGAATACAACGTGTGAGAGTGTGTGTGCCTGAGGAGTTAAAGTGGGTGTGTGAGTATGTTATAACGGTGTGATATGATTTTTAGAAATACCAAAAGAAATATTTTCTGAATTCTACAACAGCGCAGCGGTGGCCCAGTGGTGGCGGCCCCGACTTACGAACAGTAAGTCGTGAGTTCAAACCCAGACAGGCACATTACTTTGTGTAATTTATTTCATCACCGCTGCTCTCAAAACGGTTAAGGAAAACATTGTGAGGAAACCCGCATGTCCTAGAACCAAAAACATTGAAGACATGTGACGTCTACCTATCAAACTCAAACTCAAAGCATTTATTTCAAATAGACCATTACGGCACTTTTGAATGTCAAAAATACAAAAAAGAAAATCAAAGCTACAGTCCCAGTCACAAGGCATAATAACTTGAGAAAGTACTGAGTTGCCCATTCCCTAGCGTAGATCTCTATGGAGAAGAACGGGCAAGAAACTCCATGGACACTCTTTTAAAATCAAAATATTGTTACAAAATCTTGGTTACATCATTAATTTTGAGATTATACATATATGTGAGAACGATGTAGAAAGACGTGCACACTAAGAGCGTCCAGAGTAAAAGATTAGATCAACAATTTATGAATAGAGTAATTAAAAACAACCTTGGCAGCTAAGAGATGACCAGTCCCAACTGACAGCGCCCGTTCACAGACATGAAGCATGTACCGGCGCCATTCAACTCAACCATATTGATTTTAAATGACCAGACACACCCGCCACCATCAGCGAGACATTTAAGTGAGCATGACATTCTCTCAGTCACCAAGGCATATTCAAGTCAATGAGAGATAAATAAATGTAAATGGTGGCTGAACAATACAAAGTACTCACACATGTGCTATGCCCCCTATGGTTGTGGAGCAGGACCAGCATTTAGTCCAGCATTTTATCATCAATGTAATCCCCAATGTTATAATATGCTTGCCTACATAGTGTGATTTTTATACAAGATTTAAATTTCGTCTCATTGAGTTGAAGAATGTGGGGAGGTATTTTATTACCTATAGATATTATATACCATTACATGAAAGATGAATATTATCCGCACGGGCCCGCGTGGTGGATTATAGCCCACTCCTGCTCATAGAGAGGAGGCCTGTGTCCCAGCAGTGGGAACATTAATAGGCTGATGATGATGATGAATTCTACAATTAAGGCTTTATGTCAACGTTAGTTTTTAAAACACTCGGTCTGCCCGCAATTCGGTATGTAAAGTATTTTTCAGGTATTTTTAGGGTTCCGTACCCAAAGGGTAAAAACGGAACCCTATTACTAAGACTTCGCTGTCTGTCCGTCTGTCCGTCTGTCCGTCTGTCTGTCACCAGGCTGTATCTCATGAACCGTGACAGCTAGACAGTTGAAATTTTCACAGATGATGTATTTCTGTTGCCGCTATAACAACAAATACTAAATATAGTCAATGGTACGGAACCCTTCGTGTGCGAGTCCGACTCGCACTTGGCCGGTTTTTTTAATATTTTTATTTCGTAAAACCTTTAATTTTAAGCCACTGATTTGAATCTTTTTTTTTTCCAAGTAACAGTTTTTTTTAAAGTATTTTTCGTGATGACGTCATTTCATAGTCTGAATAGCTTTAAGTCTTTGCCACGTTTTCAGTTCATACAAAAAACTAATAAACAACTTCAAACTTGACATTAACAACAGTTGACACTTGTCAGATACGATTTTTTATTTTGTTTGTTGTGAAATGTGAATGCTGTGATCGTGGCTGTGATGTGAACTTTTTGTTTGAGTTACTTTTCCTACGATCTTTAGCAAATTTAATTTCTACCATTATCCGTACTGCATATTTGTGCAATGAATCTGTTATCGACAACTGGTGCTAAATGCTACGAAGCAAGACACCGTCATGTAGAAACACTACAACAAATAGCCTATTTACTAATCCAAACAATAGGCAGGCAGTTCCGTAAAGCATGCAATGGTCGATCAATGTTGCAGTAAGTATCAAAGTCCAACGGGAAAGCAAGGTATGTCGTATACAAAGAATTAACGCAGAGAAAGAGAAATTATGACAGCGCGCGATCCATATATAATAACTAGCATTGACACTTTGGCACTGACGGTATGACAGACTAACAACAGTTTTTTTTTTAATTTACCTTGAAAAGCGCGAAGGAAGTAGTCTATTCAGGCTACGTTATGACGTCATTTAGAGGTCAAATGAAAGTCAAATGGTTACATGTATTATTGTGAAAATAAACACAATCTTGTGATATAGAGAGCTAAAAATAGAAAAATAAGGCTTAGGACCCTAAAATCTCCAAATGGTTTTGGAATCATCGTAGGTTAATTTTTACTTTACATATCGAATTATTTTGTGAAACTGAAGTATGTATGGGCTTGTACCACTGCCCTTCATAACCTAATAAGGCTGCTGGTTGCAACACCTACCTGTTTTGTTAACTAGCAGTTGTGTATGTTAAGTGCACTTATAGATGTTACTATTTAATGTTAACGTTGAAGTTTGATTAAATACATTATTATATCAACTTAAAAAATAAAACTATTTGCTCGACCGGGAATCTAGCTCAGAGGACCTCATGCTCAGATTATTTTTTTATTTTTTTTATTTTCCTAAAAATTATATCAAACCGGTATAACATACTCACACACCCACCTTAACTCCTCAGGCACACACACTCTCACACGCTGTATTCTTAGCTATGTAAATATATTAAATTGTAAATCCTTAATTGGCTGTAGGTTTAGTTATTCAGTAGATAATTGATATAAAATTCAGTAAACTTAATGACATGTCTTCTCTATGTAGTTATGAGATGCAACGGTGATCTTAACGCAACATACACTGAATGTACCAGTTATTGTCCTCCGAGTTGTGATAAGATTGGTCAGGAAGCAATGGCATGTATAGCCTCGTGTGCACCGGCTGGCTGTCAGTGCAACCCAGGATATGTACTGAATCAAGACGGAATATGTATCAACCCTAAAGATTGTCCAGGTAATTGTTAACTCGAATATGAATTTTAGGTAGTTTTAAGGGTTCCGTATAGTCTTGACAAGGAACCCTTATAGTTTCGTCATGGCCGTCTGTCCGTCCGTCTGTCCGAGGTTTTGCTAAGAGACCGTGAGACAGTGGGTGTTGGATAATTTTGTACCAAATAAAAAATCCTTAGAATAAATCATTCTATATTGTGATAACGGGCTACTACGGAACCCTATACTGCGCGTGTCCCACCACGCACTTGGTTTTTATTTTATGATAAAATGTGCATTAATTAATTATTCATGTAATTTAATATAGCAGATATATGTGCCGGATGAGGTTCTTGGCAAAAAAAAAAATCTATTTAATCCTTTTCGGAAATGAATTAACAAAAATCCATTTTAATTGTCCAATTATAAGTAATTGGACAGTTAAAATTGGTAATTGGTGTGCACCAGCTTTTAGACTAAGATATACATAAATATTAAGGATCATCTGATATTACAAATTGCTCTTACTCTTTTTCTGTCAACATGATAGCTCAACTTTTCGCTCATGCATTTGGCTTCCCGTTCATTCACTCACACAGGTTGCGACGACCCCAATGCAGTGTACAAGGGCTGTCCAAGTGCTTGTGAACCGACTTGTGCAAAACCTGACCGTAACCAAGCATGCACAAGGCAGTGTATGCCACCCGGCTGTGTTTGCAAACCAGGATTTGTTCTGAATGAAAACACTGGAAAATGTGTCAAGCCTGAGACCTGTTCTGGTAATAATTTTCTCTAAGGAAGTAATACAATTCGTAGATACATAATTTCCCAGCAAAATTTTTTGAGTACAGTTACTTAGTTTGATGTGCTTGGTTGACAGCTTCGTGAAAGGTCACGTACTCTAAAAGCACGATGCAGGATTCTGGTTTTTAGTTCTTAATTTGCGCCATAAATGTCACTAGCGTACTTTTTGTCAACTTGATTATCACCGCTACAAACTAACCAACTTATGGTGGCTAATTGTTTAGCTTCGCGAGTAATTATGATCCTAATATTACAGTTGTGGACGAAGGATGTGGTGGAGATCTAAATGCAACACACGCCGACTGCCCAAGTAGCTGTCCACCTACTTGTGCTGATCGCTACAGGAAAGAAAAAACTCTGTGTATTGCTCTGTGTGATCCGAGTGGATGTGTATGCAAGGAGGGATACATTTTGACTAAGAAGGGTGGAAAATGTGTCAAGTCGGAAGACTGTCCAGGTAACATAATTCTAAAAGATCATCTGCGATTGTAAGTTCTCTTACTCCTATTTTGTCGATTGGTCCAACTTTTCTTTCCATAATTCATCCATACAGATCTTGGTTGGAAAGGAGACCCCAGCAGTGGCTATAGATATAGAAATATTAGCTTTGAGTATCATAATGTTGCCAATATTTGTTTCACTTTCTACTTTTTTTTTTCATTTGATAATTTCTACAGAAAGCTATCCAGGTAAAAGTTCTAAAACATTTTAATAAAGAAATATGGCAGAATATAAGAAATATGGTAAATCGTATTATCTATGTAGTAGTGGGATGCAACGGTGATGGCAACGCAACATACACTGAATGCACAAGTTATTGTCCTCTGACTTGTGATGACATTGGTCAGGAACCAAAGGCATGTATAGCTGCGTGTGCACCGGCTGGCTGTGCGTGCAACCCAGGATATGTACTGAATAAAGACGGAAAATGCATCAATCCTGAAGATTGTCCAGGTAAATATTAACTTTTAGAGGTTTGTTCCAAATGAAAAAACTCGAAAATGTGTCAAGCTCAAGACCTGTCCAGCTAATAGTTTTCTTAATTCGTCTTAATATAGAAATATTAGCTTTGGGAATTGAAATATCTTCACATTCTAATTTCACTTTTAACTGATGGTTTTTTATTTGTATTTTTCTACTAAACAGTGAAAAGTTGTGAAGACCCCAATGCAATGTACAAAGACTGTACCAGTGCTTGTGAACCGACTTGTTTAAACCCAAACCCTCGAGTGTGCACAGAGCAGTGCCTGCCTCCTAGCTGTGTTTGCAAACCAGATTTTGTTCTGAATGAAGAAACTGGAAAATGTGTCAAGCTTGAAAGCTGTCCAGGTAATAGTTACTTCAATTTATTCTAATATAGAAATATCAACCTTGGATAATGACATTTTGATTTCATTTTTCTCTGAATTTTTCTAAATTGAATTTAAAATCAAAATCAAAGCATTTATTTCAAGTAAGCCAGTTACAGGCACTTTTGAACTGTCGAAGCAAAGATGAAAATTAAATGTAGCTACAGTCCCAGTCACAAGACATAAAAACTGTGAAAGTACTGTAGTTGCCCATTCCCTAGCGTAGATCTATTCATTAATTTGATCAATTATTCTGCTATAACAGTGATAGGTTGTGGCGGAGATCCCAATGCGGTGTACAAAGACTGTGTCAGTGCTTGTGAACCAACCTGTACCAACCCGGACCCACAAATATGCACCTTGCAATGTTTACCAAGCGGTTGTGTATGCAAGGAAGGATATGTTAAAAATGAAGAAACTGGAAAATGTGTTGAACCTGAGACCTGTCCAGGTAATAATTACTCCAAAAATATCAACATTGGATATATTGGTGGCAGCCCCGACTTACGAACAGTAAGTCGTGGGTTCGAACCCAGGCGGGCGCATTTCTTTGTGCAATTTATTTCATCACCACTGCTCTTAAAACGGTGAAGGAAAACATCGTGAGGAAACCGGAATGTCCTAGAACCAAACAATTCGAAGACATGTGACATTTACCAACCCGCGATGGGCCCGCGTGGTGGATTATAGCCCATTCCCTCTCATAGAGAGGAGGCCATGTGTCCCATCAGTGGGAAAATTATAGGCTGATTAAGGTTTTGCTAACCTTGGATACCTAATAAAGTATCGTCTCATTTTAATTTCACTTTTCTCTGACCTTTTAAAATTGAATTATTCTGCTATAACAGTGATAGGTTGTGGAGGAGATCCCTATGCGGTGTACAAAGACTGTGTCAGTGCTTGTGAACCAACCTGTACCAACCCGGACCCACAAATATGCACCTTGCAATGTTTACCAAGCGGTTGTGTGTGCAAGGAAGGATATGTTAAAAATGAAGAAACTGGAAAATGTGTCAAACCCGAGACCTGTTCTGGTAATAATTACTTCAAAATTGTTTAAGGGAACCAAGTTAAAGAGGGGAAAAGTGTTTGAGAACTCGTGAAGTCGTGATACAATAGTAATCTAAGTAGCCTGTCTCGTACCGCTACAAATTAAAGGCCTCTGTTTCTTTTTAGACTACATTATGTTTTCTGTTAATGTTGTTGTGTGTTGTTAAAAGTAAGTAATAATCCACCCACATTCCACTAGTGACGATTAAGTCCCATGTAATAGGGGGTGAGCCCTCTTGATCAGAAGGTCTTAGCTAAATGTCCAACAGCGCAAAACGAGCAGAAAGTCTAATGAGCAAAATGTCCATGTAGCAAAACGTCCAACTATCAGATGGTCTGAGTAGTAGAACATCTATTTAGCAAAAAGTCCGATTCTCAAAATGTACACACACTATGCATCGGGAGACAAACGAACATTATTATTTACTTAAAGACTTATCAACCCGGCAAAACTCCAGACTCCGTGGCTGCTACTGAGAAATTCCTGATGGAAAAACCCAATAAAAATTTGCCCGACCCGCGAATCGAGCCCAGGACCAACGAGGTAGTCAGTAGATAAATTGGTATAAAATTCAGTAAACTTATCGATCTTTCTTCTCTTAGAAGTGGGATGCAACGGTGATGGCAACGCAACATACACTGAATGCCCCAGTTCTTGTCCCCCGACTTGTGATGACATTGGTCAGGAACCAAAGTCATGTATAGCCGCGTGTGCACCGGCAGGCTGTGCGTGCAACCCAGGATATGTACTGAATAAAGACGGAAAATGTATCGACCCTAAAGATTGTCCAGGTAAATATGAACTTTTAGGGGTTTAAGGAACAGGGTGAACAGACCCTCATTCCTGATTGAAAAGCGAGAAATCTCTGATTAGACGGGTGTCGTGTCTGGTGCGCAACTGCTTGACGATATACATTTTAGATTATGAAGGGTGGAAAATTTGTCAAGCCAAATGTAGGTCAGTCCTTTTTGTGGGAGTCAAGCTCATTCCGCCATCTTCGCCTTTATCTGCTTTCATAGGTCCACTCAGTGGGTTTTTCGTCAATTAGCCAGCCCAATTCCATTTAAGTTTAACGGTTTGCTAGTTAAAGTCCCTGACTTTGATTTTTGGCAAATCTAGTGGACGCGGGATGTGAAGGTGACCGGAATGCAACGCACAGCGACTGCTCAAATTCTTGTCCACCTATCTGTGGTTACAATTATAGTAAAGAAGAACTAATGAACTGTGCGAAAGTTTGTGACTTAAGTGCCTGCGAGTGCAAGCAAGGATATATATTAACAGAAATTCGCGGACAATGTGTTAAGCCTGAAGATTGCCCAGGAATGTGGTCAATCTTTATTATCTTTACAACGATTCCAGGGTGTCTAAGTACTACTATTATTGGCACACAAATATTTAAATCCACAACAGTATTTTTTTCATTCCTTTAATTTATTTTAACTCTGATTTTGTAATATAGTCAAAATAACGATGATAAAAAGAACGCGGTCTTTTCACGTATCGAGTACAGACTTGATTCCACTTTTTGTTAATTTGTTTTATTATTTATTGACACAGTGCCAGGGTGCAAAGGAGATCCTAATGCAGTATTCAGCGACTGTCCGAGTGCTTGTGAGCCAAATTGTACTAATCCGAAACCCCAAATATGCACCAAGCAATGCATGCCTCCTAGCTGTGTTTGCAAACCAGATTTTGTTCTAAATGAAAACACTGGAAAATGTGTCAAGCCCGAGAATTGTCCAGGTAATATTATTTCTTCTCTATTCTTATTTTGTTCTATAGGGTAATATCAGCGTTCCTTTTCTAAGTATTATTTTAATTGATTCCAATTTTTGCGCATACCTTTTTCCAAAACAGAAAAAGGTTGCAAAGGTGATCCCAACGCGATGTACAGCGAATGTCCATCTGCTTGTGAACCAACTTGTACTAAATCGGATCCTTACCAACCATGCACCTATCAGTGTCTGGCTCCCGGTTGTGTGTGCATGCCAGGATTTGTTCGAAATGAAAAAACTGGAAAATGTGTCAATCCCGAAACGTGTCCAGGTATGATTTATTCAAAGGAAGCAATCGGACTTCATTCTGGAACATAGTTTTCAGTATGTTGATAAGGTTTGCCTTTCTTCTCAGTTAATTAACTTGTGTGATCATGTCTCGTGCAATCAGTTATTCTGTTTTTATTTTATCTAATAAACGGAAGAGGATGTTTTTGGTTTGTACACGTTTTGATATAAAAAAAACTTCAAGATTGAAGTTTTTGTTTAATCTTAAAATTTTCTTATGACAGCTGAGCCTCAATGTAACGGGGATCGCAATGCAACATACGTGGAGAGCCCAGAATACTGTCAGCCTACTTGTAAGAATCCGGAACCCGAAGGAGACTGCATGGACATGCCCGCGCCACCAGGCTGTATATGCAAACCAGGATATATTTTTAAGAAAAAAGGAGGACGGTGTATCAGGCCCGAAGACTGTTCAGGTAAATAACAAGTTTTATTTTATTTACAAAATAATATTTGTCATGTATCAAGGTCATTATCTGCCTAGCCTTCGACATCCACTCCAACCGGTTCAGCTGAATACCAGTATTTTACATAGAGTGACTGCTTGTCTGACACAAATTGTATTTTTTTTATTTGTTGCTTTATTGGTTTGGACGAGGTTCGAAGCACACAAAGCCGGCGCTTGATCACTCTCAGGTCGTGTCGAATTGCCGTCCCATAGGACTGTCGGACAATTGTGCACTATAATAATTATCTCCTGCATACTTGGCTAAACTCCGTTGAGCTGGCCAACATGATCGAAATTCGTTCAGAAGGATATTCAAATTTAGAAGGGATGCTTAATAAGATTCGATACGTAACGATACTTGCATGGAAGTCTTATGTTTTTGCAAGCTTGTTCCAAGCCGTACATAACTTTCATTTAGTTATCTTTACTTTTAGGTGGATCGCCGAAATGTAAAGCAAATGAAACCTATGTCTACTGCAACGCAGGCTGCCCAACTGATTACTGTCCTACGGATGACAGTCTCGCTATTATCGCTTGCGATCCTCCGTATCCGTGCCCCGGAGGCTGCGCTTGCAAAGGAGGCTATTTGATAGTCAGTGAAAATGATGAGAGATGCATCTTGTCTTCAGAATGTCGTAAGTACAACTAGAATAATTTAGTGACTGGTTACCTTAATGATATTAAATCTGGTATTTATGATAAATACAGTGATCGCAAGTGCTGCTGCTGAGCACGACATCCAGTGGCAAAGTGTAATTGAATTAAAAATATATAATTATATATTAATGGCATTAGGCCCGTCTCCTTAAATGGGGCATAAACATAACTGGTGCAATGTGGGTATGTGTGTGTGTTGATTACAACTTTTGTTTAACGCTCCAGGGATAACAGATGTGACGATATATTGGTGCTACACACTCTGAAGCTTCAGTCTATTTCTTTCGAGATGTAGTGGACAGTACAAAAAGTACTGCAATCGAAATACTACAAAATTATGAATCACGCTATTAAAGCCTCGTATTCACTAGGCAACAATTGACGCGCAAAACGTGACGCTCAACATGTTCGGCAACGTTGCACAACATCGCGCGACGTTGTCAACTGGCGCGTAGCATGACAAACCATAACAAAAGTTGCTAAACAAAAGTTCCGCACTGACTTTCAACACGTGGAGCAACATGTTGTGCGCCAAATGTTGCCTCGTGAATACGAGGCTTAAAGTTATCCGGGACTTAAGGCTACATAGGAAAACCCGACAACAACTGTCGGCTAGTAGCCTACCAGATAGAACACTCGTCTGGTCGCAGGATGCTCCCTTTTTTATGGGGGATGAAGAACTTTACACCTCAGTTCTACATACCTCTACAGAGATAGAAGAAAGGTTTGAAATTCTGACTAACTGGATATAAATGTGTTTTCAGCACAACTAAAATGTAGTAGACCAAACGAGTTTTGGGACGCTTATGCTCCAGGTTGCATACGAGAAAGATGTGACGACAAGGACATTCCCTGCGATTTCCAATACCCCGGTCCACCAAGATGCAGATGTATGCCAGGGTACTACAGAAACCAGGATGAGATCTGTATACCGCAATGCCAATGTCGTAAGTACATATGTTTTAAAAAATTTCATAAGAGAACCGTCTAAATGAAATTGACAGTAATTACTAGGCTGCTTTTTAAGGGATAAAAAAAAACAGAAATAACAAACGCTTACACCAACTTGGGGTATCCATGTATTCATTTGAAGTGATATACGGGTCAATGCCATTAGATGTCATCTCCTAGAACGGGTTTCAAAGATTCAGGAAACTAAGGTTCAGAGATCTTAAAAACAAGGACCCTAAAAAAATATAATCCTGTGTGAAATACTAGTTATATTGTGTCCTGCTGACCAGTAGGAAAGAATCAGTTACACTAATATATCCTGTACATATTGCAGCAAAGCCAGGATGTAACGGTGACATAAACGCAACATTCTCAGAATGTCCCAGTGAATGTCCTTCAACTTGCGGTGACCCCCCGGATCAGGGATGCACGACTGTCTGTGCAGAACCCGGGTGCATCTGCAATGAGGGATTCGTTCTGTCTAAACCGGGTGGAGTTTGTATTAAACCCGAAGACTGTGGTAAGGCATTCAATAATTTTAAAGTTATTACTTCCAAACGCAATGTTTGCTAACGTGCAATGGAGCGCAGTATTCTAACCGCCAAGCTAACTGACCACATACGCAACACCACACTGCGCTCCAAAACATAAAGGCTGTAAATAGAGCCATAGCCACCCATAGCGAAGCCAAAAGACACTTGTTTTCCCCGTCATTGCGATATTTATTTTGTTCTGGACCGAAACTGGGAACCTACTAGTTACGGAGATATTGGAGGTCAGAGTTCCAACTTTTCTCCAAGGTTTTTTTCAAATTCTAGTGTTTAAGGTCATAACTTTACTTATAACTTTACTTTTAATGCTTCCATAACTCGTTTACTATTAAATGAGTCCATCAGCACTATGTTTTGATTGCGTTACATTGAGTTTTACCGTAAAAAGTGATATTTCACCCCCTAAAAAAAAGTCGTTTCCCAGCAATAATGTTTGCGTTGGTAAGTTACTTAGTTTGATGTACAGAATGCTTGGTTGGCTTTGTGATGGGTCCGTTTACACCCTGTAAATTAAAGGCGTAACTCAAAAAGCCGCTAATCTGAAGTGTGCCTTGGTGTGCTAAGTTGTAAACGTTTACAGATTACATAAAGAAGTGATCATACCTACATCATACTCGTATATCAACGTGAAATCAGAAAGACCTTTATATCACACGCAAATAAGAACAAAAAAAAAACTTCATTCGTCTCCTTTTGGTTTGGACAACGCGACAATAAGCCACGTTTACTGGTCTTTCCCTACGCTTGCTCTCTTTTGTTGATGCAGAAACACTTTCAGAATAAAACTAGCAACCAGAAGGGGCAGTACTTCGTTCCAGTAGCAATAATATCTTGGTACTAAATTATCCTCTTTTCACCTCGACAAGAAATCTTCAGAATACGCAAATTCAGTTCCATCTACGGGGAGCTGAAAAGGATTTATTGTCGCTTGCATTTCAAAGATATTGCAATAGAATAACCGCGATGGTTGGACACTGAACCTTATTACCATATTTTTCATTTGAATTTTGTCTGGATTCTGAGAGATCTTGAGCATAAATCTGTTCCAACAAAAAGGGGAAGATTTTTTAGAATATTCTATTGTTGCATGAAGAATACGTGTTTAAAACTTTTGTGGTCTAAATTCATAGTCACTTCGTAATTCTCTTTTACTAGTACTGTTTCCAGCTTGACTAATAAAAGATTTTTCTTCTAATGTTGATAAATCGTTTTCAATTTAATTTATCACCGTAACAAATGTAGGATGGTTTGTATCAAAATAATTTTATTTAAACTGCTAAAACCAATTGATTATTTGTCTTAAAACAATCCCGTTGTTGCCACGTCCAAGGGTTTAAATGAGAAATGCGTTTACTCTAACTATTGTTTGGACAATTCAGAATCCGAACAGCTACATGTTTATTGAATCGCTTTGTTCAGATGCCTTTGAGCGAACAACACGTAACTGAAAAGTGGAAATAAATCCCGGCTTTTTGGGAGGAAAGTCGATGGCTTAGTTGGAAACCCTAGTAAAACAGGTTCGTTCGATTTAAGTAAATGTAATAGAAAATATTTCGAAGTTGGATTACGCTTTATCGCCATCTTTCTTTTTATAAATGACGTTCTTTTAACCATGAAATACTATTTAGGGGATTCGATTGAGATAGCATTGTTGTACGAATATTTTTGATATTTCTTTTTTTATTGTTTTGATCGTAGCAGGTGGCGGTCTATTCTTTCTGCTCTCATCATCTCCCTAGCCTATTCCCAACTATGTCGTTGACGGCTTCCAGTCTAACTGGATGCAGCTGAATACTTGTATTTTACATGGAGCGACTGCCTATCTGACCTCCACAACCCAGTTAGTACTGTGTAATACGATACCCCTTGGTAAGGCTGGTTGTCAAACTTTTTGGGCCACTGATTACCTGTAACGACTGTTAAAGATTTACAAATGACAGCTGGGACCAACAGAGGCACGGAGGAAACTCGGTATGTAATGGGTGGTCACCTATCCACAGACCAACCTAGACAAGCACGGCTTAACCTAACGATCGACCCAGGCGGCTGTTATTATTTAGCCACGAGCTCCTCATAGATGTAATTTTATAATGTTTATTGAATATCGTATTAGTTGAACGAGTCTTAATCGAAGTGCAGTAAATCGTGCTAATTGAAAATTGTAAAATTAATTTATTGTAAAGAGCGCTGTTAGCAATAGTCAATTTATTCCCCGATAAGTTCATTATGAAAACGTTAATTAAACATAACATTCTTTTGTTTCTTCTTTATTACTTGTGATAATTAATTTACGGAAATGTTTTATTTGTTGGCCCAATTTACACCATTTTGTACATAATTTGGGTTAAAACGAATTGAAATTATCTTTCCTTTTCTGTAAATCGTTTCAATATCAGAGAATGGTGTTTCAAATTATGCATAGCGCTAAACTTATTTTTTTTTTATTCTAGAGCTTTCTCGCGCATGCGAGCTAAACGTATTTACAGATCGAGGGTGTAAATGGGTCTTAAGACTGAATGTCCCAATATCATCAATGACATCTGCTTAGCTTTTTCGCACATATGTTGCGGTCGGCTTCCAGCCTTACCGGATGCAGCTAAATACCAGTATTTTTACATGGAGCGACTGTCTATCTGACCTCCATAACCCAGTTAGTACTAGGTACCTATACGATATCCGTTGGTAAGATTAGTTGTCAGACTTTCTAGTAACTGACTATCTGCAACGATTGTCCCAAATATGTGTCAAGATGAAATTGTTCCGGAACCGTTTCGTAAATGTAACATTATTTTGTGGACAAAAAGTCTGCAACTTAGTAGTTACATCTAAAACTAATAGCTGCAATTATGAAGATAGTAATATCTTCAAAAGGATATCAAGTAACGCGAACGATATCCGACAAAGTAACTTTATATGCACGTTATTGCATATCTAGCGTTTCTGTTTCCCACATAATGGACTGTCAGTTGTTACTAAGTTACACACAGTTCTATTCGTCTGTCTTTTGTTTTATTTGTTCTTCTTTCGAAGTGTTTTGAACTGTGTTGTTACTGTCAAATGCTAAATATTGACTAATAAGTTTCGATTCAATTTCTTGGACCTCGGGAATATATACGATCTCACATTTTTTGGTAGCTCAAAATATCTTTATCAGGCGGTCATCTTCAAATAATAAGGGAAGATTCCTGCTTAATAATTTGTTACGTGGACAAGGTAGTAGTGTACAATTAGTTAATGTAGTGCATATTGCAGAACTGTAGCATGCTATGAAAATAATATTATCCGTAACCGTATAGGTTTTTATATAATAATATTATATAAAAACCTATACGGTTCACACTTATTAAAATTTAAACAAAAATACCAAATTGCTATCAGGAAATACAGAATTGGTACGTTGGAGTAAAAAAATCCCCGCGTGTAGGTACGTCACAAACCTGATAGCACGATCTTGCATCATCCGAGTCATATCTCCGCCACAGTAGACATGTCAACATACAGTATTTCAACTAGAGAAAAAATGTTCGGAATAGGCTCTCACGAATTTAAAGAGTGGACTTAAATAATTTAAACTGGAAACGATGTGATGACATTTTTCGCTCTTGAACGCAGTTGAAATGTACCCATCGCGTGCATTGTTGAAATTCGACCTGAGCATCCTTCGGTGAGGGCCAAAGAAACCAAAAAAAGCTCGTTGGGTTGACGATGTCGTCAAAGTCGCGGGTAACACCTGGATTAGGAACCGGGAAGTGTGGCAGAAAAAAAGGGAGGGAGCAGTGGGTGATACCATGATATGATGATGATATGACATTTTGGGCTGATATGATGATCCTCCGGGTTACTCGTGAGTGAGTACCCTGTCGCATTAAGACAAACGGTTACGTTTTATGGGTGTATTGCTATATAGCAAAAAGTTTACTTGACCCAAACCCAAAGACCGGCCGTTTGATTTCTCAAAAATGCCCGACTTGGTTCACTGGCTATATTTGTGTTGTGTCCCCGTCGAGTTTAGTGTTTTTATATCCTCATACACTTTGTTTTGCCAGAGTTCGTAATATAAGTGGTATTTTATTGAGAGGAATAGTGTCTGACAATGTTGTTCGTGTATCTTTCTGTTTGTGTTCTTTCTTTAGTTCACAGTGGTGTGACAAAATATGTGGAGGAAAAAGGTAGGTGAAAATAAAAGATTATTGTTAGTAATAAGAGATTTGTTGTTTGAATGTAGTTTAATCTCCATCAAGAGTCTCTTCAATCAAATAATCAAGTATCCAAATAAGCAGGGTTCGAATTATTTTCTTTATAAAATCATTTATAATGACGAATTGTTTTATTCTTTGGTGATAAAATAATTTGCTTGTTGATTAAACACAATGTTAGCGGCTGTTTTTTTTAAAGGGACAGCTAATCGTGTTCGGATACACGTGAAGTGTATTGTTTTATGATTTGTTGTTATTATGATAATTATAATTATCAAAGTATAATAATATCATGATAATTATCACTTCGAACCCTAAAAATAAGTACTTAATAGCCTTTACATTGCAGTTGTACAATGTCATAGCCTAATCAGCATAATTATGATGTTCCGACTGCGGGGTCTGAGGCCTCCGCTCTGTGAGCCCAGTGTGAATAGGTGGATGTCATGTAATAAAGTGTGACGATAATGTGTGTGTGTGTGTGTGTGTGATGTGTGTGTAATGTGTGTGTGATGTGTGTGTGTGTGTAATTTGAGGATTGCCGGTTTCCTCACGATGTTTTCCTTCATCGTCAATGAGAGTAGAATAATGATAGTTTAATGATTTCATATGATTCAAATCTACAACCTAGGTAGTACTGGGTCCTTAGTAAAACTGGGTGTCCGACTTTCGGGCCACATATTGCCAAAGATCTATAAATGACAGCCGGGACCAACGGCTTAACGTACTTTCCGAGGCACGTAGGAAACTCGGTATGTACTGAGTGATCACCCATCCAAGGACCAAGCTAGGCAGGCGCAGCTTAACCTAAATATTACTGGTATGTTCAGTAGATAATTGATATTAAATACAGTAAACTCCACGACCAGTCTTCTCTTTGTAGTAGTGGGATGCAACGGTGATCGCAACGCAACATACAGTGAATGCGCCAGTTATTGTCCTCCGACTTGTGATGACATTGGTCAGGAACCAAAGGCATGTATAGCCGCGTGTGCACCGGCTGAATGTGCGTGCAACCCAGGATATGTACTGAATAAAGACGGAAAATGTATTAACCCTAAAGATTGTCCAGGTAAATATGAATCTTTAGTGGTATAGAGAACAAGGTGTATTGTTCCTCATCCCCGATTGAAAAGCGAGAAAACTCTGACCCCCGTCTGGGGTGTTGCGTCTGATGGGCTTCTGCTGGACCGTTGTAACCAGGTTTTTCTGTAATGGATGTGAAAAGACTCTTATCGATGCCGCAAGACACTCGTTCTCCCCGTCATTGGTATATATTGTTTTGTTCTGGACCATACGTGGGATCCTTTTAATAACGGAGATAATATTGGAGGAACAAAATTTCACCTTGTTCCCAATTTTTTTAATTAAATTTTTTAACGTTATGACTTTACTATTATATACCTCCACAATGTTTTGAGTGCGTTGCAAAAAAAAAGACGTGTCTCAGCAATAATTTTTGCCAAGGGTTACTTAGTTTAATGTGCAGAATGCTTGATTGAAGGCGTCGTTTACACTTACCATCTCGATTTAGATGAAATTTGGTACATAGGAGGACCATGGCCAAGGTAGAACATATAGTTTTATCTCTGTAGTACAGCTACAGTCCCGTGGGATAATTTTCGACCTCCGCACGCGCAAAAGTGCGTGCTTGAGTTTATCTTTACCTTTTAAAACCTCGATTAGGTATTCTAATTTAACTTTTTGAAAAAGTCAAACTGAATTTGTTAGACAGACAGAATTTTAAGTTGAATCCTGAAATTCGTTCGTCACACTTTTCATACGGGTGGAATTAAAAAACTATATTCGCGAGCCATGACTGAACTTCTATTCAAAAAACTTTTGGTTCCACTAAATTCAGCAATTCTCGTTTGGAATTACTTCGGTTTATAGGTGTTTTCTGTGCACATGGTTAAAGGAAGGCACTTCACTATATACACCGATCACGTCAGTTATTCTTCATACCCCCAGGTATGAAGAAGGAGAAGAAGGGTGTATAGTTCTTCATCCCCCATAGAAAAGAAAGGATCCTCCGACCATACGGGTGTTATGTCTAGTGAGCTACTGCCCGAGAGTTACTTGTCAGGTTTTACTCTAACTACCATTTTCAATAACTTACTAACTGGTAACGGAAGGTTGCTATCTCTGTCTGTTTGACATTTAGCTTACGGACCGTTATAAAACAAAACGTCACAGAAAAGCTTACTTTATTTTTCTACTAGCGGACATCTCGCGGATTCACCCGCGTAGTTCCCGTTCCCGTGGGAGTACCGGGATAAATATAGTTAATGTTACTCAAGGTGAACGTAGCTTTTTAATGGTGAAAGAATTTTTGAAATCGGTTCATTACTTCCGGAGATTACCCCCTACATACAAACTTACAAACATACAAACTTACAAAGAAATGTTACCTCTTTATAATATTAGTATAGAAGTATAGATATACATGAATCAAGTGACAGGTAGGTGACGCTCATAGAATATTTTAAGTTAACTTTGTTTATACAAACATTGATAGCTACGAGTCGTAGGCATCTTAACTAACAGTTATACGTTAGTTAGTTATATAAAACGGCCGTATGTCCAGGATAACTTAACTGCGTGATGTAGGAATTTGATGTTAGTTCTTCATGTGTGTCATAGATGGCACTGTTTTACTTTTTGTTCTATGTTTCCGTAGTACATTTGGTAGTGCCGCTACAAAGTCAAGAAAGAAACTTCACCCGTCGTTGTTTTTAGATAGAGTCTCGATTACAGTGTCAAAAAAGTCTGGTTTCAACTAATCATAAGTAGAATAAAATTAATCAGAGACAGTGAGACGTTCTGACACAAAGTGAATACATATTTTAATATTATTGTTCTGTTGATATTTCGACACTCCAAAATATCCGTTATGAATCCAACAGTACACTTTCATTTAGGCTTTTTAGTCAAAACGAGCAATACAATCTAACACCAAGTACCTACGTATTCTATTCTATATTCAAACACAAATTATTCAAGAAAAGCCACAACGGCCCATCAACGTCAAAATCGTATCAGTACAAACTGAAATCTATCCTTCTATTATTTTGGTCGTTATCAGGGGCTTTATAGGCCTCCAAATGCCTTAATGACAGCCTCTTTAGATGATAGTCGGGTACAGAGGGCTTAACGGCCTTTTCAAGTAAGGATTTGGTATATTATAACCATCCTCAGAGTAAGTTGATTTTAAGCTTGCTTTGGAAACTACGTATAATGTTGTTCGGAATTCAGGTCATTATTTTTTTCACTCTTGGAAAAGTTAATATTTGGTCTGCGATTTACAAGTTTAAAAAAATATTATATGACTGCCTCGTTGGTCTAGAAGTCACAAGCGCGACTGATGAGCATGTCCTAGGTTCGATTCAAGGGTCGGGCAAAGTGTTATTGGGTTGTTCGATCAGAAATTTCTCAGAGTAGCAGCCACTGAGACTGGATTTGTGCCCGGGTGATGGCAAAAGGCTCGCCCCCTATTACATGGGACTTAACATAGCTGGCAAAATGTGGGTGTACGATGGTACACCTCTGCCTACCCCTTCGGCGATTATAGGTATAGACAATAAAGTTTATGTTTTGTTTTGTCTAGTCATATAATTTTTCTTCAAGAATTATTTCTGGCTCCCTAAAGACCGTCTCTTACCGTATATGCCTTGAAAGTGAAAACACTTATTAGCTTTTGGTCTAGCATTCTAACTCTCAAACAGAATAAATGTACTAGAGTATTTTGTTAAAGTGTTAAAATGTGTTTCAATAGGGATCCATTTTTTTGCATAATCTTCTTTTTCCTAATATACTTTGGCATAACTGTTTTGGCATAATTGTTTTGGCATAATTTGTTTTGCCATAATAATACTTTGCCAAATTTTTTTTTGGCATACTGTTTAGGTTGGCATAATCATCTTGAAGGCTAATTTGTTTTGGCATACATTGAATTTTGCATAATGTTACTAGGCATAATGACTATTAGCATAATAGTATTTAGGCATACAAATAATATAAATACCGGAATAAAATTTGAGTTATTTTTTCGTATTTATTTTGAATTAAAAATTTATTAAGTTGTACTACAAAAGTTAGTGACAAAAACGAATCGCTGCAAAACCGACTCCACGTAGTCTTGTCTGCCCTACCCCTAGAGTGTAATTTAAAATCGCGTAGGCGTGAAGGGGCGAGGCGGCCTGCGAGTTGAGGAGCAGGTGGTTGTAATACTCGCCGCCGCTGCTGAGGCTGGCCGGCGATGGCCGGCTTCGCCGGCCAGCCTCAGCAGCGGCGGCGAGTCGAGTCAAGCCGAAGCTGCGGTGGTGAGCGTTAAACACATCTGCGACGATAAGCTCGCGTGGGACCGCCCGTGCCCCGCAGCGCCGGAGCCGTGACAGAAACCTTGCCTGCTGCATGTTGCATACTGCATGCTTGCTTGCTGCATGCTTG
Source organism: Xestia xanthographa (assembly GCA_905147715.2). NCBI lineage: Eukaryota > Metazoa > Arthropoda > Insecta > Lepidoptera > Noctuidae > Xestia > Xestia xanthographa. Next base: position 22,240,080 of record LR990646.1, read on the forward strand.
CTTGCATGCTGCATGATTGCTGAATGCATGCTTGCTGCATACTTGCTGCATGCTTGCTGCATGCTTGCTGCATGCTTGCTGCATGATTGCTGCATGCTTGCTGCACGCATGCTTGCTTTATGCTTGCTGCATGCATGGTGTATGCTTGTTTGCATGCTTCTTACAGGGAAAAAACTCACATATGTTCACAATCAACTATGTTCAAAACAAATATGTTATGTATTACCTGCTTCGGAGAGATGGTTTTATTCCAATCGTCAAAATAAATTGGTATATCCAATTAGGGTATGTCTAACATTTTAGGATTATGCTTCTTTGTTATGCCTATAAAAAATATGTTTTAGTATCATTATGCGTAAATCAATTTATGCCTAACAATGTTATGCTTAATCATTATTATGATTAGATAAATTATGCTTAAAAAAAATATGCGTAAGCTGTTATACGTAAAAATGTTATGCAAAAATATAATTAGTGGTAACAAAAGTATGCAAAGTTATATTAGGTCTTAAAATTTTATGCAAATGGATAGGGAACCGTTTCAATATATTCATGCTTTTTAACGTCTGTATTGAGATTGTATGTAACTAAGTGCTCCTAAAATGTTAGTTTCCAACAAGTGTTATTTCTTTTTCTTTCTTTTCAAACTCACTAACACGACTTTTTCCAAAAAATATTTTATTGTTAAGCTGAAATGTGGTTAGAACAAAGAAAAGGTACGATGCCAACAATATGGGAAACTAGCTAGATAGTAGATTTCATCTTTAAAACGGCTGTTACTTACTAGTACAGCAGAACGCAGCAGCAGAGCAGAGTAGTAGTGCAGAACTACTGTTCTGCAATAACAAATATTCGGATTACCTAAAAAAAATACTCACAAAACAAAAAAACGAAAATCCAAACAAAATCCAAAAACAAAAAACCAATCCAATTCCACCAAATACCAATCCACCACTAAAACCAAAACCAACCTCAACCAACCAATCCTATTCAAAATTGCCAGCAACCATTTCGTTAACTTGTTCGATCTTACATTCGATATTACATATGATACATTATTTAAAGGTCCATCAACACCTGTATGTGGGATAAACGAAATAGCCAGAGACTGCAGAAGAATCTGCCCACCACAGACATGTCTGAGCAAGTACGCGTTATTCCTCTGTAAGGAAAACATACCCTGTGAGCCGGGGTGTGACTGTATTCCGAATTATCTGAGGGACGATAAGGGAATATGCATACCAAGCGAAAAGTGTCCTCCGCGTAAGATATGTTTCATGTTTACTGTCTTTGCTTTCTGAGTTTTACTTCCTCTTCTTTTATTTTCTTTTCTTGATCTGACTTTTTCATCGTATTCTTTATTCTTAAGGTCTTTTATTCATATCCTTAAGTTTATGTTTAAAGTTTGTACTCCTGTCTAAACTTATCATTATCTTCGTGCTCTTATTCTATGTTACTAAATTAATGTCGGCACGTATTTTAAGAGTTCATTTGACTTAATTATTTTATAGTTGAACCTGAGCCAAAATGTGGTTACAACGAAGTCTCAGTACCCTGCAGACAGATCTGCCCACCACAAAACTGTGAAATAGCGAACACTGACTACGCTTGCACTGAAGAATCAAAAATATGTGAACCTGGGTGCGACTGTCTTCCCGATCACCTTAGGAATGGGAGCGGGATATGTATACCGAATGATCAGTGTCCTTGTAAGACCAGTAATTTAACTATTCAACATCGTTATCACGTTGCTTTTAAAGAATCTGCTCTCGTTCGATATTTTGGTCATAGTAGGACTTATGTCATAAAAGTCCATAATTGGTCTGTTTTAATGAAATTACAAAATGCGAGACTCACTTAGGAAATCATCATTATCTGCACTGTTTCAGACATCAGCTTCTAGCTTTACTTGACGTCTCTAATCTAAGCGATTCGCGCTCGAATACACGATCATCGCGTTCGTAATGTTCGTATGTCTCTCATTTGTTTGCTACATCGCGCGCTCGTCCTCTACTAGAACGAGCACACGACCACGTCTTTACGATCGCCGAATAAACTGTCACGTGTTCGCGCAGCGATCATAGTTACTACGCGGTCTTGCACATCTTTGATTTGATTTTTGTTTGACACGAATTTTCGGAATTACATCAATGTTCATCATTCATCCACTTTGATACCTTCTTCGATCTCACATTTGACACTATACATCATTTCTAGATCCATCAACTCCTGTTTGTGGGATAAACGAAATAGCTAGAGACTGCAAGCAGATCTGCCCTCCACAGTCGTGCCAAAGCTTATACATTGAGTATAGTTGTCTTCAAGACATAGCCTGCGAGCCAGGGTGTGACTGTGTGCCCAATTATCTGAGAAACGATAAGGGAATTTGTATACCGAGGGAAAAGTGCCCTCCGCGTAAGATATTTTTCATTATGACTGTCTCTGCTTTTTGACATCTTGTTTTCTCTTTTTCTTCTTGATCTTTGACGTTTTCGTCTTCTTCTTGTGTATTTTATTAAGATCTCAATGTCTTGTTTAGAGTTTCATCATAGTTATCTTTCTGTTCTTATCTCATGTTACTTAGGGTCGGCGCAACACTATTTTTCTTCCATTCTCCCCTGTCAGCCATCTCAATATCATTTACCTACACTTTTTTCTTTCATATTATTCCACACACAATTCATTCATCTTTTCTTTGGTCTTCCTCTATCTCTCTAGCCATCAAAATTTATATTCATCACTCTTTAAGTCACATGCGATTCATCCTTCGGACTACTGTTTACAGTATCGCTGATGAAATGTATGAGCAATGACTAGATAGTAGAGATCATCTTTTACGGCTGTTTTCTATAACTCACTTATGTTTAAATGTCGGTTAATATGCCATGTCTGTATCTATCAGTGTTTTTATAAACAAAGTAAGCTTGAAATATCCTATCCGCGTCACCTACCTGTCACTTGATTCATAGAAAATTTAAAGAAAGCTTTTCTGTGACGTTTTATTTCTAACCGAACGTAAGCTAAATGTCAAACAGACAGAGGTAGCAACCTACCGAAACCTGCTAGCAAGTTATCGTAAATGGCCGTAAAATGGTTGTTACCAGTAGTTCATTTAACTCTATTATTTTATAGTGGAACCTACATGTGGTTACAACGAAGTCTCAGTACCCTGCAGACAGATCTGCCCACCACAGTACTGTGATATAGCATACACTGACTACGCTTGTACTAAGGAATCAGAAATACCTATGTGAACCTGGCTGTAACTGTCTTCCTGACCACCTTAGGAATGGGAGCGGGATATGTGTACCGAATGATCAGTGTCCTGGACGTAAGATTTTTCGTATTCACTGTCTTTTCTTTCTGATCTTTTTCTTCCTCTTGTTTTCCTCATTCTACCTTAGTTGATTTAAGTTGGTTAAGGTATGCTGGCAACTACAGTACTTTCACAGTTTTTATGCCTTGTGACTGTAGCTACATTTCATTGTGTTGGTGTCCTGAAATACAGACCTCACGTCTAGCTTAGGCACCAGTCTCCCACAATATAATGATTGTTGTTACGTATTCTGTATTGATACTTCTTTAATGTACCTATATTGTGGTGAGAAATAAATCTTTATTATTATATTTGTTATCTTTGTTGCGACAGTTCTAAAGTGCCTGTAACTGGCCTACTTGAAATAAATGCTTTGCTTTTGATTGATTGATATCCTTGCTGGTTTATTTGTGATTTTTCTGCTGGTAAATAATTACAATGTTACATCTATGGTGATAGATACACATCAAGTATACCTTGGCTTAGGATCGATAAAATTTCTTTGACATCGATGTCTCTTTCTTCTCTCTACACAATGCTACCTAAAGTTGTTTCTCTAAATATTGTCATTAGACTTTGTCGAAAACTCAAACGGAGTCCCTGTTATCATTATGAGACATGTAAATGTAAAATGGCGTGGAAATTTAGCAGAATTTTACTTTCACTTTTGATTAAGTAACACAATTTAGAGGTATCAAAAAGTTATATTATTTTTAAACACTATTTTGTATGTGAGCGTTTTAACATAATTTAAGAACTCGTCTTTTCGAACTCGTTGTGAACTATTAATAAAATGTTGTTTGTGTTTTATTAGTGTACAAACTTTTGCCCAGCGCGAGGAGGAAAACATTGTTTTATTTTTTTTAAATACTTGTATGTAGATGTTTATTATAGGTACATGAACTTATCATCTACCAATTCGTACTGGACCTGCGTGGTGGATGATGATTTACAGAGAGAGATCGACATAGAGGAAACCTGTGTACCTGTGTACCTGTTTACCAGCAGGGATAATTATAGGCCGATTATTCTTAAGCTAATAGGCGATACAGCCTGTTGTAGCCGATGCCACATATTATAGCCGATACATTTGTTTTAAGCAGAAGTCAAAATCCATGCATCTTGAAACACTTCTTCATGCATCTTGAAATGCTATTGGTATATATTTGTTTACAACCCTATATTCCACGGTTTACGGTTGACATTAACTGTGAAGGTTTTAATCATGGCTGTACCTACCAAAGTGATTTAGAAGTCTTGCATGTCTGTTACAGCCTGTCAAATCCCTGATGAGTGCCAGCGAACTTGTGCATCACCGAACCCTCTGAACTGTGTGTATAGTCCTCCAGAAGAAAATAATAACGGATGCGATTGTAAAGAAGGCTATATACTGTCAGAAAAAGGAGGTGACTGCATTCCTATTGAAAATTGTCCTCGTAAGTAACCTTTTTTTGTTTAATATTATGTTCTTGATTTACTATTGCAGCTATACTTACAGGTTTTTATACTTATAACGGGCTAGCTGTTATAAGAAAAAGCGGTTGTAAAATATGTATGTGCCAAGTTTCATAAAAATCCGTTTAGTAAATTTGCATGGAAGAGTAACAAACATCCATCCATCTATCCATCCATCATCACAGACTCTTGCATTTATAAAACTAGTAAGATTATGCTGATTATTTCCAGGCTACAAATTAAAATGTTGTGGTATTAAAATATAGCCGGTAGTCGGGTGTTCCCCGTATCAGCCAAAAGACATCCAGTGTCAACATACATAAAATTATATTACGTAATGTGTTGCATCACAGCGGATCAATTTCATACGAAAATGAGATCTTTAGAACGCTAAGTTTTAAAATCTTTATACTAAAACTTATCCACTTGCTGCCCCAACCTCAACGGACCCGGCAAACGTTGTTGTATGAGCCTTCTTGAAGGAATAGGCGTCACCCTTCAAGTGACCTTTTATTTCGACCTTACTCGTGGGAACAAAATGAATGAAAACTTAATAAACAAAACAAACCCAAACCCAACTATGATCCAACAAACTCTTCACAAGAGCATGTTTACACGAAGCAACTCTGTAGGTGCAATACCACAAGTAATAAATGCTCACGAAATAACACTTAATGCGAACGACATAGATAAGAACACCTGGCAACAAGACCGAATACCTCAAACCAAAAGAAAAAGAGTGGAAACTAAATCACCACAGACAGGAAATGCAAAGAAAAAGACTAACACGACTGCATATGCAATACCTACACAAAATCAATTTGAAATTCTAGACGATGTAGAAGATAGAACGGTTAATATAGAAACCGAAAAGCCACCAAAACCAGAACCAATCTTCGTAACTGGGGTCCTGGATATCAACCTTCTCAAAAACCTACTGTTAAGAATAGCATCAGAAGGAGACTTCACTATGACCACACTAAGGTCAGGACATATTGTGAAATTAATGCCAGCAAGTATAGAAGTATACAAAACAATAAGAGAAAAAATCATCACAGACAATATCTCGCATTATACCTACATGTTAAAAAGTGAAAGACCCTATAGAGTTGTATTAAGAGGCCTCCACAGCACAGAAGACACCAACAATAAAAGCTGTTCTCAAATCACATGGACACGAAGTAAGGCAACTCGTAAATGTACGTCACCGAAACACAAAAGAACCATTACCCCTATATTACGTAGACCTGGAGCCAAACCGAAACAACAGAGATATATTCAAAATTAAATTCCTAAACCATATGAAAGTATCCTTTGAAGCACGTTATAAAAAACAAGAAGTTTTACAATGCAAAAGATGTCAAAGATTCGGACATTCCAAAAACCAGTGTTATCGACCATTCAGGTGCGTCAAATGTGGAGAAGACCACCCGACCACCAGCTGTACCAAAACTAGGGAAACAGAAGCTACTTGTGCGAACTGCCAAGAAAAACATCCGGCCAGTTATAGGGGATGCATGAAATACAAACAATATAAAGATAATTTATTGAAAATCCAACCAAAACAAACGCATAACAATATAAACCAAACTAACCAGTTGCCTGAAACTGACAGATTGCAGCCAAGGAAATCCAAAACTTATAACAGGACATCTGCAACCTACGCTGAAAAGACAAAAAGCAAAACAGAAAACATAAATAACCCAGACCAACCATTTCAAATGCAACAGCTAAGTGACATCTTAGAACAAATGTTCAACAGGATTCAAACTATGATGTTAAACATGGTAGACAACATGATGGATCGCTTCATCCAGCTTATCAGCAGCCAAATGAAAAAATAATCTTAACCTTAAAATAATCACATGGAATGCTAACGGACTAGTCGCACGACGACTAGAGCTAGAAATGTTTCTTCACATGAAAAAAATTGACGTTGCACTAATATCCGAAACCAGGTTTACCAGCAAAACCTACACCTCAATTAAGGGCTATACTATGTATACTACTAACCACCCATCGGGAAATGCGCATGGAGGAACGGCAGTACTCGTAAAGTCAAATATAAAACATCATCCGCTTGAACCCTTCTCAACAGACATGATACAAGCCACTCTCATTAAAGTAAAGGACAAAAGCTCGGACATTACCCTGGCTGCAATTTACTGCCCTCCTAAACATCAGGTAACAAAGGAAGATTTTAATTCTTTTTTCTCTACACTCGGACATCGCTTTATAAGTGGAGGTGACTGGAACGCCAAACATCTGTTCTGGGGCTCTAGACTTATAACAACTAGGGGTCGACAGCTCTATCAAGCCGTGAAGGACCTAAACCTCGATTGTTTGTCCACTGGTGAGCCCACCTACTGGCCGACTGACCCACGAAAAATCCCCGACTTGCTGGACTTTTTCATATCAAAAAACATTGCGATCAATAACACCAGAACGGAAACCGACTTCGATCTCATCTCAGACCACTCTGCTGTAATACTTAACGTATATAGTAAGATCATACTAGCAGAAGCACCACCCAAAATCTACAATAAGAATACTAACTGGGAAAAATATCAGGATATCATTACAGCAGAGATACAGCTTAAGGTCAAACTGAAAACGATTGACGAAATAGAACAGGCCATAGAAGGACTGAACCGATTGATTCATGACGCAGCAAACAGATCTACACCCCAACACAAAGCGAGAATCGCAAAAGAACATGTATACCCAGCGTACATCAAGGACTGTATAAACAAAAGGCGTAGACTCCGCACAGTATGGCATAGCACTCACTATCCTAGGGATAAGACAGCCTTCAATAAAGCCTCACAACATCTTAAGACACTAATCCAAGAACTGGAAAACGAAAATCTACAATCATATCTCTCAAATTGACAAATACTAGTGACACAAACTATTCGTTATGGAAGGCTACCAAAAACCTAAAGCGTCCCAAACAACAAATTACACCAATAAGAACACAAACGGGGTCTTGGGCCCGTTCCGACAGTGAAAAAGCTAACACCTTTGCTAATCACCTACATAAAGTCTTTGAACCCCTCCCCAGTAACAATCAACAACTAGACAATGAAATAGACAAATTCCTCAAGTCACCTACTCAGATGTGCTCTCCACTAAAGCATGTGACATCAAATGAATTAAGGCGGGAAATCCAAAAACTTCAGGAAGGCAAATGCCCCGGCTATGACCTTATTGACGCGACTCTCTTAAAACACTTCCCAAAAAAAGGAATATTGCTGATACTTGCTATTTTCAACGCATGTTTAAGGTTGTCCTTCTACCCAAGCCAATGGAAAATAGCTCAGGTTATAATGATATTGAAACCGGGTAAACCAGCTCAAGAAGTGACATCATACAGACCTATAAGTCTCCTTCCGGTAATTGGAAAATTGCTGGAAAAGATCATATTAAATAGAATGCGAGAACACTTAGCAGAGATAATACCATCACACCAGTTCGGATTTAGAGAAGGACACGGGACCATCGAGCAAGTGCATAGATTGGTTGACGTCATAAGTAGAGCACTGGAAAACAAAGAATATTGCAGCGCAGTCTTCCTGGACATTAGCCAAGCGTTCGACAAGGTTTGGCATAAGGGTCTACTCTATAAAATTAAACAAATGCTGCTGCACTCTTTTTTTCTGTTCATAAAGTCCTATCTTGAAAATAGATGCTACGATGTAAGATGTAATTCTGATACATCACAAATGCACGAAATTAAGTCAGGAGTTCCCCAGGGTAGTATACTGGGGCCAGTCCTCCATTTAATATTTACAGCAGATCTACCCACCTTTGCTAATACCGTCACAGCGACATACGCAGATGATACCGCACTTCTTTCAACTCATGAGAATCCTGATTCTGCATCCGAAAGGCTCCAATCACATCTGACTCTCATCGAAGCATGGTTTCAGCAGTGGCGTATGAAAGCCAATACAGATAAATCGGTTCAAGTAACGTTCACACTTAGAAGGAAAACCTGTCCACCTGTGAAACTTTATAATACAGAGATCCCACAATCAGAAGACGCCAAATACTTGGGTATACATCTCGACCGTCGACTCACCTGGCGAAAACACATATGGACTAAAAGAAAACAGCTTGACAGCAAACTCCGTAGCATGTACTGGCTCATCGGTCGTAAGTCACCGTTGACCGATGCCAGTAAAATGGCCATCTACAAAACTATATTAAAGCCTGTATGGACTTACGGTATTCAACTCTGGGGCACAGCCAGCCATAGTAATATCGAAATACTTGAAAGGTTTCAAAGCAAAATAATGAGGGCCATGTTCAACATACCACCACACATAAGCAATAAATATGTGAACCTAGATTTTAATCAGCGAACTGTTAAGGAAGAGATTGAGTCAAACAGCAACAATTATCAAGCCAGATTGGACCGACATGTAAACAGTTTAGCCGCCGAACTACAGGGAGAGCGCAGTCTAAGATTCTCTCGCCTCAAGAGAAATAGTATACCAGAACTAGCGAATAGCTGCATAAATATTCGCAGACAAAAAATGAGGATCGCACCACTGGGTGTATGACTCCGCTGAAGACACATACTGGTGAAAACCTGACAGCATCTTAGATTATTGTTTGGAACAAACAGATTGCTAAGAGGAAGGATACATAAAAAAAAATAAAAATAAAAACTTGCTGCCCATGTCCTATTCTGGCAAACGCCACGGCATCATTTACTCCTTTCTCTTTCATATCATTCCTCACACAATCCATCTATAAACTAACACTCTTGTTCATAATATTTCAGCTGAGGTAGCCTGCTACGGTGACCCCAACGCAGTACCCAAACGTTGTCCGAAGCCATGTCCGTCTACTTGTGATTCACCAGACCAAACTCCCTGCAAGAGAGCGTGCTATCCAATTGCATGTGAATGTAAACCTGGATATTTGCTGTCAAATGAAACTGGTCTATGCATATTACCTGACAAATGTCCTGGTAAGTGAAATATAGATTAATTTTGAAGAATTCAAGGTCAAGGGCCTAAATTACGTTACAATTCGTCAAATGCTCGCAAAGTGATAATTCATAAAATTAACTACGTCTGTGACAATTTTAAGAATTTTAACGCAATTAATATTATCATCCTAATAAAATTCTGCTTCTTTATTTATCGTGTGGTTAGTGCCTAACCTAGTTGAGTCAAGAGGTCTTAGAGCCCTAGCCAAAGCTACATTCAATCATTTTTCAATCATTTTTATCAGAGATAAAAATGATTGAGAAGTCAACAATACATTATGGGAAGCTTATGTCATTCTTCTACTAAGTCAATGTGGATATGAAACGCTTTATCTAGGCCCTGAAGGCATCGTGAGTACACATCAATATTTCAAGGTTGATAATTTTTCGATTTCAAGCCTGAATTGAGAACTTTCTTACTTTCACCACTACATTAGCTCCGAATTTCCCAAAGCCGTCTTAGATATCAGAGGTGTGTGACAAAAGCAATGCTATGTTCTCAGGTGGAAACCCATGTGGCAAGAATGGACGCTTCGTTGATTGCAAGACGGATTGCCCAGATGACTATTGCCCAGTGGATGACAGTCGGGCCATAGTATTTTGTGATCCCCCAGTAGGCCATTGTCTGTCTGGCTGTATTTGTAATTTAAATAACAAAAGGAAAAGCCGCAAAGATCCCAAATGTATCACGTCGTCCAAGTGCTGTAAGTGATTTTTAATGTTAATTGCATTTTCCATTTGCGACGGCAACAAAAACAGAAGTTGGAATAGGAAATAACTGATCGATTTTATCGTTTCCTATGAAAAAGCAATTTTGTTTTGTAATGTTTGTTGGGATTATGATTTTAGCGGAGTAGGTACTTATTGAATGTGAATATTATATTTGAAGTGAAGTAAATATTAGAGAAAAGAAAAGTTACGTGTTTTGTTTGTCAGTAACAGGATATTGCATATTTCGGGTTTGTGAGAATATTGAAAGTACAAATTAGGTATTCTTTTCTTTACATATTAGTTTTGTTTTCTAAAGATAACAACCTAAACTAAAGCTAGAGTTAAGATAACCGATTACTAAAAGCAAGCAACAATTTACTCAAAGCGAAGAAGAACGCGAGAGCACCTACTTTGCCTTCTCGACTTAAGCATTTTGTGCTTTAAGTGGCTTTAGTCGCAGCAAGTTGATTTGTTTAAAATAACAACTATACAACTCAAGCACTTAATTGTAGATATTTAAAGAACAGAGAACGTAGTCCATTTTGAATAGGAACTTGTGTAAATAGTAACAAATAGTGCATATGTTGTCATAGAAGGTAGTAAAAAAATAGCATGCTTGTTTTTCATACAGATACTTGTGTTATCTAGGTATCTATATCTGGTACCTATAATTATGTGGTATCAACTTTTTCTGGTTTTCACAGGTCCAGTAAATTGCACAAGACCTAATGAAGAATGGAGTAGCTGCCCCTCCGCTTGTCTAGCCGAAAACTGTGAAGATGTCAACAATCAACCAACCACTTGCAATACCTTGGTATTGAACTGTCAACCTAGATGCGTATGTAAGAAGAATCATTTCAGGAATTCCAGTGGAATTTGTATTCCTGCCAAGGATTGTCGTAAGTAGAACTTTACTATTACAATGTCTTATTTGCCAGTTTCCACGTAGGGACTCTAGGCGACAGCCTAATTAATCGTAATACAGGGTTATTTGTAAAACACCAAAAACCTCTCAGGACTTTGTTACTATTATCATGAACAACAACTTTAGTTCTATGACTTTTTACAAAACATAATATAATAAAAAAAAACCTTCAAGATTTCGTTGTCCTGTCTAACACATTTCAATTCTGTATTTTGCTGTACCTACAAGGACACGTATTGACGCGGCACAAGCGCATCAAGGTGAACGACCGACTGAGGGCTGCCCGTAAAGTCAAGTTCAAGCGCCCCCGCCACCCTAAGGACTCATTTACAGAGACGCGGCGCGTCGTGCGGCGCGGCCCGCTTAAAATTCAAACATATGACAATATAAGAGAGCGTTTACGGACAGGCGTTTTTACGCGCATTTGCTTGAGATGCTGCGTTTCCCGCGGCGTGCACCGCCGCGGTCTACGCGGCAGTGCGCGCGCATATACAAACATATGACAGATGACACCGCCGCCGCTGCACACACCGCCTCTCCGTAAACGGAAAAACGCGCAACGCGCCGCGTGACGCGCCGCACAACGCACCGCGTGTCCAGAAATGAGCACTAACCCCGCTCACCTCGCTATTGTACTATCGCTTTCTTTTGCTTCGTATAGACTTCGTAACATTTAGAGAGTTCAATTGAAATAGTCATAGTCCTGAGAGGTTGTCGGTGTTTTACAAATAACGGAGAAAAAGAGGTGTTTGATAGTGATGTTGTATTTCTATGTATTGCGAGCCTATTGCCAGCAACCGCGCATAAGAGAGAGATATTCTGGATGGAATAAACTAATGATACTTTTCTTCTTTCCGCTTTTTTTCCCTTCAGTCCATTGAAGTTCATGTCCTGTTTAAAATGGGCTGTGATTTTATTTTCTAATGAAATGTGAATTTTTTATCAGCAAAAGGTTGCGGTGGGGATTTAAACGCGGTGTTCAACCAGTGTCCAAGTGCTTGTGAACCGACTTGTAATACCCCGCAATACGAGGTATGCACGGATCAGTGCATGCCTCCTGGTTGTGTGTGCAAGCCAGGATTTGTACTAAATGAAGTGGATGGCAAATGTACCGAACTGGAGAACTGTCCAGGTAATAGTTTCTTCAATTTTAATATGGAAATATTATCCATAGGTGTTGTAACATGCGAAACAGTACGAGTCGGCACATTCGATTCGGTTGCATTTATTGAATAACAAAACTGATTCGAAAGCACTACTATAATATTTGTTTCCTTTTTGCTTATTGAATGTATTTTTACTTGGCTTTTTCGTACTTACTAGTGCCAGAATGTGACGATGTCAACGCAGTGTTCAATCCGTGCCCGAGTGCTTGTGAACCAACTTGTGCTAGACCAGGCCCTCACCTAGTGTGCACAGATGAATGCAAGCCAGCCCGTTGTGTGTGCAAAGAAGGATTTGTTCTTAATGAAAAAGGTGGCAAATGTGTCAAACCAGAGCACTGTCCAGGTAAATTTCATGTTATCATTCTCATTAACACTAAAAATGGGAAATTTACAATCTTCTCCTTTCTTTATCGTGTGGTTAGAGCCTAACCTGGAGTCAGCGTTTTTACGCCTCCAATGGGCCTCTGACTTGGCTTTACATGCCGTCGAGAAATATCTCTCAGACATACTGGTTTCCTCACGCTGTTTTTCCTTCACCGAAGCAAGGCATAATTATACAATACGCACATGAATCTGAAAATTCAGAGGTGCGTGACTTGAGTTCGAACTTATGACTTGGCAGTCCGACAGTCACACCACTACGCTGTCACTGTTACCATGTTTGCTGACCTCTGTTTGTTAATTATCGTTTGTTATTCTTTTCTGTGTACCATAGTGATATTTACCATGTTAACTATTTATTTTGAGTTCCTGATATTTCGGCGCTGTTATCCGTCATCATGGTGCTTGCAACAGCGCCGAAATATCGGGCACTCAAAATGAATAGTAAACATGGTAAATATATCCTAGATTGTGTTTCTGATAGAGTACTAACCCTACGAGAAACACTAAATCTGGGATATATTCCAACATTTTTTTTTTCAATTACAACTTTTTTTTAACTGGCATGGTCACTAGACCATGTCAGTTAAAAAAATGTTATAATTTTCCTGGCCTTACTACATCAGCCCATAACGTCCACTGCTGGACATAAGCCTCTCCCATGATGGGAGGAATTTGCCGTAATCTCCACGCTTGGCAGGCGGATTGGAGATCGCAGTGATGACAGACTAACAGAAAACGCTGTTGCCCATTCTCTGGTCTACGGATGCGCAAGGTGTTCTGCCTCAGACATTAGTCGCCTCATACGACACCCGTGAGTGTAATGGGTTGGTTCTATTCTACTCTGCCGGATACCACACGGCTTCCTGGCCTTATCCCAATTGTTTAGAGGTCGGTGTGTAGTTACCATCTTTCTAGTCCGATCATCTTTCATACAGTCCATCTATCGTTAATTGGTGTTACCCTATTCTTATAGCTATCCACATTCAAACTCAAATTATTCCTTACGACATTTTCCTCATTGATTCATGTCTATTTTTGTACGTATGGCATTAAATTGGAATATATCTTATTCTTATTAATTTATTTTGTTTTTCAGCCTGCAGATAATTCACTTCTCAAGAACTTCTCTCTTCTATTTTTGCAATTAATGTTCCTGCGGAAAATTATCTATTTTATTACCTTGTCCTAAGTTCAAAACTGATAAAACGAAGCAAATACTATTTCTGTTGTTTCTGTTTGTTACAACAACATCTAATTTTGGTCTTGATGAATAAACTATTATCGGAAGAATTGAAGATATTTTTATTTCTCCAAGAAATATCCTTGTTTACCCACAAAGTACAATAAAAGGAAGACCTCGTGAATCAAATAAATACTACTAATTTGTTCTTCGCAAAAGTTTTGCGTGGGAAGACAAATCGGTCCATCCATCTTACGTAGGTTTGTTTCGAAAAAAAAACGATTATGGCGAGTATGTTGGAGATTGAGTTCGTGTATTTGATGAGGAGCATATTATGAAAATTAAAATGCAGCTACTTGAAATCGAGGAAAAGCTTGACTGCCGGGACCACACTTTCCAATTCCTTCCTTGGATTCCATAAAAGGTGAACAAGCTGAGTTAGTAGCATCACGCCTGTAAACCCCGCAGGGATAGGCAGAGGTGTACCTAATAGTACACCCACATTTTACCAGTTATGATTAAGTCCCATGTTAGGGAGCGAGCCTATTGCCATCAACCGAGCACAAGTCTAGAGTCCTTAGTTGCAACTGAGAAATCCTTTATGGAATAAAAAAATTAAAAAACCCGACTGCGTAAAAAATAACTAATAACTTTAAATAAAAAAACTGAAAAGAATAAAACAAGTTCAGGAGACCGGACATATTGACTGCAACAGTCGGGACCCATATTGGATGTAATGTCTAGATTATTTAATGGGTCCCGACTGTTGCAGTCAATATGTCCGGTCTCCTGAACTTGTTTTATTCTTTTCAGTTTTTTTATTTAAAGTTATTAGTTATTTTTTACGCAGTCGGGTTTTTTTTTTTTTTTTTTTTTTACACTTTTTAGTTACTCAGATCATTATCAAACCATTTTAAAATCTTCATGATGAGCCCTTTATCGAGCCGTCCAGGCTGCACAGCGCGCCAAACATTTGAATTTGGCGTTAAAACTCACTTTCACAGTAAATACGAATCTAACGACACCTCTCAAGCTAAAATCCATCTAGTCGTACAGCGTGCCTAATATTTGAATTTTATTTACTTTTAATATACTACTTGCTGTTGCCCGCGGCTTCGCCCGCGTGATGTTCGGTAACTGTCCCATGGGATCATACTAAAGGGATAAATAGTATCCTACATGTTAATTCAGGTTATAAATATGATTCAGGTTATAATTATGGTTATAAAATGATGTGCCAAATTTCATAATTATCACAATAATTATAATCATCACAATCACTATCACAATCACTATCACCATCACCATCACTATCACAATCACCATCACTATCACCACCACCATCACCATCACCATCACTATCACAATCACCATCACAATCACCATCACCATCACCATCACTATCACAATCACCATCACTGTCACATTCACCATAACAGTCACCATCACTATCACAATCACCATCACTATCACAATCACCATCACCATCACCATCGCCATCATTATCACCATCACCATCACTGTCACATTCACCATCACAATCACCATCATTATCACTGTCACTATCACAATTACTATCACCATCACAATAACAATCACTATCACAGTCACTATCACAATCACCATCACAATCACCATCACCATCACTATCACAATCACTATCGCAATCACTATCACAATCACAATCACTATCACAATCACCATCACAATCACCATCACCATCACCATCACTATCACAATCACCATCACTGTCACATTCACCATAACAGTCACCATCACTATCACAATCACCATCACTATCACAATCACCATCACCATCACCATCGCCATCATTATCACCATCACCATCACTGTCACATTCACCATCACAATCACCATCATTATCACTGTCACTATCACAATTACTATCACCATCACAATCACAATCACTATCACAGTCACTATCACAATCACCATCACAATCACCATCACCATCACTATCACAATCACTATCGCAATCACTATCACAATCACAATCACAATCACTATCACAATCACCATCATCGTTATCACAATCACCATCATCGTTATCACAATAATTATCATCGTTATCACAATCATCATCATCATTATCACAATCATCATCATCGTTATCACAATCATCATCATCGTTATCACAATCATCATCATTATCACAATCATCACAATAAATCAACAATAACCCTGTATTGAAATCGAGTCCGCCATCTTCTTGATCTCAAAATAAATGCCATATTCGTAATCAGCACCCCTGATAATCTCGAAATCGACACACATATTGATTTTTAGACATTTCAACCCCATCGCACCCCAACGTTACAAGGGATGATGGTATTTCAGGCCCGCCACATTAAATCTTAAAATCGTTGTTTTTGTAATACACCCGACCCAATACACCATACAAACAATAACCCTGTTGGTTTTCAGACTTTGTCACCCCATTTCCCCCTCTCAGGGGTTGAATTCTGAGAAAACCTGAAACCTGTTTCTAGTAGTTTCTACTCATTTACCAATAGGAGCACTCCTGTGAAGTTTCGAATAAAATAGTCTAACTATTCTTGTTTCCCCATACCAACTTTGGAGCCCCGTTTAACCCTCTTAAGGGTTGAATTTTTGAAAAATTCTTTGTTAGTGCACTCCACCACATAAGGAACCTACGAATCAGTAGACCCAGCAGCGGTGTGAGCTGTGCGTTGATATATCACCCACTCAGTCAGTCAGTTTACCATTTTATAAATATATGGATTTGCCATTTCAAATTACATTCAAACATATAGGTTGCATATTATTAAACTGAGATTTTTGATGTGTGATGATGGTTTAGATATGGCCACAAAATTAAAAAATATATAAATGCCCTAGCAAGTTTGATTTGAACAACTTTTTCACTGTTTTTCTTTTGTATATAATTGCCGTACTGATGACTACGATTCTAGGAAATGTTGTGTTTACTAAGGTACTCCAGAACTTTACTGTAACGAGGACCCTGATTTCGCTTCCTGATTTTGGAAAACTTTAATGAAAATGTTGATTATTAAAACAAACATCTTTTCCAAAGATTACAATTTTGTGCTTATATATAAGTACATTATATACATGACATCGCTACTACATAACGTTATTTATGTACAGACATAATAATAACTATGATCTATATTATAATTGGGAAATAATTTCCAAAAAACCAGACAGTTCCAGGAACAATTGATACGGTGGTGCGCGGTTTAATAAAAACATGTTTTTTTTTTTTGATCTACTGTCTAATGCTAAATTTTCTGGACCTCGGGAATATGATATCAGATTTTTGGGTAGCTTAAAATTATTTTTATTAGGCGGTCATTTTCAAATAATCAGGGAAGAGCCCTGCTTAATATTTTTTTATGTAGAAAGAGTAATATAGTACAAACAAATTGTCAATGCAGTGCATGCCGCAGTAGAATCCAATGAAAATATTATCACTGCATTACCATATTTACCATAATTATGACAAAATCATTTCTTTTTAATTTATTATGATAATGTTATCATAAAAATAACAAAACCTCAGCCACAGCTATCAGGAAATACATAATTGGTACGTTGAAGTAAAAAAAAAACCGAGTGAACGACGACACAAACCTGATAGCACGATCTTGCATCATCCGAGTCATATCTCTGCCACAGTAGACATGTCAGCATACAGTATTTCAACTAGAGATAAAATGTTCGGAATAGGCTCTCACGAATTTAAAGAGAGAACTTAAATAATTTAAACTAGAAGCGATGTGATGAACGTTTTCGCTCTTGAACGCAGTTTAAATGTAACGATCGCGTGCATTGGTGAAATTCACCCTGATTATCCTTCGTTATTGGCCATAGTTAGGCCAAAGAAACCAGGGCAGTCCTAAAGCTCGTTAGATTGACGATATCGTCAAAGACGCGGGAAACACCTGGATAAGGAACGTACAAAACCGGGAAGTGTGGCAGAAAAAAGGGGAGGGAGGGGGGTGATATTATGATGATGATGATGATCCCCCGGGTTACTCGTGAGTGAGTACCCCTGTCGCATCAAGACACACGGTTACGTTTTATGGGTATATTGCTATATAGCAAAAAGTTTACTTGACCCGAACACGAAGACCGGCCATTTGATTTCGCAAAAATACCCGACTTGGTTCACTGGCTATATTTGTGTTGTGTCCCCGTCGAGTTTAGTGTTTTTATCTCCTCATACACTTTGTTTTGCCAAAGTTCGTAATATAAGTGGTATTTTATTGAGAGGAATAGTGTCTGACAATGTTGTTCGTGTATCTTTCTGTTTGTGTTCTTTCTTTAGTTCATAGTGGTCTGACAAAATATGTGGAGGGAAAAGGTAGGTGAAAATAAAATATTGTTGTTAGTAATAAGAGATTTGTTGTTTGAATGTAGTTTAATCTCTATCAAGAGTCTCTTAAATCGACTTGGGCAAGTATATAGAATAAGCAGGGTTCGAAATTATCAAGATAATTTATTTTCTCTGGTAATGTTCATGATTTTAATTTTAATTTTCTAAAATATTAACACAGACATTTTTATTTTTATTGTTTAATTCTTTGAAACTAGCATTAAACCTAACTACAATTTTTACAATGTTTGCGACCTTTTAAGGGGATTAAACGCGTTTGGATACGCATGGAAGTGGTAAATCGCGTTCGGATAATACACGTGAAGTGTATTGTTTCATGATTTTTGTTATTATCAAGATAATTATCACTTCGAACCCTAAGAATAAGTATAATGTTTCGATTGCTGGTACAGAAGCCTCCGCTCTGTAAACCCAGTGTGAGTTGGTGGATGACTATCCAGTAAAACCACAAACCACGAAACAAGATGATGACAACAAGGTGTTTTCAGATGTTTTGAGTGAATTTCTCAGGCGAAAAATTTACGCGTCTAGGCTGAAATCGCAGTGCTGCTTTACAGATAATGCAACGATTTTTTTTCTCAGAATTAAAGTGACATGAATCTAAATGAAGCCACTTAAATGGTATTTATAAGACTATTACTTTTTATGAAAAAAATCGGTAAATGATGAATTATCAATTTCTGTGTGTTGTCCACAATCACTTTCATACACAGCATTTACCTCTCAGGAAGATAATCTCCAACATATATAGGAAAAAGTATTTTGATTGCGTTAAGTAATGATTGACCTACAAGACGTTAATTAGTTTTGAATGTGTAGACTCATAGTTAATGAGTACATGTCAACGGTAGGTTTGTCCAAGCGAAATTACTAATTTCTATGGTCATTTTGTTTCACCGTCCTGAGCTTCCACCAATGAGTTTAAACGAACGATAAATCCCTGCTCGGCAAAAGACAGTCGTGCTCTTACGTGCAGTAAGAATGGTAGTGCACCATATCGCCAGGTCTTTCCGCCAAAAATATAAGTACGTGATTTCAGTTTACTCGGAACGAAATTTTGCAATTTCGGTGATTAGGTTTTAAAAGGATTTTTGCAAGAAATAAAGGTATCACTTTTATGCATGCTAAGTAGCCTTTGGTACACATTTAATATTATAGAAAATAATAGTCATAGCCTTGATAGTTTCTTGTAAAAAAAAAAAATTGCCAAGTTTCCAATTTCTATGGGGCAATTTCTGTGGTTTCCGTGGCATCTCGTGGCCCACGGAAATTACACGACTCCACAGAAAGGCAGGGTGGTTCCAGGAGGCCATGTCCAACATCTGCGACGTGCGCAGATGTCGAGTCCCCAGCATCTCCTCGTGGGCCAGGGATCTGGCTCGCGAGGAGATGCTGGGGACTCTCGACAGAGATCCATGGGGGCGCCCTTACAAGATGGTGCGGGATAAACTCCGCACCTGGGCCCCCCTACTGACGCAGTCTCCAGCCTGAGTTCGTGGAGGACATGATGAGTACTCTGTTCCCTTCGCGAGGGGAACATCCCCCCCGTCTATGGCTCCGCCACCTGCGATGCTGGAAGGGGACCAACAGGACGACGACGAAATCGCTACGGAAGTGACTGGGGTAGACCTGAGAGTGGCGGTACGTAGGCTCAGTGTCAAAAATACCGCCCCGGGACCCAACGGCTTGCCTGGCAAAGCCTGGGTCCTGGCCTTGAAGGCTCTCGGGCACCGACTAGAGGTGCTCCTAAGCGCATGCTTGGAGAGAGGCCAGTTCCCGCTTCGTTGGAAGAGGGGAAAGCTGGTCCTCATTCGGAAGCCGGGGCGCCCTGCGGAATCTCCGTCCGCATACCGGCCCGTGGTGCTGCTCGGCGAGGTGGGAAAGCTCTTCGAAAGAGTAATTGCAAACCGCCTCGCCGAGCACCTTGCGGGGTCAGGGCCAGATCTTGCGGAACACCAGTTTGGTTTCTGCAAGGGGCGCTCTACGGTGGACGCCATCATGCGCGTGAGAGCCCTCACGACGGGATATGCGGTTTCCCGGGGTGGGGTTGTCTTGGTGGTGTCTCTCGACATCGCTAATGCCTTCAACACCATGCCCTGGAGCTGCATTAGGTAGGCACTCCGGTATCACCGGGTGCCGACCTACCTTCGTCGTGTGGTCGAGTCGACTTTGAAGTACCTAGATTGACTCTTTTATTTTAATTTTAGGAAAACTTATATAACTAAATTGCTAACTACAAGCCTCCACAGATAGATTTTACACACACAGATAAATGAGAGTAGGTAGTGATCATCATCTCCCAACTATGTTGGGGTCAACTTCCCGGGCTAAAGTGTATCTATAGTTTTTAAAACCTCTGTTAGGTACATACCTACTCAATTTTTTTTTAATGAAACTGACTTTGTTTGACAGACAGAATTTTAAGTTGAATATTATCCTGAAATTTGTTCGTCACACTTTTCATACGGGTGAAATGAAAAAAACTATTATGGCGAGATATGGATGGCTTTTACTGCAGTTCTATTCAAAATTCGGTTTATAGGTGTTTAAATCTTTATGAACGAATACACTATTGTTGTTGCTATGTAAACTTGAATGTGAGAGATTGGGAACGGATGACAATGACTTGGTTAACAGTTTGATGTAGTCGCTGTCGTTAATATTGGTTGTAGATTTTGAATGAAATAGGTCACCCCCTGTCTGAGACTACTGCCGTATAAAAATTGTGATGGACTGTATCCCAGATCTAATTTAACTGCCGAGTGCAACCCTAGGAGTACTAGAGGTAATTCCCGTAACCATTGTGTGCTATTTGAACATTTTGCCATAATAGCAGCTTTTAAGGTACGGTGAAGTCTTTCGATCATGCCGTTCGCCTTTGGGTTGTATGCAGTTGTGCGAACTCGTTCGATGCCGAGTCTTTTTAATAACTGCCGAAATAAATCTGATTCGAATTGACGACCTTGATCTGAGGTTATACGTATTGGACAACCAAAACGAGCAATCCAATGCTCTACGAACACCTTAGCAACCGTTTCAGCTGTTATATTTTTTACGGGTATAACCTCTGGCCATTTCGTCAACCTGTCGATGATGGTAACACACTATTTAAAATCCTCTGCCGGTGGCAGTGGTCCTATTATATCGATGTGTACATTTTCAAAACGATTTCCTGTGCTATCAAATTCGCCTATCGGTGTTATTGTGTGGCGTTCAATTTTTGATTTTTGACATGGAACACACATTTTAACGAAATTTTTAATGTCGCTATTCATGTTGCTCCAAAAATATCTTGACTTGACTAAGCGTTGAGTAGCTGCGACACCGGGATGACTCACGTTGTGTAAAGTCTTTGTGGCGAGTTCCCGAAACTGTATAGGTAGATAAGGACGTAAGTGGTTTGTTGATGTCTCGCAGGCTATTTCAATGTTTGAATCGGGCATTGTTATTAATTTAAATTGGAGTTTGTCATGTTTGCGTAGATTTTGTAATTCCGGATCGCTTTTTTGTAGTTCGGCTAACTTTTGATAATCTACTAGTGATGGCATGATAATTTCATCGATTCGGGATAATGCGTCGGCGACTGTATTTTTGTCACCTTCTATGTTCATGATGTTATCGCAAAATTGGGAAATAAAGTCTAGTTGTCTTAACCGTCTAGGTGAGTCTGAAGGCGATACCTTTTTAGATAGGGCGAAGGTCAATGGTTTGTGGTCTGTTAGTACTGTTAGCTGTCTGCCTTCTACCATATGGCGGAAGTGTTTAATTGCCATGTATATTGCTAGAAGTTCCCTATCGTACGTGCTGTATCTTGTTTGGGTATCGGTGAGTTTCTTTGAATAAAATCCTAGAGGTTCTAATTTATCACCAACTTTCTGATTTAAAGCTGCGCCTACGCAAGTACCGGAAGCGTCTGTCATCAACACTAATGGCACGGTTGCGTCGGGATGTGATAACGTGACTGTCTTATTTATGGCTTGTTTACATCGACTGAATGCTTCTAATGCACTTTCGGTCCATGTAATTTCTGTTTTGTCGCGTTTTTTTGAATTGTGTAAATACGCGTTTAGTGGTGTTTGAATTACTGCAGCTTTTGGAATGTTGAGCTTGTAGAAATTCATCATTCCGAGGAAACGTCGAAGTTCCTTTATTGTATTGGGTTGTGGATAATCATTAATAAGTTGCGTTTTGTTTGCGCTCGGTTTTATGCCTTTTGAGTTGATGTGGTAACCGAGGAAGCTTAACTCGGATTTACCGAATTCGCATTTATCTGTGTTGATTGTTAAACCGATATTATTTAATCGTTCTAAAACTATCTCTAAATGTTTTGCATGCATTTCTTTTGAATCTGAAGCTATAATTACGTCATCAAGGTAAGGAAATGCAAAGTCAAGATTTTTTAATGTGTTGTTGACTAGCCATTGAAAATCTTGCGCTGCGTTACGTAACCCAAAGTTCATTCTCGTAAATTCGAATAAACCGAATGGAGTTATGACTGCAGTTTTTGGGATGTCTTCGGGAGCCATTGGTATATTATGGTAAGCTTTCCGAACGTCAATTTTTAAAAATATAGTTTTCCCTTTGAGTAAATATGTGAAATCAAGTAGTCTTGGTAATGGGTATCGGTCGGGAGTCATTTGTGCATTAAGTCTACGGTAGTCTCCGCACGGCCTTATTTCACCATTTTTTTTACTAACGCAAACAAGTGGGTTAGCCCAAGGACTATTCGAAGGTCTACAAATACCTAATTGCATCATTCTTTCGAATTCTGCTTTGGCGACTTTGTATTTCTCCGGATTAAGTGGTCGTACTTTTTCATGGACCGGGGGTCCATTAGTGTAAATGTGGTGTTGAACATCATGTTTAGGGTGTGTTTTAAAGTTTTCTAATTTGGTGATGTCGGGAAATTTTTGTAATATGAGATGGTATTCGTCGTTTACATCGATTGATCGAATACTCGATTCAGGGTAGATTGTAATATTTGTGGTACGTGACATTAAAGTGAGTTTGTCTATTAGTTTTCTACCATGTAAATCTACTGTTAGTTTGTTAGCAGCAAGGAAGTCAGCGCCTATTATTGAACGTTGTACATCGGCTAGTATGAACTTCCATTGGAATGGGCGACGTAACTGTGATGGATTTTTCGCCGTATGTTTTGATTTTTGTGCCGTTGGCTGCATATAATATGTAATCTGATGTGGATGCGTTTTGCCTTTTACCGGCTAAAACTGACACATCAGCACCAGTGTCGATAAGAAATCGTGCACCAGTTTTAATATCCGTAACACATAGACGATAGGAATTGTTGACACCGGCGACATTGTGTATTTGACCCGGTGTCTGAATTAGTTTTCCGGGTTCCTTTTATTGCAATTTATTGTGTCGCCGCATTTACGCGCATTTGTGCCATAAGTGAAGTGGTAGAAACATTGATAATTCGCATCACCTGGTTTCTCTTTTTGACTAAGGTAATTCTCCCTATTTTTATACGTGATTTCGCGACTTTTAGAGCGTGTCCGGGAAGTTCCACGGCTATAACGATTATCACTTCGCGACTCGCGATTCTGATGTTTAATAGAATCGTTTAATTTAGTGCGTAATTCCGAAATTTCTAATTTAATTTGTCTTATCTCATTTACAATGGTTTCGGGAAGTGTTGGGTCTGCACTCGGAGTTATTTTAGAAACCGGGGCTATTTCACATGGTCTGGTATTTTCTAGAATTTTATCGGCTATTTTAGCCAATCCATCGAGTTTTACTTTGTCATTGTCGCATGCGGTTATGACGGCCCCAATTGAATGTGGAAGACGACCTGTCCACAATAACTTAAGAGTGTCGTCTGGGACTTTATTTTTCCCTAAGTCTCGCATTCGCCGTAATAATTGTGAAGGCTTTTGGTCTCCGAGTTCGATTTCATTTAAGAGCTGGTTCATTTGTTTTGTTTCAGACTCTTCGTAAACCGAAATTAACCTATTTTTTAGAGTTTCATATTTATTATTCTCAGGCATGTTTTCAAGAATGTCACTAATATCGGGTAATTCGTCAGGTTTCAGCCTAGCTATTAGAAGTTGACTTTTGTGCAGGTCACTTGCCTTTAGGGGATCCACGATGGCGTTGAATTGGTGAAACCACAGTCTTGGTCGATCTTGCCAGAAGTCCGGTATCCTCGGTGTCATGGAAACTGCCGTCATCTGTTGCGGCTCTGGGTGGTCCTGGGTCGACATGGCTGCAGGTTGTTGGAGAGCTGCGGCCTGGTAGAGTGAGTCGATCGTTTTTACGCGCGCGCGATGAATGATGTCTTTGTTAAAAACTTGGAACTCGATACGCGCGCGGACACGTCGGGTGGTCACTTTGCCGATAAGGTGGTTTGTTCTGTGTGTACGGTCAGAAGGTACGGCAAATTAAAAGGCTTGTTTTCAGTTGAAGGTTTACTGAACGACTAACACAAAGATTATATACAGTACAGTGGTTGAGGGCTTAAAGTAAACTTACGAGCTACGTCATAAATGACCTAAGACTAAAGATGTATGGTAATTTGCCTACGCGCTACACATGTATGTGCCAAGTTCCATCAAAACCCTTTCAGTGGTTTTTGTGTGGAAGAGTAACAAACATCCATCCATCTATTCATCCATCCTCTCAGACTCTCGCATTTATAAAACTAGTAAGATTGTGCTGAATATGCCCAGGCTGCAAATTCAAATATTTGTGTAATTAAAATATAGCCGGTAGTCGGGTGTTCCCCGAACAATTATGTTTAAGGGAATTCGTCCTCTAAAAAAAATCCGCGATGGCATAATATGTCTATCTTTTAAAGTTGACTCACACTCTCTCTAACCCTCTCCTCTCATGTGACGCAGACGAAGTTGCGCGGGTCAGCTAGTATTCAATAAGGTTATATGACATCACGCTACAACCAATAGGAGCGGAGCATCAATGAAAAATGTTGCAAAAACAGGGAAAATGTATTTCTTTTGAGGGCTTCTGTTACGTTCGCTGCGTAAACGGTTTAAGACGCAACAACATATATGACGGAACTGTTCCTCTTAAAAAGTTCTAATTAATATAAATAATATGTATCCAGTTGTCTATTTCTATCTTTTAAGGTTGACCACACTCCCTCTAACCCTCTCTCTCTCTCTTATGTGCCGCAGACGAAGTTGCGCTGGTCAGCTAGTACTCAATAAGATTCGTTTCGGAACAAGGTAGTTCCAAGCCGTACATAACTTTCATTTGGTTATCTTTACTTTCAGGTGGATCTCCGAAATGTAGAGCGAATGAAACCTATGTCTACTGCAACGCAGGCTGCCCAACTGATTACTGTCCTACTGATGACAGTCTCGCTATTATCGCTTGTGATCCTCCGTATCCGTGCCCTGGAGGCTGTGCTTGCAAAGGAGGCTATTTGATTGTCAGTGAAAATGATGAGAGATGCATCTTGTCTTCAGAATGTCGT
Source organism: Xestia xanthographa (assembly GCA_905147715.2). Classification (NCBI taxonomy): domain Eukaryota; kingdom Metazoa; phylum Arthropoda; class Insecta; order Lepidoptera; family Noctuidae; genus Xestia; species Xestia xanthographa. Next base: position 22,266,077 of record LR990646.1, read on the forward strand.
AAGTACAATTAGAACAATTTTGTGACTGGATACCTTAGTGATATTAAATCAAGTATTTATGATAAATACAGTGATCGCAAGTGCTGCTGTTGAGCACGACATCCAGGGTGCGATGCCTGGGTAGGGCAAAGTCTAACTGAATTTAAAAAATATATATTGATGGCATTAGGCCCGTCTCCTTACATGGGGCATAAAAATAACTGGTGCAATGTTGGTGTGTGTGTGGTGATTAAAACTTTTGTTTAACGCACTAGGGATAACTTACAGGTGTTACGACATATTGTTGCTACAGACTTTGAAGCTTCAGTCTATTTCTTTCGAGATGTAGAAAAACAGGACAGTACAAAAAGTACTGCAAACGAAATAGTACAAAGAAAAAACTAACATAAATTATGAATCGCGCTATTAAAGCCGACGCGCAACACATGACACTCAACATGTTTGTCAACGTTGCACAACATCGCGCAACGTTGTCAACCGGCGCGCAACATGACAAACTAAAACAAAAGTTGTAAACAAAAGTTCCGCATTGACTTTAATCAACTTGACTCTATCTATTCAATTGACTTTAATAACAGTGCTTGGGTCATTGGGTCACTGAGGATCTTAAGAACAACATGGACATAGACAGGGAACGCAGGTCGTTGGCTGTTCGATGTAACATGCTGGTTCGAAGATTTGCACGTTGTACAAATCAAGTTAAAGTCACTCTTTTCAAAGCTTTCTGTCAGTCATTCTACACGTGCAGTCTTTGGACCCGCTTTACGCAGAGGACATACAGCGATCTGCGTGTCCAATACAATAACGCGTTTAGGATACTGTTGGGGCTGTCGTGGCGTTGCAGTGCGTCCACTATGTTTGCGGAGGCGCGCACAGATGATTTTTACGCCATTCTAAGAAAAAGGACCGCCTCCATAGCCGGCCGGCTACGCGTGAGCGTGTTCTCAGATCGGTGGGACTCCCCTCTGCTGCGCCACTGGGTGAAGATCCATACCAATTAAAATTTTAAGTATATCTCTTTATTACTAACACTAGTTTTTAAGTTATTTTGTTGCTACTAACACTATGGACTCATGTCTGAAATAATGAATTTGAATTTGAATTTGAATTTGAATTTAAACACGTGGAGCAACATGTCATGTGCCAAATGTTGCCTACTAAATACGAGGCTTAAAGTTATCCGTGACTTAAGACTACATAGGAAAACCCGACAGCGATAGTCGGTTAGTAGCCCACCAGACAGAACACTCGTCTGGTCGGAGGATGCTCCCTTTTTTGTAGGGGATGAAGAACTTTACACCTCAGTTCTTTATACCTTTAAAGAAATAGGAAAAAAGTTTGAAATTCTGACTAATTGGATATATAATTGTGTTTTTAGCACAACTAAACTGTAGTAGACCCAACGAGTTTTGGGACGCTTATGCTCCAGGCTGCATACGAGAAAGATGTGACGACAGGAACATACCCTGCGATTACCAATATCCCGGTCCCCCAAGATGCAGATGTATTCCAGGGTACTACAGAAACCAGGATGAGATCTGTGTACCGCAATGCCAATGTCGTGAGTATCTACTATGTTTTAAAAGTACAAGACTGTGTGTTTAAACACAGATGTCAATGTTTAGTCAGTGAAATTTTCATGAGAGAACCCTCTAAATGAAGTTCTATAATAATGACAGTAATAACTGACTAACGAATGACTAGGCGAATGCTTTTTGAGGGACAAAACAACAGAAATAACAAACGCTTACAATACCCTTACACCAACTTGGGGTATCCATTGTGTTCATTTCAAGTGATTTACGGGTCAATACCATTAGATGTCATCTCCTAGCACGGCTTCCAAAGATTCAGGAAAGTAGGGTTCAGAGATCTTAAAAACAAAGACACTAAAAAAAATATAATCCTGTGTGAAATTCTAGTTTTATGCGTCCTGCTCACCAGTAGGAAAGAGTTTGATATACTTATATTAAATCCTGTAAATATTGCAGCAAAGCCAGGATGTAACGGTGAAATGAACGCAACATTCTCAGAATGTCCCAGTGAATGTCCTTCAACTTGCGGTGACCCCCCGGATCAGGGATGCACGACTGTCTGTGCAGAACCCGGGTGCATCTGCAATGAGGGATTCGTTCTGTCTAAACCAGGTGGAGTTTGTATTAAACCCGAAGACTGTGGTAAGGCATTCAATAATTTTAAAGTTATTACTTCCAAACGCAATGTTGGCTAACGTGCAATGGAGCGCAGTATTCTAACCGCCAAGCTAACTGACCACATACGCAACACCACACTGCGCTCCAAAACACACTGCAAACTAGTTCGGTTTGCAGGGCACACTAACAAAGTTATTGGTGTGCGTAAAGTCAACGGCTGTCTGGCTTCGCCTATTTATTAGTGTTTGCGCTTTACAATAACCCGTTGTCCACCCACACACTTGCAATTTCTTGTCACTTGATGTTGCATGGAATATGAAGCATAAATTTAGCCAACTTAACAATCTTCACCGTGGCGCAATGGTCGAGCGTGCGGTAAACAGTATCTTACGCCGCCAGCGCCTAGCGCCATAAGTTCAAATCCGACTGCCAACACATCGGTGTTTTTGTATGTTTTAATGAAACGTTTTACATTTGTTTGTTCAATTCATTGCTTAAATATTGGCAAGTCTTCTTTACATTTGAGTTAGAATTTATTTGAGGTCTACCCTCTAAAAATTACAAATCATGTGAAAGTTAGTAGTTTAAGTTCATCGTCACGACATTGACAATCGATCTTACGTTACGTTTTTAGACATTATACCCTGCGTGTTTTGAGCAGTGCTTTTATTTGTTAATCATTATGAATCACTTAACTACACTTTTAAGAGCTGAGATTATTATTTTGCGTGAGCAAAACGTTTCAATTAGTGAAATTGCGAGGCGTTTAAAGATATCGGTAAGTAACAAAATGTTATTAATATGTTTAGAAGATTAATAATAATGTTTATATAATCCACATGTTATTGATTGTTGTTTTTTGTAACAATATTTTATTATTGTTCACAGAGAAGGACTGTGAAATTGTGGGTCCATCGATATGCAGATTCGGGAAGCATTGATCCTTGCCGACCGGGACCGAAGGCTAATCCATAGCATACACAGATGGCAATGCGCGGCACCGTGATATAGTTGCAACACATATCGCTGAGCCCTTCTTCACTACTCGTTTAACGGCGACTAAACATGACGTGAAATTACAAACTGTACGGAACCACTTGCGTGCAGCTGGTGTGAAATGTCGTAGGCCAGCCAAGAAAATATTACTGTCAGATATTCACAGACAAAACCGGGTACGCTTCGCAAGAGAATATTTGGATTTCGATTGGTGCAATAATGTTGTTATATTTAGCGATGAAAAATGTTTTAAGTCGGACAGAGACCGTCGCAAAATATTGTGGCGAAAAGATGGTGAACGCTATAATAAAAAAAAATATTCTTCCATGCAGGTCTAGTGGCTGCTTTACTTTGGGATTTTGGGGATGAATGTCATCAATGGGTCCTGGTGAATTAGTGCAGGTAGGGGGTCGCAATACCAGTGAAGGTTACTTGAACGTTTTACATAACCTGATGCTACCAAGTGTGCGCGTTGCATACCGATAGTAAAGGCGCACCAATCGGCTATTAATAGAAATATCAAGGGGTAATTTGTTTTATGTGAGTGATGTTATTGTCAGTGAGATAACGATTTAGGATACCTGTATCTTAATATCTTTCTTACTAACATGTTTATTCATATCACTGTAATTAAATTACTCTCTTGAATATGAAAAATAACGTTATTTCCTGTCCGACTTATTGTCATGCACAAAACTTTATAATTTGTAATTATAATTATTATAAAAACCTAGGCAATAAATATTGTTGATTTCTTATTAAAAATTGTTTAATTTTCACTTCCATGTTTTTTTCTTATTATCAGTTAAAATATAAAAATAAAAATTCAACAAAATGACAACAAAAGTTTTAAAAAATGCAAAAAGTCAATGGCGGTGGCGGGATTCGATCCTACGACACTTGTTTTACCAGCCCATTGCTTATACACCTATGCCACAAGACCAGTTAGCAACAACGTGAAATTTATGCTTAATATTCTTTGCCTACAAAATAGTCCTAACCGTAAATCACGGTAAATCACGGCGGCCAATCTTAGCGAAGATTAGCTACACATACGCGTGTTTGCTGACTTATTGTGAGACGTGAGGCGAAGTAATACACCAGTTGACTTTACGCACACCAGCATAATATTGGTGTGCTCTGCAAACCTAACTAATTTGCTGTGTTTACCTGGGAACCTACTATATTGGAGGTTAAAGTTCTAACTTTTTCACAAGTTTTTTTTTCAAATTCTAGTTTTTAAAGTCATAACTTTACTTTATAACTTTACTTTTAATACCTCCATAACTCGTTTACTATTAAATGAGTCTATCAGCACTATGTTTTGAGTGTTACCGTTACATTGAGTTTTACCGTAAAAAGTGATATTTCACCCCTAAAAAAAAAGTCTTTCTTTTCCCAGAAATAATGTTTGCGTAGAGTTACTTAGTTTGATGTACAGAATGCGTGATTGACGGTTTCGTGAAGGGTCCGTTTACACGCTGTAAATTAAAGGCGTAACTCAAACAGCCGCTAATCTGAAGTGTGCCTTGGCTGCCATGGTTCTAAGTTGTAAACGTTTACAGATTACCTAAGGAAGTGATCATACCTACATCATACTCGTATATCGACGTGAAATCAGAAAGACCTTTATATCTACGAAAAAAATATACTTCATTCGTCTCCTTTTAGTTTGGACAACGCCACTCTAAGCCACGTTTACTGGTCTCTCCCTACGCTTGCTCTTTTCCTAATGCAGAAACACTTTCAGAATAAAAGTACAACTAGAAGGGGCAGTACTTCGTTCGAGGAGCAATAATATCTTGGTACTAATTTATCCTCTTTTCACCTCGACAAGAAATCTTCAGAATACGAAAATTCAGTTCCATCTACGGGGAGCTGAAAAGGATTTATTGTCGCTTGCATTTCAAAGATATTGTAATAGAATAACCGCGATGGTTGGACACTGAACCTTATTACCATATTTTTCATTTGAATTTTGTCTGGATTCTAAGAGATCTTGAGCATAAATCTGTTCTAACAAAAAGAGGAAGATTTTTTTGAATATTCTATTGTTGCATGAAGAATACGTGTTTAAAACTTTTGTGGTCTAAATTTATAGTTACTTCGTAATTCTCTTTTATAACACATTTGCTCGTAAAGGATCTCTTAGTTCACCAACTTCAATATCGTATTGTCTCTCATTACGTACTTGTGCGTTATTGTAATGTAAAACGCACGGTATCAAGATGCTCTAAAACGAACAGTCCTTTTTTAAATGAGTTTTTATGTCAGAAAAGTGGTCAACATTTTATGAATAAAGTTAACTTTGGGAGATAAAATATAATAATAATAACTTGACAACATTAAAAATGCCAACTGGCAACGTAATAATCAATTTTACAAATTGTTAAAAAAAAAAATATAAATGCTTTGACAAGTGATTAAAGATTTTTGAGTTTTATTTATTTCCTCGCAAATATGTTATAAAACGTCGTATGACATACGTGCACTTTGATAATTACAGCCTTTTTTTTTTTTTCGGATGGGAAATCATCAAATGACTTCTCCCGCTCTGGGCGGAGCAGGAGGGAGTGTCAGACTTTTACTGACTAAAACCCATCCATGTTGCTTCATCGCCCTTTGTGTTCCGGGGCCACGGTATCTCTTTCAAACAATCCCGCAACCCCGATAATTACAGCCTCTGCTTTCATGTAGCCTTTGCCTACGACTCGGGCTAACAATTTCGCCTCGGCTGTATATCATAATGTACTATTACGTCTAGTGATATTAGAAACATCACTAGACGCTCGACTAATTTAAGATTTTTCTTCTAATAAATCGTTTTCAATTTAATTTATCACCGTAGCAAATGTAGGATGGTTCGGATCAAAATAATTTTAATTTAACTGCTAAAACAAATTCATTCTTTGTCTTAAAACAATCCCGTTGTTGCCACGTCCAAGGGTTTAAATGAGAAATGCGTTTACTCTAACTATTGTTTGGACAATTCAGAATCCGAACAGGTACCTATGTTTATTGAATCGCTTTGTTCAGATGCCTTTGAGCGAACAACACGTAACTGAAAAGTGGAAATAAATCCCGGCTTTTTGGGAGGAAAGTCGATGGCTTAGTTGGAAACCCTAGTGAAACAGGTTTGTTCGATTTAAGTAAATGTAAATATTGAAAATATTTCGAAGTTGGATTACGCTTTATCGCCATCTTTCTTTTTATAAATGACGTTCTTTTAACCATAAAATACTATTTAGGGGATTCGATTGAGATAGCATTGTTGTACGAATATTTTTGATATTTCTTTTTTTATCGTTTTGATCGTAGCAGGTGGCGGTCTATTCTTTCTGCTCTCATCATCTGCCTAGCCTATTCCCAACTATGTCGTTGACGGTTTCCAGTCTAACCGGATGCAGCTGAATACTGGTATTTTACATGGAGCGACTGCCTATCTGACCTCCACAACCCAGTTAGTACTGTGTAATACGATACCCCTTGGTAAGGCTGGTTGTCAAACTTTTTGGGCCACTGACTACCTGTAACGACTGTTAAAGATCTACAAATGACAGCTGGGACCAACAGCTTAACGTGCTTTCCGAGGCACGGAGGAAACTCGGTATGTAATGGGTGGTCACCTATCCACAGACCAACCTAGGAAAGCACGGCTTAACCTAACGATCGACCCGAGCGGCTGTTATTATTTAGCCACGAGCTCCTCATACATGTAATTTTATAATGTTTATTGAATTATTGAATATCGTATTAGTTGAACGAGTCTTAATCGAAGTGCAGTAAATCGTGGTAATTGAAAATTGTAAAATTAATTTATTGTAAAGAGCGCTGTTAGCAACAGTCAATTTATTCCCCGATAAGTTCATTATGAAAACGTTAATTAAACATAACATTCTTTTGTTTCTTCTTTATTACTTGTGTTAATTAATTGACGGAAATGTTTTATTTGTTGGCCCAATTTACACCTTTTTTGTACATAATTTGGGTTAAAACGAATAGAAATTATCTTTCCTTTTCTGTAAATCGTTTCAATATCAGAGAATGGTGTTTCAAATTATGCATAGCGCTAAACGTATTTTTTTTTTATTCTAGAGCTTTCTCGCGCATGCGAGCTAAACGTATTTACAGATCGAGGGTGTAAATGGGTCTTAAGACTGAATGTCCCAATATCATCAATGACATCTGCTTAGCTTTTTCGCACATATGTTGCGGTCGGCTTCCAGCCTTACCGGATGCAGCTAAATACCAGTATTTTTACATGGAGCGACTGTCTATCTGAACTCCATAACCCAGTTAGTACTAGGTACCTATACGATATCCGTTGGTAAGATTGGTTGTCAGACTTTCTAGTAACTGACTATCTGCAACGATTGTCCCAAATATGTGTCAAGATGAAATTGTTCCGGAACCGTTTCGTAAATGTAACATTATTTTGTGGACAACAAGTCTGCAACTTAGTAGTTACATCTAAAACTAATAGCTGCAATGATGAAGATAGTAATATCTTCAAAAGGATATCAAGTAACGCGAACGATATCCAACAAAGTAACTTTATATGCACGTTATTGCATATCTAGCGTTTCTGCTCTCGACATAATGGACTGTCAGTTATTACTAAGTTACACACAGTTCTATTCGTCTGTCTTTTGTTTTATGTTCCTCTTTCGAAGTGTTTTGAACTGTGTTGTTACCGTGTTTTGTTTTTTTCCCTATTGTGCTGGTTTTGTTTCCAGGAACAATTCATATGGTGGTGTGCGGTTTAATAAAACGTGTTTGTTTGTTTTTTTGATCTACTGTCAAATGCTTAATATTAACCTATACGAGTTTCGATTAAATTTCTTGGATCTCGGGAATATGATGTCACATTTTTTGGTAGCTAAAAATATCTATGATAGGCGGTCATCTTCAAATAATAAGGCAAGATTCCTGTTAATAATTTGTTACGTGGACAGAGTAGTAGTGTATAATTAGTTAATGTAGTGCATATTGCAGAACTGTAGCATGGAATGAAAATATTATTATCACTGAGTGAAAATAAAAATCAAGTCACCGGTACGTTGCGGTCGCTATAACAGTTGAAAAATATTCTCCCGTCCCACATAAAGGTAATGCTGGTTCAGTCCCTTATCTCCCCTATACTTGACTATGGTGATGTGTGTTACTATGACCTGAATGCAGATCTCCTCAATAAACTTGACCGACCTCTTAATAACTGCATTCGATTCTTTTTCAATCTCCGTAAGAATGACCATGTGTCCGCACATCGGTCGTGCTTAAAATGGTTACCCATCAGGCAGCGCAGAGGGCGTTGACAGCTTTGTTTTCCCTTCTAGACAAACCCACTTCTCCTTCTTATCTGACTTCTCACTTCCAATATTTATGCTCTGCGCACAGCAAGAATCTTCGTTCTTCCAATAATCGTCTTCTACGATGTCCTATTCACCGCTCTGGTTTTCTTAAATCTTTTCCCGTCCAGGCGGTTTTCCTTTGGAATGCGCTCCCTCTGAATATCAGAATGGCAACCAGTCGGCTCACATTTAAAGTAACAGCTCGCGATATTATTACTTACTAGCTGACCCACGCAACTTCGTCTGCGTCACATAAAAGAGAAACAGCTCACAAATGGAATGCATTTTTCCCCGTTTTTGCAATATTTTTCATTTATGCTCCGCTCCTTTTGGTCATAGCGTGATGTTATATAGCCTATAGCCTTCCTCGATAAATGGACTACCCAACACTGAAAGAATCATTCAAATCGGACCAGTAGTTCCAGAGATTAGCGCGTTCAAACAAACAAACAAACAAACTCTTCAGCTTTATAATAGTAAGTAGTATAGATATATGTATTTATTGTTATTTTATCTTGGAAATTTTCTTTACTTGCACCTACTGTTTTGTCTCTGCCACCGTAAGGTAGACTGGTAGAAAATGCTCAAGGCATTAAGTCCGCCTTTGTACGGTCAAACAAGCTATACGGTTTACATTTTACAATCTAATTTGTGGGTTAAACTGTAACCAAATAACTTGTCCGACCGTACATTATGTGCATACAGTTTTAATAAATAAATAAATAATATGACAAAATCATGCCTTTTAAGATAGTGTTATCATAAAAACCTATACGGTTCACACTTATTAAAATTTAAACAAAAATACCAAATTGTTATTAGGAAATACAGAATTGGTACGTTGGAGTAAAAAATCCCCGCGTGTACGTCACAAACCTGATAGCACGATCTTGCATCATCCGAGTCATATCTCCGCCACAGTAGACATGTCAACATACAGTATTTCAACTAGAGAAGAAATGATCGTAATAGGCTCTCACGACTTTAAAGAGCGAAACTGGAAACGATGTGGTGACACTTTTCGCTAGATGAACGTAGTTGAAATATACCCATCGCGTGCATTGTCGAAATTCGACCTGAGCATCCTTCGGTGAGGGCCAAAGAAACCAGAGTCGTCTTAAAGCTCGTTGGGTTGACGATGTCATCAAAGTCGCGTAAAACACCTGCAAAAAGGGACGCCAGAACCGGGAAGTGTGGCAGAAAAAAGGGGAGGCAGCAGTGGGTGATACCATGATATGATGATGATATGACATTTTGGGTTTATATGATGATGATGATGATCCTCCGGGTTACTCGTAAGTGAGTACCCTGTCGCATTAAGACAAACGGTTACGTTTTATAGGTGTATTGCTATATAGCAAAAAGTTTACTTGACCCAAACCCAAAGACCGGCCGTTTGATTTCTCAAAAATGCCCGACTTGGTTCACTGTCTATATTTGTGTTGTGTCCCCGTCGAGTTTAGTGTTTTTATATCCTCATACACTTTGTTTTGCCAGAGTTCGTAATATAAGTGGTATTTTATTGAGAGGAATAGTGTCTGACAATGTTGTTCGTGTATCTTTCTATTTGTGTTCTTTCTTTAGTTCACAGTGGTGTGACAAAATATGTGGAGGAAAAAGGTAGGTGAAAATAAAAGATTGTTGTTAGTAATAAGAGATTTGTTGTTTGAATGTAGTTTAATCTCCATCAAGAGTCTCTTCAATCAAATAATTAGGTATCCAAATAAGCAGGGTTCGAATTATTTTCTTTATAAAATAATTTATAATGACGAATTGTTTTATTTTTTGGTGATAAAATAATTTGCTTGTTGATTAAACACAATGTTAGCGACGGTTTTTTTTTATCGTGTTCGGATACACGTGAAGTGTATTGTTTTATGATTTGTTGTTATTATGATAATTATAATTATCAAAGTATAATAATATCATGATAATTATCACTTCGAACCCTAAAAATAAGTACTTATTAGCCTTTACATTGCAGTTGTACAATGTCATATCCTAATCAGCATAATTATTATGTTCCGACTGCGGGGTCAGAAGCCTCCGCTCTGTGAGCCCAGTGTGAATAAGTGGATGTCATGTAATAATGCGTGACGAAAATGTGTGTGTGTGTGTGTGTGTAAGTGTGTGATGTGTGTGTGATGTGTGTGGGTGTGTCATTTGTGGATTACCGGTTTCCTCACGATGTTTTCCTTCATCGTCAATGAGAGTAGAATAATGATAGTTAAATAATTTCATATGATTCAAATCTACAACTTAGGTGGTACCGGGTCCTTAGTAAAACTGGTTGTCCGACTTTCGGGCCACTGACTGCCAAAGATCTATAAATGACAGCCGGGACCAACGGCTTAGCGTGCTTTCCGAGGCTTGGAGGAAATCGGTATGTACTGAGTGATCACCCATCCAAGGACCAAACTAGGCAGGCGCGGCTTAACCTAAATATTACTGGTATGTTCAGTAGATAATTGATATTAAATACAGTAAACTCAACGACCTGTCTTCTCTATGTAGTAGTGGGATGCAACGGTGATCGCAACGCAACATACAGTGAATGCGTCAGTTATTGTCCTCCTACTTGTGATGACATTGGTCAGGAACCAAAGGCATGTATAGCCTCGTGTGCACCGGTTGGCTGTGCGTGCAACCCAGGATATGTACTGAATAAAGACGGAAAATGTATTAACCCTGAAGATTGTCCAGGTAAATATGAACCTTTAGTGGTATAGAGAACAAGGTGTATAGTTCCTCATCCCCGATTGAAAAGCGAGAAATCTCTGACCCCCGTCTAGGGTGTTGCGTTCTGCTAGACCGTTGTAACCGGGTTTTTCTATAATAGATGTAAAAATACCCTTATCGATGCCGCAAGACACTCGTTCTCCCCGTCATTGGTATATATTGGTTTGTTCTGGACCATCCTTTTAATAACGGAGATAATATTGGAGGAACAAAGTTTCACCTTGTTCCCAATTTTTTTTAATTCAAATTTTTAACGTTATGACTTTACTATTATATACCTCCACAATGTTTTGAGTGCGTTACAAGGAGTCATACCCGTCATAAATCGTGATTTTTCACCCAAAAAAAAAAAGACGTGTCCCAGCAATAATTTTTGCCTAGGGCCTAGGGTTACTTAGTTTAATGTGCAGAATGCTCGGTTGACGGCTTCGTTTACACTTTACATCTCGATTTCTATGATATTTGGTACATATGAGGACCATGACCAAGGTAAAACATATAGTTTTATCTCTGTAGTACAGCTACAGTCCCGTGGGATAATTTTCGACCTCCACACGCGCAAAATTGCGTGCTTGAGTTTATCTTTACCTTTTAAATCCTCGGTTAGGTATTCTAATTTAACTGTTTGAAAAAGTCAAACTTAATTTGTTAGACAGACATAATTTTAAGTTGAATCCTGAAATTCATTCGTTACACTTTTCATACGGGTGGAATGAAAAAACTATTTTCGCGAGCCATGACTGAAGTTCTATTCAAAAAACTTTTGGTTCCACTAAATTCAGCAATTCTCGTTTGGAATTACTTCGGTTTATAGGTTTTTTTCTGTGCATATGGTTAAAGGAAGGCACTTCACATTTTAAACGGATCACGTCGGTTTGGGGGTATGAAGAAGGAGAAGAAGGGTGTAAAGTCCTCCATCCACCATAGAAAAGGGAGGATCCTCCGACCAGACGGGTGTTGTGTCTAGTGACCTACTGGCCGACAGTTATTGCCGGGTTTTACTCGGCTTATTCCTGAAATCCCCCCTAAAAGTGCTAAGGAGGAAATGTGGAATCTAAAAAGAAAAGTCTAGAATTCCCCCCTGATATTCCCCCCCTAAGGGGGAAAACTGGAATCGAAAAATACTTATTCCACAAATCCCCACTGAAAGTGCCCCCGAGGGGGAAATCTGGAATGTCAGTCTCGGACCGGACCGTTATAAACAAAACGTCACAGAAAAGCTCACTTCGATTTTTCTATGAATCAAGTGACAGGTAGGTGATGCGGATAGGATATTTCAAGTTAATTTTATTTATACAAACACCGATAGCTAAGAGGCATCGTAACTAACAGTTATACGTAAGTAAGTTGTAGAAAACGGCAGTATGTCCAGGATAATTTTAACTGCGTCTTGTAGGAATTTGATGTTAGTTCTTCATGTGAAGAACTTGAGACTATAGCCCCATACTTAGCTTTAATTTTTAATTTGTGTGTAGACCAAGGAGTTTTCCCTGATCTAATGAAATACAGTAAAGTCATACCTCTTTTCAAATCCGGGGACAGTAAAGATACTAATAATTATAGACCTGTATCCGTGTTGCCAGTTTTTAGCAAGGTGTTTGATAAAATAATGCTGAATCAAATGCTCAATCATTTTAACACCAACAAAATTTTACACGATCAACAGTATGGTTTCACCAAGGGACGTTGTACGGCTGACGCCGGTGTAACCTTATTAAAGCACATATTTACTGCGTGGGAAGAGTCTCAAGACGCCATAGGAATATTTTGTGACCTTTCCAAAGCATTTGATTGCGTAAATCACGACACATTGCTTTTGAAACTTGAGCATTACGGATTAGGTCAACTTGCACTTAGTTTGGTAAAATCATATTTGAGTGATAGACAACAACATGTTCAAATAAATGGTGTTAATTCACAGGGTTTAAAAGTAAAAATGGGGGTTCCGCAAGGCTCAATATTGGGTCCTTTCCTCTTTCTCGTGTATATAAATGATCTACCCTATTTATTGAAAAACCAACCTCAAAATATGGTGTTGTTTGCTGATGACACTTCCCTAATTTTTAAGATAAATAGACGGGCCCAAAATCTAGATGACGTGAATAATGCCCTACTTCAGGTCCATAATTGGTTCACAGCAAACAATTTAGTATTAAATGAAAAAAAAACTAAATGCATAAGATTTGCTTTACCCAATGTTAGAAGTAGTGATTGTGAAATAATATTGAATAAAGAGAAACTTGAATTCGTAGATAAAACGGTTTTCCTGGGGATTACGCTTGATTCAAGGCTACAATGGAGTTCTCATTTAACATCCGTTGCGGCGCGGCTAAGTTCAGCGGCATATGCTATTAGAAAAATTCGTTAATTTACTGATGTAGATACCGCTAGACTGGTCTATTTTAGTTACTTTCATAGTATAATGTCTTATGGCATTTTGCTATGGGGACGGGCTGCAGATATTGAGTCTATATTTATTCTGCAAAAAAGAGCCATCAGAGCCATATATAATCTTCGTAGCCGCGATTCTCTAAGGGAACTGTTTAAGGATATTGGCATCATGACGGTACATTGTCAGTACATCTACGAAAACATAATGTACGTCAGAAAAAATCTGCACCTTTTTGGTAAAAGAGGTGATAGACATAATTACAGTACTAGAAATAGGGACCAACTCGTTCAGCCAGGCTTCAGACTCGCTAAAGTAGACTCATATTTCATGGGGTACTGTTTGAGATGCTATAATAAAATTCCACAAAGTATTCTTGAACTGAATGAGACGAAATTTAAAACATGTATCAAAAAAAAAACAAAAAACATGAAAAAACATGTATCAAACGCACACTATGTAAGCAAGCTTATTACAATTTGGGCGATTATATCGCTGATAAAAATGCGTGGCTCAATGCTGGTCCTGCTCCACATGGACAGGGGCGCATTAATTGATAGCATTAAATAGATTTGTTGGAGCTGCTGAAGATTGTACAACTATCTTTGCATTGTATAGAATCAATATCTAGTATTATATAATCGCATAGCCCATATTGTGTGAGTACTATGTACTAGAAAGCTATCATTCACTGAAATCCTACTTTTTTTTTTTTGTTGACTTGAATGCGCCCTGGCGGTTGAGAGTATGTCATGCTCACTCTAATGTCTCGCTGATGGTGGCGCGTGTGTCGGATCATTTAGTTTCCTTCGAAATGGTTGAGCTGAATGGTGCTGATCCATGCGTCATGTTCGTGAACGGGCGCTGTCAGTTGTGACTGGTCATCTCTTAGTTGCCATGGCTTATTTGAATGTTTATTTTTTAATTGTATTTTTTTTGTTTTTACTATGGACACTTTTAACGTGCACATCTTGCTACATTGTTCTCACATAATATACCATCTTAACATGAATGATGTAACCAAGATTTTGTAACAACATTTTGATTTAAAAGAGTGTCCATGGAGTTTCTTGCCCGTTCTTCTCCATAGAGATCTACGCTAGGGAATGGGCAACTACAGTATTTTCACAGTTTTTATGTCTTGTGACTGGGACTGTAGCTACATTTAATTTTCATCTTTGTTTCGACAATTTAAAAGTGCCTGTAACTGGCCTACTTGAAATAAATGCTTTGATTTTGATTTTGATTTTGTGTGTCATAGATGGCGCTTTAGTACTTTTTGTTCTATGTTTCTGTAGTACATTTGTTAGTGCCGCTACAACGTCAAGAAAGAAACTTCACCCGTCCTTGTTTTTAGATATTTTGACTCTCCAAAATATCCGTTATGAATCCAACCGTACACTTTCATTTAGGCTTTTTAGTCAAAACGAGCAATACAATCTAACACTAAGCACTCACGTATTCTATTTTGTATTCAAACACAAATTATTCAAGAAAAGCCACAACGGCCCATCAACGTCAAAACAACGTCAAAATCGTATCAGTACAAACTGAAATCTAGCCTTCTATTATTTTGGTCGTTATCAGGGGCTTTATAGGCCTCCAAATGCCTTAATGACAGCCTCTTTAGATGATAGTCGGGTACAGAGGGCTTAACGGCCTTTTCAAGTAAGGATTTGGTATATTATAACCATCCTCAGAGTAAGTTGATTTTAAGCTTGCTTTGGAAACTACGTATAATGTTGTTCGGAATTCAGGTCATTATTTTTTTCACTCTTGGAAAAGTTAATATTTGGTCTGCGATTTACAAGTTAAAAAAAATATTATATGACTGCTTCGTTGGTCTAGAAGTCACAAGCGCGACTGATGAGCATGTCCTAGGTTCGATTCAAGGGTCGGGCAAAGTGCTATTGGGTTGTTCGATCAGAAATTTCTCAGTAGCAGCCACTGAGACTGGATTTGTGCCCGGGTGATGGCAATAGGCTCGCCCCCTATTACATGGGACTTAAAATAGCTAGCAAAATGTGGGTGTACTATGGTACACCTCTGCCTACCCCTTCGGGGATTATAGGTCTAGACAATAAAGTTTGTTTTGTTTTGTCTAGTCATATAATTTTTCTTCAAGAATTATTTCTGGCTCCCTAAAGACCGTCTCTTACCGTATATGCCTTGAAAGTGAAAACACTTAAAATCTTTTTGTCTAGCATTCTAACTCTCAAACAGAATAAATGTAAAATATAAAATATAAAAAAAAAGGTTTATTTCGGAACAATAACACAAGACAAGGTAAACAGGTAAAACGATGGTAGCTGCAAAAGTATAAACTGTAGCGCAGCTATCAACGCCCTTCTCCAGATTAGAATGGAATGATGTTCCATACAAAAAGAGGTTATAATTAATTTAGGTTTAGGTACTTTATTAACAATAAAAACGAGAATAAAAGATAAAAAAGAGAAAAACATTATTAACAGTCCAGGACAATAATAATAATTATGAATTGGGATATATTTTGATGTTGAGGTAATGTGTTGCGGGGGTGAATGGGTGTGTGGGTGAGTGTTAGTGAGGTGTGCGAGGGGTGTGTGAGGTTTTGTTGGGGTGTGTGAGAGAGTGATGAGTGTTTTACACTTCCACGAGTTTCTCTGTGTCATCGTAATTTTGTGATTTCAGCCAGGAGTCAAGTTTCATTTTGCATTTGATCTTGGTTAGTGGGTAGATATTTAAGGTTTTGTTTAATTTATTGTAAATTTTTGAACTTATATGTTTGTAATGACGACTTGCAGCTACGGTTCTACGAGACTCAGTGGTACAAACCCTATTCGCGCGGCGTGTAGCACAGCATTTAGGATCAAGGGTAAGTTGGCAGTGTTTTCGAAGAATAGTTTGGAGAATAAAAAGCTGTCTGACGGTAAGGACCTGGCAGAGGGTATACAGAGAGCGTGTCGAGAATCGGATCGGTTTCCTTGCCAACACCTTAAAGACAGCTCTCTGCATCGTTCGACACGTAGCATCACAGTTTTACCGGCACCACCCCAGACGGTTAGGCAATACCCTAGAACAGACTGAGCGAGCGCAAAGTAAATGGTTAAGAGACATTTAAAGTCGGCTGCACCTCTGAGTTTTTTAAAAATGTACATAAGTTTTCTCACACGAGCTACAGTTGAAGCAATATGTTGCTTCCATTTCAAGTTGCTATCAAGGATGACGCCAAGGTATTTAATGGAAGAGGTATTTTCTAATAGTTGACAGCCGCAGTTAGCGTGTAGGTATGGGCAAGTGTGCGCGCGAATTTCTATCGGTGTGGGTGGCTGACTTGACTTCATAGTGGAGAATGTAATAAATTTGGTCTTGTTGACATTTAGAGTGAGAAGATTTGTGGTCAGCCACCTCATGACGGTGCTCAAGGCTAACTCCGCGTTGAGGCGAGTTTCAGCCCAGTCCCGGCCATGAACAATTAGAGCTGTGTCATCAGCATAAGCTATGATTTTGCAGTTGGGTAAGGATAACTGACACAGTTCATTTACATATATAAGAAAAAGGGGAGGTCCCAGTACACTGCCCTGGGGGACACCAAAGGTGATTGTCTCCTGGTTGCTGAGGGAGTTTTCAATCTTAACTATTTGTTTGCGATCTGTAAGATAACTCCTGAAGAGATCATGGGTCTTCCCGCGAATACCCAGATGCTCCAGCTTCGAAAGAAGTATGGGAATTGAGACAGTGTCGAAAGCCTTGGATAGGTCTAAGAATATAGCAAGAGCTTTGTATTTATTTTCCCAATGGCTAATTATCGTATCTGTAAGTTCCAGTACAGCATCTTCGGTGGATTTTCCAGTCCTGAAGCCATACTGATTATTAGAAAGAAGGTTAAATTTATTTAGGTATTTGGTGAGACGATGGTTTATTACTTTTTCAAATATCTTTGAGAGGGTGGTCAACACTGAAATGGGTCTGTAATTGGCGACATCGTCTTTTTCTCCCGACTTATAGATAGGGTGGACAACTGCAGTTTTGAAAACATCAGGAAAAGTTCCCGTGGAAAAGCACAAATTGAAGATGAAAACAAGGATCGGAATAAGAATGTGACGAGTCGCCTTCACGACTGACAATATTCCGTCAAAACCAACAGCACAATTGTCTTTAAGGCCAAGGATGATATTTTCGAGTTCAGCACTATCCACGCTGTGAAGGGCCATTGATTGTGGTGCGGATGGTTTGGAAGTACCCGGGATCTCTAAGTTGGGACGACTATCCAAGAGATATTTATAGAGGACAGAGTGTTCGATTTTAGCCGCCAAGAGTCCACCGACATTTTCAAAGTAATTGTTGACTTTGTCCACAGACTGCGACGATACAGCACTACAGTTTAGCAGCTCAGAGGCCGAGTCTCTTCTTTGGCCTAAACTTGCTACCCGTTTAACAAGCTTCCATGTGGCTTTTGGATTATTTCTAGCCTGCTGAAATTCAGAATTTTCATATTCACGCTTGACCTTTTTTAGAAGATTGTTGCAGAAGTTGCGATAGCGACAAAAAATCAATTTGTGTGTTTCATCCTCTGGATGTTTTTTAAATTTAAGGTGCAACTTATCCCTGTGACGTATGCACCTTAGCAGGCCAGGAGTAATCCATGGCTTAATGATACGCATTCTGCTAGGTATTTGTGACACATGTGAGTGGGATTTGATGGCCAAAGTCATAATGGAAACAAGAGATTCCGCTGCTTCATTTGGGTTGAGGCACTGGAGGATTAAGGAAAAGTCGGTGTTGTTGATTTGGTCTACAATCCGAGGCAAATCAACTTTTAATCTGGTGGGGCGGGGAGTTTTACTTTTTACATTGAGGTTGCAGAAAATAATTATAGGAGAGTGATCAGTGATGACAGAATCAATGATTAGTGAAGTAGCAGTGCTTTGAGTGCGGAGTATGTATTAGAGTATTTTGTTGGGTGTTAAAATGTGTTTCAATATATTCATGCCTTTTAACGTCTGTATTGAGATGGTATGTAACTAAGTGCTCCTAAAATGTTAGTTTCCAACAAGTGTTATTTCTTTTTCTTTCTTTTAAAACTCACCAACATGACTCTTTTCAAAAATTATTTTACTTATAGCTAAGCTGGAATGTGGTTAGAACGAAGAAAAGGTATGATGCAGACAATATGAGAAAATAGCTAGATGGTAGATTTCATCTTTAAAACGCTTGTTACCAGTAGTTCTGCAATAAACATGCCTGTCCTATTTTATACTGTAAGACCTTTTAATACCATGTTTTACGCAAATATATTATTATTATTAAAAAATATGCCGATTGCCAAAAAAAAATCCCCACAAACCAAAAAAAATATCCAAAAATCCAAAAACAAAGAAACCTCTAATCCAATCCAACCAAATACCGATCCACCACCAAAACCAAAACCAACCTCAACCAACCAACCAAACCAACCAACCAATCCTCATTAAAATTGCCAGCAACCATTTCGATAACTTGTTCGATCTTACACTCGACATTACATAAATTATACATCATTTATAGGTTCATCAACTCCTGTATGTGGGATAAACGAAATACCCAGAGACTGCAGAAGAATCTGCCCGCCACAGACATGTCTGAGCAAGTACGCGTTATTCCTCTGTAAGGAAAACTTACCCTGTGAGCCGGGGTGTGACTGTATTCCAAATTATCTGCGGGACGATAAGGGAATATGCATACCAAGCGAAAAGTGTCCTCCGCGTAAGATATGTTTCATGTTTACTGTCTTTGCTTTCTGAGTTTTACTTCCTCTTCTTTTATTTTATTTTTCTGAATCGGACTTTTTCATCGTATGCTTTATTCTTAAGGTCTTTTATTCATATCCTTAAGTTTATGTTTAAAGTTTGTACTCCTGTCTAAACTTATCATTATCTTCGTGCTCTTATTCTATGTTACTAAATTAATGTCGGCACGTATTTTAAGAGTTCATTTGACTTAATTATTTTATAGTTGAACCTGAGCCAAAATGTGGTTACAACGAAGTCTCAGTACCCTGCAGACAGATTTGCCCACCACAAAACTGTGAAATAGCGTACACTGACTACGCTTGCACTGAAGAATCAAAAATATGTGAACCTGGGTGCGACTGTCTTCCCGATCACCTTAGGAATGGGAGCGGGATATGTATACCGAATGATCAGTGTCCTTGTAAGACCAGTAATTTAACTATTCAACATCGTTATCACGTTGCTTTTAAAGAATCTGCTCTCGTTCGATATTTTGGTCATAGTAGGACTTATGTCATAAAAGTCCATAATTGGTCTGTTTTAATGAAATTACAAAATACGAGACTCACTTAGGAAATCATCATTATCTGCACTGTTTCAGACATCAACTTCTAGCTTTACTTGACGTCTCTAATCTAAGCGATTCGCGCTCGAATACACGATCATCGCGTTCGTAATGTTCGTATGTCTCTCATTTGTTTGCTACATCGCGCGCTCGTCCTCTACTAGAACGAGCACACGAACACGTCTTTACGATCGCCGAATAAACTGTCACGTGTTCGCGCAGCGATCATAGTTACTACGCGGTCTTGCACATCTATGATTTGATTTTTGTTTGACACGAATTTTCGGAATTACATCAATGTTCATCATTCATCCACTTTGATACCTTCTTCGATCTCACATTTGACACTATACATCATTTCTAGATCCATCAACTCCTGTTTGTGGGATAAACGAAATAGCTAGAGACTGCAAGCAGATCTGCCCTCCACAGTCGTGCCAAAGCTTATACATTGAGTATAGTTGTCTTCAAGACATAGCCTGCGAGCCAGGGTGTGACTGTGTGTCCAATTATCTGAGAAACGATAAGGGAATTTGTATATCGAGGGAAAAGTGCCCTCCGCGTAAGATATTTTTCATTTTGACTGTCTCTGCTTTTTGACATCTTCTTTTCTCTTTTTCTTCATGACCTTTGACTTTTTCGTCTTCTTCTTGTGTATTATAATAAAATCTCAATGTCCTGTTTAGAGTTTCATCATAGTTATCTTTCTACTCTTATCTCATGTTACTTAGGGTCGGCGCAACACGATTTTTCTTCCATTCTCCCCTGTTAGCACTCACGGTATCATTTACCTACTTTTTTCTTGCATATTATTCCTCACACAATTCATTCATCTTTTCTTTGGTCTTCCTCTATCTCCTAGCCATCAAAATTTATATTCATCACTCTTTAAGTCACATGCGATTCATCCTTCGGACTACTGTTTACAGTATCGCTGATGAAATGTATGAGCAATGACTAGATAGTAGAGATCATCTTTTACGGCCGTTTTTTATAACTTACTTACGTGTAACTGTTGGGTAATATGCCTACGTCCGTAGCTATCAGTGTTTCTATAAACAAAGTTAGCTTGAAATATCCTATCCGCGTCACCTACCTGTCACTTGATTCATAGAAAATTTAAAGATAGCTTTTCTGTGACGTTTTATTTCTAACCGTCCGTAAGCTAAATGTCAAACAGACAGGGATAGCAACCTACCGAAACATGCTAGCAAGTTATCGTTAATGGCCGTAAAATGGCTGTTACCAGTAGTTCATTTAACTCTATTATTTTAAAGTGGAACCTACATGTGGTTACAACGAAGTCTCAGTACCCTGCAGACAGATCTGCCCACCACAGAACTGTGATATAGCATACACTGACTCCGCTTGTACTAAGGAATCAGCAATATGTGAACCTGGCTGTAACTGTCTTCCTGACCACCTTAGGAATGGGAGCGGGATATGTGTACCGAATGATCAGTGTCCTGGACGTAAGATTTTTCGTATTCGCTGTCTTTTCTTTCTGATCTTTTTCTTCCTCTTGTTTTCCTCATTCTACCTTAGTTGTTTTAAGTTGGTTAAGGTATGCTGGCAACTACGGTACTTTCACAGTTTTTATGCCTTGTGACTGTAGTTACATTTCATTGTTATTCCCTTTATTCATTTCTAAACAATTTTTTTACATTTTTAAATATTAATTAAAAAATATATATATCATAAATAAATATATCACGGCAAGGAAAGCCTAGAGGAACACTGTCCCCAAATATTGGCGCCATCCGCCACCATAATGTTGTCTTTCAGTCATCTATCACATCGCCTTGCGATACGTTTCTTCATTGTTGGTAGATAGGTAGGGGGGTACTGGCTAGTTGAAATAGCACACAACACTTGGTTCAAATTCCAAACGTTTATTTCTATTAAACCATTTGGTACAGAAACTGATTAACTTTCTAGAGTTGAGTCGTCCATTTGCAAATTATTATGGTTGAGGAGAAGAATGGATGAAGAAACTCCTCACATTAGTATTTCAATTGTTTTTGCTAATCGTAAGCTAACGTGACACCTTCGTTGCTCACGCGTCCATTCTACCTGAGTGAGCGGAAGTACCACAATATCCGTTCAGCAACTTATTACAATAGTAAATTCAATCAGCCTCACAAATAATACTGAAACACTTTACAATAATTGTGTTACTATTAAATAATGACAGAATTCACCAATTTGAACACGTTTTCAATCATTAATAATAAAATAGTTGTCTCATTACTTTTTAGTCTTTAATCTGTGCTATCATGGCACATTTCCGGTGATGTAAACAGTTATGTTAAACAAAATCTTTTTACTAGTAAATCACTGTGTAAAATAGTCTTATTAATTTATATTTATTATTATTGAGACTTACTTAGTCCTCGTACTAAATTTAAACACTCAGGTATTGATGGTAAAATCACAATCGGCGCCATTTTCCCTGACAGGTGACGCCGTATCATAAAAAGAAACATAATGTCAAGTGATTAACTATGAATTGCTAATATGAATGAAACCCTAAAGTTGTTAAACAAATATTCTTATGTTAATTATAACGATAGTTTTAGCTAGAACATCGAGTTTAGTTTAATAATTAATTTTCAAGTGATACTGATTAAGACAAGCCAACAGATGGCGCTGTTATCTTGATACTCAAACGAAATTAGTCAATGGCACTCACAGGTGTTATAATAGTTGCCAGAGTATCTCACAGATGGCAGTATTATCGTTTATGGAATAAGAAATTATAATTTAACTAGTTACAATCAATAACATTATGTATAAGCTTAGCTTATAGGTGTCCTCGCGGCGACAAATATAATAATATATAAATATATATATCATTGTTACCTTTGTTACGACAGTTCAAAAGTGCCTGTAACTGGCCTACTTGAAATAAATGATTTGCTTTTGATTGATTGATATCCCTGCTGGTTTATTTGTATGTATGTACGTAAATGATTTATTCATTGCAAATTATACAAAATTTATATTAGTAACACTATGCCAAACTGCGCGGCAGTTTATTGGCAGACAATACAATTTTGTGCTCTTATGTGTGTGTGTTTTTGTGTTTTGTGATTTTGCTGCTGGTAAATAATTACAATGTTACGTCTATGAGGATAGATACCACAAGAATGGCATCAAGTATACCATGGCTTAGGATTTTGCTGCTGGTAAATAATTACAATGTTACATCTATGAGGATATAGATACAACAAGAATGGCATCAAGTATACCATGGCTTAGGCTCGATAATATTTCTTTGGCATCGATGTCTCTTTCTTCTCTCTACACCTACCTAAAGTTGTTTCTCTAATTATTGTCATTAGACTTTGTTGAAAACTCAAACGGAGTCAGTCCCTGTTATCATTATCAGACATGCGAATGTAAAATGGCATGGCAATTTAGCAGAATTTTTCTTTCACTTTTGATTAAGCAACAGAAATTAGAGGTATCATAAACTTTAATTATTTTTATACACTATTTTGTATGTGAGCGTTTTAACATAATTTAAGAACTCGTTTTTTCGAACTCGTTGTGAACTAGATTTTTTGCCCAGCGCGTGGAAAAAAACATTGTTTTTTTTAATACTTGCATGTAGAATTGTAGATGTTTATTATATATAAACTTATCATCTGCCTATTCGTACTGGACCCGCGAGGTGGATGATGGTTTACAGAGAGAGGTCGACATAGAGAAAACCTGTGTACTAATGTACCAGCAGGGATAATTATAAGCCGATTATTCTTAAGCTAATAGGCAATACAACCTGTTGTAGCCGATGCTTATAGCCGATACATTTGTTTTAAGCAGAAGTCAAAATCCATGCATCTTGAAACACTTCTTCATGCATATTGAAATGCTATTGGTATATCCGGTATATCACCACCTGTTTAAAACTCTATATTCCACGGTTTACGGTTGACATTCACTGTGAAGGTTTTAATCATGGATGTACCTATCAAAGTGACTTTGAAGGCTTGCATGTCTGTTACAGCCTGTCAAATCCCTGATGAGTGCCAGCGAACTTGTGCATCACCGAACCCTCTGAACTGTGTGTATAGTCCTCCAGAAGAAAATAATAACGGATGCGATTGTAAAGAAGGCTATATACTGTCAGAAAAAGGAGGTGACTGCATTCCTATTGAAAACTGTCCACGTATGTAACTTTTTTGTTTTATATTATTTTCTTCTACAGGTTTTTATTCTTATAACGGGCTAGCTTATGCCATCGGCTTGGTCCACTCCCTATCCAAGTTATAAAATATGTATGTGCCAAGTTTCATCCAATAGCGTTCAATAGTTTTTGCGTGGGATAGTAACAAACATCCATCCGGGATGGATGCATAGATTCCATCCATTCTCACAGACTCTCGCATTTCTAAAACTATTATGCTGATTATTGCCAGGCTGCAAATTTTGTGGTATTAAAATATAGCCGGTAGTCGGGTGTTCCCCGTATCATAAAGGATGTAAAACGCCTCTTAACACCGCCGAAGGCACTTTTTATGCCCGTCATTGCGATAATTTTTTTGTTCTACGCCATACCTGGAAACCTTCTAGTTATGGATATATTGGGGGTCAAACTTCCAACTTTTTGACATTTTTTTTCTAAATACAAGTTTTTTTTTTAAATACAAGTTTTTAATGTAAGATTTTTACTTTAAACACCTCCACGACCCCCTCACTATTCAATCCATCCATCAGCACAATGTTTTGAGTGCGTTACATTGAGTTCTACCACAAAACATGATTTTTCACCCCAAAAAAAGTCGTTTTCCAGCAATAATTTTTGCGTAAAGTTACTTAGTTTAATGTACAGAATGCTTGGTTGACGGCTTCGTGATGAGGTCTTTTACACTCTCTATATCAGATAAAAGACATCCAGTATCAACAAACATAAAATTATATTATTATTATTACTGGATGTGTCGCATCACAGCGGATCAATCGCACACGAAAATGAGATCTTTAGAACGCCGTGTTTTAAAATCTTTACACTAACACTCATCAACTTCCTACCCGCGACCTATTCTACTTGGGGTCGGCGCAACACGTTTTTTTCTTCCATTCTCCCCTGTCAGACGTCACGGCATCATTTACTCCTTTCCCTTTCATATCATTCCTCACACAATCCATCTATAAATTAACACTCTTGTTCATAATATTTCAGCTGAGGTAGCCTGCCAAGGAGATCCCAACGCAACACCCAAACGTTGTCCGAAGCCATGTCCGTCTACTTGTGATTCGCCAGACCAAACTCCCTGCAAGAGAGCGTGCTATCCAATTGCATGTGAATGTAAACCTGGATATTTGCTGTCAAATGAAACTGGTCTATGCATCTTACCTGACAAATGTCCTGGTAAGTGAAATATTGGTCATTTTTATATAATAGAATACTTTTTAAGACTTTCACGGTTTTTCACTACACTTAAAGTACTTACGGGTTAATATCCGTGGTTTTCTTTATTAATGAGCTCCACCAAAGAAAACCACGGATATTATCCCGTAAGTACTTTACCTCTGATGTTCTGTGTGTACTCTCTGGTACTATGCCTCTGATAACAAAAAGTATTCTACACTTAAGTGTAGAATACTTTTTGTTATCAGAGGCATAAAACACTTTAACTTAGTTATGTATTTATTCGATAAGCGAAAAATGTATGTTCTTTTAGAATAAATAAAGAATCTTTATACCCAAAATTACTGATTTAGCAGAATTAGAATTATATGAATTAAGAGTATTAAGTAAGAGTAAGTGACAGTTATATTAACTGAGTCTGTTCTACATACTAATATAATAACATGACAAGGTTTCTTACAGTGTAGACATTTATCGCCTTTTCTAACGAAGAAAGATTCTTTAAAAACCTATTTGAGGCCTATGAACCGATTTGGTCATGAAGTCCTAGATAAAGCTACTTTCTGTTAGCGATAAAAATAACAGAAAACTCAACAATACATTATGGGAAGCTTATTTCGTTCCTCTACTAAGTCAATGTAGATATGAAACGTTTTGTCTAGGCCCCTATATATAGGCATCGTAAGCACATAAATATTTCAAGGTTGATAATTTTTCGATTTCAAGCCTGAATTGAAAGCTTTCTGACTTTTGCCACTACATTAGCTCCGAATTTCCCAAAGCCGTCATAGATTTCAGAGGTGTGTGACAAAATCAATGCTATGTTCTCAGTTGGAAACCCATGTGGCAAGAATGGACGTTTCGTTGATTGCAAGACGGATTGCCCAGATGACTATTGCCCAGTGGATGACAGTCGGGCCATAGTATTTTGTGATCCTCCAGCAGGCCATTGTCTATCTGGCTGTAATTGTGAATTAAACAATAAAAGGAAAAGCCGCAAAGATCCCAAATGTATCACGTCGTCCAAGTGCTGTAAGTGATTTTTAATGATAATTGCATTTTCCATTTGCGACGGCAACAAAAACAGAAGTTGGAATAGGAAATAATTGATCGATTTTATCGTTTCCTATGAAAAAGCAATTTTGATTTGTAATGTTACTTAGGTACTTATTGATTGTGAATATAATATTTGAAGTAAACTAAATATGGTTAAAAGAAAAGTTACGTGTTTTGTTTGTCAGTAACAGGATATTGCCTCTTTCGGGTTTGTCAGAATATTGATGGTACAAATTATTGACTCTTTTCTTTTAACATATTATTTCGCAAAGATAGTCGATGAATAGAAGCAAGCAAAAATTACCCAAAGCGAAGGAGAAATCATCCTCATCATCTCCATCATTAGCCTTAAATGTTCCTACTACTAGGACACGGCCTCCTCTCAATGAGAGGGAATAGGCTATAATCCACCACGCGGGTTTGTAGATGTCCTTAACCGTTTGAGAGCAGTGGTGATGAAATAAATTACACAAAGTAATGTCGCAAACGCCGGTCTGGATTTGAACCCACGACTTACTGTTCGTAAGTCGGGACCACCACCACTGGGCCACCGCTGAAAAGAAAAGAGAGAGTAATTGGATTGAAATACAGTGTTTCAACAAATTCATTTTGTTTTAATGTTACAGCTCCAGTAAATTGCACAAGACCTAATGAAGAATGGAGTAGCTGCCCCTCCGCTTGTCTAGCTGAAAACTGTGAAGCTGTCAACAATCAACCAACCACTTGCAATACCTTAGTATTGAACTGTCAACCTAAATGCGTATGTACGAAGAATCATTTCAGGAATTCCAGTGGAATTTGTATTCCTGCTAAGGATTGTCGTAAGTTGAACTTTACTATTACAATGTGTTATTTGTCAGTTTCCACGAACTAGGCGAAAGTGTAAATTAATCGTTATACAGGATTATTTGTAAAACTCCGCCAACCTCTTAGGATTATGTTACTATCATCATAAACAACAACTTTTGTTCTATGACTTTTTACAAAACATAATACATTTACAAAAAACAACCCTTCAAGATTTCGTTGTCCTAACACTTTTTCAACTCTGTATTTTGCTGTATCTACAAAGACACGTACTGACGCGGCGCAAGCGCATCATGGCGAACGACCGACTGAGGGCCGCCCGTAAATTCAAGTTCAAGCGCCCCCACTGCCCTAACCCCGCTCCCCTCGCTATTGTACCATCGCTTTATTTTGCTTCGCATAAACTTCGTTACATTTAGAGCGTTCAATTTAAATATTTTTATATTTGTATGAAAATCTGATGAACAACACTCAGACTCCGTGACTGCTACTGAGAAATTCTTGATGGAAAAATCTAATGACACTTTCCTTCTTTCCGTTTTTTTTTCCTTCAATCCATTGAAATTCATGTCCTGTTAAAATAGGCTGTGATTTTATTGTCTAATGTAATGTGACATTTTCAATAGCAAAAGGTTGCGGTGGGGATTTAAACGCGGTGTTCAATCAGTGTCCAAGTGCCTGTGAACCGACTTGTAATACCCTGCAATTCCAAGTATGCACGGATCAGTGCATGCCTCCTGGTTGTGTGTGCAAGCCAGGATTTGTACTAAATGAAGTGGGTGGCAAATGTACCGAACTGGAAAATTGTCCAGGTAATAGTTTCTTCAATTTTAACATGGAAATATTATCCATAGGTTTTGTAACATGCGAAACAGTACGAGTCGGCACATTCAATTCGGTTGCATTTATTGAATAACAAAACTGATTCGAAGGCACTACTATAATATTTGTTTCCTTTTTGCTTATTGAATGTATTTTTACTTGGCTTTTTCTTACTTACCAGTGCCAGAATGTGACGATGTCAACGCAGTGTTCAATTCTTGCCCGAGTGCTTGTGAACCAACTTGTGCTAGACCAGGCCCTCACCAAGTGTGCACAGATGAATGCAAGCCAGCCCGTTGTGTCTGCAAAGAAGGATTTGTTCTTAATGAAAAAGATGACAAATGTGTCAAACCAGAGCACTGTCCAGGTATATTTCATATGTTATCATTCTCATTAACACTAAAAATGGGATATTTACCATCTTCTCCTTTCTTTATCGTGTGGTTAGAGCCTAACCTGGAGTCAGCGTTTTTACGCCTCCAATGGGCCTGTGACTTGGCCTTACATGCCGTCGAGAAATATTTCTCAGACATACTGGTTTTCTCACGCTGTTTTTCCTTCACCGAAGCAAGTCATAATTATACAATACGCACATGAATCTGAAAAATCAAAGGTGCGTGTCTTGGGTCCGAACCTATGACTCGACAGTCACACCACTATGCTATCACTGTTACCATGTTTACTGACCTCTGTTTGTTAATTGTTTGTTATTATGTTTTGTGCACCATTGTCGTATTTACCATGTTTTACCACTTACTTTTACCACTATTCATTTTGAGTTCCTGATATAATATTTCGACGCTGTTATCTGTGATCATGGTGCTTACAACAGCGCCGAAACATCGGGAACTCAAAAAATTGAAATATTGAA
The DNA here is from genome assembly GCA_905147715.2 of Xestia xanthographa. Taxonomy (NCBI): domain Eukaryota; kingdom Metazoa; phylum Arthropoda; class Insecta; order Lepidoptera; family Noctuidae; genus Xestia; species Xestia xanthographa. The sequence continues at coordinate 22,294,953 of LR990646.1, forward strand.
ATGGGAAATATATCCCAGATTTATTGTTTCTGATGGGGTACTAGGAGAAACACTAAATCTGGGATATATTTCATTTTTTTATTTTTTATTTTTAATATTTAAAAAAAAAATGTTATAATTTTCCTGGCCTTATCCCAGTTGTTTAGAGGTCGGTGTGTAGTCACCATCTTTCTAGTCCCGATCATCTTTCATACAGTCCATCTATCGTTAATTGGTGTTACCCTGTTCTTATAGCTATCCACATTCAAACTCAAATCATTCCTTACGACATTTTCCTCATTGATTCATGTCTATTTTTGTACGTATCGCATTAAATTGGAATATCGCTTATTCTTATTAATTTATTCTGTTTTTCAGCCTGCGGATAAATCACTTCTCAAGAACTTCTCTCTTCTATTTTTGCAATTAATGTTCTTGCGGAAAATCATCTATTTTATTACCTTGTCCTAAGTTCAAAACTGATAAAACGAAGCAAATACTATTTCTGTTGTTTCTGTTTGTTACAACAACTTCTAATTTTGGTCTTGATGAATAAACTATTATCGGAAGAATTGAAGATATTTTTATTGCTCCAAAAAAAAACTATTTTTTAACCAACAAAGTACAATAAAAGGAAGACCTCGTGAATCAAATAAATACTGCTAATTTGTTCTTCGCAAAAGTTTTGCGTGGGAAGACAAATCGGTCCATCCATCTTACGCAGTTTTGTTTCGAAAAAAAAAACGATTATGGCGAGTATGTTGGAGATTGAGTTCGTGTTTTTGATGAGGAGCATATTATGCAAATTAAAATGCAGCTACTTGAAATCGAGGAAAAGCTTGACTGCCCGGACCACACTTTCCAATTCCTTCCTTGGATTCCATAAAAGGTGAACAAACTGAGTTAGCAGCATCACGCCTGTAAACCCCGCAGGGTTAGACAGGTGTACCTAATGGTAAACCCACATTTTACCAGTTATGATTAAGTCCCATGTTAGGGGGCGAGCCTATTGCCATCAACCGAGCACAAGTCTAGAGCCCGTAGTTGCAACTGAGAAATCCTTTATGGAAAAATTCAATAACACTTTTGCATGTCCAGTACTTACTGGGTTGAGGAAGTCAGATGTGCAGTCGCTCCATATAAAGTACTGGTATTCAGCTGCATGCGTGAGATGATGATTGTTACAAATAATGCAACGATAAAACTAAAACAATTGGTTCATCCTGCACTCAAAATAATAGGTTTCTCTCATTTTAAACAATGAAAGCCAAGTTACATAAACAAATTGCTCAAGGCAAACTCAGAATTGTACATCTCGATTGTTTTAAAAAATGTAACAGTAGCTGCAGTTACTCCAAGCCAACGGGTACTTATATTCCTTCAGAACGACTATAAAGTGCAAAGTTATTGCCTTTTGGCTGATTGCTTAAAAGCATCGTGTTACCCATGTTCCATACTTTCATTGATGAAAGTTTAAGTCGATTTTGGTTACGAGAAGTGTAATTTTGGTTACGGGAAGTATAATTTTGGTTAATTAAATGGTTGAACTGGTGTATTACTTTTAATTATGTTTTTTTTTTCCTTTTGGCCCCTTATGTCCCTCTCCTGGGTATAGCGATCCCCCTGTCTAACCGGATGCAGCTGAATACCAGTCTTTCACATGGAGTGACTATCTATCTGACGTTCACAACACAACCCAGTTGGTACTTGGTACGATACCCCTTGGTAAGACTGTTTGTCAGACTTTCAGGCCACTGACTATTTGTAACGACTGTCAAAGCTCTACAATTGACACCCAGGCTTAACGTGCTTTCTGAGGCACGGAGAAAACCCGGTACGTGATGGGTGATCACTCATCCACGGACCAACGCAGAAGATTTACCTGAAGATTGACTCGGGTGGCTGTTATTATTTAGCCCCGAGCTAAACACACACACACTCACACATTTCTATTACTTGAAGCTTTCATTGTGCTAAAGTAATATTACTTCTTCCACGAACGTATCTTTATCCAGAAACTCATTTTGTGGTATTTCCTTCTTAGAAATAACCCTTTACAATGAACTTTAAGAATTCCATAATATATCCTTCTTTTATCTTGCGTAGTTTACTTCGAAATTGAAACTGTAGGTACCAGCTGGATATTAAGTTTCAAAATTTCGATGACAGCTCTATTTCTTGAACAAAATTCCTCTCAAATTTTCCAAGTTATAAAAGTTTTAGTACCAAGTGAGCGAAGTTCGTCGGACATTAAGGCGTCAAATTGATATTTTAATATCCCCTTGTTGTCTGTTTGAATCAAATTTTAAAGTAATCTTCGTATTCTTTAACTTATGTACTCGAGTATACAGTTATTTAGTATCCTCTGTTGTGTTTATAAAAGTTTTTAAGAGGGTGTTTTTCAAGAAATTAAGCATGTATATTAATTTGAAATTGCTTCGAAAACATTTTGAAGACTTTTACAAAAAATAAGATCGTTGAATATTTTCTTCGGTGTCTATCTTGGTATTTTTCTCGATTCTTCTACTCAGGCCGTTGTGAGAAGATGGACCAATCAAGCAAGTTTGTGCTATTTGTTCTAGAGTTACTTGATTTGGTTCTGAGAGTCTCGACAATGCGATAACACATCACGCATGGTTTCCCTGAAGGGATAGGCAGGGGTCTCAACATACGTATAATACACTTACATTTCACCTATAAAGTAATGAGGGGCGACCCTATTACCATCAACTGAGCAATATACAGACTTCGGGTTGCTACTGGGATGATATCTGAATCTCGTATCGTCTGTACGGATGTCATGTATGGGTTTAATATAACAAGTTTAAAGAATAATGTTCAATCATTCTGTTCAATTACACTCATATTTCACCAATTAAGTAATGAGGGGCGACCCTATTACCATCAACTGAGCACATAATACAGACTTCAGGTTGCTACTGAGAAATCCCTGATGGAAAAACCCAATATCACTTATCCTAACCTGGGAATCGAACCCAGAAACTCGGCAGTAAAGCAAGCGAGGACTAATAAGGACGACACCACCTAGATCAACGAAGCAGTCAAAGTCTTATGAAACCGTCATGTTCAAAAGTTCTGCAGAATTACGAGTCGCTTTAAAAACGATTACCTCTTCTCGTTGTATGCCCTCTTGGGGTACTTGTAGAGACTTAAGTACGACACTACAAATGATATCCGAGAAAATGTATCCATTATTTGTGTATCAAGCCCGTCACACTATTCCCAAACCACTGCAACTCCTGAAAACCAGAATCAACAGTGGCGACCACCAGAAAAGCGCCGAGACAATGAAGCTCGACGAAGTCCCAGAGAAACAATTTAAGTTTTCTTTTTATTTATTAATGTTTTTCACCAACAAGTAAATATATTCAGTTTACAGAACGTTGTGTCGATTTCAGAATATTCTAACATATTATAGTGAAGTGGGTTATACGATCCGCTGGAAGCCATTAAATATTTTATAGCTTTTAATGGATTTCCGCTGATTTTATAGATACATACACTGGACCATTAATAAAGCTTACCAAACACGTTTTTATTCTCTGAAAGTGACGATGAGAGCTTTCGCTTTTATAGAAGATGTAGGATTATTTATACATAGGAAAACACTCTAGTTCCTGACTGATTTGTTGATTGACAACCCACGTTTACCAGCACTCTAGATCGACACGTGGAAGACGAAATATTATATAACTTCACGCCTGTAATAGATCTAATATTTAAAGGGTTAGGCAGAGGTGTACCCAAAGGTTAATTCATATTTTGACAGTTATTTTTAAGTCCCATATAATACATGATACAAACCGGGCACTAATCCAGACTCCATGGATATATTATTAAAAGAGAAATAAAGAAAATATTTAAATGACAATCTGCCTAGCCTTTTCCCAACTATATTGGGGTCGGCTTCCAGTTTTACCGGATGCAGCTGAATACCAGTATTTTACATGGAGCGACTGCCTATCTGACCTCCACAACCCAGTTAGTACCGGGTAATACGATACCCCTTGGTAAGACTGGTTGTCAGACTTATTGGGCCTCTGACTACCTAACGACTGTCAAAAATCGACAAATGACAGCCGGGACCAACGGCTTAACGTGCTTTCCGAGGCACGGAGGAAACTCGGTATGTAATGGGTGGTCACCCATCCACAGACCAACCTAGGCAAGCACGGCTTGATCTAACGATCGACCCGAGCGGCTGTTATAATTTAGCCACGAGCTCCTCCTATATTTAAATGACAAATATAAAAAAAAAAAAACAAAATAAAGAGGAAACCATAGCATGTATTGTGCTGTGTGCCTTACGGCTGCGCCAAAAAGGTATATTTCAGCATTCATGCCAGACAAGTGATGCTGTCTGACGGTGATCTTCTAATGAACCTTGAGGAGGTAGGTAAGTAACGAAGAAACAGTTTCAAACATGATATATTAATAAATGGTAACAAATAAATAAATAGATAACGAGTAAATTAATTACGTCTGCATTCCCCGATTGCCGATCTATATGTCGATCGATTCCCCGATTTAGGCAGACTTCAATACGTAGTACATATTTTACAGGCAGTGTTTGACCTTTATACATTCGTTCTGTCGTGGATCCGCGTTCCGGCAGTATAATAGGATTGCATACCAAAGGTTTAATAGGAGTGAGCCAGTTATCATTTACAGGTCACAAATCCAGCTTACAGGTTGCTGCGATGAAGAATGCACAAACTGTGTAAACATTCAAAAGGTTTTTATAACCGACATCGACATTAAAAACGGAGGAGGTTATTATTTCATTTCTTTAAACAAATACTTGTTGCATTTACAGTTTGCACCAAAAAGTGGAACAAGCCAACAGCATTAACTAAAAAAATGTATGCAATAATTATGTACCACCACAGGCCCCTAATATTCACCAGATTTTTTTTTAAACTTCAACCCAAAATAGATCCAACTTGGATAAAAGTTTATAAGAACAAAGTCACTAACAACTACTAGTTCAACTTCAAATTACAAACTCAAGTTTTTAACAAAGTAGTGTAGATTACCTAACCAGGGTATTCCCCAAGTCCCTTAACATTGCCTTGTCTTCGATAGTGAAGGCTTCCAGTCTAACCAGTTGCGGCTGAATATTTTACACGGAACGACTGCCTTTTGGCCTCCGGTATGTAATAAAAGCAAAACGGAAACCTTGAAATTTCGGGATGTTTTGGTCGGCAGATAGGACATATCGGTCGTATTCAGGTCTAAAAACACAAATAGATAAGATTTTTGTCGATATCATCATCAATTACGGGCTAACACTAAGAACTAGGACTTAACTAACCTTTATCTATAACCAAGTCAAGGTGATTACTTCAGAAGAAGTAATAACTTAAGATACGATTTATATTCTGTAGCTTAGTAATTGCTTGAATTTAGAACGATCAAAAGTTGGAATTCTTAGCCTTGCCTTCTTTCCGACAGTTCTAAGTATTTTTTTTCCCTTTTTATCTGGAATCGGCTTTTAGCCATAATCAGATGTTTTCTGGGATTCATTTGGATTGGGTGCGATTCCATTAAATAGCACCGTATGAGTTGGTAGATACTAAGCAGTTAGTTTCTCTGGTCTATGTCTAGTATTTGCCATCTTTTCAGGCGAGTCACATCTTCGTGTCGGTTTAATAGGTTCTTAGCCAGTTCATTTGTGTGCTTATTGAGCCTCTCCTTGTAACTCTTGCTTATTTTACAAGCTTCTTCCTTTATGGTCGGCATCTCCAGGTATTCATGTATTTCCGTGTTTCTCACGAACCAGTGTGCAAGTTCTAAGTATAGTTCAATTTTTATTCTATTGCATGAAAATGGTTCCCTAGGTATTTTTTTTAAATAGATTATAGATACCAGGGTAGGTGTCAGTTTTTTGGTTTGCTGGCCACCCATAATTGGGGTTTCTCATGATAACCTGGAACGGGTAAGGCCTTATTTCGTCCCCAACCGCAGACAACACAGATAGAACGAATTATTATATTGTTTTGTCATAAAGGGAGTTTTTAGTGACGATTGTTTCGAACAAAATTACCGACTTTTTACCTAAGTAAACCTCAGGAGAATATCGACTTACCAAGCACCCCAAAATATATTCAAACAAAAAATAATACATGTAATGCTGCTACATAAAGGGTGTAAAACACCTCTTAACAAAGCCGAAAGGCACTTGCTCTCCTCGTCATTGCGATATTTTTTTCTAGTTACGGAGATATTGGGGGTCAAAGTTCCAACTTTTTGACAAGTTTTTTTTTAAATACAAGTTTTTAATGTAAGATTTTTACTTTAAACACCCCCAAGACCCACGTACTATTCTTTCCATCCATCAGCACAATGTTTTGAGTGCGTTACATTGAGTTCTATCACAAACCATGATTTTTCACCCCAAAAAAAAAGTCGTTTCCCAGCAATAATTTTTGCGTAAAGTTACTAAGTTTGATGTACAGAATGCTTGGTTGACGGCTTCGTGATGAGGTCTTTTACATCCTGTACGTAAGCCACCCTGTATGTAATACATATTCGTTACTTTCTAAAGCAAAAACTACATTTACTTACGTCACCAGGTATCAAAATGGAAGAAGAAAAATTGCACAATGTCTACGTCTCGTTTATAAGCGTACAATCTCTGCATTGTGAATGGAACTTTTTGTGGGAGTCATAAATCAATCCGCGGCGAAAAGATTCCCCTAAACTTTTTGTTACCATCCATGTACAGATATGGCTAGCGAGGTTTTTAAATGGGAATATATTACAGATTTTTTTTTTATAATTTATAATCACTACATGAATTATCATCATTAGACGCCTCATTGGTCCTTAGGTCGCAAGCACGACTGCCAAGGATGAGGTCCTGGGTTCAATTCCCAGGTCGGGCAAAGTGTTATTGGGTTTTTCCATCAGAAATTTCTCAGTAGGGCACTTAAACAAAACTGGCGAAGTGTGGGTGTACTATAATGTACATACATAATACCTCTGCCTAGTCCATCGGGAATTATAGCAATGGCGTACGGTTGGAGAGGACTATGGCCCAGCGCACACCGCTGGAGGCGCAGCGGAGCGCATTTTGTTAGATTATAATGGAACGCAACCAATTTTAGTTCCTTAATATTGTACGGGTGGCGCTGCCTCCCTTGTCACTTCTGTGTGTCCGTTAGCTTGTGAACTTGATATAATAAAAGTTGTATCAGTAAATATTTCGTTTATTTCCACAAACACGCAAATTCCTTCATGGTAGCAGAGCGTGGTTCTGTGTAGATCAGTAGGACATAAACAACAAGAAGACAACAATTTAATATAAACCTTAACTACCTTGATATACGGTCAATATAAGAATAAATTCGCACACGGTACTCTAAGCGCCCTCAAGCTACTACAAGAGCATGCACGCGACCGTATATCAAGGTAGTTAAGGTTTATATTAAATTGTTGTCTTCAAATGCGCTCCGCTGCGCCTCCAGCAGTGTGCGCTGGGCCTATAGCTAAAGCTGTAAGCTCATGATAAAGGTAACATAAATTCTCTGATGATTGCTCATTGTAAAATACGTAGCCAAAATGGTTTTACATTTATTCTCTTAAAAAATTACACGTAGGTACCTACTTAAATACGATTAGTTTTTCAGTAAAAATAATGTACCCTAAGCATAATAAAATGCTAGCAGGTATATACGTATATACGAAAGTTATGATTTGAAACATAGTTCTATAATAATATTTTATATAGAGCTGGGTTGAGTCGAGCGCTGAAAAGTTAAACAATAGTCGATTTTACAGAAATCTAGAGATCATGTTGAAATAGGCCTAGTTTTTTTTATTTCGGTATTTTAGAAATACATTTATATGCAAGCAGACTCAGCCCGAAGGCATGATATGTTATTCAATAAAATAATAATGTTATCCATATAATGATTCTTTTCAATGCGAAAAATCTATTTTTATAGAAAACTATTTTGACAAAAAAAAAATACATCGATTTAATATAATAATAATGCTTCAACAAACATCATTTGGAGATCTTCTTTTAAGCAAGGAGATGCTTGACAAATGTATCTTTTCTACAAAATCCGTATGAAAAAAGATTGTCCCCACGGAAACTCATAAAAGGGAGAGGCTGATTTGAGTCCACTTTGTCAGTTGTCTGTACTCAGACGAGGCCGGCCGTCAACCAAGTAACGTTCGATTAATCAGTCTTATTAGTTCCTCTAGAAACTCTAACTAAATAATTGGTTACGATAAATGTTATTCTGCGAACTGTAATTGGTTTTCGTCTTATTTGTTTGTTCGCCGTTGATTTTTCTTTTATTTATTTGTTTGATTATTTCTGTGTGAGCGGTATTTTTGTTTGTGTGGGTTCTTTTTGTGATTTATAGAGCGTCGATGGCCGGAGAAATTGTCTGAGGTCTTAATTTGATTTTGAGACGATCGTTCTGAGTTTGTGATTAAGTTGTATTTTTTCTGGGAATAATATTTGTGGCTTGAAGGTCAACGTTTCTACATTTAGTCCGTCAAAAGGACAAGTTTCCTGAGTCTATTCAGGAAAACTGTGAAAGTATATATTATTTGTCGATTTTTCTGTTCTAATTTATGTTGACTTAAAATATGATTTACCAATTTGGTATCTTTATATTAGGACCATTTTACTATATGCCTGTATTATTACTTTATTTGTACAAAATACAATTAAGGCTAAAATATTTAGATTGTAATAACATTACGCTTGTAATCCCTGAACGGTTAGACAGAGGTGTACCTAATAGTACACCCACATTTCACCTGTTACGTTTTTAAGTCCCATGCAATAGGAAGCGAGCCTATTGCCATCAACCGTGCACAAATCTAGACTCCGTGGCTGCTCCTGAGAAATTTCTGATGGAAAAACTCAATTACACTTTGTCCGACCTGGGAATCGAACCCAGTACCTCATGCTCAGTAGTCCAGTGACACGAGAATCCAATGAGGGTTTTTCGGATTTTATCTGACACCAGATGTCGCTAAGTATGCGTCTGGTATATATAGACAACTGTCAAATTGTACTGAATGTTATGCTAGTGAAAGAAAGAAAGAAAGAAAGAAAAAGCATTAATTAGCCCGCACATGACAAAAACACATAAATTAAAATGGTGAAATTAACAGTAGGTACAACTAATAACGAGAAAAAAGAAGAATCGAAATTGGTCCTGTACAAGGCCAAAAGGCCCAGCATGGTGCTGTAACATTAAGAAAACGTTACAGAACTGGTATTCTGATAGGGCCCAGGGGATAGTGATACTTTTTACCGAAATTTTCATCGTATTTGCACTGTTTTACAATATAAATATGGATTACGGACAAAGAAAAGTAGCTGAACTAAAGATTAAGCTTCATAGCACTGCAAAAGTCAGTGGTACAAGGAAAAACTTTATGAAAGGTAACTTATGCGGCATAACACTGAGGCATTTTTATTAATGACTAGCTGACCCGCGCAACTTCGTCTGCGTCACATAAGAGAGAGAGAGAGCTCAACCTTAAAAGATAGACATAATTATAATGTAATGCATGGAAATCATGATATTTAATGTTAAACACATTTTTAGTAATTAGTACAATTTTAGTTCAACAGATGTCACTGCATGTATGCATCTTACATTTGATGATTAGTTCTTCTTGAACACTTTAAGGTTAAAGCGCCGCCCGGCCGTCCATACATTTTTGTCTCGGGTTTTACACTAAACACAGACACTCTTTCTTTAAAACTAATCATTTTATCACTTCTCTACAATTAAATGTCCACGCGTCTGACCTTTTTAGGCAATTACTTACATTATTTACTGAGAAAATCAATCGCGAAATCCCGACAAAATTTGACACTTCTTTAGTAGTGTGCGTGACTTTTGACAACTATTTCACAAGTAAACCAAAAGCGTTGTTTAGACCATAGCATTTTAGATGGCGTGCAGACGATCTTAGAACTGTTAAATCAATTTCTCAGGTTCAAATATTGGTTAATAATTTCCTTTCCAACCGTTCAAAACAAAACAATATAAAATAACATAAAACTGATGACCTTAGACATAAATGTTTTTTTTTTTTTAGTGTAAACAATTTTATTACTTTATTATTGTTGTGTGGCAACATAAGTACCAATAGTCGTAGGTAGGTTTTATGCAACGATGCCGTTCTTCCTAACCTTGACCTACATTCAATGTTGACGAAAAAAAAGCGTTGCCAAACTTCGTTCACTTGTTTCACTGCGTTATACTTGTAAAATACATTCTTACTTCGGTTGTTACGCGCTATGATTTGCGCGCGGAATTTCTTACGTATTTTATTTTGTATGTTAGGCATTTTCATTGATACAAATTGTAATATTTCTCGAGTATATATTTGTGATTCATATTATTTCATGGACTATAATGTAATTTATCGTAGGTATAGTAATTAATTATTCTAAAAAAGCAATTCTATTTTCGGTGGTATATGAAATCTCGTCATAATACTAATTACCTACGGCAAACGTGTCATTGATGAGTACAAAGTCAGTGTTTCATATTATTTGAATGTGTTTGAATATGTTTTTGGTCCACATTAAATAAATTTATTATAAATCGGTAAACAGTAAACTACCAAAGTAGTCACAAAATTAAACTTGCAAACATTGGCAAAATATGGTTTTGCCGGGACCCCTTTTACGCATTTATTTTGCAAACAGTTTCAGACAGACAGACACACAATAACATTAGTATGTTTTATTTTGTAGTAGCGTAGTAGGTACTAACAAGCTCTCTCTCTCTAGTTCTCGTCAAATTGTTATGGTTCGTTCAGAAACAAATATAATTCAGTAAGTTGCAATCTGTTTTTTCTGTTCCGTGCTTTATTATAAGTAAATAAAAAACTTATACTAATGACATTTTTTTTCTTATTTGTGGACCAATTCTACCCGGAATATAAAGATAGCATTAAAATAAAGATAAGTAAAATGTTACTGTTACATTTATCTAGATCTTTTGTTTGGAAGTTTCGGAACGCAACTCGTTCATATGATCTGGCTGGAATTTCTAGCTTGATTGTTTGCAACTTCTTTCAATACATGCATGGTTGTAAATTTCGATACTATTACATTTTATTCAAATACCGAGTGTTTAAAAGTAACATATTCTTTTGTTTTTCATTTGTTTTTCTATATTTCAGATTTAGATTACGTCTACAATGTCTGGCGAGGGCGACACAAGCAAGGCGTCGTACAAACGACACGCATATTCGGGGCGACGCAAAAATTTAAAAAGAATTCGAGGTGGACTTAGATCATATTATCATGACGTAGAGAGGTAAGTAAACATGACTAATTCTGTATCCGACTCCTTCGTAAACACGGCTAAGTTTGGATGTAGATATTTCGCGCTATTTCACGATGACATGACTTTTCTAAGTACATAAATAACTACTTGCCTACATTTTCTGTTGAAAAAAGTTTCATTCTTATTGTATTTTAGCCGTTTGAAAGCTTGGCGTTCTGAAGAAACGAAGAAGAAGCCTGTGAATGAAGAAATCGTCATAGATAACTCTTTATTGTACGTATCAAATAAGCATAATATTTAATGTACCTAGGTACTTGCTGCTCGTAGATATTTGTAATTATACTTTTAGTATGGTCATCACAATTTTATTTGTTTCTTTCAGTACCCAGAAAACACAACCAAGAACATATGCGCGTGTAAAACCGAAGATCCGCTTATAGGCCACCTACAGTGCCCCGAGTACTAGCACAGTGACAGCTGAACCTGTGGTTGAACCTTCAGATATTAATTGGCCGCGAGCTGATCCTGAAACTGATTCTTTTCAATTGATTGTGGAAGCTGGTCCAAATGAAGGTTTATCTGGTATATCTGGGTATCGCATTGTGGACTTGAAGCATGTAATAGAGTGGGCATTTCTTCTGGAAAGACATCGAAATAAGTGTGAATCTTCACAAATTGAATTTGTTAGTGAACGACTTGATGGATTTAGAAGTGAATTAATTTTCAAGTGCAGTATGTGCGATAAATATTGGAGGCATTATACGGAGAGCAGTGATAAAATAAATACTGCATTTGTGTGGGCAACTGTGACTTCTGGTAGCTTCTACACTCAAGCAGCTCACATAACAAGTCTTATGGATATTCCAACGATGTCGGCTAATAAATTTCGACGTGTTGAAAAAAAATTAGGCAGTGTGTGGTTTGAACATTTGACTGAGGAAATTAAAATTGCTGGCGAACAAGAAAAATCAATTGCTATTCAAAAAGGTCATGTATCTTCAGACGGTGTTCCATTTGTTACTGTATATGTAGATGGAGGATGGTTGAAGAGGTCATACGGGCATAATTTTGACTCGTCATCTGGTATGGTAAGTTAATATTTTACTAAACATAAATTTGGTTCTGTATGAAATTTTTATTATGTGCAATATTTACAAGTGTTGCTTTTCATTTCCAGGCCTGCATTATTGGTAAAGAAACTAAAAAATGTCTATTTCTTGGTGTTAGAAACAAATATTGTTATACATGTCAATATTATGAGAGGAGAAACATGGATATGAAAGCACATAATTGCTGCAAAAATTTTACTGGGCCATCTACAGCCATGGAATCGGAAATTATTGTGGAAGGCTTTCAAAAGAGTGAAGAAATACATCAACTTCGCTATTTGAGTTTTATCGGTGACGGAGACTCCTCTGTGTTTGCAAAATTGAAAGAGAAAGTGTCATATGGGAACATAATAAAAAAAATTGAATGCAAGAATCACGTAATAAAAAACTATACCAGTGCACTCTACAAGGTAAATGAATAAATCTTTGTAAAGTCATCTCAAGATCAGTGAAGCATATTATTTTGTATTTATATTTTGTACTTTTTAGATCTTGGCCAACACTAAGCTCCCTCTTTCTGGGCGAAATATTTTGAAGCCAAAGGTTATCAAGCTTACACTAGTAGCACGGAAAATTATCATGTGTAGCAGTGAGCATGCTACTACTATGGCAGCAGATTTGAGAAATGGCCCGCTTCATGTATTCGGAGTACATGAAAACTGCAAGGATTATTACTGCAATGTCAATAAAACATTGACAGATGGAACTGAAAAGAAAGAAGATCTCGTAGAAAGTCTTAAAAATACTGCTCCAGAGGTGTGGGCTCTGATTTACGCAGCCAATGAAAAAATTGCATTGAAGGCAGGTCGTTTATCAAATGAGACAACAAATGTGGCAGAAAACTTTATGAGCGTAATAAACAAATTCAACTGTGGAAAACGAATTAGTTTAGGAAAAGGAGGTTCTTACCAGCGACGTGTTCATGTGGCAGGTAAATATAAACAGCCTTTCTTTAGTCTTTCTTTTAACCCAATTTATATCGCCGCAACATGTCTTTTTCTTGGAATATAACATTTAAAAATATCTTTTCAGGACTATCACTTGCCAATGGACACAAATGGCATGCAACTGCATGGAAAAAGCAGACCACACAGAGCCCAGGGACACATTTAAAAAAATACTTAAAACGGAAAGAACAAAGCAGAATACGACAGCAATCTTCGACACGCAAACGATTGTTTGCTCCAAGAGAGAAAACCCGTCCGGATAAGCACTATGGACCTGAAGCTTGTGATCCTATTGATATTGACGAAGAACAGTTGAAAATACAGTGTGAAGAACGGTTACCAGAATTCCAAAAGTCACCAGAAAACATTGCTTTTATTGAAACGTCTACTGTAGGACAGCATGAAAATGATTTATATACTAGTCATAGGCGTGACCGTTTGACTGCTAGTCAATTTGGAATGGTGAGTTGTGTGGTGTGTTAATGATATTAGCAGATATTTGCATAAACATACATTACTGGTAAAATTGCGGTATTTTATGCAATATGTTCATAGGCAACATTGATTTTAAAAGAAAACCATACTTAATTTTTTTATCAGGACTTTTTCTCTTTACAGGTTTGCAAACGCCGTATCACGACCCCATGTCACAATCATGTAAAGGATATTCTGTATAAAAAAAATATTTGTACAAAAGACATGTTATATGGGCAGCAATATGAGAGTGTAGCAAAAAGTATGTTCATGCAACAATATCATAAAATTGTCAGGCCTTCAGGCCTTTTTATTGATGAAGAATTTGGATTTTTAGCTGGCAGTCCAGATGGTAAGTTTTTATTTTATCAAACTTCAATTTTATCTTTGTGTTTGGCAAATGTGGCCAAACATAACACTAGTTATAATTGCGAGAAACAAAGAATAACCAGCACTAGAGACGATTGAATTTCTTATATCAAATCTCATATAAAGCTCCATCTCAGTGGTTTATATTTTATGGCAATTTGTTACAGGTATAATTGAAAATGAGAGAGCTGTTGTGGAGATCAAGTGCTTTCCATCATTGGCCAGGACAAATCAAAGCCTAGAGGCAGCTGCACTAGAAAAGAAGAACTTTGCTCTAAAACTGGATAATAATGTTTTAGTGATGAATAAAAAGCACGATTATTACCATCAAGTAAATTAAAAATTCTATTGCATTGTATTATATTTTAATTAATTTCAGTATCTGGTTCTCTTACTATAGTTAAATTCTATTCCAGGTTCAAGGACAAATGCGTGTCAGCAAAATGGATAAGTGCTACTTCATATGTTTTATTTCAGTCACTAAACCTTTGACTGTAATAGAAGTTTGTCGAGATAATGAATTTATAAGCAATATGATACCAAAATTATCAGACTTTTTTAAAAACTGTATTCTACCGGAAATAATTTTGAGACGTGTACAAAAAAATGCTAAATGTATAGATTTGAATGGTATGTACACAAAGCTTTTACTTTTTTTCACTTCATAAATTGCATCAATTTCAATGTCTAAATAAAATATATTATTGTTTTTCTAGTGAAAAATCCTTCTGCAACATCAACATCAGTTGAAAATTCAAGCAAAGAAGAGAAGTAGTTTTATTTTAGAGCAGCTTTGGAGATTGAATTGGATTGGACGGTAAATAATATTTTGTAGTGAATGGTAAACAATATACTTCAAAAAGTAACAAATAGACTAAGTACCTATGTTTTCTTTGCAGCAGCAGTGTAGCAGTGGTTTCATGGCAAAGAGGGTGAATCAACAAGTCAAATGATTTTTGTTCTAATTGTATTTTGGTAGTAGTTTGTTTAGAATCTACATAATCATTGTATATTTCTCTTTATTTTGTATCAAAAGGTGAAATAATACATCTTACATAGGTACTTCATAAAATAAAACTGCGTTTTATTGTAATCAATGTTGATATAATTTATTTCCCTTTTTATAAATAAATAGTTTACGCCAACAAATATAACTTTTATTTTTATAACAATCGTACATAATACACACTGTACCAAACTAGGTGGCGTTCTGTAGTTCTGCTAACCCAATCTACCCACATGGAAAAATGAAAAACTTGTCTTTTTTAATTCACGCCATCTAGTGTCAATTTTCCGTAAACGTAGGGCTTAGGTACTCACCCACGTCTGTGTGTGTAAACGACACTGTATTCAATAGCAGATGTTATAATCGGGTTATGTGTGGAATTGGGTGGATTTTGTGGCAATGATATGACCCAGTTCGATAAAGGGTAATGTCCGATAACCGCGTCTGCTACTCCTACGACTTAATAATTTTCCAATTACACAAAAACCCAAATAAACTGAAAATGTTGACTTCAACGCCATCTCGCGGGAAAATGGCTAGGAGCAGCCTGTATGCATCACCTTAAATTCATATATCTTTTGATAGAATTATCCGATTACGATGAAACAAAAACTAAATAATACCTCAAGATACACTCAATTTTTATGTATAAAAGTTCTCTACATTGGTTGCGTAAATTTTGCGTGATGCTTGATCATCGAAACAGATAAACAGACAAACAGATAAACAGACAAACAGATAAACAGACAAAAATTCCAAAAATGCTGGAAATGTGTTCTGTTGCTTATCCTTTAACACCCTGGCAATTTTTTTTCAAAATATTTTCAATGTACAAAAACGATTTTTCTACAGATTTATTATATGTATAGATAGAAGATAGATTTAAAAGATAATTAAATGA
This sequence comes from Xestia xanthographa, assembly GCA_905147715.2. NCBI lineage: Eukaryota > Metazoa > Arthropoda > Insecta > Lepidoptera > Noctuidae > Xestia > Xestia xanthographa. The sequence goes on from LR990646.1 coordinate 22,311,041, forward strand.
AATAAAAATTGTAAATTACAAGAAACTTGTGTATTTTGATAGATGTTTAGACCTTACGCCAGTGCTGCCACCTTGTGGTTTGTTCAATTTGGAAAACCCTCATTGTATTTCAATTACAATTGCTTACAAGGAGAATTGAATACCTATCATTCTGTTAATCTTAGCAAACAGATATTGTAGATTAATTACGAGTAAGTAGGTACCTAATAATTATTTATTAGACAGAAATAAAGAATGTGAGGATTGCAATTACGCTTTGATATTAGAAATATCCTTCATTTGTACTTTGTTTATTTGGGATTCAGAAATAACTTTGTAATTACAGAAGTTTGAGCGTAATAAGAACATAATATATTTCTGCAAGCTATTTAAACTTGCCTTATTAGTTAGTATGTATTGGTCAAATCTTGCAACTGAATTTCGAACCAGTCAACCGATCCCAACACATCTTTTTTTTTCGGATAGGAAATCATCAAATGACTCCTCCCGCTCTGGGTGGAGCAGGAGGGAGTGTCAGACTTTTATTGACTAAAACCCATCTATGTTCCTTCATCGCCCTTTGTGTTCCGGGGCCACGGTATCTCTTTCGAACAGTCCCGCAACCCCGGCAGACATCGGTCCTTGCGGACCGATGCCTGACTTCTTCCTTTCCCTGACTTCCTTCTTCTTCTTCCTTCTTCTGACTCTCTTTGAGGCGCGCGTGGAACACGAACGCGCCATCGACACGACCTGTTGTCATATCCCAACACACCTTTGGTTCTTGTAACAATAGATTTTATGAAAGACATGACTTAATCCTGCAGCCCGGATAGTCACCTCACGAAAGAACTCCTCAACGGTTATGATACCTGCTTTCTGCTACCCTTTGAGAAAGCATTATAAAATTCCATTTTTATATCGCATAGTTGGAAATACATGTAGTCATTAAAATATGCTTCTTGTAAGAACTACAATGCTTGTTAAAATATTCATAAAAGGAAGTTATACCGAAAGCGAGGTTTCCACTATAAACAATGATAGCAATGAGAGCAGGTTCTGCAAGTAATTACCTACTTACAAGGATGTTTTGTAGTACGAAGCCAAGTCATTAGGTAGACAGGATAATATATATATTTTTACTTAGCTCTCGAGACTCAGAATTTGTTGATATTATCTTCCCCAAAATGAATGTCTAACATAAAAGGAATTCAAACATTTGTGAAGTTGTGCGGTAAAAAAGATGGCGGCATCAGTTTCTACATATTAAGAGCGGGCCTAAAGCAAAATCTTCAATCTTTGATTAGATTTTTAGAGTAGTAAATCATGTTCCAATTGGAAAAAAAGTATATGTCAGAAAACTTCATTATGAATGTGATGGTTGACATTGGCGAAAAATATAATAGGATTAAATTTTCTCGATAGAAAACCATCACAAAGTTACCTCTAATTTTCAACATTTTTGGTTTTTATTATATTTTGGTGCATGTTACTGAACCATAAACTTGATAAATATTATCACTCATGTATAACCTATAGCTGACATTGGCATTTTTTCAAAATATTTTCTATTTTAAGAGATAACAGATTTAAAGCATTTGGCGCTTACTACATTTTTATTCCGCGCAATACGCAGTCTTCCGTCCCGCGTGACGCGAGCTTGAGACATCAGTTTGTTTCACCGATCACTCGCCGACCAGTTGCCCTCGCTCTGTTGAGACGGGTAGTCTATGTCACTTTGCTCCGCGCCAATTCGCCATTAATAATATCATTGAATCAATTATTTTGTTTGTGTAACATGGGTAACAAGAAAAATACAATTGAAAAGCGATAACTAAAACAGTTGAAGACTCAAATGATGGCTGATTGCCGAAGTCGAATGTACTATGTATTTTTTACGTGCATAAGCCCATAGTAAACGCAAAATAAACGGATGATTGATTTATGTGCATTGTTTTTGTCCGAAATTATTTTAAATATATACAACCAAGAGTAGTAGGTAGGTAGTAGGTAGGTAGTAGGTAGGTAGTAGGTAGGTAGTAGGTAGGTAGTAGGTAGGTAGTAGGTAGGTAGTAGGTAGGTAGTAGGTAGGTAGTAGGTAGGTAGTAGGTAGGTAGTAGGTAGGTAGTAGGTAGGTAGTAGGTAGGTAGTAGGTAGGTAGTAGGTAGGTAGTAGGTAGGTAGTAGGTAGGTAGTAGGTAGGTAGTAGGTAGGTAGTAGGTAGGTAGTAGGTAGGTAGTAGGTAGGTAGTAGGTAGGTAGTAGGTAGGTAGTAGGTAGGTAGTAGGTCGGTAGTAGGTAGGTAGTAGGTAGGTAGTAGGTAGGTAGTAGGTAGGTAGTAGGTAGGTAGTAGGTAGGTAGTAGGTAGGTAGTAGGTAGGTAGTAGGTAGGTAGTAGGTAGGTAGTAGGTAGGTAGTAGGTAGGTAGTAGGTAGGTAGTAGGTAGGTAGTAGGTAGGTAGTAGGTAGGTAGTAGGTAGGTAGTAGGTAGGTAGTAGGTAGGTAGTAGGTAGGTAGTAGGTAGGTAGTAGGTAGGTAGTAGGTAGGTAGTAGGTAGGTAGTAGGTAGGTAGTAGGTAGGTAGTAGGTAGGTAGTAGGTAGGTAGTAGGTAGGTAGTAGGTAGGTAGTAGGTAGGTAGTAGGTAGGTAGTAGGTAGGTAGTAGGTAGGTAGTAGGTAGGTAGTAGGTAGGTAGTAGGTAGGTAGTAGGTAGGTAGTAGGTAGGTAGTAGGTAGGTAGTAGGTAGGTAGTAGGTAGGTAGTAGGTAGGTAGTAGGTAGGTAGTAGGTAGGTAGTAGGTAGGTAGTAGGTAGGTAGTAGGTAGGTAGTAGGTAGGTAGTAGGTAGGTAGTAGGTAGGTAGTAGGTAGGTAGTAGGTAGGTAGTAGGTAGGTAGTAGGTAGGTAGTAGGTAGGTAGTAGGTAGGTAGTAGGTAGGTAGTAGGTAGGTAGTAGGTAGGTAGTAGGTAGGTAGTAGGTAGGTAGTAGGTAGGTAGTAGGTAGGTAGTAGGTAGGTAGTAGGTAGGTAGTAGGTAGGTAGTAGGTAGGTAGTAGGTAGGTAGTAGGTAGGTAGTAGGTAGGTAGTAGGTAGGTAGTAGGTAGGTAGTAGGTAGGTAGTAGGTAGGTAGTAGGTAGGTAGTAGGTAGGTAGTAGGTAGGTAGTAGGTAGGTAGTAGGTAGGTAGTAGGTAGGTAGTAGGTAGGTAGTAGGTAGGTAGTAGGTAGGTAGTAGGTAGGTAGTAGGTAGGTAGTAGGTAGGTAGTAGGTAGGTAGTAGGTAGGTAGTAGGTAGGTAGTAGGTAGGTAGTAGGTAGGTAGTAGGTAGGTAGTAGGTAGGTAGTAGGTAGGTAGTAGGTAGGTAGTAGGTAGGTAGTAGGTAGGTAGTAGGTAGGTAGTAGGTAGGTAGTAGGTAGGTAGTAGGTAGGTAGTAGGTAGGTAGTAGGTAGGTAGTAGGTAGGTAGTAGGTAGGTAGTAGGTAGGTAGTAGGTAGGTAGTAGGTAGGTAGTAGGTAGGTAGTAGGTAGGTAGTAGGTAGGTAGTAGGTAGGTAGTAGGTAGGTAGTAGGTAGGTAGTAGGTAGGTAGTAGGTAGGTAGTAGGTAGGTAGTAGGTAGGTAGTAGGTAGGTAGTAGGTAGGTAGTAGGTAGGTAGTAGGTAGGTAGTAGGTAGGTAGTAGGTAGGTAGTAGGTAGGTAGTAGGTAGGTAGTAGGTAGGTAGTAGGTAGGTAGTAGGTAGGTAGTAGGTAGGTAGTAGGTAGGTAGTAGGTAGGTAGTAGGTAGGTAGTAGGTAGGTAGTAGGTAGGTAGTAGGTAGGTAGTAGGTAGGTAGTAGGTAGGTAGTAGGTAGGTAGTAGGTAGGTAGTAGGTAGGTAGTAGGTAGGTAGTAGGTAGGTAGTAGGTAGGTAGTAGGTAGGTAGTAGGTAGGTAGTAGGTAGGTAGTAGGTAGGTAGTAGGTAGGTAGTAGGTAGGTAGTAGGTAGGTAGTAGGTAGGTAGTAGGTAGGTAGTAGGTAGGTAGTAGGTAGGTAGTAGGTAGGTAGTAGGTAGGTAGTAGGTAGGTAGTAGGTAGGTAGTAGGTAGGTAGTAGGTTTTTGGTTTCTCTGTCGTGGGTGACATTTTCATGGTTTCGGAGTCGCTGATAACGAAAATGAGGTCAAAATAAAAATCCAAGATGGCGGCGAGCAAAATTTTAGGTTTTTCAAACATGGGTGTCGTTTTCATGGTTTTCATGGTTGCTTATTACGAAAATGTGGTCAAAATAAAAATCCAAGATGGCGCTAATGAAATTTTTAGGTTTTTCCATCATGGGTGTCGTTTTCATGGTTTACGTGGTCACTGATAACGAAAATGAGGTCAAAATGAAAATCCAAGATGGCGCCGAGGAAAATTTTAGATTTTCCGTCATGGGTGTCTTTTTCATGGTTTACGTGGTCACTGATAACGAAAATGAGGTCAAAATGAAAATTCAAGATGGTGCCAAAGAAAATTTTTGGTTTTTCTGTCATCGGTGTCGTTTTTATGGTTTTTAGGGTCACTGATAACGAAAATGAAGTCAAAATGAAAATCCAAGATAGCACCGGCATAAATTTTTGATTTTAGGTAAACATTAATTTGTGTCATATGCATGAGAGTAGGTACATAAATAAATACTATACAGGGTGAAGGGTTACCATGTTTTCAGTATAACATTTATGGAGGAAACCAATCCAGCATGCCTGAGAGATATTTCTCGATGGCATGTAATGCCAAGTCTAAGGTCCATGGGCGGCACAAGAACCCTGATAAGGCACTATATAACCACACGAAAAAGAAAGAGTAAAACATTCCGAACCACACATATTACACTTTTGCAGGAAACATTTCTATGTGGTGTTTCAGGATGATGTAGGTACTGAATACGTACGTGGTAAAAAAATGTGCGTCGATGATTTCATCCTGTATCTACTGTTTTCGTTTATCGTTTACACCTACAACGAGTAGTAAAGACTAGTTGCAGACAAAACGTTTAGAAAACTCGTCAAACAGGTTAACAACCTAGTTTACAAGACATGTTTGAAAGAAGGTCAATTCATGTATACAAAACGTTATGTGTGTATATTATGTGCCTGTGACACTTGCGGATAAAGTAACTTCTTTCTTCGTGTCAGAATTTTCAGATTCGAAACAATAGTTCCGAAGGTTACCTCCTACATCCAAACTCGTTATAATATTATAATTTTCGTAAATTACTTATCATATTTGGTCCGCCGAAGGTCCGCAGACTACCTCTCAAGGCTAGCCGTATCGAGGAGTATAGCCTTTTGAATTAGGCTCTTAAGAAATAAAAATTTGTATGGAGAATCGCAGTCCCTGTTCCCTTTTAGTCCAACCCCGTCAAGAGAGCTTCGAACGATGTTTGACGAGGCTCTTGGTCATCAGGCCACTTACAGTAACGACAATCGACACAATGATAGCTGAGCTCACATCCACATGTCGACAATAGTGTTATTATTAATTTATTTTATTGAGTAGCGTATAAGGAATTTCACTTTAGCTCTAGAAAATACTCGGAAATACTTAGTAACAGTTAGAATAATAGAAACACAATTCAATAATTCGTTATTTTATTGTTTTTGTATAAATATGTTTGCTAGATTTGTTCGCGATGTATTGTTGCAAGAACAATACATCGCGCCCACACATGTTAGAACACGTAAACGAAAATTACACAGCTGGTTTCCTTGACAGTTATTTAATCAACTTTATTTGTTTAATAAACAATAGCCCTTACATATTTGAATCGCAATTTGGTATTGGATTATCAGTACCGTGCGTCACCAGCTCAACATTATTCATTTTCAAACCCGTGTGTTGATTTGACTTTGGTAGCTTCTATTAGCAATTCACAGTCCACACACAGTAGGGTTCCCATATCAACAAACTAAAGGTTTCCGGAGGAAGTTCCGGGCATCTGAAGAAAATTCCGGACTTTTCTTTTTTTAAATTGTATAGGTTTAATTTTATAATAGAGAAAGAAAAAAGCATTTCCGGGCGCTTGAAATAGGTATCACAAAAACTAATTCACTCTCCCATACCTCTCTCTACTATCTCATTGTTCTGTTTATTCTCTTTCTCCTATTTCATGTGTTAAGTATGAACACTTAATACAATCTTGAAAACATTATGGTGGTGACTTTTATTGTCAACTCAGTCTACCTACACACTCGACAACACCAGCTTCATATTGGTGTGCTAGTAGGCCGAACACACGGGTGTACATCTCCGGGAGCCTACACTACACCACTACAGCGGAGAACATCGTAAAGTACATGCGTCAGAAGACCAAGTACGTGGCGAGAGTGTAGCTGTTGTAGTCGCGTCGCAGCTTCAACTTTAAGGCGTTCGTGGTGCGAATGGCAACGTGTTATCTGCACCTCATCTTGGAGGAGGACTTTTGACCGCAGGGAGTGGTGTTCTGTCGCTTCCACAGCCAAGTGCCACATGAACGCACGGTGACATAGTGCACTAAGAGAAGTGATACTAACGTAGTTTTAAAGGTCCTTTAAATTAACACAGTTTGTATTTTATCACATGACGTATGTTAAGTCTGTAAGGTATCTATGGGCCAAAGTTGCCTGGAAACAAATTAATGTTGTTGTTGTTATTAGCCAGTCACCCACAAAGGACCAGTAAAATTATTTTAGCGATAATCATCATGAAAACGACAACAATTTAGTAAATTCACAGTTGGTTGAATATGTATGCTACCAAAAAGATTTGTCAAAAGTCATCGTAGAAATGCAGGCAAATGTAGGCAATAACCACGTGGAAAAGAAGAATAAGTAGACCTTCAGATTATTAGCGGGTTTTGACTTTCCAGGTTACAAATACACACAAGAAAAGTACGTTTCTCTGTAAATATACTGAAATTGTGTTGTTTAAGTTGCTTTTCATGCATATTAATCACCTTAATTATGTATATCTCTTTTACTAGCGTCGCGTCGTGACCAATTAAACTTCACGTATCTTTTCACATTATCTTTAACATTCATCAACATAATTTCACGACATTTCGTGAGACATGCTTTTCATTAATATCTGTTTCAGCTGGTTGAGATAATCCGAAAAAACACGGGATCGAATTAACCCATGCAGAAGCTATGGTTTTCGCAAAAGTTACTCAAGTAAAGACATAATCCACTGGAAAATCATTCAGTCAATCCCGTTCGAAATCTTCATCTCGTTCTTATTCATCATCTTCTTTTGTATCTCTTGGTATCTGGTAGCTGTAGAGGTGATTCTTCTTTTCTTTCTTTTTATTTATTTTATTTTTTATTATTTATTCTGTCTTGATTTATATTTTTCACATCAATTCATTATTTCTCTCGCGTCATCAAATCATTATTGAACATGTTATGTTGCAAAGGCAGGCTTAACTAGATATGAAGTTTTCTTATTTACAGCAAATCTTATTTTTAAGTAGACTGAATCTCTTTTTTTGGTACAAGCCCGCCACACTATTCCGAAACCATTACAATGGTTTCGGAATAGTAGGACTTACAAGTCCTGAAAGCCAGAATCAACAGTGGCGACCATCAGAAAAGCGCGAAGACAATGAAGCTCGACGAATTCCCAGAGAAACAATCTAACTGTCTTGGATTCCGCAACGAAATTATTCAGAAAAGTCTAGCCGAGAAGTAGGAAAAACCCGAAAATATTGTCAATAAAACAGCACTATTGGTTCCGCAACTAGAGTTGGAATTCTAACAGTGCGCTTTTATTAGGTCATTTATTTTGACAACGCCTATTGTCACTGAGAACTGCTATAAGTGGCACAATTTTCCTACTGTTTTGCTCCATTTGTAAATATTTTTCTCTCAATTTCAGCGAACAAATGCAAAGATTGTAATGCAGTCTACAAAGATTCTATGAACCCTTGCCCTTTGACATGTGCTCATCCAAAACCAAGACCATGTCCCTACGCGGCCATCAATAAAGGGGGTTGTGAATGCGCCCCTGGTTTTGTTCTTAATGAAGCTAGCGGAAGATGTGTTAGGCCTAAAGAATGTCCCGGTACTTATTTTAACTATTGTTTTATTAAATTTTTGGGTTGGCTTGGGTTTTTATCGAATTAACAGGCTTTTATACACACTTTGTCTTGCTCAAACAATAGGGTAGATGACAAAAAAATCTAATTAGTCCGTCAAATAGATTTCCAAAAAATATTGGATACATATTTTTTTCTTTTTTCACGTACCTAAACAAAAAAAAAACCGGCCAAGAGCGTGTCGGGCCACGCTGAGTGTAGGGTTCCGTAGCTTCCCGTCCGTCACAATAAGTGTTTCCACTTATGAGTTTAAAGGTAGGTATCCATTATGTAAAAATGCTTACATATACGAATATACTACAAACTTAGTCCGGAAATTATTTTGTACAACTTTTTGTCTTTTTTGTACAAAAACTGTTGTTTACATCAAGTTCAAAATGATTTTCCTAGAAAGTCCTTATAAAGTTCTACTTTTCAGATTTTTTTCATATTTTCTAAACTTATGGTTCAAAAGTTAGAGGGGGGGGAACACATTGTTTTTTACTTTTGGAGCGATTATTTCCGAAATTATTGACATTATCAAAAAATGATTTTAGGAAACCCCTATTCATTTTGAAATACCTTTCCAACAATATATCAAACGTTAGGGTTGAAATTAAAAAAAAAAAAATCACTTCCCACTTTACATATAGGGGGGCTACCCTAATAAAACATTTTTTTCCAATTTTTATTTTACCACTTTGTCGGCGTGATTGATATACATATTGGTACCAAATTTCAGCTTTCTAGTGCTAACGGTCACAGAGATTAAGCGAGGACGGACGGACGGACAGACATGGCGAAACTATAAGGGTTCCTAGTTGACTACCCTAATGAAGACAATACATACAGTGTGTCGAAAACTCATGTGACGCCACAAGCCCCCACTTATGATCTTTGACACGTTTTATCTTCGTAAATTTTGATTAATTTGATAAAACAAAAAACAAGTATCTAATATTTTTCGATAATCTAAGTGAAGGACTAAATAGAGTATTTTTTTTTAGTCAGTATCATCCCTATTAATATGCAATATTTAAGTTATTCAATCAGTACTCGCTATGTTACTAATATTTTTAATTTAATTTTTAATTTTTCTTTTTCCCTTATTATTAGGAAAAAAATGCAAAGATCCTAATGCAGAGTACGTAGATTGTCCCAACCCATGTCCATTATCATGTGATCGACCGTTCCCAAGAGTTTGTAATAAGGCTTGCGTTAAAAGAGGTCGCCAGTGTGCCTCAGGATATATTCTGGACATCGACGATATCAAGCATGGGAAATGTGTCAGACCCAAGGATTGTCCGGGTATGTACTGAAACTTTTATATTTTATTTCTTTTTTGTTGGCTTGACTGTCCCTCTCCTAGGCTATATGGTCCTTTCACTGCTTCAATCATTTGTGACTCCTAGTTTCTTCCATCCAGTTTGACAGATTTTAATATAATCTTTCTTAATTTTTTACAGCACCAATATATTGCCCAAAACATTCCCGTTACGTTATAGAAGATAACCAATGCCAAAAGACATGCGGAAATCGGTTGTTGACTAATAGTGACGTGGCTGGTGCCTGCGTCCCATTCACAGGATGTTCTTGCAGTCCTGGATTTGTCAGATTGTATGATAACGCAACTGGACCTTGTATACCTGAAAGTAAATGCCGTAAGTATAAAACTTTTAATGAAAAAGCTTGCAGACGTGACAATGAACTCTAAATCAATTGTGATACATTTGATTTTCTAGCACCAATTCCAACTGAATGTGGTGTAAATGAAGAACCAACTAGCTGCAGAATAATTTGTCCTCCTCAAACTTGTGACAGTATCTTCTCTTCATACTATTGCGTGCCAACCGAATGTGAGCCAGGATGTGACTGTAAAAATGGATACCTGAGGAATAAGGATGGAATTTGCATCCTTTCTGATGATTGTTTTAAACCTGATCGTAAGTATTGATGTACTTGTTTTTAATCGAAGAACTTTTTGGAAATACCTACAGCTAGGATAGTAAAAATAATGTGTTTTTGTTTTCAGAAACAGAATGTGGAGAAAATGAAATAGCGTCTGACTGTGCAATTCAATGCCCCCCTCAGTCTTGTGAAAGTCTGTTTGTAACTTATTTGTGTTCAGAACCAAATTGTGCTGCTGGATGTAATTGTATTGACGGGTATCTTAGGAACAGTCTCGGGATATGTGTACCGAGTGAAGAATGTTATAACGGTCAGTGTTATACTTAAATACTCTAACAAAATTCTGCCTATGTACTCAAATACTTAAAAGCAATTGTGTATTGAATCAAACTGGTTCTTTGCAACTGTTTTGTTCTTTACACCACCGGCCAATTTATACTTCACGAATATGTTTTTATTAATATCAGAGATCAATGGTGGGCCAGTGATAAAAGCCCCAATTTACGAGTTCTAAAATCATCGATTTGAAGTAAGGCAGGCGCATTACTTACAGTTATTTATTTTATCACTACTGCTCTCAAAACGGTGAAGATAATATCGCGAGGAACCCGCCATATCTTAAAAGTATGTGGATCGACAAATCGAAGATAATTATGTGGTATCTACTAACCCGCACTACATATTGTGTGGATTATAGTCCACTCTTTCTCATAGAGAGGAGGTTCACCGGACTCATGCATCTTTCCCTTTCGGCGATAGCTTCACTCTTTGTCATCTCGCCTTTTCCAAACAACGTTGGGGTCAGCATCCAGTCTAACCGGACGCAGCTGAATACCAGTATTTTACATGAAGTGACTGCCTATCTGACCTCCACAACCCAGTTAGCTTCACCCTTAGTCATTACTAGCAGACCCACGCAACTTCGTCTGCGTCACATGAGAGAGAGAGAGAGAGGGTTGGAGAGAGTGTGAGTCAACCATAAAAGATATTATTATGCTATCACGGATTTAATGTTTAACTTTTGAAGAGGAACAATTCCTTAATACATGATTGTTGCGTAACTTTAACCGTTTATGCAGCGCTCGCAACGGAAGTTCTCAAAAGAAAAAAATTTTCCCGGTTTTTGCAACATTTATCATCGAAGCTTCGCTCCTATTAGTTACCAAATTTACATCAAAGCAGCGTCATGTAGACTAATCTAGAATACCTTATGCAATATTAACTTTTTCACTTCTCTTGCTCTAAAGTTCGCCTTTGTGTCGTGCGTAGGCGACATAAAGTCGCTTTTTATGCTCTAGCTAGAGCATAAAGTAAAATCTTTGTCGAAGACCAAGACAATCTGTCCAACAGCCACACGAACAACTTCAACTTCATAGAATAACCTCTCGTCTGTCTGTCTATATGTCTGTCTATCTGTCTGTCCGTCTATCTGCCTGTCCATCTGTCCGTCTGTTTGTCCTTCCTTCTTGTATTACAATGTAATATTATAAAGCTGGTCAGTCGATTTAAAAGTTTTCTGGTGAGCACATTTTTAGTCATTAGTACCATTCTAGTACAATAGATGTCGCTGCATCTTACATTTGATGATTAGTTCTTCTTGAACACTTTAAATTCGTATATCTTCTGATAGAATTAACCGATTACGATGAAACAAAAACTAAGTAATACCTCAAGATACGCACAATTTGTATGTATAAAAGTTATCTGTATTGGTTTCTTATATTTTACGTGATGCTTGATCATCGAAACAGACAAACAGATAAACAGACAAACAGACAAAAAATCCAAAAATGCTGGAAATGAGTTCTGTTGGTAACCTTTCACACCCTGGCAATTTTTTTTTTAAATATTTTCGACTTGCTGACCCGCGCAACTTCGTCTGCGTCACATGAGAGAGAAAGAGAGGGTCAGAGAGAGTTTCAGACCTTAAAAGATAGACATTATTATGCTATTACGGATTTTATGTTGAACTTTTTAAGAGGAACAATTCCCTAATACATGATTGTTGCGTAACTTTAACCGTTTATGCAGCGCTCGCAACGGAAGTTCTCAAAAGAAATAAATTTTCCCCGTTTTTGCAACATTTATCATTGATGCTTCGCTCCTATTAGTTACTAAATTTATATCATCACGCTACTGCGTGAGTTGTCGCAAAAGCTCGGTAGTAAAACTACCTCGTATATAATGGGTCATTTTAGGCCCCGCCTTACGAACAGTAAGTCGTGGGTTCGAACCCAGGCAGGCTACATGGAGACATGGAGAGAGCGACTGTCGCAACTCCGTGCAGGGCACGCCACAATAGTGGCGATAAGTCCCCTCTTTGAGGAGTGGCTTGAGAGACGCCACGGTCCTCACCTTCCGCCTGACGCAGGTCCTCACCGGACACGGTTGTTTCGGGAGGTTCCTGCACCGAATCGGGCGGGAGGAAACGCCCGGGTGTTTCCACTGCGAGGATCGACCGGAGGACACGGTGGAGCACACGGTGTAGAAGTGCCCCGCGTGGGCGGAGCACCGCCGTGTCCTCAAAGCGGCGATTGGCAGCGGCGACCCCTCGCGTCCGGCCCTGGTTCAAGCCATGGTCCGGAGCGAGACGGAATGGGACGCCGTCACCTCATTCTGCGAAGCAGTAATGCTAGAGAAGGAGGTGGCGGAACGGGAGAGGGAGAGAACCTCTCAGCGTCCCGGCCGCCGCGGGAGACAATCCGGGCGTCGGGGGCCACCGTAGGCGCGGGCCTGTGGACGGTGGGCTAGCTCGCCGTCCGTCCGTCTCATGACGACAGGCCGTGTTGACAGCGCGTTCGTGTTCCACGCGTGCCTCAAAGAGAGTCAGCAATTGGAAGGGGTCCGCAAGGGCCGATGCCTGCCGGGGTTGCGGGACTGTTCGAAAGAGATAAACTGTGGCCCCGGAACACAAAGGGCGATGAAGGAACATGGATGGGTTTTAGTCAGTAAAAGTCTGACACTCCCTCCTGCTCCGCCGAGAGTGGGAGTCATTTGATGATTCCACATCCGAAAAAAAAAAAAAAACTTTGTGTAATTTATTTCATCACCGCTGCTCTCAAAACAGTGAAGGAAAACAACACTGGGCCCGCGTGGTGGATTATAGCCCCATTCCCTCTCACAGAGAGGAGGCCTGTGTCCCAGCAGTGGGAACATTAATAGGCTGATGATGATGATGATGACTATAAAGCTGATCAGTCAATTTAAAAGTTATCTGGTGAGCACATTTTTAGTTATTAGTACCATTCTAGCACAATAGATGTCGCTGCATCTTACATTTGATGATTATTTCTTCTCGAACACTTTAAATTCGTATATCTTCTGATAGAATTGACCGATTACGATGAAACAAAAACTAAATAATACCTCAGGATACGCACAATTTTTATGTATAAAAGTTATCTGTATTGGTTTCGTATATTTTACGTGATGCTTGATCATCGAAACAGACAAACAGACAAAAATTCCAAAAATGCTGGAAATGAATTCTGTTGGTTATCCTTTCACACCCTGGCAATTTTTTTTTTAATGTTTTCGATGTACAAAAACTATTTTTCTACAGATTTATTATATGTATAGACTAGCTGACCCGCGCAACTTCGTCTGCGTCACATGAGAGAGAGAGAGAGGTTTAGAGAGAGTGTGAGTTAACCTTAAAAGATAGACATATTGCTATCGCGATTTTTTTTAGAACGTCGTAAGGGGAACAATTCCCTCATACTTGATTATTGCGTAACTTTAACCGTTTATGCAGCGCTCGCAACTGAAAATCTCATTTTCCCTGTTTTTACAACATTTATTGATTTATGATTGATGCTCCGCTCCTTTTGGTTGTAGCGTGATGTAAGATAACCAATAGCCTTCCTCGATAAATGGACTATTTAACACTAAAATATATTTTTTAATTCGAACCAGTAGTTCCTATAATTAGCGCGTTTAACCAACCAAACAAAAAAACAAACTAACTTTTGAGCTTTATAATGTTACTAGCTGACCCACGCAACTTCGTCTGCGTCACATGAGAGAGAGAGATAGGGTTAGAGAGAGTGTGAGTCAAGTTTAAAAGATAGACATTATTATGCTATTACGGATTTTATGTTGAACTTTTTAAGAGGAACAATTCCCTAATACATGATTGTTGCGTAACTTTAACCGTTTATGCAGCGCTCGCAACGGAAGTTCTCAAAAGAAATAAATTTTCCCGGTATTTACGGGGAAAATTTATTTCTATTAGTTACTAAATTTCAAAGCAGCGTCATGTAGATTGTAGACTAATCTAGAGTACCTTATGCAATAATAACTTTTTCACTTCTCATGCTCTAAAGTTCGCCTTTTTGTCGAGCGTAGGCGACATAAGAGTCGCTTTTTATGCATGCATAGAGCATAAAATAAAATCTTCGTCGAAGACCAAGACCATCGGTCCAACAGCCACACGAACGACTTCAACTTCATAGAATAACCTCTTTATTTTAATTCGTCTGTCTGTCCATATGTCTGTCTATCTGTCTGACCGTCTGTCTGTTTATCTGTCTGTCCATCTGTCTGTCTGTCCATCCATCTGTCTGTCTGTCCATCCATCTGTCTGTCTGTCTGTTCGAATGTCTGTCAGTCTATGCGTCCATCTGTCTGTCTGTCCATCTGTTCGTCGGTCTGTCCGTCCGTCTGTCTGTCTGTCTGTTCGTCTGTCTGTCCGTCTGTCTGTCCGTCTGACTAAATTGACTATTTTTCTCGCACTCAAAGTGAAAAGTACAGTGTAGCACACGGCGCTAAAATCCCATTATAACTTGGTACCTATTTACTACCTCGCTAAACCTCGGTAGTAATATAATGGGTAATTTAGCCCCTTGTATTACAATGTATTATTATAAAGCTGGTCAGTCGATTTAAAAGTTATCTGGTGAGCACATTTTTGGTCATTAGTACCATTCTAGTACAATAGATGTCGCTGCATCTTACATTTGATGATTAGTTCTTCTTGAACACTTTAAATTCGTATATCTTCTGATAGAATTAACCGATTACGATGAAACAAAAACTAAGTAATACCTCAAGATACGCACAATTTTTAAGTATAAAAGTTATCTGTATTGGTTTCGTATATTTTACGTGATGCTTGATCATCGAAACAGATAAACAGACAAACAGACAAAAAATCCAAAAATGCTGGAAATGAGTTCTGTTGGTTATCCTTTCACACCCTGGCATTTTTTTTTTAAATATTTTCGATGTACAAAAATGTACAAAAACGATTTTTACAGATTTATTATATGTATAGATTACAAATAACAGATTATAATACACACTGACACAGCCAAGCTGCAGTGTTTTTGTAATTGTGCATTCCTCTGGTAATATATTAAACAGAAGTATCTGTCACAGTAGTGTCCCACAAGGTTCCATCTTCGGACCACTGCTCAATGTAAGTCTGTCTATCATCCCATAGATCCAGCAGGTTGCGGCGGAGACGTCAACGCAACTCGCTCGCGTGGATGCAGTAGTCCATATCCACCGACCTGTAAAAACCCTGATCCTAAACTCCGCTCTGATGTTTGTCAACTTAACGGTTGTGAGTGTAAAACGGGATACATTAAGTCTTACGAAGACGGGAACTGCATTGAATCAAAAGATTGTCCTGGTGAGTGAATGCTATATTAAAGACTTTCTTCTTCCTTGAACTGTTCTTTTTCTGTCATAGACTCAGAATCGATGACCCTTGGTGAAGACATTTTTCTGAGTTGAGAGGGATGCCCACAGGACCTTAGAAACACACCACTACACCACACACCACACACCACACCACCCACCACTACACCACGACCACCACCACACCACCACCACTACACCACTTTGAACTGTCATACTTTTCAAGGATTTGAGTTAATATCCGTGTTACTGAATTAGGTAAAACATAATAAATTAGTTTGTCATTAAGCTGGTTTGACGCCACAATAGACTTGGCCATTTACTGGGCCTAAACATTATAATATAAAAGATGTAACGTCAAAACGAATAGAAGAAGAAGTTTTAAATATCTTCTAAAATATTTATTTTTATAGGTGGATCACCGAAATGTGGAGCAAATCAAACATACGTCGGTTGCAAATTTGGTTGCCCAACCAACTACTGCCCAGATGATGATAGCCGGGCCATAGTTGCTTGTTCTTTGCCATATCCTTGTCAGGGCGGTTGTGCTTGTACAGGTGGCTATCTGATAGTAAGTTACGATAACCCGCAGTGCGTCTTGGCTTCAGATTGTCGTAAGTAAAAATATTTTTTATTGTAATTGTAATATGAATTACTTTTCGATAGCTGCATGACACATACGATTATATTGTTCAAAAGCAGTTTTATCGAATTCTAAAATAACTTATGTTTGATTTCAGCTGAAGTTAAATGTACAAGACCAAACGAAGTCTTCGATCGCAATCCTTCAACATGTTTCTTCGAAAGATGTGAGGATAGAGGCAGCGAATGTAGCTCTCCTTACCCGCCTGGACCAAGATGTGTCTGTGAAGATGGTTACTACAGGAACGAAAGCGACATTTGTATTCCTGTTTCAGAGTGCCGTAAGTTTTGCTATGATTTTCTTATTGTATATTAGGCCAGCTCGAACCAGCCTTCGTGATGCGCATCCAGATCTTTTCGCCACCTGTTTCTAGAAAGAAATCGGCGGTCCTTTGGCACCCATTCGAGGTGGCGCAGGAGGAGAGTACCTGGAAGAATTTTAGGGAGACCTTTTGTGGTATATTGGAAACTCCTTGGGACAGCTGTCTCTGTGCTAAGTCGCTAGAGACCATATAATAAAATGTCATGTAAACTGTCTGTCACAATTAATAAATGATTTTACGAAATAACAAGATTTGTTATTGGCGACGAGAAAAAGCCAATTAAACATTGTGTAAATAGATATATGAAATGGACAAATTAAGAAAATATCGTGGCACCCTACGCGGGATGCTCACGCGACTCGACACCTATGTCAATCAGAGGGTAACGATGTCTGACGAAGACATTACTGCTCGCTTCCTGGGCCTGAAGGAGACGATCCTGGCTATACGGGAGGTACAAGAGAAAATCGAGAACAAGACCGTCGACGACAAGGACGATGACGCTTATGATCAAGAACAAGAATACAGGTACGAGTTCGAAGAACTTCATACAACGATAACAACTAAACTTTTAACAAAACAGACACAGAATGGAGGTCAGCAACAGGGCCAGCAACAACACTTAAAACAAAGTGAATCCAGGCATGGTAATACACCGAAGATACAATTTCAACCCCTACAACAATCAGAAACTTTCAACAATTTCAAAAGAAGACTAGAAGTATATTTTCGATTAAATGACATATCGGAAGCACACATGAAATCAAATATTTTACTGTCAACATTATCACCAGAACTCCACGAAAAACTTTGTGATTTAACATCACCGGAAGAACCAATGAATTTGTCATTTGCTGATATTACGGAAATACTTGACGACTACTTAGACCCAAAACCTAGCAAATGGGCGCTACAACATAAATTCATAACAAGAACGCAAAAAGCTGATGAAACTGTAGCGCAGTACGCCGCAGAGTTGAAGAAACTTACCACTAACTGTGAATTCAATTGCCAACACTGTCAGAAAAATACATCAGAAAGCTTTTTATCTCTTCAATTTATAAGGGGATTGAAAGATAGCGATGCACGTACAAAAATCTTACAAGACCGAACAATATATACATTCAAATCACTGACACAGATTGCGGTATCTATTGAAATGGGTAAGGCAGAAAACGCATCAATGATAACTAATGAACAACCAAGTACCAGTAGTGACCACATCAACAAAATCACCCCCTACAAGAGACCGGCAGGACCACGACAAATTACACCTAACGATCTAAAAGGGAAATGCTTTCGCTGTGGTGCTGCGAATCACGAATCTAACAAATGTGGTGCTATAAACGTTACATGCCATAGATGCAATAAAGTCGGTCACCTAGCCCGTGTTTGCCTGCAGCGCCACTCTGATGCGAGTCTTAACAAGAATAAACCGAATACGAACATATTAGAAGACTCAATGACAAGTGACCATGATGACTGGAATAATATTAATATCATATCTGGAGAATCATCTGAAAAATATATGATAACGGTACATATTGAACACGTTAAGATAAAGATGGAATTTGACACTGGAGCTACACTAACTTCAATGTCATTACGAGACTATCAAAAACTAAACAATTTACTAAAGAAAGAATCAAGCTTCCTATGGTCTGCAGAATGTGAACAAGCTTTTATACAAATTAAGAAAGAAATTGTAAGTGAAAGAGTACTGGTACACTTTGACTCTAAGAAGCCGTTAGTGCTTGATTGAGTATCGCGTTTTGCCAAAGACGCTTTTGAAGTTCCCTATTCAGAAACAGGCTAAAAGATGTAAATTGAGAGAGGTCAGGTACTCACGGGATGCTGGGAGCCAGGAGATCACCACATTGTATCACTGCAGTCGTATTTCACGATATTTTTGGTGTTTTTTCACCGCGCGCGCGGATTTGTGCCGGCCGGACACGTTGGTCGAGTTCAAACTGGTTAATTCGTCTTCGCGCCGTCAGATGGCGGGAGCGATGTGTTGTCATTGTCACACTCAGCCATGGGCGAGTGCGAGTGGCGGCGAATTCAAAATGGTTAGGAAAAGGAAGGACTAGGGAATGCATCCCAAAGCCTGTTCATATCCCCCCACTTGAAATCAACCAGGGATTTCATAAGATAAGATAGATTAAGTTCGAGACTTAGGTACGGCCTATGCAGATTCATTTGTCATTATGCTGATAAGATTCTAAGTTTAAAGTTAAGCTAATAAGAACAAAATAAGTTTAAAGGTAATACATAATTTTGATACATAATACACACATCAAAAGTGTCTAGGGATCAAGCATTTTTATGCGGATTTCTTGAGATTGAGATGTGGCTTTGTAATAAATTTATGATTTTATAAATTTATATGGATCCTTTTTGGTGCATTTCATAATTTGAATCAGGAACTCTCAATCAAATTCGAGTAAAAGATGAAAATAAGCTGTCTATATTTTCCCTATAAAAACATACAACGCATTGAAGACATTATTAGTGCTACTGTTTCCCTACTACTGATTAAAACCAACGTTATTATGGAGCGGCGACGTAATTTAAGCAGGGAAGAAATGCTCAGAGCCGTGGGAATGATAGAAGCTGGTTCCCGGCAACGTACTGTAGCTTTAGCTCTGAATACAAGTCAGAGTGTTATCAGTCGACTTTGGACACGTTACCGAAGCACTGGTACCGTGGCTGAGCGCCATGGAGGACGGTATCGCTGCACCACACGGAGACAAGACCGATACATTCAAATCTTAACTCGAAGAGCTCCAACAATAACCGCCATGATGTTAGCCGTGAGGCTTCATCACTCTTCAGGGAACTTAATTAGCGACCAAACAGTCAGAAACCGCTTGCATGAAGTGAACCTTCATTCCCGAAGACCGCTACGGGTACCACCTATAGCAATGCACAATCGTAGGATTCGATATCAATGGGCTCTTGAACACAGAAATTGGGCAGAAGAACAATGGCGTTTCGTGTGCTTTTCTGATGAGTCTCGTTTTGGTATGAGACCGGATACAAGACGTATACGACACTGGAGAACCCCTGGACGCCAACAGCGATTAAAATCCTGCCAGGAAGTCCATCCTTATAGTGGTGGAACCATCATGGTATGGGCGGGTATTTGGATCGGCGGAAGAACTGAGTCAAATCGGTCACTTATTTCAGTTAATGCATGATAATGCACGACCGCACACCGCAAGAGTTGTAAGACAGACTCTCGCCGCAGCTAACATCAATGTCCTGCCCTGGCCTGCTCAGTCGCCAGACTTGAACCCGATTGAGCATGCATGGGATATGCTACAGAGAAGAGCTCTGCCGAATATGGAGGGTATCCAGTCGCAAGAAGACCTTTTTTTGTTGTTGCAACGAACATGGGCGGCCATTCCACAGCGTGATTTGGATGAACTCATTTTGAGTATGCCAAACCGATGTTCTTGTGTTGTTAGTGTTCGCGGTAGAAACACGGATTATTAATTGTTTAAGTTACCCAATAAAATTTTAAAGAAAACTGTGTTTTCAGTCATTTTTTCGAACTTTAATGTTAGTGGTTCAAATGTCAAAAATCCCTTTATTAGGAAAATGGCAAATTTCTTTATTAATGCAAAGGTGACTTGGTTTATCGTTACTGTGACAAACGAAAACACTTTATTTGATGAATCCTTAAAGAAAATTTTAATTAATATCAATCAGGAGAAAAGTTATTGCAAAAATATATGTTGATCCCTAGATACTTTTGATATGTGTATATACTAGATACTTGTACATGTTTAAATGTTAGAAGTGCGTTAAATTATATGGAAATATATGTGGATAAATTAATTATTTTGTTCAATTGGAAGAGGACAAATTTTGACAGCAGGTCTTACAAGTAAGCCTTTACATGTTTTCACTGTCACAACTCGAGTAATGTCATCTTTACCCGGATGGAGCTGTATAACGCGACCCAACCTCCATTCGTTAGCAGGTAAGTTGGGTTCATGAATGGTTACAAGATCGTTCAGTTTTGGCTGACGGTTGCCGTGTTTAAACCATTTCATTCGCTGTTGTAAGGTATGCAAATAGTTCCTTTGCCAAGTGCGCCAAAAGCTCTGTGATAGGCGCTGTAATAGCTGCCAACGAGTACGTAATGTCTCGTTTTCAGCATACCTCGGCTCAGGCAGGGATACTAAAGGTCGACCGATGAGGAAGTGACCAGCTGTAAGAGCGTCAACCTCGCCGGGATCGGAAGATAGTTCCACTAAGGGTCTAGAGTTTAACATGGCTTCCACCTTCGTTAAGATAGTATAAAATTCTTCAAAAGTAAGAATCTGGGATCCGAAAATACGTTTGAGATGGTATTTTGTCGATTTTATACCACTCTCGAAAATGCCTCCGAAGTGAGGACCGGAAGGAGGATTGAGCTTCCACGTGATACCTCGAGAAGCGAGGTGACTGGAAATACTATCGCTATCGCGGTTGAGCATTTCGCTAACTTCCGACAAGTAACGTCTGGCACCCACGAAGTTAGTACCTACCGCCATCTGTGACTATGGAGTGACAAAGTTCTCTCCGCGATACAAAACGATCTAAGGCCGCTATGAATGCTTCAGATGTAAGCTCAGTAACCAGCTCAAGATGAACGGCCTTGGTCGCGTGGCAGACTATGAGGCAAAGATATGCTTTGTAAGTTTTAGCGTTACGACGTCTACTTTCTTTTATCATAAAAGGACCTCCGAAGTCGATGCCGATTGTTTGAAAACAATGACCCGGTTGTAGTCGGGAAGATGGAAGATCCCCTTGTAAAGGTTGAAGTGGAATAGGTTTGATTTTAAAACAGGTCACGCATTTTGATAACCGTGATCTGATAAGATTTCTAATGCCGAGTATCCAAAATCGACGCATAATTAAAGATTGAAGTAGGCGAGGCCCACAATGAAGGTAAGTTGTATGATAGTGGTCATTTTTTTTTTTTTTTTTTTTTAAGGGACAAGCCCGCCACACTGTTCCCAACCACTGTAACTCCTGAAAGCCAGAATCAACAGTGGCGACCACCAGAAAAGCGCCGAGACAATGAAGCTCGACGAAGTCCCAGAGAATGAATTTAACTGTCTTGGATCCCGCAACGAAATTAATCAGAAAAGTATAGCGGAGGAGTAGGAAAATCTGTAATTTCCACTTCCCTCCATATCAGCAGGAGACACAAAGAAACAAGGCCAATAGGCACAAAGGGACGTTCACAACTGGGATAGGCCCAGTTGCCTAGCACCACGGATAAAATATTAACATTAATGGGTCCTAAGTTGTGAGCAGTTATATTTGATTCCAATAATAGGTATGGCAAAAACGCTTGAACGCACGGAAATTTGTTCTAGTTTCTACAAGGTCTGTGTAGTAAATAACTCCGGATGTAACCTGTACACTATCCAACATAATATTGCGTTCATTCTGCCAAAGACTGCACTCCCATAAAATATGATGTGCTGATTGTTCATATTCGCAGTCAGATGTGGAACATTGACAAAGAGGCGAGTCAACAAGCTTGAAGGAAAATAATTTACTCTTAAAGTTACCATGACCGGTGAGAAATTGAGCAACACAGTGATCAACCTCCAGCCATGTCCTGGCCAGCCGTTCACGAACGGATGGAAAGAACTGGTGGAGGTGTCGGCCCTTGATGGAATTATCCCACCTACATTGCCATTCAGACAAAAGTTCCTCCCAGACGTCGGTATGTGGTTTGAATAATCTAGAAATCTTATCACGGTCACGTAGGGTTAAAAAGTCTGCGTCCGTGGTCTCACGCGCGTTATAGTACATTGCAGCCCGTCGCTGCACTTCAAGATCGACTGGAAGTACACCTGCAAGTACCGGTAAGGCTTCAGTACTAACCGTCCTATACGCTTTGCATAAGAATATCAAAGCCAAACGCTGGCTTTGAAGTAATTTACGTCGTACCGCTCCTATGGTGGCCCTATCGGCCCAAACAGGTGCCCCGTAGCACATACACCCCAAATAGGTAGCCCCATAAATGGTCTTTAAAGTTAGAAATGACAGACCCCACGTAGATTTGGATATTCTAGTTAAGGCATAAAAGTTCTTTTTAGCTTTTTCACCGACAGTTTTTATATGATCTATGAATGAAAAATTCTTCTCTAAGACCAAACCAAGGTAGCACACGGACTGCTTTCTTTTCACGGGAACGTTATTAAATTTAATACTAGGCCACGATTTAAGATTACCTTTTAAAATTAGTTGATAAGTTTTTTGCGGTGCAAAGGTCAGACGGTTTCGATCGCCCCACTGAGATATTAATCGTAGGCAAGTGTCAGCTAAATTCTCGAGTCCAGCCCGAGTACTCGACTGAATGAGCAGCAGGCCGTCGTCCGCGTAACCGGTTAATGAACAGCCGGGTGGGAGAGGAATCGCGAGAAAATCATCGAAACCTAAATTCCACAGATACGGAGCGATTACCGAGCCGTGAGGACATCCCATGGTAAGGGACTTTGACATAGAATGATGTCCGAGTTTGAGTTTCGCGGAACCATTTAAAAAATATGAATAAACAAGATTATATATGTTTTTATAGCAGCCGCGATTCTTCATTTTAAGTAGTAGCATCGGCCACCATGCGTTATCAAAAGCCCCGGAAATATCTAAAAAGATTCCAACCACGTACTTGTGTTCCGAGTTATTAACAATTTTTCTAACAGAAAGTGCCGCGTCTACGGTAGATTTTCCCACGGTGAAACCGAATTGGTTGTTATGAAACTTTGGCCCGTCTGGCAGCAAACGTGGAACGATAAGGCGCTCCAGGAGTTTTCCCAAAGATGGCAGTAGGGTTAAGGGCCTGTACGACTTAGGGTCGTCTGGTGGCTTATCACCACTTTTTGGAATTATTCGTATAAAGCCACGTCGCCATACACGAGGAAAAACGCCGTCCGCAATACATCAGTTGAAAACAGATAAAATGGCGTCACCCGCTGTTTTACAAGCTTCTATTATCATCCGATTAGATATTTTATCTTCACCTGATGATTTGTTAAGAGGCAGTTTCCTGACAAGATTAATGAATTCGTCAATGGATGGAAGGTCTGACGTTGGTGATTCAGGTGGCACAGATACCCACGCTCTGATCTGCTGATGGTAGTCATTGTCATTTACTGGCGAATCATCAGGTATCAGACTATTTAATAGAACTTCGGTTGTTTCCTCAATACCGGTCGTGTGTCTATTATTTACTTTAATGTTCTGGACAAACGCCAGGTCGACTGATCGATTAGCTTTGAACTCGTGATACAAAGGAGACCACGGACCTTCTTTATCTAGTTTTTCTACTATTTTTCGCAGTAAATTACCCTTAGACTTTTCCACTGATGCTCTGTAGCGGGACTTGGCAACTCTAAATGCATTTAAAGCAAAGTTAAGTGGGTCTCCGGTGACCTTTTGTTTTCTAAGCTTGTTTAAATGTCTGCGCGCTCGGCGATAGCTTTTACGCTGCTCAATTAAGTAGTCACACCACCAATCACATCTATGGATGTTGGTCATAGATGCGCGACCAATGGCGATGTCAGCACAGTAAGTGAAGGTGTCTGACATAATTTCAGCACTTTCTTCAGCTGACAGCCCATCACGAGTGAAGTCTTTGGCGTGACACGCAAAAAGCAAGCCAAAGAATTCCCAATTCGCGCCTTTACTTTTATATCTAAAATTACCAGTGATATGAGATGGACCTTGAGTAGACCTCGGAACAAATTCGTACACGATCAGGCGATGATCACTACAAGACGCATCTGGTAGGACACGCCACCTATCCAATCGTACGTCTGCACTAGAAAGTGTGACGTCAATACAAGATTCGCCCATTGGGCTGCAAAAAGTAGGTGGTGCATCAGGGGTATTATGAATTGATAGGTTCATTTCTGCTATAAAATCTTCAACAGCACAACGTCGGTCGAAATCCGTTGACCTAACCTTGCCATACCACAGAGACGATGACGCGTTAACATCAGCGCCAACGATAACTTTACTGCCCGCGAGTGACTGTAAGACGTGACGGAGGTTATGTATATGAGGTGCAACAGGGTCTGAGTATTGAAAGTAACAGCTCACAACGTAAACTTTAAAAGAAGCTGATGAGACTTCCGCAACGGCACAGTGGGGCGTCATGAGGTTACGCAAAGACGTTACTGTAAAGTTAGAAGAACGCGCCACGTAAATTCCGGCTCGTGCTTTGCTGTCCAGCTGAACTACTTTGTGACGTAAGTGAGCGTTCTGGTATTGTTCTTGAACAAGTACTATGTCTAAGTTATAATCGATAATTAATTTGTCTAATTCAGAGGTCGCCACCCTATCGTTGTGGAGATTTAATTGTCCTATAGTTAAACTATCCATTATTTTAGTAGTTGGTATTGAGGATTAACTGTTCGAGCTTAAGTTTGTAAGTGGTACACTCTGGGGACCCGCAACGATGGTCAAACGGTTTTTTAAAACGTTTACACGCCACGCAAGTCGGTATGTAATTTAAATTATCCTTGTGCGGGCAGTTATTTGTTTCATGTGCTTCCGAGCAGTTAGCACAGGTAGGTGATTTATTAACGCAGTGTTTCTTAACGTGACCGAACTGCTGGCAATGTAAACAACGAACTACTTCGACATCATCGATGAAACGGCAAGTCGCCCAATCAATAAATAATTTATCTTTGGTGGACACTAAATGTTTTCGAACTGTGGACTCGATTTCAACGCCTATCCACTTGCGACCGTTATCTAAGGAACGCCTACGAATAATTTTAGTTGACTTAATAAAATCATCCTCATTTATTGGCAGCTCGTCTTTAATGTTTTGACGGTATAACGCGTGCAGAAAAGCATTGTCTTCCATTGAGGATGGGACGTCCTTAACTAATATACGAGGCCTTCGGCCTTTCGGTTTTTCAAGTCTTAAGCCGGCGGACCTAATAGCATCGACCGATTGCAATTTTTTTATTTGGTTGTCATTAGCGACACGTAATACAACGCCAGATTTCGCGGTTTTCTTAACGCCTACAATTTGAAATCCGTCGTCACTAGGCTTAATCGCTTTCATAAGCGCTTGTTTAGTCGCGGACGATGACGAGTAATCGGCTAACCGGTCAGCTGTAGGGTACGCGACGACGCACGGAAGGGGAACGCGGGACTCCACGGCTGGCGCAACTTTAGGTAGACGAAGTTTCAAAGAATCCGCATACGAAGATTTGTTACAATCACTAGTATTGACATTATTAGTATTACGATTTAATTTCATTATATCCAATTCGCGTTTCGTATTGGCTAATTTAGTTTCATTGGAGGATGATTTTATGGCTAACAAAGAAACGATGGCCGTTACGCGCTGAGTCATGTCCATGATAGCGGATTTATTTGCGACATTAATGCGGGACCCTTGATCATTAACAAGGTCGTTAATTTTAGAAAGAAATGCAGACGCCTGTGAGACTAAATCGCAGTAATTGTCATTGCTCGCAGTACTGACGTTTAATATTGGCGAAGGTTTCTCAATTGAGTCGGATGTGTGAAGCCGTTTTGACCTTTCCTCGGGCGATATGTACGAAGGTGACATTTCGCGAAACAAACGTTTTGTTGAACTAGCGGAGGTCGTCGGCGACCCGGGTGTATGGAACGCATCTCTGCCACGGTCAGGCGGGTCATCATTAATGGATAACATATTATAAATTATGAAATTCAAACAAACTATTAGAACGTAAGAAAGGTAACAGAATTAACGGACGATAAAATTATTTCGAGGTACCCACACACCAAAAAAAAGTAAATACTCACCGAAAGTAAACGAAATTAACTAAAATACCAGTAAAACCGACGTAAAAACACTAAAAAACTTACGATACCAGCACTTAGCACAATAGTCCACAACTAGGAACAACTCACGAGCCGGGAATCGATCACGGAACACGAAAATCGTAATTAAAATCGACAGCGAAATAGATCGCATCCAAACCGATCGAGTGCGCGGAGGGAAGGTGATGTGATGATAGTGGTCAATAAGAAGAGTACTCAGTCGTGAAATCTTAGGTAAGAGGTATGGCTGTTTGACGCGACCTGGTAATGACGCGTGCTTGAGACGTCCCCCCACTCGCAAGATTCCGCGAGTGTCAAGAAAAGGAGAGAGTTTAGATAAATGTTTGGGTAACGATTTCTTGGATGCTATTAGAGATGTGACATCATTAAAACTTTGATGTTGAACATATTTTGTTAAATGATCTAAAGATTGGATTAATTCAGTGGCTGTCAGATAAGGTAATAAGTTACGCTCAGAACGTTTAGCTTTCGCGTTGTTAATGAAACGGTAGATCCATGCAACCACTCTTTCCACTCGGGAAAGAGAGGAGTGGCGTTCCATGATGGAATTAAGCAAGTCAGCTTCACGTGTCACACTAGTGTGACACGCGCGTGAGGCGGGCTTAAGTTCTGGCACGTTATCGAGCACTTCAACTGCTGAAACAGGCCAGTTGCAGGGCTCGTTGGACAGCCAGTGAGGACCAGACCACCAGATTTGAGAAGCAGATAAAGATGAGCATGATAAGCCACGACTACAGATGTCGGCTGGGTTGTCATGGGTGGACACGTGTTGCCACTCAGTTGGCACAGGACTGTCATTAATTAGGACCACTCTGTTGGCAACGAAGGTCTTAAGCTTGTGTGGCTCAGTATTCAACCATGACAATACAGTCGAGCTGTCTGTGAACAAGATAGATTTATTCAATGTGATTTTTGAACTAAGCAAAGAATGAATGTGATTTATTACTTTGGACAGTAATACAGCACTGCAAAGCTCTAAGCGGTTGACAGTCAACACTTTTAGAGGTGCTACTTTGGACTTAGCAATTAAAAGATAAACCTGTACGTCGTGAGAGGTAACGACACGGAGATAAACACAGCATCCATATGCTTTAGTAGACCCATCACAGAATCCGATGAGTTGAAATTTCTTAGACTGAGAAGGTATAATCCTACGAGGGATTTCTATTAGTTTCAAGTTATGAAGATCCGCTATAAAACCTTGCCATTCTAGAGCTATGTTCGTATTCGACGACCCGATTGGCGCAGCGGTAGTGAGGTTGCCTTACGTTCTTAGGGTCCTGGGTTCGAATCCCGGTAAGAGCAAATGTTTGTGTGATGAGCATGGACATTTGTTTCCTAGTCATGGATGTTTATATGTATAATAAGTATGTATTTACAAACAAAAAGTATCTATGTAGTATATCAACTATCTGGTGTCCACGACACAAGCCTCGTTGCTTAGTGTGGCACTAGATGGCGCTGTGTGTAATGTCCAGCGATATTTATTTATTTATTTATTTTATATGTCACTGGGCACATGTTCGTCCCATGAAAGATTAAGACGCCACAAATCTTGAAGGAGCAATTTGGCTTTTAAGATAAAAGGTGTGAGCCACCCAAGAGGATCGAAAATACGCGCGATGCTAGATAAGATGGAACGCTTGGTACATTTATTGTCCTCGATTGGGGACTGTGAGTAACTGAAATTGTCACTCACAGGATCATATTGGACTCCTAAGATTTTTAACGTTGATTTATCACTTTCTTCAGAGAAAAGTTTAGGTATTTGACAATGATCTGCAGGCAAAGTTTTAAGAAAGGATTGTGAATTGCTACTCCATTTTCGGAGTTCAAGTTGAGCACAACCTAATAAGCTGATAAGTTGATCTTTTAGTTCTATGGCTTCGCGTACAGATGGCGCGCCGGTCGTAATATCATCGAAATATGTCTCATGAAAAAGAGCTTCAGCTGCGCGTGGGTACGCGGCGCCATGATCGGCTGCTACTTGGTGGAGGGTGCGGATGGCCAGATAAGGTGAACTACTAACTCCGTAGGTGACAGTCGCAAGTTCGTACTCTTTAACTGGATCACTAGGAGATTCTCGCCATAGTATGTGTTGAAAGTTCCGATCCTCCGGTCTAATCAAGATTCCTCTATACATCTTTGAGATGTCACAAGTTAAAACTATTGTGTGTAATCTGAAACCGATTATGATATCTACAATATCCACTTGAAGCTTAGGGCCAGTGAATACAATATCATTTAAAGATAAACCATTAGTAGTTTTAGAACTAGCATCGAAAACTACTCTCAATTTAGTGGTCGTGCTTTCTGGGCGAACGACGCAACTGTGAGGGATAAGATAACGATTGAGAGTAGGTACCGCAGGGTTAGGTACGGGATACATATGATTTAAATTCTCGTACTCGCGCATGAAATTAACATAATCGGATTTAAGTTCAGTCTGACGATTAAGTCTCTTTTCAAGATGAGTCAAACGCGACAAGGTACTATTGTAAGATTCACCCAAAGAACGATCGCCATCCTTTAAGAGGATAGGTACGACGTATCGTCCGTTAGGTTCGCGATAGGTTAAATCGGTGTACATACGTTCACAGGTATCATTTTCGGGTACAGTTATAACAGCGCGCGGTGGTTCCTCCACTTCCCAAAATTTTTGAATTTGCTCATCTAATTTAAATGTGGTAGCCACTAAAGAGCACGCGGTGTTTAAAGGTGCAGAATTAAAGTTTACTGCCCCTGACAGAATCCACCCGAAAACGCTATGCAGAGCGGTAGGTAAACCGGGCCCCAGATTGATTCGTTGACCATCATAGATTTCGTGGAATAGCTCGGCCCCAATTAATAAATCGATTTTGGCGGGAACATCGAAGTCGCGATCGGCTAACACTAGATGGTTGCAACGTTCTCGAACGACTGATGGTACTTTAACGCTAGGTATTAGAGCAGTGATGTTATCTAACACGACTGGCTTGATATTAAAGTATGGAGCATCACCATGTACAGGTCGTATAGTGCACTCCGTCACCCCCTTTACTTGTGTGACTGAGTTTTGTCCTAGTCCGGCTATGCTAAGATTACACCGGCGGAGTTTTAACCCGAGTGTTCGCGCGCACGCAGCGGTGATAAAACAATCCTGCGCCCCACTGTCCACGAGTGCACGCACGGTACATTGAGTGCCGGCGGCGGTGTTGAACGCGCGCGCCTGACATGTCCCTAATAAAACCATATCACGGTTGGGAACGGCGGCGTGAGAATGAGCTGTAACGTTCGCTCCAGTGGTTGCGCTGGCGCTGGATGGCGCTGGGTCAGTATGCAATAGGGTATGATGACGTAATCCACACACCGTACAAGAAATTTTAGATAAGCATTTTTCTATGACGTGATTTGTACGTAAACAATTTGTACACATATTGTTTTTTCCTTGTACTAACGCGAGTCTAGCACGAGAATCTAAGGATTGAAAGGTAGGGCACTGATAAATCAAGTGCGCCTCACTGCAATGAGCACAAGCCACATTTGCAGGTGGGATAGATTTTGCGAGATAAGATGAGCGTTTGGATCCGCTGCTATTTGGCCTACTAGACGCGGGCGAGGGTTTTTTCCCTTCATGGTTACGAGGGTTAGAATTGTTATTGATATTAGATTTAGAAGATAAATGACTAGTTTCTAAGATTTTAACATAATCTTGAAGAAACTTTAACAATTCACAAAAAGTAGGTATTTGTGAAATGTTTTTCTGAGATTCGAAACGATTACGCGTGTCCGAGTCCAGCGCGCGTGAAGTTAAACAAAATAAGATAAAATCACCTAAATTTTCAATTTTTAAAGCTTGGAGTGCATGGTATGCCTCATACATTACGTTTGTTAAAGTTTGTAGATCTTGGAAGTTACCCGATTTTAAAACTGGCTGGTTAAAGAATTTGTCTAGATATGTTAAAGCTATAATACGCTTGTTTTGATAACGCTCGATTAAACTATTAAAAACTACTTCGTAATTATCGGCGGTCATCGGAATCCCTTTGACAATAGACAAAGCCGGGCCTTGTAAACAAGACGCTAAATAATGAAATTTTTCTATTTGAGAAATCGAATTATTATCGTGAATTAAAGTTTTGTAAATATCATAAAATGTTTGCCAGTTTTCTATTTTACTATCGAATTTAGGTAACTCAAGTTTAGGTAGCCGCGCGTTACGTCCCGTTTGCATGGAGTCGGACGCCCCGTTCCACGCGGGCGGCGCCGTCACCTGCGACGTCCCGTCGACGTTTCCGCTCCTATCGGCGATCTGCAAGTCAGCCGCTGCACTGATTACGGCATAGTACAAATCATCAAACGAACTTAAAGACTTTTGACACACTTGTGCATCAGGTTTCATGGCTAACTCCAAAGCTTGTATTTTACTACATACCGCAACGAATTCTTCGCGAATTGAATGTATTCGAGTATATCTCGCCTTGAACGACGATACCTTTGAACGATCTTGAATCATAGATTTTGATAAGTCGTAAAGGATTTGGATATCACGATAAACATATTCGCGTTGAGATTGAAGACGCTTAAGTTTACCCTCCTCCATTTTGTTACGAACGTGTAAAATAATGTAGGTATAAAATTACGAACCTAAGTTGAGATTTATTAGGTGTAAATCAATACCTTTAGGTGAAATAGTTGTGTAATTATGTTTGTTTGTGTATAAATACCGTGAATAGTTATAGATAAATAAGATTACAAACAATAAAATGCGTAAATTACGTGAATTATTGTGATATAACCCGACTCAAATTAAGACCTCTGAATCTGCAAAGGTTACACTGCGAGTATGACCAACACAATTTTGTAGGATAATACTTTTAAAATGCGAAAATCTAGCAAATCTCAGAGTTTTCTATTGAAATTGAACCTGAGAATGCCTGAAAAAACTGTAATCTACAGGTATTCGCGCTCGAAATGGACCACAAATATGATTGAGTATCGCGTTTTGCCAAAGACGCTTTTGAAGTTCCCTATTCAGAAACAGGCTAAAAGATGTAAATTGAGAGAGGTCAGGTACTCACGGGATGCTGGGAGCCAGGAGATCACCACATTGTATCACTGCAGTCGTATTTCACGATATTTTTGGTGTTTTTTCACCGTGCCGCATTTGTGCCGGCCGGACACGTTGGTTGAGTTCGAACTGGTTAATTCGTCTTCGCGCCGTCAGATGGCGGGAGCGATGTGTTGTCCTTGTCACACTCAGCCATGGGCGAGTGCGAGTGGCGGCGAATTCAAAATGGTTAGGAAAAGGAAGGACTAGGGAATGCATCCCAAAGCCTGTTCAGTGCTTTCAACAGACGCATCGCCACTGGGACTCGGGGCAGTACTGTCACATAGACTTCCAGATGGATCAGAGAGACCTATAGCATTCGCTTCGAGAACGCTGTCTGGTAGCGAGAAAAACTATAGTCAAATCGACAAGGAAGTTACAGCGATACACTGGGGATTGAAAAAGTTTTTCTACTATTGTTATGGTCGAAAATTCATCCTCGTTACAGACCATAAACCACTGACAGTAATTTTTCACCCACATCAAACGCTACCAGCAATGAGTACGATGAGGCTGTTTCACTACGCTCACTTCTTATCTGGATTTGACTACAACATTGAATACAGAACTTCGGCGAACAAATCAAATGCAGATTATTTATCCAGGTTTCCGGTAGAAAACACCAAGACCAACAGAATTGACCAAAATTACAGTTTTCAATTCCAGCAAATCCATACCATTGATATTAATCCAGATGTCATAGCTACAGAAACAAGAAATGACGCCGACTTTACATCTTTGCTACACGCATTAGAAACTGGCCAATCACTGAAAACACTCGGTTACAAGGACAATGAATTTACTTTGCATGATGGTTGTTTATTGAGAGGATCACGAGTCTTAATTCCAAAAGCACTACGCGAACAAGTGCTAGACGAACTCCACCTCGGTCACCCAGGCATTGTAAAGATGAAGCTACTGGCTCGCAGTTTCGTATACTGGAAAGGAATTGACAACGAGATTGAGACCAAAGTCAAATCATGTAGAACCTGTAGATTGCAACAAAATGAACCAAAGAAAGCACCACTGCACCATTGGGAACAGCCAAATGGCCCCTGGCAAAGACTTCATATTGATTTCGCTGGACCTGTGCACGGACACCAACTTTTAATTATTGTAGATGCATTCTCAAAATGGACTGAAATTATACCAACCAAGTCAACTACAAGCTCTTGGTGCATACAAAAATTGAAAGAACTATTTTGCACCTTTGGGACACCTCACGTCTTGGTTTCAGACAATGGTCGACAGTTCGTTTCGGAAGAGTTCGAAAAATACTTAAAAGATTGTATGATCATTCATAAGACCTCCGCTCCATACCACCCTGCAACCAATGGGCAAGCTGAGCGCTTTGTGCAGACAGTCAAGAGAATCTTAAGAAGTGTAGAGGGAGAAGGAGGTAACTTAATAGAGAAGTTAGTGACAGTGAAAACTCGTCTCCGACGGACGCCAAATGCTAATGGTCAAACTCCGTACCAGCTTATGTTTGGCAGAGAAATTCGCATGGCACTTCATGCTATGTTTTTAAGAAAAGAAAAGGAGACAGCACCAACGCTTCAGGAGCTCAATATCAGAGAGTTCAACCCAGGCGATCGGGTACAGGCTCGTGACTACACGAGTGCCACGCAGCGGTGGCAGTTTGGAAGCATCATAAAACGTTTGGGCCGACTACACTACGAAGTTCGCACCGACAACGGTGATGTCTGGCGCCGACACCTTGACCAGCTCTTGGGTGCACCCTTGATCCGCAGCAGCTAGGAAGGGAGAGATGTGGTATATTGGAAACTCCTTGGGACAGCTGTCTCTGTGCTAAGTCGCTAGAGACCATATAATAAAATGTCATGTAAACTATCTGTCACAATTAATAAATGATTTTACGAAATAACAAGATTTGTTACCTTTTCTTAGCAGTAGAACATACAAGGGAACTAAAAACAAAATAAAACTAGGTTGTCTTAGTTTTATTTTATTTTTTTTTGTAAAATAGACGTTGCTATCGTAAAAACGGGTTATTGTACATTCGTCACAAAGTTGATTCGTCACATTTTTGTAAACTCCATACATTGAAAGTATATTCGTCACATGCATAAAAACTATGTATAAATTCGTCACAAGTCTTCCATATTACTTTTTCTTGATTATTTTATAGATGATTTTTTTACTTGCATGAAAATTTCTAAAGGGTGTTCCAAAGTTACGAACAATGTGTAATGCCCGTGCCAGACTGTTGTAAACAAGCCCTCCACACACCTTTACATCGGTCTCCACCGATGTGGAGGCCGAACCGTTCATGGCAAATTGTAATCCTATTTACGGTTTGGTGAAACACTGACTGAGCCACTGGTGAAACACGGACTCCTAAGACCGTATTTCACCAGTGGGTAATGTATAAGCTATATAAGACAATGATGATGAATAGATGAATTACTTTGAAATTCGTATATAGAAATGCTGTTTCAAATATCGGTAAATATCTATTGCGAATTTGCAACTGTGTGAATGTTTTCTAATGGTTTTTTTTTCTGACGATACAGCACCACTCGGATGTAAGGACGATCTTAACGCAACATACACTGACTGCCCCAGTTACTGTCCACCGAGTTGTGATGACATTGGTCAGGAACCAAAGTCATGTATAGCCGCGTGTGCACCGGCTGGCTGTGCGTGCAACCCAGGATATGTGCTGAATACAGATGGAAAATGTATCGACCCTAAAGATTGTCCAGGTAATTGTTCACTTTAATATTTATTATTACGAAATCCACAGCTCTTTACAATCTTAACCTAGACTATTTTAACTAAACCTACAGCCAATTAAGGATTTACAATTTAACATCTATACGTACATAGCTAAGAATACAGCGTGTGAGAGTGTGTGTGTCTGAGGAGTTAAAGTGGGTGTGTGAGTACGTTATACCAGTGTTATATGATTTCTAGAAATAGGTACCAAAAAATGTATTTTTTGAATTCTACAACAGCGCAGCGGTGGCCCAGTGGTGGCGGCCCCAACTTACGAACAGTAAGTCGTGGGTTCGAACACAGACAGGCACATTACTTTGTGTAATTTATTTCATCATCACTGCTCTCAAAACGGTGAAGGAAAACATCGTGAGTCATCGAGACATCTACCAATCTGCACTGAGCACACGTGCTGGATTATAGCCCACTCCTTCTCATAGAGAGGAGGCCTGTGTCCCAGCAGTGGGAACATTAATAGGCTGATGATGATGAGGAATTCTACAATTAAGGTTTTATGTCAACTTTAGTTTTTAAAACACTTGCTCAGCCAGCAGTTATTTTGTGAAACTGAAGTATGTATGGGTATGTATGTACCACTCACTGCCCTTCATAACCTAATAAGGGTGCTGGTTGCAACACCTACCTGTTTTGTTAACTAGCATTAAGTCAAGTGCACTTATAGATGTTCCTATTTAATGTTAACGTTGTAGTTTGATTAAATACATTATTATATCAACTTAAAAAATAAAACTATTTGCTCGACCGGGAATCGAGCTCAGAGGACCTCATGCTCAGATTTTTTTATTTTTTATTTTAAATTTTCCTAAAAATTATATCACACCGGTATTACATACTCACACACCCACCTTAACTCTTCAGGCACACACACTCTCACACGCTGTATTCTTAGCTATGTAAATATATTAAATTGTAAATCCTTAATTGGCTGTAGGTTTAGTTATTCAGTAGATAATATAATTAATTGATATAAAATTCAGTAAACTTAATGACATGTCTTCTCTATGTAGTTATGAGATGCAACGGTGATCTCAACGCAACATACAGTGAATGCACCAGTTATTGTCCTCCGAGTTGTGATAAGATTGGTCAGGAGGCATTGCCATGTATAGCCTCGTGTGCACCGGCTGGCTGTCAGTGCAACCCAGGATATGTACTGAATCAAGGCGGAATATGCATCAACCCTAAAGATTGTCCAGGTATTTTTTTCACTTAAATATGACACTTAGATCTTCTTTCTCGTGTGGTCTGTTTTTAAACGGCGGCCTACCAGGTATTTCTTGACACGGCATGTAAAGACATGCCGTGTGAAATTTCTTTCAGGCATGCTGGTTTCCTCACGATGTTTTCCTTTACCGACGCAAGTTATAATTCTACGAAGGTAGACTGGTAGAAAATGCCCAAGGCATTAAGTCCGCCTTTGTACCGTTTTTTTACTTGTGCATAAAGTTTTTATAAATAAGTAAATAATTATACAATACGCTCATGATTCCGAAAAATCATAGGTGCTTGCTTTGGGTTCGACCTCGAAACCTACGACTTGTCAGTCACGGCACTAGGCTATCACTGCTTTACTTGATATGATCAAATGTGCATGAATAATGAATCATTCATGTTATTTATTTAGCAGATAATGGGGTAGATGACACACCAATCAATTGAGATATTTATTAAGAGCTGTCAAAACGCGGTTCTCTCATAGATTTCAAGGCAATAGCCAACAGTGATGTCACTAT
Organism: Xestia xanthographa; assembly: GCA_905147715.2. Lineage (NCBI taxonomy): Eukaryota > Metazoa > Arthropoda > Insecta > Lepidoptera > Noctuidae > Xestia > Xestia xanthographa. Next base: position 22,347,018 of record LR990646.1, read on the forward strand.
TTTTTAAACTCAAGGACTCAACTATTTATTGATTTCAAAGCTACTTAAAATCGAATTCGGCATTTAATTGAAAATAAATCGGGTTTTCAGGCCCAAATTAAGTGTTTTTTAGAGATTGGTGTCTTGGAATTATTGTTTTATGGTGTCATCTACCCTATTATGCGATGAGGTACGTATTGACACACAACATTTATAGACTTTCTAAACTGTTGGTCCCGGATGTCATTTGAAGATCTTAGATAGTCCTAAAAGGTAGTCAGTGGCCCAAAACGTCTGATAACCAGTCTTACCAAGTGGTATCGTATTACCCACAGAACTAACTGGGTTGTGGAGGTCAGATAGGCAGTCGCTCCATGTAAAATACAGGTATTCAGCTGCATCCGGTTAGACTGGAAGCCGACCCCAAAAAGGCTTGGCAGATGATGATGATTTATAGACTATCCTATTCAAAGCTCTTTGGAAATAAATCAAACAAAAATCCATTGTTACTGCACAAGCTTTTATAATATAATTCTTAAAGATCATCTGTGATTACAACTGCTTTAACTCCTCTATTGTCGACAAGATGGCTCAACTTTTCGCTCATGTATTTGTCTTTCCATTCATTATCTCACACAGGTTGCGACGACCCCAACGCAGTGTACAAGGGCTGTCCAAGTGCTTGTGAACCCACTTGTGCAAAACCTGACCGTAACCAAGCATGCACAAGGCAGTGTATGCCACCCGGCTGTGTTTGCAAACCAGGATTTGTTCTGAATGAAAACATTGGAAAATGTGTCAAGCCTGAGACCTGTTCTGGTAATAAATTTCTATAAGGAAGTAATACAATTCGTAGATACATATTTCCCAGCAAATTTTTTTGAGTACAGTTACTTAGTTTGATGTGCTTGGTTGACAGCTTCGTGAAAGGTCACGTACTCTAAAAGCACGATGCAGGATTCTGGTTTTTAGTTCTTTATTTGCGCCAAAAATGTCACTAGCGTACTTTTTGTCGACTCGATTATCACCGTTATAAACTAACCAACTTATGGTGGCTAATTGTTTAGATTCGCGACTAATTATAATCCTAATTTTATAGTTGTGGACGAAGGATGTGGTGGAGATCTAAATGCAACACACGCCGACTGCCCAAGTAGCTGTCCACCTACTTGTGCTGATCGCTACAGGAAAGAAGAAACTGTGTGTATTGCTCTGTGTGATCCGAGTGGATGTGTATGCAAGGAGGGATACATTTTGACTAAGAAGGGTGAAAAATGTGTCAAGCCGGAAGACTGTCCAGGTAACATAAATCTAATAAGAATTATTTGCGATTGTAACTTCTCTTACTCCTATTTTGTTGGTATGTTGGTCCAACTTTTCTTTCCATAATTCATCCATACAGATCTGGGTTGGAAAGGAGACCTAGCAGTGGCTATAGATATAGAAATATTAGCTTGGAGTATCAAAGTATTGCTAATATTAGTTTAACTTTCTACTGTTTTTTTTTTTTCATTTGTTAATTTCTACAGAAAGCTATCCAGGTAAAAGTTCTAATACATTTTAATAAAGAAATATGGCAGAATATAAGAAATATGGTAAATCGTATTATCTATGTAGTAGTGGGATGCAACGGCGATGGCAACGCAACATACACTGAATGCACAAGTTATTGTCCTCTGACTTGTGATGACATTGGTCAGGAACCAAAGGCATGTATAGCCGCGTGTGCACCGGCTGGCTGTGCATGCAACCCAGGATATGTACTAAATAAAGTCGGAAAATGCATCAATCCTGAAGATTGTCCAGGTAAATATGAACTTTAGGGGTTTGTTCCAAATGAAAAATACTCGGAAATGTGTCCAGTCCGAGACCTGTCCAGCTAATAGTTTTCTTAATTCATCTTTAAATGGAAATATTGGTTTTGGGAATTGAAATATCTTCACATTCTGATTTCACTTTTAACTGATGGTTTTTTATTTGTATTTTTCTACTAAAACAGTGAAAAGTTGTAAAGACCCCAATGCAATGTACAAAGACTGTACTAGTGCTTGTGAACCAACTTGCTTAAACCCAAACCCTCGAGTATGCACAGAGCAGTGCCTGCCTCCTAGCTGTGTTTGCAAACCAGATTTTGTTCTGAATGAAGAAACTGGAAAATGTGTCAAGCTTGAAAGCTGTCCAGGTAATAGTTACTTCAATTTATTATAATATAGAAATATCAACCTTGGATAATGACATTTTGATTTCATTTTTCTCTGAGTTTTTCTTAATTGAATTATTCTGCTATTAACAGTGTTAGGTTGTGGCGGAGATCCCAATGCGGTGTACAAAGACTGTGTCAGTGCTTGTGAACCAACCTGTACCAACCCGGACCCACAAATATGCACCTTGCAATGTTTACCAAGCGGTTGTGTATGCAAGGAAGGATATGTTAAAAATGAAGAAACTGGAAAATGTGTCAAACCCGAGACCTGTTCTGGTAATAATTACTTCAAAATTGTTTAAGTGAACCTATAAAATTTAAAGAGGGGAAAAGTGTTTGAGAACTCGTGAAGTCGTGATACAATACTAATCTAAGTAGCCTGTCTTTTTTAGGGTTCCGTACCCAAAGGGTAAAAACGGAACCCTATTACTAAGACTTCGCTGTCTGTCCGTCTGTCCGTCTGTCCGTCTGTCTGTCACCAGGCTGTATCTCATGAACCGTGACAGCTAGACAGTTGAAATTTTCACAGATTATGTATTTCTGTTGCCGCTATAACAACAAATAGTAAATATAGTCAATGGTATGGAACCCTTCGTGTGTGAGTCCGACTCGCACTTGGCCAGTTTTCTTTTTAGACTACATTAGGTTTTCTGCGAATGGTTTTATGTTGTTAAGTAATAATCCACCCACATTTCGCTAGTGATGTTTAAGTCCCATGTGATAGGGGGTGAGCCCTCTTGATCAGAAGGTCTTAGCTAAATGTCCAACAGCGCGAAACGTCTAATGAGCAGTAAGTATAATTAGCAAAATGTCCATGTAGCAAAACGTCCAACTATCAGATGGTCTGAGTAGCAGAACATCTATTTAGCAAAAAGTCCGATTCTCAAAATGTACACACACTATGCATCGGGAGACAAACGAACATTATTATTTACTTAAAGACTTATCAACCCGGCAAACATCGAGACTCCGTGGCTGCTACTGAGAAATTCCTGATGGAAAAACCCAATAAAAATTTGCCCGACCCGCGAATCGAGCCCAGGACCAACGAGGTAGTCAGTAGATAAATTGGTATAAAATTCAGTAAACTTATCAAGCTTCTCTTAGTAGTGGGATGCAACGGTGATAGCAACGCAACATACAGTGAATGCACAAGTTATTGTCCTCCGAGTTGTGATGACATTGGTCAGGAACCAAAGTCATGTATAGCCTCGTGTGCACCGGCTGGCTGTGCGTGCAACCCAGGATATGTGCTGAATACAGACGGAAAATGCATCAACCCCGAAGATTGTCCAGGTAACTATGATCTTTTAGGGGTATTGGGAACTGGGTAAACAGTCCATCATCCCCAATTATATTATATTATATTTATTATTTATCCGTGTCTGACCGTGGCATCACTCTGTCTGGGCCCTATCAGAATACCAGCGCTGTGACGTTTTTTTTTAAATGTTACAGCATCATGCTGAGATAGGGGCCTTTTGGCCTCGTACAGGACCAATTTCATTTCATGTTTATTTTTTTTATTTTTTTTCTCTTTGTTTATTTTTTTATTTTTACTATTTGTAAGTACTGTTAATTTAACCATTTTGTATTTGTGTTTTGTCCTGTGCGGGCTAATAAATGCTTTTTCTTTTCTTTCTTCTTTCTTTCAATTGAAAAGAGAGAAATCTCTGACTAGACGGGTGTCGTGTCTGGTGGGCAACTGCTCGAACATAATTTAGATTAAGAAGGGTGGAAAAGGACAATGGGCAAAAATGTATGAAGCCTGGGCTCACCCACCAACAGAGATGACAACACTTTGAACATACTTGTACAACAGTAAATATAAAGATGTAAACTCATTTTTGTGAAGAATCGATGGGGGTTTTTTTTTTGTTTTATTGTTTTCAAGTTTCAAGACTGGTGACAACGATGGAAGTAAAAGAAACTATCATGCATTTAAAACAAAAAAAGGCACCAGGTTTTGATCTAATAACGGCAGAAGTTCTTAAACAACTATCAAGAAAAGGCATCGTTCTGCTGACAATCCTTTTTAATGCAATACTGAGACTACAATATTTCCCAGAGCTATGGAAAATATCCATCATCAACATGATAGCCAAACCGGGGAAGCCTCCTACAGAGGTTACATCATATAGACCCATAAGCCTTCTACCCTTGCTTTCGAAAGTCTTTGAGAAGTTGTTCCTAAAACGCCTCCTTCCAGTACTAAAAGAACAAAAAGTTATACCGGACCACCAATTCGGCTTCCGCGCACACCATGGGACGACAGAACAAATACACCGAGTAGCCCAGACAATACGGCAAGCGCTGGAGAGAAAAGAATACTGCTCAGCTGTCTTCCTTGATATACAGCAGGCCTTTGACCGCGTGTGGCACAAGGGCCTGTTGTATAAGCTAAAGCTCCATCTACCAAATACTGCGTACATGTTACTGAAGTCCTATCTGCAAAACCGATTATTCCAGGTCAAATGCGAGAACTCTCTGTCATCAATCTGTCAAATAGAAGCAGGAGTGCCCCAAGGTTCGGTGCTGGGTCCCATCCTATACACAATATACACCGCTGATCTACCCACCACAGATAATGTTGTGACTGCAACCTATGCAGATGACACTGCAGTCCTCGCCTGTAGTAGGGATGCAAACACAGCATCCGCAAAACTGCAAGAATGCCTGGACGAAATTGGACAATGGCTACAAAAGTGGAGAATCCGAGCAAGCACCGCAAAATCTGTCCACATAACGTTCACACTAAAGAGAGGAGACTGTTCACCAGTTACACTAGACGGTGATGTATTGCCAACAGGCACGACAGTAAAATACTTAGGCATGCACCTGGATAGGAGACTCACTTGGCGAGCCCATATAAAGGCCAAAAGAGAACAGGCAAATAGAAAGTTTGGAGATATGTGCTGGCTGATAGGCAGACAGTCAACGCTAAGCTTGGAAAATAAAGTCCTTATTTACAAGTGTATCCTGAAACCGATTTGGACATATGGTATACAACTCTGGGGATCAGCGAGCCACTCAAATGTTGAAATTCTCCAGCGTTACCAGAACAAAGTATTAAAGATCCTCACCAATGCGCCATGGTTCACAAGGAACACAGAAGTGCATGATTACCTGGAAATTCCGACAGTCAGGGAGGAAATAGAGAGTTCCTCTGTAACCTACAAACAACGCCTTGAGCGACACAGCAACCATCTGGCTACACAGCTCATAAACACCAACAATTGCCTATTTCGGCTGAAAAGAATGCGATTAGCTTCCATATAAAATTCATTGAAAAACAGAAAGAGACGACACATCACAGGATGTGCACTTTCTTAAAGTCGAAGAAACAACATCCCATCTGATTAAAGCTACTGGGCTGATTGCAGATTAAAAGCAAAAAAAAAATAAAAAATTGTTTTCAAGTACGAACTAAAATCTTTTACAAAGGCATATGCCATAACTCTGTTGGACACTGAGCCCAACTTGACTCCAATGGTCCTTTATCAAGCCAAATGTAGGCCAGTCTTTTCTGTGGGAGTCAAGCTCATTCCGCCATCTTCGCCTTTGTCTGCTGCGATGTTGTCTAGCCTTTCATAGGTCCACTCAATGGGTTTTTTAGCTCATTTCCCACCTAACATGTGGCAGTCAAATATCCAGCTCAATTCCATTTAAGTTTAACGGCTTGCTAGTTAAAGTCCCTGACTTTGATTTTTGGTAAATCTAGTGGACGCGGGATGTGAAGGTGACCGGAATGCAACGCACAGCGACTGCTCAAATTCTTGTCCACCTATCTGTGGTTACAATTATAGTAAAGAAGAACTAATGAACTGTGCGAAAGTTTGTGACCTACGTGCCTGCGAGTGCAAGCAGGGGTATATATTAACAGAAATTCGCGGATTATGTGTTAAACCCAAAGATTGCCCAGGTATGTGGTCATTGTTTATGATCTTTACAACGATTCCTGCGTACCTAAGTACTACTATTATTGGCAGACAAATATTTAAATCCGCAACAGTATTTTTTTTATTCCTTAATTTATTTTTACTCTGTTTTTGAAATACAGTCAAAATAACGATGATAAAAAGAACGCGGTCTTTTCACGTATCGAGCACAGACTTGATTCCACTTTTTGAAACGAATTGTTTCAAAATCAAAATCAAAGCATTTATTTCAAGTAAGCCAGTTACAGGCACTTTTGAATTGTCGAAACAAAGATGAAAATTAAATGTAGCTACAGTCCCAGTCACAACACATAAAAACTGTGAAAGTACTGTAGTTGCCCATTCCCTAGCGTAGTAGATCTCTATGGAGAAGAACAGGCAAGAAACTCCTTGGACACTCTTTTAAATCAGAATATTGTTACAAAATCTTGGTTACATTATTTTCACGTTGAGATGGTATATTATGTGAGAACAATGTAGCAAGATGTGCTCGGTAAAAGTGTCTACAGCAAAAACGAACAAACAAAAAAATACAATTCAAAATAATTCATTCAAATAAGCCATGGCAACCAAGAGATGACCAGTCACAACTGACAGCGCCCGTTCACGGACATGACGCATGGATCAGCACCATTCAACTTAACCATTTTGAAGGGAACTAAATGATCCGACACATGCTCCACCATCAGCGAGACAATTGAGTGAGCATGACATACTCCAAACCGCCAGGGCACATTCAAGTCAAGAAAAGACGTAGGTTTCCAGTGAATGATAGCTTTCTAGTACATAGTACTCACACAATATGGGCTATGCATTTATATAATACAATGCAAAGATAGTTGTACAATCTTCAGCAGCTCCAACAATACAATTTAATGCTATCAATTTATGCACCCCTGTCCTTGTGGAGCAGGACCAGCATTGAGCCAAGCATTTTTATCAGCGATATAATCGCTCAACTTGTAAAATGCTTGCTTACATAGTGTGCGTTTAATGCATGTTTTAAATTTTGTCTCATTCAGTTCAAGAATACTTTGTGGAATTTTATTATAGCATTTCAAACAGTACCCCATGAAAGATGAGTCTACTTTAGCGAGTCTGAAACCTGGCTGAAGTAGTTGGTCCTATTTCTAGTACTGTAATTATGTCTGTCACCCCTTTTACCAAAAAGGTGCAGATTTTTTCTGACGTACATTATGACGTACCATAGGCTCTGATGGCTCTTTTCTGCAGAATAAATATAGACTCAATATCTGCAGCCCGTCCCCACAGCAAAATGCCATAAGACATTATACTATGAAAGTAACTAAAATAAACCAGTGTAGCGGTATCTACATCAGTATACTGACGGATTTTTCTAATGGCATAGGCTGCTGAACTTAGCCGCAAGAGATGTCAAATGAGAACCCCATTGTAGCCTTGAATCAAGCGTAATCCCCAGGAATACCGTTTTATCTACGAATTCAATATTATATCACAATCACTACTTTTAACATTCGGTAAAGCAAATCTTATGCATTTGGTTTTTTTTTCATTTATTACCAAATTGTTTGCTGTGAACCAATTTTGGACCTGAAGTAGGGCATTATTCACGTCATCTAGATTTTGGGCCCACCTATTTATATTAAAAATTAGGGAAGTGTTATCAGCAAATAACACCATATTTTGAGGTTGGTTTTTCAGTAAATAGGGTAGATCATTTATATATACTAGAAAGAGGAAAGGACCCAATATTGAGCCTTGTGGAACCCCAATTTTTACTTTTAACCCCTGTGAATTAACACCATTTTTATTTGAACATGTTGTTATCAAATAACAACATGTTCAAATAACATGTTGTTATTTGATAACAACATGTGTATTGTGTGTGTGTTTATTTATTTGACATGTTAATTGTGTTGTTGTTATGTGTTGTTTGTTAATGTTGTTGGTATGTTTGTTATGTTGTCATTCAAATAAGATTTTACCAAACTAAGTGCAAGTTTACCCAGTCCGTAATGCTCAAGTTTCAAAAGTAATGTGTCGTGATTTACGCAATCAAACGCTTTGGAGAGGTCACAAAAAATCCTATGGCATCTTGAGACTCTTCCCACGCAGTAAATATGTGCTTTAATAAGGTTACTCCGGCGTCAGCTGTCAACGTCGTCAGTTTATAAATGAATTTGTTTTATTATTTATTGACACAGTGCCAGGGTGCAAAGGAGATCCTAATGCAGTATTCAGCGACTGTCCGAGTGCTTGTGAGCCAAATTGTACTAATCCGAAACCCCAAATATGCACCAAGCAATGCATGCCTCCTAGCTGTGTTTGCAAACCAGATTTTGTTGTAAATGAAAACACTGGAAAATGTGTCAAGCCCGAGAATTGTCCAGGTAATATTTCTTCTCCATTCTTATTTTGTTCTATAGGGTAATATCAGCCTTCGTTTTCTAAGTATTATTTTAATTGATTCCAATTTTTGCGCATACCTTTTTCCAAAACAGGAAAAGGTTGCAAAGGTGATCCCAACGCGATGTACAGCGAATGTCCATCTGCTTGTGAACCAACTTGTACTAAATCGGATCCTTACCAACCATGCACCTATCAGTGTCTGGCTCCCGGTTGTGTGTGCATGCCAGGATTTGTTCGAAATGAAAAAACTGGAAAATGTGTCAATCCCGAAACGTGTCCAGGTATGATTTATTCAAAGGAAGCAATCAGACTTCATTCTGGAACATAGTTTTCAGTATGTTGATAAGGTTTGCTTTTCTTCTCAGTTAATTAACTTGTGTGATCATGTCTCGTGCAATCAGTTATTCAGTTTTTATTTTATCTAATAAACGGAAGAGGATGTTTTTGGTTTGTACACGTTTTGATATAAAAAAAACTTCAAGATTAAACAAAAAGTTTTTGCTTAATCTTAAAATTTTCTTATGACAGCTGAGCCTCAATGTAACGGAGATCGCAATGCAACATACGTGGAGAGCCCAGAATACTGTCAGCCTACTTGTAAGAATCCGGAACCCGAAGGAGACTGCATGGACATGCGTGCGCCACCAGGCTGTATATGCAAACAAGGATATATTTTTAAGAAAAAAGGAGGACGGTGTATCAGGCCTGAAGACTGTCCGGGTAAAAAACAAGTCATATTTTATTTACGAAATAATATATACCATGTATAAAGGTGATCATCTGCCTAGCCTTTTTGAGTTCCAGTCCAACCGGTTGCAGCTAAATAAGTACCCGTATTTTACATGGAGTGACTGCTTATCTGACACAAATAAAACCATATAGTTTTTTTTATTAGTTGCTTTATTGGTTTGGACGAGGTTCGAAGCACACAAAGCCGTTGGTCCGGCGCTTGATCACTCTCCGGTCGTGTTTAATTGCTTTCCCATCGGACTGTCGGACAATTGTGCACTACAATATCTTCTAAACTCTTGGCTAAACTCCGTTGAGATGGCCAACATGATCGAAATTCGTTCAGAAAGATATTCAAATTTAGAATGGATGCTCAATAAGATTCGATACGTAACGATACTTGCATGGAAGTCTTATGTTTTTGCAAGCTAGTTCCATGCCGTACATAACTTTCATTTAGTTATCTTTACTTTTAGGTGGATTGCCGAAATGTAAAGCAAATGAAACCTATGTCTACTGCAACGCAGGCTGCCCAACTGATTACTGTCCCACGGATGATAGTCTCGCTATTATCGCTTGCGATCCTCCGTATCCGTGTTTCGGAGGCTGTTCTTGCAAAGGAGGCTATTTGATAGTCAGTGAAAATGATGAGACATGCATCTTGTCTTCAGAATGTCGTAAGTACAATTAGGACAATTTAGTGACTGGATACCTAAATGATATTAAATCAAGTATTTTTGATAAACACAGTGATTGCAAGTGCTGCTGTTGAGCACGACATCTAAGCTTCGATGCCCGGGTCGGGCATAGTGTAATTGAATTAAAAAATATTTATATTGATGCCATTAGGCTCGTCTCCTTATATGGTTACTTACAACTTTTGTTTAAGGTATAACAGGTATAACAGGTGTGACGATATATTGTTGCTACAGACCTGAAGCTTCAGTCTATTTTTTCGAGATGTAGTGGACAGTACAAAAAGTACTGCAAGCGAAATAGTACAAAGAAAAACTCATATAAAGTTATGAATCGCGCTATTAAAGCCGAAGCGCAACACGTGACGCTAAACATGTTTGGCAACGTTGCACACCATCGCGTGACGTTGTCAACTGGCGCGCAACATGACAAACTAAAACAAAAGTTCCGCATTGACTTTCAACATGTGCGCCAAATGTTGCCTAGTGGATACGAGGCTTAAAGTTATGCGCGACTTAAGACTGTAGTCTTACAAAGGAAAACCTGACAACGACTATCGGTTAGTAGCCCACTAGACAGAACACTCGTCTGGTCGGAGGATGCTCCCTTTTTATGGGGGAGGAAGAACTTTACACCTCAGTTCTTTATACCTATAAAGAAATAGGAAAAAAGTTTGAAATTCTGACTAATTGGATATATGATTGTGTTTTTAGCACAACTAAAATGTAGTAGACCAAACGAGTTTTGGGACGCTTATGCTCCAGGCTGCATACGAGAAAGATGTGACGACAAGGACATTCCCTGCGATTTCCAATACCCTGGTCCACCAAGATGCAGATGTATGCCAGGGTACTACAGAAACCAGGATGAGATCTGTGTACCGCAATACCAATGTCGTGAGTATCTACTATGTTTTAAAAGTAAAGCCTGTGTGTCCAAACACAGATGGTTTAGTTAATAAAATTTTCATAAATGTCGTCTAAATGAAGTTGACAGTAATTACTAGGCTGCTTTTTAAGGGACAAAAAACAGAAATAACAATCGCTTACACCAACTTGGGGTATCCATGTGTTCATTTCAAGTAATTTACGGTTCAATACCATTAGATGTCATCTCCTAGCACGGTTTTCAAAGTTTTAGGAAACTTGGTTTCAGAGATCTTAAAAACAAGGACCATAAAAAAATATAATCCTGTGTGAAATACTAGTGATATTATGTCCTGCTGACCAATAGGAAAGAATCAGATACAGTTATACATCCTGTACATATTGCAGCAAAGCCCGGATGTAACGGTGACATGAACGCAACATTATCGGAATGTCCCAGTGAATGTCCTGCAACTTGCGGTGACCCCCCGGATCAGGGATGCACGACTGTCTGTGCAGAACCCGGGTGCATCTGCAATGAGGGATTCGTTCTGTCTAAACCGGGTGGAGTTTGTATTAAACCCGAAGACTGTGGTAAGGCATTCAATCATTTTAAAGTTATTACTTCCAAACGCAATGTTTGCTAACGTGCAATGGAGCGCAGTATTCTAACCGCCAAGCTAACTGACCACATACGCAACACCACACTGCGCTCCAAAACATAAAGGCTGTAAATAGAGCCATAGCCACCCATAGCGAAGCCAAAAGACACTTGTTTTCCCCGTCATTGCGATATTTATTTTGTTCTGGACCGAAACTGGGAACCTACTAGTTACGGAGATATTGGAGGTCAGAGTTCCAACTTTTCTCCAAGGTTTTTTTCAAATTCTAGTGTTTAAGGTCATAACTTTACTTATAACTTTACTTTTAATGCTTCCATAACTCGTTTACTATTAAATGAGTCCATCAGCACTATGTTTTGATTGCGTTACATTGAGTTTTACCGTAAAAAGTGATATTTCACCCCCTAAAAAAAAGTCGTTTCCCAGCAATAATGTTTGCGTTGGTAAGTTACTTAGTTTGATGTACAGAATGCTTGGTTGGCTTTGTGATGGGTCCGTTTACACCCTGTAAATTAAAGGCGTAACTCAAAAAGCCGCTAATCTGAAGTGTGCCTTGGTGTGCTAAGTTGTAAACGTTTACAGATTACATAAAGAAGTGATCATACCTACATCATACTCGTATATCAACGTGAAATCAGAAAGACCTTTATATCACACGCAAATAAGAACAAAAAAAAAACTTCATTCGTCTCCTTTTGGTTTGGACAACGCGACAATAAGCCACGTTTACTGGTCTTTCCCTACGCTTGCTCTCTTTTGTTGATGCAGAAACACTTTCAGAATAAAACTAGCAACCAGAAGGGGCAGTACTTCGTTCCAGTAGCAATAATATCTTGGTACTAAATTATCCTCTTTTCACCTCGACAAGAAATCTTCAGAATACGAAAATTCAGTTCCATCTACGGGGACCTGAAAAGGATTTATTGTCGCTTGCATTTCAAAGATATTGCAATAGAATAACCGCGATGGTTGGACACTGAACCTTATTACCATATTTTTCATTTGAATTTTGTCTGGATTCTGAGAGATCTTGAGCATAAATCTGTTCTAACAAAACGGGGAAGATTTTTTAGAATATTCTATTGTTGCATGAAGAATGCGTGTTTAAAACTTTTGTGGTCTAAATTCATAGTCACTTCGTAATTCTCTTTTACGTCTAGTGATGTTTCCAGCTTGACTAATAAAATATTTTTCTTCTAATGTTGATAAATCGTTTTCAATTTAATTTATCACCGTAACAAATGTAGGATGGTTTGTATCAAAATAATTTTAATTAAACTGCTAAAACCAATTGATTATTTGTCTTAAAACAATCCCGTTGTTGCCACGTCCAAAGGTTTAAATGAGAAATGCGTTTACTCTAACTATTGTTTGGATAATTCAGAATCCGAACAGCTACATGTTTATTGAATCGCTTTGTTCAGATGCCTTTGAGCGAATAACACGTAACTGAAAAGTGGAAATAAATCCCGGCTTTTTGGGAGGAAAGTCGATGGCTTAGTTGGAAACCCTAGTGAAACAGGTTCGTTCGATTTAAGTAAATGAAATAGAAAATATTTCGAAGTTGGATTACGCTTTATCGCCATCTTTCTTTTTATACATGACGTTCTTTTAACCATGAAATACTATTTAGGGGATTCGATTGAGATAGCATTGTTGTACGAATATTTTTGATATTTCTTTTTTTATTGTTTTGATCGTAGCAGGTGGCGGTCTATTCTTTCTGCTCTCATCATCTGCCTAGCCTATTCCCAACTATGTCGTTGACGGCTTCCAGTCTAACCGAATGCAGCTGAATACTGGTATTTTACATGGAGCGACTGCCTATCTGACCTCCACAACCCAGTTAGTACTGTTTAATACGATTCCCCTTGCTTACCAAGGGGTATCGTATTACACAGTACTAACAGGGTTGGTGAGTCAGTGGCCCAAAAAGTTTGACAACCAGCCTTAGGCCACTGACTACCTGTAACGACTGTTAAAGATCTACAAATGACAGCTGGGACCAACAGCTTAACGTGCTTTCCGAGGCACGGAGGAAACTCGGTATGTAATGGGTGGTCACCTATCCACAGACCAACCTAGGCAAGCACGGCTTAACCTAACGATCGACCCGAGCGGCTGTTATTATTTAGCCACGAGCTCCTCATACATGTAATTTTATAATGTTTATTGAATATCGTATTAGTAGAACGAGTCTTAATCGAAGTGCAGTAAATCGTGCTAATTGAAAATTGTTAAATTAATTTATTGTAAAGAGCGCTGTTAGCAACAGTCAATATTCCCGATAAGTTCATTATGAAAACGTTAATTAAACATACATTCTTTTGTTTCTTCTTTATTACTTAAGTTAATTAATTGACGGAAATGTTTTATTTGTTGGCCCAATTTACACCATTTTGTACATAATTTGGGTTAAAACGAATTGAAATTATCTTTCCTTTTCTGTAAATCGTTTCAATATCAGAGAATGGTGTTTCAAATTATGCATAGCGCTAAACTTATTTTTTTTTTATTCTAGAGCTTTCTCGCGCATGCGAGCTAAACGTATTTACAGATCGAGGGTGTAAATGGGTCTTAAGACTGAATGTCTCAATATCATCAATGACATCTGCTTAGCTTTTTCGCACATATGTTGCGGTCGGCTTCCAGCCTTACCGGATGCAGCTAAATACCAGTATTTTTACATGGAGCGACTGTCTATCTGACCTCCATAACCCAGTTAGTACTAGGTACCTATACGATATCCGTTGGTAAGATTAGTTGTCAGACTTTCTAGTAACTGACTATCTGCAACGATTGTCCCAAATATGTGTCAAGATGAAATTGTTCCGGAACCGTTTCGTAAATGTAACATTATTTTGTGGACAACAAGTCTGCAACTTAGTAGTTACATCTAAAACTAATAGCTGCAATTATGAAGATAGTAATATCTTCAAAAGGATATCAAGTAACGCGAACGATATCCAACAAAGTAACTTTATATGCACGTTATTGCATATCTAGCGTTTCTGTTTCCCACATAATGGACTGTCAGTTGTTACTAAGTTACACACAGTTGTATTCGTCTGTCTTTTGTTTTATTTGTTCTTCTTTCGAAGTGTTTTGAACTGTGTTGTTACCGTGTTTTGTTTTTTTCCCTATTGTGCTGGTTTTGTTTCCAGGAACAATTCATATGGTGGAGCGCGGTTTAATAAAACGTGTTTGTTTGTTTTTTTGATCTACTGTCAAATGCTAAATATTGACCTATACGAGTTTCGATTCAATTTCTTGGATCTCGGGAATATGATGTCACATTTTTTGGTAGCTAAAAATATCTATGATAGGCGGTCATCTTCAAATAATAAGGCAAGATTCCTGCTTAATAATTTGTTACGTGGACAGAGTAGTAGCATACAATTAGTCATTGTGGTGCATATTGCAGAACTGTAGCATGCTATGAAAATAATATTATCACTGAGTGAAAATAAAAATCAAGTCACCGGTACGTTGCGGTCGCTATAACAGTTGAAAAATATTCTCCCGTCCCACATAAAGGTAATGCTGGTTCAGTCCCTTATCTTCCCCATACTTGACTATGGTGATGTGTGTTACTATGACCTAAATGCAGGTCTCTTCAATAAACTTGACCGACTTTTTTATAAATGCATTTGATTCTTTTTAAATCTTACTTTTAATTAAAAACGAATCAAGTGCATCTGTCCGCACATCGGTCGTGCTTAAAATGGTTACCCATCAGACAGTGCAGAGCGCTAAGGGCGTTGACAACTTTGTTTTCTCTTCTTGTTTTTTCTTCAAACCCACTTCTCCTTCTTATCTGACTTCTCACTTCCAATGTTTATGCTCCGCGCACAGCAAAAATCTTCGTTCTTCCAATAATCATCTTCTACGATGTCCTATTTACCGCTCTGGATTTCTTAAATCTCTGAATATCAGAATGGCAACCAGTCGGCTCACATTTAAAGTAACAGCTCGCGATATTATTACTTATATATGTATTTATTGTTATTTTATCTTGGAAATTTTCTTTACTTGCTCCTACTGTTTTGTCTCTGCCACCGTAAGGTAGACTGGTAGAAAATGCTCAAGGCATTAAGTCCACCTTTGTAAGGTGAAACAAGCTATTCGGCTTACATTTTACAATCTAATTTGTGGGTTAAACTGTAAACCAAATGACTTGTCCGACCGTACATTATGTGCATACAGTTTTAATAAATAAATAAATAATATGACAAAATCATGCCTTTTAAGATAGTGTTATCATAAAAACCTATACGGTTCACACTTATTAAAATTTAAACAAAAATACCAAATTGTTATTAGGAAATACAGAATTGGTACGTTGGAGTAAAAAAATCCCCGCGTGTACGTCACAAACCTGATAGCACGATCTTGCATCATCCGAGTCATATCTCCGCCATAGTAGGCATGTCAACATACAGTATTACAACTAGAGAAAAAATGATCGTAATAGGCTCTCACGGCTTTAAAGAGCGAAACTGGAAACGATGTGATGACACTTTTCGCTATTGAACGTAGTTGAAATATACCCATCGCGCGCATTGTTGAAATTTGACCTGAGCATCCTTCGGTGAGGGCCAAAGAAACCAGAGTCGTCTTAAAGCTCGTTGGGTTGACGATGTCGTCAAAGTCACGTAAAACACCTGCAAAAAGGGACGCCAGAACCGGGAAGTGTGGCAGAAAAAAGGGGAGGCAGCAGTGGGTGATACCAGGATATGATGATGATATGACATTTTGGGTTGATATGATGATGATGATGATCCTCCGGGTTACTCGTAAGTGAGTACCCTGTCGCATTAAGACAAACGGTTACGTTTTATGGGTGAATTGCTATATAGCAAAAAGTTTACTTGACCCAAACAAGAAAAAGAGAGATGTTTGTTATGTTTTTAAATTTTGTATGCATGTCATGGTCCTGCGATAAATAAAGATTTTTTCTTTCTTCTTTCTTTCTTCTTTCTTTCAAACTCAAAGACCGGCCGTTTGATTTCGCAAAAATGCCCGACTTGGTTCACTGGCTATATTTGTGTTGTGCCCCCGTCGAGTTTAGTGTTTTTATATCCTCATACACTTTGTTTTGCCAGAGTTCGTAATATAAGTGGTATTTTATTGAGAGGAATAGTGTCTGACAATGTTGTTCGTGTATCTTTCTATTTGTGTTCTTTCTTTAGTTCACAGTGGTGTGACAAAATATGTGGAGGAAAAAGGTAGGTGAAAATAAAAGATTGTTGTTAGTAATAAGAGATTTGTTGTTTGAATGTAGTTTAATCTCTATCAAGCGTCTCTTCAATCAAATAATCAGGTATCCAAATAAGCAGGGTTCGAATTATTTTCTTTATAAAATAATTTATAATGACGAATTGTTTTATTCTTTGGTGATAAAATAATTTGCTTGTTGATTAAACACAATGTTAGCGACTGTTTTTTTTTTATCGTGTTCGGATCTCGTGAAGTGTATTGTTTTATGATTTGTTGTTATTATGATAATTATAATTATCAAAGTATAATAATATCATGATAATTATCACTTTGAACCCTAAAAATAAGTACTTAATAGCCTTTACATTGCAGTTGTACAATGTCATAGCCTAATCAGCATAATTATTATGTTCCGACTGCGGGGTCAGAAGCCTTCGCTCTGTGAGCCCAGTGTGAATAAGTGGATGTCATGTAATAATGCGTGACGATAATGTGTGTGTGTGTGTGTATGTGTGTGATGTGTGTGTAATGTGTGTGTGATGTGTGTGTGTGTGTGTGTGTAATTTGAGGATTCCCGGTTTCCTCACGATGTTTTCCTTCATCGTCAATGAGAGTAGAATAATGATAGTTTAATAATTTCATACGATTCAAATCTACAACCTAGGTAGTACTGGGTCCTTAGTAAAACTGGTTGTCCGATTTTCGGGTCACTGACTGCCAAAGATCTATAAATGGCATCTGGGAGCAACGGCTTAACGTGCTTTCCGAGGCACGTAGGAAACTCGGTATGTACTGAGTGATCACCCATCCAAGGACCAAACTAGGCAGGCGCGGCTTAACCCAAATATTACTGGTATGTTCAGTAGATAATTGATATTAAATACAGTAAACTCAACGACCAGTCTTCTCTTTGTAGTAGTGGTATGCAACGGTGATCTCAACGCAACATACACTAACTGCCCCAGTTATTGTCCTCCGACTTGTGAAGACATTGGTCAGGAACCAAAGGCATGTATAGCCGCGTGTGCACCGGCTGGCTGTGCGTGCAACCCAGGATATGTACTGAATAAAGACGGAAAATGTATTAACCCTCTGACTCTAGGATGTTGCGTCTGATGGGCTTCTGCTAGACCGTTGTAACCGGGTTTTTCTATAATAGATGTAAAAATCCGTCATTGGTATATATTGTTTTGTTCTGGCCCCATGCGTGGGATCCTTTTAATAACGGAGATAATATTGGAGGAACAAAGTTTCACCTTGTTCCCAATTTTTTTTAATTCAAATTTTTAACGTTATGACTTTACTATTATATACCTCCACAATGTTTTGAGTGCGTTACATTGATTCATACCGTAAAACGTGATTTTACACCCAAAAAAAAAGACGTGTCCCAGCAATAATTTTTGCCTAGGTAACCCTAGGCAAAAATTATTGCTGGGACACGTCTTTTTTTTTGGGTGTAAAATCACGTTTTACGGTAGGGCTTAGTTTAATGTGCAGAATGCTTGATTGACGGCTTTGTT
Organism: Xestia xanthographa; assembly: GCA_905147715.2. Classification (NCBI taxonomy): domain Eukaryota; kingdom Metazoa; phylum Arthropoda; class Insecta; order Lepidoptera; family Noctuidae; genus Xestia; species Xestia xanthographa. The sequence goes on from LR990646.1 coordinate 22,365,186, forward strand.
TACACTTACCATCTCGATTTAGATGAAATTTGGTATATAGGACGACCATGGCCAAGGTTAGAACATATAGTTTTATCTCTGTAGTACGGCAACAGTCCCGTGGGATAATTTTCGACCTCCACACGCGCAAAAGTGCGTGCTTGAGTTTATCTTTACCTTTTAAAACCTCGATTAGGTATTCTAATTTAACTTTTTGAAAAAGTCAAACTGAATTTGTTAGACAGACAGAATTTTAAGTTGAATCCTGAAATTCGTTCGTCATACTTTTCATACAGGTGGAATTAAAAAACTATATTCGCCAGCCATGACTGAACTTCTATTCAAAAAACTTTTGGTTCCACTAAATTCAACAATTCTCGTTTGGAATTACTTCGGTTTATAGGTTTTTTCTGTGCATATGGTAAGGAAGGCACTTCACTACATAAACGGATCACGTCGGTTTGGGGGTATGAAGAAGGAGAAGAAGGGTGTATAGTTCTTCATCCCCCATAGAAAAGGGAGGATCCTCCGACCATGCGGGTGTTTAGTCTAGTGAGCTACTGCCCGACAGTTATTGACGGGTTTTACTCGGCTTATTCCTGAAATCCCCCCTAAATGCCCCCTAAGGAGGAAATTTGGAATCTAAAAAGAAAAGTCTAGAATTCCCCCCTGATATTCCCCGTCTAAGGGAGAAAACTGGAATCGAAAAAATACTTATTCCACAAATCCCCACTGATAGTGTCCCCGAGGGGGAAAACTGGAATGTCATTTTCATTAACTGGTAACGGAATGTTGCTATCTCTGTCTTTGACATTTAGCTTACGGACCGTTATAAACCAAACGTCACAGAAAAGCTTTCTTTGATTTTTCTATGAATCAAGTAGGTGACGCGGATAGGATATTTCAAGTTAACTTTGTTTATACAAACACCGAGGTATGTTGTCGGACGTAAAGAATAGCACCATCCCATATCTTCCCGTGGATGTCGTAAGAGGCGACTAAGGGACTTACCAGAGAATGGGCAGCAGCGTTCTCTGTGCTTTTGTAACAACCGTATACTGCGATCGCCAACCCGCCTGCCAAGCGTGGCGATTATAGAAAAACCCCTTCTTGGAGGCCTATGTCCAGCAGTGGACGTCTTTCGGCTGATATGATGATACAAACGCCGATAGGCAGGCATCTTGACTAACAGTTATACGTAAGTAAGTTATAGAAAACGGCCTTATGTCCAGGATAACTTTAACGGAGCGAAGCGTAGGAATTTGATGTTAGTTCTTCATGTGTGTCATAGATGGCGCTGTAGTACTTTTTGTTCTATGTTTCTGTAGTACTTTTGGTAGTGCCGCTACAATGTCAAGAAATAAACTTCTTGCTCCACCCTCGTTGTTGTTTTTAGATAAAGTCTTGATTACAGTGTCAAAAAAGTCTGGTTTCAACTAATCATAAGTAGAATAAAATTAATCAGAGACAGTGAGACGTGTCCTGACACTAAGTGAATAATTATTTTAATATTATTGTTCTGTTGATATTTCGACTCTCCAAAATCTCCGTTATAAATCCAACAGTACACTTTCATTTAAGCTTTTTAGTCAAAACGAGCAATACAATCTAACACTAAGCACTCACGTAGGTATTCTATTCTGTATTCAAACACAAATTATTCAAGAAAAGCCACAACGGCCCATCAACGTCAAAATCGTATCAGTACAAACTGAAATCTGGCCTTCTATTATTTTGGTCGTTATCAGGGGCTTTATAGGCCTCCAAATGCCTTAATGACAGCCTCTTTAGATGATAGTCGGGTACAGAGGGCTTAACGGCCTTTTCAAGTATGGATTTGGTATATTATAACCATCCTCAGAGTAAGTTGATTTTAAGCTTGCTTTGGAAACTAATGTTGTTCGGAATTCAGGTCATTATTTTTTTCACTCTTGGAAAAGTTAATGTTTTGTTGCTGAAGCAATTTTTCTGACTAACATAGTTTTAAGATAATGTTACTAACAAATTATGGACATTAATTTATTAGTCTGAATTAAACGTATTTTTTTAAATTAATATTTGGTTTGCGATTGCGATTGGCCGTGTGGTATCCGGCAGAGTAGAATAGAACCAACCCATTACATTCACGGGTGTCGTATAAGGTGACTAATGTCTGAGGCAGAACACCTTGCGCCTCCACCAGAGAATGGGCAGCAGCGTTTTCTGTTAGTCTTTCATCACTGCGATCTCCAATCCGCCTGCCAAGCGTGGAGATTATGGCAAATTCCTCCCATCATGGGAGGGGCTTATATCCAGCAGTGGACGTTATGGGCTGTTGTAGTGTAGTGTAGTAGTGTGGTCTGCGATTTACAAGTTTAAAAAATATTATATGACTGCCTCGTTGGTCTAGAAGTCACAAGCGCTACTGATGAGCATGTCCTAGGTTCGATTCAAGGGTCGGGCAAAGTGTTATTGGGTTGTTCGATCAGAAATTTCTCAGTAGCAGCCATGGAGTCTGGATTTGTGCCCGGGTGATGGCAATAGGCTCGCCCCCTATTACATGGGACTTAACATAGCTAGCAAAATGTGGGTGTACGATGGTACACCTCTGCCTACCCCTTCGGGGATTATAGGTCTAGACAATAAAGTTTATGTTTTGTTTTGTCTAGTCATATAATTTTTCTTCAAGAATTATTTCTGGCTCCCTAAAGACCGTCTCTTACCGTAGGGTCTACCCTTTATAGCAGAACTTTTTATGTCATAATATTACTTTGCATAACAGTAGATAGCAGAAACTTCATTTCGCAGAAAATCGTTTGGCAGACACTCATTTATCATACATTCAAAACTCATAATTTTGTAAGTCAGAATAGGCATACATTTCATATGCATAAGAATTAAAAGTAGAACCATCTTATCGCAGAAAGTTCACAGCCAGAATCATCTTTTGGCATAAATTTCATATCGATAGTCATTAAATGGCAGAACTATCATATTACAGAAAGTTTACAGTTAGAATCATCTTTTGGCATACATTTGATTATGCATAATAATTGAAAGCCTCATCTATCACATAACAAAAAATTCATAGTTGGAATAATTTTGTCTTTCTTTCCATAATAATAAAATTGATTGTTTAATCAATTTTTATTATTTATATATTATTTTTTTTTTAGGGTTCCGTACCCAAAGGGTGAAAACGGAACCTTATTACTAAGACTTCGCTGTCTGTCCGTCTGTCTGTCACCAGGCTGTATCTCATGAACCGTGACAGCTAGACAGATGAAATTTTCACAGATGATGTATTTCTGTTGCCGATATAACAACAAATACTAAAAACAGAATAAAATTATTATTTAAGGGGGGCTCCCATACAACAAACGTGATTTTTTTGCCCTTTTTTTGATAATAATGGTACGGAACCCTTCGTGCGCGAGTCCGACTCGCACTTGGCCGGTTTTTTTTTTCACCTCAAACATGCGACGATAATGTTAATTACTGCATTTTTCTTATCAGGCAAGCATACATCATGCATGCACCAAGCATGCAGTATGCAAACATGCAAACAAGCATGCAGTATGCAAACATGCAAACCAGCATACACCATGCATGCAAGCAAGCACGCAGCATGCAAGCAAGCATGCAAAATGCAGCAGGCATGCAAGCATGTAACATGCAAGCATGTAACATGCAAGCAAGCATGCAACATGCAGCAGGCATGCAACATGCAGCAGGCATGGTTTCTGTCATGGCTCCGGCGCTGCAGGGTTCCGGCGGTCCCACGCGAGCTTATCGTCGCAGATGTGTTTTACGCTCACCACCTCCGCCTCACCCCTCCGCGCCTACGCTAATTTAAATTACACTCTAGGGGTAGGGCAGACAAGACTACGTGGAGAAGGTTTAGGAGCGATTCGTTTCTGTCACTACCTTTATTAGCGTAACATAATTATTATCTTTTCAAGACTATATTTTAATTCTAATTAAAAATGCTATTTTATAGAAATGGCAATAATGCCAAATAAAATTATGCCAAATAAAATTCTGCCATCTTAAAAGTATGCCACTGTAAATTCGGACATACAAACATTCGGCCAAACAATAACTATATTAAATATTTTTTATGCCTTAAAAATATTCGTTTAAAGAAGATTATGCCAAGTGTGTTATGCCAAATAAATTTCGGAGCATCAAGATTCTGCCAGATAGAAGGAACCCCTTACCGTATATGCCTTGAAAGTGAAAACACTTAAAATCTTTTTGTCTAGCATTCTTACTATTATTTAGGGCGGGATTTTTCCACAATGAATGAAACGTAGTCACTGGTTAAAAAAGGCGTATATTATTCATCAAGGCACACATCTAGACACGCGGGAGCGTGTCACGCCAAGTTCCGGCGCGCAGCTCACAGTGTGTAATATTACACGAACCATTTGGAGCCACTTTTGAGCCCCTCATAACTCAAAAACTATTTCACCTAAACTTGTCAAATTTAGCTCATATATTGAGACTAGCGAGATGTATATGTGTTCCAAATTTTATAAACATATCTCTAACGGTTATTTAGATATTAACGTCCAAAAATCGTCAGTTTTATGACTGACCTATAGATCAAAACTATAACCCAGTTCCAGATGACCTAGAAAGTTCAAATTTGGCATGCAGATAGGTGATTAGGTGAATACAAAGGAAAAAATCAGAAACTGGTAATTTTTTATCATTTTAACTTATTAATTTATTAATTAGTGCCTGTAAATCTCTATATGTGGATTTTATGATCTTTACGTGAATATATAACGAGTTGAATACCACCCTTAATTTTCTTTAATCCAAATATTTCCGTTTTCGTACTTATAAATAAGAATATAGTAGATTTTCGTATTTATTACGCGTAACTAACCGTATTCTACAACCACTAGCGCCACCTATTATCATTCTCAGAAACTCACTCACTACACCATGCCGCCTCCATTGATTTATTTAAAAGTAACACTAGATGGCGTATGTACAAAAAGTAATGATATCCCATCAAAAACATAAATGTGAAATGAGAGCCAAGTTCAATATTATGATATATGCCTTGGTTGTTGACTTCAACGACAAAAGAAGTGAAATCTAAATGGGTGCCAAGTTCAATGGTCAGTCCTGAAATTTATCTATAACAACATAAAATATCATTTCTTCTTATAACTTAGGAGAATATATTGTAGACTACGGTCTGACTTGGCTAGTTTTCAAATTCGAATTATCTAACTACTCTTTATTATTACTTACTGTCGGTTCTTATTTTATTATTCCGAAAATTTGGCTTGCTGATAAAAACTAACCTCCGAACTTAATAATTCGTATATGAGAACTAGCCAAGTCAGACCTTAGGCTACAATATATTCTCCTAAGTTATAAGAAGAAATTATATTTTATGTTGTTATAGATAAATTTCAGGACTGACCATTGAACTTGGCACCCATTTAGATTTCACTTCTTTTGTCGTTGAAGTCAACAACCAAGGCATATATCATAATATTGAACTTGGCTCTCATTTCACATTTATGTTTTTGATGGGATTACACATTACAGAACTCATTAAACACAAAACACATTAGATACATCGATTTACAGAATTGGCGGGAACGCCGGAGCGTTATAATACACGCCCGCCCAAGACACTATTTTTGCGGCAACTACCTGGACTCTGGAGTCCTGGACCGCACGCCCGCCCCGGCGCGGGGGCACAACGCACAACATCTGGCACAACGGTCGGTCCAAAATGCGCGCGAACACAAATACAACGTTGCCAATCATTTCGCTTCGTGCGACAAAAAATACAAACTAAAAATTAATAACGAATATAATAAATGACTAACAAATATATAATAAATGAGTTGCCTATATTCCACCCCCTTGTTCCTGAACAAACTCGTCAGTAGGCAACACAACGACCTTTACGACTGGTCGCTTCATAAAACCCCTACAGGTTTTTACGGTCACGACTCTAATATGACCGTCGCGGCCTGGATGGACTGCGCTAATCACGCCCTTAGGCCACGCATTACGAGGCTGGTTCTCTTCGAGAATCAGCACCATGTCTCCCACTTTCACGGGCGGCACTCCTTGTTGCCACTTTTGCCGCTTTTGAAGCGTGGGGACATACTCTTTTAGCCACCGTCGCCAAAACATGTCTGCCAGAGTTTGAGCTTTTACCCAAGCTTTCCTACTGGTAATATCCGACGCTTCAAAAAGACCTAAAGTAGATGCACTGGTGGCTGTGCCTATCAATAAATGATTTGGGGTCAACGCGATGGGCCCATCGGGGTCCGTACCCACAAAGGTTATTGGCCTACTGTTAAGAGTCATCTCTACCTCAGCCATTAAAGTGGTTAACAATTCGTCTTTAGGCGCTCGTGCCGACAAAGTCACTTTAAGTGCGGTTTTTATTGAGCGAATGAGGCGCTCCCAGCATCCACCCATATGCGGTGCTGCCGGAGGGTTTAACTGCCAAGAAATGCCCTTGGTAGCGACGAAATCGTCAATTTTGTTCTCCATTGCCTGAACAGTGGCTTTCATCTCTGCGTCAGCACCTACAAAGTTGGTGCCTCTATCACTAAACATAATAGTCGGCTGCCCACGGCGAGCTATCAAACGCCGGATTGCCATTATGGCGGAGTCAGCTGATAGTGAAGATGCGAGCTCAATATGGACACCGCGAGTGACTAAGCAAGTGAAAATAACGCCCCATCTTTTTTCACGACGTCTTCCTATCGAAACTTCCATGGGACCAAAGTAATCAACGCCACAATGTACAAAAGCTCTTCGCGTATTTACAAGTCTAGCGGCAGGTAGGTCTCCCATCTTGGGCATGGAAGGGCGAGCATGACGCACCAAACATGACTGACATTTGGATACGGCTGATTTGACTGTACGTCGCAGTCGAGTAATCCAATATTTTTCCCTAATACTGTTGATGACAGTTTCAGTATTAGCATGGTGAGCACGCTTGTGATATTCGAGGGCAATGAGCCGCGCGGTTCTCTATTGTATTACCTAACTTTTTTATTCATAATTTAAAGTGCCATAACTTGTTTTGTCCTAATCATCATTTGTCCGAATGATAACTTACCCGAACTTAGTATCACATAATATCACATGCCATAAAATTGAAATCCCTATATACAATATGCTCTAAACCCGTTTGTCATAAATATTACAATCAATAATATACAAAACACTTAAAATCGTTTTCAATAAAAGTTATAAATCCTAAATTAAAAAAAAAAATGTTTCTATCTTAATAACATTTTTAAAACAAACCGGTATGTTCCCAGACGTTCACAAAAGGGAACAGAACATTGTTATTTTAATTGTGTCTGTAATTACGGGTACCTACAGTAAAGTAAGTATTACTTAGCTTTTGCTATGCTATGAACTTCTCTCAACACAACACATTTTTATACAATATTGCTCTTATGAAATTTGTAAGAATTAAAAAGTAGAACCATCATATCGCAGAAAGTTCTTTTAGAATCTTCTTTTGTTTTGGCATACATTTCATATAAGTCGTCACTAAAAGGCAGAAAGTCAATCAACCAAACCGTCAATCATTATAAAACAGTTGAGTGTGAACATAATTATGTGGATTTTATTTTTCCCTGTAATAAGTATGCAAACATGCAAACAAACATGCAGCAAGCATGCAGCAAGCAGGCAGCAAGCATACAGCAAGCATTCAGCAAGCATGCAGCAAGCATGCAACAAGCTTGCAGCAACCATGCAAGCACGCATACAGTATGCAAGCAACCATGCAAGCGAGCAAGCAGCATGCAGCAAGCATGCAACAAGCTTGCAGCAACCATGCAAGCATGCATACAGTATCCAAGCAAGCATGCAGCATGCAAGCGAGCAAGCAACATGCAGCAGGCATGGTTTCTGTCACGGCTCCGGCGCTGCGGAGCTCCGGCGGTCCCACGCGAGCTTATCGTCGCAGATGTGTTTAACGCTCACCACCGCAGCTTCGGCTTGCTGGCCGGCTTCGCCGGCCAGCCTCAGCAGCGGCGGCGAGTGTTACAACCACCTGCTCCTCAACTCGCGGGCCGCCTCGCCCCTCCGCGTCTACGCAATTTTAAATTACACTCTAGGGGTAGGGCAGACAAGACTGCGTGGGGTCGGATTTACAGCGATTTGTTTCTGTCACTAAAACCTAATTTTTAGCAAATGTTTTAGGACCAAAAATTTTATTACACTTATATGGACATTAGGAATAATACACATTATATAATATAATACTTAGGATAATTGACTTTATGGCATATAAAATTAGAAGATTAAATTATTATAGTATTCGATATTATGACAGAACAGCTTTAGAAATAAAGATAATTAAGTAAAACAAAATTTCGGGATTTTGAACATTATGGTAACTGAAGTTTATAGCAAACGTTTTATGGATAATGATTTTCGGACAACAATTTTTAGGCGATATAAGGGAGTACCGAGCCGCGCGGTGTAACTTTGACCATCCAAAATAATTGGATACTTTTCATCAAACATTAGTTCCGGTGCAGCACTCAAGCGTCCTCTGACCCGAAGCAATCCATCACCTTCATATAAAAATGGATCTAAATCTCTAATTTTACTTTCAGCAGGTAATGCACTTTTTGTTTTCAATAGTTCTAATTCCTTGAAAAAAGTCTCAAGCTGCGATTGTTTCAATAAAATATTCTCAGCTTTACGAATATTACTAGCTGTTAACTTCTCGACCTGGTTCTTGCAACACATACTTACAAAGGCAAGAACACGACCCATAGATCTAACAGCCCTTGTCCAACTAGAAAACTTATCGACATTAAGCGGTACATACTGTTTTACAAGGTGAACCTTCTCAAGACGCTCCAAATCGGTATTATTACCTATGTCCTCAAACTCGTTGTCCGGCCATTGGTCTTTGTCCTGGTACAAAAAAGAGGGACCTGTAAACCACAACTTACAATTCGTGGGCCAGTGCAACTTAGTGGCTTCATTAGCGGGGTTTTCTGCAGATGGAACCCAACGCCACTCACTTGGGTTGGACTTCCGGTCGATTTCCGCCAACCGATGTGAGACAAACTTTTGGTAGTCGCGAGGATCCAAATGCACCCATTTCAATACAGTTTTCGAATCGGACCACAAGTACTTTCGTGTTATTGTTAAGCCCTGCTGGTCGACAACGATGCAAGCTAACCTACACGCCAGCACAGCTGCCTGCAATTCAAGTCGTGGCACGGATATAACCTTCAACGGGGCGACGCGAGCTTTACCAATAACAAGTGAGACGGTAGGTGCGCCAAACTCATCCCTACCAACTAAATAAGCGACTGCAGCATTAGCCAACTCGCCTGCATCACCAAAAACGTGTAATTCAACAGTTGAGGGGTCAAGCTTGTACCAACGTGGCACACGCATACTACTCAGCTGTTTTATATCTATCAGCCACTTTTCCTATTCATTGAACTCGGTGTCCATCAGCTGATCGTCCCAACCTATACCAGACTTCCATACTTTCTGTAACAAGATCTTAGACTTTATCGTATAAGGATAAAGTAAGCCTAAGGGGTCAAAGATACCCTGCCGGGGTTGCGGGACTATTCGAAAGAGATACCGTGGCCCCGGAACACAAAGGGCGATGAAGGAACATGGATGGGTTTTAGTCAGTAAAGTCTGACACTCCCTCCTGCTCCGCCCAGAGCGGGAGGGGTTATTTGATGATTTCCCATGCGAAAAAAAAAAAAAAAAAGGGGTCAAAGATACTCATAATAAATCTCAAAAACTGTCGTTTGGTTGGAATAACTCTGCCTTCAACTACGTCAGGCGACACTTTTTTAAACGACAAGTCGAACCCTAACTCGTCTGTTTCCGGCACCCATATCATACCTAAGGTCCGTTCACCATTATATGGAGACTTGTCAAAATTTACAGTACTAGGCACGACAGCTGGTAATTCTTTTCGAAGTTCAGGTGAATTGGTCACCCACCCCTTGATAGAGAATCCACCAGCGGAGTGTATCATGGAAACATCTTTGATCAGCTGACGCGCGTTATCTATTGAGTTTACACTGTCCAAATAATCATCCATATAATGGTTTTCATGGATTGCCTTGACCGCCTCATGATATGAATCTCGGAACTCATTAGCATTTTTATTTAATACATGTATGGCTGAGGCAGGCGACGACTTAGCACCGAAAATCATGGAATCCATTACGTATGTATAGGGTCGCGTTCTCTGTCTCGGCCTCTCCATAAAAAGAGTTGCGCGCCCTGATCTTCTTTCCTAATCCTAATACGTAAAAACATGTCGGCTATGTCCGCTGTATAAGCTATTCGACCACTTCGGAACTTAAACAATACGCCTAATAAAGAATTTAATAAGTCCGGCCCTGTAAGCAAATAATCATTTAAACACGCACCTTTATATTTAGCCGCGGCATCGTAAACTAATCTAAGTTTATTTGGTTTATTGGGGTTAATGACCCCAAAGTGCGGTAGGTGCCATACTGGGTTAACGCTCAGCGGAGTGTCTAATAGCCTAGCAAATTTTTGTGTTATTAAGCGCTCGATTTGACGCGAATACACTTCAGCATAATCGGGGTTCTTATCCATCTTACTCTCGATGCCGCGTAATCGTTTGAAAGCGTAATCGTAGTTGTCAGGTAAGTGTACAACGTCACGTGACCAAAGCAATCCTACCTCCCAGCCTCCGTCGACACGGCGACTAGTGCTATCAAGGATTTTACAAGCGCGTTCAGTCTCGACATTTTTGCGTGACACTTCTGTGATACCGATAGACTCGAGCAAAAATTGCTGTTTCACAAGGTCATTTAATTCATCTAAACCATTGAAGGTTAGATTTACTGACTCACTATCAGACTTATCATCAATACCTACGGTTACAGGTTACAGGCCCGTGAATAACCCACCCTAACTTTGTGCTATGGGTTGCCCGGATTTTCCCTGTCGTATTTCCTCATTTACGATTAACTTCCAGTTATCTTGGTCGATTAAAACCATCGGTTTCGCGCACGACATCTGACACAAATCTAACTCTCGCAAATGTTTGTTTTTATTCAAAACTCTGGCAGGCACAGATTGGGTAGGCAAGTCTAAATTCTCTATCGTTCGTAACGCGATATCATGACATACGCCGTTAGGACCGCGAATTAGCGCAGTCACCTTACATGAGTTGTTATCTGTCATAACAAGACCGCGTGCACTAACAATTCTTAACGGAGATGATGGTCCACTGAAATTACACACACTATAATCTACTAACGACACTGTGGCCCCATCATCTAGCAAAGCATATAGACTATGTTCAATATTATTAACAATAATCGTAATAGGCATAATTTTTAACAAAGGTTTAGTTGTTCGACACCGCTCACCCATACTCGTCACAGACTCAGCGACCGACGGCGACGCCGCCGGCGGCGGCTGTACATGTGCTACCTCAGCCGCAGCCGCAGCCGGCGCGGGCGCACCGCCGTCGGCGACATCGGCGGCACCCGGGTTTCTCGGCTTCTCGTAGTGCAAAAGTGTGTGATGCGGAGCACGACACCTATCACATCGTTTTGTGCGGCAACGAAAACGAGGATGGCTTTGCACTAAACATTTAAAACAAAGTTTATTGTCTTTTACAAAGTTCCACTTTTCTAGTTCACTTTTTTCAATGAATTTATCGCACTCGGGTAATCGATGAACCGCACTACGACACAACGCGCACTCATTTGATGACGACGTACTCGCCCTCGGCGACGATGACGTAGCTTCCTCGCTGGTGAGAGTGGTGAGGTGTACTCGGTATGCAGGCTCCCGGTTTTGACGCGTGGACTCAGCGTGCTTGGCGCGTGACGACGGCGGCGGCGCGACTACAGCCAGTGTTGCCAACAGGATTTTTAAAAATCCGCCAAGTTCGTTGTGTATTTCCGTCAAAAATCCGTTAAAAATATTTTTTTATCCGTCATTAATAGCCGTTAAATTTCTAAAGTTATATATTTTCACAGTTTAATTACAATTTAAATTATATGTACCAAGCGTACGTACTTGAAAGAATACAATAATAACTAATAATAAAATAATAATCAAATAAGTAATCCTACTCTACTTCTTTTTTATTAAAATGTACTTAAACCTATTGTAGCCTTAAATCTTCGTCAAAATTAAAAATCTATAATATCGTCATCATTTTCAGTAGTATCATGCTCTGTTGCCATTGTAGAAGCTGCAGAAGTCGAGGGCTGATCATAGCTTTGCAGTGTTCCAACCATGCTAATTACAGCATCAGGTAAACTATTGGAGTAACAGTTTTTACCATTACGTTTAAGCCCTGAGCGTATATTCAAAACGGCATTGACCATGTTTTCTTTCATTTTGTTTCTAAGTTTTGATTTAACACAATTCATAACACTGAAAACTCTTTCCACTTCAGCATTTGAATATGGTAAAATCAAAACAGAGAAAGCAAAATCGCATAACTCTTTGAAAGGGTTATTGCCAGTCGCATCCTTGTACTCTTTCACTTCTGACCAAAATTCCAGAGTGTCATTCACATTTTCCCATGCTGTAAAGTTTATGGCATTCCATTGGGTTTCTATTAATGATATTACATTACTTGAATAATGCAAATGTATCAACAGGGGAGTTAACGATTCTTTGTGAACCCGTAACACATTTTTGCAAGACAGTAGATTAGTCTTCTGCAACACTTCAATATTATCAGGCAATCTAGAACATAAAATACAAACTATTATAATCACATAATACACACATCAAAAGTATCATCAAGGGATCAACATATATTTTTGCAATAACTTTTCTCCTGATTGATATTAATTAAAATTTTCTTTAAGGATTCATCAAATAAAGTGTTTTCGTTTGTCACAGTAACGATAAACCAAGTCACCTTTGCATTAATAAAGAAATTTGCCATTTTCCTAATAAAGGGATTTTTGACATTTGAACCACTAACATTAAAGTTCGAAAAAATGACTGAAAACACAGTTTTCTTTAAAATTTTATTGGGTAACTTAAACAATTAATAATCCGTGTTTCTACCGCGAACACTAACAACACAAGAACATCGGTTTGGCATACTCAAAATGAGTTCATCCAAATCACGCTGTGGAATGGCCGCCCATGTTCGTTGCAACAACAAAAAAAGGTCTTCTTGCGACTGGATACCCTCCATATTCGGCAGAGCTCTTCTCTGTAGCATATCCCATGCATGCTCAATCGGGTTCAAGTCTGGCGACTGAGCAGGCCAGGGCAGGACATTGATGTTAGCTGCGGCGAGAGTCTGTCTTACAACTCTTGCGGTGTGCGGTCGTGCATTATCATGCATTAACTGAAATAAGGGACCGATTTGCACTTGTAGAGGAACGATGACGTCTGATACAATCGTCTCAGCATAAATTTGAGCGTTGAGGTTGCCTCTGATCCAAATCAACTCAGTTCTTCCGCCGATCCAAATACCCGCCCATACCATGATGGTTCCACCACTATAAGGATGGACTTCCTGGCAGGATTTTAATCGCTGTTGGCGTCCAGGGGTTCTCCAGTGTCGTATACGTCTTGTATCCGGTCTCATACCAAAACGAGACTCATCAGAAAAGCACACGAAACGCCATTGTTCTTCTGCCCAATTTCTGTGTTCAAGAGCCCATTGATATCGAATCCTACGATTGTGCATTGCTATAGGTGGTACCCGTAGCGGTCTTCGGGAATGAAGGTTCACTTCATGCAAGCGGTTTCTGACTGTTTGGTCGCTAATTAAGTTCCCTGAAGAGTGATGAAGCCTCACGGCTAACATCATGGCGGTTATTGTTGGAGCTCTTCGAGTTAAGATTTGAATGTATCGGTCTTGTCTCCGTGTGGTGCAGCGATACCGTCCTCCATGGCGCTCAGCCACGGTACCAGTGCTTCGGTAACGTGTCCAAAGTCGACTGATAACACTCTGACTTGTATTCAGAGCTAAAGCTACAGTACGTTGCCGGGAACCAGCTTCTATCATTCCCACGGCTCTGAGCATTTCTTCCCTGCTTAAATGACGTCGCCGCTCCATAATAACGTTGGTTTTAATCAGTAGTAGGGAAACAGTAGCACTAATAATGTCTTCAATGCGTTGTATGTTTTTATAGGGAAAATATTGACAGCTTATTTTCATCTTTTACTCGAATTTGATTGAGAGTTCCTGATTCAAATTATGAAATGCACCAAAAAGGATCCATATAAATTTATAAAATCATAAATTTATTACAAAGCCACATCTCAATCTCAAGAAATCCGCATAAAAATGCTTGATCCCTAGACACTTTTGATGTGTGTATTACCTACTCTACCGTATAATCATTGAAGCGCAATGCGAGATAACTCAAAAAATAATTATCATTCCATTAAATATTATCCACCATGCACGCGTAAAAAGTGCGTTTCGTTGAAGTTGATACATAATTACTTACCTCGAACGTAGTTGTTGTATTAGTTTTACAATAAAATCAACACAACGCTGTCGAAGATCTTGCTCAGCTTGCTCATTCAATGTGTTTTTCTCCCTCATTTCCCTTATTTTTGTTTCAAAGCCATATCCAAGGTATGGTTTTGGATCCAGATATTGTTCTATATCGATAGTCAGAGGATCGATATTCGGCCGCGGCATGGCAACTTTAGAGACCAAAAATGTGATAAGCGTTGACAAATCCATAAACAGCTTACATGGGTCGGCATTTTTGGCTTCGAAGGCCTTGTTTACTCTTTGTAGTTCTTCCAATATTGGGCATAAAAAGGAGAATAAGGCATAGTTGTTATCGTCTTTATACATTCTAAACAACAGTTCAGCAGTATAATTACGGCGAGATATTTCAAAATGCGTTTTAAGCTCAAGCCATTGTTTTAATATTCTGTCCACGGCCGAATGTATGGATAGCCATCGAGTTTGGCAAGCTCTTACAATTTTGAGCGGTTCATGATCTTCGTTTATTGTCATGTATAGTTGCTTATATTCAGCTTGCCGTGTTGATGACTGCGAGAACCAATTGTATGTTTCGGAAATCATGAATTCTAAATTTCGCGGTAACGTTCCTTCCGAAGCGTGAGTTACAGCAAGCTGAATGGAATGGCACACGCATCGTACAAGAACTAATGATGGAATTTCACTTTTTAATTTTGCGTATACTCCATTATTTACTCCAGTCATAACACTGGCATTGTCTGTTCCGATTCCGATAATGTTTTTGTAGTCCAAACCAAATTCATCCAAGGTATCTTTAACTGCGCAAACAATACCATCTGCATTACATTCTATTAATGGCGCGAGTTTCAAGAATGATGTATTTATTTTATTTGTTATTGTGCTGTAGTATATAATGACAATACCAAGATATTTTGTCACACTAATATCAGTAGACTCATCTAAAAGTAGGCTGAATCTTCCATTTCCTATGTCAAGCTTTAAATTTTCTTTGAAATGGGGACTTAAAACATTTCTTATTATGTGGGAACATTTTGTTCGATGCAATTGCATTTCTTTAATCCCTTCAGAATCACCTCCCACTTTTTTCATTAACTGTCCTAAATGGTCTACAGTCATCACGCTGCAATGTTCAGCAATGAAAAGCGCAGTGTAAGCTTCACATGATTTAGTTTTGTCTAAATGTTTTTTGGGGAAATCAATCTTTTTTTGGCGCGATGGTGCCAGTATATTGCAGTTGTTAATGTGCTTCTTAGAATTTAAATGTGCTTTTAAATCGGAATATTTGTTGCTGCTACTTACGATACATCGACAAAATTTGCATTCTGGAACAGATTCGCCAGAACTTTCTTCTTTACGTACTAACCAGTCTTTAAATAACTTATCTTGAAGCCACTCACTGCGAAATTTTTGTTTATATTGTATTTTTGGCATTTTTAATCCTGATGGAACAATCACTAAACACTCTCTACCACACAAGTTGACACAAGTTACTGATCTGATTAAAAGTTAACTGCTAACGTATTAATATTAACCAAGACCAACATAACACTTTCATTGTTTCATTTAGCATTCATCAGCTATTCAGCTTTGCCCTATAGTAGTATCCAATGTTTACATTATTGAGAATATGTAAAATGTATACATTGGATTCCGGTTACTTAGCAGGTAAGTCCCGTTCATAAACATTGCAGAGTTTATTGGCTAGGTACATTACACGTCTTTGACCTACCTTATTGCCATCATACAAAATTATTCATATAAAAACATTTGGCTGAAGAAAGTTTTAGTCCCGTTAAATATGCCGTCAGCCGTTAGAAAGATTTTTTCCCGTTTTCAACGTATCCAAATCCGCTAGATATGACGGGAAATCCGCTAAGTTGGCAACGCTGACTACAGCGGGGTTGGCAGTAGTGTTGGTCCGGTTACGATTGTTATTGTTATGCTCGGTGTTTATGCTCGGCGGCAGGTAATAAGCCGATGCCCGTGATAAATGACTCAGAAACTCGAGGACTATGTTTACACTGGGCGATAAGCGAAGATCGTTCTCACTGTCGGTGTTCCTTTTCATAACAAACTCGCCGTACTGCGATCTTTGAACATTTGTTAATTTACTGAGAATTTCATGTGTTAGTTGAGGGTTATTTATGTAGCCCTCCGCTCTTATGTTTTTTTAAATGTACACACAATTTCGAACGATGCAAGTCATATTTCGTAATTCGACGCCACTTTCGGACACACGGGGCAGACATCTTATTTTGTTCAGAGCCGTTTCTAGTAGCAAGTTGGGGTGTCCGAACTCCTCCTCTAAGGCGTTTATCACATCTATTGGGTCGGACCCCGTGCGCAGCAGATCTTCAACGGCAGACTTTGCCGCGCCACGCAATGATGCTTGTAGTCGTAGGGTGTTCTCGAACATGCTATAAGTAGCCGCGGTAGCTTCGTAGGTACGTCGATATGCCAGCCAGTCCGCCGGGCTGCCATCAAACATAATTTTGTCGTGGTCGCTTCGACATGTTCGTTATAATAACGTCGGCTAGATGCATGATGTCAGAGGCCGCGATGGTGCCGGCGGCCAGGGGCAGAGCGCCCGGCGCATGCTTCGCGTCGCCGGTCGGGGAGGACGCCGGCTCTCGAACGGTATTCAGCGCATGCGCGACGCCGCGCGCGCACTCTCGTTCTCGAGCTAGGCCTTCGGTCGGGTTCGGAAACGTGCCGGCCGGCGCGTGAGGCACTGGCGGCTTTTCCACGTGTTCGCATGGGGCTTGACCTGTGCTTAACCACTCATCCACGTTATTAGGACCACTGTATACACTCATCGCGCGATTTTCTGTTTCTTCGTCCTCAATCTCCGCGATTTCTAATGCTAGTTTCTTATTTATGAGCTGTTCCTTTAACTTGGCGATTTCTTCTTCGGCCTTATACTCGGCACGGAGGGCGCAGCGCTTCGCGGCTGAGGCGGCTTGATCGCGACCCGATCGACGTGGCAACAACTTCACTACGCGGAGCCGTAGTGACACACGTGGTATCCGCACCGGGTCGTTGCTCAGCCCCAGCATGGGCTTTGCTCCGTGTCACGACGCCAGTAACGTTGTCATTCATTGTGATCCAGGTTCGAAGGACCAATATTATTTAGGGCGGGATTTTTCCACAATGAATGAAACGTAGTCACTGGTTAAAAAAGGCGTATATTATTCATCAAGGCACACATTACACATTACGGAACTCATAAAACACAAAACACATTAGATACATCGATTTACAGAATTGGCGGGAACGCCGGAGCGTTATAGGTAATACACGCCCGCTCAAGACACTATTTTTGCGGCAACTACCTGGACTCTGGAGTCCTGGACCGCACGCCCGCCGGCGCGGGGGCACAACGCACAACATCTGGCACAACGGTCGGTCCAAAATGCGCGCGAACACAAATACAACGTTGCCAATCATTTCGCTTCGTGCGACAAAAAATACAAACTAAAAATTAATAACGAATATAATAAATGACTAACAAATCTATTCTATACATATAATAAATTTGTAGAAAAGTCATTTTTGTACATTGAAGAAATTGAAACAAAAAATAGCCAGCGTGTGAAAAGATAAGTGACAGAACCCATTTCCATCATTTTTGAAATTTTTGTCTGTTTGTCTGTTTGTTTGTGCGCACATCACGTAAAAGCTACGAATTCAATGCTGACAATGTTTATACATAAAAATTGTGTGTAACTTGGAGAATGATTTAGTGTTTGTTTCATTGAAATCGGTTAATTCTATCAAAAGATATAATTATGAACTTAAAGTTTTCAAGAAGAATTAATCATCAAATGTAAGATACATACATGCAGCAACATCTGTTGAACTAAAATGATACCAATGACTAAAAATGTGCTCACCACAGTCATAACTTTTAAATCGACTGACCAGCTTTAAAAAAAAATTATAGCATAGGTAATATACTTTAGCAGTTTAACATTTTGGTCGATAGACGGCGTTGTTTATTTCACTCCATTTTCTGAATTGAATGACCCTCGCCCGTGTCAGTTGCCTATTTTTTGTTTTTTTTTTTTCGGATGGGAAATCATCAAATGATTCCTCCTGCTCTGGGCGGAGCAGGAGGGAGTGTCAGACTTTTACTGACTAAAACCCAGCCATGTTCCTTCATCGCCCTTTTGTTCCGGGGCCACGGTATCTCTTTCGAACAGTCCCGCAACCCCGGCAGACATCGGTCCTTGCGGATCGGCCCTTCCTTTTTGCTGACTCTCTTTTAGGCGCGCGTGGAACACGAACGCGCCGTCGACACGGCCTGTCGTCATGAGACGGACGGACGGCGAGCTAGCCCATAGCCCACCGTCCACAGACCCGCGCCTACGGTGGCCGGGGGCCACGTGGTTGCCCCGGAAGCCCGGGGCGTCTGCCGCGGCGGCCGGGACGTTGAGAGGTTCTCTCCCTCTCACGTTCCGCCACCTCCTTCTCTAGCATTACTGCTTCGCAGAAGGAGGTGACGGCGTCCCATTCCGTCTCGCTCCGGACCATGGCTTGCACCAGGGCCGGACGCGAGAGGTCGCCGCCGCAAACGTGTAAGTTGCCTCAAGATTGGTTTTTTAACCGACGAAACAAAAAGAAGGCAGTTCTCAATTCGACGCATATTTTTTTATATATGACCACGGATAACTTTTACAGAGAAGTCCGTACATGGTCCTTTTGTTTGTAAAAAGCGTAGGTACATCTCAAAGTTGGTCCCATTTATAATTGAAAAATCGTGTTTGGGCTAATTTCTTGCACCTTTGATGAGAACTTTCGACCTAGCTGGAGTGTGACTGTCATCGAGTGTCTAAGGATGAAGGAGGTGGCGGAACGTGAGAGGGAGAGAACCTCTAAACGTCCCGGCCGCCGCGGGAGACGCCACCACGTGGCCCCCGGCCACCGTACGCGCGGGCCTGTGGACGGTGGGCTATGGGCTAGCTCGCCGTCCGTCTGTCTCATGACGACAGGCCGTGTCGACGGCACGTTCGTGTTCGACGCGCGCCTCAAAGAGAGTCAGCAATAGGAAGGGGTCCGAAAGGGCCGATGCCTGCCGGGGTTGCGGGACTGTTCTAAAGAGATACCGTGGCCCCGGAACACAAAGGGCGATGAAGGAACATGGATGGGTTTAGTCAGTAAAAGTATGACACTGCCTCCTGGTCCGCCCAGAGCGGGAGGAGTCATTTGATGATTTCCCATTCGAAAAAAAAAGGCTGTCGAGGTAAGCCCTTTTTTGGAAAAACATAAGTAGATTATTTTAGCGATTAATGCAAATATATCGAAGAAATTAAATTGTTACCCACTTGGATCTACGTAGGTATATATCTACTAATATTATAAAGCTAAAGAGATTTTGGTTGGTTGAACGCGCTAATTACAGGAAAACTTTTAGTGTTGAATAGTTATCGAGGATGGCTATAGGTTATCTAACATCACGCTATAATTAAAAGGAGCGGAGCATCAATGATAAATGTTGCAAAAACAATGAAAATTTATTTCTTTCGAGAGCTTCCTTTGCGGGCGCTGCATAAACGGTTAAAGTTGCGCAACAATCATGTATTAGGGAATTGTTCGTTTTAAAGCGTTCTAAAAAAAACCGCGATAGCATTATGTCTATCTTTCAAGGTTGACTCCACTCTCTCTAACCCTCTCTCTCTCATGTGACGCAGACGAAGTTGCGCGGGTCAGCTAGTATATAATAAATGAGTTGCCTATACTTACTCTTAAATAGAATAAATGTACTAGAGTATTTTGTTAAAGTGTTAAAATGTGTTTCAATATAATATTCATGCTTTTTAATGTCTGTATTGCGATTGTATGTAACTAAGTGCTCCTAAAATGTTAGTTTCCAACAAGTGTTATTTCTTTTTCTTTCTTTTAAAACTCACCAACACGACTTTTTTCAAAAATCATTTTATTGTTAAACTGAAATGTGGCTAGAACGAAGAAAAGGTGCGATGCCAACAATATGGGAAACTAGCTAGATAGTAGATTTCATCTTTAAAACGGCTGTTACTAGTAGTTCTGCAATAACAAATATTCGGATTACCTAAAAAAAAAATCCCCACAAAAAAAAAATCCAAAAATCCAAACAAAATCCAAAAACAAAAAACCAATCCAATTCAACCAAATACCAATCCACCACATAACCAAAACCAACCTCAACCAACCAACCAAACCAACCAACCAAACAAACCAAACAATCCTATTCAAAATTGCCAGCAACCATTTCGTTAACTTGTTCGATCTTACATTCGACATTATATATTATGATACATTATTTAAAGGTCCTTCAACATCTGTATGTGGGATAAACGAAATAGCCAGAGACTGCAGAAGAATTTGCCCACCACAGACATGTCTAAGCAAGTACGCGTTATTCCTCTGTAAGGAAAACTTACCCTGTGAGCCAGGGTGTGACTGTATTCCAAATTTTCTGAGAGACGATAAGGGAATATGCATACCAAGCGAAAAGTGTCCTCCGCGTAAGAAATGTTTCATGTTTACTGTCTTTGCTTTCAGCAGTTTTACTTCCTCTTCTTTTATTTTATTTTTCTCAATCTGACTTCTTCATCGTATTCTTCTATTCTAAAGGTATTTTAGTGATATCCTAAAGTGCATCAATTCAAATAAAATTAAATGAAAAATGGAAAAAAAAAATGGAAGGAAATGCAAAAAATAAAAAAAATAAAAAAATGAAATGAATGGAATGGATGGATGGAATGGAATGAATGAAATTTCATGTTCTTATTCCATGTTACAGTTGTCGCAACACGTATTTTAGTAGTTCATTTGACTTAATTGTTTTATAGTTGAACCTGAGCCAACATGTGGTTACAACGAAGTCTCAGTACCCTGCAGACAGATCTGCCCACCACAAAACTGTGAAATAGCGTACACTGACTACGATTGCACTGAAGAAACAAAAATATGTGAACCTGGGTGCGACTGTCTTCCCGATCACCTTAGGAATGGGAGCGGGATATGTATACCGAATGATCAGTGTCCTTGTAAGACCAGTAATTTAACTATTCAACATCGTTATCACGTTGCTTTTAAAGAATCTGCTCTCGTTCGATATTTTGGTCATAGTAGGACTTATGTCATAAAAGTCCATAATTGGTCTGTTTTAATGAAATTACAAAATGCGAGACTCACTTAGGAAATCATCATTATCTGCACTGTTTCAGACATCAACTTCTAGCTTTACTTGACGTCTCTAATCTAAGCGATTCGCGCTCGAATACACGATCATCGCGTTCGTAATGTTCGTATGTCTCTCATTTGTTTGCTACATCGCGCGCTCGTCCTCTACTAGAACGAGCACACGAACACGTCTTTACGATCGCCGAATAAACTGTCACGTGTTCGCGCAGCGATCAAAGTTACTACGCGGTCTTGCACATCTATGATTTGATTTTTGTTTGACACGAATTTTCGGAATTACATCAATGTTCATCATTCATCCACTTTGATACCTTCTTCGATCTCACATTTGACACTATACATCATTTCTAGATCCATCAACTCCTGTTTGTGGGATAAACGAAATAGCTAGAGACTGCAAGCAGATCTGCCCTCCACAGTCGTGCCAAAGCTTATACATTGAGTATAGTTGTCTTCAAGACATAGCCTGCGAGCCAGGGTGTGACTGTGTGCCCAATTATCTGAGAAACGATAAGGGAATTTGTATACCGAGGGAAAAGTGCCCTCCGCGTAAGATATTTTTCATTTTGACTGTCTCTGCTTTTTGACATCTTCTTTTCTCTTTTTCTTCATGACCTTTGACTTTTTCGTCTTCTTCTTGTGTATTATAATAATATCTCAATGTCCTGTTTAGAGTTTCATCATAGTTATCTTTTTGCTCTTATCTCATGTTACTTAGGGTCGGCGCAACACGATTTTTCTTCCATTCTCCCCTGTTAGCACTCACGGTATCATTTACCTACTTTTTTCTTGCATATTATTCCACACACAATTCATTCATCTTTTCTTTTCTTTCTTCCTCTATCTCCTAGCCATCAAAATTTATATTCATCACTCTTTAAGTCACATGCGATTCATCCTTCGGACTACTGTTTACAGTATCGCTGATGAAATGTATGAGCAATGACTAGATAGTAGAGATCATTTTTTACGGCCGTTTTTTATAACTTACGTGTAACTGTTGGGTAATATGCCTACGTCCGTAGCTATCAGTGTTTCTATAAACAAAGTTAGCTTGAAATATCCTATCCGCGTCACCTACCTGTCACTACTACTACTACTACTACTAAAAAATTTAAAGATAGCTTTTCTGTGACGTTTTATTTCTAACCGTCCGTAAGCTAAATGTCAAACAGACAGGGATAGCAACCTACCGAAACATGCTAGCAAGTTATCGTAAATGGCCGTAAAATGGCTGTTACCAGTAGTTCATTTAACTCTATTATTTTATAGTGGAACTTACATGTGGTTACAACGAAGTCTCAGTACCCTGCAGACAGATCTGCCCACCACAGAACTGTGATATAGCATACACTGACTACGCTTGTACTAAGGAATCAGCAATATGTAAACCTGGCTGTAACTGTCTTCCTGACCACCTTAGGAATGGGAGCGGGATATGTGTACCGAATGATCAGTGTCCTGGACGTAAGATTTTTCGTATTCGCTGTCTTTTCTTTCTGATCTTTTTCTTCCTCTTGTTTTCCTCATTCTACCTTAGTTGTTTTAAGTTGGTTAAGGTATGCTGGCAACTACGGTACTTTCACAGTTTTTATGCCTTGTGACTGTAGTTACATTTCATTGTTATTCCCTTTATTCATTTCTAAACAATTTTTTTACATTTTTAAATATTAATTAAAAAATATATATATCATAAATAAATATATCACGGCAAGGAAAGCCTAGAGGAACACTGTCCCCAAATATTGGCGCCATCCGCCACCATAATGTTGTCTTTCAGTCATCTATCACATCGCCTTGCGATACGTTTCTTCATTGTTGGTAGATAGGTAGGGGGGTACTGGCTAGTTGAAATCGCACACAACACTTGGCTCAAATTCCAAACGTTTATTTCTATTAAACCATTTGGTACAGAAACTGATTAACTTTCTAGAGTTGAGTCGTCCATTTGCAAATTATTATGGTTGAGGAGAAGAATGGATGAAGAAACTCCTCACATTAGTATTTCAATTGTTTTTGCTAATCGTAAGCTAACGTGACACCTTCGTTGCTCACGCGTCCATTCTACCTGAGTGAGCAGAAGTACCACAATATCCGTTCAGCAACTTATTACAGTAGTAAAGTCAATCAGCCTCACAAATAATACTGAAACACTTTACAATAATTGTGTTACTATTAAATAATGACAGAATTCACCAATTTGAACACGTTTTCAATCATTAATAATAAAATAGTTGTCTCATTACTTTTTAGTCTTTAATCTGTGCTATCATGGCACATTTCCGGTGATGTAAACAGTTATGTTAAACAAAATCTTTTTACTAGTAAATCACTGTGTAAAATAGTCTTATTAATTTATATTTATTATTATTGAGACTTATTTAGTCCTCGTACTAAATTTAAACACTCAGGTATTGATGGTAAAATCACAATCGGTGCCATTTTCCCTGACAGGTGACGCCGTATCATAAAGAAACATAATGTCAAGTGATTAACTATGAATTGCTAATATGAATGAAACCCTAAAGTTGTTAAACAAATATTCTTATGTTAATTATAACGATAGTTTTAGCTAGAACATCGAGTTTAGTTTAATAATTAATTTTCAAGTGATACTGATTAAGACAAGCCAACAGATGGCGCTGTTATCTTGATACTCAAACGAAATTAGTCAATGGCACTCACAGGTGTTATAATAGTTGCCAGAGTATCTCACAGATGGCAGTATTATCGTTTATGGAATAAGAAATTGTAATTTAACTAGTTACAATCAATAACATTATGTAATAAGCTTAGCTTATAGGTGTCCTCGCGGCGACAAATATAATAATATATATCATAATATCATATTAATATATATCATAATCAATATATATCATTGTTACCTTTGTTACGACAGTTCAAAAGTGCCTGTAACTGGCCTACTTGAAATAAATGATTTGCTTTTGATTGATTGATATCCCTGCTGGTTTATTTGTATGTATGTACGTAAATGATTTATTCATTGCAAATTATACAAAATTTACATTAGTAACACTATGCCAAACTGAGCAGCAGTTTATTGGCAGACAATACAATTTTGTGCTCTTATGTGTGTGTGTTTTTGTGTTTTGTGATTTTGCTGCTGGTAAATAATTACAATGTTACGTCTATGAGGATAGATACCACAAGAATGGCATCAAGTATACCATGGCTTAGGATTTTGCTGCTGGTAAATAATTACAATGTTACATCTATGAGGATATAGATACAACAAGAATGGCATCAAGTATACCATGGCTTAGGATCGATAATATTTCTTTGGCATCGATGTCTCTTTTTTCTCTTTCTCTCTCTACACAGTGCTACCTAAAGTTGTTTCTCTAATTATTGTCATTAGACTTTTTCGAAAACTCAAACGGAGTCAGTCCCTGTTATCATTATCAGACATGCGAATGTAAAATGGCAAGGCAATTTAGCAGAATTTTTCTTTCACTTTTGATTAAGCAACAGAAATTAGAGGTATCATAAACTTTAATTAATTTTATACACTATTTTGTATGTGAGCGTTTTAACATAATTTAAGAACTCGTTTTTTCACACTCGTTGTGAACTAGATTTTTTGCCCAGCGCGTGGAAAAAAACATTGTTTTTTTTTTTTTAATACTTGCATGTAGAATTGTAGATGTTTATTATATATGAACTTATCATATATATACCAGCAGGGATAATTATAAGCCGATTATTCTTAAGCTAATAGGCAATACAACCTGTTGTAGCCGATGCCACATATTATAGCCGATACATTTGTTTTAAGCAGAAGTCAAAATCCATGCATCTTGAAACACTTCTTCATGCATATTGAAATGCTATTGGTATATATTTGCATCACCACCTGTTTAAAACTCTATATTCCACGGTTTACGGTTGACATTCACTGTGAAGGTTTTAATTATGGCTGTACCTATCAAAGTGACTTTGAAGGCTTGCATGTCTGTTACAGCCTGTCAAATCCCTGATGAGTGCCAGCGAACTTGTGCATCACCGAACCCTCTGAACTGTGTGTATGGTCCTCTAGAAGAAAATAATAACGGATGCGATTGTAAAGAAGGCTATATACTGTCAGAAAAAGGAGGTGACTGCATTCCTATAGAAAACTGTCCACGTATGTAACTTTTTTTGTTTTATATTATTTTCTTAAGATTTACTATTGCAATATGCCTATAGGTTTTATTCTTATAACGGGCTAGCTTATGCCTGCGGCTTGGTCCGCTCCCCATCCAGGTTGTAAAATATGTAAGTGCCAAGTTTCATCCAAATCCGTTTAGTAGTTTTTGCGTGGAAGAGTAACAAACATCCATCCATATATCCATCAATTTCCGCAGACTCTCGAATTTCTAAAACTAGTAAGATTTTACTGATTATTGCTAGGTTACAAATAAATTAAAATTAAATTAACAATAGCCGCTAGTCGGGAGTTCCCGAATCATTTATCAGCCAAAAGACGTCCAGTGTCAACCAGTTCAGTTTCCCGCGTACATAAAATTATTTACTTATTACTGGATATGTCGCATCACAGCGGATCAATCTCACACGAAAATGAGATCTTTAGAACGCCAAGTTTTTAAATGTTTACACTAACACTCGTCAACTTCCTGCCCTGGTTTCATTCTACTTGGAGTCGGCGCAACACGTTTTCTTCATCCATTCTCCCCTGGTCAGACGTCACGGCATCATTTATTCCTTTCTCTTTCATATCATTCCTCACACAATCCATCTATAAACTAATACTCTTGATCATAATATTTCAGCTGAGGTAGCCTGCCACGGCGACCCCAACGCAGTACCCAAACGTTGTCCGAAGCCATGTCCGTCTACTTGTGATTCACCAGACCAAACTCCCTGCAAGAGAGCGTGCTATCCAATTGCATGTGAATGTAAACCTGGATATTTGCTGTCAAATGCAACTGGTCTATGCATCTTACCTGACAAATGTCCTGGTAATTGAAATATAGATTACTTTTGAAGAATTCAAGATCAAGGGCCTAAAATGACTGCTCTTGCAGAATCATAATAAGATATGAACTACGTTACGATTCGTCAAATGCTCGCAAAGTGACAATTCATAAAATTAACTGCGTCTGTGACCATTTTAAGAATTTGAACGCAATTTATATTATTATCCTATTAAGATTCTGTTTCTTTTTTTATCGTGTGGCCTAACCTGGTGTCAGAGTTTTTATAGCACCCATAGACCTCTGACTTGGCTTTGCTTGACATCCCGTCGAGAAATATCTCTCAGGCAGGGGCTGGTCTCCTGACGATGTATGTTAAAGCGGTCTTTTTTTCCTTTTATGGAAACATGACAAGGTTTCTTACAGTGTAGACAATTTTTGGCTTTTCTGATGAAAAAAGATTCTATAAAACCTAGTTGGGTCAATAGGTAATAAAGCCCTAGCCAAAGCTACTTTTTATCAGCGATAAAAATTATTGAAAAGTCAACAATACATTATGGGAAGCTTATGTCATTCCTCTACTACGTCAATGTAGATATGAAACGCTTTGTCTAGGCCCTATATATACATACGTATAGGCATCGTAAGGACATAAATATTTCAAGGTTGATAATTTTTCGATTTCAAGCCTGAATTGAAAGCTTTTTGACTTTTGCCACTACATTAGCTCCGATTTTCCAAATGTTATAACGCCGTCTTAGATATCAGAGGTGTGTGACAAAATCAATGCTATGTTCTCAGGTGGAAACCCATGTGGCAAGAATGGACGCTTCGTTGATTGCAAGACGGATTGCCCAGATGACTATTGCCCAGTGGATGACAGTCGGGCCATAGTATTTTGTGATCCCCCAGCAGGCCATTGTCTGTCTGGCTGTATTTGTAATTTTAATAACAAAAGGAAAAGCCGCAAAGATCCCAAATGTATCACGTCGTCCAAGTGCTGTAAGTGATTATTAATGTTAATTGCATTTTCCATTGGCGACGGCAACGAAAACAGAAGTTGAAATAGGAATTAATTGATCGATTTTATCGTTTCCTATGAAAAAGCAATTTTGATTTGTAATGTTTGTTGGGATTATGATTTTAGCGAAGTAGGTACTTATTGATAGTTAATATAATATTTGAAGTGAAGTAAATATTAGAGAAAAGGAAAGAAAAGTTACTTGTTTTGTTTGCCAGTAACAGGATATTGCATCTTTCGGGTTTGTCAGAATATTGATAGTACAAATTATTGACTCTTTTCTTTTACATACTTATTTCGCAAAGATAGCCTGTACATGTTTTTTTTTTACTTTGTTTTCTTATTTAACCCAAAGCTTGACTGGTAGAGAATGCCTTGTGGCATTAAGTCCGCCTATGTACCACTGTTGTACATGAAGTTTAAATAAATATATAAATTAATAGCCGATTACTAGAAGCAAGCAAAAATTACCCAAAGCGAAAGATAGACCATCCTCATCATGATCATCCACCACGCGGGCTCAGTGCGGGTTTGTAGATGTCACATGTCTTAGAATTTTTGATTCTAGGACATGTTTTTTTTCGGTTTCCTCACGATGTTTTCCTTAACCGTTTTGAGAGCAGTAGTAATGAAATAAATTACACAAAGTAATGCGCCTGTCTGGGTTTAAACCCACGACTTACTGTTTGTAAGTCAGGGCCGCCACCACTGGGCCACTGCTGAAAGAAAAGAGAGAGTAATTGGATTGAAATACAGCGTTTCAACAAATTCATTTTGTTTTAACTTTACAGGTCCAGTAAATTGCACAAGACCTAATGAAGAATGGAGTAGCTGCCCCTCCGCTTGTCTAGCTGAAAACTGTGAAGATGTCAACAATCAACCAACCACTTGCAATACCTTGGTATTGAACTGTCAGCCTAGATGCGTATGTAAGAAGAATCATTTCAGGAATTCCAGTGGAATTTGTATTCCTGCCAAAGATTGTCGTGAGTAGAACTTTAATATTACAATGTCTTATTTGCCAGTTTCCACATACTCTAGGCAGTCAGGACAGTCTAAATTAATCGTTATACAGGGTTATTTGTAAAACACCAAAAACCTCTCAGGACTTTGTTACTATCATCATGAAAAACAACTTTAGTTCTATGACTTTTTACAAAACATAACAAATAAAAAAAAAACATTCAAGATTTCGTTGTCCTGTCTAACACATTTCAATT
Organism: Xestia xanthographa; assembly: GCA_905147715.2. Taxonomy (NCBI): domain Eukaryota; kingdom Metazoa; phylum Arthropoda; class Insecta; order Lepidoptera; family Noctuidae; genus Xestia; species Xestia xanthographa. The sequence continues at coordinate 22,394,001 of LR990646.1, forward strand.
CTGTATTTTGCTGTACCTACAAGGACACGTATTGACGCAGCGCAAGCGCATCAAGGTGAAAGACCGACTGAGGGCTGCCCGTAAAGTCAAGTTCAAGCGCCCCCGCCACCCTAAGGGCTCATTTACAGAGACGCGGCGCGTCGTGCGGCGCGGCCCGCTTAAAATTCAAACATATGACAATATAAGAGAGCGTTTACGGACAGGTGTTTTTACGCGCATTTGCTTGAGATGCTGCGTTGCCCGCGGCGTGCACCGCCGCGGTCTACGCGGCAGTGCGCACGCATATACAAAAATATGACAGATGACACCGCCGCCGCTGCACACACCGCCTCTCCGTAAACGGAAAAACGCGCAACGCGCCGCACAACGCACCGCGTGTCCAGAAATGAGCACTAACCCCGCTCACCTCGCTATTGTACTATCGCTTTCTTTTGCTTCGTATAGACTTCGTAACATTTAGAGCGTTCAATTTAAATAGTCATAGTCCTGAGAGGTTGTCGGTGTTTTACAAATAACGGAGAAAAAGAGGTGTTTGATAGTGATGTTTAAGTCCTATGTATTGCGAGCCTATTGCCAGCAACCGCGCATAAGAGAGAGATATTCTTGATGGAATAAACTAATGATACTTTTCTTCTTTCCGCTTTTTTTCACTTCAGTTCATTGAAGTTCATGTCCTGTTTAAAATGGGCTGTGATTTTATTTCCTAATGAAATGTGAAATTTGTATCAGCAAAAGGTTGCGGTGGGGATTTAAACGCGGTGTTCAACCAGTGTCCAAGTGCTTGTGAACCGACTTGTAATACCCCGCAATACGAGGTATGCACTGATCAGTGCATGCCTCCTGGTTGTGTGTGCAAGCCAGGATTTGTACTAAATGAAGTGGATGGCAAATGTACCGAACTGGAAAATTGTCCAGGTAATAGTTTCTTCAATTTTAACATGGAAATATTATCTATAGGTGTTGTAACATGCGAAACAGTACGAGTTGGCACATTCGATTCGGTAGCATTTATTGAATAACAAAACTGATTGGGCTGGGCTGGCCACATCTGTCGCATGCCGGAGGAGCTATGGGGTAAAGCTACCACAAAATGGGTCCCAAACAGCAGCAAACGGCAACGCGGCAGGCCCAGAAGGAGATGGCGGGACGAACTCGACTCCTATCACAAGGATTGGCGCATAACAGCACTAGATAGAGATAAGTGGAAGGAAGGAAGGGAGGCCTTTGCCCTGCAGTGGGACACAAATGGCTGAATATAAAACTGATTCGAAGGCACTACTATAATATTTGTTTCCTTTTTGCTTATTGAATGTGTTTTTAATTGCCTTTTTTCTTACTTATCAGTGCCAGAATGTGACGATGTCAACGCAGTGTTCAATCCGTGCCCGAGTGCTTGTGAACCAACTTGTGCTAGACCAGGCCCTCACCAAGTGTGCACAGATGAATGCAAGCCAGCCCGTTGTGTCTGCAAAGAAGGATTTGTTCTTAATGAAAAAGATGACAAATGTGTCAAACCAGAGCACTGTCCAGGTATATTTCATATGTTATTCTCATTAACACTAAAAATGGGATATTTACCATCTTCTCCTTTCTTTATCGTGTGGTTAGATCCTAACCTGGAGTCAGCGTTTTTATGCCTCCAATGGGCCTCTGACTTGGCCTTACATGCCGTCGAGAAATATCTCTCAGACATACTGGTTTCCTCACGCTGTTTTTTCTTCACCGAAGCAAGTCATAATTATACAATACGCACATGAATCTGAAAATTCAGAGGTGCGTGACTTGAGTTCGAACTTATGACTTGGCAGTCCGACAGTCACACCACTACGCTATCACTGCTATTACACTGTTTACTGACCTCTCTTTGTTTATTGTTTGTTATTATGTTTTGTGTACCATTGTGTTATTTACTATGTTAATTATTCATTTTGAGTTTCTGATATTTCGGCGCTGTTATCCGTCATCATGGTGCTTGCAACAGCGCCGAACAACTCCGTGGCGCCGAAACATCGGGAACTCAAAAAATTTAAAAAATTTAAATGGGAAATATATCCCAGATTTATTGTTTCTGATGTACTAGGGTATCAGAAACACTAAATCTGGGATATATTTCAATTTTTTTTATTTTTTATATAAACAAAAAAATGTTATAATTTTCCTGGCCTTAGCCCAGTTGTTTAGAGGTCGGTGTGTAGTCACTATCTTTCTAGTCGATCATCTTTCATAGAGTCCATGTATCGTTACTTGGTGTAACCCTATTCTTATAGCTATCCACATTAAAACTCAAATCATTCCTTACGACATTTTTCTCATTGATTCATGCCAATTTTTGTAGGTACGTATCGCATTAAATTGGAATATTGCTTATTCTTATAAATTTATTTTGTTTTTCAGCCTGCGGATAAAACACTTCTCAAGAACTTCTCTCTTCTATGTTTGCAATTAATGTTCCTGCGGAAAGTCATCTATTTTATTGCCTTGTCCCAGTTCAAAACTGATAAAACGAAGCAAATACTATTTCTGTTGTTTCTGTTTGTTACAACAACATCTAATTTTGGTCTTAATGAATAAACTATTATCGGAAGAATTGAAGATATTTTTATTTCTCAAAGAAATATCCTTGTTTACCCACAAAGTACAATAAAAGGAAGACTTGTGAATCAAATAAATACTACTAATTTGTTCTTCGCAAAAGTTTTGCGTGGGAAGACAAATCGGTCTATCCTTCGAAAAAAAAAATCAATTATGGCGAGTATGTTGGAGATTGAGTTCGTGTATTTGATGAGGTGAGGAGTTCTGTATGGTGTCGGACGTAAAGAATAGCACCATCCCAGATCATCTCGTGGGTGTCGTAAGAGGCGACTAAGGGACTTACCAGAGAATGGGCAGCAGCGTTCTCTGTGCTTTTGTAACAACCGTACTGCGATCGCCAACCCAGGCGCCAAGCGTGGCGATTATGGCCAAAACCCCCCTTTGGGAGAGGCCTATGTCCCTCAGTGGACGTCTTATGGCTGAAATGATGATGAATGATTTTATGAGGAGCATATTATGAAAATTAAAATGCAGCTACTTGAAATCGAGGAAAAGCTTGACTGCCGGGACCACATTTTCCAATTCCTTCCTTGGATTCCATAAAAGGTGAACAAACTGAGTTAGTAGCATCACGCCTGTAAACCCCGCAGGGTAAGACAGGTGTACCTAATAGTAAACCCACATTTTACCAGTTATGATTAAGTCCCATGTTAGGGGGCAACCCTATTGCCATCAACCGGGCACAAGTCTAGACTCCGTAGTTGCAACTCAGAAATTCCTTATGGAAAAACTCAATATCACTTTGCCTGACGTGTGAATTAAACCCAGGATCATTAGACCAACGTGCTATTACAATACAGCTTCATGATAAGGTAATAATAATTAAACTGGCCCTGCAAACTAGAATTTATGGTTGTCCTCTTCAAATCAGCTGAAAAAGTTCACTGCTGGACATAGAAAGAAAGATGAAAGAAAATACATTTATTTGGCACACGCCACAAGTGCACACAGTATAAAAAATAAACATAGCCCTTCCACAAGCGTCGTTAAACCTGGTCTGGAAATTCCGCGGTCTTCACCAGTTCATCGGTTTATTTTGTGGGAGGTCTTTACTGTGGTATTTTGTTCTTGTGATGGTTATTTTTGATGGTTAAAGTGACCATCCATTACATCTTCGTAATAGGGAAACCCACATCTTCCCGTGGGTGTCGTAAGAGGCGACTAAGGGACTTACCAGAGAATGGGCAGCAGCGTTCTCTGTGCTTCTGTAACAACCACACTGCGATCGCCAACCCGCCTGCAAAGCGTGGCGATTATAGCAAAACCCCCCCTTGGGGAGGCTTATATCCAGCAGTGGACGTCTTTCGGCTGGTATGATGATGATGATGAATTGGGAAAGCACGTTAAGTCGTGGTTCCAGCTGTCACTTTTAGATCTTTGACAGTCGTTACAAGTAGTCAGTGGTGAGAAAGTCTGTCAACTAGTCTTACCAAGGGGTATAGCATTATCCAGTACTAAGTGGATTGTGGAGGTCATTATGTGCAGTTGCACCTGCATGCATGAGCTGATGATGGTAACAGTCTAACAAAAAAACATGTGCGTCTCGGGACGCTCGACAGAAGTGATAACTTAAACTACCTAATCAAGTTGTCTAAAAAATAGTGGCGTTAGTTCAGATTTTAGCCACGTGCGAAAAGATCCTTATACAGTCAAAATATCCATATAACGGACTATAGTATACACAACAAATCAAACACAGATATTTTTACCATTAAAAGTTTGTAAGTGAGTTCAACCTTTTTTGAATAAAATTGGATTGAGTATTTAGACATGTATCAAAATAAAAAGTAATTTAAATCAAAAGCACTAAGAAGTATTTATATCAACTTCGAAGCAAATCACCGCCAAAATAACTTTCTACCCCTTTTTAGGGGATGAATTTCAATAAAATACGAAACACGTCTTCCATTAATTCTGTTAGAAAAGGTTCATAAAAAATTTGAAGTAGATTGGACCAAGGAATCACGTTATCCCATACAAACTTTGCCCTCCTTTTTCACCACCTTAGGGATAGAATTTCGTAAAATCCTTTCTTATCGGATGCCTACATCATACAAACAGCACATTCTCCAAGTTTCAGGTCTCTACGATCAGCGGTTTAGGTTGTGCGTTGAACCGTCAGTCAGTCATTCAGGAACTACTTCGTTCCCGAACTCCTTCGTGACCGTCCCGATTCGAGTCACCCTCCCATAAGAAGTTATCACTTAAAAAAATGCAACGATAAAACTAGAACAATTGGTTCGTCCTGCACTCAAAATAATAAGTTTCTCTCATCTCAAACAATGAAAGCCAAGTTACATAAACAATTGCTCAAAGCAAACTTAGAATTGTACATCTCGATTGTTTTAATTGTTGTTATTGTTTTTTAAAATGTAACAGTAGCTGCAGTTACTCCAAGCCAACGGTTACTTATATTCCTTCAGAACGACTATAAAGTGCAAAGTTATTGCCTTTTGTCTGATTGCTTAAAAGCATCGTGTTACCCATGTTTAATACTTTCATTGATGAAAATTTAAGTCTGTTTTGGTTACGAGAAGTGTAATTTTGGTCAATTAAATGGTTGAACTGGTGTATTATTTTTAATTATGGGTAATTTTCCCTGGCCTCTTATGTCCCGCTCCTGGGTGTAACCCTCCCCCATATCGGGGTAGGCTTCCTGTCTAACCGAATGCAGCTGAATATCAGTCTTTTACATGGAGCGACTAATCTACAATTGACACCCAGGACCAACGGCTTAACGTGCTTTCCAAGACACGGAGGAAACCCGGTACGTAATGGGTGGTCACACATCCACAGACCAACTTAGGCAAGCGCGGCTTAACCTAAAGATCGACTCGAGCGGCTGTTATTATATAGCCACGGGCTACTCCTCCTTTCATGAAAAAGACATTTAATAAGATTAAATGAACTTAGTGCATTGTAATGATGATTTTAATGATTATATAACGCTGCAGCTCTGTAAAGCCAGATTTGTTAATAACTGTTTGAAGGATGATGTGGCAAGAAAGGAGGTGTCTAATGAGATGACAAGTAGTAGAGAAGTATGGAAGAAGACATGCTGCCCCGACCGTGTAGCAATAAGTTATGAAGTTTATATTATGTATGATAAACGCACGCTTCTCGCCATCAAACTGTAAAGTTTGGCGAGTAAAAAACTGTAAAAAAAATAACTTGTTTTTTAAGAGAAACAATAAAAAACCCCTAGATGAATTTAGGATAAGGGCAAGAAAATGATGGTGGATGAACTCTGAAAAGCCATTTTTGTTACTGTCGCGAATCATACACTGATTTAAACCATTTCAGGGCCAGAGTGTTGCCTTTTAAGGCCCATCTAACCCTAAAATCAAAATCAAAATCAATCAAAATCCAATCATTTATTTCAAGTAGGCCAGTTGCAGGCACTTTTGAATTGTCGAAACAAAGATGAAAATTAAATGTAGCTACAGTCCCAGTCACAAGACATAAAAACTGTGAAAGTACTGTAGTTGCCCATTCCCTAGCGTAGATCTCTATGGAGAAGAACGGGCAAGAAACTCCATGGACACTCTTTTAAATCATAAAATTGTTACAAAATCTTGGTTACATCATTCGTGTTGAGATGGTATATTATGTGAGAACAATGTAGCAAGATGTGCACGTTAAAAGTGTCCATAGTAAAAACAAAAAATTCAATTAAAAAATAAACATTAAAATAAGCCACGGCAACTAAGAGATGACCAGTCACAACTGACAGCGCCCGTTCACGAACATGACGCATGGATCAGCACCATTTAACTCAACCATTTTGTAGGGAACCAAATAATGATCGGACACACGCGCCACCATCAGCGAGACATTAGAGTGAGTGTATGGAGCTTGATGTGCAGCTCGGGGATGTCTGGGGGCTGGTTATCTTCATCAGACAGTGAAAGGCCAAATTCTTGAGGGGCACAGTTTATTGCTCACAACACATGGAACGCACACAGTACAGCAGTATTTAGTTAGATCACTTTAATCGTCCTTTTACTATAATTTGTAATTGTAGGTTATAAAAATGTACGGCCGCGCACACCGACCGAGGCAACGGAAGACAAGTGATTTTACAATGTTGCCAAAAACCAAAAGTTAAAAATATTTTTGTTGGTGTTGCCAACATGTTCGCCACCAGAAAAGAAGCCTTTTTTACAATGCAAAGTTACCTAGATATTGTACTAATAAACAGTAAAAGTTACAACAAACTTGTTACAAATCAAAAAACCAAAAACAAAACAACAGTTTTGATAACTTAATAAAATTATAAGTACTTACACCTACTTTTTTGTTTACTTTTATAACATAACTAACTAAGAGACAACGCTGAGAAAACGCACATCAAAATATACAACATTTGTTACAAACGACTGCTTAGATAGTAAAACTTAACACTTTATCATCTTATCACTAGACAACTTGATTACTCTTATTACATAACTAAAACTAAGAGACAACCCTGTTTAGTTACTTATATAAATCGAAAGAAACACACATTAAACCATAAAACATTAGTTACAAACAACTGCTTATATAGTAAGACTTGACACTTAATTATCTTATCACTAGACAACCTTATATACCTATATAATGTATTTCGGCATGGACTTGTGCAAAGTACCGAGTTATATACTTAAGTTAGATTGTCATATAATGGTAGAACACAGATGCCTGACAAGGAGCGCATATAAGTTCTTCCATTAGGAGCAGTAACTTCCATCGCTCTAACCTTCCCATCTTTGCCTGGAAAGACTTTCGAGACTCTAGCCAATGGCCAATGCAACGGGGGACAATTCGGTTCTCTAAGAATAACCAACATACCTTCTGCCACATTAGGTACGCTTGATTGCCATTTTGATCTACATTGCAATGAGTTTAAGTAATATTTATGCCAAATGGACCAGAAACATTGTTTTGCATGTTCACAAACCTTCCAAAACTTCAGTCTGTTAGTAGGCAAGTCAGAAATATCTTTTTCAGGGTAAGACATGATCGCACTACCTGTTAAAAAATGACCAGGGGTCAAATAACTGAAATCGTTGATATCGGAGGACATAGGTACGAGAGGTCTCGAATTAAGTATGCCTTCTATCTGTACTAAGATAGTATTTAATTGTTCATAGGTAAGAACTCGTTTTTGCAAAATTCTTTTGAGGTGAAATTTTGTACTTTTCACCGCAGCTTCCGCCAGGCCAGCAAACACAGGTGAGTAACTGGGCACGAAATGAAATTTTACACCTTGCTGGGCCGAAAACGATTGCACCCGTGTTTGATGTTCTGAGGTAGCCTGCAACCGGTACAAGTCGGCCAATTGGTTCGCTGCACCCCTAAAATTAGTCCCATTGTCAGCGAAGACTTCGCTGGGCAACCCTCGTCTCGCTACGAGGCGCTTGAAGCAGGCTAAAAATGAGTCAGTTGTTAGATCTGATGACAGCTCCAAGTGCACTGCTTTTGTGACAAAACAAACGAACACACATATGTATCCTTTTGTTTCCACTGACCTCCTCATTCTACTATTTTTAACTAGAAGGGGCCCTGCGAAGTCCACACCAACCTTTAGGAAGGGCTTGCACGCAGTAACGCGCTGTTGCGGCAATGAACCCATTAGCTGCTTTGCAGACTCGGCTTTCATCCTAAAACACACAAGACATTTGTGAGTTATTTTTTTTAATTTGCCGCATGGCATTTATAAGCCAGTATTTCTGATTTAAAATGGAAAGAAGTAATTTAGGACCTGCATGAAATAATCTTTGATGTTCAGACCTAATCAAGAGTTCAGTGACCTTAGATTCCTTATGTAAAATGATTTGATGTTTTTGTTCATAGGGAATTTGGGAATTTTGTAACCTGCCACCTACTCTGAGTAAACCTTGATCATCCAAGAATGGATGTAACGATTTTAGAGGACCTAATAAGTCCCTATTTAGTTTTAGGGTTTTAATTTCCTGGCTAAAATAAACATATTGCTCTTGCTTGATAATTAAATTTAAAGCTTTTGTTAACTCTTCACTAGATAAATAATTGAGAAGAATTTTATTGTTTTTTGTTTTTATATTGTTGCAAAACCTAAGTACATAAGCCATGACTCGTGTCATCTTATGTATGTCAGAATACTTCTGCAAAAATTCGAATAAATCGTTTTGTACCTGCGTCGAGAGTGTAACAAGTTGATCACTAGATGGCGCCACTTTCTTGAGTTCAGGAAGGGTAACAGTTGGGAGGTTTTGACTGTCATTGCAGAACTCATGCTTACCATTTTGTAGGAAGGATAGTCCGTGCCACCATAATGAGCGGCTCGCAAGATCTTGTGGATCCATCCCCCTGCTAATAAGATCGGCAGGGTTTTCCTTCGTGTTGACGTAGCGCCACTGATACTGAGAAGAAATTTCTTTAATAATCTTCACTCTGTTCGCGACGTAAGCTTGTAAGCTAATAATTTCGGTATTAAGCCAACCCAGCACTATCATGGAGTCAGTCAATAAGTAAACATTATTTATTACAATTTTTAAGCTAAGTGTATCGTGCGTTCTTTTGATCAGGTGCGATAATAAAAGCGCGGCATTGAGTTCTAATCGCGGTATGGTTAGTGGCTTGCTATGTGAATTAATTCTCGATTTTGAACAGAGTAAAGATATGTTTACCTTACCTGTTACGTCCAGCACTCTGAGATAGACACAGCATCCATACCCAGTAGAACTTGACGCGTCGGCAAACCCAATGAGTTGAACAGCTTCGGCAGATTTAGAGACTGGAATGTTCCTATTAAAAGAAATTGGCTCCATAGCAAATAAATCAGCAGCAAACCTCAACCACTCCTCCTTGACTGCAGCGGGGGGCGGGGCATTCCAGTCTAGCTTATCAAGCCAAAGCTTTTGCAATATTACTTTTGCCTTAACGATGATGGGACTCACAAACCCCATGGGATCGTAAAACCGTGCAATGTAGCTTAAAATTGATCTTTTTGTTACTTTATCGTTTTCAAAATTGTTTGGACAGGACATAGTAAAACAATCATTCTTTATGTCAACATGCAATCCTAGTGCTATCATTGTGCAACTATCTTTTTGTAGCTCTAACTCATTAAATTGCTGTTCACTATATGGAATGTCTGACAAAACTTCTGGTGAATTGGATGCCCACTTGTGTGTATGAAAACCACCTTTCTGTAAAATCGCCACTAGTTGACTTTTGGCTTCTAGTAATTCTAATTTATCAGATGTTGAATATAAAATATCATCAATATAAGTGCAGTTGTTCAAAATAAATGAGGCAAGGGGATAATCAGTACCATACCCATTAGCTAGTTCAAGCAAGCATCTTGTAGCCAGGAAACTACTACTCTTCATACCATAAGTAACAGTGTTCAAGCGCATGCATTGTATTGTATCACTAGGATGGCTGCGCCATAGAATGTTTTGGAGACTTGCATGCTTTGGATTGACTAATATATTCCTAAACATTTTTTGGATATCGGTTGAGAAAGTAAAGTCACCTATTCGATACAAAAGTATTATATCAAAAAGTTCTTTTTGTGGTAATGAACCATTGAGCATTAAATCATTTAAGCTGACCTTTTGATTTGTTTTCATGGATGCGTCAAAAACGACCCTTGTGCGAGTGGTCTTGCTAGACTCGTTGACCACTGCATGGTGAGGTAGGAAATATACAGGGTCTTGTTCAAGATCATAACTCTGAAATTCAATATATTGACCGTGACCTAGCTCAACATATTCCTGAATGAATTTTTTATACACTGTTAAAAGAAGGGGATTTTTGTGAAGCCGCTTTTCCAAGCTTAAAAACATGTGCAATGCCAAATCAAAAGAATTACCTAAATGGCTGTTAACTTCGGAAATAGGTACTTTGATGGGTATGTCAACCTGAAATTTATTATTATTTAATTTGACAGATTTTTGGAAAATGTCTTCAGCTAGGTCATGCTCACTCAGCTTCTCACAGTATGCCTGAGGGACCTTCTCCACCTCAAAAAAGTTTTTAATTTCATCATCGATGTTATTGTCACATGTTGAACAGATTAAGGTTACCTTATTGTCAGGTACCTGTTGTTGCAAAATTGTGCCCCCGATGACATATCCAAGCTTGGTGTTGACTAAATTACTTGACTGCAACTCTACCTCCGGCTGAGATGGCAGCAGAATCTGAAAAAACACATCAGCACCAATTAGTAAATTGATACTGGATGGGACATAATAGTCTTTGTCAGCCAACACTATGCCCTCGGGTATTTTAATTTTTGAAATATCTATTTTTTTTTTGTGGCAATTTGCAAGTTATTTGCTGAACAACGTGGAAGTTAATTGTCCTCTTGTAAGAGGAAGTTGTTGATTGTATCTGCAAAGGAATACAATATTTGGCACAGTTCTGCGAATTGCCAACACCAATTATATTTGTATTTTTGGGTGTTGGGGTCAAACCTAGTTGTTTAATTAAACTATCTGTTGCTAGGGATGCCTGAGAACCTGTGTCTAGAATCGCCTTTGCTAATATTACCTTTTTGTCCTTGGTCAGTAGCTTAACTTGTGCTGTAGGGAGTAAAATATTAGAATGAGCTTGTTCTCCGGACAACAAACTGACAGGTGGAACAGTTTCATCATAGTGAATCAGTGAATTATGAGGTTGCTTGCACTGATCACACTTAAAATGGAATTTACATTTTCCATTGTGTTTGTTTAAACAAACTTGACACAAACTTTGAGCCTTTGTGAAGTTTAATCGCTCCAGAGCAGAAAGTAATTTAAAAGATTTGCAATTAAATAACTTGTGCGTGGTAGACTTACAGTGTAAGCAGGCAGTTGCAGAAGTCTTCTGTGCCGCTACATTCACCACCACCTTGCTGCCCTTGGAAGTTGTGGGCTCCGCATTCTCCATAGCGAGGGCCCTCTTCTCGAGGAACTCGATGAAGTCCTTTACCTTTGGCTCCATGTTGTCGTCGCGCTCCATTTGGTAGGCTCTTGCAGTGTAGGTATCTAATTTGCGAGTAAGGATACATAAAACTATTGGATCCCAATATTTTATGTCATTGTTGAGATTTTCAATGGCCGCTAGAATTTGTTTTGTGCTCGAAACAAAACTGCGAATATTTGCAGAAGTAGACTTTGTTAGGGCTGAAAGATCTAACAACTGTGCAATATGTTCATTCTGAATTTTATATTTATTATTGTACCTTTCATCTAATAATTGTCTTGCTTTTAAATAACTTTCATTAGACAAGGGCAAGTTCTTTATGAGGTCGTAAGGCTCACCTTTTAGATAAGACCGCAAATAGTATAATTTCTGTAAGGAATCTAAATGTTTGTCCCTGTGTATAAGTGAATCGAAAAGTGAAATGAAGGGTTGATATTCTGAGTACTCACCTTGGAAGCAAGACATCTGTATGGTAGGTAATTTAGTACGAGAGTGACATTCAGTTACATCGTTAGCATCACTATGCTTTGCAGTTTTCAGTTCAATCGCGTCTTGCAACTTTGCCATGACGTTGAAATATTTGTTTTCTAGTACTGAAAAGTCCTCATCGTCTGAGGATTCACACAGGAAAAATATCTTCTTATTGAAACTTTCGTATTCCGTGTAAAGAGACTCTTACTTAGACATTTTAACTTTTAGGTTAGGTAACAGCATGGTTGCTACGTCCGAATCTCTACAAGACCCGCATAGTCTCGTAATGGACGCTTTAACATGTAACGTTGTAGAAACACAAAATAGTTTCTACCGTTACTTTGTAAACATAACCTATTCAACACTTTAATTAAGTTAAATGTCAAAACAAACGCCACAGAGTATACATACTCATTGGGCCGTGCAGTTACTATACGACTAAAATTAGCTGTTTTTACCAGTGCTGTGCGCGCGTTACGTGTATCGGATCGAATGAGTGAAGACTTGTCTATGCGTAAACACGCCAGTATAAATGTCACGGACTCGCCATGACGAGTCCTTTTTGGAAATATTCTGCTCCCAGTGACTAGACGCGTTTTTTTTATCGGAAATTAAATTTCTAGAAGTATTCGTGATCTAGAATATTCGGGCTTAAAGCAGGCAGCTTTAATTTTTGTTAGTAACCTAACTCTTAACGTTTTGTGTCTACGTAAACCCCATACTGGGTAAGTGTTGAACAGCAATTCACGTTCTCATATTTTGTGTATCACTAGCTACGCGACGTGGTCTCAACATGTGAGCCACATTCTATCACCGTTTTTGCTATGCACATTCAAATGCTTAATATGTATATGCATAATATTGTAGCCTTCAGCCGAGTGTGTTTGACATTTTTCATGACACTCATAATGTGCAAATCATGTCGTGCTTACCACCACCATCATGTAAACTCCGTACTGATTGTGACTACCACACATCACCTTCATTGGCGCACGGGTATTTCTCGCTTTGCTTTTGCCTTGGTGTCACAATCAGCGGGGATGACTGCTAGCCATTCCGTGACACGCTGGACGTTATTTTCCAGGGTTCAAGATTCCGGCTGACAGTCAGGATTTCGGCTGACAACCGTTTTACCGGCATCCAATTTGCCGCGGGCTCCGCAGCGGGTACCCTTTACCTGCGTGGCCGCGTCGAAATTCTACGGGTCGGCGCGATCATCTGCCGTCCGTCACCCTACCTGGCGTCTGCAGCGTGGCACACCGCTACGGTCATCGTCACGCCGGGCTGAGCCAGGAGAGTACTGTGCAACCCCCGGGCGGGCTTGGAGAAACTTGTGACCATAAACCTACCCACACCCGTTTAGTTTATTAATATATTTTTATGTTGACCTGGGTCCGTGGTTTTCTTTTATTTACCCCCACGGACACCCTTTCCGTCACATTGGCGCCCAAAAACGTGGTTTTATGGTCACTTTTCTTCAAGTTCTCTTGAGGGTGTTTTTTTTTTATGTTGGTGTTTTTTTTTTTGTGTGGTTGTCTTTGCTGTGTGAAACGTTTTTTTTGGTTGCCAGCAACTAAGGTGCACGTAACGGTACAGTGTTCTACGTTTTTTTATTATAGTTAGCGTTTTTTTTTTTTGAAAAAAATAAGTGGAGGTAGAAGAAAAAAAAAAGTAACTAATTATTTTATCATTCTTCGTAGTAGTAGGGCCAATAGTAACGGCTCGCCCCGGGGAAGTACTACCACCAAACTTAATTCTTCCGGTAATCAGCGTTGCTGTGTGCCGGCTGAAGAGTTTGGGTGCCGGGTATTAATTACTGGCTAAAAATTTAAAAGACAATAACAACTTAGTCTATGTCCACCAACAATTTATGCAGCTTGTTCTATTAAATAAATCAACAAGTTTGCTCGTTAGGTGACAATTTTTTTTTTCCTCTCTCCAAATAATAGTAATAACACATATCAAGGAGACCATTCCATAGAAATATAATATTAAACAACTATTTATTAACAACAATTTAGATTCACAACGTTTCATAGTTTTTTCTTTTGTTTGTACAATCACAGGATTTTACTTATTCACTTGTATCATTGACTTTGTATGGAGTGACGATTAACTTTTAACTTGTCACACAATTTTATTAACATTTAACTTTGGATTTTGATCACTTTTGTTCTTGTGAATTATCTTGTTATTGATAACTCAACATTAGGTAATTCATAATAATCATTTAGCAACATAAACAGTTTTATGATTTTGTTTGTTCTCACATATTTTGAGTACAGTCATGGAACTAATTGTGTTTACAAGTTGTCATAAAACTTATTGTTTATATTCAACATTACATTACTTACTGAACGCGTACACATTAGTTGCACCTGTTTTTAATTTTTTTGCTTTTTCTTAATTAAATTATTTTCAGTTATTTTTTTTTTGTCGTTTCTTACTTAAATCTCAAATCATTTCATAGGATAACAACCGAAACGTTATTTTTAGTTTAGATTTGTAACAGTCGGAGTACTTGTCACTATTCATTCCTTGTTGTTTGCTGTTCAACACTTAACGGTTAACTTTATTTTTTTAAATTTAATTTCATAGATAAAAAAGAACATACGAATCTTGTCACATCTTCAAATGGCTTATCCAATTAAATTTATGTCTCTGTCATGACATGAGTAAAATACTTAGGTACCTGGCACTTTAAAGACTTAGAATAATTGGTAGGTTAGTTTAGGTGTCCATACATAGAAGTAGTTCCTTTTTTATTTTTTAATATGTTAATTATAACTTCATACATCTGAGCGGTTGCAACTCATTAAATAAGCCTTTGCAGGAGCGGGTGGATACTCCTTAAATAAGCCTTAATCCAGTTCAATTAAATATATCTGAGCGGTTGCAACTCATTAAATAAGCCTATGCAGGAGCGGTTGGATACTCTTTAAATAAGCCTTAATCCATTTTTTCAATTTAGTAACCCAGTAGACTTCTTTAACTTTTGCATACTTGCTCGTAAGCGGTTGCAGCTGCTAGCACGTCTGTTTTGCGCGAGTATTACGTCAACTTCGGACATGATACTCTCACGTACTTGTTAGGAAGCGGACTCACCTCATGTTAAGGTGGTCTGTTAAATATGTTAGGATACGATTTGGTGATATGATGGATGAATGTGGACGAATAAAAGGGGTCGTAAATCAGATGCGAGGTATAGTAGGAGTAAAGGATTTTTACTGAGGTAAAAACCCTAACCAAGCGGGGGGGTATTGTAACGTTGTAGAAACACAAAATAGTTTCTACCGTTACTTTGTAAACATAACCTATTCAACACTTTAATTAAGTTAAATGTCAAAACAAACGCCACAGAGTATACATACTCATTGGGCCGTGCAGTTACTATACGACTAAAATTAGCTGTTTTTACCAGTGCTGTGCGCGCGTTACGTGTATCGGATCGAATGAGTGAAGACTTGTCTATGCGTAAACACGCCAGTATAAATGTCACGGACTCGCCATGACGAGTCCTTTTTGGAAATATTCTGCTCCCAGTGACTAGACGCGTTTTTTTTATCGGAAATTAAATTTCTAGAAGTATTCGTGATCTAGAATATTCGGGCTTAAAGCAGGCAGCCTTTAATTTTTGTTAGTAACCTAACTCTTAACGTTTTGTGTCTACGTAAACCCCATACTGGGTAAGTGTTGAACAGCAATTCACGTTCTCATATTTTGTGTATCACTAGCTACGCGACGTGGTCTCAACATGTGAGCCACTTTCTATCACCGTTTTTGCTATGCACATTCAAATGCTTAATATGTATATGCATAATATTGTAGCCTTCAGCCGAGTGTGTTTGACATTTTTCATGACACTCATAATGTGCAAATCATGTCGTGCTTACCACCACCATCATGTAAACTCCGTACTGATTGTGACTACCACACATCACCTTCATTGGCGCACGGGTATTTCTCGCTTTGCTTTTGCCTTGGTGTCACAATCAGCGGGAATGACTGCTAGCCATTCCGTGACACGCTGGACGTTATTTTCCAGGGTTCAAGATTCCGGCTGACAGTCAGGATTTCGGCTGACAACCGTTTTACCGGCATCCAATTTGCCGCGGGCTCCGCAGCGGGTACCCTTTACCTGCGTGGCCGCGTCGAAATTCTACGGGTCGGCGCGATCATCTGCCGTCCGTCACCCTACCTGGCGTCTGCAGCGTGGCACACCGCTACGGTCATCGTCACGCCGGGCTGAGCCAGGAGAGTACTGTGCAACCCCCGGGCGGGCTTGGAGAAACTTGTGACCATAAACCTACCCACACCCGTTTAGTTTATTAATATATTTTTATGTTGACCTGGGTCCGTGGTTTTCTTTTATTTACCCCCACGGACACCCTTTCCGTCACAAACATAGCCTCGATTACTGCGAAGTTCACGAATAGCTTCTTTTATTTCAGCCATCACTCAGATATCACCAGTTATTATGGTACAAAGTAGGTACAACTGTATTTGCACAAATCCGAGCGAGCACAATACTTTTACAATGATAAAATATTTCAACACAGAAACTAGTTCCACACAATCCAAAATGTTCCAATCAATCACGCTTGCAATCGAGCTTACACAATAGACTTTGCATAGCTTAACTAAAATACAATACAATTTTAAGTCCACCGACAAATTAAAATACTAAAACTTAAAAGTACTAATGATTGGATAAAAATTCCTGTAGCCGTAGCGTCGGTCGACGTCATACGACCAACCATAGATAATACACCATCCGCGCTGTGATTGGACGTTTGTCGCGCAGCCAACGTAACGCCGCTGAAGTAATCGCGCGCGCTGCCGCTGATTTGAGTGCGCTGCGCAGTGTTGCCACCCTGCACCACAGCTCTTGTCTGTCGTTGATTGAATGTTCGCCGATCTTGAATGCGCGGGAACTGTCTTCTCAATCGTCTTGTCGTTTTGCCACGAGGAAGTGACAAAATGGCCGATCTTGAATGATGCGGATTGATTGAAAATATAATTATGGTGGAAGCTTGAAACTAGCCTCTTTGGTCTTCCGTTTTTTGTAGGCTGAACAGCTGTAGCTAGCACCGATGAGGTATCGCGGGCCAACCAAATTGCAGCCGCCTTGTGCCTTGCAGCCTAAATTGCCTCTGCGCGTCTTTTGTAGTGATGTCTTCCTTTGCAGCGGGATTGCGCCGCATGCAGCTCACAATGGAGATCGCTGTGGTGCTTTGTCCAAGCACTCGTTGCCCGCCTGACGAAGAAATCGCGGTTCGAAGGACCAATGTATGGAGCTTGATGTGCAGCTCGGGGATGTCTGGGGGCTGGTTATCTTCATCAGACAGTGAAAGGCCAAATTCTTGAGGGGCACAGTTTATTGCTCACAACACATGGAACGCACACAGTACAGCAGTATTTAGTTAGATCACTTTAATCGTCCTTTTACTATAATTTGTAATTGTAGGTTATAAAAATGTACGGCCGCGCACACCGACCGAGGCAACGGAAGACAAGTGATTTTACAATGTTGCCAAAAACCAAAAAATAAAAATATTTTTGTTGGTGTTGCCAACAGTGAGCATGACATACTCTCAACTGCCAGGGCACATTCAAGTCAAGAAAAGACGTAGGATTCCAGTGAATGATAGCTTTACATAGTACTTATACAATATGGGCTATGCCATTATATAATACTAGAGATTGAATCTATACAATGCAAAGATAGTTGTACAATCTTCATCAGCTCCAAAAATTATATGTAATGTTATCTTATTTATGCGCCCCTGTCCATGTGGAGCAGGACCAGCATTGAGCCACGCATTTTTATCAGCGATATAATCGCCCAACTTGTAATAAGCTTGCTTACATAGTGTGCGTTTGATGCATGTTTTAAATTTCGTCTCATTCAGTTCAAGAATACTTTGTGGAATTTTATTATAGCATCTCAAACAGTACTCCATGAAAGATGAGTCTACTTCAGCGAGTCTGAAGCCTGGCTGAACTAGTTGGTCCCTATTTCTAGTACTGTAATTATGTCTGTCACCTCTTTTACCAAAAAGATGCAAATTTTTTCTGACGTACATTATGTTTTCGTAGATATACTGACAATGTACCGTCATGATGCCAATATCTTTAAACAGTTCCCTTAGAGAATCGCGCCTATGAAGATTATATATGGCTCTGATGGCTCTTTTTTGCAGAATAAATATAGACTCAATATCTGCAGCCCGTCCCCATAGCAAAATGCCATAAGACATTATACTATGAAAGTAACTAAAATAGACCAGTCTAGCGGTATCTACATCAGCAAATTGATGGATTTTTCTAATAGCGTATGCTGCTGAACTTAGCCGCCCCGCAAGGGATGTTAAATGTGAACCCCATTGTAGCCTTGAATCAAGCGTAATCCCCAGGAAAACCGTTTTATCTACGAATTCAAGTTTTTCTTTATTCAATATTATTTCACAATCACTACTCTTAACAATGGGTAAAGCAAATCTTATGCATTTAGTTTTTTTTCATTTAATACCAAATTGTTTGCTGTGAACCAATTATGGACCTGAAGTAGGGCATTATTCAGGTCATCTATATTTTGGGCCCGTCTATTTATCTTAAAAATTAGGGAAGTGTCATCAGCAAACAACACCATATTTTGAGGTTGGTTTTTCAATAAATAGGGTAGATCATTTATATACATGAGAAAGAGGAAAGGACCCAATATTGAGCCTTGCGGAACCCCCATTTTTACTTTTAAACCCTTTGAATTTACACCATTTATTGAACAAGTTGTTGTCTGTCACTCAAATATGATTTTACCAAACTAAGTGCAAGTTGACCTAGTCCGTAATGCTCAAGTTTCAAAAGTAATGTGTCGTGATTTACGCAATCAAATGCTTTAGAAAGGTCACAAAATATTCCTATGGCGTCTTGAGACTCTTCCCACGCAGTAAATATGTGCTTTAACAAGTTATCACCGGCGTCAGTCGTACAACGTCCCTTTGTGAAACCATACTGTTGCTCGTGTAAAATTTTGTTGGTGTTAAACTGAAAAATACTAAAATTAGCAACTCTATTTGTGGTGGTTCAAACTTCGTTACAAAATACTGTTAGATTAAAGTTCTAATTGCACTACAAAGGGGTTGTTACGTCAGTCACTGCGGCCGAATAGTGCGAAATGAGTGGTTTTTTGGGATTTACAAAAAATCTGTTAAAAAAATTAAAATGCACTAAGACCTGCTCTATAGTTAGTATGCAAAGTTCATGATCTAATTTGAAGTACTTTTTGAATACCAGCGGTTTATTGTTCGATTTGGAGGTAAATTTGGATTTTTTTTCTATCGAGAAAAGTTTATGGAATCGTGTTTTCGTCACACATCTACCTAGCATTAATCCGCAACTTTACCATATATTTATTTCAAAATTAATTAATGTATTTTAGGCGTAACGGAGGAATATGCTAAGTCATTTGAGGCATATATGGCCCATAAGAACTAGGACGACCATGTCTACCTATCTTAATGATTCAAACTGACCCAAAAGTATCTCTTGGGCATACTGCTCAACAACGCCTAAAAGGTTCGTGAGCTTTCATTAACAAACCCTTTTAAAACTAAAAGCCTTTTCGTATGTTCCTGTTTACGTATTTATAGTAGGTAAGTAGTATTAGTAGGTTTATCAACTGGTTTCATAGAATAAATGAACCTGGTATTTTTTGTGACTTGTGGTCTCAAGCACTAGGTACTGCATCAGATTTTGAGTTTATTCCCTGGTCGGACAAGGTCAAATTTTTATTCAGCTTTGCAGAAAATTTAGTATAAACTCGTATGTTATAGTGAAACTTCGAAGCTCCGGCGCCAACACCCTAAGTGCTCATTTACGGTGTCGCGAAAGATGCGGTTATCCAAACGAAATGTGAGTGAATCGAATGATTATTATTGCTGGTATCATCTGCTTGTCGATGAATATAAAAAAAATGACAGTTGAGAGGGTAGGGTAGATTTTAGAAATAGAATAAAAAAAGAGGTTATGTAGAACACGAAAGGATCGTGAGTGAGTGAGTGTGTGAGTGAACGGCACGCGGAGGGCGAGCGGAGGAAATTACAACAAGAGGTAACAAAAAGAGTGAGCTGGCCCCCTGGTGAGTTGTACAAAGTTGATAAGAGTTAACTGGGGGTGTATATCGAGAAATTACGTATGGGACCCCCTAAAAGACCCTTAGTCTGGAATGTGTGTGTATATGAACGATGATGGTGACTAGCCTTTCCGCGGTGAGAGGAACATACCACTTGCGTGGCTCTCGGGCAGGTTAGTGGCACCAGAATCATATCATAAAGAAAAAATGTGAACTTCTCGATATACCCCCCTGAGTCAATTTGTCGTGTAAGTGTCAGCACCTGAGGTTCTTGAACCTGATAAGGCAAACGTCACGACAACGGTGCGGCTCGCTTTCAATTCAAACATAATAATAGCAATGTATGAGAGCGTTTAAGAAGCGATTTTACTCGCGTTTGCTTGAAATGCACCGTCGCCCGCCGCGGTGCACGCCACGTCACCCGCCGCGTTTCCGTTCGCTACATTTTGAACCAGGACCTCACCAATCACGCTTGCGACCACCACCACCAACGAGGCAGTCAGCGAGAATTTGTCATTTCTGTCATTAAACTGATTGACTTAGTTTATAAGCGCTGAATAATTAAAATCACATAATTATTTCAATGGACTTGTAACGTTATGACTCTGAAAACGTTCAAAACGTTCCGTATTCTGATTAACAGAAGATCCAGCTGTTGACAGTAAGTACCGATGAATTAATAATGATGCCTGTCAGTGAAGTAATTAGTGCTTCAAGGTCAATGACATGAATAGGTATTATTATGTAGCCTTTGTCTACATATACCTAATTTCCATGTGTCATGCGATCAACTTGTGGTAGATTATATTATAATGGTTTTCAACGTAAAGTTGCGGAGCCCGTGGCTAAATAATAACAGCCGCTCGGGTCGATCTTTAGTTTAAGCCGTGCTTGCCTAGGTTGGTCTGTGGATGGGTGACCACCTATACATACTGGGTCGCCTCTGTGCCTCGGAAAGCACGTTAAGCCGTTGGTCCCAGCTGTCATTTGTAGATCTTTGACGACTGTCAAAGATCTACAAATGATAACACAATTTTACAATGATACATAATTTTTTGGGCACTGACTATTTACCTGTAACGACTGTTACAGGTAAATAGTCAGTGCCCAAAAAATTATGTCAACCAGTCTTACCAAGGGTTATCGTAATACCCAGTACTAACTGGGTTGTGGAGGTCAGATAGGCAGTCGCTCCATGTAAAATACAGGTATTCAGCTGCATCCGCTTAGACTGGAAGCCGACCCCAACATAGTTGGTTTTCAATAAAATCGGGTAACAATTTTCGCTATAAAGGTAAACGCACACTTATCCGCGCCGAAAGAACCGACCACGCCGAAAGAAACATTTTCTCATCCGTTTAACGTTATTTATTCGTCCGATTCGACGCGGACAAGTGTGCGAGGTTTTATAGGATTTCATACAAGTCATTCTAAAATTTGATTCTTTCAGCTCTTTCGCTTCTGATAAGTGTGCGTTCACCATAAAACTCAAGTGCAATTTAAAAAAAAAATACCTTTCATGGATCCAAATAGGATCATGGATCTACTGTTGTATGGGAATTTGATACTTTTTTTATGAATCAGGTCTGACACACCTTCTGAGACTGCCTCATTGACCGAGTGGTCGCAAGCAGACTGCTGTGCATCAGGTCCTGGGTTCGATTCCCGGGTGTTATTGGGTTTTTCCATAAGGATTTTGTCAGTAGCAGCCACGGAGTTTTGATTTGTGCCCGGTTCATTAAATAAATAAATAAATATCGCTGGACATTAACACACAGCGCCATCTAGTGCCACACTAAGCAACGAGGCTTGTGTCGTGGACACCAGATAGTTGATATACTACATAATAAATGTACTTTTTTGTTTGTAAATTCATACTTGTTATACATATAAACATCCATGACTCGGAAACAAAATGTCCATGCTCATCACACAAACATTTGCTCCGACCGGGATTCGAACCCGAGACCCTAAGAACGTAAGCCAGCCGCACCACCGCTGCGCCATTTGGGTCGTCATTACAATAAGAATAATAATAACATCTTTATTTTCAGGCTACTTTGGCCCATAGATACATACCTTAAAGACTAAAATATAATATATCATAATAGTACAATGTGCACTACACAATAGGCATGCCCTCTATTACATGGGATTTAAGGTCAATGTATCCAGGGCAGCCCGCAAAATTTAATTTTTCTTACGTTTTTGCAATTTGCAGGCCAGTGCTAGGTTGTATGTGGATTAGAATATTATTCGCGGCTGTAAGACGTATGTAGTTACAGAATTATAATCATCAAAATAATCTATATAACTCTCCAAGTTCATAAAGGTGCACGAATGACCTTGACCTTGAAAAAGTCATTTTTCCACCTTTATGAACTTGGAGGGTTGTATTGATGATTCACAAAATTTGAATTTCGCGGGCTGGTTGGAGCAACATAACTGGCGAAACTGGGTGTACGGTGTGTATTAGGCGCACCTCTGCCTAACCCTCCGAGATAACAGACGTGATGTCATGTTATTAATTTATTAGAAACGAGCTTCATAGTAACAGTTTTTTCAAAACACTTCCTCGAAAACTGGTCCATAACGCACTACGATTAGGTACAACATGAAATGTATTTCACACGGGTGCGTTTTTTTCCATTTTCCCGCACGTGTGCGGGAATGAAAATCGCCACAGATACTATACTTATTCCAAATTGATACAATGCCTATAATCTGAGGTGATTTTTTTAATTTTTATTTCGGCAAAGCATCTTTGAGCGTCTTTACGGCATAAATATTTTTTGAATATTCAAATTGTGTTTATAAATAGAATATCATAAATAAACATGATTATTAAAAACTAAAAGTTTATTTGTTTGAGGAGCAGCGGTGGCCCAGTGGTGGCGGCCCCGACTTACGAACAGTAAGTCGTGGGTTCGAACCCAGGCAGGCGCAGTACTTTGTGTAATTTATTTCATCACCGCTGCTCTAAAAACGGTGAAGGAAAACATCGTGAGGAAACCGGCATGTCCTAGAACCAAAAAATTCGAAGACATGTGACATCTTCCAACCCGCACTGGGCCCGCGTTGTGGATTATAGCCCATTCCCTCTCATAGAGAGGAGGCCTGAG
Organism: Xestia xanthographa; assembly: GCA_905147715.2. Taxonomy (NCBI): domain Eukaryota; kingdom Metazoa; phylum Arthropoda; class Insecta; order Lepidoptera; family Noctuidae; genus Xestia; species Xestia xanthographa. The sequence continues at coordinate 22,417,254 of LR990646.1, forward strand.
TCCCAGCAGTGGGAACATTAATAGGCTGATGATGATGATGATGATGAAAAGTTTATTTATTTTGATTTTCAACAACTCGTCCCAAATGGGACATAGGCTTGTGGGACGAGTTGATGATCGACTCACTTTTATACAGAAATTAACATTTATTTGTGTTCTAAATTCAAAAATAAAAAAAAAACTATTTTTTATATTAGGCTGTTTAAGGTATGACACCTTTGCTTCTCCTTCACCTGGCGAAAGTAAAGCGCGGAAAAAAAAGATAATTAAAATCATAGTTTCATTCATGACAAAAATATTTTTCGTTCTTATAAATTACTAGCTGTTGCCCGCGGCTTCGCCCGCGTGAAGTTCGGTAACTGTCCCACGGGATCATACTAAAGGGATAAATAGTATCCTACATGTTAATCCAGGTTATAAACTATATATCACAATCGTTATCACAATCACCATCACTATCACCATCATTATCACTGTCACAATCACAATCACCATCACCATCATCGTTATCACAACAACCATCACCATCACTATTCCAATCACAATCACTATCACTATCACAATAATTATCATAATCACCATCATCGTTATCACAATCATCACAATAAATCAACACTCACGACTCTATAGAAGTCGAATCCGCCATCTTTTGGATCAAAAAATAAATGCCATATTCGTAATCAGCACCAATGATAATCTCGGAATCGACACCCATATTGATTTTTAGACATTTCGACCCCATCGCACTCCAACAGGGGATGATGGTATTTCAGGTCCGCCACATTAAATCTTAAAATCACTGTTTTTGTAATACACCCGACCCGATACACCATACAAACAATACCAAACTCATTTCCCCCTTTAGGGGTTGAAATCTGAAAAAACCTGAAACCCATTTCTACCCATTTATCGATAGGAGTACTCCTGTGAAGTTTCGAATAAAACAGTCTAACTGATTGTTTGTTTCCTCATACAAACTTTCGACTCCCGTTTCACCCCCTTAGGGAGTACATTTTGAAAAATCCTTTCTTAGTACACCGTAAGACTTCATAAGACCTACGCGGGTGTTGGGCTGTGTATTGATTTTTATACTTTGTCACCGCATTTCCCTGTCTTGGGAGTTTAATTCTGAATAAACCTGAAACACAAATGTTTACTCATTTATCGACGATAGGAGTACTCCTGTTAAGTTTCGAATAAAATAGTCTAACTAATCTTGTTTCCCCATACAAACTTTGGAGCCCTTTTTCACCCCCTTAAGGAGTGAATTTTGAAAAAACCTTTGATAATGCACTCCTTGACCACATAAGGAACCTACTTGCCAAATTTGGAATCTGTAGACCCAGTGGTTTGGGCTATGCTATGATATGTCACTCAGTCAGTCAGTCAGTTTCTTCTTCTTTTATATATTTTTACCCGAGTGCGCCAGAAGGAGGGTTACTGTATAGATTTTATCTAAAATAGAAATAGCCTAAGTTCCTTATTTCATCAGCTCTCTGCCAGTGAAAGTCCCGTCAAAATCGGTCCCGCCGTTCCAGAGATTAGCCGGAACAAACAGACAACAGACAAAAAATAAAAAAAAAATATATAATATTATATAAATTATATATAAATTAATATTTATAAAAAAAATTGGTATATGTACCCTATATACATTCATATGCATGTAGTAAAATGCGGTTGTTTTAATACTACAAACGGACATTTCAATTTTATTTATTTGTACAGATAAAGCCTTTTCATCTTTCACCCCCTTATGGGTTGAACTTTTTATTAAAAACACCGTTGCATTAGCTTCCAACCATAAGCCTAGATAATAAATTTAGTGAGTTTTACTTCGAAAATTAAGAGCTTTCCATAAACATGTTCATTCTCCTTTTTAACCCTTTGGGGGTAAAATTATGAAAAACGCTGAGACATGTATCAATTTATTTTTAATCATCAGCCTAAACACAAAATTTGAAGATCCTAACTTTAAAACTGACGGACTTTCAAACACAACAGCTTCATCCCCTTTTTAACCCTTTGGGGGAAGAATTATGAAAAACGCTGAGACACGTATCAATTAATTTTTAATCATCAGCCTAAACACAAAATTAGAAGATCCTAACTTTAAAACTGACGATTATCCATAAACAACTTCATCCCCCTTTTTAACCCTTCGGGGGTAGAATTGTGAAAAACGCTGAGACACGTATAAATTAATTTTTAATCTTCAGCCTTAAAACAAAGTTTGAAGATCTTAACTTTAAAACTGACGGACTTTCATACACAACAGCTTCATCCTCTTTTTAACCCTTTGGGGGTAGAATTATGAAAAACGCTGAGACACGTATAAACTAATTTTTAATTGTCAGCTAAAAACAACATTTGAAGATCCTAACTTTAAAACTGACGGACTTTCATACAAACTTCCATCCCCTATTTAACTCCCTTAGGGGTTGAATTTCTAAAAATCCTTCCTTGTTACTTGTCTACATTATAAAGGGAACCTTTGTGCAAAATTTCAGCTTTCTAGGTCCAAGGGTTTGGGCTGGGCGTTGATGAGTCAGTCAGTCAGGCCTTTTGTTTTTATTTATATAGATTTCTCCATATTGTATTGAAAAACGTCGTTTGATACACGTGGACATTTGTTATTGCAGTTCATGGCTCAAAAACACCAGGTGAGGCGGAGCCGTAGTTCGGGAGTTAATTCCCTCGTACGCAATAACAAACTTTCTCCACTTGTATCAAAATGTACTATTATCACGTTCTTGACGGATGTTTTCAGGGTTGCTGATAACGAAAATGAGGTCAAAATGAAAATAAAAAGACGGCGCCTAGGAAAATTTCCTGTTTATTCATCATGCGTGACGTTTTCATGGTTTTCGAGGTCACTGATAGAGGTAGCGCGTTGCCCCTCCGCCCGACCACAGTAAAATGATAAGCAATAGTGTGACTCGGACGTGTCCTGGAATTAAATGCCTACTGACGATCAGAAGGCTAGGGTTCAGGGCTACTATCGGGTATACTATGTGGCTTATTGTTAAAAAAAGGACGCGGCGCGCGCGGCTGTCAGTCTGTTCGCACCTTGAAGTATCCTTACGGGCGGAGGAAGGTCGGCGCTCGGTTAATAACGTCAGCGTTTCGGTCGTTTCGTTGAAGTTAACCTACTGCTTATAATTTTACTGTGGCCCGATTGTGTTGCCAGGCGGCGAAGGCCAAAACAATATACCTTCAATAAAATTATTTTGTGTTATTTGTTCAACTGTAATTTTTCATATAAATACTACAGCGGTAGTACTGAGTTCAGACAGTGGTTCAATAGTGATGTTACTATTCGTTGGTTTTCTTATTTTGACTTCCGTAGGAAGTGGTATCAGCGGGCACAGGGGCCGACCGCGTCGTGCTGCAGGTAGAATTTATTTGCATATTTTGGGAGACCCACTTTTAATGAAATAGAATTTTCTTTGTGTTGTTTCCCGATCATTATCTACTTTGAGCGTCCATAAAATGTTCAGGGGAACGGAAACCATTAAACCATCCTCATGTTGCGCCACATGTCACTAGACGATGTAGTGTGAGGAACAAATATTTGAGAGTTCATCCCTCTAGCCTGTCGGATTAACCTTTGGGAGTATGTATTTATTCTACTATTAAGAGGGTTCAGGTTTTTTTTTTACCCCCGAAGATGTTATCACCCTCTTACAGGAAAGTAGTAAAGACACCAGTACCGTTCGTAGAAAATACAAATACAAACCGGCAACATTCCGACCTCGCGCCGAGGTCCGGCGCGACGTCCCCGTTCAAACCGCCCCCCGACCCTTCCTTGAGCCAGCCCGCGATGCTGAGCCAGTAGTTTTAAATTAGCCTCTAATTAATATAACTCAGATCCAACCGTCTCTTTGCTGCCCCTCAGCGACGCCCTAAGCCGAGGTTCGTACCCCACAGGGGATGCCTTTAGGCGCGTCGCTTAGTTTATAGTTATGCCCCTGGCTGGAGGCCTTACACTCAAGGCATCCACAGGACTAGCCCGGTTAAGCAGTAGCCGGTCTCCTAGACTGAACTGCGAGATGCCATATATATAAAAAAAACGTCCAGGTTTTGGTGTGCGGGTTAACGTCTAAATTTGAATAATGCTAACTTACGAAGAGTCACAGCTTGTGTCAGTTCGGCAGTCCAGTATGGTTTCGGAGGGAACACGAAGAACACGTCTCTGGAACATGTCCCATGCGTGCTCGATGAAATTGAGGTCTGGCGATTGTGCAGGCCGCATGTTTTCCATTGCCAAGTAATACCTGGTCCTCCGAGCTGTGTGCGAACGTGCATTGTCATGCATCAACATAAAATCTGAGCAGTAACTTTCAGCGTTCATATTCTACAAAAATGACCTCAGTTCGTCTGTTCTTCATAATACCCGCCCATACCATCACTGTGTAGCCACTGTTAATGTGTGCTTCCTGGACGCATCGCAGCCTTTCAGTATTTCCGAGACAGAGTTCTCTACACCATTCGTTTCGACGGGCGCGAAATAACATAAACGTAACATCACGCCTGTGATCCCCGAAGGGCATGGTAGAGGTGTACAGCCACGAGCACCAATATATATACACTTTCCTTAATTTGAACGCAATTTTCGCGAGAAATAACGATTGTAACTTGGAGATAGGATCTTTTCCATAAAAATATGAGTCCCAGAATACTATGCTCGTAACAACATGAAATTTTAATCAGAACAGTAGAAGAAAAACACTTTTAAAAGTTGTTAAGTGTGTACATATTAGTGTTCGTGACTGTACCTAATAGTACACCCACATTTCGCCAGTTATGTTTGAGTCCCATGTATAATATAATATAATATATAATAGGGAGTGCGCTTATTGCTATTAACGGGGCACACATCCAGACTCCAAGGCTGCTACTCAGAAATTCCTGATGGAAAACTCAATAACAATTTGCTCGACCCTGGAAAAGAACCCAGGACCTCTTGCTCAGCAGTTGCGATTGCGAGCACTAGACCAACGAGGCAGTCACGAGATAATTAATAATATAAAATTCAGTAAACTTCACGACCTGTCTTCTTTGTGTTGTAGTGGGATGCAACGGTGATGACAACGCAACATACAGTCAATGCGCCACTTCTTGTCCTCTTACTTGTGAAAACTTTAGACAGCCACCAAGGATTTGTTCATCATTGTGTGTGGCTGGCTGTGCATGCATCCGAGGATATGTACTAAGTCCAGAAGGAAAATGCGTCAAACCTGATGATTGTCCAGGTAAATATAAACTATGGGGGAAAATATAATGACCACCAAAAATAACTTTGTGACCACTAACATCTTTCACCTAAAATATCAATTAATCACCAAAGGAGAAAACTGAATTAATACGAAGCTTGGTACTTATTCAAATTGAACGCAACCACACATTTTACTGTATTAATCGGAAGAGGATAAAATATAGTTAAACTTAATTATAGCTAAAAAAATAAATTTTTGATTCTAATTTCACCATACCAAAGATCTTAGTCCAGTTACACGACTCCGCTCCCACCTGGCAAAAAGAATATAATTCAAATATGGGCTTTAATTTTATTCCTCTTAAGATATACTTTACATTGGCATTGACGGCGGTAAGCCCGCTGACAGCGAGCTAAGAAAGAGCAATACATAAAGCCCATACTTGAATTATATCCTTTTTGCCGGGTGGGAGTGGAGTCGTTTATGTGTGCTAAGGCCTTGAGGGTCCAAAAACTGGTTCGGTCTGCTACATTCCGGTTGTCTTAAAAACATGTAAATCCTGTTTTAGTCAGAATTTCAAACCTTTATCTTATTGCTTTAGGGGTTTCAAGAACAGCAGTTTTAAGTTCTTCATCCCCCATAGATAATGGAAGAAAACCCGGGATCAGACGGGTGTTCTGTCTGGTGGGATACTGCCCGACAGTTGTTATCCAGTTTTCCTATAGTCTTAAGTCGCGGATTACGCTTTATCGCCATCTTTTTTTTTACAGATGACATTCTTTGAACCGTAAAATACTATTTAAGGGATTCGATTTGGATATCATTGTTGTACAAGTATTTTTGACATTTATTGTTAGCATACAAGTGAACGAGAGGGTCGAGAGGACTGAAGTAAGACGATCAGAACCGCAGGCACCCCGCCCGCGCCTCCATTGCCAAAGTCTACACCGCGCCGGCAACACTATGTACTGTCAATAAAACAAATAAGTAACCAGGGTCGAAATATATAGTTGACGTTTTCTTAGAAACCGATGGATGTGTTCGAATGAAAGGAAATGAAATTGATAGAAATATTCAATTTTGTTAAAGTAATTAAATTTCATCTAAAGACCTGAAATAGTTTCTAAAAAAAACTACAACTATATCTGACGACCATGGTTACTTATTCATTTTGTTGACGTACTACAATATTTCTCCAATAACTTCCACTATACAGTTTTGTGTTATCCTACATCGCATTTTATTTGTGAAAACCACCAAAACCATGCTTCACAAAACATAAAGTGCTACACCGCGCCGTCAACACTATATACCATAAAGAAGATCGGCAAATGGGTCTCTCTTAATTTCAGAAGCTTTCATCAATGAAAGTGTGTTCACTATAATTATGAAGCAGTTAAGAAGATTTTTAGCTTTTCTTTCCATGTGTTGTGTTGGAGTTACTCTTGTTTGTATTATATTAAATAGGAGGATTTCGCTCGTAGTAATAGTGAGTATCATGAGATGTTTGCTACCTTATTTAATTTTCATCTTTGTTTCGACAATTCAAAAGTGCCTGTAACTGGCTTACTTTTACTACTAATAAATGCTTTGATTTAGATTTTGATTTTATACCTAGTATTACAAGACAAGCCGTTTATATTGCTGCGATAGCTTATCTGTTTTAGGACGTTACTACTTTCTTTGTTAATTTTTCTAAACTTATGTCTTCATTGGGGTAAAGATTCGCTAAATATGTTAATACTACCCCGGGGTCCCAAGTAAGATTATACTTTGGGGCAGGTGGTTTTGTACGGTATACACGTCGCATGAAACGTTTAATCCTTTCGTCAGATCCAATTTTAGAACTAATTAACAAAGAAAGGGCTGATCTGGCAGTATTTATTGTACCATATGACGCCCCAGATTCAAAGGATTCACTTAAAAATTTCAATAAGAATGGAAGCTTCATATTATTATGTGTCTATGTTACATTTTTTACAAAATAGCCACCAAGATTTCAAGGGTGAGTCATATTGTTTCATGGAACTATTAGACAGTGAATTTAACATTTTCTGGAGGGCTGAATTTGGTGTGCCTCTTCTTATGTATGCCTGGCTGAGAGCAGCCCTGTAGCCAGGGTAAGTTGCTGGTGAAGGGGGTGACTTCCTCTGAAAGGAGAGGTTAATAACTTTGTTTGGTTCAAAAATTAATAATTCCTTGGTCAGCAATGAATTCAATAGTGGAAACCATGGTTGAGATGGCCAATATGGAAAAACTAAGATACCTGTTGCCTTATTCATCTTGATTTTATGAAGGCATTTTAAAATCAGTGAAAATGGAGGAAACGCATAAAAAAAATAATTAGACCAGTTAAGGGTGAATGCATCAACTTGGAAGGCTTCAGGATCATATTTCCAGGATACAAACTTTTCACATTTACTGCTTATTCTAGAAGCAAACAAATCTATATCGGGTATCCCAAACCGATTAACTATTTTACTATAAGCTCTTTGAGAGAGCTTCCATTCAATATTGATTTTTCTCGATTCTCTGTCAGCTTCATAGTTGTCTTTGGTATTAATATAAGAGGTATAAATCCAAATATTTCTTTCTTCACACCATTGCCATAATTATATCTCTAGTGATACTATTTAAATGTGGAAACTGAACTCCACCCATTTTGTTAATATAAGCAACTGCAGTAGTATTATCTACTCTTAATAATACCTCGCAGTCATGCAAATATTTAACAAAACATTGGAGCCCCTAGAAGGCAGCTTTTAATTCTAAATAATTTATATGATAATTTTTTTCTAAATCTGTCCAGGAACCTGAAGTTTTATTTGATTCACACACAGCTCCCCAACCAGTAGTTGAAGCATCTGTTAGTATTTCTGTTTTAAAGTTGTGTTGTTTTATGGGATTACATTTGTGTAAATTTTTACTCCACCAGTCTAATTCTGGATGAACTATACTTTTAAGAGGCATTATTGCATCATAATCATCCTTAGACTGCAGGAGACCTAAATATTTCTCTCTTTCTAATATCTTAGTATATACCCAGCCATATGGGACGGCGGGACAAATTGAACTTAATGTTCCTAACAATTGAGAGAATTCTCTAATTTGATATTGCGTTTTTATTAGATAAGTTTTAATTTTGTCTACTATTGCAATTTGTTTTTGTTGGGGAATCGATAAAGCAAGATTTGTTGATTCTAAAATAAAACCCAAATACTGACATGATTGGCTTGGTATAAGGTGACTTTTATCGACATTGATGACAAACCCTAAACCTTGTAAAAGATTTACTGCAAATTTTACATTTTCCTCACATTTTCTTTTTGATTTATGAAAATACATCATTGTCATCTAAATAACATGTCATGATGATGTTGTTGTTTCTAAGGTAGGTACAAACTGGTTTTAGTAGTTTAGTAAAGACAAATGGTGCTGTACATAGACCATAAGGTAGAGCATTGAATTCAAATAACTGACCATTTAAAGTGAACCTTAAATATGTTTTATAATTATCTGCTATAGGTACTAAAAATAGGCTTCTTTTAAGTCTATAGAGGTCATAAAACAATTTTTGGAAATAAGCTTGCAAGCTGTTCTAATATCTTCCAATTTGAAATGTTCTGTGTCTATAAAACTATTGAGTTTTTTCAAATTCAATATAAATCTATATGAGCCATTTGGTTTAGGAACTAAAAATATTGGAGATGTGAATTGATCTGGACAGAAAGAACATTCTGAGACTGTGCCTAAAGTAATTAGTTTTTTGATTTCTAATTGAATTAATTATTTTTCTTTCTCTGACCAATGTTGTTGCATGGTTTGGTAAGGGGGTGGAGTTTCCCTGAATGGAATCTCGTAGCCTTCAATCCATTTTAGAATTACTGGGTCACTAGTTATTTCACACCAGTTTTTTCTAAAGTGCTTTAATCTACCTGCATGTACCTGGGGTTCTATCTGCGGTATTTGGACTTGGAGCTGGATTGAGCTGGCCTCTGAGTCTTCCAGCGTGTTTGGTCTGGTCGAGGTTGTCTCTGATGTTGTTGAGGCTGATGCCCCCCGCGACCTCGTTGTTGTTGTTGGTACTGCAGCGGGCCTCTCCAGTTTAACTGTTTCTTCTGAGTCCCTGGTTTGAATGATTTCTTTTCTGTTGTTTTAATCATGGAGCCTGCTTTTTGGATGGCTTATGCAGCCCTTATTTTCTCAGCACAGTCTGTCCCGAATAATATGTCATCTGGTGTTGCTGTGCGTACGGCATCTTGTACAACCTTGTTGACGCCAGCGAAAGCGAAAAATCTTCTTGAAGAAGAATCCTGATGATAAATTTCCGCAGCTAACTTTGCTGCATCGCTTATTTCTTCAACAAGGACTTTACTGCTTATGTTACCCATTAGTACCTTACTCAATGATTTTCCAAGACAACTCATGAGTTTTCCAATTATATTTTGTCTATAGCTGATCCTTTTATCCTTTTTAAGGGTTCACTGAGAAAAACAGGTTACTTAAAATTGGCAAATTTGTAATGTACCGGCAGCCAGATACGTATAATGTGCGTTTCACATGAAAATTATAAGAGCCATACTTATAATGAAACGACACCATGTTAAGTAAGTATGCGGCATAATGCTCTATAAAGACAATGTAAACGAGTTACTTGTAATGAGGCCGCATCCTTAATACGTAAGCCGCATCATGAAATTACTGTGCCCGCACTGTTAACGTTTACGTATGCGGTTTAATGATGCCGCATATGTATTAACAGAGCAGCATACGTAATTTACTTAACCCGCAACAGGAAAAATGTATGCGCTATACGAACGAAGTTATACAGCCGCATTATTTCAGTATCCAGGCTCTTTACAACAGTAACTGGTTACCAAATCATTGTACTGACTCCGTCTCATTAAGTAAAGGTCCCGGTTACGTAAATAATATACGAGCAGGGTCGGGGATATGCCGATACATTTTACGCACACTGGATAATTAATAATGTCTCCGCCTACATAATAATTTACGTATCCTGGCTCATTTTACGAACTCCGTTTACTTACTGACTGTGTTCGGTACATAGAATCTTTATAACGTCAGCCGCATCATGAAATTACTGTAGCGCACTCTTAACATTTACGTATGCGGTTTAATGATTCCTCACAGAGCAGCATACGTAATTTACTTAACCCGTAGCATAAAATATGTATGCGCTATAAGTACGACGTTATAATGCCGCCTTATTTCAGTATCCACGCTCTTTAAAACAGTAACTGGTTGCCAAAGCATTGTACTGAATCCGTTTCATTAAGTCATGGTCCCGGTTACGTACATAATGTACGAGCAGGATCGGGGATATGCCGATACATTTTACGCACACTGGATAATTAATAATGTCTCCACCTACATCATCAGTTATTACGTATGCTGGCAACAGTAACTGGTTGCCAAATCATTGTACTGAGTCCGTCTCATTAAGTAATGGTCCCGGTTACGTACGTTATTACGTAGGTATGCTGGCTCATTTTCTGTAAATTAACGTTAGGATTTTCCGGATTTCGGTGTGGTGAACAAGGGTGTTATCGTCATTATATTTCCTCTGCATCTTTCAAAAAGCACTTAGTTAGAGACCACCAGTAATCATTGTCAGTCTTGCCTCATCCAAATAGTAACAAACCGATTGATACAGATACAGAAGCCAATATCTCAAATTTACCTTCAACGTCAAGCACAAAAACTTACGAAACAGCAAATACGATGAAATCTCTACCAACTCAAACAGACGAAAATTCTCTTGGTGACCATGCTGCATGTCTCGTCTCCACTCTATATGCTAACCCGATAATACCGCGTAAAGCCGTACAAGTTCTTGTAGAAAATCTTCAATTATTTCATTCTAAATCACAATGCATTATAGAGCGACAGTTTAATGATATGGTACCACCAGACCAAAATAATGTTCATGTTAAAAATGCTTTAAAAAATATTTAGCGCATTCAGCGATTCTTTTGAGAATTTAGATTCGGAACACAAACGTTTAAAATATTTTACTGAAATAGGAACTTATTCTGAGCCCCTTGAAGTGGTTGTGGGTCAACGTAACGAGGTTAAAAAAACGGCGCCTGGTTCGTTATTAGTACAAGTAAATTGTACAATGCAGGTGATTCCGTTAAAAGAAAATTTAAAACGATTTTTTTCATCAAAAAATTTCATGTAGGATACTCTTGAATATTTGGACATACTAAAAAATTACTCTTTCGGTATTGAGAATATTGTTCAGGGTTCAGTATGGAAAAAAAATGACAGAAAATTCTGTAGAGCATGATGCAATGATTTTACCATTAATAATCTACTTTGACGATTTTGAAATAGGCAATCCCTTAGGAAGCCACGCTGGGATTCATAAACTTGGAGCTATTTATGCCTCAGTACCATGTCTTCCACCTCACTACGTGTCGCTTTTGCAAAATATTTTATTATTGGCTCTTTTTCACTCATCAGACAGAAAAAGCTTTGGAAACAACATAATTTTTCAAAAAGTTTTTGATATTCTTAATGATTTAAAGATCAATGGTATTCATGTTGAAACTGATGTGTATACCGGCAAAATTAAGTTTTATGTTGCAGCTGTGACGGGAGATAATTTAGGATTGAATGCTATGTTAGGTTTTGTTGAAAGTTTTTCTGCAAATCGGCCATGTAGAATTTGTACTGCTAATAAAGAACAAATCAAAACACTGCTTTATGAAGATGACACGTTATTGAGAAACAATGTCAATTATGAAAATGATTTACATTTAAATGACATTTATATGACTGGTCTTAAAGAAAAATGCACGTGACTTGCTTTAGATGGGTTTGACTTATTTCAAAACGTCGCCGTAGATGTTTTACATGAAAATGAAAAAAAAAAAAATGTGATACAAAATCTAGTGTGCACTCAGATGCTAATTTCTTTTGACAATTTGAAATCAAGAATACGGTATTTTAATTATGGACCTGATTCTACATCGACACCATGCGATTCTGTAGCAAAAGAAGGCTCAACATTAAAGTTAAAATGTTCGGCTTCTGAAATGCTTACTCTTGTTCGATATTTTGGGCTAATTGTTGGACATAATGTCCCAGATGAAAACGAAGTTTGGTTCTTATACATCAAATTAAGACAATTGTTGGATAAACTTTTGAGTCATAGAGTCCATGAAAATACTATTGATCAAGTAAAATTTTCAGTAGCTGAATTAAACGAGCTCTATCGTCAATTTGCTGAAACAGACTTAAAGCCAAAGTTTCATTTTCTTACAAATTATCCAGAAATGTTTAAAAAATTTGGCCCACTTACCCAAATCTGGACGATGAGGTTTGAAGCCAAGCATCGGATATCTAAATTTGTGGCCAGAGCATCGCACAACAGAGTAAATGTTTGTAAAACAATACCTATTAAACATCAATTAATTTTAAACGATACTTTTCTTAAAAATGAAACTTTAAAGACGATCTCTTATGGCAAAAAGGCAAATATGACAAAAGCGCAAATTGAAAATGTAAGACTTAACTTTAATTCTCGAGGTATAATCGATAATAATTGTTGGTACTCATTATCATGGGTGAAACTGTATGGTGTCCGATTTGAGCTGTCGTCAATTGTAATTCTAGATATTTCAGAATCTTCAGGCTTTCAGGAGTGTATAGATTTTAATCAGCATTACTATGCGTATCAAGTGATGAGAACCAACGATTACCTATTACATAATTATAATACCCTTGTTTCGCCTGTACCGGCTACAATAACTATAATGTCAAATTTAAAACTTTATGTCACTGTTCGATGGACTTTAGAATAACAACGAACGTTACATACACATCACTTACGACATAGGTACCCTTGGGGTAGGACTTCCCATCATATTAGCACCAACCTTCTTCGTTTATTTTTCTCTCATCACACACTTACATGCATATTATGTAGTCAAACCCCGAAGTCCCGGCGCTCCTAGGTTTGACAAGAAGCCTTAGTCAAAGTCCAAAACTAAAGGGTGTTTCGGCCTTTGACAAAAGAATTTATGGCCAAACCTAGAAGAGACCAACTTGGATAGTCAAACGCCGAAACTCAATACGATCAAATCGGGGTTTGACCAGTCAGACTTAAATTAGGGACAGAATGGGTTATAATTATGTATAAAAAAAATACATTCTTTAGAGTGAAAATTTAACTAAATCAACAATCTTCCTGGGAAACAAAAATTTATGTTTTCTGTTAAAAAAAATTAACCTAAGTATGTATGAAAAACATCATTCATTTCCGATGTTAGATTTAGTCAAAACCTCCTTACTCCTGCAGGTCAGGTGGTCCTGCAGGTTAGAAATTTCGTCTTAAATTTCGTGGTTATTTTTTTTAACAGACAACAGTAATCTTTGTTTCACAGGAAGATTGTTAATTTAATTTTCACTTCAAAGAAAGTGTGTTTTTCATACATTTAAATACAAAAAACAAATTCTGTACCTAATCAAACCCCGATTTGATCAAATTGCGTTTGGCCATAAATGCGTTAGTCAAAGGTCGAAACACGCTATTAGTTTGGACTTTGACTAAGCCTTCTTGTCAAACCTGAGGTTTGACTAGGCAAACCTAGGAGCGCCGGGACTTCGGGGTTTGACTATAACACATACAACACGTGCAAAAATTCAGAAATACACCCACCTGTGCGGATCTGTTGCCCGCAGGTGATACAGTTTACACATCTTACTTACCCATACCTTACCGTTTTGCAAAAGCGTGAATACAGGCCCACCACCAATTTGTTTCTATAACTTAACTTCAGGTTAAACATCAGTACTGAGTTTCATTTTTTGTTTGTATTCTTTCATCGTATTGTGTCATTTATGCTTTTAAAATCAGTAAAATTTCGTAAAAGTAGAAATATTGAAACTCGGTACTGATGTTTAACCTTCACCTAGGCCCTGGGGTAGGGGAGCACCGCCCCTACTGCCAAAAGGTGGCTCTCGGATCGCTACCAAAACGGGGCGATCCCCACATTTTTTTTTTGTAGAATTCCGGTTATCAGTTTAAAGTCGGGCCTTGCGACATACACACATCAAAAGTGTCTAGGGATCAAGCATTTTTATGCGGATTTCTTGAGATTGAGATGTGGCTTTGTAATAAATTTATGATTTTATAAATTTATATGGATCCTTTTTGGTGCATTTCATAATTTGAATCAGGAACTCTCAATCAAATTCGAGTAAAAGATGAAAATAAGCTGTCAATATTTTCCCTATAAAAACATACAACGCATTGAAGACATTATTAGTGCTACTGTTTCCCTACTACTGATTAAAACCAACGTTATTATGGAGCGGCGACGTCATTTAAGCAGGGAAGAAATGCTCAGAGCCGTGGGAATGATAGAAGCTGGTTCCCGGCAACGTACTGTAGCTTTAGCTCTGAATACAAGTCAGAGTGTTATCAGTCGACTTTGGACACGTTACCGAAGCACTGGTACCGTGGCTGAGCGCCATGGAGGACGGTATCGCTGCACCACACGGAGACAAGACCGATACATTCAAATCTTAACTCGAAGAGCTCCAACAATAACCGCCATGATGTTAGCCGTGAGGCTTCATCACTCTTCAGGGAACTTAATTAGCGACCAAACAGTCAGAAACCGCTTGCATGAAGTGAACCTTCATTCCCGAAGACCGCTACGGGTACCACCTATAGCAATGCACAATCGTAGGATTCGATATCAATGGGCTCTTGAACACAGAAATTGGGCAGAAGAACAATGGCGTTTCGTGTGCTTTTCTGATGAGTCTCGTTTTGGTATGAGACCGGATACAAGACGTATACGACACTGGAGAACCCCTGGACGCCAACAGCGATTAAAATCCTACCAGGAAGTCCATCCTTATAGTGGTGGAACCATCATGGTATGGGCGGGTATTTGGATCGGCGGAAGAACTGAGTTGATTTGGATCAGAGGCAACCTCAACGCTCAAATTTATGCTGAGACGATTGTATCAGACGTCATCGTTCCTCTACAAGTGCAAATCGGTCCCTTATTTCAGTTAATGCATGATAATGCACGACCGCACACCGCAAGAGTTGTAAGACAGACTCTCGCCGCAGCTAACATCAATGTCCTGCCCTGGCCTGCTCAGTCGCCAGACTTGAACCCGATTGAGCATGCATGGGATATGCTACAGAGAAGAGCTCTGCCGAATATGGAGGGTATCCAGTCGCAAGAAGACCTTTTTTTGTTGTTGCAACGAACATGGGCGGCCATTCCACAGCGTGATTTGGATGAACTCATTTTGAGTATGCCAAACCGATGTTCTTGTGTTGTTAGTGTTCGCGGTAGAAACACGGATTATTAATTGTTTAAGTTACCCAATAAAATTTTAAAGAAAACTGTGTTTTCAGTCATTTTTTCGAACTTTAATGTTAGTGGTTCAAATGTCAAAAATCCCTTTATTAGGAAAATGGCAAATTTCTTTATTAATGCAAAGGTGACTTGGTTTATCGTTACTGTGACAAACGAAAACACTTTATTTGATGAATCCTTAAAGAAAATTTTAATTAATATCAATCAGGAGAAAAGTTATTGCAAAAATATATGTTGATCCCTAGATACTTTTGATGTGTGTAGGTTCCGCAACTAGTTAGGTTTATGCGTATGTATTAGCGTTCGTATGCGAACGAGCTTTAAGTTAGGTTTACCGTAGGCCTAGACGCATTGGTTTCCAGCGGCGACCACGCGGACTCCATTGATGCCAAGGTACCCTTACTAGTGATTTTTTGGTCGGGAATCCTAGGATGCTCTTACTTACCCGCCTCCGGCTCGTGCTACAAATACCTCAGATCTGAGACATTGTTTATGTTGATAGTGGACTGACTGTTGTTATACCTAATTAAGTATTTCTAATTACACTAAAACACTCAGACGAAATCTATATATGATAATAAATATCTAATCGCCAATCCTCTCGTCCTTTCCGTATTACGTATTGTAAAGGCCTACTCAAACCTGACCGGTATCCTGTACCGGTGGCAGTGATGGTATACCCGATCGATATCCCGACCGGTATTTTGTATGGCATTACCGGCAGCAGTTGCGGAACACCTTTGAACAGCGCGTTACCGCATACCCATCGGGATATCGTTACCGCCACCGGTACAGGATACCGGTCAGATTTGAGTAGGCCTTAAATCTTGCAATGGTGGACGCCTGTCAACAATCGACAGACGGTGAAATTCATCGTGCATAGTTGACGACCATGTAATTCTAGAATAGTATGATTAATTAAGCTTGTGGTTTTTTTGTATGTCACAATTTTACGATTGAAAATAAATAATATGAATCTTTTATGTCTATTCCTTTTAAGCATGTAAAGCTATAAAACTTGTACAGGGTTTGAGAACAGAACTTCTTCAGAATTTCTTCTGTTAATAACCTTGTATAAGTTTAAAAAATAAAAAATGATGTATCATTGCTGTGTACACTAAATGTATATGTATCGTGAAGTATTATTTTATCTAAATTACCAATTAGGTATTGTATGCTTTTCACACTTACAGGTCCGGACTTTGGTGCTATATCGGTGCAGCTGTTAAGTTTGCTATAAAATTATTTTGCATAATAATAGCCGCACTAATATCTTACAAATTCAACAACAGTGGGTAAAGCCTGACCAGAGTTTTAAAAAAAATCCTGCAATAAGGACGCGACCTTTTGTGATATATTTAAACGTGACTATTGCCAGTAAAAGAAATCTGAAAAATACCGCACGTGGGTTTTAAAACATCTGGTCAGCTTTATAATGATACATCATTCTTTACCGTACCCGCACCATTATTTATAAGTAGATATCTATGTAACCAGTGCAGGTTGTACTACTTATACTACAAAGCATAAAAAAACTTATTTACTGTTATATTTTATTTTATTTTATTTATTCGGGAAAATAAACAGTTATACATTAAAATCTTACACTAAGTTATAAATATACAAGGTTTATAAATGTATAACCTACGACATTTTCCACAAAATATTTAAAAGTTATATGTAACAGTACGCTATTCTAATATTTTACATTTGAAAAGTAGTTAAAAGTGAACTTAAACATAGACAGGCATGCAAACAACAAAAAAAAAAAAAAAGAGAGAGAGAGAATGAGCAAATACTATACTAAATTATTAAACTAACTATTATATTCTAAAATTATTTTTTTGGTAAGGTTTCTAAATTTTTGAGCAGAGACAAAGAAGAAGTCGATGTCTTCAAAGATCTTATTATATTGGTTGGTAAGGCGGCGTAAGGGTGCTCGCAAGCCCGCGTTTGTGCGACAAGAACTTACTGCAAATAAAGGTCTTGCGCGCACCCCACGGCATATAGTTGTTCTGGGTACTACGTAGCTGATTTTGTTGCGAATATCAATACAGTCATAAGTATTACACAGATCAAACAAGAACATTGTTTCCAACATAGTACGTCTAGCCTTTAAACTTTGCAGGTTATACTTCTGCAAAAGGTTATTGTAGGATGCATAGGTACGATGGCAACGAAAATGCATGGCCTTTAAAAATTTTCTCTGTACCTTTTCGATCATATCGGAATATTTACCATAGTGAGGATTCCATACGGAAACAGCATACTCTAGCTGAGAGCGAACTAACGACCGATACAAATACAAATAGGTAAAGGACCGGGTAAATACTGTAGCCGTTCTCATGATGAAACCGAACATACGGTAGGCATTATTAACAATTTTGTTAATATGGGAATCTAAATGTAGTTTGTCATCCAATAGAATTCCAAGATCACGGACCAGAGTTTCTCTTTTTAGATTTTCGTCTTTTAAGGTGTAGGGATATAGTATTTTATTTTTATTTTTGGTAAAACTAATGACATGACATTTGGATACACTAAGTTGAAGTTTATTGCGTGTACAGTAAGCCGAAAACGCATCTAAGTCTTCCTGCAAGAGTGAGCAATCACGACGGCTTTTAATAGACCTAAATATTTTAATGTCGTCAGCGTACAACAGTAATTTTGAATTTGTAAAACATTTGTCGACATCATTGATGAATAAAATGAATAGGAGAGGTCCCAAAATGGAACCCTGTGGTACTCCAGAAGTAACATCTACAGTGGTAGAGCAAAAACCATTTATTACAACTCTCTGTGTTCTGTTGCAAACATATGAATAAAACCATCTTAGCAAGTCCCCACGTATCCCATTAAACGCAATTTTCTGCAAAAGCAGTTCATGGTCAACTTTGTCAAAGGCTTTCTTGAAATCAGTATATATGGTATCTGTTTGAGTACGGGCATCCAAGTTGTTAAACAAATAATCTGCGAAAGTCACCAGGTTCGTCGCGGTTGATCTCTTTTTGACAAAACCATGTTGCTGTGGTAATAGAATGCTGTGAAGTAGAGGGTACACTTTGTCGTGTACTAATCTCTCGAAAACCTTTGACAAAGCTGACAATATAGAAATTGGTCGATAGTTCTCGACGTCATGCCTGGGTCCTGACTTGTAGACCGGGGTTATGTTTGCGAGTTTCCAAGCTTGTGGAAATATCCCCTTTGAAATGGATAAATTAAAAATGGTATGCAATGGTATACAGAGATTAGTGGCAGTCTTCTTAATAAAGATTACTGGCAAACCATCTGGGCCAGGTCCTTTTGAAGGGTCTAATGACTCGAGCCCCCTCAGTACATCAGCCACTGAAAATTCAATGTCACTTATAAGCGAGCAGGCAGGGGAGCAGTCGGTATGCGAGGATGGTACATTCGTTAAGGTAGATGGTTCATATACCGAATGAAAAAAGTCAGAAAAAATATTGCAAATGTCTTCGGGGTTATTAGAAGGTTGATTTTTATATTTCATGGTGGAAGGAATTCCAGTAGTGGATTTTTGTTTGGAAATGAACGTCCAGAAATGTTTCATGTTGTCTCGAATACCATCTTCTACAGAATTAATGTATTTTCTATATGATTCTTTGCACTCAGACTGAAATCTCGTGCGGTATAGTTTAAACAGCTCGTAGTCCGATAAATTCTTGTACGTTTTCCATCTAACCCACGCTTTGGATTTGTTCTTATATATGTGTATCAGAGATTTTGACTACTAAACCACACAGGAAACCTCAAAGACCTAGTACTGACCAAAGGTACATGTTTTCTTATTATGCCAAAAATTGTGTTATAAAACGTGCCTAAATACTCGTCAGGTGTTTGATCATTTAAAAACGTATCTTCCCAATTTATTTCTTTTAAGTCATGGTTAATGTTTTCATAATTGGCTTTAAAATAATTATATTTTTTAATTGTCTTACGAACCATTGAACAACTGGGTAATGCAACAGATATCAACACACAACATGGGGGATGATGGTTATCTAACTGCAGTAAATAATCCGTAGGCGAGTATGTGGTGCAGTCGTCGTTACTAATGACCAAGTCCAATATTCTCCCATTCAGATTCCTTGTATTATTAAATTGATGTGCGCCGAGAAAGGACATGAACTGACCTAAGTGGATACCTGTAGGAGAATTTCCTCTACATGTCAGAGCAGTTTGTGAGGTACCCGCGGTGCACGTGACCCAGTCGATTTCGGGTAAATTAAAGTCTCCTAACAGATAAAAATGTTCAAGATTATTATGCCCAAGTAGGGATTGTAATAAATCGAAATAATCAACATATATACTTTCAGGCGCTTTAGGTGGTATATAAACTGCAGCAATAATTACATTTTTACCTCGACCTGAGCATGGCAACTGTATTAGTACGTGCTCAATATGCGTATGTACAGAGGAACATGGAAGTAATCTCACTGAGTGCAGTCCCTTTAACACAGCGACAAGAACGCCACCTCCGTCTTTTCTTTTGGTGGCAGCGCGATCTCTATCACATCGGTGTACAGTATATCGTTCATCAATGAACTCGCTGTCAGTTATATCGGGCGTTAGCCAAGTCTCGGTCAAGATTATTACGTCATAGGAATTAGCAAGGATATTCATATATAGCGTATGCAGCTTCGTACGGATTCCCCTGCAATTCTGGTAATATATTATTAAATTATCCGTCACTGTAACTTTGAGCTACCCGGAATAAAATAGTGCCAGCGTTATGCATTGCGAATATTAAAATACGATATAGACGACATAGAAAAACCATGGGAGCGGCATATGTCCAGCAGTGGACAAATATATATGCTGAGGAAAAAAATAAAAGGTATGATACTAGTGCGGGACAATAAGGCACTATACCATTCACCATACGTATGTACATAGATGGACGGCTATTAGACATACTTGATTTTTAGGGTTCCGTACTTCAAAAAAAGAAACGGAAACCTAAAAATCAAGTGTGTCTAATTAGACACACGCCCGAGCACATGCGATACTGCTACGGGTATAAGGCATGGTGCACTATTGCACTACGTGTTACTTATTGCACACCATGCCTTACGATACTTGCACCTGTATTTTCCTTATGCTGGCATGGTTACAGTCAGCGTCATTAATATAGGTATATACAGCTATCGAGTCAAAATATGTATACACCAACCTTATTGTCAGTGACATAGAGGTGTGTAGATATTTTTGAGCTCTTGTTAACGTATATAATATTTATGATGCTGGCCGTACATACAAAGGATCAGATAATTAATTTGAATATTAACCAATCAAAGTCAATGAAAATATGTAGACACGTTCGAGAAACTAATATCTAGGTCTGTGGGATAGTATAAGGAGTATAGAGTACGTTATCTTCATACAAACGCACCGCGCGCGGCTTGTATGTGTGCGCCATAATAACTAACGTCGCCGCACGCACACTCAAAGCATCGCGAGATTTTGTTTGAATGTGCGTGCGGTGACGTTAGATATTATGGCGCACACATACAAGCCGCGCGCGGTGCGTTTGTATGAAGATAACCTACTAGTACTCTTTCTACTATGTCTGTGGTTTATTACATTTTCTTAATTAATGTATAGTTTAAATATTGCAGGGGTTTTTCATATTTTTATTCAAAACTCCCTTAGTTTCTCGATCGTGTCTATGTCTACAAAATTTCATTGACTTTGATTGGTTAATATTCAAAATAATTATCTGAACACCTTTGTATGTACCATGCGCCAGCATAAGGAAAATACAGGTGCGAGTATCGTAAGGCATGGTGTGCCATACGTAACACGTATAGTGCACCATGCCTTACTTTACCCGCAGCAGTATCGTACGTACGCTACCGTGATACATTAGTATGGTTCACCGTGCTTTACTGGTCCCGCACCAGTATCGTAAGTCCGCTGCCGTGGTACATACGCACGGTTCATCATGCCTTACTGTACCGGCAACGGTACCTTACCTCTACTACGACAGTTAATACGTCTGACACATCATGGTTTACTGTGCCTGCCACAGTATCCTACGTATGCCACCATGCTGCACACGTATGGCGCACCATGATTCACCGTGTCCGCCACAGTATCGTAAGTATGCCGCCGTGGTGTACACGTACGTCTCACCATGATTCACCGTGTCCGCCACAGTATCGTAAGTATGCCGCCGTGGTGTACACGTATGTCTCACCATGATTCACCGTTTCCGCCATAGTATCGTAAGTATGCCGCCGTGGTGTACACGTATGTCTCGCCATGATTTACTGCGTCCGCCACAGTATTGTACGTATGCCTCCATGGTACACACGTACGGCTCACCGTGCTTTACTGTGTCCGCCACAGTATCGTACGTATGCCACCGCGGTGCACAAATATGGCACATCGTGCTTTACTGTGGCCGCCACAGTATCATACGTATGCCACCGTGGTACACACGTATGGCTCACCGTGCTTTACTGTGTCCGCCACAGTATCGTACGTATGCCACCGCGGTGCACAAATATGGCTCACCATTATTTAATGTGCCCGCTACAGTTTCGTACGTAAGCCGCCATGGTACATACGTATGGATCACCGTGCTTTACTGTGTCCGCCACAGCATCGTTCGTATGTCGCCGCGGTGCATACGTATGGCTCACCATTATTTACTATACCCGCAGCAGTATCGTACGTATGCCGCCGTGGTACACACGTACGGCTCACCGTGCTTTACTGTGGCCGCCACAGTTTCGTACGTAAGCCGCCATGGTACGCACGTATGGTTCGTCGTGTTCTACTGTGCCCGCCACAATAGTATACGGCTGTTGCAGTCGTAGTTTCAGGACCTTTCAGTGCGACTTGCGTACTACGTACTACGTAGCCGGATGTCGGGCTACGTACGTTACGTAACCCGCTCCATGATGAGCGTCAGTATGCCGACTACGTATGACTGACTACTTACGCGTAATGTAGCGGGTTACACACGTCATTGTGGTCGATTTTTGTCCTTATTTTACGTAGCGCGGCAGAGGAAATTTTTCTCAGTGTTGAGTCAGAAAGTGAAGCTGATATCTCTGCATTCATTAAAGGAGCCACTGCCCTTGGGAAATTGATAGGCGTTGGGTATTTTTTACTAATGGCCTCTCGAGATTCTTTGCCAAGTCCTGTTTGTATGATCCTTGTCCAACGGAGTGCTAGTTCTGGTCTAATAGCTTCTCCAACTTCAGTATTTTCTTCGCCTTCAGTTCCCAGGGCTTGTAAGAGTTCTTCAGGCAGATTATCATCTGAAAAACTCAACATAAAAGATATAGATACACATATTAGGAATTTAAAATTTTTGACGTTATTCATATTATGGTTCTGATAAAGTAGCCATTTTAGGCCCCCAGTTCTTTTGTTTGTCTTGGAATGGATCTTGTTTCTGGGTAACTGCGGCAAAGGTAAGCGGCGACAGAGTGGGGCTAGTGAACGAAATGTCCACAACCGACTCGCCCCGCATCCGCACACACTTGGGAACAGAGCCCCGATTTAGGACAACCAGGCCCTTCTCCAGAGCCCAATCCTCCACCATCCTTCCCCGCACGTCTGTGCAATGAGAACCCCAAGCCAAGTTCTTGGCATTGAAGTCCCCGAGGACAACCACGAGGGAGGAGGGAATGGTTCCCAACGACGACGCTCAACTCTGCGAGAGAGTTGTGGAACTCGGCGAGAGTTCGGCTCGGGGAGAAGTAGACTCCCACCACTATGATCTCCCCGAACCATGCTGCTACGCACCCCCGACCCCTCCTGACATTTTCAAGGGTCGGAGTACCGGCGACGGCCGACGACACTATGGTCACTGAGCCGCTAAGGTCCGCCACCCAGTCTTCCCAGGGCAGGACAAAATACGGCTCAGCGACCACAGCAATGTTAATCAACCACTGCGCCATGCTCTGGAGCAACAGATCCTGAGCGCAGGCGCAGTGGTTGATGTTCGCTTGGAGGAAGCGTAATGGGGCCGTTATTGGCACTCCATTACCGCTTCCTCTCTGGGCCCCTGCGAGGGCCCTCTGCGGCGGCGACAGTGGCAGCGGCGGCAGTTGCGGCTGCAGTGGTGGCGATGGTGGTGGTGCTGGCGGCGGAGGGCCTTCCCTTGCCTCTGGTGGCCTTGGTCCCAGCCCGGTGATCGGCCAGCTTGCCGGCCGCCGCACATGCACCGCAGTGCGGCGTGGCGCAGCAAGCTGCAGACACATGACCGGGCTGACTGCAGCGGAAACAGAGTCCGCTGCGGTCAACCTCCGAGGCGCACTGTACTGACACGTGGTGTCCCACGTGGCAGCGATAGCACCTCAGAGGTCTGGGCTCCAGCAGCTTTACCTGCGCTGAGACCCAGCCCACCAGTAGCCTTCGGCCCTCCACAATTGTTTTGGCCACCGTCACGGGGCAGCATACCGTAACGGTATGCATACCTAAGAGGTCCAGCCGTAGGGCGCCTGCCCTGACCTGCTCAGCAGGGCACCCACTGGACCTGGCGACGGCGGCCACCACCTCCTCCTTGGTCACCGAGTCGTCCAGACGCAGGATGCACAAGTCTTCGCATCTGACGAGTCTGGATACTCGGGTGTATCCCGGGTGTAGCCCCCGGTGATCCCGAGCTCTCCGAGATCCACCGTCTCCTTCGCCTTTGCCAGCAGATCGCGGTAGGACACGCCCCTCTTTTCCGCGTCTGGCTGTAGTGTAATCACTACAGCTGCGGTCTTCGGGGCGCGGAGCCTAGCTGCGATCTTCCGCGCCCTGAACTAGCGCTGCCGCTCCTCATTACGGGCCTTTTTGGCCGCCTTTCGCCCCTTCTGTTTTTCCCCGACTACCTGCCATCCGGCTTCAGCCGAAGGAGGTGGGCCTGGGGGGGCGGTGGCGGCGGCGGCGGCTGGCGTGCCGCTGGCGCTGGCCCACTCACCGCTGGCCCATTCGCCACTGCCGCTGGCGCCGGCACAGTCACCGCCTGTGCGTCCGCCTTGCCCTTCCTCCTCCTGGGCGCCTTCTTAGTCGGCGCCGGTTTCGCCGGAGCCGACTTCCCAGGGGGGGGTGCCACAGCTCTGCCAGAGGACTGGCTCGACGGCCCAGGCCCGGGTGTGGCAGCCGCAGCAGCCGCGTATGACACCGTGCTCGGCATCGTGCTCGGGCTCGCGGCTGCCTTGTTAGCACCCAGGGGGGGGGGGGGGCGCAAGACGATTCCCTCCAGGACGGAGAACCGCGCCTGGAAGGACGCCAGCTCCTGCCGAACCAGGTTCAGGACCTGGTTCTCCACCGGCACGGGCTCGGCTTGTCGCTGCTGCTGCTGGTGATGGCCCCCATTCGGAGGCGCAGCGTGGGTCGCGCAGACTGGCCAGGTCTGCCTGGAGCTTGGCATTCTCCTTTTGGAGAACCTCCATGGCAGCCGTCAGGCGGGCCAACTCCACGCGCAGTTTGGCCACCTCTTCTCCACCTATCGGAGGAGGAGGAGGGGTAGGCCCCGCAAAATTGGCCTCCGCTGCCGCCATGATGGAGGCAAAAGCCTCGGGTATGGCCTTGAGTTTTGAAGATGTCTTCACCTTCAAGCCACGCCCCTTATCGCGGCTTCCACCGCCTTTGTGAACCTGGCCTTACGCTCCGCCTCGGAGCCGCCAGTTGCACCCGCCTCGTCGCCAGACCCGGGAACAGTAGTGCCCGGGGGCGCACCTCGTCGGCAAGTCTTGCCGACCTCATGGGGGCAGGGAGCCCCCTCCCCTTGCCCCGGATCCCCCCACGCTTGTTGGTAGGGGATTTTTCGGGCCGAGGCCTCCTCATCTCCGGATGACGACCCTCGGTCGCCATCTCACCTGGGCCGCTTGCGGAAGAACTTGCTGTTCTCCGCAGGCGTCCCGGCCCTCGCGCGACGGGAGCTCTCTGAGCCTCCCGCGCTCACCTCACTGGATGCTACGTCGGACTCCGACGCCGTATCCCTCCTCTCCTCTGTTTTGCCGTTGCCGGCGGTTTTTGTGTTTTTATTATTAACGTCTTCCATATCTAATCCCACGAGTATGGGGGAAATAAGGTACAATCTAGGCAGAGACCCCTGTACCTAGAAGGGCAGATTTAAGTATTTGTTACTCGCCATGGGGGTCTGCAGGTACCCTGGCGAGGAGTGCACTAGCGACTGATTTGTTCCATGGAACACCCGTCAGCTATACATCCCCTCGTGGTGCGTCGCCGCTTGGGATTCGGGGTAACTTTTTATAGAGGTTTTCTACCTCGTGGTCCGGGCGGTTAAGCCAAGACCCTCGGTCCCCTATCGAAGCCGCGAGACGTGATCCACAGCACTTCGACAGCGGGACTACGAGATTGGCGGTGACAGAGGAGGACGGATCCTTGTCTGTCTGCTCGGAGGCAGGGTGAGTGCAAACCGAGCCTGCCCTCATTCCTCTGCTGTGCCCTGCCCTACCTTGCAGAGGGTCACGCAGAAGAACGCACCGTTGGTCCTGAATGGACCCTACCTTTGTCAGAATCATTAGCCGCGGCGGTCACATTCCCCGGGGGATAAAAGGAAACTCTCATTTCCTCTCATTCCCCGGAGAAGGATACCGCCGCGTCCAGGGTGCACCGGCCCAGCAGCTGCTCTTCCCTCTAGACGTATCGAGAGGGACCAGCAGCCGCCAGACACACGTGGAGGACTTCTGACATCGCACCCCATGGGAGCCCCCCTTAAATATTAATTTTATTCTGTTTTAGTATTTGTTGTTATAGCGGCAACAGAAATACATCATCTGTGAAAATTTCAACTGTCTAGCTGTCACGGTTCATGAGATACAGCCTGGTGACAGACAGACGGACAGACGGACAGACCTTTCATTGCTTTTATAATTTGTTTTGCCTTTTTTTAATAGTCACTTTAGCCACAATGTTATTTTTATAAATTGCAGATGCATTTACTTGAAGGAAAATATATTAAAGCTTTTTTTTTTCGCGGGTAGGTGTAAAAAAAGACAGACGTAACTCCAGTTTCGATTTTATATTTAAAATATTAATTTGCAGTATTTTTCACTAGTTTTTATATATTAATAGTGTATAGCCTATAAACCGAAAGCAAAGCCTCGGAAAGCACGTTAAGCTGTTGGTCCCGGCTGTCATTTGTAGATCTTTGACAGTCGTTAGGTAGTCAGAGACCCAAAAAGTCTGACAACCAGTCTTACCAAGGGGTATCGTATTACCCGGTACTAACTGGGTTGTGGAGGTCAGATAGGCAGTCGCTCCATGTAAAATACTGGTATTCAGCTGCATCCGGTTAGACTGGAAGCCGACCCCAACATAGTTGGGAAAAGGCTAGGCAGATGATGATAGCCTATAAACAACGGGTACTCACGTTTGCAGCACGTTTATGTGACTCAAACAATAATTTTACACCACCTGCCAGCTCATCACTTCACAACAGTATTTTCACTATCACCAAACACAAGTGAACATTATTACTATCACAATGTCTCAATTTGAGGAGATAATATCTGCACAGAAGACCCTCGAGGATAGCTTTATCCGGAAGATGAGTGAGTTGGAAGCGCAGATACAGTGTGCAAAACCTGCCAAGGACACCGTGGCGAGGGTAGCCGACGAGTTTCGCACCTTCAGGGAGCTGATCTTCAGCATGCTGAATCTGCTCAGGAAACAGATCAGCGAGTGTGCCAGACAAGTCGACGGGTTGGAGACCAGGCACCGGCGGAAGGCACTCATTTTCCAGGGCATCGCAGAGGTTGAAGGAGAAGTCAGCAGCACAGTGATCCTGGAGGTGTTAAGCAAGAAGCTGTCCCTTAAAACTATAACAGCATCCTCCATAAAGGTCTGCCACAGACTTGGAATGGCCAAAAAGGATCACCATAGGCCCATTCTAGTCAAGTTCTCAAGCTATGACGACAGGTCTGCGGTCTGGAGAGCGAAGACAGGGCTGAAGGGGTCATCCATCTCCGTCAAGGAGTTTTTGACTAAGACCCGACAATCCATCTTTGGGAAAGCGCGGCAGCACTTCAATATGCGGTCGTGTTGGACTCAGGACGGTGTCATCGTTATTAAAGCCCCCGACGGGAGCAAACATAAGGTGACATCATTCGAAGAACTGAGCCCGCTGCTGGTGAAGTATCCCGGGGTTCCAACGTCTGGAGATGGCCTGAAAAACAAGAATCGTTAGTTATGGTATCAATCTCAATATTATTATTATATACACCATTCACGCAATAGACACCCATCGATTATTTAGTACTTTCTTACCTTATAATTTGCTATCTTCCATTGTTTGTTTATATTTAACCTTTATTTATTTTTATCTCATGTAATTTTGCATTGTTGTACAGTATTAGTCCTTATTCTCTTTCTACTAGCACGTCTCTGAGCTCACAATTTACAAGTAACTTAGACTTGCATTTTTACCCTCAATAGGGCTTCTAAGCAATTTGCCGAAGATTATTTTATTTTGTTTCATAACCATGTTAAATTGACAGTTGCAAACTATTGTCGTGACAGATCGTGGGTGTTGTCAGTCTGAGTAAACGTCATAAGTGACGTTTACTAAGTTCGGATACGTTCACGGAAATAAATAATATCTGTACAATGCTTGTAGGGTGCGTTCCGATTACGATATCTTTAATTCTTGTTTGTTGACGTAACGTTTCTTATTTTATTTTGTACTATTGTGTATAGTGTTCACTGTCTGTAATGTTGATGTTAGCTGGCGGGTGGTGCAGAGATGCAAACGTCATACCAGTATTGCGTGTAGTTCTCTTTTTTTTTGTATATTTTCAAATTATTTTTAATTTGTATTTAGATCTTTTTTATTATATTTATTATCTATTCTTACCTATGACAACTTTTTCTGATCACGATTCTTTTTTCTCTGCCAACGAATCGACTGCCTCTTCTGGTGATGATAGCTTATGCTCTGTTAGTGAAACACTTGGTGAACAATTACGTCAAAAATTCAATAAAAATACTAGCCGACTGTTTAATGTTTGTCATATAAATGCTCAAAGCATTCCGAGCCATTACAATGAGCTCTGTGAAACTTTCTCGAATAACGACGTTCACGCCGTCCTTATTTCTGAAACGTGGCTAAAACCTGAACTTTTATCCACCACTTACCCTCTCCCAGGATTCGTGCTGTTACGGAATGACAGAGTCGGTAAGAGAGGGGGTGGGGTAGCTATATATCTCCGTGCAGACTTTCCTTTTAAAATTATTTCTACTTCTTCCTGTAACGATTCGGCCGAGTTTCTTTTTTTAGAGGTTTGTGTCAAAGGATCGAAAGCTGTTCTTGGTGTTGTGTATTGTCCGCCGTCACTTGATTACTTCACCGAATTCGAATCGGTTCTAGAATCTTTGGGTTCGGAGTATGCACATCACATCGTCATGGGGGATTTCAACACCAATCTGCTTGCCCATAACTCCCATCGATCCTGTAAACTTCTCCATTTGGTTGAGTCAGCTAGAATGCATCTGTTACCTCTCCAACCAACTCATCACAACACTACCGGTGATGATACTTGGCTCGACTTGATCCTAACCTCCAATCCTTCCCTAGTCTCCTCACATGGTCAACTTGACGCTCCTGGATTTTCCCATCACGACCTCATTTTCCTGTCCTATGTCCTTAAACCTCCTAAACCCAAACCTACATTTCAGTACAGGCGTGCCTTTGCGCGGATGAATATTGATAGGCTTTCGCAAGACGCTTCTAATATTGACTGGACACCCCTAGAGGAAGCCACTACAGTCAACGATAAAGTTACTTATTTCAACAATGTTGTAGTTAAGCTGTACGACACCCACGCACCTATCAGGAGAGTCAAGCTGAAGCGTCCACCTGCGCCATGGATGAATAGGGGAGTTCGGATGGCGATGCGACGGAGGGACCGCGCTTTTCGGAGGTTTAAGAAGGATCGATCGGAAGAAAATTGGACCCTCTTCAAGGCTGCTCGCAATCGGTGTAATCAGATGATACGCAACGCTAAACGCCGCCACATTCTTGACAATATCACTTCTGCTTCTCCTGCCGATATCTGGAAATTCCTTGGAACTCTAGGGTATCGGCAGATTGCGGCATTCAGATCTTCCTAACACATTTGGCTTAGACGATCTAAATCGTCATTTCTCCACTGTTCCCACCCTTGATGGTCTAACCAAATGTCAAACTCTTGACTACCTTGCTGGTCTGACGCGACCTAATATTACTCCCTTTACCTTCACCCCAGTCGATCCGGGAAAGATCAAAAAGATTATCCTATCCATTAAATCCAAAGCCGTGGGCTGTGATAACATCAGTCGACACATGATCGTGACAGTTGTTGATCAGCTCCTTCCTGCGATTTCCCATATAGTTAACTTCTCCCTCTACTCCGGTGTTTTCCCTTCCTTGTGGCGGAAAGCCCATGTTCGACCACTACCTAAGATCCCTAATCCCACACATCTCAGTCACTTTCGTCCAATTTCCATCCTTCCCTTTTTATCCAAAGTACTCGAGGCCTGTGTACACAAGCAATTCTCCCACTTCATTCACAAAAACTCCCTCATCAGTCCATTCCAATCCGGGTTCAGGCCCGGGCACAGTACCGTTTCTGCTCTCCTCAAAGTGACTGACGATATAAGGCGAGGAATGGAAGACACTAAAGTTACGGTCTTAGTGTTGATCGATTTCTCAAATGCTTTCAATACCGTCAGTCACGAAGTCCTTTTATCAATCCTCGCCTATCACATGGTCTCTCCCGGGGCGTTGGAATGGTTTTCTTCCTATCTTCAGGGGCGTCAGCAGTCAGTTCTTGCTGGTGAGTCTAACTCCAGCTGGTGTAATCTTGAAACTGGCGTCCCTCAAGGCGGTATTTTATCTCCACTTTTGTTTTCTATTTTTATTGATCTCATAACTACCGAGCTTCAGTGTGCGTATCATCTCTACGCTGATGACTTACAGCTATACTGTCAGGCAAGTGTTGACAGCTTATATGGGGCGGTCGAGGAGCTAAATCGGGATTTACGGGTAGTTAAAAACTGGTCTGATCGTTTCGGTGTGGCGGTTAACCCAACCAAGTGCCAGGCTATTATAGTAGGGAGCCCCCATAGCATGAGAAGGCTGAGTGGTTTAACAGTGCCACCGGTTATCTTTGACGATACAGTAATTCCATTTAGTTCTGACGTCAAGGATCTGGGTTTGCACGTAGACACTTGCCTTGACTGGCGTAAGCAGGTTGCGATTGTGAGCAAGAAAGTCACTGGAACGTTGCGGTCGCTCTACCGGCTGAAAAATATTCTCCCATCACACATTAAGGCAATGCTTGTACAGTCCCTAATCTTCCCCATGATTGACTATGGTGATGTGTGCTATTATGACCTGAATGCAGAACTCCTCAATAAACTTGACCGACTTCTTAATAACTGCATTCGATTCGTCTTCAATCTCCGCAAGTATGATCATGTTTCTGCACATCGTTTGCTGTTAAGGTGGTTACCCATCCGGCAGCGCAGAGCATTGAGAGCTTTGACAACTCTGTTTTCTCTTCTTCACAAACCCACTTCTCCTTCTTATCTCACTACTCATTTTCAATATTTATGCTCTGCGCACAGCAAAAACCTTCGTTCCTCCAATAACTGTCTTCTACGCTGTCCTTCTCACCGATCTGGCTTTATTAAATCTTCCTTCTTTGTCCAGGCGGTCTTCCTGTGGAATGCGCTCCCCCAGAGTATTAGGACGTTGAATAGTCGTTTCACTTTCAGAGTGAAGGCTCGAGAGCATATTCACAAGAAGTTGGCAGATTTGTCTCAAAACTAAGTTGTTATAGTTTTTCTTGTTTATCTCTCTTAACTTTATATATTTTGTTATATGTATGTATATATATATTTATTCTTATAAGTTTTAGCTATATATAATTATTTTCTAGTCTTTTTTTTCTGTTATTGCACCTACTTTGTATTATCTCTGCATCACCCTAAGGTAGACTGGTAGAAAATGCCCAAGGCATTAAGTCCGCCTTTGTACAGTTTTTTTGCTTGTGCATAAAGTTTTTATAAATAAATAAATAAATTAAAAAACCCAAGATACACATCCAGTGTCTCAAAAGCGTCCGCATAAAATACAGGCATAATTACTAATTGTGCGTCTATTTCAATTAGTCTCACGTCGCTCGCGAAACTACACGCTAGTAAACATGCCGAAGTGTTATAAGAAATTGTCAACATATTTACGTCAAGAACGTTAAGGCCGTCTACGCCAAGCAAAGTAGGTATTTAACGCTACCACCCTTTACGCGAAACGAGTCGTGCACACGCGTCGCCGACTTGAACCCAAAGCTGAGCGAAGTGTCACAGTATAGGTAAGCGTGTCGTGTAGGCAGTAGGTCAACTTATTTTATTAAATTGTCAGCTTGATTTATTATAATAGGTAGTAATTGCGAAAACCTAACATTTAAATGTAATAAATTAATTTGAATAGATATTGTAAATACAAATTGCTGCAAGTCGTAATTTATTCAATTATTTGTGTACCAGACGGGTGGACTCGTGTTTGGAAATTCAAAAACTATAACGGAACCAAATCTGAGCCACTAACCGCCCTGTACCGAAAGTTCCGGGTGTAAACGTTAGCTTCGTGGAACGGAGAGGTGGGTTTGGAAAATACTGCACTATTATTGTAGATGGAGAAGAAATGAAACACTATTTGACTATGGTAAGACACTACAAGCAGACAATACTGGAAAAACTGAGCTGAAACTATAATCGGAAAGAACTGTTAACTATTCGGATATCGAAACGAAACTGACTGCTTGAATATCGTAAACAAAACTGACTGTTCCAATGTCGAAAACAAAACTTACTATGCGGTGCCTGCGCTGTGCTTTCATACTATGTATTAGCAGACACACAAAAAATATTCGCGAATCCTCTAGCGGTGTGTAGTATTTGTTCGCTAGACAATCTTTTAATTCATACAAAAAGCATGAACAAAAAACATTAATAAAAAAATACAAAGGAAACTATATTAAGCAAAAGGATAATAAATAACTTGAACGGAAGAAGGAAGTAGGTACTTTACGCTCTCGGCGTACGGTCGAAATTAAATTAACATTTCTCGATGTTTTTTATAAGTAGTTTGCGTACGCGCACCTGTGACGAGACTATTCTCGAGGGAATTTGTACCTACTTACTTTTAAAACTAATAATAACAGAAAGTACTCGACAAAGAATCACAAACACGGCAATAGCGTACTTTCTCGAACGTTTTTTCTATAGACTATATAAAAACACTGTTTTAGACACTTGTCGCGAACAATTTGACTAGGTTTCTTACATTGTTTTTATCTCACATACAACAAATAAAGCATGTGTCTCTTACACATGCTTTATTTGTTGTATGTGTCACCGTAAAATTGTAAATACCGTTAGATTATAATCTATCTCGTGAGATTGTAAACTCGTTCGTTGAGGAATTCCCTCGACTGTCTATGGTCTCCATCATCAGACCAATGGCACTTACAACCCATATGGGTGCAAAGTTCTCATCAACAGAAATGAATTAAATCCAAACACAAGGTAGCTACTGTAAAACGTTGAGGAGTTCCTTTGACTGTCCTTCGTCTTTATCATCAGACCCCTAAAGATGACCACAACCCATTTAGGTGTAAAGTTCTCATCAATACAAATTAATCAAGCCCAAACACCAGGTAATTATTGTGAATCGTTGAGGAGTGCCCTCGACTGTCTTCGGGTTCCATCATCAGATCGAGTCCAGACTTTCTTTAAATAGTAGTGCTCTAAAATACTCAATGAACAAAAAAAACAAACGCACTAGTCGCACTACGATGTTCAAAGGTTCCCCTCGATTTCTCTGAGATGCCATCATCAGATCCTAGTTTCATGGTCATGGTACTACTCTTGGAATATCTTCTTTCCAACAAAAAAAGAATCATCTAAATCGGTTCATAAACGACGAAGTTATCCTACGGTCAAATTGTGAAACCTCCTCCTTTTTTTAAGTCGGTTAAAAAAGACTGTACTGTTATAATTACACTACGTTTTTTTAAATAAATCGTTCGATAAATCGACGGGACAGCCGTGCGCCAGCAAAAGGGACATAGGTCCTACCTCGTCAAGGCCTGGCGGGCGACTGAATCCACGTGCGCAAGCCGTTTTCTTATATAATAATTTATTATTAAAAGGATTAAATTGTTTTGAAAAATTTAACCACAAATAATTGTTCTATATGTTATTAACTTGGCTTAGATCTTTTTTTTGGAAGTAAAACTTTCATATTCTTCAAGTAAAATAAGAAAAACATAAAAAAATATTCGAATTAGGCTCCTGTTCGGATTTTTTTTTCATCGAGTGAAGTTTTTGATATCATGTTTTGAACCACAAATTATCTTAGTAAATATAGTCAACTATAATATCTATTTTTTTTTGCTTTAAAAAAATCACTATTTCTTTGTTTACTATTGAATCAAAGTTATGTAAAATTGGGAAAATTGGGACTACCTGCCCTTAAAAAAGGATGGGATATCGTATTTTCAGTAAGTAAAAAAGTTTATTGATTTGTTTTTGTTGTTTATATCACTTCATATGGAAAGCAATATGTGATTTTGATTTAATTTGTCTGAAAACTTCACTTAACAGTCCAAGTGTAAGTCAGCAAATTTCAATGGCCGCTTTGTCAGTGCTTTTTAAGAACGATGCATTACAGCTTTCTTTTATTTTCGTCGCGTAATATAAATGACCCTGTCCTTATTCAATGGAGTCGATTTTTTTAATGTGTTTAATAATTCGTTTTATTAATAAGATTATTCAGTTTTTTTTTTTTTTGTTTTAAGTCTTTAACAAATATTTATAGGTAGGTTATATTACAATATAGTTTTTAATTGAATTCCAAAAGAAGAAGAGGTTGTCAATTCGTCGTTATTTTTAGTGCTCGTAATTATATTAATATTTATATTGATTAATACGGATTTACGTTTAGATAAAAATATAATAATGTGATATGTCTGAATTACACAATTTAACAAACTCTTAAAATACTAACACAGTCCTATTTATAAAAACAAATATTCGTCTCAGCTCCATGCCTTGTCCCACCGGCTTATTTCGGTCGTAAAATTAATTGCTTTCTGTACACTGCTTTGTAAAAATATCTCTAAATAATCTGCATAAGGTTGAATTTGCAAATAAAAAAGTTTATAGTTTAACGATAACTACTTATGTAGTGGGTTGTAGTGGTGAGTGTTTGGTGACAGTTTAGAGTGATTCTTTTGTTCGAAACTGTGCATCTTGGGTTTTTTATATAGCAATGGTCCAAAGCCATAAAATAATATGCTCTAAAGAAATATAAAGATCCGGTATGTTCATTCTAAACATTTCGATTTGTCAAAGGAAATAATTTCTGTTAAATTCATCTATACTAATATCATAAAGAGGTAACATTTTGTTTGTTAGTTTGTATGTTTGTAAGTTTGTATGTTTGTAAGTTTGTAAGTAGCCCCCTACTTACAAACTAATCTCCGGAAGTAATGAACCGATTTCAAAAATTCTTACACCATTAGAAAGCTACATTCACCCTGAGTAACATAGGCTATATTTATCCCCGTACTCCCACGGGAACGGGAACTACGCGGGTGAAACCGCGGGACGTCCGCTAGTATTGAATAAATATTAAAAAAAATTTGGGCCTTTTAAATGAAAACAATAAAAAAAAATAATGCTGATGCACAAATAACTAGTACTGTATCAATATCTATCCATTTCTGGAGGTAGTTTACCTACGTTTATTAATTAGCAGTCTGTATTGTCCCACTGCAGGGTAAAGGCCTCCCTACCGTTTTTCCAGCACTCACGGTCACGGTCGGCCTTTTGTTGCCATTCCTTCTCTCACAAAAATAATTTTAAAGAATTAAATTAAATTAATTTTAAAATTAAATTAAAACACGTATTTACAAATAAGTACATTTCAAGATCAAATCTTAAATACTCCGAGTCCCATAAGAAATCAGCGACATCGCATGCGACGCAACGCATCTAAGGAGCGCGGTCCCCGAAATTACGCCACACAAAGGGCACCTTTCTGCCTAGATTATTAGTGATACAGAGATCCGGTTTTTTTCAAATGTAGCCCAACTCAATACCCCGATGGTATTTTTCCTTTTTTTCGTTATCACATTTAGTTTTTGAGATACAGTCGATTTTATGCCAAAAGACCCTTAAAAATTGATCGAATTTTTCACATTTTTGCGATTCTCAAAAAATGTATACGACTTTTTCGTTTTTTTTTTCACCATATTTATTGATATGCATCTTTTGAGACCTCAAACATTCATGTAGCCCTAAAACTCACGACACCAAGGCGATATCACACTCTGAGCGAAAATGGGGGCCTATACTGAAGCGATCGAAAAAACATTTCCAATGTTAAAATGAAAAGCGCGTTGTTAAGGTTGCACAAGTCGCGGGCTCGAACTCCCTGGTGCGCGTGCCCGAAAAGCACGCTGTCTCACCTGGCATCGTGCCCGACAGAATGAGCTCAGTGAGATGCAAGATAATTCATAGTAAAGACGCGAAAAAACATACGAAAAGAACTTTGGAAAATCGAGTTTTATGAACAAACCAGCGCATAATTCAAGTACAAATCAAATTGATTGTATTATTCGATAATTGTGCTTTGTCTGTACTGACTTGTTTTGGGAATTTGACACTTCTTTTTTAATAAACTTTCAGTAGTTTAAACATAACTTTCAGTGTTCATATTGCCATTGTCAAAAACGAGCTTAGTTCGTCTGTTCTTCTTAGAACCCGCCCATCACTGTATAGTCACTGTAAGGGTGCGCTTCCTGGACGCATCACAGCCTTTCAGTAATTCCGGGACGACTATACACCCTCAAAAACCAAACTGGGACTCATCGCTAAATAAAATTTTATCCCATTGCTCCTGGGTCCATGTCAAGACAGTGTTCTCTACACCATTCAGTTCGACGGGCGTGAAGTAACATAAACGTAACATCACGCCTGTGATCCCCGAAGGGTTAGATAGAGGTGTAGGTACCTAGTACACTCACATTTCGCCAGTATAATGTTTAAGTCCCATGTATAATAGGGAGCGCGCTTATTGCTATTAACCCGGCACAAATCCAAACTCCTTGGCTGCTATTGAGAAATTTCTGATGGAAAAACCCAACATCATTTTGCCCGATTCGGGAATCGAGCCCAGGACCTAATGCTCAGCAGTCGCAATTGCCAGCACTAGACCAACGACGCAGTCACAAGATAATAAAAATAGATAATAGATAATATAAAATTCAGTAAACTTAACGACCTGTCTTCTTTGTGTTGTAGTGGGATGCGGCGGTGATCGCAACGCAACATACACTAGATGCTCGACTTTTTGTCCTCCTACTTGTGCAACCATTGGAGCGCCACAGATATGTCCAATATTGTGTATTCCTCGCTGTGCGTGCAACCAAGGATATGTACTGAGTACAGAAGGAAAATGCTTCAAACCTGATGATTGTCCAGGTAAATATAAACTATGGGGGAAAATATAATGACCACCAAAAATAACTTTGTGACCACTAACATCTATCACCTAAAATATCAATTAATCACCAAAGGAGAAAACTGAATTAGTATGAAGGTTATCTCAGAATAATGTATAAAAAAAATTCATGTCCTTTATTAAATTGAGCACCAAATTTTAATGAGGTGGTTGATGACAAACTAGTTTTGACTAGGCCGGTTATTTTTTTATAAACCATTCAGAAGTAGGAGCCATCGGTCGTCGTCCGTCCACCGCACCGGGACTCCCTCGACTCGGATGCAAGAGCATAACAGTTCAATTTCTGGTGGTCATTATAGCTAAAAAATAAATTTTGGGTTCTAATATCACCATACAATGGGGATTAATTTTGATGATCATTTACTAATTTTGGCAATCAAAAGTGATTTTTATGCCGTTACATTTTGCTAAATCTGGTGGTTCTTTAATTGTATGCCATAAATTATTAGGGGTATGATGAACAGGGTTCAAGTTCAAGTTATCATTAAGTTCCTTGTTTTGAAAATTTTGCTACAGTATTGTTAACTTTAAATGTATTTGAAATATTTCTGGAACCTAGTGTCCCGAACTTTTGGAACCCGTACTACGGTTCTGACTTCAACTAGCAGTGGTCACTTGAAATGCACTCAAGGACGCTAAGTTGGTGTTAGGCTATTGCACGCGTCCTTATTATAACTGGCATTAGAACTTTATTCGGAGGATACTTCTGTGAAAATTTTATTGTGTTCAGACACAGTCATGGGGGCTTGTACTTTTAAATGATAACAGATACTCACGACATTCGCATTCCGGTACACATATCATCCTGTAGTACCCTGCAATACATCTTCATCTTGGTGGACTGGGGCATTGGAAATTGCAGGGTATATTTATTCCTTTCGTCACATCTTACGCGTAATCAACTTGGAGCATAAAGATCTTAGACCAGTTACACGACTCCGTTCCCACCCGGCAAAAAGAATATAATTCAAGTATGGGCTTTAATTTTATTCCTCTTTAGATACACTTTACATTGGCATTGACGGCGGTAAGCCCGCTGACAGCGAGCTAAGAAAGAGCAATACATAAAGCCCATTCTTGAATTATATCCTTTTTGTCGGGTGGGAGTGGAGTCGTTTGTGTGCTAAGACCTTGAGGGTCCCAAAACTGGTTCGGTCTGCTACATTCTAGTTGTCTTAAAAACATGTAAATCCTGTTTTAGTCAGAATTTCAAACCTTTATCTTATTTCTTTAGAGGTTTGAAGAACAGCAGTTTTAAGTTCTTCATCCCCCATAGATAATGGAAGAAAACCCGGGATCAGACGGGTGTTCTGTCTGGTGGGATACTGCCCGACAGTTGTTATCCAGTTTTCCTATAGTCTTAAGTCGCGGATTACGCTTTATCGCCATCTTTTTTTTCATAGATGACATTCTTTGAACCGTAAAATACTATTTAAGGGATTCGATTTGGATATCATTGTTGTACAAGTATTTTTGACATTTTTTTTTTTATTGTTAGTATACGACTGAACGAGAGGGTCGAGAGGACTGCACCGCAGGCGCCCCGCTCGCGCCTACATTGCAAAAGGCTACACCGCGCCGACAACACTATGTACGTATGGTCAACAAACCAAATAAGTAACCAGGGTCGAAATATATAGTTGACGTTTTCTTAGAAACCGATGGATGTGTTCGAATGAAAGGAAATGAAATTGATAGAAATATTCAATTTTGTTAAAGTAATTAAATTTCATCTAAAGACGTGAAATAGTTTCTAAAAAAAACTACAACTATATCTGACGACCATGGTTACTTATTCATTTTGTTGACGTACTACAATATTTCTGTACTAACTTCCAATAAACAGTTTTGTTTTATCCTACGTCGCATTTTTTTTGTGCATAC
This sequence comes from Xestia xanthographa, assembly GCA_905147715.2. NCBI lineage: Eukaryota > Metazoa > Arthropoda > Insecta > Lepidoptera > Noctuidae > Xestia > Xestia xanthographa. Next base: position 22,456,292 of record LR990646.1, read on the forward strand.
CACCAAAACCATCCTGTACAAAACATAACCCCGTGCTACACCGCGCCGTCAACACTATGAACTATAAAGAAGATCGGCAAATGGGGCTCTCTTAATTTCAGAAGCGTTCATCAATGAAAGTATGTATATTACAATAATATGAAGCTTTTCTTACATGTCATATCTTTTTTTTATTATGCTGCAAAAATTAGAAAAAGAATAAACAAATATTTTACTAAATCTGAATATCTAAACGCAATCATTTTCAATATCGAAACGTATAAGAAACAGTGACGGAGGCAATGAAGTTACTCTTGTTTGTAATAACACTAATTCTTGTTTTTGTTGCGCGCATTTATCGTTTATTCTTATTATAATAATACTAATTATGAGGATTTCGGTAGTAGTAATAGTAAGTATCATGAGATGTTTGCTACCTAGTATTACAAGACAAGCCATTTATATTGCTGCGATAGCTTATCTGTTTTGTCCCATCACATCTAGGCCATTTTGGATAAGACTCCTCCTATCTTTGGAAACACAAATGAGTTCCTTGCTTTTAAGCTTATTTGATTCGCAACATGTTTTGTGTTACTAAATAATCATGCTATTAAATAAAGGAGAATTTAGCTTAAATGGCAATATTCAGAGCTAATAAGAATAAGAATAAGAATAATTTATTTATAAAAGTATTACAAAAATGTACATTTATGTGCAGTAGTGTTATTTCTAAAACAATGGTATAATTAGTGCATAATAGTAAACTATAACTAAAAATATATTTAACAGTTGCAAGATACGATAATGTGGAATTCACAAATGTTTGCTAGCGACCTGCCCGATCTAGGTTTATTTAAACCTGTGTTTCAGGCCATCACTTTACATAGCACAAAATTAAGTAGGACAGTAAATGTTATAAAATAAAAGAAATCTATTAACAATTATAAGAATAATGTCAGTGGTACAAAAATCAATAAACATGAAAACTAAATTAAGTAATATACCTACGTACAATTAGTTACCATGGAATAACATAATCAAACCAGGACTTCTAGCAGTTTTTCTGTGTCCGTGTAATTAAGTATCGCTAAATAATCCGAAATAATAGAGCTGTCGTCTATCAAAACAGAAGATGTCATAATAGGGTAGATGACAAAAAAAAAACTTGCAGGGCAGTCTAGGGACTGCCGATAGAAGTGAAAACTTAAGTAGGTAACTTGTGAATTGTATCGTCGAGCTATGTGTGTGAGTGTGCGTGTGGGCTTATGTGAAATGTATATGTGTTGTTACTAAAACATCATCATCTGCCTACCCTTTTCTCAACTATGTTAGAGTCGGCTTCCAGTCTAACCGGATGCAGCTGAATACCCGTGTTTTACATGGAGCAACTGCCTATCTGACCTCTACAACCCAGTTAGTACCTACTGGGTAATAAGATACCCCTTGGTAAGACTGGTTGTCAGACTTTTTGGGCCACTGTCTACCTGTAACGACTGTCAAAGGTCTACAAATGACCATGAAAACGACACCCATGATGAAAAAACAGAAAATTTTCCTCGGCGCCATCTTGGATTTTCATTTTGACCGCATTATCATTATCAGCTACCACGAAAACCACGGAAACGACACCCATGAAGAAAAAACCAAAAATTTTCGTCGACGCCATCTTGGATTTTCATTTTAACCTCATTTTCATTATCAGCGACTCTTCACCCCCTGCTGCCTCCACCCCTCTCCCCTCCGTCCCGGCCCCAGTCGTAGCAATGGTTATGCCCCGCGCATGCTTATGTGGTGCTAAGCCGTAGCGGATGCTACGAGTGCTACGAACGGCTACGAAGCGTGACGTGACGTTACGTGTGTTCAATGTTTTTCCTTCACCCAAAAAGTGTTCAACGCGCCTAAAGAAGTTTTTACTTCAAAAAACTAATTGGTCCGTCAGATAGATTTCCAAAAAATTTTGGGCACATATTTTTCCTTTTTTCACGTAAACAAAAAATTAAGACGATACAGTGTACAGTCAAGGTGTGCAGAGATGATACTACAACGCTACGGCTACAACAATGCCATTGAGTACAGTTGCTGCTAGCATGTGTGAGGAGCATGATTGCATGACATCAACCCATTATGTTGAGTTCGGCTTCCAGCCTAACCGGATTTACCGGTCGCAGCTGACTACCAGTATTTTACATGGAGCGACTGCCCATCTGACCTCTGGAACCCAGTTTGTACTGAGTAATACGATACCCCTTGGTAAGACTGGTTGTCAGACTTTCGGGCCGCTGACTACCTGTAACGACCTGTGTCAAAGATCTATGCAAGATCGGATGCAAGTGACCAAATACTCACCCTGCATGAATGACTAGATGCCTTTTAACCGCGGTTTCGCCTGAGCCGAGGTCTAAAATTGTCCCACAGTACCGTACTTCCCGGATTCAAAGTATTGTTACGACCTGGATGGATATGGGCTAGGTTAAATGCAGAATGTTCTCGTAAAACAGTCGACGTAGTTATTATCATAATTATGCCTTAACCAAGAGCTTAGTTCGTCAAAATCCGATCATCTTTTCATTCGTAAAAAGTAATAGAAGAAATTTTGTGTGAGTTACTATCGCATTTGTAATAATATTAGTATTACTGACGTACGAGTGTTGCTTTAGATTAAATAAGGCCACGGCCGTAGTCTGGATCAATTCAAATTTCTTTTGGCGACGTTAGATTTCACGTTTTATCATAATATCTATTGTATTTTTAATAAATAATGTCATATTATAAGTGAATGCGTAGGTTTACATCATATTGAATCTAAAATCGGAATTCGTCGAAATATTTCAGTAATATTCAATAAGCCCAGATGAAAATAACATTTCTGATACGCAATAAATACAGAAAGCCCAAAAGTAGAATTTATTTTCACAATTAAATGTAGGTAGGAAAAAATTCAAGGAAGATAATGGTGATGATTCTGTTGTGCACAAACTAAACTTTATTTAGGCTATTGCTGTCTTTTACTAAAAGGCAGTGCGAGAAAAGGACGGCTATAGCTATGAACTAAGTTAGAGATGTCAATCTAGTTTATGCCTTGCGCTTCACCGTGTTTTTACTCAACATGTTTTTTACGTGCACCCTTCATTTTGTATAGAAATATTAGTTCCAACTAAATTTGACAGCTGTAAATTACCTCCGTCTCTTTCTCCTTTTATTAGAGAGAAAAAGATAGCAATAGCCTAAATTAAGTTTAGTTTGTGCACAACAGAATCGACACCAGTGAGCACTAAAATAACCATAAGTGAGTAGGAGTTATTAGAATAGGTAAGATTTGTACCAAAATATTTATCTATCTGGGTTCACCATTCATAGGTAACACCATTATATACCACCATTTATAGGTAATATTTTCGTAAGAAATATTTAATACCATCTGCCTAACCGTTTCCCAACTTTATTGGGGACGGCTTCTTGGTTAAGGCATAAAAGTAGTCTTTCGGCGGTCTTACCGGATGCAGCTGAATGCCAGTATTTTACAGAGTGACTGCCTATCTGACCTCCACAGCCCAGTTAGTACTGGTACGATACACCTTGGTAAGACTGGTTGCCTGTCTTTCGGGCCACTGACCACGTAACGTCTATCAAAGATCAACACTTGACAGCCGGGACCAAGCCGCATACGACGGTTATTTGTAGCATACCACAACATGACGCAAGCCACAATATATATGTAGCATGCAGCAATGCCGCACAGTGTTGCCCCGGCGTAAAGCAGCCTTTAGTGCTCATTTACAGAGACGCGGCGCGTCGCTTTCAATTCAAACATATGGCATTGTTTCCGAGGCAAGGAGGAAACTCGGTAGGTATCCAATGACGGTCACCCATCCAAAGCCCCTTGAAGATCGACTCGTGCGGCTATTATTATTTAACCACGAGCTCCTAAGGAAATTCGATAGAAAATTGAAAATCGCCAACTAGTGAGATAATATCATGTTTTTTTTTTTTTTTTTGAGAGCAGCGGTGGCCCAGTGGTGGCGGCCCCGACTTACTAACAGTAAGTCATAGGTTCAAACCCAGGCAGGCGCATTACTTTGTGTAATTTATTTCATCACAACTGATCTCAAAACGGTGAAGGAAACATCGTGAGAAAACCGGCATGTCCTATAACCAAAAATTCGAAGACATGTGACATCTACCAATCTGCACTGGGCCCGCGTGGTGGATTATAGCCCATTCCCTCTTCTAGAGAGGAGGCCTGTGTCCCAGCAGTGGGAACATTAATAGGCTGATGATGATGGTGGTGATTTTTTTTTTGGTAGCTCCAGTTAATAAAGATCCTCATTTATGTGTAATTGAAATTATTTGAATTACAGTAGATAGGTACTCAACGATGATACCAAACGAACACTAAACTGGTTTTATAATGAGTAAAATATTCATCCATTATTCCAAATACCTAACAAATTAAACAAAAAAAAAAACGACTGATTCAATTAATATTCCCGTTGAACTAATTGAACATTTTGGAACAAAACAATTTATTGTGAGCAAAAACGAGCGATGTCCTGATAAAACACATACATACTTTGTTAAAATTCGTTCACAAAGCTTAGGTAATGATGCGACCTGTTATTTTATTTTACGACTAAACAGTACTGTACTTATTATATGTTTAATTGATTTATCGTGCTCGTTTTATTTATATGGTTGAACGTTCAATTATTTTATTGAATTTGTTCAACAGTAATATTGCATGTTTTTTTTTTAATTGTTTGAAACGTTTTCAGTAGATAGTGAATTATTTATGTTTGTTTAACGGAGATAATAAATACTACAGCTGCAGTACTGACTTCAGACAGTGGTTCAGTTGTGATGTTACTGTTCGTTGGTTTCCTTATTTTGACTTTCGTAGGAAGTGGTGTCAGCGGGCACAGGGACCGACCGCGTCGTTATTCAGGTAGGATTTATTTGAGTATTTTGGGAGATGTTACTCAAGGTTTTTGTTTTTGAATGGATTAGAATGTTCTTTATTGTTGTTTCTGATAGCAAATACGTTAAAATAAGAAAAAAAACCTTAGTAGTTTAGTTAGTATCGTTAGTATTTTTTCCATTCGTTAATTAGTATTTTTTTTTAAACAAAAAAACCGAAATACGAGAGCAGCCCCAGTTTTTCTTTTTATTTGTTCCTCTTTTCTACTAAGTCTCGTTTTATCTCGATGTAAATGCCCTGTTTTTTTTATCTAACACTGGACTGGAACATCTTCACTACTACATTTACTTCTATTTTGAGGAATTGCGGCAGCCATTTCAGGTATAGCTTTTTCATGTCCAAATTTTCGGTCGGACTTCCTTCTTTTTGTAGAACAACGTTTCCAAGTGTTACTGAGCAACATCCGATAGCAAAAAGTTATTTATTGTTAGTATTATGTAGCCATGTTCGTATAAGCTAAGTAATGTTGCTTAACTTTTGAAAACAGTCAACATGTGGTACCAGTTGAAAACATTGTTATAGAATGTTACATAAATAACATAGAACAAATGCCGTGCAACTCGCTTGTTGCTGAAAGTTACTTTTTGTTATATTTTGTTAATTTATGTTACTGGCAGTATGTCACCATTAAGAACAATATTAATAAAATAGAAAAAAAGACACCTCGTGCAATCTAGAAACCGAGCTACGCATTCACAAAAACCCTAGAAGTATAGTTGGATATGTCTGCAGCCTTCGAATTCCTTGTTTAATACAAGGAATTATAATGTCTCTAACGGTTACAGAATCATTATGCTCAAAAAATGAACACTACACGCGAAATAACCAACGATGCATAAGAACCTGCGCTAACAAAGGGGTGCCAATCTCTGATGATTGCAAACCCTTCACTGGATGCGTCTGTAACGGCGGCTTGGTAAGACTCAACGATGATGCCAGTGGAAAATGTGTACCGGAGGGCAAATGCCGTAAGTTGAGATAGTTTTAAAGGAATTTCCAGGTAGGGTGGCATAAAAACTCTGACACCAGGTTAGGCACTAATTATACAAAAAAAAAAAAGACCTGAAGATATCAGAAAGTCCGTGTGTGGATGACACAATTTTTATAAATTTTGTTGGTTTTAGACGGCTTCTTATCGTGTCTAACTTATTAAAATTCGTCATCCATAGCACAGTCCACATTCTGATAGTTTTGTGACTAGACCCCAAGTGGTTGGAATTCCAACCGATCGGAAATATCCGTTGAGTCCCGCCAGGCCGAAAACGTCCCACCTCGTATCAGCAAATTCAAACCTTATTTTTACTTTACATACGGTTCTAAATCGTTAGGCAATTTTTACCTCTGGTGCCTGACAGTAGTCGATTCGAACGATGCCAAACACTGTTAACCTAAAACGAAGAATAAAAAAAAAAAATATAGAAGCGCGTCATTGTCGTTGACGTAAACATTGTGACACTCAAGTGGTTTAGTGTGTTTTTAACCGACTTCCAAAAAGGAGGAGGTTCTCAATTCGATCGGTATTGGTCCCATAAAATTTTTACATAGTTTGGCCCAGTAGTTTTCATTTTATGAATATTTTTACTTCATTCGTGTGGTATGTATGTTCACTGATTTCTCCTCCATTATTGGAGTGATTTTCAAAATTTTTTTTTTTTGAAAGAGTATACTCCTGAGATGGTCGCATTTAAATTTGGTGAAGATCTGTTGCTGGTCTTCGGAGATATACAATGGAACTCTTCAAAACTAGACGGTAAATCGGTCGTGATTTTTGCAATCGCTTGGATGTTTATTGTTTATACAACATCATGACGTAACATCACGCCTGTATGCTCTGAGGGGTACGCAGATGTGTACAATACACGTAAATTTCGACAGTTTAGATATATTATGTTAAGTTTCATTTATTGGGGATAAGCCTATTACCATGACATGTATTGTTAACAATGTAAAATAAATGCATAGCATATATTTGTATAGGCTATTACGACTAAAAATGGAAAAATAAAAAAACTTTTTGCAAAAAAAATAAAACCGACTTCAAAACACAAAAAATTGAAAAATAACTTTAGCTTCAGAAGTCGGTCACAAAAAAAACTAAATGAATCAAAAAAGGTCACCGACTTCTGAAGCTACAGTTATTTTTCACTTTTTTGTGTTTTGAAGTCGGTTTTATTTTTTTTGCAAAAAGTTTTTTTTGTTAGTTAAGTGCTTGAAAACTTTGCGAAGTGAACGTTTATTACCTTATTATGGTATAATGCTACTTTGTAGCAAAAAAATTAGGTAGAAAAATATCCCAAAAGTATTTTTTGAGCCAACAAAATTTTTGTCGAACGATTTTTTTGTCAACATGGAGTGAACAATTGAAAATGTGAATTTGACTGTTCTAAAATGAAATATGGTCTTGGAAACAGTAATAACAAGATAAGAATTAGTGATAATTCAATATTTCCACTTATTCGAAGCATAAATATTCATTTTTTATAGATTTCAAGTATTTTCAAATGAAGGTCAATGACAATAGAATGAAAGTTCGCCGGTAAACAAACTTTTTGTTGGAAACTAGTTAGAATCTGCTACGAATGTATCAGTATGACTCTTATATGAATTATGTATTAGGTTACTTGTGTATTTGTTACATTCGTTCTAAAGTTTCGTGTAAATTGAATCAGTAGTTTTTCCAAAAAAAAAAAAGATACGACCACAGGTAAATTCTCCCATGTCATCTATGTTATAACTCATGTTTTTAATTCTGTAGTAGTTTTACAAGTGTTGTTTATATTATACTAGCTGACGTCCCGCGGTTTCACCCGCGTAGTTCCCGTTCCCGTGGGAGTACGGGAATAAAATATAGCCTATAGCACTCACGAATGATGTAGCTTTTTAACGGTAAAAGAATTTTTGAAATCGGTTCATTACTTCCGGAGATTACCCCCTACATACAAACTTACAAACATACAAACTTACAAACTTACAAACAAATGTTACCTCTTTATAATATTAGTATAGAAAACGCGGTCTGGTTCTTAACGATTACGACAATGTTTACGGTTTGAGATAAGGATTAGTAGAACTCGAGCGATAAGTGTTTTACTGAGTGGTGTCAGATGACTCATGCGATGACGTAACTGCGGCTGCGACAGTGGGGCGGGAGGGAGTTTACCGTTATTAACTTGGGGCTCTAGAGGTTAATGTAATAATTTGAACAATTTATTCAAACAGTTTTCAGTGCCCAAACTGAAGTTGTTACCCCGCGTATACAACAAGATCACGTCATCAACATCATTCTCTGCCTTTATCGTTGGCGTAGCATGTCTTCTTCTACTATACTTCTCTCTCATCAGACACCTCCTATCTTCCCATATCATCCTTTACACAGTCTATCCATCGCTTCATCAAGATCATGTATTAATGCAACAATTTTCAATTCCTCATCCAAATAGTATTGTAGTATTAATAATCAAATTTTGTTATAAACAATAACTATGTAAATTTTCCCTTAGTAACAAAGTTAACAGCAACAGGGTTGATGAACTAAAGCCGACAATTATCTATATTGTTCTAACATTTGTGTCATATGCATGAGAGTAGGTACATAAATAAATACTATGCAGGGTGAAGGGTTACCACGTTTTCAGTATAACATTTATTGAGGAAACCAAACCAGCATGCCTGAGAGATAATTCTCGACGGCATGCCAAGTCAGAGGCCCATGGGCGGCACAAAAACTCTGACAACAGGTAAGGCACTCACTAACCACACGAAAAAGTAAGAGTGAAACATTCCGAACCTCCCACATAGACATATTATGTTACACTTTTGCAGTGTTGAGCCGTGTGGTATCCAGCAGAGTAGAATAGAACCAACCCATTACACTCACGGGTGTCGTATAAGGCGACTAATGTCTGAGGCAGAACACCTTGTGCCTCCGTAGACCTGAGAATGGGCAGCAGCGTTTTCTGTTAGTCTTTCATCACTGCGATCTCCAATCCGCCTGCAGATACGGCAAATTCCGCGTTTTTTGCGTGGAGATTATGGCAAATTCCTCCCATTATGGGAGAGGCTTATGTCCAGCAGTGGACGTTATGGGCTGTTGTTGTTGTTGTTCAGGATGATGTAGGTACTGAATACGTACGTGGTAAAAAATTGTACGTCGATGATTTCATCCTGTATCTACTGTTTTCGTTTATTGTTTACACCTACAACAAGTAGTAAAGACTAGTTGCAGACAAAACGTTTAGAAAACTCGTCAAACAAGTTAATAACCTAGTTAACAAGACAAGTCTGAAAGAAGGTCAATTCATGTATACAAAACGTTGTGTTTATATTATGTGCCTGTGACACTCGCGAATAATGTAACTTCTTTTAGTGACAGAATTTTCAGATTCGAAACAATAGTTCCGAAGATTACCTCCTACATTCAAACTCTTTATATTATTATGGTTTTCGTAAATTACTTATCATATTTGGTCCGCCGAAGGTCCGCAGACCACCTCTCAACGCGAGCCGTATCGAGGAGTCGAGGAGTATACTCCTCGATACGGCTTTTATAGCCTTTTGAATCGGGCCTTGTATGGAGAATCGCAGTCCCTGTTCCCTTTTAATCCAACCCCGTGAAGAGAGCTTCGAAAGATGTTTGTCGAGGCTCTTGGCCATCAGGCCACTTGCCGTAACGACAATCGACACAATGATAGCTGCCGTGCAAGTACGTAGGAATCGATTCGATAAATCTGACAGTCATTCTCGACAAAATGAGTTTATAACAAAGACAAAAAGTCATTTTGTCGAGAATAACTGTCAGATTTATCGAATCGATTCCTACGTACTTTCACTGCAGAGCTCACATCCACATGTCGACAATAGTGTTATTATTAATTAATTTTATTGAGTACCGTATAAGGAATTTCACTTTATCTCTAGACAATACTCGGAAATACTTAGTAACAGACAGAATAATAGAAACACAATTCAATGATTCGTTATTTTATTGTTTATATTACATGAATGTTTGCTAGATTTGTTTGTTGCAAGAACCATTGATTGATTGATTTGTTTGTTGCATCGCGACCACACATGTTAAACCACGTAAATGTTATATAAATAAAATTACACAGCTGGTTTCCTTGACAGTTTTAATACATTTTATTTGTTTAATAAACAATAGCTCCTTAGTTTTTGAATCGCAATTTGGTATTGGATTTTCAGTATCGTGCGTCACCAGTTCACCATTATTCATTTTCAAAACCATGTGTTGATTTGACTTTGGTAGCTTCTATTCCTACTGTGTGTGGACTGTGTGGAATTGCTATTCACAGTCCACACACAGTAGGGTTCCCATGTCACTAAATTCAAGGTTTTCGGAGGAAATTTCCATCTGAAAAAATTCCGGACTTTTCTTTCTTTTAAATTGTTTAGTTTTCATTTTATAATAGAGAAAGTACAAAACATTTCCGGGCGCTTAAAATAAAAATCACAAAAACTTATTCACTCTCCCATCTCTCTCTACTATCATTGTACTGTTTATTTTCTTTCCACTATTTCATGTTTTGTATTTGCGTGAACACTTAATACAATCGTGAGAACATTATGGTAGTGGCTTTTATTGCCAACTCTGCCTACCTACACATTCGACAACACCAGCTTCATATTGGTGTGCTGGTAAGCCGAACACACCAGTGTACATCTCCCGCCTACACTACAGCAGAAAACATCGTAGAGTACGTGCGTCAGAAGACCAAGTACATGGCGAGAGTGTAGCTGTTGGAGTCGTGCCGCAACGTCAACTTAAGGCGTTCGTGGTGCAAATGCCAACGTGTTATCTGCACCTCATCTTGGAGGAGGACTTTTGGCCGCAGGGAGTGGGGTGTTCCGTCGGTTCCACGGGAAAGTGCCAAAAGTCCTCCTCCAAGATAAAACCAACATAAGTTTAACGGAGACTTTAAATTCATGCCATCCCTTACATTTTGTATCAAAAACAAAGCGACAGCATCAATTTAAAGTCCACCTGCCAATTTATACTTCACACGAATACATCTTTATTAATATCAGAGATCAATGGTAGGCCAGTCACCCAAAGGACCAGTAAAATTATTTTAGCGATAATCATCATGAAAACGACAACATTTTAGTAAATTCACAATTGGTTGAATATGTATAATATGCCACCAAAAAGATTTGTCAAAAGTCATCGTATAAATGTAGGCAAATGTAGGCACTAACCACGCGGAGAAGAAAAATAAGTAGACTTCAGATTGTTAGCGGGTTTTGACTTTCAAAGATTCAAATACAGAGTAAAACACACAAGAAAAATACGTTTCTCTGTAAATATACTGAAATTGTGTTATTTAAGTTGCTTTTCATGCATATTAATCACCTTAATTATGTATATCTCTTTTACTAGCGTCGCGTCGTGACCAATTAAACTTAACGTATCTTTTCACATTATCTTTTACATTCATCAACATAATTTCACGACATTTCGTGAGACATGCTTATCATTATTAACTGTTTCAGCTCGTTGAGACAATCCGGAAAAAACAAGGGGTTCGAATTAACCCACGCAGAAGCTATGGCTTTCGCAAAAGTTACTCAAGAAAAGACATAATCCGATGGGAATCATTCAATCAATCCCGTTTGAAATCTTCATCTCGTTCTAAATCATTACCTTTTTTGTATCTCTTGTATCTGGTGGCTGTAGAGGTGATTTTTCTTTTCTTTAGTTTTATCTTTTATTATTTTTATTCTGTCTTACTTTATATTTTTCATGTAACATAAATTCATATTTCTTCTTCCCGCGTCATCAAATCATTATTGGATATGTTATGTTTCAAAGCCAAGCTTTACTGGATATGGAGTTTTCTTACTTTTCAACCTTATTTTAAGTAGATTATACCTCTTTTTTTGGTACCAGGCCGCCACACTGTTCCGAAACCATTGTAAGTCCTGAAACCAGAATCAACAGGTAGAAACAACCATCAGAAAAGCGCGGAGATAATGAAACTCGGCGAAGTCCCAGAGAAACAATCTACCTGTCTTGGATTCCGCAACGAAATTATTCAGAAAAGTATAGCGGAGAAGTAGGAAAAGACTGAAAATCTTGTCAATAAAAGCGCACTATTGGCTCAACTATAGTTAGAATTCTAACAGTGCGCTTTTTTTAGGTCGTTTATTTTGGCGACCCCTATTGTCACTGAGAACTGCTATAAGTGGCACAATTTTTCTACTGTTTTACTCCATTTGTCAATATTTTTCTCTCAATTTCAGCGAACAAATGCAAAGATTGTAATGCAGTCTACAAAGATTCTATGAACCCTTGCCCTTTGACATGTGCTAATCCAAAACCAAGACCATGTCCCTACGCGGCCATCAATAAAGGGGGTTGTGAATGCGCCCCTGGTTTTGTTCTTAATGAAGCTAGCGGAAGATGTGTTAGACCTAAAGACTGTCCCGGTACTTATTTTAACTATTGCACTTTTTTCCGTTGGCTTGGGTTTTTATCGAATTAACAGGCTTTTATACTCACTTTGTCTTGCTCAAACAATAGGGTAGATGACAAAAATAAATCTAATTAGTCCGTCAAATAGATTCTAAAAAATATTGGATACATATTTTTTTTCTTTTTTCACGAACCTAAACAAAAAATGAAGACGATACAGTGCGCCGAAAACTCGTGTGACGTCACAAGCCCCCACTCATGATCTTTGACAAGTTTATCTTCGTCATCATCATCATCAGCCTATTAATGTTCCCACTGCTGGGACACAGGCCTCTTCTCTAAGAGAGGGAATGGGCTATAATCCACCACGCGGGCCCAGTGCGGATTTGTAGATGTCACATGTCTTTGAATTGTTTGGTTCTAGGACATGCCAGTTTCCACACGATGTCTTCGTCAATTTTTATTAATTTGATAAAACAAAAAACACGTATCCAATATTTTTCGATAATCTAACTGACGGTCTACACAGAATAATTGTTTTTTTAGTCAGTCATCATCCCTTAAATATATCATATTATTATAATAATATATGAAATATTTAAGTTATTCATCAGTACGCGCTATGTTCCTTATCTTATTATTTATTTCCTTTTTCTAATTCTTATTTCTTTTTCCCTTACTATTAGGAAAAAAATGCAAAGATCCAAATGCAGAGTACGTAGATTGTCCCAACCCATGTCCATTATCATGTGATCGACCGTTCCCAAGAGTTTGTAATAAGGCTTGCGTTAAAAGAGGTCGCCAGTGTGCCTCAGGATATATTCTGGACATCGACGATATCAAGCATGGGAAATGTGTCAGACCCAAGGATTGTCCGGGTATGTACTGAAACTTTTATATTTTATTTCTTTTTTGTTGCCTTGACTGTCCGCCTCCCTGGCTATATGGTCCTTTCACTGCTTCAATCATTTGTGACTCCTAGTTTCTTCCGTCCAGTTTGACAGATTTTAATATAATCTTTCTTAATTTTTTACAGCACCAATATATTGCCCAAAACATTCCCGTTACGTTATAGAAGAAAACCAATGCCAAAAAACATGCGGAAATCGGTTGTTGACTAATAGTGACGTGGCTGGTGCCTGCGTCCCATTCACAGGATGTTCCTGCAGACCTGGATTTGTCAGATTGTATGATAACGCAACTGGACCTTGTATACCTGAAAGTAAATGCCGTAAGTATACATCCATTAATGAAAAAGCATGCGAACGTGATAATGAACTCTAAATCAATTGTGATACGTTTGATTTTCTAGCACCAATTCCAACTGAATGTGGTGTAAATGAAGAACCAACTAGCTGCAGAATAATTTGTCCTCCTCAAACTTGTGATAGTATCTTCTCTTCATACTATTGCGTACCAACGGAATGCGAGCCAGGATGTGACTGTAAAAACGGATACCTGAGGAATAAGGATGAAATTTGCATCCTTTCTGAAGAATGTTTTAAACCTGATCGTAAGTATTGATGTACAGTAAGCGTTAATAAGTTCAGAGGCACGCTAAGGATTGTATTGCTGTGAACGCACGGTCGAGCGTCCGTGCGTCTGTATGTGTAAATGGTCTCAATACAGTACGCACACCACAGCCACAGAGTTCGCCCAATCGCATGTCGCGCGTCACACTCCACGAAACATAAGAATATATTTCCGTTTCTTTTATTATACACGCAGCAAACCTTATTTGTGTAGCGAGTATTATTCAACTATTTATTTATTATTTTAGCTGTTCGGTGTTGGAAGGTGGAAATAAAAAAGTCGTGGTGAATGATAACAGAAATGTTTATTCGTTTTATTTATTTATAAAATTAACAAACTTTCATGATAATTAAAAACGTCACATTCCTACCTAGATGTAAAAAGTTCTCTTGTAACTGATCATAAGATTTTTTATTGTATACGGTATACCCACTTACTTTCAATTCATAATTACTTAAGTAACAAGGAAAGGATATTCTAATCACACAAATATAACATATAGTTGATACCCACTTATTATAGGTATCGGTAATCAGCAGAGTTTATTGAAAACTAATATAAATAATTTAGACTTTATGAATATATTTTTTTGTGACGTCACAATAAATGTAACTCGTATTGAGGTTATAGTTTAAGTGTTCATTTTCCCGAAGAAAAGAAGATTGAAACTAAACCTCAATTTAAGATCATTAATATAATTACGGATAAGTTAATATTCACTAAATATTTTGTTACACATATAATTAAAACTAAAGCATCTAGGGATTAATTTTGTAGCATGACATCTTCTAATACTTCTACATAATTAAGTAGAACTGTTGGCGCGTGGAGGAATAAAAGCCAGTTCTCCTGGCCCTGTTGCACTTATCCATCCCCACATGATCCCCACATATTAACCATAATTGAGTCAATTTCAACAACTCGATTTTTTACCTAATTTCCATGGACATTTTTATTTTCAGGTTTTTTGAAAAACTTTAATAATAAAGCGCAACATATCCACGTTATATATACATTTTCTGAAAGGGGATATTATAATTAAATTACTTTGTGAGTTATTTGGGCCACCGAAATTGGCGAGCCACATAAATTTTATTATTGCCACCGAAATTGTATTGGTGACACAGAAATTTTGCGTTTGCACCGAAATTGTGAATTATTATATATATACATTGTTTTTTAATAATAAGTAAAGAAAGATAAGGTTTAATGAAAAACTGATATAATACGAATATCGTCGTTAATATATATATATATATTATCGTCGTAATTATGTAATGAACACCTGCATGTAACCCATGTGAACAGGCTTTGGGATGCATTCCCTAGTCCTTCCTTTTCCTAACCATTTTGAATTCGCCGCCACTCGCACTCGCCCATGGCTGAGTGTGACAAGGACAACACATCGCTCCCGCCACCTGACGGCGTGAAGACGAATTAACCAGTTCGAACTCAACCAACGTGTCCGGCCGGCGCAAATCCGCGCGCGCGGTGAAAAAACACCAAAAATATCGTGAAATACGACTGCTAGTGATACAATGTGGTGATCTCCTGGCTCCCAGCATCCCGTGAGTACCTGACCTCTCTCAATTTACATCTTTTAGCCTGTTTCTGAATAGGGAACTTCAAAAGCGTCGTTGGCAATACGCGATACTCAATCATATTTGTGGTCCTTCGAGCCGGATACCTGTAGATTACAGTTTTTTCAGGCATTCTCAGGTTCAATTTCAATAGAAAACTCTGAGATTTGCTAGATTTTCGCATTTTAAAAGTATTATCCTACAAAATTGTGTTGGTCATACTCGCAGTGTAACCTTTGCAGATTCAGAGGTCATCTTAATTTGAGTCGGGTTATATCACAATAATTCACGTAATTTACGCATTTTATTGTTTATAATCTTATTTATCTATAACTATTCACGGTATTTATACACAAACATACATTATTACACAACTATTTCACCTAAAGGTATTGATTTACACCTAATAAATCTCAACTTAGGTTCGTAATTTCATACCTACATTATTTTACACGTTCGTAAAAAAATGGAGGAGGGTAAACTTAAGCTTCTTCAATCTCAACGCGAATATGTTTATCGTGATATCCAAATCCTTTACGACTTATCAAAATCTATGATTCAAGATCGTTCAAAGGTATCGTCGTTCAAGGCGAGATATACTCGAATACATTCAATTCGCGAAGAATTCGTTGCGGTATGTAGTAAAATACAAGCTTTGGAGTTAGCCATGAAACCTGATGCACAAGTGTGTCAAAAGTCTTTAAGTTCGTTTGATGATTTGTACTATGCCGTAATTAATGCAGCGGCTGACTTGCAGATCGCCGATAGGAGCGGAAACGTCGACGGGACGTCGCAGGTGACGGCGCCGCCCGCGTGGAACGGGGCCTCCGACTCCATGCAAACGGGACGTAACGCGCGGCTACCTAAACTTGAGTTACCTAAATTCGATAGTAAAATAGAAAACTGGCAAACATTTTATGATATTTACAAAACTTTAATTCACGATAATAATTCGATTTCTCAAATAGAAAAATTTCATTATTTAGCGTCTTGTTTACAAGGCCCGGGCTTTGTCTATTGTCAAAGGGATTCCGATGACCGCCGATAATTACGAAGTAGTTTTTAATAGTTTAATCGAGCGTTATCAAAACAAGCGTATTATAGCTTTAACATATCTAGACAAATTCTTTAACCAGCCAGTTTTAAAATCGGGTAACTTCCAAGATCTACAAACTTTAACAAACGTAATGTATGAGGCATACCATGCACTCCAAGCTTTAAAAATTGAAAATTTAGGTGATTTTATCTTATTTTGTTTAACTTCACGCGCGCTGGACTCGGACACGCGTAATCGTTTCGAATCTCAGAAAAACATTTCACAAATACCTACTTTTTGTGAATTGTTAAAGTTTCTTCAAGATTATGTTAAAATCTTAGAAACTAGTCATTTATCTTCTAAATCTAATATCAATAACAATTCTAACCCTCGTAACCTTGAAGGGAAAAAACCCTCGCCCGCGTCTAGTAGGCAAAATAGCAGCGGATCCAAACGCTCATCTTATCTCGCAAAATCTATCCCACCTGCAAATGTGGCTTGTGCTCATTGCAGTGAGGCGCACTTGATTTATCGGTGCCCTACCTTTCAATCCTTAGATTCTCGTGCTAGACTTGCGTTAGTACAAGGAAAAAACAATATGTGTACAAATTGTTTACGTACAAATCACGTCATAGAAAAATGCTTATCTAAAATTTCTTGTACGGTGTGTGGATTACGTCATCATACCCTATTGCATACTGACCCAGCGCCAACCAGCGCCAGCGCAACCACTGGAGCGAACGTTACAGCTCATTCTCACGCCGCCGTTCCCAACCGTGATATGGTTTTATTAGGGACATGTCAGGCGCGCGCGTTCAACACCGCCGCCGGCACTCAATGTACCGTGCGTGCACTCGTGGACAGTGGGGCGCAGGATTGTTTTATCACCGCTGCGTGCGCGCGAACACTCGGGTTAAAACTCCGCCGGTGTAATCTTAGCATAGCCGGACTAGGACAAAACTCAGTCACACAAGTAAAGGGGGTGGCGGAGTGCACTATACGACCTGTACATGGTGATGCTCCATACTTTAATATCAAGCCAGTCGTGTTAGAT
This sequence comes from Xestia xanthographa, assembly GCA_905147715.2. NCBI lineage: Eukaryota > Metazoa > Arthropoda > Insecta > Lepidoptera > Noctuidae > Xestia > Xestia xanthographa. The sequence goes on from LR990646.1 coordinate 22,473,881, forward strand.
AATATCACTGCTCTAATACCTAGCGTTAAAGTACCATCAGTCGTTCGAGAACGTTGCAACCATCTAGTGTTAGCCGATCGCGACTTCGATGTTCCCGCCAAAATCGATTTATTAATTGGGGCCGAGCTATTCCACGAAATCTATGATGGTCAACGAATCAATCTGGGGCCCGGTTTACCTACCGCTCTGCATAGCGTTTTCGGGTGGATTCTGTCAGGGGCAGTAAACTTTACTTCTGCACCTTTAAACACCGCGTGCTCTTTAGTGGCTACCACATTTAAATTAGATGAGCAAATTCAAAAATTTTGGGAAGTGGAGGAACCACCGCGCGCTGTTATAACTGTACCCGAAAATGATACCTGTGAACGTATGTACACCGATTTAACCTATCGCGAACCTAACGGACGATACGTCGTACCTATCCTCTTAAAGGATGGCGATCGTTCTTTGGGTGAATCTTACAATAGTACCTTGTCGCGTTTGACTCATCTTGAAAAGAGACTTAATCGTCAGACTGAACTTAAATCCGATTATGTTAATTTCATGCGCGAGTACGAGAATTTAAATCATATGTATCTCGTACCTAACCCTGCGGTACCTACTCTCAATCGTTATCTTATCCCTCACAGTTGCGTCGTTCGCCCAGAAAGCACGACCACTAAATTGAGAGTAGTTTTCGATGCTAGTTCTAAAACTACTAATGGTTTATCTTTAAATGATATTGTATTCACTGGCCCTAAGCTTCAAGTGGATATTGTAGATATCATAATCGGTTTCAGATTACACACAATAGTTTTAACTTGTGACATCTCAAAGATGTATAGAGGAATCTTGATTAGACCGGAGGATCGGAACTTTCAACACATACTATGGCGAGAATCTCCTAGTGATCCAGTTAAAGAGTACGAACTTGCGACTGTCACCTACGGAGTTAGTAGTTCACCTTATCTGGCCATCCGCACCCTCCACCAAGTAGCAGCCGATCATGGCGCCGCGTACCCACGCGCAGCTGAAGCTCTTCTTCATGAGACATATGTCGATGATATTACGACCGGCGCGCCATCTGTACGCGAAGCCATAGAACTAAAAGATCAACTTATCAGCTTATTAGGTTGTGCTCAACTTGAACTTAGAAAATGGAGTAGCAATTCACAATCCTTTCTTAAAACTTTGCCTGCAGATCACTGTCAAATACCTAAACTTTTTTCTGAAGAAAGTGATAAATCAACGTTAAAAATCTTAGGAGTCCAATATGATCCTGTGAGTGACAATTTCAGTTACTCACAGTCCCCAATCGAGGACAATAAATGTACCAAGCGTTCCATCTTATCTAGCATCGCGCGTATCTTCGATCCTCTTGGGTGGCTCACACCTTTTATCTTAAAAGCCAAATTGCTCCTTCAAGATTTGTGGCGTCTTAATCTTTCATGGGACGAACCTGTGCCCAGTGACATAGCTCTAGAATGGCAAGGTTTTATAGCGGATCTTCATAACTTGAAACTAATAGAAATCCCTCGTAGGATTATACCTTCTCAGTCTAAGGAATTTCAACTCATCGGATTCTGTGATGGGTCTACTAAAGCATATGGATGCTGTGTTTATCTCCGTGTCGTTACCTCTCACGACGTACAGGTTTATCTTTTAATTGCTAAGTCCAAAGTAGCACCTCTAAAAGTGTTGACTGTCAACCGCTTAGAGCTTTGCAGTGCTGTATTACTGTCCAAAGTAATAAATCACATTCATTCTTTGCTTAGTTCAAAAATCACATTGAATAAATCTATCTTGTTCACAGACAGCTCGACTGTATTGTCATGGTTAAATACTGAGCCACACAAGCTTAAGACCTTCGTTGCCCACAGAGTGGTCCTAATTAATGACAGTCCTGTGCCAACTGAGTGGCGACACGTGTCCACCCATGACAACCCAGCCGACATCTGTAGTCGTGGCTTATCATGCTCATCTTTATCTGCTTCTCAAATCTGGTGGTCTGGTCCTCACTGGCTGTCCAACGAGCCCTGCAACTGGCCTGTTTCAGCAGTTGAAGTGCTCGATAACGTGCCAGAACTTAAGCCCGCCTCACGCGCGTGTCACACTGGTGTGACACGTGAAGCTGACTTGCTTAATTCCATCATGGAACGCCACTCCTCTCTTTCCCGAGTGGAAAGAGTGGTTGCATGGATCTACCGTTTCATTAACAACGCGAAAGCTAAACGTTCTGAGCGTAACTTATTACCTTATCTGACAGCCACGGAATTAATCCAATCTTTAGATCATTTAACAAAATATGTTCAACATCAAAGTTTTAATGATGTCACATCTCTAATAGCATCAAAGAAATCGTTACCCAAACATTTATCTAAACTCTCTCCTTTTCTTGACACTAGCGGAATCTTGCGAGTGGGGGGACGTCTCAAGCACGCGTCATTACCAGGTCGCGTCAAACAGCCATACCTCTTACCTAAGATTTCACGACTGAGTACTCTTCTTATTGACCACTATCATACAACTTACCTTCATTGTGGGCCTCGCCTACTTCAATCTTTAATTATGCGTCGATTTTGGATACTCGGCATTAGAAATCTTATCAGATCACGGATATCAAGATGCGTGACCTGTTTTAAAATCAAACCTATTCCACTTCAACCTTTACAAGGGGATCTTCCATCTTCCCGACTACAACCGGGTCATTGTTTTCAAACAATCGGCATCGACTTCGGAGGTCCTTTTATGATAAAAGAAAGTAGACGTCGTAACGCTAAAACTTACAAAGCATATCTTTGCCTCATAGTCTGCCACGCGACCAAGGCCGTTCATCTTGAGCTGGTTACTGAGCTTACATCTGAAGCATTCATAGCGGCCTTAGATCGTTTTGTATCGCGGAGAGGACTTTGTCACTCCATAGTCACAGATGGCGGTACTAACTTCGTGGGTGCCAGACGTTACTTGTCGGAAGTTAGCGAAATGCTCAACCGCGATAGCGATAGTATTTCCAGTCACCTCGCTTCTCGAGGTATCACGTGGAAGCTCAATCCTCCTTCCGGTCCTCACTTCGGAGGCATTTTTGAGAGTGGTATAAAATCGACAAAATACCATCTCAAACGTATTATCGGATCCCAAATTCTTACTTTTGAAGAATTTTATACTATCTTAACGAAGGTGGAAGCCATGTTAAACTCTAGACCCTTAGTGGAACTATCTTCCGATCCCGGCGAGGTTGACACTCTTACAGCTGGTCACTTCCTCATCGGTCGACCTTTAGTATCTCTGCCTGAACCGAGGTATGCTGAAAACGAGACATTACGTACTCGTTGGCAGCTATTACAGCGCCTATCACAGAGCTTTTGGCGCACTTGGCAAAGGGACTATTTGCATACCTTACAACAGCGAATGAAATGGTTTAAACACGGCAACCGTCAGCCAAAACTGAACGTTCTTGTAACCATTCATGAACCCAACTTACCTGCTAACGAATGGAGGTTGGGTCGCGTTATACAGCTCCATCCGGGTAAAGATGACATTACTCGAGTTGTGACAGTGAAAACATGTAAAGGCTTACTTGTAAGACCTGCTGTCAAAATTTGTCCTCTTCCAATTGAACAAAATAATTAATTTATCCACATATATTTCTATATAATTTAACGCACTTCTAACATTTAAACATGTACAAGTATTTAGTATATATTATGTATCAAAATTATGTATTACCTTTAAACTTATTTTGTTCTTATTAGCTTAACTTTAAACTTAGAATCTTATCAGCATGATGACAAATGAATCTGCATAGGCCGTGCCTAAGTCTCGAACTTAATCTATCTTATCTTATGAAATCCCTGGTTGATTTCAAGTGGGGGGATATGAACAGGCTTTGGGATGCATTCCCTAGTCCTTCCTTTTCCTAACCATTTTGAATTCGCCGCCACTCGCACTCGCCCATGGCTGAGTGTGACAAGGACAACACATCGCTCCCGCCACCTGACGGCGTGAAGACGAATTAACCAGTTCGAACTCAACCAACGTGTCCGGCCGGCACAAATCCGCGCGCGCGGTGAAAAAACACCAAAAATATCGTGAAATACGACTGCTAGTGATACAATGTGGTGATCTCCTGGCTCCCAGCATCCCGTGAGTACCTGACCTCTCTCAATTTACATCTTTTAGCCTGTTTCTGAATAGGGAACTTCAAAAGCGTCGTTGGCAATACGCGATACTCAATCACCATGTATCACAAATAAACGATTTGATCATTTTAATAAGCATTTTTAAAAGTACAACGTGGTGTACTTGCATAAATCAGTCTTACAAAATTAGCAATTAAGAAACTGATTATGTTTTATACTTCTATGAAGAGGATGGGAAATCATCAAATGACTCCTCCCGCTCTGGGCGAAGCAGAAGGGACTTTCAGACTTTTACTGACTAAAACCCATTCATGTTCCTTCATCGCCCTTTGTGTTCCGGGGCCACGGTATCTCTTTCGAACAATCCCGCAACCCCGGCAGGCATCGGTCCTTGCGGACCCCTTCCTATTGCTGACTCACTTTGAGGCGCGCGTGGAACACGAACGCGCTGTCGACACGGTCTGTCATCATGAGACGGACAGACGGCGAGCTAGCCCATAGCCCACCGTCCACAGGCCCACCACGTGGCCCCCGGCCACCACTGCATGTGCGTGGACCGCACGACTCCCGCGTAGAGTCTCCGGCAGGAGGCGTTTGCCCCCCCCCAGGTTGGGCAGAAGCGCCTAAAGGCAGCCCCGGTCCGTTCCAGTTTGGGGGCCAAACGTCGGAAGTGCTCCACGAAGTTCCACCGGCTGTCGAAGACGAGTCCTAGGTACTTCAAAGTCGACTCGACCACACGACGAAGGTAGGTCGGCACCCGGTGATACCGGAGTGCCTCCCTAATGCAGCTCCAGGGCATGGTGTTGAAGGCATTGGCGATGTCGAGAGACACCACCAAGACAACCCCACCCCGAGAAACCGCATCCCCGTCGTGAGGGCTCTCACGCACATGATGGCGTCCACCGTAGAGCGCCCCTTGCGGAAACCAAACTGGTGTTCCGCAAGATCCGGCCCCGACCCCGCAAGGTGCTCGGCGAGGCGGTTTGCAATTACTCTTTCAAAGAGCTTGCCCACCTCGCCGAGCAGCACCACGGGCTGGTATGCGGACGGAGATTCCGCAGAGTGCCCGGCTTCCGAATGAGGACCAGCTTTCCTGTCTTCTAACGAAGCGGGAACTGGCCTCTCTCCAAGCATGCACTTAGGAGCCCCACTAGTCGGGGCCCGAGAGCCTCCGAGGCCAGGACCATGGCTTTGCCAGGCAAGCCGTCGGGTCCCGGGGCGGTATTTTTGACACTGAGCCTACGTACCGCCTCTCTCAGGTCTACCCCAGTCACTTCCGGAGTGTTTTCGTCGTCGTCCTGTTGGTCCGCTTCCAGCATCGCAGGCGGTGGAGCCATAGGCGGGGAGCGATGTTCCCCTCGCGAAGGGAACAGAGTACTCACCATGTCCTCCACGAGCTCAGGCCGGAGACTCTGCGTCAGTAGGGGGGCCCAGGTGCGGAGTTTATCCCGCATCATCTTGTAAGGGCGCCCCCACGGATCTCTGTCGAGAGTCCCCAGCATCTCCTCGCGGGCCAGATCCCTGGCTCACGAGGAGATGCTGGAGACTCAACATCTGCGCACGTCGCAGATGTCGGACATAGCCTCCTGGAACCACCTTGCCTCATTGTCAACGTCGGCAGGTCTGGCCGGTGATGTAACCTAGGCCTGCATGATCGAGGCTTCCAGGAGGAGCTCCCGGAGGATGCAACCCTCAAAGTTCAGAAAATCCAATTGAATGACTTTTTCAAGAAATAGTAATACAATTTTATTTTAATGAATGTCGGGGGCAAAGAACTTAGTTATGTCAAAGTAATTTCGGCATAACAAGTATTGATTCTTTACAAAAATCTTCATTAACATTAGTACAATAATTGATTGGTACAATTTCTGTGTAGTCGTGTAATTTCCGTGGGCCACGAGATACCACGGAAACCACAGAAATTGCCCCACAGAAATTGGAAACGTGGCTATTTTATTTTTTTTACAAGAAACTATCAAGGCTATGACTATTATTTTCTAAAATATTAAATGTGTACCAAAAGCTACTTAGCGTGCATAAAAGTGATACCTTTATTTCTTGCAAAAATCCTTTTATAACCTGCTTACCGAAATTGCAAAATTTCGTTCCGAGTAAACTGAAATCATGTTCTTAAATTTTTGGCGGAAAGACCTGGCGATATGGTGCACTACCATTCTTACTGCACGTAAGCGCACTACTGTCTCTTGCCGAGCAGGGATTTATTGTTCGTTTAAACTCATTGGTGGAAGCTCAGGACGGTGAAACAAAATGACCATAGAAATTAGTAATTTCGCTTGGACAAACCTACCGTTGACATGTACTCATTAACTATGAGTCTAAACATTCAAAACTAATTAACGTCATGTAGGTCAATCATTACCTAACGCAATCAAAATACTTTTTCCTATATATGTTGGAGATTATCTTCCTGAGAGGTAAATGCTGTGTATGAAAGTGATTGTGGACAAGACACAGAAATTGATAATTCATCATTTACCGATTTTTTTCATAAAAAGTAATAGTCTTATAAATATAATTTAAGTGGCTTCATTTAGATCCATGTCACTTTAATTCTGAGAAAAAAAATCGTTGCATTATCTGTAAAGCAGCAATGCGATTTCAGCCTAGACGCGTAAATTTTTCGCCTGAGAAATTCACTCAATTCGACATGAGTCTGTATTAGGGATTATGTTTTTGTCAGACCAGCAGAGTGTTATTCTTGCGCCATAAATGAAGCCTGCCCTTTTGACTTGATTTAAAAAGTCAGTTTTTTGAGTCTTAGTATTCCAGTAAAAATCTAAATAATCCCGTGCGAAACGTAATCGTTCTTCTATAACTCTTTCTGTCAAGAAGTTCTTCTTAGCTGGTCTTCGTGATACAAACCTTCAGCAAGGAGGGCACGGCGAACAGTTTGCGATGAGGTGTCAAATAATACCACAAAGTGTCTCGTAGGTGTGAAACCATTTGTTTCTTATTCGCCAACCATATATTATGTCGTCGCTGCGCATCGCTAATAAGCGACGGCTTTCCACTTCATTGTCGACTAGCAAGGCCTTTTGATATGACTCACAGTATTCCTCTAAAACAAAAAACAAAAAAATGATGTTAGGCAGCTATAATAAAATACTGAAGTTATCATTCACTCTGCATTTATAAATCCAATAATTAACACTAATTATTTATCTTTTATGCCTCATGATGGATTTAAAATCAATTTATTAATCCAAATGTCACCAAATAAATAAACAATAACAAAGTAGGTTTTAATTTTTAATAAAACTTTGTTACAATAATTCATAAATATAATACTCACATTAGTCCGGTTTCATCAGATATTTGTGTTCTATTAAGACCACTTTTATGCAGCACGATAATATTAGTCGCCCTCGCCTCAATATCAATATTTGCCTGCATTTTGAGAAATACCAACAACAATACCGCTATCTATTAAATCACACGTCACTAACCAAATTTAACACAACCAAACGACAACGTTCATTTCGATCAAGTAAAATATTCATAAAACTCAAGTTTACCTCACAGAAATATAAATTCTTGACTTATTTTTCTATGATCTACCTTCTTCCAACTTTACGAAATGTGTGAACAAAGCGAGAATATTTTTCTGTCCCATTACTTCCAATCGAGTAAAAACTTACAAAAAGTCTAAAGTAACAACTTGAGATTTGAACTCACGGCTTACTGATTCACTCTTAGATGTGGACGCGCCTAACCACTAGGCCATCTTGACTTATATTTCAATGTTGAAATTTTGGACTACATTTACTTGTAGATGACAATGTCTATTTTCTTGAAAGTAGAAGGTAGTAGAAGGTCGTAAGTCAAACTAAACGTCAAGCTATTGCTTTGTGAGATTGCCTATCGACTTTTGGTCGACACTGTACTTGTTTTTATCGACGAACTTTTCGGAGGTACAGCTAGGATAGTAAAAATAATGTGTTTTTGTTTTCAGCAATAGAATGTGGAGAAAATGAAATAGCGTCTGACTGTGCAATTCAATGCCCCCCTCAGTCTTGTGAAAGTCTGTTTGTAACTTATTTGTGTTCGGAACCAAATTGTGCTGCTGGATGTAATTGTATTGACGGGTATCTTAGGAGCAGTCTCGGGATATGTGTACCGAGTGAAGAATGTTATAACGGTTAGTGTTATACTTAAATACTCTAACGCAATTCTGCATAGGTACTCAAATACTTAAAAGCAATTCTGCATTTAATCAAACTGGTTCTTTGCAACTGTTTTGTTCTTTACACCACCGGCCAATTTATATCACGAATATATCATTATTAATATCAGAGATCAATGGTGGGCCAGTGATAAAAACCCCGTTTTATGAGTTCTAAGGTCATCGATTCGAACTGAGGCAGGCGCATTACTTACAGTTATTTATTTTATCACTGCTGCTCTCAAAACAGTGAAGATAATATCGCGAGGAACCCGCCATATCCTAGAAGTATGTGGATCGACAAATCGAAGATAATTATGTGGTATCTACTAACCCGCACTACATGTGTGTATTATAGTCCACTCTTTCTCATAGAGAGGAGGTTCATAGGACTCATGCATCTTTCCCTTTCGGCGATAGCTTCACTAATTGTCATCATCATTTACCTCGCCTTTTCCAAAGAACGTTGGGGTCGGCTTCCAGTCTAACCGGATGCAGATGAATACTAGTATTTTACAGCGACTGCCTATCTGACCTCCACAACCCAGTTAGCTTCACTCATAGTCACTATTACAATCCCTACTTCCCTTCCCTACTATATATATATATATATATATATATATTATATATTATATATATATATATATATTATATATAATATTATAAATGCGAAAGTAACTCTGTCTGTCTGTCTGTCTGTCTGTTACCTTTTCACGCCTAAACCGCTGAACCGATTTTGATGAATTTTGGTATAGAGATAGATGGAACCTTGGGAAAGGACATAGGGTACTTTTTATCCAGATCCCGATCCCGATCCCGGAATTATACGGGTGGAAACGCAGAGTGCAGTTGTGTATCGTATATCCCTACTAAATGAATTTTGGTATAGAGATAGATGGAACCTTGAAACGGTTGTGATCATTCAACATTGATGGTGATTGTGATGGTGATCGTGATGGTGATCGTGATGGTGATCGTGATGGTGATTGTGATGGTGATTGTGATGGTGATTGTGATGGTGATGGTGATTGTGATAGTGTGATTGTGATAGTGAATGATTGTGATGATGGTGATTGTGATGGTGATTGTGATGGCGATTGTGATGGCGATTGTGATAATGATTGAGATAACGATGATGGTGATTGTTATGGTGATTGTGATTGTGATGGTGATTTTGGTAGTGATTGTGATGGTGATGGTGATTGTGATGGTGATTATGATGGTGATTGTGATGGTGATTGTGATGGTGATTGTGATGGTGATTGTGATGGTGATTGTGATGGTGATTGTGATGGTGATGGTGATTGTGATAGTGTGATTGTGATAGTGAATGATTGTGATGATGGTGATTGTGATGGTGATTGTGATGGCGATTGTGATGGTGATTATGATGGTGATTGTGATGGTGATTGTGATGGTGATTGTGATGGTGATTGTGATGGTGATTGTGATGGTGATTGTGATGGTGATTGTGATAATGATGGTGATATTGATGGTGACTGTGATTGTGATGGTGATTGTGTTGGTGTTTGTGATGGTGATGGTGACTGAAATAGTGATGGTGATTGTGATAATGATTGTGATATTGATGTTGGTTTTGATAGTGATGGTGATTGTGATAATAATGGTGGTTGTGACAGTGATGGTGGTTGTGATGATTATGAAATTTGGCACATCGATAGTTTATAACCTGGATTCACATGTAGGACACTATTTATCCCTTTAGTATGATTCAGTGGGACAGTTACCGAACTTTACGCGGGCGAAGCCGCGGGCAACAGCTAGTCAAGATTATAATACACACTGACACAGCCAAGCTGCAGTGTTTTTGTAATTGTATTGTGAAATATTAAATAGAAGTATCTGAAGATAATTACAAAAGTTTTCAACTAATAAAAAGAGGCAGAGAATGAGAACAAAAATACAACATGTTTTACGTGAATGATACACCAGTAAAAACCACAGTAGTGTCCCACAAGGTTCCATCTTCGGACCACTGCTCAATGTAAGTCTGTCTATCATCCCATAGATCCAGCAGGTTGCGGCGGAGACGTCAACGCAACACGCTCGCGTGGATGCAGTAGTCCATATCCACCGACGTGTAAAAACCCTGATCCTAAACTCCGCTCTGATGTTTGTCAACTTAACGGATGTGAGTGTAAAACGGGATACATCAAGTCGTACGAAGACGGGAACTGCATTGAATCAAAAGATTGTCCTGGTGAGTGAATGTTACATTAAAGACTCTCGTCTTCTTCTTTAGGACTGTCCTTTTTCTGTCATAGACTCATAGAATCGATGACCCTCGGTGAAGACATTTTTCTGGGTTGCGAGGGATGCCCACAGGACTTTGGAAAGCCTAACGTTACACCACTTTGAGCTCTCATTCTTTTTAAGGATTTGAGTTAACATCCGTGTTACTGAATTAGGTAAAACATGATAAATTAGTTAGTCATTTCGCTGGTTTGACGCCGCAATAGACTTGGCCACTAACTGGGCCTAAACGTTATAATATTATAGATGTAACGTCGAAACAAATAGAAGAAGTTTTACATTGCCTCTAAAATTCTTTTTAGGTGGATCACCAAATTGTGGAGCAAACCAAACATACGTCGGCTGCAAATTTGGTTGCCCAACCAACTACTGCCCAGTTGATGATAATCGGGCCATAGTTGCTTGTTCTTTGCCATATCCTTGTCAGAGCGGTTGTGCTTGTACAGGTGGCTATCTGATAGTAAGTTACGATAACCCGCAGTGCGTCTTGGCTTCAGATTGTCGTAAGTAAAAATATTATTTATTGTAATTGTAATATGAATTAGTTTTCGATAGCTGCATGACACATACGATTATATTGTTCAAAAGTAGTGTTGACGGATTCTAAAATATCTTATATTGATTTCAGCTGACGTTAAATGCACAAGACCAAACGAAGTCTTCGATCGCAATCCTTCAAGTTGTTTCTTCGAAAGATGTGAGGATAGAGGCAGCGAATGTAGCTCTCCTTACCCGCCTGGACCAAGATGTGTCTGTGAAGATGGTTACTACAGGAACGAAAGCGACATTTGTATTCCTGTTTCAGAGTGCCGTAAGTTTTGCTATGATTTCTTTATTGTATATTAGGCCAGGTTGAACCAGCCTTCGTGATGCGCATCCAGATCTTTTCGCCACCTGTTTTTAGAATGAACTCGGCGGTGCTGTCTATCCTTCGGCACCCATTCGAGGTGGCGCAGAAGGAGAGTACCTGGAAGAATTTTAGGGAGGCCTTTGCTTAGCAGTAGAACATACAAGGGAACTAAAAAACAAAATAAAACTAGGTTGTCCTAGTTTTATTTTGTTTTATAAAATAGACGTTGCTATCGTAAAAACTATAACTTTCTCTTTTAAGGACCATGATAATTTTATAGATAATTTTTTTTACTTGGAAGTTTCTAAGGGGTGTTCCAAAGTTATGAACAAAGTGTAATGCCCGTGCCAGACTGTTGTAAACAAGCCCTCCACACACCTCCACATCGGTCTCTACCGGTTTACAACAGCAAATGTAACCGTCCATGGCAAACTGTTTTCCTATTTACGGTTTGGTGAAACACTGACTGACCCACTGGTGAAACACGGACTCCTATGACCGTTTTTCACCGCAGTGGGTAATGTATAAACTATTTAAGACAATGATGATGAATACATGAATTACTTTGAAATTCGTATACACAAATGCTGTTTCAAATATCTGTCAGTAAATATCTATTGCGAATTTGCGACTGTGTGAATGTTTTTTTCCTGACGATACAGCACCACTCGGATGTAAGGACGATCTTAACGCAACATACACTGACTGCCCCAGTTACTGTCCACCGAGTTGTGATGACATTGGTCAGGAACCAAAGTCATGTATAGCCGCGTGTGCACCAGCTGGCTGTGCGTGCAACCCAGGATATGTGTTGAATAGAGATGGAAAATGTATCGACCCCAAAGATTGTCCAGGTAATTGTTCACTTTAATATTTATTATTACAAAATCCACAGCTCTTTACGATCTTAACCTAGACTATTTTAATTAAACCTACAGCTAATTAAGGATTTACAATTTAACATCCATACATAGCTAAGAATACAACGTGTGAGAGTGTGTGTGCCTGAGGAGGAAATGTGGGTGTGTGAGTATGTTATAACGGTGTGATATGATTTTTAGAAATACCAAAAAAAATATTTTTTGAATTCTACAACAGCGCAGCGGTGGCCCAGTGGTGGCGGCCCCGACTTACGAACAGTAAGTCGTGAGTTCAAACCCAGACAGGCACATTACTTTGTGTAATTTATTTCATCACCGCTGTTCTCAAAACGGTTAAGGAAAACATCGTGAGGAAACCCGCATGTCCTAGAACAAACCAAACACATTGAAGACATTGACGTCTACCTATCAAACTCAAACTCAAAGCATTTATTTCAAATAGACCATTACGGCACTTTTGAATGTCAAAAATACAAAAAAGAAAATCAAAGCTACAGTCCCAGTCACAACGCATAATAACTTGAGAAAGTACTGTAGTTGCCCATTCCCTAGCGTAGATCTCTATGGAGAAGAACGGGCAAGAAACTCCATGGACACTTTTTTAAAAACAAAATATTGTTACAAAATCTTGGTTACATCATTAATTTTGAGATTATACATATATGTGAGAACGATGTAGAAAGACGTGCACACTAAGAGCGTCCAGAGTAAAAGATTAGATCAAAAATTTATGCATAGAGTAATTAAAATGAACCTTGGCAGCTAAGAGATGACCAGTCCCAACTGACAGTGCCCGTTCACAGACATGACGCATGTACCGGCGCCATTCAACTCAACCATATTGAAGGGAACTACATGACCCGACACACCCGCCACCATCAGCGAGACATTTAAGTGAGCATGAAATTCTCTCAGCCACCAAGGCATATTCAAGTCAATGAGAGATAAATAAATGTAAATGGTGGCTGAACAGTACAAAGTACTCACACATGTGCTATGCAATTATATAAGAACTGGAATCTATACAATGCAAGTATATTTTTACAATCTTCTGCAGCTTCCACAATACATTAACATGGGAATCAATTCTTCATCTTCTTCTTTACGTGTCGATGGACTCAAATAATGCCCGACCAGTACAATCAATTAGTTTGCCCCCCCCCTATGGTTGTGGAGCACATTTAGCCAAGCATTTTATCATCAATGTAATCTCCCAACTTATAATATGCTTGCCTACATAGTGTGCGTTTTATACAAGATTTAAATTTCGTCTCATTCAGTTGAAGAATGTGGGGAGGTATTTTATTGTAACATTTCAAACAGTACCCCATGAAAGATGAATATTATCCGCACGGGTCCGCGTGGTGGATTATAGCCCACTCCTACTCATAAAGAGGAGGCCTGTGTCCCAGCCTGTGTGGCTTGTACCACTGCCCTTCATAACCTAATAAGGCTGCTGGTTGCAACACCTACCTGTTTTGTTAACTAGCATTAAGTCAAGTGCACTTATAGATGTTACTATTTAATGTTAACGTTGTAGTTTGATTAAATACATTATTAAATATCAACTTAAAAAAATAAAACTATTTGCTCGACCCGGGAATCGAGCTCAGAGGACCTCATGCTCAGTTTTTTTTTTTTTTAATTTTAAAATTTCCTAAAAATCATATCACACCGGTATAACATACTCACACACCCACCTTAACTCCTCAGGCACACACACTCTCACACGCTGTATTCTTAGCTATGTATAGATATTAAATTGTAAATCCTTAATTGGCTGTAGGTTTAGTTATTCAGTAAATAATATAATTAATTGATATAAAATTCAGTTAACTTAATGACATGTCTTCTCTATGTAGTTATGAGATGCAACGGTGATCTCAACGCAACATACAGTGAATGCACCAGTTATTGTCCTCCGAGTTGTGATAAGATTGGTCAGGAACCAATGGCATGTATAGCCTCGTGTGCACCGGCTGGCTGCCAGTGCAACCCAGGATATGTACTGAATCAAGACGGAATATGCATCAACCCTAAAGATTGTCCAGGTATTTTTTTCACTTAAATATGACACTGAGATCTTTATCGTGTGGTCAGACTTTTTATGCCGCCCATATACCTCTGACTTGGCTTTACATGCCGTCAAGAAATTTATTTCAGGCATGCTGGTTTCCTCACGATGTTTTCCTTTACCGAAGCAAGTGATGATTATATAGTACAATACGCTCATGATTCCGAAAAATCATAGGTGCCTGCTTTGGGTTCGACCTCGAAACCTACGACTTGTGAGTCCGAAGGTCAGGGCACTAGGCTATCACTGCTTTACTTGATATGATCAAATGTGCATGAATAATGAATCATTCATGTTATTTATTTAGCAGATAATGGGGTAGATGACATACCAATCAATTGAGATACTTATTAAGAGCTGTCAAAACGCGGTTCTCTCATAGATTTTGTATGGCAATAGCCAACAGTGACGCCACTGTTTTTTCAACTCAAGGACTCAACTATTTATTGATTTCAAAGCAACTTAAAATCGAATTTGGCATTTAATTGAAAATAAATCGGGTTTTCAGGCCCAAATTAAGTGTTTTTTAGAGATTGGTGTCTTGGAATTATTGTTTTATGGTGTCACATACCCTATTATGCGATGAGGTACTTATTGGCACACACCATTTATAGACTTTATAAACTGTTGGTCCCGGATGTCA
Organism: Xestia xanthographa; assembly: GCA_905147715.2. Taxonomy (NCBI): domain Eukaryota; kingdom Metazoa; phylum Arthropoda; class Insecta; order Lepidoptera; family Noctuidae; genus Xestia; species Xestia xanthographa. Next base: position 22,488,904 of record LR990646.1, read on the forward strand.
TTTTAAGATCTTAGATAGTCGTTACAGGTAGTCAGTGGCCCAAAACGTCAGACAACCAGTCTTACCAAGTGGTATCGTATTACCCACAGTACTATGTTGTAGAGGTCAGATAGGCAGTCGCTCCATGTAAAATACAGGTATTCAGCTGCATCCGGTTAGACTGGAAGCCGACCCCAACATAGTTGGGAAAAGGCTAGGCAGATGATGATTTATAGACTTTCCTTTTCAAAGCTCTTTGGAAATAAATCAAACAAAAATCAATTCTTATTGTCCAATTACTTAGTGTGCACATGATTTATAATACAATTCTTTAGGCACATCTGCGATTACAACTGCTTTTACTACTTTATGTCGACATGATGGCTTAACTTTTCGCTCATGCATTTGTCACAAACACAGGTTGCGACGACCCCAATGCAGTGTACAAGGGCTGTCCAAGTGCTTGTGAACCGACTTGTGCAAAACCTGACCGTAACCAAGCATGCACAAGGCAGTGTATGCCTCCCGGCTGTGTTTGCAAACCAGGATTTGTTCTGAATGAAAACACTAGAAAATGTGTCAAGCCCGAGACCTGTTCTGGTAATAATTTTCTACATAGAAGTAATACAATTCGTAGATACATATTTCCCAGCAATATTTTTTGCGTAGAGTTACTTAGTTTGATATGCTTGGTTGACAGCTTCGTGAAAGGTCACGTACTCTAAAAGCACGATGCAGGATTCTGGTTTTTAGTTCTTTATTTGCTCCATAAATGTCACTAGCGTACTTTTTGTCAACTTGATTATCACCGCTACAAACTAACCAACTTATGGTGGCTAATTGTTTAGCTTCGCGAGTAATTATGATCCTAATTTTACAGTTGTGGATGAAGGATGTGGTGGAGATCTAAATGCAACACACGCCGACTGCCCAAGTAGTTGTCCACCTACTTGTGCTGATCGCTACAGTAAAGAAAAAACTCTGTGTATTGCTCTGTGTGATCCGAGTGGATGTGTATGCAAGGAGGGATACATTTTGACTAAGAAGGGTGAAAAATGTGTCAAGTCGGAAGACTGTCCAGGTAACATAAATCTAAAAGTAACTTCTCTTACTCCTATTTTGTCGATATGCTGGTCCAACTTTTCTTTCCATAATTCATACATACAGATCTGGGTTGGAAAGGAGACCCCAGCAGTGGCTATGGATATAGAAATATTAGCTTGGAGTATCAAAGTATTGCTAATATTAGTTTCACTTTCTATTGTTTTTTTTTTCATTTGATAATTTATATAGAAAGCTGTCCAGGTAAAAGTTCTAACACATTTTAATAAAGAAGTGTGGCAGAATATAAGAAATATGGTAAACTGTATTCTCTATGTAGTAGTGGGATGCAACGGTGATGGCAACGCAACATACACTGAATGCACAAGTTATTGTCCTCTGACTTGTGATGACAATGGTCAGGAACCAAAGGCATGTATAGCCGCGTGTGCACCGGCTGGCTGTGCGTGCAACCCAGGATATGTACTGAATAAAGACGGAAAATGCATCAATCCTGAAGATTGTCCAGGTAAATATGAACTTTTAGAGGTTTGTTCCAAATGAAAAAACTCGAAAATGTGTCAAGCTAAAGACCTGTCCAGCTAATAGTTTTCTTAATTCATCTTTAAATGGAAATATTGGTTTTGGGAATGAAATATCTTCACATTCTGATTTCACTTTTAACTGATGGTTTTTTATTTGTTTTTTTCTACTAAAACAGTGAAAAGTTGTGAAGACCCCAATGCAATGTACAAAGACTGTACTAGTGCTTGTGAACCAACTTGCTTAAACCCAAACCCTCGAGTATGCACAGAGCAGTGCCTGCCTTCTAGCTGTGTTTGCAAACCAGATTTTGTTCTGAATGAAGAAACTGGAAAATGTGTCAAGCTTGAAAGCTGTCCAGGTAATAGTTTCTCCAATTTATTCTAATATAGAAATATCAACCCTGGATAATGACATTTTGATTTCATTTTTCTCTGAATTTTTCTAAATTGAATTCAAAATCAAAATCAAAGCATTTATTTCAAGTAAGCCAGTTACAGGCACTTTTGAATTGTCGAAACAAAGATGAAAATTAAATGTAGCTACAGTCCCAGTCATAAGACATAAAAACTGAAAGTACTGTAGTTGCCCATTCCCTAACGTAGATCTATTCATTTATTTGATCAATTATTCTGCTATTACAGTGATAGGTTGTGGAGGAGATTCCAATGCGGTGTACAAAGACTGTGTCAGTGCTTGTGAACCAACCTGTACCAACCCGGACCCTCAAATATGCACCTTGCAATGTTTACCAAGCGGTTGTGTGTGCAAGGAAGGATATGTTAAAAATGAAGAAACTGGAAAATGTGTCAAACGCGAGACCTGTCCAGGTAATAATTACTCCAAAAATATCAACATTGGATATACTGGTGGCAGCCCCGACTTACGAACAGTAAGTCGTGGGTTCGAACCCAGGCGGGCGCATTTCTTTGTGCAATTTATTTCATCACCACTGCTCTTAAAACGGTGAAGGAAAACATCGTGAGGAAACCGGCATGTCCTAGAACCAAACAATTCGAAGACATGACGTGACATTTACCAACCCGCGATGGGCCCGCGTGGTGGATTATAGCCCATTCCCTCTCATACAGAGGAGGCCATGTGTCCCATCAGTGGGAACATTATAGGCTGATTAAGCTTGTGCTAACCTTGGATACCTAATAAAGTATCGTCTCATTTTAATTTCACTTTTCTCTGACCTTTTAAAATTGAATTATTCTGCTATAACAGTGATAGGTTGTGGAGGAGATCCCAATGCGGTGTACAAAGACTGTGTCAGTGCTTGTGAACCAACCTGTACCAACCCGGACCCTCAAATATGCACCTTGCAATCAAAATCAAAAAAATCAAAATCAAAGCATTTATTTCAAGTAAGCCAGTTACAGGCACTTTTGAATTGTCGAAACAAAGATGAAAATTAAATGTAGCTACAGTCCCAGTCACAAGACATAAAAACTGTGAAAGTACTGTAGTTGCCCATTCCCTAGCGTAGATCTCTATGGAGAAGAATGGGCAAGAAACTCCATGGACACTCTTTTAAATCAGAATATTGTTACAAAATCTTGGTTACATCATTCACGTTGAGATGGTATATTATGTGAGAACAATGTAGCAAGATGTGCACGGTAAAAGTGTCCACAGCAAAAAAACACAAACAAAAAAAAAATACAATTCAAAATAATTCATTCAAATAAGCCATGGCAACCAAGAGATGACCAGTCACAACTGACAGCGCCCGTTCACGGACATGACGCATGGATCAGCACCATTCAACTCAACCATTTTGAAGGGAACTAAATGATCCGACACATGCGCCACCATCAGCGAGACAATAGAGTGAGCATGACATACTCCAAACCGCCAGGGCACATTCAAGTCAAAAAAAGACGTAGGTTTCCAGTGAATGATAGCTTTCTAGTACATAGTACTCACACAATATGGGCTATGCATTTATATAATACTAAAGAGATTGATTCTATACAATGCAAAGATAGTTGTACAATCTTCAGCAGCTCCAACAATACAATTTAATGCTATCAATTTATGCGCCCCTGTCCATGTGGAGCAGGACCAGCATTGAGCCAAGCATTTTTATCATCGATATAATCGCTCAACTTGTAATATGCTTGCTTACATAGTGTGCGTTTAATGCATGTTTTAAATTTCGTCTCATTCAGTTCAAGAATACTTTGTGGAATTTTATTATAGCATCTCAAACAGTACCCCATGAAAGATGAGTCTACTTTAGCGAGTCTGAAACCTGGCTGAACTAGTTGGTCCCTATTTCTAGTACTGTAATTATGTCTGTCACCCCTTTTACCAAAAAGGTGCAGATTTTTTCTGACGTACATTATGTTTTCGTAGATGTATTGACAATGTACCGTCATGATGCCAATATCCTTAAACAGTTCCCTTAGAGAATCGCGCCTTCGAAGATTATATATGGCTCTGATGGCTCTTTTCTGCAGAATAAATATAGACTCAATATCAGCAGCCCGTCCCCACAGCAAAATGCCATAAGACATTATACTATGAAAGTAACTAAAATAAACCAGTCTAGCGGTATCTACATCAGTATACTGACGGATTTTTCTAATGGCAAAGGCTGCAGAACTTAGCCGCCCCGCAAGAGATGTCAAATGAGAACCCCATTGTAGCCTTGAATCAAGCGTAATCCCCAGGAAAACCGTTTTATCTACGAATTCTAGTTTCTCTTTATTCAATATTATATCACAATCAATACTTTTAACATTCGGTAAAGCAAATCTTATGCATTTGGGTTTTTTTTCATTTAATACCAAATTGTTTGCTGTGAACCAATTTTGGACCTGAAGTAGGGCATTATTCACGTCATCTAGATTTTGGGCCCGCCTATTTATCTTAAAAATTAGGGAAGTGTCATCAGCAAATAACACCATATTTTGAGGTTGGTTTTTCAGTAAATAGGGTAGATCATTTATATATACTAGAAAGAGGAAAGGACCCAATATTGAGCCTTGTGGAACCCCCATTTTTACTTTTAACCCCTGTGAATTAACACCATTTATTTGAACATGTTGTTGTCTATCATTCAAATAAGATTTTACCAAACTAAGTGCAAGTTTACCCAGTCCGTAATGCTCAAGTTTCAAAAGTAATGTGTCGTGATTTACGCAATCAAACGCTTTGGAGAGGTCACAAAAAATTCCTATGGCGTCTTGAGACTCTTCCCACGCAGTAAATATGTGCTTTAATAAGGTTACACCGGCGTCAGTTGTACAACGTCCCTTGGTGAAGCCATACTGTTGATCATGTAAGATTCTGTTGGTGTTAAAATGATAGAGCATTTGATTAAGCATTACTTTTTCAAAAACCTTGCTAAAAACTGGTAACACGGATACAGGTCTATAATTATTAGTATCTTTACTGTCCCCGGATTTGAAAAGAGGTATGACTTTACTGTATTTCATTAAATCAGGGAAAACTCCTTGGTCTACACATAAATTAAAAATTAAAGCTAAGTAAGGGGCTATAGTCTCAAGTATGGATGTACAAACTTTGACAGACATTCCCCATAGATCTTCGGTTAGTTTGATCTTTATTTGCCGGAAAATTTTAATAACAATCATAGGGTTAATGTGTTTAAATTTAAATTCAACCAGGCAGCCAGACACATTCGCCTTTAATAAACCAATTGAGAGTTCAGGTGAGGAAATAAGAGCCTCCGTTGTTTTTTGTGGTATATCGGTAAAGAATTTTACAAATTCTTGAGCTACTTCCTGATTAGAGCTTTTAGGACCACATGTTGTATCTAATGTGTAGCTAGTGTTACGTATTTTCTTCCTGTTAGTCTCATTATTTATAACTTTCCAAACTGTCTTTATTTTATTTTCTGCTGTTTTGATCTTGTTGCTAATGTGCAGTGCTTTAGCAACCTTGCATGTATTTCTAAAAATGTTTGAATACTTAGCAACATACTTGTTAAAAGTTTCAGTGTTTATAAAAGGCTTAAGGCCATAAAGCTCAAATAGTCTTTCCCTACTTTTTCTGATACCTCTAGTTGCCCAATCACTAAATATGAATTTAGGGCAAATACTTTTTGTCTTCTTTTCAAAAGTTTTATTGAATTCCGTGTGAACTATTGAAAAGAAACGATCATACAATTGATCTATATTAATATCATCAAGGCCCATAACGCTTAACTTGTTCTGTAGCAAAATATTATACCTATTTAATCTGCTAGAAGTTATAGGTCTAAATTTAATTTGAACTTTTTGCGATGGGGGTGTATTACACCTGAAGGTTACAGTTTGTCCACTATGGTCAGAGGGTAGACAATTTACTATTGCTTTATCTAAGTAATCACAATCGCAGAAAATATTATCTATACAAGTAGCAGAAGATGGAGTGACTCTAGTAGGTTCTGTAAAAGTGTTGGTCAAGTCAAATGACTTAAAAAGATTTAATAAGCGACTGCTATTTGCACATTCTTCTAAAATATTGATATTAAAATCACCACAAATAATTGTAGATTTATTACTGACTGCAAGTTTTGCCATCACATCTTCCATTATTGATTCAATAAACGAAAAGTTTTGATAGTTTGGGGGTCTGTACACACACACAATTACATGCTTATCTAGCTCAACACAGGACAGTTCAACGCAATGTTCAACCGAGAGTTGTTGCAATGTTTACCAAGCGGTTGTGTGTGCAAGGAAGGATATGTTAAAAATGAAGAAACTGGAAAATGTGTCAAACCCGAGACCTGTTCTGGTAATAATTACTCCAAAAATGTTCAAGGGAAGATATAAAGTGTTTATGAGGGGAAAAAGTGCTGGAGAACTCTTGTTAAATGCAATACTAATCTAAGTATCCTGTCTCGTCCCGCTACAAATTAAAGGCGTCTATTTGTTTAAGTCCCATGTAATAGGGGGCGAGCCCTCCTGATCAGAAGGTCTTAGCTAAATGTTCAACAGCGCGAAATGTCTAAGCTAATAAGTAGTAAGTCTAGTTATCAAAATATCCATGTAGCAAAACGTCCAACTATCAGATAGTCTAAGTAGCAGAACATCTATTTAGCAAAAAGTCCCATTCTCATAATGTACAGACTATGCATCGAGAGGGAAACGAACATTATTATTTACTTAAAGACTTATCAACCCGGCAAAAATCCAGACTCCGTGGCTGCTACTGAGAAATTCCTGATGGAAAAACCCAATAACAATTTGCCCGACCCGTGAATGGAGCCCAGGACCAACGAGGTACTCAGTGGATAATTTGATATAAAATTCAGTAAACTTATCGATCTTTCTTCTCTTAGAAGTGGGATGCAACGGTGATGGCAACGCAACATACACTGAATGCCCCAGTTCTTGTCCTCCGAGTTGTGAAGACATTGGTCAGGAACCAAAGTCATGTATAGCCGCGTGTGCACCGGCTGGCTGTTCGTGCAACCCAGGATATGTACTGAATAAAGACGGAAAATGTATCGACCCTAAAGATTGTCCAGGTAAATATGAACTTTTAGGTGAATAAGGAACTGGGTGAACAGTCCGTCATCCTCTTGAAAAGCGAGAAATCTCTGACTAGACGGGTGCCGTGTCTGGTGGGCAACTGCTTGACGTTATACATATTTAGATTAAGAAGGGTAGAACATTTTTCAAGCCAAATGTAGGTCAGTCCTTTATGTGGGAGTCAAGCTCATTCCGCCATCTTCGCCTTTGTCTGCTTTCATAGGTCCACTCAGTGGGTTTTTTGTCAATTAGCCAGCCCAATTACATTTAAGTTTAACGGCTTGCTAGTTAAAGTCCCTGACTTTGATTTTTGGTAAATCTAGTGGACGCGGGATGTGAAGGTGACCGGAATGCAACGCACAGCGACTGCTCAAATTCTTGTCCACCTATCTGTGGTTACAATTATAGTAAAGAAGAACTAATGAACTGTGCAAAAGTTTGTGACCTACGTGCTTGCGAGTGCAAGCAGGGTTATATATTAACAGAAATTCGCGGATTATGTGTTAAGCCCGAAGATTGCCCAGGTATGTGGTTAATCTTTATGATCTTTACAGGGTGTCTAGGACTACTATTATTGGCACTCAAATATTTAAATCCACAACAGTATTTTTTTCATTCCTTTAATTTATTTTAACTTTGATTTTGTAATATAGTCAAAATAACGGTGATAAAAACTAAATTAATTAAAAAAAACCGGCCAAGTGCGAGTCGGACTCGCGCACGAAGGGTTCCGTACCATTATCTATACATTAAACAAAACGGCAAAAAAAATCACGTTTGTTGTATGGGAGCCCCCCTTAAATATTAATTTTATTCTGTTTTTGTTGTTATAGCGGCAACAGAAATACATCATCTGTGAAAATGTCAACTGTCTAGCTGTCACGGTTCGTGAGATACAGCCTGGTGACAGACAGCCGGACAGACGGACAGACGGACAGATAGCGAAGTCTTAGTAATAGGGTTCCGTTTTTACCCTTTGGGTACGGAACCCTAAAAATAAAAAAAACCCGACTGTGTAAAAAATAACTAATAATTTTAAATAAAAACTGAAAAGAATAAAACAAGACAGGACATATTCACTGCAACAGTCGGGACCCATATTGGATGTAATGATTTTAGTCTAGATTATTTAATGGGTTCCGACTGTTGCAGTTAATGTTCTGTCTTGTTTTATTCTTTTCAGTTTTTATTTAAAATTATCAGTTATTTTTTACGCAGTCGGGTTTTTTAATATTTTTAGTTAATTTTGTTTTATTTTACACTTTTTAGTTACTTAGATATACCATTTTAAAATCCTCATGATGAGCCCATTACCAAGCCGTTCAGGCTGCAGAGCATCCCAAGCATTTGAATTTGGTGCCAGAAATCCGCCATATTGTTTTTTTTTTTTGAAGGAGTTTTATGTTTTTCGAGAGTATGTATGTATGTAAGTATGTATGTATAATTGATTGGCTCTTTCTGCGGCCTGAACGGCTCGATGGTTTTTAGCTCGAAAGGTGTCGTTAGATTCGTATTTACTGTGAGAGTGACACTGGATATATCAAAATAAAAAAAAACAAAATGGTGGATTTTTGGCGCCAAATTCAAATGTGTGGCACGTTCTGCAGCCTGGACGGCTTGATAATGGGCTCATCATGAGGATTTATATTTTATTTTATAATAAAACAAGTTCAGGAGACAGGACATAGTGACTGCAACAGTCGGGACCCATTAAAATATAATCTAGACTTAAATCATTACATCCAATATGGGTCCCGACTGTTGCAGTCAATTTGTCCTGTCTCCTGAACTTGTTTTATTATTTTCAGTTTTCATTTGAAACTATTTGTTATTTTTTACGCAGTCGGGTTTTTTATTTTTTTAAATTAATTTTTTTGCTAATTTGTTTTATTATTTATTGACACAGTGCCAGGGTGCAAAGGAGATCCTAATGCAGTATTCAGCGACTGTCCGAGTGCTTGTGAACCAAATTGTACTAACCCGAAACCGCAAATATGCACCAAGCAATGCATGCCTCCTAGCTGTGTTTGCAAACCAGATTTTGTTTTAAATGAAAACACTGGAAAATGTGTCAAGCCCGAGACTTGTCCAGGTAATATTTCTTCTCCATTCTTATTTTGTTTCTGCAATATTTTTTTAATAGGGTAATATCACCCTTCGTTTTATAAGTATTATTTTAATTGATTCCACTTTTTGCTCATACGTTTTTCCAAAACAGAAAAAGGTTGCAAAGGTGATCCCAACGCGATGTACAGCGAATGTCCATCTGCTTGTGAACTAACTTGTACTAAATCGGACCCCAACCAACCATGCACATATCAGTGTCTGGCTCCCGGTTGTGTGTGCATGCCAGGATTTGTTCGAAATGAAAAAACTGGAAAATGTGTCAATCCCGAAACGTGTCCAGGTATGATTTTATTCAAAGGTAGCAATCGGACTTCATTCTGGAACATAGTTTTCAGTATGTTGATAAAGCTTTGCTTCTCTTCTCAGTTGATTAACTTGTGTGATCATGTCTCGTGCAATCAGTTATTCTGTTTTTATTTTATCTAATAAAGAGGATTTTTTGTATAAACATTAGGTCTAGAACATACTACCGTTTGTACACATTTTGTTATTATTTGCGTTCGATTGAAGTTTTTTTTTAATCTTAAAATTTTCTTATGACAGCTGAGCCTCAATGTAACGGGGATCGCAATGCATCATACGTGGAGAGCCCAGAATACTGTCAGCCTACCTGTAAGAATCCGGAACCCGAAGGAGACTGCATGGACATGCGCGCGCCACCAGGATGTATATGCAAACAAGGATATATTTTTAAGAAAAAAGGAGGACGGTGTATCAGGCCTGAAGACTGTCCGGGTAATAAACAAGTCATATTTTATTTACGAAATAATATCTACCATGTATCAAGGTCATCATTTGCCTAGCCTTCGACATCCACTCCAACCGGTTCAGCTGAATACCAGTATTTTACATAGAGTGACTGCTTATCTGACACAATTTGTTATTTTTTTTATTTTATTTGTTGCTTTATTGGTTTGGACGAAGTTCGAAGCGCCCAAAGCGGTTGGTCCCGCACTTGATCACTCTCCGGTCGTCTCGAATTGCCGTCCCATCGGACTGTCAGACAATTGTGCACTATAATATCTCCTGCATACTTGGCTATTTTCCGTTGAGATGGCCAACATGATCGAAATTCGTTCAGAACGATATTGAAATTTATTCAATGATATTCAATAGAAGGGATGCTCAATAAGATTCGATACGTAACGATACTTGCATGGAAGTCTTATATTTTTGCAAGCTACTTCCAAGCCGTACATAACTTTCATTTGGTTATCTTTACTTTCAGATGGATCGCCGAAATGTAGAGCGAATGAAACCTATGTCTACTGCAACGCAGGCTGCCCAACTGATTACTGTCCTACGGATGACAGTCTCGCTATTATCGCTTGCGATCCTCCGTATCCGTGCCCCGGAGGCTGTGCTTGCAAAGGAGGCTATTTGATAGTCAGTGAAAATGATGAGAGATGCATCTTGTCTTCAGAATGTCGTAAGTACAACTAGAATAATTTAGTGACTGGATACCTTAATAATATTAAATCTGATATTTATGATAAATACAGTGATTACAAGTGCTGCTGCTGAGCACGACATCCAGTGGCAAAGTGTAATTGAATTAAAAATGTATATATATTAATGGCATTAGGCCCGTCTCCTTAAATGGGGCATAAACATAACTGGTGCAATGTGGGTATGTGTGTGTGTTGATTACAACTTTTGTTTAACGCTCCAGGGATAACAGGTGTGACGTTATATTGGTGCTACACACTCTGAAGCTTCAGTCTATTTCATCATCATCAGATGTAGTGGACAGTACAAAAAGTACTGCAATAGAAATAGTACAAAATTATGAATCACGCTATTAAAGCCTCGTATTCACTAGGCAAAAATTGATGCGCAAAACGTGACGCTCAACATGTTCGGCAACGTTGCAAAACATCGCGCGACGTTGTCAACTGGCGCGTAGCATGACAAACCATAACAAAAGTGGCTAAACAAAAGTTCCGCACTGACTTTCAACACGTGGAGCAACATTTTGTGCGCCAAATGTTGCCTCGTGGATACGAGGCTTAAAGTTATCCGGGACTTAAGGCTACATAGGAAAACCCGACAACAACTGTCGGCTAGTAGCCTACCAGACAGAACACTCGGCTAGTCGGAGGATACTCCCTTTTTTATGGGGGATGAATAACTTTACAACTCAGTTCTACATACCTCTACAGAGATAGAAGAAAGGTTTGAAATTCTGACTAACTGGATATAAATGTGTTTTCAGCACAACTAAAATGTAGTAGACCAAACGAGTTTTGGGACGCTTATGCTCCAGGTTGCATACGAGAAAGATGTGACGACAAGGACATTCCCTGCGATTTCCAATACCCCGGTCCACCAAGATTCAGATGTATGCCAGGGTACTACAGAAACCAGGATGAGATCTGTATACCGCAATGCCAATGTCGTAAGTATATATGTTTTAAAAAAATTCATAAGAGAACCGTCTAAATGAAATTGACAGTAATTACTAGGCTGCTTTTTAAGGGATAAAAAAAACAGAAATAACAAACGCTTACACCAACTTCGGGTATCCATGTATTCATTTGAAGTGATATACGGGTCAATGCCATTAGATGTCATCTCCTAGAACTGGTTTCAAAGATTCAGGAAACTAAGGTTCAGAGATCTTAAAAAAACGGACCCTAAAAAAATATAATCCTGTGTGAAATACTAGTTATATTGTGTCCTGCTGACCAGTACGAAAGAATCAGTTACACTAATATATCCTGTACATATTCCAGCAAAGCCAGGATGTACCGGTGACATAAACGCAACATTCTCAGAATGTCCCAGTGAATGTCCTTCAACTTGCGGTGACCCCCCGGATCAGGGATGCACGACTGTCTGTGCAGCACCCGGGTGCATCTGCAATGAGGGATTCGTTCTGTCTAAACAGGGTGGAGTTTGTATTAGACCCGAAGACTGTGGTAAGGCATTCAATAATTTTAAAGTCGTTACTTCAATACTGAATGTTTGCTAACGTGCAATGGAGCACAGTATTTTAACCGCCAAGCTAACCGACCATATACGCAACACCACACTGCACCACTGGATTGAAACTGGGAACCTACTAGTTACGGAGATATTGAAGGCGAAAGTTCCAACATTTCCCAGGGTTTTTTTTTAATTCTAGTTTTTAAGGTCTTAGATTTACTTTACAACTTTACTTTTAATACCTCCATAACCCGTTTACTAAATTATTAGATGCGTCCATCGGCACAATGTTGCGTTACACTGAGATTTACCATAAAACGTAATATTTCACCCCCCAAACAAAAAGTCGTTTCTCATCAATAATGTTTGCGAAGAGTTACTTAGTTTGATGCACACAATGCTTGGTTGACGGCTTTGTGAAGGGTCCGTTTACACTCTGTAAATTAAAGGCGTACCTCAAAAAGCCGCCAATCTGAAGTATGCCTTGGCTGCCTTGGTTCTAAGTTGTAAACGTTTACAGATTACCTACGGAAGTGATCACACCTACATCATACTCGTATATCGAAGTGAAATCAGAAAAACCTTAATATCTACGCAACTTAGAAAAAAAAAATAAGACTTAATTCGTCTCCTTTTGGTTTGGACAACGCGAATCTAAGCCACGTTTACTGGTTTCTCCCTACGCTTGCTCTCTTTTAAAACTAGCAACTAGAAGCGGCAGTACTTCGTTCCAGTAGCAATAATATCTTGGTACTAAATTATCCTCTTTTCACCTCGACAAGAAATCTTCAGAATACGAAAATTCAGTTCCATCTACGGGGAACTGAAAAGGATTTATTGTCGCGTGCATTTTAAAGATATTGCAATAGAATAACCGCGATGGTTGGACACTGAACCTTATTACCATATTTTTCATTTGAATTTTGTCTGGATTCTGAGAGATCTTGAGCATAAATCTGTTGTAACAAAAAAGGGGAAGATTTTTTAGTATATTCTATAATTGTTGCATGAAGAATGCGTGTTTAATATATTTGTGGTCTAAATTCATAGTCACTTCGTAATTCTCTTTTACGTCTAGTGATGTTTCCAGCTTGACTAATAAAAGATGTTTCTTCTAACTGATAAATCGTTTTCAATTTAATTTATAACCGTAACAAATGTAGGATGGTCTGATTCAAAATAATTTTAATTAAACTGCTAAAACAAATTGATGAATTGAATCCCTTTGTTGCCACGTCCAAGGGTTTAAATGAGAAATGCGTTTACTCTAACTATTGTTTGGACAATTCAGAATCCGAACAGGTACCTATGTTTATTGAATCGCTTTGTTCAGATGCCTTTGAACGAATAACACGTAACTGAAAAGTGGAAATAAATCCCGGCTTTTTGGGAGGAAAGTCCATCGACTTTAGCTTAGTTGGAAACCCTAGTGAAACAGGTTCGTTCGATTTAAGTAAATGTAATAGAAAATATTTCGAAGTAGGATTACTCTTTATCGCCATCTTTCTTTTATAGATGACGTTCTTTTAACCGTAAAATACTATTTAGGGGATTCGATTTAGATAGCATTGTTGTACAAGTATTTTTTTATATTTCTTTTTTGAAGTCATAACTTCTTTAGGCGCGAATTATATTTTGGCGGTCGGGATTTTAGTTAAAAAAATATTTATTTATTACAATATAAATTTAATATAAAAATACAGGATATTAAGCCGGTGGCTGATGCAAGACTGAATACAATGCAAAGAAAAATAATTCTATTGAATTTCCGATAAATGCAGAGTTGCAATACGGTGCATGTTGACGGTGGCTGCAAGCTCAGCGTAAACGCGTGTTACGATGAGTTAACTCCTCCCTCCATAAGATAGAAGCAACTCTTGCTTCTGGCGGCGTCGGCGCTGCCCTTGGTGTCTTCCGGGGTGTTCTTAGTTTTCCATTGATACAGCTTCCAAGATGCTGCAGCGACCAGTAGGATATACAGGATGATTGTACTCCAGCTAGGTGTGGCTGCTATAATTGTCCAATTATCTTCTTCTGGCATGGATATGTCGCCTGCCCTATTGATCAGTTCATGGATGCTGTCTAGTGAGATGTCTTCTAATTGGAGTTTGTATTGTATTGATTGTTCAGGGACTTGATGCTGCTCAGGTAACGGTATGACCTCGTTGATGACGACCGTATCAGTGTGTGATCGCAGTGTCTTGTTCATGATGTTCATCTGGCAGTCTTCTGTTAGTGTCACGAGATGAATTCCAGATAGCTTCTTGTAGTCTGTCTTGGTGTTGCATTGTGTTTTGGTGACTTCGTCTTCTCTGAGGACTAGTAGCCAGGTGTTGTCTCCGATCTTCTGAACTTTTCCTCTTCTTAAGTTCATCTTAGCGTGAGTGCAGTTAGCTGAGCGATGCTGAATGAGTGATATTATGCAGTCATCTGTTTCTTCGATTCTTCTGGTGTCGAGGAGCTTGCAGAGCTGGGTGCTGTCGGTCAGTGGCTGGCAGTCTTCTTCCAGGTAAGCGTACTCATCATTACCAAGTCCTAGGTATTTGGATTTAGGGATTTAGGGGTTACTAATACTAATACTAGCTACTGGTTTAAACAAAAACAAATTTTCTAAGTTTCTCAGCTCTTCTATTAGATTCTGAGGGCTTATAATACTAGGATGCATGGTGCCCATCTGAGCAAAAGTCATAGCATCTTCTAATAACATTAACCTATCTAAAATTATCTGTAAACTAAAATCTTAATATTAGTAATATTTTGTAATAAACTAGCCAAATGTTTCTGATTATTGTTTAATTTTGTTAATTGTTTACTGAATTCATCTATTGTATTATGTGCTAATACTAAGGATTTTCTTTGTGAATCCTGAACGTTTGTAACTCTGTTTTTAATATTTAAAATTTCTTCTTCGAATTTAGCTGCATCTTCGTGGTCAAGATTACCAGTGATAGACTTAACGACAGTACCTTATCCATCTATAATACCTCGTCGCTTTCTAACTTGCGGCGTTAAAAACTTAATCTTCTTACCTATAATACTAAGGCGATATTCTATTTGATTCCTATAGGTTTTATGTAACTCTCCAGATGCTGTATTCTCAGCGTTTTTCGTGCTTGTATATAGAGCCATTAATTGGATAGATGTAAAGTGCAGATTGTTAATGTTGTAAACGCAAGCAAGGCTAAAGTAGTTGTCTTGTTTAAGGAGTTGACCTTGTTTTAGGAGGAGGATCCCATTGTCATTATCTATAATAATGGTTACGGTTGCTGTTGTGTTGAGTACGACGGCTCCTGCGACGAAGGTCCTGCAACAACATGAGGTTACTACGGAGGTAGTAGCTTGAAGTGAACCCTAATAGACTTAGAATTTGGATGGTTACCTATTATTTCGGCCACGTTATTTGGGTGAAGGTGTATAATCTTATATGGTCCTTTGAAGACTGGCTTCGTTTTGTCACTGCGTGCTGACTTTGCTATCTGTTTATAGACGGTTTCACCTACCTTGAATTTTATTTCTTCTGCTTC
This sequence comes from Xestia xanthographa, assembly GCA_905147715.2. Classification (NCBI taxonomy): domain Eukaryota; kingdom Metazoa; phylum Arthropoda; class Insecta; order Lepidoptera; family Noctuidae; genus Xestia; species Xestia xanthographa. The sequence continues at coordinate 22,504,541 of LR990646.1, forward strand.
TTGGTTACGTTTAGCAATCACCTGCTTCTTGTTTTTGGACATGTGTGCAGCGATGCACTCTTGAACGGCCTCTGCGTTTGCGCGATGCTTAATAACATAGTCCTGATAGAATTCTTTTGGGTAGTATAGCTCTAGTGGGTTTCTGGCTGCTGTGTGTCCGAATAATAACTCATGAGGTGTATAATTTGTTGCCGAATGGATAGCGTTGTTGTATGCTATTATAGGGCGTTGTAAAGTGTATGTGAATGTTATGTAGTGCGCATATTTCTTTAATAACATCGTTGTCGAATTTGGTATCCGAATCTGTGGTTATTTTATCCGGTAAACCTAACACTGAGAAAACGTTAAGTAATGCTTCAGCTATATGGACACTGCTGCATGCTGTTAGTTGGACTGCCTTGGCGTATTTAGAGAAGTTATCAATGACTGTAAGGATCGTTCCGCCTCCAGTTGAATATAGGTCCATAAATATGTGTTCCATCGGTTTGCGAGGTGTATCGGTTATAGCTAGAGGTGGTTTAAGAGGGCATTTATCAACGAAGCTTTGAATGGTAAGGAGCATGTTTGGCCAATGATAATTTCTGTGCAAATGTTTGTACTTCTCCTGAATACCACGGTGAACAGTCTTACCTTCGTGATATTTCTTAATCAACTCTTGTTGTTCAGGTTTGTTTTCTACTAGAGTTACACGTGTTGTGCATTTAAGTAGCTTAGGGCCTCTGTCGTTAAATATTGTTGTGTAAACTCTAGAAAAGGCATGATATAGTTCTTCATTATGAAAGTAACAATGAAATACGCGGTCAGCGATGGTGTGTTCTTTAAGGAATCTAATTATCTCAGGCTCTGTATTATTTACTGGGATAAAGACATCTTTTATAACTACTCTAGAGTTAGTGGATCTGTTATCTACTCTATACGTAGATCCGGGCGTTGACCTAACGTGGAACTGTTTCAACTGCCTGTCAATAGCGTCTGTAATTATGGGTATGCCTCTAGTTTCATTGTCAGGCCGTGTATGTCTCGTAGACACTAATTCAGATTCGGCTGACACTATACTCATACTATCTGTACCTATGTGGGATTCGGGAATGCTTGGGTTTTGTGATTGTATATTTTCGTTGGGTGCTACTGTGTCTATTTGATTTTCGGCTTCCCTGCGTGCATTTTCGAATATTCTATTAATTATCTCATCATCTTCGTTATCGTCTAAATTAACAGCTAGGGAGTCCATAATGCCATGAAAGATTTTAACACGTGATAGAGCATCTGCGTTAGTATTTTGACGACCCTTCTTGTATACAACCTTATAATCATATTCTGAGAGTTTTAAACGCCATCTAGTCAATTTAGAGTTAGGATCTTTTAATGACATTAGCCAGGTGAGAGGCCTGTGATCTGTGTAGATGATAAACTTTCTACCGTAAAGATAGGGTCTGAAGTATTTAATTGCCCATACTATGGCGAGTAGCTCCTTTTCTATTGTAGAGTAACGAGATTCAGTATCTGATAGTGTCCGGGATGCAAATGCCACTGGTTTGTCAGATCCTACTATTCCTTGGGATAATACCGCGCCTATTGCTACTCTATTACTGCAATTTTGATGAAGGGCTCATCAAAATTGGGGTATTGTATTAATGGGGCGTTAGTTAAAATTTGTTTGCACTTATTGAAAGCTTCTTTTTAAAAATTTTAAAACTTATTAAAATCCGGGGAGTGTATGACTCTACTGTTTTTCTTAAGGCAGAGGGTCATTGGTTTTGTAAGTCTAGCGAAATCTTGTATGAATTTTCTGTAATATCCGACTAAACCTAGGAAGGCTTTTATTTCTTTTTGAGACTTAGGTAAAGGGAAGTTAAGTACGGCTTTTATCTTGTCTTTGTTTGGTTTCAAGCCTTCATCTGTTAGTTCGTGTCCTAAGAAGTTAACCTGTTTTTGTAGGAACTGTGATTTATCTAATTGGGTCTTTAGATTATGTGTTTTGAATCGATCGAATACTTGCTTTAATTTTTCCAGGTGTTGCTGCAATGACGTAGATATTATTATTACGTCATCTAAATAGGTGTAAACATTATCTATGCCTCTTAATATATGATCCATAAGTCTTTGAAGTGTACTTGGTGCATTTTTGAGTCCGAAGGACATTCTAAGGAACTCGTAATGACCTCGTTCAGTGGTGAATGCAGTTTTTTCAATATCGGTAGGGTGCATTTCCACTTGGTGATAACCGCTAGCAAGGTCTAGGGTTGTGAAGTATTGTGCTCGTCCTAATCTATCTAGTATGTCGTGTATGTTTAGTGAGGGGTATTTATCTTCAATGATACGATCGTTGAGTCGTCTGTAATCAATTACAAGTCTCCATTTGACGTTGCCTGCGGAATCGGGCTTTTTGGGTACGATTTGCACGGGACATGACCAAGGAAATATGCTCTCTCGCACGATACCTTGCTGAAGAAGCTGATCTACTTGTTTACGAATTTCTTCGCGTTGTTGAGGAGCTTGTCTGTAACTACGTACGAAAACTGGCGTATTATCGCTTAATCTGAGCTCGTGTTTAACAGCGTGTGTAAAAGTGAGTGGTATATCTTCTGCATAGAACAAGTCTCTATACTGATAATATAACCGGGTTATTTCGCGCCTTTCTTCTTCGTTTAAATGATCTGTACGGATTTTCTGAAGGTTTTTATTTAAAATTTGGTCAATGTTAGTTTTAACCTGTATGGTATTAATATCGTGATTATCATTTTTGTTGACGTTGTGAAATTTCTCTAATTAGATTGATAGATTAAACGGGATACATTTCTTTTGATCGCTATGGTTAATTACCGATGTTTTAAACGAACCGTTTGTAACGTTGATTATAGCTGCTGGGGACATTAAACCATCTGACCAGATTAAATCGTCGTTAAGGTATTGTCCATCTAAATTGTTGGTTTTTACTTTGACTATCTTTTCACATCTAGGTTCGATGCTTATCTTTTGAGGTGGGGAACTAAAATGTATTGGTATTTCCGCTGTAGATGTTCGTAAAACATTATTATTTAAATCAATGTTACTCTTTAGTTTTTGCAGAAGGTCAATTCCGATAAGACCTTTATATTTAGGGTCGAAGTCAAATATTAGAAACTTATGTGTTATATCGCTATTAAACGCGGGAGGTAAGGGTAGGTAAACTACCTTATCGTGTACTGATGAACTGTGTGCCGTATTAATCTGAAAAGGTTCTGTTTCTACGCAGAACTCAAATATAGTGCCTGCAACTACGTCAGTTGCTATAGTTGAATGACTGGCCCCTGTATCTAATAGAAACTTACCGTCAAACTCTGGTAGTATTATGTACGGTAAATATTTCTTAGTCTGGAAATTTATTGAGACTAGGTCTGGCTGTCTCGGTTGGTGTCCAAGGTAAAATCCTGGTCACTAGCTACCTCTTGTTCGTTCATGGTTACATTCGGTTCGACCGATATGCTGTTACCGTCTTCTATGACGTTGTTATAGAGCCCTATATCACTGGGTCCTGGTTGATCTTGAGCGGCCATCTGAATCGGTATGTAGAACAACTGCTGAGCGAACTGTGGTTTTTCTGGCTTACCTGCCGTACGCATTGTGACGTCCGATGATACTGGTGTCGGAACCGGTGGTCTTGGAATGTTAGGTTGATTCCTAAAGTTATTTGAACCATTCGGTCTAGAGTTACCTGACGCTGGTTTGGCCTTCCAGGGCAATGCGGATTGTACCCATTGTTGACGCTGTTCGGGGGTCATATTATTTTGTTGAGGTACAGAGTTTTGTGGTGGAATAACAAAGCCAGGTACAAATGGGTTTACTGTATTACGGACAGGATTATTATTGCCTGATTGTTTAGATAACTTCTTTGGCTTTGCTTGTGACGTTGAAGGATTATTATTAATGTAATTAGCTCTATTATATGAAAGCCTAGCCTCTTCTTGTCTTGCCGCTATGATAGCTGCTTCAAAGGTGTCCGGTTTAGCGATTCGCATGCCCAACGAGACGTGGAAGTCTAACTGGTTTATATACTGTTCAATAACCATCTTTTCGTAATAAGATTTATTACCATGTTCTCCTACGGAATACAGAGTATCCAACAGCTCACGGAGGCGTTTGCCAAAGCTTTCAGCGTCTTCTGCCTTAGACTTACGCACTCGTGTTAGCTCCTGCATTACTTGTATTTCGTTTCGTGGTTCGCCAAGGCGCCTAGTTAATGCATTCTTAATTGATAGCCATGAGTCTAAGTAGCCTTCGTACGCTATTGCGTCTACGGCTGGACCACTGAGCCTACTTTTAATTAAGCAAATGAATGCTGGGTGCGAGCGATCTGCCTCAGAAGTTAACTGTAATAAGTTTTCTACTTCTCTAATATAATAATTAAGTAACTTAGGATTGCCATCATATCTTGGCATTAAATCTGCGATTAGTTTGTATGGTTTATAGTTAGCATCGTAATCCCTGAGCGACATTGTTTTTCTGTAGCTTGCCTGCCTAGTAGCACTCGACGTAAAACAATAGAGGTGTCAAATTAAACACTTGAAATTTACTCGTGGGATACTTAACGCTACTTATTATAATTTTATGGTTGCCTACTGCGAGTTTAGCTTATAGACAGACACACATAGAATAATGTAAAATACATAAATTAGAATAAGGAGGAAATCGAGCAAGGAAACTTGGTAAATAAGAGCACTTACCAAAGCAGCCACTGCATCTCCTGTCGAGTCGTAGAGGTGTCCGACTGCGCGATAAGTTCTTTGTAGTTCGCGAAAGAACGATTTGAGAACCGTCGCTCATAAGATGAAGAGTTGGATTCGATCTTAGAACGTCGCGATCCTACCGGCTGCGCCAATTATATTTTGGCGGTCGGGATTTTAGTTAAAAAATATTTATTTATTACAATATTAATTTAATTTCTTCTTTTTTTTTGTGGGGGTAGCTTAAGTGTACACAACCTAAAAAGAGCTCTCATTTAATTTAATTATTTAAAATAGTTAATTATAATTTTATATGTTACTTATGCACTAAAACTTTGGTTTATCCTCGGATGCACTCACTGCACTAATAAACCACCATATTCCTTTGAACAAACCTGAACAATCACACATTTTCAAATATGGACTTGTATGCCAAGCTGTCAAATTGTATGGAGGAGTTATCAACCACATTCACTAAACGGATGGACACCTATGAGGAGGACTTGAAGAATGTCAGCAGTAATGAGGCGTCACACAAGACAATAGCCAGCCTCTCTCGGGACTTCATGGATTTCAAGTGCTTCATTTGGAAAACTATGAGCGCGCTGAAGACTCAGATGGAGTTGCTGACTGTGGGCTTAGACCGGCATGAAATGGCGTCTCGCAGGCAAGTTCTACTCCTACATGGTCTTCCTGAGCAGAAGGATGAAGATTGCACCTCCCAGGCCGTCCTAACTTTGACGGATGAGATGAAGATCGAAAACGTCTCCTCTTCGGACATCACATCCTGCCATCGCTTGGGAATTGATTCAGGCAAGCCACGTCCTCTTCTTATTAGGTTCCATAGCTACAATTTGCGCAGTGAAGTATGGCGCAACAAAACGAAACTGAAGGGTTCTGGTTTGGTCCTCTCGGAGTTTCTAACTAAGCCTAGGCACGACGTGTTTCTAGCCGCTCGCAAACACTTCAGTGTGAAACAGTGTTGGACCTCCGAGGGAAAAATTATCATCATGCTCCCAGACAAGTCTCGCCGAAAGATTGAATCCGCTAATGAACTTCAACGACTTGTTGTGCGGTACCCGGCGGCTACATCTACTGATTCGGCTGCGAAGGTTGCTTCGTCACCTAGCAACCCTGCCGTGGACAAGAGATCGCGAAGGCAGGCAAAGTGTTAGCACCCACAACTTAATATGATTCATACTTTAATTTTTTTTTTTTTTTGTGTGTCTGACAGTGATTATTTTATTTTAGATTATATTGTTTTGACGTTTTGACGTCAATGAAATTGAATGAAATGACTTTTGAAGTTTTGATTTTTAGTGTTTGCGTGTTTTTATTTAATTCGAGAGTTCTGTGACTTTGGAGATGGGTGGTGACCTTGAAGAAATCAAATAACTTGTTGCGAATATATACGGAGTTTAATACGTTACATAAAATACATGATTATTGTACCGCGATGGGAGACCGACTGTGGCGACGCGACACGGTGAGTGGTGGCCTCTGGCCACTTTTGCTGACTCGACTTCTTGCTATGTATAGGGTCACCACAGATTGAAGCTTGCTCGTTCGGAAATATGCCCTAATAAGTTTATGTTTTTTTTATGCCTGGATACAAGCATTTTAATCTTTGTTTTATTGATAAGGTGCATCGGGGATATTCGATATATAGTAGTAAATTAAGTAGTGCTAATTGAGTATTTATTTGGAATTAGCTTTGAATAATTAAGTTTAATATTTATTTATTTTGTTATATATTTGTATACTGTCCCTATTCAGATTGACAACACTCAACTGGTTGTTCTATACCATACCACCATACCATTTTATATCATTGTACTATGCGCAACCATACTAATCATCTTAGTAATAAGCCGCAGATACAAATGCTGGAACCTTAGAGCAGACGACAAAGAGAAGCAGCAGACCCTTAAGATACACACGTATGAAGATGTGACCAGAAAACGAGATGAACTCCCAGCAACATTTTCTCTTAATATGAGCAAATAGTTGCTGTTCTGCGGATGGAGGTGTTAAGTACGGATCCCTAATGGATATCGCCGACCTCGCACATTCCTGCCTGTTTACGCCAGCCGCACGAAAACTGCAGCGTCGACACCCGTCCAGCCACGAGCCGCCGACGCAGCAAACTTCATCGTAGCAATTAATTAGTTTTACGTATTTTTGCATTCATTCCATATTCTAGCATCGAATAGGTTTCACTTGTTTTATTGTAATAATTTCTTTTAAATTAAAATTAGTTTAAAATATCTTTGGTTTTTTTTTCGATCCACCGTCTGCAGCTTACATATTTTGTTAGACAACATCGATGACAGTTTTATTTCCTGTTCTTCTTCTTGTTCATCTGACGAAAGCTATGCTAGTGCATTCAGTGACGATTCTGTACACTTAATCGACCAACTTTTTTCTACCTTTTCTTGCTACAAAAATTTTTTCAATGCAGTCCATATTAATGCACAAAGCGTTCCAGCCCATCATGCCGATTTATTATCCTCATTTAACTCAGATCTTATTCATGCTGTGCTGGTCTCTGAAACTTTCCTCAAACCTTCTCTTCCTTCAACGCAGTATTCATTGCCCGGCTACAAGCTTGTGCGTAATGACAGAACAGGCAACAGAACAGAACAGGTGGGGGTGTCGCCATATATCTGCGTGGAGATATTGTTTACAAAGTCATTGATCAATCTCCGAGTAATTACTCTAAATCTGCTGAACACCTTTTTATTGAAATTACGTTTAATCACACAAAACTACTTTTAGGTGTTTATTATAGGGGACTATATTTCTTGTCACCAAAATTTATATTTGTCATCAAGTTGTATCACCTAATAAATAGATCTATCGCCACGAAATATGTTCGTTCTCAGTTAAACAAAAACTGTTCCCAGGTTCCAATTATCAAATTAAGGTTAATATATGTGTAAAATAAGAGATGGATTACCAATAACATTGTAGTGCATTACATGAATATAAACTTCGTTCTTATAATAATAGTTTTATTACTTAAATAATAGCTTTGTGCTCAGAATGGTAGATCTGTCACCAAATAAGGCCGACTTGGGGCACCCCGACACGGATAGATTAGGTTAGAAGGGTATGGCGGGGTCGAATGAGCGAGCGAAGCGAGCGAATAGACCCCGCCATACCCTTCGTGGTTATTTTTTTATAAACCATTCAGAAGTAGGTCCGTCGACCGGGTCTCTATTTTCTAGTTACATAATAATTATGATTTATTAGTGATCTCTTTAAATTAGTTTGCTTAAATACTTATTAGGACAAACCTTTTATATTACATACAAAAACATTTATTTGGTACTAGACCCTATATCTTCATGATTTTAGGTGATTTATTGTGGAATTGATTTTATAATGTTTGGTGACTACATTTTGGTGACAAATCTACTATTTTGAGGGCAAACCCTATTATTTAAGGAACGCAAAACTAATTAAATTGGTGATAGCTTAAATGATACCCTTTATTATAGTCCGTCCTGTCACATTGATTACTTCGCTTCTTTCGAAACAAAACTTGAATATTTTTCTTCCTTATATGACCATACTATAATACTCGGAGACTTTAACACCTGTCTGGTCAAAGATGATGCGCGCAGCCGTAAACTCAGGTCCCTTGTCTCTTCTGTCAATATGCACATCCTTTCCCTGAATGCTACTCATCATGCCCCTCACTGCAACCCCTCACTTCTAGACCTTATTCTGGTTTCTGACCCAAACAAAGTAGCCAAGTATGGGCAACTTTCTGCTTCCTTCTCCTACCACGACCTCTTGTTTATCTCGTATAAAATTCGCCTTCCCAAACGCAAATCTAAATACCTTATGCTTTGCAGTTTCAAGAACATTGATCTGGAGCGTTTGGGAGAGGATGCGGGCAATATTGATTGGTCTCCTGTTTACGACAGCAATGACTTGGACACTAAGGTGGCCGAGTTTACCAAGATAGTGTTGAAGCTTTTTGATGTGCATGCTCCACTTAAAAAGGTCAGAGTGAAGCATCTTCCGGCTCCTTGGTTGTCTGATACAATTAAAAATGCGATGTCGAAAAGGGATAAGGCGAAAAGGCGTTACAAAAAGGACCCTACTGATGAGAACTGGTCCCTCTATAAGAAACTACGTAATCGCTGCGGTCGTATGTGTAGGGATGCTAAAAGGCGTCACATACACAACACAATTCAAAACTCCAACACAGCACAAGTATGGCAATTTCTGAAATCCCTGGGAATCGGCAAAAATGCGGATGACAGCTCGCCTAATATTGACTTGAACGAAATTAATTTACATTTTTCCAAGTCACCAGTGACTCTGGATAATAACGTTAAATCTCACACTCATAACGATCTTTCTAATCTTCCTCGGCCAATATGTACTTCATTCTCTTTTCACCCAGTTACAGAAGGGGATATTAGGCGGGCCATTACATCGATTTCCACAAAGGCGGTGGGTGATGATGGCCTCCAACTTCGGATGCTTCTTCCTATCCTTGATGAACTAATTCCTGTCATTTTACACATTGTTAATTATTCCCTCTTTACTGGCTCCTTTCCTTCTGCTTGGAAGAAGGCTTATGTTTTGCCTCTTCCCAAAGTTTCAAATCCTTCTTCAGTATCCCAGTTTCGTCCCATGTCCATACTTCCAATCCTGTCTAAAGTCCTTGAGAGCGTTGTTAATAGTCAGCTATCTAATTACTTTTTCTCTAATAGCCTGCTTAGCCCTTACCAGTCTGGATTTCGTCCTGGCCCTATGGCCACACACATGTGGTACAGTGCTATCACTGTGTCAGTCCTACTTAAAATAACTGATGACATCCGATTGGCCATGGAAAACCGGCTCCTTACGGTGCTGGTTTTATTGGACTTCAGCAGTGCTTTTAATTCAGTGGATTTTGACATCCTCTTAGGTATCCTTTCTTCTCTAAACGTATCTCCTTCTGTGACTGCTTGGTTTGATTCGTATCTTCGGGGTCGCTCGCAGTCGGTACACTTGAATGAGGCTTGCTCAGATTGGTGCGATCTTTCTGCGGGTGTTCCTCAGGGTGGCGTCCTTTCTCCTCTTCTTTTCTCTGGTTTTATTAACGCTATCACTAAGATATTAACTGCCCATTATCATCTCTATGCAGACGACTTGCAACTTTATCGCCATTTTAAACTCGAAGAGTTTCCAGGAGCTATCGACGCCATCAATAATGATCTTCAAAACATCAGTCTGTGGGCTAAAAACTTTGGACTATTAGTTAATCCAACTAAATCACAAGCTCTCATTATTGGTGGCAGATACTTTGTCAATTTATTGAATCACCAGTCCCTCCCGCCTGTTACGTACGATGGTGTCGCTATAGCCTACTCCAAGAAAGTTAGAAATTTAGGTGTATTCTTGGACTGCAACTTGTCTTGGCATGTTCACATTGCTGAAGTAAGCAGGAGGGTGTTTTGTTCGTATCGGTCACTTAAGCGTCTTCAGAAGTTCCTGCCATTTCAGACTAAAATTACTCTCGCTCAGTCTCTTCTTCTTCCTCTTCTAGACTATGCGGATGTCTGTTTTCTCGATGCGACTGAGGAACTTCTTGACAAACTCGAACGTCTGCAGAATTTGTGTATACGCTTCATTTTCGGGCTTCGTAAGTACGACCATGTGTCGGAATTTCGGAAGAAGCTGAAGTGGCTACCGATTCGGCAGCGTCGAGATTCACACACTCTCTCTTTTCTCTTTTCTATTCTTCATAATCCTAAAGCTCCTTCGTATCTTCGGGAACGCTTCGAGTATCTTGTTCCTAGAGGCAAACCTTGTCGCTCATCATCATCTCTTCTCCTTCGTTTCCCTCCCCACTCCTCAAGTCGGTATGATGATTCATTTACTGTTCGAGCTGTGCGCCTTTGGAATTCGCTTCCACACTCCTTGCGGGATAGCCCGTCGTTAGATGTGTTCAAGAAAAGAATAAAAGAACATTTCCTGTCTACATGATTATAGCTTGTAAATAGTGAATATATATATATTGTATGTATTGCGTATATTATATTGCATGTATTAGTTTAGTGTATAAAATAAGTTAATTTAAGTTTTTAACTGTATTGTTTGTGCACATAAGTTTATCCTCTTCTGCAAATTTCGCAACAGAAGTAAGGTTTGCTGTAAGAAAACCCAATTCTGGGTTAAGCTCGCCGTTGTACATAAGCCATTTATTTTAATTTGTGTGTATACTTTTTTAATTTTGTGTGCAATTAAGAATAAGAATAATTTAATATAAAAATACAGGATATTAAGCCGGTGGCTGATGCAAGACTGAATACAATGCAAAGAAAAATAATTCAATTGAATTTCCGATAAATGCAGAGTTTCAATACGGTGCATGTTGACGGTGGCTGTAAGCTCAGCGTAAACGCGTGTTACGATGAGTTAACTCGCGTTGAGCACTTTTTGGGTGAAGGAAAATCATTGAACTCATCGTCACTTGAAGTAACGTGTGGTCACGCTTCGTAGCACTCGTAGGGATTCGCTACGGCGTAGCACCACTTATGTAGGCACGCGCGGGGCACAACCACTGCTACGACTGGGGCGGGGCCCTGTGTACTTTTTGTTTTCACTTCTATCAGCAGTCCCCAAAGACCGCCCCGATTGTTTCTTTTTATTGTTAGGATCGTAGCAGGTGGCGGTCTGTTCTTTCTGCCTACTCATCATCGGCCTAGCCTTTTCCCAACTATGTTGTTGTCGGCTTCCAGTCTAACCGGATGCAGCTGAATACCAGTATTTTACATGGAGCGACTGCCTATCTGACCTCCACAACCTAGTTCGTACTGGGTAATACGATACCCCTTGGTAAGACTGGTTGTCAAACTTTTTGGGCCACTTACTACCTGTAACGACTGTCACAGATCTACAAATGACAGCTAAGACCAACTGCTTAACGTGCTTTCCGAGGCACGGAGGAAACTGGGTATGTAATGGGTGGCACATCCACAGACCAACCTAGGCAAGCACAGCTTAACCTAATGATCGACCCGAGTGGCTGTTATTATTTAGCCACGATCTCCTCTTCTTTCTGCCTATTCCCATGGGAAAAAGGCGTGAGTATATGTTTGTTATGTATCTTTGACATAACATACATGTAATTTCATATAATGTTTATTGAATATCGTATTACTTAGTTTAACGAATCTTAATCGAAGTGCAGTAGATCGTGCTAATTGAAAATTGTTAAATTAATTTATTGTAAAGAGCTCTGTTGGCAACAGTCAATTTATTCCCCGATAAGTGCATTATAGAAACGTTAATTAAACACAATGTTCTTACGTCTTAATTACTTTTGTGAATTAATTTATGGTAATGTTTTATTAGTCGGCTCGGCAAATTTACACCACAAATTGTTTATCATTTGGGTTAAAACGAATTTAAATTGTCTTTCTTTTTCTGTAAATCGTTGTAGCACTTAGATACCCGCAATTACAGACACAATTAAAATAACAATGCACCGTGCCCGATCGGGCACGGCTGGGGACATAAGGGTATATCAGACACAGAACGATGTTTCAATAATTATCCTGTGCGCTGAACGTATTTACTGACCCAGGGTGCAAGCGGGCCCTAAGACTGAATGTCCCAATATGTGATCAGATGCCTAGACGATGTCCCAAATATGTGTCAAGTTGAAATTGTTCCGGAACCGCTCCGTAAATGTAACATTATTTTGTGGACAACAAGTCTGCAACTTAGTAGTTACATCTAAAACTAATAGCTGCAATTATGAAGATAGTAATATCTTCAAAAGGATATCAAGTAACGCGAACGGTATCCGACAAAGTAACTTCATATGCACGTTATTGCATATCTAGCGTTTCTGCTCTCGACATAATGGACTGTCAGTTGTTACTAAGTTACACACAGTTCTATTCGTCTGTCTTTTGTTTTATTTGTTCTTCTTTCGAAGTGTTTTGAACTGTGTTGTTACCGTGTTTTGTTTTTTTTCCATACTGTGCTGGTTTTTTTCCAGGAACAATTCATACGCGGTGGTGGTGCGTGGTTTAATAAAACATGTTTGTTTGTTTTTTTGATCTACTGTCAAATGCTAAATCTTAATATTGACCTATACGAGTTTCGATTCAATTTCTTGGATCTCGGGAATATGATGTCACATTTTTTGGTAGCTAAAAATATCTATGATAGGTGGTCATCTTCAAATAATAAGGCAAGATTCCTGTTAATAATTTGTTACGTGGACAGAGTAGTAGTGTATAATTAGTTAATGTAGTGCATATTGCAGAACTGTAGCATGCAATGAAAATATTATTATCACTGAGTGAAAATAAAAATCAAGTCACCGGTACGTTGCGGTCGCTATAACAGTTGAAAAATATTCTCCCGTCCCACATAAAGTTATTGCTGGTTTAGTCCCTTATCTCCCCTATACTTGACTATGGTGATGTGTGTTACTATGACCTGAATGCAGATCTCCTCAATAAACTTGACCGACCTCTTAATAACTGCATTCGATTCTTTTTACACGACTGCCCAAAAAAAGGAGTGTTATGTTTTCAGGGTTCATGTATGTATGTATGTATGTATGTATATATGTATGTATGTATGTTTGTGCGTTTATTTATTCCCTCATAACTTCTAAACGCCTTAACCGAGTTCGATGTACGTGGTATCGTTAGAATCCTTGTATTACTCCGGGTAACATAGGCTAGTGAATAATTAATTAATTTATAAACTACTGCTATAAAATCTAAATATATAAAAGAAGAAACTGACTGACTGACATCAACGCACAGCCCAAACCGCTGGGTTTACAGATTCCAAATTTGGCAAGTAGGTTCCTTATGTAGGTTAGGGGTGCACTACGAAAGGATTTTTCAAAACTCACCCCCTGAGGAGGTGAAACGGGACTCCAAAATTTGTATGGGGAAACAAGATTAGTAAGACTATTTTATTTCGTCACAGGAATATTCCTATCAATAAAAGAGTAAACATTTGTGTTTCAGGATTTTTTAGAAATTAACTCCAAAAGGGGAATGGGGTGACACAGTCTGGAAATCAACATGTTACTCAATACTCAATTCTTTATTGCATTCCAAAATGTACGCTTAGGTGGTAAACATTTCTTTGGGAACAATCGTGGACCCTGTGAGGCACAGCAAAAGTAAGATAGTGTGGAGAGGACTTATTATTTAAGTACCTTAAAAATCTAACTTATTCAAAAAAACATTATTTTAGTGTTTGTATGGTGTATCGGGTCGGGTGTATTACAAAAACAACGACTTTAAGATTTAATGTAGCGGACTAGAAATACCATCATCCCCTGTTGGGGTGTGTGGTTGAAATATCTTAAAATCAATATGGGTGTCGATCCCGAGATTATCAGAGGTACTGATTACGAATATGGCATTTATTTTGAGATCTAGAAGATGGCGGATTCGACTTCTGTACAGGGTTATTTTTTATTTATTGTGATGATGGTGATAACGATAATGATGATTGTGATAATGATGATGATTATTGTGATTACGATGACAATAATTGTGATTACGATGATGATTGTGATAATGATGATAATGGTTATGATAACGATGATGATGATTGTGATAATGATGATAATATTTTGATAATGACGACTGTATTGTGTTGAGCCCTTGTGTTAATAAACGAAGTCTACTCAACGGTATCTTTCATTCCAACAAACAACAATTACGATGATAATGATTGTGATAACTATGATGGTGATAGTGATCACTATCACCATCAGAATCACTATTCTGATGGTGATGGTAATAGTGATTGTGATAGTTATTGTAATAGTAATGGTGATAGTGATTGTGATAGTGATTGTGATTGTGATTGTGATTGTGATAGCGATTGTGATTGACATAGTGATTTGTGATTGTGATAGTGTCAGTGATAATGATGATGATGGTGATTGTGATGATTATATTATTGTGATGATTATGAAATTTGGCACATAAATAGTTTATAACCTGGATTTACATGTAGGATACTATTTATCTCTTCAGTATGATCCTGTGGGACAGTTACCGAATTTCACGCGGGCTAAGCCGCGGGCAACAGCTAGTAATTTAAATAATAATAATTAAACACTGCAATATGGGTATCAAATTAAAGGGCTCATCATGAGGATTTGAAAATAGTATGTCATGACCATTTTAATGAAAAAAATGTGTTAATATAATTATATTAACACATTTTTTTCATTAAAATTATTTATCTATACAAGATACGCGCGGATGATTATGTAGGTAGGTTTGTGAACTTTAAAGTGATAAATGTACACCAAAATAAATAAAATGCGAAATTCTCCATCTTATTATAATCGTAACTAAAAAGTGTAAAATAAATAAAAATAATTAAAAAAAATAAAAAAACCCGTGTGCGTAAAAGTAACTAGGCAACAGTCGGGACCCATTAAATAATCTAGACTAAAATAATTAAATGCAATATGGGTCCCGACTGTTGCAGTCAATATGTTCCGTATTAGAATTTATTATTGAAATTGTTTTTTTCTTTTCAGTTTTTATTTAAAGTTATTACCTAGTTACTTTTACGCAGTCGGGTTTTTTTAATTTTTTAAATTATTTTTTTAATCTCCGTAAGTACCTATGACCATGTGTCCGCACATCGGTCGTGCTTAAAATGGTTACCCATCAGGCAGCGCAGAGGGCGTTGACAGCTTTGTTTTCCCTTCTAGACAAACTCACTTCTCCTTCTTATCTGACTTCTCACTTCCAATATTTATGCTCTGCGCACAGCAAGAATCTTCGTTCTTCCAATAATCGTGTTCTACGATGTCCTATTCACCGCTCTGGTTTTCTTAAATCTTCTTTTCCCGCCCAGGCGGTTTTCCTTTGGAATGCGCTCCCTCTGAATATCAGAATGCAGCTCGCGATATTATTACTTATATATGTATTTATTGTTATTTTATCTTGGAAATTTTCTTTACTTGCACCTACTGTTTTGTCTCTGCTACCGTAAGGTAGACTGGTAGAAAATGCTCAAGGCATTAAGTCCGCCTTTGTACGGTCAAACAAGCTATTCGGTTTACATTTTACAATCTAATTTGTGGGTTAAACTGTAAACCAAATAACTTGTCCGACCGTACATTATGTGCATCCAGTTTTAATAAATAAATAAATAATATGACAAAATCATGCCTTTTAAGATAGTGTTATCATACAAACCTATACGGTTCACACTTATTAAAATTTAAACAAAAATACCAAATTGCTATTAGGAAATACAGAATTGGTACGTTGGAGTAAAAAAATCCCCACGTGTACGTCACAAACCTGATAGCACGATCTTGCATCATCCGAGTCATATCTCCGCCACACTAGACATGTCAACATACAGTATTACAACTAGAGAAAAAATGATCGTAATAGGCTCTCACGACTTTAAATACCGAAACTGGAAACGATGTGATGACACTTTTCGCTATTGAACGTAGTTGAAATATACCCATCGCGTGCATTGTTGAAATTCGACCTGATCATCCTTCGGTGAGGGCCAAAGAAACCAGGGTCGTCTTAAAGCTCGTTGGGTTGACAATGTCGTCAAATTCGCGTAAAACACCTGCAAAAAGGGACGCCAGAACCGGGAAGTGTGGCAGAAAAAAGGGGAGGCAGCAGTGGGTGATACCATGATATGATGATGATATGACATTTTGGATTTACTCGTAAGTGAGTACCCTGTCGCATGAAGACAAACGGTTACGTTTTATGGGTGTATTGCTATATAGCAAAAAGTTTACTTGACCCGAACCCGAAGACCGACCGTTTGATTTCGCAAAAATTCCCGACTTGGGTCACTGGCTATATTTGTGTTGTGTCCCCGTCGAGTTTAGTGTTTTTATATCCTCATACACTTTGTTTTGCCAGAGTTCGTAATATAAGTGGTATTTTATTGAGAGGAATAGTGTCTGACAATGTTGTTCGTGTATCTTTCTATTTGTGTTCTTTCTTTAGTTCACAGTGGTGTGACAAAATATGTGGAGGAAAAAGGTAGGTGAAAATAAAAGATTTTTGCTAGTAGGTAGTAAAAGATTTGTTGTTAGTTGAATGTAGTTTAATCTCTATCAAGAGTCTCTTCAATCAAATAATCAGGTATCCAAATAAGCAGGGTTCGAATTATTTTCTTTATAAAATAATGTAAAATGACTAATTGTTTTATTCTTTGGTTATAAAATAATTTGCTTGTTGATTAAACACAATGTTAGCGACTGTTTTTTTTTAAAGGGACAGCTAATCGTATTCGGATACACGTGAAGTGTATTGTTTTATGATTTGTTGTTATTATGATAATTATAATTATCAAAGTATTATAATATCATGATAATTATCACTTCGAACCCTAAAAATAAGTACTTAATAGCCTTTACATTGCAGTTGTACAATGTCATAGCCTAATCAGCATAATTATTATGTTCCGACTGCGGGGTCAGATGCCTCCGCTCTGTGAGCCCAGTGTGAATAGGTGGATGTCATGTAATAAAGTGTGATGATAATGTGTGTGTGTGTGTAAGTGTGTGATGTATGTGTAATGTGTGTGTGATGTCTGTGTGTGTGTAATTTGAGGATTGCCGGTTTCCTCACGATGTTTTCCTTCATCGTCAATGAGAGTAGAATAATGATAGTTTAATAATTCCATATGATTCAAATCTACAACCTAGGTAGTACTGGGTCCTTAGTAAAACTGGTTGTCCGACTTTCGGGCCACTGACTGCCAAAGATCTATAAATGACAGCCGGGACCAACGGCTTAACGTGCTTTCCGAGGATTGGAGAAAATCGGTATGTACTGAGTGATCACCCATCCAAGGACCAAACTAGGCAGGCGCGGTTTAACCTAAATATTACTGGTATGTTCAGTAGATAATTGATATTAAATCAACGACCTGTCTTCTCTATGTAGTAGTGGGATGCAACGGTGATCGCAACGCAACATACAGTGAATGCGCCAGTTATTGTCCTCCGACTTGTGATGACATTGGTCAGGAACCAAAATCATGTATAACCGTGTGTGCACCGGCTGGCTGTCAGTGTAACCCAGGATATGTACTGAATCAAGACGGAATATGTGTCAACCCTAAAGATTGTCCAGGTAAATATGAACCTTTAGTAGTATAGAGAACAAGGTTTATAGTTCCTCATCCCCGATTGAAAAATGAGAAACCTCTGACCCCCGACTAGGGTGTTGCGTCTGATGGGCTTCTGCTCGATCGTTGTAACCGGGTTTTTCTATAATGGATGTAAAAAGACCCTTATCGATGCCGCAAGGCACTCGTTCTCCCCGTCATTGGTTTTTTTTGTTACGGACCATACGTGGGACCGGTAGTTGGTGGTTCCTTTTAGTTACGGAGATAATATTGGAGGACAAAGTTTCAACTTGTTTCCATTTTTTATTTAAGAGGGCTGTTAAATTTTTTTCGCAAATTTTTGATTTTTACTTCCTGGATCAAATTGTTTCGACCGGCCTGCACGACTCGATAATAATATTGATCTCCGGACGATTGTCGATTGTTACTGACAAAAATTAGAGACGAGACTGACATAAGACTGAGGTGCGAGCTGAATTGACGCAGAATTATAGTTCTCCAATTTTATTTATTGTAATTTTGTCTTATTATATTGACAAAAGAAAACTAATAAAACGTATTTGTTGTAGATCGAAGTTTTATATCATATTAATTTATTTGATAAAATTGAGTTTATTTGGAATATAATGGACGCTGACAATGCTAACATTTTAGATCAATATTGCTTTTGAATATCGTTTTTTTTTGCGTCGATTCAATTTTTATTTCAATTTTCTAATCAATCTACAACCTTGAGGACTATATGACCAGTACATATATATTTTTTTTAGATTTTTTCGTGTTACCAGTTTGATACAAATGGCAGGAGAAAACCTAATGTTTAACGTTTGCTTGAAATTGGCTGTCGGAAAATTGCTATTTCTCGTAATATTAACTATTATAACAAAATTCTAATCAATCTACGAATTAAAACAAAGCCAGATTTATGATTCTTCATTGAAATATTATGCCATTATCTTTATATAACAAATATCGAGGACTTGGAAAAGTACGTATTTTTGGTCAAACGCCCAAAATATGCGAGCACGCTTATAACTTTACTATAATATACCTCCACAAAGTTTTGAGTGCGTTATATACCGTACCTAAAACGTGATGTTTCACCCAAAAAAAAAGACGTGTACCGACAATAATTTTTGCCTAGAGTGGGTTATTACTTAGTTTAATGTGCAGAATGCTTGGTTGACAGCTTCGTTTACACTTTACATCTCGATTTCGATGAAATTTGGTACATAGGAGGACCATGGCCAAGGTAGAACATATAATTTTATCTCGGTAGCACAATCCCGTGGGATAATTTTCGACCTCCACACGCGCAAAAGTGCGTGCTTGAGTTTATCTTTACCTTTTAAAACCTCGGTTAGGTATTCTTATTTAACTTTTTGAAAAAGTCAAACTGAATTTGTTAGACAGACAGAATTTTAAGTAGAAACCTGAAACTCGTTCGTCACACTTTTCATACGGGTGGAACGAAAAAACTATTTTCGCGAGCCATGACTGAACTTCTATTCAAAAAACTTTTTGTTCCACCAAATGCAGCAATTCTCGTTTGGAATTACTTCGGTTTATTAGTTTTTTCTGTGCACATGGTTAAAGGAAGGCACTGCACTATATAAACGGATCATGTCGGTTTGGGGGTATGAAGAAGGAGAAGAAGGGTGTATAGTTCTTCATCCCCCATAGAAAAGGGAGGATCCTCCGACCAGACGGGTGTTGTGTCTAGTGAGCTACTGCCCGACAGTTATTGACGGCTTATTCCTGAAATCCCCCCTAAAAGTCCCCCTAAGGAGGAAATGTGGAATCAAAAAGAAAAGTCTAGAATTCCCCCCTGATATTCCCCGTCTAAGGGGGAAAACTGGAATCGTAAAAATACTTATTCCACAAATCCCCACTGAAAGTGCCTCCGAGGGGGAAAACTGGAATGTCATTCTCGGACCGGACCATTATAAACAAAACGTCACAGAAAAGCTTACTTCGATTTTTCTATGAATCAAGTGACAGGTAGGTGATGCGGATAGGATATTTCAAGCTAAATTTATTTATACAAACACCGATAGCTACGAGACGTAGGCATCGTAACTAACAGTTATACGTAAGTAAGTTATAGAAAACGGCCGTATGTCCAGGATAATTTTAACTGCGTGATGTAGGAATTTGATGTTAGTTCTTCATGTGTGTCATAGATGGCGCTTTAGTACTTTTTGTTCTATGTTTCTGTAGTACATTTGTTAGTGCCGCTACAACGTCAAGAAAGAAACTTCACCCGTCGTGGTTTTTAGATAGAGTCTTGATTACATTAAATCTCCGTTATAAATCCAACCGTACACTTTCATTTAGGCTTTTTAGTCAAAACGAGCAATACAGTCTAACACTAAGCACTCACGTATTCTATTCTTTATTCAAACACAAATTATTCAAGAAAAGCCACAATGGCCCATCAACGGCAAAATCGTATCAGTACAAACTGAAATCTGGCCTTCTATTATTTTGGTCGTTATTAGGGGCTTTATAGGCCTCCAAATGCCTTAATGACAGCCCCTTTAGTTGATAGTCGGGTACAGAGGGCTTAACGGCCTTTCCAAGTAAGGATTTGGTATATTATAACCATTCTCAGAGTAAGTTGATTTTAAGCTTGCTATGGAAACTAATGTTGTTCGGAATTCAGGTTTTTTTTTCACTCTTGGAAAAGTTAATATTTGGTCTGCGATTTACAAGTTTAAAAAAATATTATATGACTGCCTCGTTGGTCTAGAAGTCACAAGCGTGACTGATGAGCAAACTCAAACTCAAACTCAAAGCATTTATTTCAATTAGACCTTTACGGCACTTTTGAAAGTCAAAAATACAAAAAAGAAAATCAAAGCTACAGTCCCAGTCACAAGGCATAATAACTTGAGAAAGTACTGTAGTTGCCCATTCCCTAGCGTAGATCTCTATGGAGAAGAATGGGCAAGAAACTCCATGGACACTCTTTTAAAATCAAAATATTGTTACAAAATCTTGGTTACATCATTAATTTTGAGATTATACATAAATGTGAGAACGATGTAGAAAGACGTGCACACTAAGAGCATCCAGAGTGAAAGAAGAGCATGTCCTAGGTTCAATTCAAGGGTCGGGCAAAGTGTTATTGGGTTGTTCGATCAGAAATTTCTCAGTAGCAGCCACTGAGACTGGATTTGTGCCCGGGTGATGGCAATAGGCTCGCCCCCTATTACATGGGACTTAACATAGCTGGCAAGACGTGGGTGCACTATAGTACACCTCTGCCTACCCCTTCGGGGTTATAGGTCTAGACAATGAAGTTTATGTTTTGTTTTGTCTAGTCATATCATTTTTCCTCAAGAATTATTTCTGGCTCCCTAAAGACCGTCTCTACCGTAGGGTCTACCCTTTATAGCAGAACTTTTTATGTCATAATATTACTTTGCATAACAGTAGATAGCAGAAACTTCATTTCGCAGAAAATCGTTTGGCAGACACTCATTTATCATACATTCAAAACTCATAATTTTGTAAGTCAGAATAGGCATACATTTCATATGCATAAGAATTAAAAGTAGAACCATCTTATCGCAGAAAGTTCACAGCCAGAATCATCTTTTGGCATAAATTTCATATCGATAGTCATTAAATGGCAGAACTATCATATTACAGAAAGTTTACAGTTAGAATCATCTTTTGGCATACATTTGATTATGCATAATAATTGAAAGCCTCATCTATCACATAATAAAAAATTCATAGTTGGAATAATTTTGTCTTTCTTTCCATAATAATAAAATTGATTGTTTAATCAATTTTTATTATTTATATATTATTATTTTTTTAGGGTTCCGTACCCAAAGGGTGAAAACGGAACCCTATTACTAAGACTTCGCTGTCTGTCCGTCTGTCTGTCACCAGGCTGTATCTCATGAACCGTGACAGCTAGACAGATGAAATTTTCACAGATGATGTATTTCTGTTGCCGATATAACAACAAATACTAAAAACAGAATAAAATTAATATTTAAGGGGGGCTCCCATACAACAAACGTGATTTTTTTGCCCTTTTTTTGATAATAATGGTACGGAACCCTTCGTGCGCGAGTCCGACTCGCACTTGGCCGGTTTTTTTTTTCACCTCAAACATGCGACGATAATGTTAATTACTGCATTTTTCTTATCAGGCAAGCATACATCATGCATGCACCAAGCATGCAGTATGCAAACATGCAAACAAGCATGCAGTATGCAAACATGCAAACCAGCATACACCATGCATGCAAGCAAGCACGCAGCATGCAAGCAAGCATGCAAAATGCAGCAGGCATGCAAGCATGTAACATGCAAGCATGTAACATGCAAGCAAGCATGCAACATGCAGCAGGCATGCAACATGCAGCAGGCATGGTTTCTGTCATGGCTCCGGCGCTGCAGGGTTCCGGCGGTCCCACGCGAGCTTATCGTCGCAGATGTGTTTTACGCTCACCACCTCCGCCTCACCCCTCCGCGCCTACGCTAATTTAAATTACACTCTAGGGGTAGGGCAGACAAGACTACGTGGAGAAGGTTTAGGAGCGATTCGTTTCTGTCACTACCTTTATTAGCGTAACATAATTATTATCTTTTCAAGACTATATTTTAATTCTAATTAAAAATGCTATTTTATAGAAATGGCAATAATGCCAAATAAAATTATTCCAAATGGAATTCTGCCATCTTCATAGTATGCCAAGTGAAATTGTACCAAATAATCATCGCTCTAAATAAACGTTATTCTAAACGAAATTATGTGGAATGTGAACATTGCCAAAGGTAATTATGCCAAATAAAATTCTGCCATCTTAAAAGTATGCCACTGTAAATTCGGACATACAAACATTCGGCCAAACAATAACTATATTAAATATTTTTTATGCCTTAAAAATATTCGTTTAAAGAAGATTATGCCAAGTGTGTTATGCCAAATAAATTTCGGAGCATCAAGATTCTGCCAGATAGAAGGAACCCCTTACCGTATATGCCTTGAAAGTGAAAACACTTAAAATCTTTTTGTCTAGCATTCTTACTATTATTTAGGGCGGGATTTTTCCACAATGAATGAAACGTAGTCACTGGTTAAAAAAGGCGTATATTATTCATCAAGGCACACATCTAGACACGCGGGAGCGTGTCACGCCAAGTTCCGG